>OZ020481.1:38872119-43672119 GCA_963971345.1 Andrena flavipes
GTGGCAACCGAGTATCCTCTGAAGCCTGGATTAACTGGACCTTATATCATGCCAATGGCTGTACCAATGCCGACTCTTTACAACGGAGAAACGAAGAAACCAAAGTTAAGCATAATAGAACTGGTTTTGTACAATATCGCAGCTATGCTAGCCGGAGTAGCTACTGGATACGATGTAAGAATGTCAAACATATCTCCAATTCATCCAAGATTGTACCCACGGCCTGGTGAAAGTGAAAATGAACCTCCACGATGGTGGTTTCAAGCAGATACAGAATCGAATCGTAATTCTGGTTATCTTGGGCCCGACTATGAGTTTAGTTCAACCAGCGGTTATCCCCATAATACGTACCATGGACCAGCAAGACATTACAGGTATAAAACCAAAATCTATTTTTTTATCCGCATCTATACACGTTCTCAAACAACCGCCGTTACTATTACAGGCCATTCTTAAGCAACATGGGTGGTATAGCACCGGGCCTTCCACCCAACGTGATGCCCGACAAACCCCTGAGATTCACGGATTCGCCTCAACACTATGCGAGCAGTACAGGCTCTAACGCACCGACCCCAAGTCCTAGGAGGAAGAACAGTAGCACTAGTAACGAAGATGTGTACGCACATGACGCGGGGAGAGCGGATCGACTGGAAAGAGTACCGACGATATACATGGGCAACGTTGCTCCGTTTCCAGACTACGGACCTCCGGTATACACGGTTGTTCCGCCGGAATATTATAGGCCACCAGAATCAACATATTTTGTGCCTACAGATTATCAGTAAGTGTTTCACCAGTATCAAAAGACAGACTCTTGTATATCATAGTAAAATTGTATCCTTCTTCTACTTTAGTGATAGAATGCTCGAGTGTCCTGAATTTCCGCACGCTTATGATAACCCGAGCAGTATAAGTAGTCCAGCTCGGCCGGTGTCGAGGCTTCCTCCGTACACTCATCATCGTACCTCATCAAACGTTTCAAACGCGAGCACATCCAGTCAAAGTAACATTAACCCGACGTTTCGTTTAGAAGACGGGGACGATTATTCGTTATACTCGCCCGGTCACTATTATCAACGATCACCGAACGTTATCTCGAACGTAGGAACGTACAGCCCTAGTATGCTTAATCTCGA
Organism: Andrena flavipes; assembly: GCA_963971345.1. Taxonomy (NCBI): domain Eukaryota; kingdom Metazoa; phylum Arthropoda; class Insecta; order Hymenoptera; family Andrenidae; genus Andrena; species Andrena flavipes. Next base: position 38,873,256 of record OZ020481.1, read on the forward strand.
ATATGGTTCGCAATTGCTGACGCGTCAGAACTCGCACGATTCCAATACGAACTCGGGAGAGAGACCGAGCAATCTGGAGGTGGTTAGCCGATTACGATCCAGCTTAAAACGATCCAACTATTCGTACAATTCGCCGAACAAAAGCGTAAGCAAAAACAATTCCGGCTCGGGCACACCGACGAATCCAACTCCGCCTGACTCTCTGACATCGGAGGACTCGAGCTACGTCTCGGCCAAAGATAGCCAGATTTCGATAAGCAGGGTTCGATTCTCACCAGTGACGTTCGACCGCGACAGTATTTCCCGCGATCATAGAGAAACTTTACTGGATATTCCGGTGCATGGGCAGAGCCAGGATATCACGGTACCGTTGCAAGTTAATCGACGACTGAACAGAAGTAGGAAGCCAAGTATTTCGGAATTAGAGAGAGAATTTTTATCATAGCATTGGCTCATTTAAAACAACAAAGATGATAGAGATTAGCTCGGGTCCGAGAAATTTGTCAATGTTGAAAGTAACAGTAAATTAATAGAATCACAACACGAATCAAACAGTATCTGACGCGGCAGAAATTTATCAAACCATTATGACTAGACGACACTTGCGACGCACGCTGTCGAAGCACTGCCTCCTGCAGAACATTTTTTTCATGTATCAATGCAGGTCATCGAAAATGGTAAGAGTTTAAACATTCCATATACATACTATATATACATGTAATATCAAGACATCCTTATGAGAGACTCTTATATTCGATCAGACTGTTTTTAATTCGATAAAGGACTGGTATGTCTCGCGTGTATGTTCTGTAGAAATAGTACGACGAATGCCATAACTGTAATTCTTACATTGCGCATTCAACATTATGTAATGTTATTTCAATTGTATTGTACGTATTACTAATATTTTAATCATACATTCCACACATCTTGCGTCTGCTGTTGGTATTGAGTATGTAAATACTATGTATTTCTATTATTCACAACGAGCACTTGAAGCATTCGAAAAAGAATGAATAGCTTCGTTCGAATGTTTTGAAAGATGTAAGAGTGTCGTTAAGACTCGTCAAAGATGATATTAATTTCTTTCTCCGAATATTAAAAATCGAATTCTGTATATCTGCTTGTTCACCAAATGCCACAACGAGACTTGATTGCTCCTTTTAATTGTACAACAGTCTGCTCACATTTATTGGAGATGTTTGCGTTAACAGTAATCCACATTCCATTGAAATTCTTTACGACTGAAAGAAGTAGTTTAATGCATAGTATAATAGAAATGATGATCGTATAGCCAGGAAAACATTGATGATCCCCCATAAAAAAATCATCCGTATTTTTTCTCGCCGTTACTTTCCGACAATATGCACGCGTATGTATACTCGTAGGCAAATTTTCTATCGCGAGACATAGGTGATGGTAAATTTTCTAAAATCATAGTGTTTTCCTGTATATGCAAATTTCTTTTACATCTATATTATAAAATATAGATACCCATTTTTCTTTTATTTCCCATTATTCGTCGGGTGTCGCGCATTATTTCATCTTTGAATCTTTATACCATGGCACTAGATACACGTGTGAGAAATTTGTACAGTAGGGATTCTAATGCATTCGTGAGCTACCAGAGTGATAGATCTAATTTAGTATACCATGTGCAGTTAAAACAACACCTCTTTTATATATAAAGACAGTATGCATTCAAGTGATTCGCGTACCTGTAGAGAGGTGTTCGACATACCTAATACATCTATGAAGAGTACATGTAGCTGTCTAAGGTGTGATATACTTAAACAAAACTGTCTTGGAACAAAAACACTCCATATATACATAATCAATACTGTACATATAATTATACATTGGATAATTACTATCTGTTTAACAATGTAACAGCGGTTGGTACATTCCTTTATATAGGTCACACTGTGTAAAGTATGTCCGAGAGATTTCTAGGATATCTAAATGCACGTGTGCTCTACAAATTATTTTATACATAAAGTGCTAATATGTGATCAGAACTACTGCGTGTTAAAAAGAAAGATTTTCTAAAATATTTCCTTTCTTTCTTCAAACCACTAGAACAAACTGGAAGATAGAAATATAGTCACGGGCTACTTGCATTCTGATCTGTATTCTCTTTGATTACTAAAAAGGAATTAACCGAACTTGATTTTCTATGTGTGAATGCGTCTAATTTATTGGTTCGATAATGTATCATAACTAACGTATTATTTAGATTACTTATACAAGCCAATCAAAACTTATTTACACGCTGCGTATGTCCTACGCCGTATTCTTTATTCGATCAAAATAATTCATGCATTTCTTCGGCCTCGTTTAGAATATGTTAAACATGGTAAAGCGACACATGATTTCTCTTTCGCAAGCTATATGTTTCCGCAACGATTTCCTGAACGATAATCAGTATTGTAGGATATGTCGCAATGTACATAAAATACGGTAGAATTAAAACAAGGGAGAATAGACGAACTGAAGAAGTATTTTTTTGGTGAATTGTAATATTTATAATAGATTTGTAACGTGCAGTTTTCTTTCAAATTCGTAACGAAAATTCTTTATCATCGGAGTATTTCATTCGATTGCCAAGAGATCGTTTAATTGTTTACACCAATAAAATTCTTCTCAGAGTAGATTAATTAATTGAGCATTGAAGATGCATTTAAATGTTTCTTAAGCAAGAAAAGTGAACCCATTAAATTGGTATATTTGCGGAAATTTATTATACACCTTTTGCAATGTCAGGTGTCTCATCCGATTTCTACTCATACTTTCTGGAACTTCGATTTTTTGGAATGTTGCGCATAATTGAGAATAATTAATCGGTTGACTGAAATATTTATGACGTTATTAGAGACCTGCAGAGAAATATTTCATGGGTATGCCTTTCTATGCTGTACAAAGATATTCTACGGTGCTAGTATCATGTACTTATTAATATGTTAAGAAACACGGAAAGAAAAATTGAAAATGCTTCCAAGGTAATTGAGAAATATTTAATGAAGTCTTAGAATGCTAATATCAATAATTGTTGATAGTAACAATAATTTACTTATAAAAAAAATATAATATTAGGCAGCTATCAACTATCAATTGTGTAATGGCGTGTGATCGCCAACAGTGCTAGTCTAAGCTATATTTATTTTTTATATATTACAACTTCTTTAGCTTAAAAATAAGAAGAATCGAGTTTTGTATTTCAGTACAGACCATTTATAGATGATATGTTCCATCGATTACACAAAATTTATGAAGGAACAGTGTTCAGAATAACTGCATAAAACACTTCGTATATATATATAAATATATATATTATTAATAATAGATCCATTCTTACGCATACATATATGTTAAAAGATTCGATTTGTACACGTAAATTGCTCTTGAGAAACACTTTCCTTTCCACCCGAGAGATCTAATATGACCAAATATTATGTTATTCTGAACCCGTTTCTGTCTATATAAACTAAAATTGTAAATATCTCTTTATTGAAGTTACATTAAAACTGCATGCTACTTACAGATTAGTAATTTGTACAATAACACTTTATGACCAAGAGGATAATTGTAAAAGGAGTGCGCTCTGAACGTACGCAAAGTATTTACTGTGGTACCTCCTCCGTTCTTTGTACGTTCGTTTGTTGCGTAGAATATGTTGAAGAATTTTATTTGAGCGACATTTGAAGGCATCGGCATTGGGGAGTTATCGCAGTCGTTTGATTACTTGGTATTTATGTGTGAAATTAATTATGTTGTCAGTATTTCTTTGTAATATACGAGCTTAGATGGAGTAGAATGTACCGCAACCCGTAAATCCGTAATCATTGGCAATTTATTTAAATTTAAAATTACTCTGTAGTTGTAAGAGTATTAACTAATAAGCCAAGTGCAATGTGTTCCACATGTATTTAAACAACAAATGACTGCTTTGGTGTGCGCCTTAAAAGTAATGAAATGCAGAACCCAAAGCTTGAGAATGAAACTTTTTGTGTATAATAACTTTAACGATAACTGTACGGAGATGTAGGGATTTCTGAGAATTTTCTGTGGTGGATATAGTTTGCCAAAACAATATACATTGGGCACTGCATGGCCATCAATTGTCCAAGGACAATGCGGAAACAGAATTCATACAGCATGAGAGAAAAGAAAAAAAAAGTGGCAGCAAGTATTCAATTTACGATATGCAAAATTGAGCAAAGTGGATTCATTAAAGAAATGCAATAACGAATATTGTCTTTGAATTTTTTACTCGACAGATTTAAATGTAACGGAATATACACAAAATTTGAACGGGAGACGTATCGATGCGGTGTCTGATTTGCACTAAAAATTCATGTATTTTTCCAAGCATTGTACATTACTCTATAAATATTGATTATATAAATTATAAATAGTAACCGGAGTATATATTATATTAATTATTACAATTATTGTAACATTAAAGCATCACGAACTGTAGGTGATGTTTTATTATTATTAATAAATCATTTCAAATAACAGCAGAAATGATACGATACTTCTTTTCTCGCAGCATTTTCAAAGAGCAAGTTGCCTCGTAATTTCACATTTAATTTTACGTATTTGAAGGTCGAATGTTTTTCTATTGTCTAAACAAAAAATAATACGCTTTTAATTTCTTTATGTTTCAAGATTGAAAATTAACGTACCAGTTTTAATATTACAAGCGCTTTTTGCATTGAGTATTATTTAAATTTTATTACAGTGACCAGAATTATGCCACTAAACATGGACTTTCATGGCTGCAATTGCAAAAATATAACAATCACAGAAGGAATATTTGGAGAAATCTGGGTTGGTAGGTTTCTCGGTTACCCTCTTACACGGTATAGAAATAATAAATTACAATAATTAGACAGCAATGATGATCAAATTTTTACCGAGCCCGTGCCAAAGATAGTAAAATCGTATACTATGATAAATGCTAATCGAATGGAAGTTATTGTTATTACTTGGGGTGCCACAATTGTGTCTTTAAAATGCCCTGATAAATATGGGGATTCCAGTGACGTTGTCCTTGGGTTTGAAGATTTAAAAGGTGTTAAATCACTCAATTTCATGCCTCTCTCGTTAAGACAATGAAGTTATGTCAACGCTTGCTTTGAAACGCAACTGACGCTTACAGGGTACATGAATCCCACGACGAATCCATTTATCGGATGCATATTAGGCAGATGTGCAAACCGTATTAAAAATGGGCAAATCATTATCAGAGGCAAAGATTACGAATTGACAAGAAATGATTTCCATGGAAAGCACCATTTGCACGGAGGAGTAAATCTATTTGACGTGTTAATAGTAATTATCTAACTAGCGAATAATTCCTTTTGCACCATTTCGTTAGGTAAATGGATTTGGCCGCAAAGTTTGGGATTCATATATTGCTGGATGTTCGGTTGTTATGAGTTACTTGAGCCAAGACGGAGAAGAAGGCTATCCAGGCGCAGTGTTGACTACGATAAGATTCAAATTAACTATGGATAACAGAGTGGATATATGTATGCGAGCGACAACTTCGAAACCGACAATAGTGAACTTATCGCATGGTTCTATGTTTAACTTGGCTGGCCACGTAAGTAGTGAAATATTTTAAAGTATGCAGAACTTTGGCAAAGTAAGTTGATGGAATGTGAAATTCAACAGGATGCCGGAGAAGCAGAATTAAGAAATCATAAAGTGTTATTGAACTGCGATAGATGGACATTTGCAGATTATACAGATCCAGTTCCAACGGGTGCGATACGTGGTGTGGGTGGAACAGTTATGGACTTTCGAATACCAAGGATTCTAGGACAGTATATGGAAAAGGTACGAGGATACCAAATATTGTTATACCTTTGACACGAAGAAGACACGTATCTAATCAATAGGTGCCACCCGGAGAAGGCTACGATCATAATTTCTGCATCACAAAAAATGGACAGTCTGAAAGTGTATTTGTTGCAAAAGTTTGGCACATGAAAACTGGACGGTACTTATAAAAACTATATATGTCCAGATCTTTGTTAGATAATATTCTTTCAACTACCTTGGTATTTAGCGTACTAGAAGTTTACTCGGATCAGCGTGGAGTACAATTTTACACCGGTGGCCGTATACCACCTCAGATTATTCCAGAATTTTCATCCAGTTATGATTTATTGGAGACAGTGAATATTACAAATTTAATTTGTATATTTTCGAACCGGTAACGATATTTTACTTTTCTTCATTTTCTTGCAGGAGAATCAAGAGGGTGTTGAAAGTTATAATAGTGGTGGCGAAGATGAAGAAGACATGAAGATTGAAGGACCATGGGAGAAACCAACGACCAAGCCCAAGAGAATAGAATTTATTTCAGGAAAACGCGGAGCTCGTTATAAAAAATATTGTGGATTCAGCATTCAGCCACAAAATTACCCGAACGCAATACAGTATGTAAGTACATTTTTTAAACGTGTAATTAAGATATTAACATTTAAAACTCTTAAAATAAAAATTCTAAACATTCGTATATAAAATGATTTCTCTTCAGCCACACTTTCCATGTTCTGTATTGTATCCTGGTCAAGTTTACTGCCATGATCTGACATACAAGTTTGATGTGCAGCTTGCAAACTATATGTAGTATGCTCGCAACTATGTTAATCTCAAATCATATTATTATTATATATATATAAATATTTCGAAAATATTTGAACTTTGAAGTGAGTATCATTTGTAAGAAAATAGTAACTTCTCTTTAGTAATTGTAACAGTATAAAAATATAATGCTTTTCCTCGTCGAATGTATCAGTTAATTCCTTTCCCTGTCGTTTTCATTTCGTTTTTTAACAAAGAATTTAGCCATACTACCAATCATGCTGCCAAAAGTGTTGTGAACTACCACGGTACGTTGAATCCACTGCGGAAGCGCTTTTACTTTATGGCAATAGCGTTTGTCAAATAACACGACTGTCGAGTAATCGTTGATATGTCGAATAGCTCGTCCGATACATTGATTCACTGCTTTCATACATGAATTTTCATAAAAGTTTTGTCCAGCTTCCGGCTTCTAATAAACCACCAATAAATATACAGTTTAAGCTACATCGTACCGAGAGTCTTTTCCAAGTACCAAGAGTAAAATTCTTAAAAATATACGTACAACATTTTCATTCAAATGCTTCATTTTTTCTTGTAGTTCCAACGATTTGATATTTGGGTATGGCATTCCTACAACTATAACGCATCTACCCAAATCGTCAGAAAAGTTTAATCCTTCGCTCAATTTACCACCCACCACGCTAAATAATAACGAGCCATTTTGCGGGCTTTGTGGCTTTTTCACGTGAAGCATGTATTGCTCCAAAATTTCGTTTACCTAGAAAATCTATAATTTATATAAAAATTTCATTGAAAACTTGATAATAAAGTAAACGAAAGCAGTACCTGAGAAGTTGATTTAGGTTCTCGAAAAATACGCTTCTTTGCAGAAATCTTTGCTATAATACCAGATTTATCTAAATGTTTGTACACTAATTCCTCAAAATTATAAGATGGTAGAAAGGCTACAATTCCAGCTGGTACGACATTACACAAATTCAATAATGCCCTCCCCAGCTCGTCTAACTGAAATATTTAGTATTTCAAAAATCGTTCGACAACAATTTATAATGCTAATGGAGTATTTAACGAATAACCTACCACTGTCGTGTTCTGTCGATTTTGAAAATTAAATTCAAATTCTATACCAGTGGGGCCGTGGGTTACAATACTGCACGCTATGTTCTCTCTGGGAATTACATGATCGCATGAAAATGTAACGATTCTCTCTGGCGCAGCGCCTGCTGCCATAAATAATTGCTCCGTAAATTCACTCATAGGCGCCATCGTCCCACCAGCTAGAATCACAGCTCTGGCGTCTTGCACTGGCAATAAATATGCATTAAATTCGTATAACTAGTAATAAACCGTATATATTCCCAAATCTTTATTCATACCGATATCATGGAAATGTGCTGCCGGATTTAGCAATAGAAATTTTATAGTACTTTGACCAATAGTTGGACCGGGAACAATAAATATACGTCCATCAGCGCAGCTATTTTGCAAACATTCCAAGAAGCTCACGATTGGCATTAATGGATTATTGGATTGTTCTCCGTCTGACTGAGTGTCTGTAACTACAGGAGCCACATCCACCGGGCCTTTGGTTTTAATAGAATTCAAAAAGTGCGTTATGCTAGATGTTTTTGCGTTGCTCTTATGAATTTTCACATTGTTTCCATATTGTTCCACAAAGCCTTGTAATTTACGAGTCAACCGAGAATTCTTAATAAATTTCAACAATTCAAATATATTTACCGTGTCGATCTCTGTCGTTACTTCAAATTCTTCTATTTTATACAATTTCGGAGACGCTTTCGCGTTTATATCGTCAGGGCTCGACTTTGTAGTAGCCCCGAAGATTGTTAAAAGCTTTTTCAAACAGAAACTTAACTGGCCTAAGCTCAGAACGCTTTTAGCGGAAAACAGAGCTTGAAATCTTTTCTGGTATTGCGAAAGTTGGCTGTAACAGTGCAATAAGTTTCTACCTGTGATCATGACACTATGCATTCTTTCAATAGCGTCGAGTAAATTATGAGCCTCGTCGATTATTAATATATTTCCTTTCAAGTTGATTCCTGAACTGATTCTAGTGTGTTTATGCAATATAGAATTGTACGGGACTAATATTAGCTGGCCGTGTGGGATAGCCTTTCGTGATGCGTAATATGCACAAGTTTTAAGGTTTTCTCCTTTCTGAGCAATTTCTTCAACATCCCGAATCTGTGTTAAAGCTTCACCTATCAATAAATCTTGATTGCCTGGCATGAAAGGGCAACTAGTCGCGACTTTCTTCCTTTTAATGTCTTTCTCCTCTTTAGCAGTTGTTTTCTTCTTTTGCAGTTGCAAACAGAGCTCATTAATCAAATTCAACTGTTTCAGTCTCTTTACCTTCTTGTTGACGCAATAGCTTTGCCTAAGATCATTAATAAATCTTAATAAGAAAATTACTTCTAACGAGTGTTAACGTGCATGATTTTTTCCGCGCAATAAACATTACCTAGATGCCAATGTTACAACAGATACATTTTTTGAATAAGGACTCTTTCTGACTTCGCCTATGAATTGCGATAATTGGGAATGAGTTCTAGAACAAAAAAAGATTTTCCTGTTTTCATAGACTTCCTCCTCATTGTCTTCATCCTCAGAGTTATCCGAATGCTCTGTTATTTCTTCTAAAAGTAGTTCCTCTTCGATGTTGTCTTCTTTCGTGTTTAGCTCGTCAACATTATCTGTTTCTTTCTCTGTTTTATGTTTCGCACAATCCACTTTGATCCGATTGTACGATTTCTTCTTATTATCTGTATCTTCAGCCGCTTTCTTCAGAGTACTTTTCTTACGTTCGTATTGAAGGATACTATTTAACTTTGCTCGAAGCGTCTGTCTCTCACGGTTCAACTCTATTTGCTCCGTCTGAATGGAGAACCAGTTGTCGGAAGAATTAGTACATTTCTCTATTCGTTCGTCGAGTTCAGAGATTGCAGTATTCAACTGTTGTTTCTGCAATTCTTCATGGTCAATCAACCACTTTAAAGCACTGCAAATAATCGACATAGATTTACCAGTGCCTGTTGGACTTTCAAAGATCCCCAAATTAGCATTTTCCAGACATTCGTACAATTTCTTCATAAATTCATTTTGTATGGGATATGGTAGGAATGGGAAAGGAAATTCTTCGGTGGTTTGCATGTTTGCTAACAATTATTCTAAAACTAAACATTGCCTGTGCATCTTCGAAGCTTCGATAAGATTAACAATAAACTATTCAACAATATGATATTTAAGTATACTCAAGAACAAACCATTTCACCGAATATTTAAAGAAACATCGATCAACACTATTTTCTACTTTCAACGTTTTGCATGCATCACATTTGAGCGGCACATTCAAAATTAATCGAGGGAGCAACAGCAACACCTATGAACAGTGATGCGTATAAACTTGGATAGTAGATCTGTAGATATTGGATAAAATGGGGAAAAATTTATGAACAGTATGATTTATCTACACGTAGGATAATGAATTTAACGAAACCACTGGTAAGTGTATTCACACGCGATTCCAATAAATGACATACCGCAAGATTTCTGAAAGATTAAGGGAAAGTAATAGAAGGGAATCGTAATTTGTAGTCTTAAGTTTCAGGTTATAGTAAGATGGTATGCATTGGTAAAAAGTTGGTCAGTGGCTGGCAAGTAGGATCACGTGTTTAAAGAGAAGACAACGAGTCGTGAAACATGATCGTCCGAAAACAAATCTGGCCTCGCACCTTTAGCGACTTTGTTTCAATGACTTTTATATTAGTGATAATCCCTCTGTTATATTGGTTTGAATTATGGGTGGTTTTACCGGCAGTGTACGAGTTCGGATCGTTGCCATACATCTTCAACTTTATCCTGGGAAATTTTATCATGTTAAACATTGTTGGAAACTTCACTTACATTGTTTTCTGCGATACCAGTACCAGGAGAGATATCATGCCGATAAGCGCAGCGAACACTAAAGACGGTTGGAGGCTGTGCGCTTCTTGCGAAACGCTCGCACCCCCACGTTCGTGGCATTGCCCGATATGTGATATTTGCATTTTAAAAAGGGACCATCATTGCATCTTCACTGGGTGTTGTATAGGTCATTATAACCATCGATACTTTATCATGTTTCTTTTATACTTATTCGTAGCAACAATGTATAGTTTCTGTTTCAATAATATCTTCATTTGGAATAGAATTCGTTTCGAGTTTCCCATGTCAATTGTAAAGATTATCTTTCCATTGGCAATATTTGCTTTCGGATTCGACGGCTCTATAGATCAATTTTACTTGATGATATACATAGTGTCCACGGTGGGAATGTTATATGTAGGAGTATTGTGCATTTATCACTTTAGTTTAGTGTTTAATGGGAATGTAGCTGTCGAAAGTAATAAGAGAATTCATTTATATAATTTAGGTTGGAAACAAAATATAAAAGAAGTATTAGGTGAACGATGGTATCTTACGTGGTTACTTCCTTATACAACATCTCAATTGCCACACAATGGTGTAATATGGGATACGTTAAACTCGTGGCAATACTCAAATTTTAAGAGCAAATGATTACTTATACTGATAATTAGTGTTACACAATAATTGTTATTGTGTAATTTTTTTTATAAAAATATATGCAAACATAACAGATATAATTGCATTCTCGATACAAAAGTATAAAATAGAGTGACAGAATTGTATAAATTTTATAAATTATATATATATATATATATATAGATCGTTAAGCTTGTCAATGTTTATTGTATGTACTATAAATCATATGTGATTCAATTGACATTGTACATTGAAACGTATATTGTTGGCAGAAATTGATAAACACAATTTTTCATAATTACAGTAGTATTATTTACAGAAATGTAGATGCGAATACGTGTGCACTGAATAATCTGCATTTATTTTGTACCTTTATTGAACAATTTATATGAATGTGAATGAATATTACGATAGATATGTTTTTAGCACAATAGTGGAAGAATTTGATTTCATATATTTACACATAAATGTCCGAAAACATTCGTGTGAGGACTGCCATTCCTATATAAATTCAGAAATTATTTAACGTGCATATATTTAAACGCACGGTATAGTATAACTGTACAATTGATGAGACTAGTTCAAAATCATACTCATTTCTCAGCGTTACTCGATCAAGTTAAATATCTCTTATCATGTACTTTTTACTGAACACAATAACTTTGAATATACCATACCTGTACAAAACTTTGGAACTTTATATTTGCGACTAAACGATAAATTGTAAAAAAAAGCTTCTGCGACAGAAACGATATTGTCATGAAATTTTATATATTAAACTTAAATAATTTGTGACCGCATGTTCTTCACTTCACTACACTAACTTTTAATATATAAATGTTTGTTGGAAACGAGTATACCTAAATACAAATTACAATAACTTATGTATAATAATTTTAGTTCCCAGCATTAGAAAATGGATTCAAAACTCTTCATACTCATGAATAGTAAAATCTTATAAAAAAAAAAAAAAAAAGATAATGTAACGTAAAAGTAACAGAGTATTTACAATATATAAACACAGCTGCTGCCCCATGGCATTCTTATTAATTTCTCTTAAACGTATTGCCGTTCTAAATTCCACCAATTTCGTTTAATAAAAATAAGAATCATACTTTGCCAAGTAAGCTGACATAAGTTCTTTTCCTGTACGTTCTTTTCACTGCAAATTTTATGCAGACTAATATCAGTATAACGGCAGACGTAACATACAACACAACACAAATACTTATGTCAAAAATTGTAAAATCCCATCCTATCTTTTTACTACTCGCGTATTTATTTGACACTAGTCTCTCCTGCCTTACTTTCCTTCTATTACCATTATCTTTACGCTTGTCATTTGAGCCGTAATAATTTATTCCTTTATACCTATACTTCGTTTTCAGATACTGTAAAACATTCTCCTCGTACCAAGTACCATTCCCGTATCTGCAACTCGGGCAGTGTTCCGCTGTTGGATATTGAACTTTCATATGTTTCGGATCTTCCGTAGGGTCTCCTGATAATCTTTTATTTACTTCATTATGAGCAGACCACAACCATAGGATACTGTTGTTGGCACTAGATACGTCGAACATTTTATTCTTAGCAGCCATTTGTACAAAATGTTGGGCGCAATCAGCGCACCCAAAGAAATGCTGTATGTATCCGTACATCGTTTCCAATATTTTCCGTGGCTCCTGTTCGGCATTCTTATTTTCAAGAGCATAGTTAACCGTCAGCATGTGAAACATGGTCCAAAGACCACAAGGATAGCCGCGATATCTCTCTTCGCTTCCCTTGCATCCAACCCACTGCGAGGGTCCGGAATATATGGGCGACATTTCCTCTTCCGTAGATTTCACTATTTGAATAAATTCTTCGCCCGATATATTGTCTCGTCTCTTCATAACATCGCGGATAGTTTCTAAGAATATGTTATTGTGTCTCAGAGGGAAATATTCAGCCAGTACGTTCAAGTATTTTTTTAATGCATCCATCTTTTTTTCCTTTATCACCTTATGTAGCGGAATTTCATGAGTCATGGAATATCTTAAAGTATTCTCCAAATCAAGTTGGTACAGATAGTCGCCACTTACAGCGGTGCTTTCTGGTCTTTCCGCTTCTTGCAAGTGTTTTGAACTACTGGTGCTCGATTTATGATCTCCCGTTTCTACGAAATGTTTGTTGGGGCTTTGCTCGTCTATCTGCTCTCCCTTTGAAATCATGTACCCTCTGATAACGTTATAAGTGCCCTCTCTTGTAGGTACTCTGATTTTCAGAGACTTTTGCGTTTCGTTACGACCGAAGACTATCAAACTTGGGAAATTGGTGATTTTATTTGTTTCGCATAATAATTCGTTGTCCGATGTTACTCTTCTTATCTGTAATGTTGTTATCTTTTGCATATCTAATATAACTTCAGCGCCCAAGTGCGAGTCAGTCTTTTCAAACAGTAAAAAGAAGTATTTCACTGTGTTCGGTACAGCTTTCCAGATATTTGTCGCTTCATAATTTCTATAATATTAAATAAGGAGTTAAGTAAAAGTATGTACATATGTTGGAGAAAATTTTAAATACCGATATACCTGTATGGTGTGATATTAGGCCATGAAGTACCACGTCCTTCTTGTTGCTCATTCTCCAATACCTTGATCAAACTATGTCTAAGCTCATTTACACTGTCGCGTTTTTCCACTAATAATCCCAGAGACGATTGATGCGCGTTTACAGAAAAGTATACAAGCATCGGATACTGCATAATCTCGTGATCACGGCAGATTGGATTATTATCATCATCCGCGCAATCTATCGCAGCGACTACTACGATATCTCTCCATGCTAAAAAAAAAAACGTGATAAATGATCTGTGCCATGTTTAATCTTGCGCTTAACATATACCTTAGTATACCAAGTATTTCGGGCACAAATTGTAAATGAAACTGATGAGAGTAAAAGAGAATTAAGTAACGTGGAGGCTATCGATTAAAGTACGAATGACCTACTCATAAGTAGTGAAATTTCTCTAATTTTTGTCATTGTACTTTCAAGAATCTTATGCTTTGAAATAAATAAGGTACATACCGTAAATGTCACTAGCAAAAGTTTTCCATAGCGGTGCAAATCGAGCACAAAAGCCGCACCAACTATTATAAAATTCAACTAACCATCCTTTAGTGTCTCCGTAAACAGATTGCTTAAAATTAGTAACGTTTAAGATAATTACACTATCACTTGAGTTATACAATCCTTGCGCAAGATTCTGATACGGTTCTTTAGCTACCGCAGCATTGCAATTCACTGTTATTATACCAATTAAATAGAGTTTCAATAACAAACAAATACCAAAGTGTTCCATGTCTTGCTATCCTACTTATCCTAGTCGCACCTGGACGTACCGTTGAGCGTTTAGTGTTTCCGAAACACAATAATAATTCTACGTCTCTAAGAGGGCGCTTTAATGTTATACTGTTGCGCGATCTGGTGGAACTTTTTGCTTTAGGAGCAGGTTCGCGTCAGATCGCGCCCGTCGAGTGCTGAAGCACTTTGATTGTAGGGATGCGCGGCAAATTCTCAAAGATTCAAGGAGTTTAATAAGTCCGAACTTCCGAATTGTAGGTGTAATACGTATATTTTACAAGGGTAAAGTAGATTATATAAACTGATTCGTCGCAAATGTCTTGAACGGAAAACATACGAATAAATTCTTTGGGGCTCCATGCGTGCCCCTTAGGTTCTGCACACACCACTCGGTTGCCCCGAAGGTCCCCAGATAGCACAAGACATCTGGGGTTAGGTTGCAAAATAGCAGATATTCAGAGTTTATGAATACCGGTCCTAGTCGCTACTTATTCTTAAGCAAATGCTTAAGCATTACGGCATCTTCTAATAACCTACTATTTAAATTGGTTGTCTATTCAAGCGGGATATTCAAATCGATCATTGCCGAATATAAACAAAGTCCTCTCCCGAAAGAATTTATGGGAAAGATAACGGTGGTCGGCTTCTGTTTGAGTTACAACCATGACCTTTCCTGCACGTGTCACTCGAGAATGCATTTGCACTTGACTCGCAAGCATACGCAATACGCATTGCAGATTCCGTTCTCAAATCTCGCGATGCGTCGAATCTCGATATCTCTCGATGTCTTATAGCTAACTTCACAATACTGTTTGCATATTGGGTTTATTTCCATGAAGGCTGTTACATGGGAAGTGGTCTTGAGAATCGCGACGTCGCATAAAGAGATAAATGACGGTTCCGTTGATTACCATAATTGTGTAATGAACTATGATGACTCTCTGAAAGGCTTAGAAGCTCGCACCGGAAACAAACGAATAGAGCAATCATTATACAGTTTAATCTAAATTGCATAATAAAGTACAATGTTCATTAATAGTCATATCTTTACAATTCGAAATTATACGATTAGACAGCATATTATATTTCACCCGCTGACAGCGAATAGGTAGAAAAGTCTATAGAGCTAAAGGCGGTATTTTCGTGCGCCGTTCCAAAAGTAAAATTTCATTGTTCCATAATTAACACAGTTCGTATAAATAAATGCTAGATAATTAGTCATTTATATTAAAAACACTGTTTATTAGCCGTTTCAATATGAATCCGCTGCTTATTCCTATATAAAATGAAAACAATAGGACATCACCCTTAAGGATATAGGAGGTGTTAGGATGGTGGAGGGAAATGGGGAGGGGCGACGGTATATACGTTTATTTATTTTATAAACACCTAATTACGGATATACCATGTAACCAAACCAACTGATAAAGAATATGATCAGTATAAACCTTGGAGCACCTTACGCTCTCTCTTCCCTACTTAGAAAAGATTTTCGATGCTTCTTGAACATTTTCTGAAACACGTTCGGCCAGTTTCACCCCCAACCCCACTGGCTTGTCCAGGTCGGGGGCCTGACGATCAACGATTTCTTACTGTCTTGAGGCTTGCTTTTTACAGAGTGCTTGCGGTTCTTCTAGGCTTGAGACTTCTCAGCCGGAAAGTGAATGCGATTCGGATCATATTCTTTGTCACAAGCGCGAAAAACCTTCGGATCTTCAAAATTCGAGCAAGACAAACATCTTCAGATATCTTGTCTTCGACTTTTCAAAACTTTCATTTTTTCATGAGTGAAACTTCAAACTTCCCTCTATCATCCAATACCTCTTGATTCAAAACCTTATAAACAAACAAACAGGTTAGAGAACTTACTTCTATCTTTTTTTTTTAATTTTTTTTTTGTTTTGTTTCGTTTTCTTTTTCTGTGTGTAATGTGTTTCTTGTTTACTTTTCTATTATTTCATTCTTTCTCTTTACTTTTGTAAATATAAACATTTAAGAATACCACATTTTTTCCAGATGCAATACCACATTTTTGCCAGTGTGATATTCAATGTCCAAATGGCTGGAATACAACTTATAAGCAAAGCAATTAAAATAGTCAAAGGAAATTAGAAACCTCAATTATATTCCAACCTTCACATTTATCATCATATCGGTACAATTACGCAAACCTTATCTTCATAATAATTAAAAAAAAAAAAAGAAAAAAAGAACTGTTAGGAAGCGATAGAAACGTTATGAAAATAAGGTTTTCCGTGTCCATTCTAACCTTACTGTTTCATGCAAAGAATATGCTACACTCCTTTGCATTAGCAAGCTATCTCATTAATTGATATTGTACAATATCGTAATTTAAATGCCGTATATTAATTGCATGATGATGCAGAATTAGGTAAGGTAAGAATAGTAGTGAGAATGTAGCGTTTGCATTTTTTTTTGACCCGGTACAATATTGTTAGAAGAAATTTGAGGTCAAAGGGTCAAGTCACACAAATGGTCTCCCAAACACCTGGCCTCTCGCATCACACTCGTGTCACTTAATACCGACCTGAAATTCATTAAGCAACAAAAACTATGATTGTTTGACCCAGGTTACGGGTTACACTTAGTTACTACCGTACGATTTATTGGATGCATTCCTTGATGCTCCCGTCTTCCATTCTTGCTAATTTTAACTACTTATTTGTACTTAAAACATCTTGTCTGAACTAAATATAAGCGGTCTACGAAAATATGAATCCAAATTAAGAATCTCCGTTTCAAACGCTACGAAAAATCATTGTAACTCGATTTTACAAAGAATACCATTTTGTGTGTCATCTGTGCATATATGTACATACTACATACATACGTAGGCGTATGCAATTCAATGTTTCCAGTTCTCCATTTTCTGTACACTTAATCATTCTCATTACCCTTATCGTCTTTCTTTTTATAAGTTTATATTTTTATGATGCATGAAAAATGATAAATTAGTACAATGTTCCTATAGAATATTATCTTATGGCATTACTTTTTTAATAAACATATTTTAGGTTCGTTACAAGTCTCCGAGGTTCTACTTAAGGATATTCAACCTCGCATAACTCTGGCGAAACATTGCAAGAATGTTTCACGTTGGAGGTGTATTGTTACATAAAATAATGTACTTGATATTGTGTTTTTAAACCTTAAAAAAGGTGAGTCTCGGCGAATTATACAATATCAAATCAATGAGTTTTTTTTTTGTATTGCTCTATATGTAGGAATTTAAGTTCAATATATGCTGTGTAATATAACTGTAATATTACTTCAAAGGAGACACATATCCATGTAGACTGCTTATATTACGTGGTGTAACAGAATGGAAAGCACACTTACGTGGCGAATAAGAGCGTGATCTAGATCTGTCATAGCGTGAACGCCGGCGACTGTAGTACGGACTTGGTGAACGTCGATAGCTCCCCCTGTAACTACTATTATTCGAAAAACGAAATACAGTTAAGCGTGCTGTTTATTCACTAAGTAACAAACTGTCACGCCGCAGAAAGTACAGAGGAACAAAATGAACCTACTCTCTACGCCTGGGCCCATCCCATCCTCTGTCGTGTAGGTGTGTGGGTTTTCCCATGTAAATTCCAGGAGTAGGTGTGTGAGCTCGCTGTGTAATAGAAAAGTCTACCCTTATTCGCCGACCGTCAATTTCCATTCCTGTGCACTGTTCTTTCGCTACCTTAGCATCCTCAGACGATTCAAAATATACAAAGCAGAATCCTCTGGATCGCCCAGTCTGAAACACGAATTATATGTGTAACTCTTCGCAAGTACAAAATACATATTAACACTTAGCCAACCGAATGGAGAGATCTCCCCACTTTAACCCTCCGACGGGCGCGCTTTGTCGAAACTCATGGGCGAGCGCGCTGCGGCACTTTATTCCGTATACAGGAAGACACCAATATAGTTCAATAATAGCAAGATGTATTGCATAAATGACAAGAATAGTGAATTTAGAAGTAGTTCATATAAAATAAACAAAATAAATACTTGAACCCATTTCCCGGCAACGCTGATACTGACTCACAGTGCCGGCAGAGAAACAGTAACAAAGTGAGAGAAGATATTGTATTTCATCGCCTTTCGGGGCGCTTCGTATGCGCCGAACGTCGTTTATGATTTGCCGCCATTTCGATCCCTCACACACATTCGCGGGCTGTGCCGCTCTATGCGATACTAGAATAAAGGGAAGCCGAAAAGAAAGACTCTCCGACTAAGGTGATGCTCGGTCACGAATCCTTAGATCAAAACAGATCTGTGTAGTGCGCTTGTAAACTAAATAATTGATCGGCGGCAATCTACCGGCACCGAGGACCGTAAATAAATAGAGAGAATCGACCGAACTGAAGATGATTTACAATGTAACGGACCATGGAGCACGATGAAAAATTCATTGCTACGAACAAATACAGCTTAGTTCTAAGAGTTTTCTACATGAAATGACCAGACGCGATGCGCAACAGAATATCGCGATTTAGTACCTTCCACTTGAAAAATTCAGTTACATCTAATACAGTACTTCAATAGCTACGATTTTGGTGTTATATGTTTCTTATAACAGTCAGCCAAGCATATCTCGATGGACACTAGTATATGACTAAGAATATAAACGAAATCTTTAAACACATAAAAATGCGGCATAAAAAACCGCGACACGCCCGCCGCAAAGTTAAAGTTAAGTCGCTGCATGACCGATCGGGGATACCTCCTATTTTCACCTTACAGCAACGCGTTACTTGCGAAAAATGCGTGGTAGACAGCGTACAGGTGGGCTAAGTGTTAATATACAGCATAATTACGATAAATATTCCTTTCTTCTCTGTATTCATAAAATGGAAGACATGTGACCAGAGGCCTTTAACGAGTCATTTAAACTTAATGCATGAACCGTTCTAAATCCCTGGTACTTTACTATCCCCAGTCTTACGACAATTTAAGGGTTACATTATCATATAATTAGTCAACATTACCGGGTCTTTCGTTAAAAAGACTTGTAGAATTTAGAAATACTTTAGTTTATATACCTTTGCGTCGATTACAACTTGTACACGTTCGACAGGTCCGTATTTGGAGAAGATGTGGTGGATTTGTTGCTCGGTTGTGAAAATAGAAAGCCCAAATACACCTAAGCATCGGGAGGGGCAAGGGTTGTCCCTGCTACCAACATGACGTCGTCTAGATGACATGGGACTGCGTGAGTGTGAACGATAGATGTTCCTGTCACGTTCGCGAGAATAACGGGAACGAGAATATGAGCGAGATCTGCTTCGTGAATACCTCCCACCCCTGTAAGGAGAACGACTACGACTGCGACTACTACCACGATGACCTGCACTGGCATACTTGCTGCTCCGATAAGACTTTCTTCCTCTGGACACTGAACGGCTTCGTGATCTTGAATATTCTTTTACTGGTCTATGGGTTTCTTTGCGTTCTCGTGATTTGCGTGATCTCGAGTGTGAACGCGAGTCTCTCAAACCTCCGTCCGCTGTTCTGGGTCTTCTGGGACTCGCGCTACGACTGCCGCTTCGCTGAAAGTGGAACGATTGAGAATTTACGCAGAGCTATCTTAATTTTAACGTAAGCTGATATTCCTGGCTATTCATCTCGATCCTTTAAAATTCACAACAACGTTAATTTTACGAACGAGAGCGAGCAATATAAATACGTATTACTTGCACTCTATCAGTGTAAGCAAATACGTATATCGAAAATTGACTCCAAAGCTTAACCTTGCAATCAATGACGAAGGTACTAGATTCGCGGTTATTGACATATCTTTGAAAATGGAGAAATTAGGAATGCGTCTTTGACTAAATTCCGGAAATTACTAGATACCGAATAGTGATAGAAAATCATTAAAATCATAACACGCGTAAAATTCAGCCGAACGTTGATGGATCGATAATGGCTGTGGTCAGCCGCATGTCGCTAGAAATGTAACGCGAACAGAATTGTCCAAAACGCTGTATTTTTAAATAAAAGCACAGAAATTACCTCAATGTCACTCATTGTCGTACTTCGGCTGTGAATAAATGCGATGAAAGATAGCGAAAATTGGCGAAAACGTTTGAGATAAAGCGACGCAGCGTCAGCGTATGATAATGGCGTACAATCTTTGGGCCGTTTCAGCGGGTAACGACCGGAAATGATTCCAGGTGGTATACAAATGCGAAATACACCAACATCCGGTGTTGCCAAGAGACGGACTGTTAAAATTCAAAATGGCGACGATCCCTCGAAATGGCGCTAATTTCAATATGAAACAATTTCGTGGATCGTCACACGTCACTGGAATTTCGATGTTCCTTCCATTACAACTTATTCAGGGAATTTACTTAACGAATATATTATTATTTACTTATATGCTCGATACAATACAGCACGAGAGATAACGAATATATTCTGTCTCGACATAAATTTAGACCATTAAGGGCACTAAATTCAAATTCACTCAGCTTCGAAACGTCCAAGTGTTTAACAGATTTTCGAAGATGGCAATAGCAGAGAAGTTTCCATCGGGTCGAAACACATTAAGTGTTTAAAATATCGGGGTTAGTAATAAAACTAAGGGAATTGTAGGATAGCATTCGAGCGTTGCACATGAAAATATTAATCTATATTTCAGATGCGATAGAACGGGCGTCTGTTTCTATTAAACCGCCAGTGATGCACCTGCGCAGACGGATGCGCGTGCTTCTGCGTCTGGAAAAGCTGCTCACATCGCATACTGCGGCAGAGCCAGAAACGAGGAAGATTCTCCGGTAGCCAGCAAACCATTTTTCTGTCGTCAAACGGATCAAGCTTTTTGTGAGACTTGGATCGGTCACAAAAAGCGGGATTCGCTTTTCGCATAGGAATTGGCCTGTTTAAGGAGCCAGGTTATTTCACATTGAACGTTTGAAAATTGTGAGTAAAGGTGGTGACTTGTTTTTTGATTTTCATATAGCGGACGATACAGTGACCGGTCGGTCTGTTGCGCCTCTTTGTCGTCGTTTTAAATAGAGCCCTGTCAACGGTTAAAGCCATCGCTGGCACTGTTCTCCCCCGAATCACAATGAAACTTAACCTTTACGTTTCGCTTTTGTATTTTCTATGCTCCACATACTAGAATTAATCAATGAATTTTATAACAATCATGGCCGCCAGCCGGTTTTCCTATCTCCTTTATACTGCATAGATGTTGTATTCGTCGATAACCGGTTGACTACGATAACGCTGTAGCTTTACTGTTATTCCTATCGGATTTATTATGATTTCACGCGTCGGCCGAGCACTTTATTTTTTTCCATTCCGTTGATCACGATAGCCTCGTGAGTGACGAATCGATGAGATGTATTTATACTAATTAACAGCACGGTTTGTCAAATCATCGGAATTTTTGTTTACTCACGGAGATAATATATTTAAATTGCATTTTAGCAATGTAAACTGTCATCTGGCGAATTAGATAAAATTTTCACCGACGAACGTATTTGTTTTAACTGATCAAAGCATTGGATTCAGCCAAGGTTTGAAATACAGTTTAATTGTCATTCCATTGTGTTACATATGACGCGATAAATAAACGATAGGAAAACATTTTTGAATCTTTCACGTGTCTATCACTTTTATTTTGATTTTGAGAACTTTCTTAATTGTTTAATTAGTATTCGGAAACGATATGTAGCATATTATAGATATATAATTTTCAAAACGCGATAAAATCTATTTTTATCTGTAGATTACAAACATGGAAGAAATGCATCAACCGCAGCAGGTTGGGCCTAATATGATGGCCAACGTAAGTGGGGTTCCAAACCACTCGAATAATGTTAACAGGCGTAGCAGAGTTCGATTATCGCTGCACAATTTGATGGTGGAAAAACTTCCAATAAACGAGGCCGTTCAATTGGAGATGAAATCATTGTGCAACAAAACGCCAGTTTCTATTCTTCAGGAATTGCTTTCTCGTAGGGACACAACGCCAAAGTATGAACTAATACAAGTAGAGGGTGCTATCCATGAGCCTATTTTTCGTTATCGTGTCACTGTTGCTGATATTGTTGGTTTGTATCTAATTTTGATAAAATGTTATTAATTCGTTTTATCATTGAAGTTTGAAGGTATATTTTGACGCTACAGGCATACCTGTTTGTTCGTTAAATCTAAGCAAAGTATAGTTTCAAATGAAAGATATACTATCATAAACATTATTCGATCGTTCATCGTAACTTCCGTTACCTACAGAGATTAGTTATTTATTCTCCGTCGAATCTAAATGGTGAATGATAAGAACTTGGTGATTGAAGCAGATCCAATTGTTTCAGCAATGGGGACTGGAAAATCCAAAAAAGAGGCAAAGCACGCCGCTGCACGAGCCGTGTTGGATAAGCTGTGCAGATTAAATAGCGACGCTCCAGACTCTCCGCTTGCAAATAACATACCGGAGTAAGGGCGACAGCTATACACGTCTTTACTCGTCCATTGTTTTAGATACAAGATTAACGTAATCGATTGATTTCACGCAGTTCCGAGAATCTACAAGAATTACCTGGTTACGGAGAAGAGAAAATAATCACGAACCCGATTGGCGCACTGCAAGAGATGTGTATGTCGCGTCACTGGCCCCCACCGAAATATTCAATGGAAAACGAGGAGGGTTTGCCACACGAAAGAAAGTACACTATTGTTTGTTCTATTTTGAAATATCGCGAGGTTGGCCAAGGGAAGAGTAAGAAAGTTGCCAAGAGGCATGCGGCTCACAAAATGTGGCAAGCGTTGCACGATATGAATACCGAAAGTTCTAATGTAGACGAGGACGAGGTAAGAATATGGTTTCAACCTGTATTTTTAAAATATTTGAACGATTTGAGTGATTTGAAGTTAAACGTAAACTTTTGGTACTTCAGAAAAACAGAAGTACTTGATTTCTTATTTTGCTGATACATTTTCCTCTTTTCACTATATATATATATGTATATATATATATTTCTCTCTGAGGTGTATAAGAATAATATTAACACTCATTGTTCATATAACTTGCTTTTGTGTACTATTATGTGTACAGTTTTTGTTGTGTATGTGTATTGTGTATGCTTAGTGAAGTGGAAGTGATTTGGCACTGCAGGCAGTACTACGAGGTATAAGCTACCTTTCTGATCACCCTTAATCTATAACGGATAATTTTATATATGTGTTACATGTACTTATACTAAAAATCATTTACACAGTAGCATATGTTTCCAACAATAAACACGCTTGGATCATTTCCACTTCATTTTACTCTTAGTGTACGTGCAGTCATTGGAGAACAGTCTCCAATGATTAGCATATAATTAAAATTTTACATATGTTAATTGTCCGTTATAGGTTTTACAAAGAAATGCAAATGTGAATGCCCGTTATGCCGATCTGAAAGGTAGCAAAATCTCAACACTAACAACTATTCATAGCCTTAAAGTTTCACAATTTCATAAAAGTCTGAAGTCATCGACTGGTGTTAAGCTTTTTGAATTACAGGTTTGTAACGTATATTACTTGGAGCCATGTGCTCCTTCTACACTGATCTATGGACATTTAATAATCGGCAACTTGCTCAACTGTTTTCTGCTTATTAAATTTCCTTTATTCTTCCTTTCTGTTACAGAACACTTGTTTGAATGATGGTGATGTAAATTTGGTACAATTTTTGCAAGAGATAGCCTCGGAACAGCAATTCGAAGTAACTTATGTTGATATTGAAGAAAAGTCTATCAGTGGTAAGTTATCACCTTTTCTATATCAAACTAGTAATTAGGTTTCATTGATCGGGAATCTTTCGCTCCTTCAATTCTTTATCAACTATATTTATTTTTCTGTGACTACAAGATCTAGAGCTACATCACTTTCCGATGTGGGTAAATCTTCCCCTAATTGTTCATTAAATGCCACTCCAATGAAGTGCGGTTTCTGTTGTTGTTTCTTCAAACAGGTTGCCAAATATTTATCATAGTAACCCATTCCATGCCCTAAACGTTTCCCTGATGGGCAATGTAAGACATAAAATTATTTGAAACTTATAAATAAGTTTCATATATATAACATATTCATATTAAAATTAATTACCGTCAGCAGTAAATGCAACACCTGGTAGAATGATTAAATCCAGTCCATCTACGATAAACAGTATTATTATTCTGAATTCTAAAGTGTAGTTCATATATGAAAATTAGCCGTCAAAGACTGTATAAATTAATTATTCAAAGTCTTACCAGATTCGAAAGCATTTTCCCTTGGTTCGTTACAATCCGGTTGCTTAATGTTCCATTTAGTCAATGGTAGTTTCTCGTAGTCTTCCATTGAAAATAATTTAACCATTTCCATTTGCTTACCCTGATACCTTGGGACAAAAACTTCTTTCTTTGTCTCAAACAGATGTTTTAATATCGGTATTGTATCGATTTCGTCTTTTGTACTCAAATATACCGAAACCCTCCTACTTTCTTGAAATTGTTTCAAAGCGCTAAGCTGTACAAATATAAACACAGTTTGCAGTGAAAAAATTCATTTCAATCTTGGAAGCAAAATGTAACATAACCTCATATGATTACTTTGATGAATACAGTTATTCCTCTGTATACTTACTTTCTCAAATACTTTTCTCGACTGTCTTTGTTTTTCCTCGGATGTAAGTTGTCCAATAATGACTTTCATCTTTTTACGTAAAGTAAGTTTGGCAAATGTTATTCCACACATGATTCCTGTATCCTTGCACCCCTGCTTCCAGAGAGAAAGATTCTTCCATGTACATATAACATGGTTATATAAGAGGGAGCAATATGTTTATGTACTTTTTAAAAGAAAAAAAAAACAGACTGACCTATGACACACTTACTGGATTACTTATCATGTTTAGTCTCTAACTATGTGATACATTTTCCATGAAGTAATTTATGAACACTGTTTTATTATTCTCCATCTAATAATTTTTTATTGGTCTTTTCCTGTTTGCAGTAATCACTGTTATGTTAAATACAATGTTGAGGAGTAATATTATTACACATATTTTATTTTGTTATTCTTAATTATGCGTTTGACATAGCTTCACAGTGCTGTAAGTGAAAGTTATCCTTTTCCAATGCTTGGGAGCAATTCATACCGAAATCGGGAAAACTTTCATCCCAGCTTGGGTTCAGATTACGGAAATATCTCGTTGATTGTTACAGGTAAATGCCAGTGCCTTGTGCAGCTGTCTACCTTGCCAGTGGCAGTCTGTTATGGTTGCGGTGTTACTAGTAAAGATGCTCAAGCTAGTGCTGCTCAAAACGCTCTGGAATATCTGAAAATCATGACCAAAAAGTGAGCCAGCGCTTTGCTCCTGCCAGCCGTCACTATCAATTGTAAATCACACAATAGTTTGCTGTCGAAGAATCAAAACAACGCGGATCCTAAAATTTTATCAGCGAATAATCAAGTGTCGGACAAGGGTAAAAGCGGTCAGAAGCTTGACCACGTGGGGAACAAAAGTCGGCTATCCAAGCTATCGATTAGAACTGTTAACGCTGGAGTAGGAAACAAAGACGCCTCTTTAAGCACAATTACTGCGACATCTGGTGTCACGGTGCCCGCCAGCAGGATAAACCCGTCTATAAAGAAGAACAGTGGAAACAACGAGAACTTAAAATCAAACGAACAATTATCGAAGAGCATGGTATCCCCGAATCAATCCAGTTCTAAATTCAGTAGTGTAAGGAACGTTGCAGTCTGCGTCGGCGGTAGTGCACCTCACGAGAGCGCGTCCAAGTCCAAGGATTATTCCGGCAAGAAGTATTCCGGCGAGATTGATTCCAAAATGAAGAACTATCCGATGCAGCCGGACTACAAGGACGCCTCTGTGAACAATCAGGATTACAAAGGGAGGAATAGTGCAGCCATGAACAATATACCATCTAGGTACGGGAATCAGCCGTCTGTTCAAGCGCTGCACAGGGAGAACCACGGGACATCCAGCGGTCATCATTCTCGACCGGCATCGCGAAACGATAACACAGCCTTCGCCGTGGCTAGAAAGGCATTGGAGCAGCAGAACCCGGCATCGAAAATGGCACCGATCAATTTCCCCCCGTTGCGGGCCCCTCAGAGCATCGTGAACGTTCGCCACCCTTTTGTGACGGAGGCGCGAACCAAGCACAACGAGATCGGCGGTCCGGGCTCCAAGTCGAAGCTGAACATGGGGAGTCCGCTGCAGGGCAGCGTCAAGGATCTGGACCACGGCAGGCAAACGTTCCATGGCTACGGCGCGTCGCAGATCGCTGGTATACCGAATGTTCAGAGTTTGGGGAACGTGACGGCGAGTATGTCGCCTTATCCAAGGCCGGACAGCTTCCCTCAGCCTACGGTCGCCAGCGTGCTGTTCCCCGACACATCGCAGTTCCCGCAATCGCCACCCTTCAGCACAACGCAGATCGGACAGCTGAACCAATACCAGACCTACGACCCCGGCAGTTTCGCGACCACGTCGGTGAACGTGAACCCGGTCATCCCCCAGTTCTCCGCCGAAAGTTCCATTCCGTACCCTCAGTACGACAGTACCCCGCAATTCGTGCAACCAAATCATTACCCGACAGCGGATCTAGCGAACAGTCAGTACCAATATCAGGCGGCGAGTGTGGGACAGCTACAAGACTCGCCGATGTTTATACAAAGCTTGCAGAGCCCGATCGCTGTGACCGATCAATACGCCGCGCCGAATTACGCGAGAACGGTCAGGACAGAACTGATACCACGGTTGAGGAGGCCGCCAAGGTTCAACAAGTAAAAATTATTTGTTTTTCTTTTGTTTTGTTTTTGTTCTAATACTATCGAACGAAAGTTCATAGCCGTAAGTAGAGGAGGGGCAGAAAAAGAGCAACGTGTGCCCGCGGGCAAGTTCGTCGATATACTTGGTCGGATTGTCGCGGGAGATGTGGTAAAAGTTATTTCAATTTCTGATCCATTTTGAAATGAATTTTAGCCAGTCTGCATGGATCGACGGTCGGTGCACGGACGATGGTCGGTGGTATTTTGACGGAATTGCGTGGATACACGTTAATAGGGATCGTATTAGCCGCTCGATTATTCTCTCTGTAATGGTTTTATACGTATACACATGTACAAAAAAAAAACAAACGACGAGACACATATATATACACACACGCACGAAAGGAAGGGAAGGGAAAGAAATCATATTTGACTTGTTCCCGTCGCTGGATGTGACATGGCAGGGCACAGTGAAGGTTCAGCTCGATTATAATTTTATGACGTAATTTATCTATTAAATATGGAGACACGATGGAAAGGAAGAAGGTATGAGACGATCGCATCCAGTTTGTTAAATTGTACATAAATTACGACTGCTGATAGGGATAGTGTCTCATTTCTATAAATAATAAGAACGTAAAACACGGTTCTGGGACAAATTTGTTTTCGTCGACGGTCGATGAATGAAAGCAAATTTGCTAACAAGTGGAGCAGAGCCCACAGTCATTATTGCACATAATTAAGAGAGAAGAAAAAGAAAGAAGGAAAAAGAAGAAGAAGGTAGTGGAAATTGAGAAATCTGTGAAATAATGAGAGAAGGAATGGCAAAGCAACTGGATTATAATTAATAATAAGATAAGTCTTAGTTTGTAATGAATGGTATTCTACAAGCTATACTTTGCATAGAATTAGTGGAGGTTTTCCAATATTTGCATATTACTTAGCTTTACCGCTATGTTTTTAATGTGCTTTACTATCTATATATGGAATGCCGGTGCGCAACGATGTTCATTGCAACGCAACGCGCGTACTTTTATAATTAATTTAGAAGAGCAGAAAGAAACGAAGATGAATTCCGCGCCCGTCTCGACTGTTCGGTTAATTTGAACATCGTTGCCTTCGCTGGGCGTGTGCGCAGCGCAATCGTAGCTTTTTTCGGCGATCCGAGTATAATAATGGGCGATCGCGTTAAAATAACGATATAATCTTTCAGTGGTGTATGTTTTTCCTTTAGTAGCTCATAAACTCATAAGCATCATATAATTAAATACAGCGTAAGGATTAATCGTTAAGGACACCTCATTAAGTGCACATCACGTATAATCCAATTATATACTCGTGTGTATTTTGGAGTTTCAATTTTGCCTATGTGCGTCGACCTCACCGGATCAGACGTTTGTAACTAAATGGAAGAAAGGAAAGTGACCAACATCGCGTGTGGACAGCCGGTAGCGCCGAGAGGACACGATCACCAACGATATACACAGCTAGAAAGAAATAAAGGAGGAAGAGAGTGAATGGCGCAACGTTGCGGCTTTCGATCTTAGATCACCACATCTCTTTACGGGCGCACGGATCATGGAGAAGATCCACGGAAGAAGGAACAATGTACCAATAGGATTAAAGGAGATCGCCAACTAGGCGGAAGCGCGGCGACAGCCAGCGACCAACGCATCGCCCATATGAAAGAACAGCGGCGACGAATAATTCACTTTGGTCGCCGCGCTTTGGCCTTCTCTGGTATTCGATAACCGGCCCCGCGCAACTGGAATCCGCGTGCGCGTACGCGGTTTCGTCCAGCGGCAATTTTCTCGCTACACCACAGGAAAAGAGAAACTCGTTCATCGGCGATCTTGTAAACGCCAAAAGCGCGTATTTTATTTGTTCGGTATTCATGCATGCGTAATCGAACAAGCTCACTCGCATACAGGGTACGAAAGAAGGTAGCGCTCTTGCGTTTCTCGTCCATAATTCTATTCTGAATCGGTGGATATTGGTTCGAATGGTCTCTCTTGAAATTCATTTTACTTTAAGACTACAAACCGAAGCGTTATCCACAGGTAAACAGAAAACCACCGGGAAGACAATCTTTAGTGGAAAAACAATTCATTTGCGATACATGGTTTGTGAAGTTTTGCAGAGCGATATTCGGAAATGATTTTAAATTTGTGAAAGCAGCGATCGTTATCTTCTCTACGCTCTGCACGTCGACGGCGATATCGTTTGTTCTATTAACGTTTCGCCCCAGAAAATATGCCAGTGAGTGAGAGTCGAAAGGGGTAAAATGCAAATAAACCGTGAAACTTACTAGTAAGAAGTCGTGTATGTATACTGCATTAGTCGTCGACGACGACGCAACGGATGATGACACGTGGCCGCGGTACCTTGACTCATCTGCTCCGACTTCTATCGATAGTACAAAATATTTTTTTTTTTTTCTCCCACTAAGGCAAACGGAACCGCGAGTCAAGGTACCGATGGGGGCGCGTCGGAACGAAGGACTGTTCTGAAACGGCCTTGCCGCCCCTCGTGTTGATTATGCCGAGGAGGAACGAAGGGGAACGAGCCCATCGACGACGCCCAATGATGTCTCCAGGGTCGCGGAGTAATTCTTCCGGTCGGAGTATATTTCATACATACCTTTGGAAAATAGGCATTACTTACATGCAAAGTATAGAATGTGTATGCGTCGTAACAGAAGTACATTGGTAGGTTGATACCGTAGCCAGTTGTTTCTTTAAGCATAGAATGAGAGGAGGAGGAGATTTGAAAGGGAGCGAGAGAAAGGGATGATAGAAATATATAGATACATATATATATATGTATATATACAGAAAAAACGAAACGATTCGGGGCGAGCGAATCGTTGCTGTTGTAAATCGAATTGGTTTCGATCGAGTTAATCAAGACGAAACGGTTACTTAGCTGCTGGGCGATGATTATTCATGTAATTATTATTTATTGCTCCTGTCAGAGCTCGGGGGAACCGGAAGCGCCATCCCCGCGTTCGATTCCGCGCCACCCCAAGTTCCGTTCTCGTTTCCCATTTCGATAGCGGTAGCTTCAACGTGTATCCTCCATCTGCGAGTAGGTTCTAGTTATTCTCTGCGAACGCCGACAAAATTTAAATTCTGAATTCAGGCGGGCGAATTGGGATGCGATCGACCCAGACGGTGTTCTCGAACACCGGGACGCGACGATATTTTGTCGAAACTCGCCAGCTTTCGAGAAAAGGGAGCGTATCGGCCGCGATATGTAGAATTAGGAGAAGACGGGTGTACTGACAATCTCTCCCGATCGTAGTTTCCTTTCCTTTTCTTTTTCTCGATGGTTACGACGATAAGCTCCGGAAATATATATAAATCAGCTTGTCTCGATTTCATTTTGCTTTTGGACGCGACCCGATTCGCGCTTATAGAACGGGGCGCAGCGAAGTATTCCTCGAACCGGCCGATCGGAATCGGTGCCCCCTCGTCGATCCATGTTGCCACCGTGATCCTCGAGGCTGTTAATCGGAATCGTTAATCGGACGTGATTAATCCCCACCGAAAAGAAGGGATAATAATCGACATGTTTACTTGATTTATCGTCCCCTAACGACGCCGATATTCTCTCGCTCAGGGTGGCGATCATTTCGAGTGGAATAAGAATTTGCGAATAACCGGGTCATCAGACGGCGAACGGTGGTACATGAAACATTGTGATGCATAATGAAATATTGTAATAGAGTGAAAGAGAGAGAAATAATAGACTTTCCATCTTTCTTCGCGAACGGGGAAGTTGCTTCTTCGTGGACCAGAAGTGAAATTCGAGAAAAGGAGGCGAGAAGTTTTCGATTCGATCCACGAAAACAGTCGCCGATGCGAGGCGTGCATTGTTTTCCTTTTCTCGTTCGCGTATCGTTCGAGCCACAGGAGCGGTCCTCCAAGCCGTGAACAATAAGAAGAAATAAATTCCTAGCGACATGTACGGAGGCGTCGGTTAAATAAGAAGAGAGGAGAAAGCAGGATATAGCATTTTCGGGCGAGATCCTCGAGTCTCGCGTGTGAAGCGAATAAAGGCGAAATTAACACCACCCCTCCAAATCCCCTACGTGCGACCATCAAACGTCCGCGTCACAGGATGCGCCGATCGTATTGCTGTTCAGAGGCGTCCGATGAAGTCGCGAGGGAGAAAAAGTATTAAAAAAAAGGGTTAGAGAAAGCAGAACGATAATGATAAATTTTCGAAGAGGTCCCGCGATTCGGATACATTTCCTCGTCGCATCTGTGCATGCGCCGCGGATCTCCGCAGCTTCTCCCGCCCGGTCTCGAAGTATTATTGTACAAAAGGAGAGAGACGAGAAGCAGAAACGAAGCATGTCCATCTGCTCCCCTTAATCTTCCCGGTACGATCGGTATTGTTTAGACCAGGCATGGAACTAAAGTGAACGCAGCGGCCGTTTTTCGGGGGCGACGCCTCCTTTCTTCCGCCGCGCGTCTTGGCCCCCGCGGCGAGCCTAGGAGCTTCGAGCGCCTCAGGCCCGTACCATATGAATCGCGCGTAGCCATACGGGGCGCCCCAATGCGCTACGCGTGGTTCATATGGTACGGGTCTGAGGCGCTCGAAGCTCCTAGGCCCGCCGCGGGGGCCAAGACGCGCGGCGGAAGAAAGGAGGCGTCGCCTCCGAAAAACGGCCGCTGCGTTCACTTTAGTTCCATGCCTGGTTTAGACGAGCGCGAGCGAAAGGGCGAGAAAGAGACAGACGAGCCTTAGAAGAAAAAAAAAGTAATACGTTTATCTGCGATAAGAAGAAGAGATGAGAGATAAGAAGAGAGCCGTTGAGGCTCTGATTGTCGACGGGTAGGCGATGGTTGACGATTCCCGTTCCCTTCTGTGCGACATTCAGAGCTGTTGGACAAGATCGTCTACCTATTATATTAAAAAGAACACCAACGTATAAAATTTCGACGATTTTACACGGGAAATGTAGATATCCGTTCGTTCCTTGCCGCAAAGAAGTTAGAAAAAAAGAAAAATGGAAAAAAATGATATGTAAGGAAACAGTTTTATAAGATGTATAATATAAACGGTCCAGCGTGCCTGGATATAATTTGTAATTTTTATATGTGGAGGGGGGCACATTTATCGTTTTTCGTTTCCTTTTCTATCCAGTTCGACCACCTTTCCTCCAGTTTCGCTACCTGCCCCCTCCGGCCCCTTTGCTACACCCCGGCCCTTCTTCGTCGTCTTCTTTTTACTTTGCCTTCTTCTTCCTTTTTCTGTTCATCGTAAGTTAAATCATCCTGCGTTTTGTAAAGTAATACTGGTGCCGATTGGCATGATCGGCACTACGGTGTACACTGGCACACGACACGGACATGGCATACAGATAACGACTTAAGAAACAGTATAGCGCGGCCCCGTCTCTGTAAAACGAAGGGGCATAAATATCTATAATCGAGGTTGTTTTATGTATGATTGTGCGTGTAACATTGTTAATAAACTAACGATGCTTATGAAAGTTCTTTCGCGCCTTGTGTATCTCGTTCACCTCGCCCGGAGTTCGGACGGAATAAAGTTTCGTTAATGGCAAATAAGTTTCTACATCAGGGGAATCAATTTCCCGGTTTAATTTCCGTAATCGTACTCGTAATGGTTTTGAACATGCGCGTCATTTCGCGGTTCCACTGCGTGAAGGGTGACCGAGCGCGCATGCGTAAGGTGGACGCGCAATTCGCGGGCTAAACGAACAACCTGCGAATCTCTGTATCTTCTTAAAGGACGGTGATTCTTATTGCAAATTTCGAAATCTCGCAGGGTATAAATTTTAATCAAAGTTACGTGTTCGTAACAACGTCTCTACTCAGAAATCTAGGTAAAATTTAGTTGCCTTCCCCTCTCCTCTCATAATAGTACTCCGTTATTTAGAAAATGATGTCGATTCATTATAGCCGGCGAAAAAGATTGCCGTTGTTCAGGTGACTATTAGTGGCACGCCTCACGTGCTCCCGGTAATGACAGGCGGCTAGATTTGACAATAACGACAACGAGTCGCCAATAAATTATGCAGTTAAATTGCTACCCTCGAGGTCGTGCGCTTGTATGAACGCCACTACTTAAACGGTCTCTACGACTCGACAGCACGATACACTTTCCCAACCGCGGTTTAAAAAACGATTACGCGGGAGGGAACATGAACGCTCGACCTGTCATTAAAATGGAAACGCAACGAGTATATTTATTATGAATTAGAACGCGAAACTAGATCCGCTAATTTTTCGAATTCGCGATCTTAATTTGTAATTTTATCATCTCTCTCGATTCTTCTTCTTGGTTGTGATTATTAGTATCGATTTCATCTTGATTCTCTTGATATTCTAGTAGGATAGACCGGGGGCGATAGTAACTGGGGCTGGGACTATTCGAAGAATTTAATATTCGAATATTTTACAAGTATTCGAATGTTACGAATAAACTTCGAATATTTAAGTATTCAAATGTTCTTGTCCGAATACTATTCGAATACTGATGTATGAATTCGAATAGTATGGTGTGAAGTGGGTCAAAATTAGCTTACAAGATTTCACCCTGACAAATGAACCTAAAGAACTTGCGAGACACAGAGTGGCCCTATTACGCCACGACTCGCTATCAAGAACCCTGAGATTTCCGAATCTCAATAACGGCAGATCCGATTAGATTTTGAATGGTCTTAATGGATAGCTTGGGTTTGATTTACATGAGAAAAGTGTCTTCGTTTTGTTCCTACGGGCCTTATGAGCTGAGATATTTCGATGTAAAGTTGCAATTTGCTGAATTTTATGTTCTTAAGATCCAGCATCATGTCCTTACAGTCATCGTTACCTTAATTAAGAAGGTAAGTCGCCAAAATTTTTTAAATCGATTTCTTATGTAGAGTCGCAAACTTGGAAGTTGTCCGGAGAAGGTTCGACAGAGAAACATCTTCTTTCGCATAAGTTTCTGGAAATTTGTACCATGCATGTACAAAATAATATGTATTGTAACAAATTGCATTGCATTTAAATTTTCAGCTATTTTTATACCAGCAATTTAGAGTTTTTATGTAAAGCTTATAGAGAGAAAATTTAATTACTTGTTATCATTTTAACACTTTGAATCGAATTATCGATACTTTTTGAGTAATATATTTCATGTATCGATAATGAACGAAAAATATTTATCGATATGCATTATCGATAGTTGAGACCAATATCGCGCATTACTACATTCTACGTGGCGGTTGACTGATGGAGGCGCGCGAGATCTATATACATCGTCATATCTTCTACAATTATTTATCAATCAGTGTGAAAATTGGTGAAAAACTTCCTTGTATATTAAGGAAAAACTTTGTCGCTGCAAGTTATATGTACCTCAAAATTGCCGCGATACTTTTTAACGGCGAACGTTGAAAAACATGGGTTATGTCCAGTGTTACTTTTTAATTAAATATTACTACATTTTTTAACATAACGGTTTTGTGCATACATTATACGGCTTCGCTAGAGTTTTCTGAGTTTTATGGTTCAAGTTTCATAACGATCCGTTAATATTTATTCAAGTTATCGCAATTTATGTTTAAAGAAATAATGATTTTGGTCGGAGAAATTTTTTTAGTTTATAATTTTTATCTCGAATACTAACAATTCGATAAAAAAACTGTAAATAGAAAAAATGTGTGCCGTGACGAGCTTTACAAGACTATATTTTTTAAAATACAGTTTAACAATATTTAATTTTCCAATTTTTATTGCATCAAACCCTTCAATTTATGAATATATACTTACTAAGACGTTTTACAAACTTAGTTAAAGCATACTGCTGTATGTAGATGCTAGATATTTTATAAACGAAGGAAATATATTACGCGTAATATTTCGATTCTACCGGTAGCTCTGTTCAAACGGCTAGGCCACGATCCGTGATGTTTACGTCACGCGGCGTGCGATAAGAAACGTGTATTGCCGCGCGAGGCCTGCCTGCTCTCCCCCCACCAAAGCCCATATTCGCCGAGGTACAGCGACGTGACGCGGGGGTCATTCGTTCCGTGGACATCGTTGAGTTAAGACGTTTCGATAGCTGCGTACGTAAATGGTACGCGTACATTATCTATCGTCACATAATTACTCCTAATCATTATTATACTTCTTCTTTACTTTCTATCGTCACTTGCTGCTACTATTAATACACTTTCGTCCCGAAATTGATTAAATATCGCGAGAAAACTATTAGATATTTGTCACGTATTCCCTTCGTTGCCTTCGTGCCGGTATTTCTACACATTCAGTGCACACATATCGTGTCTCGGTATTCAAATATATCACTTTTCGGGCATATTTCAAGTTTATTTCTTGTTTAATTGCCTTATGAATGTTTTAATGCTTTTGTTTCAAACAGACGTTGAGGCGGGAATCGAAAGCAAAGGGCAGGCGACGCCATGACACTTGGCGGTTAATTTGAACGATGCTTGGATGGCGTCTGGTCATTTCTTGGAGGAAGGAGATGACAATACGTGTGGTATACGTATTTTTCTCATTATTTTATTGAATCATTGTTGGCTGTGAGGGTGATTGATCGCGATATTAACTGACTGCAAGGTCAGTTAATATCGGAATCAAATGGGAAAAGATTGAATTATGATAAATTGAATAATTTTAATCAGATTTGTTTAAAAGTTGTAAAATGGCGTGTGTAGATGTTTACGAAATATTGGAATGATCGAATTCTATTGCACTTCGGTCGCATTTACGTAGAATTCAATGATATTTCAATAATTTTTAAGAATCTATCTCTATGAAGCTGTTTCAATTGCATTTACCTTCGGTTTTTAATGCAACTTTTATTCTTTATGTTCAGAAACTGCGTAGTTGATCGAGGACATGCTATTCGAGCATGAATAATTAACGAATTTTGATTCTTGCCATGAATTTTAGATATTTATAAAAATACTATGATTCATTTAAATGTAATAATTATATCTGCAGTAGTATATTCTGGATAATATCGTGTTACTGAAATACAAAGCTGCTCCTATCCAGCGAGCATTCTGTATTTTCGTAACACACCTTGCATTCTAAATAACAAGGAGCAAAAGTCCCTTGGCTGGTTTGACGAAAAACAATATTTCCTCGTGACAAACACTCGATAAAACCACACCCACCCCACCCTCCTATCCTACTTATTTTTCAGAGATTGTGACCGCGTGCAATGCGGTCAAATAGAGTCAGTGTTTATGACGTACGAAGTTTTTCGTTTTGAAGAGCACAGTTGCTCATAGTAGAGTTTCGTTAACAATTTCGGGATACGCGAGGGTAGAGCCAGTGTTTTCTACGCAATTTATATTCTTTCACGAGCATCGCGGCTCTGACCTTCGAATCGCGAGAATAGATTCACTGCTTTGTACGCCGATTATGATCTTTGGGGCGCGTTTGTAGTCTATTATTTCTTTATTTTTTTTACTTTTGGAAGAGAAACTCGTTGTCGGAAATTAGAGTCAGTGCGTCAGCTGAAGAGGAGATTTGTGCGCAGCATATTAATGGAAAGATGTAAGTATCTATGTATTTGATTTAATTCCTTTAAAGTAGAGTTCATTCTTCAAAATTTTAGAAGGAAAACAATTTTAAACAAATTAATTTTTAGAATAGAATCATCAAGAAATTCAAAACTAACGAAACTTTTTATCATTTAGATATTATAAGAAAGAACTTGTGTTAATTTTAATTTTTAATATTTCATTTTTTCCTTTTTTTTTCTTAAAATGTCTAAATGATAAAAAATTTCGTTAGTTTTGAATTGCTTCGTGGTTCTATATTAGAGTTGAAACAATCGTAACTTTAGAAAGAAATTATAATCGTGTTCTGTTCCTTCGTTACAGTTTGGGCGCAGCTGAGCAGCTTGGTGACTTCTCCTGAGCAGTAGCAGGGGTGTTGGCGTCTCCGGCACCGGGGCACAGCGAAATGTGAGTGCGCATGCATTATGGTTCCTCTGGTCACTCAATCATGTCGTAGGACGTTTGGTCCGAATCGACACGAGTGACTGGTTGTATATTTAACGAGCATAATGACCACGGGTATGATAACCATGCCCGTGAATTGTAACATTTTTTTCTGTGTATGTATTTATTAGACGAGGCTAGGGCCTTCTTGTACGCCGCGCCTTTTCAATAGAATCACATTATAATCATAATTTCCAAGATAAACGGTTCCTAACGCGAATATTTATCATTGATCATACATTGATGTAGATATTTATTAAATAATGCACATAAAGGTGCATAGCAGCTCGGAATGTATTGGTACGAATATCAATACGACTGAATGCTAATTTTTATGTAGCGAAGAAGTCTGATACTCTCAGACTCCACAGCTACGATCATTTTTATTTAATGTGTAGTGGAACGATTATAATGCCTTGAATTTCTTTTATTTTTCTGATATCACGTGTTCAAAAGTAACTTGATTTCTAAATGATGATAATATACATAAAAATGTAATTCCTTTCTTAAAAAGGTCACTCGTTTGCGTACACAATAGAATAATTAATTTCCATGTGCAAGAAGACAATTGAGGGTGGGGAAATTTCAGATTCAAAGTAATTAGCATGAGATCATACTTTCTTGTTTTATGAAATTTACTTTGACGATGGAATAGCCCGTTTTAAATTCTTAAAGTAAATTCTTCATGATTTTGATTGATTTTCTTAAACAATTGAATTTTAGAGTCTTTCTTCTCACTAATTGAATGTCGAGTAGAGTCCTTTTTCTTGATCTAAAGTAGAGTCCTTTCTTATTTATCAAAGTTCAAACTATTCACAAGTTGAAAGTCGAGCCACTTTGGTTAATAATGTAAAATGAAAGAATATTAGCCTGTTAGACACTATACAAACTAATGATATTTTCTAGTTGAGGATTTTTAGGATATCTTTCCGTACTCATTGCCTTTTAACTCATCCACGTGCCCAGGTGCTACTTGGGTGGGTGAAGGCAATGGGGCACGATGACTTTCTTTACTAAATAATTACATGTCGGCGGCTGGCATTGCGTTAGTGTATCGTGCACGCCGCATTTTCCACCTATGTGTGTTTGTGTGGTTAGGCGGTGGAATTTGCGTCGGTGAAAGATTTTCATCAAAGACCATGTTAACGAAACTATAACATTGCAATAACGATACCAATGTATCATATTCCTTGTTGCACACGATGATCATTCTAGTAAATAATCTGGGAATATGATATTTAATCAATCGCGTACAATCAAAGCAGATAGTAATAACGATTCATGTATGTACATAATACATATGTACAATGCACATTATCAAGTAATCCATTGTTTGAAATTGAAAATAGTTAATTGTTTTGTAAATCATACTTATACGCAATGGTCACTGCCTTTGCTAGCCGATTTCAGTGAAAACTGGTACGTACTTATTAGAGTGTGATTGTGTGTGAGAGACTGTTTTGCCATTTTTTAAATATACATAGCTGTTAGGTAGGATGGGTAACTTAGCTGTTCGGTAGGATAGGTAACTTAGCTGTTCGGTAGGATGGGTAACCTAGCTGTTCGGGAGGATAGGTAACTTACCTTCTGGTACGAATGTGTGACTTAAATATAAGTAGGTAGGGCCGGGGCAGGTCATCGTATTCTCTGATCGCATGTTCCCCCCTGCGATGACCTGCTTTCAGGAAATTTGTGAGAAAAGTCGACGGCCAGACTAGCGCGAGTGGGGTATGCCCTCGCTTCTAGCCCCGCTATGTCGACTTTTTGACGCCAGTGGGACATTGCACATTGTCGCTGGTCGCGTTCGGCAGGACGGGCTTGGGCACGGTATTAAGGGGGTATCCACTGTGAGTGGTTGAAAAATCAAGCTATTTTTAAAGATTTTTTTTCTCAGTAAATACAACATATAATGAAATAAATCTTTCCCATATTTATTAAGCTACTCTTATATTATACCAAAAAAATTAAAAAGAATATTTTCAATTTGTGTTACTCGTTTTTTAACAACGTCAATATGGCACTTAAACAAAAACGGTATGTTCGTGGTGCAGGTGATTTCCCGGCTTAGGCTGATCCGAAACTAAAAATTCGAAGAGATTCTTTATCTGTCTAAGTATCTCTATCGTCCGTTCCTCAATTAACAATTTTTTCCGAAAAATAACCGAGATTTTTCTCGGGGAACATTCGAGAAGCACCATTATTTGGAGAACTTTTTCCTTCAAACAGGCGCCAAATTGTTATTTTTCAACAAAAATTGTTAATTGAGCTACGGGCGACAGCGACACTCATACGGATTTAGAATCTTTTCGGATTTTTTATTTCAGATAAGCCTAAGCCAGAAAATCACCTGCACCACGAACATACCGTTTTTGTTTAGGTGTCATATTGACGCTTTGTAAAAAAACAAGTAAAACGAATTAAAATATTTTTTAATTTTTTTTTCGTATAATATAAGAGTAGCTTTATAAAAATCAAAAACATTTATTTCATTATATGTTGTATTTACTGAGAAAAAAATCTTTAAAAATAGCTTGTACCCCCTTAACTTTCAGAAGGGCGGACCGCCCGAAGCAAAGAAGTGGCCAAAGAGCCGAAGATAGCCCGGCCAATAAAACGGCCACATCATGTGGGCTACCAAGAATGGCCCTGCATCCTCGGGTGCAGGGTCATTCTTCGTAGGTATTACTTTGCCATTATGCTCGTCAGTAGTTGTAGTAGTAGTAGTAGTTTGGTTGGCCATAGGCTGACCCATCGATACCCCCTCCCCTGAAATTGAGCACACCGCGTTTTTAATTAGGGTTGCGAAGAAGATTACGCGGCCAGTTAGTGTTGCGACTAAATGTTGATCACGGTTTGAATTAGCGTTGCGAATCGAGTATTCCCCGCGTTTGGTACCAGCATAGCGTTGCGAATAAATATCGAACGTGATTGCTTGTAGTGTTTCGACAAAGAGTCGCGATTGTTTTTGAGATTGTTCTTGTATTTCGAAGTAAAGTTACTAGAGTTTGATTTATAGCATTAATTTTGATTCATTGTATTCTTTTTATTAGAGTTGCGATGCGACTGATCGCGTTTTTTTAATTACTCGTTCTAGTTTGATTCTTAATAATTTTTTGAGTTAGTGTTGCGATGATGATTGATCGCGTTTGTAATTAGAGTTGCGACCCCCAGCCCCCAATGCCCCAAAACTGCCCTGGGACATGTCCAGAGACATGTTCCTGGGGAAAAAGAGTCCCGAGCAGCTGGATTTGCTGCGCATGGGACTCTACACAGCCTTCAGGAAGGCTGCAACGATTTAAAGTTAGAGTTGCGTATTACGAGACACAGGTGCATTGAATTTTTATTAGTGTTACGAAAAATGAAACCACCCACGTGGTGGTTCTCTGTAGCTTTTTACATTTGTTAGAGTTGTGTAGCTGCTTGAGAGCTTTTTCGTTTGCTATTCGGGATTTGTATTAAGTATTGTAGAATTTTCAGTAATGAAGCACCATTCGGGAATTTTGAAGTTATTTGAGAAATTAGTGCTGCGAGTAGTCCAAAGTCCTAGTGACTATGCTCGGGAGTTGCTTTTAGTCTGTAATAAGCTAGCGTTGCGAAAGAAAGAAATGGTCCACTCACGGTTTTCTTGCATTAATGAGTGGACAATGATCATGGAGCAGCCCTAAGTGGCTGCACCATCCTCCTTCTACTCCCACCATCTACCCGGTCTTGAATCGAGTGTTTGTCACTGGAAATATTGTTTTGAAAGTATATTCATATTTTGCAAAAAATGCCAATTAATGAGAAACTACAAGGAAATTATTGAGTTGATGTAACAAAGCACCCAATGTGCTTAATATTATGAATATCAATTGCTAATTTGCGTAATTTGTTCTATTTCGTGTATTTTGTCTATGGTTTTGCGTGATTTATTTTATGTCCTGTTTTATTGTGTTTATTTAATTTCCTTCCAGGCTGGTAAAAGTTTTTGATTACCTACTGTATATAATTAATTATATACAGCACCTTAATGAATTATAGCACTTATAATGAAATATAGCACCTAATGTGCTTAATGTTATGAATATCAATTGCTAATTTGCGTAATTTGTTCTATTTCATGTATTTCGTTTATGGTTTTGCGTGATTTATTTTATGTCCTGTAGGCTGATCTCACTATTACTAACATAACGTAGTTATACCTTCGCGGTGAAGAGACTTAATAAAATAATATATTTAAACATAAAAGTGGTAGTGAAAAGTAATAGTGAAAATTGTTAGTGCAAAGTGATAGTGATAGTCAATATTAACGCGTGCTCGTTGTTGCTACTTTCTGCATGAAAGTAACTTCGATTACTGTGCAGTAAAGTGCAATTATTCCAATTTTCAACATTTGCATAAAAGTTTTTGATTATATACTAAAAATAGGATTTCAGGTTCATCATCCTTGAGAAACGAAATCTCACGGAATTTTTATTAATACTTTTGCGAATGTTTCAAATATTGCCCCTTTTTCTTTTTTTCATTCCCAGTTAGTGAATAATTGAAGGGTTGGATGCAATAAGGGGACTAGCGCTCGAAAATGTGAAAAAGTATTGTCCGATCGCTAAGAAAAATTGGAAAATTAAATGTTGTTAAAATGTATTTTAAAATATATAGTGTTGTAAAGCTCGCCACGGCACATATTTTTTCTACTTACCGATTTTTTTATCGAATCATTAGTATTCGAGATAAAAATTATAAACAACAAAACATCGTCGACCAAAGTCAATATCTTTTTAAACATAACTTGCGATAACTTGAGTAAACATTAACGGATCGTTAAAACATAAAACTCAGAAAATTCTAGCGAAGCCGTAAAATGTATGCACAAAACTCTTATGTTAAAAAATGTAATAATATTTAATTAAAAAGTAACACTGGACATAACCCATGTTTTTCAACGTTCGCCGTTAAAAAGTATCGAGGCAATTTTGAGGTACAGATAACTTGCAGCGACAAAGTTTTTCCTTAATATACAAGGAAGTTTTTCACCAATTTTCACACTGATTGATAAATAATTGTAGAAGATATGACGATGTATATAAATCTGCTATTTAGCAGTTTTAGGCACATGCGTTGACAGTTGGCGCCGTGCGAGGATTATATACATCGTCATATCTTCTACAATTATTTATTAACCAGTGTGAAATTTTTTGAAAAACTTCCTTGTATATTAAGGAAAAACTTTGTCACTGCAAGTTATATGTACTTCAAAATTGATTCGATACTTTTTAACGGCGAACGTTGAAAACCATGGGTTATGTTCAGTATTACTTTTTAATTAACTATTATTATATTTTTTAACATAAGGGTTTTGTGCATACATTTTACGGCTTCGCAAGAGATTTCTGAACTTTATGTTTGAAGTCTCATAACGATCCGTTAATATTTACTCAAGTTATCGCAATTTATGTTTAAAAAAATAATGATTTCGGTTGACGGATTCTTTTTTGTTTATAATTTTTATCTCGAATACTAATGATTCGATGAAAAAACTGTAAATAGAAAAAATATGTGCCGTAGTGAGTTTTACAACACTATATTCTTTAAAATACAGTTTAACGATATTTAATTTTCCAATTTTTCTTAGCGATTGAATAATACGTTTTCACATTTTCGAGCGCTAGTCCCCTTATTGCATCCAACCCTTCAATTATCATGGTAAAAATATACCAGAAAATTCTTCAAATTTAAAACAGAAAGAAACAAAAAATGTTTTAAATTCTGCTTAGTTTCATCGCGGTAGCTTTTTACAGAATAACTCCTTTTTTTGCCCGCTTGTGGAGCGATCAAGGATCGTTCCGCAATCGTGCATCAGGGGGATCGATGGAAATGAAAATAAAATTTTGCA
Organism: Andrena flavipes; assembly: GCA_963971345.1. Lineage (NCBI taxonomy): Eukaryota > Metazoa > Arthropoda > Insecta > Hymenoptera > Andrenidae > Andrena > Andrena flavipes. The sequence goes on from OZ020481.1 coordinate 38,916,449, forward strand.
TAAAAGGAGGGCGGATGGGCCGCGGTTAGGGCGGGTCTCCACTCGCAGCGCCTCCACGTGGTGAGACCTGGGCAATCTGTATTATTTGAAGTATAATTACTAATCGTATCACAAGTAACATTGTAATTCAGTTATTAATTACATGACAAGTAATACGAGCCGATTGGCTGCGATCACCTATCTCCGTTAATTTTCTATTCTAAATATTTCTCCTATAATTTCATTTTATTTCTCAAATAAAAAAATTCTAAAATGACTTTTGATATACATAATAATAAATATATAACCCATAACCATAAATTGAAACGACTTGAAATCAGCCACTCGCGATAAAGACAAAAAGCCGCTGCGTTCGGGTCGCTAGTCATTTCACGATTTCTGTAAATACAGAAACCCTACAAAATGTGTGAAATCCCCACAAATGACCTTTTTTAAAAAAAGGTACAAAAAGAGCGCCAAGTATATAACCCCATCAAAAAGAATCCCATTTAAAAATATTGTCGTAAATTAATACTTATCAAAAAGAATCCCATTTAAAAACATTGTCGTAAATTAATAGCTTTTCAAAACTAATGGTATACATAAAATGCGCCAATTATCACAATGGCTATTTTTACAAATAAAAAAATGTATTATATAATATTAAGGAAATATATTTTTATACAAATAAATATTTTAATACGAATAAATATTTTATTCAAAATACTTGGCGCTGCGAAACCAAAAGAAGGTTAATTGTCTTGGTTAATAAATAAAATAAAACAAGACAAGACACCACTAAGACAAGAAAGAAAAAGATTTTAATGCAATTTATACATATTTATTCAGTTTAGCAACACCACAACCAACTCTACTACTAGCCGTGCTGAAAGCAAAACAGCAACACATGGTCCTAGTCCTAATAGTAACGAGGGGGGGGGGGGGCGATTGTAACACGTTAAATATGTCAAAACATATGATAGATATTAACTCAAATTTTGGATATATGATGAAGAACGACATTTGGAATACGTACATCCATGTTCTAGCTGTATAGATACACAGTAGACGTATACATATAGCGAAGAAAATAATTTTTCGATACCCTAAAGTAACTTTTTCTTACTGATTTAAGATTGTAATATAAATACTTCCTTTTGCAAGAACGTGTTTTTTCTTTTTTTTTTAATACTTAATTTGGCCATTTTACTTGACATATTACTTGACATACAGCGAAACTGTTGTGTCTCAATAATATTAGATAAGTAAGTAACATTTTGGTGTAAGAACTTTTGTTCTAACTCTGATAGTCCTTGCGTAATCGTATTCCAAAGTCAAAGTGTTACTACCGCCCCCGGTCGGTCTACCCTAGTATTAGTATCGTGCTTACGACTTCCGGTGCGACTCGCGTAGCGCAAGAAGCGGATTTACACGGTCACATATTTCTTCGAAAAGTTTCGTCGACTATTTGGTCGTAACATTAAATTGTGTTCCTTAACGAAGTTGTGGTGAGATAGCCAGGTAGTCAAGCGATGGACGAGTGGACGCCAGCAGACGAATCGCATCGAATTGCAATACCCTGGGTGGAATTTCAAATTCCACAAGGGTCACTGTCTTTCTCTGTAAGTAGTAATTTTTCTTATTTTATTAGATCTACTTTCAAAGATAATCATAGCTCACAGGTCCTCGCTACCGTCAATTTCGAAGTTTAGCCGAATATAATTGTTAAAAAGCAAGAAATTGACAGTATAAATGTTCGTAACGAATGTTTGTCATAAGCGCGTAGCTATTCCAAAGAGTTCGCGCCATTTTCTCTAGAATTAGGTTATGGCAGACGATATCGCGTATACAATAGAACACTGTTAATTTCAAAGTTTATTAGGGGATACAAAAAACATTAGAATCGTGCCGCGCGGGGCGGCTTGTTGCGCGGTGTAAACGAACCCGTAAGCCCCGTTCACATTAGTTGTGTAGTATTTCAAGGCAAGCGAAGTTGAAGGAATCTCTACTTTACTGGAGACTCGAAATAAATCGAAAAGGATATTTCAAACCAAGTAAATAGCAGACTCACGGTGGTAATGCAGCGCCATATTACTTGAATTTGAGCGACTTGAAGTCAAGCAACTTGACTAATGTGAACGCGGCTTTCGCGTAAGGCAGGGTAGGGAAACAGTGGCGCCGCCATACCGGTACCGGTTGCGCGCGCACTTCGAGTCACGTTTCCAGCAGTAGAAGCGTCAGTTGCCGCCGCGCGGCCGCGTGATTCGCAGTTTTTGAAGTTCTCCTTCGGAAAAAGGTTCCCCGGTTTCTCTTGTGTATCTTATCGAGTTGTATCGCACCGAATGCCAAGGAATACGAGTCTCGTGTCCTTGATCGATAAGACGTAGAACCAACCGTGTGCTTTTTAATTCATTGGACAACAGTGGACAGAATTGGCGAACGAATCATTCGACTGTCTCCCTAAACCAACAATGCGTCTCGAAGTAATCTTCTATTACATTACATCGCGTTCTTTTAGTACGTGAATACATCCACGAGGGGAAGCAGCCGGAGACTACAGTTGACGGGACCACGAGCGTGGATTTCGATACTAATCAAGTAAGATTAGACCCTCTTTTACAAACATTTCCATTAGAAATCTCAACGGATCGTTTAGGGTTAGACCCAGTGTCAGGAAGGGTCTTAAGACAAAACTTGTTTCTGTAAAGCATAGTGACAGGCGAATTGTGATTCAGTTAGAATAGCGTCCTCCAGCCAATTCGTGGATATGTAACGTGATACTTCGTTAAATCGGTGCGTCGAAGCGTGCTTTCGTAAACACACTGCTTTCCAGTCGAAAATTCCTATTTACGATCCTCGTTAAAAGAACCTGCTTCCGTTTCGGAAATATCGATGTTCCGAGTAATGAACGAGCATGATGTTTCGCGTCTCGTGATGGTTTGAGATCGTACGCTAAAGGACGAAGCATTTCTTCGGTGAAATGCACGATCTCAATAGGTTATGTACTTCGCGTTAGTTGTCAAAGGAATGATCGAATGTGGATCCAAAAGGCCTATTCACGTTCATGAAAGCAACAGTTGTCTCAGGCACGTCACTAGGAATCAACGTCTAGCGAATTCATTTGACTCGTTGAAACTTCTCACCCACGCTTCCCGCCATTTCTTTCGAGAGATTTATTTCAAGTTCGAACGTGTAACCTTCATTGAAATGCAAGCAGACGCGTGTACTTGGCTTGTCTGGGGCGAAAGAATAGGTTGCGTCGCGCAAATAAGTGTTTAATGCAGATTATGAGTTCTTAATACGGAGTTCCCGGATGAGTGAAATAATCATTAAATGGTAGAATCTACGAGGGAAGTGTGAAAAGGTTATTCTACATTATTCTTTAAAGCAAACTGCATAATGAATCTTGGTTAAACTTTCAGAATTTTATATTGTATTATGCAATATTTAAATATTGTATTATACATATATTTAAATTATAGGAATATCTTTTTTTAAATTTATTTAAATTAGATTTACAAGCTGAACAGGACTAGTAACTTTGCGCTGCAAAAAATTTGGTTGACAGTTTCCAGACGAAACAATGCTTCTAAAATGAACAAACCAAACTGTATGCGGAAACTATATGCGGATGGCTATAGCACGTCGGGAGATTTTTTTAATTGGTCGTTTCCGTTAATTTCTTTTTCCATTTATAAAAATTTGCAAAATCCAACCCGTTGGAAAATTGTCAATCATGTTAGCGGAAATTTTTTGCAGCCCCAACTTACAGGTCCTGCACAGCTTATAACGAATCTGCTTTAAATAAATTTAAAAATAGATATTCGTATAACTTAAATGTGCAATAAAAACTCCTGAAAGTTTAAAAAAGATTCATCACGTAGTTTGTTTTTAATAAATTTCCAAAGATACCTTTACTTTTCGAAAAGTTCCCAAAACGAACGGTTCTCAAAATGAAGCCTTCAGCAATTACAGAAATTTGCATATCGAATTAAAAACTCTTCGCATTCAAAACCAACCCTCTGTTCGAAGATCTACGCAGCTAAGTAACTTAAAAAAATTCAATTTCGCTTACAGCCGTCCAATTTGAACGACACAGGAGAAAGGAGGAAGAGCTCGCGAAGATGCAAGATTTCTACAAAGAACGCAAGCTTTCCCCGATCGACGTTACCTCGAAATTGCCTGGGCATTTCTCGTGGCTGAAAAGGGTGAATCCTTCGATCAGAAGGAGAAACTGTTACACATAATCCCTGCACTAGTTCGGCGAGAACGTGGCTTCCCACTTTGGACACCGCGCAAGATACATTACTAATTATAAGGTTGAAGATAAATGCTACGTGTTGAGTCGAAGCAGGGTGAAAGGAACATCCCCTGGCACTTAAAGCTACTCCCCGGCGAGCAAGGGAATAATTTTGAAGTTGGCGAGGGTGTTGCTTGGGAAGGAATTGAAGAAGGATAACGTGTAAAAGGAACACGTGCTTTATGGACGACGACTACCACTTGCTGTTCGTCGCGAGAAGTTACGGCGCTGTAAGGGCGATGAATTCGGAACGACGCTGTCTACAGAGTGATTGAATTCGTTCCATCGATCACGATAAAACGTGCACAGTTATCAGCTCAGGCTTTGGTCCACACTTCCGCCGCGAGATACGGCGTCGTAGTCCTCGGTGAGTGTCTCGTCCTATTATTCCTATAAAAATATACGGGACTTAAAATTCAAACGATGCTCAAAATGTCCGACACATTTATGAATCAGACTGTACAGCTTCTATTACACGCGCGACCTTTATTTTCCATGAAAATATTAGTCGCGATCTGCACGGTGCCAATCTACCGTGGAAATCGAGAGTCAGGTGTATCCAATTCAAGGGAACGCTTTTCAGAACGGGATCGATAGTTCCAATGCCGTTTATTATTTCGGAAAAGGAAAGTTCTCTCAACGATCTCGATTGTAATTTGCCGTGCATTTATGTGGATGCAATTAGTTAGGACACCGCCAGAGGATGATTGAAATTAAGAATCGAGCTACGCCCAGTTCACTCGACGCTCTTCTTATTCTCCGCTTCCGTGCCCCCGGCGCTTTTGTCATGCAAATCGTTTCGTGCATGGAAATTTAAATGTGCCGCGCAATCTGAGACCTCATGCTCGCTGTGCTCTCGTTTTGGTGATTTCTCATCGCGGCAACGATCGTTTCATTACAAAACGGCCATTTATCAACTTCATGCAACCGGCTGGCTCCAGTGCCGGTGCACTTTGCGCGTAACACTTTATAGCGCGGCGTGCTAGCTGCGCGGTACTGGCCAGAGCGATGTCTTAACTCGATAAATTCGTCTAACGATCGCGGCGATACCTGGCCAGTGATCAGGACCTCGCGCGCCGGGCTGCAGGATCTCGTTTAGATTCTACTGGCTACGAATAGCGATATGCAGAGGGGGATTGTAAAAAGTTTATTGGGAACTCTGGGATCGTGTGATTGCCATCGAGACAAATAGGGGGTAGCAAGCTAATTTTATTCCTTTTGGTGTGGTAAGTAAGTATGCAAAATTTTGGAACAATCGGATTATTCAGAAGTCTGTCGCAAGACGCTTAAAGTTACGATACACTGTAAACTTTTCTTGATTTATTTTTATTTTTTTATCCACTATTAGAAAATAATCGTTCACTTGGTACATAGGTTGCTGGCTATGCATAAATATTTTACCACCATAGTCGAAAGACTGGAGAAATAAAAAACTTACTACATTCGTTCTTCCACCAATTAACGATATGTTAACGGTATTATTGATATAACGTTAAGTACCAATAAGATATCGATAATTTTATTGATAATCCCAACTTTCGTCCATCGCACATTTGCTTACATACAAAATTGCATATTAAAAAACAGCTGTTTGCAAGAGCGCAGTTTTGTTTGAAAATTTTTCTTTTGAAGCAAGGTTTAGAGTTGTTTGATCGAGCCGATATTTTGCACACATATTTACCGCACTAAAGGGAAATAAATGAGGGGGCGTCTCGGATTGAATTTTTCAATTTTAAGAAAAGATCGTTATAAGGGACACCCTGAGTTCGGTACAGCCCATTAAATGACCCACAAATTAATTATTCATCTTCGGGCTTTTTCACAATCGAATTTTTAAAAGTTTCAAGAATATAGACCAGAGTAAATCAAGTGTATTTTTATAATCATATTCTATCATCTCATTTTACCAATCTTCGGTGTAACGGTCCATTTCCAAGACACAAGGGATTCAATTTTCTCCGCCCAACTTGATGCGCGCTCGACGTCGCAATGGAACTAGAAACTTTAATCACTTATATTTCGAAAACAAAGTTTCGGATTGAAAAGCAGTAAAGGAGTTTTGAGGTCAGTGGCGCACCCAGAGGATTTACAAAAAGAAAAGAGAAATGGAATTTATTCTTTAAATAAATTTTTATAATCATCTAATGAATTTTATCGAATATTATTTTTACCTGTTAAACTCGTTTCACCCAAGATTAAATCCCGAGTGCGCCACTGTTCGGATTAAGTAATTCTATAACGAAGAATTTGCATACGTCTGTTGCTTGTCACATAAATCAGGGATATTCTAATTTTGGATAAGTCTTCGTCGGTTTTCCTTCTCTGAAGCCTCGCGTTAGATGGTGAGGCTAAATAAAATTCGACGGTTGAATGAGCGAAGTTAAACATTGCAATAGAGCAAGAGCCTTAACATGTCGCGTTATCGTTTAATGGGATCGTGGTTAAAGATTTTATCGTCATGCAGTCTGGTACCCGTAATACCAGATGAAGCCTGGTAAATATCTTCGCGGCAATAGCAGCCACCCACATCTATCTTCATAAATCGACCACATAATCCCACGTTCGATTTTACATTGGATGTTTTACTCGCACGGCAAAATGGTGTGTGTTGTTATGCGTGAGAGCATTTAGGTGTTCTCTAATACGCGAGGGATGGGGGTGAAACACAAGGGCGCAGAGTAGAAATTAATTTTTTCCACTGTCCAGAGGGGTGCAACGAGAGTTTCAACCTCTTTCCGAGGTTTTCTTTCAACGGAGAAAAGTTCTCTCGGGGTTCAGTGAATTTTAAATGGGTCACGCTGATCATAGACAAGAGTTACTTCCGTATCGTTCGTAGATCTGTGCTCTGTCGCGTGCACTTTCTTATCACAGATCTTTAGCTTTTGTTTCTGCTTCTTCTTACGTTTTAGGAATCCCAGCGGCGTGATATTAGCGAATAACGAGGAACTTTCTGGTAAATAAAATATTTAAGCGTGCCTTTTTAGGATTAGGTAATCTTCTTTTTATGAATAACGTCTCCTTTGAACGAGATTACCAAGCAGAAACGTTTGAAGTTAGGCTTTAAATTCTTTTCGAAAGGGGAACATAGCGGCCGATTCGTTTTAAGTAGAGTGCTGCGTTAATGGCCAGCCACTGGAGAATCGAAGTGATTTTGCGCCGTGATTCCCGCGGTAGAAGCTAAACTACATTAAACAGTTCGATAACTATATTAATTATCAGAAATAGCACGAAGATAATATCTTTCCATTTCTAATCAAATGAGAGTTTAAAAATGATGACCTCTACGTGACACCTCTTCATCTAGTCGAGTTTATTTCAATTATTGTTCACCTCTTAATATCGCGTATCATTCGAGTCTTACTGCTGCAAATGTGCAGAAGGTTGTCTGCCCTTGATTGGATCTTGGTCAGGCTCCAATTAGGTTGCAATTGCCTCTCGATTAACGTTTGGTCGGATCTTGGTTAACCTCTAGCCAAGTCTTTGTACTTGAGGTCCTGATTAGATTCTATTCCAGTTTCAGTTCATTGCGAGTCTCCAAGCTGGATCCCAGAACCCAGTTCGCTTCACGCTCGCTTGTTAACCAAAATCATCCAAACCCTAGTTAAAATCGACGCCACCCTAATCAACGACCGTTCGATTCTTCTCACCGCCGTTACACCGACGCGAGCTCCAAGTGAATTTGTAATCAAAGGATTAATCCGGAGCCTCGTCCACATAAATCGTGCCGAGTGAAGGGAAATTGGAATTTATCCACGACACTGTTTCCATTGCTGTGCAACGTACATAAGCCTCCCCCCTCTGGAGAAGGTAAAATTTCCAAGCAGCGAACTCTCGTCAAACTCGGCAACGTTTAAACTTGCAGCGTAGTTTGTACTTATAATCTCAGCGTTTCGAACAGAAACTTGATCTAACTTTTACGCGCATGAATACACTGTTCAGAATAATTGGAAGATCATCTTACTTAAACAGCTCCGCCTACGAAGACGGGGCCATTTTAAAAGCTTCGTACACCTCTCCGCTTGGCACACTCGATTAACAGGTGCTATTCCCTTCTTTCGATCCCACACGACCCTGTTCGATACTACTCTCGATTCGTTTCCCCGAATAATTCTAAGATGAGAAAAACCCTTGACCATTTCGTCAACCACGCAAAAGTTGTTCTCGAGGGCTGTGCAATTATCTGTGGAGTGATTAACCGTACGTTGAAAATAATTGATCCAGTGCCAGGCACTGGTGAAGCCTTTCGTCGGCTCTGGTAATTAATCGAGGGACCGTTAATCGACATGGCACTGTGACTTGCACAGGGTGGCGGCAGCAGATTGCTGGTATGGAGAGGGTTGGCTCGGAACTGCGAAATTGGGTCGATAAACGTGAACCACGTTTATTTTGACCACAGAAGTACACGCGCTAGGGACGAAGACGAAGCAGGTCAACGAAGGTTGCCCGATAATGCTGCCTCGGCGTGGCCATTAACTATACCACTACCTGGTGCTCTTTGCTATGGTGACGCATGTACGGGTTGCATCGAGCGCAGCAGCCGCGGTGCCTCTAAAATGCCTCTAGCTTGCTAGAATGCCGCAGCATGTCGATAAGAAACGCTTTGCTGCAATCAGATTCCACATTTTGCCCATGGATGCATTCTGTCGGTCGAGAACGCTTTCTCGTAATGCAGCCCAACGCTTGGTCCTCGAAACGCGCTTTCGCGGAGAATAGGGATTGGAAGTGGTTGTGTTCAGTGCTGGATTTACCCTTAGGCTAGCAAGGCTGAAGCCTAAGGCCCCGTTTAGCTTGTGGCCTCTAATCTTTATTAACTTTTATCTTTAATGTTTACTCACGTTAATATTATGTTTAGTTTTGATATTCAATGTTAATTTTGAAATTAAATTCTTATTTAGATCATAGGAGTATTATAATGAAAAAAATCAAATCAGCGTCATTTTATTTTTTACATTTAACCGAGGGTCCATCAAATATTCAGCCTAAGGCCGTAGATAGGTAAATCCGGCTCTGGTTGTGTTAAAAATTCGTCGGGAGTCGTGATATTAGTTTCCGGGAGGAATGCGACCTTCCTCGAGCACTTGAGGGGATAATCGGGGATTAATCTAAAGTGAAACACGCCGATGGCGGTAATTAGAGGATTCTGTGGCTGGGAAGTGAAGCAGGTAGGATTGTAGGGGATGATGCGTGATTTCCAACGCATATCTGGCATCAAACGTGCACTGTATGTTTAGGCCTTTCGACGGTTAGAACGGGCCGCGCACAGAAATCCCCTAATCGTGTCTGAAACCACAGTCGCCGAACATCTATACGCATTCACAGCGACCATTGACTGCGCGCTTATCCGCGCTCGCGACAGGCGAGGGATTAATGTTGCAAGATTTCTATTCGATACGTAGTTTCACATGGCATGGATCATTTTCGTAATCTTTGTACTCGACATCTCCCCGAGTGACCCGACTCTGTCGCCTTCCGTCCTCTTGGGAGTGACGTGGTTAGCCGAGCCTCCTCCAGTCAATATTCCTCTATTCGTAACCGGTGTCAGTTACGTGCTATTCTTCTCTCCAAGTGTATCCAATCAATCTCCACGGCACCGGGCAAAAATAAATCGAAGCCTTTGACGCCAGCAGTGCAAGAAAAGATCGAGAATATCGTACTGAATCTTGCCAGGAAGCACCATTAGGTAGATCAAAACGTAGACAGGAGTGAGTAACGTGGAAATAGATCTCGTAGGGGTAATAAATCTACGAAAATAGGTTGCCACAGACACAGGGGGTATGTAGAAGTTCTCGAACCGCGGGCGGGGGGGGGGGGGGGGTAGGGGGGCGGGGGCAAGGATTAACGAGATGATATCATGCAAGGGACCACGAATCCCGGCTATCAGCTGGATTTTATCAATTTTTACGTCCATCGTGAGTTATACGGCAACTTGTGTTTATCGTTGGCTCGATCGCTTAATTAACTGGCAAGCTTCGGCGACGATGCGACAGTTCCACGCGAGACTTAGGCGTAAACACGATTAACGGTCTGGGGATCGTGTGTCGTGATTCGAGACGAAACGCCTTGGTGGACCCGTCCTGCGGATTTATTGGGTCGTCGTCCAACAGTCTTCGTTACGTCGTAATTCGATCGGATGTTTATTAATAACCTGTCGAAGCGTCTGTTGTCGGGCGAGTCATTTGTGTCTGACCCGGACGCACTTGATCTACTTGCAGCTTGCAATCGTTCTATGGGACTGTTCGTTCTTTTTTTTTAGAATCCTTTTCATTTTAAGAGCTTTTCTATTGATTCGGTTACCGGAGCTAGAACTATGTTAAAGGCACTCGGTAGCTAGGGCGTTCGAAATGAATCACGAATAGAGATTCTTCTTTCTTTTTTCAAATAGTATATCTGCAGCGTGTTTCCTTCCCGACTTGGTTGAACGGATTTGTTGGCGACTGTTTATGGCGAGCACATATCGCCAGCCCTGCGAGTGCACATTGAAATCGAATGCCGCGGTACGATAGGGCGAAGCGACCATCGACGTTCTCGTTCTCTTCCACTCGACTTGCGACGATAAGGAATAGATTTATTTACCACCATGCTCGTCCCCCAACCTCGTGCAACATACCACCAACTTTTCGGTTTATTTACTTCGTTTAATACAGATCCATGCACCGTCGCGCTTCATTAACGAGCTTGTGAATCTAATACTCCTATATCCAAACAATACCACAAGTGTGCACATTTCATAAATTGTCCGTGACCAGTAGATTCACTTGCAATTGCAGAGCAAAAGAGGATACGGTGCGCGGCTCTAAAATATTTCATATTAAGCCAGCGTAAAACACGCTTATAATCATGATGCACGAATTCATGGGGAACGAAGCACAGAAATTCCAGTTCGACTGTTCGATACTCCGCTAGGTATAGACTATCACCGCGCCCCACTCCCAGGGATCACATAAATTGCATATAAAATTCCCCAAGCCAAGACAGCATCGTGTTTCCATAAATTTCGGGCATTTCTGTTCCGACTAACAGATTTACTTTTTCGTTCAGTCACTTCGCCGAGTTATTATATGCTAGCAGCAAGGAAGATCTCGAAATAAAATGTTCCCAGCAACCTATTCTCGTTTCAAAGGAACCTCTTCTTCGTGCTGAAGGATAAAAGTCGATCATTATTTCCCGACGAAGACCCGTAGAGAAATCTCAATCCCAGGCTCCCCTTGGGCCGTAAGACCAATGTTCCCTTGAATTCGGCTGTCGAAAGTGCAGTTTCCTTCGGGCACACAGGGTTAATCAATAACCTGGCTTCGATACCATTGTCGCGTGTGCGGTCGCTGGAATCGGAATCAGGACGCGAGCGAACGGAGGACCCCGTTCCTCGAGGAACCCACTTGACCGCGCAAGAAGCGTCTCGCGTGTATCGCCGCCAGAAAAAGATGCGAGCTCCTCGATAACACGATGGAAAGGCCATATATACTTCCTTTATTTGCTTTCGTCAAGGCTCGCCCGGTCATCTAACCATCTTTCAACCGCGGCGGTTCCATCGAATAAAAATAAACCGTAGCTGCCGAGCAGGTTCGTCTCGCGGATATTTTTCCTCCGATCGAGGATTTATTTATTTGAACTTCGAGTCACTTTCGGCAGTCGATACGGGGCCGCTCGAAAGTTCTCTCTCAACGACGTGCAGCGAAAATAAAGCGAGGGTAATTTTTGTGATTCGTCATCATCGCCGAGTAGACCGCTTGTCGCTGTTATTATAGCTTTCAGTGTTGTTTCACGATCGGACGGCGTAAGTGTAGGTACCGCAAACGAGCGGTGCGACCGAAAACGAGCCGGCTTTATATGCAAAGGCAAATCGAAAATGTGGGATAAGATCTTTTTATAGAAGCTGCTGTGTCCGAGGAAATGGTGGTTGAAAATGTCTCGGGTAAGAATCTTTCTCACTTTCAGAACGAGAAGCCATTTCACTATTTCGATCGAACCTTTTACGAGGATTTAAATGGCCTTTCTACTGTGACGGCTGAAAAAAACATTTAATTTTTTCGGGAATTAAAAAAAGAAACAAATATTGAGCGTATCACTTTGCACGTTCGTAGCTTTATTCCGTCACGTATTAAGAGTAGGAAAACAAAATTGTAAGTAGATATATGCATTTATAATGGAATAGGAGCATCGTGAAGAGAACAATATTCTTCTCAGACCTGATTGCCAAGAAACCAAAAGTCGCGATCTACTTTAAATATATCAGGCATACTCAGTAGACGTTACTTTATCATTGCAACTAGAATTTTTCAAATATTTAGATAAATGGATATTTTTACTTACAAATTATTTTGTCATAATCTTAAAAGGTGATAGACTAAAGCTACAAATGTGCAAAATGATAAGCGCAGTACTTGTTTCCTTTTTAATTCCCGCAAAAATTAGGTTTCCTTCAGCCGTTACTCTAGGAAACTAGAAAAATAAGGGCATCCTACGAAGATCCTTTACACTACAGCTCGAGGAGCTTTGGTCTATCGATTCGATATAAGTAGGGAAAGGAATAAGTTTTCGCGGCTGTCCCTTTGAGCATCCGTGCCGTTTGGCTCCGTGCCTGGGAGCGAAGTTTATTAAACTTATTAAGCCTCGCGTGAAGTTTACGCTTTAAAATATCGTTCATGCCACGGCGAGGAACGCGACCGGCGCACGTAACTTCTCCTGGGACGGTGTTACGCCGTTTCAGGGCTGTGCTTCGGCTGACACGGAAAACAGTTTGTAAGGTATTATTCGAGCATCACGATACTCGAGCACTGCAGAGCTGGCTGATGATTGATAAGGGTAGACGGTCACGAGATCGGAAGACCGCGGTTAAAGTTGGGAATTAAGAAACCTATGGTTTGTTCAACGATGCAAAAGGGGCTCGACCGAGGGGGATATACATTTTTCCAGGCAAACGTTTGTAGACTTATTCTTACCCCAATCCTTGCTCTCGGTTCTCTTAGCTCAGCTGCTAGTGCTCGTCCTAGCTATTGCTAGAAAATAACGGGTTTCGAAGAATTGATGCGTTTGGAGTATTCAAAGTACTCTTCCATGTTGTTATTCGAAGAACTCTTTCGTTCATCATAACTACATACTTAGTTTTGCTTGAAAGCGAAAGAGAAGGGGCCTGTAGCGCAGCAACGGAAATAGGTCTGTAGTCAGACACTTTGTCACGTTTTATACACGCGTTGTTTAATAGATTCTTTTAGGAAGAATGCAGCTTGGGAGGATTCTTCGTTACTCGAAGTTTAACAAAAGAATCTCTATGATATTATTCATGTATTCTTGGTAAGCTATTTGCATCGTTGACTAAGTCTTATAGATTCTTAACGAAGAACGAGTCGTTAATTTTGCATGCATACTGTTAAAGTTGGCGAGTGAATGGGAGGTTTCCTCTGTAGGTACTTTCTATTTGCATCTGGAATTTATCTGGCGCGAAAACTCGATTACAAAGTTCCTGATAGCCGCAGAGAGTTTTTCTGTGGGACGACCCGAATTGTCGCGGTAAATATCTCCACGCGTGGGCGGAACCGTCGGTCTCCCTGAAACATATAAGAAATACAGTCTCGTCGGCGAAATAAAGCGCGATGCGCGTGGAAAGTCTACAGCGAGCGGGAACTTTAATTAAACCTGCTGTGCTCGCGGAAGCGTTTAATTTAATTCGAATATTTATGCGGCACTCGGCGGAATTCTTGTCCAACCACGGCGAACAATGGTCTATTTTAAGAGCTCGGTCATGATCAAAAGATTATCGGTCGTCCGGGGAATGATTGATGGAATGAAAGTTAATTTCGATGCTGGGAACGTATAAACGCGTGCTGCTTGATCGATGGAAATTAAATTCAATTAAACGGGAAACGAATCGTGCAGAATTATTCGAGCAGAACTCGACCACGCGCTTTTAAAACGTGCCCGGTAATGTTATTGGTTAGCTGTTGATTTAGAAGCATCGATATTTAATTCGTACCGCGGTTTACATGATCGTTGGAAAATTAATTCACCTCACTGTAGACGATATTTTACCATTGGAATAATGTAATGATATTGAGTAGTATATCGTGAAGGTGTTTGTTATTGCTAGCAGTGGTACCCGAGTGAATTCTTTCTGCAATAATTGATCTGCATGGCGAGAACGCACGAGGGAGAACGGTAGAGTAAGAAATCAAGTGAAAGTGGACCGTTTATAGTCAGACGCCTCACTAGCCAGGCGCACTTAGAACCGTTTTTCTTCATAATTCTTTATACGCGCTATTTGAAGATTGTTTCCAGTGAAAAGTTATGCAAATGAAATTTAACACAAAGCTAGCAGCAATTTCGTTAAAAATTCGTAAATTACACTTCCGTTTTCCTCTTTGAGGGGATGTTCCGGTCTAGAGCCTATAAAAATAGGTGATCTGTAGGAATTAATGAAAAGAAAACTACTACAGATAATTTCATAGGACTTTTTTCATTGTATTAAGAGTGTCTTAAACTTATAGAAATATTTTTTTTCTATAATTAATCATTGCATATGGCACTAGGGAATTGTTAAAGTGGAGACGTCACAAAACTCATCCAAAACGGTGTGACTTTGTCTGAAATAAGAAACAATGCCAGGTTCTTAAAGGGCATTAAATTCTCTAATGGACTTTGCTTCAAAAGTGACAAAAACGGTATTTTTTGACAAAATGGCACTTGAAATTTGAATTTACTTTTTCCTTACGTTTTTCGTCCTTTCAAGGCATTTAAAACATACAAGTTTTCAATAATTTTAAAATGTTAGAAGTTTCTCCACTGCATAGAAGTATATTCTTCAAAATAAAAACAGTTTCAATCGAGTCGAATGATAACATTCCGAGATGTTTGTCCCACCAATTTAAAGAACACTATTTCGAGAAAGAAGTGTTACGTGAGCGCCGAGTGGTCATGTTTTCGTTCAACTGCCTGTAACTTCACGAACTTTTCGGCTTTCAAAAAATCATTTTAAACACGCATTCTCAAAAGATTGAACCGAAACCTCTCCTTAAGAGAACTAATGATAATACTCGGTGTCCCCGTGACGAAACATCTAGACAGCGGAGTAATTGATGGAGATATTAATTGCAAAATCGATGGCAGGCTGTACAGTAAATTTCATTTGTCACTGGTCAATCGGGTAGTTGATTTCTGGCAGACAGCCCGACGCAAACCAAATTGATTCGATTACTGGGAACGGTGTTCATCAGCGCACCGATGTTTTCATTACACGTGCTTATGTTTCGTTTGACACGGCGCAAGCTGTCGTTTCGTTCGCATTACACGCGTTATAAACTGTATGCCGAATACGCATATCTATTTGCTTACAAAAAAAAAAGATGGCGATGCAATCCGTTGAGATTTCAAGCTTGACGGGAATAACGTTCGTTCCAAACAATGGGGAGCCTGAATATCTCTTCCGACGCAGTTCCACGTCGACAAAGCAACGTTTTGTTCGTGTTTGATGCATTAAACGTGTCTGGATGGAATCGTAGTCGTGAGAAATAGCTGTACAACCAAATGTCCTTCTGTCGCTAGTTGATATACGTGGCACGAAAAACTGTGCTTTACGATAAAAGTGTTATCACCGTGTGCCATAAAGTAAAATATCTGGAGTTTCAATTCGGCATACAGAAATGGTAGAAATACTGTCTAGAAGCCTCTCAATAAAACGAGGTTCACAGAGCAATAAAATGTTATCTCAGAAACCTCTAATTCTTCGATCCTGTATTCTAAGTTTCCCGTTTTCAGATTCTGCTTTTTAGATGTTCGATAGATACAGGAATTCCTCTTTCCCTTCAAAATTTTATACAGGTATCCATACAACCTCTGCTCAAAGTTGGGCATTATCCGAATAATTGTTTATTCGTATAATTTCGAATAAGAACTGCGAATAAAACGAAGTTATAAGCAGAGACTCTTCTTATATAACGTACAGCTTGCAAATTTACAATCTCAACTCGCAATCTGTTTCCTCCGCTCATCAGCAGATACTATCTTCCTCTATTTAATTACAAAGAAATAAATAAAACTCGAAACAGGCTTTCCGATTGAAGAAATAGATAACTCGAGAGTTGCCGCGATGGGTGACGAAAATCTCGGTCTGTAATTGAGCGTGGCGCCGGGAAATTAAATAGATTTCTGAGAAATTGCAATTTCACGGGGCCGCGGATGGGTGTGTCGCCCGGTTGAATTACGAGTGAAATATTTCATGATCAAAGCGTCGGTGGCTGAAATGCAGCGAGCGGCGATCGCTGGTGAATTCACTGGCCCCGGAATTGACGAGATGCATCTTGGAGGCTGCTGATGACGCGATAAATCCGCGAATTACAGCCGTTGACGCCGCTCGGCCGCAGCTGAAATAATAACACCGGTCGGCGGTATGTTTTATCCAGCTGATAGGTAAACATTGATTTTCGAATCGACATGCCGTGAGATTGACGTATTCGACGAGGTCCCGCGATCTTGTTTTATTACCTCGCTTCATACCATCCGCCACGCCGCTCGATCGGACCGAGCGCGTCGATCAAAGTTTCGCAGTATGTTTATTCTGCGCGTGTTAAGACCCGCGAAGCTTTGAGAAATTATTCAACCACCCTACTGCTATTTTTTCATTATTTTTACGACACTTGACAGATCTAAATTTTACGTCCACACGGGACAGCCCATTTCGCCGAGTAGGTACTTTATTTGAATTTCAGGGGGCACAGTTCGCATTGTATTTCATTGTTGATCATTTTATTTCCGTTTCCACCTTTCGATAAGTTGCACGCGCGTGTACGGTTTCAATGGACGGCAATAAAATTCATTTCACCCGCGCAGGCTTTTGGCCAATTTTTCCGAATGCATTCCCCGGGCGACGGGGCTCGAAATTTATTTTACGACGAACGTTTGACGTTCTGACAAATCCGCGCTGTCGTGTAGAGGCCGGTTGAGTGATTAATAGCGATCGCAATTAAGCAACTTTAATTATTCACGTTGGATTTGAGGACTTAAATTCGAGGATCTGTTGATTGATTATACATGACTGGACTTAAAACTCCTTTGTGGGATACACAAATAATTCCTGGTAATTAACTACACTTTGTTCAGCCTGTCCTTTGATGGGATTATCTTTAAGCGGTTTACTAATAGAGTTTCACATTCTTCGCTTTTAATTACAAGATTCATTACGATCCCTACCATCCACCCAGCGCGAGGAAGCGCCACTCGGTGAGTTGGAAATAAAACCATTATGGTTTTACGAGGCACAATGCTTGCGGAATGCACGCGTGCAATCGGTGAAAAATATTCAGATGTAATCAGGAGTTTATAGACAGGTGAAATGCTAGATGAATCGAGATGGCCGTTGCCCCAGAGGCAAATATTTGTCAACGATGTAATATGGGGTGTCCCAAGAGGGTAATAGCTACCATGACGAGCTGTTTCGTAAACGCAAATCAATTTACATTAGAAATTGTACATTACTCGCCCTCTGGGCATTCCCTTCCGACCCACCACGATTTAATTACATGCTGTCCTTCAGAGTGGAGACAGTGCAATCAGGACCTTGTTTCATCCTTTTCTCCATTTTCACTGGGTTGGGTGTGTGAAAAAATACGGAGTGGCATGTTGGATCTCAGAGTCTGTGGGAACTAAAGGTCCAGATTCCCTTAATGTACATTGGGGTTCTATCTGGTGGTATGTGTATTGTAGCACAATACATATATGGAATCTCCTGCTGATGCCAGAAGCGTCGTAGGTACTCTCCCGGATCGGTACCTCCAGCCCTTTGATTAACGCTACCCCTGCTGATTGTGCCTCAAGAGACCTAGTAAGGAGTCCACTTGTGAATCAGAACAATATATATTAGTAAAATTTTAGATTGATAGAAACATATACAGGTTTATTAACCCTACAGTGCACATGTAAATTAAAATCGGCGGTCCTCACAGGCTCGTATCTTCAAAATTTCGGAATCATCGATGTTTTTTTAAGGGAATGACGTATTTTCATTACTGCAACGTTATAGCCAATAAAAAGTTCAAACTCAACCATGTATAATATGTTGTCCTTTTTATCTAGTAATCATTTTTTTCTTGACACATTTTCGCGTATCATTAAAAACAACGGAGGTATTTTAAGCTTAAATGTTAGGTGATTCACCCGGTATATTTTAATGAGTAGAATGACACAGGGTGGAAGTTGTAGTACATACCTACGGTAGGGGACAAAAAAGTTACCATTTTTTCAAACCACTCTACGCTAGTGTAGTGTTACAAAACCCTAATGGAGTTTGTCAAAATGAGCCTTCGTTTTTGAATAATTTGAGTTTAAAGTTTTGCACGTTAGGACTATATGTTCAAATAGGTTAGCAGTTTTATCAATCAGTGGGTGTAGTTGCCGCGGTAAAGTGTTCGCCTACGAAGCTACAGGTCGCGCCCGGTTCGAATCCCCTCGGGGAAAAAAATTTCTATCAGAAAAAAATATCACGGCCTTTGTATTTTTATAATTCCGCGTCCGTCGCATACACATATTCTATTATTAATGCAGTTATTTATAGTTTTGACCCTACTGCCCGAAACGTTGCAGGAGACGGACATAGAAATATTGCTGCAACGTTGCGTGCAACATTTCAATCTTGCACTGCAACGATGCTGCAACTTTGCTGCAACAAGAGTGTGCTGTATGGAAAAAGAAAACTTTTCGTACAGTAAACATGAACACTTCCACTTGCTTAACCGCGTTCCCGCGTCAAGGGAATCGACTTTACTTTCAAAACAAACCACCAAACTGACTTAAACACACCAATTCTTACCCTCCCTGCTTTTAGTTTTGCCTGATCCATTCAAGATCGCTCCCCTTCTGAAAGATCTGTCCATTCAACAAATATAATCAACACTGAAACCGTGATACGAAGATTGAGATGGTTCATTTGATCATCGTGCAAAGCTTCCAACTTAGTCAGCTCCATTTCCACCTGACTATCGATCCCTCCTTTCCGTGTAATTGCTGTTAATCCAATCTATTCGACATTCGCTAACCGCCAAGCAGTCGCGACTACCAATTTTCGATTAAATCGCTCGGCTACTTGTACCTCTGGTGGCATACCTCAATGGGTGAAGTTTGATACGTTTCACTGGTAGCACGAAACTCGCTCTTCCCGCGAGAAGGTAGTTGGTCGGAGGGGTAGAGTGGTGCGTTCGGGGTGACGACGCGTGCCTTCCATGGAGATTTCTTCATCGATCACCGTGCAATCGACGATCCTCTTCGACTACTAGCCACGTCACCGGATGATAGATCTTTTTTACCGCGACATGGCTGAAGGGATGAAACGCGTAGAGGTATTAGATTTAATTCAGCGGCTCGAAACGTCATCCTGCTTTTTCAGGGGAACCGTGGTATTTCTGTTACGTAAACGAACAGTCGCGAACAACCAACGGCGCGCAAATGCGGTGAATAACGTGCGGGCAGCTGCGCCGGAACAGATAGAATTGTTCGAGTATTTCGAGCATCCACACGCCATTGTTCGATCGTTCCGTTCCTGATAATGCAACGCTCAGCTCCAATTAAACGGGGAACACGCTCGTGTGATCGCTTGTGTGTTTGGTGGAATGCTTTTCAAGCTTCTTGCGAGTGAAACAGATTCCGGGATGTTTGGAGATAAATGTAGGTAAGTAGGTAGTAGTGGCCTCGACTCATTCTATTCCTTCTACGCTTTTCTTCAGTATTTGGGCAATTTACAATTTCATTCACGCTTCGGCGTTGAGTCGCGATTTCTGTCCTCAGTTCCCCAACTCGTCTCGCCTCGATTTTGCTCCACCTCAAGAGTTCAGCCTCGGTTCAGGTTTTTGGTCAGTCATTCAGGGAATTCACTGCCGGCGCGAGTTGGAAATGGGATTCCATTAGGATTCCACGCGATACAGAGATCAGTTTCGAGTATAAATGAATGTATTGGGTAAGATCGACTCTGCGCTCGACGCTTCATCGGACTACTCGCCCGAGGATTAAGCCACCGATTTACTTGGTCCCAACTATACCTGCACACGATTAACACGTGACGTTGCAACTCTCGCGCGATGCATAATTACACACCACGATATCAGTGTTTTATGGGTACAGTGCCTAATGGGATGGAAACATGGCGGTGGGCGTCGAAGTAATCATCGATTCCGGGTCCGGTGTGAATGCAAACCGAGTGTACAGCCAGAAACAATAATAGCGATACGCGTCTCGCGGATACCAGAGATGGTCGCGCATTTTGGTGAACCGATGAAATTAATAATAATTTATTGTCGCTGCGCTTCGGTCATCAATTGTTTATAAACTTTTCCCTTCGTATCGCCGTGCTTCGCCAAAACTCATGACAGCCTTTAACACGAACGCGCGTCGACCGTAATCTGCGACGATTCCATCTTTCAACGATCCGTCGCGGCTAATGTCGGTCGATCAGAATGGGCGTCAGAATCATCTTCCCCCCGAATTGGCGTCACCGTGAGCTGGAGCTGTCGATACGACTGCTTGTAACGTGTTACGTGCCATGTTCGAGCCAGTGGTTAATTATTATTACTGTGCAGTCATTGCACAGTATGAATCATTCCAAGTAAGCATTCTGGTCCAAAGTTGGAGTAATATCATTGAAAACTAACCTCAATAGGATACAAAACACTGTTTATTTATAGCGGGTTATGTTTTTTTAATTAAAGCAGCCCTGTTAGAAGGAGTCCTTTAAGCGGTACGCTTAATTAGCGATGGAATAACCGGGCCGAGGATTAGGAATTTCAAGGCGGGGTAATTTAATTAATGTGATTAACGCAATATCGTGCGCCCGTGGGGAATGCTTAATTGGGGCTGTTAACGTATCATGGGCAAATTAAACGAAATTCGGATGAGGCTGTTAAAATTTCATCGCAGACCTCGTGTATATAAAACTGTGTTTTATGATATATTTGAACATTTATTTTTCAATCGCGGCTACTGTTTCGTTGGGCATGGTGAGATCAATGGAATTTTGATTCCCTAGGAACGGCACAGTTTTGCTTGAAAGCTTGTCGATAAATACTTGATCCTCTCTTCACGGATTCCCCAAGAATATTTGAAACGTTCTTTTATATCCTTAATCGACATTCCTGTGAAATGCCGAGGCTTCTCTTTAAGTTTTCAATATTGCTCCACATTTTCTTCCGCGGACACTGAATGGACGTGGGATTGTTGTCTTATACCCAATGAATACTAAAGCGATCACTGTGTTCTGCTTCTTTTTCTCCCAACGCTTTATAACCGCCCTATTTCCACCGGTTTTATTTTCCACGAATATCCGCGATCGACGCCAATGAATAAATTAAATTGATGAAGGAAAACAAATTGAAAGAGCGAAATTCACGGTTGATTTATGGGTAGTTTACATGCAAGTTTTCCGGCGCTGGCATAATTTATCACAAGCTTTCCTGATGACCGAAAACTGGCGCTGACCCAGATTTCCATGGAAGCCGGTCAACAATGACTTTGTGTAATTCCCATTCGTTATGGTATGATAATTTTGTGCAGTAGCATATTACATCGTAATTACCGAATGATCATCGAGCGATATTCTCCTCTCACTTTCTCCAAACTGATGTGCAATTAGTAGAATTCTCATGGCCAACATATTTGCTTCGCATACGTCCGGCTTCCGATGTATCTCGGTATTAAAAGCACCACACTGCTAGCTGCAGTTATATAATTAGCTGTCAAATTTAATGGACATAGGTGCGCTTTATAGCGAACTCGGACCGTCGCACTAGTGCGCACTGAGTGCGAATTTTAGCCAATTGAAATGGAAAAAGTACGCACTCAGTGCGCACTAGTGCAGGTTGCCGAATGTGCTATTAGTTTCCAATTCTAACAAATTGTCAATCGAAATGGTCGAATCAGGAAGCTCATAGGCCTCTGCGAGCATTCCAAGTGATATCCTAATGCAGCTGTTGGTATAAATCTATTTTAGCAGACACACTCTGGTCAGTCATAAATGAAGCAAACTCGCAAGATCTTTTTCTTCGAACCTTCCTTCCGCCACTGTCGTTCGTGGAATCATGTTTGAAATTTTTGTGGCTTGTACAAGTAGCCTGGTAGTTCGAAGTTGAGGTATGTCTCTCGACGTTTCCCTACTGTTGAAGCTCTTGTTAACGGGTGTTTTATAATTCACTAATAATCATTTTGTGACACTTTTTGAATTATGACGTGTAAAAGGAACGTATCAATATTAATATTAATCCTCTTCTACTCTTGGCGAAAATTATTCTATAATAAAAATATTAATATTAATATTAGAAATAAATTATATTAATATAATATTAATAATTTTATTACAGAATATTTTTTCACCAAAAATAGAAATAAATACTCATCAACTCCATAAATTAGTACTTATTGCGTGAAAATATATATTTTTCAATTAGTGTTTTCATTTTAATATTAAGAGCAATAATTTTATAAACAATTTTCTCTAGTTACTCAAATTCGGTAAAGCTAAAGCTTCACCCTTTTTACTGTGAGATTTCCAATTGTGATACGACAGTATAGTGTTAGTATGATAATCGCGCGATACTTACACGGCAGTGGCGCGGCACCTAGAACACGCATCACATTCCCAACAAAAACAAACCGCAATGCTGAGCGAAACGTCGCAACACGCCCAACCTTCTCCCCGCTTCCCGGTGCCATGTTTTCCTGGCCAAAAAAATAAAACAGCAGATTCAAAATGATACATCGCTGTCCACGTCCCGGGGAAGCAGAAGCTACAGAGAAAAAAAAGGATGACGCGAAAGTCCAGAGCGAACGCGAGGCATTATCTTTCATCCTGTTAAAGTTGTCGACAACGATGGCGCGCGAGAAAGAATAGAATGGAGCAGAAAGTATTTGCGGAGTGGCAGCACTGCCCGTGCAAAATTAACGTGTACAACACGAAAGGCGGACGTGTGCCCCCGTAAAAAAAGTGTTCAGCCCAGCGATAGTAGTTTCGCGTCAGCCTCAGCTGGTGATGAATGGGGCAGATTGGTATTGGGAAGCTGTGTGGTCAGTGGTTAACTGGTCCGAAGCTGGCGCACAGCCAGACGCGAAACGCCCAACATCGACGGCTCCGTCGATCCCGTTCCCTTCTGGAATCCAAGATCGTCTCGTGTTCCTCGGATCATTATGAGAACTGCACTGCTATCTATCTTCGAGAAAAAACGCGGCTTCCACAGAGGCTGAGGCTGAACGTCGAACTTCTGCTTAAACGCGAAGGGGTAAGTCATGATTTAACATTCCTCCTGATCAGGAAGGATACAGTGACGACCGGGTTTTATGGGGAACACGTGGACTTTGCGATAATAAATCAATCTTTTTGATCGTGAATTGGTTCCGACGAGGAATTTTTGGATATTGTTGCGTGCGTATACTTCCAAACATCTTTATATCGTGCTCCCAACAACATTTTAAGATTTCTTTCTCGAAGTCGGATAATAAACTCGTAATGTCAGCACTCCGACCTTCTAGCCGTTGCAAATCCCTTTGCTTCACCCCTTACTAACGAAATTTCCTTGCAATCACCAAATGTTCCCAAGGTCTAAGGACTTTATGTGTTTATTACCCGCGCGTGGCTCGGAAATCTCCCGCTGACTGTGAAAATGCAAGGGGTTAGATTTTTTTTACTCTGGAGAGTGTCCGCTGTCTATTGCCATCCCCGTTTTTTTTTCCAACTCGCCAATAGGACCGACTAATTTCAACTCCCCCAATAAGCAAGTTTATTTTCCCTACCTAGTCTGTTTACCCCTCCACCGAAAAGATCTTGTAAATGATGGTACGAAGCTAATTTTGCAGTCTAACTCGAACACCCAACACGGTACCACCCTGTTTAGATATAACAGTTTTTGTATTTGTTTTATAGTGAGACACATTTTATTATTATTAAAAAAAAGGTGGCTAAGATTTATACCCTATATCAACGAACCGGTCTCACCTTATTAAGTTGCCGTGAGACGTCCGAACGTGTAGTGTCACGGTTGCCAGCAACGGATATACGCGTCAGAACAGATCATGGTCCGTGATAAGATACGAGGTATTTTTGTGGGTATTTTTATAGTACTGTAGAGTTATTTGTTGCCCCGCGCATGGTTTTAAAATTCAGGAAGGCGGAGTATCGGCATGCGTCATGAAATATCTTCTCCTTTATTTGTGCGTAATAAAGCTCGAGTGCAGCAGACTTCCGATGATAGTGGCGAGGCCGCGGTATCAGAGCCAGCCTGCGAATGAAATGCGAATTAAATACCTACCTACGAATTCGGTTTTTTGATGAAATCCCGATTTTGCAAGTGTAATGTATTCTAATACCGTGATACGTTATTTAAATTCATCGACTTTCAGGCAAGCACAAGAATATTTATTTCGCGTGTCTTTTTTCGTGACTAAGAGAAGAAAATTCTATAATTCCCTTGAATTTATGAATTCAGTTCAAGGTTTCTGACAATCTGTTTACATTCGCTGTCACGTTACCGCGCTATCGACGAATTTGCATTTTTATCATTTCCAACTCGACGCGGAGATCACCGCGATAAGACCAACTATTATATTATCAGCTTTTAACGATGTGAGAGAAAAAATCGCACTTCCATTCGATAACAGCTGCTGTTTGTTATTTCATTTTACATTATATTCTACTCATGATTATCTACCTATCCTCTTGGAAATATAGCGGTGGTGATTCAAACAGGAGCTTGGAATCCATGTCGTTTTGTCAAGGATGATCTTTCAGAATTGGGGCTAGGTATTCAATGATCACAGTCCTCGGAATAATTTAAAGGGGTAGTAGTCCCCTTCCACGAAGCCCTCTTTGAAAGAAATTCTTTGAATTCACACGTTCCTGGGCGAAATTTCAATATCCCGGCAACTGACATTGAATCGCGAGTTGGGGACACAGAAGCAGGTACAAAAATAAAATCATCCGAGAAAAATTGGACCGAGCTTCTTGTTACGCCGGCGAGTAGCGTGTAAAGAAATA
The DNA here is from genome assembly GCA_963971345.1 of Andrena flavipes. Lineage (NCBI taxonomy): Eukaryota > Metazoa > Arthropoda > Insecta > Hymenoptera > Andrenidae > Andrena > Andrena flavipes. The sequence continues at coordinate 38,941,720 of OZ020481.1, forward strand.
TTGAGCGTCTCGAAATAAATCGTCGTTCTTACGAGCCGGGACTTACGTAACGTAATTCATTTTTAAGAAAGACTCTTTTATAGGGATCCTCTTATCGCATATTCTCCGAAGGTTGCCAAGTGCGAAGATACCACCTAAAGCTTAATTTCAGCGCGTCTATAAAAAGACAGGAAACAGAGCGAATCCATCTTTCTATTTCAATCTCCACCATTTATTTTTAAAAGATCTTTGATATTTTCGCGATCTGGTAGTCCCGAGAATCTTCCACTCTCCTACCACGTTTCCTTCTTACAACGCAGTACCATCGAATCCCACTTATCACACGATATACCTTACAGGTTTCCGGATTTAATATTCTTAAAATTTATTCTTCACACTGGACCTCTCACACGTTCCTGACACTAACAATAAGTATATTTAACGTCGCCACAGTATTACTATCGATTTTCTACGCTGCAGTCCCATTTCCTCCCTTCTTTTTATTATGTCTGCTACCCATTTATTTTTGATAATCCCTCGGTACTCATGCTCCAACACCTACCTTCTCCAAAGTACATTTATTATCGCCGGACAAACTTTGGTGTCCGATTCCATTCGACCTGACTGTAACGCTTCTGTCCCTCCTCCATCATCCCTTCTCCCTTCAGCCTCTTCTATTTCCGGAGTTTCTAAGCAAACACTTCAACCGTCGAATGTTTAAATAACATACGAGGAATGGATTTGCTCGTATCGCTGGATTTTTCAGACCCGATTGGTTGCCGAGAGAACCAGGCTCTTTTGTACGCCGCGGGTGTCTGTTACCGCGTGGACGACACGTGTTCGCCGAGACATTCGCGTGGTAGTATTTGCTCATCGATACGATCACGCGATTTCGGAGCCGATGGAGCGAAGCATGGAAGCGTCACGTGGCGCGTTCACGAGTGTCGAAATAACGAAAATAATCGTGTAACGTAATTACACGGTGCTCACCTCGAAGTCTGATTATGTTCTGGGCCACTCCCGCCCCTTCGATATTCGAGCCTCGCCCTCTCGAGTGCCATGCATATATATATATATTAACGCTCGTGCTTGTAATATCGCCCCGGTAAACGCCGCAGAATATGTTTTCCCAGCAATGAAAATGTTCCATCGATCAGTCGCCTAGGAATTGGTGGGGCGACGCTTCAAATAAACCGTCCATCTGCTTCGCGTCTGTACAGACGACATTAAGACGCGGAGGGACGTGGCCATGCTTTTAAACATCACAGGCAAGTTATTTTCTTAATGAGAACGTGGCGGCTGAATTATGCTGGGATCCTCTTCTTGGAAATAGAGACGCTAATGGCCGAGGACGAAGGTGAACGGCGCAGTGTGATGCAATTTTTCATAATATTGCTGTTTCGTCGGGTGCAACGTGCAGTTGGGATGCCTTCCTGCGTGGGGATGCATTGTGTCTTGCCTGCGTGAATGGGAGAGAGAATGCTTCGCAAGTCGCGTCGAGTTTCTTAATGAAGCACACGCTTTGTCGTGGATATTTAATGTCTAGGTGGTGTTGGTTGGGCGACGTAAAATTTCGAGGGCTTTGGAGAGATAACAGTTGTGGAAGATGTGTGTTTTTCGCTTAAGAGGAATCCTATTTTTGGGGCTAAAAACGTAGCAAAATTTGGCATTTTTTTTAAGAGACTAGTAATTCGTTTCATCTGAAATTTGGGCCAAGTTTTTACGCATCGTTGAATAAGTTGCAGTTTTTATTATTAATTTGTTCTCTATATATGTTATATAAGGTTTTTTAAAAAAAAAATCCAAATTTTACTATGTTTTCAGCTGAAAAAAATAGGATTCCCCCTTTAAATTAGGAGTAATGACGTTACGTAGCATGATAAGTAGTTTTCGGATGAAGAAATTGCAGGTTTTTCTCAGCAGCGAAGGCTCGATAGAGATCGATGGAAGCAAGCTACCCTGGCGATCTTCCATCGATCTCCCTTTACACGAATCTTCCCCACGAAAATTGAAACTGCTAAACCAAGGAGATAGATGGGATCAAATTCCGTAGATCTATGTCCGCACAAATCTTGCAGCCGAAAACTTTGACCATTAAACTAAGGGAAAATGAATGGAACCAAGATGGAGGCCGCCATCGATCTCTGTATTACGAATTAAGATTTCCGGGCGTCCGGAGTGTTCGAATTATGTAAAGTGCAAAAGTGTAGTGGAGTGACTAAATGTCTAATTTACTTCTCCTGGAGACGAATAATTTATTAGTTTTACGACTATGGAAATAGAATTCTCGAAAGTATGAACCGATGAAAACAATTATTATATTTTTTTGTTGCAGAAGCAGTCACGGTTTAAAAACGATCTCTAATATGGACATGCAGACCGAGGTGAGTGAACTTAGCAAACTTTTCAAACTTTCCAAACTCTGTATTTACTCGTTAATTTACAATCCTCCGTGAAACTCAATTCGCGAGGTGTCTTATATCGTTTTTAATATTCGTACCGCCATGGAGGGGCTGTGTTTAAGTTCCTGTTAGCTGGGTATTAATTGCCGAGACCCCCGATATTGCACGTTGGATTGAAACGAATCGAATCACGCCGTGGCGCTCCTGTTTCTCAACTAAGAATTACGAGATTTCAAGCTCGGATCTCCACTCTCTACTGGAAAGATAAAAACGTAAAACGAACTGTTTGGGGATGAAGGATGACCCAGTTGCATAATTTGTCTTGCATATCTTGCTTGCATTCCATTAAGCTCGTAGCAAGTAAATAAAAGAGCATTCAAAACTGGAAAGAGAAAAGGATATGGGTAAAAAATTGGGAAGTATCATTTTGCGGAGAAAAGGCTTTGGTGTTTATTTTTTTCACTCTCGTGTTGATCGTCTAAGACCCAAGCCCCCATTTTCATTCCGCAGTTGAACCCTTTGTCTTATAAGCAGCAAGACTTCCCCCTCGAATATTTGTAAACATTATCATAAAATTAGTCGTATGATTCCGTTGGGAATTCCTAAGAGCAAAATCGGCTTTGCTCCCGGGGAAAACAATTAGCGAGTGCTTTTACGAAACAATAGATCCCCGCGTGATGCGCGCTCTCGTCGCTTCACGTGCTACGTTGTATTTGCGATAATTACGTGAAAACGGTTCGCAAAACGTGCGGAAGATACTTTCGCGTGTTGCCTACTCGGTTTACTCCTAACGCTAATGCAAGCTTCTCTAATTACCAGGCAATCTTAATTTAAATTCATTATCACCGCTTGTTTAGTTCCGTTCCTGGACTTGCAATTCAATGAGCAATCTGGCACTCGAGTCTTTAAAACACGTTTATAAGAGTTTCAACAAATTTTAATTAACAAATCTTCATTACCAGAGTTGTATAATTCGATATAAAAATAATTTTCTCTCTTCGTTGGTGTTTCATTTTCAAAAACGTGTCGATTTATATCATCACACAAAGTTGAACCCATTGAAATCTCGTTTGAATTTTTATCCTATAAATTCGGAACACATGAATTCCAAAAACTCTGGCGTCTGCATACCACCCTTCCACCTCCACCGTTATTACCCACGCTACTCTGCCTCAAATATCATACGATCGTCAGAAAACAGTTATCCACGCGTATTAGCACAGATAACAAATATTCTGCCACAGCGCGAAATTCATTCGTACAGGTAGAACAATAGTACAGCGTTGCTGAGTCGATTAACCCTTTGTACACGGGAATAAATGTTTCTGTGCGCAATATTATCGTCATCCAGGGCTCTTGCATGCACAACGAGCGTTAGTTTCCGGCGCACCGAATCGTGCACGGTAATTACCCACGATTGACGAAGACACCGATATATTGTTATTATAGCGGATGATCGCGTTGCAGTTTTCGCGTTAGGAACTAAGCAGACCGCGATAAATCTGTTCTGGCGATCATAAAAGGCCACGATGTCGTTGAAACAGTTGCTGTGCCAGTGAATTATATTCGCTGGAAAATGGAAAGCTTCCATGACATAAAAACGCCCGAAAATATATCATTTTTATTCTTCTGAAACGCTATTCAATTTTCGTGCGATGTTGCGTTAGTGCGTAACGGTGGCAGTGGTAAAAAATATCGTCTCCCCTGTTTTGGAATAGATCGGTTCACAAGGAACTGACACTGATGCCACTGAACCGTCACTGAACTGATATGTGTGCGCAGACCTTTGCGTGGCGTAAGCTTTTAAAAAATGGCCCTTTAATACGATCAGGCCTTCGTACAACGAAAAGTTTTGTACAGGGCCCCTTAAACAATACTTTCGATCAGTTTCAGAGGGTCGAAGGTTAGTTGCAAAGCGTGATTTGTCTCGGGTAGGTATTTAGCAGGCGGATCTTGAATAAATATTGCACCCGTTGAGTTTGCCTGCGAGAAATTATCGTAGAAAGCGTCCGATGGTTTAGAACGTTCAGGTGGAAATGTATCTTACTGGCGGGTTGCGGTTCCAAGGGGCAGAATGCTAACGAGCAAATTCGTCTTCATTCAAGATCCTTAACGGCTCGCTTTTAAGTGCAATGAATACAAGCTGCGCTACCAATCTCCTGCTACCTGCATCTTTCATGATGCCACCGACACGATTTCTTTCCTCGGCGTTATGATTACCCACGTCGCTCTCGCCTTCTGAACGTTCAATGGCAACTCTCGTGTCTACCGTTTGGTAATTCTATAAAAACACAGAACCAGCTTCAGCGTTCTCCGTTATTCAGAGCTTTGAGGTCGAAGGGTGTGTCGAATTGAAAATTTCATCACCAACAGTTTCCATTTCCTCCATTTCTCGTATGACATTATGCAGGAGTTCGCAAAGGGATGGAAATTGGCATACTCGAGGATTTCTCACATATTTCTGAAGAATTTCAATTCCGATATTCTTTGCGCGGGGAATGTAATAATTCCCGAGGTTTAAGTGTGCTTTATAAATCACGTCTTCCTGAAGGGAGCGCACATTTCGGGAATAATGCCCCTTGGACGTATTGTTCGCCGAAGTTAAGGGTAGGTGGACGATGATCGACGTTGATCGTTGACAAAATTAATGAGGAACCCTCCACCGACCATCGGTAGCTATGTCCCATTAATTAACACATCGACGAAGAATGGCCAGCCGATGGTGCACTGTGCGAACAGTGTCAGAAGTGTCGGTATAGGGCAGAATATTCCGACGTGATCACTCGTTAACAGGGAAATTTCTGATGAGTGGGGATAACGACGCGTAATTGCTTCCCTGCGACGAGCTTGCGCGAGGGGAGGGGAGTCAATCAGCAAAATCTCTCGTAACCGAATATCTATTTCTAAATTCGAACCGCTGCTACCACTTGTATTACCAATTAATTCGTACGGTATAGCAAAAGCTGCAAAAGCGATTGAGGAAAATTGGCTGTCATCGAAATCGAAAGAAAAGTAAACGAGGTAGATATAACAAATTTATGGAGTGGTGGGATAATCAAAAAGTCGAGTCTTTATCGCAAGCAGTGCTTTTAGTTGCTTTCTGTTTATTTCAATAAAAACGCAATGGAACGTACATATTTTTTTCGAATCGCTCGGCAGGCTTTCAAAAGCAGAACCTTTCATGCGGGTGTTGAAAAAACTATTGTGCGTGACAAGGGGGTGATGCGATTTTGCCTCGCTGCGCTCGGGCAGCAAACTTCGCGCTCGTCAACATCGCTTTCTCCTCTCCCTTGTTAGGCAATGTACTATTGCCACGATAGTGTCGATTTTGATTTAATTTTAGAGGCAATAAAGCTTCGAAGGAAAATTGTATGGATACCTATGTTATTGTTAATTAAATAGGCGACTATTCGAAATAATAAGTACCTACGAATGGAGTTACCATTTTCAAATTCAGAATTCTATTTATAACGAGAAAACGAACGAACCAATTCTCCCACAATTATTACTCCAGCAAACGAGCAGTACCTATTCGCAGAACGGGAATTGCACGAGTATCGTTAGCCGAAAGCTACCAGGCAGCTGCTAGTTATTAGCTTGGCTTATAGTATTATCCCTGCAAAACAGCTTTCACCTGCGAGCAGTCTGCAAATTTCAACTAAACGCCGAATATAAAGAGGCTTCTTAGGAACGGCTTCCTTTCGTATTCAATTGTGTCTACACTGTTTCCATTCCTTCTTCCGCGGAATAGGAGCGACTGAACCGATGGAGATTGTCGGAGGAAAACTGCCGCGGTAAAATTTCCACGAGCCATTCCAGCTCCATTAGCGTGGATCACGCGAGGGCCTGGAAGGAAACGTTTAGGTGGTGAAATATAGCCTTCATATTTGTGTTAAGGACGCGTTATCGTCCAGGACACATGGGAGAATTGACTTTTATTGCTGCCCCATCGTATTTCCCTGGGCTGTGTTTCGTCACCCTTAATCGAGTTCGAGGTACGCAGACGTCGCGCGAAACGTATAAAAGGTTTTATTCCCGGTGGCTATAAAACGCCGGAAAAAGAATGGATCCTCGACGAGGTATATACGATCGGTGGATTTTCAGCTGTGGTCTGTGTTTCCATAAACAACGGCAGGAAGCACTTACCTCGCCGGCTCCTGAAATATCTTGATCGCTCTCCTCTCTGTTTATTAAGCGTTAAGCCAAAGCGTTAACGCTAAGCCCGCTTCCGTTGGTCGACTTTCGGAGTTAATAAAACCTTATTGGTGACCGAGATTGCTCGCTTGGTATTAATACTCGGTCAGAGGGCTCGAAAATTGTAAAGTGAAGCAAGTGCTACGAGTGAAAATCTTTAGGATTTTTTTTTCAACTACAGCGACATTGATAAGGCAAATGTCCCAATACCTGGACACGTCCCGGTACTTGGACACTAGGCCATGATGTAATAGAGTATTCGATTTTCTTACAATAGGGAGGTCGTAATTATCGTAATAAATATCATACTTGCATAAATTTCCGCAGTCTAAATAATTTTATAAACAAATTTTTGTAATTTACTCGAAGTTGGTAAAGATGTAGCCGCACAATTCTTGCTACGAAGTCCTCGATTCGTCCGAATTTTTGACGATTATTTTCAATTATCATCCCCCTGAACTTGGGTACATTTCAAATTTATCAGAGCGGTGGGCCAGAAGCAGTTCCGCGAGGAGAATAACGAGATCCTCTTATCGTAATACTTCCTCGAGGCTCATCATCCGAATGACAAATCGCGGCTGTTCCACGTAAAAAATCTGCCTCGAGAAAATTATAAAACAACCAAGATGGGCTCTGGCGTTGGCTCCCTTGGTTCCTTTGGCATAAAATATGGCGACGCCAGCTTCAGGGATCCGGGGACCTCAGCGGACGGCCTCACCGGAAAGGTCAGTCGTTGGGAAACGAGACACGCGTTTCAGGGGCCACGATTTTATTTCGAACGTAAACGATATCCATCGTGGTGGTGGAACTTCATAAATTCGTCCAGAACTGTACAGCAACCGAGGAGAAATTTAAAGGCCGCCGTTCCACCTTGACAGAACCAATTTTCTTTCTCGAACTCCTCTTTTTTTCTTTTCGACGTGAAATATCGAGCCTCTTTGTTCCCAGCTCTGTTATACACCCACTTTACGAGATAATTGGAAATCCCAATAGCCACCCTTACGAACGGGGGGCTGGTTATCGAATGGCCACAGATTATTTCGAGGAAATCGCGGGGAGTTAAGAATTCTGTCTACTGGCAAAAAATTCCATTTTAGGTAACGTGATACACCTGTTACAAGAGTCTTCATTGCAAATACGAAGGGTTAGGGGAAAACCGGGGATGTCTATTTTACGTGATTTAGCGATTTATAGCATAATTTGTTGGTGGTAAGCGGAGAAATTACAGAACTGTCGAATCACAAAGTGTGATAAAGTTCAAATACCCCCGTAATATAACGTTAAATATTTGTTATACTCTGCACTGGAACAAAATACGGGAATACTCCCACTCTTTGCCTAAGCATAAGCTTCTATCGTTAACGTAAATCAAGAAATTATTTAAGAAGAAAATTATATAAGAAAATGAAATTCATCGAATCTTCTTTTTTTACTGATGGATAAAGTATTAAAATTATCTCGATAACGCTGTTTCGCGATATTCTCCGTTTTTTCACGAGAAACTATGACTTTTGGCGAGTAAATTCCAAGGTATTGTCGAGGGTGTCCGATGATCGTGGTAGGTGCACTTTATAAAGTGCGATTAACGAACAGTCCCTTGAAAACTTATTATATCACCGTTTAACGCTTTCCGACGGATTTCTCGATGTCGAACGTGTAACTTGGATTTAATGGCAGCCCAGTAAATGCAGGAAATCTCGTTACGAAGAAAGTTACTTGCGAACCGTTCGAGCTGTCGACTTAAGGAAGAAATTTTCGATTTCTGTTCGGCGCTAACGAGATCCCGCGTGATTCCTTTCTCGCGGCAACAGGAACGAACAATTAGACATGAAATTTAAAAGTAGCTCTCTCTTACGCGAAGAAATACGGGGAGGTGTTTGACCGGAGAAACGAAAGTGTTTAATGATACAAGGGAGAGAACTCGATGAAAGGGCGAGCTCGTGGTTCGTGATGCTGGGAGCGTGGGAAAATAAAGCAATCGAGGGGATACTGGGTCTATCGAATATCCAAGACTCTCTTGGACAAAGAGCAGAGGAAAGGAATGACGAAGTTTACCTAGTTTCGAGTAATGACATCTTCCTTTGAAGTAGCGATAACGTTTTCATTAAAGGAGGGAGCTGAAAGGGCAGGGAGCGAATAAAAATGTTGAAAGGGACCTGGGCTAGACGAAACTCGGGTGGTAAAGGAATAAATGTAATTCGTTTCTGAAGGGTCTACCTTTTATTCGTCTATGAGGAAGATGCGGTGCTTCGTCGCCTCGCAGTGTTCCTGATCATCCGCTATGATAAAATGTGATGCAAGGGAACAGGCGAGATATGAGAGGGTCGATAAGTCCAGTTAATAATGCCCACTTGCGACCGTCTTCAGATTAATTTTCCGGGCCATGAATCAGAGGATGGCGCTCGAAGCCTCCGCGTCTATAGGGAAAAAAATCGACGACGCTGTTTTTCCCGGCTATCCATCACTGCTGGGGATCGATCCTGCAGTTCGGTTCTATCGATGTGTGCTGGAAGCCACGATGGATTCTTCCTCCTTTCGTTTCTTGCCCCGGTTTAACATCTTTTGTCACCGGAGGAACGTGGCTCGGTGGTCCTTTTTCGAGCTACGCGGTAACGATCCCGTGGGAGGTACGTCGAAGAGCATTATGCTTCCTAAAGTTTAGGACGATATCCGGGCTTTTTTGCTTCTCGCGTTGCATCGATCATGCTGAACTTTACACCGCGACGGAACCACGAATAGAAGAATGAGACGCGACGTCTTTGGCGCAGGGAACCGTGTAATGCATGGGTGTCCAATCTTTTAGCTTGCCCGGGCCGCATATAAAATATAGTATATTTATTAAATTTCAACCTCGCGGTCCAGGAATGTGACTTGGTTCACAATTATCTCCCTAACTTTACAACTACCCACCTCTCACGCTCACCCACCCTCATTCACACCCCTCCTGCATTCCACTTGCTCTATCTCGCCTTTATATATTTAACGTACCCCCTCTCCCATACTCTCTGCTTTTCAACTAAACTATTCCTTCTCTTACAATTTCATTACATATAAAATATAATATAATATAGTTAATAAGTATAACAAATTTCGTTATATTTATATATTTTTTATTATGATATTAAAAATAGGAGGGAAATATAAATATATAACTAGTTTACTAAATAGTGGGATATTTGACATTGTTTTTGTGAAACTAATTTAACGATCTTGTTGGACACGCCTGGTGTAATGCTTCATTGGCTCGAACAGTTAACTTCGTTTGAAGGGTCATTCTACATTGATCGGCCGAAAAATTAAGCTATTTGCAAAGATTTTTTCTGGGTAAATACTAGATATAATGAAATAAATCCTGTAATTTTTTTAAATTGGTCTGAATCTCCGTTCATTCGCAAATAACGACAAAACCTCGAGAAAAAAAAGATTCGAGAAAAACGCGTTTAAAGTTTCTTGGCAAAGGCGACGCTATAAGTTACCGCATGATCTTTTTAACTGTCAAATAAATAATTTTGCGAAATTTAATATAAACCAAGCGGAATTTTATTCAGAAAAGATAGTACTTTTGGAAAATGTAATAAAAGATCGATTTTGCGACTGCTTAGTTCCCTTAAACAAGAGGATATTTGGATGTTACATACTGTTGGATAATGGGTAGAATGTTAACTAGCCCGTTGTGGATAATGGGATAGCGAAGTGGAATGATAGAGGGGAAGACATTAGTGGTCTTGAACGACCGTTTGATTTTGTTTCGACTTGGAGAGCGTGGAAAAAGTCGGGCGTAAGAGATCAAGGGAAGACGGATTGTCTGTGGCCAGACGTGCTTCGCGGACCAATGGGTCCAGATATTTTTGTAGCTTTCGACTCCACCGTATTTTAGAAACTCCATCGAATGAAAAACATCGCGATCGCTAAGATTAAAGATTCCTCAGTGTTCTTTGATCTTCAAAAGCGTACGTCGTTCATCTTTCTTAAACGAAATTAGCTCGAGAGTGTGCTCCGGGTCTCTGACAAAGTTGAATTTCTTTTATTTAAATCCACGCGGTGGCCAATTTTTTAAAATCTCTCTGAAATTATCCTAGAACGCGTGTATATTGAACATCGCGCACAACACGCCTACACAGCCCCCTTTCACAGGCTCGAGCACTGCACATATCTCCGAGTCACGCGGAATGCCTTTGCGATCCAAGAAAAAGCTTTGCAGCTTTCTCTTTGTGCGTGGCCGCTTTTAATTAAACTGAAAAGTCAAGGCTCGGTCGGAATAGAGACAAAGGGGTAGGTTATTCTAAAGGAATCATAACGTGAAACTTTGCACGGCTTACCTTTTAAACAGTACGATTAAAGCTCTTTGAAATGAGGTCGGAATACACGGTCGTGACAGCCAGTATGAAATCGAGAGAAATTTCCCTATTTACTACTTGCGCCGCGTTCTCTGCGTCATTATTAAAATCCGCAGAACAATCGAAACAATGTATCGTATAAAATAAAAATTCATAGAAGCACGGTGGAAGTGAGGTGGGAGAACCGTTTCAGCGGGAATAAAGGGAACATCTCCGGAGAAGAAAAGTCCTGTGCAGCGAGGAAACTTTTTCCAAGAGACAGTTGGACAGACTTATACGAACGATAGGAATTAATGAAGCACGTTTTCACCGGGGTACATGGTTGTTCGCAGTGTCAGCGTTATATTGGTATTTCTTAGTTTCTTTTCGAGCAATCATCATCAATCCACGTCGATCGTCGGATTGGCTCGTCAATCACTTCTGATCCTGGAATGACCCATGGAACGAAGTGGTGGGGAAAGAAGCCAGTTGCCGTAGACGGGTATCGTTTTAATCGAACAGCCTCGATTCTTTTCCTGCGGGGAATTCTGGCACGCGACGGGACGACGTCGTCCTTCTTTGCCTCGCCCCTTTGATCCCTTTGAGCGTGCGCCGTTCGCGGGCCGTTTGCCATGCAAATCACCCGCGCAAAAATGATATTCAATTACAAGGCGCAGCCGGTGGCGTTCGTGCGAGCGCGTCACCATCAATATTAATACACCACCGTTTCGGGATGCCTTCTTCGGTTACCAGTCGCATGTGAAACGGAAACTGGACGCCCTCGAATCCCGCTGCTTGGTATTCAACGGCTCCACCTTGTTAAGTGGACTATGGTGATATAATGGGCCTCGCGAAGCCGATTATTGCGGCGCGCAATAGCGACCGCGAATTCGCTTTATCGACGTAAGACGGTCGACTTGGGTAATTTCACTTCGCGGCTGATTCAGGGAATTCTGAAGGTGCAAATCCACGATGAGATTTTACACGAGGCGTTTCTATCGCGAGGCAAAATTCTCAGCGACAACTAAGCGTAAGTAAATAATGGAAATAGCCGCGAGAGACGAGATTTTTGAGAATATATCAATACACTTGTCTCGCGAGAGTCTAATTTCATGAAACCGATGACAAAGTAATTAATAAATAGTGAAATAATTAGACGATTGTCTCGTGTGATTAAAGTATCATGCGAGACACGGTATTTCTGTCTCACCCTGGATTTGCAGCTTTAGAGGACGAATCGTTGAAATAGGTTCCTAAGAATCTATGACGTCCGTGGCCTCCCGGTGGCCATGGTCTCTCTTAACATCGCCTTAGTTTGCATCATAGCGTGTTAATTACTCCCCAACGTGGCGTTATTATTGGACTGTTCCCAACATAATATGGTCCCCCTTGTTATATAGTTTGATTAATCTGCTACTTCATCTTGAATTTCTGCTCGAGCTTCTCAGCCATAAATAAAGGCGAATTATTTCGAGTTCGGGTGGAAACAACGGAGCTAGATATTTGGGCACTATTTCAGTGCTCCGTTTCTCACTTGAATTTCCTCTTGCACTGGTAATTCGCCGGGAATCCACTTAGATCCTGCTAGTTATACCCATCGCGATGTTTTCGCTTCCCAAAACGACGTACGAGAAAACAGAGGAGGATTAACGTTCCCGACGAGCAGAGTTACCGATCCCCAAATTCAGCCGGATCGGGAAAGCAGCCCCGATAAGTTACTGATCTTCTGTCCCCGACCAAGTATCAAGCGAACCGTTCTCCTTGGAACTTGGCGCACCACTTTCAAAACTTCTCGGCGCGTCCATCCAGCTTTCCTTTATCCGAAATAATCCTATTAACCGTCTGAATATAGTGGATGTCGCGAACGTTTCTGAAAATCAGCGAAGTGCCTAATTGGAGAAGAACTGGGACGCTAATTACAATCTACCTTATTCCTGTTCCACCGTACCTACTGTGTTACGAATGAAGCTTCCCGTTTATATTAAAACTCGGCGCTTAGAATGTAATGAAATGAAAGATGGAAAGAGTAGCGTGGAATAAATAACCAGAGGGGTTACGTGCTGGCTCCGACGTGAGGAGATGATATTGCTCTGTTTCATCTTCTTCTAATATTGAAACACGCAACTCCGTCGGAAGGCGTAACGCGATTGTAGATACGTTACCGTCTCACGTGCAATCGTAGAAATCTCCATAGGATTCTATGTTTCGCCACGCTCCATCGGCGTTTATTGCGTTCGAAGTAGCTGGAGCACCGAGCAGACTTGCATACGCGTTCAGAATGGGAGTGCATCGATCTCCGCTGGGTTAGAGTGCATCGATGCAGTGCCATCTGCTTGGACAAACAGGAAAATGGCAACAGGTTATACGCCGCATCTGTTGCTCCGGAGGCTTCGATTGCCGGTGCTCGGGAAAAATTGGAACAGAGCCTGGTATCGATGGCGAGGCAGGTTACTCTGGAGAAGTAATAGATTTCAGTGATTCTCAATGAGAAGCTGTTGAATTCCTGCACCGATTGCTTTACGGTTCGATTCAACGAGTTTCGAGAAAGCTTTATAGGCAGTCAAATCGCTCGAAGGTCGAGTATTTTTCGCGAATTAATTACGAGGTGATTGTATTAATACTATAAACGGTAGAAAAAATTCTTTTTAATAATATATACACGTATGCGACGGCGCTACAGTTGTTTGATGTGTAGCCGTTGTTACTGTGGTTTTACAGTGATTGCAAAAAATGGAATTTTTGGAATGAGTTCAAAATATATTCCCTTTCTGCATTGAACCTCAACATTAAAGTGTCAAAAGTCTAGTTCTCGATATAAAAAAGAAACAGCCATCTGTGCGTGTCGAAAATCGATGTTTTTCGCACAAATAATTTCGGTCCGATACTTTTTTCCGAAGTTCAGAGGGAAATTACAAGTTCTGGGACGAACATATTCCAAGGAAACCGTTGTATCTTTATTTTTAAGCTCGATATCAGTGCAAAGACACCTTTTCTAAAACACTGTATAAATCATCTGATAGTAATAAACATTGTAGGTATAATAGGAAAACTCTGTGCTTGCTTTCATCTTCTTGTAATTAATTCGCTTTTCAAGTGATTTGGCAGCCTTGTTCCTTCGTTGCATGGAATTCGAAGAAAGCACGCTGAGATCTGACACTTTTGAAATATTGCTTCGATATTTTGCTGCCCAGCACTCTAGCTGCTCAATTATTTCCATAATTTCGCTGTACGTAGGGAGACCGGGACAGGTTGATACAGATACATCATCTCGACACCGTGTATACGTAGCTCCATTTAATCGAGATATAAAACAAAGAAACAAATAATATTTTAAAAAGGAACGATCAAAGTATATTTTAGCATATTTGTTATTAAGTAATCAATTCAAACAAAAGTGGCAAAAACTGAAAACTGAAAAACGTATCGACTTGCCCTAGTTTCCCCTATTCCCTAGTAGAGTGTTTTCTTGTCGTCACATGTACTTTCCTAAGTGTCTTACAGAAACTATCAACCGCTTCCTACCACAATAAAACTACCCCTGCGGGCGAGCATCTTCCCCTGAAACTTAACTTCCGCGAGCTCGGACTCTCGAACAAGTGCGATACTTACTTCGAGTCGTCTCGCTCGAGCGATCCGCGAAGAAACAAGACTGTGGAGCGTAAGTTGTAGCTACATGAAGTTACAACCCCTTCGAGTTTGTCCCATCGGCCGTTGAACCGCAATTGAGATCAAGTTGCTCGAAAAGCCGCAAGCCAGTGGCTGCTGTCGGCACCATCCCTCTCAAGAGATCGCTAGAACTCGAAACTTCCATTTCCCACGCCCTCTTATTCGCCCCGGCAACAAAATATTCCAGAGGGTCGACGCCGCTTGGTCCTTTAGACCCGCGACTTCGTTACTTTCCTGAATTTGAATATTATTCTACAAGTAAGCCTCTGGTTCGTTTATTCCACGACGCCGGGGGCTGGAAATTTGATTCCAGTCGAGTCCGCAGCTGGTTAGAGTAACGCGCAGCTAGGAAGAAAGGAATTTGTCGGTGGAATGGACTATTAGGACGCGTTGTTGCGCAATTCGATCTCGCGTACTGATGTCGGAAATTTCTCGCGGTACATGTTGCAGAACCTTTGAAAAGTCTTTTAGAAACTTCGAAAGACCTCGCGAGTCTGAATTAAATTTCGATGGTTTCCAAAGGTCTGAGGGAACGGGAGCTCTGCTTTCCTCCATCGAGAATGACCCTCTGGCTTTAAAGGAATTAGAGATCTTGTATTTGACCGAAGAAACTATTTTACTTAGGTCTTTCAGGAAGAATAACTTCTGTTCGTAGCGGTAGTTGAAGTCTAGTTAAAATTTAAGGGAACTAGGTTTCAACTCTTACCTATTAATTGCAGGAAGGCTGACTATTCACATGAACTGAACTCTAGAGTGGAGTCTGGTAAGAGTAGCTGGAACTCTTAGTATTTTGTTTCGATGGTGTTCAGAGTTGAAGTTTATTATTTCGCGAACGCAGGGGAGTACATTGTGCGTGTGTCGTGTCACGCGGTTTTACGTGATGCGAGTTCAAAATTATAATCATTAGAGTATCATGTCTGCGGCACCCGTTCAATCGACGCTCATCAGGAAAACAATGCGGCAAACGTAGCACATCCGTTTCCGCAGTTACACGCACCGGAATGGTGGAAATCAGATGAAACGAGGCTGTCTGATACGGCTACATCGAATTCCCCGTATGCACACGGCGTATGCAAATGACGTGCACGTGACACGTAAATGCCAGTATCGATATCGCGGCCCTGGTAAACGCGGACTCGAATCGATCATGTCAGTTATACGGAAAACTCTGCGGATGATTTTGATAAACGTTTCAAACGGTTAATATCAATTTACAGCGATTCCAATAAAACCGAACATCCATCACTCCATCTGTTGCATCTACGCACTTCCAATTACTGAAGTCACCCTCAGCTTTCCATTTACACTTTGAATCAATTTTACTCCGAAGTCTTTTAGCACCTTGGCTTTAGCATTCTTGGCCTCAGTTAGAGCTGGGCAAAATACAGTTGATCACGGTTTTGTCAACTTCCTAAATTAACGATTACAGAAAATAATGTGTAATCAATTACACAATTACATTTTAGTCGCAATTTGTAATTAGATTACATTTTGCCCAACTTTGGTCTCAATTTTAGTATTAATTTTCAAGGTTAGGTATAAAGGATATTGCACATATTACACCCTTCTTTATCTCTGTCAAACTTATATTCAAAATACTGTCTCAGTGCAATAATGACGTGAATAATAATAATAATAATAATAATAATAGTAATAATACTCATTCTGAAGGGGGTGAAATCAGACTTTAAAGCCATCTCGTTTCTTCGTGTTTTTAATATACCTATTTTTCTTTCGAGAGTGTGATGGAGCATGGAACCAAGCAAATCTTACTTACACGTAAAGTTTTCTTCCACCTCGCGGCATCATTAAGTTATGAAAAAGTGAAGGAAAAACGCCTTAACTTTAAGGGTTAATTTCACAGAGAAAAGGAATTGCCCCTTGCACAATTCAATATGCTCTACATTGACGCGAAGTCTCGTCGAAATCAGAATTGTCGGGTTGGGTAACGTTTCCTTGTCAATTGCATTGTGCACCTAGTTGCATCGAGCAGATGGGCCCGGAGATTTTCGTTCTAGCCGGCCCTGGGTATCGCGCCGTGCGTCCTGTCCGTGTTCTAGGAGTTGGAAATTCCACGATCATTCACCAGGAGATCCACGAATCCACTTATCCGCCGATTTGCCAGACATCTAATCGCGCGGTCAATTTATACGTGTCGGCGATTCGAATCTGGGGATCGCTGCGCGACACTCGTGTCTTCCGCAGTTGCTGGCCAAGTGCAGGGCCATTTGCTGTGCGCCGACTTGGTTGAAAAGCTGATGCTGGGCATTTCTCGCGTCATCCTCGGATGTATACTAATGGGAATTTATAGCGGGCCACGGATCTCTGGGTCTCTGGAAAGGACGATTAATTAAGGCATGTACGCGGAGTCTGTACATGTATGCGCTCGTGTTGCTGAAACATAATGATACGACGTCGCCGGCATAATAACGAAATTGGAGCACATGTGGCGTGCAAGTGCTAAAATAAAGCCAAACGTGCGATCAAGGTGAGCTATCGAGCATTTCTGTTTTATGCAATGGACCGCTTCGGCCTTTTTCCTCGCGTCTTTCATCCCGTCGCCTTCGTTTAGGAAGCAGCGGAATTAGGAGCGTGTCGTCTTTCTTCTACAGTTAGCCTTTTCTCCATTCGTTCCCAGTACCTTCGGAGCTTCTACCTTCTACAAGATGGTAGAGTCAGTCAGCTTTTACCCAATCTTCGAAGAAGAAAGCAAAAAATAAAAGACGCTGCTGCTCGTTAAGGATCTTCTTTTGCGCTTCTCCGGCTGTTAGATCGTTTCTTTCCTATCATTACGCGCGATACTTCGGTGCTTGTTCCCAATGTTTCTGGATGCAAATAAAGCCATTGTGTTCCATAGGGGACGGGTGTGAACGGGAATTCGAATCGGATGATGGGGTAAACTGCCATGTGTACGATGTATTAGACGATTATACTGTTAGAGTTTAATTAATTGTAATTAAACTTACGATCGTGTTCTCGGTGGCCGCGAAATTACAGCAGACTTCGTTGCGGCAACGTTGCGGGAACGTTGCAGGAAAAAATATTTTCTATAAGAAATAGAATCACGGCTTTTGTACTTCTATGATTCTCCAACACATTTAATATCGTCGCGTCTGTCACAGACACATATTATATTATATAATACGCACCGTTATTTATATTTTTAGTCCTACAGTCCGAAACGTTGCGGGAGGCGGACATAGAAATATTGCGACAACGTTGCGTGCAACATTTTAATCTTGCACTACAACGATTCTGTTACTTTGCTTTAACGAGAGTGTGCTGTATGGGATAGCACGCAAAGCGGCACGCTTAATTGCCGGATTATTGGCGCGGCGACAAATTAATTAGCGTTTCGCTAATTTCATTTGATTGAAAAGCGATTCATTTGTTTACTCGGTGAGCTAGAGCTCTGGTAGCTAATTAACTATCGCGTTGCTTATTTTATTACTATTTTTACATCGCGCTAAATATTTATTTAATTCTTCTTTAAATTTGCCGAATAGAGTTTCCTTTTTAAAAGTATCATTCTCGCAAAAAATTCAGCTCGATACTTCCGCTTCTTTGGAAAAGTACATCACCGTTTCCAAGCAGCGCTTCAACTCGATCCCAGTTTCTAAATGTTCCCATTCGAGTGAAATGCTTTCTTTCTATACGGTTAACTCGAGCTGAAAGTCGATTCCCCAAGTTTGCATTGCTCTTCTCGCGAGCCTCCCTCGCGAACAATGGTGACGACCGTTTGGATGCTGGAGCCTCAAAATTGTCGCTCGATTTTCAGTTAACCGCGATAGTTCGACGTTTCCTGTACGAGACTTGCGTCACACCCTATGACGAGTGGAGAAGCGAGTTCGGAAGCTGGTAACTCAGTTAGCTGGAGCAATGCCGCCGCGGTTTAAAGGTGGCTTTAACAAGCAGGCATTATTATTGGGACAATCGTGACCTGAATACGGGGGTGGAATTTTATACTCGCGGGGACATGCATCGTCCTTTCAGTGACAAACTAATGCGCAGCATTACCGCTAGAATCGCCAATAAATAATAGTATTATTACTATTCTACGCCCAATTTGCGGGTCGTTGACTTCGACCAGAAGAATTAATATTTTTCGTTTTCTTTTTCTTTTCATTTTCAGTTATTTACCATGGGCTAACGTTTACGGGATAGATAAGTGACCAACCGGAACGACGGATTATTTGTTCGATGGTAATTTATTCATATAATTTTTATATCGTTCTTTTTTTTGTGGCATTTCATGACACGTTATGTGATAAGAAGTTTTTAAACGCGTTACTGCGAAGCCTGAAAGTTCTTGGGCTTCCGAGTGTAAACTTTATAAGTAACGTTACTAGTGAAGGATGAGGTAACTGGACGCGAAGAATAAGAAAACCTCCGGTGGAAAGTTAATGGTACATTTTACCACGTTAAATATGGTCGCTCGCGGGCAAATATTTGATTTGATCTTCGAGTTTCACTGTACATATCCAAGCGATGGTCTACGAGAGCTGTAATATTTGCATTTCCCCGGAACATCGACCAAGGAGTAACTTGTTAATTACTGAAACGTGGCGGTCAGTGAAACTATGTAAAGTCCCATTTGCTGAGTTTAAAAGAATTTTAGAGTGCCAGTTGAATTATTCGTTTACTAACTACTGAAGTATAGAGAACTTAAATTCCACTTTGCTTTTTCTATTCTTATTCTAAAGCGAGAACTAGATCGACAGCGATTATCGTGAATGTTATTTCATAAAACAAGTTCACCCGGCTCTCTGCTTCGACGTTGGTAAGGTGTCGTGCGAGGAATAATTCGTTAAATGTTTTATTTAACAGATGCCTTGGAACGCGACAGCAGGTAGTACGCTTTTCGAAGAGGAGCGGCAACGTATTCTAACGGAAAGAGAGCTGGAATGCTCGAAACTGTATTCGCAGGACCTGAATGCAACACCTCTACCAGGTAGGACTGTTAACGTGCATGAATACATAATATGCTCTTGAATCTTTTATTTCCGGGATTCATTATTTACAATGCAACGTCGCATTAGGCTTTGCAAAATAGAAGCGCCGAGATTAGAGGACTTCGTTTCGCCAATTGTTTCATCAAACAATTTCGAAAAGGTAATGATACTGTTTGATGAATCATTGTAATACGCACGCGACTCTTAAAAAATAGAACAGATTTCTCTTGAAGAAACATCCAAAATCGTCGTTATATTATATAATTTAAATTAGCTATACACCATTACTGAAATATGTACCTATCATTGAAATAGCACGCAAAGATGCAATTTCCCTAAGTAACGTTACATCTGACACATTCGGTATGTACAAAAATATGAAAATATTCAAACTCGATTCATTTCTATTGTGTGTAATGTACAGTACGCAAAGAATATAGTACTGACAGGAAAGTACTGATAACTCGATACGTCCGCATCGAGAATTCGTAGCCATAGTGAGCAACAGTATGGTTGTGCTGCTGAAAAGTTTGCTTCGCTAAATACGTGATTGTCCTAAGATTGTCCATTACTCGTATCGTATACAATATCATTTTTCTTGAGTCTCCATCGATCGCCAATAGTCTTTCGCTAAACCAAACTCAGGCACTATCATTACAACTAATAACGAGGTAAACGTTCGCTTATCTCCTATTTCCACGCCAAATTTTCGCGAGCAAGTGATTTCACTTGAGATGCGCGCATTAAACACGCTCGGACTAAGGTATACGCAGTACACGCACAAGTGCATCGAAGGCGGCTCACTTATTCTTCTTGGACTGTGAGGGTCTGCTGCTCTTTTTGGAGCAGGATTTGCAGCCGGTAAGCCAATTCTTCAGCTTTCGAAGAACGTAGTACACTGCGTAGAGCGCCGCGGCAACGCAGCCGAGCAGTAAACCATAAACGTCGATGAGATTTCGTTGCAACCAGTTCAGATCGACGGCGGCCGACCGCAGAACGTTTCCGTGTCTGGCTACGTATTCCACCCAAAAAACTGCGGTCTGCAGGGCGCTCATCGGCCTGTCTTTGAAGATTGTGGAGACTTTCTTCATGGATTTCCTGGAAGTAGGCGATTTGAGACTTTGAAGTGACGTTCGGGGGGCGGGGGGTTCGAGCGACGAAATGGGAAGTTACAGGAAGAGATACTGGGATGTATAGAGAAATGTGTGGCAGCAGTCGAAGTGAAAATGATAGAAGAGGGATGGAAAGTGAAGAAATAGGATGTAAGAGGCTGGATAGATGGGGAACGAGGAGAAATGGGTGTTTGGCGATGAGAAGGAGATGTAGACAAGGCTCCCAGTGAGCGCAGAAAGTCGGGGAATATGTGATGGAATTGTCGACCTCAGAGTAGGCGAGATTTTCCGCTGAATTTGAGTATACTACTAAGCGGAGGAAGAGTGAAGATTATAAAATAATTATATTATAAAATTAGAGATTGCGTTCACATATGTACGTACCCATACGTATCGTCGTGCAAGACCGCATTAATCGCGTTGGTCAGTGTTTCTTCAGTGACATTCTGCACGGAGCCAAGGTTCACACCGAGATGTTTATTGGCGACGTTCTTCAAGTTCGTGTGTTGATCGCCGAAAAGGGGGATCCCTACCATGGGAATGCCATAGTAGATCGCCTCGTGGACACCCATCAGGCCACCATGCGTGATGAACGCTTTCGTGTTCTTGTGCTCTGAAATACAACGCCCACATTCGTAAACCTTGGAAGTTGAACCCCTCGAAAGAACCACAGCATTAAAAGAAAGCGTAATTTGTAATTTTTTGTGCATATTTTCTGGGACGCCCTGTAGCTTTGAATATTCTTCTGGATAATCAGATGGGTTGATGTTTCAATTACGTTGAGCGGTTTATTAATTAACGAAAAGAAGGGAAGGCAGGTTTTTAGTAATCCTCTCTAACTAAGGCGTTTAAAGAATCCCGCGCTTCAACCCCTGGTGTGGTGGCAATCTTCCAGCAGGGGTGATTATTAAAAAAGTTGTTTAATTACGCACTGAAAACCGACACTTGAGGGAACCAGGTCTGGATCATCACGTTCTTGGGCAGTCCCGGCAGTAGATCCTCTTTCTTTGCAACCTTCATAAGCACTCGGACCGGTGCGATCTTCTCGAACACTTTGTAGAAAGTTTCTATAAGCGGTTTAGGGAACGTCTCGATCCTCACCATAGATCCGAACGTGAAATATATGCAACCGTCCTTACTCGCGTCCAGCCACTTTTGCATCTCCTGTTGTTTCACGAACAATGACTTTTATTATTGTAAAAAGAACCTGGCTAAACAATTCTCAGGTAGAACACAATAAATTATCTACTTCCATCCTTGATTAACCAACGTTACAAGAAAATAGTAAGAGTAATCCAAGATTCGTATCGCTTGTTTAATCTCGGCAATCTCCTATAATTTTTCCCATACAACTATCTTACTTCTGTTATAGTTCAGAGTCTAAATTTTCCTTTAACCACCACATATACCGATCTCATAAGTTAACACCAACGATATTTCTTAGCGAGTTCTACGAAACGATGAATAAAAAATTCAAATCTTAATTCCAACTAAGGTTGGTATCAGATATATTGGCCGGTGAGTTTCGTGGGGGGTATTATCCCACCACACCGTTTGCCTGCTTCGATGCTCATTTTCTCAAGGTTTTCTGATTCGCTCTCGTTCCACCTCGCTCTCGCCTTCGCAGAACAAGAGTGAGCCAGAAGTGGTGGGGATAGTGCCAAGCTTCTAGCGTGTAGGTCAAACCAAGCTGTCAGCGTAGAAATACGGACATCAGAATAGGTGTGCGTTAGCTCCAAAAAAATTCAGGAACTTTATTGGTTTGAACATTGATTCCTTCTCGATAGCTTCATTCAGTACCTATTGGTCTGCGCATAGCTTCGTAACGCACACAACTATTCCCGTTTCCCCACTATACCCTGCGAGGGCTATGCAACTCCAACTGACAAATCCACGATCGTCAGATGGTGGTGGCTGATTTCTCTTCGATCGCTGCTCGCGAAACCGAATTCACCGGCCAATATATCTGATCAGACATCCAAAGCTCCTTCATCCCTCACACCGCCTCAAAGGTGTGCATAACTGGAATGTATGTACTCACCGGGGTTAGGGGGTCTCCCTTCTCCTTGATATGCAAACCACCGACCTCGATGGTCCCTGTCGAGACTGGTTTCACCCCGTTCACGCTGTGGTGCGAGTTGACCAAGACGAGCGACAGATCTTTGTGCAGGTCGTCCATAGTCACGTCGAAGCCGAAGTACTCCTTCACGGGTTTGCTCTGTTCAGTCAAATAGTAGTTGACTTTTATGTTGACGAGGTTCGTTAGCATGGTGTTCGCCACCCTGTCCCAGAACGTCATTCGCGGACTGAAGTCGGAGAATAAGCTGGGTATAAACGACGGATTATTCGGATTTCCGGTCTTGTCGCGAAGCCAGTCGTGGAAGTCCGAGGTGACCATGCCCACCAGGGACGCGTTTAAATGGCGACCGAAGGCTAGGAAGCAGGGCGCCAGGAACAACTGCAGGAGAGACGGAGATGTTAGACGAATTTGATTAATCCTTATAGAAGGATTACGTACTAGCTATGAAAGATGAAATTCAATCTACTAGATAGATAGCTAGATATATTTATTTCATTTCTAACCATGTGTAGCCTTGACGGTCATAGTATACCATATGGTTGAATTTGTTTTGACAGTCGCTTTCATATTGGATAATCAAATATATAGCATTACGTTTAAAAAACTGAGGGTCACCTTCGTTTCAAGGAGAATATTACGAACACCAAAAATTGAGGTGCCGTATTATGTTATGTATAAAAAACAGTAAAAGCTTTTCTTCTTTAGTTTTTTACAAATACTTACAGTATTCGAGAACACTGTATAAGAATAGCAGATATAGCCGCTTGACCGCTGCGAATACCGCACCGCTCACAATCAGCCAGTCGAGCCGCTGTGATTTCACGCAGCGTCAACTTTCGGCAATTTTTATAAGGCCAATTTTAAAATGTCCATATTTTTGAAAATTTGTCCATCAAGCGGGTGGGTAAAACTATATTCTCCTTTTTTCAGATTTTTAAAATCGCGCCCGATGTTAAAAACCTGCATTTATTTAAAGTAATTGCACAAAAATGATTCAATTTTTTTTAAATTGAAAAAAAAATTTCTTAAAATTTCAATGCCTTCTCTATAAGCACCGTAAAGCTCATCTCCATCCGTTTACTACTTCTATAGCTATAATGTATTGAAGAAGAGTTAGCAGTTAAAGTTGTATAATTAATTTCAAACAGCTGTAAAATCGATATGTTTCAAAATTTTGAAAAATCCTTTAAGGCACGTTTAAATATCACTAAAGACTACAATATATGTATTTAAATATCAGCAATCTACGAAATCTTACTCCGAAATCTGTCCGAGTTCGCATGGAATGTACCTTTGGTCAATGATGCAATAATGACCGAAAATGAAATAAAAAATACATCTACAATTCCATCACCTATTTGTTCAACTGCATGTTTTATGCAACCGTTTGCCACGCGCATCGATTCACAAACAATTTTCGCTATTTCTGTGCTCTGTTCGCTCCCGTGACGTTTACAATGGCAAATGCATAGTCTCTCCGTGTAAGAGGCTGATGATGGGTGTGGGTAGACTAATTGCCTCACTGGCGTAATGAACCGCCGGCTTGAAATTTTGCGCAGCGATGAATTACTGGAAACGGTGGATTTTTTGCGGGGGAGGAGTGCAAGCTAGACAGTGGAACCATGAAGAAGTTTGGTACACTTTAATACGGCTGTAGAATAGTCTACTAAAGCCGTTAGTGGGTTAGAAGTATTAGGATATTTTACAGGGAAATATTGGAAATTATTTGTAATTGTGTAATTCAATTACATGGTAGTGCTAAAACTACTTATTCGTTGGTTATCGATGAGCCGACCAAGCGAATATCTTATCATTGGTTTGCTGAACGCCGATGGTTTCACGCGTTGTGATATCCTACCTATAAATACTTTATCGTTAGAGCACGTTGTATGTTGTCGTAGATAAACAAAGTATTGCGTAAATGTCATATGCGATTTACTACTTAAGTGATTCACGATCAATCCACCTTACCTATTGCCAATCATAGAACCGTTTGACAATCACTGACGAGCACGAAGTGATTATCACGTTATATACACATGCGTGTCATGTTTGCTTGCTTCAAACAGTATGTAATCGCATACTAATTCGCGTATTTACTGTGCGAACTGTGCTGAGAAACCTAGTGTTACCGCACACCAGAAGAAGTGGGAACAAAAAATTCATGATTCTAGTTAAGAAAAATTGATGAAAATCTTCTGCTTCTAAATCCCCACCGTTTCCCGCGAAGAAACCTACTGGAGTTTTGTGGATTCCTATAAAAGTACGAATCGAGCACCTTCGTTTCACAATTCAGAAATGGAAATCGCTTTGGAGCGTACCCCCATCAACATTTATTTCTCTATTTTGACTAACGTTACGTTGGGGAGTACTTTGCTCCACCATTTCATTTTCGCCTGGCGGTTACAGGCTCCACTTGGACCACTTTCCAAAAAAGATGAGCATTTTGAGCAGAGTTGGGCATTAACTAAATACAAAATTATTTAAATAACGAATCAAATACAAGTTGATTTAACTTTAATAACTTAACTTTAACTTAATTCTTTTATTCGTCGAGCGTTCCAACATGAGCGTCGAATAAATTTTTCGCCTTTAACTTTAACTGTAACTTCAACTGTAAGCTTCATTCGACGTCGAAGAATTAAAGTTAAAGTCGAAAAATTTATTCGACGCACAAGTTGAATCGTTCGACGAATACAAAAAAATAACTTTATTCGTTCTTCGAAATTTATTTAAATAAAATTTTGCCCATCTCTGATTTGGGCTATTCTGGCGGATGCTACGAATGAAAATGCATAATAGATCAAAATGAACGATGCATCCACCAGTGAATAAAATATAATCGAGGGCCTTGCTGCAAGAGTGGTGTGGTTCCATTTTTGACAATTTTTTAGTTCTGACATGTAATACATATATATAAAAAACAATTACTATTTTGCGCTATACGAATGCTCTCCTCTTGCTGCAATTTCATCAATTAGAAGTTCCTTCAAACGGCTTTCTTACCTCTACGATGACAACGTCGTACGGCGGATCTTTAGGAGGATTCTTTATCAGCTGCTGTATGTTGGGCAAACCCAGAAGCTTGCACGTTTTGCTACCAACTGTTTGCACCAGCAGCTGCATATTGCGTGAGTTGAACTTGGTGATGTTTTCCGCGAGCATGTTATTCATCACGGTCTCCAGGCTTCCCGCTATAGAGATGTCCGTGTAGTTTGGTATCGGTTTCTTCATGGGGAAGTGCGTGACAACGTCCACTTGGTGGCCCCGTTCCGCTAAGCCCGTCATCAAGCTTTCAGCCATGACCCAGTGGCTCTTCCCATTAAGAGGGAACACGCCGAGAATTCGCAAACCGTTTGCGAACGAGCAGCAGAGCAGCGCTGCTAGAACAACTGGTAGTAGAAGTCTCATCCTGTTAACGATTTGAACCCTTTGTCCAATTCAACCTCCTCCTATGTCCTATTGATCAACTCTAACTCGCAACCTCTCTGGAACCTCTTTCGAGGTTAACTTCTTGCACGTTGCGCGCTAAGAGCCTCGCGCTGTTCTAGCTGCTTGAACTTCTAGACGAGAAGGCTCCTCGATGCCTACGCTACTAAATCAAGTCAACAACTGACACGCCACTGGCGTTGGCCAGTAGTCATCTCATCGGCTGCCTGCACAGAATTATGTATTAGATAATAACTGGTCGACTCATCGGCACCGCTCACATTTCACTAAGTACAATCTAACTGTTATCGGAAACTGAAGAATTTGCGAGACGCATATGCGACGGGGTCATCGGTCAACCGAAGTAATTAATTTTATTTTGTACGGTGAATCCTGGAGCAGAGGTGAGATTTATTAGGCCAGAGGATTCTTTTCGCGTTAGTACGATCGGTACGAATAATTGAATTGGCTTTAGGAAATTAGTGAAGATTGGGTACTGGTGAATCGTTTTTTTTTTAATTCTTAAATGGATATCTGTTTTGTAAAATCGGAACACGTGTAATTTCTTCTTGAGAGGTTTCACGTTTTATAGATTGAATATTAGATTTCAGAGGCGAGAGAGTTCCTCCTTATCAATAGCCATCTATGATTCAATTGATCTCGTTGTAATAACGTCGCATTCAACAAGTGTATGATTAGAGTGGCCCAGTCACGCGGTTCGGTATCACATGCCCGGTTTCTCACCCACCTTTTCGATTTCAGTTACTTGACGCTGTGGAGCGTGATGAAAAGTGATCTGTTCTTCAAATGCAAGATCGATACACCTGCTGATGACACTCACTGTTATCAATGTTAAACAAGCCGGCGACACGGTTGGGGCGCTCTCGCGTACTCTGTTCGTCAGAGACAGAGACGAACTGGTCCGTGAATTCAGTTCACTAGCTGTTTCAGACCGTAAAATCTATTCGTGTAGCGGTAGGAGAACAAGATGGATGGGAAGGATGGCTCGTTCGTGATGTTTCCTATCCTGGATTGAATGGCCTTTACCGTTATTTGATTCGAGCAGAAAGATCGTCTATATCCGGGCAGGCGACGGATGTGGTGAAATTAGAAAATAAATTGTCTACATTTTGAGAGGGCTGTTAGGAGAATTGAATGGAATGTCGAAAGCTTCGGGTCAAATTGTCTTCAGAGTTCTATTCGAGGAGAAGAATCGTCTTGATTTGGATAGATGAAAATTTTTATGAAATTAAAAGACCAATTTCCTACTGTTTTTATAGGGGCGTGTGTAGATAGTACAGATGTGGGAATCAAGTGGAACGTCGAAAGCTGTGGGGAAAATTGAATTCCACAGTTTCTGTAAAACAAACTTGCTCCCAGAGTTTATTTTCAGGTTTTATTTCTATGGATAGTCTGAGCTGCAAGGTTTCAGAGCGTCGAAACACGCGGTAGGAGAATTTTCATGTTACAGAGTACACGTGGAGAAACGAAATGGTTTAAAATATCGAAGCGAAGCGTGGAAGATCGCATACGATTTAGAGATTAGGTTTAGAGAGAATGGAAACGTGGTGTAACGCCAGAGCAGAAGATGTTTCATTCTAGGTAGAGTTGAACCGGTTTCTCTCACCTTTCTTGGAACAGGCAAAACCTTAAAATTTACACGATGCAAGTTATTCTTCCGTGAAGCATCCGACGATGCTTCTTTTAGTTGAGCTGCGTCGTAATTTATATGAATACTAAAATAACGTATCGTAAAATTCTGATAACCAAAAAGAAAAGGAGGAAGGATGTTGAACGAACCAATCTATCTCTTTAATCTTCATTTTCACAGGAAGTCTTACAGAGTAAATATTTCATTTTATACCTTTTAAATTTGAAAATTTTAAAATCAACACTGAAGCAATCTAACAGTGCTAGGTAACAGGAAATTAAAAGGAATTTAGCGTTTACATCACTTTTATATTGTGGACCAATCTAAAAAATTCCATTACTTATCTGATCTGTTTTTTTATCATCCCCAAGATTTTCATTTCATCCTGATGCAATATCGTCAACAGAACGCGTACTACTATATATTTCTCGACTGATAGAGAAGCACCAATACTGTTATCTCTGTTATCGATTCTATCAGCACACGTTGATTCTATATTTCGATCTTAAGATTTCAATCATGGCCCTTATTTCTGCATACCTATTTTCTACAGTACTATTCTCAAGTGTCGAAATTCATTACTCTCTTACAACGATAGAAGACACTAAATTCGATCAAAAGTCTTCATTGTTACAGTAATGTTGTTCATATCGAATATCGACCATCCGACTAGTTCTGTTCTCTATCTCGGTTTCTGTTTCTATTCCCAGATCTTCATTTCTTCCATTCCCTGTTCCTTCACTTCTTCATTTCTTCTTTCCCGAACAAGCGCGTGGAAAATTTTGCTCGAATTTCAACGCTCCTCGTACGATTGGATCGTTTCCCGCGCTTCTTTTCACGCCTCTACGGATTCCGTTTCCCTGTATGTTCCGTTGAATGGATCGGTGATTGATGGAGGGACGTGTACGTACGTAGGCGAATTTGCAGTACAAGGCCAGGTCTATCGAGTGAGCAAACACCAATTCAAACGTGACTCGAGAACATGTGCGTAGAAATTTATCGCGATAGCTTGCTATCGTGGATGTCCTCTTAATGGTTTCCGTCGCTGAATCAGCCCGTCTTCGTGCATACTCATCGAATTTTGGAAGGAAGAATTTAATTGGTAGATGACTATAGCAAAGGCACAACTGTATTGGTGGCAAATAGCAGAAGTTTGAAATCAATATCGAGCATCAAACTTGCCAAACTTCTCATTTAACGTGCTAGCCTCCTTCTGTCCACTTTCCCAATTTCCACTTTCATAGAATTAGGAAAATTTCCAGAAGTTGAATGATTATTCCAGGATTAAAAGATGAATTGTTTGCTAAGGGAAACTATCTCTTCTTCAATCTTTATTACATTTATTCGATAGAGAATAGAGTCCATTTTCAAATTTCCTTTTCCGTCTTTCTAATTCTCATTCTATTAATGGAATTTTGAGTATATACGGATATCTGCCATTTTTTGAACAGATTGGTGGTCGGAAAGTTTGATACCACAGCGTTTATCCCTGTCGACCTAATGAAATTACGGACACAGATAAAATTGTACCTATCGATGGAATTTTATAACGTTTAGACATCTCGTTACCTCTATAGCTTAAGATTCATCGATAATAAGTGATCGACACTGTTGTTTAGCAGTGGAAATTACTTAAGCCATAGTCATCACGATAATGGCTTTATTAAAACGATTGGTTATCAGTATGATTGTGCAGATCATCGCGAACTTTATAATTACGTTGTCGTTAAGACAACAATCTGCCATGAATGCAGGACATGGCCCAAGAGCTATTGAGTTTATTAGTGCGGGGCGTGTTTTAATTCAGGTAGAAAAAGTTTATCCCTCATTTCGCTTCTTTCAGTGAAATTTGCAATCGCGGAATGGAACGAAAATAAAGAGGGAAATGGCGAGCAATTCGTGTCGCGTTGCTGCTGGCTGGAAATTAATTTTTCTGAAGTGGTTGGCGTTGATTTTTCGGACTTTTCGCGCTTCGCCCGACACGTGTCACGGCCAACGGCAGTTTTGATGACTACGTTCGTTGCAGAAGATCCGTGTTCCGTGACAGATTGCTGCGAATGAGTACTGTTTCGGGCGGCCTTCAATGGGATTTTGAATCCTTGACATTCGCATGCCGCTTTTTAAAATATTCGACGAACCGTGTCATAACTGCGAACCGTTAATTCCAGTGAGTCTCAGGGTCGAGAAATACAGCGTAATGAACTTCATAACAACGTACTTTAGATATTATATTAGGTATTATATTGTTTGATAAGTATTAGTCGAAGATAAAATCCCCAGTACATGCCACTTCAGTTTTCATAATTGAATTTCTGTAAACATTTAACTTCAACAATGGACACGTGTGGTGATATCTCTTTTTATCCTTTAGTACTTCACACTTCCTCTTTAAACTTTTTTATTCAACCCTCGTCAGTGTGCTCGAAACATTTCCCGCTTCGCATTTAATTTCTAAAAAAGAACGTAGAGCTTCGTATTTCCATTCATTATTTATTTCGTCTTCAAATTGTTTCTAAAACGTTCAAAGTGCGCGTGGAAATGGTCAGCAACCGGCACGTAAATTATTACATCTCCATGGTCGGTATTGCCTAACAGTTACAGGTGCACTTAAGTCTAAAACGTAGATGAAGAAATCTTATAACCTATAAACTATTGAGTTTAGATTCGACCATGCGGTAGAATGGACCACCGTCTATGGTTCTACTATCTTCCTAAATTGTTTCGCTTCCCTTGCATCAGTCGACAAAATGTTGTCGAAATTTGTCATTTAATGGCAATCCTATTGCCACATTCTTTTACTAATACAATAGCTATCTAATGCCATCTGTACATGCCAACTACAGTGCCTTGTTGGACTCGGAAATAAGAGACAATGGGGAGTGGAGCCTAAGGATAAGTTGATCGATGGTATTAACGCACAAACGTTGGCAGGAAGGGAGGTGTTTAAGAAACTTTCTTTTTGGGAGCCACCGCGTGACTGGAATTAACTAGAGTGTACAGGAATCGTGGCACGGTGATTAAGAGATAAACCGAAAGGATCGTGGCGAGTAGTAGGAACGCGTAAATGTCGAGCAGCTCTAGCTGCCACCACGCGAGATCCATGGCTGGTGACCTGAGGGAGTCTCCGCCGTGTTTGATGATGTATTCGGTCCAATAAATGGCAGTTTTCAGGGGGCTTAGAGGCCGATCTCGGAACTTCTTGGAAACTTTTTCTATCGTATTCCTGAAAAAGATATGGTAGGTTTTGTGTGACCGTTCTTCGATTAAATGAGGCTTTGAGAGCAAAAACGAACTATCCCAGATATTTTGCGAAATTGACTTAGTAGCAATAACGGGGAAAATCGGAAAATTTATTTATTTTTGCAATGCATGTTAGTTTGGTTTTGCTCGCAATGCCTCAGTACTAGTAGTAATTCGATTGATAATCCATTATTTAACCGATTGATTCCACATTTCTAGTGTACTGTATAAACTATGTAATTACAAGTGAAAATTGTAATTAAGATTTAAAATATTATTAGGTAGGTATTGAGATATATACAAAGACGCATTCTACGATCTTAGAATATATTTAAGCAAGAATGTAATTAGTTTGGACTCTAGTTTATCATTCTTTACTTAAATATTGCCTGACGCTTGGAGTGACGCCTTTCATTTATAGTTTAAACGAAACTACGCTTCTTTCCTGCGTGATTATATTATATCAATCTTTAAACTTTTTCCTATATTTGAACCGGTATCTTGGCATTCGTCGTGTAATCAAATATTAAGAGATACAAAAAAAAAATCCTTGACGATAGTATCGTTTCATCTATTTGATGAGTAATCTTTAATGGAAAATATTGTACCTGTATTTGGGATCGTGCAAAATAGCATTTATGGCTGCGTCCATTCCCTCCTCCGTCAGGGTGTCAAGGTCTAATCTCACCGCAATATTGTTCTCGGCGTAGTTCGCGACATTGACGAATTGATCGCCAAACAATGGTATACCAATCATGGGTACGCCATAATGAATCGATTCTTGGGTGCCCATAAGACCACCGTGGGTGATGAATGCTTTTATGTTTGGATGCTCTGCAAAAATAGATATTCGATATCAATCTTCATTCCACCTAAATTTTCACCCTATCAAACATCACCAATTAAAACGAATTCTATGCAATGTCTTTTTAGCTTGAACTTTGTAACCAAATCATAGCGATTAATTTTGAAATTCTCTATTCTACGCCTCTTCATCTTTCGTTGACTTTGTTGCACGATATCAGACTAATATTGGCCCTATCCTCGAGCGATGTGCTCTCGTAGTTGTCTGATCCCATCGAACTTCGCCTTGCTTCTAACAGGCTTTCAACAAAGACGACTCACTCAGAACTTCAACCTGCGGGACCCACGGTAAAATGTAGATATTCTTCGGCAAGCCAGGCGGAAGCGCGCTTCGTTCCGGTATTTTCATTAATACCCGAACCGGTGCTATCTTTCCCAGGGAGTTATAGAATATTTTCAGATGGTTGGCAGGGAAGGATTCGATCTTCACCATCGAGCCGAACGAAAAGTAGAGAAACCCGTCAGTGCTCTCGTTCATCCATTTCTCCAGGCTCTGAAAGCAAGTGATCGTTATGCTGTATGATTCTATCCAATCCCTTGGCCTTTTATTAAATATTTTCTCCTTTAACCCCTAGGGGTTATTCCTAGGCAAATCGATCATTTTCTGCGACCCGTGTCTGGGATTTCGACGAAACTGAAATATGATGTATTCCGCGTGAAATTAGCAGGGGTTTAAGTCATCAGTTTGCAATGTTTGGAAAATTATTCTACAAAGGAATTTTTATCCCCTGAACTATAAATACATCGCGCGAAGTTGCTTTTTCCTTCGTTTTAATCTGGAAGGATTGGCCTCCTTATGAAAATTTGTGAAAGAACGTAGGGGAAGTGCTACCTCTGACGGCGTGTGGTTTTTAAACAAATTCAAAAGCAGCAAAATGATTATTTAAACCTCATATCTCTCTGACTACAATTCAGCGCTGCACAAGAAGCCTTTTTCAGCGCCCGGCGGCGAGCAACCGGCCGTACGCCGTTAAAGCGTAAAATCAGTGAGGAGAACTACAGTAGTGTAGGTGCGGGCTCGTTGCCTAGCAGAGCAGGTCCCGCAATATAATTCGATGGGGTCATGAAATTTCCAAAACATTTCCTACTGCCGGCATTTCGTATGACTTGACGGTTCGATTTTACTGATAATGAAACATTTATTGCTAATAATACTTGTCTTTCCAGCGACACATAAAATAATTAGAAAGTTAATACTATACAAATAAATAACTCGGACACAAAGAAAATAAAATTTTAAGTAACCATATATATCATTTATAAAAGCTAAAACATGATATATAAATAAATATATACATATGTACAGTACGCATCTGGTGCTCATCATTGCATTTAGTGATATTTACAAGCAGAAAGCTGCATAATTAATAAATCTGTACACGTAACAATATACAGGGGAGTTAAGGAATATCCAGTATGGTCGTTACTTAAAATTTTGTTTTCTTTCTTATTTATTTGTATAGTATTAACTTTCTAATTATTTTATGTGTAGCTGAAAAGATAAGTATTATTAGCAATAAATGTTTCATTATCAGTAAAATCGAACCGTCAAGTCATACCAAATGCCGGCAGGAGCAAATGTTTTAGAAATTTCGTGACCCCACCGAATTATATTGTGGGACCTACTCTGCACTGGGGCCCCACAAGGAATCCAGTCATATATATGTATACTTCCACTACGCGCCTACGAGTCCGCACCTAACTACTGCAGTTCTCCACACTGATTCTACCTTTAATAACGGGGTACGGCGGGTTTCTCGCTGCTGGTGCTGAAAGAAGCTTGTGCAGCGCTAGACGACATCATACATCAGTGTCATCGCATGTGTTAACAAAATTTTGAAAATAGTTTAAAAAAAATACCTGAACGAAAAGAAACATTTTTCAAAATTTTGTTAACGCAAGTTTACAGCGCTTATTGCACCATTAAACTTTTGTTTGAAACATTTTTTTCTGTCTGTTGTACTTTGAAAGTTATACGCGAAAAAGTGGAATTGCCAATTTGACTTTGAAGTTAGTTTTCACCCCCTTAAAGGGCGATAGGGCGCAAATGAAACCAGTTGTTCTTGTTTTGAGTCACTCTAAAAACCCATAAAGTTGCGTTCCAACCGGTGAGTCCGGGCTCGCGGTGTTCCCTTGCGAGTAAAAAGGATAAAGTTGCAACGTCAGATAAATAACCGTAGTTCTGATAATAGAATCTGCCATTACATAATGTCGTAACGGAAGAAAAAATACGGAGAAGATTGTGCCACTTGGTCACGGCGGATTAAATATTCTTCAAATTGCCACGGTTTTTGCAAGTATCGCATAAGATACTCGTGACAGAATTGAATATCCGGTATCCTCTCAAGGCCACCCCGCACGTTATAAATCCCTAAAATGCGGATCTTTTATTTCTGCTCCCTATAAACCTACAGTCGCAGATTTCCACGACGGAACGTGAGGCAAAACACAAAGCATAGCCAAAAGTGGTACCTAGCGAATTTCGCATCCAAGCGTTAATTCCGACTTATAACGAAGAAGCAAACCTCGTTGATCCTCGTTCAAACAGACTCTACTTCCTCGGATCGACAGATTCTATGCTTTCAAAGAATAAACAGAGAGATAGATACGTACTCTTAAGAAACTAAATAGAAAAAGGAAGGTTTGCAAAAGATTGTTACAGCAGGTAGTGGCACCGCGTCCTCTCGCGTTTCGTCGGTCTGCACGTGTAGCCCTCCGACTTCGATAAGGGCTGGCGTCGTCGGTTTTATTCCGTTCATTGATAAGTGACTGTTGGCGAGGATCATCGAGATGTTGTTCTCCAGCTCCCTGATGTCTGGAATGTCGGGACCCAAGTGTCTCCTCGTGATCTCGGTCTGCTCTGCGGTCAGGTAATTGAAGTACCATTTGTTGTGCATGGCGTCCACGAAGTTCCACAATCTCTGCCAGAAGTTCATGTGCTGCGGGTAGGAGAGCAGGTTGTTGGGCACGATGGCTATGTTCTCTGGGTTGGCTATCATATCGTTGGTCCATGGATATAGAACCGCCGAGCTCACACCCACTACAGGCACTTTAAGCATGTAACCTAGAGCGGCGTAGCAATGGGCACCGAATATCTGGAAACGATTCAGGAGCTTTTATTAATCATTTTATCCGCGCAGAGTATATTTGACGCAGAGTATCAGAGGATCACTGATAGATCGCAATCACGAGCGCATTAACCCTTTTTGAAGGGTTCGAAGGGTTAAACCAGGTTGAAAGGTGAACGTTCCCGTAATAGAATTTCTGGAAGTTATTATGTAGTCACGTGATATGTGTCTGCCTTCAGAAATAAGATAAGTACGAAGTAGGTTAACGGGTCAGTCCACTGTGACGGTTTGAAAATTAAGATATATTTAAAGATTTTTTTCTGCTTAGATAAAACATGTAATGCAATCAATCTTTTTGCTATCTATGAAGCTAATCTTATATTATACAAAAAATTTTAAAAGAATTTTTTTAATTTGTTTTATAGCTTCAAACGCGATTACCTATCTCAAAACAACATTTTTCAACTGATGCAGGTGATTGCAAAAGCACTATTTGACCGATAAGCCTGAAATTTTTACACGTTATTCGGCACATCAGTGGTTATAGCCGGGACCACGGAAACCTTTTTTGATTAACTATTTTATACTTTTTACAAGGAAAAGTGATTGAAAAATTTATCATATTTCAACACTTAAACATCAAACATCCGCCATTTTGTTAGTTTTATCAGTAAAAATAAAATCGTCGTTGTGGCGATAATCATACTCATAATGATTACAATCACCTGCACCAACACTACATCGTTTCCTCAAAGCGCTCACATCAGTGCGATATAAAAAAAAAACTTTTAAAAATTAAAAATAGTTTTTTTATATTGTCAATAAGTGTATTAATAAGTAAGCGAAATATTGTTTACGTTAGACATTCTGTTTGCTAAAAAATAAATGGTAAAGAATGACAATTTTTCATGACATCATAGTGGACTGACCCCTTAAGCAGATCGGTGACTGTGGGTCGTTCTTATTATCGGAAGGGTTAAGGAATATCTCGATGGAGACGCTTTAGAAGTAAAGTTTTTTTGGTGACCTATCAGTTTCATTCAAGATTACGAGTGGAGTCTGAAAAATGTTAGTCTTAACGTCTCAGTAAACTCTTAGAGCATACTACTGGAGGTCTCATTGCCTTATGTTAACTGCCTCGAAACTGTCGCCAACATCACGCGAGAGAGAAAGACATGTGCGGACTGGTGCGAAAGAGAGAAGTATAGATTCTCAATATTTCTCTCGCTCGCACTAGTTCGCACATGTCTTTCTCCCTCCATGTCTATATGCTCTAAGAGAAAACTGTAGTTGAATTTTGCATATTTATAGCATACTCTCGATACAAGTCATCTAACAATCGTCCTCACATTACACGTTTATTACGTAATTTATCTCTGTGCCTGTCCATACTTATTTGGCCGCGTCATATGACGTATGACACGCACAATTTGTGCATGTACCCATTAAGAAAATGCAGCATGCAAAAAACCTGCACGTTACTACAATTATTTATTTTATGCATCTTGCGACATTATCGCCTGCGAATAGCCGCGAAGCGGTTTTATTTCGCTCTGTTCCCTATAGAAAAGTAGAGAAGCTTCAATGGGTTCTGCTTCCTTACTTTAATAAATGGGTCAATTTTATTACGAAGGATCGACGTAATTAGATGGGAACGTTTCAATTAAGGGCTGACTTGATCACTGCTCGAAGTCTTATTAGAGCCATCGGATATCGCGAATAGTGTGTATTACACCAGCCGCTATGCTATATACAGTGAGTAAAAAAAGCATTCCTACGCTCTTTAAAATCGCATAACTTTTTTAAAATTAATCCAAACGACTTAAGTTTTTTTTTTTAGGAGCTAGAGGGATTAGTTTGATAAATGATGTGATTCGTCGTTTTGAAAAAAAGCACCTGGTCGAAATTGCAAAAAAAATAGTAAAGGTCGTTTTTTAAACTTTTTTTTTTGTGAGCCCTTAATGAAACTTCCAAAAACCCGTTTGTAGATTTAAGTAAGTTATATACGTGCCTAAAATTTCATCAAAATCGGTTAACGTTGCTCTGAGCTATGAACGCTTAAAGATCGCAGAATAAGGTCGAAAATCGCTGATCTCGGGAATTTCCGCGTCAAGTGGTGGGCATAGTCGCCGGGCTATCAATGATGGGGAAAAACGAGCTATAACGGGGAATTACTGTATCCAAGTCTTCCTGGAGCCGCAGTGACTGTCCCACTATACACTATTATATATACATGTATAAATATGTACAGATTTTATTAAATACTACCTCACTCAGCAATCCGGCGCTCGCGATAAGGCTTAAGTGAAACGTCTAAAAAAAATTCCAATCAAACCTCCACCAAATGCACATACATACCTCTATCAGGACCAGGTCATAAGGTGGATCCTTCGGCGGATTACGCACGAGCTCCTGTATTTCCGGCATGCCCAGGCGTTCGCAAACATCGTTCCCTGCTATCGTGGCCACAGCGTGTGTCACGGACTGTTTGACGAGGCTGTTCATAAGGTCGTAGGTAAAATTGTTAATAAAGCTGATACCCGCCGGAATAACGACTAGGTCCGTATAATTCGGGTACGGTTTCTTCTGGGGGAACGTGCTTATCACGTCTACCTGATGACCCTTCTTGGCCAGACCCTTCATTAGTTTCTCGAACATCATGAAGTGGCTTTTCCCTTTGAAGGGAAATGCACCCAGTATCCGATATCCGTCGCATGCCGATACCGCGATCAAAATAAATATGATCGGCAACAGCTTCATCTTCGTGCCGTGGTTACGCAACGCTCACTTTCGATCTAAACTTATATCCACCCTTGCTAACCGATCGCGAGTCACTTCGCGGACGTCGACAGAGAAGAATATTCGGTGGTCCTAGGATTCATTAGCCACTGAACAAACGTTCTTCCACGGTCCTGGTAAATAGAAACTTGGGGAAGCACGGTACTCCCTGGTGTCGATTCGAATCCCAAATTAAGATGCTGCTGAAAGAAGCGGCACAGGACTGAGGCACTCCGGCGTTCCAATCGGCACACCGCCGTCTACCGGGCCTCCCCGCGTAAAAACGAGGAAGAACCTGCGCTCGACTTTCCACTTTCCTTCCCGCCGATGGGTCAGCGCGAGTTTCGTAACGATATCAAGAGGCACTTTAGCGTACTGCGTAATTCAGTCTACTTGTGTGTGCCTAAAGTACCGTAGATAAATTTGACCTTCCGATACTTGGCCTGTGTCACGATACGAGAGCCAACAGCATCGTATCTATAGCCGCCCCGATATCTACCACCGCGATCGTTTTGCGTCCAACGCTCAATCGGCAATGGAGAAAACTGGTAGCCTGGCCGAACTTAACTTTCCATATCTTTCGTCTCTCTGGTCTCCTCGGCGATGCCCACTGCCCCGACTTCCACCTGTCCCGTCAGACTTTTGGGACGCACTGTCCACGTTTTTAATAAAAGGTTCAGACACTTTCGCGTAAGCCGGTGTTGCTTGCAAAATTTTTTCACGATTGCAACAATGACAGGTACTATTTTCTTGTCATTATCATTCGGCGCGTATGACAGGCGGTTTCATAAGTGCTACCTTCAACTTGCGACATCGTAGCATTACTCTCGTGTGCTTCTGCGTTTTTTTTTCTTGTCACGGTATCTACGAACAGTGATTCGCAGTTAACGTTCCACGTAACTAAGAGTACTTTTAAATTGGAGGTACGATAAACTAACCAGAGCGCGGATAAGAGCGAAGTGTCGAAATAGATTATATTGTTTTATAATGGAAGCGTGACTAGAGCAACGAGCAAATCTACGTTTCCTAAGTGACGACCAACGATAATAGTTTCTTTCCTAGCTCCGACATAAACGTGTCCTTTGGAAAATCTTAACGTAAGATCTCTCGATCTTCAATTCATTCGGGATAAACAAATCGAGATTTGTGTCCTATGGTCCTTGGGGCCCACTTCACAGCTGTGAGGGGAAGGGGGTTACTTTACAAGGCCAGGTCCTCTTACTCCCTCTCAACGTTACCTGTAGGTTTTTGCAGACGTCAAACCGGTTCGTTTTTGGCGAGTGAAGGGGGAAGGGTCTCTGGCCTCGAGCAGTTGAAATCTCCTGCGCCGAGTGTAGCTGCATTTGCGCTTCCCTCCGCATTAATGGGTTAAGCGCAAGGTGAGCGACTTGGCTTCTAATTGAATGGCGAGATATTAGATTTATTCTAAATTCTCGTGCTTCGAGCAACGACAAAGAGCTTCGGTAAGCAGACTCAATCGAGGAATCACGCTCAAGTGAGTCAGTTTAGATGCAACGTGACACGATTCACTTTGTAGAATGGCTGCGGGCATTGTAACACTGCACCGCTTAACAAGCCGATGATAGCAATTCCGCGTCTAAATTACGTCTGGAAATCTCAACACCGGAGAATCATTTTTCTATGTTCCTCCGTTTAAGCTAGTGTCACTCAAAGCGGGCGTGATCGCTCCCCACCTCCGGGGCATTTCAATTATCTAAGGGGATCGGTACGTCAATAACACGAGACTACAAATGATTACCCAACAAAGTTCATTAAGTGAAAATTAGAATATTTCTTATAACAATTTTCTCAACGATATTCAGTGCATCATTACTGTAGTAACACGCAATATTGCGTTGCGTCAGTGCGACCTTAAACATTAACATAGAATAACTGAATAGAAAGAAGCTTTATAAAATTTAAAAAATAGTGGTTTAAGCGAACGCATACGGGGTTCTTGTGATTTTGTGTGGTAGAGTTTAGGGAAAGTTATCCCGAGGAGGCCCGAGGTTTGATTATTGGGCATTCGTTTGGGTTGCATCGTAGATAAAGGTCGAATAAAGGCAGAGATAAACGAACGACCACTATAAATTGACAGGAAGGTCGTTCGAAGCTGACATGCATCTATGCTCTTCGAGAGTAATAGGACAATTTCAGTGGAGAGAACACTTTCCGCTTGATTTCTGAGAACGAGCTAGTGAATATTTGAAGGTGTAACCTAGATATCGAAATTGCTTCGTAAAAGCTGCGACAGCCACTTTTATTAGCTTCCGTATAGGAGAAGTAGGACTTGTTCATTGTCGCGAATAAAAAGGACCGTAATCTAGAATAATTACGAAAAGTCGTCAAAGGGATGAATTCCTGGTGAATGATCGAAGAATGCCGGCTGAAATGGGTTTAAAGGAAATTTTAATAAATGGCGAGGGTTTAATTGGAAACTGGTGAAAATTTTACATGCATTGTGTTGCAGCTTTTCTTGTTTAGATTGTGCTGTCGCAACATCTACAGCTTTTTAACTTTAAAATACAACTTTTCCATTAAAATTTTATTTCGTTCAATCGTGCTTGTATTATTGAATGAAAATGTATAAAGAATTATTGGCAAGAAAGACATCAGGGTCTGCTATTAATTTGCTTTATTTTCAAATCCTTGCAGATAAAACTTGGAAAATTTTATAAGCCTCTCCCAACTTTTCCAGCTGCAGTATCGATAATTATTAAGAATCGTCGCTCTTTAATAACCGCCCTTTCTAGTACCAATTAAAACGGTTCCATTAACTACTTTGTATCGAAGAAATTCCTTTCAGTGCACGATTATTTCGCCTCGATACTTTCATCGAATCGACCTTCATTCGATTATCGTGGAAGAAAGCACATCCTCCTTCGTTTAAGAGTGTGATATTCGACCTATGCACTTAATTATCGGCAGACATTCGCTGATTGTCGTTACGATTACTTTAACTTGAAAGTATATTCACCTCCGACTTCTTCCACGATATCAGAGAAGTTTCTGTGAGACGTTGATTTACGAGTGTAGTGGCAAAGTGCAGATGTCTGATTACGGTAGCAAATAGATTTCGCGAGTTCATTTCTGTGGCGGGGAGGGCAGGAAACTATGATTTCTGGGCAAATTTTCAAAAGAATCTCGAGAAATATTCTTATATGTTATTTATGATTAAAACAGGAAAAGCGTAGGAATTTCAGTCGCCAAATTTTTTAGCTTTAGTACAGTTAATTATTTTCGTTGTTAAAGACAGACGCATATGACCTTTCAAGGCAAAAATCGTAAGGGAACCCAAATTTAGAACCAAAAATGATTATTTTTCGAACGTTTTAAAATTTATTATGTATGTATATAATTTATTGTTTCCTTTGAGGGTTACATCATCCTTTCCTTCTCTTCCCTTTCTTTACATTTTTCTTGCCCTATCGTTATTCTAATTCTTATCCTACTTTATTCTATTTTGCCTCTCTTGCCTCTCTCGCTCCGCCCTCTCGCCTTCGCTGCTTTCCCCTCTCTTACCCTGCTCTTATTCCACGCATATCCTACCCTCTCTCCTCTTACATTACTCTTTTTCCTCTTACTAATTAACGCATGTTCTCGCCACCTACGACTTTCATTTCCTTTCTTTCACTCCCTCCCCCTCCCCTCTTCCCTCCCTCCTCTTTCCTTCTAACCTCTTCATCCATTCCTCTCCTTTACCGCCTTCATTCAATATTTCCTTAACCTTTTCGCTATTCCCCTCTCATCGTTCCTTGCACACCTCTACACCACGTGTTCCCATGTCTCTTCTTCCCCCCCCCCCCAAAAAAATCCTGCAACTTCTTTAAAATTTATTATGTCTATACCCATACTTAATATATCACAATATAAATAGCAGTTCTCGCCACAACGATTTACTATTTCCCTTTTTATGCTCATTTTTCAAATATGCAAATGTATCTTTTAATCGCAAAGAATTATGAACCTCTTTCTACAGTGGTTTCGTAATGGCTCTTAAATGATACATTCTACATTCATATCTACATTCTTGAGCGGAACCAGATGCAAATAAAATTTATCTTGAAGTCCATCGATTTGAACGCCTATTTTAAAATTGATTACGAACACCTGATTCAAAACTACGATAATTAATTGATCACTCTCGTTAGTAGATTCTGACCAGCATGATTTTTAATATATAAACGAAATTATAATACAATTAGCTAATTTGCACTGGAAATCAACATACTGCCTTCGTGCCTGTACGTAGATATAACGCTTGATGTTTTGGGCTCTTTTATTTCACGAACTGTCTGAAACTGACGATGATCGTCATAGTCGGGTCGACGTACTAGTTTAACAAAATATCATACTCAACGACACGCGTGGCGTTGATTCGTGATTATTAAACTCTAATTAGTGCCCTTGAAATTAAGCTGTCACGACCGATTCACGCAGGTACGTAACGTCCCATCCAGCTACGTCTTACACAACTTTAATTACAATTTATTTCGCCACTTGTGCTCATCAATAAATAAAATTCAACACGCAACTTTACTGGCTGATAGTGGATTAACCAAGGGCGACTTAATGAAATCGTGATGCATGTAATTTACAGATAACACAATACTTGGACATTTTACAACTACTGTACCGTGAAAATATTCTACGATACTTGCTTTCTCATTTCTATTTTGAAAGGGTATAATCCATTGTTACTATCTATCTAACTATTCTCATCATA
Source organism: Andrena flavipes (assembly GCA_963971345.1). NCBI lineage: Eukaryota > Metazoa > Arthropoda > Insecta > Hymenoptera > Andrenidae > Andrena > Andrena flavipes. The sequence goes on from OZ020481.1 coordinate 38,984,177, forward strand.
CTTTTAAGCATATCATTTTAAATTGTAAGATCCTAAGTAACAATACTTATTAAAAACTCTCTAAGATCAATGCCTTAAAATAATCGCAATATATAAAGTCACCTAGCAGTTTCAGTTTTCGTTCACTTCGATTTCTTGTCGAACTTAATATCGTTGTTACGAAACTTCCCAAGGAATAATCTATGCAGAGACACTAATAAACAGACGGCCATTAAGAGGCTTGTTATTAAGAAACTGAAAACATCGACTAAGTATAACTTCCACCAGGGCATATTTGCTACCGGAGTTCTCAAAGAATTCGGGCCATTTCTGATCACGTACTCGATCCAGAATACAGCAGTGTCCAGTGCACTCATTGGTCTATCGTGGAACAGTTTCGCTGCTTTTTTTGCAGATTCCCTGAAACAGCAAGCAGTACACACACATGTTGAAGGACAAGTACATGCATTTCCAATATTTGCATTGCAATGGAAGAAATACTAACAAAGGCCAATATATTTTAAACTGTAAAGATATGTAGAGAACCTCAATAGAAGTATCTGCCAATTTCAAATCGGTTCTTCAGGGTGTAAACAGTCCCTAAAGGTGAATGAGTGAGATTCTATTTTCAAGTATACCGGATAGAAAAAAATTGTTATAAAGAAAATTTAATGGTTTTTATGCTGTATAAAAATATATAATCGAATTGTTTAAAAATTGTGGATTGGAAGATTTTACTGTTTAAATTACGAATTTTAAACAATTTGATTTCACAGTTTGATAGAGCATAAAAAGTCGTTAAGTATTCATTATAATAATTTTTTTATATATACTACAGTTTTCACGATATACAGGCAAGTAGGAAATCACACATTATGCTTTAAGAGGTGTTTCCCCCCCGAAGAAACGAAAACGTACACAAACGAAAAATGGCCTGCTACTTTTATTGAGGTAACTTTCCTTGTAAGAAGAATATCTTCCACAAAAAAAAAAACATTCTTTCAACACTGCTCTTTCAAATACTACTCCAGCGACTTGCAAAAAGCAAGATTCGAGTGGAGGGGCAGAAGAAACGTAAGGAAGAAGGTACTCACTTGTATTTTGGATCGTACAAAATATTCTTCAACGCAGAGTTCATAGATCGTTCATTAAGGTCATCGAGTTGCATTAGAATCGCCATATCCTTAGCAACCAGAGTGTTTACATTTTTCAATTGATCCGCGAACACCGGTATGCCTATGATGGGTACCCCGTAGTAGAGCGCTTCCTGGGTTCCCATAAGACCACCGTGCGTTATGAATACCCTCGTGTTCTTATGTTCTGCGAGAAATAAGGGTGTTTGAATTTTTTAAACTCGGCTCTACCGTCTCTATAACCAAATCTCAAATTATCTCGCGGGTCTGCGATGCAAAATCGTATCTGTCTATCAGGAGCTAGAAACACTATGGGGGGGAGCGAGAAAACATGAGGTTCCTTCGCTTACTGAGCACGGCGACTTGAGGTATCCAAGGGGACGTGATGACGTTACTGGGCAGGCCATGGGGCAGCCTTGTTGTGTTGGCACACTTCATTAGAACCTTGACTGGGGAGATTTTCGCAAACGACGCGTACAAATCGAGCAATGTGCTCTGCGGCAGCGATTCGATAGTCAACATTGACCCTAGCGTGAAATACACCAGCCCTTGGTCCGCGGAATCCAGCCACTCCTTTAGCTCCTATGACACAAAACGAGGACATGCAGATGCCTGCTTGTGTAAACGTAAGCCGAAAATGACATCTGTTCATATAAAAACGAATTTGAACGCGTGCCTAATGAACATTCGAAATCTGATTTTCTGGGAAAGGAAGCCCCAAATAATCAAATTTCATTTTTATATTTTCGATTTACTTTTGTACGAGGAATCACCTCTTTTCTTGTCGTAGCACGTGTTCAGAAATACAATGTGTATTGCTGCAATTTCTCTCTAATCTGTTTCACTTTTATAACCGACTTCAAAAAGGAGGAGGTTAAAGATTCGACCCGTCTGTCAATACATGTATAAAAAAAAACGTAGAATGGAAATTAAAAAAAAAAAACATTCAAACCTACTTTAAAAAAAAAAAATGCACTAAAAAGTAAAAAATAATTTTTTCCCTTATTTAATCTACGACTCTCATTTTTTTTTTATGTTGGCGCCTCATCATTTGCACTGTGAAAATCTGGCGCCGACTTAAAGAAATTTTGAGAGCCGTAGGTTAAACGAGGGAAAAAGTTATTTTTCACTGTTTAGTGCATTTTTATTTTCTTGAAGTCGGTTTTAATTTATTTTTAAATTTTTTTATAAACAGAAGAGACTTGGTCGGTAGGCGACATAAATTATTCACAGTTGTCGAAATTGGGTGGATGATGTTTGCTAGCTTACCGTTGTTAATTCTGATTTATCAGCTTCCACGTGTAGTCCACCGACCTCGACTATTGCTGGCGTCATGGGTCTCGCCCCGTGCATACTGTGGTGGCCATATGTGAGGGCCAAGGACACGGTCCTTTCTATCTGATTAATATCGGGCAAATGCTGGCCCAAGTACTTCCTCATTATCTCGGTCTGATCAGACGTGTAGTGGTAAAATAGCTGCAGTTCCTTGAAATTTAATAGAAAGTTCCACAGCCGATCGAAGAATGTGTCCACCATGGGTTTGTCGTTGCTGTACCCCGAGTAGAATGCGTAATTGTGAGGATTGCCCATGAAATCGTTGACGGCGTTCATATCTACGAATGTGGCGGCAACGACTACTGGTACATTAAAAAAGTGACCAAAACCTAAGTAACATCTGGATCCGAAATACTGAAAACAAAAGAATTGGGTTGATTGGGTAAATGGTGCACTCAGGATTTAATCTTGGGGGGAACTGAATTGAACGGATATAAATATTGTTAATGTGAATTCGACCGAATTCATTAGATGATTATAAAAATTTATTTAAAAAACAAAATCTAGTTTTCTTTTCTTTTTACAAAACCCCTTCTTTGGGGGTGCCAAGGCCCTTAGCCCCTTCCTGGGTGCGCCACCGATAAAATACAATGTGATTATTGACAGAATCTCTAATGCCCTAATGTATATATTTAATACAAAATTTTCCTGAATAAGAATATGGCGACTACGAATATCAGAACTTTCGCACGGTAACTACGAAAGCATTGGCAATATTTATTATTATGTCGTCGGGAGGACGTTATGTGCTTACCTCAGTGATGACGAGATCGTAAGGAGGATTGCTTGGCGGGTGAAGAATAAACTTTTGCATCTTTTCGTGACCCATTAATTCGCATAGTTGCTTGCCAAAAATTGTTGCGATGAAATATGTCCCTGAACCGCCGAACTCTTTCCCCGTGTCAATAGATAGATTGTTAACGATCTGCTCCCTAGTTCCAGTTAAATCGACGATGTCCGTGTAATTGGCGATCGATTTCTTGGTTGGAAAGTGGCTGATCATGTCGATCTGGTGACCCCTTTTTGCTAATCCTTTGCACAGCACCTCGAACATCCTGAAATGGCTCTTCCCTTCATAGGGAAACAGGCACAGAATCCTGTAGCCTTCGTTGGATCGTACGAAAACGGTGAACACCAAGACGAATAATACTTTCAGATACTTCATGTCCTTTACTTTCCTTCTTCTAGTATCTGTGAAATTCACTCCTCTAAGATTTTACCGTAACACTTCTTCGAATTAATTCACAGGTATCGCTATTGCTGTTTTAACTTTGCACCTGCAAAAGAATAACGGCCAAGCTTGGACACTACTATCACGATCGATGAAATCAAATTAAGCGTTAGTCTTTAAGGACGATTCACCTTCGGTTCGATACCAGCCGCACCGATGTATCAGCAGGTAGCTTGGGAGCCTTAACGGACTCGATTCGCACGAGTGGCTTTCGAACGAGTAACTTGAATTTCTGAATGCTATGTCACTAGTTTATTGTGTTCGCTAGGAGTAGGGAAGTGGGAACTACTATTGCCCGATGAGAAGATGAGCTACTATCCACAAGCTGAAATGTCACAGGGGCAAGGAGAGAATCGTCCACTGGCGTCAAGCTATTCCCTCCAACACAGTTCGTCCCGTAACGTAGAACGCGAACGATACCAATCGCGACAAAAGTAGTATTAGTAGTAGGATAATAGCAGGATTTCTTGGAGGGGATAAGGTGGTTCTCATCGGGCAATAGTAATAATCTCGGAATTGATGTATGTGCCTTCATTTTCAGTGACTGAGTGACTGTGTCGTATGTGAGAAATAAGTGTATAGGTTTAAATACGCGATGAGTTTCCAGAAATGCAATTTTCCGCCTTTGAACCCATTACGCAGGATCTTATCAATGCAGGAACGCTGTTATGCTGTTTTTAAATGATAGTGGAATTTTGTAATAGTTCGAACTGCTTAGAAAAAAAAGAAAAAAGAATGATAGTCACATTAGCAGATTAATCATTACCAAAAGTGTAACAGAGATTTTTAATAGGTGGAATAAGGAACAGAATTATCTGTTATTCCTTTTCAAGGGAACACTGCGAACCCGGACTTACCGATTGGAACGCAACTTTGTGGGTTTTTAGAGTGACTCAAGACAAGGACAACGGTGTGCTTCATTTGTGCCCTATCGTCCTTTAAAGGGGTGAAAACTAATCTCAAAGTCAAATTGCCACTTCCACTTTTTCACGTATAACTTTCAAAGTACAACAGACAGAAAAAAATGTTTCAAACAAAAGTTTAATGGTGCAATAAGTGCTACAAAATAACGGTAACAATTCTTCCATTTATATAATAACTAAAAATATAGGGTGATTTATTGTGAATTCAACCGTGTATATAAATTGTATAATGCACTATCGGTTTATGGAGTTACACGATTGCAAGTTGACCATTTGGTTTCGACAACTACCTAAATTAACGATTACAAAAAATAATGTGTAATCAACTACACGATTACAGTTTAATCGTAATTTGTAAGATCGTTAATCGTAATTTTTAAGAAAATGATTTTTTTTCAAAAATTTTGTTACCGTTATTTTGTAGAATTTATTGCACCATTAAACTTTTGTTTGAAACATTTTTTTTTGTCTGTTGTACTTTGAAAGTTATACGTGAAAAAGTGGAAGTGGCAATTCGACTTTGAGGTTAGTTTTCACCCCCTTAAAGAGCGATAGGGCACAAATGAAACACACCGTTCTTCTTGTTTTGAGTCACTCTAAAAACCCACAAAGTTGCGTTCCAATCGGTGAGTCCGGGTTCGCGGTGTTCCCTTGTTAGTTTTTACGAGTATTTTTACATAGAGCAGATACACATACGTAACCAGAAATCACACGATTCATTCGATAAAGCTAGAAAAATAACCACTTGAAGCGAAGAACGTTTTACCATTTTTCAAACGACCACGTAGATTACTCTTAATCAGAAGGAAAATAAGCGTGGGGTTATTATTAATTACGATGAAACTGGTGCACTCCATAATTATCAATTATATTTGTAAAAGATTCACAGGGATCATTACGACCATCTTTTGTGAAGAAAGGTTCATTAACGTTCCACATTCCATGCCCTTCGCGTGGCCCTTTCTCCTCAGCTCGTTAGCATTGCACATAGGCGGAAGAAATAACCACGTAATGTTAAAAGGAGAAACGGTAATCCAGGTTTTTGAAATTTTTTGTGCTAAATGCTCATTTCGCTGTCGGACTGCATTCTTAACGTCGCTCAGCTTTCGTGCATGCCATTTTTTCACCTCATCCACGGTAATAAAAACAATCCGAACGACCCAAGTTGCGGTTCCACCCTGTACGGGCGCTATAATGGCTCCTCACTCAGGGTAAACGCATTACTGCGAGCGGAATAAGTTCCCTGCGGACTTTAAACTTTAATAACTCCTCAGAGCTTGTCAAACGTTCTTGCACATTTTTAACAGAATTAAACGTAGTTCGCTGGGTCGTCGATGGACTTACGGGTGACTCGTTAATTCGATTAAAATTACCCTCTCGTCGTTAGGATCGTGTCGTTGGCTCTCCGTAGCTACTTTAAATCTTTATCCCCTCGTTCTCCCAAGTAGCTTTACAATTTCATCGAGATCTAAAGTTTTCGGTACCTAATGTGTAAGGTCACACAACAGGTACATCAAAATACTAATACGAATAAATCTCGCATTGTGTTGGGACACTTCCCATATTTATTTAATAATCCATAACTCGAAAACTAAGGACATATAATTAATAATTATACTAGTACACACTGAAATATTCACATCATTCCCGAACCACTCTGTACACATACAAAATAGGTATCGAGCATGTTCTTTCATATTATTTTGCTTTTTTATGTCACTGTTTTTATTACCACATTCCAAAAGGACAAAGTCACTCCCTCGTATCACTCACAATCAGAAGAGGTGAACAGTGAAACTGTTCTGTGTCCTTCGAAAGAAAAGAAGTTATTGCAAGTCTTTTACATTACATTTTCTTTGAAGTGTAGAAGCTATCCAGAGGCATCCTCCTAGAAAGGTTCACTGCAAAATCCTCGACGCAATCGTGTTCGATAAATCGTTTCAATCGTTCAGTTTCCTTGGAATTATGTCAATTTCTTTTTCTGGTGGCTGGCTTTATTGCAGAGTTTCCTCAGCACGAGCTTCGATAGGGCTGTTAAGAAATAAACGCCGAGGGCCAGGCAACTTATTAAGAAAGCAAAAACATCGATCATGTGGAGCTTCCACCAGGGCATGTCTGCAGCTGGTGATTTCAACGAATCTGGTCCATTTCTGATCACGTACTCGATCCAGTATGCAGCAGTGTCCATTATACTCATCGGTCGATCTCGGAACAATTTCGACATCTCCCTTGCGGACTCCCTGAAAACGTCGGAAATCAGCCTCGATTATTTCTTATTAGTCACTCCTCAATGTTACTTTATGATAATGTCCCTACGTCGTCTAAAAATAAGAATAGCGGAGCGACAAGCTCGCGCACGTACGTACATAACTCCTAAATTATGCATAGCTTGAAAAATTCTCACCTACATACAAAGTGTGCAAGGTTAAAGGTCATTATGTATGCACAATATGTTCCTGGTATGCGAACGCGTTTCGAAGAATTAACGGTCAGCTTCGTTCTTTTAAGGGGGGAACCTGGTGTAACTAGCTGAAAATCGAGGCATTTTTCCGGATTTTTTTTTTAAAGAAAGTACTTAATCGATCTTTCTGAAACTTTCAGGATGTCGAATTAACAGGTTAAGGTAAATAAAAAAAAATTATTAAAAAACAGCAACAAATAACAAAGTTATAAGGGTTTATGCCCAGTCCGTTGGCGACGTAATTGGTCCACTGCGGGCAATGTAGCGTCTTTTGGTTTCAGATGAAACCAAAAATCGAACAATTTTCATTTAGTTTATGAGTGTACGGATGAATCGTATCAACTTATTTCTTAAAAGATGCAAAATTGAACAAATAGCGGCCTCTTGAAAAAAAGGTCCCTCTTTCCAACGAAATTTTGCCTTAAATGTGTAAAAGAAAGTTATTTATTTAAACAATATCATTATACCCATAGCTTAGATCTGTGAAGAAAATGTTCACAAATATCCGTGCACAAGGCCAAATCGATTGGTTGAATATTTTTGGAGTTACATTGCCCGCAAATTGTAAAACTGTCGTTTCAAGAAAAACGCGTAAGTTTTCTGGTAACCTGGCGCTCCGTAGCAAAACCGGCTATATCCGCTTTAATTTTTAATTTCGTTTTGCGGCCTGCATCAGGGCCAATAAATGTCAACACAGTTTTATTCTGATTTCGACATTCCTTCGAATTTGGACACGAGACATGAAAGGTCTCATTTAGAGAGACGAAGTTGTTCTCTATGTTTTAGAGTTTTAAAGACAATCTTCACCTGTATCGTGGATCGTGCAGAAGAGCGTTGAGCGCAGCGTCCATGGAGCTTTCGGTGATGTTATCGACGTGTATCTGAACCGCAACATTTTTATGAACCAGAATGTTGACGTTCTTCTCCTGGTCCGCGAACACTGGTACCCCTATCATAGGGATGCCATGGTAGATCGCCTCCACGGTTCCCATAAGGCCGCCGTGTGTTATAAATATTCGCGTGTTTCTATGTCCTGCGAGAAATACGCCGTCACAGCCTTTTAATTTAGTTCACCTCAACCCACCAATTACCATCGCGTGGTGTCGGGGACTTCGCAATCAAGCTCCATAATATATTCTACATTAGTCATGCAAGTTCATGCTTATTCATAACTAAGAGATACTGCCGCAGAACGAACACCGGGGACAGGCGAGCGTGCAAGACCAAAAAAGAAAAGGCGAAAAGAAAGTGCGCGGGGGAAGCGAAAAATAGCAGGGGTTTAGTAGAGGTAACGCTGGAGATTAATATTTAAAGGAGCGAAATGTGATTCATGGCTTACGGAACACAGCAACTTGAGGTATCCAAGGTAACGTGATCACGTTACTGGGGAGGCCGGCGGGCAATCTCGTTGCGTTTGCACACTTCATTAGAACCTTGACGGGGGAAATTTTCGCGAACGACGCGTACAGACCCAGAATGGTGTTCTGCGGCAGGGTCTCGATGTTCAGCAGTGAACCGAACGTGAAGTACACCGCCCCGTGGTTCGCTGAATCCAGCCAAGACTTCAGTTCCTGCATCACAAAGCGATTTTGATGAAATTTGAAATTAATTTAACTAGAATTAATTCTCTTCACCCAACCCACCGGTGTTAATTCTGATTTATCAGCCTCCACGTGCAGTCCAGCGATCTCCACGATACTTGGCGTGACGGGCCTGATCCCGTGAATACTATGGTGTCCATACAGAAAAGCTAGGGACACTTTTTTCTCGAGTTCCCTAACATCAGGCAAATCCTGGCCTAGGTACTTCCTCATTCCCTCTGTCTGCGTAGACGTGTAGTAGTAAAACAGCTGTGTGAATTTATAATTTGTAACGAAGTTCCATAGACGATCGGAGAATGTCGTCACGACTGCCTTCTGAGTGTGGTGTCCCGAGAAGAAGGCATAGTTCATAGGACTGCCCATAAAGTCGTTAACGAAAGACGAGTCGAGATAAGTTACGCCTATAACCATTGGTGCCTTCAGAAATGGGCCGAAGCCTAAGTAACACGTCGACCCAAAATACTGCAAGCGAAGAAGTTTTTTTTTATTAGAAATCTAAGTGGGAAGTGGGAAGTAAACACATAGCGAGCAACAAGACTGCAGGTTGTTTCTACCAATTACAGCTTGTTAGAATCATCGTTGATCTTAGTCATCGAAGAATAGAATTTCGAAGTTTTTTTACAAAATAATGGAGCGTCTTAATTACCTCGATGATTACGAGATCGTAGGGTGGATCATTTGGCGGGTTGTTTATAAATTGCTGCATCTTTTCGTGGCCCATTAATTCGCACAAGCTATTACCAAACACTTCTACGACATAATACAATAGCGATGATTGTATGTTTTTCCCGTACTGGACCGAGAAGTTGTTCACCAAATTTTTCCTAGTCCCGCTTAAATCGACGATGTCCGTGTAATTGGCGATCGGTTCCTTCGATGGAAAATGGCTGATCACGTCGATCTGGTGTCCCCGTTTTGCTAATCCTTTGCACAGTGCTTCGAACATCACGAAGTGGCTCTTGCCATTGAAGGGTAACAAGCAGAGTATTCTGTAGCCCTCGTTCGATTGTATAAAAATGGCGATTACCAGGAGAAAAAGTAGCTTCGGGCACTTCATCTCTTTATCTCTTCCTTCCGCACTTGGTGTCTGTAAAAATTCCTTCGTTGAGATACACCGTGCTGTTTCTTTTAACTTTTCGAATTATCGCACTATTCCCTCATCATTTGACAAAGAAAAATTATTTACAAATTTCTAAGGGGCACACAAGTGAACGGACTTTCTACTCTGGTTTAACACTTTGACTGCCAATGAAATCGGACGGTGCTTTCCTTGACACCTAAACGCCCCTATTTAAATAGTGCACTCTCATCGGGGCGTTTCCGGCATCAAAGAAAGCTCCGTCCGATTTTATCAACAGTCAACGTGTTAACCTTTCCAAAACATCCAATCGATGAAATAGCAGAGTAAGCAACACTACGATTGGCGTACTCAGCACAAATCACGCTGATCGGTGTGATCGGCAGTCAACGTGCTGAATAGAATCAAATACAATAGCAAGAACGTTGCGGGTAATGCATAATGTTGACCGCGAGAATTTAGAAAATTGAAGAGTCCTTGTAGAAAACACTAAGTGCCAAAAATCAAATTCACTACATAAAGTGTTACCATTGGCGTGCAGATTATTTTCCGCTAAAACCTACTTGTTTCTCAATCTAACAGTTATAATGTTTTCTACTAGGACTCTTCAATTGACCCTCAAATTATTTACCTGACGAATAGAACTGTGAACACTCGGGATGGTTCTTCTAACGATAAGTTCGGAGCCTGTTCTACGCGGAATACACCAGCATCGACTTATGATCCCTGTTTTATAATTTCTTAGCGAAGAGAAGGAGAGAATCTCAGCTGACGCACTATTCTCTTTTGAACGCGTGGTATATGAGTCGTAATAGAAGTTGACGTTGAAGATTATTAATTTGTGGTGGTGTTAGTATGATTCAGCATTTCGATAAGTATATCACAAACGAAGCGGTTTTATCTCTTATTACATAATTAAAGTACGCGTGGAGAGTTGGAGATAGATAGAGAAGCATTCTTAACGACACTCAAATTGTTCGTTTATTTCCATTTCACAATGTTTAAGATACGTAACTAAAATGATAATGAAACTGTACAGTACATAAGTGTGTGCGTGAAATGTTACTATTTAATTCTTCTGTATCTACATTTTGCATCGTGTGTATTATTATGGTGCGCATTGTAGCCACTATATTTCATCGCCAAATTTGAGGAGAGAAATCGTCCACTCAGCAGGTACAGCGTGATCTTGTTTCACCTCTCCAACGGCAGAATATAACAACAGATTCCATATCTGTGGGATTCCGTGTTCCAAGTAAGGCAGGTAGTCATCCAGAGACATTCTTCCATTCCAATACAAGTTATTCCAGGAATTGCAAGCACTTCCTATCAGTTATGTTTCTTCTCCTGTTCAATCACGCCTTTGTGCAGTCCCTTCAGTAAAAGTTTCGAAAGAGCGATTAGCAAGTAGACAGCGAGCGCGAGGCAACTTGTCAGGAAAGCGAACACGTCGATTAAGTATAATTTCCACCAGGGCATATCTACTACTGGAGACCTCAAGGAATCCGGACCATTTCTGATCACGTACTCGATCCAGTACGTAGCAGTGTCCAGCGGGCTCATTGGTCGGTCTCGGAACACTTTCGATAATCTTTTCGCAGATTCCCTGAAACCCGAAGCAGTACATATGCACGTACTAAAGGAGATATTCCCCATAATAGTATAACAATCGAAGGAACATTGAGAAGGGAACACGCACAGAAAACCATTCGGCACTCTTGCAAGTTTTGTACCACTGTGTTGCAAAAAGTAAGACTCGAGAAGAGGAGCAGAAGAAATGTAAGGGAAAAGGTACTCACTTGTACTTTGGATCGTGTAAAAGGGCCGTCAACGCAGCGTCCAGAGATAATTCACTAACGTCATTGATATATATTTTAACGGCCACATTCTTAGCAACCAGAACGTTCACATTTTTATATTGATCCACGAAAATCGGCATCCCTACCATGGGTATCCCGTAGTAAAGCGCTTCCTGGACACCCATAAGGCCACCGTGCGTTATGAATACCCTCGTGTTCCTATGTTCTGCGAGAAATAATTAGTATTAGCATTCTGTCTATCAGGAGTTACACTGTATACCACTTTAGAGCGGAGTCGTTCCGCGCAGTGATACACTGCTGATTGGTAGGAAAGTGACAGTGAAAGTGCTACGACCAATCGCGTGACTCAGATTGGTTGCAAATCGGTAGGGGCGTAGATTCACTCTTATACGGAATGAAGTGTAGAAGTACTACGGGGACGAACGAGAAACCGTGAGGGTCCTTCGCTTACTGAGCACGGCGACTTGAGGTAACCAAGGGGACGTGATGACGTTACTGGGCAGGCCACGGGGCAGCTGCGTCGCGTTGCGACACTTCATTACAACCTTGATTGGCGAGATTTTCGCGAACGATGCGTACAAGCTGAGCAATATCTTCGGCGGTAGAGTTTCGACGTTCAATATCGAGCCTAGCGTGAAGTACACTAACCCTTGTCCCGCTGACTCCAGCCAGTCCCGCAGCTCCTAGATCACCAAACGTAGACGCGAATGAGACCTACTTCGATTTGTGTGAAAGAGCAGAATTTATCCGAAGTCTTCTCGAACTTACTGGGGTCAGTTTGGATTCTTGGTTAGCGACGTGCAGCCCCCCAACCTCGACTAAGGCCGGTGTGATCGGTCTTACTCCATACAGACTGAAGTGCCCGTTTACCAGTGCTAAGGACACGCTCTTCTCCAGCTGCCTAATGTCAGGCATACTCGGGTCCAAGTACTTCCTTATGATCTCTGTCTGGACCGAGGTCTTATAATAAAACTGTTGCATCGTCGTGGCGCTTATCAGGAAGTTCCATACGCGATCGAAGAATGTCTTCACGACAGGGTAGTTGTTGTGTATACCTGAGAAGAAGGCATAGTTCATAGAGTTACCCATGAAGTCGTTAATGGTGGACCAGTCATGGAAGGTTGCCATGATAGCCACAGGTGCGTTAAGCAGGCGGCCGAATCCTAGGTAGCACATCGAAGCGAGGTACTGAAAATGATGGACTCTTTTCAATTACGGGTCTGCATTACTAATCTAGAGGGGCGCAGTTTCTCTGACCGACTCCCTCCATTCAGCAGCCTGTCAGTTTATATTCACCTCTGTGATCACCAGGTCGTATGGCGGATCGTTCGGTGGGTTCTTAATAAACTTCTGCAACCTATCGCTACCCATTAATTCGCATATGTCATTGCCGTACGTCGTAGTTAATATATTCAAGGACTGTTTGTTCAGGGTAGTCGCTGAAGTGACATCTAAGTTATTGTGTAACAGCGTCCGAGTGCCTCTTAAACTAACGATGTCCGTGTAATTGACGATCGGTTTGATCGATGGAAAGTGACTGATCACGTCCACTTGATGCCCTCTGCGAGCTAGCTCCCTGGCCAAGGTGCCGAACATGACGAAGTGGCTGGTTCCTTCGTAAGGAAACACGCACAGGATCCTGTAGCTTGCATTCGGTCGTACGAGAAGTATGACTGTTAAGAGGATCAGGACCTTCAGGTGGCACATTTCAATCGCTCTCTTGCACGTTCGGTGCCTGCAACGATTCAATTAAAAAATTGCCCTTGTATCAGCGCTCCTCTGACTGTTCCTATTTCCTCGTTGTTGTTGTACGTGGCCACGAAGGATGGGTGATTAATTTTTTTGAGTAACATGGAGTATCAGGCTCATTAAGGAGTGATTCTACTTTGATTCGCCGAGAAATGAAGATATTTTTAAAGATTTTTTCTCAATAAAAACAACATAGTAGGGGAGACCGGGGCAGAATGTAACACGGCGTAAATTGTAACATAAGTAAAATCTTTTGAACGACAAATCTGGTAACCCTCACCACGCGAGAGATGCTTGACTATATTAGCATCGTCGCAAGTTATTTCCTGATTGAGGGAAACACTTTCAAGTAAAAACTCTGAAAACTTATTTTGTTATTTGTATCATAAAAACTCGTGTTTTATTTTAGCTCACTTTATCCCATATATTTCAAGTTGAATTTGAGTATACTTACAGTTTATTTTAAATATTGTTATTCATCATTTATCAATAGTAATGCTGAAATTATACTATAATTCTATTTCCACATGTTTTTATTGAAAGGGAAAATTTTTATTCGACTTCAAACTTTTTCCGTCCTACTTTCCCCCGGTCTCCTCCTCTAAATATAAATGGACAGCGCTCTGACTCAAACCGACGACGGGGCGGTAACCGTCTCGAAGCTTTGGAATATTCAAAATTACTTTCACCTTCGGTATTCCGAATTAGCAACATGGAATTGAAACCTAAAATTTCATGTCACACTTTGCATTCTCGAAATTATCGCAAAACTGACACGGAACCATAGGAGGAACATGCAAACGAGTAGATAAAGTGTTTCACTTTAAAATTTTGACACGTTTTAACCACGATTGGAACGATTGAATACTTGATGACGTTTTCTTGTTGCGCAGATTAAGGTGAAAATGTAAAAATGGGGGTTATCTGCAGTGTTACGAATTACATAACGTTAGTAGTTCATTATATACTTCGGTATTCCCAATTACCAACAGTATTCCAAATATGCTGTACTTCCTATATTTTAGGTGCTTCGCTGTTTTTTGTTCACATTTCCAAACATCTTCATAATGGTTTATTGATATTATCTACTTATTGAGACTTTATTATTCTTCATTGAATCGCATCCCCACTAGTAGCACTGTGCGGGCAACCGTCACACGCATGTCTTGCGCGCAGAGCGGTGTTCGCCACGCTTCCGTACATAGTATAAAATAAAGTCACCGGTAGGCGTCTATTTGTTTGTTCGCGCTAATCTCGGGAAACACTGGCCGGTTGTGATGTGGTTTTCACTGTTTTATAGAACATTTCTCGAGGAAAGTTTAGGTTTATGAACCACTAACCTATGGCAAATGGATGCAGAGTGGTGGTGATTTTAGTGAAGCACTCCTCGAGAACAGAAGCCTACCGGGGATTTAATGTTATACTATGTAGAGATAGATACATGTATAACAAGCCCGGTCAAAGTCGCGTACTTTAAGCTAGCAATGAAATAAATCGGTAAATATTTACATTAGGAGAGGATTCTTCAATTTCAATGACCTTCGCATATGTTGTTAAGGTCATCATTCTGAATAATATTTATCTGCAAAAATTTCAGCACTCGGCTTTGGTTTACGAGATATTTGCAAAAAACTTGGCATAATTGTACATTGAAATCTGTCTATACAGACGACTATTACATAGCCGACGGTATTAGTATTGGTTTGGGCTAGATTAGGGCGGGGGAGGGGGGCGTAAAATATGGTAGCGAACCGATGTATGTGTTAAACTCGGTATTCTAATACAAGCCAGTCCTTTAGGGTGCAAATACCTCCTTAAGTTCTGGAACCCGGGCAACGGCCGGGGGCTGAACTGTTACCTTGCTAACCGTTGCGTGGGTTTTGGGAGAACTGGAAGTGTGTGTGCGCCCATACGCGCGGTACGACCCAGTATGGGCGCACCCATAGTCTTGCAGTTTTCCCACAGCCCATGCTGTGGTTAGCAACGTAACAGTTCTACGCTCGGCTGTTGCCCGAGTCCCAGAACTTGAGGAGGTATTTGCACCCTAAAGAGGAGGTCTCTTCTAGTGTTAACTGTGGGTGACGGGAAAGTAAATTGACTCCTTCCGCGCCCCCCGCCCTAATGTAACCCAAACTAATTGTAATACCGTCAGCTTTGAAACCGTTGGCAGTTCTCTAGTGTTAAGTAAAGGTTTTGCAAATATCTCGGTGACCAAAGCCTAGCGCCGAAAATTTTAGAGGGAAATGTTGTTCAGATGATCTTGACAACATATGTGAAGATCATTGAAATCGGAGAATCCTCCCCTAATGTAAACATTTACCCTTGAAAGTACTCATAGTAACTAAGAAATCCTGATAATTTTATCTGCAATGGACCTATTTTAACCATGTTATTGAGGCGTACGCGAAAACCGGTAAAATTCTCCTATTTCAGAATAATTGGCTAAAGTTTTTTTACGTAAAAAAATTTCCTAAGGTACTTCTCTTTATAAAAAATTGTTTTTTTTTTTTAGGAGATAACACAAAAAGGAAACGGCGAAGAATTTTTTAAATATTTTTTTCAGATCCCTCGCACCAATTTACTTTAAAATCCATGTTAACCGGTTTTTTAACTCCCAGGTGCCACATTTGGACCCCTAAGGCAAGATACCAATTCAACCATCTTCACATTGACTGCTCTACCGTGTTCGAATAAAATTACAAGTGTTTTCGTCATATTTCCCCATGTTAACTTTGAAGTCATCTGTTTAGAAAATTCTCCGAGCTTTCAGAGAAACTACCTTAGGAATTTTTTTTACAGGAACAATAACGTTATATTCGGATTCAGTACTTCAAAGAAACATACAGATACCAGGTTGTAGCCAATTATTTTTAAATAAAAGGATTTTGCCGTTTTTCACGTACGCCTAAATAACATGAGTAACATAGGTTTATTGCAGATATAATTTTCAGGATTTCTTTGTTACTATGAGTAGGTACTTTCAAGAAATATATCGGGAAACTCCATTCATTATAAGTGAATGTTTACTTGTCAGGCTTATCTGAAATAAAAAATTCTATTTTTTCGAATTTTCATATTTTATGTATGCGAGTTATGAATTATCAGAATAATTAATAATAGGGTCTTCTTGTTCACACACTAAATCGTAAATACAATACAAATGGTGAAGGATAACCGTTTATATGATAGAGAAAGGATATATTAGTGAACTTACCTGCACTGTGTGGGCGCTGTTCGTCAAATTGTTGCTTAACGAGAACTGTCAATAGCTACTATACCACTTCTAAAAGCCTTGTAATTATCCCTGCTGCCAGTTGTACCATATTGATATCGACTTCTGGCGACCTAATTGACTTAATTTCGACTTATACTTGAAAACTTCGAAAATGCAAAGTGTCGTAGATAAAATTGGCATTCTATTTACAATATATTCGAATACCTTGTGTCTAGAATTTGCGAATTCTGTCCCCAATCCTGTTCCCTTCTCCGTAGAATCAGAACAGGTCGGTGAAGTCACCCAAATTGAAATCTTTATATCCTGCAGTTTTGAAGCACAGGTCCACGATCATATTTTTCGGCTGCTCGAATTGAGAATCCGGTGTCAGGAAAGATAGAAATGTAGACAGAAGGGGAAACGAAACGGTACGGAATTCTTTATAAATCCTCTCGGAAATATTCACGCTTTCCAAACAATATTTCCTGAAAATTCTGTCAACATTGTCGTAATATGTTTTGTGCTGAAACGGAATGATTTACTCGTCCATTTTTTCATGGAAATTTTCGCGATACCAGTATCAGTAACTGAAAAGGCAGGATGATTTATGGATAAGTGTTTATCCACAAGGACTTCTGGGAATCTGTTGCAGAAATACGAAAGTTGAATAAAATACCATACGCAGTTAACCCTCTATGACACTGTGTCTTCATAGTGCAGATATTAGATAATTCACAGAAGTTCCATATTCAATTATCATACCATAGCAATCGTACAGCTTTACTCCACATAACATATTCATGAAATGAAATTGGATTGTACCGATATCCCAGAATTCCCTTCTATAGAGGATTAATTAATGAAACTCTGGTATGTGCCAAGTAGAATCTCGATCATTAATTCCACCTGAATATAAATAATTTTCTTAAAGGACATTTTACCATACGTATCCAATACTTCTTTCCTAAATCCGTGGATTCAAAATAGTATGAGCATATTGTTAAAGTGGCATCCCTTGGAAATATAAATTCATCACCCGGATACAATAGAAAAAGAATCCATTTTCCACCTGTCTCCATTCAGGGATTTAATTCCCTTGGTCTCGGATCTTACGATCCAAGCTACGACAAATCGACGGTTCTCCAAGAATTCGAGCCCCTTCGTTCACAATTGTCCAAGCGCGCATTGGCTGCCGAATGAAAGGGAATTCATTGCTTTGACCTGGTCAGAGGGCCCCGAAGGGATGGGATGCTGTATTTTGGGAATTTCAGCTTTACCAGCATTTGTAGACTTGGTCGTACGTCCACGAACGTCTACTTGCCAACGTGTACCTTGACTCATCCCCAGAGCCCAACTGAATCCAGACACACCAGTACACTTTGTGGTTCTCTTTGAACGACCAGCGCTTTCGGATCGAGATTTCTCGTGATTAACCCCCATGGTCAGCAGTTCGACGAGCTCCCAATTTGCCATTCCAATCCGTGGATGGAATAACCCTTTTCACTGACGAATTTCATATCGGCAGCGATCGGCGCTGCGAACAAGTGATAGCAAGTTCTTTGGGCGTTGATTGTATTTCAATTACCGAGTGACGAAATTCTGCCATTCGATATTAGAACTCGATTGTGGTATTACGATTAATAATTCAGAGTCGAAGCAACGAAAATCTTACTTATCTTTATTTTTCGAAATTGCTTTGGGATTCATTGGAATGGATAAAGGAATTAGTGGCGTTTGTAGGGAAATAGTATTTCGTTGCATCAGATTGAAGTGTTTTATTGCCAATTAGCTGTGCCCTCAATGTCCTCGATAGTGGAAAAAGCACGGTGCCTGATGCGACAGTCGATAGTGATTATAATGCACGTAACTGCAGCGAGCCCTGCAAATATAGTGGATCGCGTATCCTCGTCAAAGAGAACGGTCGAGATTTCGTGTCTGACAAGGAAAGGGTAATCGATTGTGCATCACGATCGACACCTACGTTTCATCGATTCCGGCCACTGGCCAATGGTCGCGATTAAAAGACGATATTCTATGAAAATAAAAACTGGATATTTAGAAAATTTGTCCATTTGTTTTCCTCAATTGTCGAAGTCTAAGCAATAATTGAAGAGTCCTTACAGAAAACGCAGTAAGTGTTTGAAATCAAATTCCATACTAAATTATCAATTCTTTTTTATTTTGGTCACAAGTACTCCTCAATTATGTATGTTTGTAAATTTAAAATCAGAATAGTTTGCTTTCTTATATTTGTATAGGTAAATATTGATCACCCCAAAGCCAGAGGTGATAAAAATGATTTTTTTATTATTTTCTACAGTAGGTTATACGGTGGAGGGTAATCGCATCCTTTAAATTTCAGTCGCGGCAGGTATAAGAAACACGCGTAGTTTCTTATTCACTGCTTTGCAAATCTATAGAATCTCTGCGAAACTTTCCTGTAAATCCTGCGCGCGTGTTCGAACATCTTCGTGAGATGTTACAAGTTCTGTATACTGTGGGCATGTCGATAAATTGCTCTAGGTCTCATCTATCTGAAGAGCTTAAGAAGCTCCTCGGAATCCTATGTATTCCAAGAGACTGACTAATTGCCCTAGGTTCCCTTGATTCCGGAAACCTGGGGGAATATTCTATGCATCTTCATATGGTAATATAATATTAATATACTAATAAGCCTTCCCCATTAACCTAGAATATTAGTAGAAATATGTGTCTTAAACGAGGGTCGAATGAAACTGTAAAAATTTTCAATTAATTATGAAAGAACTGCAATCTTATGATTACCTTTTTTGTCCAAGAAAACTGTTATAACATGCAATGTTTAAATTAAAACTTTTATTCCATATATCTTTGTGTAATTAAGAAACTTTTATTTTCCTGAAAGTAGAAAACTGTTCTAGTTAAACAGGATCATTTAATGTGCTCTGGAAAAGTTTAAATTGTTACAAGCTGATTTCCTGAAAATGTTGTGAGGTGGATGAATCTAAAGTTGAAACCTTAAACCATTGGACGATAATATTAATCTAAAAATCACAATGTGCTGTCTCTTCTATATTTCTATATTCTATAATCCTGCTTCTAATTCCTAAAATAATGTGTACTGATTAAAAAAAATATTCCTGACTTTTATATTTTACTTTTTAAAGTATATGATGATTATCCAGAACTTTTATTAATCAAACATAAAATAACTGTTAAAACTGAACTCTTACAACAGAGTTAAAGTATTGATGTACAAAGTTCACTTAAAACAAAAAAGAAATGATTTAAAAGTGAATAGTTCGATAAATAACTTTTATTTACACCGGTTTACAGTTTCATTCGACCCCTGATCTTAAATCGGTGGTCAGGGTATCATTGGAATAGTTTCCCTTCAATTTTTGTAGGGCTATTAAACAATTAATATCAAGGTAACCCACTATCACTTGAACAGAACATAACATTTTTTTTTAATCCTGAAGACAACTTTCGAGGCGATTTCTGAACAGTGGCGCGACAGTTATGCAATTGTAAACGCATTTACCATCGT
This sequence comes from Andrena flavipes, assembly GCA_963971345.1. NCBI lineage: Eukaryota > Metazoa > Arthropoda > Insecta > Hymenoptera > Andrenidae > Andrena > Andrena flavipes. The sequence continues at coordinate 39,004,230 of OZ020481.1, forward strand.
CCTTTTATCTTTTTCCTAGCACCGAGCAAGATACATAAATTAAGGTTCCTCGAAACATGTAGGACAGAAAAAATAATAATATAAAATAATAATATGATCGTTTCCGTTGTTTACCACGTCCGATCGGTTAACCGAATATTCAATTCCAAGCTGTCTTAAAAAGACGAGTGCACGAGAAAGTGTTCTTTATTCCCCAAATCATCGTAATTGTACACTTACCTCAAGGCTTCAGCGCGAAAGTAAGCGAAAGTGAGCGTTGTGAATCATACCAGAGATATAGCATGACTGTTTAAACATTTCGTGCTTCCTTGAACTGCGTGCGTCGAAGTTAAAGGGGGATGGAAGAAGAATACCTTGAACCATCGTTCTCCAATTACAAATCCCAACTTTTGTATTATTTTGAGCACTCCTCGGAAATAAATCTCGGAGGAATCGGAACTTGATTAGACGTGAAATTACTCTCGAATTAATTCGTTCCAAGGGAAATCGCGTCGGCTGGCAAAAAAAAAAATAGAAACAAACACGAGCAATAAGAGGGGCTGCTCGCGAATTACAAAGTTGCTGTTCAGCCAATATCTGTTCACCGTTGCACGTTGGCGAGATTCAAAGTCGCTCGGGAGAGATTTATCGTGCCGCGGATGAAATATTCCCATTGGCCACGGTAATCCTCCAGAAATCTTTCGCCTTTCGTTCCATAGAAATATTGCCAGCCCGATGTACTGAAACGGTGTTTCTTTGTTAGCCGATGTCGTTTGATGAATCCGACGATTAAAATTCAGTTAGGAACGGCCATTGAAACGTCCCAGAGCAGCGCAACCACCATTATATTCAATTTTATACAATTTTAAACAATTCAGATGGTCCCCGTGATTTCTTAAAATTAAGATTAAAATTTCTCCTTTGTTGATTCCTGCAATATCTCCGCGAAATGTTTCTCGCGGCGACGTAGAAAAATGGATCGTTAATAACGGAGGACTTAATCGCGGGAAGGGGGGGGGGGGGGTAGTAATTCGACGAAATTTCCTGGTGTCCACCGTCAGAATGTGAAGGTTCGACCGACGTCGGTACTTTTTTATTTCGAACGCGGTTATCTCCGTCACGTCGCGGAAAGTCATCAGCTTTCCGGTCACGTTAATTGCGACAACCTTCAGCCCGCAATTTCTGTCTGCCGCGTAGGACGGTGCCGCGCCCGGAAAGTGCATCCCGGTGTAATTTAAGTTACAAGTGGAGCACGCGACGGTTACATTAATCAGAGACACGTGTTCATGTGCCGGGCGCGTCTGCGAAGTATCGCCACCGTTTGAGAGTTTTGAACAGCTCCCCCAAGTCCCAAGCAAACGAACAAGTCAATTGAATTGATGAAAAGGTTTGAATTAGAGAAGAGCAAATTAACCTAATGGAATTCATTTGGGGCGAGACGTAGCGGGAGACTTAGTTACATTTTGTCTTCTGGTATACATACAGTTTGGAGTGTTGCTCTGAGAACTATTAAGAGTGCAAACTTGTCGGCCTAAAAGAATGGATTAATTTCAAATTTGTTTCCCCTGATAGTTTTTCAGTGAAATATGGAGATCTGTTTAGAAGATGTTAGACAACATTTTATCTGTATTTTATTTTTATGCATTATTTATTGGTACTTAAAGTTTTAAAATAGCGACGTCATGCGACATTGTCCACCTTCATAGTCATTCTTATTTCAAATTAAGGAGAAATAGATTTTCTTCGATGTAGCCTACGGTTTTTATCCTATTTTAATTTTTTCAATTTTTATAAACCTTTAAAGCCGAACTGTTTCAATGAAGCGAGAAAAATTTCTTTACGAAGCCGATGTTTCCTTGTCTTTGGAAATTATTCAAAAATCGTATGCTACTTCGAAGAAAATCTATTTTTCTTTAAGTTGAAATAAGAATTTTAAATGAAATCTTTTTGGTTTTTTGAATTTAGATAACCTGATTCCGAATGGTTAATGCTCACGGCAAAATTACTTTTCAAACAGTGGTTATCGGATATCGGTTGTAACTTTCCTATAAATGAATATTTTTACACGAAAATTTTACTGAATATTCCTCAAATGTTATTCCTTTAATTACAAAAAGTTCTGTACCAATATATGCTTATCCTTTCTTAAAAAAATTCTCAAATATTCGCTTTATTTATACCTCCCGACTTGGTATAACCCCTTAAGAGCCGAGGTACATAGAATTCGGGTGCCTCCCATTCTGTATGCGCGTTATTCAGAAACGAATTGGCATAGATACATAAATATTTTATTCATCGAGGCTATTCAATATTCAATGCTTGTTGCGATGGTGGCCTTCCCGGAAAATAGTTTAAAATAAAGGCACTTTTTAGTACATATGTATTACACAGTGATTACCTTATTAAAATTATTAACCCATCACTTTTCAATTTCATTATTCTTATTTAGTGCTGGATTACTCAGAAGCGACTCAGAACCCAGATATATTTTTAATAAAATCAAATTGCGTGCCCCTGCCAAACGAAAGTGAAACGAAATGTTACAGTTTTCGGTTGCCTCTGGTACACGCGTTTCACCGCGGACTTCTGTTTCTGTTTCAGAGCCGTACTGTCGGATAATTTTTGACGGATGGTCCTGTTGGCCCAGCACACCAGCAGGAGCAACAGCGTACGCGCCATGCCCAAATTTTATCACCGGTTTCGACGCCACGCGTGAGTAACTCTGATAAAACATTTACAATTCCATTCCAATCCGAAGCTAGGGTGAACAGAGGAATCACATCGTGACATTCTTTGTATAATTTCAACGTTTAATATGCTTCGATACAAAGTAAGTAAGAAATCGTAAAGTATGAAAAAGCAACAGTCTTCCTTCGGTGCGCGTATCAGCCATACATATATGAAATATATTATATATATATATATAGATATCACAATAACGTTAAATAGTATCCCTTAAGTGTGCAGCAAAAGTCCTGCACTTCGTACGGTAGAAATATTAGAAAAGAAAAATAGTAGCAACTCGTAATGTCTATTCAAGAATTAATTCGGTTGCTCGAGACTCCATCGTGTAACTCAAACGAAATTATAAATGCCAACTATTCGTCAACGTTCATCGGACGACCCTGAAGAGTAGAGCAAAGTTCCATCGGTCGATCATCCCGACTGTCTTAATCGCCGAAATTAATTCACGCCATATCCAATCTGTTAATGACGTTACCGAGCGCGCTCTTGATCGCCCGGTGATCGTACTTCCTGAACTGCCCCAGTAAGCTTTCGTATCTACATTTGTTCGCGTTGCTCATGGGCCCGGAGAGCAATTGCACAGCCATCAGAGTGGCCTCGAGAGACCCAACCTGCATCAGTCCTTCCATGACGCCCAGCCGCGTGCTCTCCTGGTCGTCGTTCTTGAAAGTATTCATCGTCACCAGATATTTCATAGTATCAACCATAAGTGATATGAGGAACGGCGAGAACATGGCCATCAGCTCGGGCATCTTCTGGCCAATTATTACCCCGAATTCCTTGGGCGTCTTCGTGGCCATCCGTTCGTTGGCGTACACCAACAGCAAGTAAGGCTCTGCGGCCATCTGGGGCGTGAGAACCGTGAGGAAGGCCTTCAGCATCCCGTCGATCACCCGCGGGTCCATGTCAAGAACAAGGACCGTGTTGATCAGGATGTTAATGAAGTCGTGGACCGCGTGATTGGTGGGATAGTACAGTGACGTGTTCGGTTGCGGCACATCCCAGCCGCTCTTCACTTTCTCGGCAAAGATGGCGGCGAATGTCTTCATCCGCTCCTCGAATACGTCGTGCTTGTTGAGTTTAGCTGAGTGTAGGTACGCGGTGATGGCGAAGTTCCCAGTAGTTCGGGCGATGTCGTCGTTGCAGTGGAAGAAGAATTTTCTTAACAACTCTTTGGTGAATGCCTCGGAGACGATATTACAGATGACGGGCGTGATCTGGTTCAACAGAGAGCTGATGTAGGATCTGATAGTCTTTTGCGTGGCGTCGGCCTTCTCAAAATCTTCCAGCTTCTTCAACAGTATCTTGATGTATTCCTCGACGTACTCGTCGGAAACCACGGCGGTGTTCCTGATCATGGTGGGCAAGATCGAAGTGTCCTTGGCTTCCATGGTGGAGATCATTTGCTTGATCAGGGACCAGGTATGCTGGTCGGCTTCCGCTTTGAACATGTCGCTGGCTTTGGTTAGCAGGACCTCCCGAATGGAGTAGTGATTCTCCGATTTCCATTGCGCAAGGAGAAAGTCGCAAAGCTGTTTGCGCGACGCGACCAGGCACATGATCCTTATGCCGTGCTTTCGAACAGACACCCTCTGACTGGTGATGAGCTTGGCGAACGAGATTACGTCCGTGACCGAGGTCCTTCTGCAGATGTTTGTAAGAATTGACAGAGCCAACGATAAATAGTCGCCTTCGCATAGTCTGCCTACCAGTTGCAGGGGAACCGGTGGATTAGCGAGCTTGGCGCTAGTGATAATATAGGAGATCAGACCGTAAATATCTTTTGCCTCCTTTTGCTGAATGTCGATGATCTTGTTCGTGGGCATCAGCGGTTGGATGATCCTCACTAACGTCTGCCCGTGAACGAGGAGAGCCAAGATTTCCAAGGAGACTCCTTTCTTCTCGTTCGTTAGATTCTGAAGACACTTTTGGGCGAACCTCACTGGGATCTCGTTATACCAGCGCGTAGCTCTTACGAAACGTTTCGAACTACCATGAAACCAATTTTTCTCACAGGCTTTTAGGTATTCTTGCCAGTTCGCCAGGATCTCTTCTGGAGCTTCGTGCAGCAAGCTGAGAGCCTTACCTGTCTCGATATCGTCCCAGATCGTCTTCGGCTTCATGGAATCCGCGCACAGACGCTCGTAGATGTCCTTCTCGTGCTTCTGCAGCGTATCCCGGAAATTCTGGAGGACGTAGGCGTTGTGTCGATCGGTATCGGTCGCGGTCAATATCTGCTCGATCTCCTTCAGCAGCCAAGGATAGTTTTTGATCGACATGCGCTCTATTCGTGAACTCTTGCTGACGTGGCTTTCGTTGAAATGGTAGATGGACGCAGTCACGTCGTAGAGGGTCCCGATCTTGTCCACCTGTAGCAGGCCCTCGCCAGAGTAGTACATTTGCGAGACCACGACCAGGCAGGCTTCCAAGCACGTCCTCTCGTATTCGGGGTACTTTTGGAGGATGTTCCACGGCCGAGAGTATCTCCGGGTCTTCAGGTAGACGAACAACCTGATGAGCTGATCGATGGGCTCGCCGTGGATGAGCTTGAAGTGGATGCCCGCTTCGAGGATCCGCACGCTGGTGCTGATCGACTCTGTCAACGAGTCTTTGACGTGAGCGCGCACGATGATCTCTATCAGAACCGCCCACACAGCCTCGCTCGCCTGCGCGAGATCGTAAACCTCGAGCAGGCAGTTGAACACCCTCATCAGGAACATGGGTTGCTCGTTCTTGTGCCTGTCCCTGCAATACGTCAGAACCTCCAGCAAAGCGGCATCGTCGTTGTTCACTCTACAGCAGTACACCATCTGGCACAGCAGACCGACCCTGTACTCCATCACCGACGTCTTGGAGATCTCGTCTTTAATTATTGGCACGGTCTCCTCGACGGGCAGGTAGCACCTCCAGGTGCGCAGATAGTTCATTATAGCGGCCGGTTTGTCCTCCAGAATCTTGAGCCTGGCCATTCTGATCCGCTCCTCCGCGGGTAACAGCGTCAGCAATGTAACTGTAACGTTGCGCGTGTCGTCCGTAATGCTCTTGCCGTACAGCTCGCGATAAGTATTCAGCAGGAGGTCCAGCTTCTTGTCCTGTGGGTAGAACTTCAGGTACCCGAGCATCTGGTCCGTGCCGAAGCACCCGGGATTTTTCGGGAACAGTTTGGGGAATATAGCCTCCATACGTGTAGCACTGATTATCCTCAAGGGTATCAGATTTATGTACAGAGTGGGATTCCGTTGGAAGTGATCCCATCCCTTCTTCAAGAACGCCTCGGCAGACTTGTTGCTCAGTGACACGGATGGAGGCCGGTCCTTATGCATCTCGAACAGCTCGACGAACGCCTCGCACCTCTTTTTTATGAGCGCTGCCAGGATGTTGTCGGCGTCGTAGATGCTGCCAGACCATGGGTTGCTCTCGAGGTCGGTGCTCTGCTTGCCCAGTTTGAGATAGCGCACCACGAAGTCTGGATTCTTGCGGAAGATCCTCTTGACGAGGCTACTACCCAGGACGATCTTTCTGTTCACGATCGTATCGTACATGTAAGACTCCTTGCAGGCGAGCAGCAGGGGCAACGCCTGCTTGAGACCGTAACGCTCCGCGATCATGACGAAGAATTGCTGGGCAAGAGCCGGATCCTTTAGCGCCAGGCGGTAGGCTAGTTTCTGTATGATGCGCCTCCTCGTGCGCACGGAAACGTAGTTGAATAAGTGGTCCACGAAATAGTCGCAGCTGGTAATTTCACTAGTGCCGTCGAAGAAGCTGTCGACTTGCAGCGCCTTCTGCACTATCGTCGCGTCCTGCGACTTGAGAGCCTCCGCGACCGCCTTGTAATTGGTCTGATCCTTTGGGTCCTTCTTCATCAGCATCCTCGCGGCCTCCACCTGCACCAGCGGTGCTAGAAGCCCCGGTATCTTGTCTGACTCCATTACTTCCTCGAGACTGTTGCATTCCGATATCCGTTCCCGTATCAGCTTCGCTAGCCATTTGAACTTCTGACCGGGAGTGTTGCCAGGTACGGCGTGAATGGCGTCCAAATAAGGCGTCTGTACGTCCATTTCTCTTTGGTCAAGGTTGACTATGTAGGTGCTGTTCGAAAAATTAAAACGACAGTTACACTCGGATAGATAGAATCTCGTCGGCGAATGCGCTCGCCCGTTCGGTACGCGCAATATTAATTACGTGAAAGATTAAAACTTCGCGACGAGGAAAATAAGATTACACTGCCAGCTAAGAACGAACACACAGTAATTCGATTAGCAAGGGTTCAATCTTTCTTAATTATCGTACGAGATAGGTGGGCATTTTTAACGAACACGATAATTGCTTAATACTGATCAATTAAAAATACACAAAATTGTATGCAACTGGACGTAGAAAGAAATTTGCAACGAGTCCTGCCTCCGAGATATGCCAAACATACCTATTTCCCTCCATATCTGAGATAAACAGTTGCCGATGTGAAGCAGACTGTGGTGTACCATCTAATATTTTCAACCCAACTTGGGCACGATGCTTCGCCGGAATCAGCGAGAGGTTAACGCAGCCACATCGACGCGTAAATAAAAATGCGAACGACGTAACGTAATCGCCGCTTTAAGCCAGAAAGGGAACGTGTGGCTCGTAACGCCGATAACCAAAGAACAATATGTCTGGAGTACCTTTTATCTGTCTTAACGATGATGGCCGATGAGTGCCGTGGACGGAGAGGAAACGATGGATCTCCGATCGAAGTCGAATGAAAGAGAGTTTCGCCCGACTGTCGCCTACGGAGCACTTTCGATTTTGTGCGCACGATCGGCCGGGTTTTTTGAAAAGGTTTACAACGAATTTTATCCGTCCATACTTCGAGATATCGAACGTGACCAGTCAGCGACAAAACACGGGTCTATTCTCACTGCGAAACAGAACCGAGTCATCGTTGACTAATCTCAAACGTCACTGGCGTGTTTACCCGGCCGGTTAGGTTAGGTCTCGGTTATGTCTGTCGCATCCACAAGGAGCTGCGAACGCTTCCACGCAAGGCAAATTTACAAGGCCCTCATTAGTCTGCAAACATTTAAGCAATTGCGCCTATGGCTTCCACCTGGTTCTCGTTAGGAAATTTTCGGCAGATTTTCCAATCATTTCATGCTGGAAAGCCGAATGCAGGCTTTCTGCGCGTGCGTTATTGGCATGCATGAGCCCGATGCCGCTATCGTTCGCTCTGTCTCTCGTCACGCGTAATCGATAAACAAAGATGGCGAAAGCGCTGTACGGTGTGTCTGTGTGGAATGTGCTGCGACAGGGAGATTCTATGTGCCGCGTAAAAACGAAAGGCTATTTACCGTTTCGCGACCCGAAGGCCCGCTTCCGCGATACGAGCGATTGAAGATTGGGCACTGCACTACCACGGCGCGAAATTTAAATGCCCGGCGCCAGAGCGCTTGTAGTTCGGAAACGGCACCTTCATTAGAGAAACGGTAACGGACTTTTCGATTCTGTTTTTGGCAACGGGAATTTACCTGTCTCGGTTTTTTATTTCACAATTTCGAGATCTGCCTGTTGAACATTTGTGACGTTCGACAATCTGTATTGTGATATTCCAATAATCTCAGTCTTTGCTGTCCTATAATAATATCAATAATAAAACGATTTTATTGCACCAAGAAAAAAGAAAATATAACCGGAAAAAAATTAATGTACGATAAAAGAAATAAGAGTGGTGCAATAGGCGAGGCTCAGCGTAGCTGCTATTAGGCCTGACTTGAGATTAGCGGAGATTCAGGATAAATTCTTCTATCGCTTCGTCCTGGTTTATATAGTCACTGAGAATTTTCTCTGACAATTTCGAGAATATTTAATAAGACTCGTGTGAAAAGGAGGTGGGAAAAGGCAAAGTGGAAAGAAATTTATAAGTTACTTCGTGATAAAAAAATTCATATATGTATATGTTCGCCACATAAGGTAGTTAGAAAGAAGAGTTGGGGGATCCTAGATAAAACGGAAGATACGATATCAAGTTAAATTCACGAGGATAGTCCTGCTATCTTACATTCTGTTTCTACAACAATAACAAAAAAACTGTACTTGTGTGGAGTAAACAGTTTAGGAAGATGTGGTATATACGTATAAATACTATTCATATAGAAATTAATCATAGTTTGTTCTTCATTCTCTTCCACTCGAAGGTCTGTTCGTCCTTTTTCGTAGTTTCCATTTTTAGCGTCTTGCCGATGTTTAGATAATCATACACGTCCCCTTTCTGCACTGGTTTCCAAACCGTGTCGATTATGTCCGTGGGCTCTGGAGTTGGATTCCTTGAATAAAATCAAGCACATTCTCAATAATCCATTCTTCCGGCAACGGAAATCATTCGCTCCTAGTTCGCGAAACTGAGCCCGCGACTATTCAGAATTAGTTCTGCAGTGTACGTACCCAGTTTTCGCGAAGTCGGTCCACATCTGAGTGAGGTACTCTATGATTTTATATTTTTCGGTTCCGAACTTGGGTGGGTCCAAATTTAATTGCTTCATTATGTGCGGGTAGAAGAGATACAGCAGGTCGTCTCCATGCGTCGCCCCTGCAAAACACGCGAACCTTAGCTCGTTAAATCGATTATCACACAATACATCTGTTGCACTGTATTTTCAAATAATTAACTCGGACTAACGTAAGGATTTCGAAAGCTCTGTTAGAATTAAAACGAAGACACTTTAACGAGCATTATTTGATTACTCGAGAAAATCGTGGCAGCTGTTTCAATATACTTCGAGTGAGTGTGACAAGGCTTCGTCTAATTTGCATTCCCAATGATTGGGGACTGAAAAATAATACCCCCACAACTGTGGAACAGTGCGCAACGTTCGATCGTGTGTACCTGGTAGAGTGACGTTGAACTTCATTCTCGCTAACGAATCTGGAGCGTCGTAGGTGAACTTGTAGAGATACGTGTCTTTGGCGCCATTCTGGATCTGGATCTTGACCACGTCGAAAATACCCTGGATGAACATCATGTCGCTCATGTAATCCGCGTATTGTTGCAAAGTTTCGCGGGTGAAATTCTTATCGCCAAAGTAGATGCGCTTCAGGTCCATGGCCGATATGTCGTCTCTCTTCAAATCATCTAGCTGCTCTGCGTGGAGGACCTTGTTGAAATTGGCGTTGATTTTTGGAATACTCTCGTAGAAGGATGGCCCTTTGAATCCTGCCGGCAACGAAACACCCACCAATTATCACCCGTCGCATCGATGCAGGGTCAGGTCCCAAATATTGTACTTCAAAATTTTATAATAATAAATATCTATGCATAGGGCCCTGGAAAATGTACGATAAGCTTTTCGTCGACCGCAGCGCCCTGCGTCGATTAATAATAAAATCGCTTTTATCGTTTGATGAACTCGCTACCTACCTATGAGCACACTGGCTTCGTTGGTGTTGTGACCCAGCAGATAAGGCACTTTGACCCCTCCCTGTAACATCAATTTCGGATGTTTCGGCAGGAATGGTGTCGGTGACTTGTCATCGATGCCTGGGCCGAAGCGTGATAACAATACATCATCATTCTGTAAAGAACACCAAAGAACGTTATCGAACATCCAGTTTCACCGCTTTTGAGTGGCGCGAAATTTGGAAAAAGTCCTCTTTAAATCAGCCTTCCCAAGCGATCCCGTTCTGCTGGGAAAAGTTTCTCTGATTCGTTTCCGATGTGAATTCGTTTTCGAAGGCAATACCTTGGATGCTTTTAATCTTCGTGGTCACACCTTATAATCACAAATTGCTCACATGGGGTTCACTGAACCCAGTGATTTTTGAGTTGCCATTTTTCAAGTTCTGAATCTTTTAACTTTGGAGTGATAATTGTACAATCGTAATAGTCGTAGAAGTATAAATTTGTAGTTGAAAATATAGTTGAAGGGAAAAACGATTTTTTGGTAAAAATTCGTCAAATATTAAGGTGTAGAAATTTACCGAAATATCGGCAAAGGAAAGAAATATTGCCGGAGGCGGGATACACCCCATGTGACCACGAAAGGTTAAAAAGCTACCGACGTGAAAGCACGTGAACGTCACCCAAAGTGTTCGATGCCACTATGATGCATGATTCAAGCGAGCACTTCCGCGCATCAAACGGAATGTAGGATGTTAAGCGGGGTGTCAGTTTCCGTGTTAATCGAATAGCATCCATTCATCCTTGCGCTGGGTCCTTCGCTATAAGCCGTGACAGTATAAATACTCTCGAACGTAGCAACGATTTGCATAGGAAAGCGGCAAATTAGGGGCTGGGAATTTACTGGAGTGGATTTTATTGACGCTGTAAATATCGTCCACCGATACATAGTGAACGTTCCCCTTCACAATTCAATCGAAAGGATATGTGCCACGAGGAACGAAGGGTACCGTTTTGCAAATTGTATTACTACTAATGGTACTCGTAAAATAACGGTATCGGGACGGAATTGTATATCGGTCTGCGAGATCGAGAGTGATAAAGCCCCGATCGAATATGTTGACTCTACTGCAGCGTTCGTACACTTAATATCAATTTAACCTCGGGGGAGCATCAGGGGTGAACAGGAAATAGAATTATAAAACTTCCTGTCGACCTCTGGCTATTATTAATCACTCTGCACGAGTATTCGAGAAGATTCTGATAAATCTCCCACCAACCCGCTACTACTCGTAATCCAATGTGAAAGTAAAACAGTTTGTTGGAATTATTCATTTGCTAATGAGAAGGCTCATGTCTTTATGTAAATTTCCCAGCGTCCCAACGCAAAACCGAGCGATTACTTTATACATCTCGGTTGTTACGTTATCCGTGTTACCGCGACTACATTTGCATAATTGGCTTCGACAGCGATAAGAATCCACGTCGTAAGAAATAATAGGCATAAACACGAAGCACAGAGGTTTAAGGTACTTCCTGAGTAATCTATTAAATTCAAGAATTCTTTCAAGTTTCGTTCAAAACATCTTTCCGAAATATCTTGCTCACCATATTAATACAGCTTCCACGAGAATGACTGTTATTCGTTTATTTTTTAATGTTTTTTTATAATAAAACTACCGAATGTTTCTCCATATATGTGCTTTTAAAATACGCGAATAGTTGTAAACAAATTTACAGTACATATTCCAAAAAAAAATCCCGAAAATCGCGTTCTTTTTCGAAAGCGAACTAGGCATAGTAGTTCCTAACCAACTATGTTAGTCAAATTAGAATAATGCGGTCATTATTTATTACTTATCTATTGACTCGTAAATTTTCCATTAAACTAATTGATCGTAATACGGAAATAATAACATTTACACGCAAGGACGAGCAATAAATAATCGTAAATAAAGTAGAAGAGACATTCACAATGATAAATGAGTAAATACTTTTAAAGTATACATTCTGTACGAACAGGAAGAAATAAGGACAAAGATAATTTTGCTCCGCTAGAATCGCATTTTAAACCACTGCGCGAGGTGAATCCAAAGTGATGTTACGCGGTGATCATGCAGCCCGCAAGCTTTATCTCTACCTTTATTAGCTCGGACTCAGCACTGATGATCTTCAAGGGTTCCACAGTCCTCAGGAACTCGACCACAGTTTTAGGGTCATCTGTCTCTTTGCCGAGGCGGGCGGCCAATTGGTACGCGTACTTGCTGGGGTTCTTGATCACGTGAGCCCAAGGATTAAGCGCCACTCCGCTCTGCGATATCGCCTTGTGGAACAGCCCTGGAAACAGACCGTGTACCAGCTCGTCGAATCTTTTGTACACCAAGCCAGAAACGATTCCGTGGAACGGGGTGGAAAGATAAGAACGAAACGAGTCTCGACTTTAACTAAATGGCGCTGACGTAACTGCGGGGTCCCGGGTCTTTCAAGAAGACCCAAGGTAATGAAGCTAGAACATATCAGGGGAGAACGAACGGAGAACGGTGCAGATAGAACCTGGCCGTTTAATAGACCCGTTGGATATCGCCGAAATTATTTATCCGCGCCAAGAGCCGTCCCACACAGAAGCTTGGGGATTACGTACGTACGGGGACGCTGAAGAAGAGACACGTACGCCGTAAATCGTACCTTGAGCCATGGGAGAAATAGTCAGATAATTCACTGCGGCCCCACCAGCGCTCTCCCCGAATATCGTGACGTTGCTCGGGTCTCCGCCGAAATTCGAGATGTTCTCTTGAATCCACTCGAGGGCCATCACTTGGTCCTTCAGGCCTTGGTTGCCTGGGGCCGTCTCGTGCTCCAGATTCAGGAAGCCTGCAAGGATTCGTCGTGAAATCGAACGGCTACCACTTAGCGAAACACGGGAACTTGATCCCAAAGGCTGGTAGCGAGACGCAACGAGGGCGTCCTAGCCTAAAGGTAGTTGACTGCCCCGATAAAAACGGCGCTCTGGATAGTATGTACCATTGTCATGGAAAATAGATAACGACGCGATGCGGCAATAACATCGGGCAGAACATGCGACACGGGTCCATGTTCATAAGCTCCTACGTACCCAAGGAGCCGAGCCTGTAATTGATGGTGACCAGAACGATGTCCTTCCGTACGAGATAATCGGGCCCAAAAATTGTAGTGTCGCCAGAACCGTGGATAAAGGCACCTCCGTGTATCCATACCATCACCGCACGCTTCGACGACGTGTCCAACGACGGCGCGTACACGTTCAGGTACAGACAGTCGTCGCTGCCAATTAGTTGATGAGTGAACAAGTCCCTCTGGGCAGCGCTACCGCCGAATTCTGTGGCATCCCTGACACCGGCCCATGGCTCGAGTGGCAAGGGATCCTGGGTACAAAAAGAGGGAAGATCTTTCTTAATACCTCGTGTATATACATTCGTGCAGGAGGAAAGGGGTGGGATTGGTGTCACATTTACGCTATAAAAAGTATTTGCAACAAATAAAAAGAATCTTTTTAATTTTTTTTGCATAATATAAAAGTAGCTTGATAAATTCGAAAAAGATTTATATCACTATATGTTGCATTTGCTGAGAAAAATATCTTTAAAAAACAAATTGAATTAAAAAAAAAATTAAAAACAAGCTTTTATTAATGTATCAATCTACGTAAAGCATTATAATTATTTTATATAAAAAGGGCATTTCAATATTTACGAAGCCCACTAAACTGATCAGAAACTAGTTCCCTAACGATAGAGCGTAAATTTACTTGCAATTCTGTCATGTATACAGGGTATCCCAGATCGTTTGACATCTGGTCCTTTTTTCTTAAACCTGACATTAAAAGTAGACTCTGCCGAGGGTCAATCTTCTAATCCCTTCGATTAAGAGCACGCGATATTTTCTATCTTGGGTCTAATAGGACTGCCGTTTAAGTCGATATTTGATCGCTATTTGATGAATCGCGTAAAGTTTGTTCTTTGATAAGTGGCGGATGATGGTGCAAATAAGAAACTGCATTGTGGTTATGGAGTTCTAAGTGGCAATAGAGTGGTACCGCCCATCTTATGTCCCAGAATAAATAGCGCCTATCGATCTACGTTATGCTTATCCGTAAAAATGAAATGTACCTTGGACACACAGGGAATAGTGTGAATTTTTACCGCGATGGAATATCGAGTCTCGATAGGTGGGGCATTTCAAGTGTGTTCCTTTCGAAAGCTGTTAAAGCAAGCTCCGAACCACTTTCTATCAGGCATCGTATTCATATAACGTACTTCGAGGTCTGGTTGAAAACCTCGAGCATCGAAACTTCGGCAATAAAATCGTAATTAGCATTCGGAACATTCCCAGTGGTACTTACCGTCGAGACAAACATTTAGTAGATCGTACATTTTGTCACGTCAACGAGTACGATAGCCTACGAGGTTAAGAGGAATGTTTGTCTCATTGTCTTCCTTGTCAAGTGTTCTCAGTTACTTATTTATCGAAAATAGTTCATTTGCATTGCGTAACCGTGTACCCGTCCATCTCCCGTAAAATGATTGTTTGACATCGCTAATCACATGCTCCGACACAGCGTCGCCATGTATCGGGTGTGCAAAAAAACAGTATCCCGCTATGGAGAGCTTTGCCGAGCTCGTTTCAAGTAAACTTACGTTGTGTAAGATGATCAACGAATCTCGATCTTGGGTAATTGACACTTGGGTTAATTAACGCTCCAGATACGCTTTCTACGGAAGAACACTATGTTACGTTACGCGCTCAAACGGTGCATTCGATCAATTAGTCGTGGATTAACATTTCCTTTGAGCGCCGGCATTTAAATGCTCGTTGGCAACGGCCGAATGAATTTATGCAAGGGACGTTGCACCATAAATTTCCATCGAGCTTATCCTCGAAGCCATCCCTACACGTCACCGAGAATTTATCAGTGTGTAGCAATCAGTCTGCCGGTTATTAATTGACCGACGGAATAGTCACCTATCGAATTTACTGCTCCTCCCCGATATCTACGAACGTTATTTCACCGAAGTCCCATTCCGTAATTTTTACCAGTCAGAATCCTGCAGTTAGTCGACTTCGGACTGGAAAGGTCATTCTAACGTGTTATCTTATGAGATAAGGTGCTGATTACGATCAGCAGTCTTTTGATTAAACGTTATATTCCGAGGTGTAATCTGTTTACAATTGGTTGCACTTTCGTCTGGATACTTTGATAATCGATCGTTTGCATGATTAAAATGGATCAACAGTGGAATGGAAATTTATCTACCTGTTACTAATTAAATTATTAACGCGGGCTTCGCAGTGCCCTTGCGAGATAGAGTGCCTAATCGATCGGTAATAGGAAAAATTGTGCGGCTACTGAGTCTATTTGCGACCATTGATAAGGTGTGCCATGACGCATAATCGGTACCTAGCTTATAATTAATGTAATGAAACTGTTGGAAAGTAATGGCTAACTTTTTGCTCCATAGAAGGAAAATTTATATTTTAATGTGGTTCCCTTATCTTTTTGAATTATTCTACCAGACAGTCTCATTGGGTTACACATTTATCGTGAACTTTACCAACGAGTAGGAACAAGATACCGATAACTCGCTGATAAGTTCCCATACACACGTCGATGATGTCGTTACAATTTTACGACTCAATTGAGAAAGAAATAGAAAGCAACGTTTTGAAAGAGATTAACAATATTCGCCCTGAAACTATCCCGTCCCGTCCATTGTCACGTGCGAGAGATATGTAGTTTGTACAGTCTGTTTAAGAACGGAAGTGTCCGCGACGGCGTGATTAACTTAATTGATAGTAACTGACTCGAATTCTGTCCCAGCAATCGGTTCAGTTGAGATTCCTCTCTGCTCTATACCACTTTTTTTTCCCGCCTATCAATCCCAACTATGTCGTTGAACTATGGAGACTCTACTTTGCTTTCAAACGTCAAAGGAATTATCCCTATTATTCCACAACCTCCATGTACCTTAAAAATTCAATGCCATTAATTATTTGCCCAATGAAAGGCACCAAGTGCCATGTAAAATCTGTTCGAATTCAATCAGTATCACACGGTGTACGTTGAACTCGCTCAAGGAGGTTCATTGGTAAACATCTGCTAAGATCGTTCCAAACAAGAAGTCCCAAAATTCCTTCCACAGCCATTCACTCATTCTCTTCTGTATCCGCGTTCTACATACAGTGGTGGTTAAAAGAAACTTTGAAACTCGTATTCCTATATGTCTGCATATCAAGAATGATACTGAATAATCTACAACGCCGCAATTACGTCAACAATTTCAACATATCAACGGCCTTCCTATGTAAATGTGTCCAGTTTACGTGACATTTAAGTTTTAATATGCAAAAAATATTTCTTGACTATTTCTTTATGCTGTATAAAAATCACACTTATATCCACTTCGTAAATTAGACAAAAATAATATTCTTCTTCATTCTATGCAGCTGGATCTTACGTACCATTGTATTCTTAAACCCGTTGCTCCCGGAAACGCTAAAAATGTATGTACAATATTTGATATATTAGTTTGTGTTAAACCTTCTTTTTACCACCAATGTATAATCCTCCGACTATGTGGTATTCGTCTGACCATCGTGGATCGGTAAACCTGTATCCCATACCGGCGTTATTCGTCGAATAATTCTGCGATCAGGCCGCGATACATGAGTGAAGGGAAATTCACCTTGAACCTAAGGGGTCCGACCGGCGGTTTCGCGTATGGGACCCCACGGAACGACACGAAATTGCCTCCGTAGATTCCGGGCTCGACCAGGCCACGGAGCTGGCCCTGCTTCACGCTCACTACCGGACTCTTCGACGCCATGTGCAAAACGGAGGCGACTTGGCCGAGAAACGATGAGGACTGAGCTGGCAGCACGCACGGCACCGACGTTCTAAACTTCTCTGCAGCCTCGAGTTGCGGGACCCCGTAGTGGGGGGAGGGCACCGAATGATGGCAACCCAAGTCAGCTAACGCCAACGTATCCTGTACTTCTTGCGAGTATGCGACGCGACAGGGACCTTGCCGAATCGTACGGAACGGATCAAGGTCAACTAATCGCGCTGGTCGAGCACGAGGGGTATGGACTTCAGCCACCTGGTCGCTTTAGGTCTCTCGGTGCTCCGAGAGGAGGCTTGAATTGGGCGTGCTAATGTTTGAATGCCCATTCAAGACGGGCAGGCACCTGAGAGTCGAGTGATGAAGTACGTGATTCGCCGGTACCTGTTCCAGTACCTAGTATGGACCAAGTATTGGAGTGGATAAATGATTAGAAGTGCTGCTCGAAACTTGTACGTTTAAGAGTTGAATGATAAGAATTAATGATTGTACGATTGTATATTAAAAACCATAGAGTGATATCAGTGCGTAGGTTCGGTCACATAAACATATGTTTATTCGTCGCCCAATTCAAGCCTCCACTCGGAGCATCGAGAGACCAAAGCGACCAGATGGCTGAAGTCCATATTATCCAACATATCCAGAAACATATGTTTATGTGACCGAACCTACGCGCTGATATCACTCTATGATTTTTATATTCTGTAAAAATACGGTCGAAATTCTAAATTCTTTATTTGATTGTATATTTATGTGAATGTAGGAACCCGTTTGAATTGGGATATCCGATGCAGGGAACTATTAACACGCTTTTAAAAAAAAATCCTTAAGAGGTTATACTTAGTCAGGCGGCCGAAAAGAGGCGAATGTTTGTGAATTTATTTTTAAAAAGCGGAAGCATATATTTTTGCAGAACTTTTTGCACTTAACACAATTTACAGACCGGTAGCCTATAATCAGCTGCCATTAATGAACATTTTTGCAAACAAATAAATCCTCTATTATCGAATTTGAAGTCCGTTTACGTAGTTCCCCCTAATAAAGTGGTTTCTTAAATCCATATTTAAATTAGTATTTATGTATAGTTTAAACAGTTTTGAAATATATTATTTAAGCATGACAGTACGTACCTAAAGTTGCATCCAAGGTAAAACTCATTAAAAATAATCAACGAAGTTCCATGAATCATTATAACAGTAAATTCATTACTTGAAGTGTTATCTTAACACGTTGACTGCCGATGAATTCGAACGGTGTCTCCTCGACGCCGGAAAAAAAATTTCCTCGACGCCGAAAATTTTGTTTTTATAAACCCGTACCCGCCCGATTGGCTCCGATCGGTGTAGTCGGCGTTAGTCACAGAACAAAATATATAAAAAAAAATTATTGTAAACGATTTTATTCAAAATGCACTAAAAACTACAAAATAACTATTTTCTTGTTCTGCAATTTCGATGGTGTTTTTTCACCATCTTCACCGATTAGACGAGGAAAGCACCGTCCGATTTCACCAGCAGTCGACGCCAACGTGTTACGATAACACTCAAGTAACGAATTTATCATAATGATTCATGGTGCGTCATTGATTATTTCTAATGACTTTTACCTTGGATGCATTTTTAGTTACGCACTGTCATGCTTAAATAATATATTAATTCAGCTGTTATATTATATTTTAGCTGTTTAAACTTTACATAAATACTAATTTAAATATGGATTTAAGAAATGGACTTCAAATTCGGTAATAGAAGATTTATTTGTTTGTAAAAAAATATAACACAAATTATTTATACATATGAAAAGAGATTATCCAGAGGTATTTCAGCATATATTTTCAAAATACAAAACCTTAATTTTAAGGGTTGGTGGTGGGGGTTCTTTATTGGAAAATGGATTGTTTCAACCATCCTAGGTATATATAACCCCCATTAACGGATATAGAATGAAATTGCGAATGTTGTGAAGGAACCCGACAACAATTAATGCAATGACTTTGCAACACTGAGAGCTCGTAATTTTCAAAGTGTTTTAATAACAGTGAGATAAATGTTACATGACGACTTAAATCCGGGCGATAAATACTCAAAAATAATAATTATTAATTACTGGAATTCTGCAGTCGTGATCGACACTCCATCCGATCAGGTGTTATCTAAAACAAATAAATGACACATGAAATTGTGCTTCCATCATCAGCTCGTCAACAGATGGCAGAAATATTAGGTGAGCTGGCTGATAAACAGATATGACTAGACACGTGCAATCGGGCCAGTAGGAAGCACATAAATAGCTTCTATCATAATTCACCATGATTAATATTCTAACAGAAACGGAGCTTAAACATTCATGTCATATCCATTATAAAATTCGTCCAGAACTCTGTATTCCCAAGCCCCGTGGACGTATAAAAATCTAGTGCAAACTTGCGGGACGTAGATTGATTCATAGGGATTTAAATTCGTATGGATTTTGCCCGGCGACCATTCTCCTCGAAATAAAACCGTTTCCTCGACCACCGGGAAATGTTTTTTTAGGAAATTACGTGACAGTTAAAACGAAGCAGATTAATCGTTACCAGCGGAGGATTAATCGTTAATTTATTGACAATTTGATAACCCGGCATATCTTTTCTTTGAATAGCGAAATGACGAATTACTGAAAATCACGAGGTTCGTGGTGTTGAAATTGCGGATCAAGATACACTTTCTGCTATATATCACAGCTTAAGTTGTAAAGCCATGACTGCGGACGGTTTGCCTCTATCCAACGTTCGCCTATAATAATTCCACCACACTGGCGCGAGATCCTTCGTTAAAGGTGATACTGCGCGCAGCGAATACGTCGCCCCGGGGATTACGGAACGTAAGCAAAATTTCCTACGGTAATCAGTATTTCCATACATTGGTGCCACTTGGATCGACAGTGCGCATACGTAATATATGCACGTAGATTAACCGAGAACTCGTAAGGTGCATCTTCACCTGTGGTTAGGAAGTTACTGTTGATTCGATGAAATGGTGGTGCAAAGAGGCCTTTAAAGTTTGTAATTATTAGAGAGAGATGTGGTAGGTAGTAGGTAAAATTCTAATCGCTGGAGTTATAAAATCATGAGATACGTAGTATTAAAGCGGTAAGTTTGCTAAATAACGTAGATAACTGCAGGGTGGGATTTAAAAATATTTTCTCTTCAATCGAATCGAGTTTAATTTCTGCGTGAATATCACTCAGAAATTTTGGCAGTTATATACAAAATATTATAAATTATAATGTACATTTCTTGTTTCTCCCTGTTATTCGTTGTTCTTCCGCCCATCAATCTTTCCTTGTGTATTTTTCGCGAAGCTGGAACCCTGCATCAACAGACTTTTTCCCTGTCCATCCCTAATTGAAAATCAGCGTAATACCCCATCGTTGTTTCTTCCCACACCGGAGTAAAAAGCTTCCCTCGGAGATGATATAAGCGGGTAGAGGAGAATTCCGCTTTGAGGAAGTTTCATGGTACTTAGATTGTACTATGATTTTAATTAAAAAATCACTTCAGCTCGAACACACACTGTTTCTATCAAGCATTTCAAACCTTTCCATTATATTCAATCCAAAATAATGATTTCACTTCGATCCATTCTGTTCCCTACCATCTGACCCAAGACAATCATCTTATATTTCTAAGCAATAGGATCATACCAACAATTTCAGTTTCCAAAGAAAATCCATGCCTAAGGATATATAAATTTATTACTTTCACCAAACTCTAATAACGCCTTCAACTCCAATCCTTCGATTCCATTGACAGACACTTGGTTGAATTATGAACCACCAGTTACCATCCTCGCTCGCAAGAAAAGAACAAAGGAAAAGGCACACTCTACTTTCAGCTCAAAACGAAAAGGCTGACGTTCCGTTACGATCCAGCGCAAAGAAGACAGCCAAGCGTCAAGCGTTCTCTGCCAAGAGACGTTAATCCTTTTCGCCTTTGAATTACAAAGGACAGTGAAAAGGTATGAAAAATTTTCGCCTTGAGGGGTGACAAGGCCGGTCATAGCCAGCGACGGGTCTAAACTGATTTTACCTTCAACCCCTGCCTCGCCGAGAAAACATATCCGCGAAAGCTGTCCGGAAATGTCAGGAGGTAGAAATTCGCGTGCAGCGACGAAGAGATCGATAGATACGCGGCGCGCAAACGAGAGCGAACCTATTCGTTTCCGTTGCGTCGATGTATCGGCGCTTCCACCCCCCTAGTTGGAAAATGATTCACGATATCACGTGCCGTGCACACTATCCTCCAGCGAACGTGGCCAGAAACTCGAAAGAAACATTTCTGGCAGCATGTTACATCGAAAACACCTATCCACTTTCGCGAACCCGGGCACTCGTGTCTCCAATTATATCTCAATGTCGCACAGTGCCGCGGCACGTGTACAAGAAGCAAAAATTGGAGTTTTTAAATGTTGTATTCCATTTCACGGAATTAATAGTAAACTGTCATCCGACATAAGAACATCATAGATAACTTAGCAAAATAAATGACGGATTTAAAGTTAGTAATTATATTCAAAGTCGAATAATTATTTCGTATGTTTGGTAGATTTATTAAAAGTTTCTGTGGAAATTGTGAAGTTTTTAGTCTGTGGGGAGGAAGAGTGTATGATTGCCTTGAAAAGGTAAATAAAGCTGTGAGTTTAAAAGCTTCAGTGATATTGCTGGAAGTTTCTAAAGCCCCTATCGATTTGGATGATTTTTGTTTGAAATAGTTTTCCATATAGTGCACGCGTGCAAAGTTACAGAGAGATGTGCGGATTGAGTTCTAGTCGCGTTTACAACAGAGCGGCTGACCATACACGATCCACTTTCCCTTTCGCTTTCAGTTTTATTCTCCCTCGCGCTCTGATTTTACGGATTAATCACACATTCCCATATTCTGTTACACGTGTCGTTTGAGAATTGTTTTAACTTCAATTTACTTACAATTAGATGAACAGGGCTTCTGTAAAGCTATACATCCCATTGGAAATATTTAAATCATGCCATCGTTCATTCTAATAAAAGGATTTCAAATTTGAATCTCCTTTTCATATAAATCGAGAGAAGCTTCCATCTGATGATATTTCAGAAGGAAATTCATACCGACGTCGTGAATGCATTCATGAAAAATCCTTTGAACTAAGATAGCGAAAGAATGTGTATACAAGATGTCTCTGGAATAAATAATCTAGTCGTCCTCTATTCATTTCAAGAAGATCGAATTCCAGGGATTGGGGATTATATGGAGTTCGACGTGCGAACACAGGAAGGGAATTGTAAAAAGTGAAGCGCAAAGTAACATCTGCGAAACGTACAAGGATATCTGATGGAAACTTTCTTTCGGAGTAAAATTTCATAAGGGGATCAGGTGCATTGAGTTATAAAGGACAGTGAATTTAGAAGCAAGGGGGAAAGGGTACTCGACAATTTCGATACTGCCCTATGGTGGACGTTCGTTCATTCCTCCTAGAATTGGATTTGAACTTTTCAAGGGAGTCTGAAGAACTGTTTATACGATTCACTCGGAGTTCCCAATCTAGCGGTTGCATTAATCGCGTTTCGGTTTATATTTTCCATGGAGTAAGGCGTTTCAATACTACCAGTGTTACCCGAGACAATTTTCCCAATGCCACTGAACCTTTCTGCGTCAGAAAACTTCGTTTATCCACAAAGAAAGCTTCGTAATATACAAGACCTAACATTTCGTTATTTTAAAGCATCGAATCGTAGGAAATAAACGGAGTTTTCCTGTAATAATAAAATCGAATAACGAGAAACGAGTATAAAAGGAACACGGCACTGCGGGATCTAATAAAGGAGACAGAGGCACAAGCCGAGGCGATAGAACAAGAAGATAACGAGGAAAGGAATGGCGAGAAACGCGAAAAAGGGCAGTAAAAAGGGAAAACAGGGCGCGGAGAAATAACTAGTAGTGAGCGGGGGAGGGCGAAGTAAGGAAAAAGGGAGACAATTCCAAGGCGTCTGAGCGAGTGGAGGCAATCTGAATAGTGTAAAGATGAAGAAGTGCCATTAAGCGGGAAAGAAATGCCCAAGGAAGGTGACTCGTGGGAAACGAGAGGTGGAATAATTTCTAGAAACAGTGTGGCCTGCACACGTTGGCGTACAGATAAAGGGAATACTGTTCTCGCTGTATCGAGAATCAAGCGGGATCTAAATCCGAGAAAGAGAAGAGCTGCAAATACCCGAAGGATACGGAGGCGAAACGAAGGATCCTGCTTCTACGGCGAGCTTTTTACCGATCTAACGTGCCTTACACACCCGACGGGCAAATTTATGTCCACCCCGGTGTCCCTCCATTTTTATTCATTTCCGTTCGATTGGTTCCGCGAATTAGTCGAATCGATGCAACGAATTCACGGCGTATTTCACACCCTCCCAAGGGAAATTTTTCGATAATGAAGACCGCCGCTGCTTTCGAGGGATATTTATGATATGCATGCCGAACAAAAGCCTCCGTCTCTGCCAGGCTGAAGCGAAAAATAATTAATTCCGCCTTGGTTAATTCTCGCAGATAAATTATACCTCTCGCAGTCCATTCGCCGAGTACTGTAAATCTGCAGATTTCTCTGCAGATGGTTGAAAGGATTGATTCGTTAAAAATTGTGATTCTTGCCGTAGATTAATTGGGCCATTTTCTGTCTGATGGGAAAAGTAGAATGCTCCTCGAGGCGACGCCTGTTTGCGCTTCCCTGTTAGCTTCGATTAACGAATCGCGACGCCTAGAGCTGCCCTCGAGGAGCTCTTTCACGCTGTCGTCCCCCCGCGGATGAAACGCTGAAAGCAATTTGCAACGATGCTTGTAAAGACTAAATATTTGCCGATCACTCGCTCGCTCCCCTGGCCGTTCGATTCCATCCACTGACGAGGCACGATCAATAAGCAGATCCGTGCATTTTTTACGACCTAGCTCTTCATTGCTGGCCTTTCACGACCACGATGAGATCGGCGTGGTCGAATGGTAATAATTCGACTTTATTGAGCCATTGCGGAATTAAAGTTGAGGAACAAGTCCGACTCGGACGCAACTAATCTATGGAAACGAAAACTGTCCTTCGATTGGATGACTCAGCTGGAGATCGCACGGATTGGTTAATGCTCGTCAATACTGCTCTCAGGCGAATATTGCGTAAAACGTTAATTCACAGTTACACTGTAACTTTACGAGCAACTAAAACTTTCTCGTTTTCTCTTGCACCTTTGCAGAGAGATTGTGTTACTCGTTTACAGTGGAACAGTTGAAATTGACATTTGTAAAAGGTTACACGTACTTTTTACCTTGTTATTCATGGGATGCAGCATTTTCGATTCTAGTGTGCAATAAGATGGTTCCCTCGAAAGCTTGTTTCAAGGGAATAATAAACAGAAGATAGATATTCCAGGCAGTTCTAGTCTTACGAAAGAAATCTCTCCACCGAGACCATACATCTCTGTTTTAAAACAACTTTCTCTTTTAATATTATACATAGAATAACGTAAGAGATGTATATGATACACACTGCTCGGTGCATAACGCAATGATTTTGTATGAAACCACTTGTTGCTTCGCAAGCACAAGGTAGGCTTCGAGAGGCTGGTGCAATTAGAATGGAAGCCTATGAAGCCACGTCCCCACGCGCTCAACGTGTGATAGCGGTTGCAGATAGGGATGGGTTCAAGTGTATCGCAAGTAACATCAGAATTTAGTGTGAATCATAGTCGCGACAGACACGGTACTTGTGAAAAAGAAACAGCCGGTATATAAGAATATCATTATTTTGTTCAATTTACACAATTGAGATTGCTTTCGAAATGCAGAATACTTCTATCTCTCTGTTTTCCATACGCAAAACTTCATCCTTCATTTCTGCTTTCTTTTGCTGTTTTCTCATCGCTAAAGCACGCTAAATAGAGGTGCTTCAGAAAAGTTTCCGGACTCCGAACTTAATAATTTATTGCGGTGGAATGAAAGAAAGAATGGCACTTAGACGCTGCAAGTGTCCGCTGTGTTCTCGAAACAATTATTAATCTGAGAATCTGGGAACTTTCTATGCATACTGTGCGCGTAGTTCAAAGGATTGTGGCCGTCGAGATTCGGTAGTGAGATAGTTCACGTGATTGGCCTTTCTTTCGTCGCTAAGATTTCAACAGTATTTCGAGAACATTTCGTTTTTATTTTCATTGAACCGAGGTCACTAATGTATGAATGACACGCGACCTTCTAAGTTTAATGTAGACGTGTTAGATTTTCAAATGCTTATGCAATACGAGGCATAAGTAAAAACGGACTACTGCACATTGAAAACAAATCTTGTTTTCCTTGTTTATATGATTATTAGATTTAATTGGAACACATTATTACTACTAACTCAATTTCGAAAAAAATGTGAGTTAATCCGTTTTTGCTCTTACTGCCTAATATGAAAAATTGATGCAACGCGGCTATTCTTTGCGTCTATTCACAGCTGGCGAAGAATATTAAATTATTATGACTATCATAAAACTCTAATGGTAATAACGAAAAGACCGGAAACTCATGTTAATTGGAAAGGTGGGGGCTAGGAAAACTGAATACTGAAATAAGTAATATTTCTTCTGGTATTACCTATTTATTTCAAAATCTACCATCCTTTACTTTATGTTAACAGTAGAAACGTTTAGACAACGAAAGCAATGAAAAATTACTAATTTTGACAGTAATATTTCCTCGCGAAAAAGAAGTGTCCTATACGGTGGCTTGGCTAAACGATGTTCGCAAAATACTACAGAAATCTTAGTAACGCAGAATAGTAAATTTCGACGGTCACATTCGTTCGAGTCACGTGTACAATTTCGCTGTTTGTCCAATCGTGTGTCCGTGTTCCGCTTTATGCATTCCGTGCGTTAAAACACCTGCATTCATTTTACACGACTCGTAGATTTCACATGAAATTTACGATTGACCTAGTTTGATACAACAAATTCGACCGTATAAAGGGTGATAAAAATACCCCAATATCTTTAAAAAAAAAAAAATACAACGGTTGGGGATGATGCGTTTCCGCGCCGATTGCCCCACTGAATCTCAAATGAAATGCAGTCGCCCTAACTAGGATGCTTTGGTACAGGATTATTAAACGATTCTCTGTAAAGTCACGTTTCCAGCGTACGCACGAGCAATGGCAGGTACACTTTGCCAGGAGCTTCAAATAACTCGTTCTTAACTTTACATAACACCTAAATAGGTACATAGAAATGAAGAACGAATAGAAGTGGAGAAATTTCTTCGCTACACACGGCTCCCGGGCGAGTTGTATTTCGTTGAAAAATTCAAATGATAGACGCGCCCGTAGTGCATACTGCATTTGCGAAATTACCATTTTTTACGAGGCTCGCCGAAACGGCACGACTGTCACGGCGAAGAATTTGTGGGCCGCCCTCGGAATCGATATTGCAAATATCCGGTGCGTTATGGCGCGAGCGTTTGCCAAATCTCGAAATGAAGATTTAAGTCTCTGGAAATGAAACGTCCCTCCGTGTTTCCGACGGACGCGGACAGAAGAGAGCAGCTAGAATAAAAACGTTCCGGATGCCACCCCCCAACCACGCGGTGAAGAAAGCCCGGCTTTGAAATTACACCGAGAAGGAGTCCCGAAAATTGTTTGCACGCTATTGGGAGTGTTTTAAAGCCACTCGGTGGCGATGCATTGGCCGCGATAAACACAATCTCGGCGAAGGTTCGCTGGGTGCTCCGTGCCCCTGGTCCCGTCTGCGGCGCAGATTTTTCCGAGGATCGCGAAGGGGCCGATAAAATTCTTGAGGGGAGGGGTCGGACGGGGTGAAATACGAGCGGCCGGGATATAAAGCGTCGCTTGTGTACGGGAACAACGGGCGCGGTCAAATCGCTGGCCAAGAAAGTTTATCATAACGGGAATGTTTCGGACGATTTATCGGCGGACGTGTGCTCGAAAGCAGCGCGAGAATTTTTCAACTCTCGATGGAATCGGACTGGTACATTGGCGACAAACAAAAAGTGGAGGGAGCTGGCTTGAGCTTTTCGGTTAATCAGGAAACGCGACCGTTTCGAGAACTTGGGGCCATCGCGAAATAAGAGGAATTTTATTCCTCCGGGGAGGAGATAAAAGGGAGTCGTGCAGCTAAGATTAGATCCAAATAACGGAAGTTGGAGGGGATAGGAGAGTTTTCTTTGCTCGGTAGGAAATTACGGTAGGGTGTTCAAAATTCTTTAGAAGTTGCCTGATCCTTGACCTCGATCTACGCGAAATTTACGCTCCGTCCTTCACTCTGTTTGTTTTGATATTTTACTCTTTTTGTAGCGCGTCTGATGGAACGGGTTTTTTTAGTGCACGTATGTTGCTTGTATCATGTGAAATAAAGAGGTCATGCGGTTTTCCATCAGGAGTCGATGGTGATTTATAACCTTTGACGTTTTTCGCGAATCAGGCGAACTCTGATCTTGCATTAGTGCTCCAGCAGACATTTCTTATCGCCCGTCGCCGGTCATGCCCGAGATACCCACAATTTATCGATGAATGCGATATGAAGACATTCGTGAGGCGAATAGCTGTTTTCTTTTTCATATTCGTAAATACCCGCGTTCAGTCGATCTATGATGGAATTCCGGTAAAATTCTTTGGATTTCTGGTATCAATTACCTTGGAATAGATGGAGAATTAATATTTACTCATTAAAAACAAAACAGCAGAATATATTATTGATCTACATCACTGGGTGGCAAGGGAAATTGGTATGTATTTAGCCAGACACGAGTGGAGCTCTGTAACAGAGTTGGGCATTATTCGAATAAATGTTTACTAAATGTTTAAATATACTAACAGAGCCTGCAATAACTGAATAATAACTCTTTCTACACACGCTATATAAAAAAATACTATTAAACATACATTATTCAGATTAACAAGCACTCTCGTCGCACACGCAAACTTTCCATTAATTCCATTTAATATCACCAAGCCAATCAAATCAAGCTCGAAACACTTTAAAAAGAGAGATGTGTATTATATATTCTCACTTCCATTGCGTCCGTAGAATCGTCGCTGAGGTTCTAAAATCTTCAAAGTTAACAAAGGACTGCTCGCGAAGAATGTCGAAATATATCCAGGAGTGGGAAGAATACTTTAGAAGCCCACTGAATTTAGTACATCCGAAAGTATGCGTGCGCATCGAAATTTATAGCGGCGGGAAATGCATGGTGGGGAGCTCACTGAAAAATGCATCGTCCACAAAATGACGGTAAAAGGACTTGGTACTGAATGACTCCGCATGGTGTGCCATAATGTCGACCATAAAAGTGATCTACCGCCTGCGGGGAGTGCACGCGACACGTACACCGACGATTCCGTGCCGCTCAGCGGTCCGCATTCAAACATTCTGCCGTTTCCAATGATCCCACCGTTGGCTAATGGCTGTAGAATCTAGATGAAGCATGGCTTGCAGATAAGGCGCAGGGTGGCCAGAAGGTGGGCCGAGTTTTTCCGTGGAATTACCTTTACCCCGTCGGCGATAAGGTCAGGATGTTGCGACGACATGCGTGCACTGCTTTCAACCTGGATATCATTCATACACCATAAAGAAATCCTTTGATGCCGAGGTTGCAGCGATATATTCTTCGCGTTTATTCAAAGGATTCTAAGTGGGTGGTACTTCTTAGGATTTTTATCGCTAGGAGTTAGGGACCTCGTATCCTGAGTTAAGGATGCGTTTAAGAGTTTATTGGAACGGGAATCAAGGCGGGAATATTGGTTAATGCCGTTGGAAATAATTTTGTGTAGGGTGACAGCAATTTTCGTAAGGTTTCTTTTTTGTACTTAATGTAAAGGTATTGGGAGATATCCAGTGCCGGACGAAAGTATTGGGACACCGTTTAAAACAGAATTACTTTTTTAAAATTGGTCTTCGGTGGATTTCGATGAAATTTTCAGCTTTTATACAACTTACTGAAATTTTCGTTACAGGCTCAGATAAAAATGTTGAATAAGTGATCACCCTTATTTTCTTTGCTATTCCGACCAATTACATTTTTTTTCAAGCAACGAAACACGTCATCCAACAAACTAATTCTTTCAGCTTCTAAAGAAAGAAACTCAGGTCGTTGGGACCAATTTTAAAAAAATTATTCTGTTTTAAAGGGTGTCCCAATACTTTTATCCTCAGCTGTATGTATTTTTTAAAATAAAACCCTCATATGATGAAATCTTCGTTGGTTGGACTTTCCGTCTCATTGGATTCAATTTGAACGTAGGTACTTTTTGTAGGTACCATTGAAGTTTATAACTTCCTGCTGACGACTCCGTCCGCAACTTAGATTCATTTCGATGGGATCCGGTGGCCGTGTTTCGAGATCTGGGGGCTTGAAAATTTCATAAAGAGCCCAGGGTTGGCGAAGCCTCGCTGGAAGACGAGGGAAGCCGTTGGGACGCGTCTCCTCGCTGGCGGCATCGCGCGAAAAGGCACTGGAAATAACGTATTTCCTACGCAGGAAAGTAAGTTTCCACGGGGCGGGGGGAGGGAAATTTCAGAAGAGAAATTCTCGCCTTGGTCTTTCGATTCCGCGAACCGAGTCCTAGAAGCTAAATTTCACCCTACCACTGCGAGATAGTAGACACCTACTTGGAAACAGGGGCGAAGATTCCGCGAACAGTTGCTATGCACTCAGAATCTTGCATCTCTCAGGATTCTGATCGATCGGCGCCCCTTTTTTCCTTCGATAATTACGCAAAAATCGATCGCTCGACCAGTTGAAGCTTTGTCGTTGACGATCAATAATCTATGAATCGAGCTTGGTGTCGCTTCGGCAAAACTACTCAATATCCACCACTAACGATACATTTACGTTGGTGTGCGATAGAAATTATAAGCTCCTGAAGAGTATCTTCTTTTGGGTGTGTTTATAGTGGTTGTGATAATAGTACAACAAAATTTTAAAATGGTACATCGAGAAAAAGTCCACGCAATAAACGAAAACATTGTGTCTTATTTAACTTAACGACTATTTCGCCTCATAACGTATTTAAAACAAATCTATTATAGTAAAAATCTGTTATGTATCACCGATAAAAATGGCAATAATAGCGAAGAAAAAGTAATACCTATTCGATTCTCGACTCCTTCGATTTAAACACTTCCATTATAAAACTATAAAATGTATTTTTCCGCTTCATCAACACCGCTCTGATCGTTTATTACAGTTCCAGCAGAAACGTATCCTAAGCCACTAAGCAAGCTAAAATAACTGCGGCAGGGAAGCAAATTATATAAGTACAGAAACCGTGACAAAACTATCGGACAACTTGAACCGAGTTAATGCACATTGATCGAAGGGAAAGATACACGAGGGCAAGTTTGAATACTTTAAGTATCGGTGAGATTAATAGCGTTGGTGGATAAAGGGTGATCGACGCGTTCGTCGAGGAGACCGTCCGACACGGAAACGAGCCGAGGCGATGCAAGAACACGCTCCTCGAGTGTTCATCAGGTGGTTAACCGTCTTTGGTCGATACGCTAGGCGAGTTTCGAAGACGCGATAACCAGTCGGGTTAATCGATCGACGGATTTCGAGGGGATGCTAATACCGTGGGTCGTCAGCGTCTTTGCGGCCTGGTACGCAGGCCGATATCAACGGATCAGCGGATTAAGGGGTTAGCCCTCCGCGTTAATAAAATAGAGGGTTTATTGCGACGGGCATTATCCGAGGGAGGGTAGGAAACTCGTCATTTACGAGTGCAGGAAATCACCTCCAGCACGTAATCTCGAGAGTGCCCTTTCCGTTTAAACGGCGATAGGAAAAAGCGACGGGACATTCGGCCTTGTATATTTTCGGGGATGCAACGACGACCGGACGCCATAAATCTCCGTTATTTCACCAATCATTTGGGTGTTCTGTTTGGTAGCTTTTGCTATTAGCTTTTGAATTATGGCGTGGAATATAATATTTCCCACGAGACACGCGAAGGGCTTTGAGAAAGGAATGCGATGCACGAACGGGGGCGGTCGATTAGGATTATATCAGTGTTAGATGAGGTTACAGAAATCACTTGTGTGTTTTTATTCTTCTTTTCGTTTTTTACTCTATTATTCTATTGGGCCGTTTTATCGAATTAATTCGACCAGCTCGACCGAGGAGTTAGAATATATTGATAGCCTGTATCCTATCGGAGGATTCCGGTTTTATAGCGATGCGTCAGAATCGATTCGATGGAATTTAATAGGAAAATAATAACGGAATTAATTTCGGATAATCGCTCCTGGCGGAATACGAACGATTCTAACGAAGATTCGAGATTATCCCATGATTGCAATGGAATTATTTTTTGGAAACTTCTCTCTAGCGCTTACACAAAGATACCTAGGGAGCAGTTATTTAATTTTTAAACGAACAGCCACAGATTTTGCGCCGCTGGAAATCCCCGCCCGGAAATGCATTCCCGTCGGAGGTGATTCCACGAAATTTGTCCGCCCTATTCGTTTGTCGTTACGTGACAGCTTTAGCAAAGCCAAACGCTCAAATATTGGAAACAAACGATTGCCCTCGCCAATAAAACACGTCTCTGCGTCAGTTCTGTCGTGCCATCGTGACGAGCTCGCTGGGAGGGAAAAGGGGAATAACAGTACGGTGGAAAACTGCGGCGTATTTTCCATGGTTAAAGATTTACATATCTAGTAAAAGTGAAACATTTTAACCGAGGAGGTAATTCCACAAACGCGCAAATATTTTTCAATCAGCCGAGCCACAGTGACACAAAGCAACACCACGATGTCGAGCAGCAATGAGATATAATAAACGTTTCACGATGCAATGAAAAAAAGTAGGAGGAGAAGTAAACACTTTTGCCAATCGCCCGCTTGTTACGCTTCGGTCTCCGCCAGGCATGATGAAACCGCCAAGACCGAACGAGCCAGCGAAAGCTCCGTTTTCTTGGGCAGAGGCGATGGAAAAAGGGTAAAGCGGCGATCGAAGGGACAATTAATCAGTGAAAGTGTCGTAGAGGCTGGAACTATTCAAAGTATAAATTAAATTTCTCTCCGCGCATCCCCTCGCCGTACATCGGATTACCTCGTAATTGGGTTCTAATGAATTTCGGATTGAAACTTGGGACGATGACTTAGAAGACAAAGGATTATTCTGTCCCGTGACCAGAATTGGTGCAATTTCCATCTAACCGTCTGCTCGCTATTAGTCGAAGGACTTTGAAAATGCCGGGGGCATTTGCAAGGAATTCCTCGTTTGGGGATTAATGGGACGTGGATAATGGGGGAGTTGTAATGGTAAACGATATAAGTGCCATGGAAGTGAAAAATGATTCTTTCAGTGGGAAGGGATGCAAACGCAATAGTAAACACTGTAAGTACCACGATAATTTATTTTCGTTTCCAGAACTGTCGCAAGATAGACCATAAATACCAAAAAGTTAGGATAAATGCACAATTTGTGGCCACTTTAAGGTATTGTACCAGTTTTGGCCACTTCTTGATAAATATAATATTTTTCCGTGTAAGCAATATGTATAATGTAACCTTATATTTATACTATATACTAAACAAAATATTTATGATGTGAAATTCTACACTGAATAATGATCTGCAAGCAATTTAAAAATAAGATAATTATACACATAGCCAGAAACAGTGCAATGACCACAAACGGTACATCTACCCTACTGTGGTTTAAAAAAATCAAAAGAAAATCCTTGAAAAATTTCCTTTTGGCGCTTATATCGTTTACCATTTCAACTCCTCAATTTATACATAAGTAAAAGTCCAACCCCTTTAGTTATAAAATCTGTTCTTCTATCCTAAATTATAGAACCTTCTATACAACTCGACATCCTCATCTTTTCACCAAATTTCACCGTGCATCTGCGTTCAGATACTTTATCGGAGGCGAATGCTCCGGGCGATTCGCGCGTCATTTTTATTCGCCCCACATACGCCGTTCGGAGGAGAGAGAGAACAGAGCGCGAGAGGGAGTCTTGTTAAAGCTACGGTCCCGCGCAGAAATCGTGGAGGGCTGTAAAAGAGGAATTTCTAAAGGGGGCTGTATAACGGCGGCCGTTTTAAGGCGATCGCACGATTTATGTTCCCACGCGCAAGCACGGGGCTGCGAAGTTGCCGCGAGTGCACGGCGGTAATAAAACAAGGTGGTCTACGTGTCAGGCTTTTTTGTTATCTAATTATTTTGCCAGCATAACAAGCCCTTCGTGCATATTTCATGATGAAAAATGCGCCAAGGGATTGCCGCGTTACTTTACCCTTGTACAGAGGAGGGCGTGCTCCTTTGATATATTATTTTCGCTATCTGCGCGTGCTCCGTCGCGTTTCAAATTATACCTCGGCATTATATAATACATACCTAGCTGCTATTTGCCATCGGCGAGATAATAGAGAATCCCGGGGCTGGACGTGGTCCCTGTGAAACTGGAGTTGAAGTTCAGAGGGATCTCAGCGAGAGGAGTCCTTGTAAAGGGGTGGTACTCAACAGCAATCGAAGGATCGACCCCGAAGTTTTCCCGGGCCACTTAAACGTTCGACAGCTGAGCCCATCGGGCAACGAGAACCTCCGGGCAACGAGCACTTATTTGTTTCCTCCTGTGTGCAATAGCTGTTTTGCGACCAGAGCCCCTATCGATTTCAAAGCAGTTACAAGTTCCTCGATACTCGGCCACGGTGTAACCGAAGAGTTCCGAACCCTGCTACCTGGCAACTCGCCTTACGTAACTGACCGTCGAATAACTTCATCTTCGGTAACTCCGCCAGCCATCTATCGATAGATTTCGTACACGGTCCCTCGTTTCGCTGAATGGGCCACTTTGGCACACCAGCGTCGCAAAACCTACAAAGTGGTACATAAAAATAAGTCGACTAAGCAATTCTACTGAGTAGGGAAGAAAAGTCTTGGTTTCTTTTACAATGTAGTATTTATTGATAGAAGATCTGCGTACTGCGTTGCAAGAGCACTGAGGATTAGTGACGAGCTTGTAACAGTTTATTTACTTTTCCCTTTTTCGCTTAATCCGGAGACCCAAAGTGAGATCGCTCCAGAAATGTCCCAATTTCGTTATAAATTGCTAGGAATGATGGATGGAAAAGCGGGTCGCGAGTATTTTCTCCCTCTCTATCCCGCAGACGATGGCATTTAGGCGAGTGGCCTTAATACGTCAATCATCCCCATTCTGTATCGTTCTCCGAAATGGGAACGGCATATCCCATTACCTTCGACAAACCTTCCCTCTTTAATGGTCTGAGCCAGCCCCGCTGTTCGGCAGAAAAAAAAACGGGAGGGAACGGTGTGGAGAACAACGAAGACGTTGCGTGGAAACAGAAGCCGGAGTGGAATCAAAAGCGAGGAGCCTGCCGCGTGTTCCTCGATCAGCTTCAAAACGATCCGTTCTGTTTTATGGCCGTAAGTACGTGCCTGCAGCGAATACGTACGTAGAGAGGAAAAATTCCAACTGCGGATTGTAAATAGAAGCTGCGGGACGATGTGCACGGGGCGTTGTAAATGGGGAAACGGTGGTTTGCACAAGCATACCGCAAACGATCACCGGCGGAATAGTAATGAAATAGGATTGGGCGTGACTGAAAAATGAAGTTCCGTAGGAGCTGCAGGTACTTAAGTCCCCCGAAATGAGGGTGCTCGTACGTCTTCGCGAAAGTGCCCTTAAAAGCAGCTTTCTCCGGCTCTTTGAGACCTTCTGTCCTTTTAAACATTCTTTCTCCTGTGACGCTGACGGATTACAGTGTATTCTATGCGTCAAGGTCGACCTCGAGCTCTGCACTGATTTTTAGTAGAACGGGGATAGTAAAACTTGTTGGGGATTAATTAAACG
The DNA here is from genome assembly GCA_963971345.1 of Andrena flavipes. Taxonomy (NCBI): domain Eukaryota; kingdom Metazoa; phylum Arthropoda; class Insecta; order Hymenoptera; family Andrenidae; genus Andrena; species Andrena flavipes. The sequence goes on from OZ020481.1 coordinate 39,039,062, forward strand.
TCGGTGCTGTCACTTTTTCATTTTACTAATACAGAAATTCCGATTTAACCACGCTAGCTTGTCTACTTATCGCCCTAATTCGGCAGTAGGTATTTCAAAATCTTGCGGAAGATACAGGAGTCGCTTACGTTTCCTTCGATCTGCCTCCGGGATTTTCTTTTTAGTCGCCGTCCTGCGAATTCCAACAGCTCTCGATAGCTTACGAACGTGCGATAGATTCTGCATGCTATGCAAATCCATTGGACGCGTAAATCTATGAAGTCGTTTGTCGGAGAATTTATTTGTGCTACTTGAACTTAGTCGTCTTTAGGACTTTTTTCGCTGTTTACGACACTGAAACTCGCGTACGTGAGACGCAACGAGAATTTAAAGTAGAAGAGCCACGTGAGCGTTGCTTTTCACTTCTCACACGTTCTCGTCGCGTTAAGCCTCGTTCCCACATGCCCAAGCTGCGGCGAAACTGCTAATTCTCAAAATGTACTGCAGACCTTCACTTTACATTAAACCACCTACCAAAAGAGCGTCTAGTGAAAAGTGAATGCTTTTAGTTACTGTTAAATTAATGATACAATTGGGATTTTTTTTAAGTTGAAATAAAGCACTTTTTTATCAGCATTTTGTGACCAAGGCGTTCTAAAAAATTGCAATTGGTCGGAATACCGAATATAATAGTAAAGATTGTTTTTTAAATCATTGATTTCGGGAATTTGCAATTTTCGACCTTATTCTGCGATCTTTAAGCTTTGTATCTCAGAGCAACGTTAACCGATTTTGATGAAACTTTCAGCATGTATAAAACTTACTTAAATCTACAAAAGGGATTATTGAATTTTCATTATAGGCTCGGAAAAGTTTAAAAAAGGCCTTTACTATTTTTTTTTTCGATTTTCCAACCAATTGCATTTTTTTCTAACGCACAAGCAGAGGAATTTGAAAAATACATTAGGTATAGGTTGTAGCAACGTTTTCACGTTTTCACTATAAAGTTGATTTTGAGTACAATTATTCAAAATTTCGTCACAGTACTTTATAGATGAAGAATTTAAGAATGCTTGTAAAAAATAAACAAATTCATTTCTCACACAGTTTTCATTTTGTTTGCTTTTACGTTTAGGTATTCGCAATTACTCCACTCTCCCCTGTGTCTCAAAAGGTCCATTGTTATTAATAAAAATTGAAAAAAAAAAGATCTCGTTGCACATTTATCCTTAAAGGATTTTTAATCCAATTCAGACGTATTATGCTATTTCTCTTGCCTTTACATCGCGCAGATAATTAATAAGAGACTTTACCTCGAGCTTCCTCCCGCGTAATTCGCAGCGCGGAATGGACACGAACCTCTGTCCCAGCAAGGCGTGCACGTGAAACCTGCTCGACGGAAAGAAGTGATTTTTTAGAGACAGCTTGCATCGAACGTGCACTTGACACGCGTCCGTAGACCCGCCACGTGGAAACGCGACTTTACGCATGGAAAATTATTCGATGAATGCATCGCAGGACAAAAGCTTCCCTGACAATGGCATCTTCGCTGATGCTCGTCACGCGCGTACCGTGCAGGCTGATAATGGTATTTTCCGCGAATAATGCGATCGTCATCAGGCAACGAAGTTCTTGAATTTCGGTCGTTTATTAATTGTCCTTGCAGCAGTGTACGCTTACATATCTGTCGTTTGTTCCACGCCTCTTTCGTCAGAGATGACGTACCATCACAGAAGATGTCATTTAATTCCAGCACTGTAAATTTCAGTGTAAAATCTCCGTTAATATCTACACTTTAGCCATCCAATACGCTGCTGCGCCAGTGATATAATACACATTTCCAAATAAAGGAGAAATTCAATCATTTCTAACCCAGAAAAAGGCAATACTCATCGAGTTTACGGGGCTAAAGGATTGCGACGTATCGATCCGTTAATGGTGGCCGGATTATTTTGCAGGGCGAATTGGAACGAACGGGACGCGGAGATTGAAACTCTGCCGAGAGCCTGGATGGCAACGGGCGAATCAGAATATATCGTTAACCGTGCCCGAGTGTTTTGGAACAGAAGGAAGAAGACGCGACTGTCTAACCCGCTCTGGTAAAAACTTTCCAATTTCGACTAGCGCCGCTGCCTGTCGCAAACTCCTCGATGTGACGTTTATTGCGAGAGTGAACGTGATCTACGGTGCTCTTCCGCCCGGTGGCTGTGCACTCTAGTATCCTCTGCTTTCCACCCCCTCGCTCTATCCGCCTTATTGGAAAGCGCGGAAAAGAGGGCGACAGGTCTAAGTACTTCGCCACTTCTACATCGTCCGCCGTACCTCTCCCTTTGAATTTCCCCGGTGCAATCATGGATCGTGGCGTCTGGAAGCTCTAGCCACTTTCACCCTTAAACGTGCAGCAGGGCACTAGAGGACAGTTGAGTCACGTTGATCCATAACTCGGCTAGGATCGCAATGATTTACCGAAGAGATTACCGTCAAAGATCCTTTCAGTAGGAACACGTCAGTGTACAAAACCTCGATCCACAGGTGTCGGAGGAGCGAAAAACGTATCGAGCGTTCATCCTTCGCGACACGCGAGAAGTGGAGCGATTTATCGGATCGGTCCTTTATAAATATCGCACGCCACTTGCAAGAGGATCTTGCCATCGATTCACTTGTCAGTAGGAATATCGAGGTCTCCGGGGCGCTGATAAAAATGGCGCACTTGATGGTTATATTTGATTATTCGGTGCAAAGCTCCTTCGAAGAGAGACATCGTTTTTGTGAACAACGGGACAATGTAGTCGGACAGTCGAGTTACTCGTGCATGGGCCAATTAGCCGTACAACCGTCGACGTTAAATCCATTTTCCTTCCTGCTGGAGTATCATTCTTGGAAGGCTCGTGGCAGTACAAGTTCTCTTGGCGCGGAGCAAACTCCTGTCACCCAGTCGCTTCCGCTCATATTTCCACCTTGAAAGAACGAAACCGCTCCGCGCTTTGCCCGGTCACGCGTCGTGGTAAAACGTCAAATGAGAGGCGAGCATTTTTGTCATTTGCCCGCCGGGACACGGAAAACAAGGGAAGGGGTAATAAATTTCATTCACCCCTCTCATCCACTTCCAGTCTCAGGATAAAGAACGCCCAGTTTTGTCTTCTGTCGTATTTCTTTCGATTGACATGAAATTAGAGTTGCATTATTAATTTAATTATTAGTAGGGCGAGATCAAAGGATTTCCGTAAGCAAATTGGCCCGAATTAAAGGAGGGCTAGGGGGGCTGCAGCCCCGGACCCTAAATTCCCAGGGGGGGGGGCGTTCTTGATACACGATTTTGCACAATTAAGGTGGTCAAGAAAAATACACTTCAATTAAAAGTTCATTTTAAAATATCTTTCCGATGCTTGTCTATTAATATTATTTTTCGTTATGATTGAGTGTTATTCAAGTTTATGTACAATGAATTTCAATTTGTGCATTTTATTGAATGTTGTATTACAAAAATTCCCCTTCTCCCCACGTTTTTCAACTACGGGGCTCGCGGAGGTTTGATAGCCCCGGGCAACAAAAATATTAACCCGAAAATATTAACTAACGAAAATGGCCCTTTGTTTCAGTGATGGCGCACAAGCACTGCGAGTCAAATGGCACCTGGTTTCGACACCCCATATCACATCAAATCTGGAGCAATTACACAACTTGCGTCAACATGAAAGACCTTAGTGTAAGTGGATTTGATTAAACATTTTACTTGTAAATTTCAAATAGCAGTTACCAAAGGACTTCTTGCATGAGACTGGAACGGAGGGATATTAATCATGCATAACCATTGCGAGAGATGCAGCTGGATCTGCTTAGAAAAAAAAAGAAACACATAAAAGAACTAGAACATGAACAACTAATCTATCAAGCAACATTCCAATCATTTAAGTTTGATATATAGTGTAGTTCTTTTTTCGATCACCTTTGACATACCTGGGTAACTCACACCCAGAAATATTTTTAAACGCGTGCCATTCTCATCTAAAGAATCCAATTGTTATGAAAAAAATCATGAGTCTCTATCAAGGTCTCTAGAATGTATTGCAATAGTTTTTTGATTGACATTTTATCACAATTTTTGCAAAAAAATTTAGATTACCATATGTCGAGAAAACACGAAGAATATCTTCAAAAAATTGTAACTTTTACAAATTTCTATATTAGAAGCTAAAAAACTACAGAGTTGTTGTTCCGATATAATATTTTGAGAGAAAAAATAGTTTGTAAGTCAACTTTGGAAAAAAAGGTATTTATTTTGCACATAGAAGGTACAGAGCGTCAAAATTAGTTGATTGGTGACTCACACCGAGAGTGTCAACTCATTCCAAACTGAAACGACATTAATTACCAAAGGAATTGATGCCTGTTCTTTCAACGTCCACGAAGCTTGGGCATATGATAGCCAAAGCAGAGCAGGATTCATGCCGGGAAAATCCTGCCTTTTCTTGAATATCGCTGCCATACGACAATTCAGAGGCAGAGGATTACCCTCGCAGTGGTCGACGTGACTTCAATGAGGGAGTAAAGTCTGGGATCAACTGGCAAGACTGTCAGAGTGTCAAAGTGATGGCTGAAGAGAAAACGTACCAGGGCGCCAGGCAGAGCACGTGCGATAGGTAGCAAAGGGATAGGGGGCGATAAAAGTGGAGTGGAGGTGCAGAGACAGAATAGAAGCTGTCAGACTGAAACGAAGAAGCGTAATAAATATATGAAAACGGCAAATGGAAGTGAGGAATGTCTTCTCTTTTTAAGCTGCCCTTCTTAGGGAATTGAATCCAATTTTGGGAATCATTCTTTAAGGGGCTAAAGGTAGAAATTAGCATATCATCTTCCTGCGATATCCTCTTGAAGTGTCCTTCAATGGTATTATCATAAATTAATTACTGAAATTTCTTTCTAATGAGGTGTTCATTACCTATATATGTAAATAGGGAAATGTAAATATTAATTAGTACGAAGCGCTTTATCAGCCAATATGGAAATTTAGATTAATGATCAGCCCTGGTGCCTCGTTAAAATAAGACTCAATTAATTTAATTGAACGTTCGCCCTTATTTAAGAGGAAAATTATTATATTATCCCAGCATAGTTTAAATTCATGAACAGGCGCAGCTATAAAGATCGTTTCGGCAGATGTTTTTGTTAAGTGAAACTTTTAATGGAACATTAAATTTTCTTGATATTCTATTAAACATCACGCAATCTCCTAGGGTTCTTTTCAGAGAATTCTGAAATTCACCTGCGTATTTGATAATTTTAAAAAATTCTATCACAGTCTGTGAAGTTACGTTGCTTTGCTCATAAACATTTCTGGGATCTCCATCTATGTGTTGCACGACATTGAAATGATTAATAACTTCGTCCTCACTATTTTCTTATTCATTAGGTGCCAAAGTACTTCCTGATCCGGGTGTTATACAAGATAAGGATTACATTCTGAATTAATGGACTGAGGTTCATTTATATTTATCTTTCCCGCTACGCCTAACAAAAGCAGCTCGTACAAAATGTCACGTGTAGCATAACATTATATGAGGCAGTCAGAGCAACAACGGACCAGCACACATTAAAATTTTTTTTCCTATTTTATATGGTTAGTCGAACCTATTGGAATACGTTATTGCTACTAATTCAATTTGGAAAAAATGGGAGTTAGTCCGTTGTTGCTCTGACTGTCTCATATGTGTTGCCTGCGCCCGTACGGTGATCTTAATCCTCACTAACAATAAGCGACAAAATTCTGCTTTTGAATGAAAGTATCCACAGCTGGCGCGAATCTTTGCGGGCCGGGTTCCATAATTGTGCGGGGCACAAGAAACGCATTTGTATTGTACTTCTAAATTTTATAATAACAAATATCTATGCATAGGACCCCGCCAAATTTACGATTATCTTTTCCTGAGTCACGGGGCCATTTAAAAATTGTTTATAATAATAAATTTCTATGCATACTGCCAAATTTACAATGAGCTTTCGTGGACCGCGGGGCCTTTTAAAGGGAAATAAGCTCTATCCTCGATTCCATGATTAAAAATGGGGGTCGTGCTTTATGCTAGAGATGCTCTTGCAACCTCTTCGGTAGCTTTCGAAACGTAGCAGAATAAACGAAGGCGAGGTATCCTCGAAGTCGAATGAGCGAACACGAAGCCCTCCTCTCCCTTAACATTTATCTTGAGGCTTACTGCAGGTGAATTCACTTCGTCCCGGCTTTGCATTGTTTTCATACACTCCGCCGGCTCTCGGGGGAGCCCTCGAAAATGGCCCCGCTCTCGCAAAACCGAGTCGTTAGCTTCTGTGCGTGCAGAGCGATCGTTTATTTCGCGGTGGAACGCCAAGGAAAATTAGGGCTTTTTCTCACGGCAGTCGGTTGCTGGCGACTAGGTACTCTAAACGGTCGTAGTTCTCACCGTCAGAACCACAGATTTCCCTTCTTAGCTCTCCCTCCTACCATACTTCACATTTGCATTCGTGTTAGACAAGCTTATCAACGTGTCCGTCGTCATAGCCTACCTGACATCAATTTCATTGTTAACCCATCACCGCTGACAATCCATCCTCCACCGTTGCAATTCTCACTACATAGCACAAATTCCAAGCAATCAGACATACCGAGAGACTGGCAAAAGCTTGACACAGAGATCCGTGAAAGTTGAAATTCACATAGAGATTGCTGAAAACAGAGCTATAATTTATAAACACATGCACCATTCGGGAGAAAGTATAATAACATCAACCCTTCGCGCTGCGACACTCCACCGACTTTCATATTTACAAAAAGCTCGCTCGCTGCCACGATACATTCTTTGTCGGGCCCAAGAGCACGACGTATAAAAGGCTGTTTAGTCGACGCGCTGGATGCAGTTGACGTGACAAGGGCTTTGCATAAAATCGCCATGAATCATTCGGCACGTTAGGGGAGACAGGCCGAGAGTGTCACTGGTCGTGCTTCGCGTCGGGATCAATGAAATTTCCGGGGACAAAGGGACAGGGAATGTAATTAGATATCGCGGAAGTTGACGTGAAGTTCATCCAACTGCTGCGGCCACTGGCTGCAGTGTAACTTCCGGTCGACGTTAATGCGATTGTCCGTGTATAGAGAGCTCTTTGTATTCTCTGTATGGCTGATCGAAGTTCGCCACTGTCTGCGCGATTATTTCCGTGGTTTTCGCCAGTGGTAATCTGGCGAACAGCGTGCCGAACAATAACTGGCACTTTGCAACAATGTCCCTGGGGAATAGTTTGCAAAATAGCTAGTGTTTCGCCGTGCATAGGAGTTTAGACACGGTATACCTAAGGGAAGATACTTCTAGTGAACGGGAAGGTGCTCCTTTATTGGGGCTGATTTTAGAATTGATTTTAAAGAAAGAAATTGAAAATGGTAACAAAATGGTAACAATACTTTCGCTTGTGACTTTCCTAAAATAAAACGTCTATTATCTATTTTACCTAACATCGAAAGTGAAGAGGGTGATCTTTAAACACAGAGGCTTTGGGAAGCTTTAAAAACAATTCACTTTTTTATATTGAATTAATTGCAGTGTCTTTGTAGGAAACACTGTGAGTGTCAATTATAAAAAATAAAATATTTTTGACGAAATATGTTCTGCGTGCCAATGATAATTTTGTAGCATAGAATTTTAACGCAATTTCCCTTTGTAAATAAGTTACCAACCGCCCTAAATGGTGGTACCGCTATAGGAAACAATGTAAGAGCCAATTATGCGATAGGTATACAGCACATGTGCTTTCATATTTAATGAATGGCACATTCAATTTTCTCTACAGCTAAGAGGTGCCACATACAGGGTTTTCTACAAACACGATTCTTTTTTTTTTATTGGATTATTGTATACTGAAGCATATTTAGCTATCGAAGCAAATGAAATTTCGTAAATAATTTAAAGTCAGGGAAGTTTTTTCTCACAGTGTTTTCCACGAGAGCTCTTCAATTTTGAAATTGTCTCATCTCTTTTGGAGTAAAATAATTGACGGTATTATTCCACGAAAGAGACCCTCATTATCCTAGGGACACCAAATCTCCAAATCCACCCCTGTTAACAGTAAAATTATAGCTACCAATTTTATCGAAACATATATCCTCAGCGATGCACGATATTTGGTAGTTCTACTGAGTACTTGGTGTAATAACAGAAGTTTAGAAAAATTTCGGCGCTTGAGGAAGGATAATACGGATCCAATTAATTTTCATCGTATCTCATCTAATTCTCCAAATAGAAAGTCTCTATTCCCGTGTAATTTCCATCCCGGCATCTCATCCCACACTGAATAATATGGGGCGATAATCCGGAAGCTCGAACAAATTTCGGAATAATAGAGCGAATCGAGAAGTTATCTCGCAGATCCGCTGACGGTATGAAAATCCTCGGCGAGGATATACCCGCGATTGTACTCGTAAACTGATGAATAATGCATGGCCTCCAGACTCAAGGCCGTTCCTCTAGGTATCGAAACTAACGTGCATGCACGATCCAGAAGTTAAATTCGTGTAGCTTCTATGCCTGACAATAATCAGGCGTCCCTAATTTAAGCTTCGACTTTGTGACGACGAAAGCCTACCGTGGCTCAAGTCGTTCCGTGATATGTTCGTTTCTGCTACTTTTATCGATAGATGGAAACGTTGGAAGGTATAAGGAAATTAATTTTGGTTTCAGTGGCAGCAGGGGATTAATGGAATTTACGAGGCTGGATACGCGATATCGTTGGTGGCGTTGCTATTCTCGCTGGGCATCCTCACGTATTTCCGGTGAGTGGATTGCGAGGCGGAGTCGAGTTTCGGGGATTCTTGAAATTCTTAAATGGACAGGATCGCGGGAAATGGAACGAGCTAAATGAGGAAAGTGAACATTTAAATACCCTTCGGATCGCAGGAAGATATGTTGCATCGCAACTTTGAAGTTCAAGCTTTGCAGCAAAGGGGTGCAGCTCCATTTTTGGCAGGTTTTGAAAATATTAAGTGAGCTTTAAGGCTCAGGAAGTAACCATCAGAACGATATTGAGAAGAGCTCCAAAGCACGTGTCACTTCAACCAGAAGAAAAAAGACAAGATTGTGTGAACCCACACTTATCTTACTCATTGCGTGAAAATATATATTTTTCAATTAGTGTTCTCTTTATAATTGTATAAACATTTTTTTCTAATTTACTCGAAGCTGGTAAAGATGGAGCTGTACCCCTCTTGCTGCAAGGTCCTGAATTGCGAAAGGAAACCTCGCTGTCAATTCTAATATTCTAGAATTTAAGTTCGTTTCGATTCCTGTCGACTGGTATTTCGCTAGAAGGAAATGGGAGACCACTGGGAATTCTGGGGTCACGTTTTATCAGTATGTTTATTGTTCCTTTCTGAATACAGCTCCCTGAGATGCGCAAGGATCACCCTCCACATGAACCTGTTCGCCTCGTTCGCTGTAAATAACGCTCTCTGGCTGGTCTGGTACAGATTCATCGTCGCGAACACGGATTTACTGTTAAACAATGGGGTACGCGCAAAGCCATCCTTCTCCCCAGACTCTTCGCTCAGCTCGACTACAGTTGGCACAAAATCAAATGGCCTCTTACAGCCACTATACTCGCACATGTTTGAAAAAAAAAACTCAGCTTCTCTTCCCATTATATTAAAAGTGAAACTTCGTTAAATTCAATTCAACGTTGCTTAACCACACAACGAATTAGATAAAGTTAAATTTAAGAACGTAGAAAACCTAGACTTATTAGTTTTTAGTAAAAACTTCGATTAGCCAATGAAATTGTTATGAAATGCATAAAAATTGAAGCTTCAAATGAAAGGAGGACAAGAATATAGCTCTTCTATGTCTAAGCAAGTGATACAGGTCAATGATAATTCAGACTAGTTCTACGAATTCGTATACAGAAACTGTTGTCGCGATATAAGGAAACTGAGGTGATCTGTGCTAATATATCTCAGCTTGTTCTTGCTAAATAGCCCGTAAAAGGAGAGCCCACGATTTTTAGATAACGTGCCGTCTCTTGCACATCGTCCTCCACTACTTTCTCCTCACTAATTACGCCTGGATGTTGTGCGAGGGTTTCTACCTTCACACCCTGCTCGTTAGCGCCTTCACCAGCGAGCACAAGCTAGTGAAGTGGCTGATGGCGCTCGGATGGCCTGTGCCAGCAATCATCGTCACGATTTATGCTTGTTTGAGGCTGACGAGCGATGATCCCGAGGACACTGAACAGTAAGTATACGAAAAATCATTTGAGTTTTAATGCAAACAACCCCATTCACCACTCCTTGATCATTGACCATCGACCCTCGATCGTGAAACTGTTCACTCCAAGAAAGAAAATTAAATTCAAGGGAGTTAAATGAAACAAATGAACATTCGATTACTATTATGTATTAAAATAGATTTCCTTTTCTTTTATTGAGATAAAAGTACCCCGGCTCCCTGTAGGTACATTAGCACCATACATACATACACTTCTGCCAACATAGTACGGGACAACAGAAATTACTATATCACATGGAAAGTATATATCTGATATACCCTTAATGGTATTTACATCACAGTATCTTACAATCAGTATTTGATTATCTTATATTATATGTTGTTTCAGTATCACGTAAACTTATGCGTATTTACAACTCAATATTACATTTGTTTAAAAAGTCGTTAATTATAATAAGAGCCCTTATAATTATAATAATATCTTTCGGAGGCTTTAGATTGCGTTTCCTTAACTGGAGTAGCATATTGGGTCTATTCGTATTATAATTAAGACAGTCCCATAGGAAAAATATATTTTCTTATCGATCCTCTGTACAATACGGCACCTATATATACGTAGATTTTTATTTTACCTTTCGAGCGAGCTTCAGCCACAACACAGTTTGTATTGCCTTTTATTTCGGGCAATGCATGCAAGGAAGGTAGCCAAATTACAATTACGCCCGGAATATTTAAAAATCAGGAGGCGCATGCACGGTATTTGCAGGCTAGGATCTGGATATCTGTTCGCCGGGAAATCCGGGGCGGCTTTCAAATAACACAAATCTCCCCAGGCATTAATTAAACAACCATACCAGCATGGCCTCCGACCGTGTGGTATAGTTTCTCGTAGAAAATTTCAATTCACACGTATCATACGCGACAACGAAATTCCACGCTCCTTTTTATAATCAAATTCCCGCGGGAAGCTATGCGGGCAGGATGCTTTGTCGGATATTTGATACGAGCAAATATTCTGAGCTATCGATACATTCTGAAGCGCGCCGCGGAAATATAGAGGCAGACGGACTCTGAAAATGGACGAAAAATCTGCTTTCGAGGGACTTGTATAAAAGTCATCGAATTTGTATAACAAAAAACAGGCGTGGACCGTAGCTCATGGTATGAATGCGTGAAAAAACAGGGTGCAGGTGGAAATACGTTTTCCGGGACAACACTCGATTGGCTAGATTAACAGCGACGCAAGGCGTCACTAGATATAAACTGGCAACATAAAATGCCAGGCGAAACTATGCCTTTGATACGATATCTCTCAGCGGTGCAAATGGATCGAGTTTCGCGAGTCACGAAGTCCACTCGATGTCAGGGAACCATCCGGGCAACATAAATCTAGTTGCGAACAAACTGCGAACTCGGGAAGAGGTTTAAACGAAGCAATCGCGTAAAATGGAAAAGGATCGACACTTTATTCTCGTCCTCGTGGAAAATATGTTAGAAATATTTTCCAAGGTTTCACCGAAGCGGCCGGGAATCACGCTGCCCTACATCGTCCGTAGAATCAGCAGCGTGGTGTCCAACGAGGTTCTTCCCTTTCGAACCGTCGTCAAGCGTCGAATAAATCACGGGAGGCAGGAAAGTGGCCATGTGCGGGTTAATTAATAAGCGGCGCGCAGAATCGCAGGAAACCGCGAGAGTGCGACGACCAAGGGGCGGCAGAGTCGAGCTACCGCGTCGCGTTAATTTACCGGGTCGCGCCGGGTCGCACAAGGGATGCAGAGAAGCCCGCGTGCAGACGTGACGGCGTTGCAGAGGCATACCGAAACACCGGGCACTGGATCAAAACCGAGGCAGTTGAGTTACCGTCATTTGCCCCCGAGGACGGCTCTCCCGAAATCCATAATGAACAAAGAGATCCTGGCGGGGCAAATTAATGAGCGAAAGGACATTCCCACGGAGGCATCGCGCGGCTCTCCTCGTGGGTAAATGACCCCTGCGACGTTCCCGAGTATTATACTGCGGCTTTGGATTTTTAGAGGACATCAAAGGGGACGTTGGAATAGATCGACGAGCTCGAGAGTGAGATCGATGGGTGGAGAATTTTAGGATTGATTTGGAAATTAGCAAAGATTACAGAGGGAATTGGAAATTCAGTTGGGAGAAATTTAGGAAAGGGATTTGATAGGTTTCGTAAGTCGGATGGTGTGCGTTGACTTTGATTGAGAAGTGGCCAGTATTTTGGGAAATGTTTCACAGTTTTCTTGGGATTAATGGGGAAGGGAGGGATTATTCCCTTTTCTGGGTGAAATGTGGACAAAAGTGTGCTCGAACCATAGGTAATAGAAGAGACCCGAACGTTTCATTTATGCTTGGTTTACTCTACTTAGGTAGTAGTTTTACGCCACTACTGGGCGCGATATGAGGATGTTTTTACAGCGAAATATATAGAGGGCTTAAAAGCCAATCAGTGTATAAGCCCATTAGCATTATAACCGATATTTATACTGTTTGCCATCTAAATAATTTTGCCTAGTAATTCAGTAAGTATAAAAGTGGTAACTTAATTCATTTATCAATTGAAATTATTAACAATAAAGAGGGAACGTTGGACTTACACTATTGACTTCTGACTGAGCCCTCCACATGGTAATCGACAATCTCCAGAGCCGTCTTAAAAGCAATTCACTGGGATGTACTTACGGGGGCCCCTGCCCACCGACAGGAATAGGACTTAAAATCGGACTTGGGGCCCTGGCGACTGCCCAACGTGCCCATGCCTAAAGACGGCACTGACAATCTCCACGGTTTACACGACTTTTAATAAAAATACAAGGTATTTGTTACACTTCTACATTGCACCGTTAATGAACGTAGATGCTGGATCAGCGAGGGAAACTACATGAACGTGCTGGTCTATCCCGTCTGTGTTTCCACCCTGCTGAACCTGATGTTCCTCTTCAACATCGTGCGAGTCTTGCTGATGAAACTGAGGGCTGGTCCCACGATCGGGACTCAACCTTCCAGGTCCATGCGCCAGGCATTTCGGTAACTAATAAATCACACTGTTCTTCTGATACGTTCTTATTTTGATAGCAGTGAAAAGAAAGAGAAAATTAAAATCAATAAAAAAAGTGAAAGTTTTTGGAAAAGCGGTAAAAGAGTAGATAAGTAGAGAAGCAATAAAAAACTGTTATCTCTTCTGAATATTACATGTACTAGTTGCTTCGTTCGAGTTAATGGTAATTGATTCCCCATTACCGCAGGGCAACGCTGCTGCTCGTACCTCTTCTGGGCCTACATTACCTTGTCATTCCATTCAGACCGCCAAAGGATCATCCCTGGGAACACTTTTACCAGATCCTCTCAGCCATAACGGCCTCGTTCCAGGTAAACTAACTCGGTACTTCCGCTGGGAACCTCGATCCCGCTTAAGCAAATTCTGCCCGGGCTAAAACCTGCCGTTTCAACACCCGGGAAAGGAGAACCTTCTCATCTTTGTGAATGAAATATAAAAGATAACGATATAGTGGTAATAGTGATACTATCTGAAATTCGTTTCAGCTTGTGCACCGGAAGCTTCAGCGCGCCATTCTATTTGAGCGTCGATTACCGCCGGTTCGGGCGTTTAAAGAATTTACTTCTCGTTATTATCGCGTAACGGGGGAGATACAGAGTATATCACTGGTACATATAGTCAGCGGCGCACTCAGGATTTAATCTTGAGGGAAGCCGAGCTGAGCATATAAAAATATTTTTAATACAAATATATTTAAAAAATAAAATCCAGCTTTCTTTTCTCTTTACGAAGCCCCTTCTTTGAGGAGTGCGTAAGCCCCTTCACCCCCCTCCCTCAGTGCGCCACTGCATAAATATATATATATAGAAATTTTTACGGTAATAATCGAGTGATTTTTCCTTTACAGGGTCTGTGCGTCGCTACTTTGTTCTGTTTCTGTAACGGCGAGGTGAGTCACGTTCGTTGCCGCATCCCTGATTAGACGGAACCCGCGGGGAGCAGACTTCATTAATAAACATTACTTTTCTTTAGGTAATAGCGCAATTCAAGAGGAAATGGGAGGGCACGGCTCTGCTGCGAAACCGAGCCAACTCTTGCACGGCCACCACCGTCTCGGTACGGCAAATTCAAAAGACACAGAACCATGGTTCCGTAGTAATGAAAACGCCTTAATGAAACACCATTCGCACGCTCATATCCCTCCATTTGCCCCCCGCCCCGCTTTTACCGCGATCTTCCCTCGCAGGAATGTTCGAATCGCTTCCAGGAGTGGAAGGAATCAGAGATGGCAAAATTAATTCGAATCGCGGGAGTGAGAATACCATGAAATAATTACCGGTAACAGTTTGAAAGTCTGTGAAATTGACTAGGCTCTGTGCACCATTCAATAAACCCTGAAAAAAGTCAATTGATCATCACGAACTGCCCCCTTCATACACTAGCTACCACCTTCGAAAAGAAAGGTCGGGTCTCTTTCAAACAGACAGAAACTATACCCATGGTGATTCGCAGTTAAATTTCGTTTAGATTATAGCCTGAAAGTGGTCTCGTTAATTCTACACCAGTCCCTGGCTAGCACCCCGTAGTCGATCATCCTGCACCAAAGCGTATTCAAGCATCAGCGCGGACAGCGTAGGGAACACGAGTCGCGGTAGAAATAGAAATTGCACGGCTGGTCAATGGCGCGATGCGGACTTGGACAGGTCCGGTTAATTTATACTAACACGTCGGCCCTAAGCAATGCGCCCTAAACGAAGGAATGATCTACTAACGTGGTAGCGAGTGGCAGAGAGCGAGAGAAAGGGCGAAAGAGAGAGAGAGAAAGAGAGAGAGATTGTCCGTGTCGTGCCAATGACAAAACGTGCCCGAGTCAAGTCCATTGTGGGACGTCGACTGTTTCAGTTTATCCGCTCGACCGCAGGTCCGATGGCGGGAGAGGAGAAGGTGTGACTATCAGACCTCCGGGCAGCTGGACGAGAAGCCCTTAGACAGCCGGCAAACTGTGCAACTGGTCGCCGGCCATCCTGTCGCCAATAATCTCAACAATCATACCCAAGTGCTGGTCAAGTCTCAGGACTCTGTGAACAATTTCGAGCAGACGCAGTGTTGATGCTCCCCAGGTGAAGCTGGCGTTCCAAGGAACGCGAGACGACAGAAAGCTCAGGCTTCGAACTGAGCATCCCCTAGTAGCATTTATTGTTGGCAATTTGATGGCCAACTAATTCCCAACTTGGGAAAACCATGGGCCAACCAGAAATGCTACTAGGGTCGTTGATGATCAGGACATGGGCGTCTAGAGGAGGGTGCAAAGGGGCAGCCCCCCCCCCCTGGCTTTTGAGAAAACATCGCTTATTTTTCAAAACTGATCTTCGTTAAGTTTATACTAAAAAAGGGAATATTTTTAAATTTTTAACTAAATTGGCACTACAAAATGGGTTAAAGAAACAAGAGGGGTATATTTTTCTTTACCATCGTCCCAAAGTTTCCCTACCCTCCCCTTTGGAAAAAGTGTCTGAATGCCCTTGGATCAGACGTTACCATTTGGAGAGGAACGATGGATTGGATAGAAGGCGAGAGGGACATCACGGAAGATCAAACTGTGATTTTTTTTAAACGAATGACGAGTAAGAAGTGGAACTCTGTTGAGATGAATTAAATATTTGTAAAGGGCAGATATAAGGGAATAAGGGCTCGGGTGAAGGAACACTGTAACTTGAAAGTGAGAAGTTTGTTAATTCTGAAATTGAATTCTGAGAATAACTAAACTGATTTAGTTGTAACTCGAACGCTTAATGAATTGAATCTTTTGTTTTCTTAAGATTGCCATCAGTTGCGGCGATAAAGAGGGCAATGGTATTGTGTTTGTATATCGGTGAATAATAAATTACTAACTGTGTATATGGTGTAGCGTTTATGGGATAGTATGAAAGAAGAATGTCGAGGGTAATGCGTCCAGGAGTTCCTGGGAATTTCGGTCGGAGGACAGAATAAAACAGAACTGAATTTCTCCAGTGGATGGTCATGCTTTTTATTTGGTAAAAGAAGAACAATTAATACGATTCGTATGAATCGCGTTGCGTAATTTTTATATAAAATAGTGATTTTATAGAAAGTGTTCGCCGCGAATGCATTTATCGTCGATACACATCTAACTAACTGTGCAAGAAACTGTACGAATCCTTCTAACATATAAAGATTTACAGTTCAGACTGGTGATAGAATTAATATCGCCCCGTCCCGTTCGCTTAATTTTACCGTCAGGGAAAGAATACGAAAGAATTTCAGGAAAATACGGGGGACTAGTAAGTTCCATATATTTTACGGAATAATGTTACAAATAAAATTAATAGGTATTTTAACGATATGATTACAAAAAATATTATAGTCTTGATGAATACATATTGTTATGTGGACGGTTGAGATGCCGATAAATATTGCATACCTTCGTTCGGTTACAATGATAGAGATAAATCGTAAAGTTATAAATAATTTAAAATAACAGAGAAATTAATTTAAAATACATTAGATGCAACAAAGTGTTCTGTCTTTGTATATTTAGAAAATTAAGATGTCTTCTGACTTTGGTCGCAATAAAATAATAACTAAAAATTAGAATTACAAACGCATGTAAAAATATTTCCAAAAGTAAACACGTATTGTATTTACACGTTTATATATATATATATATATATATATATAGTTGTTTAATTGAATAAATAAATACGTAGATTCAATTGAATATTTAGTTGATTAAATATTACAGCCTCTGCACATTTAATTAAGTAAATATTTCACGAATGTATGTATTTATTTAAATATCTCATTAAACATCGATGTGTATAATTGAATGTATATGTTTAAGGCCAGATTATATTTGCTATCCTCGG
Source organism: Andrena flavipes (assembly GCA_963971345.1). Lineage (NCBI taxonomy): Eukaryota > Metazoa > Arthropoda > Insecta > Hymenoptera > Andrenidae > Andrena > Andrena flavipes. The sequence goes on from OZ020481.1 coordinate 39,056,176, forward strand.
CAACGTAAGGGCGATAATAACGCTCGATAAAAGATTCACACTGTGATTATCCAAAATTTGCCTACCGGAAATATGCTTTACACCTTTCCCGGGGCGTTCCACGACTACTCCTTTCTCATCGATCCCTGCGTGGAAAGATCAGGCGATAAATTTTATTGCGTAACACCGAATCCATATTGAAGAATAATAGAACGTAATTTACCAGAATATTGTAAAGTAGCTCCTAGAACAGAGTCCAAAATACTTCCGACGAAACCTCCAATTCCTCCGACGATAATGATAGGCCACTGTGGAGCGGCTAATTGAAGCACAGCTGTGTCTACAGTGTACAGTACGGTTAGATAATAAAAGAGACCCACTGTCAAACCTCCGAGAGCAGAAACGAAAAGACCTACCCAAGAGACACCACCATTTGTTCCTACAACCATGAAAGAATGGCATTAACATCATCTTAAGATGTAAATAAGAGGTATTAACATATATACCTCTTGGTACTCTCTTTCTCGATATAATCAGAAACGGATCTCTACTACCAACAACTGATCCAATCTCCGAAGCCCAAGTATCTCCGTTGCAACAAGCGAAAGCCCCTGAATCATAATAAGCGTAAGACATTTAAGTATCGCCTCTGAAAATAGGAAGCCGATAGTTGGCTGCTATAAATATACCTAGAATTCCTATCGATAGCCAGGAACTCCTGTAATTCTTATCGAAATCAATGGGTCTCTCTCCGCATCCTATGTCCAGTAGGTAAAAAAGTGCCAACTGCGTCGCCATGCCGCCATTGCACAGAACTTGAACCCAATTCCTTTGGCCACCCTCTTTAAATTCTGCTTCCAACTTTCTCTTTTTGTGAGAACGAAACTTTGTCACCTTAGAGGAGGTAACAAAGAATGAGAAGAGACAAGCCAGATGTGTGAAACTTGTAAGTGTCAGAATAAAACCCATGAATAATCCTGTAATGTAACATTCAGCAGCTACATTAAAACATATATGAGCGAGCTAAGCAGAACCTGCATAGAATAAATGCTGCGTACCTCTTCTCGAAACAATACAACATATCTTATTAAACATCCGCGTTTTACATTACATTTCTGACACGTGCATTGCCGCGTCGGACAACGAACGGAACATCTACGCAATCATTTTACCCGAGTCATACAGATACAACTAACAATGCTCCTAATCAACTTTACGCGACTCGTTTGTTTTTTTGTCTCTACAATATACAATGAAATTACATTCGACCTGATACCGTCTTGCATTTTAGAATCGATAAGGCATTTCATTACCAAGAATGGCGCCGCTGACGTCTACGCTTTTCTTTTTCCATCCCCAGAACGCCATGAAAATGGGAATCACAACCGAGGCTAGCCACCTCCATGGCGATACCACCAAGTCCTCTGAAATAGAAACGTTCGGTTGTGAAGGCATTTAGGGTGAAGCGATGACATAGCGACGGAACAGGGCGAGCTGCGTTTAATCGTGTCTCACATACTGTCAAAGTGATCCTCGGGGTCGGGGTGGAAGGTGGAATAAATCACGTTGACGATCCAGAAGAGCATAGAAATTGGAATTGCACAGGCAGTAAGAAGAACCGGCACTAGCACGTGCGATCGTTGTTTCCCATTGTCCTTCGTCAAAATCATGGTTAAGACTTTGATAAGCGATTGGTGGCCGTAATTGTTACAACCCTGTTTGCTCGATCAGGTCGAGAATTGAATTATTGTACTTAAAAACGTTATTTAGCAATGGAGACAAAGGCACTGTGCATACGTTCATTTGCGATCCCCCATATCGTGCGAGAGACATTAGTGTACGCAAAAATGCATACGCTTCGCGTCAAGTATCAATCATCGTTTCTGAGTAAATAACTATGATTATTAAATCACGTGTATTTTCCTTCAGATAAGATACAACCTGAAAGTTACAGGAAAGTTACCGAATTTCGGTATAAATATTCATAAATATCGAGCTTAGCAAACACACATGGCGATTGGTTCACACACGAAGTATCGCGTTTCGATTAAACTTTAAGGGCAGGTAATTGTTTAAACTTTTCACTTACATTCACTGGGGTATATTTAGTTAGCATATGGGTAACACATCAAAAGAACATTTCTGAGATTAATTTAATCTCAGAACCATTTACGTTGAAGTAACCATCAGCAAATACTATATCTGTCTGCGCGTGTTTACTTTATTTTTCTTTCTATTCGGAACATTTCGTAATTAGGTAATGTTCTTTTAATTATAACTTCTGTACTAATTGCGTTTGTTCATTAAAGAAATACGTTTGTTCATTGCAATCTATATATATATATATATATATATATATATATATATAGACAGCTCAATGCCGACGATAACCCGTGGACAGATTCTCTTGGATTGAAATGATTGTTTGGTTAATTGCTATAATTCTTTGTTTATTTGCAATGCGAGGATGTTTCCCTCTTGTACGGACTCTACAGACTATTATGCAATCATTTTTAACAACAAAATTCTTTATTTATGACCCGATAAAGCTGTTTGAACATTTGCGCTGTTCGTGGACCTACAAATCTAGGCGACGCGTAGCGGCGAACAAACGAACTAAAAATATGAGTACCTGCCCTCGGCTGGCGTTGGCGTGTTTTGACGTCAATTTTTTGGTATGCATAGTGTGTAATAATTGCCCATAACCAGGGCCGCCGCGAGGATGGTTGGCGCCCTTATGCAAGAAAATTTTTGGCGCCCCCAAATTTTTGCACCTGTTTTCTATTTAATATGTTTTACCTTTACGAGGTACAATGAAAAAAAAAATATATTTACATTTTGTTTATATGGGAGTTGGATTCCTTTATTATTATGTTTGCGATATAGTTTTTAGCGCCCCCTTCGGCTAGCGCCCTTATGCAACGCATTACTTGCATAATCGGTTCCGCCGGTCCTGCCCATAACTTATTAACTATACTTGGAATAGTCAGAAAATTCACAGAAATAAGTCAGAAGGGTCTCTATACTTTCATACAGAATACACAAAGCACGTAAATTAATTGGGGAAAAACTACATTTTCGAATTAGGCGAAGAGAGTTCACCCTACAACTGTTCCGCAATAGAACTCTCTCGTTATCAATAATTGCGCTTACCTCGTCGATAAATCATTCTATAATTAAATATAAAATCAATTGTTAATTACATGGAGCGTTCTTCAGGAATAAATGGAAGCAGGCAATTCGTTCTGAAATTCAACACCGTACACGTCTAATTGTATAATGTTTTATTGCTATGGTACACTTAAAATAAATTACAATATAACATCAGCCACAACATCTAACGTATTACTCGTATATTTAATCAGTAAATCACTTTTCGACTTGCAAGACGCGCGTTTCTCAATCACACTGTCAACAATAACGAGTGCCCGAACGATCGACGGTCGGGCGCGACAACATAACTTAAGGGTAACTTCTGCATTTTACTGTGTTCGTCCCGCATCTACATACATATATATTGTCTCGTAAATTACACAGTAAAAACAAATGTTCAGGCTGCGCGTTTACGGACGTACATAATAACGGCCATGTAAACGATCTACGTATGAATATAAAAAAGTGAGGTGAGAAAAACACAGCGAACGGTTCCTCTAACTATGGTACGCATTCATCACAATTGTCCAAACACACCTTCCCCCTCCCCCGTCCCTTCCCCCTTCCACGGGATATTATTATGTTTGTCGATCGCATCGATCAATTTATTAACGGCATCGTATTACAAATAATTCCACTGCAAGAGCTCATGCATCGCTGCAAAAATGCGCTACCAAAGGAAAGAAAAAAATGCCTCTTTGTTTGCGACCGTGTATAGTAATTCCTGAGATATGAAAATATTATTATTGTACTGAAAAATTCTTAGCAATTACAAACTCTAGATTGCCGCGGGTCGCGCGGCATCATTCTCATCTAGTGGCAGCGAATATTGAGGTGGGCACGCGTAGTAGCTTTAAAGATAACAGAGATATAGGAAGCGTTTCCTATCTCCTTTGTATCGACGCTAAACGAGGGAGAAATAATATTAACGAGCTAATATATCTGATGCCGGTCAGTGATATATTCCTCTGTGTGTTGTAGTGACTGTGTGTACAAGCGTTTCGCTTTACAGTAAAAATTCCTACGAAGCGCGAGGTACTTGCGCAGCCGGGCGCACATAGGGCCGCTTATGCAGGCGAATTCGTGGAATCCGCGAATGAAAAGAAAAAATGCATAGAGATACTTGACCGGTTTCGTTCGCCGTCTATGAACAGCAGCGTTTCGCGGTTCCCAATAGAAGATACTGCTGCACAGTATATACATGGTCACTTGATTACTGCAAGCTGTTTAACGAAATACTTAAGCCTAACATCTCATGTACGGGTAGCCGTACTCCCGCAAAGGGACAAACGTTTCTTTGATCGCCTGCGGCGATGCCCAGCGAAGGACATAGTGGGGGCCGCCAGCTTTGTCGTTTGTGCCGGACATCCGACTTCCGCCGAACGGCTGCTGACCAACAACCGAACCCGTCGATTTGTCGTTAACGTAAAAATTGCCAGCGGTGTACTTGAATTCTTCCAACGCTCTTCTCGCCCATTTCCTGAAAAATGGGATAGTATGCGATCAGATAGGCTCGGATGAGAGATTCTGAGGTGAATAGGAACACATACTCGTCTTGTCCAAATATCGATCCGGTTAAAGCGTAAGGCGTCGAAGATCCTACTAGCTTCATCGTTTCGTCCAGCTTCGAATCTTTGTAAACGTAGATCGTCAGCACAGGGCCAAATATCTCCTCCGTTATGATCTTATCCTTGGGATCTTTTGTTACTACTATTGTGGGATCAATGAAGTATCCACATCTGATGGAATGAACAAATTAAGAGACGACGACGATACTTATCGAACCGTGTAAAATGAAACGTACGAATCGTCGTATCCTCCACCACCAATTATTTCCAAGTTTGGCGATTTCTTGGCGTGCTCGATGTAGCCGGTGATCCTCTTGAACGCAGCCGCGTCAATGACGGCTCCGGTGAACACAGTGAAGTCTCTAACATCGCCAATCTTAAGTGAGTCGCGAATCGATAGGAGACCTTCTTTCACCTAAAAATGATAGACATTCGGTAACGAAACGGAATTCTTATAAACCCCTATCACGAATTTCAATTGTATCTTTGAGAAGGATACCATACGCACCTTAGGCCACAGCGATTCCGGAACGTACATTCTACTGCAAGCGGAACACTTCTGGCCGTTGAATTCAAAGGCGCTCCTTATGGTCCCGTAAATGACTGATTCCACGTCGGCGCTCGGGTGGATAAAATGATAGTTCTTGCCACCGCACTCGCCTATTAATTTCGGATAGTTCCTGTACTTATCCACATTTTGGCCGACTTGCTTCCACAAACGATTGAACGTCGGTACCGAGCCGGTGAAATTAATTCCCGACAAGTAAGGGGAAGCTGTTGTGGTGTCGCCAAAGACAGGACCATCGCATGGGACAAAATTCACTACGCCTGGTGGTACGCCAGCTTCTCTGCATACCTTGAAGATCCACCAGTTAGAAAGTATAGCAGTGTCGGATGGCTTCCACAGAACCGCATTGCCCTGCAAATAGTTAAAGGGATGGAAAATCTCTATGAGCTTACTTCTGCTGGGATCTGTACGCCAGACAATTTATACGACAGGAATGATAATGAAATGCGAACCATTAGAGCAGGCGTGTAGCTAAGATTACCACCAATGGCAGTGAAGTTAAACGGCGATACAGCTGCAACAAAACCATCCATTCCACGGTACCTCATCGTGTTTAAAGTTTCTTTCGAATCCGGTGAAATCGGGTGGTACTTTAAAGCCTCTTTAGCAAAGTATCCATGCATTCTGAAGAAATCGACCAATTCTGCAGCACTATCGATTTCCGCTTGGATAACTGTCTTGCTCTGTCCGAGCATCGTGGCAGCGTTCAACTGTTGCCTGTACTTGTTCGCTATGAGGTCAGCAGCCCTCAGCCAGATCTCCAAGCGCTCTTCGATTGGACATTTCTCCCATTCGCGCTGGGTCTTCACAGCCACGTCTATTGCCTTTTTGACTAGATCGGGGGTTGCCCAATAATACTTTGCAACTTTCGCTTTGTGATTATGCGGCTGAAAAATATTCCATTGTTATTGCCGACACAGAGTCCTCTGCCCGTACTATTATTATTATCACGTTTTATACCTTACCATGACTTGGTATCTACACAAATCTGACTTAATTTCCTCATCTCCGATGACCAATGGCACTTCTTCGCACTCACTGGCCATTTCATCCAGCACCTTCTCCAATTCTGCCCTCTCCGGGCTACCCTTCTTGTAACTGAGGAGTGGTTCATTTTTCAGAGGGAATTCGGGAACGTTCGGCACTGGTACTATCGTACCTAGACACCTGGCACTGATTCTATTCGAATAGAAAGTATGAAGTACATGTAAAGTTCTGTACGACCCAGTCCTTAGATGACGAAGTTTATTACACACTTTCCACCTCGATATTCGTGAACACATACACATGTTTATGTTTACTAATATGTAACAGATAAAGAGAACCTCCGTGAACAAATATTAGTCTCGGAGAGCCTGTGCTCCTATCATCACTAAATATTTGTCTGTGTACTTTGCATTAAGAGATAAATCTATAATGTTATCTTCACCCTGAGATTTCAAGGTTTAAACTGTTTGCTTCCTCCTAATCATATATATATACGTGAGAAATTCCTACAATTATGTGATAAATAGTAATAATTTAAACAATGACGACTGCGTAAAAATATGTAAATAATATAGGTGCTATCTGTACCCCCCATTTTACATATTTTAAAACAAGGCTGAATGAACATATTCGTAATTGTTAAGAAATATTACATAAGAAATGTTTCTACAAGTATCGCGAAAAAAAAGACGCGTGCGCGTGTTACATAAATGTGAAGGTCTACTTATTTCGAGGGGGGAAGGACGTTATTTTAAACTTGCCACATATGTCACTGTCAAACCAATACCATGGTCACAGGCGATTATGTAACGGAGATTTTACTGACCCATGTTATTGGAGTTATCGCTTTCTTATTAATTACTAGACATAAAATTCGATAACAAACGATGCTAATTGAATTAACCCGGCCAAGATCTAAGTATCAGAGATTCGTTCGACCATGAAACCCCGCGAAATTAACGTATTGGCGTACAGGGAGTGTACCCGTTTCGATTACAGAGCTGTCAATCAAATCTCAAGGCAAGGGACTTATAGCCACGCAATGGCATGATATCTTTTCCCTTTCACCGATATCGAATTTGATTTCCTCTCCGTTCATCGACAAAAATGTCCCGCCATCAATGAGCCGAGCACAATTAAAATGGCTGCGAGGTAAAAAAAAAGGATTGCATATCGATCGGCAAATATTGGGGCAATCGTTTAAAATTCCGCTGTGTAATTTATACATTACGAACAGGCGGAAAAATAACGCGTGCCGCGACACATGGTAGTAGCTGGTGTATGTGCGCTACGCGTATGGGTGTACAGAAATATCTCGTTTCAAGGACGCACATCTACACGCAAAGAATAAGGCTATTAATTTGAGGCACTCTTGAGAATACATAACGTGGTTCCATGAACCCTTAGAAGTGACTTTCCAAAAATTGCTTAACGATTAAGGTTGATATACAGGCGACCACAAAACTTTCCATCCATTCGGCGAAAATAAAACGGAGGCTGGCAAAATATTTATCTATATAGATAAGAATTATGAATAACGGGTAAAAAATGACAAAATTCTCGTCCGCTCCTTACTCAAAAGGTATATATGTGTACTTGAGGAAATACTCGAACGTATACTTGGCAGAAACGGCGACGGTACGCGTGTAGGAACCAACAATTTCTTAATTCGTTTCAAAATTTCTCAGTTAGAATTTAGGATATTCTTAACCGTGTCACAGAGGCGTTCGTTCAGTGTCATCGCAACAGACCTTCAAGACACCCCGTATATGCGTGCAACATACAGGGCTGGTTTAAGGAAGGCTGCAGCCCCGGGCCACACTTTCCACGGGGGCCCCGTTTTAAGCCTTCAGTTCTGAAACGATTAGCTCACTCAAAGATGCAAGATTTTGCAAAATTAAAGTTAAGAATAATACATTTTATTTAAAAGTTCATTTTACAATATCTTTCCAATGTTTGTCTTTTAATATTATTTTTCGTTATGACTGAATGTTATTTAATGTTATGCACAAAAAATTCCGATTTTTGAAAATTTATACATTTTATTATATGTTGTATAACAGATTTTGTTTACCCCTCCCCCCAACGCCCCGCTTTTCAACCACGGGGGGCCTCGCAGGTTTGATAGCCCCCGGCCCCAAGAATCTTAATCCGAACCTGGTGACATAATACCATTGTTTTATAGCATAACCAAAAGCCAGTGGCGGATTTAAGAAAAAACGGCCAGGTGGCAAACATTCTGAGAGGCCCACATTTTCGGGAAAATGAGGAGGTAGTTTACTAAAAGGGGGTAGGTGTACAGAAAAGTATGAAAAAAAATATAGTTTGGGTAAAATCATAATTTTTTTTACGGATGAGGCCCTGTGAACAGGGGCTATAATAGCTGAATACTGAATCATACTGAGTGGCCAATGGACATATAATTTGTTTACGTTTATTGTTGTTTTTAGTTATATACTAACCTAACCTGAACCAAACAGCGTTACATTGCCAGTAAAATAAACAATGCAGAAGTTTCAGAATACCAAATGTTCGGTTGCCTTCGCGGTTAGTGCTTACGGTTGCCACTCGTACTTGAAAATAAAGTATCTCAACTTATTATACGTAAATATACTCTATCCTTTTGAATAACAATAAAGTATGCGAAAATACTCTATTTCACGAAATGACATTACGTGAACCGTAACGCAATATTATTGTACGTATTTTCGAAACGTACACAAACCATGATCATTTCAAAGTAATTTCTTATCTTCTATCTGTTCCTGCAACTTTAGCATTCACTAAGAAAGTTTTCTTTGCCATGAATGTGAATTGGCGGGATGAGAGAAACAAGGCCTGTCTTAATTTAATAAAGAACGAATTATTTATATATTTTAATATGAATATTAAGTGCAATAATGCCATCGAGTTATTTGTCTACTTTCAAGTTATTCGAGCGTCCTTTTTTCATACTCCGCGAAAGCAAATTTACGTTATTTTCCTGTAAAACAATTGCAACCCTATTTGTGCATCTGACTTGCGATCGAAGTGGTATTAGAGACGGTGATCATCGCTGTATATACGCTTGGCAAAGCATAAGTAACTGAAAGATTCATGTGAAAGGTAAGATGTGCAGATCGAAGTATGGGCAATGGGCACGATCCTTGGTTTGAAGGTGGTCTAAACGTAAGCGGTAGCGCAATAGAGAGAGAGAATCGCGTTGCCAAAAACGTTGGTCAATGAACTGTCAAACGGCACCTTTCACGTCCATGTGGCATTACAGTGGAAAATTCCGCACGGCCCGGGAAGAAGCCTAACCTTCTCCTATTTAGACGAGGAAGGAGCGAAGAAGGATAGGGGAAATTAGACGAAGAAGACGAATCAGGACCAATAACACGCTGATAAGCTGACGTCCTATATGCACGCGCGCCCCTTCGTTTACGGCGTTGCACAGTGCGTGTGTCAATGCGCGAAAAATAATCAATAGACTTTGCTAGGGCTAGATAAGCCATCATAGAACAGGCGATTACGAACTAGAGGATTTATATTCTAATCTCCCTGTATACGTTCCCGCCCATGTTATATTTTCAGTACTCACTTTTGACTGTTAGCTATTAACGCTTGACGGCAAAGGCTCAACATCGTTCTTCCGTTCTGTTCACTTTCTCTTCGTAACTTCTGGCATGTACGCCCTTTCACCCTATGTCAAGTAGGCTTTACAGGGCTAGCAACGTGTCTCGTCCACGACAATCACCGCAAGGATCGACCGAGATGCCGAATTGTCGAAACTACGACGACCGCCACTACCATCGAGCAAATACGTGAGCCAAACCTCCCCCCACATGATCCCCACCCTCCTCCAATTCTACTATGAAACAGGGCCGTAATCAAGTCACAAAAAATAAGGTGTGCGGTAATCAGACTTTCTTAGTATTTCTTCGATGCTGGGTGACCTTGGTTTCAGGATAGATTAACGGGTCTTGAATTATTCTGCTTGGAAATATGTATAATGTTACAGAGAAAAGTGCACAAAAATTTGTACATACATTTCATTGACTTTTCGTATTTATTTAAATTTCTTGGGCATTATTATTATTATTCAGCGATGAGGATGAACGTAATATTGTTGGGCCTGATAAGAATTTTTCAAGATTGACTAGTGAAGTCCTGAAAAGTTTAAACTTGTTTTTAGAAAGAAATGTACGTCGAAGGTGTAAGCTCAAGGTGTATGTACACGCGTTATGTAAGAAAATCTATTTCGGCGGATTACTAATTTCGTAGGTTTCGGGAACACTTAACTTTTAGTTCCTTTTTTTTTTTAAAGAACTGTCGATGGATTAATAAAGTAGGAGGCCACTGCAGTTTGTACAAAGTTTAATAATGTAATAATCTATTAAGTTACATAAAGTATTATTAGCGAACGAGATCTCCTTAGTTATCTTCCTGTTGCATCTGCAGCTCGCGTAATAATTGCGCTCTTTGCTTTTCTAATTCATCCTCGGAGAGTTCATGATGCTCGGCGTTTTCAGTGACAGATCCTTCGCTGTGGGCGGAAGCTCTCCTGTGCTTCTCCTCTTTTCGTTTCCTCTCTGGCGATTCTTCGGAAGATGGAAGCCTCGAGTGTGATCTCTGTACGAAAATATGACGATTAGTTGTCGGTGGATTTATTGTAAACAAAAGAGTATCGGTCGTACTTACAGAATGACTGCGGCCTCTTTTCTTTTTGCTCTTCTTCCTTTTCGCTTTTTTAGTATCGGACTCGGAACTATCCGATTTACTGGGAATGCTAGGTGAACGAGACTTATGCCTCTTTTTCTTCAAACCTTTATCACTGCCCTCAGAATCCTACGAGAAAGCAAAATACAATTAATTATCGGGAAATAGTCTTGTAAAATTGTGTAATGTACTTACACTATGTGATCGAGATCGTGATTTTCGTTTCACCTTTTTAGTTTTCTTCTTTTTACTTCTGATATGATGATGGCTACAACTCTCCTCGAGTTCGTGCTGATACTCCTTGAAAATTCGAACTCTTTCACTTTCTAACGTGATAGCTTTAAAGTCTGGCTCCTCCTCGATCTTACTCCGCACATCTTCCCACGTCATTTGATAATCGACATTGAGAGTCTTCAGTAAACTCTTAAAACCCGTCTCTAATTTCTTAAACTTCCTAGTCTCTTCCTTCACGCGCTCTTTCTCTCGCGCTTCGGCTTTTTCAAGCAGTAAATTGTACGTCAGCTTTACATTGCCTGCGTCCAACGTCGCAGACTTCCTGTCCTCGCATACAACGGTGGCAAACTCTTCGAAAGTCGTGTTAACTTGCACTTCAAAGTTCTTGTCTTTTAGGATCTCTCTTATGATCTTCTTCTCGTCGTGGAACCTAGATTTCAGATCCTCTACGTAGAATTTAAAAAGATCCAATGGAGTTGATCCTGTTTGGCCTAGCATTGCTGAAAATCTAAGATCAGCGGATAGCATTGGATAAAGCTCTACCCAAAGTGACATCGATGTTAATTTTCCTTGCTCGTGAAGCTCGTCCAGTAAACTCTGAAAGACAATCCCATTATAGGAAACCATTTACATAAATCGAATATTAAAAGATCGGGAGTATAAAGAATTTATGTAACTTACTATAAAAGCGTCCCTGTTTTTTCTCTCCTGTCGTTTCCTACGCTTCTTTTCGTGTTCCTTCTCTTCCTCTTCGTCCTTTTCTAATTGACGAATGTGATTTTCAAATACAAGCAAGGCGTCCTCCTTGTCCATTTCCAATAAGTCTGCATCTTCCGCGAAAGCTGCATGTTGAAGAAGCAATGCTTGTGCTTCTTGCCAAGTGGTCCTGTACGTAACATCAGTCATAGTATCTAAAACTTGAGCTAGTCTCTTAGTATTCCGTTTCTTCAGCTGTTTCGAATCCTCTTTTTCACGTTTAGCCAAATTGAAAATAACATCTTCGTAAATGTCTCGGCGGTCCGAGTCACCTACAGCTCTCCAGACCTCCAAGTTACCATACATCTCTTCGCACTTGTAATATTTTGTCGTACTCGACATTCTGTCGTTCTCCAACAGAAATTGTTCCAAATCCTCCTTAGCTTTCTTCAACCTGTTTAACACAGCATGTATTTAATCCCTCCGCCTTTTACCCGCAAATCCTGTTCATCGTCTAAACTCGTGTACCATCACTTACCTCAATCGTTCTTGTTCGCGCTCTTCTTTAAGCTTTTGTGTTTTGTATGCATTGAACGCTTGCTTACGCTCGTTCAACTTCTTCATTTGCGGATACCTAGGGTCGCTTTGAATTAATTTCACTGCCTGTTCCCAAGTAGCGTTTGACGGCACATCTCTTTCTCTTAGTAACTCTTTGAACGCTTCGATCGCCTCTTTCTTATCTTTGAATTGCATTTTTGGTTCAGGGGTACTGGTGCGGCTATCGTTCGCCGATCCCTTGGCAGAATTGCTATCCTCGTCTGGCTTCGCGGGAGGAGTAGGAATGTTTATCGCTGCGAGTGTAGCGGCCATAGCTTGCTCAATCGCGGATTTTCCACCTGGTTCAGGTGTACTAGTCTGGGAGGCATTTGTCATTGCGATATTTGGGGATAAGTGTTGCATGGCTACAGGAACTATACTGAAAGAGACCAGGACATTGGTAATTACACTTCGATCTGATGCTTTGTCCTTTATATCGGCGAAGCATATAATCTGTAACATTTACTAACGTGTTTGTGGCACTCGCGACAACTGCTGCCGCAGTCGCTGCAGCTTCTTCGGCTGCAATTCGTGTTTTCAATTCTTCCAATTCGCTAGGGATAGTCCACCTCGATTCCTTAGTCGTTACGTTATGATAGTATATTTTCCCATTCTCGGATTTATATTCTTTCCAAGGGCATTGCGATAGAAGTAACTCGCTAGGCGTTTTTAGCTCGTCCGGTTTCTCCCACAACGATTGCTTTGTGATACCATTATAATAATACGTTCTGCCGTCCGGAGCTTTGTGCTCTGTCCAGTCGCTCTTTTTGTCTGACGCTGCAATAGGTTGAACACTAGATGCGGCTTCGCTCGCTATAGGTGCTGGGGGAGGAATACCTGGTGCTGTTATTTGAGGAGGTGCTGCTAAAATATAAGGAATATTTGAATAAAGTATACTTTTATAAATTAACGGACATGTCGTAAGTAGAAGTATTGACCTATAACTCCAGCATCGGGTGGAGGAGCAGCATTTATTGGAAAACTAAAACCAGGAGGAGGGATGGAAAATTGTGGAGGCATTATGCCCGGCGGGCCAGGCGGCAGGCTAGGGGGAGGTATGAACGGTGCGGTGGGCATAATAGGGGGTACAAAACTAGAAGCGATATTTGGAGTGGCTGGTGGAAACCCGGGTACCGCAGCAGGTGGTGGTATACCATCATTCGAAGCCTATAACACATTGTAAAATAAAAATGAAATGTAAGACTTTCAAATTATATATCACACATAGTTAGAAAAATTATTTCACTTAGAAAACAGCGAGGAATACGCAATCGCTCTGTGATTATTAAATATTCCTCGTGTATCGCTAAGGGCAACGAGGAAAACGTTACAAAAGCAACACAAAGTATAAAAATGGAGACAGTTTTATTTCAAAATTATGTCCCTGAAAATTATTACAAATCGTAAGAAACAGATTATCAATAAAACTCGGGAGCAAGGTTACTAGCTGTTAAACGCTTATTCTATGTTAAGTAATGGCATACCATTTTCTTAAGAACAGAGGTATCCACTTTTCGAGTCAAATCATTGAAACCAAAAAGTATCTCTTAAAAACCACCACGTTTAATTGTTTATAAATCAAACGATGCAGGCACACACTACCTCTCAACATAAACTATACTAAATTACATTCAATAGTATGCGATAGCATGAAACTGTACTAAATCACGCGTAAATACAGGGTGACCGTAAACTCTTACACCTACTTGTCTTCCCCGTACCAAGTGTCCCGTATAATTACACTCGAATTAAATATATATTGTAATATATACCTCGATTAATTCAACCCATATATTAAATCCCGTAAAATATCACGGAAACATGATATATCTCTACTCGATAAATTCAAATCTCAATGTCACCCTATAGAACGCATCACTTCTCGTACTTATCGATAGAGTATATTTAATTTTCAATCACTTAACAAATAACATTTAACGTTTATATACATATTTTCCAATGAAACACACGGGCGAAAAATAAATGATCGAAAGAATTGTACATAGCGGGAAATGAAACGTCAGATGGACAATGGATTAAAGACATTTCTATACGAACAAGCTTTTTTGACAGCTCTGCAAAATCATGTGTAACAACGATCTACCGACATCGGCATCGATGGAAATAACTGTGCATACGTATGCGCACATACGTGGTTTGCGTACAAAAATTTTAATATCGCGTTAAGGACGTGTTATCTGTGAGGAATTAGAATATCACGTTTGATAACCGATCATTCGTACAATTTTCTGACAATGCCTTCTTAAACACCGTGAAATAATGCGTCAGGCCAGATTTGAATTCCGACTATTATCGCCCATTACCCCAACCTATAATTCTAAGTAAACACGTTCATGAAAGGTCGTGTAATTTAATTTAAAAGATAAAAAGAGTCAGCGCGGAACCGTAACGTTTTGCAAAGATGTTCAAAAAGTTCAAGGATAAGCTCGCGGAGGAGATGAAACAATCGCCTGCCAGGCTGCAGGCAAGCATGCAGCAGCTAGCACAGGTTTGACATTTCATGGAATACTGAAATATAAATTCAGGGCTAATGTAGGATTAAGGAAATGATAAGGTGTTTCAGCCGGACAGACACATTCCCCTCTTCTCTGTGTATCGTATATGTATTAATAAATGTTAATTTAATTTAGGCAGTCGTATCCCCTGCTTTATCCAATAGTTCGATACAAGAATTATCTACATCCAACGATAATTTTAGCCTCACAGAGGAAGGAGATGGTAAGTTTCCGGTTTCGCACGTGTTTCCTTATGATAACGATAATTAGAACCTGTTCGTGTTATATACGTACTACTAAAATTGCCTCTAGTGTTTTTAAAAGTATAAGTTTGGAGCGAACGTTATATACAGCAGAATTTGTAGTAAATATCCATGTTTATTTTGTATTGTAAATATTTTAATTCGGTGGTATTAAATGTATTCATTTTTAGAAACTCCCAAGAATAGCCCAGCTAAGCATGGTTTCCAAAACGTGGACTTGATGTCACCCATGTCTAATTCGATGGGTATGTCTAGAAGATCGTCAATTAGCAGCGTTGCCAGCGATAGCTCGTCTCTTTTCCCAATTTATGAAAGCCCTGCTAACTTGTATCACTTGCAGGTGAGTCGCTTCGGAAGCGTTGATCGCGTGCTAAGCGTATACAAGTAACTGTTGACTCTTGTTTTCTTTGTAGTCTGATATGGATCAATCGGCCAGCGAAATAGATGAGAATATAAGTTCGCAGTTGGATAAAGTTACGAAAGATCAGATATATACGGCGTATCGAAAAGTACAAGCAAAGTATCATAAATATCGTGGAAGATACACGGATTTAGCGACTCATTATAGAGAGTTAGAGAGGGTGAAGGGGAAGCTGGAATCAGTTTTAGTTGAAACTCAGGATAAAGTGTTGAGACGTATAGCAGATTTGAAGGAACAGTGTCAGTTGGAACAGCAAGCGAAAGCTCATTTAGAGGAAGCATTGAGAAATGATATCGAAGAGAAGGATCATATAATAAATGCGTTAAATACAAAGGTAAGATTTAAAACAATCGTCATCTTGTGATAAATTCTATCAGCACTTTTATTACAGATAAAACTGCTGCAAACAAATGGACCCAGCTTCGAAGGCGCGACGTCAGACGCTGATGATCACAAAGAAACTGTAAAAGATAATCTCATCGATTTAAATGCTGAATCGCCTAATAGTTCTAATGAGAATGCATTGCTAACGGAGAATGCACAGTTAAAGGACAAGCTGAAGAAATTGGAAAGCGTTGTTCTGAAATGTAAGGAGTCCTTGAAACGGAATAAAGAAAAATTCACAGAAGTGCAGACTGAGAAAAACGTGTTAGAATCCGATTACGAAGTATTAAAAAATTCTTATGCGGAGAAAGAGAAGGAATTAAGTAATGCGTGTACGGAAGTAAAAAGCTTATCCGATCAAGTAAATGTTTTAAAGAAACGCGAGGAAGAGTCTGTCATATCTTTAGCGGAGAACAAGCTTTCGATACACAGGGAATTGGAAGACAAGGAAGAGCAGATCAAGCAACTCCGATTAGACTTGAAACACACGACAGAATCTAAGGACAGCCTAAGCGAAACTATTGATAAATATAAAGTGGAATTGGAGAAATTGCAATCGTTACATAGTAGTCCACAGTTAGATTCAGACAAAAGGGAAGTGATACAAGATATCTCGAGGGGGAAATCCGAAGCTCTGAAATTGATGCAGCAAGAAATGCAGCAGAAATTAATAAACTTGGAAGAAAAAATGGGATTGAAATATCACGAAGAAGTCGAACGTAATAAGGAGCTATTGAAAAAATTGGAGAAATTTGAAGAAGAAAATACACAGGGAGAAACGTCAAAAGTTGACGACAGTGACGCACTTCAAGATTTGAAGTCCGAATTGCGTGAAAAGGAAATTCAGTTGCAAACATTCAGAAATAAAGTAGAAGAATTAGGAAAACTTATCGAGGAGTACCAAAGTGATAAGGACAAATTATGTATGGAACTTTCAAATTGTAAACTGATGTGTACAGAGTTGAAGAAGGAACAAGGCGCGCAGAATATCATTATAGAAGAAAGGAAGAAGGAAGCGCAATCAACGATCGAAAAACTACAGGCAACTATACAAAGTGTCGATAAAGAATTGGAGAATATGAGGGGTGCTTTAACCGATAGGGATAAAGTATGCGAGAATTATAATATTAAAGTTCACGAATATGCAACGAAGCTAGAAAAGGCTAAGGAAAGATTATTTGCCCAAGACGTGGAAATAAAAGCTCTTAAGGAGAAGATACAGGATACTACGGAATTGAACAGATTAAACGAAGATTTGGAAAACAAGAGCACTGAATTACTTGGAGTGTACAGCGAACTTAAGTCTTGTAAATCTGTAGTCTCTGATCTTAAAAATAAACTTCACGCAGATAATTCTAACATTGATTTACTTCGTAAGGAAAGGAGCAGTTTAATTAAAAATATATTGAATTATAAAAATTCTATCGACATGTTGAAAGAAGATAAAATGTACATTAAAGGCAATGTGATGAAACATTGTACGGAATTTAATAATGAAATGTCTATTTTGAAGAATGTGCTTGCTACGTGTTTAGAAGAAAACGGCACTGTCCAGAACGATGAAGTACAACATTTACAAATTAAGTTAAAAGAATTCGAAGAGCTGAAGCGGAAATACGATGAGGTAGAAGCAGAATTAAGGGACACTGTATATCTTAAATCTGATTTGGAAGTGGATTTAGAAAAGTGTAGGGTACAGTTGAAGGAGATGTCGGAGAAGCTTGAGCAACAGAATGAAGTTCATTTAAAAAATTCGAAATTGATAGCCGAAATTGATAATCTTAATTTCAAATTATACGATTTAAGAAACCTACCGGAGGAACTGAAATTATTAAAAATCGAGTCTGAATCTTTGAAAGAAGAGCTCAACAATGTTAACACCTCAAATCGGACACTTTTCGATGAAGCGTCTGATTTGAAGACGCAACTCGAAAGAGCAAATCAGAATTCCATTGAATTAGAAGCGTTGAAACATAGATACTTGGAAGCCACAGAAATTATCGCGTCGTTGAAATTAGAAAATTCCGATTGCAATAAATTAGAAGAGAAAACAAATGTGTTGCAAACAGAAATAACATCCTTAAAAGAAGATTTATCTGAGAAAAATAAAGAAATATGTACTCTCAGCGAAGAGTTAAGGGTCAAAGAAAACTATATGATAAGATTAAAAAATGAAGATGATAACCGCGTAAAGTTGATCGAAGAACACGAGAAGAAAATTAGCGAGCTTATGGATTCCAATAAAGGATTACAGAAAACGGTGCAAACGAAATTAGAGCAGCTGGATAAGTTAAAAGCTGTTAAAGAACAACAGGATGTAACGATGCAGAAATTAAACGATGAATTTAATGAAGCGAGGACTAAGAACACTGAATTATTAGAGCAGTTAAAAATGTTAGAGATTGAGATGGATGCATTAAAATCTGAAAACAGCCAGCTAATAACATTAAAAAATAATAATTCAATTATAGCTTCGGAATTAGAGCAGTTGAAATTAAACCACAATGAAATCAATTTAGAAAACAAGAGTCTGAAAGATAAACAAAATGAATTTCAGAAATATAATCAAGAACTGCACGACTCTAACGAGCGGTTGAAAGAAAAAATTTCGGATTATGAAAAGCATAGTCAACAATTGTTAGACAAAATTACGCGATTCCAAGGGCAAATTGAAGCATACGAATGTGAGTTATGCGAACAGAGTTATAAAATAGACAGCCTACAGAATGATAATGTAACGTTAAATACAGAATTGAAGAGGAGAAGTGAGGAATTAAACTCAGAAATCAAAGAACTGTCTTTACGCGAGAAACAAACGGAAGAAATTAAAGAACTTCTTGCAAAGGAGAATCAAGCATTGCATAATGAGCTGTCGGATTTAAAGTTAGCCTTAAAGGATAGTAAAAGTATGGAAGAGAATAATAAAGAGCTTGTGACGAATTTAGAGATACTTAAGCAGGAACTTACAAAACTGCAATCTGTTGACGCAGACAACAATGCATTAAAATCAGAATTGAATAGCTTAAAGGAAGAGAGGAGTAATTTAGAAAAAATACATTCACAGAATATTGAACTAACTAACGAGAAGTTATCTTTGCAGAATAGAATTGCTGAATTAGAAAGTGTGAGCTCTGTGAATATAAAGCTTCAGTCTTATGTAAATAATTTAGAATCTAAGATATCCAGTTTGCAGCAAATAGAATCTAAGAATGTCGAATTGAAAGCCGAGCTTGATACATTGAGAGCTGCAAACACAGAAGTACTATCCCAAATAAAGAATGTAAATGTAGATAAAGAACAGTTAACGGTAGAATTAGATGAATTAAAGCTTATAGTAGATGAGAAAGTTGCAGAATTGAAGTTGTTAGACAATAGAAATACAGAGTTGTTAAGAGAAATTGAGAGATTAAAATATTCAACGGGAGAAGAAGCGGCAAGAGAAACAGAAGTATCGAAAAATACTATTGAATATTTAGAGAAAGAAATCGCCAAATTACGGGCAGAATCAGAAATTCTTAAAGAATCAAATATTGTGCTACAGAAAGAAGTACAAAATGCTAATAGTAATAAGGGCATAGGTGAATCCCTCAGAGAAGAGAGTGACAGGCTAGAAGAAGAAAATAAGAAGTTAGACGCGCAATTGGACGAGGCATTAATAACATTTCAGGCGAAAGAATCGCAGATGCAGATTGTTAACGATGAATTAAAGAGTCAAGCGGACAAGTTGCGAGAAGAATTAAAAACCAACGAGGAAGAGCAGAGCATGAGATTAAAACAGTTAGTTAAAGAATTTCAGGCTCAATTGCAAGATAAAGAGGAAGAATTGCATGCCGCGCTGGAAAAACGGTTTGGTAAGTTAAAGATTTGTTGAATCTCTAAGTTATGTGAATATAAAAGTATCGCAACTAACGGTACACCTTTCCGTAGATCGCCAGCAAAATTACGAATCGAATCTTATCCAACAATACAAAGAACAGCTGAAAGACTTCCAAGTGGAGTTGACTGCAAAATCTGAACAGATTGAAAATCTAATTTTGGAAAATAAGAATCTAATGGCGCAGAAAGCAAAGGACATAAATCAGTTAATGGAGACGATTACGCAAATAAAGAAGGATCAATCCGACGAAGTCAGGGAAACTGAGAAGAAGTGGAAATCGATAATACAACAAAAAACTAATAAGCTAGAAGCGAAACACGAGGAAGAGATTAATGAATTAACGACAGAATGGCGAAACGAGAGAAGGGTAAGTTAAAACAATTTCACCCCACTTTAGTCCCTTTCGTAAAATTGATTTTTAGTTGAATTTCATTTCAATCACTCTTTGCTATTATTTCAATAATTTTATTTACGTAATAATTATATTATGAATTTTTTCTAATTCCGTTTCCATTTATCTTTCTTTCCAGCCCGATATACAAACTGATTTGCTTGCTAAGGTAAAACGCTTTGGCCATTTTGTTTCGTTGAATCTAACAAATTTTAGTTATACTTTATTCCATTATTCTTGATTGCATATATAATATGTACAGCTAATTAAATTCGTGTAATATATTTGTAGGTAAGGAATCGGAACTAATTGGGTGTAAAATTTTTTCAGGAACTAGAAAGCACTTCGCGAGTTGCTATGGCAGCAGTACAGTCCAATACTGGCTCCTTCCATACGCTTCAACAAACATTAACAGCTCAGAGACGAGAATTAGCCGAGCTTAGAAAATTGGTAAAGTTAAGACACGATACACTAGAAGATTCAACAGAAATCGAGTACCTTAGGAATATTTTATTTGAGTACATGATGGGAAGAGAAACAATGGTGCTTGCTAGAGTGATCTCTGCGGTGGTGAAATTTGACCAAGAGCAAACAGCAAAAATACTTAAGAAAGAGGAGGATAAGATGACACTGGTAAATAAAATCAGCGAGTACATATTATAATCTTAAAATGTCTTAATTCTACACCACCTTGATGTTTCAGCTTGGTTCTCTGGGTCTCGCATAGTGCAGAATATTGTACATAATATAAAATTGTGTAAGTACTTTTATATATTAGGTTGTAAGTATCTTATACTTATTTATAGGGCATAGATTTTTAAAAAGAACTGCTACGTTCTATCAAAATTATACATAACATGTAGGGAATACATAATGTAAAAAAGTTTGCACAATTTACTGATAAGTATATGACGAGGTATGATTGTTTCGCTTTCTAGTATATCTCCTACCATACAAGGATAAATATTAACTGTTCAGCTATAGATATGGTATGTTCATATTAACTTTTATAACTATTTATAAATTTATTAATAGAATAAACATCTACTGTTACAACAGTCGGCTGTAATTTATGCACATAGCTTTCCCTGAAACTGATACGTGTCTGATTAGGGTGGCTCTTATTTACTCTTGGTAAAATTTTTTTTCAAGATTTTTTCCGAGCACCCTCCAGAATAGTTTTAAATAATTAAAAAAAAATCCGTGTAAAGTTTGAACACGATTGGATAACAGGGGGGTGCCCCTGGGCCCTTAAACACTTAAATCATTATTTAACAGCTCGCGAAGTCGATTTTATATAATATCCTCCAAGTTATTGATTAGATAAAAAAAATATGTTTAAGGGCCCAGGGGCACCCTTTCCCGTTATCCAATCGAGTTCAAACTTTACACGGATTTTTTTTTTAATTATTTGGAATTATTCTGGAGGGTGCCCCGAAGAAAATTCAAAAGTCGAAAATAAGAGCCATCCTAGTGTCTGATAGATCGTAAAGGTACAAAGAATCGTGTAATATTTCGCAAGATAATTCTGTTCCATTACTTATATAACTTTATTTCGAAAAAGGTAACAATCATTAAGACTAGTGTATTTTTAACATGTACATAGATCATGTAATTAGCATATAATTGATCAATAAAATTAAGTTAGAAATTGTATTACGTTGCTAGTTGCTGCTACTTTGTAGTAGACTATACTACTCTTATGCACACTGTTTACATTACTTGGCTGAGTACTCATTAGCATAACACCTCGATGTTACACCAATTGCTGAACATCCTCTAGTTTTGAATCAAAGAAACTTTTTCTGTGAAAAATTGGTGCACTTTTCCGGAATATTATATAGTTCTCATTTCCATTTGCTGTGAACAATCTTTTGCCATCTTCACCTAGAAGAGTTCTCAAGGCGATGTTTCTGTTCAATAACTTTTCATAAAATTCTTTTCCACCTTGAGTGTAGTCAGGGCCTAGCTCGGATACTTTTTTATCAGAGACAACATCGGATTCATAAGATAGCGATGTTATTGTTCCAACCCAAGTAAGTATACCTCCACCAATAAAAGCAGAGTTAATGAAATATCGAACCCCTTTTCGCTTTGTAGGAAGCTTCATTGTTGTACTAATTACATTATATATTAGATATACCAGTGCAATATGTAGTACATTATGCATCAGCCTTATGATTGGATCGTCTTGTTGTATCTTCATAATCTCTCGAGCCATCGCAAACTTCTGAGCATTCTCGGAGAGCACCAAGGATCTTAGGAAGGTTTTTGCAGCTCGTTTGTTCCAATCTATGGGTTTATCGTAGATAAATACTTCATCTTTGTTTATATTCTCCTCATTCTCGTAATCAAAGTGTATCGGTATTCCAACTATCGCCCCTTTCTTTGTAGAAAACGATCCACCGTGATACACGTTATAACCATAAGTATGAAAGAGTTTGATTTTTTTGTCTTCTGATATCTCCAGATCACTTAGTACTTGATTAAATCTTTGTTGAAGTTTCTCTTTAACAGGTTCTTCCGTCTGATCCCAACTGTTTTTAACATTCAATGTAATTAACGAACACTGCGTAGTATAAAAAGAATTTCAACACACCCAGATACTTACCGATACTTAGCGTTGAATTGTCTGATCTTTTCTAAGTAGATAGTTTGAGGTAATAAAGTCGCAGAAACTACAACAGCAGTTGTACCTATCATTGCTAAGTGTCTCCGGGACATTGTGGAAGAGTTTACTCTTTGCAAATTCTGCAATGAATAAACTTGCTATGATGAACTATTTAAAATAATGAAGAATAGAAATAACTCGGGCAACAATGAATTATGTACAACAATGATAGCAAGGCAAATAAAGAAAATTAAATTACAATTCAAAGAACCTAGAAAGACAGTTTTTATTATGCGTTACCGAGACATAAATATAACCTAGAAATAGCTTGATAAAAAGTATATCAATGATAACAATACTTTCAATTTAATTGGATGTTCGTTAGAAAATGTAGTATTTCAGAACCGTGATCCTAAAAGTATTCTAAATAATGGAGAAAAATACTTGCCAATATACACTATTCACGCTTTGTTACAGTTGTAACGATTATCAAAAATGTTTTCAATATTCCGAAGAAAATATTATCAAGAGAACAGTCCAACAAATCTTTTAGATCCTTTCATACTTTTTGAGTATTATTTTATAAAATAAGTACCGAAACCGACGGTATTGCGTGCTTACATCACGTATTATCTATATCTATCGAACACTGATAGCATACAGTGCACATACAGAATTTTAAATTTTCATTTTCAATCCATCGTGCACCAAATTTCACGCCTGCAAAGAAACGTTTACGTAACATTCGCAACAGTGTGCGCTATGTTATGTTCAATGATATTCATCTTATTGAGTCCACTCAATATCCAACCCAGTACTTTGCACCAAATTTAAACTCCGAACAATCGGGCAATGTTGAAATATGAACTTAGCGTAATTGAGCTGGCAGAAATAAATCTGAGGAGGTCGCATAACGTGTAACGAAATTCAAAAAGGGAGGATAGGTACAGCAAATGTTTAGCTCTTTATCTTATTACAACTTTGACTCTTCATTTCCCCTGTTGTTTACCGCGCACAGCAAGGGCTGGTATATACGTTTACCGTCAGCGAAGTGTTCATTAGTAACAAATACGGTCACTGATGATAGAAAAAAAAATTCGAACACAAACCCGAGTCAACAGTTTGTTGCCGGCATCCTTCAGTTATGTACCTCGTCGAGATGGATATCGGCACGTGTTCTCGTCAAAACATCCCTCAATCCACGGCACAGCGAAAGTTTTACCAGTGGGTGCTTAAATGGATAACCGGTGTGCACACGGAATCGAATATAGAGGAGTCGCGCGACGATCGAAACGCAACGAAGCCGGACGTACCGACGCTGGCTAGTTTTTTGCAAGCGATCGGTTTTAAGCTCGTATCGTTTGAAAAGCACAACGACGCACGTATTGGAAATAATGACAAGAATGATACGAAATCAGCGTCCAAGGCAGGGGTTCTCAATATCCAGATCGACTGCGGCACATCTAATATGAGAGCGATTTTGGAATTAGAAGACATTGCGTGCCGATGCCCTAATCCTGATCACGTCAAGGACGCGTCCTTTTGGAGCATCAGTGGCACCGGTCCTATTGGAAGTACTGTACGTAACAGGCAACCGTTTCTACTAATTCAAGCGGGATTCTTCAAAACTGGTCATTGTAAATTAACAACTCTGCGCAATTGTTTTCAATTGATTTTAATTCGCCCAAAGTGTATCGTGTAGGAAATCGAACGATGCTTCCTTTTACCAGTAGCTTGCTCAATATTTCTTTCAGGACAACATCGTGCAAAAAGTAGAGGAGACCGGAAGTAACTTGCTACCCCGCCTATCGAAGGATGCTACAAGAGTTTTGCACGATGTATCGTACAGACTGTTCGAGACGATAGTATGCGAGCCGGATGTGAATCGTAATATCAATTTGAATGCCTCGCGCTCGAGTAGCACGTCTCGCGAGCCGAGAGCCAAGGAAGAATTCTCAAACAAGGAGGTTGGAGTCGTGAGAAGCCGCACGCAACCGGAAATGCGTTTCCGTCCGAGCAGTTTGAATTCAAAAGCGAGTATCTTATTTATGTAAACACGATATGTCTCTGTGCAATCAGATTAATTCCATCCTCGATTGGTATCGTTATTGAACTTAGAGTTTCTCGAGAAACACCCGAATATTTTGTAACGCAGTGCTTCTCCAAAAATCAGGAAAGAAGTAGCAGTGGTTTTCAAGCATCTCGAAGTGTGAATGGATCCCCGACGTGCCCGAAAAAGTCCGTTTTACTACATCGGAAAACATGGGACATTGATATTGAAACCGATAGTCTAGACGGAGAGCCTCGACCAACGCCACTGAAACTCTCCAGTTCCCCTTCAATTGGCGCTGAATTGTCGATTTCCTTGGGACAAATTTCCTTACCAAGCGAGGTCGGAAGCCCTAAGAATGCAGCTGAATATATCATGGGGGCGCAGCAAAATTTGGAGAAGGCTCTTAAAATGTTGTCACTTAAAAAACCAATTATTTTAAACGATTTGTCGCCTAATCAAGGTAATCACTTTCTACATTAATACCATTTAAGTGTCGTGTATTTATTATATGTTGATATTTTACGCCGTTCTATGCCAGATAATGACGGAACATCGGCGAAATCTGCACCGACGATCATATCCCCAGCTGTTGCTATTAGTCCGTATAAACCGACTCGATCGTGCGACAACAGTAGGCCGCTGTCGAAATTGGGTAATGCAACTCACGAGCAGGTATCGGCGATACCGAATCCTGGGCATGCAATGATAACGCCGAAAGCGCGTCGCAGTATGGAGCCGGCGCTTTCTAAATCCGTCGCGCCAAAAAGCGTGAAAAACGAGCCGGAAAATTTAAAGATCCGCCGTCGTAGTTTTTACCTTCCTTCGTCGACTAATTCCACTTTTTCGTTGCCATCAAAACCATCGGACGCGGGCCAAAGATTGATAGGAAACGGGAAGCCTATCACGACGAAGACTAATAACACATCTATACCTATGAAAATAAAACCGATACAAGCGTCAAAGATCGGCACACGGATCGCTAAGTTGAAAGATTGAATGATCTTTTTATTTATATTAAATTTAGCTAGTAAGCATTTTAACATTGTATTTAAAGCGTTTTAAACGAAGAATCATTCAGATATTTTATTATTATTATATTTAAATAGTGTATAATGCCAGATAATATATTACGTGCACCGTTATCTCGAAGGGAATCGCTCTTTTGTTACATACGCGACCTGTGCGCCCTGTTCCGTAATTCGAAAATGGCGGGCTTTTAGCTCTTGCCATCTTGGAACGTTTTAGATCAGTTAGAACATCACAACGATATCTCTGCTCGGGCACAGAACTGCACAGAAGTCCGTGATTTGGTGTTTGAAGTGTGTGTATATGTATACTTCGCGTGCCCGTACTTAAGATGGCTGTGGTCTAATAAAGTGTACAATTAACGTTTAATAAGACTGTGGAATCCTCGAGGAAGCCGTAGCCCGTGGGATCTGGCGGGCCTCTTGCCGTAGCGTTGCTTTTCACGACTTTTCTGCGCCGTGCTTCATTCACGATACTTATTTGCTAGATTTCTATGTCAGCGCTGTACGTTGGACAACTCGTGATTTGGAGCATGCGCCGATATTCGTTTCCTTAGCCATTCTGTTTCTTGGGGTCGGCGGTAATCATTGCTCGTGATTAGTTACGCTACTGTGCTCGATTGTAGAGGCACGGTATTTGAAGGATTACGGGGGATACGTATCATGTGCGCGTATTAACTATCGCATTAGGAATGCGCGGGACAACGGGACGGACTCTGTATGTAACATTTCCTCGCTTCACCGATTGATCGATCGAGAAACATTGTAACAACCGTGGTTTTTAGCTGCCTCACAAGAGGATTACGAAGTTACATTCGCGTGTATATATATGTGTGGCTATATGTACGTATACACATATACGGTGTCGCGTTTCATCGGTCCACGGTATACGGAGCACAGGATACAAACAGTCTTCAATGGAATGAGAGGCGTGTCACAAGATCAGGTATGCGAACCAGTAAAAAGTAACGTTACACATCGGGACTCAACGATGACTATGATAATCTATATTAGAAGAGTGAACATCTGGACGGTTGTATGGAACATAGATATATTTTTCTACGTAGATATACGCCGGATCTGGCAAATAATCCGTGTGCGCGAGCGGCGTTAATGATGCACGTAACGGGACGAATAAGAGATTTCAATGTTATGCCGCGAAATTCTCTTTTCATGGCAGACATGTCGACATAATGGCGTCAATGTTCCCTTCGACTATAGATAACTGGATCCTACATTCCCTCTACCCATTCCTTGCATGTCGCAATAAAACATTAAACGGGCCACGTGACCCGCTTGAATCACGTGGTACGTTCTAAAAGCCGGGTCCCCGAACCTGCGCTCTGAAATATTGTTTTATTCCAGTTTATGACAAATGGCAACGACGCGCGTGACGGCGAAATCATATTTCCAAATCACACAAGTGTACATCACAGTTTCGCCGCGCAGAGCTGTGATAGCAGCTTTAATAATAGTAACTTCGCGTTTATCGTACTCCGAAATTTCTGTTTCTTATGGTAGATTGTAGAATATCAAACATGATATACCACTTTGCGATACATCGTTGTAGTCGATCTTTCGATGCCTGATAGTTAAATTTCGTTTCGTCGCGAGGGAGATCTATAGGATTTTACTTAAACACAAATAAGTTTATGCTGAAATAGCATTATTATTTACATCGGTGATTTATTGTTCTTGCAGACAAATGTGCGCTAGCACTAACAACGTATCCTCAACTCACTGGTCGCAGTTAAACAGCTAAGGAAGAAGACGAACCTCGCGAAATTTACTTAAGGCCCGTGGCGTGGTTTTAGTAACAACCTCGCAAAGCAAAATGGCAGAAGAGTGCAGCGATGTTAAGTCAGCGGGTCCATCTTCGCCGCGAAGTCCGCAGAACACCAGCACGGGTGGGAAACCCAGCAGTCCGCACTCGCCCAGGCAGCCGAGGCGGGTGAAGTTAACGCAGCAACAATTGGACAGCATGACAAAGGACGAGCTAGCAGCCAAGTGGCATGAACAGGACTTGTATGTGGAGTGTCTAGAGGCCCAGGCGGCAGCCCAGGAAGGTACTGAGATCACATGAGTGAGACCATCTCACTCGCCACATTTCTTAAGCGAATTTACGAATGCCAGAACACAACGGTCTCTTGTATACGAGACAAGACTCTTATAGGGACGCTAAGATTAGGGACCAAGCGTTTTACTCGTAAAGTGTTTAGGATAATAATGACACTAAGTTTTTATATTTTAAGATTGATAAAAGTCTCGAGCTAAGTAAGTAGCATACTAACGTAGGTGAAATCATTAAGAACGTCTCTTACGACATGGATATGCGAAATTCGATTGTAGAAAATTTATGTATCCGTTTAAGTATTGGATTGATCGGTTTGGTAATATATCTCTTAGCTACAGGATAGTGATATTACTAATATTGTATTAACTTTCAAAAACTACATTTGTGATGTGTAGTGCGGGCAATTAAATTAACGCCAGTATGTACAGTGTTTGAAATTTTATCGGTGAGCATATTATATAGAAATGACGCAGATTCCTACCATCCGGTGTTAAGTTGCGCTACCATTGATATTAAAAGATTCCTTACCACGGAAAGTAAAGTGCTCTATTGGAAAAGAAAACAGTGATATTGTGTGACAAGAAGAGATGATGAGGTTTCTTTGAACGTGTTTGCTATGAATCACTACTTTCGCCGCAATAAACGCGCACAGCTTACTTTTAATATGATCTCGTAAGTGACTGTGCAGTGCGCCCGTATTTATCTACAGTGTAGTAAAATCACACTGGCAAAAAAAAAAAGCAAGACAGTGCGTGTGTGTATGTGTGTACATTGGATATCGAGTTTCCACTTTGCGAGGATTAAATGAAATACAACATCCTTGCTGGCTCTGAATATACAGCTTGGCAGAGTAAAAACAGAGGCCCTATGTCATCCTTTGGCCTACAAAACACTATGCCAGGAGTGCGTGAACCTAAGTCTTGGTGAAGTACGAAAACCTTTAATTGATGCAGTTACCATCTGAAATTCCAGTTGCTTTCTCCGATCCTAACATTCTTATCCCGATCTATATATCTTTAACAATGTCTTATATTTACATATATCTCATAAAACCGAATTCCTTTAATTATGTTCCTAGACACCCGTCCCTGTCTATTCCCATTACAAACGCAATTCACGCATGCATTTGTACCTGCACCATATCTTCCCGATGTCCAAATACCAATCTGAAAAATACAAAACCTGATCGAATAAGGCCATGGAGGTCATCTTGTGACAACATCTGTGTCTGCAACAAGTAGTCTGTCTATTCTCATGGAAGAAAATTAACGTCCACTCTTGGTCTCGGTGGAAGCACAGAGAATCTCACAAATGGCACGATGCAACGACTCCAAACTCAAAGTATGCGCTAATTAAAAATGTCAGTTGTCGGGCAGTCAATGTCACATACCTATAAAAACATATTTTGTTTATGCGCACTTAGGGCAAAACAGTATGTAGTAGATTTTCACCACTATGCTTTATTTCACCAAAAAACATACAATTACGAAGTATACAGAAAAGTGTACAGAGTATTCTGTGCCATTAATATCATATATGTACATATACTATAAGGTTTCAAGCTCTTTATGTGTCTCATAAATTAGTACGCTGAGAGAAATAGTTAAAAAAAGAAGAAAGTAAAAAGTTTGAATTTCAAGTACAAGAGTTATTTAAAATAAAAAAAATGAGTAATCCTTACATCTTTAAACATTAATCCACGAACTTAATAAAAATAAACTGATATATCTTCAGTTTGAACTAATTAAAATAAATACTGTTATCATAATGCCAAATTAAAATAGTTCAAGTTACAACTAAATGTAGGTTTACGTTATATCGAATATAAAATGTTTGTTTACACGTATAGAAAGTAAAATCCTGTATTGAAAAATTGCACTTGGATGTCTCGCACGTTTTAAATACAATTCCATTTCGTAACGATAGCGATACTAATAAGCGTACATCGAATTGACGAAGCACATAGACAGCTTTAAACAGTGAAAATTGAATTGGCAGAAGAAATGATGTAATATTCTTTTATAGGTGAACTAACTTCGTTGAGAGAGTCTGAAAGCAAATACAGGCAGCAACATGCAGAAGCATCTCATAGAGAGAAAATCTTAGTCAGAAGACTTGCTTCTAAAGAACACGAATTACAAGAATATATTGTATGTAGACATCGTACCTTTCAATATACCGAATGTAAAAGTTTTCAAAAAGGCACTTAACACAAGCGTTTCACTCGGATCTATTTTAGAATCAAATTGCTGAAATGAAAGCCGCTAATGCTCCGTCCGCTGCCGCATTAAGATCCGCCCTGTTAGATCCAGCTGTTAATATTTTAATTCAAAAATTAAGGCAAGAACTTGTAACGACCAAAGCTAAATTAGAAGACACCCAAAACGAGCTTAGTGCGTGGAAATTTACACCGGACAGGTAAAGAGGCTTGTTTTTATCATTTCCTTTCTATTTCTTTCCTTGAATTTAAAAATAAGTAAACATTTCCACTTGTCATTTCCATTTCTAGTAATACCGGGAAAAGGTTAATGGCGAAATGCAGATTACTGTATCAGGAGAACGAAGAATTGGGTCGTATGATTGCCAGTGGTCGAATCGCCAAGCTCGAGGGGGATCTTGCGCTTCAGAGAAATTTCAGCGAGGAAATGAAGAAATCACAGTCAGGTATCGTGTCTTTTTTCTCATTTATTAGTGCCAAGTATGCCCCAAGACAATTTTAACAAATACTCTGTCTTCTCGTATCCTCTGCTCTAGAATTGGACGAGTTTCTGCAAGACTTGGACGAGGACGTAGAAGGGATGCAGAGCACGATTTATTTCCTGCAACAGGAGCTACGTAAAGCGCGCGAATCGGTAACGTTGCTGCAGCAGGAAAATGCAGCACTGAAGACGAACTCCAGTGAGAATAACTTAACGAACGGCTTGTCTCCACATACGCCGCCGATCAAGAAGGAGGAATCAGACGAGCACTCGGTGTCGGACGCGAAGACTCTGAAATCGATGGAGGATAGTGATGTGTGCAAAGGTGCTAGGACTCCGCCGTTATCATCCGGACGGTCGCCGCAGTGTGAGTTCTCAAGTACTGAAAGAACAGAAAGGGTCGAACGAAAGCCTAATCAAGCGGAACATATTGACGAGAGCTCCAGTGATTCGGCCGCTCTGATTATTAAAGTTGAGAACGAGGAATTGAGTGATAGGGAGGAGGAGCATGAGGAAAGTCGAAGTAACAAAAGGATATTAAGGAGCAAAAGTCATAATAGAAGTAACAGTAAAACTAATGGGGAAGAGGCGGTGACTAGGACGACAAGGGGTAGGGAAAGGACCAAAAGGGACAAAAGTGCACCAGGTAGTGACGATGAAAGGACACACAAGAAAAAGAGAAGAGAGAGCATACTTTCTCTTGATTATAACGAAGCGGACGACGATGCATTAGTTCTAACTAACGGTGAGACACTTCAAAGCGATCCAGAATGAACCAATTTTCTAGGGTGATTTTATACATATAACATTTGTTACATACGAACACAAGGGGCTTGGCGTGACTTGGTATAACAGTACAAGTTAAATTTAATATCCCATGTTTCTTTGGTTGTTCGAAAATTATCGAAGCTCATTAGAGTGTGTCGCATCATGAAAAAAATTACTTTTTATTCTTTTCGCGAGATGTATCTGTAAATAGGTCTCTTATTTCAATATTTATGAGTCACGTTAACGCCAGGAGAACTACACACGATTACATGCAATTATATGTACACGAAGTAACGTGGGCGTTGGAATAAAGGTGTAGGTAGTTAAAACTATTTTTCTTTTGCAATTGAATCGCATTGAAATTTCTAATAAGCAATCATTATTACGTAAACAGGTCCATCGACGTTTTTAAAGTGGTTCTTTGTGAATTCGTTGAAACATTGATAGTCAAACTCATCTTGTTAGACTTTTTGATAGAATCACAAAGGATACGAATAACGATAAAAAAAAACAATAATTAAGGCTATGCCTTTCCCATTATGTAAATACACAAATGTTAATATCTGATATACGACGACGCACATGCGTAGATTTATACACGATTTGTGCGCAATAATTTGTATGTATGTAATGTTTTTTCCATTGTGAGATACGCGTGTAGGCATGCGTTACTCATGCATAAAATGTGCTTTTAATTGTGTATAATAAAATTGAGGTCTATTTGTTAGATTTATTGAATACCTGTAAATTATACGAAATACAAGTTAAACATTAAATTCAGTAAAGCATGCGGACTGACCTCGCACGTAACGAAACATCACATTTATATCTTTAGTTTCTTCTTTCCAAGGACAAATGTATATATTATTTACATTACTATTTTGTATTACTGACATACAAGACACACACGTGTTTTTCTTCTCTTCTTTTTCATATCGTTTCTCTTATAAAAGTTTAATTTCTTTCCTACTCTTTTATAATTTTGGTACATACTATTCAGTACGGTATGTAAATATATTCCGTGCTGGCCATATAATTTTTTAAATGTAATGAACAATACGATTAATACGCAATTCAAATTGGAATATATCTTTCATATAAACTGATTGCTACTGTTGTACAGTGTGACTAATTAAAAATCTCGTTATGGAATACAGATTCAATTATTTAAGATAATCATAGAATACCGATCGAAGTTCCATTCCCTTGTTTATTTTAATTAAAATCCTGGGGAATTATGTATAGTTAACATATACCATACACGCAATAATACCATTATTTGAAATATCAGTAAAAAAAAGACACGTCTTTGTTAAAAAGATTATACAGGGTATTTTTCAATTATTAGTAAAAACTTTAATTATAAATATAAAATTTATTAAAATGATGAAAATGATACTACTTGAAACAATTCAAACATTTTTTTAGACATAAATCTTTTAATGAATAACATAAATGATCTTTGCAGAACAATTTTTCACATTGAAAATATTGCGTATGAAATGAAATGAAAGTACTCGAAATACTGTATAAATATCTAGAACGTAATTATTTTAAGACGTGATTATTTCCCGCCAATGGAACAGATTTGTGGCGTAAATAAATGATGCTCGCGCAACTCGTACGGACGGTACGGACTCGAGCCATTTTCCGGCATTCACGCACGTTCACGCGCATTCAGGTATCCGCAGCAGTTCGCAGCGGATCGCAGAAGCTCGTCGATTGACGTTTGTACGCGTACCGTATAACTTTTCGAGGAAAACCGATTAACACGTTAAATTTTCAACAATGTTTGCAGCAAGACGTGCTTTGCTGTCCAGTGCAATGTAAGTCTACTTATCTTTCATTTAAGATCACTGTAAAGTTGATATTATATAATTTCTAACCTAATATCTGATCCTGTTCTTGTCATTATGAAACTCTTGACTTACACCGACATTTATATTCCGTTTTGTTAGATTTGCAATCATACAGAGAATTAAATCAATATTTTGATATATGATTATACGAAATGTCTTAAAAATTGAGGTCAATAATAGTTCGATGCACCATTGATTTCTATCGTTAATTTAATATATAATTTGATTCGTGCAAACGTTTACATAAGTCGATCGCCTTTCAATGCAAAATCTAATTTCGATTAATTGAAACTATAGTGGAAATGTGTTAGTGACATTTCACGATATTTACTGTTTCTGTAAAATTGTAAAAAATTCGAAGTTGAGTTAAAGGGTACTAATTGTCAGAAACAATATACTTTCGTTTTTTAATTGTTTAAATTACGAATATTGAAATGGTAGCAAATGTTATTTGACCTCTGACATGTAGATACATGATACCTAATTCCCCTGTCAATCTGATATTTGAATATCAATGTTATTCAGACTGAAATTCGCAAAATAAAACAAAGTATAATCTCATAATAATAAAAATATTTTTGTCTGTAAATATGATAGTAGGTGTATCTACAAAAGTTCAAGAGAATATTCTTTTTATTATATAAATCAATACGAATTACAAGCTCGTATCTCTGCGCAATTTGTTTTATTACATTTTATTGGGTGCAATATCATTATCATGAAGCAACAAGAAGAAGTTCAAAATTATCAGCATGTTATCAAAGTTTCGATTAATCAATATGAAGAGAGATAGTAGGGCTTAATTATTATTATCAAATCGTGTCGTGATAAACTTTTAAAAACTTATGTCGAAAATGAACAAAGTTTTAATCATCCTCTTCCCTTCCTCCGCAGGAAAGATGGATTTGCAAGGGCGAAGCACACTCTTCCCGATTTGCCCTATGATTACAAGGCCCTGGAACCAATCATATGCGCTGAGATTATGCAGCTGCATCATTCTAAACATCACGCGACCTATGTAACCAATTTGAACGTCGCAGAGGAGAAGATGAAAGAGGCTGTTGCGAAAGGTGACGTTAACACGCAGATTGCCTTGGGTCCAGCGATTAAATTCAATGGTGGTGGCCATCTGAATCATTCGATCTTCTGGAATAATCTCTCTCCGTGTGGTGATAAACCAGATGGTAAATATGTTACTACTACAAAATACTACTTTGATTCGGAACATTAACTATAGAATTTTTCTTGCAGCTGCTCTCCTTAAACAGATCGAGAAGGATTTTTGTAGCCTGGAAGAGATGAAGAAGCGGTTATCCGAGAGTACTGTTGCCATTCAGGGGTCTGGCTGGGGTTGGCTAGGGTACGATCAGAAATCAAAATCACTGAGATTGGCGACGTGCGCTAATCAGGACCCGCTGCAAGCTACAACAGGGCTGATACCTCTGCTTGGCATCGATGTCTGGGAGCACGCTTATTATTTGCAATATAAGAACGTCCGACCTGATTATGTTAAAGCGATCTTTGATATCATTAACTGGAAAGATGTTAACGATCGTTTCAAGAAAGCCTCTGGATGTTAGAGTGAATGGTCCACGCATATGATAGCGACTGATAGCAATATAAGCGATATTTGCAGTACGAATCTTTTCCTGGTAAATTAAGTTCGTACATTCTCTTCTTCAATTCGCCTTAGAGAAGGCGTTTTCGATTTTGTACAGCCACGTTTCATACATATTGTAAACGTTATATGTAATAAGGAACAAATGCACAGTAAAATCTGGCCAAAAAAATTTTATCGTTCCTTTAAAGAAAGAACGAAGGGATCGTGCAGTTTTAAATTTGCTTTTTACATTTTTACGAAACTATCTTTTACGCTTCTCGCGCGAGTCCACCTTTACAATCTCCTAATATTAACACAACGAATTCGCAGAACGTGGAAACACGCGTAAAGGTCTGCTAAAACAGCAGTAGAAATTTCCCTGTAGACGAATTTGAATATTGCCGCGCTTGAATCGAAGCGCGCAATTCGAATTATCATACACCGATAACCATTGCGCATCGGTTTTATATTTGCCACGATATAGGGAGGGCGCGATCAAATATTGCGAGGAGCGCCCCGCAAGAACGGAACAGACGTCAGCGCCATACGCTGGTCAGTGAGCTACACGAGCGAGCGCCGAGAAAGAAGGAAAAGACCCGCGGCTTTGATAATCGATCGGTTAGAGTCGAGTCACCTCGCGTCGCGACGCATACACGCCGTGTCTCGGGGAACGTCGCGGAACTAGAACCAGTATGGCCGAAGGACCTCAGCTGTTTTCACGTCACTGCCTACATATCTGGTGAGTCAAAAGTATTTTTGTCTCATTAATCGTTCACGCTGAACAGCACGTCCGTTATTATCGCGTGAACATGCAAGTATCTCCGTAGCCGTTGTAGCTTCGCTCGTATATAATACGTCACGTATCGCGAGAGCCACCGGGCGTCAAGTCTGCGTCACAAATTACTTATTCCCCTCTGTTTAGTTATCTCCGCTGCATAATACAGTTTCACACATTTTTTTTCTATATCTGGGCGTTCTGGTCTTCTGTTTCGATCATCGCTCGGTGTTTCGTTGGTGTCGTGGCTCTACTGTGAGCAGTTCGAGAACGTACCCAACAGAAACTTCGTAACGATTTTACGAAACAATTGGGGCACGATTTAGTATTCTTTCGAACAAAGGGGGTGTCTTAATACTTGCTCAAATTTCAAAGGCTCGTTTCACGAATTCTGTTTAATAATTTTCATAGACATTTATGTGTATTCCGTCGTGGGAATTAGCATGCATATTTCTATGTTTGTTAAAAAGTGCGAGTGGTAAGGTTTTCGTGTATATATGTTTCATATCGCTTTGCGAGCATTTGTATGTGTAGTGAGTCGATAGATGCCACTTTATGTAAGAAATCGTGAGATTAGACGAGCGGGAGGCATGTCTGCGGTATATTTCGAATGATTCAGAACGTCTGCTATTACTAGAAGTGTTAATTACGATCGGAGGTGGCGCTTTAGCCCCAGTCAACACGCGTTGCAATCGACTCGTTTCGTTTCTGCTGCAAGACTTTTTTTCAGTAAAACGCGAAGCTACCTGGTGGTATACTTTTCCACGAACACGTATAGGTCGTGGATCGTTACAGGGGGTGAAAACTGTAACACATTTCCCCGGGGAAGGTTTTTTTTTCAAATTAGAGTATACAGCTGCAACGTCGCGGAAGGTTGATGCTGAAAAGATCGCGGGATACGAATTAAACCTACCTCTACCGAGCTAAGTTAGATAGGGATGTGTTAATGAAGATAGACCGTGGAGCATCTAAATAAGGACGTAATGTAATGAACCAAGTATTAGAAAATTTAGGTTTCTTCCCCTCGAAAGCAGGGGAACACGCATCTCCTAATCCAAGTAAAATACAAAATTCCATTAATCTAGAAGCATAAAATCCAAGAAATATATATTGGGGTTTACAAAAGTACTCTTTTTACTGGGGTCGTAAATTGTTAATGTTTTTTAATTTAACGTAGGTGGTAAGACGCTGCATTGCGATTAGAAAAATGTTGTTTGTTCTTCTATTCGTCCAAATGCGATTTATTCTCGCGAACCAATAGGGGGATTATGGCACTGTAGCAGGGTCAGTGCTGAGTATTCTGCTAATTGGTTCAGTGTCACATCACTACTTTGAATTGTGTGCAAGCATTTTTTCACAATTCTCCGTTCCCTCCGTTGAATCTTAAGTTAAAACGTATAATTATATACAAGGGGTATTACTATCTCCGCAGGACATTAATAAACTTATATTAACAAAGTTTGCCTACACTCGCGATAATTAGAACTCGTATACGTGTACGTTGCATATACCAATATATTTTAACCATATCTAATTAAACGTCCAACGAAATTCGTCGTTGAAAGTCGCTGATAGGAGAGCAATTTCCATTAAAAAAATTACTTTGACGCAATAATATGTAAAAGCACAATAATTTTAACTCTTCATAGCAACTTTTGCCAACTTTGATGATACTACGTTTAATCATGCATCTCTACGAATAAAAATTTAAAACTTGACCGAATGGAGATGCACAAAAGAAACCAGATTATCATTTTAAGTGTGAAAAAAGAAAATGACAAAGTCTGGTACAGGAAATTACTATTCATTCATGACGGGGAGCCGATGTCCCAACCACGTTCCCGAAATGGGAGCTCATAAAATATGGGCGAACGTCATCGGGCACGTATAACTTGCAGTGCGAAATTATAGAGCAGTAACTCCGTATAACGATCTGGAAACAACAGCAGAATGTTGCACCGAATTGGTGAAAAATTCTCAGCGATGATATCGACGCATTTCGGCCAGCCGGTGAAATGGTTACAACGTTCCATCCCGATTACCGATCATCGAAAGGGGTAGTGTCCCGTCTAGATTCGCGATCGAGTAATAGAGGACGGAATAAAGATCTGTATACGTAGGTGCTCTATCGCCGACATCGTGGATATCTTTACTTATTGATTGCTCCGTAGAAATTGGCCGGCGCCGCCCGCGTCGCATCGGTCGATCGTGTCGGTCGGGTTGCAGGTTGACGTCACCCGCGGCTCCTACGCCTATTGATTTTCTCCCCAAGTCGTGGCGCGATTGGTCCATAAAACGGAGAAAGCGGGCATGCACGACCCTGGACCACGATGTCGATCGGCGCGCGCACTCGACACTACCTGCCACCATATTGCTTTCGAGTCATCTACCCACTGTGCGCTACCGGTTTTGATTCCTTGCCTCCGCTTTCCGGGGTGAACTCCTGCCGTGCACGCAGCTCCGATCGATCATTAGGCCTTTTCCAGGATATGCCCGAAAAATTCGGATAATTCCATTGCGTTTCACATGGCCGAGGTCGTTTCGCGTGAACCTACGGTGATTGTAAAATAATAGTAGGAACGAGGAGAGGCAATGTCCCTCGGGAGAGTTTTTGCAGTCAACTTCCCGCTTCACGGTGGTAGTAAGCCTCATCCACGGCTTCCTTTCATACTGTATAATTAATTTTTGCGCGAGGGAGATGTATAAAGTGGAAAGGAAATCAGGTATTCGGTTAGATTGGTCGTTCCCTACATAGGCTATCGATTGGCATTGATTGCTGCTTGTGCTTTTTGTTGAAAAGCCTTCTTTGCTATTAATCACCGGTGCTTTCGATTGGATATTGTTATATCGAGAAGTTAGTCCTTTAATTAGCTCCATTTATCATCATCTCTACGACTGTCACTCTTGTTATAAGCGCTCGTTTATTTTCTGTGGAATTGAAATAGACGTCCGGGGAGATTCTTGTCAATTAGTTGTTCTTTTTCGGGTGATTCGCAAAACGTTTAAAGATGCACGAATTGGAAGAAGCGTTGCAATATAGAATGCGCTTTCCCCTTTTGTTCCTGAAGGGGTCGTGTCTGATTTTGTACTCCAGGTCAAAGATATTCACGTTTCGTTAAATTGGCGTTCCGCGGACTTTGGTATCGATCGATTCCCGTCGAATTTTCATTTAATTCTCCTATAAGTAGATCATTTCATCCAGAATTATAATATTCATTAAAGAGACATATTTTAGGCCGAATTTTCTAATTGCCCAAAAGTTTATAAATCGTATTTTTTCAACCAGAAGCAAATCTTAATTGTTATATTACATTTCTGTTTCATCGAGAGACCATGGAACTGTTGTCACGTTGAAGCATACATGCTTTACCTGGATCATTTAAAAGTGAAAGAAACACGACACGCTACGGCAGTGATTCCTTGAAAGCAAACCCTCGTCACTGATAATCAGGCCTGATGTGTTTACGATCAATTTGTCATAATTACACCGGCGCTGCCCCCTCCCCGCGGGGGGGGGGGGGGGCAGGAAATTAGGGCAATTGCAGTGGAAAAAAATGCTACACCGCGGACATACTTTTTGTCTCTCGATATGGATGTACATCAACGATTGCCATCTCGCAATCTAGGCCGATGTTTATGGAACGGAGTAATTAATTCGAACTGGCGTGAGGTTCTCGTTGATAAACGAGCCGTGGGAAATTATCGTGGACGAAAAAGAAAGCAATTTAAGACGGAATTTTCGCGCAAGTCTGAGATCGCAGTCATCAGCATCGCAGGTATTCGATTTCTCGGATATTTCCCGTTATAATCCATTTAAGTACCTAGTATTTCCATATCTTGATCGATCGAACTTGGAGCGATAAAAATTTGGGTCAGGCTTCCTCTTTTTAAATAAGAGCTCCACGTTTCATTTTTAATATCCCTGTGGCTCTCAGTTCAAGTAGGCACCATCTCGCAGTGTCATTAAAGTCGATTGAAAGAATAAAGACTAGAGACACTTCGGGAGAATATGAGATAA
Source organism: Andrena flavipes (assembly GCA_963971345.1). Lineage (NCBI taxonomy): Eukaryota > Metazoa > Arthropoda > Insecta > Hymenoptera > Andrenidae > Andrena > Andrena flavipes. The sequence goes on from OZ020481.1 coordinate 39,095,990, forward strand.
TACCGTAAACTGGGGGAACATTGGTAGGTTTTTGAAACATTTTACTATATAATGTAAAAATTAACATGTTCGCATTTGCTTTAAGTAACCTATCATAATATTGCATCTTTTGTGATTGTACTACAAGTGTCAAAATGCATACAATTTTTGTCCTTTTTCCTTCATTAATACGAGTTAAAAACCATAATATATAACCAAAAAATATAAATAGCATTAACAGATTAAGTTTTACTAATCTGAAGTCAGGAATATAAGTGATTAATAATACAATATATAACGTAACAAAGTTACCTATTTGACAATCGATTATTGGACAATATCTACCAGCAAACGTTGATTGCTCATGCGTATAGCTGCCAATATAACCCTTGCGTATGCCAATGTTACCCCGTGCTGCCAATGTTCTCCCAGTTTACGGTATCAATCAAATATCACGAACGGAACAAATATCGCGATCTTTCGGAGTATCGAATACCGTGGAGTGTTGTGTTGAACGATATCGTTTCAACATTAACTAGGACGAGTGCCATTGTTAAACGAGTAATAAAAAGAGAACAAGGAGAAAAGCAAATAACGCGAGAGCCAGTTATCAAAAGAACGTATCTGGCTCGCCAATCGAATATAATCTTCGACGAATGCGAAATCCAATTTATTATCAGTAGAAACGCCTCTTATCGGTCATCTTGCGTCAAAACAGAGGCGCCTCTGCGCCCACACACACAAACGACGCCGCCAAATACTGTTTTTCTAGAGATTGTTCTCAAGGTTGAAACATACGTACGATACGGATCCACCCTTCGATATTGAAGCACTCTACCATACGTCAGACCTGCGTTTTATGTAAGCGTGGGTTTAGGGTGTTAAAGACATTTACGCATTCTGACGTCATCGGTGCGCGTCACCCTCTTCTCGGAAACATTCTTATGTTGTATGTACATGTAGACACACACGCGTATAGTATTAAATTCGTTAGTATTAAACTAGATCCACTATCCGCTATAAGATTTCTCTATAAATTTTGCTAAATGAATGAAGAGGGATTTCGTTGAAATTCTGTAATTGGAAGTAACAGACTCTGTTTGGTACCGTTTCGACAATCTGTTGGATAAACAGATATTAGATATGTTTACCAATAGGGGGTGGGTGCGCGACCTTCGTTCTTCTCGCCAACCCTTCTATCTCCTTCGTTTTTAGGGATTGATTTTTATGTAACAAACGATCGGGTAGAAATCTGCTAGGAACTCGAACGGAATGATCAGTTAAATACGTATCGAACAGATATTATGTTGAAATGTAATTCATCTTTTTAGGAAGTATGTATGTTTATGGGATAGGGGCAGCCAATTCGTGGGAATAAATTTCTGTGTAGAAATTTCGTTCCTATACCTACTCTGTAATATGATCGATGCGATTGGATATATTTTGGGTTCAGATTGAATGGACGTCGTGGGACCATCGAATCCCAATTGCCTGATCGATAATTTAATACATGAAGGGTAAGGGGAAGAAACAGGGAATGTCACAAAACGGCTTTACCGAGAGAATTAAATTTTAATACTTTAGTCCATCAGTAAAGAAACAACGTTCAATTTCTTATATAGTTTGCTTCTTAAATAATTTCTTGGTTTACCTTGACGACAGAAGCTTTCAAGCTTCAGCTTGTACTTAGGTAAAGAGGGGGGACATTTCGTATTTTGTTCCAGTGCAAACTTAACATTTTCTGTTTTTAACCAGCCTGTACCAAATATTTAACGCAATCTTACGGGTGTATTTGAACTTTATAAACTTTGTGACTCGACAATTCTGTGATCCCAGTTGCCACCAAAAAAATGTGCTATAAATCGCAAAATTAAAATTATTATCTGAGTTTTTAGTTAGACTCTACTGTATTTTCATTCTTCTATTTTCCCCGACCAGAAGCATTCCATCGAGGCGCGTGAAAGAAAGAAAAGAATTACACTTAAATACGTGTTTCGAATATGCACGCGAATTATTTCTAGAGCACGTGCAGTCGCGACGACAAAAATTCGATTCGCGTTTCCCTGCGACGTTTTACGCTCGGGGTACGATTATCTGGATACTTTTTACGGTCAGACCACTCGATAAACCGGAGGAATAAAAAATTCCCGCTAGGACGTCGAGGACGTTCTCGGGAAAATGGCCTGCGGCGTTTACTCGACGTTGCTCGGTGGCCATCGCTATAAAGATCTGTCTTTTACAGTTTGATTGAATTCACCGATAATATCAGCGGCTGTATCCCAAAAAGCTTACGCGACACGTAGGTGGCAGCCCTCGGAGGTCACGAAAATGTTGAGTAATCGATGGTTGCTCGAGAAAAACAGCTTGCGACTCTGAGTTCGGCTTGAATCAAGTAGCGCTGGTCAATGATTTACCCGGCCATTAAGTCCCGCTCCAGGTTTATTTGATCAGCCCGTCACAACGGCCTCGCAGTTGACTCGCGTTTAACGACGAAAGGAAGTCAGAGAAGCCTGGTTTAATGATTCCCATAAAACGATTACGGCTGCTCAATCGGACGTTACGCGAAATCGATTGAATGGCCCTCTTACGACAGTGTTAGCTAATTCGAACACGATCGGGCGACGAATTCGCGATTGATACGGCTGTGGTGTCAACGGAGCACGATTCTCAATTTATAAATCGCGTCGAGGCGCCAGGGTGTCGTTTTACGTAATTGCGTCTCGGATTGCACCGGGTTGCACGCCCACGAAAAGGGCGAAACCCTGAGTGTTTCGCGACGGAGTGAAAGCAGGATATGCACGGAGGAATCGAAGGGATCTCGATCAATACGCAGCGTTACTTGTGCAAAATGTTGGAAGGGACACCACAAATGTGAGTCAAAATAGATTTCTAATCGATAGCTATAATTGGGATTATTACGTAGCTGCCCTTTCTTGTTATACTTGATTACAGCTTCTAATAAACAGTTACGAAGTATTTATAGGTATATATCCCCATGGCAATAAACAAAAAATATTTACCTAATATGGATTCATAAAGAAATATTAAATTCAGTATACGTGCAATTCGTCATAAAAGCACACAGAAACTGTAATTTACTAACTCGAACGTACCGATTTAAAAGATTCACATAAGCAAAATGCCTGCGAATATATTGATCAAAAGTATTAATCTAATTACGCCTCATTTAAGGTCTTTCAATTTTAAAATCAAATCTATTTATGTCTTATAATTTTAATATATTCTAAAACATTGGAATCCTCCCGGAAACGCGAGTAGCAAAATCATCCGCGGGGATGAATTTGAATTAGAGGGGTCGAGTTCGAGGGACCATCCGGTCTGGGCGATGTGTGTGCATAGTAGTAATTATCAGGTGACCGCCAGATGGCGCCTGCGCGTTAACTCGGCCATCGGCTAATGGACGGCGCAACGGGGGTATGCGCGCAGGCGCCTCGGCTCTTCTCGTCGCTTGAAGAGTCACTCGACGACCGACCGCCGCACGGACGTGTCGCAGTGAGCCGCGTCTTCTCTCTCCGGGCAGGGTGGTTCGCGCCTATCGTGTGCATGTGTGTGTGATAGGGTGTGCGCGCGCGTACACGCTCGGCCGTGAGCGATACGTGGGAACACGGATGCACTATAATGCCCGCGTACGTGTCCCTTAAAAGATTCGGGAATCGTCTAGGAATCGCAAGAGCGACGACATAGCGGCACCCGCCAAGTGGTTTTTATCATCGCCCGTTCTCCCGTCACTCCAACGTTGACGCGGCAAGTGTCGCGTCCGCCATCGACCACTGTCACCGTTCTTCCCGTCAGCCGTGCCACTCGTAAAACCCGAGACCAGCTCGATTCCCAGCCGAAGGTAAGACTGCAACAATGCTTTTCCTGTTTCACCGCCGCGGATCGATAGCGGAACGCAATATACAGGTACGGTTATGTGCTTCTTTCTTACGTTCGCCTCCGAGTGCTCGTTATACGTACACCCCGAGCCCCCCTGTCGGTATCGATTACGCGGTGTCAGCGGTGTTTTCGCTTCTACAACGGGCATACGTTCGTTGAATGCATAGGCTAGTCGCTCGTTGTTGTCTTCGAGACATTTTAACGGGCGACATTTTGTGCGCTACGCGCGTTGAGAGACGACGATGCGGTAGATTCTGGGGAATCTCTGTTGCGGGAATAGAATGGGCATGCATTTGGTCTGAAAGGTATGGATCGAGCGACAGGTTCGCCGAGCACGTCGATGCCTAGTTGAGTCATCGGTTCCTTTCGAGATGTTAGGCGTCCAGGGGGAGCAGAGGAGCGTGTTCGCACTTGAATCGGGATGTCGAAGGGCGGGGAATGACGTTAATCCGATTGGAATATGCCGCTACGTCGATCCAGCTCGGATCGATCCCAGATGATCGAGTTAAAGGTGATTCGAGCGTCGACTAAACGGTATATGGAATTTCGTTGACCGGAGTCGCCGTGAAAGTCGTACTCCCCCGTTATCGATTGCACGGCGGCGATGTTTTCACGTTCATCCCCGTACACGCGCAGCGGTGAATGTTTTTGTAAAATTGCAACGTTCCGTTGTCCCTGCGCTACTTGGATATTGTATGCACAGCATCGGCCGGGAGAAAGTTCGAGCAGTGAACGATAAAAAAAATCGGGCAGATCCGTTGGAAGGAATCATGAATTTTTGTCGCATAAATTTGAGGGTCGTCACGGGATAGGCTACTGATACCAACATAATATTTGAAGCCCTTTAAGTTAATTACGTTACAAAATGTGAGCTTTAGATTCTCTCCTGATTGCCACTGTATTTACATACATCACTATCAAGCTCATCCCCTATGAGGCAATTGGTCCTTCTCGTAACTATAGCAACTTCGTGGAAACACGAGAGGAGAGTTTCTATCTCTGATAATGCACCTAGGATTAATTTGTGCATCGATTTCACTGAAATCGATATTGCCTGGTAATTATGCAAGGCACATGGGGGCATAGTAGCACGATTGTACTGAAGTGAAATGTTCATAGTGATGCACGTCCCTGCATCGCGTATTCTCGATGCGCTCGCCCTATATAGGTACAGCAGATAACGATTTTCGTTTTTAAAGTGGGCGTTGAAAGATTTAAGAAATCACAAGCTCAGGCAGTGGCGGATTTAACAGGGCGGCCGATGAGCAGTTGCCACCTGGGCCCCTGCTCAGAAGGCCCACCCAGGGCCCCATCCTTAAACAAAATTATGATTTTATCCAAAGCGAATGTTTTTTTCAGTATTAGTACACTAAGCCTGTTTTTAATAAACTACCGCATTATTTTTCCGAAAAATGGGTCCCTGTTCGGTAGCCTCACCCCTAGGCCCTGTCTTCAAAAAGAAATTATGATTTTATCCAGCATTATTTTTTTCTATACTTTTCTGTACACTTACCCCCTTTTAGTAAACTACTCTTCATTTTTCCAGAAAAAAATGGGCTCCTTAGAACGTTTGCCACCTGAGCCTTTTTTCTTAAATCCGCCACTGAGCTCAAGCGAATATTGCGCGAGAAGATATTATCGTTAATTTAAACTTGTGTGCGTAGTTCGTGTTTTTCAAATATTTAACAGTAGCCTTTTTTAAAGAGGAAAGAGGAGGAACTTAAGGAACCACGGTTAGGTCATTCACTGCGAAATGAGCGGTACGAAAATGTGTGTAGTTTAGTTAGCTCTAGGGGATATAAATAAATGGCCCTTAAAATTTAGGACTCTAAATTTAAGCTAAAAATATATTTAAATTACTACGTTTCGGTAGTAACGACGTTCTACGAAATACAGCCGCAGTCGATATGAACAACGTGATCGCATAATTGTCTTGTAATTACGGCGATTTCAATCGTGGCTCGTTAATGTAAGTAGATTAGCAGCGTACTCGTGCAGACTCTGCAAGTGATTCGTGTCAGTGCGTAGTCAGACGGCATGCTAGTTGCGGTCCGCGACTCTTATTGTTAGCTTGGACTATCGATTGCACCGATAGCAATGATATCGCTATTCCCGTGCCAAGGATACACGGATCGACTTATCAGCTACTATTTCTTCTCGTTAAATTACCGTATTTACGCTTGATAATACAAACATTCTCTTGCTCTACTTTCTGGAGAGAATCTAAGCTCGGAGGTATAGCTCTTCTCTCCACACGTTCCTCAAATTTAGAGGACCGTGTGTTAGAATGAATTCAGAATTTTAAATTTAATATTCACGCGGTCGTGAGAAGCGACTGTTTACATCGAGATGAAATTTTTTTTCCGCTATTCTGTGGTGTTATAATTAATATTTGTTTGTACCCAATAGATCGGAGCTCTTTTCGAATCACCCTACCTTCTCGTTTCGCAGAAACAACTCAGATTAGTGAAATTTATATTACACAAGATCGTTAGAAGGGTATAACTAAAGATTACCGCACCCCAATCCAGGAGACAAAGTGTACTAACTCCTAAATCAGGGGTGCATTATGCAAGGGTGCAAGGAAGCTAAACAGAGTTCGTGTTCATTTTTAAGAATCATTGAAAACTACGTCTATTTTCTTTGCTTCGACCTGTAGCCGGTGTTTAATTATTTCTGGTATTGCCAGGTTCTGAAACGATATTTCAAAGAGCACAGTTTTTATAGTGGCGAGCAGAAGTTGATGGGGAGTTTAGGGGGCCAAGTTGCTAAAGACTGTCTTCATTATACGCGTTTGAAAGAGCTCCAGTTGAATCAAGGTAATCACGAGGGACGAGTGTTTTAAAAGTTGATGAAGGCAGCACAAATATATCTTTTGATTTGATGCCTGCCTTCCTTTGATATTCAAATGGTGAAAATAGGGTCGAGGGGTAATAATTACTATCGGTGGTGCCATGTTGTATTAAGTCCTCGAAGGAATATTCAATTACAGAGGAGACAGTATTGTTAGAATCAGCTTCCAGAACTTCCTTCCTCTGAATGGAACTTATCGATCCTTCGAGACAGTAATTCAACGACTTGCTCCGCCTGCGACAGTGGTTTTCAGGAAGGTTTATCCGCAACAGTACTCTTAGACGAATGTAAGAATTCGAAGATATTTCTCGGTAGAATATTGCAGACCGTTAACTGAAAATGCCTTACTACAAATTACAATATAATTAATTATAATAATAGATGGATAAAGGTACGATATACCTGCAATCTTTCAAAATTATTTCCTATTTATTTTCAAACTTAATTGCCGTGCAATAAGGAGCATACTCGGAAATCGCGTACATTTTCAAGGATAAAAGTTATACAACCCTTTCGCGGAAAGTCGAACGGGCGAAGGGATATTACAGTCACGTAGGTTGTAACGATCTCGACAACTAATTTTACAGCCGATATGTGCTGTTCCGTGTGACTGAATGTGTAGAGAGGAGCGCGAGAGAACGCCGATGGGCTTGCAGTGGAACGAGTCAGCCATTGAGCAGACAGTCTATAGGACGAATACTTGATGCGTACGATATCTAAAAATATTTCTTCGCCTGGCGATCGAATTCCTTCGGACGTATTTCCACTATTATCTGACTGGATCAGCGCAATTATTTATGGAATTTATTTATTAAACGACGAAAGCTAGTTCACGATATAGCGCCACAGTAATAATCTAGGGTTGAAGACAAGCGTTGAAACGATGCAGTTGTTGGCAACAAATTTGGTCGCTAGGATATTCATTTTTATTTTCATTTAATCACGGAAATATATATACACTGTTGTACTATATCAATAATTTCTCTCTGTTGGCGAAGTGTTTTAGTAACATGCTTAAACTATTTTCACGAAACTTAGAAATCCACCTTCTGTCTATTATTAACTAGCTTTACTATTCGACTTCGAAGTTTATATTCTGATTGTATAAAAAAAATTGATTTATTTATTTCTATTTGTGAAAATACTCACATTTGTCTGGGCTAGCTAGGCACAATGAGCTGGGACACATGTCGTGATCCCGGAGTTTACCGTTCGAAAGTTTTTAGACGACAGACAAACACAGAAACAGTTTCTGATTTATATATTAATATTAATATTATTGAAAGTCTGAATTTTTCAACAGAATGGAGTAGTGCCTGGAATTGACGCAATTTTACAAGGGGACATATCGCATACGTCGGATTTTGATGAGACTCTGCAGATTTTCAGAATTGTGAGAAATATTTGACATGTATTTTTTTCTTATCGGCAATGGACCACATTGGAGGGGTGAAAACAGCCCCTAAAGTTGGGGGTCGAAAACATATTTTCTGGAATATCTCGAGAACTATTAGGCGTAGAACAAATTTTCTTTTTGAAGGGTGAATTTTCGATGGAACCGTGTCTCATGATCGTGTTCCCGGTGAGTCATGCCAATTCGTGAAGTCACAAAAGTTAATCGTATTCACGAGGACACGGCGATCCGTATGCTCCTTTTGTTCGCGCGTCGATTCGACGGGTGTTTATTGGCTCGCCCATCGATTGTTCCACGAGGGGACGGATAATTATTCTCACCCCGATCGACGAACCTTTTGTCGGCGTGCATATCGACCTTCTACGCCGGTTCCATGCACCAGTTACTCCCATTGGCCGAGTAATTGACGGCGCCACGAAACTCGCCGAGATTCGATCAGCCTCTGACGAAATACATCATGAAATTCTATGGAACCTTGTCGACGCGAGCATTCTTCGCCTGTTACGGAAACTTTATTAATCTCCAGGATGTTAGGACAATAGATGATAAACGAAGGGTTCTTCTGATTTTTGGTTCTCAGTCAGTAAAACTACTTCCACCTTACACAGTGTCCACTGTTCTTCGTTAAAAAGCAGATTTCACATTTATTTCTGTATTAGCTTTACTACTCCGGAAATTAAAACATAATTAACATAAAATTATTCAATTTTTTAAACCTCCAATTAAATCTTAATATAACTTATATCAAAATATTTACCTAATCTTTAATTTTCAATTAAATGTAACATAAATCTATTTGATTTTCTTTTTTATGTTTTTGTGGTGAAAATAATCACAATTCATCTGGATTAGCCAGACATAATATGTTGAGACACATTTCGTGACCCCAGAGTTTACCTTTCGGATGTTTTTAAGCGACAAAGAAACACACAAACATAAATTTTCTGCTTTACCTATATATTAAGATGTCCCCATTGTGTATAGTCGAAGAATGACCCTCCACCCCAATGAATGTCTCCGAGTACATAATTGGTGCATCGTTAGTAGTTTTGTTGGGGTATTGTGACGAAGATGCTCCATGATTCTTGCTTCGAGACACATAACGGTGCAACGGCTTCGCCGGATGAAATTGTTGCGGGATTATACGATTGTTTGAATTAATCCCGAGAGATGTGCGACTGAATAGGGAGCAGGAGACGTGGATCGCGTCGCCTTGTGTTGCCTGCTACCGTTAACGATGCCCTTTCCCCTCTGATTGCTTGCAGAGAAACGAGGTAAAAGTCTATCGCCAGCACCGCCGCCGTCGTGACCTGACGTTGAATTAAAAACAGAGGGAAGATGTCGTCGGTAAAGGTGGCGGTGAGGGTACGGCCCTTCAACAATCGGGAGATATCCCGCGAGGCGCAATGCATTATCGAAATGACCGGCAACACCACTTGTAAGTATAATTAATTCTGCCCGTTGTCACCTTTTCATGAATGTTCACTTGAGCATCTCCTTCTTTTCTCCTTTCATTTTTTTTATTCACCCTTCGTGGCCTGTGCCCGACTCGTGTTTTAATTAAAACCTGACTACCCACGAACGAGAAATAAATTCCATCCTCCGTTTCTACTCGCGAAAGGTTTTAAGTTCCTAAAATTTGGGAATTAATTTTAAACGACGAACCTGGAGGTTTGCGATTCAAATTACCATCGAGGAATTACTTCCTAATAGTTTAGTATATAAATACCATATAATATCGCGATAAGGATTTATTTTAAAAAATTACTATATAATCATTAAGTATCTTGAACTTTATACGTAAAATTTAATAGCTCATAGTGAAACGCGGTTTTGATAAAAAAAAAGAATATCGCAGTGGGTACCTGGAAATAAATTAGTCTAGGAGGGTGGTACCATTCTTGATTTCTCCCATTACTGATTCCTGTGTTTGCGTGTTGCAGCGATAATGAACCCGAAAGCACCACCGGGCACCAAAGACGCAGTGAAGAGCTTCAACTACGATTATTCCTATTTTTCCATGGACGTGAGTAGCAACGATTAATTCTCTCTCTTTTGTACGCCAGGGTAATTAAAAGAAGTTGAAGATGGAGTACAAAATGAGTGTATAGATCTGTATCAAGTTAGTTAAGGTCAGGGATCGATGAGAGTTGCCATTAAGCCGAGCTTAACGTGCTGCTTTACGGCCTGTTGGTCCTTGAGTTCTTTGTTCCCCATGAATTAATTTCGAACGTGTAACCGAATCTGTGGGGCCATTAATCGATTTCACCTGCCGTGCGCAGGAACCTATAATCATAATACTCGAGCCTCAGTTATTTATCTGAATCGATTATATCAGTAAATTTAGAATCGTACGAACTAGCAGCAAGAGTTGCACATTAATGATCCCCGGCAACCTATTGCTGTATAATGAAGATAACCAATGGTCTCTGTATTTTCCACAGCCGAACGACTTAAATTATTCCACGCAATTGATGGTCTACAAGGATATCGGCGAAGAGATGTTGCAGCACGCTTTCGAAGGTGAGCAGGCGAGAAGAAGGGAAAAGGAATGGAAGATTCACCACCGTTTCGCAAAGAAATTTCTTGCGCGATCGAGCTCCTTGTCAAATACTATTGGATGGTGGAGCCGGGATTCTTGCGAACCGCGGAATTTAGCTACATTTGGGACTCGACACACATGTTCGCGCATACCGTCCGGGCAGGAATCGGGTGTTCGAATTCTCATGCTATTCTTGGCACGTATTCGTGACATGTGGGTGGGGGTCGTAGACAGGGATAGGGGAGAATATTAAACATTTCTGAGGGAAAGTGGGTTACATAAAAGTTGCTTGCCTTCCAAAGGGACGTAGAATGGGTGGGGCAAAATCTTCGCAGGCGCCGCCATATTGTATGTTCAAAGATCGCCCTTGGAGGACTCGGGCGAATTTTGGAAATTTTAAATGAATTCAATGAACGATGTAACGTTGAGCGCTGTTTATCGCAACGTCCTTGATTTCCTTTGCACGCAGGGTACAACGTGTGCATATTTGCGTACGGGCAGACTGGCGCTGGTAAATCGTATACCATGATGGGCAAGCAGGAAGACGGTCAAGAGGGGATCATACCCCAAATTTGCAAGGACCTCTTCAGGAAAATCAGCCGCAATTCAAGCGAGTGCCTGAAGTACTCGGTGGAAGTCAGTTACATGGAGATCTACTGCGAGAGGGTGCGAGATCTCTTAAACCCGAAGAACAAAGGAAACCTCCGTGTGCGGGAACATCCTCTTCTTGGCCCATACGTGGAGGATCTGTCGAAATTAGCGGTGATGTCTTACGAGGACATTCACGATCTCATAGACGAGGGCAACAAGGCGAGGTGTGCAAAAATTCGGGACAATTCTCATTTTAAGATGAAAGAAATGAGTTAACATAATTCGTAAAGAAACTGTAATTAAATCATTTCGTTCGTGTCTCCCATTTCAGAACCGTGGCAGCCACAAACATGAACGAGACGTCGAGCAGATCCCACGCCGTATTTACAATTTTCTTCACACAGCAGAAACAAGACTCGGTAACTGGTCTGGTGACAGAAAAGGTCAGCAAAATCTCGCTGGTCGATTTGGCGGGCTCGGAGAGGGCCGATTCTACTGGCGCGAAGGGCACGAGGTTAAAAGAGGGTGCCAATATCAATAAAAGCTTGACGACCCTCGGAAAGGTTATCAGTGCCCTAGCAGAAATTGTAAGTAAATCTCTTTCTTTAAAAGAATGTACATTTTGTGGTTCAACTAATTCTACACGGTTCCCAACGTTTCCCTATTAATCCTGTACTGCGCGTCAAAGGCCGGATTCCTTCTCAAATCGGACAATCTGTTCTGTACGACATCCTTGCGTGCTCTCTGATCGTTCGTGCTCGCGTTAGATAATACACCGTTGCGCTGTACAAAAGTTACGCAATGTTTAACGTTCCAAATCTGCCCAGATATTGCCTAAAGTTTACATTAACGTAATCCGTGTCTTCTGTCTATTTTGCTGCCCGATTTCACCGTGGCTTATTAGGCGGTAAGTTCATAAATCTTTATCCCCCTTTGTTCAGTGTAAAGCGTTATGCTTATCTACATGAGAGATGTAACTTGTAAATGTTTTAGTAAAGCTGCTTTAACGTAAACTTTTAATATCGTTCTTGTGTATTCGTCTCTCCCAGAAAGTCTAATGGCGCTAATAACTCGAGTCTGCTTATTGTGATTCACTTAGGCGACGAAGAAGAAGAAGAAGGCTGATTTCATCCCCTATAGGGATTCAGTTCTGACATGGCTGTTGCGAGAGAACCTGGGCGGGAACTCGAAAACAGCGATGATCGCGGCAGTGAGTCCTGCGGACATCAATTACGATGAGACCCTATCCACTTTACGGTACATTTAGCCGTTGCCTCTGTAACTGTACTCGTTCGTCTCTATACTCATTAATTGGCTCCCCTAAAGCATGCAGATTTCGCATAAAACTACACGATGACCTGAATAAGTCAGGCGTAGTCGCCGTTCGTTTATATAGTTCATAAACTTCCAAGAATCTCTGGCGTTAAAGCTTCCCTGAATTAGAAACTTTCCCTGAATACACGTCACTGCGATAGTTGTTTCCAGAAAGTCCTCTATTTCCGCCAGTAGATCTGATAAATAAAGGGTACAGATACGCCTCAACTCCGAGTCTCGCTAAACAAATTCTTCTGCTGCTTTTGGTTACAGATACGCGGACAGAGCGAAGCAAATAGTCTGCAAGGCCGTGGTTAACGAGGACGCCAACGCGAAGCTCATCAGAGAACTGAAGGAAGAAATTCAGAAGTTGCGCGAACTCCTCAAACAAGAGGGTATAGATGTGCAAGAAGGTGAGCCAGCTCCCCTCCCCCCTGTGTAGTTCGGTTGAATTTCAGAGTTTTGCTCTTCCTTTCCATGCGCGTATAGTGCGCCTCATTTCAACTCGAAGCGATGCATTAGAAATCTGATGAGATTGTTCAACCAAAAGATATGGCGTGGTTCTATATTCGATCAGGAAAGAGATAGTATTTAAGATTGTTCACTTATTGCTCCCCTAGCCAGTAAGAACTTCCTATCAAATAATTCCCCTTGTATTGAAAGAAAAAGAAACATGATTCGTTGCGATATGTACATGGGAAAGGGAGAAATGGAAGCACTATTATTATAAAATGCTATTCCACGGTTTAAGGGCAAAGAACGATAAGAAAAAAAAAGAAATTTAAAGCGAAACGTAAAAGAAGTAGCGCGCGGTAGGCAAGCCACCATTTACATAGTACATTATTTTTCTTTGTTTCCCTTATGCTTGACGTAGGGCCAGATGGCAAAGTCACATATGAAAAGAAAGAATCTAGTAAGTAAAATCACGACAATCCACACACAGCGATAAATTCTGTTCAAAGCCAGGCAATCGATCATTATTTTGTGCCTGTTCTCTCTTTTTAAACGTCCGCTTATATCTCACGGCCAAGTGCATTAATGCCTATCATCTGTGTTTTTGTCGATTCCCCGGCAATTCTTTACATTTGCTTCGCGTGAATCGCATTCTGTTTTTATACTTTTGATACCCACAAGCGTATCAGCTGCGATAGCCAACGCCTAATGAATATTGTTCCCTTCCTGTTGTAGGCGGCATAATTAGCAGCTTTTATATGGGTGTCTCCTATTTGAAAGGAGACGAAAGTGGAACGACGCGACAAGTAGCATCTCTGCTGTAGTGATGTTTCTGTTATATGCCCTATCAAAACTGACAAATTGTGACAGAGTTCCTGATGGGTCATGCCTCTTATCTTTTACCAAACAGTCACTTGCGAAACGAATGATTAAAATCACGGTCCTTACTAATTATTCCAATCGACAAAAACGAATCATCGGTCTGAACTAGATAGAACTCGATCTTGATCAACAGCTCACAGAAAAGTAAAACAATCGTCTTTGAAGTAAAATTTCTAGGGATAGACACGTTTAATTTCAGGGTACTAAGACTGTGCAAGTTTGGAGGAAAGAACAGCAGAATGTATCTCAAAATGATTAAATAGCTGTAAGTGTATTTTGGAGCCAGTTAAATAATACGATGTACTTTGCAAGTACATGAAACTTTCATACTTTGTAGAATATAGCGTGTCAAGATCGAGATCACTATCTAGTAAGTTCTGCTAGCGTCTCGGAAAATTTTCCAACAGATGTAGACATAATTCATTTCACATCAAGTACTCTAAAATGAATTCAGGCTTTATAGCTTCTCTGTTTTGTCGAAAATCCTGTCCAGTAAACACGTGTTGTTTGCCTCGCTTATTATCCACTTAGACCCATCACTTTGTCCCCTTAAACTGGCCTAAAACCTAAAACTATTGCATGGCACTCGACGGCGGACAATCCAAACGCATTTCGGATGCTATGATGCGAGCACCATTGATTAGAATTACATAGAAGGAATTTTTACCAACATCTGATTTCAGTAATAGCCATTTGACTGAGCCGCTACGCTTAATTTGTACAAATATAGATATCGTAGGACATCACTGGCTTACTGAAAGTTATGTGTTTGTGAAACTTGGACATATATGTATGTTAACTTTGGTATCTTCAGCTCTACTGTTGAAACATTCATTTGTCACCACTGTGAAACGTATTACGGGATTTGTTAAGTGTTCGCGAAGCCTGACTGCTTTTGACTTGAAAGAACTTAGCGTATGGTAATCGGAATACGTACAAAAAGTAGACAGTGTTTAAATTCGTTCACTGCATTGATTCTTGTAGTAGTGAAATGAATTAGTAAATTTAAAGGATCTAATTGAAATGCTTTCCAAGTAAGTCTCTTTGACGGTTGTACAAACGCAGTACAAAGCATAGCTCATACTTTTCTAATTACTCTCTGAATTCATTCAAACAATTTCATTCTCCCTCTTCAACGAAAGACATGTACTCGTTATAACACGGATCGCAGGAAAAAATTCTCTCCTTCACTTACGCCACCGCTTTAGTTATGGCTTTTGATGTTTCTGAGACGCGTGTTATATCCCTGGCTGACTCGCCACATCGAATTCTGCCTGCCCGATTTCCATTTTCTCTATCCAGTCTCTTCTGCCTTGTAGGAGACGAGATCATCAGAGCAACGAAACGAGAGGACGACGTGAAGGAAAGTCGACCACGAATTCCGTCTCACGCGACCTCGACCATTGCGGAGGAAGCAGTGGATCAGCTGCACGCTTCTGAGAAATTGATCGCTGGTAAATACAGGACAAGATCACATTGTGCTTTCAATTATCAATTTTAGTGAGCTCGAACTGTGACAGATCCAAGACCGAGTCAGTTCTTATTCTCAATACAGTTAAAATAATTCAAGAATGTTTATATTTCTGAGCGCTTGCTGCTACGAACCCAGCACGAAAGCTTCCTACTTTGGGGGGATTGAATTTAAAACATCTGTGGTACACGGAGAAAGAAGTAGAAGCATTTTAGTTGTCCACTTTCAGAATTGAACGAAACATGGGAGGAGAAGCTGAAGCGGACAGAGATAATTCGTCTTCAACGCGAGGCGGTGTTCGCCGAGATGGGAGTTGCTGTGAAAGAGGATGGTGTGACAGTCGGCGTGTTCTCGCCAAAGAAAACCCCTCATTTGGTGAACTTGAACGAGGACCCCCTCATGTCCGAATGTCTGA
The DNA here is from genome assembly GCA_963971345.1 of Andrena flavipes. Lineage (NCBI taxonomy): Eukaryota > Metazoa > Arthropoda > Insecta > Hymenoptera > Andrenidae > Andrena > Andrena flavipes. The sequence continues at coordinate 39,111,801 of OZ020481.1, forward strand.
TCTACTACATAAAAAACGGGTTCACTCGTATCGGTAGCGCCGAGGCTAATATACCGCAGGACATTCAGCTCTGTGGCCCACACATATTAAGCGAGCATTGTGTCTTCGAGAACCATGAGAGTATCATTACTCTGATCCCGAAGAAGGCCGCTCTGATTTATGTGAATGGACTCGAGGTCACTGAACCAATTGTCCTGAAAACTGGATCACGTGTCATTTTAGGGAAGAATCACGTATTCAGATTCAATCACCCCGATCAAGGTATATAAACATGTCTGTCTTGACAGCAGTTAGTAATTGACAGTGGTAGTATTTAAAAACAGAGGTAAGATAAATGTCTGCGCAGTTCGCGAACGGAGGGAGAAGAGTTCTCCCGCGGAGACACCTGGAAATGGGGAAACGGTCGACTGGAACTTCGCTCATGTGGAATTGTTGGAGAACCAAGGGATCGATCTGAAGGCTGAAATGAAGAAGAGATTGTTGGTGCTTGAAGAGCAATTCCGCAAAGATAAGGAAGAAACTGTTCAACGATTCGAGAAACAAAGAAAGGTTAATAAAAATTTAATCCTTGTGTCTAGAGTAGCTGCTGATATAAATTAATCAGACGTTACGTATGAATATTGTTATTGCTCGCAGAGTTACGAGGCCCAGATAGACGCGCTGCAAAGGCAAGTGGAGGAGCAGAGCATGACGATGTCTATGTACAGCAGTTACACACCGGAGGATTTCAACAACATCGAGGAGGATATTTTCGGTGAGTACCACTTATCGAATGGTCCTTGGAGTTCACAATTTCTTTAGCTATATACAATGAATTTGCATCTTTCTAATTTTATATGATTATTAAAGTTCACATGGGCAGAGCTGCACAAAAATAATACTGATACTGTACATCCGATGCGTTGTAAATCGTACGAGTTCATTGCATTTACGAGATCAAGTAAAATGTTTATTACGCTTGATTAATGTCCGATTGTTGATTTTCGTATCAAACTTTTTACACAGCTCTGCATGCAAGTGAGCTACGATCGTGTGTAGATTTTACTACGCCTTCGTTAAAGGTGCTGGAACTTGTAACGGGCGTGTGTGCGTACGTATACTTTATGCGTACAGGCGAGTTCACCGAGGGAATAAGATATGAGAACCGAAATAACAAGAGAAAGTAACATCCCGTTACAAGTTCCAGAGGCGTACTGATCTGTGCAAGACACAATCAGATGGTGGTGCGCAGAGAAATGTTAACAAACATCTTCTGAGTGTACGTTCATTGTTCGACTTTATCATCTCTGCGACTGCGATGCACGCATATGGTTATGTGGTATAATGTTGCATCATTCCCTTCATCTCGTTAATATTAGCAGTCCACGTTGAAACATGCAATTGCCATTTTTATTGCGAGATCGAGCCTTCGGGATCACATTCGTTAACGTGAATAGTGCATCATCTGATCGTGGACAGAAACTCAGTGGCTTCTTTTAACGAAGGACCCGGTATCCACGAAATGCTTGGCTTTTCTGACTGTTTCGCCTGGTAATGGCTTGCATTTCAGTCAACCCCTTGTTTGACGCAGAGAGCAACTGGACGGAGAGAGAGTTTCAACTGGCCGCTTGGGCCTTCCGCAAGTGGAAGTACCATCAGTTCACAAGTCTTCGGGATGATCTCTGGGGCAACGCTATATTCCTCAAAGAGGCTAATGCCATTTCTGTTGAACTCAAAAAGAAGGTACATCCGTGGTTTATTTCTGAGAATCAGATCTCGATGCAACTCTTGTCTGTTGACGATCCATTAACATTTATAATCACACGTCTCGGCATTTACCCCCTTCGCTAGCAGTTCAATCGGAATCACTTATTTTATCAGCTTCTCAGAAATCACGAAATATGCCTGTCGCACATTAGACGAGCAAATGATTTCTGTTTAAATTGCTTTATCATACATGGTACTTCGTGAAATCAATATCTCGAGCTAACTTTCACGTTAGCTGGACTACATCCACATATACCATAAAATAGGTACCCCCTTTTTGATGTTCTATAAATCGAATATATACAGTTCTAATATTACTGTAAGCACACAGTAATTCTACTTTTTCATATTTCTTTGCCTGGTGTAAAATGTTCAATTTATCATTGACCGTTTCCTTAATCGATTACTTCTTTTGAAGCTCTCGTTTCATTGATCGTTCCATATTCATTTATGTACTTCTAATAAGTTATTCTTCTGCACATTCGTTTCAGTATAGATTTAATAAATTTTGGTCGTTCGTAATAGGTGCAGTTCCAGTTCACTTTGCTCACGGATACACTTTATTCACCGCTTCCTCCCGATCTTCTGCCTGCTGTGGATGAAGAGGAGGAGGAAGAAAGACCGTTCCCGCGTACGATAGTGGCCGTCGAAGTTCAAGACACTAAGAATGGTGCTACGCATTACTGGACGCTTGATAAACTTAGGTTTGTTACCAATACCATGCCTTGCAGAAGTCAAGCTTTACATTATTTACTCCTCGTGTATAATGAGGTATCAAAGTGAGATGTCAGAAATACTGTTTCTTTGTTCTGTGATAGTTTCTCAAAGAGCACGTTAATTGTAACTTTGATGGATGTTCATCTTAAATTTCTCAAACGAAGTGCACATTTCCCCCCTGTACTCGCGTATGGGCATGCAGAAGCAGATGCTACTAAGTGTTACAAGCTGGGTACTTCGCACCTACTAAGAATACTCAGGGCCGTCTTAACAAATTTGAGTGCCCTGGGTTAAAAAATTTTGGCGTTCTAGCCCCCAAGGGTGGCATCGCGTATTGAGGGAAAGACAGAACATGATGCGTTTTCTCACTGTCACCTGCGGTTTGGTCCGCGCGGATCATGACGCAAGGATGCTCCAGATAGAAATTTTTGTCTTCAAAATTGAGGAGAAAAAAGCATTTCAACATATTTGATTCTTAAACGCCCTTGGACCACGGGCGCCCCTGGGCTATAGCCTATTTAGCCCATTGGTAAAGGTGGCCCTGAGAATACTGCCAGTATCCTAGGTTTTGCTCAAGTGCTTTGTGTTACACAATATTGTAAATTGTTGGACACAATTTGGCGATCTGATACAGATACAGTTTGTAGCACTCTGTGTAGATGATTCTGTATATTTTCTTGTCAATTTGATGGCATTGATTCTAATCCTGGAATGTCACGAAGAAATGTTAACAGAAAGTATTGGATCTCTTCCTCATTCCTTGTACATTTTTTATATCTGCAATGTATGATCACAGTGCAGGCATTCGAAGAGCTTTAACTTATTAAGCGGAGAACAATGGATAGTCTGACCACTTGTCGCTTTAATCAGATCGTGCTTGGATAAAAATTGCACAGGGACACTCACGCAAGTAATACGTGTTAACTTATAGACAGCGCTTGGAGCTGATGCGACACGTGTACAACGAGGACTCGAGCCCCAGCACCCCGGAGGCCAAAGAGGATATATTCCAATGCCTCACGGTCTACTCTAATCCGAAGTTCTCGCTCGCAAATCTTTTGCCTTCGAGGTTGGTGCTCGAACGCGCGAGGCTCTCTCCTCCTTTTATCGCCACCACGCTTCACGCCCACCCTTTCAACCTTTAATTTCAACGAACCATGTTTCCACTGTTTCGATACACACTGCCTCGATCCGAGCAACTTCCCCTTCAGAGACTTTGCTTTTGTAACTGTGCTGGATTCAACGAGATATCGATAGGAAAAGATCTTGCATGGCCAAGTGTTTTTTTAAATCTTTCACGTTGTTAATCGAAGTAGAACGAACTCTTCTGTTTTATAACAGGGAAGAGCCATCTTCAGTCTTCTAGTCTCGTTAATTATTATAGAAGCAACATGGAATTGGAAAAATGAAGATGGTAGCGGTAGATGGGTCCTTGAAGGGTTTTAAGTCTTTTATATGTTACTCAGTTGTGTCTCGCTGAACACGTGCGCTCCTTGCGGCTGAAGTTTTGTCACATTCTTGCTTCGTGACTTCATTGTGCACGTACCGCCACACCGCCAACGAATTACACGAATTACAGTATTACCAAGTACCAGAAACACGTAGAGTTTGTACTTCGACAGCTTAGATGCTGTACACTACCGTATTGTATGTTTTTTTAACAACGTTACACCCTTCGTTTCTATGAAAATACGGGGGCAGCGAGAATCCCGAGAGATGTTGCCCCTGAGATTTTGAACGTTAACTTTGTCGGAATTGATTCAACGAGACTTGTAACTAGCACAATGTTGTACCTTCATGGCCAGCATTGAAAGAGGCTTTTATGAGTGCCACGTATCGTCCCTTTATTTGTGTCTACACATTTACATGAATCTCCTCGTACGATTTTCTAAATACACATCATGCACACTTTAAAGATAAAGTGAATGTTGTGTGACGAGCGTCCTTCACTGTGCTTCTCGACAATGTTCGACCATGTCTTTATCAATGATTAACGAACCGAGCGAATCAATCTACAGAACGGTCGTCTTCATTTATGCGCAGACAAAGACTCGAGCTGATGCGAGAAATGTATCACAACGAGGCCGAACTCTCACCAACATCGCCAGATTTTAATATCGAGTCCATCACCGGCGGGGATCCATTCTACGACCGTTTCCCGTGGTTCCGAATGGTTGGAAGGTAAAGATCGAAGTGTTACTGTATCACTTTCTCTTATCAGGTTCGCCGAACCCGCCATTATAATACTTGACAAGCCAACTGACAAAGCAATCTTGTGTTCCGTTACAGGTCCTTTATATACTTGAGCAATCTCATGTACCCCGTGCCATTGATCCACAAAGTAGCGATAGTCAACGAAAAGGGAGACGTGAAAGGTTACCTGCGTGTGGCTGTGCAGGCAGTCGTTGGTACGTAATCAGTGTCTGTATATATCTCTTTCTAAGGAATACATCTAATCCTCAAGTAATAGAGCGTCTGTTATGTAATTGGTAGGGCGAAATCAATAGAAAATTATGACGTACATTTTATATTTCTCGTTCATTCCCGACCGGTACAATATTCTTGAATCGCTCGACAAATAGTCCGGCGTAAGATTCTCGTAACGAACCCTTCTTCCAGAAGAGGAAAACAGTGAGTACTCAAGCGGCGTTAGACAGTCTGCTAGAATCTCCTTCGAGGACGATCTGTTCGGCGGGCACAAGCAGAACAAACGCAACACCCTGTTGACCCAGACGCTTGAGAAGAATCGGCAGATCCTGATGCACGAGGAACGCGTCGTGGAGGGTCACACCGAGCAAAAAGACGTGAAAGATGAGGACGATATTGGCGACGCCGACAGTGGCAGAGGAGATAGCTCGGTTTCCAGCGACATGAAGGAAGAGGATCTACCGGATCACTTGCAACCTAATTCCGAGTTCACATTCAGGGTTACCGTGCTGCAAGCTATAGGCATTTCCACGGAATACGCCGACATCTTTTGCCAATTCAAGTATGTTCTGCTTTATCATACGCGTATAGAAACACCTCGAGTACCATAACCATTGATTAATCTATACGATTACCACTTTGCGCACAGTTTCCTGCACCGAGACGATGAAGCCTTCTCAACGGAGCCAGTAAAGAATACAGGAAAAGGAAATCCACCTGGATTCTATCACGTACAAAATGTAAGTTAATGGTTTACATCTTTAAGAAGTAAATTAATCAATTGCAATGACTTTTAATTCTGTTCACTTAGATTACCGTTAACGTAACGAAGTCATTCCTGGAGTACCTGAAAACTCAGCCAATTGTCTTCGAGGTGTTCGGACATTACCAGCAGCATCCTCTGCATAAAGATGCAAAAATGGAATAGTGAGCGTTGAATTGTTTTCGTGCCTCCTGTCTAAGAACTTTTTTATTTCATTCTTTTCTTAAGTGTACTTGTAGGAATTCCACTTTAATCACCTTGTATTCATCACCATTTACATGTCCCAATGTTCTTATTGTTGCATTCACCCAAGCAGCGTGAGACAACCACCGAAGAGGATGTTGCCGCCGTCTATACCGATCAGCCAACCCGTGCGCTCGCCGAAATTCGGGAGTGTCCTACCATCGCCGAGTACGTCGCACGTGCACGCCAAGTACGACGTGTTGGTTTGGTTCGAGATCTGCGAATTGGCTCCGAACGGCGAGTACGTGCCGTCCGTGGTCGACCACAGCGACGATCTACCGTGTCGCGGGCTTTTCCTACTCCACCAAGGAATCCAGCGTCGCATACGCATCACCATTGTCCACGAGCCGGCGTCCGAGCTGAGATGGAAGGACGTGAGGGAGCTGGTGGTTGGACGTATCAGAAACACGCCGGAGCCGGAGGAAGAGGACAACGATTCGTCGGTGCTATCATTGGGTCTGTTTCCTGGCGAATACCTCGAAGTGCCTGGTGACGACAGAACCATGTTTAGATTCGAGGCAGCGTGGGACAGCTCCCTTCACAATTCGACCTTGCTCAACAGAGTGACAGCGTACGGGGAACAGATCTTTATGACTATCTCGGCGTACCTCGAGGTGTGCTCCTATCTTATTGTAATATTATTCTTCGATACTTGACTGCCTTTTATGAATATTCCATTTATAACTCCACTCTCTTACTTTCCAGTTGAAGAATTGTGGAAGACCAGCAATTATTACCAAAGATCTGAGCATGATCATTTACGGAAGAGATGCCAGAGTAGGAACGCGTTCTCTGAAGCATTTGTTTAGCGGAAGCTACCGCAATCAGGAAGCTAATCGACTCAGTGGGGTTTACGAGGTGGTGTTGCGTCGTTCTTCGGAAGCAGGTAGCCCAGGTTTGTCTTGTCTACCCTTAGCGTAGCCCCCTCACCCACCCACCCCCTCTGATCCTTTCCCTTCTGACTGATATAATAGTCGTTCGTATATTCTGCTTGTAGAGTGCCTACGTATTATTCGTGCACTATCTTGCAATCGCTTTAAAGTAACATGTATAATATTCAAGGTGGCTATTATATCATGGTACCGACTAATTGGCAGTTTTATTATGTTTTGCCCTCCCTATTGAGTTGCTGAACATAATTATATTCGTGAGAAATTGTCGAATTCTTCTGACACAATATAATTTCATAGTTTCTGTCGCCTCGTTCTCTCTTCATCGAGTACCCACCCCACTTTTGTATTTACTTTTCAGGCGTTCAGAGGCGACAGCGTCGCGTACTGGACACGAGCTCCACGTACGTCCGAGGCGAAGAGAACCTTCACGGATGGAGGCCCCGAGGAGATAGTTTAATATTCGATCACCAATGGGAACTCGAGAAACTAACAAGACTGGAAGAGGTAGAAAGAGTAAGGCACACGTTACTGTTACGAGAGAAGCTCGGCATCGACAAAGTCCCGTTCTGCAATAAGATATCGCATGACTTCACGAAGAGCGAGAAGGTAAAGTCATCGACATTCTCAAAGTCCAGGGAAACCTTGTATCAGGGAATCCTGCCGTCTTTATGTGACACGATTAGGCGCATAGCCCCTTCGTAATCGTTTACCCTTTTAAATTTCATCGCCACCGTAACTATGTTAAATTCCAAACACTTGCTTACCTGAGTTATTCGTGCAGGAGGTTTGCAATATGATGGCGAAAGCAACGAATGAACCGCACGCCAGCCCAGTGAAACTCAAACGTTCGACCAGTAAAGAGGTTTACGAGCATTGCGAAATGACCGAGAGGGAGAACGAATTAGTGATGAAGTATATAAAACTGATACAGGGTCGAATCCCAAGCAAAGAGCCTATTCTGCTCTCGGACGTTTCACCCGGAGAAGACACCATGACCGATATGTCGGCGTCGATGATGTCCTCGGTGATATCGTCCTCGTCCCAAGAGTCAGTATACGCGAGAGCTAGCGATTACTTAGAGCAGGTAACCCTCCCCGCATGCCTGAGTGCTCCTGCTAGTAGCGGTTGTCCACGCTTCGTCGCATCGTATTACTTTGATGGCAAAGATAGATTTATTGCACTCGGTATTCAAAGGGAAACGATACTCCCTTCCTTGGCTCGTATCACTCGGATTCGTGAAAGATTAATTGAACGTCGACAGAAAGACGGTAATACAAGCATTTGACTAATAGCAAAAAGACGAGCGAAGGAAGCAAAGATTCGAATTCAGCTTGAATACCGAGGAACCTCAGTGTCTCGAATCGGACCCGAAGTCGGTTCACCTTTTCCATATAGCTTGCAAGAATATCGATCTGGTCTACGATAAATGGAAAGACGTTTCTATAAGTCACTTTCGCTTGTTGAAATTGGTGAAAATTTTGTCATGCGACTTTAAATAGCTATGCTGAGCGACAGGCGCGCTTCTAACGCAGTCAAGCTTCCAAGAACTGCTTTCTCTTGTCTACTTAAAAATTGGTAGACGATGGCTCGAGATGAACTGAGTCAGAGACAACCGCCCCCAGCACGATTGGACACGGTCAGGGTGATGCTGGAGTGTTACTTGCAGGCCGCTGGTATAATAGTATGGAGCAGGTCTAAGTCGTGCATCCTTAGGTTGAGTTCACCGGAGAGGACTAGACTGCAAGAATTGCAGGACAGCATATTGGCAAGCGAGCCGAACAACCAAACATGCACCGTCGCGCCAGCTCCCTTAGGCTCCTCTTCCCCATCCAAGGAGATTTTGGTGCTCTATGTGCCGGAAGTGGAAGAAATACGTATTAGCCCAGTGATCGCTAGAAAGGGATATCTAAATGTTCTCGAACACAAAACTAATGGTTGGAAGAAGCGCTGGGTGGTACGTACATATTTAATAGTTTGTAAAATTCTTTACTTTCTGGTAACCTTTTTACTGTTTCGCAGGCGGTACGACGACCGTACGTTCTGATCTTTCGGGAAGAGAAGGATCCAGTAGAGAGGGCTCTTATTAATTTAGCTACCGCTCAAGTTGAATATTCCGAAGATCAATTAGCTATGGTGAAAGTACCGAATACTTTTAGGTAAAGCCGTTGAATATAAACTGTGGTTGAAAAGAAGGCAAATTTACTTAACGGTATCTTGTTTGTTTAGCGTGGTTACAAAACATCGAGGATACTTGCTGCAGACTTTGGGAGATAAGGAGGTCTACGACTGGTTATACGCTATTAATCCTCTTCTCGCTGGTCAAATTAGGTACGTGTATAATTCCGGATTAAATTAGAATGTTCGCGAGTCAGATGCCTCTAATACAAATCCGCAAGTTCTGAAACCCTTTCAGGAGAACATAAATGGATCCTAAAGAATCTAAATTCTGAACATAAAGTGTCTCACTCGTAAGGGTGCTGATATAAGGTAGGGCAGTAAATAATTGGCTTTGAATTGTTTTAGGTCGAAACTAGCGCGCAAAGGGCCGACAGCCGCGAATCTGAGCAACGCTTCGCCCGTTGGTCTTGTTCCGCCGATAGATCAACAGTCGAACCAAAACAAGTGAGTGGCCGACACGTTGGCCGAGGTAACAGGCGTCATTGCGAAAGCCTCCGAGAAGATGCTGACCTGGTCGCACTCGGCCTTCGAGTCCCATGATCTCTGTAGCTTTCGATTTCCGGTAGTCTTCGATTATTAAGCGGCTGGGTGAAGCGTTATCGATCGGCTACCAAGATTCGATGGCCGCCGATTAATATCCTCGCGCGTCTAATTTCTATCGATCGTCAATTCACCGGCTGACGATTCAGAATGGAGAAAGAGAGAGGGAGAGAAAAAGAAAATACAGAAATCACCGAACGACGACGGATTCGTTTTTCGATGAAAAGTGTTACCCGCTGTTCGAGTTGCATTAAAAAGTTATAATCTGTATCGCGAGCCTCCACCGTCAGACACCTCTCCGTTCGTTTCGACGTGCACAATTTTGAAACGCTTTCAACGTGACGAGGCGAGCAAAACGCGAGCTCGCGACACCCCCTTACGTCGTATTTAAATTTCTCGATATTAGTCGGCCGTGCGAAGCGATTCTCTTTTAGCGCGGAACCGCATAAGGCGAGGAGGAACGTATTTATGCCTAAATAAAACATTCCTAAGACGATCATAGAGAGAGAGAAAAAAAACGAAAGATACAAGGCAAGAGATACACACACACGTACACTGTAGGTATGTATACTCATGAGAGAGAATATGTGCGCGAGAGGAAGCAAGAAAGTGAGGGAGAGAAAGAGAACGAATCGGAGGAGCGTAGTAGAGGGATTACGAATTTCTGCGTGTTCATGTCTCCGATAGTTTATTGCGCCCGAGGATCGGCGCGAATTATTTCACGCGGATCGACACGGTGATCGTTGAGTAATTAATAGTGATGATTTTATTTAACGTAATTAAGTTTGCTACTGCAACCGTCATTGAAATATAATCCTTTTCCTGCCTTGTTTCGCGTCGTGGCGACGTCTTGCGCCTCGGGTAATGAACGACCAAATTTCTGCGATTCGAGCTTCTTCTGTGTAGATCAGTTTCCAAACGAAGCGATCGCGGAAAGTTTCTTTTCTGTTTCGAGGGATTCACGGTTCGCTCTTATCAAGAGCGGGCAATTTGCAGTATTATTTTAGTAAATGGCATCGTCGACTTTAATCAAACTTGTTTCTGGGCGAATCTAGAGTGAATATGAGCAGACGCGCACTTATGCAAGTACGCGTTATTCACAAACGTTGTTTAATGTATGGCTTTGATTGCCCGATTACCGTGTCCTGTTTCGGGCAATCAACACATGTAACATTAAATATATTCGCGAATAACGCGTGTTTGTGTAAATGTTTAGACAAGTGTCTGCTTATTTTTAAGGTAGATACACTAGAAACAGTTTGATTGGAATGGTCGGTGCTACTACTGTGATGTCCACTTAGGGCTTAATTTCATATACAGCTTATTTATCATTCGTAGAACGAAATGCTGTTCCCAAAATATGGAGGATCTTATGATTCTTGCGCTGCATATTGAAAAGTTCAAAAAAGCAATTACCAAGATGTTATTCCGCTAATGTGCCCTCATGCAAATCCCGAGGTGAATTATTTTCTCGGTCGTTTGTATATGCGGCGGTTTACGCGAAAGCGTGCCACGCTCCTGTTACAGTTTTTCCTTGCTGACTGTTGTAGAGTCTGATAGTTTTATTTTGTTAACGATGACACGCGTATTGACGAAAAACGAGAGACAGTGATCGTGTGGATAATAAGTTGTGTGCATTCAATATTTAACCCTTTGAAGCAAGAATTTAGGCAATTGAGGATCTAGTCATTTCGTTTTTAACGCGCGAACTTTGCTTTTTTAATAATCATGTTGCGTTACATTTCTCGTAACAATATAGATGCATTTCAAATTGAAGTCTCCATTTCGAACATGATTGTCGCATTATAGCGATCCTAATTGTAAATTGAAATTGTGATTGTATTTACGTAGCATCGCCAATTGTATATGTATCTAGTTGTAGTTACAAATGATTGCGAGCGTACTTACTATACGACACAGAGTAACTATGTATTATTTGACACTGTAGTGCAATGGGGATGTTCGCTCAAATTCAATCAGACGTTTGATTGCATTTCTCGAAGTAACAAGGGTACTGAAATCAGTCTAGCTTTCTGAATTACATTTATTACTTGTATATTTAATTATTTGCTGGCAGAGACTCCAACTAGAAGAAATACGTTTAGGTGGTGGACAATACTACCGTAATGAGATTACATGATCGTTTTGTTGAGATTTGTTATATAAAGAAGCCGCGGGGAGATAATTATACTCTAATTTATGAATTTTAATGATGTCTCGTCCTTCTAAAGAAAGAGAGAGAACAGTGCAATATTATTTGCTCCGGCTTAATATTCGGCTATCGAGAAATAACTTGATATTTCTTATTGTTAGATCGTTGCTCATATTTAAATGTACCAAAGAAGTTCCATACCCTGTTGAGAATGGGAGTGGAAGAAGCCCATGTAAGATAAATATAAGCGAAGTAGTTATGGAGGGCACGAGAAGGGTTTTTCACGGTAATGTTTATAACTTCTCTCGCAGACACAGAAATCTGAACCTAAGGATATAAGAGGCTTACTCTGTGTACTCCTATTTTCAAAACATGTTTGTTGTACATCTACGAGATACAACAGATTTAGGATTAAAGCGAATAACTTATTACATGCTTTTTTACACAATGTAAAACAAAAGTAATCTACATTCGTAATTAAGCTGCTCCTTCTCGTTTTCTCGAGTAACGGGAACTCTACAAACTGTACAATGGTATAAGTATTTGCGAACGCGTGATACATTTATTACTATTACTTATGTAGTATTTATACTTTAATCTTATCATTTATGTATAATTTATTTATTGTAAACTGTAAGGTGAAAACGACGAGAATTAAATTAACCTGGTTATGTACCGTGACCAGATTGCTTCAGGGGGTTAAGGTCTTAATTTAATAATAGAAAAGGAGAAAAGAAGAGATCGGCAAGTAAGCGTGAAAGGGGAGAAAAGATGGAAGACAATGAAACTTGGGTGAAAGATAAAAGAAAGGCGACACGAGTATTGCAGGTAAAAATGCAAATCGCCGTTGGTAAGGTTAATAATCATATTGTTGTTATTAGGAGTCAGAAATATGGATTTAGAGAGAAATGAGGACGGAAGAACGAAAGAGAAGACGTAAAATGGAGAGAATGAATAAGCGCGTGTGGGCGCGCGCGAAAGAGAGAGAGAGAGAGAGAGCGAGAGAGGAAGAAAGAATGTGTGAAAGAATATGTTTGCTTATATATATAAATATACCTTATACAGATAAAGTATATTATATAAATATATATAAATAAATTTAATATTAACGTAAGCATTTTGTCAAATGTCAAAGATCATCCGGAGGCGTATGAAGAGACGTGGTTAAACGATGATTTGATCTCTACCAAGATATGTAAGTTCATGTACTTATTTGTAAGGTAACTAAAGAATCTATTACAAAAACGTTTTCGTTTTTGGTCGTTTGCTATGAAAAAAAACATGCATCGATGCTGTAACTTGTATTTATTATTATTATTATTAAATTTTCGCTAGGCTCACTGTAAGTGGTAACGTGTAATAAATCGGTCAATAAAAAGCTTACAAGCTTAGCGAGTTCTCTTTACGCCGCACCTGCTTCTTCAATTGCGCCACTTGTGATTCGGCTAAGCTTACGAAAACCCCCATGTTCCAAATTAGTCGAAATTTTGGAAACAGTTTCATTTTGCATAGAAATAATGTTTGCGAAACGGATTTTTGGCGATTTCCAATTTTTTATTTATCATTTTGATGTCATTCCCTAACTTACCGACATAATATAGTATACTGCATAAAAGTTCTGTGAGCATACTGAATATACTATATTGTGTCGGTAAGTTAGATAATGACATCAAAATGATAAATAAAAAATTTGAAATCACCAAAAATCCGTCTCGCAAACATTATTTCTATGCAAAATGAAACTGTTTTCAAAATCTCTGCCAATTCGGAGCATGGGGTTTTTCATGTCACACCCAACATTATCCGTTCAGTCTAAAATAAGATTGTAACGCTACGCGTGGTAGAAATTAGAATTTAACAAGGGGAAAAGTTAGATCATTTGAAACCCGCGATTTACAAATGATTCTGTTAGAGGAACAATTTAAGGCCCGTAGGAACAAAACGAAGACACTTTTCTTATGTAAATCAAATCCAAGCTATCCATTATGACCATTCAAAATCTAATCGGATCTGCCGTTATTGAGATTCGGAAATCTCAGGGTTCTTGATAGCGAGTCGTGGTGTAATAGAGCCACTCTGTGTCTCTTGACAAGCCGAGCCAAAGCATAGCGTAGCCACAGACGAGGTATAGGATAGACCTATCATCTTATGGATGTTCGTGTCGCCACTCAAACTGTATTACCGACTCATAATTTGAGGACTGAATGTAGTGTCATCTGTTCATAAACAACGTCCAACTCAGCAACTACTCTGAAATGTGTTGAAATGCTCAAAGCGGTGTACGTCTGACTTGTTTGAAGGCAGGCTTTTGCTACGCTATGCTTTGGCTCGGCTTGTCAACGACTCACGCGGATTTCTCTCCGGAAATCCATTTCAGGGATCAAGACACTATTGCACTCAAAAATGGTATTTCTTCAAAGCCCGTGTAAGCTATAAAATGCAAGATGACATTGTTTATTATTACTTTGCGTGTAGTAGAGCCCTTTCACGTATCGTACACCGAAACATATTAAAAATTCACGCTGTTACTGACAGTCCCGCAGATAGTGATGGGATTCGAACCGCTTCGAATCTGTCTTGAATATCGGGCGAGTACTTTTAAGCACTTTTAACATGATTCGAAACTTAAAACTCTTGAAAGTCTTGAAAAGAGTAGAGTCTTGATAGATCTTGAAAGTCTTGATAGATCTTGAAAGTCTTGATAGATCTTGAATGTGTTGAAAGTCTTGAAACTCTTGCTTCAAAGTCTTGGTAGGTTGCCAACCACTGCCGACTCGCGGGACAATACAGTCATAAATAGTGTTCTTGATTTCTCGAGAAATCAGAAATCAGATCATACGTCTTGAGAACTCTCGAAAAATTGAAGGAAATATTACAAAATTGATATTTTTGGAATAATGTTGATAATATTTATCAAAAACACCAGAAAACTTTAACTAATTGTTCATTACTGTCCACTTTGCACAAAACTTGTATAAATGAAAAACAGATATTAAATATAATTGATTATTTATTTATTGCAAAATTTGTGCAAAGTGAAACATTACTTCTTTGTCGTGAAATAATTTTTAACCTATTTCTTTCCTTCTTTTTTTTTTGGTGGATAAAATCTGTAGCCGCAGAAAATTTTCTTTCGTTTTGATTCGACGTTGACTTGATCGTATGTAGCACATTCAAAAGTTATGGTAAATTGGGTGTCCTTCCAGTGGACTGAAAAATATGAAATTCCTTAGTTAAAGTCGGGAATTTATCTTTCTCTAGGTTGGAACTAAATTTTTGGAATTGTGTTCTTAATGGTAATTCCTCATTTTGAAGATCCGCAAGTTACTGTTATATTTTCCGAAAAGTCTAGCTACTTAAAATTTGCTTTGCCGTTTTATATATATCTGTCTTGGAATTAAATGAAAAAACGCGTCTTTTGAATCTTTTTAAAGAGGTTCTGGATTACCTTTGCAAACATTTTCTAAGGAAGACAATAGTTTTGTCTCTTCTTTTTGATATTTTTCCTTTCGTAGCCACAAGAAACTCATTACTTTATTCAGTAGGTATACAATTTTTCTAAATTGTTAAATAAGAATTTAAGAGTTCTGCAGTTAAGAATTTTGCAGTCAATAATGTAGAATCGTCTCTACTGAGATTTTCTATTGTAATTGGTATAGATTCTAATGTTACTAATAAGATTTATTATAAATTGTAGATGTGTTTAAACGTTCGCGATTTGCTAAACTAAAATTTCTCGAGAAAAACAATATTTCTCGAGAAATAAGAAATAAGCAATTATAATATTTCTCGAGAAATTCTCGAGAAAGAATTATCGAAAAGGAACACTAGTCATAAACTACGACCCTGACGGGACAATCTGGCCGATCAACCTGGCTAATTTTTGGCAAATAGATGTTCATTTTCAAGATTTAAGAGATTTAAGCTTCGAATCATGTACGAAGTGCTTCGAAGTTTTCGTCATATATGTAGATTCGAAGCGTTCAACTAAAATGTATTTAAACAGTATAAATAATACTATGTAATATGTATAAGTATTAACATTCATTTATCGAACGATTAAACATTGAGAATAAAATAGAATTCAATTGGCATAGAAAATCATTTGCAAATCCAAGGCCAAAGCTTACTAATTCCTTCATATCTCGAGTTGTATCGATCATAGTTAATAATAATTTATACTGGCCGGTTAGTGCAAATGTTGTTAACATTATTTGTCATAGCAATAGCCACTGGAATGGATATTTTAGCGGAAAATTCATTTTTGCCGAAGAATTCGCTGGATTTCACAATTGTAATCAACCGTCGACTTTGTTTTGATTGGAGGACATAGTTTCTCGAAGTGAATATACGGAGCTCACGGAGCTCCATGTACTCAGTCGTCGTCGGCCCCTCGGGCCGGGAGGACCTCCGGGGACCCTGGAGCTGCTGGAGCCGCTGGAGCCGCTGGAGTCGCTGGACCTGCTGGACCTGCTGGACCTGCTGGACCTGCTGGACCTGCTGGACCTGCTGGACCTGCTGGACCTGCTGGACCTCCTGGGGACCTGGTCAGGGTTTCAGCCCTGGTCCTTCCTGCGCCACCTGGACCATTCGGACCTACTGGACAACTTGGACTTCCTGGGGACCTCGTCACGGTTTCAGCCCTCGTCTTTCCTGCACCCCCTCGGCCCCCTAGCCGAGGTTAGCTTATTCGTTTGGTGCCGATGAAATTTTCGGGTTCGTTAAAAGCCATTCAAAATGTTAATATTCTGCCAAGGCCAAAACCGATTTCTCTTCCTTTTTAACTGATTTCTTCGATTGTTTTCCATCATCTGTCCTATTTCATACATTCCTTCGTGGATTTTTGCATGAGTCGATCTATTTCGTGTATTTCTTCGATGGGATTGCATTATTTATTTTATTTGATGCATTTCTTCGATAGGTTTACATGATTTATTTTATTTGATACCTCCCCAGATTTGGGATCTCCCCAGTAGTAAAAGACATATACAAGAAAATGCAGGGTGCATGGCTGCAGCTGCGAAAAGTACATATTTTGCAATGAACATTGCTGTATCAAATTATTTCTGGCCTGAACGAATTTCAAGTTAGTTGGGAGTCGTTGGAGCGAGACAGAACGTCAACAACCTTTACCAAATTCGTGATCTGCTAGTTGAACTTTACCTGCGACAGTGATCGGATGTCAGTCAACGCGTGAGCATATTATTTCGTGATATCTCGATTCCTGGATTAATTGCATCGATTACTGGACCATGTGGGAGGTCGCTTAACAAGATTCCACTACAATTCACACAGTATCTAGAAGACTTCTCGAGCAATACTTTTCTCGAAGAGCTGGGAGTCGTTGGAGCGAGACAGAACGTCAACAACCTCTACCGAATTCGTGATCTGCCAGTTGAACTTTACTTGCGATAGTGATCGGATGTCTGTGAACGCGTGAGCATATTATTTCGTGATATCTCGATTCCTGGATTAATTGCATCGATTACTGGACCATGTGGGAGGTCGCTTAACAAGATTCCACTACAATTCACACAGTATCTAGAAGACTTCTCGAGCAATACTTTTCTCGAAGAGCTGGGAGTCGTTGGAGCGAGACAGAACGTCAACAACCTCTACCGAATTCGTGATCTGCCAGTTGAACTTTACATGCGATAGTGATCGGATCTCAGTGAAATCAAGCTTCCTGTCTGCATGGATAGTAGTGAGACTGTGTTCAACGATCGGTGAGTGGTACATTTTCATTTTTTCAATTTTTCTGCATGCTATTGAACAAATGATTGCTGTAGCAAGCACAGTGACCACGAATACATACTTAGTTCTCGTAAACAGTAACAATAAATTTCAAATTCGAGGTCAGAGTGCTAATATCGTGTTTTAAATATTAGAAATTATTTTTCTTGAATTTTATAATCAAAGCTTGATGCTTTGAATACGAGTTACACTTCTCAAGTTTAATTATATTCGAGTCATTAGATTATCTTAATAAAACGAGAATGGAAAGCATTAATTTCTTATGGATTTTCAACTATATTACTTGCAGCTCTTTCTCATACAAATATTAATAATTGAGAATGACAGTTGATATTGATACTACTTGGTCACTGTGCTCGCTACTTCTACTATTCTCTCTCTTTACAATATTTAAACCAGTCTGGCAATAAGTCATAGTTTATGAACTTTAGCCATAAAACTTTTTCCAAATTTTAAAAAATGCGCTAAGCATTGGTGGAACATAGACCAGAAATATTTCGTAGAAATGGGTCACTTTCGTAGGTACCTCCAAGTGGTGTGCTCGGCTCCTTGGTAACGTTTCCCAAGCATTGAGACTTTCGAAACGGAATCAAGCTAAAGCCTACGATCTAGTTTAAGGGTCCAGATCAAGCCAAACTCACATTCGGTGAGCTTGGTTCGGTCTGGACATCTATTCAAAAATGCACTTGCGTAAAAGTTGCTACTCCTTTTTCGAATTAGAGTCACCCCTATATACCCCGCGGCGTGTATACACTTATTAACCCTTTGGACTTTAAATTAAAATCTTTTGAAAGAACATAGTAGCCTTTTCTCTCTAAATATTGCAACCAAAGTTCAAAGGGTTAATATATTTTCGCAAGATTTTCAGGAAAGAGAATTGTAAAGACCTACGTACGTACAGAGACATAGACGAGAATGGAAAGTGTATATCTCTTTCGCGTCCGCGACATCTATTAAAAAATGCACTTGCGTAATTCGAGCGATAAGCTTCTGTTCCGTCTCGTTCTTTTTACATATAAGAGTGCCAAATGCACTTTTCTAGAAATACAATTCGCCTTCGACCACTGATTTCGATTTCGAGCAAGGTGTTGCTCGACTGTAGAGCGCGACAGACTGTGCTGGTATCACGGCTTTTTACGAGTGTCTAAAGTCGTAGTACTTACCTGAGTCTCCATGTAGAAACGAAATTTCGGTGCATCGAGGGCGAATGTCGCGTCGCGTCGCGTCGCGTCGCGTCCCGTCTGACCATTGTTAGTCAAGACCATTGTTAGTCGATGATGCCCGCCAGTTCATGACCATTCTGAGTTCTATATCCTGTCGAATACCGGGCTTCTATACCGGGCTTCCAAGTCGATGCGCTCTGTAGTCTCAGATGGCTCGTTCTCGGCCACGCGCGACATGTAGAAACGAAAATTCGGTGCATCGAGAGTGAATGTCGCGTCTGTCGGCTTTAGACAGAAGACCCTTGTAAGTCGATGATGTGCGCCAGTTCATGACCATTCTGAGTTCTATATCCTGTCGAATACCGGGCTTCTATACCGGGCTTCCAAGTCGATGCGCTCTGTAGTCTCAGATGGCTCGTTCTCGGCCACACACGACATGTAGAAATGAAAATTCCGTGCATCGAGAGTGAATGTCGCGTCTGTCGGCTTTAGACAGAAGACCCTTGTAAGTCGATGATGTGCGCCAGTTCATGACCATTCTGAGTTCTATATCCTGTCGAATACCGGGCTTCTATACCGGGCTTCCAAGTCGATGCGCTCTGTAGTCTCAGATGGCTCGTTCTCGGCCACGCACGACATGTAGAAACGAAAATTCCGTGCATCGAGAGTGAATGTCGCGTTTAGTCTCCTTTGCAATCTCAATCGGGAGATTCTTAGCTTTCGCATATCCCTCGTAAGTTACGCAAGTGCGTTTGTCAATTCTTTTCTATCTCTGCAATGAGATACTTAGAATCTGTTTGTCACTCGAAAGCATCGAGCAAAGCAAAGAGATCGACGAGAAACTCTCGTCTATTTCTCTCACGCGTGTATGTTAACCCTTAAAGTAAAGTCTTTTGAAAGAATTTTAGTAGCCTTTTACCGTATATTGCAATCACAGTCCGAAGGGTTAATATACCGAAGCATAGTCTGTTAAGACTATAAAATTGTAAAGAGTACCTCTCTTTCGCGTTTCATGTACAGTTGCCAAGTAGTTACAGAATTTTATTAGCTTTGTCGCTGTTTTGTTGGCTCCTTATCTCTTATGAGGAGGTCGCCGCTGTTTCCGTTTCCGGAAGCAAGCGACTGAGCATGGAATCTGTATGGGTGGATCAGTTTCATCCCCTGGTGTTCTTGTCGAAAGGGAAAAGTTTCGGGCGTAGGGGGTGCACCTTTTGGTAAGCTGCCTGCGTAGGTCACTCGGGCCGATTGCCCAATCTCCGCGTAAGTAGGCTTGAGCCAGGGTACACGCGGCTGGGGGAGCTCGCAGGTTCGCATGTGGTCGGAGCAACAGTGATCGCCTGAGAGATGCCGTGCGCTTTTCCATTTCGACTCCTTCAGGGTGGTAGGAATTGCGCCATTCATTACTCGTTTCATGCTCTAGCTAGGCATGGAATGTGTATGAGTGGATCAGTTTCATCCCTTGTTCTTGTCGAAAGGGAAAGGTTTCGGGCGTAGGGGGTGTACCGTTTGGAAGCTGCCTGCGTAGGTCACTCGGGCCGTGATTGCTAACTACGCACAGTAAGTTCGGCCGGGGTGTTTCCCACCGGTTACACCTGGCGGGTCGCACGCGTCGGAGCAAGTAGGATCGCCTGAGAGATGCCGTGCGCTTTTCCCTTTCGACTCGTTCAGCAGGGTGGTAGGAATTGCGCCATTCAATACTCGTTGCATGCTCACCCGTAGTCTTTCCTTCTTTGTTGATCGACGAGAACCTCTCGTCTATTTCTCTCACGCGTGTATGTTAACCCTTTAGACTTTAAAGTAAAGTCTTTTGAAAGAATTTTAGTAGCCTTTTACCGTGCATTGCAATCATTACGCAAGTGGATATTTGCGATAGATTATGCCACTAGGGCTCATTGTAAAGAGTGCGATAGGCTAAATTTAAGGGTAGAGGTAGGCTTGCTTGTCGAGAGTGACACCTTTTGCTTTTGCTTTCTCTTACAATTAGCTTGACCGTGCACCATGCCGTTTCTCATTTAGCATACTTTTAAACACTTGTCATAGTGACTTTTATATTCCCTACTTTCGATTGTCTTTTCTTTCTTTCCGGAAATATGATTCCGAAGACGGAGACGGCGAATCCGTGTCCGTTTGTCAATTCTTTTCTATCTCTGCAATGAGATATTTAGAATCTGTTTGTCACTCGAAAGCATTGCAAGCGTACCTCTAAAATATGCGAAAGAAATTGTAACCGCATGTAACTTAGAAAACTTGGGCAGGCAACACTAGTTTTAAGCGTTCCATCGAAGAATTCGCCGGGGGATTCACCGAGGGATTCGCCGAGGGATTCGCCGAAGAGTTCTCTGGTGAATTCTTTAACAGATTCACTCAGAATTTCGTTGGCGGGCTCGGGATTACTAACATTGTAGAGTAGAATTAGAACATTTTTCTGGCATTCCATGCCATTAGCGCCTGACGAGGCTGCTTTTTTCACGTTACAATTCGGAATTATTATGCGCCCAAGGAGGCTGCTGTTCTTCCGTTTTGTGATTAGACATCGTTAAGCGCGCATAGACGCTGCCGTTTCTTTTCTTATTAAAATTGAAAAGTATTAGGCGCCCAAAGGGGCCACTCCTTTTTTCTATGAATGTTAAGAACCATTAAGCGCCCAATGTGGCTGCTCGAAATTTTTCTAAATGTCTGAATTGCGTGGCGCTCCATGTGGCTGCCTGGAATTTAAAGAAAATTTTTTGGAACTTGCTTAAATACAAATTGTCTGTTTCAGTAATAGTGTTTGTGATTGCCCGTAATGCAATCGTAGAGTCAGTGTTTTTGCGCAAGTAAAACTAGTTGAGAGCTTCGGTGCTCTAATAGTTTTTTGACCGCGAAAGTAGAGTCATGCACGAGTCCAACTGGAGCTGCTGGGCTGAGGGGTGCTGAGCTGAGGGGAGCTGGTCCGATGGGTGCTGGTCCAATGGGTGCTGGTCCGATGGGTGCTGATCCGATGGGTGCTGGTCCGATGGGTGCTGGTCCGATGGATGCCGGTTCGAGGGGTGCTGGTCACAGAGTTACTGGTCCCAGGGTTGCTGGTCAGGGGTTCGAGTTTGCAGAGATGCAGTACTCTTGATGACAGCGAACGATAAGTCACTTTATAATTCTTTGAATGTGGGTGCATGCAAGAGAATAAAATGGTGTCTGTAGAAAACGTAGCGTAGCCAGCTCTTTCGATTCTGGCCGTTCTAACACAAATGCGCGACATGCAGGGACCCATTTCACATGGTCGACATTCGTTTTGGGAACACTTACGCAATATTTCGCGAGTATGGCTTAGGGCGTCTAGGCAATAGCCTCGTGACGTGGCTCTTTTCTAAACCATATTCACGAAATATTGCAGAAATATTCCTAAAACGAATGCCAGTTATATGAAATAGGCCACTAACCGCCGCGCATATGTGTTGGAAAGAGCAGAATCAAATGAGCTGACCATACAAGGTACTCGTAGATAGTGACATGCATGTGTCTGCTTTAAAATCAGAAAATTAAATCAGTTGCTCGCGATTTTGACAATTCCGATTAATAATTCATAAAATAACCGAATCGATCGGGTCGAGTAGAGTCACCGCGAAAAATTTGTAATGCGATCGTAGAGTCCCCGCTTTTTTCGCGTCCATGTATTGCAGAGCACCGTGGCTCTTACTTAGAGTAGTATTACCGCGAATTTAGAGTCAAATTTTTGCATATCTAAGACTTGTTCAGAGCATCGAAGCTCCAGTTGAATTTTCTTCGCGAAAGTAGAGCCAATTTTCTGCGCATATAAAGTTCGTCCAGAGCACCGGTGCTCTAATTGCTTTTTTATCGCGGATGTAGAGTCAAATTTTCGCTTAGCTTCAATTTTCAGCTTAGACTTGCCAAGGAGATTCTAGGCCCTAGAGAGGGCCTAGCTGTGGGCCCTGGAGAAGGCCCAACAAATGGACCCTAGAGAGGGCCTAGCGCGTAGGCCCTAGAGAGGGCCCAAATGGGGGCCCTAGAGAGGGCCTGCCATAGGCCCTAGAGAGGGCCTAAAACGTGGGCCTTAGAGAGGGCCTGCAGCATAGGCCCTAAAGAGGGCCTACTTGCATGCGATTGTAGACACGAGTACCTTGTATTCCTGGGTAGTAATCTTTGTGAGTGCATTTTGGAAGGGTAAGCATCCTACTTAATTGCACGCAGTGCATTTTGGTAGGATATGCATCCTACAAAATGCAAACAAAAAGACTTTGCCCAACGAGTCCATTCCGGGAGCAAGGAATCTGAAATAATTCAAATGGCGCGTTTAAAATACAAGAGGGCCAAAAGTTGCTACTCCTTTTTCGAATTAGAGCCACCCCTATATACCCCGCGGCATGTATACACTTATTAACCCTTTGGACTTTAAATTAAAATCTTTTGAAAGAACATAGTAGTCTTTTCTCTCTAAATATTGCAACCAAAGTTCAAAGGGTTAATATATTTTCGCAAGATTTTCAGGAAATCGTGCGTTTAGATTTAAGTAAGAGAATTGTAAAGACCTATGTACGTACAGGGACATAGACGAGAATGGAAAGTGTATATCTCTTTCGCGTCCGCGACATCTATTAAAAAATGCACTTGCGTAATTCGAGCGATAAGCTTCTGTTCCGTCTCGTTCTTTTTACATATAAGAGTGCCAAATGCACTTTTCTAGAAATACAATTCGCCTTCGACCACTGATTTCGATTTCGAGCAAGGTGTTGCTCGACTGTAGAGCGCGACAGACTGTGCTGGTATCACGGCTTTTTACGAGTGTCTAAAGTTGTAGTACTTACCTGAGTCTCCATGTAGAAACGAAATTTCGGTGCATCGAGGGCGAATGTCGCGTCGCGTCGCGTCGCGTCGCGTCGCGTCCCGTCTGACCATTGTTAGTCAAGACCATTGTTAGTCGATGATGTCCGCCAGTTCATGACCATTCTGAGTTCTATATCCTGTCGAATACCGGGCTTCTATACCGGGCTTCCAAGTCGATGCGCTCTGTAGTCTCAGATGGCTCGTTCTCGGCCACGCGTGATATGTAGAAACGAAAATTCGGTGCATCGAGTGTGAATGTCGCGTCTGTCGGCTTTAGACAGAAGACCCTTGTAAGTCGATGATGTGCGCCGGTTCATGACCATTCTGAGTTCTATATCCTGTCGAATACCGGGCTTCTATACCGGGCTTCCAAGTCGATGCGCTCTGTAGTCTCAGATGGCTCGTTCCGGCCACGCACGACATGTAGAAATGAAAATTCCGTGCATCGAGAGTGAATGTCGCGCCTGTCAGCTTTAGACAGAAGACCCTTGAAAGTCGATGATGTGCGCCAGTTCATGACCATTCTGAGTTCTATATCCTGTCGAATACCGGGCTTCTATACCGGGCTTCCAAGTCGATGCGCTCTGTAGTCTCAGATGGCTCGTTCTCGGCCACGCACGACATGTAGAAACGAAAATTCCGTGCATCGAGAGTGAATGTCGCGTTTAGTCTCCTTTGCAATCTCAATCGGGAGATTCTTAGCTTTCGCATATCCCTCGTAAGTTACGCAAGTGCGTTTGTCAATTCTTTTCTATCTCTGCAATGAGATACTTAGAATCTGTTTGTCACTCGAAAGCATCGAGCAAAGCAAAGAGATCGACGAGAACCTCTCTCGTCTATTTCTCTCACGCGTGTATGTTAACCCTTTAGACTTTAAAGTAAAGTCTTTTGAAAGAATTTTAGTAGCCTTTTACCGAATATTGCAATCACAGTCCGAAGGGTTAATATACCGAAGCATAGTCTGTTAAGACTATGAAATTGTAAAATCTCTTTCGCGTCCGCGGATTTTTTTTTAAATAGTAGAGTGAGATTGCCGCTTCCCTCATTGCTTGCAATGCGGGACACGATGAGTTGATTATAATGGAGGGTGGATGGGATTAGAGTTTTTTTTTCGGGATGAACCTTTTGTTGGTTCTTCATCTCCGATTCGATATCTGAACCGAAGGGATCGATGGATCTTTGTTTCCATCCATCTCTTTGGTTTAGTAGGCTAAGGATTTCATGTACAGGGAGATCGACGGAACTATGATTCCATCTATCTCTCTACGGGTCTCCAAGCGCAGCAACCTCCTCGCGGTGAGACCTGGTAATCGGTGAGAACCGAGCCGATAGCTGCGATTGTATAAGAGTTTCTTTGAGTTGCAATACATTGGTGAAATATGAGAATAAAATATGTAACTTGAAATGTTATTCCATTGTTCCTACCCGACCCAAAAGCACGCGTATAATGTTGTTTATATAAATAATTTGTTTTTCTTTAAATAAAGTCGAATAGGACGGCGTGGTTAAAAGGTGTATATGTTCTTGTTTTGTTGTGATCCTTCTTTCTCTGATGTTGCACGGAATACGTTTATAAAACGATTTTTATATTGTTACTCTAACAGAATCATTTATAAATCGCGGGTTTCGAATGACCTAGTTTTACACGTGTTATATTCTAATTCCTACCACGCGTAGCGTTACCATCTGTTTCGAGACTTCACCGGTAACGTTGCATACGACACTAAAATGGTAGGGGGGTCCCAGAACCCCCCAAACCGGTGACAGAAAAATACATTGGTTGATAGGTCTATCCTATACCTCGTCTGTGGCGACACACAAAAATTACATTGGATGATAAGTCTATCGTCTATCTTACATGTACGTCGCCTGTGGTGGATACAACGAAATGAATACATATCAGCGAATTGTTATCATGTAACTCTCCAAGGAAATGAGAAAGAGCCCGCGAAACTCGTTTGAAAAATAAAAGGCGACACTACCTTTCACTAAACTACTGTACTAGATATTTGAGAGGGAATTGCATCCAACCAGGCGATACACTTTCACATTATAAGTAACTGAGGGCAAGGCTGCAATATCGCGAATTCAAATTACAGTTCACAAGAAGTAGAATATTAGTAAAAACTTGAAAATTTCATGGCTAATCTGTAGGACATTTATTAATTCCTGTGTAACCGCGGCACATTTGTAACTACATCCCGAATATAATGATTTCCTGGAAAAAAGTTTTAGCAGCTGCTTTCCAGTGGCCTTTCAGACAACTGCATACTTCAAAAGTTCTGTGAGTAATTTACATTGAGTACTTGAAATATTTAACAATATCAAAGAAACATGGAACAGTAATAATATTTTTATAATTGAGCCGCGGAATATCTTTACTAAATTTTCTTGATAAGTTTTTATACTTAAAATTTGTCTTGTGTTCCTTTCAGGCAAGAGGCCGTGATAATAAATGGAAAGCAGATAGCTAAAGAAATTCAGGATGAATTAAAGGCTGTTATCACCACTTGGACGAATCACAGTAGGAAAAGACCAAAACTAGTAGCTATATTAGTTGGCAATAACCCGGCCAGTAAAGTATACGTTCAAAGAAAAATGAAAGCTGCAAACTCAATTGGTAATATATTACTGGGACTTTGAGATTTCTTGATTCTGGAAATTTCATTAATAAGAATAATAAAGTAGTAATGCGGCTTCTTTATTAAATCTTTTAGGAATTGATAGTTATACCATTCACTTAGATGAGAGTATAACGCAACAAGAGCTTATTAAAGAAATTAATCACTTAAATGCAGACGAAACTGTGGATGGTATACTAGTGCAATTGCCATTAGTAAAACGTATGAATGAACATGAAGTATGCCAGACAATAGCGTCGAATAAAGATGTGGATGGTTTTCACTTAGAAAACCTAGGTAGCTTAACATTAAATAGCAGTGGTATTGTTCCTGCGACTGCTTTAGCTGTGAAAGAATTAATAATTAGAAGTAACATTGAAACTTTTGGAAGGAACGCAGTGGTTGTGGGGAGATCGAAACACGTTGGCCTACCGATCGCTTTACTCTTACATGCCGATGGTAAAGGTACAGAATTTTACGAATATTACTATTTCACACATATGTATATGATTCTAGATACAAAATTCTAATGGTAGATCATCTCATAGATAAAACAGGTGCGTTAGACATGACTACGACTATATGCCATCGTCATACTCCCCACACTGAATTAGAGAAACATACAAAACTAGCAGACTTGGTGGTAGCAGCGGCTGGTATTCCTGGCTTGATCACTAAAGACATGATAAAACCAGGGGCATGCGTAATTGATGTTGGTATAACAAGGGTAAAAGCAGGGGATGGATATAAATTAGTAGGAGATGTAGACTTTGAAAATGTGAAGGAAGTTGCTGGACACATAACTCCTGTCCCAGGAGGTGTAGGTCCTATGACTGTAGCGATGTTAATGAAAAATACAATTTCAGTTGCTATGAAGAATTACCAGAGCATGAAATAGCGTGACTTTAATGAAATTGAAGCTTCTATTCGTTGATGATATAAGAACTATAATGTTAACTCTTTCAGTGCCAATCATAAATTGTTTAATTGTGTTCAACCACTGAACACCTATTTAAAAGCGCTCGTTGCACATATGTACTTAATTGATTCACTAAAAGAGTTAATAAATATCTGATAGGTGATCAATGAAATACCATTGTTTAGCACGCACCCATGTATTTCAACTTTGATATGATAACCTTTTGCACCGTAAAGTATTCAGATGGTAATAAAGTAAGGTTACACATCCGATGCCAGCTCATAACTGGCGAAACTTGTAAATAAAAGACGTTAAACAACCTTTAACGTTTCTGTTAAAAACAATGTTCCTATCCAACTTTGCTCGGTTTTGTAAACAAGTGCAAAGGTCGTCACTCTCAATCGTTTTCGAACGTCCATCGTACAACGACCTTAAGTGTTTTACACGCGATTCAACGAAAATGAGTCGACCGAAAGTTTTAATTACCCGGCCAGATATTCCGGCTGCAGGATTAAATTTGCTCAAGGAACAGTAAGTGTCTTACATTATTTTAAAAATGCTCGATATTTTATACTTCTTTATGAAAAAAAACGAGGTATTGTAAATCATAGTTTATATGTATTTTCAATTGTTCCTCTGTTTATCATAGATGTGATATTATTTTATGGGAGAAGCCTGAACCTATTCCAAGGTCTGTATTGCTATCGAAAATACAGAATGTAGATGCAGTTTATTGCTTATTAACGGACAAAATAGACGATGAAGTTTTAAGTAAAGCGGGACAAGAATTAAAAGTCGTTGCCACTATGTCAGTGGGTGTTGACCACTTGGATCTGAAAGCTTTAAAAGACAGGAACATCAGAGTTGGTTACACCCCTGGGATTCTAACAGATGCGACGGCTGAATTAACCATGGCTTTATTATTAGCTACATCTAGACGGCTCATAGAAGCCAACAGGGCTATTTACAAGTATGGAACAAAGTACAAACGTGTCAAGTATCAAGTAACTTCAGCTTGCGCTTAATGTAAAATATAATTCATAGGAATGAATGGAAAGCATGGGCACCTACTTGGATGTGTGGCCCAGGATTATCTGGATCCGCAGTTGGGATAGTTGGATTAGGTCGTATCGGCATCCAAGTGGCAAAATGTCTCAAAGGCTTCAACGTTTCTAAAATATTATACACAAGTAGAAGTGTTAAGCGAGAAGCATCTGAATTTGGAGGAGAACACGTAGAACTTGATGTATTACTGCGGAACAGTGACTTTGTAATCGTTACAATCGCATTAACACCAGAAACAAAACAAATGTTCAACCAAAGTGCATTCGAGAAAATGAAGGAGTCTGCTATATTCATTAACGTTAGTAGAGGAGAAATTGTCGACCAACCAGCGTTAGTGGATGCTTTGAGAAACGGAGCGATCAGAGCAGCTGGATTAGACGTCATGACTCCTGAGCCTATTCCATTAGATAGCGAACTGTTGAAATTGGACAATTGTGGTAAGTGGAGATGGTAACGCGATCGTGTGTTTATGATGAATCATACAAAATTTTACTTCTTACTCTAGTGGTGCTGCCCCATATCGGAAGCGCTACTACAGAAACGCGAGAAGAGATGTCAAGGATTACCGCCAAGAATATTTTGGCAGTTTTAAAAGGAACGCCAGCTGAAATGCCTTCTCCGCTTCAATTATAAGTACAAATTATGTAAAATATCAGAATTAGTTACAAACACGATTTATGATCCGAGATCATTTATTAATCATATATAATAATATCTATATATTTACAAAATGTGCATTTACCAATATAAATTTATTCGAGTGGCACCGGTTCAGGAATACACATACAAGATCTATTACTGGCTAACATTGCAATTACTTTTATTTCTTCGAATATTAGGATCTCATTGCCATTATCATGACTAAACTCTGCTCGTAGACAGTAAAATGTAAGGCTGTTGTTACAGCAGCCTTCAACTGGCTCGGTATTATACCTTTAAACAGACCTTTCATGCCTTCTACTTTTAGCGTCAACTTTAAACAATCCATAAGTCCTGTGCAATGGAAAAAGGTGCCGAAACCTTTTCTGCCATGCTTGAATCCTTGTATTTGTAATCTCTTTCTGCTAAGATCGAGCGGATAGATCGCAGTTTTAGCTAACAAGCCAGATGCGCTACCAGACAGCGTGGAATTGAGGAAACTTATGTCGCTTTCATTGCAATACGTTTTATACATGTCACTGAAAAATCCATAAAATGCAAATTGCAGACCGCTGTGCGGTACAATTTGTAATAAAGTTGGTAATAATCCCTTGAAAAAGGTCTTTGGGGATTCGTGTTGAAGGATACATCTGAAATTACATTTAATAAGATAATACAATGGAAAGTAGGGTCTTCGGTTTTCCAAAAACTTGCCTGCAAGAATGCACTAGTCCGTTATACACTTGATGATTATTCGATTGCGCCACTAATCTGGTTCTCATAGTGTCAAAAGGGAACGATACAGTCGTAGCTATGAAACCAGCGCTCGACCCTGCCACAAATTTCATTGAATATTTCCATTCACTTAACAACGAGAACTTATCAGATGCTTTCATGAACATATGGTACGAATAGAACTGCAAAATATTAACAATTGTATATTCCTGTATACTTTCTCACAAGGCAAAGAATTTTAAATCCCTTTTTCAACCGAGTATCGTGGAGGCGTGTTTTAATTAACCACGGTACATATTCACCTGACCCATACCATACACGATTGAAAGTAACTGAGCAGGAACGTGCCCTTTCCAAAATGCAAAAATACCCTCTTCCTTCAGTATCAAGAACAGCGCTTGCATCAGAGACCGATATTTACTAACATGATGATCACCGATAGGTTCTACTTGTAACTATAATAGCAAAGGCTAATTTTATAACGCGCACAATATTGTTGATGTTGTATTATCACTTTGAAGTTTATTTCCTTCATACCTGAAATCTAATTTTTAAAACATCTAAGGGCTGACAGGCGAATCTTGTTACAAAGCCACTAATAGCACCTGCCACAGCATGATCTGAACTATGACTGTCTGCTTTTTGTGAGGTACCCATTGTTTTTCTACTTCATGGATCTCATATTTGAAGTACTGTATGTACAAACAAGAAATCACGAGGTGAACGTTAAGTTAGAAATAGTTTGAAATAGAAAAACAACTGCAAACGATTTACTATTCTACCGCCAAAAGCTACAAGAATTTATTTAGCTTATTAAGGATCCAACTAAAACGTAATTCAAACTAGAAACGAGTGTAAATAAACAATATTACACGTGGGATGACGCAGTTGTCAAAACATTCTTTTATTGCGTTATAATCGTAGAGGTTTTAAGTTAGAATGGGATTGGGATGGTACTCATTTTGGGTGCGTTCAGCGGACTCAACCGTAGCCGCTCACTGATTTTTCGCTGAACGCTAGATTCCGCTAAGTTGTTCACCGCTCAACCCGTTTAGTGAGCGGTCGCCATTTTTTCGAGCGTAAATAAACTCCGCTACTTTTACGGAACGTGTTGAGTTGCTACAAATATCCCTACGCTCCCAAGTGTCGTTCAGCGGAACCAGGATCGATCACCGTTGAGCTCAGTGAGCGGCTACTGAATGGCTACGTAGCGGTTGAATCCGCTAAACGCACCCATTCATAAAGGAAACGAATAAACATATGTACACCCGGGTAACACACGAAGTCTATAAGCCGTCTTTAAAACGTCTCGAAAGTCTGAAAGACGTCTTAAAGATAGCTTATGGACTACGTATGCTACCTGGGATTCGATATCCTCCCAGATAGCACACCTCGTCTTAGAGACGTCTAGTTTATGTCTATTTTAGGTCTAAACGTCTTGATTTGTAACAAGACGTTTTGTTACAAATCAAGACGTTCAGACCTAAAATGGACATAAAATGCACTCTTTACTGGTGCCAGAAATTATTGTACACGACTTTGGCTGATTCTTATAGAGCTATCTTCGTCTCGATTAGAATCAAAGTCATGTACAATGATTTCTGGCACCAGCACAGAGCCAGTGCAAGGATACCGAATTCTAAAAGCAAAAGCATTTCCTTTTATAGGGTAAAGGACCCAATTACTGACACGTAACCAATTACTGTCACCTTAAGTTATTTTACTTAAAATAACGAATAAATAAACTGTAGTTTATAATCTATAGTATAGATTATAGGTTGAATTACATAATTCTTTTTATGTGTGACTTTACAATGTTTAAATATTCTTTATTTTAAGTAAAATAGCTTAAGGTGACAGTAATTGGTTCGGTGTCAGTAATTGGTTCCTTTACCCTATTGTAGTTCAAAACGGTTAACTCTACGACCGCGTGAACATTATTCAATGCTTGATTTGCGTAAACAGTTAGCGTTTCATAAAATCATTTAACATTGTATAAGTTAATGTGCTGTATAATTTCGGATACTGGAGAAAAATCGTCGAAATTACATGGGTATTTCAAATTACAATAATCTTTTGCTAATGCCGCCAAGTCGTATCCCCAGCAACTTTTAAGCACAAACTCTATGTTTAATTTCGATGGGATATTTGAATGACCATTCCTGGATATTAAATCCAATTCTTCGATGAAAGTATGCTGCAAAGAAAGTTCATTAGAAACTAAATTTTCACAATTTCCATTATCGTGGTCTTTCATCATTTTCAGTACGCTGCTAATATTAGCATATATTGTATGTGCTTACGTAATTTTTCAATCTCCACGTGTTCCATAATTCGATATACAACTTATGCAAATCTAAAATCATTGTTTTATATATGTTAGAGGCATTTTCGAAGTTATCCTCGATCGTTTCGAATTCTTCGTCCCTTAAGGCGCAGTCGTTCATCTTTTTGGAGTGCCATTTTTTAAAAAATCTCTTAGTACCGTTTTCGACGTACAGACATTTAACGTTCGTTATAATTTCCGAATTGTCGGTAAATATATCGTTACAGAAGTGAAATATTTCGTATTCTGAAGCTTCGAGTATATGAATTACGAAATTGGAATAAACGAGAAGTAATCCTGTAATCTGCTGCGACGATTTTTCTTTTATCGCGATATCGAACAATCGTATAGTATACACACAACTTGTAATTTTCGCACAAAAAATAAGTCTACACAGATTAGACCTTCCGATTTCTCGAATGTGGTCGAGGACGGATTTCCTTACTGGTTCTTCCATTTTTTACATGTTAGTTTGATCGATACTACGCGCGATATATAAACTCGAGGAAAACGGAGATTTAAGTACAGTATTATAATCGCTTGTTTGTTACAAAAAGTTGGTACACACTTTAGAAATCAGTAATTTATTATAGTTAGAATATACATCTGTTGTACAAAATTATTTACAATATCTATCCGCTTTCATTTTACTTCTTCTGTCTAACAAAGTTTCATGTAGGTTTCCGTCTCGTTTCGCTTTTTCTAGTTCAGAACGATCCGTTTTGCATATTTTCAACTTTTTGTCCTGGAACTTCTGGAATTTTCTCCTAAAACAACATTATCGTTAAGCTTTGCACATACCATAGATAACTTCCAAATTATCTTTCCTATAAGTTATGCCTATTACTTACACATAATTCACCTCAACATCCTGAAGAGAGCCTTGCTCTTCTTTCGGAATATCTTTAGTCGGATCCTGGGCTTTCTGTGTTATACTCCTTATCGTACAAAATTCCGAAGGTCCGGCACTCTTATTTCGGCAAACAATGTCATCGTCTTCCGTAAGCGACATGAAGTAATTGTTGCTATTTAAGATGGCAAGTTTCTTATCCTGAGAATGTCGCAAAGTTTTCAATCCATCCACGTGTATTGCTCGCAAGTTCCTGGCAATGGCCGTAAAAACAAATTACCTGGAAAATTGGTTCCCATTGTTCGATCATGCCCACTGCGTCGCTTCTTCCGATAACAATGCCTTTCTTGTCGACGCCTAAGTACTTTCCATAACCAGATTTCAATGCGACTTTAGTTTCGCTCACTGGGAAAGCCGTCAGAATCTCTTCTGGAGAAGGTCCATCTCCTTCATCGTGGGGCGCTCCTAAAGTAAATAGTCCGTTATCTAAAGCTTTCATGTAAGTGTTATTTCCAAATTCGATGGCCACTGTTCCTGTGACTTCCGATACCTGCGCAGCTTTCCACCATCCACCTATAAAGCGCACGTATTAATTGGATGACGGTGGATAGGTTACACGGTACTACTATAATTGATATCTTCAAGAATTCAAATACCATGAGCTGTAGTGTCGTTATCTTCGGTATTAGCAACGTGTTCTTTCTCCTGCTTTTTCGACTTGCGCTTTTTCGATCTGTAAAACGTGACAGATTACAGGATAAATATTAAAACGAACAGATTAGCTACGAGGGTAACAACGTACCTTACTTTTTCGCCTTTCAAAACAAGCTTTCCAGTCCTTACTTTATCGTATTCTGACATATTTACGTTTCTCGTTTGCATTAATTTCGGAGCATTTAATTCTGCGAATAATTTTATTCCTTTTTATCGTAGATACTACTGCATTGTTCCGCAAATAGAAGTATTTTTCTTTATAACATGTAAGTATAGGTGTTGCCTAAATAACAATCGTATGAATTAACAACTATTTCTTGAATAAATTATGTACTTTTCTAGTCAATATTTACAGAAAAATCCACACAACGACTGAACAACAAGCAGAATACAGAAACTAGTTATTTTTTAGAAATTACGTTTCCTATATTGAATTTCGAAGTTACTAGTCGAAGCGCTAGTACTATTTTGTTTTCTTGCTTCTCGAATTTATTTAAAAAAAATTTCAAACTTCGATATACGGAATAGACTGGGTAGTATATTATATATTCTTCGTGTTAGATTATATTATATGCCGAATCTTTTGTAATTCGTGATACAATTGGAAAGGTTTTCGATTAAAAAAAGAAGAAGTTTAAAATAATGATGCATGTACTTGTATTTGAATTTCAAATTAACAAATAGAGATAGTAGACATCAATTCATTTGTGATATATATAGTTGAGATATTTTTACGATCAAGTATAAAAAGTAGAGAGTTAGGTTTAATTTATATATTTCCAGATAGAAAGCAATATAAATATGGAATAACATATACATTCTATTAAAATCGAGATTACAAATGGAGATTATCTTATAAATATGGAATAATCAAAATATTATACATCGAGAAAATTACAAAATTCGTAAAAATATATATGAGTATATATTTTTGCACGTTGACACTGATATGGGCCCTACACGAAGTGACTCGAAGATAGAAAAACATTTCTCATGTAAGCCATGATCTACATGGTACAAATTACATATAAAATTAAAGATATATTTATATTCTATTCAGTAACGAGTACCGAATTGTTACTAGAGAATTGTGGCACACTTTGAGGTGTATGAGTTGCACGTACGAAAATCGGTTCTCAGACTTATATAGGTAAATGGAGCGGGCAAATGCAAATAGTAATTGTAATAAATCGGGCGAAACTGTGGTAAATTTTTAGAAAGAATTTGGGACACTTGAAAAAATTGGCGTTCAAATAAATCGAAAATGATTATAGCATTTTGCATTTGGATATATATGAAAATGATTTTAAAGACTGGAAGAATTTGAAGCTATTAAAAAATATAAATGTTGTCGGCGCACTGGGTCGATCTGTTATAACAGACTGTTATACATAACAGACCGACCCAGTGCGCCGACAACATTTATATCTTTTAAAAGGTTTTTTTTTTAAATTTTTCGGTCGAAAGTTTTCAATCATTTTATTTTGAAGCTATTAAATATTGGAAATAACATAAATACTGATATTTTAAACAATATGCACGTCGTTCACATATATAGTTGTTTAGGAAATCCACTGATACAGGTAGACATCTCGTCACGAAGTTTCATACGTCAGCCAATTCTTGCAAGTGACAACTGTTCTTAAAAGTATGAATATAATTCAGATTCCGGTTCTTCATTTCGACATTATTATCAATAGCGGGGTGATATTTATTAGACCTTTCGTCATTTATAAGATAGTACGATTCTTCATTTTTTTAAGAATATAGAGCAAAACTTCGAAAAGTATTCTTCAGTACAATTATAATTTGAAACAGTGATCGGATCGAATTTTAATTACATTCATCATTTATACCGATTGACGGATTTTTGAATTGCATAGTAAAAGCATCATAGTAGGCATGAAATTCTCTTTACATCGAGTATCGATACAATCAATCGGTACTATATGTAAATCTTACTCGTCCTTTCGGGCACTATTATAATCTTTCTCAGAGTCAATTGTTCATACGTCTAATAATTGGATATTGAAGTACTAATTCACTGTCCGCTGATATAATTGGGTATACGTTGTCGCAGTGATGATGTACTAAATGACTTACACTATCAAAAACACGATCTTTTGTGCGAACCTGAAATCGAATTAAGATATTTACGTCGCTTTACTTTATCGAAAAGTATCTTGCAGCATAAAAATATCAACTTTGCCGCGATACTTACCACGCCTTCTGGATCGATTAACAACAAATGTTTTGGTATACCATTATTCATACCCGTAAGGACATATTGGCCAAGCCAGCCTCGAGATTCTCGTACCAAAAAGTCACCATCCTATGGAGATGAAATATTGCACTCTAATAGCTTAAACTACCGTACGTACAACCTCGAATATTTTCATATATTAATTTCCGTCTTACTCTTGTCAGCAGAGATTCTGCATCGTCACGACTCAAGCTGCCGTGGAACCATATCTCTTGCTTCAGCTGCTGCTTCTCAGAATAAGGACTTAGTCTATTCATATCCGATATTGCAGAACTGAACGGCTCTGGAAATTATATACCCTTCTTACGTGAAAAATTCGCGTTACGCGGATTGATTAAAACGCATAATATTAATACTACAAACGGGGCAGGTGTGGGGGAAAAGGAAAAAGGAAGTGTGGGAAGGACTGGGGAAGAAGACTGTGGCTCTTTGACAAGCTGGTGTGGGCGGTGGTGAGTTACGGGGTGGAGGTGTGGGGGTGGAAATGTAGGGAAAAGGTCGAGGGGCTGCAAGAAAGGTATCTGAAGTGGGTGTTGGGAGTGGATTGGAATACCCCGGGGTACATGGTGAGGGAGGAGCTGCAGAGGGGGATGATGAAGGGAGGGGCAGGGATGAGGGCGTGGGGGTACGAGAGGAAGCTGGAGGAGGGGAAGGGGGGAGAGTTGGCGAGAGAGTGTTGGGAGGAAATGAAGAGGAGGATGAGGAGGGGAAGGGTGCTACAAGGGTGGGAGGAAGAGAGAGATCAATATTTTAAAGACAAGAGGTGGACGGTGGAGGAGGTGGAAAGGGTGAGGGATAGGGGGAGTTAAGGGGGGAGGAGTTGGTGGAGAGGGAAAGAAGGGCACAGGAAGAGGAGAGGTGGAGGAGGATAGGGGGGAGAAATATAATAAATGGTATGGGAGGGTGAAGGGAATGGGTGTGCCGGGATATTTAAAGAAAGGATGGGAGGAGGAGAGATGGAGGAGGGTTGCAAGATTTAGGCTGGGGAATGAGACGAGGGGGGGAGATATTGGGATAAGGAAGAGAAAAGGAGGTGTAGAGTGTGTGGGCAGGGAGAGGAATTATAGGAGCATGTGTGGGAGGTTTGTGCAAGCTGGGGGGTGGAGAGGGGTTGGCAAAGTGCGGTGGTAGAGGTGTTAGGAGATGACGGGGAAGGGGAGGAGTGGATGAAGAGATTGGAGGAAAGGAGAGAGGTGTGTGTGGAGGGGAGGGTAGGGATGAATGGAGGATTTTGAGTGGGAGGGGAAGTGTGCGGAAGCGGAGGTTCGAGAAACGGAGGAGGGGGAGCACGCGTGTGTGCGATAGAGGAGGGGAGAAAGAGCAAGCGAGAGGGCTGTAATTTTAAGCTGTAGGTTAAGATAGGCTAAGTAGAATAAGAGATTTAAGGAGAGGTATGGAGGAAGTTTGGTTTGGAAGATTGCAACCCCTAGGGGAACAATAATAAAGATATATAATACTACGAACGACCTACGCATGTCAAATACATCAAAAAGCGATGTTTGATCCCGATGACCTTCTCTGCTCGCTGCTATCACACTATCGTTCACGTAATTATGTTCAGGAGGCATATCGAAATTTGCGGAAGTCGTTCCGTCGGAATTCAAGTCGATTAAGTTACCAGTCTCTGTAACATCAGAAGAATTTATATTTACTGCTAGACGAAATTTATAAGTTGCTGCGTAATTGTAAATTCTTACTCACCTGCCCATTGCTGATGATGTCTATCGGAATTAGATGAGAAGGAGTCGTGCAAAGCAGAATTTTGCGCGTTGCTCCGTGATACGTGATTCTGCCCAGAGTGATGGTGTTTCAAATTGGGTAGCGTTGACGCCGCGGTTGGCAAAGGCGGCACTGGGGGAGGACCGATATCTGGCGGAACTTTGCCTGGCAGATCGTTGTAATAGTCTCGATCTGCTTCCCGCATCCCATTTAGCATAGGACTGTAAAAAGGAGGGAGGTACCGAGTAAATTAAATTCTCCATACGCAACGCGATATACAGTTCGTACGTACTGTAACGAAGCTGGTTTCGTGAGGAATTCTTTAAATCGCAGTTCAAAAGCTTGCCCAATAGTGGATATAACATCTTGCGCCAATCCCCCTCCACATTCTAATACATAACAAGCGCGCCACTCTTGCATATTCTTTGCAACGTATGCAACGAAATCCAGTATTTCCTATTACAATATTGCGACTATTTTATACTCGAAAACTATGTAAAAATATAGACGCGAAATAAAGAAATGATAGGGAAAATATAATGTACCGTATCACCACCCGAAGCGAAGGATATACGCGGCATTTCATGTTTAGCAATAATATGTCCATTCTCTACGCTAGTCAAACCTAAACTGCAGCTGCTAATAGTCAGATTTATAGTAGCGCCTGTATGCTCCATGCAAGGCTTATCCGCTATCGCTCTTAGCACTTTTCTGTCCACCTAGGTAAATGTAAACAGAAAATATTCCAATTAGAATATAAAGCTGAAAAGTGAAAGCAAGAATCGTATGTTACGGATAAATACCCTTCTCTTTTTGTCTGCAGATTTTAATCCAGCCGCCTCGCAAACTCTGTTTATGCATTCTCTGAAAAGTAGAACTTTGCTTTGAAGCAGTACGAGTATACATGCTTGGCGCATCGTTTTATGTACATTGGAATACTTACTTGGCAACGCACGATCTAGTCTCAAAGTCTAAACTTTTCATAGAGGTGTATACTTCGAGACATCCTATATACTGAAAGATTCATATGGGAGAGAAAACATTGGTGAAGGTCGATGTCGCGAGTGCCTAAGATATTAAACCGAGTCGCAGGAAAT
The DNA here is from genome assembly GCA_963971345.1 of Andrena flavipes. NCBI lineage: Eukaryota > Metazoa > Arthropoda > Insecta > Hymenoptera > Andrenidae > Andrena > Andrena flavipes. The sequence goes on from OZ020481.1 coordinate 39,150,143, forward strand.
TGCACACTTACCTTAACGTTGTACGTGATTCCTTCCTTACTCACTAAATGGTCTGGGTGTAACCATCCTCTGGCTGGTTTACTTATAAAACTACTACCTCCAGTTGCCATTATTAAATTCTACGCGCATACATATAACTGTAACACACAGGCATGCCAGTGTTATATAAAACTCTAACCATGGCCTTTCTTTGACAGTCGAAAGGCTCCTATATCTTTTTCTAGTCAAATCGGCCAAATTGTTAGTTTACATTATTCAGTTGTATTTGAAAAACTTTGCTGCCTGTCATTTCTTATGCACTGTTCACAATTTCGATTATAACACTGTCCTGATAATGATAAGGGAATGAAAGTAACTGAAACATTTTCAACTGGGAAAAAGAATCTTTTTTATCAAACTACGTATGATTTACCAGAAAATGAGATCATACCTTGCGGACAGTTCGCTGTGATCAAATGCCCACAGTACAGTTACGCTCGCTCGATCTAATCATTTCGTAGGAATACGTCGTAGTCACCAGTAGTCACTTCGGATAATACGGTACTACGATAAATGCGTATTCACCTAAATTTTCTGCCAAACCAGAAATATCAGATGAATTCGCGAAATTCCATAGGTATCAAACATGAATTACCTATCGATAATTAAATTGTCTTTCTCAGCGACTGTACCGCAATTCTTATCAATTCTTATTCCACTTTTGATGCCCGATGCACATGAAATATCGCCTTTCTTTCAATCAAATTTTAAGATTATAATGCTTTTTTGAACGTTGATATATTTATGTTAAATAAATAGCTTTTATGCAAATCCAATGAATAACTTAATTAGCTTCCCCTTCAAATTTTAGATAAATATATATATTTCTTTTCGTATGATTTGTGGAATAAAAAGAAATCTATAATTTTTGTAAGAAATTAAAAGTAGATATACTCATAATGTCAATTTTTAAATGTTACATTGTTGGTAGAATTATTCACTCATTACCTAGTGCTTATATCTTTCGATATCAGAAATTACTATGAATGTATGGAGCGTTGAGTCATATAAGAAGGAACCCGCCAACCGACGAGTTTAGACCTGTTCTGCGCATGTTGGCGCTCATTGGTGCCGGAACAAGCTACTATTGTAGCTTGTTTAATCTACTTTATTACTAATCAACGCTCCCTCAAAGCCAATGAGCTCATTCTACATGCGTGAAGCACGGGTTCCTTCTTATATAGGGTAGATAGGAACACGTACCCCACACAGCACAACGTCCGGCAAAGTCCCTGGGACGTCTACAGACGTCCCAGGAACGTCTATTAATATTTTCATTAATTAAATTTTCAACCCGAAAGAAATGCCTTAATAAAGAGAAAACTTCAAAACACCAGTATAATTTTTCACCATGCAAAATTAAAGTAATAGAAGTCAGTAATTAATTCCTTCGTGATCATGTCGGCATCAAAGCACGGTAATTGGGACATCTAAGTACACTAGTGTAGTTGAAGCCTCAATATGCTTCCATGATTTGATTCAATTCGATTTCGAAGTTTGAAAATCGGTTCAACCGGGTATTGTCAGTTGTGTTGTGGTTGTGCCGAACGTAGTAGTGCATCATAATGTAAATTGTACGAAGAATAATTTGCAAAATGTGATATGTGTAGGTCATAACATCAACATTATGAAAAGAATAAAACTTAGATCGGAAAAACCAAATCCGTTGTTCCAGCAATGGTTACAAGAATGGAGGGAAGAAGCTGCCTCCAGAAATTCCGATTTACAGCACAGTTTTACGAAGGCACTCGCATCTTTAAAAAGATATCCCTTACCGCTAAAATCTGGACAAGACTGTATAATATTGCAACATTTCGGAAAAAAATTGTGCTCGATGTTGGAGAAAAGACTTGAAGAGTACAAGGCTGGAAATGAAGATTCAACGAGTAGAAATGAGTTTGTCTGTGTACATTGCGATTATAGCAAGGAGTATGTATCCAGAAGGAAGTACAAATTGCAGCAAATTGAAGCGGACATGGATTTCGCGAATCAAAGGGTAAATGCATTTAAGTAATGTTCGTAGAAAATAAAATAGATCCCGTAACGCATTAATTTAACACACTGTTTTATTTCAAGACAGAACTGGCAGCATTGGGCGATAGTGGCGCAAGTACATCTTCACAGATTCATAAGTCAAGGGATATAGAGATAGTCACCAGCGAGAAGAATGTACAGCAAGCAGATGAGTATAATGCGAAGCAGAAGTCTAAGCAAAATAACGTCCACGCAGAAAAGGTGGAAAAAACAAAACCTGTCGACAAATGCGCATTAAATAAAGCAGGAAATAGCAAGACTAATTCCACCGATGATTTTCAAAAAGATATTTATCTAGAATCGAATACATTTGATGTAATATTATTAGTAGATACACAGGAAACTTCTGGGTACGATTGAATTCATTAATTTTTCATATAAGTTTACCCAAAACATAAGAGAAATTATGTTTCAGGGGTAAAACAAAGCCTCAACACGATGCTACATTAGTGGAGCTTTCCCAGCTGGGTGTAATATTCGAGGTGCGTCACTTAAAAGTTGGTGATTTTACATGGATCGCCAGATGTAGAGCTACGAACAATGAACTGATCTTGCCGTACATAGTAGAAAGGAAACGAATGGACGATTTAAGTGCAAGTATTACGGACGGACGATTTTATGAACAGAAGGTAATATAATAATAGAATTCTTGATTTGTTGTACTTATGCATCCTCATTTGATCATGGAAATATTTTTTCATACAGTTCAGATTGAAGCAGTCCGGGGTCGAAAATCTTATGTATATAATCGAGGAATATGGTAAACGACAAAGATTAGCAATACCACATGCATCATTGTTGCAAGCTTCCATTAATACTTTAATACAAGATGGTTTCTCAGTAAAACACACCAGAAATCATAAAGATTCTATGTTTTATTTGTCATCATTGACGAGGATTTTAAGCAAAACTTTCAAAGCACGTAGTTTTCTCTGTAAATTTTTTGTATTAACCCTAAGTAACTTATCGTAGTTTGTTTGTAACGTACATTATTGCTCCAGGAAAAAGATTTAGTAAGCTGCAGAAAGGAAAATGTTGGACAAGTGGATCTTTCAAGTAATACGCTTAATCTTATGGAATTCCAAGATTTTAATAGAGCAGCGTCGAAGCAAAAAGTGTGTATTAAATTTATACTATGTAGCAAATTATATTAATGTTCAAATGAGTATCTTTTTTCTTTCAGGTGTTTAAGGTAAGCGAAATGTTTATTCGTCAACTATTACAGTTAAAAGGGGTGTCTGTAGATAAAGCTACGGCAATCGTGGAACAGTATCCAACCCCGTGGATCTTGATCGACGCTTTACAACGATCTGATTGCAATGGGGAATTATTATTGTCGAGCATTCAATTTGGTGATAAAAAGCGTCAACTTGGAGCGACGATTAGTAAAACAATTTATCAGTTATATACAAAGAAAAATTTAAATTGATAAATGATATATTATACAAATAAAACTATTTTACACTTTGAAGAAATATTGAAGAATAGTTAGCATCACAGGTATTGAATTACTCTTATACCCCTGTCTAGGAGAATGATCAATTATTAATAACGAAATGTCGGACATAAAGAGATTTCGTTTTTGGTGCCCGATAAAAGAGAGAACACAATCGGAGGTATAATGACATGGTAGGAAGCGTCAGAGCGCAGATGATTGCATGCTGTCGTTCTCGATGTTAATACAGTCCGTAGGCTCGGCACAGACGAGTGGTTTACCGCTGCGCACATTCGCGGTGAAGCAGTACGTACGTACGTACGTCAAAACGAATGGAAATACGCCGCCTAGTAGTCGCAAAACTTCACGTCCCGTGTGAACTGCTTCATATAAAAGATGTCATGTTTTGTCACGACGGCGGCAAACTGCCGCAAACCGCTCGCCTACACAGGGCCTTAGATACCTGTCATATTGATTGCTTTTCATCAACATTACTAAAAGCCTGTTCTGAATTTTGTTTCCCATCATTCAGAAAACCATTCGTATTCAATTTCCATTTTTTTCACGGACGTAGAACAAATTAAAATTCGTTTCATACTGTGCTTCTTTTTGCAGTAGCTTGGCCCGGTGCATATAAGCTGTTTGCGGACAGTTTTCTGTTGCGGCGATTTGCGCCGCGTTTTAGTGTTAGAGCAGGCTTGGGAATTAAGTGAACTTCGCGGTCGATTTTCAGAGGTAACCCCTCCATTCTCCCGCCGCGCGGTTTGGCCCCCGCGGCGGCCAAGCAGCTTGGAGCGCCTCAGGCCCGTACCACGTGAACCACGCATGGCGCGTTGATAAAATAAAAACGCATGGACAATCGTGCTCTCTGGGACGATGTCGAAACCTATCTTAGAGCATATAAACATGGAGGAAGCATGCAATGGGTGTAAATGTAGACGGTGGTAAAAAGAGAAAAATATACATGAGACACCCTCTCTCTTTTTACCGCCAGGGGCGACACCTTTTTTTTTATGTTTGAACAGGGCTCTTCAAGATCGTTTACGTTTCGCTAACCGCGAAGACGCTTTAGAGCATATACTATGGAGGTCTCATTGAAAGCTTGAAACTGTCGAGTCCGTCGTCCATGGAGGCGCGTCGTTACATTCTGTTGCTTTGACAATCATAGATCTGTATTTACCATAATTACGCGCATGAGCAAACGGTTTTTGTATTTTTTTGCGAAATTTTTCCCTTGAGGATCCGCCAATGGGAAGTATCAGGGCAGAGATGATTTCATATCGTTATTCCCGATGTGAATAAAATATACCTATTTCTCCTCGTAATCTGGTGCTCGCTAAATTCTTCCTTAGATATCATATCGACTGGTTTTTATAAACATTACTAAAAAAAGCCTGCTCAGAATTTTCTTTCCCATCTTTCAGAAAACCATTCACATTCAATTTCTATTTTTCACGGTCATACGACAAATTGAACGATTGAACACGTTTCATAACGTGCTTCTTTTTGCGGCAGCATTAGAAAGTCAATCAATTCTATGGAAATCGTACAAAACTGTGTAGTTATGAGATTCTTAAAATACGTAGGTACACGACACGCTATTGAATAACTGTTGAGTCATATAGTATGATAACTTTACTCGTGTATATAACAAAAATGTACATGCTTACTATGATATTAAAAGTTTCCGAATTCAATACCATGTGTAGCACTTGCTGTTAGTGGGCATAGTACATACTCCATCGCCGAAATCTTTGTATATAGAGAAATAAGGACGAATCACTCCTTCGTTGAGAGTAACATCGTAAAATACGACATGCATGTCTTAAAGGCCTTAAAATAAAATTGAAGTATATGATAAATTAGTTATCGCTTACGACACGACGCGACATACGGGCTTGTAGACAGCCGTATTATTTCCATATTATTTTATACCGTTCCAAAATTCTTTATGTTCATCTCATACAGTCCTCCTGCAGTCAGCTGGCAGGGTTTGCTAGCCCTCAGTTGCATTATGTTCAGCATTCTTTGCATTTTCGCAGGCGTTCGGTACCATTTGGAGTTGTAGCTATTACAAGATCCTCCACGAATTACGTTCGGTTCGATCATGATTATTGCCGTAGTACATATAAATAAAAACGTACATATGGTTGAGCACTTCTGCGCTGTATTCCACAAGTATTTGCCCGGGCAAACTCAGGAAGTACAGATGAAACTTCTGTCCGCCGAAGAAAATAATGTATCTGAGGGCTATTTTCGTGTCATTCAGGTGCATAACCGTCTGTGAAAGAGAATGTCAGTGCGTTCATCGGTTCGCCGCGTCGCACAGTAGTCGAAAATTGAAAGAACCTGGTCAAAACATGTAGGTCTGAAACCATAACTGGTGACTACGGAAATTAGGGTTTTGGCCAGGTTCTCTCGATTTTCGACCACCGTGCGTCGACATTACCCCGCGGAATCGACCCTTACTTGAAAAGCTGTGCCGCTAATGCCAATCATGTTAAATGCGACTTGAAGCAGGAAGTTCATTCGGTTCGTTGCATCCAGGAAATCGAAGAATCTCGAAACAGAAAGACACGAGCGCGTTAATTGAATTCTGTGGCATCCATCACAGCATTTCGTTGTTTCAGTTTATTCAATAAATACAAACTTGATGGCTTTTTTATGGGCGACCACGCATTCCCTAATTTTTTCGAGTCCGTCGTCCATGGAGGCGCGTCCCACCATAACTACATCGTTACATTCCGTTGCTTTGTCAATCATAGATCTGCATTTATAACAATTACTCGAATGAACATACGGTTTTCGTTTTTTTTTTTTGCGAAAGTAATGAATTTTATGGTCAATCGACTTCATTTTGAAGGAATAGTTGCAATGTCATTAACGATGCGCGAGAAATGAAACGTCGGTTAGTAAATTTTAAATACGTTTAAGGAACATGTGAATAAGTTTTCTTCTCAGTCTTCTTTGTTCATTTATATGTATAATATGCATGATACATTGTCACAGTGTGGTATTTAAATTGCAATATTATATTTACCCGCAAATGGCGAACAGCGCAGATGCATGATGAGTGATAATCATGTTTAAGGAATCCACTGTCACTATAGTTACCACACTGATGATGGAACACAAGAATGAATGCACGTATATCGAGTAAAAATGCTCTTTGTTGTTCACAAAGTAATAAAGGGCAAATATCTCTTCCCGTTCTCGTGTTTCGTTCAGCGGTATAATGATATCCAGTATTGGATTGACTATTGGGAGTGTCACAAAAGGTACTAAAAATGATAACAGTACAGCTGAAAAGTAACACGTAGTAACTGATCTCGAATTATTTCTCACAAATATTTAGTGCCAAGACCACTAGAATAAAATACCTACTTCTGTACATTTGCGCGATTCTGCCTCCTCTCCCAGTAATTTCATCTAATGTATTCATATTCCTGATGAACACTGGATTTGCCCAATCACTTTCCACGGTGAGAAATACTTTTCTAAACTACAATTTTTTAAACTTCTATGGTCCTGCGCGTTTAACGATCGTCTGTTAGTGCAGCAAGTAAATTGTACGTACGTTTTCTCGGTTAAAATGCAGGTTTAATAATTTGATGAGACTCGTATTGGTCGAAGCCAAATGTGGTAGAGTCTCGAGGGCTGCGTCCAAATTCTTGTCGCGTATTGATACATAGAATTGCAATAACTATCGAATCACAGACCGCGGTCGTGCGACAATATTATTTGATTATTATTCACTTTCACATTTAGAGCTGGTTAATTTGGTTTTTAGGTATACCATTGGCAGCATAGTGTGCCGAATTTGAAAATGGTCCACTTACCGTCGGTATTACAAGACTTATGGAACTGCATGCCATTACAGTTGCAATGCAATTGTTCTTCAAGTCCGATTGACCCGGATATTGCCCTAGAAATACTAGGTATTTTTTTAGTGGTTTGTAATGAGAAACTTCGAACGCGCCGCTTCCTCGACGTCGTCTTGTATGAACCACAGAATGCCCTGAATTCGATTAGGTTTTTGATTACATTCGAACATTGGGATAAATTATGGCATAGGTACTATAAAAAATGATGATACGTGAGAATCTTGTGAAAAAGCGACTGAGAAAAAACGTGAAATTATGTTGCTTCGTTGCATTGTTTCGTATTAGCACACCAATTTCAAAAATAAATAAAACCGCACACTTTTCCCAGTTACAGTAAGTTTACGACGAGATTCTAGCCGTGAAACTAATATAATAGTAGTACACGTGCCATGCTTTCATCTTACTATTCATATTTCGGGATCTTTTTCTGATAACACCACGCCGAGACCAACGAGAAAGCTTTCAGCAAAGCTGTGCTGTTCTGGCTATAGAAATAGTGTTATTCGATCGAGTGAGAAGATGGGTTTCCGTCAAACAGACGAGGCTCCTTTAATATTTTAGGACGTACTATGAGTGTTGGATACTTACACACTATGGAAATAACAGGTTGTCGAATGTGATAGATCGACATCCTGTCCCGTCTGGTACTAGTGCTTCAAATTGGGTTCTATAATTTACACCTCAAGATCTTCCAACGCTTTCGAGCATATGTAGTTAACCGGTGACGCCAGGAAAAGCAGTTCCCTGCAGAGGGAACAGACCGTAAACAGAGAGGAGGAAGAGTCAGAGAAAATGGAGAATAATCAAGCAACGGAAGACGATTCCTGCCGAATGATCCCAGGACTTGACCAATGAAACGTGCGTTACTTGTTTTTTGCTGAAGGTGTACGTGTAATGCATATAGGGTAAAGGCGGGTAATATGGCATGGCACGTAATATGGAACTGCATAATATTTCGATAAAGAAGTAACGAACTCTTAAGGCAATCGTGTACATATATTAGATCCTTAGACACAATAGACGATGATACTGGCTATTGAACATCAGTCGGGCATCCATCATTGAAAGAGAAACCTTTATATTTTTTATGTGGTGTAAAAGTTTTTGAAAAGTGCATCAAACAGTTAAATATTGTAGTGAAGGTATGTTACAAAGTATTATTTTTATATAATTTGTCATTAAATATATGTGATTATTCAACAATAGTTTATCAATAAAGTTGGTTTCTTCTTAATATAATTCTTAATTTCTAGTCGGAACATGTGTGTACGTAATATGGAACATATCGAGTAACATAGATGAAGTTGATAATAACGATGATGCGAAATACTTATTTACAAATATGATTACGCATTAGTTCCTGCGTCCCCTCATGTCAGTTTTATTAAAAAAAAGAAATTCGCCTAGATTTGACAGGCTTTAGAAATCAGATGTTCCATATTACCTGCCTTTACCCTACGCGTTATGTCGACAAAAATTGGGCTGGAGAAGAAGAATTAGAAGAAAAATCTTACCGTTTCCGACACAATCCATGACACAATATTACGATATCTCTGTCATCCGTGGACCTATGCAAAAGACCGGAGATGGCCAAGAAATTATTTGAAATAAAAATGTGTACAAAATTTTTATTTCAAATAATTTCTTGGCCATCTCTGCAGGAGATATCACGCGGCGTATATATATACCGTGTTGTACCGGTGGCCCAGTGGTGAGCAATCAGGGTGATTGGGCCCACCTGCCGAATCGTCAGGCACGCACACACTCACGTATACCTGAGTCATCGACACAAAATACGAGCCGCGCGTGATCGCAACGCGAGATTTTTCTTGGTAAACACTTGCGACAGGACCCATCAGCTGATCGCAAATGTTTACCTCTTCGATCTTGGACTCGGTTCCATTTTCTAAACCCTTAGAAGGTGATAAGCACACACTAAGTGTTAAATGTATGGAATGTATTTTTTAAATATTTGATCACATTCTACGAAAACGTCTTAGGAATTACATTAACTAAAAGGGAGGTTCAAAAGTACTGTTTCTCATCATTTTTCACCATCTTACAATTCCTTTATTTAAAATCCTGCAAAATATAGAACCTGCTGTGACTCTGGTCTGTCAGGTATATGAGAGTCTATTCATAAACGCAGTAAGAAAAATCATGAAGCAAACGCATTTTAATCATTCCTGTGCAACGATCTCGCTGGAATCGCAAGTATAAAAGGAAATTGTATAGGTTGTCATTCGTGACACACGCAGTTTTTACTTACAGTGCAGTGACATTATATTTTTGACAACCTACTATCATCTATTCTATAGCCCCTATTGATTCACTTGATCCGTTCGAAATGTACACGGCGGTAAAAAGATAAAAATATACATAAGGGACACCCGCTCTCTTTCTAACATCAAAAAACAAACGCTGTCGCTCCTGGCGCTAGAAAGAGAGAGGGTGTCCCCCTATATATATTTTTATCTTTTTACCGCCGCCTACATTTTCGCCCATTGCATGCTTCCTTCATGTTTATATGCTTCAAGGTTGTAACAAGTTGACCTCCAAATGATCGTGTTTTATTACTATGATATTAAAAGCTTCCGAATTCAATACCATGTGTAGCATTTGCTGTTAGTGGGCATAGTACATACTCCATCGCCGAAATCTTTGTATATAGAGTAATTACGTCGAATCACTCCTTCGTTGAGAGTAACATCGTAAAATACGACATGCATGTCTTAAAGGCCTTAAAATAAAATTGAAGTGTATGATAAATTAGTTGTTGCTTACGTCACGACACGACGTACGGGCTTGTAGACAGTCGTATTATTTTCATATTATTTTATACCGCTCCAAAATTCTTTATGTTCATCTCATACAGTCCTCCTGCAGTCAGCTGGCACGGTTTGCTAGCCCTCACTTGCATTATGTTCAGCATTCTTTGCATTTTCGCAGACGTTCGGTACCATTTGGAGTTGTAGCTATTACAAGATCCTCCACGAATTACGTTCGGTTCGATCATGATTATTGCCGTAGTACGTATAAATAAAAACGTACATATGGTTGAGCACTTCTGCGCTGTATTCCACAAGTATTTGCCCGGGCAAACTCAGGAAGTACAGATGAAACTTCTGTCCGCCGAAGAAAATAATGTATCTGACGGCTACTTTCGTGTCATCCAGGTGCATAACCGTCTGTGAAAGAAAATGTCAGTGCGTTCATCGGTTCGCCGCGTCGCACTGTGATCGAAAATCGAGAGAACCTGGCCAAAACATGAAGGTCTGAAACCATAACTAGTGACTATAGAAATTAGGGTTTTGGCCAAGTTTTCTCGATTTTCGACCACTGTGCGTCGGCATTACCATAATCGTCTCTTACTTGAAAAGCTGTGACGCTAATGCCGATCATGTTAAATCCGATTTGAAGCACGAGGTTCATTCGGTTCGTTGCATCCAGGAAATCGAAGAATCTCGAAACAGAAAGACACGAGCGCGTTAATTGAATTCTATGCCACTTATCACAGCCTTTCGTCGTTTCAGTTTATTCAATCAATACAAACTGGATGGCTTTATTGTGGGCGACCACGCATTCCCTAATTTTTTCGAGTCCGTCGTCCATGGAGGCGCGTCCCACCATAGCTACATCGTTACATTCTGCTGCTTTGTCAATCATAGATCTGCATTTATAACAATTACTTGAATGAACATACGGTTTTCCTTTCTTTTTTGCGAAATTAATGAATTTGATGGTCGATCGACTTCATTTTGAACATTAACCATGTACGAGGAATGAAACGTCGGTTAGTAAATTTTAAATGCGTTTAAGGAACATGTGAATAAGTTTTCTTCTCGGTCTTCTCTTTTCATTTATAGGTATAATATGCATGATACATTGTCACAGTATGGTATTTCAAATTGCAATATTATATTTACCCGCAAATGGCGAACAGTGCAGATGCGTGATGAGTGATGATCATGTTTAAGGAATCCACGGTCACTATGATTGATATAACGACAGTGGAACACCAGAATGAATGCACATATATCGGGTAAAAATGCTCTTCGTTGTTCACAAAGTAGTAAAGGCTAAATATTTCTTCCCGTTCTCGTGTTTCGTTCAGCGGTATAATGATATCCAGAATTGGATTGACCAGTGGGAGTGTCACGAATCCTACTAAAAATGACATCAGTGCAGCTGAAAAGTAACACGTAGTAACTGATCTCGAATTATTTCTCACAAATATTTAGTGCGAAGACCACTAGAATAAAATACCTACTTCTGTACATTTGCGCGATTCTGCTCCCTCTCCCAGTAATTTCGTCTAATGTATTCATATCCCTGATGAACACTGGATTGGCCCAATCACTTTCCACGGTGAGAAATACTTTTCTAAACTACAATTTTTTAAACTTCTATGGTCCTGCGCGTTTAACGATCGTCTGTTAGTGCAGCAAGTAAATTGTACGTACTTTTTCTCTGTTAAAATGCAGGCTTAATAATTTGATGAGACCCAGAGTGGTCGAACTCAAATGTGGTAGAGTCTCGATGGCTGCGTCCAAATTCTTGTCGCGTATTGATACATAGAATTGCAATAACTATCGAAGCACAGACCGCGGTCGTGCGACAATATTATTTGATTATTATTCACTTTCACATTTAGAGCTGGTTAGTTTTGTTTTTAGGTATACCATCGGCAGCATAGTGCGCCGAATTTGAAAATGGTCCACTTACCGTCGGTATTACGAGACTTATGGAACTGCACGCCATTAGAGTTGCAATGCAATTGTTCTTCAAGTCCGATTGACCCGGATATTGTCCCAGAAATATTAGGTATTTCTTCAGTGGTTTGTAATGAGAAACTTCGAACGCGCCGCTTCCTCGACGTCCTCTTGTATGAACAACTGAATGCCCTAAATTCGATTAGGCTTTTGATTACATTCGAACATTGGAATAAATTATTGCAGCGTTACTATAAAAAATGAAGATACGTGAGAATCTTGTGAAAAAGCGACTGAGAAAAAAACGTGAAATTATGTTGCTTCGTTGCATTGTTTCGTATCAGCACACCAATTTCAAAAATAAATAACACCGCACACTCTTCCCAGTTACAGTAAGTTTACGATGAGATTCTAGCCGTGAAACTAATATAATAGTAGTACACGTGCCATGCTTTCATCTTACTATTCATATTTCGGAATCTTTTTCAGATAACACTACGCCGAGACCAACGAGAAAGCTTTCAGCAAAGCTGTGCTGTTGTAGCTATAGAAATAGTGTTATTCGATCGAGTGAGAAGATGAGTTTCCGTCAAACAGATGGGGCTGCTTTAATTTTTTAGGACGTACTATGTGTGTTGGATATATACTATGGAAATAACAGGTTGTCGAATGTGATAGATCGATATCCTGTCCCGTCTGGTACTAGTGCTTCCAATTGGGCTCTATAATTTACAGCTCAAGATCTTCCAACGCTTTCGAGCATATGTAGTTAACCGGTGACGCCAGGAAAAGCAGTTCCCTGCAGAGGGAAAAGACCGTAAACAGAGAGGAGGAAGAGTCAGAGAAAATGGAGAATAATCAAGCACGTTAATTGTCTTTTTTTGTGTTGTAATTGAACGGACTGTTGTGTGTGATAGTTTTAGGATTCTTTTGGAAAATCAATCGGAGGCTTTAATATTTAATCGAACATTGTCGCCAGGAAAGTAGACACTTCTTCGAAAGTTTTAAGTAAACACCCAAAAGTTAACATAGAATTATGATTTAACTCGTTTGCTCGTCATTGGCCATTTCTATTCATTTCCAGTACCGTTTACTACTCTCTGTGCAGTGCTCTACTCATTCGTATTCTTAAGAAATTTATCTAGATGTCCGCGGCCTGGAAATCAAATACTTGGCGTGGCCAGGCAAGGTCAAGGTGTCGATGAATAAGTATTATTTAAAAACGCAAAATAATGAAAGTGTAGGTACTCATATTGTCAGAGTTTTAAATTGACAAATTATTCGAAAACCTGCGAGGGAGAAGATATAGGAATTGACGATGATCTGAGAATATCTTGCCACGCCACGCTAAGTATTTGACTGAAAGCACCTTTGTGTACTTGCAGCTCACTTTGATTTCACCTTTTTTTTTATTTTGTAATTATTATTAACTTCTATTTTTTGTGATTTATTTGATTTCATGTAAGTACTTGGCTTGATTTTTTTTAGTTTTTTTTTTCAAGTTTTTTTATGGGGAAAGGTATGGACAATGACGGACGACGATTCCGAATGATCCCGAGACCCCTCTTATAGGTATAAAATATTTAATAATAATCTGTGTTTTCATTTATATCTTTTAGAAATGTTTATTTGTGTTCACATTTGTATTTAAATAAGTAAAACAGATGTGTTACGAGATACCCCGGACTGGAGCACATTGTAACAAAGGTTCAGACTTGTTTAAGATGAGGCTAGATGTTTAATTGTAAGTGTCCAAGATTTTGTCACCTACTTTCATGCAATCAGTTCACCACATATGTAAGTAGTAAATCTCGCAAATTATTTCCTGATTGAGGAAACCATTTTCGAGAAAAATCTGAAAACTTTTTTGTTACAATCTGCCCCGGTCTCCCCTATGCGACACGGTATTAAATAATTATTGAAGAGTCGTATAGTATGATAACTTTACTCCCGTACATAACAAAGATGTGTATAAATGTCTACTTTATTATTAACATTTTCTGATTTGAATATGCCATTTCAAGCACTTGCTGTTAGTAGTCATAGTACACATTCCTTCGCCGAAATCATTGTATATAGAGTAATAACGAAGAATCACTCCTTCATTGAGAGTAACATCGTAAAATACGACATGCACGTTTTAGAAGCCTTAAAATTGAAGTATATTTACCATTAGTTGCTACTTACGTCACGATGCGACGCACATGCTTGTACTTAGAGAGCCGTATTAGGGGAGAGTCGTGCAGTACCGACCGCTCTAAGTTTTTTTGTTATACCTTGAGGTAGAGTAATTTGTAGTATAGATGGAACTTAATAAGAGGAGGGAAATTATTTTTGTGAAATTTAATAATAAGAATTGATAATTCGCAAAAGTAGAAAAGTTGCAATTTCTAGGAAATGAAAAATTGTCGTCCAGTACCGACCAACTATTAAATTAGTAGATTTTTAGGGCTAAATGATTAACAATATTAATAAAAAGACATTTCATTAGTACTATACAAGCTTCTTTTCAAATTTGATTTGTACAAACTTTCAAGTAAAATAATTAATATTCTCCTGATCTGTGCATTCGACGTGTGCCCAAGCGTCATATTCGGTACACTGCACCCAATCCTTGCCAAATGATTCCTTGCAAACAGTGATTGGTAAAATTTTTAGTTAAATAAAATTTTAAATAACGAATAAATTCTCAACGAATAATAAAATGAACATCTTTTAAATTAATCTGAGTTGCTAACAGATTGAACTTACAGATAAGAAAAATTTGGTCTCTACTAGTTGACAGAGTCTGTTGGTCGGTACTGCACGCCAGTTAGATGGTCGGTACTGTACGACAAACACGGGGAAACATTTTAAATCATGGTATATTATGTACAAAAGAATATTGCAAATCTATGACGTTTTATTAAACGTAATAGACTAGAGCTACTATACATAATAGAACAAAATTATTTACTTACGCGAGGAACAAAAGATCACCTTTAAAAAATTACTTTTAACCCACTGAATATCAACGTATACGTTTAATCTTAATGCCTCGGAACATCGAGAATTGTGATTTTCATTGATTAATTCAAATATCTGGTCGAAGAAGCGAGAACTAGCTTTGGTCGGTACTGTAGGCTGGTCGGTACTGCACGACTCACCCCTATTTCTATATTATTTTATACCGCCCCAAAATTCTGTATGTTCATCTCATAAAGTCCTCCTGCAGTCAGCTGGCAGGGTTTGCTAGCCCTCAGTTGCATTATGTTCAGCATTCTTTGCATTTTCGCTGACGTGCGGTACCATTTGGAGTTGTAGCTATTACAAGATCCTCCACGAATTACACTTGGTTCGATTATCATTATTGCTGTAGTTAGTAAATACTACGCCTCCCTACTCTGTTAGATAATTGAAAACGTACATATGGTCGAGTACTTCTGCGCTGTATTCCGAGAGTATTTGCCCGGGCAAACTGAGGAAGTACATATGAAACTTCTGCCCGCAGAAGAAAAGAACGTATCTGACGGCTAGTTTCATATCATCCAGGTGCATAACCGCCTGCGGAAAAGAATGTCAGTGTGTTCATCGGTTCCACGCGTCGGCATTGATCCCGGTGAATCGTCTCTTACTTGAAACGCTGTGACGCTAATGCCAATCATGTTAAATGCGACTTGAAGCAGGAAGTTCATTCGGTTCGTTGCATCCAGGAAATCGAAGAATCTCGAAACAGAAAGACACGAACGGGTTAATTGAATTCTGTGGCATCCGTCACAGCCTTTCGTCGTGTCAGTTTATTCGATCAGTACAAACTGGATGGCTTTATTGTGGGCGACCACGCATTCCCTAATTTTTTCGAGTCCATCGTCCATTGAGGTGTATTCCATAGTAGCTACATCTTTATATTCTGTTGCTTTGTTAATCATAGATCTGCGTTTACCACAATTACTCGAATGAACAAATGTTTTCTGTATGTTTTGGGAAAGTAATGAATATGATGGTCCACCGAATTCATTTTGAAGGAACAATTACAATGAAGTTAACGATGCGCGCGGAATGAAAAGTCGATTACTATATTTAAATGCATTGAAAGAACACTTTGGATAGTTTCAAGCGCCTCGGTCTACTCTGTTCATTTATATGCGCAAAATGCATGATACATTGGCGCAGTGTGTTAGTTTCCATTCTAATGCTATACATATTTACCCGCATATGGCGAACAGCGCAGATGCATGATGAGTGATAATCATGTTTAAGGAATCCACGGTCACTATGATTAAAATAGTGATAATGCCACACCAGACTGAATGCAGGTATATCGCGTAAAAATACTCATCGTTGTCCACATAGTAGTAAAGGCTAAATATCTGTTCCCGCAATCGTGTTTCGTTCAGCGGTATAATGATATCCAGCACTGGATTGACCAGTGGGAGTGTCACGAATAACACGAAAAATGATAACAGGACTCCTGAAAAGTAACACGGAGTAATTAATCCCTAAAAATTTGTGACAAACATTTAGTGTGAATACCATCAGAATAATGTACCTACTTCTGTACTGGTACGCGATTTTACTTCCTTTCCCGGTAATTTCCTCTAACACATCAATTTCCATGCGCACCGCTAGAGTTTTCCAATCATTTTCCACGGTGAAAAAAACTTTTCTAAACTAAAATATTTTAAACATCTATGGTAGTGCGCGTTTAACGATCGTCTGTTAGTGCAGCAAGTAAATTGTACGTACGTTTTCTCGGTTAAAATGCAGGCTTAATAATTTGACGATACAGACAGTGCCCGTAACAAATTGTGGTAGAGTCTCGATGGATTTATCAAAACACTTGTCGCGTATTGATACATAGAATTGCAATACCTACCGAATCACAGACCACGTTCGTGCGACAACAGTATGTGATTATTATTTACTCCCACGTTTCGTTTCTAAATATTCCACCGGCAACATACAGTAGCGAAATTGAAATGTTTCACTTACCGTCGGTATCATGAACGTTATCATACTGCCCAACAATACACTTGTGATAGATTTGTTCGTCAAGTTCGTTTGAGACGGATATTGCCCAAGAAATACCAGGTACTTTTTCAGTGGTTCGTAATGAGAAACTTCGAACGCGCCGCATCCTTGCCCTCCTCTTCTCCGATACACCGAATGCCCCGAATTCCCTGAATTCGATTAGGCTTACAATTACATTTGAACATAAGAATAAATTATTGCAGCGTCATTGTAATAAATGAAGATACGCGAGAATTTAAATAAATAACGACTAAGAAATAACGTGACAATTAGGCACGTTTCATCATTGGTATATCGGCACATCAATTTAAAACGTACATAGAACCGCAATTCCGTAAAAAAATACAGTAAGTTTACGATGACGTTCTAGCTGTAAAAGAAATAATTATGATTGTAGTATACGCGGCTTGCTTTCTCTTACTATTCATATTCCGGGATCTTTTGCTAGCAACCCCAACACCGAGAGCAACGTGAATGGTTTTAACAAAACTGTCCTGTTGCAACTATAGAGTTAGTTTTATACGGCTGAGAGGGAAGAAAGTGGTCCGTCAATCAGGCGAGGGTGCTTTAATTTTTAACGACGTGCTATGATTATTGGATGCTTGAAAAGCAACACTTACGTGGTTGTAGAAATAACGGCTTGTCACGGGTGATAGATCGACATCCCGTTTCGTCTCGTAGTAGTGAGACTGTTTTCAATTTCATTATAATTTACCCGTCAAAGTTGGAGCTGATATGATTAAACGTATAACCTGAGAAATCGTCCAACACTTTCGAGTGCAGTTGCCGGGTGGAGTTAAGAAAAGTAGCTCCCAGTAGAGGGAACAGATCGTGAAGAGTGAAAAAGCAGGGGAAATGGAGAATAAATAATCAAACACGGTAACTGTCTATCTTTGTGTTGTAATTAAAAGTATTGTTTTGTGTGATAGTTGTAGGATACTTTTGGGAAATCAATCGGAACCTATGATATTTAATCGAATATTGTCGCAAGGAGAGTAGACACGCCTTCGAAAATTTTAACTAAACACCCAAAGGTTATCATAGAATTATGATTTCACTCGTGTGTTCGTCGTTAGCCGTTTCCATTCATTTCCAGTACCATTTATTACTATATGTCCAGGGCTCTACTCCGTATTCTCAGTATAACATAGGCTTTAGACAGTTTTCAGTGACGATGAAAAATTATTCCCTTAGTGACGTCAGCATCATAAAATACGACACGCAAGATTTAACGATCTTAAAATTAAAGCCTGCTCGTTATTAAAATTTCTGTGCACGCTGTAATCGTTTGGTTATTATTTTCATTACACACCATTCCGAAATTCTCTATGTTCATCTGGTACAATCCCCCCGCGGTTATCATGCACGGTTTGCTGGACTTCATCTTCATTATGTAGAGCATCTTTTGTATCTTCAACGGTGTCTGATACCATTTAGAGGCGTATCTGTCGCGAAACACATAAACGTAAAGCATTAAAGGTCCTTCCTTCTCCTGCATAGCATTCGTATAAAGAACGTACATATCATTGGCTAATCCTAAACTGTAATCGACGAGCGCTTGTCCAGGCAAGCTGAGCACCAACAAGTGAAATTTCTGAGCGCTGAGGAACATAGCGATCCTGCAAACCTCCCCCGGCTCGTCCAAATGCATGAGAATCTGGCAAAGGAGAGCGTTTATGGGTCCCATTAGACCCGGTGCAGACGAGCGATGCGGCATCGTTGCGATTTCGCACCGGTGACATTGGCGATTCGGTAGGTTTATATTTTTATATGTACAATTTCTAATAATGCCGTGCACACGAGGGTGCGACTTCGGTACTATGTTGCAAATGAATGACGAAGGGTTGAACCCAGTATAGTTTGTATAGTTAATGGGCAAAGATCTTTTGCTTTTTGATGCACATGTCGCGCGGATGTCGTCGAGTACGGATTGCAGCGTTCATTGACGCTTAATCGCAACGACGCCGCGTCGCTCGTCTGCACCGGGCCTTATACATATGCCTCTCGAGTCAGCATCGTAGGAAAACAGAATTGTGTTTTTTCCTCACTTGAACGGCAGTGACGCTAATAGCGACCATGTTCAGTCCAACCTGAAGCAAATAACTGTTTCGGTTGGTATTGCCAATGAGCTCGTAAAGCCTCAAAACGTAATAAAGGAACAAGTCAGTCGAATTTTGTAAATTGCTCGTTACTTTTGCCAAAGGGTATAGCCGGATAAGGTGGTCAAATGTGCCCCTAAACCGAATTCAAATCACGATGGGTCATTCGAAAGCTTATAAAAAAAGAATGATTTCTGCCAAGTTTCAACTTTGTATCTCGACCCGGGGGGTAGTAAAGGGTAAAAATAGAAAATCAGGTTTTTGCCGAATTTCTCCCATATATATGGATGAAAAATTTTGAAAAAAATTCAGAGGCATGGCTGTTATCGGTGCACATATTAGGGAATCGTGTCAGATTTTTAAATTGAAAAACCAAGCTGTGAAAAATTAAAAACGCCAAAAAATGCTGAAAAATGCCGGTTTTGTATCGAAGCAGTCTTGATACTATAATTATATTTTTACTGTAAGTACGTATCATTGTTACTATTGTCCTGAATTTTTTTCAGATTTTTCATTTTGGTGCGCCACGGTTAAAAAAATTAAAAACCGATTTTTTCGGCGTTTTTTCCGTGTCCGAGTAACTTATAGGTGAAATTTTCGTACATACTTTATGAAATAAATCTTTTGTGCGATCTTCAATGTCTTCACATACAGTAAAACAGCGTAGGAATTAAACGAACTAAACATGCTGTGACATTACAGTCTAAAATGTGTAAGATATTTTCAACGACGTCGATGACGCAGCTGTAAAGTGTCGGACTGCTAAACCGCTGCGAACTTTTTGGACGTAGGTAACAATGATACGTACTTACAGTAAAAATATAATTATAGTATCAAGACTGCTTCGATACAAAACCGGCATTTTTCAGCATTTTTTGGCGTTTTTAATTTTTCACAGCTTGGTTTTTCAATTTAAAAATCTGACACGATTCCCTAATATGTGCACCGATAACAGCCATGCCTCTGAATTTTTTCAAAATTTTTCATCCATTGATATAGGAGAAATTCGGCAAAAACCTGATTTTCTATTTTTACCCTTTACTATCCCCCGGGTCGAGATACAAAGTTGAAACTTGGCAGAAATCATTCTTTTTTTATAAGCTTTCGAATGACCCATCGTGATTTGAATTCGGTTCAGGGGCACATTTGACCACCTTATCCGGCTATACCCTTTATTAGAATTTAGGTGCTACAAACTGTATGGCTTTATTGTGGCCGATCGCATATTGCTTGAAGTGTTGGTACAAATCGATAGATCCACCTGCACGTTCCGTCGCTTGTTTAATCTGATATCTGTATTTTGTAAAAGAACTCATATCATGTAACGAAATAGCGACAGACGAGTCTGTTCCGTTGGGATAATCTCTGGCAGATGTACAGTGGTGAATTTGCCCGAAGTCATGGTCAATAGTTAAACAATTTTTTTTTCATTTTGAGAAATCTGTGAATTGTACTTGATTTATGAAATATCAGAGTATGTTTTTCCATTAAAATTAATTTTTAATCTGCAATTCTCTAAGAAGTCTAAGAGATATTGAACTCAAAACTCAATAGCGTTGGAAAATGTTTTTTTTTTTCAGGTAAAACTAGAAATTATGTTACGATTTATTGTCGAGGTAACAAAATAATCTGCCAGTGTTAGTGCTATCTAATATGCTTGAAATACATATTTACATTAATTGTATCATTTTTAAATATTCCTAGAGCTGCAGTAGCTAAAAATACCAGACCTATATATGTATATGTTTTTCTTTCTTTGAGCGAATAGAAGAATTATATAAAAGGGTGGATATTATATAAAATCGATTTCGTGACCTGTATCGGTGAGGAGAACTGCAATAGTGTACGTGCGTGCTCGTAGGCTCGTAGCGTCAGTATACATGGCTGGGTTCAAGTCATACCAAATGTACGTACACTACTGCAGTTCTCCTCACCGATTCTAACCTTAGCAACGGGACAAACGGGTTGCTTGCAGCTAGGCGCTAAAACAGCTCCCTTGTGCACCCCTGTCAGTTAAATAATTAATGATTCAAATGTTTAAGGGCCCAAGGGCATCCTTTCCCATTATCCGACCGAGCTCAAACTTTACACAGATTTTTTTTAATTATTTGGAACTATACTGGAGGGTGCCCCGAAGAAAATTCAAATTTCGAAAATAAGAGCCACCTTACTGTACACTTATAATTGAATGTTTTTAATATAGTATACTTCAAAATTTGTCGTTACACAGGTACGTGATTATTTTTCTAGAGTATTCCTGTTATTTATTTCAACAATTTAACTTTGATTTGAAGATACAGCTCGCACTCGTTATAAACCAGTTTCTACCATGCGTTGTACCTACGCCCAGTGACTATCCTCACCATTTTCTGGAATCCCTCGGACGAGTGTGAGAGAATCCGAGAACGAGCGAGAGGCTCTTCCGTTTCCTGTCGCTCGCTCTTGGGTTTTCTCATTAGCCATGCGGAATAGTGTCCACAACGCGTCGTAAGCCCGCCGCCAGCCCCGTTCGTCGGGCTTATAGTGAGTGCGCAACTCTATTAGTTTTGGCCACGATTTCGGAAAAATTCGCCAATGTGGCACGATCGCCAGTACATTAGAAAGAAGATTGACAAATATTTATGATGCTTTACAGCTTTGGATAATAGATAGATACATATTTACCCGCATATGGCGAACAATCCACAGGTGTGATGAACGAATATCATGTACAACGAATCGATGGCGATTACAATCATGACATTAGAAAACGTACTCCACGCCATATGGAGATATATGGGATAAAAATATTCGTCGCTGTCCACGAAGATGTAATTAAGCTGAAATATGTGACGCCGCGGTCGGGCCTCGTTCAGTGGTAGAACGACATCCAGAAAAATGGGAATCAACGGAATCAATAGGAATAACATCACAAATGTTAACAATGTTCCTACAAAGTTCACTTCGATTTTGAGGAGAGAAACCCAGCAAGAATTACGAGAAAGGTACTCACTCCTGTATACTAGAGCTATATTAGACCCTTGGTTGGCAACCTTATTCAGAACACTTATTTCATTGCTGAATCTCAATGCTGCCCATTCCCCGTGCACGAGTTTAAAGAACCGTTTATACTGCAAAGTAGATCCGCATGATTTTCCATTGAAATAGTAGGATTCCTTTTTATAACCCATAGAATAAATACCTTTTCTCTGTTCTTGTTGTGGTTGACTAATTTTGTCATACAAACGATAAGCGTGACTAAGACCGGTACACAATCCATCATTCCATCTGGATCGTTGTCGAGTAGCGATTTAAACAACTGAAACAACTATCGAATGGTAAGTTTCTGCTATCATACGGTTTGGCGGCTCTGACTCGTGGTGTTCGCTACTTCAGTATTGTTCCTCCTGATACTTTAACAATCGTATCGCGAGAAGAATAAATTACACGCTCGAAACATCCCACTTACCGATGGTAGTAAAAGACTTATGTTAGTGACTATAAGCACAGCAAATCTGATCTTACGATTTCGGTCCGTTTGTAATGGAGACTGGCCCACCATTGCCATATACATTTCAAGCGTCTTGTAACCGGGCACGTCCAATAAGTCAATCTGTCCACCCTCGGTTCTCTGAAACACTGACCATTCTGAGCTGAATTCAGTTCGACGAACGAACGATCAGATTGACAGGTAAACACATATACACAGTTATTATAACGGATGAAAAATTGCAGACACCAACAATTGGCACTTGCAATACGACGATAACACTGTCCACCACGCATTGAAATCACCCGAGCTGCGTGTCCATCACTGATGCCAGAATCGTGGGGCGCGGGATCATACGTTTAACCCCACTATGACCTACCGTCGTCTCCCACTTTCTTCCCACCGCACTGCACACAAGCATATTTTTACTCCTGCTCGTGTGAGCTGCCTGTTGGGTTGCCGAGCACACGGGCAGGGGTAGGGGTGGGTATGCTTGTGTGCAGTGCGATGGGAAAAAAGTGGGGAATGACGGTAGGCCATAGTGGGAGACGACGGTAGGTCACAGTGGGGGTAAGCGTTTGATCCCGCGTTCCACGATTCTGGCATCACTGTGAGTGTGTGAATCAGACACGGCATTGTCATCCGCTGCACAGTAGTGATCCTCCAGGGAGTGATCGGTATTACCGCAGCCACTTGTCAAGATTTGAAGCAAAACCGGAAATAAACATAATACACCGTTCACTCTATCTCTTTCTATCGGCATTTCTGTCTCTTTCTATCAGTATTTCTAACTCTTTCTTTTTTACAGTTTCTTTCTCTGGCAGGGCTCTCCAAAGTCGCTTACGCGTAAGCTCGAGGTTCCCCTACTCTTATCCGCGTTGTCAGGAATACCGCGCGACGCTAACCGCGAAGACACTAGCCCGGCTAGCACAGCATGGTAGCCTTCGTAGCGTCGCGCGGTCTCCTTGACGACGGAAGGCACGCTGTGCGAGAGAAAGATTGGAAGGGGAAGCTGACGCGTTAGGGGCCCCTACGCTGGCCAGCTGTGTACTAGGGGGGCACGTTTAGCGACCAGTACCCAGCAGGGTATCGGGTAAGATCCCGCTGAGAGACTTCACACCTAAGTCACTATAGCTCATATATACACTATACGCGGCGGGCGCAGCATGGGCCTGGACGGCGAACGTCATAATAATGATTTTTACTTTTTTCTGTTTCAGGCAAATTCGGGCAGCTGAAATTGACGTTAATATAAAGTTTAATGATCCCTAAATTAATATACAAAAAATCACGAAGGTACTTTTTGGTACTTTTTTTTTAAAAGTCTCTTTGAAGTTGATAAACATTTAACATAAAGAATTCGTACAAATTGTTAGTATTGTAAAAAACTGACTTGACAGTTTTGAAGATATGACAGTATTAAACACAATTTACAAAAATGAAATGAAAAGCATAAACATTCCACCAATGGCACGTGTTTGAAAAAATGCACCAAGATTTGGAATAAATTTCTAGTGCCATTTTTGATAACAAATTGATAAATTCAGCAAAAGTTGTGGGTAGCATTAAAATCTACGTTCCTTTATTAACATTTTAAGATACAAGAATTTGTGGATCGAACACTTGAGAATCTTGACTTTTGTACATTACATCAAACACTGTACAGTGGTGCGTCAAAAACGGCACTACACCCTTATGCATGGTGGCATTTCAGTACGCATCAACTTAGTGATCCTCTAGAGAGTGATCGGAACATGGACCTGAAGGACAGTGCCTAAGCCAGACTTAGGGATGAGGGGGTTGAAGCGAAAGACGGAAGGAGAATCGACCCCCTCCCAACTGCTTTTTGAGGGACGACTGGTGGTACCATCTGTGCCATACCGTCAAAAATATCTTCTAGCAAACCATTTTAAATTTGATATTACTAAAAAATTTAATATTACGTAATTTCGAAAGTATTCCAAGTAATAAGAGAATTATTTACTGATACACACACCACACGCATCCGAGTTACTTTGCACCGTTTTGCACAATGGCGTCACAAGGATATACAATGAAGGACGCTATTTCTAAAACTTATACTCGGCTGTAGAGGACACCACCAGTCGTCCCTCAAAAGGCAGCCCCTTCCGTCTTTCGCTGTACCCCCCCGGAACTAGGCACTGTCCTTCAGGTCCATGGATCGGAACAACGTGTATCGTCGCTGATTGGGATTTGGAGCAAAACCGGAAGTAGACAGAGAAAGAAACTGTGAAAAAGAAAGAGACAGAAATACCGATAGAAAGAGATAGAGTGAACGGTTAGGTTATCTTTATTTCCGGTTTTGCTCCAAATTGTGACAAATGGCGGCGGTTATGCCGATCACTGTCTAGAGGTTCACTACATCAACTCATTGATATATATACTATAGATTGGAGATGCTTGAAGCGATTTGAAGGTGCTTTTAGCATGATGCGTCACCATCGTTTGACCGTTGTACTTTATTTCCCTTCGCCCCGTGATTATCCGCGGAGCAACCGACGCCAACTGCCGCTACGCGGGAATATCCTTTGATGCGATACGTCGGTCGAAGGGTGACGAGAACGCTGGCATTTAAAATCACCCTTCAACCGCTGTACAGCCGGCTTATGGGAATCTCGTATTCATAGTATATATATCATTGCATCAACTGATCTCAAATGTTTACCTCTTCGATCTTGGACTCGGTTCCATTTTTTAAACCCTTAGATGGTGATAAGCGCACTCTATGTGTTAAATGTATGGAATGTATTTTTGAAATATTTGATTACACTCTACCTAACACGTCCTAGGAACTTTATGAACTAAAAAGGAGGTTCAAAAGTACTGTTCCTCACCATTGTTCGCCATGTTTCAATTCCTTTATTTAAAATCCTGCAAAATATAGAACCTGTTGTGAATCCGGTCTGCCAGGTATATGAGGGTCTCTTCATAAACGCAAAAAGAATATTCATGAAACGAACGCATTTCAATCATTGATGTGTAACGATGTCGCCTCAATCGCAAGTATAAAAGGAAATTGTATAGGTTGTCATTCGTGACACACGCAGTTTTTACTTACTGTGCAATTGCATTATATTTATGACAACCTACTGTCATCTATTCTATAGCACCTAGGTATTGATTTACTTGATCCAGTCTCTCTTGTGTTTGAACAGTTCATTCAGTGTTGATGTAATCATCGCTATAGGCAGTGTATAGGCTCTGAATTCAGTGTACTGACATTTACCTCCGATTCGCCGACATTTACCACGATTTCAAACCACAGAAAATTAACAACACGATACGCTTTTACATCTTTTGCATATTATAAAATAAATACAGCTCCTTGTTTGTAAGTATTTATAACGATCATATGTGTGACAATAATTATTCTTCGTATTTCATCTGTCCTTAAATAGCTACCCTACTCCAGCGATGCTAGAACCATGAAGCAAGACATGGAATTTTGAACGACCTTGAAAATAATGAAGAAATCTGTCACCTTTATTCTTACAAAGTATCGTCGTGCTGCATTTATTACCATGCTGAAATTCTCCATCGAGAATACGAAGATCTTCCCGGCTGTTAAACAAGAGGGGATGTTGGATCTCTGCAGCACGAATAATAACATTCTCTGCGTTTCCTTCGGTATGGTGTACCACGCGCCACTGTACCTGCGCAAGATAAGGATTAATTGGAATATTGTTTCGGGAAAATCGAGTATATCGAACGATGCGATACAATGAACATTACTGTGAAATGTGTTTACCCTCTTTTGGAAACTTCAAGACTATGGTCTATCAATCTTTGGCTTTGATAACTAATATAAAGAAGATGGAGCAATTGGCCGACAGCGTACAGTAAGTACCTAAATATTTCAAACGAGCCTAATAACGTCACTACCTATTAAGAAAAAAGAGTGTTTAATTGCAATTCAGGGAAATGCATGTATTCGCGGCGAGTGCCACTTACTCTCACCAAAGTGACGCTCAAGCAGATCACGTTTAAACCCAATTGTATAAGCTGGGATATCATGAATGTCGACTCCAGAAGGCTAACTAAACTTCGAAGAGGAAGAACTGAATTTTATCCTGGCTGCGCGTACATTGCCACGTAAGTATAGTTATCTTTAATACTAACTTCAATGCTTTACGATGCGTATGAATGCAGTGTCTGATATAACGATCGCACGCTTCTCTGTCACAGTCAGAAGAAACTCTGTTTCCGTTACAGAGTTTGTAGAGTGTGAATTCCAGTCGGTGTCTACAGATAATGATTCTTTTCAATTTCTAGTCGTGGATTATTTAAAAGAAAATCCCTTCCACCGTCAAATATTTTTGAGGATCTTACCCAACGATGGCCAGCATGCCGCATATGTATTGGACGTATATGATTAGCATCGTGTCGTTGGCAATCAGGACTGTGATTCCGAAGATGGCTATCACGATACTGATAAACGTTATCCAGGCAAAGTATTTCTTCTCGTCGATGAAAATCTCCACTGGATAAAGCATCTTTATGGGGCGGGTCTCGTTCAGAGGTGAGACAATATTAAGTATATGTGGCTCAAATATGAAAAGAATAAACGTCGCCAGAGTGATATACATAAAGTCTGAAGAAAATCGTTGAGTGTTACGTTTATGTGAATAAGCGCGTTTAAGTGGGAACATGCAGGGGCGGCTTTGTATGTAGGCTAAGTAGGCTGCAGCCTAGGGTGGAAAATTATTTGGGGGCGACAACGTATACCTTGCTTAATATGAAAATAAAATATTAAGGGGGAAGCCATTGCGAAACTTTTTTCCAATTTTTCGTTTCGTGAATTTTCATAACATTTGGGGTCTCAAAAATATAGCTGCACAATTTCGGATTAATAACTCAGTCAATTTTTATCGGACTCACTTGAAATTTTCAGGGAATATTCGTAATAATCTTCATAATATCGTAATAATATCGTAATAATATCTTCAGTTAAGCGTACAAGTGTTTTGAGCGAATAATTCATTTAATCGTAACATTGAAAAATCATGTTGATTTTTTACCTTTTCTCTCAAAGTTCGCCATTCCTTAAAAAATTCTTATTTCTTTACACCCGTACGCGTAATTGAAGCTATTGTAATACACTTTAAGAAAACGTTGGGAAGTTACACGACCGCCCGTTTTGAATTTTTTTTGTAGACCCTAACGTTATAGTATATTGTGGCCATACTACCCAACAAATTTTCAATATAGAAACGTAAAATATTAGTTAAATACATATATGTATTTTCAGTTGGTAATAAAGATTTTTCGTAAAACGTTACATTTCATTATAAACGAATGCCTTAAAAATAGCCACTGCGACGGCCGGAAAAGTAAGCTATTTTTTTAAAAAAAAATTTAGCAATAATTTATAGTTTTCATATAAAATTGTTATTTCCTACCTTTATTGCAGTTTATTATTTCACTAAAAATATCAATAAAATAAAAATAGTATGATTAATTCAATAAACAAAAAAGAACAAAACGACAGTATTGTACTGAGTTTTGAAGTTTAAAACCTGGTTTTTGAAATCAGCTTTCTCTGCATCACTATTAAAACAGTGTTTTACTATATGTTTCACGGCGTTCCACGCAACAAGGGTTGAATATACGGAAAGTAGAAACTTTCTAGTCTCTTTTAATCAAATGATCGATCTGCAAAACTCAAATGTGGCACCGGTGCGGGCAAACCGCGAGTGGTCGGTCCACTCGGACGAAACGCAAACGTGGCTCCGGCCGAAAGGTAGGTAATAAAATTCTTATATGAAAACTGTAAATTATTGCTGAAAAAAAATCTTAAAAATGGCTTACATTTCCGGCCGTCACAGTGGTGTTCCCCCTTAAACATAATTCAATAGGAAGGACCAGGTTTTTATTTTGGCCGCTTTGACAGGGTGATCTTTAAAACACAGAGGCTTGAGATAATTTTAAAAAAAATTCACTAGTTTTTCATGTAGCAAATTACCAATTACTCATATGTGACTTGGCAGATTGAATTAATTTTAAAATTGCCTCAGCTCTTTTGGAGTAAAATATTTTATGATATTTCACGGAAAGGGCGGCAGATGCTTGTTAGCCTGTGGTGGCCGAATCTCCAAATCCGCCCCTGGAAACGTGGAAAAGTAAATTACATACAGGTGTATATTGTTGCGTATAATTTCCCTTGGCTCATGTACCTCTTCATGATCTCGATCTCCTCCAAATCCGTTCGCTTCTTCCAATCGTCATTCATTTGATTTAGGAAGTTCTCCAACTACGAGTTGGTATCAAACAATTCAGTTGGTAGACAGATTTCAATACATTCATCGGCAACTATATACCTTCTTTCTATTTACGATCAACGCAAATAATTTCGTGAGGCAGACTGTCATCGTTATGACCGGGGGGATGCACTCGAACATATCTAGATCTCGAAAAGATCGGATCATCTTTAAGAGCTGAAAAATGTTTACGTCACGTGCAATTTTAATACACCATTTTGCGCTGTAAATTATCGCGAAACATCTCGAATGCTGTCTTATGTAGATTAAAATTTTCATATGTGTTGTCTTTTGGAGATTAGATGGAATTATTATTTATTAAACAATATTTTCAACAGTTGTATTTTTTAAAACTAATCACGCGCTGAAATGTGATAGTTTCTGTAGTCTGCAGTATAATTTAAAACGTGCTATTCTTCGTAGCCAAACCGGATAATATGTTAGTTTTCGCCGCAAATTCACAAAGGTGCTATTTTTCGTGGCGAAACAATACAACGTGCTAGTTTTCGCCGCGACAGTACGAAATGTACTATTATTCTTCGTGGCGAAGTAATCAAATGTGTTAGACTTCGCGGCGGAAGACCAAACTTGCCAATATTCGTCAGAAACGATGGAACGTGCTTTTTTACGTGGCAAACTGAAACGTGCTACTTTTCGTAACGCACATCGAACTGTTCGATCGCTTGTAACAATCTAATCATCGAATAGCCGTGTGTTATTCATTACGTGACAATGTTTGGCACCGCATTCTGTATGTTGAGAAACTCCCTGGCACTTCTATTAACAAACGTAACAGTTTTACCTGCGATAAGAACACGGAACCAAGAATAGTAGTGAAATATATGGATCGGATTTTTCTTTGTGTAAGATTCTGATAGGGCCACTGGCCCAGGAGCCGCAGGAGAGTCCTACCATGCTTGCAGTAGTCACCGTCGGTGAAGTCCATACCTATGTACCTAACACTGACCCTCGTAACGTCCCCTTGACACATTCAGAATCTTGTTACATTTACTACTTTGTCCGACAAAATGATGCCCCTCTCTTTCTCTACTTCTTCAATTGCTAACTGTCATTATTCATCGATCGGCCAACTGACAGAGTACATATTACGCCCTTATTTTCGAATTACTATATTGCGTCACGACTACGATGGTGGAATAGGAAATGAGAAATTTCTGCGGCCGGTCAATTGTCTGCTTCTTGAAAAATTGAAGACCATATCACGAATGCTATATCGCGTGCACTGCAAGACGTAAGAAACTTGACAATAATTTCTCAGATATCTCAAATATTCATTGGTATAGTCAGAATTACTAAAAAGGAATGCAGATATCGAGGAGCGACAGTGTGATCGATGACTCGGGACAGAATCTTCCCGCGAAGGTTTCACTTGTATACCATTAGGAAATACTATATTCATTCAGTACCCTTACAGCGGAAACACCGATAGTATTGTTGGAATTAATATTAAAAGCAGGGCTTCTGTCGCAGAGGTTTATTTTATTCCAATAGTATCCAGTTGTCTTGGCGATAATTTGATTCTTCCTAACTTAAGGGGGTAGTGGAGTATTGGATACGTAAAATCGTTAATTTCTTTGACGCTAAATTACTTTGATACCAAATAATTTCACAATTTATTGTGGGCACGTTTGCGAGTCATTTGAAAAAAAAATCTAATTGTTGAAGATAGCCCTGTACGACGCGCCGCTGCAGGTGGTGTGCATCGATTCAGGTGAGCCACTCATCTGAAAGGAAAATTTTTTGGGGTGAGTACTTTATACACCAAAATCTATAGAGTGCAATTTTGCCGACGAATTTGAACAAAAATTGTGGAAGTTACACGCGAATCAATTTTTCCCCACATTTTTACGGGAAATAATCGTCTTTAATCAGTTATAAAATATTTCACAAACATCCAATGTTGATGCGGGAGTTCCACTACGTGGAGGAAGGAATTCTACATGTCCAGTAAAAATTTCAAGTTTAAATTTCGAGAAAAACGGCTTCAAAGTTAAGTCTCCTATGCCAATATCGCTCTGCGAGGCCGTAAACACGACGGTGCATTCAATCACGTTCGCTGCTATAACTTCTACAATTATTTGAATTTCTTCATAAAATTTTGTTTAAAATGTTCACAAAGGATGGGACTTTCAGAATCAGTAAAAGAACAATCGATTTTTTAAAGCTGAAATAGTCCACTACCCCGTTAAATAGTTGATTAGAACATCCGATTCAAATAATCCCTCGCATTTCAGTCTACCTTACCATTGGAAGATGGCGTCATTGTAAATCGCGCGCGATGATCTGTAAATGATGATAAATGAGAAATTTTCTTCGGAACTGAAGCAACAACCTGGAATCTGAATGCATCCGGTGGCTTGGAAAATCCGAGCGCCTCGACAGTCGGCTGCTCGAGCCACATTCGAGGCGCTCGGATGTTCCAAGCCACCCTAAACAATTCGAGCTAACCCCTTCTGCCGAGCCGCCCGAAGCAATTCGGGTTACGCGGTTCTTCCGAGCGGCCCGAAACGATTCGGACTACCCGGATTTTTCGGGCCGCCCGAATTTTACGGGTACCCGGCTCGGCTCGAAAATCGAGTCCCGGCTTGGACCGAATTTCAAACTGTTCGAATATTCGAGTACCTACCCGAACAGCCCTAATCTAAGTAGTATACATTTTCGTACGAAGGAATTCTATAACTTAGAAGCGCAGCTTTGCAGAAACCGAGGGGATTCGTAGTTGCAGATCGTAGCCCTCTAGAGGCTAGCCGAGGATGTACTTCTACGCGCGTCAGTTGCGGCGTTAACGCGCTGCGAGTTACCGTTCCAGTATCGAACTCCGCATCACAAGTCACGGTTATAAACGTACTCGGTAGTTTGTTATTCCCTTGCTCGCTGTGTTGTATGTGTTTACGACGGTTTTTTGTGTAAAACCTAACAAATCTCCACGATGAGTGCCGAGGAAGAGGTGCTACGGATCCAGAAGAAATTGAACAAGATGTCGAGCGGTGACGGGACGGTGAGTAAGTGAGTAAAATAAAGATACTTGTGTATCGTTCGGCATACACCGAGGCCGCTCAAAGAGAACGAAGCTCGTTTTCTCAACTAAAGCACGATCATCGTGATATCGCGCGAACGTAGATCCTCGGCGAGTCTATCATTCCTGGAAACCGTCGTTCGAAAGCAGAAACGCTCGTTTACACCAGTTTGTGTACACTCGGCGTTTTGTGTTACCCGTGTCGTGTAGGCCTCGAGTATCTAGCAATCTAATTTTAACGCCTTAATGAAGCTTCGCAAAGGTTCGATCTTGTCCGTGTTATCAAATGTAGCAGGGCATTCGCAGCGTACTTTATTATTCGCCATAATGTTGGATTCATTGTCGAGAACGTAAATTATGTTAATTTATTGTTTAGAGATACGTACGTAGTGTCTATAAGTAACTGATAGTGTCTGGGAACGTAACAGAACGAAGTAACATATGGCGCAGAGTATTAAATTACAATGGTGTAGGATACGAATGATTTACTCGTTTCCTGTATTAATTCGAACATTTTTATTATTGCAGGGTCAGGAGCAAGCATTGGACTTACTTAAAACATTACAGAAACTACCCGTTGACTTAGAACTTTTGACTAAAACACGTATCGGCATGACAGTAAATGCGTTGAGAAAATCGAGCAGAGACGAAGAAGTTATATCGCTGTCTAAAACTCTTATAAAAAATTGGAAGAAGTTTTTGTCTGGTAAGTAAATGAGGTTGAGACGAACGATCAGGGCGAATTAAAATTATTTATCTGTATGTTCTTTCGTGTAGGGTCCAATAAAGAGAAGGATTCTACTTCCTCGAGCAGTTCGAAAAAGAGGGAGGACAAATCAGAGAAGAGTAAAGATGACGGAGATCAAAAGAAGGACAAAGATAACACGGATGGGAACGATGTTAAGATGAAAGAAGAGAAACCTCATAAAGATATTCAGAGGAAGCAATCGACGTTCCCTGCTCCTACTACAACAGACGCTGTCAGGCTTAAATGCAGGGAGCTACTAGCAGCGGCTTTAAGGATGGATGGGACCACGCTCGAGGGTTGTGCCTCTCCAGAGGAACTGGCTGAAGAACTGGAAGAAGCGATTTACGCGGAATTTAAAAATACCGATAACAGATACAAAAATAGGGTATGCCTTTAGTTGTTCTCTGTATTCTCTGGATTCTCGCGTGCGTGTGTAATTTGACTTTGATTGTTGGTTTCATTGCTCAGGTACGTAGCAGGGTTGCTAATCTACGGGACGCGAAGAACCCTAATCTTCGAACCAATTTCATTGCCGGTGCTATAACGCCCGCTCGACTTGCTGTTATGACTGCCGAGGAAATGGCGAGCGACGAGATAAAACAGTTAAGAGAACAGTTTAAAAAGGAAGCGATCAACGACGCGCAGCTAGCCACCGTACAAGGAACAAAAACGGATCTATTAAAGTGCGGAAAATGCAAAAAACGCAACTGCACTTACAATCAAGTACAAACGCGCTCGGCCGACGAGCCTATGACAACTTTTGTGCTTTGCATCGAGTGCGGAAATCGATGGAAATTTTGCTAATTATTCTCGCCCTTCACAGAGGTTTTCGATCAACACGGAGAGAAAGATGTATTTCGTTCCAGACCTACCTATTAATCAATACGTATTAGAATTAATGAGACATTATGGAAAATATATTGCATAAAATTTACGAGTCACGGACTGTACATTGATCGCTTAATGGTCTTAAATCTCTTCACAAGTCTCGAAGTAATCAACCTCCATTCTATTGTATATACTGAAATTGTAATTTACCAGGCCTCGGTTTTATAGATCTAACATCGAACTTGAAGGAAGCTTGGATAGATGAAATTGATTGGGGTACCATCTACCATGTGAATAATGTTGAACCTAAATATTTCATTTTCCATTGTACAAGTTTACACAATACTTCGCCTATAAAGGAGAACGTTCTAAATTGTGGGTACAGTTCTGAAATACATGTATGTAATTAGAGTGTAGCATTTTTGCAATCCTTTTGCGATGGTAAGCCGAAAGCCGAAATTTCGGTCTCTAAAGATTTAGGAACGTTATGACCACCGACGTTTCGTTATCATTTGAATTGCAAAATCTTTTGTTCCTTCAAAATTTTAAAAGTCCCGCACTAAATGTCTGACTAACGATTAGAGCTCGACTATGTTCAAAATAGAAGTGTTTGAAGTACTGTTTTCAGCGCTGGATGTGTTCATTTCAAATAAATTATTTCAAATAATGTTTTACTTTAGTTTATAATGACGCCAGATTAGGAATAAAGTCAGTTAATCGGACAGTATATTTTATTGGGGTGTTTGTATTCGAATGTTAGCGAATAAGTTCGACAGTTGTTGCTATTCGCCGTGGTGTGCCGCCACTACGATCCGATACTTCACATAGCAATTTAGATCGCACAGTTCACGTCGGTTCACGTACCTGTGCTTGTACACTGATTCCTAACCTAATATCAATCAGTGTCGTTTTGTGTTAATCGACGTTCATGCGGTGCACACTTCCAAATGATTTTCAAATTACGTGGGGCTCGTTAGTAACATTATGTAAGGAGATGAAGCTGCGTGGTTCCACGTGCGTCAAATGACACCGTACGATTACATAGCAGAGTTCGTCATGATGTAACTTTAAAATGAGGTGTTCCGATGAAGAAACAGAGGTGTCAATGGATAACCGTGATAGTACGAGTTAACGACTTTTTGCTACCGCTTAGTAATTCCTGCGTGGCACAGAGCGACCGGTGATTCTTCTCTAAAGATATCTCACGCGGGCGGGAAAAGTAAATCGTCGATTAAACGGTCCATTCAAGTTTCTACTTAGCGGGATTCCCAAGCGTCATTATGTGCGAAGACGCCCATATTAAAGAGCAATGGCAACTGTTACAAAGCCTCCGCACCACCGTAGAAGGCTTATTAGTCGACGGTATTTTAAACGTATGGAACGTTTACGGCGGTTTAAATCGCCTCCACAGCGTAATGGAGCGGATATTCAAGCACGGATGTCGGATATTTAATCGAAATGTAAGATAAACGTTTCTCATCCGTTTCAAGTTTACACGCAATGCACACCACCCTGACAATATCTCTCGCAATAATTGGCACTATTGATATTGCTTTCTTATGTTACTGGCATTTTGTGACATTATCAATAATGTTGTTTTGTTTCCATTGAAGGTGGTCCATTACTTACTTTACTTTCTTTTTTTTTTTTTATATCTGATACCCCCCCTGGTAGTTTTATTTAGCGTCATCTGTACATGATAAACTGGTATAGCTGTAATCAGATGGAACAACATTATTGCGTGGTGCTGATATCGGACATAGTCGAAAATAATGAAATTTGTTACAAGGGAGAACCAGATTGTTGGATTTTTATTCAAGGATTAAATTGGTTGCAACCCTCTTTAGCGGTATCGCCTGTATTATATGAAATTGAGGATTATTTGTCGAACCTGCCAGCACGAATAACATCCCAGAAAGACATGTTATGGCTCTATAAAAGGTAATCCGTATTGTTTAATTAATTTCATTAACGATACCGTCCGATGATACAATTCTATGTTTACATTCGTATAATTTACCGCAGTTTGGAGAATCATTCTTTGTCGCACAAGCTTTCCTGGCTTCTGTCCGATAAAGAGCACTTGCTCTCCTGCTTCGAGCCATGGGCATTTTTGTGTCAAGAAAATTTCTCCGAAGCCACACTGTTATGTTTGAGGGCGGTCGAGCGAAATCAACCTGCGCTGCTTACAGAAATCGATCCATCTCTGGTAAGTCGCACAGGCGAGACCGTGCTCGATTTGTCATTTTTCTCGGACCTTTCATCGGACCACTTCTGTTTTCAGTACCTACCCTCTTGGATTTCTCCCAAATCGAGTCCTAGAAGGCATAGACGATCCTCCTCGTACCCGATCAATTTTCCTACTACGAATTTTAGTGCGGCAAGAGATAAGAGTATGCACATTGGAATATGTCAATTAGAATCATTGAAAATAACATCGGATAATACGGTTACGCAACGCAATGATGCAGAGCCTGAAGAAACTAATCATAAAACGGATTTGAGAGACATTAACGATATACCTTTAAAAACTTGGAATAGTCTGTCTGCGCTGACTAAAAATTGTACAGTTACAGGAACTAGTACCCCGACACCTTCTCCCGCTGTTGCGGACACTATCTCGCATAAAAGCAATGATTCAACTTGTTCGGTGGAATTGTCAAAGATAATTAATGTTAACTACGCCGAATTAAAGCAGTCTGCATCTACAATGATGGGCAGTAAGTTGCACACGAAGCCAAGAACTCCTCTAAGGAAAGCGAAGAATAAAGCGAAGATGAGACAGAATCAGACTACTAAGAGATCCGGGGAGAGCTCTGTCGCGTTAAATTACGAAGACTCGACGAACACAGTTACGGAATATCGCATTCCGTCTCCCGTATCAACTGAAACTGATGGGAATAAATGTACACCGGAGCCCGCGGGAATCGACGTGTCTGTAAAGCCGAGGAGGAAGAGTTCCTTTTTGCCAGGATCGGCACCCGAATTCACTGGGCCATGGAGTTTACAAATCGAAGGTCAGAAGGATGTAAGAACGCCGAAGAAGAGTTTCATGGAGGATGGAGGGAGCAGCGTTCAACCCATGGCGATAGGATACTTTCCTCGTCCGACCGAAGGTCAGAGCTTAACTAGCTTCTTAGCTTCCGCACAGTTTTCCAGAGCTAACGCCGAATTGGACAGGGAGAATGCGCACTTCAGTGTTTCTGAAGCAATGATAGCTGCGATCGAGCAGGTGAAATGTAACAGGCAGTGGCGACTGATGGAAGAAGCGGCCGAAGAGAGCGACGAGGAGATAAATAGTTTAAAGCAAAGGATACGATTGAGGCGCCGCCAGCGACAAGAGGAGCGATGCAAAGGGAGAACATGGAATCGCGATTTGTTGAGCGACGGGAGGACAGACACGACCACCACTGATCAAAGTATTAGTCCTTTGTCAACTTCATCCGATACACCATCCGAAAATATTTCTACGGATGACGTAGAGAATCTGGAAGTGGACGACGAGCGGAACGTAGCGAAACTTAAGAATCCCGCTTTGTCTGTATCTATGGCATCGTTATACTCGGAGGCAGCAGATCTGTTTGAATCATCTCCCGCGCATGGAACGGAGTCCACGCTGACCGAGAGCAGTATGTCCGCGGAAGGTGTAGCTTTGTCACTGATTAGCAGGTTCAGCGAGAAGCAATTACCAAGAGCTAGTGAATTACAATGGCTTGTCTCTGAAAAAGACGCGCCGCAGAGATTGTTACCGTTACCGAAAAGTTGGCCGGTCAGTCCAGACGAGGCGGAAAATTCGCAATCGGTTTCGCTGCGCGGAACTACGGAATGGGCGCCGCCGAGACCTCAGATTATTTTCACACCACATCCTCCCCCCGTGTAAGTTCATAAGTTTCAACGATATTATTTATAACACAGAAGAACGCGACTACATGTGAGCGTATTGCATATTTAGGCGGCGGACTCTTATAGCTAAACAGAATTATAGGTGCGCAGGCTGCGGAATGAAAGTTGCGGTAAAGTACGCGAACAAATTTCGTTACTGCGAATACGTAGGCAGATATTTCTGTACCGGGTGTCACACGAACCAAGTGGCATTAATACCAGGAAAGATTTTATCTAAATGGGATTTCAACAGGTATGGGCGTATTACGAGACACGCATAACTCATGGCATCACACGGGATTATAAGCGTTTATTATTCTCTGATTTAGATATCCCGTATCGAACTTCTCGTACAGATTATTGGATCAGATGACGTTAGATCCGTTATTTCAAGTGAGTGACTTAAATCCATTGCTATACAGGCGCATAAAGCAACTCGATCGGACGAGATTACTGCGTACGCAATTATTTTTCTTTAAAGACTTTCTATTCACTTGCCGATTTGCAACGAGGTATGGATTTCGTATCACTTTCTGGAATTATTTTAAGCTACGTGGGTGCGATCAGCATTTAACTTTATATTTCTAGCATTCAGAAGCTATTGAAAAAGGAACCGAATTATATACTGAGCGATCCCCATGTGTATTCCATTCAAGATCTAATGCACGTTAAGTACGGCATTCTACCTATGAGATTACAAGAATTAGTCCAGGTCTGCAACATGCATATTATAGGGTGTGAGGTAATATACTAATGTTGCGTTTACGCTGTCGGTTCGTAGTTTTAATGGAAATGGATTCTTATGTCTTTCAGTTATGCCAAGCCAGAGGATTCCTGTGCGAGTTATGCTGCTCCAAAGACGTTATATTTCCGTGGGAGTTGTCGAAAGTCAGTAGGTGCGAGACTTGTGGTGCATGCTTTCATAACGAGTGCAAGCAAGACTTTAACAAAACAGACTGCCCGCGTTGTATTCGTTTACAGGCTAGACGGATGTCTAGGGAAGGGAAATTTTGACACACAATGAGATCTTATATTATACGTTTGTCTATGAAAATCGAATTCGCGCTTTGAAGTATGGCGAATGGCGCGCGAGTCATTGCTTCTGAAAGCCTATATTTTTTAAAACTGTAGATACGTTTAAATGTCTATTTATTGCGTTCAACGTATAGAATTGATAGGAGATTTAATCAGAGATCTGTATATGATATATACATATATGCAACTGCACAGATTATATTTTAATTTTTGAAAATTTAATATATTTATAGACTCTTAAGGCGAATCATTCGATTGCTTGAAAAGCATTTCGTAAGTGGCGAAAAATTTATTTCTATGTAAATTTTACATGTAGCAAAGACTGAGAAAATGTGATATTTAAAAAAAAATTATAACTTTATTTCGCATAAAGTATTCCCCATTCATTTATTTTTCTACTTGTTACACAATCGCTCATTTAGCATTACGTAAACTGTTGCCGTACAAAAAACAGATACTGGTAATCTGATATCTGTTTGTGAACTTTTAATTTCGGAAAATATAATTTATTTCAATACTACTTGGAACGTAACTCGAAACGATGTCACCATTATTTTGCAGTTCTCTCATTTTTCTAGCTATGAATCTTAACTCGACAAATTTCTAAAATAATTCATGATTAGAACGCGTAAATTATCGCATGTTATCCCTTAATAAATATAAAAATGGCAATAACGGTTCGAGTACAAATGGGCCAGAAGAGTATTATCTTTGTACCGAAGAAGCTTCGTAATAATAGTTTTTCGTTATTTATAAAAGTTGTTAATACGATCGAAAATTATAATAAAATGTTGTGAAAAGTTTATGCACTTTTGTGATTTAAAATCACTTGGTACGTTACATTATGGGATAAACTTTCATTTAAGGGCATCAAGGTGATAAGGAGCGATTTACAAAGATACCGCGCCCGAAGGATTAAAACCATTATTTGATTTTATTAAATTACATTTCTCTTACAATGGTTCCACATACACACGTCTTATAAAGTAATAGATAACAGTACATTCAATGACAGTAAAAAAATATAATGACAATTATATACACCACCTATTTCAATAAATCTTAGAACTGTATAGTATTCCTATTCGTAATGGCTTTCGTTAGAAAGAAATCGCTCTAAATTTGTCCTAATAATGTTTAGAAAATATGTACATGTCCATAAGTGTGATCAAGTATGTACAACTATCCTCGAGCTGATAATATATATCTTTCTTTTTTCTCAATAGTAGGCCTAACGAAACTAGCTTGTTAGCGTACAAATTGCATAAATATTTCTACGCGAGGGAATTTTGATGCGTTTGATTCTACCCGAAGTTTTGAATACGTTACTTCTATCACAGGTGGTATTTCGTAAGGAAGAGTAAGTCATATTTATTAAATAGGCGCAATTAGCAGCTATGGCATCGGTGAAAGTCTGAAGGAATAGATATTTCCATTACATTCAGATTGTACGCGTAATCGGTCGATTGATAGTATTAAATAGAATTTTCATATAGAATGGAAATTAACGAGAAACAGCTTTCTCCATAAGTTATATATATATAATATTTGCATACTTGAATTTGTTCGTTTCATGCAACTTATTGATATAAATTAATTTTCGTTTTAAATTCTCTTCGTACAGCGAAGGAAATTCTCTTCGTCTCCAGTTTTATACCGTGAATTTTATACTGTGCGATGATTAAAACCCTCATCATACTCGCTGGTACTTCGTGTTAACTATCTTAGGAGCATACAGTTTATCATCAGTCTATAAAATGCAACAACAATGCATAACAATACGCCACACTCTTTACACGGCTCGTTAAAACGTAAGATGCCGCATAAATTTCGATTTACTCATACACATGTATAATACGTACCAATTCAATCTACGGCAATGACATAGTATTCTAGTTAGTATATGTATAACGAAAAAAAAAAAATAGTAAAAGATTAATCTCAATCTTTTCATGCATACAAAAAAGAGTTTGGACATACCAATTTCTTATCAGAATTATCGTGGAGTATAAAGCGTGGCGCTAAAATAAATTTCTCAACAAAAAAAAAAGTAAAATAACTTAAAAATACTGAGATTGTAGAGGAATATCGTTTACGAATGTTGTATAAATAACTAAAAAAAAAGAGCGGAAAAAAGTCGTAGCGTTTATCTGTCCCTTTGAATATGTATAAAGTTCAAACCGAGCTTCACAGTCATTTCATTGTTGTTGTCGAGATAATCAGTAATTTCAATTTTGTCGTGTTACGATCTCATAAAATAAGCTAATGTCGTTGTGGTTTACGTACTTAAGCTCGCGACCATTCTACTAATTCATGAATTTCATTACAAGCTACCTAATAATAATAATTAGGCAGTTCTAAGTGTTATTGTCAATCGTGTTTTGTTTCCTAATATCTATGCGTTTCCTTTCTTAAATCGCTTATATATCTAATGTGTCTTTTAATGGCAGCTTTGCTACTTCGAAGAATATCCTAAAATATGGAAAAGCGTTCGTAAAGCTTGCAAAGAAAGAGTATCATATGTTTGTTGTAAGGTAAACCAACCAGTAATTGACCGCACATTAGTGAATGACCATTAGGCAAAGAAATGTAAATTATAAATTTAAAAATATTATATGTTTATAAATGGAGTGTAGTTGCACTTTTAATATCCCATATTTTTAGTTATGCGTAACATTAATAAGTACAATTCTTATTAAAAGTATGCTGTCATTTACTG
The DNA here is from genome assembly GCA_963971345.1 of Andrena flavipes. Classification (NCBI taxonomy): domain Eukaryota; kingdom Metazoa; phylum Arthropoda; class Insecta; order Hymenoptera; family Andrenidae; genus Andrena; species Andrena flavipes. Next base: position 39,191,352 of record OZ020481.1, read on the forward strand.
GGCTTCTACACGTTTTGCAATTTTATAAACGTTTTTTTTTTTTAAATTATGATAAGAATAAGTAATTATTTTTATAGAAATTTCAAGAAAAATAAATTTAAATGCAATTTCAACAGTTGTTTTGTTGTTATACATACATATATTCAAGTATTAATCTCAAAGATTCATAAATTCAACAATTCAGTCATTCACTGGTTGGTTTACTCTACCAAGAATTTCGTTAGTCTAGGCAAGAAAATGTTTCTGTACTTACTTATGGCTGTATTTGTTACGTACTGTAGTTAGTGCTTCCTTGTGTTTTCGATGTAGTCCTTGGTTTAATAAGTTCGCAATGTCCCTTACGTCGTCAACTTTGTAGCCGCTATAATATTCTAATGTGGGTGTCCATCCTCCTAGGTCTTTCATTTGTAATGCAAGAAGGAGCGCAGCCGCAGCCATTTTACTATCACTGAACATTATTGTCGAATAATCCATCAATGAGTACTCCAAAATATATCGTGCTAATGTTAGTGTTGGCATTGAAACTTTCGCGCACTGTTTGAAACAGAAAAAGATTGCGTTAGTACAATACGGCAGAAACGGCGTAAAAGAGCGAAATGGAGTTGAGTTATTAAAGTAACTCACCCTAGCATATCGTCTAAGGAACCTATAAGAAAGAGGTATACCAAGATCGAAGTCTACTACTTTTAAAACGCTCATTTCCATTCTAATTAATTCTCTTTGCGTGTAAGCACCGTCACATATATACAAAAAATCTTCAACCATCGGAGGTATTCTCTCCTACAAAAATCATAAGTTTTCATTAGACGAAGGGGCATTACGTTTAAAGAATAAATTTCTTTCTTTTCTCCACTGGGAATTGCACCCGCAAATATTCCATACTTACGTCATATTTACTCGCTATAAAAAGACTCGCGGCACCTAACAACTGTAATGTTTCCTTGCCGACAGTGACTTTCGTCAGGTACAGGTCAACCAGTTTCACAGCCAAATATAAAGTTTCGTGATTCAGTTCGAAGGATTCTTGAACTTCTACCATCCAGTCCACTAACAAGGATCTCATCCACCGTGAAAGGCACACTTGTCTCTCCATGTAATCTCCGATAGGGAACATGCTTTCCCTATCTTTCAAGTAATTGAAGATATTCATGGCATAGTGGGAGACCTGAAACGGGTCCAGCCAATTCTCTGCATCGAAGTCCCATTGAACTCCTTCTGGCAATTCTCTCTCCGGAACAGCGTCCAAACGTGCAGCTACTGATTTCTTTTCTATTTCCACCGGTGCCTCTTCGATAGTTCCATTTTCTTTATCTACTTTAGCGATTTCCTGAGCCTGCGCAAATATTAATCAAAGCATTTAAAAATTGTGCGTGAAAATATCTCCGGCGTAAACTACACCGTAGCATCCAACATCGCTCACCTGGATATTGCTCCTCCTAGACCGTTTCGCACTGTCGTCTCCCACATCTTCTAACGCACTTACGTACAAAGAACTGTCCTCTGATTTCTCTAAGTCTAAACTACGTCTTACATTTATAATTTTACTAGGTATTTCATTCTTCTCCTCGTCTTTCTTTACTGGCTTTGCACGAGGCAATGGCTTTGGTCTGGCATGTGCTACCTCTGGCTTTGTCGCAGCTGTGTCAAGTGTTCTAACAGAACTTGCATGGGTTATAGGTTTAACTTGAGTAACTGTTGCCTTTCTTAGTGCTTTCTTTGGTTCTTGCTGGTGCGTCCCCAGTGTCTTCCCAATGGCCTGTTAATTTAGAAGATAGTAGAACAAGCGCAAGTACGTAGTTTTTGAATATTTAAAAAACCTACATTCGTAATGTTCCCTAACGCGGATCTCTTTGTTGTTTTCTCCTTCTGCGGTGATGCCTCGGCTTTTCTTTTAACGCGAGGGTCTCTTCCGAGAACCGGCGGCTTGAGCAGAACATTACTCAGCACGGAATTGTGACTTCTCGTTGTTATCCCTTTCCTCGCGGTTATGTTAGTGGTACCTTGCTTGTTTGCATTTGAAACTTTTGGTGGTGCCATTCTCATAAACGATTATAATATTCAGATTCCTGGTTTCTCCCTGCACAAGGAGAAACTGGATATTAATATAAAATTCGTTGGAGTTTTGTAAAAAATACATTAAAAATTACGTATAATAGTCGCGCATTACAGCGAGACGGAATTTCATTTGTGATACATCTAGCACGAAATATATACCGTTATGTAACAGAATATATCATTTTACGACCTACGATATATTAATTTTGTGAGTCGCTGTAACAACAAGGAAAACGAAAGTTCGAGCGAATATTTCACATAAATTACTTCGTTCCTCCGCGCGCGAGCAAGATTTTATACCGCCTCGTTATTTGCCCGATCGATTCGTATTGAAATTGAAATGATTTTCTGTGATAAATTGAGAGATTTATCCGCTTTTGTCGGACAATAGTTTCGCCTGTTGACTCGATTCATGGAACATCGCATTCACGAGGGAAAAAACGCGGGAACGCGAAGCAAGGACACATTATTGGGAGAAACACTTGGATATTTATAATTCGAACGTTAGATATCCCCGATATAAGCTTCGAAGGTGGCTTCGGGATGGCGAGAAAGTATGAAAACAGATGGGGAGACGAAATTGTTGGCGACTGCCATGAAGACAAGCGTGATCGCGGAAGCACTCGAAAACAATCGGATTTAACCAGGTGGAAAGCGAAATATTCGTAGGAGAAGCAGGCTTCTTAACAACGAAGGAATTATAATAATTTACCTAAAGTATGCTGGTTAATATCGTTTGTACTCTGGTACGTTGGAATCTCTCATTTATACAATTCTCGTGCCACTAGTACGTTGCTGTAGTGTCCATTCGTCTCGCCAGAGTAACCAAGAGTAACTGAAGTTGACGCTGGTTCAAATATCACAGTTACTGTTAGCGCCCCTTCCGATTCGTCCGCTCAATTTCGGGGATCACCAATCGAAAGCTTGGAAAAAAAACGCGCGCGCGCCACCTGACGATGGAACTCCAAATCAGCAGTTAGGTTTATTCAAACTGTATCGGTTTTTCATCTTTTACACGATCAATGGCATTCATTTTGTGCGTGGATCAGAACGGAGAATTTTAATATCATTAAATGCCTTACATCTATCACACGCAGGTTTCGTATCGTCAATCTTTAGAGAATTTCTATTACCGAGTCGTTACCTGACCCAACGCGCACGGTGGAAGATAAATTCCAGATGTTGTATCGCAAGATCGATATATGTCCCTATTGTTTACCCTGTAACGTATTCGACACCAGAAATCGTCCACTACTCCGATTATTCGGTGAGCTTCCTGCTAGCACCGCACGCGATTATATAGGACTGCGTAAATGGCGCGCACTAAATACTTGTAATAAACAATTAACCTTTGACCCCGCCTTCAGTGATCCCTTGAAAGCAAAGGAAAGCAAATGCACGAAAGTCCAAACGGGCCAAAGGCAGAACCTTGGTCGATCGGCCGCCGCGATGACGGAAAGCGTTTCGATCCGTTGGTGCTCGTTAACCTATGTCGAACATAACTCTCGGACTTAAACCGTGGCAATCTGTATCACGTACCGATAATCTACTCTGTATTCTCGTCGTATGTGCGCGTCCCCGCGTGTAACATCCTGAGCTTCAATCTCATTCGTTAGTGGGTTTCTATGATAAACAATCGAGGATGCAGAGCGAACGTCTCGTGGTCAAGTATATAACAACGAACAATTGCTTCGCCTATGTGTCAGACACCTGGCTACGTAAATTGGAAACTAAGGTTGGTTCTATATGCCACGATATGCCGATATGTTATATTGTAAAGCATGTGTTACGCGATCAACGATAGATAGAAAATCTGATATGCCAAAACGGGGCACAGGCTGCTCACAGCTGTTTCTTAGTTTCATCGATGTCTTATTATCCCGCTAGAAGTCGACAATCGCTTCTTCCGCGATCGGGTCGATGAAACAGAGAGCCTTTAAAATCTTGAACAGATAAGATACTGAACGATATTGTTAATGATTAATTGCGTTAAATCTGCCACGTTACTGTAACTTGTCTGTGAATTCTTACACCAATAAGATACACACTTCTTTATCGGAGATTCTCGACGCATGGTAACACCCCTGCATACCGATTATTGGTAGTTTATCGACATACTTTTATGTATATCTTTTTTACGTTGTATAGATCAGAGTTGGGCAAAGATAATATCTAAATAATATCTAGATAAAAGGTCCTTTACGTTTATCCGTTATTTGAAGATGAAATAAGTTGATTTATTGGAAAGCCTTTCAACTTAGATATCAAATAACGGTTCAATTTTAACTTCATATTTATACTAAAATGTGAAATAACCGGTGTGAGCCTTTGGGGCCCGTCCCGCGCGCAGTCGCCTACAGGTCAGATTCTACAGAATCTGGAACTAATATACTGATAAAAATGACCTTTTGGGTGCTTACAGTGGATATATAAGAGTACCTAATAAAAATTATTTCACTTAATAAAAACGAATATTTGACCATTTATTTAGCAATTGTTCTTAACAAATGCAATTTTATAGGTGAAGGCAAACTTTTAAAAATTTGGAAAAAATATGAGGATAAAGCCCTGTTTTTCCTCTTTACGGACACGTTTCGAAAATCGTGGACGTTTTAAAATTGGTCAAATGAAAATTAATTGAATGTAACGCCGCGTCAAATCACAACGGCTCGACTGGTCGTTCGGGCCGTGCGGTACTCGCAGCGGCCAAGCGGCTATACCTGCTACTTTTATATAGGGTACTAATGAGGACCGCAGCAAGGTTTAATTCCGTTAATAGTTACTGGAAACTCACTCTCTGTCGATGGCACTTATTGTTTGAAACATGTTATGACCTGTTTTCTGAGTCATCCTGCATTTCTTTTATTGGTCGTTAGCAGTAATGCCAGAATCGTGGGTTTGCGCCCACGGCTGCTACCACCACTCCACGATCAAGCGTATACCCTCTCCTAGCGTCCGTACCGCACCACACAATCATACCTGTCTGTCCAGCGGCTCTCCGGCGAGAATTCGTTTCCAGGCATCGAAGCGGTTGGCTTGCAAGCAAAAAGTCAAGAGTTCAAATCCCAGTGTGTTATATTTTACTTTTTTTTTTAATTATTCTCTAATTTCTCTTTCTATATTCTCAGAAGACTAAAGACTTGGAAACTGTTAATTTACAAAGCATTTTCGAAGCTTGAATTGCTGCTAAAGATGCGATTCCCTTCTGGTTTGCATCACATCACTACAAGCGTACCCTCCCTTCTGTCTGTGTGCCGTACGTGCTGCCTGGCCGGCGCTTTCCGCCAAGAATTCATTTCACCAAAATCCTAGAGCTTGGGTCGCAAACAGAAAATCCGAGGTTCCATGATTGTGTGGTGCAGTACGGACGCTAGGAGAGGGTATACGCTTGGTCGTGGAGTGGTGGTAGCAGCCGTGGGCGCAAACCCACGATTCTGGCATTACTGCTAAGGACCAATAAAAGAAATGCAGGATGACTCAGAACACAGGTCATAAAATGTTTCAAACAATGAGTGCCATCGACAGAGAGTGAGTTTCCAGAAACTATTAACGGAATTAAACCTTGCTGCGGTCCTCATTAATACCCTATATAAAAGTAGCAGGTATAGCCGCTTGGCCGCTGCGAGTACCGCACGGCCCGAACGACCAGTCGAGCCGTTGTGATTTGACGCGGCGTTACATTCAAATAATTTTCATTTGACCAATTTTAAAACGTAAAGAGGAAAAACAGAGCTTTATCCTCATATTTTTTCCAAATTTTTAAAAGTTTGCCTTCACGTATAAAATTGCATTTGTTAAAAACAATTGCTAAATAAATGGTCAAATATTCCTACACGAGGAAATGGAAATAAATTCTTGAAAAATAACTTATGATGCTTATCGATATTCTTTGATTTATGGATATGGAGTGATGATTGAGCAGTGAAATTTATTAAAAATTACAGGAGAATGTTATTGAAATAGTGCACAATGGCAGGACGTATTACGCGTCCTGTTACACAAGACCAGGCCCCAATGAAACTATGTGTCTCGGTACAACTTTTGCCAGAAGTTTGAGTATCGAAGAAGGGGACGACGTATTCGTGTCTTCCGTGAAAGATGTACCTCTTCTGACACAAGTGAACGTCGTGCCTCGCACCGCAGACGATAGAGAGATTTTGGTAGGACTCAGAAACATTTTGTTAAGGTTTTCTAGCGCCGAATAAAGATATTTAAAACGTACAAACGTCTTGCAAGAAATTACTAATAAATTCCGTATATCGAAATAAAACGTGGGTGGGGCAACTTCACAGGAATTGCAAATGGAAAAGTTGCAATCGACGCTGCTCAATCAAATACGAGTAGTGGCCAAGGACCAGCAGATCGTCGCTTGGGTGTCGAAATTTTCTTCCGTCACTTTTATCGTAGGCAAGTCATATTTTTCCAACGAAGCCTTACCACAAACTCCGAATTAATCAAATAGTATCCTCCCCAATCGCATTACAGTACTTAATTACCATCAGCCCACAAACTGCTTCTAAAAACAAGTAATCCTTCCTCCTCGCGTAGAATCACTGGAGCCAAACTTCATGTACGGGAAGCTTGAGCAGTTCACAGAGATACACGTGGCAGACACGGCAGCGACCACGAAGACAGAAGTATCAAACGACGACCTTAAACAATCCTCCACTCTCCCGAATCGCTTGTTGGCCGCGTTGAGTAAATTCCTACCACTCGAGATGGGACGAATGGACACCAAGTCTGAGGAGAACGAAGCAGCCAGAAGCTACGAGCTGCTGCAGAGCTTCCGTAGCAGAAAGAAACCAGCGATATATCGCGTCCACCCGATGCCAAAAGTCACGATCACCGAAGGCAGCATCTTCCACGAGGTGATGTCTTCTCCCTACCACGTGCTGGTGCCAAGGAGTCAGGCCCCGAAGTTCACTGGCAGCTTCACGGTTTGTCGGGTGAAGAAGTTGCCGGAGGACAGACAGCACGTCGGCGTGACCAGCACGAGCTTCCTGACGAAGGACGATTCCTCTGTGCCGAAGCTGGCCACGGAGCTGATCGTCAGGCTGTTCGTCTTAGAGGATCTGCTGGAGAAGTCCTCCCAGTTGGATAAGCGTCACTTCGACATCAGCCAGATCCACAAGACTGTACACGTCTCGGATAGCTTGAGGCTGACTTTGGACCTGAAAACGGGGGCGAAAGTGAGCCTGTGGCAGGTGGAAGATCCTCAGAATGCTTGTCCGTCCTCCATCGAGCTGTTCTCGTGGAGGAATTCTGTGTCCAAGGAGGTTTTTACCAATTACGTGAGAACACGTTCGACTGGCGGAGGACTGTTGCTGAACTCTTGCGCGGCAGTTGCTTTAGACAATGGCCTATGCGTAGTGAAGATTTTGCCGGAGAATTGTACGTCTGCCGTGGTGGATGGGGCTGATTTGGAGAACCTGGTGATACACTTGAGGCCTGTGAACGAGATAAGCCACTTGCGATTGTCAATGCGGCTGGACCAGGAACATCGTCGTCTGGGAAGGGTCTCCAGTCGGTATGATCTTCTTCTTGCTTTGGTCTTTTTATGATTTATGAGGGCGAATAATAGTGCTACTAATAAGAGCGGATTTGAAGATTTGGTGTCCTTAGACTTAGAAACGTCTGTCAGCCTTTCCGTGAAATAGCACCAAATATTTTATTTTTAAAGTGTCGGGAGAATTTCGAAATTAATTCAATATGGCAAATCACATCTGAGTCATTGCTAATTCGCTGCATGAAAAAAAGTGAATTGTTTTTAAAGGGTTCTCAAGCTACTGTATTTGAACCTCTCCCAATTTTTTTTCGCTCAAAATTGGTCGCCTTACAAAATTTGCCGCTTCCCAAAATTTGTACATAAAAGTACTCCCCTACATAAAGCGCATTTCTGTTTCAGGTATCTGGAAACTGTTCTGGAAAAATGTTACCTGTCGCTCGACCTCAGTCTCGGTTTGCGTACACGTCTGAATTTCGAGTACGATCGAGAAAACATCTTAATTTCTGGAGAGGTCGGCTCAGGGAAGACCACCCTCTGCAAAATACTTACCGAGTATCTGCGAAGCGCACCCTATTTCGTGCACACCCATAGCATCGACTGCAGATCTCTGAAAGGTGATTCTTTCAATTTTTTAAATTTTCATTCGCGGAACTTACCCGATTGAAAATCTTCTTTAACCATGTTGGATACTGGCCTGCATAAACTTTCATAAAAGCTTGCACACCGTTCTCGTATCACGCTCTAGTTAAACCCGACACATGTGTTCCGTTCCCTTTTCAAGGAAAAAAAGCCGAGATCTTGCAAAAGATGCTCACAGCTGCTCTAACAGAGTGCGCCTACTACCAACCATCCGTATTATTCTTGGACGATCTAGAGTCCATCACAAATGCGTCGACGAACGACGAAGAAAACAGTCCGGACGCCATAAATGCCGCCAGGTATCTACGGCCTCATATGTTTTTGTAGTTCACTAAACGGAGATTAAAGAGTCCTCGAAATATTCTGCCGCCAGGATCGCAGATATGCTGGTGAACATAGTGACACAGTATCAAGAAGCTCATTACGTATCAATCATCGCCACGTGCGCTGGCGTGAACAGAATCGGCCAGAAATTAAGACCAGCGAGGGGGTCTCACTTTTTCCGGACAGTTTTATCGATCCCGAATCTTGAGAAGGTACTCGATTTATTGACACTCGAGAAACATCATTTCTATCCATCGTGGATGTCGAGCCGAAACTTTTACCATTATTCGAGAACGATATATTTATCCATCTGAAATAATTACTCGCTCCCTCATCAAGATCAACGAAGTCGTTTTACGTTCTACCGTTGAACGACTCACCCCTGTAACACAGCCTGGCTCAGGCAGCCAGGAAACCGTCGGGCGAGCCATTAGACAGATTAGCGAATCGCGAGCGCGTCTCTGATTATTGTGCTGATCTCTGTTCACCGTGTAACCCGTGCGCTCTCTAATCAGGTGGATAGAATCGATATTTTGCAATTAATGCTCGGGGACAAGTTGTACGTGCTTGGAGACGTGAATTGGGATTACTATGGGAACAAGACCGAGGGATGGATGGTGCAGGATCTGGTGGATATGGCTGAGAAAGCGGCGTTCGCCGCTTGGAAGCGTCGCGGTAACGAAACTTCCAGTAATTACCTGCAATCGGGACTGTAACTCGTTCGTATCTACTGCTACCGAATTCATAAATAGAAATCAATTTCCCTTTGCGGAATTCCAAGCATAATGAGATAACAGAGGATTACATAAATCCTCAGTTACATCAATACACATTAAAGAATTATTAGCTTAAAGTTACACAGGGCCGAGCGGCCCAAATAATCTACTTAAGGGTTAATTAGTTATTAGCGACTAACGCGTTCACTACTTGGTGTTCAAGTATCTTTATCTTCAGAAAAATGGAACTTCTCTTATTTTTTGCTTCGGGGTTGAGTTTGCTCAATACGTCTCCCGCTTTTGTATATCTTCTTGATCAGGGTTGAAATTCTTTTTCGCCTGGATAATAAGTGCTCGGTGGTAATCGTGACGGTGTTGATTTTCTCGGGAACAAAAGCAGCCTCGAAGCCGCCTATCGTTATCGATGAAGAGAACGTGTCGGTGGCCCTGAAGAATTGCACACCGATGTCTTTGCAAGGCATACAATTGTACAAAGGCGCCGGCCACGTTTGGTCAGATATTGGGGGGCTAGCGGAAGTGAAAAGCGCCCTCGTAGAGATCCTACAGTGGCCATTGAAATACCCGGAGATATTTAAGAATGCCCCTATTAAGCTGCAGAACGGAGTGCTGTTGTACGGTATGCCAGGAACGGGGAAAACGATGCTGGCCAAAGCGATCGCCAACGAATGCGGTGTCAACTTAATCAGCGTCAAGGTATGCGCGAAAAATATTCGGTTTTAACTCGACATTCCACATATTTACGAATTTTCGTTTTAGGGTCCAGAACTTCTATCGAAATACATTGGCGTCAGCGAGGAGTCTGTTAGAAACGTCTTCGAAAGGTGTGTTTCCTAATTAAACTATCCTCAGATAAGAAAGCATGTTTCTGTGTAATTTCCAGAGCTCTTCGTGCCAAGCCGTGTGTCCTATTCTTCGACGAGTTCGACAGCCTCGCTCCCAGGTGACTCACTCGTTAGCAATACTGCGATCTCTTGTCGCATTATAAAAATACGTTTCCCGCGATTGATTTCAGGCGAGGGCACGATAGTACCGGTGTAACCGATAGAGTAGTGAATCAATTGTTAACACAGATGGACGGAGTGGAGGACAGAGAAGGGGTAGCGGTTGTGGCAGCGTCTTCGAGGCCAGACTTATTGGATCCCGCCCTTTTGCGGCCTGGACGTCTCGACAAGGCACTGTATTGTCCGTTGCCAGACGAGGTATACGTTTTCTTAAACATTGAATCTCGCATTTCTCCTCTGATCGATTCTATTTCCACGCCGTTCACGCAGACCGACAGGGTGGAGATCTTAGCCGCCCTGTGTAAAACTCAGAACGCAGACACGGCGGATTTGGATCTGAAGGAACTGGCGGCGCTCACCTCGGGCTTCACCGGAGCGGATTTGAACGCGGTGATCACGCAGGCCAGGCTGTCGGCATTCGAGGACGCGGTTGCTCTTGCATCGGTAAGCGAGCAGCTAACTTTTGTTGAAAACAGGAAGGTGAGAAGACGGAAGTGTTGCTCCATTTAATAACACCATCCTTAGCATAGCCATCGTCCGTCATAAACGATTCCCAATTCGCTTCAGCTTCTCTAATCAAAGCACCTCGCTACGGTAGCGGGGAGAGAAGAATAATGAAACGAACGCCACGCTGAATACCCGGCTAGAAAACGTCTCTCCCCTGTGTTCCTAACGATCCTCCCGTTTTGTTGCGCGCCCCGTCGTATCTCTCTCTCGCAATAATGAAAAGCATTTTAGCGTGACTCCGGCCGAGAATCATTTGTAGGGAGCTTCCGAAGTAAGATAGTGCGTAATGATGATAATATCGTTAGGTGTATACCGACCCCTCTCTCCGTCCCATCGCCTCCACCCCCTCCATATATATAGAGTGCCCGAGCTAGGTAGGCGGGTAGGTGGTGCGATATAACTGAGGAAACGTAGACCAGGTTTATTAGCGCACGCTGCCGAGAGCACCAGCCAACCCCCCATCTCGCTCCACTTCATCCTGGCCTACGCCTCGATGAACGTCGAGGGGGTTATTATCTTATGCGTTATAATGATACACGGTTTAGGGCCTGTAGCGGTCCTGCAAAATCGAAAGGCAGACATCCGTCGGTCCTTAGTAGCCTAGCTCCTGTATCGAGGATGTCGAGTCAGGTGCGACAGATCGAAGGGTTGCCTTCTTTATCCTAAAGAGTTGGGCCTCCAAAACGATAATACATTAGACCCGGTCATTGATGGTTTCCAGGATAATAGATAGTTTGCGGAGAATATTTGAGAGGGATCATTGGAATAGCACACTTTGCGTCAGTGGCGTACACAGAGCGGAGGGGCAAGGGGCCCTGGCATCGGCAAAGAAGGGAACACTGTGAGAAGAAAAGAACTCTATTCTTTAAATCAATTTTTATAATTATTATTACGACAATATTACGACTTTATACGTATAGAGTTAGTGGATTTAGAGTAAAGGAGAAGCAGCAGTAGACATTGTTGATAATCCTGACCTTAGATTACTTAATGAATTTTATCGCTGTTGCTTTAAAAATATATTCATTCGTTCAATTCGGCTTCCCCCGAGATTATATCCTGAGTGCGCCACTGCAAGGGCGTCCGCAGATTTTTTTTCCAGACAGCGGAGGGGGAGTGGCAACTTTGGGATGATGGTAAAGAAAAATATATCCCTCTTGCTCTTTTAGCTCATTTTGTAGTGCCAATTTAATTAAAAATTTAAAAGCGAAATTTAAAAATATTCCATTTTTTAGTATAAACTTAGTAAAGGTCAGTTTTGAAAAATAAGTAATTCTTTTTCAATACCCCTTTTCACCCCCTTTCGGACTCCCATGTTCCACTGCTTTGTGTGCTCTACTAAAGTCTTTGAAGAAGCAGTGAAAAAGCTAGAGGAGCTTCACAACAGAAACACTGTGTTAATCGTGAGTGGAAGTCTGAGCTTAAGGTATCGGTTTGCGGTGAAATAGATTTACAATATATCTGTGCCCGACGCTTTATAATTGGTTCGACCGGCGCGCGCGATGGGGAGCCCATTAATTAACTTCTCGCGGGAGAAAACGAAGTTACGTCGGTACTTACTTACCGGAAGAACACGAATATCCAAACTGTACGTCTAATTAGCGAGCGAGTTTCCTGAGCGCGACGCGTTCGAAGAGGAACGCGTCTCGCTGATAAGCGATAGTATGCCCGTGGATAGACCCGCCGCGGGTGCTTCCGTTCAAGCCAGTAATTAACGCTTTCGTTCTTTGAATTCGATCGCAGGAAGGAGAAATCAAGGCGACGGACATCAGGCTTGCCCAGAGACACCTCGTCGACTCCGTCAGGGCCACTCATCCCTCGCTGTCCACCGTCGAAAAGGAGAAATACAAAAGAATGTGAGTGCATCTCGAGACTGTCCACCTGGTCCTATGTCTTCTCTGACGTTCATTACGTTTGCAGTTACGCTAGATTCGCGAGGAGCGACAATTTCTCGGAGGACATGCTGAGAAACCAGAAGGCTACCCTAGCGTGAATATACGCAGCACTGTGACTCCCATTTCTTTAGAAGTGATCGCAGGAATGAGTGTTCATGGAATAGACAGGAATAAAGGCACCTATTTTTCATATATAGAACAAAACATCGCAGCGAAACAGTTTCTACTTCTATACCCCTAAGGTAAAAGTCTCAAGCTCTCATTGCTTTTTCCTCAATCGCGATCAATGCGCGTGTTCATGTTTCGTCCCCCGAAATAATCGACGCGCCGTTCCGCATCGCGCCGTGTATAACGCTCCGCCAACAAAAGTACAGACAACTGTGGAGAGCGAGTTTAAACAGCAGCCAGCGTGTACACGCGTACATGCAGCTGGAGAAGCTAGATGAGGCAGGGATGAGAGGTGAGGGCACCACTTTTCCTCGTTTAGCCGAGTGTAAGCGTAATCCGGATGCCTGCGTCTCTCAAGAAACTCAGCCACCCCCGCTGTTCCCGTGCCAGAGCGAAGCTTAACAGCGGCACGGCAACTTTTCGTATTAATAATCGGTATAATAATTAGTATTTTCATGCGCGACTTAGCAGGAAGGACGCGAGCTCGCGGCAGGCGGGGGAGGGGGTTCGGGAAGGGGATCGGGTGGCGGGTGCTCTGAACTTCGGTGGATCTTGATTTTAAGTTCGGGCGAAGGAGGCGCATATTTCACCGCGCTAATGTCCCGCCAGATAAACTACAATATTAGCTGCCTTCGCCCGTGATTTAATTTAACTTTGCCCCGGCGCGACATCCGCCTCTAGCTTTCGGCTGCCTCCTGCTTCAGCCTGGTTAACCGCCATCCTCCCTCCACCCTACCCCGCGCCCCTCGACATGTGTTTCTGGTTTATAGTTTTGGGGTGGTCGGATAAGCGGATTCTAAAGAAATTATATCCTCCGCGAGACGACGATGTCGATCTTCTCCTTTCTTTCGAATTACGCTCAGACTCTGAGAACAAGTGGTATCTATTAGAATTTTAAATCGCTACGTCTTCGTTGATCCACCATCGATCGTCGCACGGAAAGCGCGCCATCAGAAGGGCTTGGGGAAGAAGGCAAACAAACTTGCACTCGCGATTATTCCCAAGAAGAATTAGGATGGCATTCAGCCCCGTGGAAATCATGGCGGCATTGTCGTGTATCCTTGGAGCGCGTAGAACCGATGCTTCCGCGTTCCTCCCGCTCGACGGGGCTGTTCCTCTTCTTCCTCGAAGAAAACCCGGCGGAACGGGGGCCGCGAGAGGAGGGGGCGCGGCGCAGTCAAGAGTTTCCGAATGTCAAGGTAACGAGATTAGCGACGGACGAGAAACGGTAATCAGGGATAAAAATGCTACAACCGACGGCATTTACGCTAACTAATCTTCTTCAGGAGGCGAGGCGCTAACGGAGTTAGGCGGCAGCCAGTCCGGGCGCGTTTCCACGGGGGTTTTCGTCGCCCGGCCGGCTTGTTAGCTGGATAATTGGCCATTTTTATGCTAAGCAGACCCGCGGCTGTTACGACAGCCCGCATTCTCGGTGCTGCCTTGCAGCGACTCTTGTTCCCGACCGATCGTCCGCTGGGGTGTCGCCCTTCCGATGAAACGCGAGCGGCTTTTGTTCAAAAGATTTCTTCCTTCTGTGCGTCGCAACACCGGCGGCTATAATTCTTCAGCCTAGCCAAATGTCCGTTAGAACCGTCGACGATTCGTCGCTAACAAATTTATGTCGCAGACAGTTGTACATTCTGATCAGCGCACTATTTCTCCAGCCCTTTCGTCCTCTTTCTCTGGGGGCTGGTACAAGATAAGGCAGAAATGGTGCTCGGCGCCGCGGTAAGGCGATTACCGAATAGTGGAAATGCATCCTCTCTGGTCAAAGTACGAGTCCACCTTTGTGGCGAAAGCCGCGCGGAAGAAAGAGGCGCGGGCGTTTGCGTCGAGGAATCTACTCCGCTCCATCCCCAATTATTCTCGATTAACAGACCGCGGTTGGGCGGAAACGAATGGAATTTTTGGAATCTATTAAATTCTTTAATCATACGGCAGGAAATAGTTGCTCCGATTAAACGGTCGGGTTTTCCAGTTCTCCTCTCTCCTTCCCGAGAAATTTCGAGATTAAAGAGAACCAAACGGGAAGATTGGAATTTCCGAATCACGAGATCACATTCGCGAGTCGTGATGCGAAAGAATTTCTCGACGTTGGCCGCAATTCGATCCTGGAATTATGCCGGCCGGAAGCAGAACAGGGCCGTGTGGGCGGGCAGCGTTGGAAAAATACAAGATGAGAAAGCAAAACAAGGAGGCAAAATCCATCTAGTGATTTCACAGGCAATTATGCCGTGGCTCCGCGCTGGCTGGGTTACTCTTATTTAACGCCAATGTGCACCGGGAGCACGCCTCAACGCCCTTGCACCGCGATCCCATTTGCGCGAAATTGTCAATGATAGAATGGCAGATTGAAAACTCGACATTCACCGCTTCCCCCGCTCCCATTCTGCTTTTACCTTCGTTTTTTCTTGCCCCCACCAGGAACAGCCTCCTCCTCGTTGTTCTGTCATTCGTCATCTTCGTTGACTATAATATTTCGAATCTTTCTTTAAGAAATTACTTGAAGGATTGAGAGCAAAAACGGGTTAACCCAAGTTGAGAAGAAAATTAATCTTTTAAACTTATTGAAATATATTATTGCTACCGAGTCAATTTCGTAAAAAAATGTAGGCTAGTTCCTTTTTGTTCTAAATACCTCAATTATATTTTATATTATATTATATCGTCAAGCTCGCTTCCACTCGGAATACTTTCTTCGATCGTCATCCCTCTTCGAAGCGTCGACGCATTCTGCAGCCAGAAAACCGGAATTATTACGAAAGGATAAATATTGGCGGAGGGATGGATAGTCGGAAACATCGAGGCGATCACAGAGGAGAGAATCGAGCGTTCTAAAGTCGTGCTTGGAGAACAAACGTTCTCCGCAAACACGGGAGATTCCGTCTGCGAAGGGTGGCGGGGGCTATACTGCCGATATATCGTCACGAGTAGTTTCTCTAATAAATTGCACTCGAAGCGTAGCCGGTCCCTCGGAAGTGCTGGGCGACACCTCTCTGGGCGTCGCGTCGGTTGAATCGAATGAAAAGAAAGCATCGATAACTCGATTATCAGATACCCGGATAAATAGACGGCGACCAATGCGATTTCACCGAGAACGAGTCTGCTGGCCACTCGATTCCGATGCTCGTTTCTATTGTAGCGATCACTCCCTTCCTCCGTGCTCCGTGGGATCGTCGAACCTTGATTGCGAGCCGCGCGATCTCGGAATTTAAAAATACAAATTAGCACACTGAAATTGTACAATCCTAAGTAGTAATGTCCTTCGCGTGTCCTCTAACCCTTTCGAATCGCTCCTACACATTTCCCAATCTACCCCCCGTTACCCTGAAAATCGAATCCCCGCAATCATCGAAACAAATCAGCCGAAGGATCCGCCGCGTTTACAAATCGATCAACCCCCGGAACAGTGGCCGAACAACCGTGCGGAAAGATCGTCGGAGACGTCGTTGGTTGTCGTTGGACGGTTGCCACCCCTTTAGCGCGTCCCCCCCCCCCCTCCCCCGTCCCGGAGGCTGCAGCCGATCTCGAGGATCCTTTGACAAGGACAGAGGGCAGTTGTGGGCGACGCTTTCGGGGTGTCTCTCTCTCCACCGCGATATTTACGGGGCGTCGAGGCGTGGGTAACGCTGTTTGCCGCAATTTCTTGTTTCCATTAGGTTGGCCGGCCTGCGGGGTAAATTCCACTCTCCGCTGGCCCACCTACCCTTCCTGCGGGCTGGGTTGCGCAACTTCGACGGCGGGGGGGACCGGAGGGCGAGGGAAACGAGGGTGGGGTGTGTGTGGATCGGTCGACAACGCTGGCAGGAGGGAAATGGTGCACACACAGAGCCTCCGCTTCCACTGTGCGCGATCAAATGACGCGCGCCAGCGCCCACAATAACTGCCTCTTCACGCTTCGCTCCTATCCTATTCCGGCCTCGAACCCTGTGGCTCTGCGAGTGTTCGACGATCAAGGATCGACAGGATCGCTCGTCGCCGGGGAACACGGCTCTCGCGGCTCGTTCCCCGCGGAGCAGACTGTTTACCGAGGGGGTGGTCGGCTTTTTCCCGAACGGATTTATGCTTCTCGGTTGGTTGCGAGGGCTCTTCTCGCCGAGACACGCGAGGCAGGCTATTAGAATCATTGGGAACGTGTGTTTGCACGTAAAGGGTGACATTCGACGATGGGAAGATCTTGCTTTAAATCTGGAACGTTGGAGGGTCAAGGGTTGCTTTCCTTTTTTGTAGACTGTCCAAAAAAGCTGCTGTTGCCGCTTAACCGAACTTGGTAGTTAAAAAAGAATTGTGTCTGCTCGTTCAAGTGCCAATCGGAGGTCGCGATGAAAAGTCACGCGGCGATGGGTAATACTACCGACGATGGGCATAATTTCTGTTTTTAAATCTCCGGCCACATTTACCAGCAGTAATTGAATTCTCAGTGGCGAGATTACTTTAGCTTTCGTCATTTACTTCAGCCGGAGCATCTTGCCAGCGGAGCTCGGCCGTTGGAGGACGCTCCTTCAGCCACGGCTCAACCCCCGCGGGTTATTTAAGATAGATTATTATTCTCTCGGTGAGCCGAGCGACGGAGGGCATCAGCGAAAATGAAAACGCTATCGTTTACAGGGACGATTAATTGCCGCGAATCACCTTATCCCCGGTTGCTCCCTTTCCACACCCCTTTCTCTCCGCTTTTCTCGGCTCCAGGCGGTTGCACGGGTCCTCTTGTTGCACGGTGTTTGCCGCTGTTGAGATTATTCATTCCACGTTGAACAAGCACGCTTCCTTCGCGGAAACCTTTCTTTTTTTCCAAGAGGAAGTCGTGCTTGCAACTGTTTTCAGGTATTTTAAGTTTCTTACTTTCGTAATGGAATTATATGCCGCGAAGGTGTTTGAGCGCCACATGTTCCGCTCGATGCGAATTGCTAGCATTAGTCCGCGCAGGTGGGAGAAGTGTCGATGTACAAAATATACGGTGCAGGCTGCGCCGATGCGCGGAATATTAAAAAGCACGCGTCGAAGGTATACGGACGGGCGTAAATATGCGCGCGAGCAAGAATAGCATTACATCAATCGACGAGCCGAACGCATACGCTCTCGTAATGGGCTAAAAGCTTTACAAAGCGCACGAATAGACAGGTGAAGGGGGAGGGAAGGGGGAGGGGGTAAGGTTTTGTCGACGGCGGAGCTTCGCTTCGCGACAAATCCTTCCTTTGTTGGCCCCCTCATGGGAAATAGAAGAGCGTAGAGGAGAGAAGAGCGAACGGTTGCATTATATTTTGCCTCGGCTGCATATCCATTGGTGCATGGATTCCTGAGCTTGTACAGAAGAGGGGTGCTGTTGTCACGTGAAAAATAATTTGCGAACGCGACTAGTCCTACGGCGAGGCACACACTTTTCCACCTCCGTCTTTAGTTTCCCTACTAAGACGTTCTGCGTGCCTCTCCCGTCGTTGCGAGAACAGATCTTCATTTGTCACTTGGGAATTATGCTGTTCGATTAGCTTACTGGCATCTAAGGCCGGTATTCATAGTCGCTACTTATTCCTAAGATCGTTTTAAGCATGCGGCATCCTCTATTAACCTAATAGACTAGTAAAGGATGCCGAATGCTTAAGACGATCTAGAGCCTTAAGCAACGACTATGAATACCGCCCTTAGTGCCGTTTTCTTTTATTTTCATACGAGATGGTATTCGTCAAAAGCTACGGGTTGGTTATTTTAGAGTAGCGACCTTGCTGTGGATCAATAATGCAGCATCTCGTATAATACTGTATCTCATAAGCAGTTAAATCCCACGAGAATTTGGGCAACGCGAGGTACACGGCATTCCGCAAAATTGTCAGTGATAGACTCGGTAAACGATTGGCAGCCACTTAACCATTTGCATATTTATGACAGAGTTAGCAGAAGTGGGTCGTCACGGAAACGATAATGACGAGCGAATCTCCTGGAGTTTACGCGTTTGTCAAGCGATTGACTTGCACTACTGGCGCCTTCCAGTCCACATCAGCCATCGCGCCGACCATTTCAAGCTTCCATCGCCTTCGAAACCTATTAGAATACCATCTGGGGAGCTCGAGGCACTAAAATGCCTCCTGTTAATACCACCCTTTACTCCGCTTCTACCGCAAAGAAAGTGACGATCGCGGCAGCGCCCTTTAACCGAGACGCAAAACGGTGGAACGCTTTCCAAAAATCGTCCTGAAATTCAAGAGACACGGGGCGAGATATCCACCGGCGATCAGATAGACTCGTGCTCCGCCGAAAATCGAATCCCCTCTGGGAGTTTCGCTTATCCATGCGGCCAAGGGAGATCGGAAGTGGCGCGCAGAACAGTGGCCCGATTTTTCCGCCGTCGGAAGAAGGAATTGGCTGCGGCGGGGCCCGAGGTGCGCCGCGATAAGCCGGTTCTGCTGAGAATCGTCGAAAGGAAATAAAATCAATTCGACGCCTCGACCGCGGCCAGAAATCGCGCGCGCTGCCGGCTAGAGAAAAAGAAAAGAAACGGAGGGAGAAGAGGTGAAAGAGAAAAAGGGAGCCGCTGTTAACGGCGAGGATGGAGGAGCTACCGGTATCTGACGTCGTGGAACCGGAAGGAGTGAAGCGGGCGAACGATACTGGCATTGCCGATGGGTGGAGTGCGGCGGACGAGAGGGTAGGCGGAGAGAAAGAGCACGGAGAAAGAATGTGTGTACGGCTGCATCGAGGGCCACTTTCGAAATATCAATTTGAAACAGCCGCGGGTATAGGTATGCGTCATACTTTCCACCGGCCATTATGGCCGGCTTTCCATTTTTATTTATATTTACCGCCGCCGCGAGCCCCTGCGCCAGCCGCGATTTTATATCCGTCGCTCTCTGCTCACCCGTTACAACGCGCCCGGAACGAGCGGCGAATCGAGGGGAGGGAAACGGTGCGGATCCCTCCACGCCCGATATTTTACGACATTTTGTTTCCAATCCGCGGGAGAAGGTGTCGGGGCATCACTGGCGCCGGGCCTTATTCCACTTTTATGGCGTTAAATCGTGATGAAGTGTCCGTGGAATGGCTCTTCCTGCGAACCTCTGCCTCCTTTTTTTTCTCTCGCCACCTTCGGACAGGACGGCGGACCTGCACGCGATTCTTCCTGGTCTCTGGAACATGGGGGATTTCCCGAGGTGAATCACTCTTGCTCGATCGATTTTCTCGCTCTTGACTTTCGCCCACGTTTACGTTCGTTTTGGCAAGAAGGCCCTAAACAGTGTAGAACTCTCCGTTAGAAATATTCCATCGCTTTAAATATAATTTTTAATAATGCATCAGGCCATGTTTAACCCTTCGTTGACACTCTAACTATAAACTATTTTTTCCCCCAAAATATTATATCCGAACAACAACTCTGTAGGATTTTAGCTTCTAATTTTGAAATTTGTGAAAGTTAAAGGCTTTTGAAGATTTTCTTCGTGTTTTCTGGACATATGGTAATCTAGAATTTTAAAATGTCAATCAAAAATCTATTGGAATACATTCTAGAGACCTTGAAATTGACCCATGATTTTTTTCATAACGATTGGATTCTTTAGATGAGAATGCCAGTGGTTAAAAACTTGTTCTGGGTGTGAGTCACCCAAGTGTGTCAAACTTGATCGAAAAAACAGGTGTGTTAACAAAGGGTTAAGGGTTAAAAGTTTTACTAATTTTAATGAAGCTTCTCGAACGAAACGATTCGCTTCTCCCCTTTAAAAATTAATTCATCTCCGCGCTGTATATTCCAACGCGTCCTAGCGAGCACCCCTTATCGCGATATCAGTTGGAACCCCCATCAATCCATCGATTTTATTCCCTTGATCGCCCCACCCTCCGGCGGCCTCGCTGCTCATCTTGACCGGAAGTCCGCCCGGTCGCTTTCGGTTTTTCAATTTCGCATAATGTCTGGGCATGGTCTATCGGCGGCGCGCTGGAAAAGCGTAGCCGTGATAAGATAGCCGGTGGCCAATACCAGGGAATTTACGCTCGGCATAAGTTTACCTTATATATGAGCGTCCACGGGAAATGCGACGATGGTATCGGCCCGGGTCATGGAGATCCGTCCGTGAAATGTTGCCCTGGCTAGTATTTTACTACTTCTCGGGGCAGCTGACACCCCCCGAAAAGCTGGCGAACGAATGGAGATAAACTGTCTGACCGCGTCCGCGAAGGGGCCTCTCTTAAAACGTAATTTGTTACCAGCAACATCTCCGCGATCGGAGGGCCATGGATTTCTCAACTGGTATTCGCCTCGGTCGAGCTCTATTCACGTGGCAGATTTTTAAAATACACCGGCGGCGTGCTCCAACTTCGGGTCAATCAGCCCCTCCATCGACGAGACGGACAAATTATTCCCCCATCGCGATCCTACCCCTATCTTCATCAATCAAATTTGGTAGGAACGATTGTTAGACGTCGTCGAGAAGTCGACGAGCCTGTACATTAAACTGCAAGTCGACGGGGATCCCGAAAACCCTCGGATTGTCTGCGCCACGGCCTGAAACAACAATAACCCCATTCAACGGCGGTGGCATTTGACAGTGGGGTCGGAAACAATGAAACAATCAACCCCGCGGCCCCACCCCCTCCTCGAACGATTCACCGGGCGGGCGTGAAGAGGCCGGAAGTCAACAGTACCGGACAATGTCGGGCGGCGTCTGACTACCGTTCCTAATTAACCAAGTTCGCCAACTTCGGCCGGACTTGACGACCCTTGATGCATAATTATACCCGGCATTCTGCTCGCGATAGCCCCCGAACGCGATCCACGGCAAGGCCTCCCCCCGATCATCGTCCCTGTTACCCAGTTCGCAGCCGAATATTCTCTCGACCCAGTTTTCCCAATCGACTCGACGCGGAGGACACGCGTAATCTGATGGTCCCTGGTTGCTAAATTAATTGGAGGATCATTGGAATGCTCCGTGGGCGGGAGGCTTATTGTCTTATGTTAGTCAATGTCGAACGTGTTTAAGTGGTGCTTGGGGATTACTCTGCCCTCCTTCGTTACAATGTCCTATCTAGGATTTTTTCATTTTTCAAGATATATTGAAATATTTGAAGTTCCACGCGTCTTTTACCTTTTAACTAAAGTTAGAAAACCCTACTTGCTCCGTAGATATCTAGAAACAGTCTAATATATTAATTTGAACGAAGAACGGCAGAAGGAAATGGTAAAACTTCAATTTTTTTTGGATGTTTCAAGATGCTAGATAGGACATTCTAACTAAGGAGGGCAGTACTGTGTATTTCGGAATAGGTTTTAGAGATATTAATTTCGATGGGGCTTATAGCAGCCTTTTCCCTACCTCGGTCAACGGAACGTGAAGCTAAGTAGTGCCATATGAAACCCAGATCTAGCTTCTTCTTTATAGCATTTCATCGAGTTCCTGTTTCACAAAGGAGCAAATCCACGAAGAGACAAAAATACCTATCATACCTCACACGAGACAATTATTTCATTATTTAATTAATTTTTAATTATTTTGTCATTAGATTCATGAAATTAGGCTCTCACGAGACAAATTTCGGGATATATCTTCAAACATCTCAGCCCTCAATTTCCATTATTTACATTCAGTTGTTGCTAAGATTTTTGTCTCGTGATAGAAAAGTCTCGTGTAAAATGTCATCGTGGATTCGCAGCTTAATAGAGAAAGAGGGACACAGAAGCTTAGGAGCACAGCTCGAACGAGTTTAGAGTCGAAGAAAAAGGCTGCAGGATCCATCGTACGGCAGCAACGCTATTAACAAACATCTCGCCCACCCCGTTCCCGCCCCCACCGTTGCAGCCCTAGTTTCGCTGCATTTTGTTATTCGCATAATCGGATCTGGGACGGCGATAGCGCCGGTGATTTCGGGTTTGTCTACGGTAACGCAGTTGTCGGCCCGACAATGCCACCCCTGAATGCCTCATTGTCTGCCAGGACCGACGCCCACTCAAAACTTCCACTCGCGCCATCGTCGCCCGTCATTTTCCGCAATCAAACGATTCGTGCGCTTCAGCTCTCTCTCTGTTTCTCCTGAAAGCACTTATATAATTGCGCACCGACGCAATTAAAGTGTCCAGCGAGGCGCGTATCGCCTCCTTGTTCTCGAACCGTTCGATTCTACCAGAACCTGAGGAATCATCGAGGGGGGAGGGGGGAAGGAGTTTTTACAAGTTTCAGGGATTATTCTCTAACCCCGGGAACGCAACAGCATCTTCTGTACCACCCCGTCTTTATTTTCTTTATACTATACATACACGCAAAGTGTACTTATTCCGAGCGTGAAATCTTTGCCATTTACCGATCCACGCACCGTTAAGCAGCACGCCAACAGAGACCGTTTAAAGTCTCCACTGAAAGCGCGAGGAACGACCGGAAGTGCGGAAAGAAGCGAGTCTCGGGAGAGGAGCGCGCGGGCGTGGCGGGTGGTTCCGATTCGAAAGTGATTACATTCGAGTTGGATTCGTGCCTCCTTACTCGAAGGCTGCAGTCTCTGGCTAGGTACAGAGCTCGGCAACGAGGACATTCTTCCCCGACAATACCTGCCACAATCGAGCGAGCAGCACTTCCGCGCATACTAATGGAGAGCGCCTAGACTCCTTCGGCCAGCCGCCAGTCGACGCCCCAACCAACCCCCTTTTCGCCCTTTGTGCGCGCCGCGGAAAACTTCTCCCAGCGCGAAGACAACCCCTTCCCACCTTCCTTGCGAGAATTCCTCTGCGACTGGATGCGGATTTTTCCAGGGTGTCCCCTGTCGGACGTTCGCATTTTCATTCCCCTGTACGCCAAGGTAAACGGGAACGCGAGGGATGCGGGGTGTTTTCTTCTTCGGAAACTTCTGTGGAATTCGGAGATAATTAGCTCGTAGTTAGCTTCGTTTCGAACAGAATTATAATTCGATCCAGCCTTTGATTTATTTAATCGTTAATTTAATAGGAGATCTGGTTCGAACGTATGGAAGGCTCCTTTGCAGGAAGGTGAAAGGAGGGGTGGAGATCGGTCTCGGTTCGTTCCGAGGGCAAGCGAAGAGTTATAGAATCGTGGTGAAACTCGCTCGTGCGCACAGAGACGTTTCTGGCTCTCCATTCTGCTGTTATCTCGCCGCGAAGAAAGCGTGATTGCCTTTATGGGGGAAGAAAGGGTCCTTCGCGGTGGCGATAATGTCCTCGCCGCGGCGACGGAGGCGTCGCTATCAGAAATAAAACACGACGCAACCGTGGAGGGTGGGAGGAGGGTGCAAAGGGGACGGCGCGAAGGTTCCCCTCCCTCTACTACCAAAGATTTTCCTCCACGACGATTCTTCCACATACCACTCCCGATTAGTCCTACCAATTCGTAGGTGCCTCGCTGGGAATACTCGACCTTCTCTCGATCGACCCCCTGATTCTTTTGGGGTCGAGGGTCAAGGACTCCTCGCGGAGGAATCTATATTTCTGAATAGCGCCAAAGTCGATCAACCACTCGGGACTTCTGTTTTCCCTCGTCGAAGAAATGAACCAGCATAGCCTTCGATTAAGATTCAGTTTATTTACAAACGTCGCGTTATGTTACAGCAATAGTTAACAATAATTGCGTGCATGTCGCTTTGGGGAAGGTTAACGCAGCCGAGGTTGACGGGAAACTCGACGGATTATACGATCGCTACAATTCTTCGTCTTCGTTTACGGCAAGAACGGTGGCCGAGGAACTTACGTACTGTATATACTGTAAAGATATGTTTCTATCCTTTAGATATGCTCTTATATTTTATAGTCACCGCGCGCCCCGCTGTACAATCCTGCAACGCGACACGGGGCACGGCGATTTCCTACGGTCGTTACGATTTAGTATACATTCTCTATAGGTGAAAGTGTCCCGTTGGAAATTAGCTCCCATTCTGGTCTGCTGACGCTCGTTCGTCGATCGCCGCCGTCGACGGTATCGAGATTCCGGGGGTGAAAAACAGGCGACGCGTGGGCGAGAAACGGGCGTGCGCCTAATTCCATTAAAACGATATCCAAAGTGGAGGTTGACAAAGCTACGAGAACTCCTCTTCCTTACGCTCGCAACGAACTCAAACAATCCCCTGCAACCATAGCGTTTTAAATTTCTAAAAATCATTCCCCGAAGGAAGAATTGAAATTCTGTGTCAACGTACGCGAAGCTACAGCTCCGAGCACCGTGTCCACATATCACAAACGCTCCAGAAATTCTCCCCACCCCCAGAAATGTCCCACGCTAACCAATTCACTTAGCGTCCCTCCCCTGATAATCCTCGCGCGGCGGCGCAAGCAATTACAAGGGGTGGAAACATCTGACAGGCGGCGGAAAAAGGAAGGGCAGAAAGGAACAGGCGAAATATTGGAAAAAGTTGCAGTATCGATGCGCGCGACGCCGGCCAACGCGACGCAATGAAATCATCTCGCGGGGGGTGGCGGTTGGGAGGAGGGTTGGTGGTATAACGCGTGCACACAGGTCCGCCGTCGCATCTACGTTAGCATTCAGAACGTTGTGGCTTATTTCGCATGGCCGGCTACCAAAGAAGAGATTTGCCTCCGCTGGAAGAGGTTTTTTTTTCTCTGCTCCCGTACGAGCCTGGCCCCCGCTCGCGCTCTCCATCCTCGCGCGCTCTGTCCTCTCGTCCCGGTAATATGTGCCACGAGAGGGTTGGTTATCTCATCAAAATCGGACTCTCCTGGCATCCTGTACGCGCTCCGACAGAAAAGGACCCTTTCGCCCGCCTCTCTTTGTGGGATTTCGGCCGTGGCGAGTTATCGATTCGCCGCCGCTATCCACCGACGGCTCGCGTAACGAATTCTTTGCGACGATTGCGCGACGCTGGGCTTCCTGCTAGCAGTTCTATCTAGCTGGAACGAAACCGGGCGTCCCTCTCCTCGTTGTATCGCTCGCGACGCTCGACTTTCTCGTGAAAAACACACGACTCTTCCCTTTGAAACTCTTCGTGTATTTACGAGGACTCCCGGAGTCAAAGCTTCGGCCCCAGAGCAGTCGCTAACTTGTCAACGATGAAACCTGGCTTCGTTCTATCAGTCGGTACAGGGCACGGTACACGCCGCGCCGATTTAACCTGAGTCACGCTTCGGTTATCACGGGTGGAGTGTAGCGAGATACTCGAACACGCAGCCGATCACTTTACCGTATCAATGCCTAAGAGCGAAGCGGATCATCCTCGCTACACTCCTACCATCCGCGATACTTGCAACGACTCTACCAATAGACTCCGTTCCCGACTCTTCGGGCACTGTTTCCAACTGACCAACGAAGTCCCACTGCTCAGTCGTTTCTCGTGTCCGCGGATCACTGCACGTTGGCGATATGCAGGCTCCTCGACCTACCCGCGGCGGAGTTCCTCTGCTGCTGCTCCTCCTGGAACTGGCCCTCGTCCTCCTTCGCTGACGTGCTCAGGTTCGTGACGGTCGCCTGGGGGATCGGCGAAAGCATCGGCGGGATCCTCCACCAGTCAGTAGTCGGCCACCCGGCCGGCACCAGGTTCCCCCGGAAGTTTAGATCCGGGAGAACCGGGAGCGGCCTTCATATGACGTGCCCGCGATGAGCGCCCAAGTTCGAGCTGGAGGAGGTGAGATTCTGCACCGAGAACGCGCTCTCCTTCGCGGTGGCCGTCGGCGTCGTCGAGGACACGGTGCTGGCGATCTTCTCCGTCTGATCGATCGGGGACGAGGAGGAGGACGAGGAGAATCGATCCTGGGACCTGTCCTCCTGGTGTCTGTCCGCGGAGGACGTGAATCCGTCGTCCTCGAGCTTTCTGTACCGCGGCTCGTCCCTGCTCGAGTCTCTGTCCGACGGGAAACCGTCGTCCTCCGGCTTCCCCGGGCTGGGGAACGGTCTCTCCTCCAGTTTGGCCGGCAAGTAAGGCCTCTTGGGGTCCTTCGGCGGGCTGGGGCAGCCGCAGTTCGGCTGGAGGCAGGTGGACGCGGACAGGCTTGGCCAGGACATGGTCTGGTGGCTGGAGTAGAAGGTGCTGCCGCCGTACAACGCCTGGAAGGCCAGATCCGCCGCTAATTTGCCGCTGTTGAACTCCTCTCCCAGCTTGTGCTGGATCGGGTAAAGCGGGTACGGGAATGGCGGGAAGAAACGGGGGATCTTGAGGTCCTCGTGGCTCATGAGCGCGTGATGCGAGGGAGGCGCCAACGGCGGCAGCAGGCCCCTGGATATGTTGCTTAGGGTTTCACCTGAGGACATCAGGGGCGATATCGAGAAGCCGAATTTGTTCTCCTTCTTCACCAGAGACTTGGGCTTCCTGCGGGGACGATACTTGTAGTCCGGATGCTCCTTCATATGAAGGGCCCTGCAACGAAAATATTGCGACCTGTTAGTTGATTTTTGTCGAACGTTAGGATTCATTTATATATATATGTATTCTAATTTCTATTTCCAAATTTCCCGAAGCAACTAGGTATCCACGGGTATTTAAGTACCTTAAGGAGACACCCGTGTTATCTCTCTTTCCACGAGGTGCGCCTCGAATAAGCTTAGACAATGATCTCCACCTGGTATCTACCTTCGATAATCCAGGGGAGCGCGTTATCACGCGAAGAATCGCACGGCAACGACGACGACACTTCAGAATTCGGTAAACTTTGCTCTCGACACCGTTATCCGTACAAAGGGACGTATTATCGTGGTGCTAGAACACGATACGGGACCACCGCGGGTATTTGTAGTAAATATCTTGTACACACACCCCGGCTGGAGGCGCAGTCGACGGCTCGGCAGGGGCTGCTCAAGCAGCGAGGGGGGAGGAAAGGGAAGAGTCAGAGGACCCGTGGTATCTGCGTCGCATAATACTCCATTATGTATCCAAGAGGCGCACAAACGCAGTCCTTATTTATGCCTCGCCTCGTGTAGATAAAAGAAAGCGAGAGAGAGATAGCTGTTTCACGGCCGCGGGAACACTTTTTTTCCCTTCCCCTGCGAGCGGTTTCGCGGGGAATTCTAGCGGAAACGCCTACACAATGTGGGGGAGAGCAGGTGAATTGTTTCGAGCAGTTCATGGAGAAACTCTCCGCCCACACGTTCCATTCTCCGATGGATTTCTAAAGTTATAAGCAACGAGAAAAATTTCCCCATTAATCTTCGCGAGAATACAAGCGTCTGAAACGCGGAGGATTTCTTTCGGAGACGATCGAATCACCGTGGCATCCGTGGATCGCGATCGACCCAGCTTTCCGTAGAAGGTGGGAACGGTTGGCGGAGGGTAGAAATTTTCCGATCCGCGAACGAAATTCCGAAATTTCGGTGTGCTCTCGGCGAGAGTGACGCAACGGAATAATAATTCCGGGACAATGTGTCCCGGCAGATAGCACAAAGCGTAAATCAGCATAAACATCGGTAAAGCCCCGGCGACAATAATTCAGCATAAATGCATAAACATCGGGCGTAATCTTTACAATTCGCTGGGAGCCCTCCACCGCCATCACCGGCGACCACCATTGCCGGGCAGCATCGTTGCCGGCAACACCAGCACACCATCGTTCGCGGAGCATCACCGCTCCCAACCGCGCGATAAACAACGCGTTATATCATATCGGTGGACATAAGCCGCGCGGTAGCTGCGCTCGCGGCCCCCGCAAACAAGAAACAATAACAATTAGTCACGATTGTCCGCCGGTGCTCCGCGAACATCATTAGTGTAACGATTCGTCATAAATGTCATTGTACCGCAACGATCGAGCGGCCTCCAGCGATTCCTGCTCGGCGATCTTTCCGGTGAAATTCAACCCTGTCGCGAACTATATCATTCGCGGTTCCTCGCTCCCAAATACTTTCGACGTAAGAGTAAATTTCTTACAACTTCCACTTTCATCTTCCAACCCCCGTTCGCAACTCGCGCCCGGCGAATCTCCTCGACTCTGAGTCAACCCTTGCCTCCGAGTGACAAGGTGGTCGTTACTCGGGCGCCGTTTCCATTCTCTCCGGCTCTCCTTGCCCTTCGCCCACCAGCGGCACGAAAATGGGCACGAAGAGACAACGGCGCGGAGGAGCCGGTGAAAAGAGGGTGGCGGAAGGCGAGGGAAGAATCGTCGGACAGGCAGCAGCAGTGGCAGCGACGCAGCCAACGAACAGCCGCGGGGGCGAGAGCCCAGGGGGGTGTGGAGGACGTAGGAGGAGGGGGGGGGCGGGAAAAGGGTAGGGGCCGGCAGAGGAGCCGCGCAAATCCTTTTAAATCCACACAATTGCGACAATGGGGCTTTATTTGTTATCTCGGGGGCCACATTGTGAGTCGCCGTGAACGAACGGACAGATTACGTCGGGCCAGTGACGGCTCGGCTCCAGGGGAACCCGCTCCTACCAGAAGCGCCGGCTCCAGGGGAACGACTTTTATCGGGGCCCCTCTCCTCTTTATTTTACGACCGTCCGACCCCCCGCTGCCCCTCTTCACGCTCTGGAGCCGTTACCAAAGTCGTCAGCGACGCTGCCATCCGCCAGAAAAGCGGATTCGCCGTTACACACCGTCTCTGCCTCCGAAATTTTAACCCCCTCCTGCCCCCGCGACCGTTCTCTTACCCTCGCGGCGCCCAATCCACCCCCGCGACACTCTCTGAGATACGTTTCCTGTGGAGCAAATGAATATCGGGGTTGCAAGGCGTGTTTTGGCCACTCGGGGTGGCTGCCGATTTTGTATTTACTTTGTTCCGCGGCTGGCGATAGAGGAGGCTGGTTTTTGCGGGAGATGGTCGAGGGGGGAGATTAAAGCTCGAAGTTTTCAAGGGTCGAGGTGCAGTGGAAGAAATATGGAGTCGAAGGGGTTGAGTTCGATCGAAGAATCGAGGCATTGAAAGGAAAAACAGATTCATCCACGTTGGAAATATTAATTGTTCCTATTTTGTGCGATTGGTACAGCATATTGGGATACATTATTGCTACTAATTCAGTTTCGCAAGCAAATGTCGGTCAGTCCGCTTTTGCTCTCGATTCATAGATCTACTCTGTCGATTCAGGCGGACAGGGATAACCTGTGGCGAGCATTTCGAAGGAGAAACGCGCTGTGATCGAAGGGGGAGAATAATTTGTATGGAATTGTTGAAGTAGTCTTTTTAAGGTAACAAGGAACTGGGGAAAAAACGTAAGCTGAAAGGTCGACAATGCAGCGCCCGATATCCGATAATTCGGTTCAGATATAACGATATTTTCTGTACAGCAGTTGAAACGAAAGCAATATGTGAAACTGTGCTAGGTTTCGAGCACAAAATTGTTACGGATCGCTGGAAAATGAACGATGAATGGCACCCACCCGGCTATCAACGGCAATTTTTTTTCACTATTTTTTTCGTAGATTCGATCGTGGCCATTGACGGAAAAACGGACTCAATGTTACATTGGCTTGGTATAATGGACTGTCCTATCTGACTCTACTGTTCTTCTTCTTTTTTTTTCAAGCATCGAGTAAAACGGACACTTGGCGATTGAAAGCGAATCGACGGCGACTACTTAGCTTTGAGAGAATCGAGTTTATTATCCCATTATTTATTTTACGAGCTCCATCGCCGTGGCGGTTGATTCTTTCTCAGAGTTTATACTTCACCCCAGCCTCCTACCAAGTGTCTATGTATACTGCAATTTTTTCGAAACTCTAATTTTCTCGCCGTCTTTAAGCAACATAATTTGAAATTAATTCTTATTTCACTGCTCTTCTTTCTTTCTCCAGTTCCTTTCATTTTTATTATACTTTTAACACGCGATATGTAGTGTTATAAGTGCTAATTGCAAAGAGAATTGACTTAAGAATTGATTTCCATTCCAATCTTTAAATTTCCAGCTGTACATTTTAAACAGAAATATTTGGGATCCCTGGTAGTTGTTGCTCTAGCAATTTTCCTCGCGTATTAACTTCACCATCTCCGCCGACGAGAAGTGTAATTAAAAAGTAACGATGGAAACTATTGATTAACAGAATCTCTTCGACCTGTTCATCATTCGTCCAGCTAAATAAACTCATAACAATGATTAAATATTCAGGGACGGTAATAAAGAGGCTTGCCCCCTTCCCGGCTCCGTAAATACCACTTGCTTCACCCTATTCCACCCCTTAGCTTAGCGCAGCACGCCCTTAGCTTTAGCAACAATGTACCGTATTATGAACTACGAGGTCCCCTTCCTCGTTTTTGATCCCCCACCTCATCGTTTATAGCAGATACGCTTCGATGCGGTAATTTTCGTTGGTGGGGTCACACGTGACTAAAGAGCAATTAGCGCGCGAAGAAAAATCGTGCAATGAGAGAAGAATTTTGGACGAACGAAGCAGAGAAAGAATAATTTTAAACGATGTAATGGAACCTGGCGAATGAAATGTAATTTAACTCTTATGCTAAAAAGAACGCGCATCGATCACTGCCTCCAAACTTATACGACTTAGAAAATGTACCTGAGGGCAACGTATGATCGTATAAAATTCTTCTTCTACATCTGTCGCGTGAATTTACACCTCGTATTGGCATGGAATTGAAAACCACCCTCAACCTACAGAAGGATGCTCGCTATCCTTTCTACCTATCAGAATGCTATTAACAAATCGCAATTATTGCTCACCTTAATCTCTTCGCCTCGTCGATGAAAGGCCGCTTCTCGCTCTCGCTCAGCAGCTTCCATTCGGCCCCGAGCCTCTTGGAGATCTCAGAATTGTGCATCTTCGGGTTCTCTTGGGCCATCTTCCGTCGCTGCCCGCGGGACCACACCATGAACGCGTTCATCGGCCGTTTAATGTGCTCGTTGTGCAGGGTTTTCGACGACATCTCGACCTGCCTCTCAATCTCAACCTTCCGCGTAACAATTATCACCGTCTCGACCTCTAATTACTTCCCTCTAACGGCGTCATATCTTCTCGTCCTTCCGTCAACAGAAAATTCCCCACCCCTTCACTAGCCTCTTGTCTCATGCTCCTCGAATCAACTCCAGACCTTGTTGAACATCCAAACACACCGTCCTCTTACTAACTTCTACGACGTCGATTCACGTGGGCCATGAAGATCGACGTTTTCCACATGGAATCACACGGTTCAGCGATATTTATATTTCGATCACAGTGAAATCAACTACATTGACAGACTCCCAGCGCCTTCGTTCTTTCAGTAGCCATGGCCCTCTTGCTGCAAGCCTCTCGAGCAGATCGTCAACCCCTTAAAGGGTTCTCTAAAGAGTCGCTCCTCGTGGTTCGCCAGTCGCCGCTCCAAAACTCCCGCCGTAACCAACCCCCATCGTCCTGGGTCTATCAGCCACTCACGAGATCGTCCCCCCGTGTCTATTCTCAGCGGACGTCACCAATGATTCAGCCAGGCCTCCGGGGTCCGTTTTCAGTGCTCGGGTGGACGTCTCACGTCGCGTTCCGGCTCGCGTGACAAGCTGGCAGGATAGCACAGAGTCGAAGAACCAAGGAACCGTCTCATGGACACTGTGACGTGGACTGTGGCCAGGATCCGTCAGGACCTCTGCGACGTCGGGTCTGGGATGAAGCCAGGGTGGAATCGAGAGCCGCGGAGTAGCTGGAGGCTCGTGGGACGCGGTAGAAACAAGGATCGGCCAACCAGGAATCTTCCTCCTCTCCCACCATGGTCCACGGCTAATGGACACCCACGATTGGCTCCTTCGCCGACATGGCGGACGGAGGATACAGGCGAGTTCAACAGGTGGAGGTGTCTCCTCTCTGTTCATCGTGCTCCTCGTGCTCCTCTCTCTTTCTCCTTGCCGTTGCTGGCTTTCGATTCCGGGAGGAGGGGTTGCACACCGGTGTGTCTCTGTTACGCAGATTATCGTACTACCGTTTTTCTGACCTTTCGGGCGATCCCCGATGGTCAGGCC
The DNA here is from genome assembly GCA_963971345.1 of Andrena flavipes. Classification (NCBI taxonomy): domain Eukaryota; kingdom Metazoa; phylum Arthropoda; class Insecta; order Hymenoptera; family Andrenidae; genus Andrena; species Andrena flavipes. The sequence continues at coordinate 39,223,974 of OZ020481.1, forward strand.
GCATCCGGGACATCGGTGGGTCGTGGTAGACAATACGTCCAGGATAGACACTCCGGCGTTAAGTAGAATAGGTCCGTAGTTGCGCGGACGTGATCCAATTGCGCGATCGATATAGGAAGCATCGTTTCGTCTGCTTCGATATCTTTTTATAAGTCATCGTTAAATATGTTTTAATAACGCAGGATTGTAATTCAAAGTATGTTGGTCGAGGGTTATGAATTTTGCTAGGATTCTTTTCATTCGTGTCACTTTTCATTCTCCAAGAAATATAATTCAGATTGAAAATACGATATCAGGTGGTATTAATTTTAAAGAATACTGCTTTGCTGTCAATTCTTTTTTCTTTTATCCCCGCGACACGTTCCCTCGTGACAATGCATCGCGGTGTGCACAACAATTTCTCCCCCCCCCCCCCACTCCCCCAGCTTTTGTCCAGCCAATGCAGAGCACAGGCAGGGCCACTTCTCGAAATAAATGTTATCAGCTCTGGCAATGTCTTGCCGGGAGAAACGGCCGCGGGGGAGGGGAACGGGGGCAGGGTCGGGGCTGAAGACGTCGCCAGTGATAAGGCGATAAAGAGAGGAGGTATAAAACGAGACAAGAGGACTGTGTGCCCGGTGGTAACATCAAGGTGAATTCCAACTTCCATAAAGAAGCGACTGTGCACGGGCCTGCCATTGAATTTCCGGAAAGTTTGGAAATATTCATCGGCCGTTGAGAGGGAGAAGAATCGCGTGGTAGATAAATGCAAATAAGAAAGAGCTTTCGAAATCTTACACCACCTTCCGCATAAATAGAGAATCCTTTCCCTTTTTATGCGAGCCGGTTCGAAGAGCAGAAAGAGTCTAGTCGAAAAATTTTCACAAGGGGAGAGACTGCTGGCGGATCAACCGGAGGGTGAAGAGGGGAACGATCGAGGGTTGCAGCTTCCGCGGAGATTATCGAAGGCAATCAGCTATTTGTTCTGTTATTAACTCGATCATAAATTCGCTACACGACAGTGGCCACGTTCGACTGTCATTCTGTCAGCGTTCCTTTATCACCCCCCTCTCGTTACACATTCGCCCCGTGGTTCGTAGGGCGTGAGCGTGATTTTTATCGGTCATCGACGAGAATAAAAGCCACGAAGAGGGGTCCCCGTGCCTCTTTTCACGCTCTCCCCCCGGCGTCCCACGAAACCCTTATCTGTGGACTGACACTTTCAATTAGTCACTATCGCCCTGGCAAACATCGCGCCTCTTTTCGCGAATTCCATCCCGCTGAATTATCACGGCTACGTTCGCGTCCCGAACCCACGACCTGCATGAATCATTTCAACTACCGCCCGCGTGAACGTTATCAAAAAATCTCTATTTAAAACACCGGTGCCGTTAAGGCCACTCTTCCCAGCCTCAGGATTCAGTATCCCGCGGGAAGAGGCGCAAACTGCCCCCACACAAAGAGGCAGAGGGAGTAACAGAGAGAGAGAGAAAGAGAGAGAAGAGGTTGGAAGGGGCGGCCAGGGGGTTGGAAGGAACGTTAAGTGACTTTTCCACGCTCGTGTTTCTTTCTCCCTCGATTTCGATGATAGCGAAGGCACGGGGTGGCGGTGCAGGGAATTTCTCTATCAGCTCTCGTTCTCTCTTCTCCTGGCCCACCTTCCGTTATCGTCTCGGTCGCTCCCGAGGGCGGTGGGGTGCCACGCGACCGCTGATTATACCATTCATCGCGCGGCGTGGTCCAAAAGAGGGTTGCCAAGCGGACTCGTAAACGTCGTAGCCTCCTCCGCCCCCCCCGTAACCACCCCCTCCGCTGCCCACTTCGGTCCCGCTGCCTACTACGGCCTTGAATGCTCCCTCATCAATGAAACAATCCAGCTTTCCGGCGGCCCGTCGCCGACGGCTCCTTAATTTCGGGATACTTGGTCGCTGATGCCACCCTCTTTCCTTTCCGTACGCCTTCTTCGATCAATTACCAGTGTTTGTATTTGTTTCCAAACTGATTTCGCCTATTTCTCGACGAGGCCGCTTTCGCGCAGGTTGGTTCTCCAACAAGTGGACTGCTCGGAGCAGAGCTTTCGGTAGTCCTTGTTATGCTGGTGTATAAAGAAACATTTTATCATATTATGGGTTGAGAAATAATTGAAAACTGTGCATGACGACAGTTTGACTATTCAATTAACCAGGAATCCTCACGCACAGTTAATCTTGAAATACAGACCTATCCCTCCTACCTTTACTCGTCGCGATGTACCTGCCAGATCGAATCTGTCCTTCGAATCGCGAGGCCTATGTTGCGGGACAAAGGGACGAGGCATCATCCTCGCGATTGCTGAAGCGACAACAACGGTGGCCCGCGATGCTGAATGGTAAGAGGCGTGAAGGGAGTGGGAATGGGTGTGTCGAAAAGCTCGCTGATTACTCCATTGTCGAGCCGGTTGTTTCAGTTAATCGCGACGCCCCGTGCCGTTTTGTTGCCCTTTTATCGTCACCGTTCTGCCGACCGGTCGCCAGCTGCATCCAGCGAGGGCACCAGTCGGGTGAATCGCGATATTCAAGGAAACGGCGAGACGGCGTAGGCTTCTACGAATCTCCGTTGACAAGGGAATACGTATCGATGGATGCTTCACGCGAGATTGAGTGCTCAATGAAGGAAGCACGAGTAAAATTTTCAAGTTACATTTCTTTCGTTAAGGGAGAGTGGGATAATTGCGAACACTTAAGCAAAAACGCAAACGAAACGAAAACTATATGAGAAATGAATTTGTTTATTATTTACAAACATACCATCGCATTCGCGATTACCCCGCGTTCGTGTTTACCCCACTCTCCCTTACGTACATACATTCGTGATACTCCTAGTAGATGCTCGTTTCACTATTCGTATGAAAAGTATCAGTGGCGTGAAACGGAGACTTTGAATCCCCGACGGACCACTTCACCCTTTAAAATCGACCCCAGCTGAATTAGAAAAGCACGCGGCTCGGGTATATTTGTGTTGAACATTATATTTGAAGGGTAGGGTAAGTTCGGGACTGTCGGTCCTAACATAAAATGGTTATTGAAGCTAATACTGATATTATTTATTTGATTCAGAAAAACTCGTCGCTACTTGTTTGAAGATAATATTTGCTGAATATCGGGTTGAAAACTGAAGTCATGACATCTGATCATCTCTCCCGAGGTACCGGAAGAAATGGTTTTCGTCGTTGGCAGAGACCGCTCACGTAATTATTCATGAAAAATAAGAAAGAAGAAAGTAATATCGTTTACGAGTGAATACTACAACTGACTACAGATTTATTAATATTTCATTTGTTTACGATAAACCAGTTAAGAACGTATCAAACAAAAAGTGAACTACCTACTGGCGATTAGAAAAGCAAATTAATACAAAAGTGAATAAATATACTAAATAAACAAAAATAATTAAAAAATCATAATTCGACCATCTCTCCTTTCTGCAGCGAGAGATGTTCTTCTCGTTAGCCTTCAGAGGAAGAGTTAATAAGGCAAAATACTTTGGCTGCATTGTCCCTCGGTATCTCTACTATCATATTATCTAAAACATTAAATAAAAATTACCTTAGAAAACTAATTACCTTAGTTTTATAAAAGAGGGTAAATGTAACCTCAACTTACCTTATACAGTCTATTAATCCAGAAGAACACAGAAGGAAGCAAAATAACGTTATTCATTCAACTGTCTGGCTCCCAGAGACGCTATTATTCCGCACCTCAACGCGCTGTTACGCATAGAGTCTGAAATACAGCGATTCGACTTGCCCCGACTGACACTCCCGGATTTACCCTAAGTGAAAATCACCGAAGGACACTTGGATGTTGCTCACAGGTGACGCGGTGTGAAGCGACTTGAAAGATAAAGGGACAGGTTCCGCGGAAGGGCGTTCCCCGTAAACGAGACTCGATTGTCCGTATCGCGCTTCCACGAACGTTCCTCGAGGCCCGGCAAAATCGAATTCTACTTTGTTTGGTCGAATACATATACACACAGGCATTCAGTATTCAGCGTGCGGCCGTCAGGCCAGGCGTCGCCGTATCAAAATAGAGCGCGCTACAATAACTTATTCGACCGAACAAAATCGCGTGGAAGGGTAGTATTTTATGGAGTCCCGTTCGGGTTACATACGGTGAATACATCGACAGGCCGGGGAGGCACGGTGGGGCTCGCCCGTATGTGACTCGAATGTATCATAAACGCGGCTACGGGAGAGGGGTGAGCCACCCCCGTTCTGGCACGCACGTATACTTATCTCGCCATTTGGCTAGGAGACGATCCTTGGAAGCGTTCTTTGATATTCTTGAGGACGCACGATCGACAGTCGAGAGACTACCCTCTCCCCTGGTTACCAGCCGATCGTGGACGCGAATTCTCGCTGGACGTTTCTTGTTCGATGCTCCGGTTCGCGCAGATGTCCTTTGACTTTCAAGGTCTGTTAAATACTCAACCCTTTTTAAGCCTTGCAATGGGAGGTTGAGGTTGCGAGAGGGTTTAGCTTTCTTTTTAACTCTTTCTTTAAACACTTTCTTTTTAATGTATTTGTAATAAAATAGAGATTGAAAAAAGCTGGTATGAAATATATATATGCTTTAAAAATCACGGTGCTGACTGGTGAACATTTTAACGTTCTTCTGTAGTTTTCAGGTAATATTGGTCTTAAAATGTGACGTAATCCAATTTCAAGGCGTGATTCTTGTTTGTTATATCCGTAGTTTTCCAAGGAACCAATACAAACTATAATTAATACAGAAGTATTAAATTGGTGGCCGATAAACGGCGATTATTTCAAGAAAAATTCGGTCGAGTTTGTGCGCTATTGAAAATCCGACTTTTCGATTTTTTTATGAAAATCTTACATTTCTATGGACCAAATCACAGGGTTCGCGGGAAATGACACATGTTTCACACACCAAAGGCGAGGCTGCAGTAGATACCTACTGCCATAAGCCTATGCAATAGTTCATAAAACTAAGAATTAAATTGAAACTAATACAAATGAAATAAAATAAAATGAAATAGAGTGACCAACGCAGAGTTGAAGGGCAGACGCTAAGAATTAATCTCGACTACAACATGGACTAAGTAGGACAGGAAGGAAGGAAATGAACACCTAGAACCGACATATTAATGGTTGGTGGATATATCGACGAGCCGCGTGTTTAAATGTCCATGCTATCGATACTATCTAGTAACATGTACCTAATTCCTAAAGAGACCCAAGTAGTGGCTGATTTCACCGGACCCATTACCGATCGTTTCGCATTTCCCAGCGATTGCCAGTTCGATTCGCAGTTTCACGGCAGCGTCGCGTAAAGAGCATCTTCACGAAGGCTAATACCGAGGCCCGTGTACTTGGAGCAGGCATACATATATCGTCTGTCGAATCAGCGATCGACATCGCTCGACGCGGGACCATTCCTCACAATTAGCGGCGATTCAGGTGCCGTTTTACCATCCAGGCGAGCGAGCCCTTCCATTCGTCCGTCCACCACGGAACTCGTCGGCCCACGGATAATTATTTTCCGATTATGATTGATAATCCGGCGGCACGATACCCGTCCCGTGGTTATCTATCACCGCGAACGCTGTCAGCAGAATGTTAGTCACTGAGCCGAGCCACGCTCTCAATAGAATTTTCGTGACTTGGGAATCACCTTGGAATGGATGCAGTTGGCCGGTGATAAGGTCTCTCCCTGTGTGTAACAGCGTAGGTAACGTCTACCGTCGTTCGTGTAAAGCTGGTCTATTATTTTCTTCGCCTACGAGTTGCGGTAGAATTGGAATTAGAATTTTCTGTTTCTTTTAATTCGAAAGTTTGTAAAGGGTGATTTGTAATAATCACCCACAAGTGCCACGTGTTACCGATGATTTTACTCTCGGGATTTGTGATCCTATCGTTCACAGATTATTGTAGTCGTAGGTTAATCGTGTCTCCCCTTATCTCATCCCACGAATTATCTCACTACTTTGGGTGTCAGTGTTAGATCTGGATTTAGTCCTTTCCCTTATCATACTCGACAAACTGTCTTACTATTTAGAATTCAGAGCTTCAGGTACGGCTTATATCAGACGAAGAATCGTCTCACTGTATCGTCTCCCTATTACCCGATATTCGCTTCGCGCGAAATTCAGATCCAACGACTTCCCTCGCCAAATACAACTCAATTCTCCCGCCGGACTACAAAAGCAGTGATTGCTTTCTCGTCCCCCGCTGACCACCCCGCGAAAGGAAAGCTCTCGCCCACCTAATTACACCCGGAGCTCTTTCGTTGACACCGTGGCCCACGGACGGCCGAAGAGCCGTCGCGTCTTATCGTCCGTCAGGAATTACAATAACGTCTCGTTATCCGCGGGTCCATCCAGCGGGCAAGGGAAAGCCGCGAGGCGCACGAATTCTTTCGTGGCGGAGGTGTCTGGAGCGTGTTGGATAGCCCCCGGGCGACGTGGAGGGCGAGCTGCGACGCGAGGGGCCATTGTAATTTTGACGGGGCGCACGACAACAGCGCGGTGGCCCCGTGGAAAATAAACGACACCCGAGGAAGAACGGCCGAGGGAACGATTAAACGTCCGTCCGATGTCCATCAATATCGGCGGAGCAACGAAGGACGCTCGCCGACGAGCCGAGATTGCGCCGAGGTTTTGCACGCGACCGGCAAAGATATCCCGCACAGCCAATGGCGGACAATGCTGGACTGTCGGCATTATGGGGGACATTGTCGTGGGCTTGATATGAGCCCTGTTGCCTCGGGTATACAAGCTGCAATATCGTCATCCACCTCCTTCTCCTCCTGGTCTCTCCTTTCCCGTCTCCTTTCGCTCGCTCCGGAGCCCTGCAGCTGGCTGGAGGAACCGATGCTCTTGTTCCGGGCAATCATCTGGCCATTCCTGATCGGATACAACGTGGCGGGGAACTTTCGGGTCCGTTTAATCGTAAATTGCGGGTTTTTTAAGGAAGATTTCGTTGGTCTTAGGGTGTCTTAATTTTAGAATCTTTGATTGCATAGGTACCTACTTAGTTTTCGTTCTTTTCATCTGGTCGGGATTTATCAGTTACTTGCTCCCGATATCGTTGCGCCGGGGTGCACGTACACACTCGCGATGATTTTTGGACGCAAATCTTCCAGCGGGGGTATGAATAAGCCTTTTATCTGCGTGACCCTGTCGGCATTATACGCGCATTGTAAGGGGGTATCTGTGACTGGTTTGTCGTGACAACGGCCCTTTTTCCAATTATCCGATTCGATCAGCCCTTTCCTTCTGACTGAGCGCATAAAAAGGGACTCCGAATCCCCGAAAATATTGCAGTGTAATTTACATTCGCTCGAATCGGCGGTTGGACAACCGCGGGACAACAAAGTCGAAATTGGATTCTTGATAGACCGTGGGCGTTGGAATTGATTCGGTGAAAATTGTAGTCGAGGAGTGTCTCGGGCGAGGAATTTCTACAAATTCTTTGTACAAATTCTAGTAAGGATTTAGAACAGCATTGAATTTCATCTTGATTGCTCCGAAGTTCCCGAATTCCGTAGTGTGCTTAGAGTTGAAGATTACGATTGCAGAGAAAAATATCTGTCTGCTGCGGAGGGACTTCTGAAAAGTCCCCTATCGCGCCCGTTCCTCCTACCTTGGCCTTGTGTAATCGATTTGCGGAAGTGCCGATAAGTAAAACGTTATCGCGAGTCCTTCTGTGGGAAAGATAAACGTCCCAGCAGCTTGTCTTTCTTTCTTATAAAAAGAGACCGTGGCGAAGGGCGATTGTCGTGAACGGAGGCGTTCTTCCCTCGAGGAAGCCTTCATCGCATTCGATCCAACACACATTCGTTACTTAAAATTCGTCTGTCCACCGAGTGGTTTAGGTAATCATATTTAAAGACCGCTAGGTAGTCGTAAGAAGCCATAATACCCTTAATACGATCCTAGACAGTTCTATTACTTCCTAGGAACCTTAGTATCTACCTTCAAGAGGAATGAGATACTCTCAGAAATTCCGCATAGCGACTTAATTTTGAATCAAGTCGAAGCCTTTCAGCGCCCAAGTCAAAGGCTCGTTGCTTGCATTTACACCCCCGGCGGCATTGTGCGCGTATTAAAACGCATCGCACTGACGAAGGATAACGAATAGTCCTGACAGGGGGACGGTTACGCGCGCTTTTTCACTCTTTCATGCCGCCAAGGAACTCGATCGCGATCTCACCTTGGACCGCGGTTGTTAGATCGATTGTTTACCTTCCGTTTCTACTAACTAATATTAAAGATCCTCCTCGTTTGCGCTCATTCAGGGCCCGCTGCCATCTGGCTGCGACTAACAATGCCCTTGGCTGACGAGTCGAAAAAGCCCGCCTCCCAAAGGCTTCTTTGAAACTATTAGCCCCGATGAATAGTACATTCGCGTTTGATTTAATCAACTTCTAATAGTCGAAGGAGGTGATAATTCGATTTCGAGATTGATACGGTGCCGCGAAGAAGCGAGTAATCCCCTCGGTGATGCAACGCCTGGCATCGTTTAAAACCTCTGACACTGTTTCTTTTCACTCGCGATCTCGCTCGGGCAGCAAGCTCGAGGCGCGGACGTAATCACGGGGCGATGGAAGCTCCTTGATATTTTATTAATCTTTAACGCCGTACGAAACCAGGCGGCTAAGCTCGTTTACAAATAAGATCGTCACAATGGATTCCTATTACGAAACTTCAGGAGTCCCCGGTGCAATTATCGCCGCCGTAGATTGTAATAAGACTGATTCTTATATTTAAGCTCGTACGGCATTATCGTAAGTTAAGGTCTCACGAGGATAACGGAAATGGAACTGTCGTAGACGTTCGCTTCCGCGCGTTTTACGAACTTAATTGCGAGATCCCGCCCTCCCCATTCCCGCGGATTGTTGAACGATTCCTTGGATTCATGCATACGTTTTCATTCCCAAACTCGGTAGGTATAAATTCCGTTGATAATTGGGTCTAGTTACGGGGAGAGTTACCAACCCTCAAGATCCCCGAAAATTATTTAAACGCGGTATGGATCGCGTCAATTTTGTGATCTTTATTACCAATTCGTAAAGCAACTCTTACGTAATACAATTATTAAAACTATCAAGCCATAGTTAACCATTGTAATGGTACAATAAAGATATCTAATAATAATAATAGCGTTTGTTCTTTACGCCTAAAATGGAACTATTATTATTAAATTATATTATTATTAAATAATAGTTCCATTTTAGGCGTAAAGAATAAAAGCTAAAGAAAATTTAAAATAATACTAATTATACTACTCGCTATTAAATAACCCTGTAAAAACATTCTAAAAGAATAACAAGAAATAAAATATACCCAATAGAAATAAAGCTACTTTTCTTTAACAATTAAAATCTTCCATCTAAATTTACTCAGTTTTAGATCATTGAGGGCTGATAGGTTTCTGCATAACTGGGACCAATTCTCCTTATAAGTGCCTTCGAAATTACCAACGTCTCATAGTTCCTATACCTATGATGTTATAGCCACGTATCAGGGAATAACGTGTATCATTAAGAACATGAAAAAGTCACAGAATCCAAAAGAAGAACAGCAAAAAGCTCTCTGTTCTCAGGAAACAGCGAGGCTGTAAATGAACTTTCAACCGAATCCCTCCGCGGTAGGGGCGCTCGCATTGCCATAGACGCTTGTACGTACGTACGCCAGATAATATGATAATCTTCGGGAGAGCGAATTTTCACGAGCTCCGCTCCCACCGCCGGTGTATATATATATAACGCAATAATATAAAATTGTCTGCCCGTATCCGGGGGAAAAAGGGAAGTCCCTGCGGATAACGCCGCGGCGGCTTACCGCGACGCAGAGGAACGCGTTTTATTCTCGGCGGAAGAATGAAAGAAGGCATGGATCCCGATGAGAGAATCGAGTAAGAAGATTTGCCGAACGATCTGGGCGAATTGGCGGGCTCGACGGGACGTCTAGTCGAAGCGACGGAAAGAATGGTAAAAGGGAGGAACGGGGAATTCAAATGGAATTTCTCCACAATTTCTGAGCGAACCTGTACGAAATTAATGATTATTCGACCACGGAGAGGGTTGAAAGAAAGGGCTCCACAGGTTTCGTTATTTGGAGCTTTAGATGGTTGGTGTCCATTACTAAACGCGGCAAGTTTGCCCGAAAATTGAGATAAACTAGGTAGTCAGGAAATTCACAAAAACAGAGTTCCTCCATCGTGCATGCGAAAGGGAAGCGAATAAACATTTGCTGCAAAGAAAACAGCATAGATGAGAAGGAGGTGTCTAAGGCGGGTTTGGGCGAAAGGAAATCGTCGGGAGGTGGTCGAACCACCTTTCCATACATTATTTTGCTAAATTGCAGAGGACCATCTGAATATAACTGAATATAAGCTTGGAAATGTAACAGAGGAAAAAAGTGAAGGCGGGCGTACGGAGAGCGAGAAGAAAAGACGGGGGTTGCCGGCAGAGGGGCAGATAAAGTTGCATCGAACAGGAGAAACTGGCAGCGCGTAAATGTGACCCAGCGGAACGTGCTACGTTGGCGTCGGCGGAAATGAAGCAAATCGGTAGATACCACGCAGGAACATTAGAGTCGCTATCTAACAGTGAGACGCTTAGAAATTACCAGACAGCCATTTACGACTGCGCGATGCTATCCTCCCCGGGGCGATTGCCTTCGTCGTTTCTACTCTCCAATTGATTGCCCTTTGAGCGAAAGTATATTCAGCGATTCAGTTCATACTTCTCTTACGGGCGTACTTCCCTTGGATTATTTAAATAGATCCCCACACTCGGATTCTCTATCTTCCAGGGTGGTAGATTTTTTAATTAGAATCTTTTTAACGAGGTGTTCGATTTTTTTAGATTTTTAAACTCCGATTTAGTAATCTGCATAGAGGATTTTTAGTCGCGCGACAGATGTTGTCTTTTTCAGCGATGAAATCAGGGATATTTCAGCCGGAGTATTATTACGTAAGAAGAAAGGAAATGGATGGGTAGGGTGATAAGAAAGCCCGTTCTTTTCCACTTGGCTTTCCCTACTTTTGGATAAAATATCATCGAGGTTCTCAAATCCTGTTTGACTTCACTATCCGGCCAACGGCGAACCCTTCGTCTTCTCAGAGGAGAGTCATCCCTGTTTTCATCTCCATGCTACGTTCTCGCATGGGCAAGTATCTCCACCCTTCTGAGTTGCTCTGTGATAGTCAGTACTGCACAATTCCCCTGTCAGGGATTCCCGCTATCGATTCAAAATCCACTGTAATATCGGCTAATGAGAAATTATCGGCAGTAGTAACCCCGTTTACCTTCTGCGCTCTACTACGGATTTTCTATCTAACCATGAGGGACCTACCTTCCTCGCTGATACTCTACTTTATCCACAGTGGTAATATCAAAACCACCTCTATTGCCAACAGTCGAGGCAAGATTATTAATTACCCATTTCAAAGAACCGCGCGAAGAACGTAAGCCTTATTCAAGCTTGCAAAGGTTACGCTTCACTTACTATTTACAAATTCTAATTAAAAAATTACTATCCACGATCGATCCAGTATCGAGAGTAGAAGAGAGGGTGGGAAAGGGCAACATACACGATGGAAAATCGATCGCGCCATCCCGCCTTTTATTTTCGGCCGTTTTTGGGGGACACAAATGCCAATCCAGATTTTGTTGCGTTAATTGTGTTACCACAATGCCAGCTCGCTTACTATATAACAAGCTTATCACCTTTACAAGTCACACGAGCGAAAAAGCGTGCACCGTGGTAACGGCACCTGGCGCCGACTGCAGCTCTTTTATTTTCAAAATGGTCCGTACCACCGTGTCAGTGTGTCGACGCGCTTAATTGGCTCGTTACATTAATTGAATTTCATTACACGCCGCCGAGACAATACGGCGTCGTTTGGAATACGCGAGAGATTAAACGAACTGGACGCAACGTAGGCGCGCTCGAACATCGAAAAACATTTTACGGTCGATTCGAAAAAACGCAGAAATCATTCAACCGGCAGCGATCGGGTGCGCGGATCGCTATGAAAAAAATATTCCGGTATGCACGGTCGGAATGTTTCGTTGGTTCCCGCGGGATTTCACGCCGAGGTTCCTTCGCTAATTAAAAGCGATCTCGCCAGCGATGACGCGAAACTTCGCTCGGCAACGATCGTCAAGCCAACGCGCACTTTCGCTTTCCACTTTTGGAGGGCTAGTTAAGTTTCAGGCCAGTCTTAAGGGCATCGATGCCTTTTTAGAATAGAAACGATAGAATTCGATAGGAAAGCTGCACACTTTTTAACGCGCTTTCTGTGCGACTTCTACGATATTTAGCACTCTGTTCGTGATTACCCCACGGCAGTCGAGTAATCACGAACACCAAGGGTTTTTCTTTTTCACTACAAAGTTGATTTTTAGTACAATTATTAAAAAATTCTTCACAGTACTTTATAGACGAATACTCTAAGTATGTTTGTAAATAATAAACAAATTCATTTCTCACATAGTTTTCATTTCGTTTTCATTTTGTTTAGGTGTTCGCAATTACCCCACTCTCCCTTAATTAGTAAAAGTATCTACACCTTGGAGGTATCGATTCATCCCTACCAAAAACTGAAACCCGCGTCGTTGCACCCAACAAGTGAATACCATCATTTACGAATCCCGTATGCAAGCTTATCATCAGAGGAACGATGCTTCCGAATTATCCCCGGCTATCTGCAATCGGCTTGCAACGATTCGTAAATACATTTCGCTAACGTCCTCGAAAAGGGGCTGCATGCGCTCGCCGATTAAACATTCCACCCCAGTGCGAACAGTGGAAAAACGCGCACGATCCTCGACAAAATTCACCAACGATCGCGTCGCAAGCGCGTCCATGCGTGAGCCGTATTTTTCCCGGGGGTCTCCCCGGCCGGAGAGCGGCGAGGGGGTGCGGTGCACGTGAACAGCGAAAACCGCGGCGCGCCGGCGTTCCCAATGCAGCGCGCCACCTTCGAGCCGTTTTTCTCGAAATTGATTTATGCCCCTGACAGCTAACGCCGGCCATTGTGCCTGGCCCCGGCCTGTCATTGTCCATTCAAACAAATTGACCACCGGCCGCGCGCATTGTCGCTCCATTGAACAAATCTGCGGAGAGAACAGAGAGAAAAATGTCGTTGCGCGTCGGCCAGATGCCCGGGCGGAAGAAAAGTCGCAACTTTACACGGCGCTGTCCGGGCCCGCTGCCAGGCCGATGTCCCTTGTCTTGCCGCGGACTTTTTCCGCTCGAAAGGCTCGTCTATTTTCCACGGCTAAACGGCCACGCGCCTCGGGTAGGTACGCTTGGCACGCAGATGTCGCAAGGACAGTGTCTGTTGAGATGCAGCTCGATGGATTGGGAGGGTGGTTAATGATTAGAACGCGAATAGTCGTCAGGTGTAGGACGAGGGTTTGGAACGGTGGCAAACGAGCGATAAAAGGAATTTACGTTTAGGGGGGCTGGTCGCGTAGTGGGGGTGAAGGAGCCGTTTGGTAATTAGCTCGCGAGGAACCACGTGCCAGTTACCCCCCAACCGCGAAACCGTAAACGTATTTGTGCGGGGAAATCCGCGTTACTAATAGCGATTGAATTTAATGGATTTTAAAGACGGTGATTGGCATCGTATTCGGCGTTCAGTGGTTCAAGTGCCCAATAGGATCCTACGAAAAGGTTCCATCGTAGAGGATATTAAATGAATTGGATATTAGATCCAGCGGATCTGATTCCTGCTTGATATATAGTACAAGTTTCAAGGCTGTTACAGATGGTTTAGGATCTAGCCTGCCGAAGATGCTTTACGCAACACCCTGAATTTTGCAAAAACAATCTAAATGGAGAACCGAAGGTGCCTCGCTCAGTCTCACCTGGCGAGCCGCGTGAAATTCGTCCAATTCTCGATCCTTATTAGCGGAATTTAAATGGACGTGACACGGCAACATGTCCGCTTTTTTTTTCCACAAGAAACGTTGGATCAGGTGTCCACCATTCTGTTCCAAACGAGCGCCTCTGGAAGGGCAGTTTTTGTCTCTCGGTGAAGAGGAACGCGATCCAGGAGCCAGTTTGAGCGGAGGCTCCGATTGGACGGCGGTTGGATGCAGGAAATAAAAAGGAAAGGTGGCTGGAGCCGACCGCCCAGCGTGGCCAAAGGACCAGCGGCAGTAAGTGATTCTCCTTGCACGTGGCCGGTGGTCGCCATATTGGTCTCACAATGCCTCTAACGATAAGAAGAAAGGCTTGTCCGACTCGTTCGGTACACATACACACACCAACCGTCTCTTGATCCCCACTTCATTTCCACATACTTGGCCATTAAAACGGTCCAATTGCTGGTTCGATCCATCCTTCACCACGGTTTCGTGAAACCGAAACATCTCGCGTTCTCCAGTTTTTCTAACCGCTAGGCGAATCCACGATCCGTGACCGAATCGAAGGACCCGCAGTGGACGAGAAACCGAGCGGGATTGCGAAATATATTTTCGGATGGCGTACTCTCTGCCATTCTATTCTACCTCCGGCGCAACGAGCAATTCAGGTCGATTAGCGGGAAAGCTAACAGAGGTAGAAGCCTAGGAGCTCGCGATACTGTTCTAGCCCGTTCTACATCCACCGTTCCATACTCTTTGTTAGCTTTTCGCTCCCATTATCGTACCTGCCTACCCCTCCGTTCATTCTACTCCTCTCCTTCAATCTGTATTTTCATTCTACCCATTCTTCCCCCTTTTCACCTTTCAGACTTCAAATTCTTTTCCTCTCCCCTCCCTTGGAATTCTGCCGCCGCATCGACGATCTGACTTCTCTCTTCTCTGCCTTCATCCTACGCCCCCGTTAGCCCTCCCCACCTCCCTCCCTCCCTCCCCCGCCCCTGCTCTCTGTCCCCAGTTTTCCACTCGACTCGTTTCTCTTTCTGCTGCTGCGTGGTACTTCCACCTTCGAATCGGTCCTCCTCTTTCTTCCCTATCGCCGTGACTTCCTCCCTTTTCCCAGTCACGAAGCCGCCGTCTTTTTCTTCCCCGGGGCTGCTTTAGAAGTCGACAAAAGAACATCGCGGCGGAGTCAAGATGGCGGTCGGGGATCCCGAGGTAGCAGAGGCACCGTTGCCCTCCTCCTCCACCACCATCCCCGGACCTACGTTCAACTCTCCGCGCTCTTCTTTCCTCCCTCTTTCTCAGTAACCTTCACCTCCTCCACCCACAGCATTGTTGCCACGAGCAGGAGAGACAAAATGAACCCGATTGTTAGTCCGGGAGGCATCATAATGAACGCCCATTCACCAGGAGACACCAAATGAGCTCCCGCGTCTTGTCCCGCGGCTTTGTCCACGATACTTTTAATTCTCTGCTCCCCCTTTGTCTACCTTCTGGAGGCTCCTGGGCTCGACCTGCTATTTTCTTTCTTCCTTTCCGGCCGCATCCCTGTTAATATATCCCTCTGTGTCTTTCCGCGAGACTTTCATTCCTAGCCCGCGTCTACTTTCGAATCGAGCTTCGCTCCGTGTGTCGTTCCTCCGTTGCGTTCCAAATCGGTTCCTCTACTTTTCAGGGCCTTCGCGTCTGAGCGGTGCAAAAGGAAGTCGCACACCTTGGTGCCACGAGTTAACATCGCTCCCCGGTTTGAACAATTACCTGCACTTTATCGGGTCTTTTAAAATCGACAGGGTTCAATTTACGAAACAACTCTCCGCTCTCTGTTAGTTTACTTTTCTATTTGTACAACCCCGCTGTCGAGCGCGCGTTCCGCACAGTGTTCCCGGCTGCTCCTTCGCGGTGGCGCATGGTCGCGCGCGGTTGGGAAAGGCGAAAGGAGAAGGAAAATATTATTGCTGATCCGCTTGGCGCGCGCGTCATGCATAAATGCATCGATCCGCGGAGGCAGGCTCTTCCTCTCCTCCTTGCCACCTCTCGCGGCTGCCAGCAGGCGGCTGTACAAACAACGATATCCATAATGTTCGAGTTACAAGCAACCGGATTAGCAGCCAGGCCCAGTCTCGCGCGTATACGCTTCTTTCCCTGCGTTTCGCCGTGCCGGCGCGGCGTCGCTCCTCTTCGATCGGAGCTGGGAGCCTTTGCAGAGGAAACTCGTCGCGCGGGTGAACTGTCGATTCGAAGCTCTTGGGAATTATTTATGATATATATCCCGTGAATCGAAGAGTTCTTGTAGAAAACACTGTAAGTGCCGAAATTAAAAATAAAGTTTTGTCGGGAAATCTTCTATGAGGCAATCGCAGAACTAAGGTATGAAATTTTAATGCAATTTTCCTAATTTAAAGTCAGGGAAGTTTATTCTATCTCCTGTAAAATTTGTTTTTGGCTCTTAGAGTATTTTCTGCAAGTACTCTTCAATTATTGATATTATTTCGGAGCATTTGAATTTCCCAAGACTAGAAAGCTTCCGGTTAAGAATGGCTACTTCCAAGTTGCGTTATGATTGGGAAGCGCAGAGTTCTAGCTTCGCGTTTCATTTTCCCTCTGCCAGCAAATTATATACACCCTGCCTTCGAAACAGAAAGAAGAGGCAGCCTCTTTCCCCCTCGTTGCAGCCACTTTTTTCAGAAGCCCTCCTGCGTTGCCCCATGACCTTTATCGGCGCTAGAGCGAGGAACGAAAGGAAAGCGTCATGAATCCGAAAGTTTCGGGGCTGGCACCGGGCAGGAGGGACTTTCCCTGTGCCTGCGTTTCCACACGACGCATGCACCGTGGCTAATCGCGTAAAATCGAATGGGAAGTGATCGATACAGGGTCAATGCAGCCAGGAATGACCGTGAACTGCCTTCCATCCCTCGTGATCCTCGACGGAGGGAGAGACGCGTCCGTGAAGAGTCAGGGAGGGAGACACGGAGACCTCAACAAATTGACATTGTTCCCACAATAGCTAATAAATTGTTTTTCACGGTGTGCCTTTTATAACGTTCGGCAGGAACGCAACCTGGTACCGTTCATGGCTCATCGGCTTCCCCGTCGGTCCCTCAGGTGAGAAAGAATCTTGCGCACGTTGAAAATCCGTGAACACGCTCCTCGAATCTTCTTTCTCGTTAATCGTGTCTTTTTGTCACGTGGGGGAAGCCAAATGGCATATTGTTTGGAAACACGGTGGGAATACTCGATACCCTGCTGTCTGGTAATCTTAGAAACAGTGCTGGATGAACCAATAAGCAGAATAAGCGTGTGCTTAGAGAATCAGGAGAAAGAGGGGCACCACAGAAATTTTCTGAATTATAACATCTACCTTTTGCTGGGAACACTTTATACTCAAATTATTGGAAATGCCTAAGAAATCGTACATTCGGAATGTTCACCCTGTATAACGAGTAAAGTGCTTAGGGCCTCTAAAGGAATTAATTCGTCCCTGCTGAGAAGCCAGCTGAGTAGACTCCTTCGGACAGTAACCAACAATCCCGAGTAAACATTTCAGAAAAAGCGACACCCACGGAATTACAATAATACATAATTACAACGGAAGCTTTATCTTCTTCTGAACGACCCTCCGTCGCCATCGACGTCTACTCGATTCCTTCGTTCGTTACCCTCGGTGTCCTGGCCGAGGTAAAGGGGTGGAATCGGGAGAAAAGGGGATGGAGGAAAGGACGAAACAGTCGCGTATCGCGAAAATGTGTAGTCACGTTGTTATATTGGCTGGTAGCTCGCGCGGTGCGCAGACTCTCTCTCTCTCTCTCTCTCTCTCTCTCTCTCTCTCTCTCTCTCTCTCTCTCCCTCTCTTTCTCTCTCGTAGGCAGCGTCGCGGCTTCTATAGCGTGATTAATTCTATTTACCTGGCGGCTGGTGCACCGGCGGATACACCCGTGGTATAATTTATCAGTTTGTCGGGCCTCATTGTCGACCGCGCCGCTCGTTGCTAATAGTCGGCCATTCAGGAATCGAGGGAAGCCATCTATTCTTATTACGGCCGTCGTTGTGCGATAGCTTAAGACACCAGCGTGTCCCTTTTCCCTCTCTGACTCCAAGTCTGCCTGTCTTTAGATCATCGTTGCATCACTACCCACCCGGAATGGATAGGGGTCGGGCTGACGTTTTGGGAGAAACGAGGGGAATTCCCCGAAAGGCCCTTCCTTTCCCACCATTTTTCTGAGTGGACATTGAGGAAGGGTTTGCGGTACTGTATTGGTTCGCGCAGAAAAACTACCCTTATAGGAGCCAGACGCTGATATAACGAAATACGAAATACTTAGGTATTCGTTTCAACGTTTCGAAGCTTCAACCCTTTGACGTTCGTTGTGTGAAATCGGAAATGGGGAGGAGGGGGGTGAGCGCGCGCAACTTCGCGAAAGGGGTGGACGGCGCGACTTGGATTCCCGCCACTTGGGCCATTAACGGAGGCCCATAATCGATTAGGACGCGCACGTATGACCATGGGAAGATTTACTGGCTGAAACAGATGGGGAGTTTCGGACGATGTCACCCCTTGTCTCCGGCAGTCATTAGCCCCGGCCATTGTTGATACCTGGGCGAGGGGCGAAGGGGGGTCGATAGGCATCGATACAAATCGATACTCATGGTTGATCGACTCCTGGCCTCGCTTTTAGGGGACACTTACGCATCCGTTTTGTTCGCACCCGATATGAAATATGATATTCGACGGAAAGCCACCCCTCTGCGGGAACGGCGCGGAGGCTAATGTCCCTAATTCGTTGATTAGCACCGCCGCCTCTGAATTTCTATATCTCGAACGATCTTTGCGGGAATTAGAATTATCGAGCTCGCTCCGTTATTATCGGCTGCGAGCATTTTCAGCCGTTCCTAATCAATGGTCTCGAAACCGAGCTAACTTTCAATTACTCCATTGCTCGGTTCACAACTCCGGTTGAATCTCCGATGCGACGCGCACAGAAGCGAAAAGGAGGGGCTGGAAAGAGGAGAAAGGGAGAGAGAAAGAAATATATATATATCTATATATATATATATATATATATATACGGATGAAAGCAGCTTTGTTTTCGCATCACCTTCGTCGCTTCCACTGTGCGATCCCGCTACTTTCGCCATTATCATCATCCGCAGCCTCGTTTCTCGTCCGTGTACGCGCCCCGGCAGAATGCATTGAATCCTCACCAGGAGGCCCCCAGCTCATTCAATCGTTCCCGCGATTTTTTCCCCGCGGGGGAGTACCCGAGGTCAGAGGCCATCCAATCGCGATTCCGAAAGCAGCGTCGCCGGCGAATAATCAGGCGGCGCGCGGAGGAATCCCAGGCGGATTAATTGCGGAGTTTCGGCGACGGAAGACACCGAGGCGCGAACGAGAACGGGGTACGAACCGACATCCACGTCCGACCAAATGCGGGGACCTCCTAAAGGGGCTTGAAATAAATGTCGATACCAGATAGCGGGAACATTCGATGATTTACGACAGTGGGTCCATTTATTATGATAATTTTGCTTCTTCGAGTTATTTGAAGTTTAATGAAAGGATCCACCAACTAGAGAAATAAAACAGCAGTTCTCACTTTGTACAGAATAATAGTTCTCGCAAAGAAATATGGTACCTACTCAGGTTTTCATTCTTATGATATTTAATTGGTAGTAACAGGATTATTAAATCAAGGGCAGTCGTAGAAACTTTATAAGCTGCCAATTGATCGCAGAGACATATCTATTTAAACGGTGGTTTCTCGAATCGAATATGGTTAGAAGCTGCGATCGATCTCCGTCCTCAACGTCTCCTCGGCATTCTTTCTCACGGATTTCTGATTGGAGGCAACGGAGCGTGTCGCACGGAGGAGAATATGATTTAAGACGCGACTCGTTCCGAGCGGATAGAAGCGGCCAGGCTCGAAGGTTCAGGATGATCGTGCAGAACGATCGTCGCGAGGATGAAGAGACGATGACGAGATGGAAAACCGACTTAATGAAGAATTCGGCGCAGTCCAGGCAGGTGCTGGTCAAAGAGTCACTGAATCGATTTATTTTCTGAATCGATCTAATCATCGTCGCCGGCTCCGAGCTCGATTAACGTGGGGGAGCGTAATGCGCGTTTATTAGCGCGGATAATTATGGATTGCCGCGGGACGTCGCAACGCTCGCACGTTTCCAGCGATTGCTTTCAATTGTGCGTGCCTTTTTTCAGAACCATTCGACGGCCACCTGCAATCCCACAAATTCATTCATTATAGTCTTGTACGTTAGGTGAATGCATTAACGCTAAGTATCGCGTCCCAGTTTCGTAGAAGGGACTTATAAAATTCTCTGTAGTTCGCTTTGAATGGAAAGCAGGGAGTTCAAACGGAGCACGCAGTTATTCGGATGCTCCACGCATCGAGATGCAATTAAAGTTCCTTTAGCCCGAGAATTTCTTCGCGGTTACTCGCGACATCTCTTTAAACGAGTGCAATTTCACAGAGTGACATTCTATTTCGAGCTTTCAATGGTCAGCCAATTAATTCACTACCCATGACTATATAAAATTCTCCCATTTGATTGTCAAGCAAGTGGCCGGTCTAACACACTTTCGCAAGGTGCCCGGCGAGAGCCGTTGTTTCTTCAAGCGGCGTTCGATCGACTTCCCACGCACTCGTCCCGCGACGATCGAGCCTTTACACTCGGCATTCTTGATCCGCGTAAAACGAGCGCATTCAGCGGCATGTGGGTCGGCCCCGAAGCCACTGCATTGTCCGTGAAAAATTACCGAAACACGCGGCATAATCCATTCTTCTCCAGAACCGCTATATCCGCGTACTTATAATGGAAGCATCCTCCACCCCTGCTCTCGCCCATTTTTCCATCTTTTTCTCCGCGCCCCGTGTTCCCCGCTTCTCGGAGCTGTCTTCGTTGCACCCTCGCGCTGGCTCACCCATCGGTTGCCTCCTCTCTTTCTCTCACTCGTCGGCCCCTTTCTCCTGGCGGCACGGTAATTTATCACCGCTCATAACAAGGAGTCGCAAGTTTGTACATATTTCAGTCTCGCGTCCGCCACCCCCTCGCTTCTGCCTCCTTCACCCACCCTCCAATCTCTGTCAACCACTCTCCCCCCCCCCCTGTTTCCTCTCGTGCTCCCCGCGGAAACAGCGACGGAGGAACGAGGAAGCACGCCGCTCGAGGGTGGAGATGTGGGGCGGAGGGGCGAGCAAAGACGTTATTATTTATACGAGGCATTATATGTCAGACAGAGTCGCTGGAATATTGTTCAAGACGTCCCGCGCATACATTACCCAAGAGGGAAGGGTGAAAGGGCCCCTCCCCGTGCGCTTTTATTACCGCGACCACTTATTTGTTAACATAATATACACATTACAGGGCGACGGATACGAGGCAGCACGCGCCACCCCGGGGTACTCGCTGCTCGTCGCTCTGCGTGGATAGCCCGACATGGCGGAGGGGATGGGCTTTTAGACACGGTGGACGATTTTTCGTGAATCTCAGCCACCCTCTCCTTCGTGGCGAGCTTCTTGGGTACCCACGAAATCACGGTGAACAGCCACTTAGCTCGGGGCTTGCGATTCGGGGGTGGATTTTCTCTGTATTGTGCTCTGATCGCTCGCGTGTTTCTAATGGGACCCCGGTGATTGTGACTCTCAAACGTCTGAGAATGAGCATTTCTTTCTGCACCGTTCCACCTGAGAGGCGGTCGAGCACCTTGGTTACCCCTTGCTAGAAAGAGGTTACGCAATTTTTGGTATATACCTAGTACACTACTTTTAGGAGGCGTGAATTTTCACTTAACATTTTTGTTTTTCAAGGAATAGCTCCCAGGTGAGCTACAACAGGAACGAACGATTTTCATCAAATTAGGGTAAACGCACCACTTAAGGCTAACGAACGAACACCACTATAAAATTATGTTTCCAGCGCCATTGATTCCACGTGCTGAAAAAATTGTTTGGACATGAAACAAGAAATGAAAAGAAGTCTCTAATTAATTAGCTGCTTACTTTAATAACTTATCTTACTCGTTTTAATAAAAAATATCAATTTCCTGGTGCGTGTTTATTTACTGGTACATCCACCCTACCTCCCAACTCTCGCACAATGATTACTCGGTGACTATTCGGAGTAAAAATTTATTCGTTACTCTGGAATAACTTCCCTCTATTCGAAATGTTTATGCGAAGATTGTAAGAATTTATTCGAATAATGCCCAACTCTGCTACATGCACACTTGCACTGTTCAATTTCACCCGATGACTCGAGTGAGAGATCGTGCAGAAAAGGGTAGAAAAATAACGATTCACCGTAACGATACTGATTCCCCTTTCGCGGAGTGCCGCTGCTCACCTTACCCCACGCTTCTTCCCCTCCCGGTGGGTGCGTGTATCGGTAATACGAGCAGCTTGAAAGCCGGCCTCTCGATTAGCGGCACGAAAAGAGTGACCCGAGCACGCGAGTGGACCCTTTCAAAACTGGCATGGCGCACGTATCCCCGGAATGTAGGCGCTCTCGAGATTCCCGGCTGAAAGGCAAAGCCGCGGGTAAGCCGCTTTGTAGCCTTAACCGTGGCCGCTTAAGAGGGTGGAAGTATATTATGGGCAATATCACGGATGAATGCCGGGCCAGCGCGAGAAACAGCCACTTGAGGGCGATAATCTCGTTACCGCGGGGGCCACCGTCGGGTCTTGTTTCTGATGTCCAGGCCGCGGAGTGTCCTCCGTGGAATAAATAAAAAAAAAAGGAACGGTGAAGGGTGGCGGACGAGGTGTGGGTGAAACGGGGCAAAGCGAGACGGGGCGGAAATTATGAGGTAGAAACGGAGACGGTGGAGCGAAGGAGCGAGAGAAAGAGAGGAGCGTTTTAACGCGCAGTGTATACAGGATGGAAAATGAGGGACCGCGAGGTGCGAGGAATGGGAGAAAATTTGAGCACGCCCGTTGGTCTAATGCCCGATTACGAGGACGTGAATGCGCTTGTAAGTGAATCACAGGCGTGATTATCCAAGAATTATTGGTTGGAGGGTGGATCGAGGGGGTAATGTCTGTCGGGACGAAAGGGTAGGATGATTCGTGTGATTATTCCACAGAAACGCGTTGCTTTCTTTTGATTTCAAAATATGCCGAGGATATACTCGTTACTCGAAATCAGTGTCAGACTCGACCACGTTTATTACCATCCGAAAATGACCGTCCCGCGAATTCTGCGAAACGGGGGATCGCGGGGACCTCCGGAGCAGATGCTTCGCACCCTCGTCGCGTTATTCACGGTCCCGCCACGAACACGCGCGCGAGACGCTTTAATACGGATGCAATAATATGGTAATAAAGCGAGCATGCGATTCTCGTTAGATCCTGCGACCCCTTTTCCGCCCGGCGGATCCAGCCGACCTATAAATCGGCCGTGACTGCCTGGGGCGGCTCTCGCTACATTAATCGAACGAGATCGAACGTTCCGGAGGCCGCGGTGATCCGCGAGGGGCCCCACGGTGCGCGGGACCGAACGTCGGTTGTAAATCCGGATCGTAAAGATGTCCGTAGTCTTGTAGGAAACGGGGTGAAAATGGGCCAGGCAGTCGGTGCAGCGACACGCTCGATCCCATTGTCTGTCGGCGATTTACGAGCTCCTTTTCCCTCGGCCACTCTTCTCGATCAAGCCCTCCTTGCCGTGGAATCGACGTTTCGCGACGCAGAGGTCTCTATTCGGCCCTGTCATAAATATAGAGGCGCATTGTGGAGCACACGGGGCGAGGATCGGGGCATGGATCTCGCAATCCAGCCAAGGGAAACAGATTTTTGCACGGCCCTACGAGAGAGACACAAAATTTATTAGCTTCTCGCTTCGGGATGGCGGGAAAACGAAGGAAGTGGGATACTGTGGGCACGTAACGACTGTTTCTTTGGATAGAGAATATCTTGCAGGAAATTTCAGTGGGGAATGGTCAAAGTGCAGCAGACAGTGTCACTTAGAATGGGACTATTAAGGGGGAAGCGTTATTTAGAATGCTAAGAATAAGGTTCTCCTCAAAATAATTAATAATTTAAATGACTATAATAGTCACTGAGGAAAACTGCCATAACTCTTTGATCACTTATCACGTAAGGCTGAATCTGGGCCCAAATGGTAGGCCAAGAAACATATTATCTTAAAGCACAATTGTTATTTTTATATCTATAAAAGGTAATTGTAAATTAGGTCAAATGTAAAAAATGATACTTTTCTTCCCTTTTCCCCTATTTTAGTTCACATTCAATCAATAAAAATTGATTTTTTGTCACAAAGTGTTCGATATAAATGGAGATATATGAAGACGTTCAGATGGCCCCGCCGCCGGAGTTGCAAATTTGCGATTATTTTGGAGGCCCCGATTCTTCCCTGAAATAAAATTACCAAGGATTTTCATATTTCTGGTATAATTAATTGTTATTGTTTGAATGTGAACTAAAATGCCCTGAATCTTTAGAAAGGATCCGCTCAACAATTTCTTAGAAAAAATCCCAAGAATCACCTTATTCCTAAATAGGGCGCTCCCTTAACAGTGGCGGATTTAACGGGCTGCCGATGAGCAGTTGCTGCCTGGGCCCCTGCTCAGAAGGCATCCCAGTGCCTCATCCTTAAAAAAAATTATGATTTCATCCAACCCATATCTTTTTTCTGTACTTCTTATACCGAACCCGTTTTTCGTAAACTACCTATTCATTTTCCCCGAACAAATGGACCCCTCAGAACGTTTTCCACCTGAGCCTTTTTATTTAAATCCGCCACTGGCTATTAAGATACTCGCAAAGCTTCTAATTACACCCTCGATGGTCACCATTACCAACGTTTATCGAAGTACGAAAGTTTGCCCAGCAACCGGTCGCGAATTTCTGACGTATCTCCAGTGATCCCTCTCGAGGGACGTCTCGATTCTCTCCCCGCCTTCTGTCGAAATAAAAATCAATTTCCAGCCAGCTCTCGGCGACCTCCGTCGTCGATTTCGAATTACTCCGGCCGACATTAAACGGCTCTTAACCGATCCGCGATACAGCGGGAGCCGGGCTCGTGGAGATCTGCCGCTTTCCCCCACAGAAAGGGGAAGCGGGTAAAAGGTGTGTACTCCGAAATCGAGCCAATATTTATGTAACAGAATCATGTCGCCCCGCGACACCGAAACCTCTCCTTTTCGAAAAGTAAATAAGGATGGATCCTCGGCCGCTTCCGCGTGCCAGAACGAGAAAGAAAGGCGGAGGGAGGACGAAGAAGACGAAAGAAAGGAGGGCGAAGGGCGGACGATGGGTATTATGAAAACGACAAAGGGAGAGAGGGGCCTGAAACTAGTGCATGCTCTGCTCGCGCGAAAGGAACGGGGACGTTGGTGTTGGTGGCACAATACCGCGTTCAAATTAAATTTAAAGTGTCATCCCCCCCGCGGCACGTCATACGAGGTGGGCATTGTGTTGTCGAAGATTCGGGGATGGCAAGGGGTGGCCGCGTCCGTCCGGGGGTTGTTCCTGTCGAATCGCGAGCCTCGTGATTTAAGAATGCGAGACGCTCGATCGAACTTCCCAGGAGATATAGAAGAATGTATGCGAACAATTTTCTTCTCCTTCTTTTCTGTTTGCCGCGGTGCACGGACAGGTCGATACACACACGTAAGAGCATCGAGCGAGACTAAATTTGACGCGTTACGTCCGTCGAGTGATTTTCCCTGCGTAGGAAAAACGGGGCGACCAACGCGTCGATCGATATGGCGAGCAATCTCGAGGAAGAAAGCGATCGAGAAGGAGGCTCGGAGATAAAGTCTCGGGGATTAAAAACAGAGGCGCAGGAAGGGGCAAAGGGGGGCTGGTGGCACAGAGGGCGGCGCGGAAGTGAGAAAGATAAAAGGGGGGTGGCGGAAGAAAAGATCCAAGCTCGAGGAATCGCGTTGGGGAGGAGGGGAGATACACTGGGTCCGAGTTTTTTAACGACATTCTTATTTCTTCAAGTTTTCGCGTCAAAGCGAAGGCCGTTTCTCTGGTGAAAGCCTGGGACCGGAAGTGCACGGGTGCAGTGGACGAGTCTGCGATTTGGGGGCGCGAACTGGCGGAATGGCGTCGTGGAATAAAAGTGTTACGAGATTAAATCGAACGCCCTTTGATCTTTCAGCGATTACAGAGGGCCGCGAGTGCGCTTCGCGAGGATCCTTGGTAGAGACGCCGTTGCTATTCAGGAAAAAGTTTAATTCAATTGACGTTGTTGCTCGCCTCCGAGGGAACTTCGGGTCGTTGTTTAATCGCGGCAGCGAGCCTTGTTTCGCCTTGGTTGTAAATTGGAGAACTTGAGGGTTGCAGAATAACGCACTGGCAAGAATCACGTTTGCGATGCGAGTTGTTTGCGTTGTGAAATTTCAGTATTTATACGCAAGAAATAGTTACCCACTGTTTCTTTATGCTGTATAAAAATCACATTTATATCTACTTCATAAATTTGTAAAAAATAATATTTTTCTTCTTGATTCTCTTCATTTAAACCTATTTCTCTCGAAAACGCTGAAAATGGACATACAATATTTGCGCACTGAGCCATCGATATTGTCGATTCCAACGGCCCGTCCATCCACAAGTGTTCTTCTCTGTCAGAATGGAAAGCGACGCGCATCCAGCACACCTGCGATAATAAAGCAGCAGCAGCAGTCATTCGCGCAAAGTGCATCGAACTCGTACGCAGAAGCGTGCGGACCAAAAACAAAACGGGGAGAAAGGGAAAAAGAATAGGGACAAAAGGAACACGTAGAAGAGGAGGAGGAGGAGGAGGAAATAGACACACAGTCGCAGGAAACGGGACGAGAAAGGCGCGGAGACAAAGGGGTGAATGGGTAGGGAAGAAGGTAGGACAAAAGGCGAGAAGAATTGAAGCGGGAGAGGAGAGACGCGAATAAACGGAGATGGGAACGCAAGACTTGGCGCTGACAGAGAGAGGAGAAAGAGGGGGAGGAGGTGGGCAGATGGAGGGGGGGGGGGCAGAGAGAAATGAAGAGTGGGCGGAGGGAAAAAAACAGGCACTGGAAAAAGTTTTCCACGGATAAAGAGAGAGCGAGTCGCGGGCGGCACTTGTGTCAATTGCCGGTCGCTGTTAGCTTAACATTTCCATTGTTCCTGAAAAGGAGCGTGGGTCGAGTGCTATTTGCTTTCAGACGAGGACGGGCGCACTTCTAATTTCACTGAACAGAAAGCGTGTGTCCCCCCCTCTGCCCCCCTCTTTTCCATTTTCCCCGTCGAGGTCGGCGGCATCGATGCAGCCAATGCTCACTTTGCGCTCCACTCGCGGGCGAGTTGCGAGAGTGAAAAACAAAAAGAGAGGAACGAAGGGACGCGAGCGAGACGCGTCTTTCCGAGCGTTGTTGCTCGAGTGTAAATATCGCTGCACCTTTTGTCGCGGGATCGTAACGACGTAACGGGGCGCATAATGGCGTTTTTTTTTTCGCGGGGCAAGCTGATGGTATTGGGCTTGTTAGCGGTAATCGCAAAGACGCCACGCAGAATGGCCATTGTTTCTGTTTTTCACGGAGTGGAGGGCTTCCGGTGGAGCATACTTCCGAGCGCTGCAGATGCAAGTGCCACGCTGCAGATGAGATCGGAGGGTTTGTTCGAGGATCGACTCGTTGGCTGATCGTTTATTCCGTTTCGAGATACGCTTGTACTGCCCTCTTTAGTTGAAACGTCCTATCTAACGTTTTTTTTTATTTTTCAAGATATGTTGAAATATTTGAAGTTCCACGTGTCTTTTATCTTTTAGGTAAAGTTAGAAAAAATTAGATTGCCCTAAGTTTACGTCAGGTGTTTGATTTTAATGATTTTAAATGTGCTGTGCAGGAGGCAAATTCTTCCAAAGTAGACGTTTGTGAACACGATTTCAAGTGTTTGCCATATTAAAATATCCTATCTTACTTTGTTTAAAAAGTTAAAGTATCCTATCTGATACATTTAATTAATTTCCACATTAATAATACATTCCGGTACACCTATGACAAAAAATTATATTAGACTGCTACGAAATAATGACGATATTTTGTTAAATTAAATGACGAAAAACAATAAAGGCACGAAGGAAATTATTATACTACAGTTTTCTCGGATGTTTCGAAATGCTAGATAGGACGTTTTAACTAACGAGGGCAGCGTAGTCGTTGAGAGTATTTATAGCTGTTCTAATTTCTGAGAAACTGATCAGGATCTGATAGGATTAGGATCAGCCGAGATGAAAACGCGAGTTGCGATTCGCTAAATTATACGCGCTACTTTAAACCGTGCATTGGTACCCAAGCTCCCAAGGGGATTGTTATTCCGAAGCTGCTTCTGAGCTCAGTGGTCCGAGGTTTTAGGCAAATACCTGCCCAGAGCTGTTTGCGATTGCAAACCCAATCGTAACACGAAATAGGCAACGAACCACAGAGAATCCTGGATATACATAGCTAACCGAAGAAATGTCCCTTCAACTGTACCAGGACACGGTCCATTGCTTGCGAATCGACGCTCCCCTTCCGAGCCATCCCGGATTCTCAGCTGGACCAGTGATTATCGAAGCCCTTTCCAACGAATCCTCGAGCAATCAGAAACATTTCGGGTGTAAACAGGTGTTAGATGATACAGCTCCTCGATACTTGGTTAAGTCCGAACAGAGATTTCGCCTTGGGGTGGGTTTTGTGGGCTCTATCCTGCTCACAGTTGTCTCGCAGCCTTCCTACAGGAACCCCCCACTGCCTGAAGACTTGGAGCCGCGTTTGCGTGTATTCTAGTCGCGAGGAGGAGTTACAGAAACGCGCTCGAGAGGGATGAATGCGCCCGACGCACGAGGTATTTGGGGAAGCGTGTCGCTGGCATGTATGGAAACGAACGAGTACATTTCGGCAAGTTTACGCGAGTTACGGGGCCGCTGGAGCTAGAGGGTGCTCTATCTCCCTTCACCCTCCTTCCCGCGTGACTGGTGCATTCCAGTATGCAGGCGGTTCCGTCTCATACGAGAGGCGTTTGAAAGGATCCCTTTGGGGGCTGGTTACGGTGGATGTTAGAGGGTATCGTGGATGCAACGACGACTTCGTTCGACTCGAGCGTGCTGGAATTAGGCGGTGGGTTTTCTTTCATCTAGAAACTGTAGATTTCGCGGGGAAATCGATGCGCCGTGTGGCGCAGCTTATGACCGTTTCGAAGCTATTGCAAAGTAAACGTAATCAGAGTATCATTTGCACCCTCCACTCGAGTCGCTCTCGTAGCACGCGATAGGCCTTGGGTAACATCACTCGAGGCGACCACTTGGAGCTAAAAAGAAGCGTGTCGCCCCCTTGCACCCTTTAAAATAGGCTACGTTCTTACGTCAACGACGGACATACGTGGCGAAGGGAAGTAGGTACAATATGAACGAGCACGCATGATAAAAACCCAGGCTCTATGGACTTCTGTTTGCACATCCGTGCCTGAATAAATACTGGCCCTGCCACATGCCACGCATCCAGCAGCCTGGGTACATGCAAAATGCAAACACTTATTATCAATCGAATTAAAGGGAGCAGCGCACAAAAGCCTTCCGAAAATTTGCGAACCCCCCGCGAACCCTTTTCAAGGACCCGATGTCTCTATTAACGCAACATGTTTGAGGTACGTGTTACGCAATGGGATTTGAGAATTCGTTTTATGTCGCGTTTGTTAAATAGAATTTCTGCGCTGCGCTGTGCCATTTCGACAGGCAATGATGACGCGTTAGTGGAATTCAAATTGTAATGGCGAATGTGAATTTGAATTGTACGCGGCACGCACCGTTTATAGGAATAAATAACAATTTATCGTCGAGTTATTGGGTGTGCTTGATTGCAGATTTGCAGAAGGTTTAGGAGCTCACTGACAAGTCGGATCATATTGCCAGTCCACCCTTCCGGTCCCCTCGACATCCATTACCAACCGCTGGCAGGCTTTCACCCTCGCCGCAAGAAGGTTAACAGCGATCGAACGTTTCACGGATGACAGCGCGATGTCGCGTGTACACGCGAGCATACGTCGCGGCTCATTGCAAGACGATTGCACTAATGGGGGCCCAGAAGTCGCTCTTCGCCACGTGGCCGACCAGTTTCGAGTTGATTTCGTTATGAAAAGAAAAATGTCCCTCGAGGTTTCAAGCTCGCTGATGCATTCAAGTAAATCTATGTAAGCATTGAATAGTACAAGATATTCATTAGATCATTAGGATTCATTAGGATTAGATCGTCAGGAACTTTTGTGTTCGGTGTGTGAAATCTGAAGTAAAATTATCTTCTGTCTAAAGCCACGAATTAAATATTTCCTAACAAAAATTCTGGTAAATCTGCACTACATGAATACAAAGCACAAATGAGAGATGTGCAAAATTTTCATTTAAATCCAATTTCGAATAACGAATAAAAGTTGAAAAATTATTATTCGTCATGTACCTATCGCTAATTCAGGTTAACTTTATTAAACGAATAATCTAAGGTTAAAATAACTCTGGCTCAAATTAAGCAATCACCTCGCGATTACATATCGATACTTTCAGTGCCCAGAAATCTATCACAGAAAACATTTCTACTCAGCGCGGAACGCCAGATTCCCAAGCTCACCGTAAAAAGAATACTTTTTTAAGACACGTTAAAGTTGCCGGTGACAAAAGAGAGGCGCACCGGTACGCATCGCGATCCAGATGCGCCCACTGAGCCGAGATCCTCGCGATAGAACAGGTATTCAGGTGATTACAATCCTACACCCACGCGGAGCCACACGCTGCGCCCATATTACACGTGCACACTAATCGGAATACGGGCATTATACACGCACGCTCTGGAATAGGGACATTAAACACGTGCACACGCTGGCACGAATAGGACTCTGCCTGGGTGTTGCGGCCGTTGCTACAATCGCGATACGAATTACACGGAGCAACCGTGAAGAATGCGGATGCAACGTCTTTATAGATCCCCCCCCCCCTCCCCTCCCCGTTTGGATGCGTCGCGGTTGTCCAGCGCGATTCATCATTCCCAATCTGAATTATTCATTGTACCAGATAATTCTGACGCGGTTTAACGCGATTTGAATTAAACGTCTAAACGCGTCGTTGAAACCCGGCCACGTCTTGAATAGTTCCATCGTCGCCGAGGTTCCTCCCTTTTCATCTTTTTCATCTTTTTCAAGTGGATCTGCAGGATAAAGGGATAGTGGAATATTATGTTACACGTGTTAGATGTCATACGTATATCTTCCCTGCCTGTCTTCCTTTTAAGTTGATACTTTCAGCATCCCTGCTACTTCGTAGCTCTTCCGAGATGTCCCCTAGTTTCACTGGATCATCTAAACTTCTTTTGCCTCCACTTGCTTTTCTTCAGTTCTTTCTACATCCTTGTCTCTGCTTGGCTCTCTCCAGCTGCCCATTGACGTCTTTACTTCTTGCTACCCTTTCTTGGCTTTTCGTGGGTCTTCTTGATTCTCTTGGTCCTTTGTCGGTTGACTCTTTTGTTCTTGGCTTTCTTCTGCCTCCCTTTGCCTTGCCCTATCTCGGGAGACCTTTCAGACTTTCTTCTGGCGCAATAGTGCTGATTATTCTCCAGTTCCATAGAATTTTCTGTAACCCTTGATCTCTGCCACCCATCGTTATACATACGTCATTTCAAACAGAATTCTCTTTCCGTGCGATTAAAGCGCGGCGAAATCAGTCGCAGAGGCAGCGGGTTAGAAGAAATGAATCGAGTCGATCGAAGGAACTGGGTGAAAAATAGGAGAGACTCGTTTCCTAAGCCTTCCACGTTCCTTTCCGTCGATCGATTAGACAAACCTGATAAATTATGCGGAAGCTCTCCCCGGGGCAGCTGCATCTTCCCTTCCCCCGCCCTTCGTTTTCACCCTCCCCCTTTCTATATCTATACGATGGACGACAATCGACAAAAACTGACGGCGGAACGACTGGGGCCATTGTAGGTCGCGGAGTGGAGACAGTAAACAGCCATTGTACGGAGCACAATGTGTTACTACGTCGGTTCGATTCCTTTTTGCGCCAGAATCGTATACCTGTCCTTTCCCCTCGTCCCACACACCTCCACCCACCCTTGCCGTTGCTACACTGATTTTGTCGTCGGACAGAACGATCCTTTCTTGATAACGCGAGCTCCCTTCGTGTCGAGCCAGAGACGGAATTATTTGGCCGCACGGGGCACTAATACAGCGCGTCCACTCAATTTCTTGGGTCGTCTGCCATTGTAATTAGAGCGTACCGGAATTTCTTGGGACGCTTGGAACGTTTAATTAATTGAGGATCGCAGGGATGAAGGCTGTGTGTTTTGAGTGGAAAGGCTGAGAGTGGTTTGATAGCGGTGAGTTTCTTGTGAAGAATAATTATTGGTTAAAAGAAAGAGAATTTTGAAGGAAATTGTAAATGTACTAGATTTTTCAAGGAGTTATGGATAGATGTGAGCTGCAGGGAAGTTAGTAGAAAAGGAATTTCGTGGTCAGACGAGCTTCTGGTTCGACTACTAGATTCCTTTGGTTTTTAATACATATTATCAAAGTGGTGAGGTAAGTTTTAACTGTTTAATTCCTGTTGGGTTATGCGTCTATACATTACTCTATTAAATTTAGACTGATTTCAAGTGCAACCATCCAATTTGTGGTCTTAATCGAAGGAACTTTATAGACTGTACACTTGTCTGACTAGTTAAGGTATTATTCCCCTGGTCCATAAGACGATCGTTATGTGTGTTACAGAAAAATAATAATATAGTTTCGATTATACAGAAACAATCCCTTGATAAAATTGTCAGTTTTCATCAACTTCTCACGTGTCTGACCAGTTACGTATGGTACTACTTAATCTTAACCAGGGCTTCTGTCCAAGCTCCCATAATCACGACTTCTACTTTAACTCTTTCTAACTCAGAATACATTCAACTTCAGATTCATTTACTGCACGGGTCGATTGATCCTGTTTTCACAGATAGTACCCAGAAGCTGGATAACTTTTCCTGCAATTTCCTGCTATACATAGAACAGAATTTCGATACTTCAAACTTTGGCCGATAAATAAGGCATTCTCGTCCCACTGTGCGTCGTTTGGTGCAACGTTTCCACCAATTCAACTCGAAATCAACCCCAACCAAGCTTCTACCCCCTATCACGCCACGATTTCAAAAAAATTTACGCCCAACAACGGAAAATCTCGGCCCATCCACCAAAGACCATGAAATTCAGTTTTTAACCGGAGGAAAGGTCTCCCCGGGGGAGAGCGATGAAAATCGCGGAGGGATCAAAACACTCGACGCAGTGAGAGCAGTGGCAGGGCTGGCAGCGGTGTCAGTGGCTCACAAGGATCACGACGCAGCCATTCGTTATCCTTGCACAATGGCCTGTACAATGGGGACTGGTTTTCGCGCACGCTTATGACGTATTACGGGAGAGAAGCGGAAACGTATGTTTTACCCCAGTTTCCCCCGTTTAGTGGGCATTTAGTTCGCTCCACTGGTTCGTATTTATTTTTTTCTCCCCCACCACCGACAACTCAACTCACCCTTACGCTCGTCTATCCCCCGTTTCTCTCCTTTCGACGAAACGACGAGGTATCTGTCTTCCTCTTTCACCCCCTCTCCCCACCCCCCCCCCCTGTGCCACCGCTCCACGCTGACATTTATCATTCGAGAATACCGTTGGCATCGTGTCGCTCGATATTATGGCTGTTAACGTGGACGTAATGGCATTATCTGGCCATTGTTCGAGGCAGGACACGATGGGGATGGGAGCAGGGTGGCCCGCCGGGGGAGGAGCTGCTAATTTGTGAAAATCAGACCGCCGGCGATCGTCGATACCGCTGTTATTTTAGTAATGACCTTCCGGGGGCGGGATTTTCGGCAGCATTGTGCTCCTAGTTGCGTAAAAATAATGGAATACCGGTGTACGGGGATTGGTGCGTCGGTTTGCGGTGCGTGGACAACGCGAACGCTCGCTTCGGATGATTATTTATTCGAATATCGTTAAGGGTGACTCGCGGGCTTCTGCGTGCATTTGACTAAATTCGCAGTAGCTTCATAGAGAAGCTTCATTGTGGCCGTTCCTTATCACGCGTCACGTTCACGGCCCAAAGAATATCCGCAGCTACGATCTAATAACCGCGGAGTAACAAGGGGGAAAGACTTTGGCCAGTGTCAATTAACGTAGCGGCGACGAAAGGCGCAGCAAGGGAAAAGAGTTTCGGTTGGTAGCGGCGAACTTCGACGAGGCCTCGGCGGAGCCCTGGCCAGAAAAGACAGAGAACAATGGCAACCAGCGCGGCGGTACAAGCCACTAATTATAAATCCATTGTTGAGGCCGTTTTTTTTTCGCCAGCCGTACTTCCTGCCCGGTCCTGGAAACGCGAGAGAGAGAGAGAGAGAGAGAAGGGGAGGGGAAGTATTCTCTCTGTGCTGGCTGGTTGCCGTCGTAATGCTGGCATTGTCTCGCCATTGTCGCGACATTGTCGCACGATAAAGCGCCAAGACAAAGCCAACCCACAAAGGTCCTGCCTCGCGTAACAAGCAGTCTTTGTCTTTCCTCTTGTAGGCCATCCTTGCCCTTCCTTCTTTTTACCTCCTCGCTACCAGCTCTGCCCCCCCAACCTGCTGCGCTTATCGAACAAGGATACTTTGTTATTCCGGGGAAGGACATTCGACGGAGTGTTGCTCCCTTCGTGATTAATTGTAAGAATCTTACGAGGACAGGGAATCGTTAATGGGGACGTATTGACACCGAGAGAGAGCGAGAGAGAGAGCGAGAGAGAGCGAGAGACAGAACAGCGGGTGCTGGTTAAAGTAGAGTAGCTACAGCTTTGGTACGACAAAGATTCTTAACCCTTCACTGACACTCTGGATGTGAGCCACACGTAAGCTGATTTTGACGCTCTGAAAACTATTCTTTTTCTCAAAATATTACCTATATCCGAGCAACAACTCTGTAAATTTTTAGCTTCTAACATTGAAATTTGTAAAAGATACAATTTTTTAAAGATTTTCTTCCTTTTTTCTCGACATGTAATCTAGAATTTTTTTTTACAGAAACTGTGGTTAAATTTCGATCAAAAAACTATTAGAATGCATTCTAGAGATCTTGAAATTGACCCATGAATATTGTCATAACATTTGGATTCTTTAGATGAGAAAGGCAGTCGTTCAAAAATTGCTCTGGGTGTGAGCCACCCAGGTATGTTAAAGTTGATCGAAAAAGAAGGTTTGTCAACGAAGGGTTAAGGTAATCGTAATGCAACTCTTTGATATCATGACTTGCCGAATTTTGCGGCGTGATTACCAGAATGACCCGTTAAAGTACTTTGCAACATCGTACTTTATTTTATAGCTGCAGTGATTTATCCTGAATAAATACTTCCATCCTACTTCGTGGATGTTTTACCATTGGCACACCCAGAGGGTGGGGGACACGGAGCCATGACACCCCCCGAAGAAGGGGCTTTGTAAAAAGAGAGGAAACCTCGATTTTAATCTATAAATAAATTTTTATAATCACCTACTGAATTTCATTGAACTAGCTTCGCAAATATTTTTATCCGTTCATCTCGGCTCCCTCTAAGATTAAATCCTGAGAGCGCCACTGTCCCCTACAATAGGCTTTCATCTGCAACATAGTTGCTTCCTAATTCTGATCTAGCCTACTTCCTTTATCTTCTTCGGCAACATTTATCCCCCGCCAAATTCCATCCGTTTACCAGCTGTTTACCCTGTCCCCCGTGTATGCGAAAGCTGCAGGGCGCAGTCGATCATTCCGATATAAAAGATAAGTTCACGGGACAGGCAGCGACGCTGGGAGTGAGGAATATCGGCGATGGTAGACATGGGCTGCCGCCGCGAGAGTGCCCATGTCCCTATCAGCCCGATAACGAGTTAGCGTTCGCAGTGTTGTATGGTTGGCTTCAATGTGCCTCGACAATGTAGCCAACGTTCAGGCATTCAGCGATAGACAATGCGGGGAACATAATGTCATAATGGAGCGGGGCGCTCAGCAGGATCCACCAAGAACACAGCGGAGAGAAGGAACGGGAGAGTCGGAGATAGAGAGTGACGGGGCGTCGAGGTTGGAGCGAGACAGACGCCGAGGAGGGTTGCTTAGCGGCAAGTACTGGCGCAAGTATAGAAAAAGGGTTGCCAGGAGGACGAATAAGGGCGGATCGAGTCGTTCGGGGCTGGGAAAATTGAGTTTCGTTAACTGTCCATGATCGAGGACACTCGGGGACCTGGGCTCTCAGCGAGGGGAGGAAGTTCGAACGATCCTGAGGCAATATCTTGATCCTCCCCCTCGAAATCATTCAACATCTATACGAAATAGTTTTTCCGCATCATCGATAGTTTCGAAGATACAGAGGCTTATATCGATCGAAATGGAACACCCTGTATCAGAGAGGCACTCCGCGAGTCCCCGCGGCTTCGTCTAATTGTCATTGTCAGCCGTTAGGTAAACCACCCTCTGTCGAAGACCGATAAGAGGGTTGCCTGCTGACTGCTAGCCGCCATTAGCGATCCACCGTCGATCCCTCTCTGCCAACCCCCTCTTTCCTCCCCGCCCCTAAACCCCTCGATCGCCGATGGAATCGGGGCAACTAAAGCGGGCTGGAATCGTGCGACGTCGACGTCGACGTCTACGGATCCGCTTCTATAACGGTCGCGTTCGCGGGGGTGTGCTCGATGTATGTATACAGTCGGCGTGTTACGGGTATAAAATGGGGGATGATTAAAATAACGAGGCTGCGAGAGAGGGTGTCCTCTAGAGATTCCCCTCGTGCTTGCCCAGGGAAGGCGAGCGAGGGAGGAAAGGGAGGAGGGGCGAGTCGCGTTGCGAATCGAGGTGGTGATGGGAACAGGGTCGGCGGGGAGGGGAAGGGGCTGATATTGTGCTGAAACAATGTGGCGCCCGACACCCCTGTCGGTGGTACCTCGTACTGGCGAGCACAACATCAATTGACGCCCTTGCACCGACTCAAAACCTTCAACCCCCCTCCCACCCGCCCTACCCAGCGTCTTTCCAAGGCAGCTAGACACTGATGGCTGGAGAGCCTGGATAAGGAGAATGACGTTGCCTGCATCAATGGTCACCTCGCTGGCAGACCTGGAACTGTTGCCGCGAAGATTTCCACGGGGGAGAGGTGGTTGAAAGTATGGAGCCAGGCCTCGCGGAGTGTAGCATACGGTGGGGAAAGAAAGTGAAAGGGGCAAGAATGGGGTGGTTCGGCGAGTGGTCGTTGAAATTAATGCTGGCTCTTTGGAATCTGAGAGACTAGTCTTGATGGAGATTCTTATCAAGTATATGCATCCGGGGATTGAGAAACTTGTATCTATTTGTTTCCTTCTTTGTATAAAAAAAATCGTGGAAATTTATCAGATTAGTCGAGGGCGTTACGGACTGCCTGATGGCGGATGTTCTGAATTTTATATAGCGGAACAGTTTCGCGAATAATTTCGAATAATTCGCGCATAATTAAAGATTCTAACAACTTCCGCTTGCAAGACTCGAGATATGATCGCGCGTTCCTGGTAGTTCCCTCGAGTGTACACGTCGAGTAGGTATTCCCGAGCCATTTCTCTCGTGGAAAGTCTCATTACGTTCGGCGAGATGGATGAATCTCGTTATGACTGCGAAAACTATGTAACTGGGGGGGTCGTAAATAGATTAAATTCGACATCCTGAAATTCCGGAGGTATAATCTGCCAGAGCCGGCTGGCTAGTTAAGATTACATTGATACCAGAAAAACCTGTCTCTCTCCTTGATCGATTTTCAAGAAGATAAAATGTACCTATTCACGATGAATACAAAATCCTGTTCTGGAATTTTTTTTAACAAATTCCTAACTTCATTTCGTTACACGCGTTGCCCAACCTTCTCCACACCTTTACAGCGCATAGTATTTGCAACAATTATATTCAGGACTAAAACGTAATGCTTTCAAACGAATCTCCATTCACCGCGATAACATAACTCCCAATTGTATAGTTCTATGAAAGCTTGCTACATTGTAACAGTGAAAACCCACGTATAATAAAAGGAATTCAACACGTGCCTCCCAATTAACGATTTTCGAATATATCCCGAACAGACCTCAGTACATCGTATCGTTATCCTTTTCAAAAAAATCAATTACACCGCTCTTACCAAAAACAAAGTGAAAATTCCCTACAATCCAACCGACTCTACTTCAATCTCTGAGGTCCACGTCGCCATCCAACGCCTGCGAACATCCCCCGTCGTCGTTCAAGTGAAACACACAGCAACAAGTCATCCACCACGATCCTTCCCACGACCCAAGCACAATTCGCCAAAAACTTGGCGAGCAACCTGCAGCATCGCTGTCCAAAAAACCACCCCTTTTAAGTTAACCTTCCAGGGTGTCATTTCTCAGCCCTGGAACGTCTCATTACGCGTGGGGGGGGGGGGGGAGGTGAGACGAATGGGATCTCGTTACGATTACAAGGGCGAGCGAGGGGGTTGGCGATAGTCGTCGTCGTCGCCAGGCAGAATGGACGACGAGCGACGTAACCAGCGTTATTTTTTTCTCCCTTGCTCCCGGATAGAGGAGCCACCGGGTGCTGGCTGCGAGGGAGAGACGAGGAGATCGGATGACGAGCACGGGGTAAGCGGGGAAACGAGAGAGAGAGAGAGAGAGAGAGAGGGAGGGAGGGGGGCAGGAGAAATAATTTAAAAGCTGAATTGAATTTTTCGTCCTCGGAGTCTTTCGTTCGGGCATTGGGAGGCGGACAATGGCTCAATGGCGATGTATCAAGGAAAGTCGACTCGCGGGAGAGGCCAGCATTGTATCGGCCTTTCCTCGTGCCTCCCTGCCTCTATCCGAGCGGCACACATTCACCCCGACATCCACGATTTCACTCACACCGACGCCTTCTTCGTCGGCTCCTCGATGCAGGTCCACTGCACGCCCGCTCCTCCCTTCCCACTCCCCCCGCCCCGCTATCGCCTCACCTTGATCCCGCTGGCTGTGCTACATCCAGATGTATCCTGCCGTGATGTTCGAGCGGGCGTACGCGAGCACGGCGCCACGACACAAGCACTCCGGGCACAGTGTCACAGGCGATTCCGTTGTACCAGCGGCTGTATAATATCCAGATAACGACGCCCATTCGCTCTCGTCTCCGTCTCTACGCGAGGGCTGCCGTTCCCACGTGGAGGAATCGTTCACCCTTGCACACGGGGTGGCTGCGTCAACGTGGAACGTCCTCGGATTAGAGCGACGCGAAGGAACCGTAAGGTTGCCGGCGTATTTTGCTAACGTATTAGGGGTGGTTTTCCACGGGGTGCGAGTCTGTTTCGTTGGTAAATACGAGTGTCGAGAAGCTGATTCTCGGCTGGAGATAGAGGGAATATTCGAGCATAGGAGACTTCGGGGTGTAGGGAAAGAAATGAACTACTTGGAACGATTTTGGCACTTCCACTTTTTCGCGTATAACTTCCAAAATACAACAGACAGAAAAAATGTTTCCAATAAACGTTTAATGGGGCAATAAGTATTTTTTTATAAATTCTTTTGAAAATTTTGTTAACGCAGGTTTGCAGCGCTTATTGCATCATTAAACTGTTGTTTGAAACATGTTTTTGTGTCTGTTGTACTTTGAGAATTATACGCCAAAAAATGGAAGTGCCAATTTGACTTTGAGTTTAGTTTTCACCCCCTGAAATAGCGACAGGGTCCAAATGAAACACACCGTTGTTCTTGTTTTGAGTCACTCTAAAAACCCACAAAGTAGCGTTATAATCGGTGAATCCGTCGCGGTGTTCCCTTGTTAATATCATTTAATAGTCTTCTAACTTTAGTTGTTCGGTACAAAATGGTTAGAAAAATGTTGCACTGTTCGATCGTTCAGGGATGCACCCCTGAGTGTATAAAAATTTCTAACTAGAATCCCCACCCAGCAATGTTATCCTCTTTAAACACACACGGAACAAACATCGAACCATGCACCGTTGGAGCTCAGTCCTCCTCGCGATTCAAGGAGCCGAATAAATACTGCCAGTACATCCTGCGATTCTTCTTGGGCCGAGCTGACGGAACTCGAGCCTCGGGGCATGTCGTGGCAGCCAACTAACCCCGGTTCCGCCCTTCGGAAGCCGCGGGGGAGGAGAGGCCAGGGCCATTCGTCTTCGTAGAACAAAATGCGGCGATCTACTTTCCTGACCGAATGCGAATCCAATGCAAATCCTACGGCGGATCTCGACAATGGGCGACCTAGCGATATGGTAATGTCCTCCTACGTCGATTCCAAAGATCGACCCTGTGTGTGCGTGCCCGCGCGTGTGCAAGCCAGACCGATGTAGTCCACGTTACGCACACGACACTCTCCTGTTACGTACTCGTGAGAAGGGTTTGTGGAAGAGATTGCGAACGCGATACCGGTGGGCGTACGTGGATATTGCGTTGCATTGATAATGTAACGGTCGCGTACTCTTGCACGGATACGCGCGATGAAGATTGTCGACGCATTCGACCGCTCCGGGAACGCGCATAAAGCTTGAATGCGGAAGAATTGATGAAGAGCGAACCTCTTGACGAGCTTTCTCGGCAGGAATTTTGAAGGAATATCTTTTCCTTCCTGCGGGAATTAGAAATTATACTTCCCGATCTGTGGGCATTTGGATACTCGTTGCAAAGACGTAAGATTTTGAGATCGAAGTGCCGTAGATATAACACTTAACTTTCAATTAGCTTTAATTTATACCTATGTAATTACAATCTATTTCAGATTCGCTGTAATTAAAAATTGATTTTAAACGAGGAGAGGGCATTTTTAAACGACTCATACAGATCTAAGTCGTATGATTTCGGTTTAAAAAGAGAAACTACCCCTAACTCGCAGTGAAGGGAGGAGAAACGGAAAATTCCTGCAATTTAATTAACAATTTCTCACATTACCCTGGAGACTCGGGGCGGAACAAAGGGGGCCAGAAAGAATTACAGGAGCATAACTTTTCATTCGATCTCTCATCCCCGCCCGTCGCTGTCCCGTTTATCCCTTTGTCTCCCTCTCTGCTCTTCCGCCGGTTCTTTCCCTCTTCTCGGGGTCGTCTCGCGCCCGCGCGAAGAGGCGAGAGATCCGGCCACCGAAAGGTACAAAGGGTGGAGACAAAGGGAAGCGCCGCCCTCGAGATACTAGAACAATGGAGGCCGAACAAAGGGCTGATGCTGGAAATTTAACTGATGATCGAAAGTGTCCCCCTTGGACCAACTATTTTCCATCGAGCCTGTTCCCCGCTCGATAATGCTCATTCTTCGGGACACCCAACCTCTCTACGTCGCCTCTTTCTTTCTCCGAGAATAATACGCCATGGAACTAATAAGCCCTCCGGATCGAGCGAAAGAATGAATTTACGTCACCATGGTAATTATTCTCAGATTCCAAGATTTCTGTAGATCAAATTCTCTCGTTGCCTCTCTGGCGAAGCCGAGAAATAATTATCGGGTGGAAACGCGAAACGTTGCCTGCGGGAATTTTGTTTCTTTGCTCTTCAGAATTGTTATAGAAATGTGATGTACCTACTATATTTAACTTTGACACGATTCTCTATCTTTAATTACTCTGATACAATTTAACGCCAACATCTCCTGGCATCAGGATTCCTGTGCAGATATTGCTGACGGTCGGACGATGGTTGTTCAGTAGAATAAGCGTGAACTTTGCACCCCGGGAAGAGGGTTTCGCTTAATTCTTCCAGGAATGTGGATTCATCCCTGGTAGATAAAATAAACAGTGAGACGAGCCGGATGCTGCGATAGTCGAGTATCGGTAGCTGGTCACTCCCTTGAAAAGAGTCAGTTTAATGGAGATCGAGTGTTTATGAGAGGGCTCGCGTGAGAGGGTCCAGGGAGACGGAGAGAGAAAGGGGAGAAGGAAGGAGGATACGCGTGGCAAAGTTGCCCGTCGAACCGGAACTCAAGAGCATACCCCGTTGCTCGTGTACCGGCTGGTTCGGAGTCACTCCGATAAAAACTGTCAAACCACTGTGTACTCCTCTACGTATAGGGTGTAAAAAATGGAACTGCTATGGCTTTAGCGGGTGAGTCGCCTATTGATAAGAATAGACAAAACTATGCGCAATTAGAATCGAAGCAGAAGTGTGGGATCTGGTTTAATGGAACAACACAGGAGCCTCGACACAGTTCCACGGGGAGGGACGTGGAAGAAGTTCAGCGTAGAGAGAAGAGAAATGCAAGATTAGTCACCTATGAATTTCTAAATAATTTCTGCACTTTGCAAAGTTATATGTACCTCAAAATTGCCTCCATACTTATTAACGGCGAACGTTGGGTTATGTTCAGTATTACTTTCTACTGAAATATTAATACATTTTTTAACATAAGGGTTTTGTGCATATATTTTACGGCTTCGCTAGAGTTTTCTGAAGTTAGGTTTTAAGTCTCGTAATAATCCGTTAATATTTACTCAAGTTATCGCAAATAATTAATTTCCGCAATTTTCTTAGCGTTTGGACAATAATTTTTTCAATTTTCGAGCGCTACACCCCTTATTGCATCCGAACCCTCAATTATGTGAGTCGTCCCTGTCAACGACGAAAACCATTTTTCCCGGCACCTCGGGAGAGGTGGTTCGATGTCATGACTTCACTTTTCAACCTGACTTACAGTAAATATTGTCTTAAAACAAATATCGACCAGTTTTTCTGAATCGGCATAAAATTCTGAAGATATAGGTTTGTTTTGATAAAATAAGTAATATCTGTATTAGTGTTAATATCCATTTCATATTATCGTCGACCGCGTCTCCCCGATTTACTATATTGCATTTTTTAGAAATACAATCTCAAAGACAACAAAAGTCAGTAAAATTTCACACACGGTTTCCTTCTACACCGTCTACCGGGGCTAAATTCTCGTCAGTACCCTGAATTCCCCGACTATTCTAAATTCCGCGCACTGCCGCGAAACTTTCCAAGCATTGCGAAAGATTATTACTGCCTCCGATGGAACAGGAGGACGCGTTGAAATGATCAGTCCCTATCAAACGACCATAAACGGCAACCTCCACCTCGGGTTAAGCTCCCCGCGAGACTCAGCCCCTGCTCAAGTAACGACATCATCCCCCGGGGAATCCGGCTGGGAAGAAAGCGGCTCCGAAATCAAGTCCGCGGTCTCGTTGCTTCCAAACACGGGAGGTCTCCGAGCGAAAAAGGAGGCGCCCCTCGCGATTCCTAATCAGAGATCAGTCCACCGGCTCGGCGCGGCGTCGCGGCGACGACAACGTGAACGACAAAGCGTCGACAATGCCGGGTCGAAGGACGACGAGGGCCACCCCGTGACGTCGCGCGGGGAGGTTTGTGTGTGTTCGTTGTACGGGGTGCGTTTGTACAAATGCAAAGGCGGGCAGGCGAACACGTGAAATCGATTTCAAGCAAATAATCGGATACTCGGGTTGCGGGGAGGGGGGGGGGGCGGGGGTGGGTGGGTGGGAGGGAGGGAGGCGGCTACGAGGC
Source organism: Andrena flavipes (assembly GCA_963971345.1). Classification (NCBI taxonomy): domain Eukaryota; kingdom Metazoa; phylum Arthropoda; class Insecta; order Hymenoptera; family Andrenidae; genus Andrena; species Andrena flavipes. The sequence goes on from OZ020481.1 coordinate 39,267,326, forward strand.
TACGCGTGGTATGTAGTACGTGTGTGTTCGTGGAAGAAGGTGGAGTGGCGGGTGAGAGTGGGTGGAGGTAGAGAGAAGGTTTGAGGAAGAAGAGAAGTCGCGCTGGGAGGACTGGGGAGAAACGGAGGAGGAAGCAGAAGAAGTAGGAGGAGGAGCGTAGTCGCATAATTCAGAATCGACAAAGCGGCAGATTATGGAAATAGAGTCCCCGACTCGGAGCCGCAGTCCTCTCTCTTTCACCCTCCGCGTTGCGCCACTCTCTCTCCCTCTTTCACCCTCCCTCTTTCCACCTTCTTCTCCTCCACCTACGAGCCCTGTTCTCTTCTCTCTCTCTCGCACCTTCTGCCAGCGTTGGAAGCCGTACGGTGTTACCATGACGACCATTGTGCCACTCTCTCTTCCACCTCCACCTTCACTCCACCTTCTGGCTCCCCCCTTCGTACACCCACGCTCCCCGGCTCCAACAGCGCCTCCAACATCCCCCTCCCAAGCCGGCGACTACAGCGCCGCCGTGCCCGCCCCCCTCTTGGCCGCCCAACAACCGATCCAGCAACCCCACCGGTGTGTACCTCATCTCTCTAACGACTTGTTGTTAATGTTGTATCAACTCACCCTGCAAACAGGCCCTCTCTCGCTCCTCCACCCTTCCCAGCTGTCTCTCCCTTCCTCCTCCCGGTGTCTTCCCTCCCTTCGTCTTGCCCGTGCCAAACCCCTCCCGCGCCATCCTGCGCCCGCTGTCTGTAACCCTAGCGAGCGCGTCAGTTGAGCGTGTGCACCAGGAACAGGCGACGAGAGGGTGGATATGCACGGAGGGGGTTGCGCTCTTTCCAAGGAGTGACTGGTGTTCGAATTTTTCTGCCGTTACGTTTCCCTGCTTTCACGGCCGTTCCCAGATACTCAGCTTCTCGTTAGGCCTACGTTCCGTCACGCGGTACCTGAAAATGGAATTCATTTGGAGTTCCTTGCACTACATATTCTACGTATACATTTCAGCCACCCATGTGCCCCTGAAGGGTGGCAAAGATTCTTAAGATCCTTAACTCTCCCTCTATCAAAATTCAGGCTGGATACCTCACGCAAACTCATTTAGCTATACTTGCAATTCTATACGAGTGTCTATCACTGTCCTCCATTCCCGCAGATCATCTGCCTGGTACATCCTCGAGCTTCCTGCAGCAAAGCAAAACATCGCTCTAGGATAAACAAGGTCCATCATCGATTACCTCACTCCGCTCGAAAGGATTCGTCGGGAGGCCCAAAGAATAGGACGCGACACCGCATGATTCTGCGATACGGAGCTCCGGTTGCAGAAAATCCAGCTCAGGGGGAAAAAAAGGTTCACGGCACGTCACTATAATTAATGACCCGCCCGGTTGTTTCATCTCTGCCAAACGGAAGACGGTTCTTGCAACCGGTCCACCGGAAAAACATCGTTTACCGGCGTGACGTTGGCAAAGAAGTCTCTTTGCTTTCACAATCGGGCACGTGCGAGTTGACGAATATTCAAGGGTTCGAGTAACACTCAACTACCACTTATCCATGTATCACCTCTATCTACCCTGCTACATCAGTCAAACAACTCATTAACCCCGTTGCATTAAACAAAAATATCAAATCCATCAAAAGCTGACTCGCTCCACCCTGAAAGGAACTGGTCTCCATCCCCTACGTGTTCTTCCGAAATTATTACCAACTAATCACTTCTTCCAGCAATCAAACGAGCATCCCCTGCCTCGAATCTTATTCTCCCATTTCACTCCTGCGACGTTGATCGCGACGCCAGGCGTCGATACCCGCGTTCCCGGGCGTTTCTTCTTTCCTCTGCTCGAAGAGAGAACACGGCGCGGGGTATCGAGCCGCGTCCGGATGCACGTAATCGCGTCGACAATGAGCGCAGTTAGCGTACAAGGTGCGCATATATCGGGACCAGGGTAGACGCGGCGCGGGGGTGCGGACGGGGCGTCGTCGTCGCGTTCCATTATATAATGACACAGAACGGATTAATCCTAGCGTCGGCGGTGGCGTCGCGGCGGCAACTCGGCCAGCATAATAGATATGCTCTTTCTTTGTTTCGTGCGCTCATAATGGCCGCGCCTCGCAAGAAAACGCGGAACACGGGGCATTATGCAGCCCGCCGACGACCAACGAGAATAAACCGGAGTCTGAATGGCTCTCTGAGTTTGTTTCCTTCCCTGTCCCCCTTCTGTTCCCACCACCACCCCCTTTCTCCCCTTTCTTTCCGCTCTTTCCTTTTCTTCTTACGCTTTTGTAGCAGAGATGCGCCGCGCTGACTCCGTTTTCGTGCGCCCTTTGTTTCGCCCGATGCAGTCGCGGCCGACGGGGGTGATCGGCAAGACCGATCGAGATCGGGAGGGTGGTTCCGTGCTCTGATTCGCGATTTCGTGTCTCGGTGTCACTCGGGGGAACAGCCTCTGTTAGCCGCTATTCCGTTCCGGGATATCGAGATTCCGGTCCAATTGACTTTCAACCGATTTTTTTTTACTATCGACGCTTCTACCGAGCACCCGTCGAGCATTTTCCCAGCAGTATTTCAGAGAGGGGTTCGCTCGCGGGTGGAGGGACGCGACGGCCGTTTTCGAAGTAAGTCGACAAGCGCGACGATTTATGCCGGCTGTCGTAGATATAGCCCGTGCAGGAATAGGCATAAAAGTCCTGCGACAGGACTCGGGGCGAGAGCTGGGACGCGCGCGGCCCAGCGGAGGATTAGGTGGCGGGTGAATGGGAGAAAATGCGAATTGATACGGTCGTTAAGAAGACCCTCCTTTCAACCGTAGATCCGCATGAACGTACGCGTGCAAAGGAAGAGTCGCTGGGTGCGGGTCCACTTCGATCCTTTATTTTCCATCCTCCCCCACCTTTTTCGTTTTTAGAGCACGACCCCTGCGCGATTTATCTCGCGTTCACCCCCGGCCTGCCTCTACTTTACGATTACTCGGAGGGGGACAGGTGAGTCTCGCGATGCGAGACTCTCTTCCTCCTCTTTCTCTCGCGAGCCCATCCAGGCTAGAATTATTCTGTGCGTACCGCTTCTGGGAATAACCGAACACTCGCGCGAAAACAGAAACTGCGTGGCTCGACGCGCGGAGCCAAAAACTCCGGATACGTACTTCTGTAATAATTCCGTTGCGGTGCCTCTTGACCGATTTTATTCCAACTCGCGGCCAGCAGAATCGTCGAGTAGCTCAGACCCCCGCTCCAATTGGCGAAGAAAGGGGCGAGGGAAAGAACTTTAAGCAGCCACAATGGGCCGCGATTTTCAGCAAACTTGGCCGACCGTAGAGGATACGCGTAAGCCGAAGGAATAGTTTCTGCCCCCGTTTATCCCCAGTTGAAAGGTATGCTGGGGCCGAAAGCCAACTTGGACCACGCGCGCTCTTTCGCCGTTAACTCGCGGAAATGATCCGAAAGATCCGCGGGCGCGAACTCACCCCCTACCCCTCTGGTATCTGGGACGAGCATCCCTGTCGGTCGTTACGCGAAAGAGCCGTTCAACTTTCCGTTTCCCGTCCCGCCGCAACGGATCGGAGCTCTGCAACGAAAATCGCGCTCGGTCCTCCTCTCGAGACTAAAATGCCCTCGTAAACAGCCTAATCGAGTGACTCCGGCTGGAGAGGGCGGAGAGTACGCCCAAAGTACCTTCGAGTACCTCGGGATCACGACCGGGGATTGTTGCCGTTCTCCCGCCGGGAAACTTTCGAACTTTTCGGTCGCGACGAAGAGAGTTCGACGGTTAGTCGGTGAAATAATGGGCACACGGAGGGTGGAATTGCTACTTCTGCTATTGGACACGCGACTGTCAGGGTTCTCGGGGTGAATAAGGTTAAAGTCTAGAAGAATCTATCCGCTACTCCTACCCTCTTGCCAAAATACCCGCAGACTAACGCTAACAATAAGCAAGAGCAGAAAAGTTTCAAGCGCCGAGCGGCCCCTTCGAAGCAAAGCATCGCAAATTAGAGCTTCCCCTCGAATCTCTAAAGCGAGCTAGAAGAAACAAAGACCGAGTTAGCAAATTGTCTCAGCGGTGTTCTCTCCGCGGCGCGGCTAGGCGAGCCAGAGAAGGGATAATTAGAGGCAGCCGAGATTCTAGAGACCGCGAGTGAAAAGGGCACATCGCGACGGAAGCCGGCAGACCGGCTTACAGGGCACGAGGCTTCACAGGAGCAAGTGCCAGGAACGATGGCCTCGGAGCCAGGATAATGGGTAATTACACCGTCTCCCTCCTGCTTGGGGGGATGAAGGGCGGGGGCCGAGGGTTGCGCGCGTGCCAGTTTTCGACGGCGACGACGGCGGGGCCCATTTGAATCCAGAAAATATGTAAATCCACCGTTTATTAAGCCATACGTCGTGGCTCGCCGTTCTCTCTGACCGTGGGAAAGGGGCTGAAAGGGCGGGAAGGGAGGAAGACAAGTCGAACGGAGCTCGGCGAGTCGCACGTAGCCGCGTTAAAAAGCTACGGAAACGTCATTCTTCCGCGGGGACGATTGTTGGACGGATTCGTCCAGACCGAGTGTGTTCCTCGCCCCCTCCTTGGGACATTTTTCTCTTGCCCCGTCGAAATGGGGCTCGTTTGCGTTAACACCGCGTGCCCGCGTGATAACGCGACGGGTTCCATTGTCCCCCGATTCTCGTCCTTGGTAAATGGATCTTGCGGGGGTGTGGCGGCGCGGATGCGAGGGTGCAGTAAGACGGAAGGGTAGTTTCGCCCGGTGAATATGGTGCGCACGGTTCGCTGCGACAAACGGCGGCATAATGCGGCCCGAAACAATGGCCGTTTGTCGGCGAATTGTTCGTTCGATGCGTGCGACATACATTTTACGTTATTTTATATGCAAGGCTTATATACAATCGGGCTTCGGGTTTCGCGCACGCGAAATGAAACGAGGCAAGGGGGATGGAAACGCATTGTCCCCGGGCCGCGGTGACAAAGCCATTGAAATAAGAACGGGGAACGGGGATTGTGTTACATTGAAAAATTACATTGCCCGGATAAAGGCTCGCGCGATGTTGTGGGCTCGTTTCTGTTAGTCGCCAGCTTTATTTTCTTCTTTCACCGCGCTCCGGTATTGCGCCGGTCTTGAGCTGCAGCGTGAACACCGGCGAGTAGATTTTACCACGGATAAATTCGCGTAGGTATTTTCGGAAATATAATAAATCTTGGAAATGGCGTACTGCGAAGAGACGAAGGATGTACCTGGTGGTCTACTTTGCGTTGGTAATGAGAATCTAAACAAAGTGGAGCTGAGTTACGCAGCGCCTTGACTCTTTACTATCAGGGAATCCTTGAAACAAAGTTTGCAAAGGGGAACATACGTGAAATATCCGTGACCGTGCGTGAAAATTCCACGTGAAACGCGGAACACTTGTAGTGAAGGGGTGGCCGCGGGAGAAACGGTGGCTGTCGAAGGGACAAGAGGGGCACCGTGGACGATAGACAGACCCATATCGAATCTGCATGCCAAAACCACCGTCTCCCTTGGATGCCAGCAATACCGGGGCCGATTCGTACAACGCGGTGGGCTCCTCTCCTTTACTTGGACGCAGTCAGGCGAACATCGCGTGCAAGGGATGAAGTTTGTCGCGTGCTGGATAGAGAATAATTCCATTCAGCAAATTTTCCGACTGACCGACCGCTCGCTAAAGGGAGCTTTCGATTCTAAGGACAGCGGCTGAAAGTATGGAAAATTCCAGCGATCCGCGGCTTCCGTCGTGTGGTTGAATTCTCCGAGTGCATTATCGCTGGGAAGTCTCTTGGCACTATCTGAATAAAAAAGCAACGTGACGGAACAAGATTAATTACTGTATTAAATATCTCCCTGAATACCATGTAAAACGCAAGCTGCCACAGATTACACATAGGAAATATTTACCCACTGCGTTTTCGTTGTATTTATAAGTTCTTTTCTTTGATTTTTTTTTAAAATAAGCAAAATATATCCGCTTTTCCGTTTTATTAATTAAAAATTCTTGCGTTTAAAGATATCGACACGTAGGAGTTTATTCTAATGAATCCTAATTTAAATTTTTTTTTTACATTAATAATGTCAAAGTTATTACCTACATATGTAAATGCAATAAAGGCGTAATAATAATAATAATAATAATAATACCACGCGTCCTTTCACAGAATCCTCGAATCTTCATTCTTAAACGTTGTAATGATTTTCCGGGTGTAGCAAAATGCTCGCGAGGCACTGGGTCGACGGCAGCCTGCCTCTCCGCGAGTTTTCCCCGAAATTGAGGGAACAGTATGGAACAAGAGGAGCATCCATGGCGGGGCAAGCTCAACACCTCGCGGCAAGCAAGAAGGAGCCGTCCCAGCCCCGGCGACTTATTAAGTCGAAAACTCGCTACTCCCCCTCATCCGGGGGCTGAACTCTCTCTCCCAAGGCCTGGCCGCCTTATCGCTGCTTCGCTTTCAATTTATTACCACTCGGCAAATAATTACCGACAAGAGCGGCGACGGCTCCTCTCCTTCTCCCGCCGCCGTTCGAATAACGGCCGCGCCAAGCTCGCCTTATTGAGGCGGGGAATGTATTCAGAGGCAGCAGCAGCGTCTGAATCGTCGGCTAGAGAAAGGGACAAGGAGAACGGAAAGAGAGGAAAGTCATTCAGGTGCGAGTTAATAAAAAAGCATTTCGAGGCGACGCCAACGGATGCCAAGTGGCTGACTTGCGCGTCGTTCGGGGATCTCCTGTAGGTACGTATAGAGACGTTCCGTTCGTTCGTTCCTTGCTCACCGATGCGACCGCGACCGATATTTTTCCCCTCTAGCTGGTCGCTGGAACGTGAATCGAGTCGCTGGGAAAAGGACAAGTCGGGCTCCTTTTGTTTCCACCGAGGGATTTCCTGAGGGAAACACGACGACGAACGGGGGGGGGGCGGGGAGGTTGGGGTGCGTTTCGGGGCCGCGTGGGCTGGGAGGGAGCGTTGAATTTGATGGAAAAATCGGGGGATTAAACCGAGAGCCCGAGAAATAGATGCAGAAGACTGTATGAGGCCGATGGCAATGAAATTCGAACAGCGATTTCACGTACAATTTTAGACCCGGGAATTAATTAAGCGGAACTTCGAACTCTACCTCAAACTCAACGCAGAGGCAAAAAGCTATCTCCCAATGCGATATCTCTCCCCTCCCTTCCCCTCCCCGTTCCCTTCGCTTTACCGATAAACCCGGAATAAAGAGCAAGAGTTTCGAAACGGTAGCGTAAACAGCGCACAGTCCCGAACAATAAGCCACGCAACCGGCTACTTTCGCCGGCGCTGTTTTAATTCACTTCTGAACATTCGCGTCTCCGTTCGCCGAGAAGAGCGCAATTTCATTGTTTACGCGACATGCATGCAGCGGGCGTGTTTCACTCGTTTGTCGGCCGGGCAGGCTAGCTTCCTCGAGCGTACCGCCGCCTTTGTGGGAGGAAAAGCGCTGGCGAAAATTCGGAATTTCGCCCTCTCCAAGTCGTCAGCCAGTCTGAGGGAGGCGCGGGCGGGGGCTGGCGTGGGTTGCAGGCGAAGTTTGCAGCGGCGCGTGCACACGTAATGCACATTTTTCAGGGACGACGAGAATTCCTCTCCTCGATTCTTCTCCCTTTCCTCCCCGTGCCCCTCTTTTTCGCTAGTCGCGTAAAATTCCCTCCTGCATCCCCCGTTGTTCTTTCCCCTCCCCGACCCTCCCGCCCTCTTCCTTCAGCCTTTCCTTTCGCGCGAGCGTTGCTCGATGTTTCGCGGCTGCGTTCGTCTAGATCGCGCGCGCGCTCGCTGCCCTCGACATTAAAATAATCCCGTCTCTCCCCGGTTGTTGTCCGGCATTGTGCCCGGTGTATCTGGTTGGAGCGATAATTCAAACGTTGTAATAACGACGCATTGTCCAGCCGGCGGTAAGAAAAAAGGAAAGGCCCGGGCATAGAATGCAATTAGGGAAACAATCCCGTCCGTTTCTGTCGCGCGGTGTCGTTGTTCACGGAACGGTCGCCGGTTGCAAGGAAACGGACGTTAAAGCGCGACAACTTTCGAAACGAGGAAAAATATATTTCTTTTTGTTGGGATATAATAATTAAACGCGGCTGGACAATGGAGTCCCGAGTCGCCCGCGAATGCCGAGCCCTTCGAAGGCTTTTGTGGCCGGCCGCATTGTGGCCATAGAGGCCGTGATTTATAATGCGATAATTGTGGCAGTTTTGTTCCGGCAGAATGTTTACCTATATTTGTATTGAATTATCGGGCGGCAAGTTTACGGATAACGACCCGGTAGTATCGCTCCGTTGATAACGCGTAGTTTCGTCAGACGCGAGATCAAACCATCGGGTACTCGGAAGGGGGATTTACGAACGATGACCAGGAACGGTGGTTGAACGAGTTCGTTCGCCCGTTCCCGGTCTCGAGAGGCTCGGGCAGCGGCCGTAGCCACGAGGCGAGCCCCTCGCCACCTAATTTATTGAAATAACGCTAATTTATCGCGTACCCCGCGGCCCGCTCGGGCCGCCTTCCAGGAATCCACGAAATCTATCGAACGGTTCCCTCCGTGTAATGCGCGCCGGTGCTCGGGGGACGTCCGTCGAGAATTAACTCGGCGTGACACACGCCTCTATATAAATTCTCCCAGAGTGGCCATTATCGGCCGCAGGTGCCATCCAATGTACCGTCGCAGTTTCACGCTGATGTACAGGGTGGCCGGCTCGATTCTACGCATACTTAATTGCGAGCACAGGTGTGTCGGGCGAGCGTGCTCGCCCGCAAATTCGCTGCGCGCGGCGGAGCGAGCGGGGGCCCGAGCGCAGAAGCGAATGGTAACGGAGGATATTGAACCTCGAACAAAGGTGCCCACGGCGCAAAAGCGTGATGGTACTCGACGGAAGTTACGCGTCGAGCAGGGAGCCCTGGAAACAAGGAGTAGGTGCCTACACCGAAAACGCCGGGAAATCAAAAACTCGATGCGTAAATGGAAAAGCGGAAGGGTCGAATAATCAACGGGAGCCTGCGGCAGAAAGTCCCAGAGAAGTCGAAAGAAAACGAGAAATCAACCGCGGACAAACGAGCGCGGGAAAAGCGCGACGCTGTTTGACGCCCGAGCAACTCGAGCCTCGCCGACAAACCGCGACGTTTTAGAAATCGAATAAACCCGAAAAAAAAACAAATCGCGCGGGGCGGAGGGCTGGAAATTAAAAAGTCAAGCAAGCGGTCGAACGCGGGGTACCGGACGTTGGCGCGTTGGGATTTCAAGCTTCTGCTAGGTGGAACCGGGAAAAGGGCGCGAAGGGCGAGAGGGGCGAGCGTGCTCTCGCGGGGGCACAGAAACTGGAAAAGAGGAAATTAAAAATTCCAGTTGCGGGGTGACAAGAGTGGGGGCAGGCCGGTGGACAGAATTAAAGATGGTGGACAGAGGGCGACGGGGAAGGAAGGGAGGTGGGAAAACGTGGGATGGGGGAGGAGCTTTAATTTAGTGTCCGAGTGCACGCGGCCTCGGTATAAATATTTTTATTTATCCGAGGGCGAGCGTCTGACCGCGCTGTGTACGCCGCGCGCCGGTGTATCCGCGGAAATAAGCCGGTAATTTACGTCCAACGGGGCGGCCACGGGGAATATGCCCCCGGTGGGAATTTTCGGGCGATTTATGGGATTCTGGCGTCGGCCACGAAAGTGGAGAATTAAAGAACACATTGTGCCCGGCGTGTCGCGGCGGCCCTACGCGTACGCGACGCTGCACGGGCTGGCCTCGATAAAAACGCGGATTAGAGAGAGGCTGCGCCCTGCTCGCGCGCTTCCTTCCACGCTTCCAAGCTACCACCGTTGCATGGAAAGAGAAAGAGGGCAGATCACCCTGTGTTTATTCGGCGCTCGATCATTTCGAGGAAATTCTGGACTCGCCCCTCTTTCCCCCGGGGCGAGGGGGGTGGGGAGAGACAGGGGAGGATATGCATTTTTATGGAGACGTTAATCAGTGGCAAGTGAGGATGAACCGGAGGATAATAATTATTGGTTCTTTTGGTTTGTTTCAAGGGTGAGGTCGTTCAGATTTTTTTTGGCTCGAAGTTGTAGGGAGATAGATGTTTGTGGCGATAATTTTATTTTTATTTTTACTGCTGGGGGAAGATGCAAACTCAGTTGGAGATCGATAATTGCGTTAAGGTGGGAGACCACTGGAAAAAATTGGATAAACCGATATTTTCTTTCTGAAATGTTCTGAAAGACTGCTCTGTGTCGAGAATGCTCTCTCCAAATTCGCGTAATTTATAAATACTTTTGCCTTTTTGAATGCAGATTAACTATATGGATAGGGCACTGTCAACGCCACAGGCACGATTTTGCTGCAGCGCACATTTAGAGTACCTACACTGGATGAATTTGAGTGAAAGAAAAAATTCTTACCCTTCGATATGTATATATTAATTGTACTAAGTAATACATACATTGATTTACTTGCGTTGTTTGGTTGAAAAAAAGTTGCAAAAACTCCCTTACCTTTCAGAGCATTACAGTGGTCACCCCACTTAAAGGGGTTATAGAGTCGGCTGATTCATTAAAAATTTACAAATATCTAATTTACGCCTTGAAACTCAACTCTTTCTATCCCCGTCTCTTTTCTCCCCGGTTTCACCGCCTTCTACCCCCTTTTGCGGAGCGAATGACCGCGAGCGTGTTGACACCTTTGCTGGCTGAAACACGCTGGATTATTTTGCCCGCCCCCTCTCGCTCGCTATGTTCCTCCAGCGGCAACCCTTTCGCTCGCGTTTTTCACTTATAAACAATTTCCAGCAGTGAAACGGCGAACATTCAAAGGAAACGCGCCGAGTGGGGCGTGCACGAGTTCCCTTAGCTTCGTGCTAATTCACGTGTGACGACGCGATAACGAGCAGGAGCGCGTTATTAGCTGGAAATTTTAGTGGAACCCTGATGAACGGGGTCCAACGGAGGGGCAACGGACGGAGGAACGAGAAAGAAGAAGAGGGAGAAAGGCAGTTAGCAGGTGGGTTACAATGCACGTGATAACTCTTGCGCTCTTACGGAACGATTGCTGTGATTGGGAATTAGTATCGATCGCCTTCAAATAAAATACAGAGAAATTCTTAGTAGCATGCACCAAGAAATTCATAATATTGCTATTGTCACCAGTGCGATTAACGCCATTAGAATTGCTAAAATGACACGCGTCGCCTAAGCTCCGCGGAAAATGGAAAACTCGATTGAAGCAGCTAATCTGTTCACCACCGAAGCGACTGCTTCGATTCTGTGTAGGTAGTGTGAACGGGCCAAACATATCGAGGCCCGAAACTCTTAAAGGAAGAGGTCCAATTGAGCTTCCGGTAGCGGGGCTGGCACGAGGGAACGAGGAAGCAGGACTTGACACTACCTGCTCCGATCGGGTGCCCTTTGTCGGTCGAATCTCATTGTTGCACGCCGATGGAAAAACGTTCGATGATTCGGTTCCGATCAATGACACGTCGGGGAGCCCCCTGGCCACGATCGATTGAGTTCCCTTTTTCTCATTCATTGCCCCGAATGCGTATCGGGCAACACGAGAGCAAGAGAGAGAAGAGCCAGAGGGGTGAGATACAAAAGAGGGGAGGGGCAGAATATTATTACCTTTCTTCCTCTCTTTTTTTTCCTCCTCGATCAAACCCTTTCCCGACACGAGGGGCGTCCCGGATTCTCGAGATAAACAATCCGCTCTCCGTTGCGACGGGACTTATTCCCCTTTCGTGCGGAAAGGAGGCAGGTCAGTTTTCTTCAGCGATCGACGCGCGTGAACGAGTTTTGACCGGCGAACCTTTTCCCGCGCGTTACAGCGATCGGATAATCGATCGGGTAATGCTAGACATCACGAGTGAGTATCGAGTCTCGTTCTCCTTTCCACGAGAAGATCGCGAAACGGTCCAGTATATCCTAAATCCGCGGGGACAGCTGTCGGGGTCGTTTTCGAGCGACGATCGCTCAAATTTCCTATCGAAGGAGATCCTCGTTGTGACGAGAAACAGGAACGACAGACGTGGTTCGACGAACCTATCGGCTCTAATCTCGACGAGGGAACCGCACCGGAGTTCGAATGCGTTTCAGAAATCCCGTCAACGTCTGAACGAGGTATTGGCATTGTTCGTCCCGCCGTTAGAAAGGAGCGAGTGGAAAAAGAGCTGGGCGGAATTGGCGCGGAGGGTGAGGGCGAACCGATCGAAAGATTGTTTAGCGGGACGGGGAAGAACGAACGAATCGAAGATGGATATAGCGTCGCGAATAGATTCGCTGGCTGCTTTCATTAATCAGGAAAGCCCCTTTTGCATCCGCCAGTGCCATAGAGATATCGATTGCCTCGGTTCAACGGGCTCTATACAGCTACTTAGTTCGCCTAGCAGCGCCTCGAACGCGTCGCGACGACTCCGCGCCGGATTTCCAATGAACGTCATTAACACTCGTCAGGCTGTGCGGGAATCCGCGAGACGCGTGAAAACTCGCTGCTTCCAATGGGAAACGCGGGGGGGATTACCCACGAGTTCGATCGAGCCGAGCGACGGAGAATCGTGGACGTTAATCGGCTCCTTGCGTCGGCTTGCCGACTTTGAAACTCTGAACGCGGTGATCGAGGCGCGTGAAACTTTTCGGGGACAGAACAAGATTCCTGTGGTTCTCGAAGGTATGCAGCTCCGAGGGAGTAGATTCCGATAGATAATTTCTCTTCTCTTAAATCTTCTTTTTCCTGCAGTGAAATTCTCTGCACCCCGGTTCCTCGCGAGACAGGATATCCAAGGAAATGGAAGAATTTTAAAGAAAAAACCGAGAAGAAGCTCGCGGTTATTGTGGAAAGGGTTACAAGGCCTCGCAGTCCTTGATCCGAGGAGAGTGTCCATCGATCGCCAGGACAATCTTGGGGTCTACGAATCCCCCGGACGCCCCCCTTGCCACCCACTCCCCTCGCCACCCCGTCAAAAGGCTCGTCCGTAGTTTTGCATTATCCCCATTACTGCTGATTCACACGTCCTCCTTTGTGGCCTTTGTGCGCGGCGACAATGCCGGACGGGGCTCCTCTTCCTCTCTTTTTCACGCGCTTAGAAAACGCGAACGTCCCGTAAGAGCGAGGCGGATGACAAACGACGCCACGCCGTACCCCATCGACCAGATATAATATCGCGACTTCGGCCCGGATCGTCCTTGTAGCACCGATCCTCTCTGCGGATTCTCTTTTTGCTCCTCGGCCCCGTGTCCCCGAGTGTCTCGGGCCCCGAATTAATTGCGATTAGGGGGCGGTTCTGCTTGGCCATCGAATCTGGACTTGACAAAGAGGAGTCGTGTGGATATCTCCTGCCAGGCATGCTCGGTTTCATCAGATTTCTATGGAGACTACTGTTACTAAGACCATCGGAGCTTAATCTTCTTAGCTTCGAGCTTCGTAAGACACTTTTTAATTATACGACGCTGGATCTAATTAGCGTACGGAGTCATTAATGTCACCCCAAAGGGAGTAAGTGGAAGAAATGACGCGTTATACGAGAGGCCACGGCGCTGCAAGTGTTCGCTGGCTTCCGACGGGCCCAATAACAGGCGGTATTTGCTACCGGCTCCGGCACAGGTGGTCTTCCAGGGCAATTTCGGGCCCGGCATCCCCGACAATCGAGTATCGTTAAACGCTGGATTCGATCGTCATCCTGCGAGTTCCGTTTCTTTAGCCGCGGCCTCGTTTTGTGCCTCTCCCCGCGCCCATAATGACAGCACACCCCTTGTCCTCCTTCGCCGCTACCTACCTCCACCCCTCTCTCTCTCTCTCACTCTCTCTTCTTTCCCTCTTTCTCTATTTCTCTATTTCTCTCTTTCTCCGTTCATTTTCTCCGCGCCTTTCCACCTCTCCTCGCGAAGCAATCGTGACTCTGCGCTACGATTGTTCGGCGTTCGATCGCTCCCAGGTGGCCGACGACCACAAACGATACGCGTTTACGCGATTACACCCCTGGCACGCCGAGAACGAGAGACACCGGGGGAGAAAGTTCACCTTCACGTGGCTCGCCGCGCCTGTATCGGCTCTCCGGCCTTTTTCCGCTCGGTAACGAATGTGTCCTCGACAACGAATCTCCGCGCGAAACTAATTTCTTGTTTCTTCGCACTCTTGCCGCGTGAGCGGGATAATGGGAACATTGTAGGAGATTGAAGCTTCTCGGAAGAAGAGCGTGTCTGGTTACTGAACTTGTTGAACGTCGATGGAGCTCGACGACGAGGTACGAGAGTGAGATGATCGAGATGGACTTACAGACCGCAGCAACGAACGGGTGCGTGGACGATGTATGTATAGGAAAAATTATTGCGCTTCGTATAGGTACATAACATACGAACTTGTGAGGTAAAATCTTTCACTTTACCAGTTGCGATATAATTTACATCGATTAACAAGGGAAATTAGGCAACCCGGAATTCAGAAAGTTATGCAGCTTTGCGTGCAAGTAGAGTAGGTAGTTCATCATTTTTTCGTGGAATATCTCGAGAATAGTGCGCGACATCGAAAAGAAGTTCAAATAGAAGTTGCAGTTTAAATAAAATCGTGGTGCAGGATTTTTCATAACAGAATATGAATCAATTTAATAGGTACAGCATGAAGCGTCGAAATGAATTTGTTGCGAGATACCTAGCTCCACGATTTTATTTAAACTGAAAAAGCACCATCGAAATTGCAGTACAAGAAAAGAATTATTTTTTACCTTTTAGTGCATTTTTAATAAAATTATTTAACATAAAAATTTCTTTTTATATATTTGTTTTCAAGGGGTGACTTCACCCCCTAAAACCGCACTATAGCACCAACAAAAAATATGTTTGCCTGGCGCATGAAATAAATACTCTACTTACACACAAACTTGTATAATTTCCTGAATTTACGGTTTGCCTAACTTCCCTTATAGGTAATTACATTTCCGTACTTCCCCAATCGTAGAAACCTCTATCCCGAGGGGTGGAAATCAGATGCATCCCCTGCCCCGTCCTCGTCCGAGGATCCTACAATTTCAATCCATTAATCGATCCCAGAAACGATCCCAGCGTCCGACGGTTCTCCAGCGGCGATCGAGAGCGTTAATTTACCAAACGTGATTCCACTCGTCACCTATCGGGCGTATCGGGGATCACCGTTGAGCCCCGGGGACCAGAAACAGAAGCCCCATTTTTCGCGGGGGCCAACAAAAGCGGTCCCTGGTCGGACGTGAAAAGAGACCGACGGTTCCTTCTCTCTGTTCCGCCTGCGTGCGTCGGATAGCCGCGCGGCAACCAGCCTTCGAATTATCGGCCTCGACGAATTTGATTACAGCTTCTGAAGGTGCCGTGGCGGCTCCGTACGGATGCCGGGTAGAGATGGGTGACGCGGCAACAAGCATTGTACATCGTTTAATAACTCCCAGTGGGTGTCTAGCGAAGGCCACCGGTGTTATTCGGGCCCGCTTTCATTCCGCCCTGGGAGACGCGGAATCCGAAAACCGACCGCCACGATTCAAAAGGGCCGGCGTTGGCCGATCGATCCACTCACGATTCCGTGCTACCTTGATCCGACCGCATAATAGGAGATCTTGAATCGTAATTAATATCAGCTGCTCTCGATGTGTTTATAGAAACGGGAGGGGAAGGCAAGCAGGAGTGAAATTCCCAGCAACACCGGGTGATTGAGAAATATAGGCGAAGGATTTTGATAAGTCTTAGAGAACGTGGATCGCTGTACGATATATAGATTAATTTTGCGACAGCCTGGTCTTATTGGATATTAATTTCCGAGGCACCCAGTCTATCGCCGGTTTCTCTTTTAAAATTGATTTTCGGGGGACGCTTGCGGTCGCCGAGCACAGAGGATCCGCGATAAACAGAGACCTCCGAGGCGCCTACCCTTCGAAAATTCGTTTCCTACGAGCCACCCTCAGGCAGATATCGTCGCGTCGTTGTGCGAGCGATTGAAAGGAGGGTGTCATTGTTGCCGCGTCCGTGTGAGCAGCTTTTAAATCGCGCCCACCGTCGCCCGCGAATTCAATAAAGTAACGATTCACAGCGTTATCTGGATCCCGCAGATTGGGGTCCCAAAGCGTTGATCTGCTTGATACGTGTGGACGGATATAACGAGGAGCATCGCGCACTTACGCCCCCCTTGTGCGCTCGAAACAAAACGGGGGAATCGCGGGTGGCCCTTGGATAAGACCAAGGGGTGGATTTACGGAAACAATGAGACCGCATGGGACGATCCAACAGCCCAACGCAGTGATCCTGTTGGTGCAGAAATTTTCTAAGATTTATACTACTATTAGAAATCCGCGTTTCGATAAATTCATCGATCCCCTCCGTCACTGAGATTACCTCGATAGTTAAACTGACACGAAACACTGCTTCCAGGTCCGTTAAAAAGGTACCTAATCGCGCCGTAAATCCAGCGACGGGATATTTCTTCCCGGGACATTAATTTCCATGTAAATGGACACCCGAATTAAGATGCGATAGGGCACGGAAGGCTGGAAAGTACGGAGGGAAACGGGGGAATAGGGACTAACGCGAAGAGGGACCTTCGCCGGTGGAATGCAGCTGCACAATGCAGCAGGTTCTCCGACGACACACGAGCCTTGAATCTATATTAAATAATGTAACACGTGCGGTGGAAGTAGGCCCGTGTAGCTGAGCGATAGGGATTTCGTTCGATAGCATCGTTGGAATTAATTCTCGTTGCTGGAGGACGCTGCTCGCCGATAGTAGCACGACGAACTGGGGGTGGGTACTGATTAACCCTGATCGGATTAAAGCAGAGACGCGCGGAACGCGTCTTCGTAAGATATTGTAAATGCAGCTGGCACTTAACACGATTTCTTCGCGTCCCACGGGTTCATTATCTTATCACACGTGTCACTCGCTGATTGTATGGAAAATTCGAGACAAATCGGTGGCCCTAGCACCGCGCAACGCTCTCGTCGACGCTATCGCCGTTGAATTCTGTTTCAAGATAGGATGAATTGCGAGCGATCTGGAAGGCCGTGTCGAGCAGCAAAGTGCTGTGACAAAATGGAACGGAACTCACCTCCGAATGGCGGTGGGACGCGGCGTCGGTGGAAGGCATCCACGTACGAGGATCCGTGCAGCGGGAGGCCGCGACCAGGTGTACGGGTGTGAATAGACCACCGGCTAATTTACATACACCGAAACCGTCGTGCCGGCTTCTCGATGGCCTGGAATTCCTGGCAACAAAGCTGCCCCGTTTTATCCGGCGGGTGTATCTCCTCTGCCGGCCGTCTGGAAAAGAAGAAACTCACTACCTGTTCCCCTCGACGAGAAAGCATCCGCGGAAGAGGCGCGCTCTCCTCTTTTCGGCCGCAGTGGGACTCTTGTCGCGGGAGTGTCTCGAGCGCTTCCTTTACACGCCTCATCTGATAAAGAAATTTGTCAGCTATTGAGCTTCCACCGGCTGGGGTAGTTAGGGGAGCACTCGCGATATCCGTGCCAGATAACGCGAGGAACACCTCGGTGGCCTTGTTTGCGGAGAAAATTGAATATCGAACGAAATCGATGGCCAGGTGTTGATCAAAGAAATTTATAGCCAAGGATTTCAGGCTGGTTTAATTTCAACCGGAAGACAATACTTTCTGGCGCTGACAATGCGTATACAAACAAGCAGAACGATTGCATTGTCGCGAAAAACGTCGCGTGGTGAAACGCTATACAAAGCATCAAATTTCGATCCGTCAGGCTTTTGTTAACAACGCGAGGAGCGGGATTTATTTCTGAATCAGGTGGACGTTTGCAATTCGCGGCTATTCGAGACCTTTTTTCACGGATTGTTCACGGTCTTTGCCTGATTCCAATTGTCACGCACGTGGCGGAGATCTCGCCGCCATAAACCGCAACCTGAACACGCTCGTTTCAATGCGGGCTGATAAAAATGGGGGCGTATGCAAATGCGCCCGCAAGAAACCTTCTTCTCTGTGCCTGGATTTTATATGACGTTTCTCTTCTTTCAAACTCTAGTTTCTCTCTTACAATTATATTATATATTTAGAAACCAGCTGTTTAATCAGAAATACGAAATAGATTTTGCGTCGTCAAAAGCTCCGTTTCTAATTAATTACGCGCTTCTCCGTTTACCAAGATGGATCCATCTTCTAAGAGAGGAAATATAAATTCGCAGAGTAAAGTCCCGACCTACTCCACCTTATTTACCATACACTCGGCCGTGTAATACCGTCGATGTAATTCCTCTAGGTGCGTGGCACCCTGGTTTCGCTGAAAGAACCCGGTGAAAAATAGAGGGAGGAGGGAAAGAGGCCGCGTCGATTTTCGAGTGCGAGCAGCGGGGTTCCCGCCAGCCTCGAACAATCATCGACGATTAATTATGCCGTTCGCGGCTGGCTCGGAGATCGTTCGTGTAAAACGAAGCATTCGAGTCATCGACAAGCACCAATCAAGATATTACGCGAGCAAAAAGGGCTCAGCTTTTGTGGACCGCGGAGCAAGGCTGCTCCGGGAGCAAGTGAAAATAACTGCCGGTGTATTCTGGGGTTAATTTCCGTGCGTGGAATCAAGACCGCTCGCATCCGCTTGATTCTCTATTGTAGAAAAGATATCAGTGCCCGCGCAGGAACCTCGGTAACGAGTCGATTTCGAAAAGAGAAATATAAATCCCACGTTTTCCAAACTCGTAACGTGCCTGTAATATCCGAATGAACTAATTACTTGCTCCTCCCTCGATTTATTACGACCCATTCTCTCTAACGAGACGAATATTAATACATTTTAATCCCTTGCGTGTAATTGCTCACGAAGTCGGTTCAAATCTGTCGGAGCACTCGAGAAAATATGCCGCTGCCTCGGAACCGACGAATCTGACACGATTATTATTATAAATTTCCCGTCTTGCTGATAGCCCTCGAAGACGAGTCGCGCGGTCGTGTTCCGCGTTTTCCGAATTACGCCCATCCGGAGAAGTAATTAATCCTTTTGGACGGCTGAAAAAGGCTCGAGTCCCGTTTGGAAGGGCGCGCACCGTGAGGTAAAATCGTCGACCGGAAGTAGAGATATCGTCGACACTGGGAACAGGCTGGATGGCTGCTGGCTGCTGCCGCTGATGCTTCAGAGACACACGAAAGCCAGGCTTCAAGGCTCGAAATTCCAATGGCGGAACTACGCTAATGAAGGCACCGCGAGATGGTGGACGAGGCAGTCACTGCAACCGATTTACATTCCGGTTAAGTGATTTAAGGCAACCAGCGAAAGGAGCTCTCATCGTTTGGCTCGTCGTTGCTCGTCCTCCTATAATGAATTTAATGAGAAAACGTCTGTAGCGTCTTTCGAACAGCGGGGAGAGCGAGGTAAAGAGAAGAAGCTGAAGCCAGTGCCTGTCAGACGGCTTCGATCTTCGTTCCGGAATGAGCCGACGGGACGTGTAATTAGTTATTAAATTATCCCAGCGCCGGTAGCCGAATCTAGACAATCGTGCGAGCCGATTCGTGGCGATGTACAGCGAGGGAAGAAAGTGAACGGTCGCTCGATTCGGTAGAACCTGTTCCTTGGACGATGACGTTGTCGCAATGTCTACCTTGTTGGACTTTGCCTGCTCGATTCTCAAGGACTTTTGCCGTGGTTACGCTACTGAACGTCAGCAGGTTGTTCCGACGATTGGAAAGATTAGCTGGAATAAAACGTCGATGAAATTCGTAAGGTGCTGGAAGCAGTAAATCGCTACCAACGCTTTAGCAGTATCGAAACTACTTCCCATGGTATCCGGAAATTCTGTCGAAAGCTTCACGATTCCGGAGACAGCTGAGAGGAAGCAAAAAGAGCCGCTCAGAATGGTGAAAGCCTACGGATCCAGCATCCTCATCGCTAACACTCCCTATAACGAGGCCCCGCGTGGACCACTTAAAAGTCCATCGGCAACAAAGGGCCCCCGGAATCCCCTCAATCAAATCCCGATCAGCTCTTCGCGCCCTCCCGAGTCTGCCGCGGCCACGAGGAATCAGGAAAGGCACAAAAAATGAAATCCAACGGGGCCAGCGGCTCCGGGAGGGCAGGGAGGCGCGGGTCCTCCGAGCGGAGCATTCCAAAGTCAGCAGGTACTAATGAAGTCGTGAGAGGTTGCCAGGAACGGTGCAGCGAGGTTGAACGTCCGCTTGGAAGGCTCGTCCATGGCCGAAGGATGGAGAAGGAGGGCTGGCTTCCACGGGATGATTTAGATTCCAGCTAAACGATCTGTCTAACCGTGAGGCAAGGCGAGGCGCGGCGGCTGACGGGGCCCTGTTCGGCTCGAGTTCATCGCTGCTCACTCGGTATAATGGATTTAATGAGAAGGTGGCCACCTCCTCGGCCGTGTCCTTACCGCCTCGAGGGTAGAAGCGTGTCGTCCCTTGGCCGTGTAAACGCGTACGAGAGCACCGCCGCGCCCCGACGACAACATAATGGCCCTCCGGAGATCAGAAACAATGGCGCGCGGCACCCGGCAGGATAATGACGGGTGAAAATTGTCAGTTTGTCGCGGCCGGAGAGGCGTGCATGAGTCGGTAATCACCGTTCTCACGAGCGGCGCCTCGTTATCGCTGGGCGGAGGAAACCGGCGTGCTGCCGTGCGCGTTGCTCTTTTTAGCGAGTTAGCAGCCGCGAACAAACGAGGCTGGTGCGCCAGCAACGATCCACGGATCCCGACAGACCCCTGCCAGCTCGTCTAACTGCTCGTTACCTCTTTTCTTTTATATCCACGGGGCACCGCGCGTCATTCCCCGCGCTTTGTGGCGGCTGGACCACAACTTTCGACACCCGTCCATCGGCCGCAGAGAAGAGATTCGGAATGACAACTCGTTTCTCACGGGTCTTCGCGTCGAACGGCAAGGCCCACTTTCGTCGATCGATCACACTGAATCCAGTCGAATGTTGAAACAGTTACATAAGGTGCCCTGACCGAAACACCTAAACAGGTGTTCTGCTTCCTTCGCAGCAGCTCGATTAGGAGAGCTCACGGTTCCAGCTGGAGCTCGGTATGTACCGATCTTTTAAAGGGACCGCGGGGACCCTCTCCCCGCTGAAAACTCTCTCACAAATCCGACGTTCCTTTTACTGGCGACGGAATCGTGCGACTTCGGAGGTAGCTCATTCAGCTCGGGGAAAAATGACCGCGCTACGTTCGCCCACAGGGAGCCGAGTGTTTTCACGGACACGGGGGCTGTCTCGTTGAGGTGCGAACGACTGAATGGCACGGATCACCGAGAATGCCTGTCCGTGATCGCAGCTGTCGCTTTTCCAACTTCGACAATGAGCCACGGTCCAGGACACCTTCCTCCGTTTTTTCCTCCACTGCTTCACGCTTCGACCGCGTGTCAGATTTCGACGGATATTGTGCAGGAAGGCGAGTTAACTTGGCCAAACGGCGAGGCGCGGTCTTTGTTTTCGAGGATTTCGGAGGTCCAGGTCTCTCCTCGAATACCGATCTTGGATTTCGCGACCGTGCCTCATTGTTCGGACCTCGTGAATCGAGAACGAGATGCGTCCCATCGAGATTCGTCTCTATCGCCGCGTCTCCCCTCCTGAAATGCCGAAATCTCGCGGTGTACAAATGGGAACAAAATCAATTGGTCCTTTGACGATTAAACGCGAGCTGGAAATTCACCCTTAGAGGGCGATTGATTTCGTTCCGATTAAGGGAACTTAGGTAGCGCTGAAGAATGTAGAAAAGCAGTAATGAAAGTAACAAAGCAAGTGGAATATCGATCAAAGTGTGATCGAAGAGAGAAGAGCGATGAAAAGAACGATCGTCCAGAGCAAGAACGCTGAGAGAATTAATTCGAAAGCAGAAGCATAATCGAAAGCAGAAGCGGTGAAGAGAGAGAATAGGTTTAAATGAATCCAAAGGCATAGGTGTAGATGATCTACGAAAAGAAACGGAGAATAGAAAGAAGCGAGGGGAAAGTGAGCTTGACAGCGAAATTAAAAGGCCAAGTGGGGATCGAATGAGCGATTTAGGTACACGATGTTCAAGCCAACTATTGTAGGATAATACTTAACGTTTATTTTGCTTTCTCACTTACAGTACAATATTTATAGGTTACTTCTGCCGCTTTAAGTGTAATTACTCGAATAATCGGTACAGTTTAAGACTTTATCGTAACGATACAAATAGAAGGGTTGACACACGTCGTTACAGCGGGACGTGAACGTTTCGCCAAAGCTCACCTGATCCTTCGATTAAAACACTTCCAACATTTCTTCTCTCTCTCTCTCTCTCTCTCTCTCTCTCTCTCTCTCTCTCTCTCTCTCTCTCTCACACACACACACACACACACACACTCTCTCTTTCTCTCACGCACACACTTCCGCGAAACGTCAGTAAAAGCTCTCTTTCTCGCATGGCTGGGAGGAGTCGTTCAAGCGAACGACACGCGTACACGAAAACAAAACGACGAGAATCAACTCGTGGGGTAAAAAGTACTGTCGCGAAAAGAAACAGTAACGAAGAAAAGGAAGAAAGAAGCGACGGGCTAGAGGGAAATGATATTTTACAAACACGTATCCATTTTTTGGGCGATTCGCAGTAATCGCCGGTTTACCAAACACTCGGGTATTCGAGGCCCTTGGTGATTCCTCACCAACTCGTGAAACGAAAAGTTCGTGGATTTATTCGATAATAAATAGCTAGTCGGAGGGAAAGTCGTATGCTCGACTAAACGAAACGAGGAAGAATGGTTCGTATTTGAAGGCCGAAAGTCGATCGAAGGATCGAATGATCGCCTTCGATGTCCTTAGAAAAGAAGAAACCGAGGGGGGCCAGAGATGCGACATACTCTTCCAACGAACCAGTCATAATATCTATGTACAGCAATTACATATGTCTGTGGCGCGAGAATTCTCTACAAACCTGCGAGAACGTTCCAGAACGAAACATCAGGGACTTAGTTTCTAAGGCTACGGGTCTTATTTGTGCTTTCGACTGGTCGAAGCAGGAGTCGAAGTAGAAGGTGTCCTGTGCCACTGAGTCGAAACGGGTGGGGTGTGTGGGACGCTTCTTCGCGTCCTCGGGTTAAGAGGGTAGAAAGGGAACGGGGCTGAAGGAAAACCGTTTTCGAGCGTCGCGCGCGACAACAATCCTTGCTACGCTATGTACACGGGGACTATGTACAAATCTTTATAATTTCGCCTGGACAGGCGAAGCCTATGTGATAAATAAAAGTCAGGCGCCTGGGCGCCCAGGGATGGGGTAGAACTGAAGCGTTCCGATTTCGTTGTTACTCTCAACGATCTGCACCGTTGCTGGCCCTATTCTCACCCCGCAAACGGGGGCGAACGCGTTCCATCGCTGCTGGGCCCAGTGACGAGGTGCTCGTTCTCTCGGGTGTTCCTCGATGGGTTCGATTCTCAAAGTGTCAGGGAGATCCTTTAACTCTTGTTCACGATCTACAACGGGAGGCTATCTAGCGACACTTTCTTTAATCACTCTGTAGCAACGCTCGGATTTAGTGAATCTTGGGAAGAGTAGACCTTGTATCAGGGTTTGAGCCTACCTTTTACTTCCAGTCAAACATCCTCAAACTACCATTTGCTGGCTATTTCAGTGCAGTAACTTTATTCCATACTCAACAACTACCATTCCAGCCGCAATAAAACTTCCATGGTGCCCGCAAACAAGAACAAGGAACCCCTCCTAAAGCCTCATCGTTTTCACGAACATGCCACACCAACAGTTTCCTTGCTGCTGCGAAGCTTGGTTCTTTTCTGCAGGTCTTCGACGACAAGGACACGTTTCATACCCGAACACCGCCAGAACATCGCACTTTCGGACTGGACTCAGGGCAACTGCTCCTCGAAGATGGATCAGAGCTACGTTCGATCGGGTCAGAAGATGACAGTCAAGGGACGTCGGAAGGACTCGTTGCCAGGTGCCGGGGCGGTTTGGTAGCCGCTGTACTGTCCCATCTGTGGTCCCAGCAGGCCGCTGCTCTGAACGGGTCCAGGATAGTAGGCGGGTAGACTCGCCCCGGGGCTAGCAGCCGAGGACGTGGACGTGGAGCTGGCGCTGGACGAGCCCTGCTCGGTCCTCTCGTGCTGTTTGCTCATGTCTGGCGATTCCGCCGCTGGCGACCTCGTCGAGCCACCACCGCCGACCACGCTGCCGGGGCTGGACTCCTCGTAGAGCTTGTGCTCGTAGCTGGGTCGGTTGTAGTCGGCTATAGAGGGCTTCTGGTCCATGTAGAGTTTCGACTGCTCGAAGTACGCCTTCGCCGAGTCCAGGTAACTCCGGTCCAGGTATGACTTCGGACTGGAGTCGAGGTACTTGGGGTCCGAGTACATGCTCATCGCCAGGGTGCTCGGCGGCATGTACGCCGCGCGGTACTTGTCGGCCTCCATCGAGTACTTCATCGCGTCCATCGAGCTCACCACCTGCAACATCGAAGATTTGGGGTTGAATAGAGTCGCTTGCAACTACGCGCCTCTTAATTTTTATGCTCGAGGAGATTGAAGATTTTTCTAACGGCGAACACTGTTAGCACGGCGGCATAGGTGGTTGCGTGGGTTCGCGTTTGTAGCAACTTCGCAAAATAGGAAAAGAACCCCGCCTTCTGCGAACTCCGGTTGCACTGAATACAAGGTAATTATGCGCGACTGAATGGAAGAACGGAATCTAAATTTATCCAAGACGAACGGTACCATTCTAAGCATTCACATTCTCCCCGTCCCGCTTCGCATCCCGCTCCCCCGTTTCGAGCTAATGGAACCTCTGTCACCGTAACCCGTCCGCCAATCAATTATAATAAATCCATACGATATTCGTATGGGTAGGTTCACTCGTGTTGGGGAAAAAAGTAGCTACCCGAGCGTCCCACAAAGGAAGGACGCCAAAAGGGGTATCATTCGACTCGGTTCGGCTCGCAAATCGCGAAATCGGCGGATCCGCGACGGCCACTTTCTGGGCCCTCTCGAAGATTTGTTCTATCCAGGAGGACAAAGCTGCCAATGGCTATAAATTTCGTGACGTTGTCCCGCCTAAAATCGCCGCGAGCCCCGAGGTGGACGGTCCCCGCCCGCGTGCAGCCGCGACGATACTTAAAAAGGCGAGAAAGAGCCCCGCGGGAGGAGCGCGTATTCCCGATTCTATAATTCGTGGACGAGCGCGGGACCCTTTGTCGGATCGTTAAGCGGCTTTGTCCGGATGATTTACATCCAGTCTTAGCCGCCTCGCTCGTCTCTCCTCCCGGCTACGTCCAATTGATTACCGCTCGGTTCCTCTCGCTTCAAAATCCGCCTGCGAGGCCCTGCGAATCGGACACCTCGCCGCGATGGATCCGGAAATTAAGTGTTCCCCTGCATTCCACCGCCCTTTGTCCGCCCGATGGGAACACGAGGTTCCGGGCTATTTATAGAATTACAGATGTCCAGGTGTTATTAGCCGTTCGGTTTAGCGGTCAAGGCTCGCGGTGTCCTCGACATATATCCCCGTGCGAGCCCGTTTCTTTCAACCTCGCCAACAGTTGCCATCGTTTGCGCGCAACTTGTCTTCAGAGATATTCTATCCCCGACGAGTTATCCCATTCGGTCACCCATATCCACTAGCTAGGCTACAACACCGAGGACTTGAAGTCTTCTCACAAAATACCGTTTCGAAACACGACTATTTCTGCCCACAGCGTCTCCAGTCCAATCTCCACTCGTCATCTGGAGCAAAGTGAGCCGAGGTTACGCAACGCGGACCAGCCAGCATCGGAATCGTTACAAGGTTCCCAGCGAGCAGGAGCTCGCCCAGCAAACTTTCAAAGTACCAGCAAGAGAGATTACTTC
Source organism: Andrena flavipes (assembly GCA_963971345.1). Lineage (NCBI taxonomy): Eukaryota > Metazoa > Arthropoda > Insecta > Hymenoptera > Andrenidae > Andrena > Andrena flavipes. The sequence goes on from OZ020481.1 coordinate 39,293,084, forward strand.
CCCGAGGAAGTTGCTGGAAGCTGCGCGAGGGGGTGCACATAAATTGCAAGAACAAAATCCGCGCTTCGATCGACTGGACCTTCCGTGGCGACGTGACTCCATAGCGAATCCGTAAAAACGCGATGTAGGTGAAATATCGACGAGCCGGTGCAACAATGACCCCCGGTCGAGCTTCTTTCTCCGGCCAAGCTTCCTGGTCGGGGAGAAGCTATTTCAAGAATAAAGTGTGCCCGTAGCGAAAGACATTCCACGCGTTTCGCTCGTTCCTCTCTGCTCGTCCCTTCGCCTCTGACGACACATGGCAGCGCGGAGAATAGGCGCTTTTGTGAATGAAAACAGAAGAGAAACGGCACGGCGCGCGTTATTGTACGCTTGAACGGCGACACCGTGGTGGTGCAGGATAATTAAGTCTTGCTAGGCGAGGGCTAGACCACGACGAAGAAGAACACAACTGGCGTTTTTTATACAGTCACCACTGTTCCACTTGGGTGGTCGCGGAGTTTATCCGTCGAGGTGCAGGACGCTTTGGTGGGAGTTGCAATTATTTTAGCCAGTTTTTCGAGGAGTTTCCGACGAGTCTGCTCGGCGACTCGGAGCAGTGTCTTGCGTCAACTTGATCCTGAAGAACCGAGCTCTACCGCCAAGTCCCCCTTCTTCGTCGCCGGAGTCGCCATGGATCCTCCCGTTCTAAATGGACAGCCAGGCAATGACGGTCCCGCGACGGCGATGACGATGCCGGTTTCGTCCCAAGGGACGATGATAACAGCACCGCGTTGGAATTCTTCGCTCGTGCTCGCTGGCTCGCCAATAATAGTCGCGGCTGTATCGCGTCGGTGCGTCGTTCCAGACGCGTCGGGCCATTCAGCCGTTGAATGCAGAAATAACTAGCTATCTGTTTGTCTCCCGTACCCAGCTGCGGAAATTCATACACAGACCACGGTCTCCGGTTTCTGTTTGCGAAGCCACCCGGGGGCCCCTTTGTTGCGACAACGAATGAAACGTACCTACGCTCTCGCGTCCTCCGCATCGTCCTCCTCTTCTTTCTCCTCTTTCCTATATCCACCTCTCGCCGCTGCTCCTGCTGCTTCTCATCAGCGATCTATCTCCCCTTTTTTTTCTCCCCTAACCCACCTCCCGACCCCCCGCGCCCCCTAGCACCAGCATCCTGGACCCCACGGACGATCTAGCGAGCGTTTCGGAGCGCAGAGGAGGCCGCACGATCGAACGGCGATCGACGAGCGAACCGAGCCACCCTTGAGTCTGTTTGGAGTTTCCGCGCGAATGATTTTCTGGGGATGTTTGGGAATTTCTGTTGCTCTTCGGGGTAAAGCTGCGGGCGTCCACTTTGCCTGATTCCGGTGACATTTAGTCATGCTTCTTTCATTCACAGTGAATAGAAATTCTGGTTTCATGGTTTGCTATGTCGTTAATTCAGTATTCGTTTTACCGATCCTCTTGGAAAATTCTAAACTAACAAGGGGACATTCAGGACGGGCAAGTTCAGAAATTGTTTATACTTAGTGTACGTGAAGGTCTTCACTCGGACTTTAATTTCCCAAAACAATAAGGCGAGCTTCCCAGCCAAATTCGAGAAAAGCGACTTTGAAAAATAACCCTGTACACGTATATTTATGTGATAGAAAGCAATTACCAAGGAACAATGTGGCCAGTGCGTAGCGCTCGCGACTAATACGCGTGAGGTCGCCAGTTCCACGTCCTTCTCACACTATTGGCCGTATGTTTTATTTATTTTATTTTATTTTCTTCATTTGAATACCTACACCTTTCACGTTTATCAAATTCATGCTAATGATATATAAACTTTAAACATCTATTATGTGTATAGGTGTACGGGGTAATACCGGTGCTCCACCTCCCAGAAGATGGACATCACTTTCCATTAAAATCACACATCTTATTTTAATTTATCCCTTGCTTGAAAAGTCGAACTTTTTATTGAACATAGTAATTTTTAAATAGGAATAGGTATTTACAATAATTTTTTTTTAAATAGTGCCGCCACCCGTGGTGGACGTGAACTGGAGACCTCATGCTTACTAACAATAAGTAGTCGGGAGCGCTACGCACTGGCCACGCTATTCATTGGTACTTTGTATCAAATGTATATAAGCGATCTCGTCAATTTTCTCGAATTCGGATGGGAAGCGCGCCTTACTGCATTGGGAAATTAAAGTTCGAGTGAAGACCTTCACATACACTAAGTATAAACAATTTCTGAATTTGCTACTCCGGAAGGTCCTCTAGAAAGTTCGAACCTGAAACTACGCGATATTTATTTCCAGAGAAACGAGAGGATTCGCGTTCGAAAGAGGGGTTAATAAAACTTTGCTCGTCGGGGAGAGGAGATCCCGAAGAGACGCGCGAATACACCGATAAATCTCGAGATTCCCCTGATCGGGTCTCTCGACGTCAAATTCCGCTGAATAGGGACACGAAAGAAATAACCGCGTGGGTAGCTCTTTTCCTCCGCCATCTCGATAACGCTCGTTCCAGCGACCGTGTCTCACGCATTTTTCGTCCCTGACAAATCGGAGTCGTCGATGCTCACCCTTCTCGGTGGATCGACTCCCTTTCCTAATTGAATCGCGCATTGTCGTCCCGTACGCGATTCTATTTCAATCCCCGCGAACGATGCCAACGAAAGTTCTACCTCGAAACCGATGCCTCCCTATTTACACAATTCTACGAATATTCGTGAGAGCAACCTGTCACCAAGAAATCAATTTATTCAGAAGTCCGGAGTAACGTAATGGCATGCAATAGTCTTCGGGTACTTAAGAAACTGGCTATGCATTTCTACGCGTTGTGTGTGGAAAGAAGAGCGTCGAATGGTTATTCGTCAACGGAAGCACCGCGCGGCTTTCCCATTTTCCACGGCGCAACGGTACCGTAAGCTACCGATTGTGCAAGACGAACGTGCCTCCGCAGGGAAACGCAACGTGCCCCGAATCCGAGCACAGCGCAAACTTCTAACGCGACGTTCGCTTAACAATGCGTAATTAGAATTCCGCGCGACTCCGGCCGCTTTGTCGCAATCATCTAAACCACTGTTCCACTGTGCCGTCGAGGATCACTGGCATTCGTTCAAGGAGGAAAACGCGAGCCACACGCGGCGTCCAACTTTCGTTTCGCCTCGTGTCGCGAACAGTGATCGTGATTGATATGGAAATCGTGACGCGACCGATTTCGAGATAGCCGGCAGCCTTTTGCAGACGCGCTGGACGTGTTCCGGGCTAGCGAGGCTGAGGGGTTGCGAGGATGAATGCGTCGGGAATATTGTAAATGGTTCTCGCTGGGGGAAACTGGTGTTTGTTGATAAAAAAAAAACGTTGACTCACCTGGGCAGGTGCCGCGAGACCTGCGGACATCGCCGCAGCAGACTGTTGTGCAGCCGCGGCCGCGGCTGCGGCCATGCTCGCCGCGGAAAGTGAACCGTAAGCTGCCGCGGGACCGTAGTACGAACCCATACCAGCCTGCCCCATGCTCCCAGCCATCCCTGCAACAGAGTATTTAAAGGGTTATGAGAAAACTCGGTGATGGAAACTTGGACCGAAGAAATAATTAATAAACTGTTCGTTATAAAGTTTAGATGAAACCTATTAAAATTACTCCAAATATTAGCTTACCACTCCATCGAGTTACCACCGAATCACCCTTTGGGATATTTAAATTATTTTCAGAATCCCAGTCTTTACCCTGAGAGATTTTCCTAAAAGCCACCCACACCGAGCTGAAAATGCGCGCATCGAGCGCGAGACAAAAGCGGCCGGTTTTCCGTAAACGTGCCGCGCCGACGGCGGACAATGCCGCAATCGGCGGAACCGATCGTTCCTTCATCTTCGATTTCAGCCACCTCGACGATCGACAATACCAATGATTAACCGAACAAACGAGCGTTTTCGTCGAGATTAATATCGTTGGGGGGCCGCGCGTAAGAAAGCGCCGGCTTATCGATCATCGTCGTCGAACGACGGAAACGCGGCGAAAGAATGCCTATAGCTATGGAGCCATGCCATTGTCGGCGCGTCGTGGATCTGCACGGTGACGAAGAAACGTCGCTGGCCGGTCCACGGAAGAAGGCCGTGGATGATTGGCGGCGAGATTTATGACCGGCAACGAGGAATTCACGCGCATCCGATTATTAATCGCGATTTTGTAACCGTCCTGCGGCCTTCGCTCTATGGAATTAGCAGCGGAGTGTTCACGCTCTTTTTTTTCCCCCATTCGAAAGGAGCTGAAATCCTTCTATCCCGTGGTATTCTTATTATTCGCGCAGGAAGCTTTCACTTATACCTGTGTTACTATTCCCTGTTAAGAGCCTGGTACAATACTCCCCATAATTGGACACCCATCGTCGCTATGAAAAAAGGTAAAAAGATAAGGCAACGAATGGGGAAGCAGAGGACGCTACATGTAACTTTGCTGACAGTTGATTTCGAAATTAAAATGACATCAAAAGAAGAAAATTATGAAGTATTATAAGATATTTAAAAAAATTTTATGCTAAAGTTGACTTCTAGTATTTTTTTCTTCTTTTACCAGGTTTGACGTCTTTAGGGTGGGCGCGCGAACCATTAACTCCTAAAATAAGCACTAAAGTTACTTGGTTATGCAGTGAATTAGTACATAAAACTATGTAGGAATACAAAATTGCAGCGTCATGTGATCAACAATTACAGGACGGGAAGTATTTTAGAGAATCATAATTGTGTGAAAATGTATCGGATTGCCACAATTATACATCACATTCGGAGAAAGTAAGTCGAATAATTCTGGGAAAGCAAGAATATCTACTAGAAATATCTAAGTAATGATGTACTGAAAGAATGAAATCGATTAAAATATTTTTCGTAATGAAAATAGTGTTTTTCTTTCAGCAGTATGCGTGTTCCCAATACCTTCTACCGAAGCACTATGGTTTCGATGTAATGTTTGTTACAGGTGGGATTATCAAATGTGAAATAAACATTATGTTCAATATGTACATCGGAACGTAAAAAGAAAATATTTTAAAAATCCCATTTCTATATTTTTTAGTAAAAATAAAATCAAAGACGGATAAAAAGCATTTATAGAGAAGGAAATAATAAAAAGGACATGTGAAAATGACTATAAAAATCCATGTATACATGAATTCATCAATATTTCTCGAGTAGGGAATATTAGGTACACTTTCTTCAGGACTGAATTTTTACATGTCTTACGCATTTCTATAGAAATATAAATTAAGAAGTAAGATAATTTAAATACACCTAAAACACCGATAACAATTGGCACGTATGCTGCTGTCATGATGGGAAAAAGTTGCAGTCAGCTTTAATCAGCTTTCCCATTAAAGGAGCATGATTGTAGCGTAATAGTAGCTTTGAATTTTTAAACAGCCGAATATGTACCGACGCAGTCGATGCTCCAACTTTTACAAAATGAAAGACGTAGTATTACGTCACTGATCGCGCAAGTACCCATTATCGGAGCCAATTGACCGACTCCCCTATCGCGGAATCGTCAGTGTCAATCGGAGTCAGGCGCGTTTTAATTACAAAATCGGCATCTGTCGGATTCGATCGCCTCGTCCCTTATCACCGTTCGTCGTAAAGTCTCCCCGCGAAATCACGGGAACAGATGTTCGATGAATCGCGCGCGTTGCGCGCACGGACCCCTTGCCCCTTCGGTTTGCACAGATTTGTTTGACGTTCCGGCCTCCCCATTGTCTTCATTGTTTCCCGCCGCGTACTGGATTACGTAATTCTGAATTTCTCCGGCGCGGGCGAGTCAAAGAAAAACGGAGGCGAGCGGCGGAACAATCGCGCGAAATTATAACGGTGAATAGCGGATGGGGAAGGCACGGAGGAGGGGTGACGGGCGATGAACGAATATTCGATGCACGAAATTTCCATTTAGCTGTCGGGCGGCAACAAATAGTTGGCGCGAAATCGATGCCGCGACCGGAATATTTCGAATCCGACGAATTTATCGAGATTCCGGGTGATTGGTTTCGTTGCGTGTCCGCGAGTCGCTAAAATTGCTCGCCTTTCGCTTCACTTCGACATTTGTACCAGAGGAACTACACGTAAGGCGTATCCAGAGAAGCGCAGCCACGTGGAATTACGATTGAAAGAATCGTGTAGTCACGCGATGAGTTCTGCGTAGCTTTTCGAAAAAAACACGGGTCAAAAGGCATCGCGCCAGCCAGTGTCTCGACCTCGGTATCGAGCCCCGAAGGGCTGGAGATATATCGTCGAATAATTCCCTTGGGCGCGGAAGGGCAGCGCTTCGTGTCGACGATTCATTGGGTGTATGCACGCGAGAGCATAAACATGTCGCTTGCTCATTATTTATCGAATTGTCTTAGCCCCCGCGCTATTACGCGCGAGGCCGCGCGCGATTGCGCCCGGGGCGCACTCGACGGAAGCACGTGACCGCCCGCGGGCGAGTTATAAATCCATGGTTGAAGGAAAAAAAGCGAGGGACACGTTTGGGGGGGGCGATCGGAGGAGAGATTTGAAGAGTTTGCACGAGCACTGTCGCGCCACTATCGTTCTCGATTCCGATGGAAAGCACGAGAATTCCATCTGCATACTTTCTCTGCGTTTGCGCAATAATGTAGCTTGGTCGATAGTAACGACATCCCCCAGTTGGTTGCAGATTCGATGGATATTACTTTAATATAAGGACAACTGTTGCAAGATATACAAGAGTATGTAGAATACTATTATACAGAAACGTGGTATCAAGAGAAGAAGGGATCTGGGAGACACTTAGGTACACAAGTATACACAAGTATACACAAGTATAAGTGTCTGCAAAATTCACGTCTGCAACCCTTCGAATAACTGGACAGAAACGTGTCTCGAGGCAGCAACACTATTTAATACGAATAAGGAAGGATGTAAGTTGAAAACGGGGCCGAAAGTAGAATCGGCGTTCCCCCTTAACTTACGTCCTTAAGCTCGCGGCTCGCTATCTGCGCGAGCGGAAACCGCGGTCAGAAATTCCAGCCTAAGCCGATAATTTATCCCAGCCACCCACGCACTTGTCTTATGCGCGTGCCACCGTGCGAGGACGTGCTCGCCAACCTGGCCAGCCAACGGAGAAGGAGAGAAAAAAGGGGTTTATGTAGCAGAAGTAGGTGGGAGAGAGAGAAAAGGGAGTAGAATCGGTAGCTGATTCCCTTATCGCGATCTCAGAGTTCACGTGGCACCTTTCTCGCCCCCGTGAGCCGCCGTGCGCACTGGCTAACAAGATATTTCGAACGATGACAAAACGTCCACAAGATCTGCGGAACCTAAAAAAACTGAATCTGCATATTTGTAGCAATTTGAAATTCTAAGGTGCTTCCGCAGCGTCACGTACTAACCATAATGTGCGAATTTCTTTCTGCCAGTTTGAAAGGAACTGGCGAGACAAACCACGTCGCGCGAAAGTAGAAAGAGCACGAAGTAGAGAGGAAATAAAGGAGGGAGTAAAAAGGTAAGACGGGAGGACGTAGAATACGACCGATAAATCGAGGATTACCGATCACCGATCGGAGAGTTTCGCGGTGTCGCGTGGGCGGCGTGATAAATTCTAGCTTTAATCGGGCCGTTGCCATTGCGGGAATTAATAATTTTGTCCTGTTATGGCACGGGGTACCATAGCGGAGGGATCGTGAATGAACGACGGACACCCCGTTCCGAAGAATATCCGCGCAAGTTACGGGTCTCCTCGATCCTTTCTAAAGCTTTCTGGAATTACACTCAAACAGTGATCCTTCGATAGATAACTAATGTTATAATTGCTTCTAGACGATCGATCTCTAAATGGCCAATTAAATAAGCTACGCGACTCGGCTCTTTCATATTTCTCGGAGCGCAGAAAATTTTGCTCCAGAATGCGCTAGCCGCTTGATCGCGAAGTAGCGAAGGACGGTCATGAACAGACAGACGCCTGTCGGCGGAGCTGACCAAACGCGACGACATTGATGAATGCAGTGCGGTCGAAACGCAGGTGTTAGCCGGCCGACTGTTTGCCCAAGTGCATCGGGCACTCGTGGCGATAACTGGATGACGAAAACCGGGAAAATACGGCGGCGCGACGCAGGCCTTTGACGCGCGGCGAGCGACGCGCGAACCATTAACGAGAGGCTGGAGAAAATGGCAGAGGAAACGAGAGTCGGGCGGACCTCGAAGAAATCGCCATTATAAGACTTCCGACCACGGATTCCCGGGGGCATCGCCAGGCAACAATGCGGCTGAAACGCGAGCCGAAAAGATAAGAATATCAAAGCCATACCAGACGAACTGTTCTTTCCCCATTGTGTTCGGCCGCAACTCGCGCAACACACACCTTCTCTCCTTGGCAGTCCCTTTGGATCCACAAGGATCGATTCCACCCTTGTCTTTTCGTACCATAATCGTATTGTCTCTCTGGTATCGCGACGGCGGGCGAACCGTCGCGGGAGAAACAATTAAACGGGACTTAAGAACCTCTGGTGACCGTGGTCTTGAGAAAATCCAGGTAGAATTCAACTGTCAAGTATGTGCTTGCATGAGAGAAGTGGAATGTTTTTAGGGAACGTGGGAAGCTCAAAAGAAAGTGTGGGAATAACGAAGAATATTAAGTGGTCACTCAGGAGTACCGATAAAAGAAGTTACCCCCTGCATGGTACGATTCGGTTTTCACTATTTTAATAAATCTTAGATTCTAGCAGACCACTACTGCATTCTACTAATTTCAGTGGGTGAAAAGTTTGACTCACCAGCTCGGAGCGCATCCATTGGCACGCTAGGGTACGGAATGCTGTAGGGGTAGCCTTCCTTCCGCAAAGTTTTCGGCTTTCTTCTAGGCCTGTACTTGTAATCGGGATGCTCCTTCATGTGCTGCGCCCGTAACCTCTTCGCCTGATCGATGAACGGTCGTTTCTCGTCCTCCGTCAGGAGTTTCCATTCAGCGCCTGGAACAATGAGTCGTTTCGTTAGTTAGAATCGGCGAATTAACGAGTTCCAATGCTTGAGTGTTTTGGTTCCGCTGAATCACTTGAATCTTTTTTTTTTACAAAACTAAAACTACCGAGGTCTGTTGAAATACAGCACGTTGAGGAGGCAATCTTTCTGCTTTCATAAAAATTTCGTACTTACGTAAGTACAATAGTAACAATTTAACCAACCGAAATAAAATTCGGGAAAACTATGCTCTGCAATTTTTTATGTATTCGCGACTTGAAAATGAGTCTTGGATGGCCAACATATCCATCGATCATCAACAAACACGATACGAAAGACTTTTGCAGTCGTTCGACGCAAGAAGAGCGACGCGTCGCGACCGGGTGGCTCTCTGAACCGCGCGTTTGCGGACCGTATAAAGCAGTTTGCAAACGAACGATAGGCACTTGGATAACGCGTTCGATCAATGAGTATAAAAGGCATCCGAACGCTGTGTTTACACGGTGAAACGGCGGTGTTGTGTGCCACCGCCGGCAGAACCAGCCGTTATGGCTGAATTATCGACGAGCCGTAATCGCGCCTCATTTAAATCCGCCTTGTCCGCGATCGTCCGCGCGGAAAATTGCGTTTTTATTTTCCTTCGCGAAACCCCCGGCTCGATCTCTGTATCACTCGGTAGATACGATTGTTTTCTCCTCGCAGCTATCGCCGGTTACTTGGAAAAAATCACGATTACGAATCGACTGCAATCGTGGAGCACAGAAGAATCTAGTTGTGAATTCTCGGTTAACGTTTCGTAGCTATTGTAGGATCGTGTCTAAAAAGAATCCTACAAGATAAAAACATTTTTTTATGGAATAACGTCAAGTAGAACTGGAATGAAATGTACAGATAGTGAAATGTAGCTTTTGGAGTCAGGCAGAATATATTACATCTTTCACCATAAACTTCTTTGATTATCCTGGAGTAGTAGGTATATTCTGAAGCCTGTGTCGAAGTTGTACATCTAGAATAAGATGTTCAAGAAACTTCTAACGCGTACAGTTATTCTAGAGAAGTAGATACATCGATGCATACCTAAAGAAGCCTGTTACATTTGCCTCATCGAATCTGCTGGACCTAAAGATTAACACTCGTCAACTGCGAGCTCGAGGAATTGTAAATATCTTCCTAACGAAGCTCTGATATGAAACAGCACTTAATAAAACACTATGGAATAGCAAAAAATCCAACAGCCCCCTTGCCGAACGCTATTCGCATCTGCTATTCTACCGCGATTTCATTTAAATTCGGGAGTCCGTGCACGGAAAACCTACCTGAGCTGTACCGAAACTTGCCGGGAACAAAGCAGAAACGTAGGAGCGTCGGCACAGCATGCTAGGTCACGTTTCGAACAACAGAATTTCACGTTTAAACTGTTTTACGAGCGAGCGGGTTGCCTCGAAGGGAGGACGCGGCGCAGAAAAGGGAGTCGTTTGCGCGAAACAACTAATGTTTTCGCGGCAAAACGTTTCCACGTCCCGCACCCTTCTCTCCCCTCTTTGGCGTGGTTGTTCCTTCAGCGGTAGCAGGTCGATTGTTTCCCCGGAGAATTAATTACCACTTGTTGGGCTGCTGGCTGCGTCTGTGCGGACACAAAGCGCGAGGCGCTGGCATCCTGGAAGCGGAGCTCGGTTTAAAACGACGCCACTGCGGTACGACGACGACGACGACGAAGCCGACGCTGAGACCGCGTGAAGTCCGTTCTTCGCGGCTCCAGCGACGAGACAAAGGGCGCAGAGGTTGCACCCAACCTGGCGGTGGAACAATGCCTGCCGACGTCGAGACGCCGCCGGCCGTCTTTCGGCGTCGATCTTTGATACCGCGTACTTGAGGGATGCAGGAAGCTCTACGCAGCTTCGATTGGATGATATTTGATACGTTTGATTAGCGATAGGAACGTTAGATCTTTGGTGTTGATTGGGGTTGCGCAACGTTGGCGCGATGTCGAGTAACTCCTAAATGGGATCATTTAGACGAAGTTTTGGATCAGCAAAGCTTGCGCTTGAAGTTAGAATTAAACGAAGGTGGATCGAAAAGAAGGAAAAATCGGGCCAAGAGTCGGGGAGAGTAATATCAAGAACGAGCGCGTTCCGGAGGACACAGAAGCGAGAGGAATCGCTCAAGGGGGATGAAAGTTCTCGATACAGAGGAGAAGATACACTAGCGGAAATTCGAGGCGCACCGGAGCAGATACGAGCCCGGGAGAGAGGATGGGATTCACGTTCACCCGATGGATCTTTTACTCTCCTCGTTATTGTTGCTGACAGCAGGCAGCAACAATAGAAAGAGTTGCTTGGTACAGTGGAGCGCACCGAGAAAGGGAAGAAAGGAGTAGAGCGAGCTAAACAATACGGACACGTGGTGCTTCACAATGAACTCTTCCAGGAACAGAGGGAGGAAACACGGAATCCGAGATTTTTGTCTTCCGGGACAATGCGGAGCGCTGATAACACATTCGAGTCTCGAGTGGTTGGTGTTGGACCATTCTTAATCCCTTTCCAATGCATTCTGGGTGCAGTTTGCTGCAGAGATGGGCAGCTCATTTTGAGCATCACTCGCATACGCCGGATCTACGATAAGAATCAGTAACGATCGGTTAATCCGCTGCACAAACTACTCGCACATTCGTCCCTCCTTCGCCCCCGAATTTACTATTTCAATTGACCTCCTCGATCCCAAGAAGCAAGTGTAGCGCGGGCGTCGATCGATCCTCGAGGACGTCCGGTCGCACGTGCAACGAACCAACGAAAAGGGGGTTTCCTTCGCCGCTATTTACATTATAGCCTATCCAATCGATACACGCTTTCCCGTCTAAAAGGCAGGTGGCACGGAGGAACAAGGGCCGGGGTGGAAGGACGGGACGAACAGGGGGTTGGTCTCGGGGGTGGGACGGCGTATTTGTTTAGAACAATGGCTTGCCAGCACCGACGGTATTAGTAGGTAGGTATTCTCGGCCAGTACTCCTTCCTTCTCTTTCCGTGCTTTCGGAGGGGGAGGGGGGGGGGGCCACGACCACGACGAGGACGTCGACGTCGACGTCGACGACGACGATGAGGACCGAGCTTAAAGCACAATGGCGCCTGCTTTTCAGTCCTTTCGCTGGCGGACAATGCCGTTTATTTAACATCGTTTAAAAGTACAAAGCCTGTTAATTAATGGACGGGGGGAGGGGGGTGGGTGGGAAGGGGGTTGGGGGTCGAAGGAGAGAACTGAAGGCTGTGGAAAGAGGAACCGGAAGGCGGAGAGGACAGCCATGGCGACGGAGGAGTCATTGCCAGTGCGGCTTTTACCACACCACCGACGAGCTATTGCCACGGCATTACTATTTCTGAAGGCAGCCGGTATTAGTCCGCTGCTACCAACCCGCTGGCTGCCTTTCCACCCCTTCGTGCCCCTCCTTTTTTTGCTCGTCTTCATTGTCACCCAGGGGAAAACTGGGCTACTACCGCCGCTACTACCGGGCCACTGTTTTTTTTCTTCTCTGCTCCTTCGTTTTGTCCCTTCTCTCTGCATTTTCTTCTACCCTTTCTCCGGCGTGTCTTCGTTGTTGGAAGAATGGGGCGTCCTGCGCGCGCGCGCGCGCGCGTCAATGCCTGGTTGACTGAATGTCCCCGTGTGTTTGGGCTTTTGAGTCCAAGGGGAAGAACCACCCCTGGGGGGTTTTAGATCGTTAATTAGTCGGCGTAGATACTTCCCGTCTGATAAATATTTTCTTGCATCTCTCATTCTTAGGCAAAACGTAACGCGTGGACAATGTCTTGAGGGATGGTTGGAATATAATGAACAATGCGGAGAAACGCGATTGAGAAGGGGATCGTGCTTTAGAGACAACTTTCAGAGAAACGAGATTCTTCTTTATGACGAAAACATCAGGCATTTCGTATCGGAGTACTCGGAAAAGGACAGTCACTGGTTTTAAATGGAGCTTTTTTTGATTTCACAGATAGGTCTCTCTATAAAATCGAAAAAACAAGCGACTGCGAAGCGTGTCGCTGGAGTGGTTGCTGCATTGTCGATCGATCGACAGACCCACTCTACCTGGAAGCAGCCTGTTCCCGACAATGAAACGTGGAAATTGGAAAACGTTTCCTGAACTTCCTGCCTGCGCGGAGACGCATCGCCGTGTCTGGGAGAAACGAAATTATACTTGGTGCTGTGCTGGTGAAAAACTAAATGCAGCACTGCCTTCTCATGTAACTCTGCAGCTGTGAAATGATATTCCAAGTTCCACTGTATCTTGTCAGTCATCTGAAATAAATGTGCTTCTAAAATTGGAGAAACTCGTAATCATTTCCCGTTTGAAATGAGAATTCCGACAAGTTAACACGGCCGTCTTCGCATTTTTCCCTCGCACAGCACGCACCTAGTCACAATGTCGTGTTTGCCAACGGAAGCCAGACAACTCGTTAGAATTAGATTCTTTGTGTACCAAGGAAAACTACTCTGTTACACGGATAATAACGCAACCTGTTAATCTACGGTGCATGGAGCTCATTAACACAACCAACATATCTTTCATATCGAATAATAGATCGTTAAGGTCGATAAGCAGGGTATTGTTCCTCGCCAGCGACGCGAACCACGTGGACCTGTCATCGAGATAACGTTCCTCCGGCCGCTAATTTACGCGTAGCAAAATTTCTGACGCGTGGATGAGGCATAATTTAGAAAACCTGACGCTTAAAGCGATACCAGAACGGAGAACCAGTCTGGCGACAAAGTGGCAACTAATTTCTATTCTATAGCACGATTTTCTGTTTGCCGTGTAACGATTAATAGACTCGTTAATCGAGTCTTCCTAATTAAGCCTCTACAAACAGAAGAAACCTTCACACGTGGAACCAACTGTGCTCTTTTATCTGTTCTACAATGAATTCATACTTGCCGAGCAAAGTATCACAGCTCGCGAGCAATAAAATAACGCACCTTTAACCCAAGTGTAAAAGTGTTATGCGCTCGGTGAGCATAGAAAAGCTACTAACCAACGATTCTACATTGTGTCACACACCGATACGTGTTAGAAGCAATTCCCACCGACGAATATTCCACCAAGGACACTCCTACGCCACTTTGCAGGGACATCTTCATCGACGGTGCACGATCCGCGCCAAGGCGGCCGCGAATCAGCGATAGGCGTGGATCCAGCTCGCAGGTGGAGAGGAGCTTTCAGCCTCGGGAGCTTAAAGCTTGCACGGGGACGATCATTTTTAATCACGCGGAGACAGAGAACGAGAGACAGAGGGTGGAAGGGTAGGAACGGGAGAGAGTGGCGGCGCGTGTACCTGTGTGCAGGCGTTTTGTGTTCCCTCCTTTGTCGCGACGACGCCATTGTTCCCCGCGATTCTATAGGATCGCGCAGTGTCGGGGTCCTCCGCGAATTGTTTTCTTCGCGAGTCTTGCGCGAGATTCCCTCGGTGTCCTAGGCACGATCGTGTGTCCACTTTCTTCGGGATTACGGGGAGGGACCGGCCCCCGAAATCTGCCTCGTGGCCCTTTTGTTCGTGCCTCGACGTTGCTCGCGGTATTCAATTGAATTTTCAGGGAAACCCCGCGTCTCGCGCTGCCGCGCTTCCGCCCGGAGACGCGACGGGAACAATTGGCGAAGTACGCCGACAGATGTAAACCGAGGCGAACAGAGATGTAAATTGAACGCTACGCGGTGATTCGTTTTCAGAGCTGAGAGACTGTGCTCTAAGTGGTGTACTCGTGACGCACTTTACATCAGAAACAGTTGATGGATATATGAAACACGTCTGTACGAGAAGAAAGCGTCGGAGCACCCCACGATCCTCCTGAAACCAATCCCCGCGACGTTATTCCACTGGCCGGACTCAATTACTCAGAACTCGTCGCGAGGACAGCCAGACGCGAAGCGACGATCCAGCCTCGTTCCCAGCATCGATCGCTGTAATTCCCCTTCGCGCCCCGGTGTCCGTTCTTTTCCTCTTTTCCTCGCCCATCGTCTAAAATACCCGGGCGCATTGTTGCCCGGTAAAAACGCACGAGTAACGCCACGCACTCTTACAATGCAAAACAGAGAGCGAGAGGACGCGTGCACACACACAGAGAAGCCTGCACGGGCACGTCGACGGAGCGAAGAAAGAGGAAGAAAGAGGGAGGGAGGGGGTGGTGGCGAGGTAGAAAGAAAATCGACAAAAGGGAGGAGGTGGTGGATGCGGCGTGTAGGTAAGCCCGGTGTGTACAAACACGGTGAAACAGGGATGCAGAGGCATCGCGAGGGCGGAGGAGATAGAAAGGGATGGGAGGAGGAGACTTGAGAAGGTTGGAGCGAAGCTTTCATCGTAATGAAGTATTTCTGCCCGGTTCCCGTAGCCTCTCTCTTCGTCCTCCGAGGTTCTTTCGCGTGCGTTAAAGAAACGACTTGTCGGTTTTGCGCGCTCATCGACGTTGAAGCGAATAGAGTACGCCGGAGGAGAGGGAGGAAGGGAGGGAGAGAGAATATTCATCGTCCCGCGAGGCGAAGGACAACCCTATTTAACCCTTCGAGGTCGTGGTACCGAGCGTTTTCTGCGCGCTTCCCTCCCCAACGGAGCCGAGTCGATTTCCCTTATTCGCGCGTACAAGCCAGCTTTCTCAAGCTTTCAAATTGATTCGTCGTTTTCTGGCTTATCTCGGTAAACCGAGGGGCACGGTGTCGAAACGTGAAAGCCTGTCGCCTTTATTCTCACATTTTCTAGGTGTTACTTAATTCGGCACAGTCTAAACATCCCCTAATAGAGTGAAGTAAAATCCAAGGGAAGAACTAACCATTCATTTGCCAAAGGATATATCTAAATTGCCTCGCAGCGTGCGAGTCGTCATGCACAAGCGGCCCAATCGATTCTTATTCAATTAACAGCTACCCCTGAGTCGTCTCGCTGGAAATACGAGCGACGAGACTCCCCTCCCACGCGTCGAATCTACTCCGAGGAACGAGAATCTCTCGGCGAGTAGAGAAAGGGCGCTGAGCAGAGAGGATCGAAGAAGTTTTCGAGCACGGACGCGTCGGTTACAGGAACATCCAATAACCAGATTAGCTTCGACCATTTCCCAATGGACCGCTTACCCGACGCAAACCCTCCCTAGATGCACCCTCAATCTCGGTTCCGTTACAGTTTTCGCTCGGGAGGATCGTGAAACGTGTCCGACTACCCGACTGCTAGATAAACGCGGACGGTCATCTGCTAATCGACGTCGTAAAATTGGCATTGGACGCGCGACTATCGTTGACGTTCCATCAGCATCATCCACGTCAAAGGAAGTCCTTCGGAATTGCACGCGCGTTTCGCGCGACACATCGAGCCGACGAGGAAGAGTACCCGGCGAGGCACTGACACCTTTCACTGCAATATTAATTATGGCTGGTGTTTGTTTGGTTGCATTGATTCTAGGCTTGGAAGACAGCGTAGCTCGACTTGGACAGGTAAGAATCCGTACTGGACGATGGACAGGCCAATAGCTGTTGCGATGCGAGTGCATTTATTAATTTCATCCGTAACACCGTGAGTGCTGGTATAGAGTCCTTTTTCCGGTACAGAGAGCTACCTGCAATGTTGGCGAAGTATAGAAACGAACGTCCCACGAATAAGGCTCGCGTCTGGAATCGTCGGACAGTGTAAACTTCGTTTTATTTGGTCTTCAATAACGTTACATTAGGTTGCTACGAAAGCTGTGTCCGTTTCTAACTACAGGCGAGGAATTCCTATCGCCGGCAACACATTCTACTCAGAATTAAATTGTATCCCGACCGGCCAGACTTCCCTGCACTTTGTAGACAACGTTCTGCGGGAGAAGTCGCTTTCAGAAGCGATAAATTCGTTACTTTATATCCAAAGAGATGTTGGCGGACGCAAAATTGTCTAGCAGAATTTTCGTCCAACAAGAGAGCTTGAAATTACCATTTAGAAGCAGTTTCAGACCAGCTCATGACCGTCCGTTTGCTCAGGCTTGGCAAACACCGTCAACTTTCAGTCGGCCGACTGTTCAGTTGGATCGGAACCGCGCGTGCATTCAACTAGTTAGTTGGACAACTAAAGAGTTTGCACTCCGTTGCAAACCGTGGACAACTAAATGCTCGGTCAACTGCGGTGCAGCATTTGGATTTGAGCGGCTACGCGTGTCGCGGGCGCGAATAATAATCGACCGGAGCACGTGTTACGCTACCAGGTCCCGTGTAATTTCATCGCTAGCGACGCTTAATAAGTTAATCGACTCAAGTAGGTTACCAATGCGCATCGAATCCTTACGCTCTTCTATGAAGATTGTTACAAACGATAGGGGAAGGTTGCCTATATCGTACCACTTAAGACATTTTATATTTCATATTTGGTACTAATTTGAACGTAACGGATATTGTAGCTTGATCTTTTAGGCACCTACTATTATACCCTTAACCTTTTGTTCAGAACAAATTAACTTGTTATTAATCGTTTTGTCGCATACTGTAAAATGTACGATTTAGGCAACGGGTCTCCTAAATCGTACCTCCACGAAAAATAGTATTAATAACAAATAGGGTAGAAAATATTCAACATAAAGCAACGATTATTATACAGTTACATATACATATGTATATGGATAACACACAGACCGCAATAACTTTTGAATATGATATATGTACATAACAAATGCTACTGCTACGATTGTAGTGGTACGATTTAGGAAACATGGTCAATTTATTTATGAATATCAATTTAAACTTTATAATAATTGTAATATGTACTTAAAATGAATGTAAAATATTCCACATTAAACCTGCTTTTAGAAAAATCCAAAGATACAGGACAAAATTGCATTGTTTGATTATTATTAGCTAAAATAAACTGGTAAAAAGTTACATCAATCATACCTGATTTTTTAAAATGTTTATAGCAGGCACAAAATAGGGTGTAATCTCAAAAGGTTTTGTTTCTATGCCTTATTTCGCATTTACTTGATATTTTTATCATAAGATGTCGTGTATATTCATTAATTACTGAGAAATGGATGAGGTAATTCGCAACTCTCCCCTATATTACATCGAAGAAGCAAAGGAGTCGCTTCAAACAAACGTCCATTATCATCTTGACCATTAGCTAAATAGGTGGAAGAAAGTACCAAGCTTCTACGAAATGAAAATAATCAAACAACGACACAATCCTTAGCAACTATTATACCTCTCACGACCAAACACCCTACTTCCACCAAACTACAATACGTTACACCCTCTCGCGTCTCCAGCCCCCCCCCCTGCGTCAGCGCGGAACCCTCTCGCGAGTTAACATTTCTCCCCGGAAACCGCGAGAGGAGTGACGGAAGAAAGCGGACCACGGCATTCCACGCTAGATTCCAGCGAACGAGTCGAGAGTGCTCTCTGCAGAGTACATCGGTTCCTCGGATCCTTTTGTCGACGTTCGGCGACGGGGGTGTGGGTGGCGGAGGGTGGATCGCGCGGAGGAAGGAGCGATCGCGATGGAGGAGAGTCGTCGAAGAAGGGAAGCGGGTGGGTGGGTGTAGCGGGGTTGCAGGATGAAATTTGCAAATGCTCGTACAAGCCAGCGACGAGAGGGGGGTTGGGAGGGTTGTAGGTACATATGAAGCAGAAATATACGCGAGCGCCAGGGATATGGCGGTAAAAGAGCGACGAAAAAGTGTCGCTTCGACAAAGGGTGCAAGCTGGAGAAGAGAAAAGGGGAGGGCGGGTGGGGGTGGCGGAGGGAAAGAGGGAACAAGCGAGGCGAGGGGTGGAATCCCGCGGCGGAGGGAGGTGGGCTCGAGCGTGCGCGCATCATTTTTGCCGGGAAGCAGGCACTTCCCTTATTCGTCGTCGCCGGGGGAACGGGAAACGGGGGTAGAAGAGCCGTGGCGAGGAAGAAAATGACGGATAAAGAAGAAGCTCCGTAGGGCGAGCCGCGGGAACCGGGGCTTTGTCGATTCCCGGGTATTTAACGGAAATACCGGCCGGAATACCTTCGTCCCCGTTCGTCTTTAGTATCCCCCTTTCTTTTTTCCCTCGGTACACCCTGTCTGTACACCGCGAGCAGCGAATAATTCGAGCGTGTGCCGAGCCGCCGGACCGCCGCGTAAAGCCAGGAATTTTGAAAGGGGAATGAATCGCGACGAGGAACATCGCGCAGCCTGCTATTTCAGATGAAACGACCGTGCGCGTGTTCGAAACGGGATCATCGTCCCGTTTGATCGTTGAAAACTCGATTAACGCTGCGTATCTTTCTCGCCCATCTTTCTGGCGAACGAGCTTCTGCTGTTTCATCGGACGGGAAACGTATTCTTTGATTGGGTACTGTTTGATATGCCTATACACTGAATTTCAACTGTGTTCGGTAGTCTGAGAGTTGAGCGTGTTAAGGAATAAGGGAATATTTAAATGGTCCCTTTTGACGCTGTCGCGGTTAAATTATCGCAGGTTTAATCGTACTGTGCCTGTGGTATACTTAACAGTAAATGATCCACACGGGGTGATCTGAATCGCGCTGAATTAGCGCAGAGGAGGCGATTCCTCGTGGTAAAGGAACAATTAAAGAGTATCTGCGCACAGAGTAAACAGAAGAATCTTCCACGGGAAATCACCAGCCTTCTAGTTGTGCCACGATTTACCGGACAACTTGTACAAATTGAAAGCTAAGACTCACCGAGCCTCTTGGAGATCTCGCTGTTGTGCATCTTCGGGTTCTCCTGCGCGATCTTCCGTCGCTGGAGCCGGGACCAGACCATGAACGCGTTCATCGGCCTCTTAATGTGCTCCACCTGCGGCTTCTTCGAGGTTGGGCCGAGAGGGCTGCCGAGGCCAACCCCCATGGGGCCGACACCCGCGCCACCAGGAGGCGACGTACCCGACATACCCTGCATACCGCGCAGGGTCTCCGTGAAGGAGCCGTCGCACATGTTGCCGCCGGCTCTGTAATTAAACGCAGCCACCAATTAGTAATCCCAGCGGGCACGTTAATGGGACACGCCCACGTGAAAACAACCCGCCGACGACCTCGAGTCCGAGTGACCCGAGGAGAGCACACCTCGAGGGCATCGTCGAGTGGTCTATTGTTTCGACACACCGAGAGTCTCACGTAGCAGCCACGCATGCCGTCGGAGACGGACCCGTCCAACCCTCTGATTTACGACCTCGACGACGTTATCTGGGATACTTAGCCTTCCAACTGTAAATCGTGTAAGCTAGTGAACGCTGAAGATCCTCCGCCAGGTGTAGTCGAGATCGTTTTCCAGAGGGGGGTAGTTTTCTGGGATTAGGTTGGCGGAATTCTTGCGTGATTATGGGAGCAGTGGAAAATTTGAACAGTTTGAGCTTGGAACGTAGTTTTCACGCTCTTGAATATTTGATCAGAGAGTAAAGAATGAAGAGCAATCAAACCAAAGGAATGATTTTCAAGCAAGAATCAGTCACGGGGAAAGATACGATAAAGTGTGTAAAACGCTAATGAAATACTCTGCAAAGTGCAAAGTTCGTTTACGTTATAGAGTCTCAAAGAAGTAGAAATAATGGTAGAATAATCTGAACGATTCCCTATCAACTTTTCTACATAATAAGATCTCCATGTACTATTTCAATTAAACGTCCAATAAAAGCACTATTGTCCCATGGAATTAAAATAATCTCAGACTATCTTCCCGATGAAATCTGACGTCCCAATTATTCCGATCCCCTCAATTATCCGGGCAATTTCCTGCCACCGAAATCCTGGCGATAAAGTAAATTTCAAGCGGTCGCGTGATTTCCATAACGCACGCATTCCTCCGCCTAGGGGTGGCTTTTTAATTGTGCGCCAACGACACGCAGAAGAAGCGAGCGAGGGCACTCGTGCAGCCACTCCTCACGGTCCCGGTAATTGCTTATTCGTTTGCTCTTTGATTCACAGGCAAATTAATCTTATCCTTTTCTCGTATCAAAGCCATTAACCAATCTCGCCACGTTCCTGCCCTCCTCTCGCCTCTTTCTCCCTCCTCCGCCGTCTTTTTAACCCTAAATGTCACCCTTCGTTTAGGGTTTCTCCCTCTTTCACCATTCATCCTCCTCCGTTCCTACCCGGAACCTCGGCTCTCTCGTTCTCCGTCTACGTTTCTCCTCTCGAACTAATACAATTACGCGGATCTCTCCTTGAGCATTCATTAAGAAAAAAAAAACCTGTAGTGGTTGAGGGAGTTAACCCCCGGGGGCGGTAGTTACGATTTTGTAGGGTTAGAATCACCCTCGGGCCACCCTCGAGTGTCATTCAGCCTGGATTAATAGATACGTTGGTTAGCGACGATGGTGGGGCACGAGAGGGGGGGTGGGCGGAGGGTGGAACACCAGCGTGGTTGCTTACGAGAGACCCCAAGGGTGCTCGGGGGTGGTTCACCGTGGAGAAAGAGAAGATGCTGGAAGTAATGGCTGTTGACAACGAGCGACGGGGGATTAGGAAGTGCTAATTGAATGTTTAGGCCCCGGCTCGAATGGCGCACGAGCCTGCACGCAGCAATTTATTGCTCTCCATTCGAGGATTTCTATCGTGACAGTACCACCGACGGGATTTCAAGGATTCCTCCACGGTCCTTGAAAATAGTCCTCAGCGATTAGGGGGGTTGAAGCCGGCAGGAACGTGAGAATAAGTCGCGTTACGTTTTAATCGGAATCGGGCGTAGCGAAATCGATGCGAGATCTTTGGTGGAAATAGTGACGAACGCGGGTAGCATCAGGTCCAAATGGTTCTTGCAATATCAGTTTTGGGAAGCAAAACTTGTGAAGAAGTGAGAGGAAATTCGTGTTTACATTGAAAAAAGTTGCTTCTTTTAAAATATATAATGAACGAATAGAATTTTGGAGCAGGCAGATAACTAAGAATTGATTTTGCTGTAATATTTTCTGCGGTTGATTCTCTGATAGTCAATGAACGAATTTTGGAGCAACGATGATACCGACGATGTTGATAAATACCTAACCAGAGGTGTTTACACTCACAAGCGAGGATCGAACTGCTAATATTCTACACAATGTCGTGTTTCGGAGTAGTGGAAAGGTGAAGGTAAGGAAATCGGTTGAAAATCTTACAGGCTTAGAAACTACGATTACGCAGATGTTCAAAAGTATGTACCTAATGCTAATAAAGATTTCTTATGTGTACTCTTCACGGCTGAATGGATTAATTAATCGTTCAAAGGCCAAAAAGTAAGAGCACATAAACGTTTGCCTTCGAAATTAACCGAATCTTTTATATCAAACTATAACATTCCAATGAACGTTAAAATACACTACACATACATATGCTAACACCAGCAACTGTCAATATAATCAAAGAACATTGTCAGTCGAATCGATTGCTAACTTCTCCCCTCTCTAACCCTCAGATAAAACTGCCACCTTGCCCAAATTCAGAATTCCTGCGCTCCAAGCTAAGCACAATTTCACCACCCAGGAATTCTAGTCAGAAACGTCCCCTAAAAGCCTGAAATCTTCAAACATTCAAACTCCACAGCCCACCCTGAGGATTCAACAAGTATCCCCGAGGAAAGTACACATCCAGATCGAAAGACTCACCTCATAAAGTGGCCGGCGGCTCGTTGGTGCAAGTCCAGCTCAATTTTGCAGCCGTGGTTGAGACTCTCGTCTCACCAGGTCCTGGACGATACCGTGGAGAAGCTGCGCGACGCGGCGAACAAAGATCGAAACGAACAACCAACAACAACAGCAGGTCACTGCACTGTCATACCAGCCGATCCACTTTTTGAGTCTCGCTTTTATCACTGCGTTCCACCGGTCACTATTGTCGCACGGAGCTAGCGATCAGACGTCCGCGTCGCGAGACCGGACCCGCTCGGACGACGTCATCTTCGTGGGAGCCAGGGCTAGCATCGTCGACGAGGGTGACGGACTGACGAGGGTAATTTCGCGATCAAGGACGACACACGAGGATGGACACGGCGCGCACAGCGTTCAATGTGCCTTCGCGGACGATAGTTTTGGGAGTGTGCACGCACGACCCGTCGCCCCGAGCCGATCCACGGATTCCCTCGCGCCAGCTTTCCCCCTCTGCCGCATTCGAAATGAGAAAAGAGCGAGGGGGCCAATAGCAGGGCTCCGTGGGCGGTGGGTACGAGGTAAAAGCGGTATCGCTCGGCTCTCCCATTGGTCGGGGTCCCGAGGCCGTCGATAACAAAACCGACCTGCGTTACCTCACCACCCCTCGCCACGATCAATCGCTCCGTCTCCCTCTGTATCTCGTTTTTCCATCCCGACTCTTGTCCACCCTCCCGCGTTTTCCTTGTTTCGCCATCCTCTCCGCGAATGCGCGACCACCGCGCGAAACATCTTCCGATGATAAGCGATACACGGTCCCTTTCACCTTCTTGCCGCTGTGAAAGACTTTTGGAGCCATACGACAGCAATTTTTTGGGGCGATCTTTTTGGATGATTTTTGGAGCGCTCATGGTGAACGTGGACACAGGAGACCATGGGAGATTTGAACGAGACGTTCGTTGCTCCTTGAGATGAGAAGACGTTTCTATCCGGGGGATGCGTTGCCTCAAATGTGGCTAATTTGGGTAGATGCTCGTTGTACCTGGGAAAGTGTGTTTAAAGTGTATCCTGGAGCGACATCCTTTCGTGATCTCTTGTGGAAGCGGAATCCTCTTGCGGGTCGGGGTTAATAGTAGATTGATTATTCGCCACTTTGCTATTTTGCATTGTATAGGAGCCTAAATAAGGGTTTGGAGGTATATCTTCGAATCTGACGGCTCCAAAACAATCAGCAGTTCGACTCGGACTGTCTTAACTTGGAAATTACGGAGAAACCGCGCGAAGAAAATGTGGAAAGGCTCCCCGGACTTCTGCCCTTCAACCCCCACTCTGGCAGCGCGCGACAAGTCGAATTTCCCAGCAATAATTTCACCATCCTCCGCGATAATGGAGCCCGGCCTGTTCGCGTCCATGTAATACACCGCGTTGCGTCGCGCACCAGCGGATACTCGTTGGGGGTGGGTCATGCCTCCAAGACGAAGAGGGAGCGAGAGGAGGAACGCGAGGGTGGGCGAGTTAGAGCCAGGTAGAACTGCCACCTCCACCACCGACCACGGATACCAACTGATCCAGCCCATGCGTGGTGGGGACGTAGCTGAAGAAGGTGGGACGTCGCGAGATGGTGGCCGCTGGTATTGCCGAGTCGAATTCGAAAGAACGCTGCTAAGAATGGAAATAAGAAAGTGACTTCTCTCCTCGATACCACTCACTGCCTCCCCCTCCACTACAACCCCTCTTTCGGCCCACCAGACCCTCGCCGCCGCCAGCCGGGCTCCTCTCTTCCCAACGGTTGTTTCCTCTCGCTTCCACCAGCAAGAGGACATTGTGCTCCACTCCTGTGCAAAATGGTAGCTCGCAGCGTTTTGCTCTTTTAAGCGGCTAGATGGGGGGTGAAGCACGAGCTTCCACACCCCGTGCACCCCCCGCTGCCGCGGGGTTAACGTCGATAGGTGGTCTATGAGACGCGCTAATTCGCGGAAACGCGCTCATTTGGCACGAGTGATGCAGCACCTGTTCGCGATTCCGCACGCTGGCTGCCTTCTTGGGGGTGATTTCAGGGGGTTGAGGAGGTTTCTCGGTACGGCGGCTTGAATGGGCAACAGTTCTCGCCCGGGAGGAAGGAGCAGCTTACGAGCTGACGCGATTTTCGAGTAACAGCGTGTTTATTAGATGAATAATTCTATCGCTCGCTAAGTCGGGTGTTTGGATCTCTTTTCGCATGTGAATCGAGTGGCCGGGGATGCAAATACTCCGAATGAATTTCAATTTCGAGCCCGGAGAATGTCCAGAGGGCCCAAGTGGCGGCAAGTACGATCCATCGATTCTGCCGTTTCCGCGTGACGGTGAAAAGTGGTTTGAACGTAAAATGCCGGTGATTACAAAAGAATTCATAGACCGACCGGTTTTATCTGTAGACACTCGATTACACCCACCCTCGACCATCGATCGCCTCTTGTTTATTCTCAAGTGGCAATGAGGGTGCCTCGTCAACGGGGGGTTGGCCGCGTTTCGGCTGGCCCCTCTAATCTGATAATTCCATCGCCTCTGGTCGTTTTCCGTGCAATCGACGTCGCCGACGAGTCCTCGCAATTTGCACGGTCATGTAAATACAACGATTTTACTTGGAACGAATTACACGCGCAACGGATTTCGATGCATTAAACGGGATGAGTCGCGAATTCCCGACGCACCGAGTTAGCCAATATGCTCTTTTATAATATACAAGTGTAACGCTCGTGCACGCTTTTTTCTCGCAACGCTCCCCTTGCGTATCGCGGCGTAAGAGCATAATTTGCTTGTAATTCCGGTGGAAAATTGCTGCGCGCCGCCGTTGGCAACGACACAAGCGATGGCCATTGAATTGTTTGCATGCCGCTTGGGAGTAATCGCGTCGCGGAGTGTGCGTGGACGTTAAATGAATTCCAATACGCTTATTCTCCTTCTGGAGCAAAGCGCGAGGCAGACGTCCATGAAGACAGTTTGGAGTCGTGCGAGGTGAAAGGCCTGTTTTTTAAGAGACGAGGCTATTAAAATAACAGAGCCGCGCGGAAGAAGGACGAGCATTTTCGCGCTGATGAGGACACTCGGCCTCACTGTTTATCGCTGAGAAGATTTATTTCCCCCGGGCTGAGTCGCACGTGCTGACTCCCCGTGCACCGACCAGGGTGCGTCGATATTGTTGTACGCGTCGTGGAACATGTAACGTATGAATATCTAATGCACCCCATCCACAATTAAATTCGGACAATATGTTTTGTTTCGGGGAGGGGCACCACCCTAGAAACAGAGGGGTCTGCCGGGCCAGGCTCTCCCTGCTTCACCCCTCGGGATCCTCGACGTTGAATAACGCCCTAAGTGTAAATCTCACGCTGTACACGCCGATATGACGAGAGGCGATAATAACTTTCGGGGCGAATCAGGGCAGACCGCAGCCTCTGCCGCTCGTCGAGTGAAATTCAACACGTCGGCGAGCGCAGAAGAAGGATATCCCTCTTATTAATGGCCCTCGCTTGGAGCCTCAAGAATGTAATTTATCGCCGCGCGAGTTCCTGATAGCGCGGAGTAAAAGTGCTCGAAATGAATCGCCGAGGAATAGATGCATGAGATGAAGCTCCTCGGAGTGGAATTCGGGATGCTTGGGAGGTAGCCCTGATATCTAGGGATCTGCTGTTACGGGAATAGTAATAAATCGAGTGGAAGCTGTAGACGGGACTACCCAGTGATTAGGAACTTATAGGCGAGGTAGGTATTGACGAGCTGGTGGAAGGAAAAGATCACCCTTTTATCGCGAAGCAATATGCCAATCGACTCCGACAATGTCCACAGCAGCGGCAGCACGGTCCCAGATACATCGCCATTTCTGTGGACACTAAAGACTGCTGCCTCGCCTGGCGAAGGCTCGTAGCTGGCCGTGGAAGGTGGGAACAACCGTGTCATCCCCAAACGATTGTTCGAACGGTTCCTGCAGATTTGTGGTGATGAGTCGGATAGTAAATGCGCGCCTGCTGCGACACAAAGGACGGCCACCAGCTTGTGCAGCAGGCTGATCTGTTTAAACGAGCCTGACGCGAGATCCAACTGTGACGGGGCGGGAGGACTCTGTTTAAGGGAAATGAAAGAAAATTTTATTGGCCCCCGTTGTCGGGCGACTTAAGGGTCGGGGCGAGCCGAAGGGTGCTAGGAAACAGCGGTGGAAACGGTGGTCTGAGCTCCACCTTCGTCGGCGAGCAGCTGATCTCCCTGGAATCGACGATCGGTCGTCTCCCTCCGACGGGTACGGCCTTGCCTTTCGGCATTGTCTTTCTGTTTTGCAGAGGAGCAGGTGTCGCGAAAGATAAGCACAATGGGCGACAATGGGCGGCCACCGGTAAAACTTTGCTCGGCCAAAAGGCTGGTGGGAATTGTCGGCGCGCAGCGGGTCGTCCTTTTTGGCCCATTGCCGACCGGTGGCTTGCTTGTTTCCTCCTTTACAGAGCCCGCGAGCGAGTAACTTGGGTGGGTAACAGTTTAATAAAAATGAGCGGCTTCGAGAGTTTCCTTGCGAAACGACGGCCCCTGGGGACAGGGAGCTTGGTGGCTCGGCCACTTCGAGGAACCATGGTATATTTCAGTTTCAGTAGGGACTTACAACCGGAGGAGGCCAGAGTTTAGGGAAGGCTGAAGATCCTGTGGTTTGGAGTTACCCACCGTTAACGATGCGAACTCGTCCGAGAGCTATGAATATTCTAATTCCCTTGTAATCTGTTTAAACGCTTCCCAATGGCCACCAACTATACTACACAATCCTGCGCGGGGATCCAAGTAAATTGTTGTCCATCGAGGTCCAAGCATCCCCGTGCATCAATCATACTCCATTCGCGAAATCTCCATCAGCGTGATCGTCGGCAATCCTTGCAACACGGCAGATTGACGCAATGTAACCAAACTGAAAGACCGGGACCGCGTCACGTTGTTTGCAGAAAATCACCTCATTGTCCCGGTAGCTGGCTGAGCCGTTGTTCAGCAACGGCAGAATAATCGTGCTCCTCGTGGCCTACAGGTGTTCCGTGGCTCGTGGCCCCGACCAAGCCGCAAATAATTAATAACAGTCGAGCGACAAATCCCGGGCGCAGCGGCGTGTAGCCATCACGCTGGAACAAAACCGAACAGGAGGGCTAATGCCCGGCTAATGCTCGCGCTAAGCCCTTTAAAAGCGTCCGACGGAGGCTCCCGGACCCACTCTGCCACCTACTTACATGCGAATTTGCACCTACAAAGGCCACGGCCCCCCTCCGGTGCCGCCGTCGCCCCCGGGGATCGAATGTTGACGTGTTTTTCTCGAGCACTCCGCGGGACACGAGTGGATCGTTAAAGAGGTCAATCTGCTGGAAGGGAACTGTCGCCATTATCCCCATTATGACGGCCCTCCAATTAATTCTGCAAGGAGAATCGTGGATAATGGCGAGCGGTTTTCCGAGCAGCGAGCCGGTTTTTGAGGCTCTTACTTTGCCGGCTGAAAGGGTAGGAGGTGGCTCTTGGGGGGTGGGGGGTGATGAAGGGGAGACTGAATTGGTAAATGATGGGCTTCGAATTGAAGTGGCTGAGGTGATCGGCAAGGACGCCAGATTTCGAGTACCGGAGGAGGTATTGTGAGACTGGTAACGTAATTGTTCGCGGCAGGTCGGTGGTTGTTCGACGCACTGATTGCCAAACCGTCTCCAATTACCCTGTGTATTTCTACAAAAAGAGATTACGGAGGATTAGCCGAAGGATCGCGGCTCGCGCCAGCAGAAGAAACCATCTCCTCTTAACGGACAGGATAGACGACAAGGAATTCTCGTTTCCCCTCATCGGTCCCATTTTCCTCGCGTTTCGGGGAAAGGGTGGGCGGACGGTGGCGGTGGAGGCAAGTTCACCTATTTTCGCGGTACGGTGCGCGAAGAAAAGGGCCGTGCTTGCATCCCGAGGAACACAATGGGGACGCGAATAAACCAGACGAATGGCGACGACGACGGCGACAATGACGGAAAAAATCTTCGACTCCCCCATCCCACCACCCCTCTCTCTCTCTCGCCTGCGCTCTTTCGTGATACGTGGAATTGATGGATGAGAATACCGACGACACGAATACAGAATACACCGCCGGTTGGTATTCCCAGCGCGGAATACACGACGGCTCTCAAGCTTTTAGCCCAGGCAAATAAATCGCGGGTTGCGAGGAGGCGACGTTCGTGGATAAATTCCCGTCTCTCTTCTCTGCGGCTCTTCCACCCTCCTTCCTTTCCATCTCTCCTTTCCCTCTTCTACGCGCCGTGACACCTTACGGCCCTGACGTGTGCCGCCTACTCGAGAAGAATTCCACATTTGTGTATGCCGAGGTGGCTGGATCCATCCGTCGGTGGTCCGTCGAATTTTCCGCGAGAAAAGCTTTCTGTGTACCGAGGGTGTTGCCGCCATGCGACGCTTGCGAAACTTTCTCTTTTTATCCGAGCCGAGCTCGGGGCGTTGCGCGGGGATATCGAGACGCGTGGCGTTTACGAAAGCAGTTTCGGCAGCGTTCGGCTGACAGACCTGCTGGATGAGTAGGGTTGGAGTCTTAAGAATCGAGGGGGTGTTCTAAGGGTAGAGTATTGTGAGTAGATTATCTGATTGGTCCGAGTTACTTGTCGGATCTACGCTCTTCCCGTTTTGGGGTAGCTTGAATGAAAGTATAATGGACTTTGTGCCGAGACTCGATCAGCGGCGACAGTAGTTCACAGATTAAGGACCTAGGGTTTCGTACACAGCTATCTCGTTTAAGCAGCGAATTATCCCCAAACACCTAAACTCAGAGTCTGGAACTTGAAATACAGTAGCATCATCGCAGAACGATTCATCCATTTCGCGGTGTTTAACATCTGTAAAGCATGGATTTTCCACGTGCAGATTCTTTTAGCATTGTACCCAGTCCATGCCGAGCCTGAGCACTGATCAAACTGAATCTGAACCCACGCATCGCCGACAAAGACCCAACCTCGTTAAAAATATTCAACGGTCATCTCACAATTTCACTCAACATTCACGCAAGTAGAATCCTTCATCTGGGATCCTTACAATTTCCATAACCTCACCGTCATTATCCAGAATCCAGGTCCACCTCCGTCAGACGATGCGTCGTGGACGACAAACTTGCTTCATCGAGGCCGATTTCGATCGTTCTCACGATACACACCCCGGTCGATTTCACTATTCGAACACAGCTTGTTTCCTTACGCATCCCGTCCACCGAGGTCTCTGAGGCGCGGAATAATAAAAGATCCTCGCAGATAAACACGATAATGATCGTAGCGTATGCTTCTCCGTAATTTCGGCCTCGCTGGTAAACAACCAAGAGAAGGAGAGGCGAATGGAGGCTCGATACCACGGATCACTGCTCGTGGATGGGAGAGAAATCGGTGTCCCTTCGCGAGCAGGTGTATCCCCGTGTATTCACGTCGAGCAGACACGCGCGAACTCCAGAAAGAAATCCCGGATAAGCCGAGTTCAGAGGGGCTGCTGGGGCGATGGCTTTCCTCCTCTTCCTCGTCCATCGGTCACTGGTTCGAGCTTACACGCGGAACCACCGTCGGAAGTCCAACGTGTGTCCGTCTTTTTGTGCAACCGACGGTTTCCAGGGATCCCCTCGGTCGAAATTAAGCTCGATATCCGACGGGATCCTCTTACCACATTATCGAATCCCGACTGTTCGCCTTGTCCCGCGAACTTCTGTTCCCCTCGGGTGTGTTCTTTGTCGTAGCGACTGTATCCCAAGAACATCGTTCCTTGGCTCCTCCGACTCGAGAACGGCGATGTGCTCGAAGGATGCAGAGATCGAGGACCTACAAAACTGCAGGGAAAATTTTCAATACATTTCCTCAACATCGACGAGCACCAACAATCCGCATAGTCGTTGCCGAGGGTACACGGTACTTCGAGTACGCAGTCACCGATACGCGCAACAACTCGAACAGCCAGGCTTCGAATTAAAAATGCCGATTTTCCCCGTGCGTACAATGGGCAATTCCGAAATATCCCGGGCTGCCGAGCGAGGAACGGTGGAAATGCAAATGGCAGAGTCGCTCGGACCGAGCTTTTCCGCGGTTCGTAGCGTCGTAGCGTCGAACGAGGAAAACAGCGGGGATAGCGCATCGCGGCTGCACGACAACAAAACCGCCTCGGTTTTACGCTTTCACCGGTTCCGTCCACGTTCGCGTTCCCCGTCTTTTTTTCCACCCTGGATCGGGGAAAATCTGATTCAAGGGGCAGGGCTCTGTATGCGCGCGTGTGCATGTGTGCGCGTGCAAGTTCGACGCATCTCGGGACATCTCATTACGCCCGAAGAAAGGAAGTCGAAGCCACCGAGAGATCCGCGGCACGGCGGTAGCTGAAGGATCTCCCACTGTTATTTAGCCCGTGCACAATGGACGGGACGTCTGCTATCCGATTGTTTGGTACATTTTTTTTCCTTCCCACAAAAGGAGAGACAGGAGGGAGCGGTGCACGCCGGCGAACAAGGAGGGAGTCAAGCCGAGTCAGTCGATCGCCAATTGACTGACGTTATCGGGCCATCTTCCAGATTAGGAAGATTGCTTAGGAAAAGGCTGCCCTAGGATATACGGTGTCTTGCCTTTATTCCTGGAAATCGGGCTATTGCTTCTCGATCGTAATTCGAGGCCAAGGGGGAACGACGAGGGGGAGGTGGCTGGCAGAGATTCGGGGTGCAATCTGGGACTCTTCTTGGAGTACGTTGGAAATTCTGTCGTCCGAGCTGATGGGGAGACAGGACAATTTCGATAATGGAGCGCTCACTGTTCTCGAATCCGTCGTTCCATATTTTAGATAAAAAAAAAACGCATGATGGAGGATCTCAAAAATAGTGGTTATATCCGAAGTTATGGTGCTTGAAATAATATGCGCATTATTAGCATAAAATCGTGTAATGCAAAATTATGTAATCTGTATGAGTATTGCAATCGCCCGAACTAGATTAAATGACAAATACTAAAAATTAAACAAAAAATGGCAGCGTCTAAAAGAGACATCGATTTCTGCAAAAAAAAATTCGTTGGTTCTTTAAGTATAAAAGGCTAACTTTGCAGAAACCGACTTAGTTTTAGTACCAGCGAAAATGGGACATCGACTGAAGATATATGCCAAGTTTCAACCAATTTGAAAAACATCGTTTTGATAAAAACGCGCTTAAAGTTTTAGGTACCGTTTCTTTCTAATTAAATTTTTTTACCATGGCAATGTTGCCTAAATATGTACAAATATAGGCATAAAGTTTCCAAGTAATATAATTCGAGGGATTTTCTCTAATAAAATCCCAAATATCGCGCTCCTTTTTAGACCGTCAAGGTCCTTAAACTTTTAACTGTGCCAAGGTTAAGCATTTGGAATTCGCTTGGTCGCGTAATTTCGACTAGAGAAACAAAGCTCGTCAATAGCGACGGTTAATTTAACGGAAATAAAGCGCGCGAAACGGCGCGTCGCGAATAGAGCCGCGTGAAAATCCGCGGAAGTAAGGGGATTACGGATTGGATCTTGAACGTTAACCCGTGGATACGGGAGCTACCGATTAAAAGGCGGCAAGGAGAAAGCAGGAGGAGAGTAGGGGGCCTGGTGAAGTTTACATGGAAAAAGGTGGGCGTCGAGGACGATCTCCGACAATGGACCCGCGATCGGATTATCCGGTACATACGTTTGTTGCGTTACGCGTAACTTTAAATCGCGAACCAAGGGGGCATAAGCAACCCCCGAGGTACGGTCGCTCGACTCGCCACAAAGGGGAAGTTATTCTCTCGTAGATCTCTTATCTGCTTCGATCCTACGGGAAAAGCGTGCAACGACCCGGTAAAGTCTTCTCGTTTGCGGCCGCCCCTTTGTGGCTCCACTCGCGGTCTCACCCCCCTGGCCGCTCCTGGTTTTTCTAATTTTACTTGCCGGGGGATCGTTGGCGATCGGTCGATACGTTCCTACGTTCATGGGAATGGAAAGTTTGGCGGACAGATCGAATTTGAAGCATAGCCACGTATGCACTCTGAATTACGAATTTCGAGAAGTAGCACTGAAAGCCCAACAGCTCCTTCCATCTCGCTATCAGAAAATATACCACTGTCCCCTTAGAATCTAAATTAAAATAGGAAATAATTACATCATCCGCCCGATTGACCCCTTTTCGCGGGATAGAAGATTGCTGTATAGTGACGATAAACCTCGGATACCGCGAACACCGATGATAGCCACCGAGTTAGCCGCTCGAAATTCCATCATCGAGGATCACAGAAAACATTCATACCCGTGGAATCTCGGCTCCCCAAGCGTTTCGATAGAAATACCTGTTCCATCGAGGCGTTAACAATCGGCCCAGCGAGGCTGAATGGCTGCGCGGCGTTCCCGCCAAAAACGAAAGAAAAGAAGAGGAGATCCCGAAGGCGCCCAGCGGTCTCGCCGAGCGGGCGATGGAATCCGGAATGCGCGTGGGTTTGGATTTTCAGGCCATTAGGCCGTTTCTACCCACCGTAGGACTTGTCTCGTTGGACCCGCCACCCTCAATGAAACTTGACGCCTTCCAAGATCTCTCTTCCCTTCCTTCTTCTCTGCTCTTTCTCTCCGTCTCTCTCTCTCTCCCTCTCTCTCTTTCGAGTCCGAAACACGCGCGTAAAACGTGTGGCCAGGGGATGAAAGAGAAGGAAAGGCAGCGAAGGAGAAGAAGAGGCGAGATTTCGTGCAGGTAGATCGAAGAAGTTCGAGACACAATGAAAAGGCGTTTTGTGTCACGTCGAGAGGGCAGGTGTTAGTCAGCGCCCCGACACCCTCGCATAGAAGGCAGGAACGATGCCTGGACACGATCCAACGATTAATTCTTGCCCCGTTTTGCCTTTCATTTCGATGGGTTCTCGATGGGACGGAGGCTTCTGGATTTCTCAGATTTTAGGCATTTATGGGGACATTCTGAATACGAAACTTTGGCCATAATACAGATAAGAAGCATCCACATCCTATCGTATCGTATTCGCTCGTTCCCATTTTCTCTCTGTCAGTTTTAATCCGCTTCTCGATAATCTCTGTATGTATTCTACGATTATTCATGGACTGTCAAGTGGGCCATGCTCTCAGAATTAAAATCTAATGTAGCAGGTAAACAGGTGGAGGGGCGTTCGGATGCTCACCGGGGGAAACAACTGCGAGCGGTAAAAATTGAACGAGGGAAGCCATGGAATCACTGCCCCCATACTGGCGTGTTCCAAATAGGAAGGACAGAGATTTAGTTTTGTATGTAACGTGGCAACAATAAATTCGTCGTGCTGTTAATAAATCCCATTGCCAGCGAGAAGAGAGATTCTGAGCCGCGGCACAAAGGCGGGGATGAACGAGAGGATATAGAGGGCGGCCCCTTTGCAGCATTTATTGTAGGAAGCAAGCTTAAGTATTGTTACCTGCTGCTACTGGCATTGTCACTCCCCCTTCTCTCCCAGTTTCCTTAACGGAATCTCTCCTTTCCTCCATCCTCGGCCTGTTCTTTCTCGGACCGCGGAGAGAACTTTCTTTCACGAATCCGTCGCGGAAACTCGCCACGGACGATCACTCCGCTCGTTATTTTCACGTTGCCGGCCGTTGTTGCGTGAGAATGCTAATTTCCTTCGACGAAGTGACGTTGCTGAATCCTGAAACTGAGGAGAAACATAGAGTCGGGTAGAGAATGGTGTAGATATCGAAAGTTGAAGCTCTTACCAGCAACGGATTTATTAAAAACAATCCCTCTGTCATCAAGAGGTACGCTATGCCTTCGGCGCATTTAAACAAGCAATAAAGTGAAATTCCATTGATAACCACCCTTCGCGTTAGAAATGTAAAGAGAGCATCGACGGTGCCCCGTGGCCCACGGCGCGTAGTCGCTCCACGAGGAGCTTCGAATGTCTATCTTTGAAAACGATTAGCCATATGTCCATAACCATATCCGAGCTAATCGTCCACAGGCGACCGATCGAACAACGTCCCTGCACAGATAGGCGAACAATGCCTGAGCCGTGAGTGTAAAATCGGCGCGAAATTGGCGCGGTTCGAGTGATTTGACATCGTCTATTCCGGCGATCGGCGCAGCGTGTGCCATTTCGATGTCGCTTGCACGGGGCCCTGGTCCACTGTCATGCAAAACCGCGACACAAATCTCGAATCACGATTCGATTGCCATTCATCGGGAGCCGGGTTAGCTGACTGGGGTGGCGGCAGGCGAACTCGAATCGAGGCGAATCGATGTTTCGCAGCCCGTGTCACCTCCGATGCAAATGCATCGATCCTTTCTTTCCTCTTTATCCACGCCGATCGCTCTCCTTTTCTCTCTGCACGCGCATCCTCGTCCCTCCGAGTGTCCTTGCCCTAGCGCATATGCCACTTGCCCTCCGCCACAAAAAGGCGAGAAGGGCCCGCGAAAGCCGTGAAGAAAAAGGGGGCTTCCAGCGATATTAGAATTTAGGCGTGCGCAAGCAGGTAACGCGCACGCTTGCGACCGGCGCCGGCACGCCGACGGACCCCGTCAACGACGCTATGAATAATTTCTAATCGGCCGTTAACGTTTGGCCCGTTCCTCGGTAATTCGACACGCGCTCCTCTTCTGGGGTGGATCGAACGGTTACGCCGAAGTTCCATTTTTTTTTCTACTGCCACTCTCTCTACCCCTTGACTTCTACTCTTCTCGTTAGATGCTCTCTTCGTGTTCTTTTTCTAGCTAAGCTCTTGGCGCTGTCGATGTATCGAACATCTAAAAACAGAGATCCCTTAAAAATGCGGATGATATCAATGAATGTTGATATGGAGAAATTGAAACGCAAGCAAGGTAGTTGGTTGAAGTAGCAGGGATATCAGTGTAACTGACATTTTTAACCGCCTTGACTCGCGACCCTTTCACCCTCAAGGGGCACGATCTTGCAAAATGAAATTAATTCGACCGCCCCGCCCGTGCGCAGTGAAATAAATTTATTTTTCCATTCTATGCTAACTACCGCCCCGTTAATGCATAAATAGATTGAAATGAAACTCGACAAATGCGACTGCGTTTCGCACACCGGTCGCAGGGAAATCGATATCCGTCGAACGAGACATCTGGTCGGGCGATTGGTGCGCGTTACGAATATAAAATTCATAACCGATCGGCCATTTATCGAGAATTAAGTCGCGCGGGATAGGGTTCGTTGAACGACAGCAGCCCGACGACTCAATCGATCTCGGCCGACCTGCGAAACACGCCTACCGATAAATAATCGTTTATTAGCTGGATGGCGACTCGAGATACGTCGTTGCAGCCTGCTACGGGGCCACGCCTCGATCGCGAGCGCGGAAAACGGCCGCGGCTGGATTGATTTCGCATTCTGCGCCGGCTAATAAATCGCCCCGAAGATCACCGCCCATCCAGCCACCGTGCCTCCGATTCGGATGTTAATTTCCCCTTTCTGGGATCGACGCTCGTATGGAACGCGCAGCAAATAATAAGTCGCGCAACGGCGGCGACTTTGAATTTCAATGAGAGCAATTTTCTTAGAGGACGAGAGGAGTCGAGCTTTGTGCGCCCCGCAACCCGTATCCTTCCTTCGTTTCGGGAGAAATGTAACGTAAAATTCGGTCGAGTGAGATGGGATGTGTAGCAATATATGAGACGTGTATGCTGTTGGGCAGATGAAATCTTACGCGGAGATCGGGCAGGAAGGGTTGAAATTGGGGAGGGCTGAGTGGTAAAGTGTAATAGGGAGGCAAAATTACAGTTTTATGCTTGGTGTTCCAGTAAAGATTTGAAGTAGGGGAGACCGGGGATAGCTGACTGACGAGGTTAGTTGACTAATTCCATTTAATTGTTGTATTAATAGAAAATTAATAAAAAAAATTACACTGCGACGGAGTGAAAAGAAATACAGAAAATTTATTGGTCGTAGTAGTTTGTTGACTTATTCATCTCACTACTCTAAATACAATAAAAACTACAACCTAGACTCCATTAAAACGATTTTCAAAATTAAGCCAGTATATCTAATGAAATTTGTAAGCTTTTGGTATGCAGCAAGTTAACAAAATAGCAATGGTCTATTTATGAAAATTAGAAATGTAAAAAAATTAGCAAACTAGCCCCGGTCTCCCCTACTTGAGAACCTCGAGAAATTCTTAAAGTCGGTTACTAGTCGCTATTTCCTTGTTTCGTTTCCTAAATCGAGGGTGAAATTCTCTTTGGGAAATTCAGAAGAAAGATTTGCATGTCTCCGAGGTGTGTTCGTGTCGCGTTACAAGCGAATTCGATAGAACGTTGCTGGGTCATTCCCGAAGGGACGAAAAGCTGGTCTCTCCCAAGGGGATGTGTCCTTTAATAAGCTGTCCGCCATTCATCCCCGATCTCCCTTTTTCAATTTTCATTGACGCTCGTGTGGAGTGTGTCACGGACCATTAGCACCGTAAATCCATTGACGGATTTTCCTTCCCCCAAAGAAAGCAAAAGGGAAGACGGGTCAGTGATTACGATTATCTTGCACCTGCACACTTCGCATGCTATTCTGCTCACCTGACCTGGAATCACTGATACGCAAATACGGGAAATTACACTTAAACCACCCAAACCTGTGGAACTTGTAGCACGAGCACCCTCGCAAGCTCGCAGCGTCGCCCAAATGTTTTCCTACCTAATTTCCCAAAACTTCAAACCTTCCTAGCCCTCCTGCTGCATAGACCCTCGGAGATCCTCCCACAATCCTCGTTTCCTGTCCCCCGGTGACCGAACAACCGCCCACCACTTGACTTCCACGGTGACATTCGAAATCTCCCAAGACATTGGTGCCTTCGCGGTACAACCGTGCGATGACCATTATTCGCACCGGGATCAGAAGGGACAGGTCCCCTCGACCCGATAACTAAGTAGGTGCGCGCGTGACAGAAAGCTGTTTCTCTCTCTACGTCCGAGCGCGTTCGACGGCATTGTGGGCGCGGAGCGTTGTTGCGGCCACCGAGACGAATTCCTGAAAACGGGCTCATCGCAGCTGGAGGAGCAGCGACATTGTTGCGCGTCTTGTTACGAGGAAGCCGACAATGCCGGAAGAAAGACCTGGCGACGACGTTAAACGACCCTGGAGAGGAGGGTTGCGACGCCGAGGAAGAAATAAGAGGGAGAGAGCCGAGGCTAGCTGGTCCAAGGATGCGCGCGGCCATCGGTGACGAAATCGTCCTGGCTCGGGACGTGATCCTCCATTCATGGGAGCACGGACGGGAAACGGTGAATGGGAACGGCAGAATGGGCAGAACCGGGACGAGTAATAATTTCGCGTTTTTGACTCTCCCGCTGTTGGAGCTGTTGGTCCTTTCTCGGCCTCTCGTAATATCCTTTTCTTCGGGCGCGACCAGATTGCCTTCTCAGCCACTCCACGAGCTGCAGAATATTTTTCTCCCGGTGCCTCGAAAGGTTTGTTCCTTATCCACGAATTTATGAATACGCGAAATCTGGAATAATGGTACCTACGGGGGGTTCGCAGAGAATACGTACTGGTGTTGAGGAATAATCGGCGTTGTGGATTCTTTTAGGAGAGCTGCAGATGTGCTGGCGGATGGTTCGTGGTGCTCAAATTATCAGAGTGTCATGAATACATGGTGGAATTAAACTGTGTCAGTAATCGGGGATTGACGAATAATCCTCGGGCGTTGTAGGCTCGTGGTTCGCCGCGAAACTATGGCACCTGTTCATATTTAACTCATTAAATATTCCCCTCAACTGTCGATACCACACATTTGTATCTCATTGAACTACAAAATACGTCGTTATATTTTCAATTCAACTTTATCTTGTAACATTCTGCGCGTTCTTTCATTGTCCGCCGAGCGCAATTTGCCTTAACTGGCGAAATGCCGCGGCGCCGGGTGGTTTGCAATTTTGAAAATGCAATTGCACATGGACGAAGGGGGCAGTGGGGGGCGTGCATTGTGCCGCGTGTATCGGCCGGCAGTGTGCGTCGTTGTTTTTGTCACTCGCCATTAAATTCCCACCGAAAAGCCCGGTGCTCGTCAAACGAGGCAAACAAACGTTTCAATTAGCGCTCGCATCGCGCACTTTTGCGAGCGGAATACGTGCGGGCCGTTTCACGCACTCGAAATACACCTGTTCGACCGAGTTTTATGATAAATTTTACTGGTGCGACCCGTTTGCCAGCCACTGTTCCCGCACTTATTATACGCCACGTCTATGAATTATAGTCTGCTGCTAAATTCTACAAGAAAACGTCAAACGCAGCAATTTCAGCTGAGAAGAAAATTTAAGGATGTACCTATCGGACGTAGAATATTAGACAAAAGTATATGAAATTTGAAATACTTGAATAGAGTCTTGCGCATAGTAAATTTAGCTGTGAGAAACTCGAACGACAGTTGAAGTTTTATTTTTAATCCTAGGAAGGTATTTTTCACTTTACAAATGCTTTCTCAAGCATTATTTGGAAAACTTTTAACAGTGAAAATGCCCAGAATTCCCATTTTTCTCAAGTTATAATTTACCCCATCAAAAAGAACCTCATTTAAAAACATTGTCGTAAATTAATACCCATCAAAAAGAATCCCATTTAAAAACATTGTCGTAAATTAATACCCATCGAAAAGAATCCCATTTAAAAACATTGTCGTAAATTAATAGCTTTACAAAACTAATGATATACATAAATTGCGCCAATTATCACAATGGCTATTTTTACAAATAAAAAATATATTATATGTATAATATTAAGGAGATATATTTTTATACAAATAAATATTTTAATACGAATAAATATTTTATTCAAAATACTTGGCGCTGCGAAACCAAAAGAAGGTTAATTGTCTTGGTTAATAAATAAAATAAAACAAGATAAGACACCACTGAGACAAGAAAGAAAAAGATTTTAATGCAATTTATACATATTTATTCAGTTTAGCAACACCAATTCGGAGAGCAACGCCAAGTATTTTGAATAAAATATTTATTCGTATTAAAATATTTATTTGTGTAAAAATATATGTCCTTAATATTATATAATATATTTTTTTATTTGTAAAAATAGCCATTGTGATAATTGGCGCAATTTATGTATATCATTAGTTTTGTAAAGCTATTAATTTACGACAATGTTTTTAAATGGGATTCTTTTTGATGGGTATTAATTTACGACAATGTTTTTAAATGGGATTCTTTTTGATGGGGTTATATACTTGACGCTCTTTTCGTACCTTTTTTTAAAAAAGGTAATTTGTGGGGATTTTACACATTTTGTAGTGTTTATGTATTTACGGAAATCGTGAAGCGACTAGCGACCCGAACGCAACGGCTTTTTGTCTTTATCGCGTGTGGCTGATTTCAAGTCGTTTGAATTTATGGTTATGGGTTATATATTTATTATTATGTATGTATATCAAAAGTCATTTTAGAATTTTTTTATTTGAGAAATAATATGAAATTATAGGAGAAATATTTAGAATCGAATCTGGACAAATGGAATAGAAATTAACGGAGATAGGTGATCGCAGCCAATCGGCTCGTATTACTTGTCATGTAATTAATAACTGAATTACAATGTTACTTGTGATACGATTAGTAATTATACTTCAAATAATACAGATTGCCCAGGTCTCACCACGTGGAGGCGCTGCGAGTGGAGACCCGCCCTAACCGCGGCCCATCCGCCCTCCTTTTATGCAAAATTTTATTTTCATTTCCATCGATCCCCCTGATGCACGAATGCAGAACGATCCTTGATCGCTCCACAAGCGGGCAAAAGAAGGAGTTATTCTGTAAAAAGCTACCGCGATGAAACTAAGCAGAATTTAAAACATTTTTTCTTTCTTTCTGTTTTAAATTTGAAGAATTTTCTGGTATGTTTCTACCATGATAATTGAAGGATTGGATGCAATAAGGGGACTAGCGCTCGAAAATGTGAAAACGTATTATTCAATCGCTAAGAAAAATTGGAAAATTAAATGTCGTTAAACTGTAGTTTAAAGAATATAGCGTTGTAAAGCTCGCCACGGCACATATTTTTTTCTATTTACAGTTTTTTCATCGAATCATTAGTATTCGAGATAAAAATTATAAACAAAAAAAAATCCGTCAACCGAAATCATTATTTTTTTAAACATAAATTGCGATAACTTGAGTAAATATTAACGGATCGTTATGAGACTTCAAACATAATGCTCGGAAATCTCTTGCGAAGCCGTAAAATGTATGTACAAAACCCTTATGTTAAAAAATATAATAATACTTAATTAAAAAGTAATACTGAACATAATCCATGGTTTTCAACGTTCGCCATTAAAAAGTATCGAATCAATTTTGAGGTACATATAACTTGCAGTGTCAAAGGTTTTCCTTAATATACAAGGAAGTTTTTTACGAATTTTCATACTGATTAATCAATAATTGTAGAAGATATGACGATATATATAATTCTCGCACGGCGCCAACTGTCAACGCGAGTGCCTAAAACTGCTAAATAGCAGATTTATATACATCGTCATATCTTCTACAATTATTTATCAATCAGTGTGAAAATTGGTGAAAAACTTCCTTGTATATTAAGGAAAAACTTTGTCGCTGCAAGTTATCTGTACGCCAAAATTGCCTCGATACTTTTTAACGGCGAACGTTGAAAACCATGGGTTATGTCCAGTGCTGCTTTTTAATTAAATATTACTATATTTTTTAACATAAGGGTTTTGTGCATACATTATACGGCTTCGCTAAAGTTTTCTGAGTTTTATGTTTCAAGTTTCATAACGATCCGTTAATATTTACTCAAGTTATCGCAAGTTATGTATAAAAAGATACTGACTTTGGTCGACGAAATTTTGTTGTTTATAATTTTTATCTCGAATACTAACAATTCGATAAAAAAATTGTAAATAGAAAAAAATATGTGCCGTGGCGAGCTTTACAACGCTATATTCTTTAAACTACAGTTTAACGACATTTAATTTTCCAATTTTTCTTAGCGATTGAATAATACGTTTTCACATTTTCGAGCGCTAGTCCCCTTATTGCATCCAACCCTTCAATTATTTACTAATTGGGAATGAAAAAAAGAATAAAGGGGCAATATTTGAAACATTCGAAAAAGTATTAATAAAAATTCCGTAAGATTTCGTTTCTCAAGGATGATGAACCTGAAATCCTATTTTTAGTAGATAATCAAAAACTTTTATGCAAATGTTGAAGAATGGAATAATTGCACTTTACTGCACAGTAATCGAAGTTACTTTCATACAGAAAGTAGCAACAACGAGCACGCGTTAATATTGACTATCACTATCACTTTGCACTAACAATTTTCACTATTACTTTTCACTACCACTTTTATGTTTAAATATATTATTTTATTAAGTCTCTTCACCGCGAAGGTATAACTACGTTATGTTAGTAATAGTGAGACCAGCCTACAGGACATAAAATAAATCACGCAAAACCATAAACGAAATACATGAAATAGAACAAATTACGCAAATTAGCAATTGATATTCATAACATTAAGCACATTAGGTGCTATAATTCATTATAAGTGCTATAATTCATTAAGGTGCTGTATATAATTAATTATATACAGTAGGTAATCAAAAACTTTTACCAGCCTGGAAGGAAATTAAATAAAGACAATAAAACAGGACATAAAATAAATCACGCAAAACCATAGACAAAATACATGAAATAGAACAAATTACGCAAATTAGCAATTGATATTCATAATATTAAGCACATTGGGTGCTTTGTTACATCAACTCAATAATTTCCTTATAGTTTCTCATTAATTCGCATTTTTTTGCAAAATATGAATATACTTTCAAAACAATATTTCCAGTGACAAACACTCGATTCAAGAGTGGGTAGGTGGTGGGAGGAGCAGGACGATGGTGCAGCCACTTAGGGCTACTAGAAAAATTGGTCAGTGACCAGAAGGGCAGCTGATCATTGTCCACTCATTAATGCAAGAAAACCGTGAGTGGACCGTTTCTTTCTTTCGCAACGCTAGCTTATTGCAGACTAAAATCAACTCCCGAGCATAGTCACTAGGACTTTACACTACTCGCAGCACTAATTTCTCAAACAACTTCAAAATTCCCGAATGGTGCTTCATTACTGAAAATTCTACTATACTTAATACTCTCAAGCAGCTACACTACTCTAACAAATATAAAAAGCTACAGAGAACCACCACGTGGGTGGTTTCGTTTTTCGTAACACTAATAAAAATTCAATGCACCTGTGTCTGGTAATACGCAACTCTAACTTTAAATCGTTGCAGCCTTCCTGAAGGCTGTGTAGAGTCCCATGCGCAGCAAATCCAGCTGCTCGGGACTCTTTTTCCCCAGGAACATGTCTCTGGACATGTCCCAGGGCAGTTTTGGGGCATTGGGGGCTGGGGGTCGCAACTCTAATTACAAACGCGATCAATCATCATCGCAACACTAACTCAAAAAATTATTAAGAATCAAACTAGAACGAGTAATTAAAAAAACGCGATCAGTCGCATCGCAACTCTAATAGAAAGAATACAATGAATCAAAATTAATGCTATAAATCAAACTCTAGTAACTTTACTTCAAAATACAAGAAAAATCTCAAAAACAGTCGCGACTCTTTTTTCGAAACACTACAAGCAATCACGTTCGATATTTATTCGCAACGCTAAGCTGGTACCAAACGCGGGGAATACTCGATTCGCAACGCTAATTCAAACCGTGATCAACATTTAGTCGCAACACTAACTGGCCGCGTAATCTTCTTCGCAACCCTAATTGAAAACGCGGTGTGCTCAATTTCAGGGGAGGGGGTATCGATGGGTCAGCCTATGGCCAACCAAACTACTACTACTACTACAACTACTGACGAGCATAATGGCAAAGTAATACCTACGAAGAATGACCCTGCACCCGAGGACGCAGGGCCATTCTTGGTAGCCCACATGATGTGGCCGTTTTACTGGCCGGGCTATCTTCGGCTCTTTGGCCACTTCTTTGCTTCGGGCGGTCCGCCCTTCTGAAAGTTAAGGGGGTACTCCACAGAGAACGGATTTTTTTCTCAGTAAATACAACATATAATGAAATAAATCTTTTTGGTTTTTATAAAGCTACTCATATTATACGAAAAAAAATTAAAAAATATTTTAATTCGTTTTACTTGTTTTTTTACAAAGCGTCAATATGGCAACTAAACAAAAACGTGGTCCAGGTGATTTTCTGAATTAGGCTTATCTAAAACAAAAAATCCGAAAACATTCTTAATCTGTATGAGTGTCACTATCGCCCGTAGCTCAATTAACAATTTTTGTTGAAAAATAACAAAATGGCGCCTGTTTGAAGGAAAAAGTTCTCCAAATAATGGTGCTTCTCGAATGTTCCTCGAGAAAAATCTCGGTTATTTTTCGGAAAAAATTGTTAATTAAGGTACGGACGATAGAGATATTTATACAGATTA
This sequence comes from Andrena flavipes, assembly GCA_963971345.1. NCBI lineage: Eukaryota > Metazoa > Arthropoda > Insecta > Hymenoptera > Andrenidae > Andrena > Andrena flavipes. Next base: position 39,337,023 of record OZ020481.1, read on the forward strand.
AGAATCTCTTGGAATTTTTTGTTTCAGATAAGCCTAAATTTTTGTTTAATTGCCATATTGACGCTGTAAATAAACAAGTAACACAAATTGAAAATATTCTTTTTAATTTTTTGGTATAATATAAGACTAGCTTAATAAATATCGGAAAGATTTATTTCATTATATGTTATATTTACTGAGAAAAAATCTTTAAAAATAGCTTGATTTTTCGACCATTCACAGTGGAATACCCCCTTAATAGCGTGCCCAAGCCCGTCCTGCCGACCGCGACCAGCGACAATGTGCAATGTCCCACTGGCGTCAAAAAGTCGACATAGCGGGGCTAGAAGCGAGGGCATACCCCACTCGCGCTAGTCTGGCCGTCGACTTTTCTCACAAATTTCCTGAAAGCAGGTCATCGCAGGGGGGAACATGCGATCAGAGAATACGATGACCTGCCCCGGCCCTACCTACTTATATTTAAGTCACACATTCGTACCAGAAGGTAAGTTACCTATCCTCCCGAACAGCTAGGTTACCCATCCTACCGAACAGCTAAGTTACCTATCCTACCGAACAGCTAAGTTACCCATCCTACCTAACAGCTATGTATATTTAAAAAATGGCAAAACACTCTCTCACACACAATCACACTCTAATAAGTACGTACCAGTTTTCACTGAAATCGGCTAGCAAAGGCAGTGACCATTGCGTATAAGTATGATTTACAAAACAATTAACTATTTTCAATTTCAAACAATGGATTACTTGATAATGTGCATTGTACATATGTATTATGTACATACATGAATCGTTAATACTATCTGCTTTGATTGTACGCGATTGATTAAATATCATATTCCCAGATTATTTACTAGAATGATCATCGTGTGCAACAAGGAATATGATACATTGGTATCGTAATATTATAGTTTCGTTAACGTGGTCTTTGATGAAAATCTTTCACCGACGCAAATTCCACCGCCTAACCACACAAACACACATAGGTGGAAAATGCGGCGTGCACGATACACTAACGCAATGCTAGCCGCCGACATGTAATTATTTAGTAAAGAAAGTCATCGTGCCCCATTGCCTTCACCCACCCAAGTAGCACCTGGGCACGTGGATGAGTTAAAAGGCAATGAGTACGGAAAGATATCCTAAAAATCCTCAACTAGAAAATATCATTAGTTCGTATAGTGTCTAACAGGCTAATATTCTTTCATTTTACATTATTAACCAAAGTGGCTCGACTTTCAACTTGTGAATAGTTTAAACTTTGATAAATAAGAAAGGACTCTACTTTAGATCAAGAAAAAGGACTCTACTCGACATTCAATTAGCGAGAAGAAAGACTCTAAAATTCAATTGTTTAAGAAAATCAATCAAAATCATGAAGAATTTACTTTAAGAATTTAAAACGGGCTATTCCATCGTCAAAGTAAATTTCTTAAAACAAGAAAGTATGATCTCATGCTAATTACTTTGAATCTGAAATTTCCCCACCCTCAATTGTCTTCTTGCACATGGAAATTAATTATTCTATTGTGTACGCAAACGAGTGACCTTTTTAAGAAAGGAATTACATTTTTATGTATATTATCATCATTTAGAAATCAAGTTACTTTTGAACACGTAGTATCAGAAAAATAAAAGAAATTCAAGGCATTATAATCGTTCCACTACATATTAAATAAAAATGATCGTAGCTGTGGAGTCTGAGAGTATCAGACTTCTTCGCTACATAAAAATTAGCATTCAGTCGTATTGATATTCGTACCAATACCTTCCGAGCTGCTATGCACCTTTATGTGCATTATTTAATAAATATCTACATCAATGTATGATCAATGATAAATATTCGCGTTAGGAACCGTTTATCTTGGAAATTATGATTATAATGTGATTCTATTGAAAAGGCGCGGCGTACAAGAAGGCCCTAGCCTCGTCTAATAAATACATACACAGACAAAAATGTTACAATTCACGGGCATGGTTATCATACCCGTGGTCATTATGCTCGTTAAATATACAACCGGTCACTCGTGTCGATTCGGACCAAACGTCCTACGACATGATTGAGTGACCAGAGGAACCATAATGCATGCGCACTCACATTTCGCTGTGCCCCGGTGCCGAAGACGCCAACACCCCTGCTACTGCTCAGGAGAAGTCACCAAGCTGCTCAGCTGCGCCCAAACTGTAACGAAGGAACAGAACACGATTATAATTTCTTTCTAAAGTTACGATTGTTTCAACTCTAATATAGAACCACGAAGCAATTCAAAACTAACGAAACTTTTTATCATTTAGACATTTTAAGAAAAAAAAAAAAAAATGAAAAAATGAAATATTAAAAATTAAAATTAACAAAAGTTCTTTCTTATAACGTCTAAATGATAAAAAGTTTCGTTAGTTTTGAATTTCTGGGTGATTCTATTCAAAAAATTAATTTATTTAAAATTGTTTTCTTTCGAAAATTTTGAAGAATGAACTCTACTTTAAAGGAATTAAATCAAATACATAGATACTTACATCTTTCCATTAATATGCTGCGCACAAATCTCCTCTTCAGCTGACGCACTGACTCTAATTTCCGACAACGAGATTCTCTTTCAAAAGTAAAAAAAAAAATAAAGAAATAGTAGACTACAAACGCGCCGCAAAGATCATAATCGACGAACAAAGTAGTGAATCTATTCTCGCGATTCGAAGGTCAGAGCCGCGACGCTCGTGAAATATAAATTGCGTAGAAAACACTGGCTCTACCCTCGCGTATCCCGAAATTGTTAACGAAACTCTACTATGAGCAACTGTGCTTTCCAAAACGAAAAACTTCGTACGCCATAAACACTGACTCTATTTGGCCGCATTGCACGCGGTCACAATCTCTGAAAAATAAGTAGGATAGGAGGGTGGGGTGGGTGTGGTTTCATCGAGTGTTTGTAACGAGGAAATATTGTTTTTCGTTAAACCAGCCAAGGGACATTCGCTCCTTGTTATTTAGAATACAAGGTGTGATGCGAAAATACAGAATGCTCGTTCGATAGGAGCAGCTTTGTATTTCAGTAACACGTAATTAAATGAATCATAGTATTTTTATAAATATCTAAAATTCATGGCAAGAATCAAAATTCGTTAATTATTCATGCTTGAATAGCATGTCCTCGATCAACTACGCAGTTTCTGAACATAAAGAATAAAAGTTGCATTAAAAACCGAAGGTAAATGCAATTACAACAGCTTCATAGAGATAGATTCGTAAAAATCATTGAAATATCATTGAATTCTACGTAAATGCGACCGAAATGCAATAGAATTCGATCATTCCAATATTTCGTAAACATCTACAGACGCAATTTTAAAACTTTTAAACAAATCTGATTAAAATTATTCAATTTATCATAATTCAATCTTTTCCTATTTGAAAAGATCGAATTATGAGACTGCAAAATTACCCATCACCCTCACAGTCAACAATGATTCAATAAAATAATGAGAAAAATACGTATACCACACGTATTGTCATCTCCTTTTTCCAAGAAATGACCAGACGCCATCCAAGCATCGTTCAAATTAACCGCCAAGTGTCATGGCGTCGCCTGCCCTTTACTTTCGATTTCCGCCTCAACGTCTGTTTGAAACAAAAGCATTAAAACATTCGTAAGGCAATTAAACAAGAAATAAACTTGAAATATGCCCGAAAAGTGACGTATTTGAATACCGAGACACGATATGTGTGCACTAAATGTGCAGAAATATCGGCACGAAGGCAACGAAGGGAATACGTGACGAATATGTAATGGTTTTCTCGCGATATTTAATCAATTTCGGGACAAAAGTGTATTAATAGTAGCAACAAGTGACGATAGAGAGTAAAAAAGAAGGCTAATAATGAATAGAAGTAATTATGTGACGATAGATAATGTACGTGTACCATTTACGTACGCAGCTATCGAAACGTCTTAACTCAACGATGTCCACGGAACGAATGACCCCCGCGTCACGTCGCTGTACCTCGGCGAATATGGGCTTTGGTGGGGGGAGAGCAGGGAAGCCTCGCGCGGCAATACACGTCTCTTATCGCACGCCGCGTAAAGTAAACATCACGGCTCGTGGCCTAGCCGTCTGAACCGAGCTACCGGTAGAATCGAAATATTACGCGTAATATATTTCCTTCGTTTATAAAATATCTAGCATCTACGTTTGCTTTAACTAAGTTTGTAAAACGTCTTAGTAAGTATATATTCATAAATTGAAGGTTTGATGCAATAAAAATTGGAAAATTAAATGTTGTTAAACTGCATTTGAAAAAATATAGACTTGTAAAGCTCGTCACGGCACACATTTTTTCTATTTACAGTTTTTTTAACGAATTGTTAGTATTCGAGATAAAAATTATAAACTAAAAAAATTTCTTCGACGAAAATCATTATTTCTTTAAACATAAATTGCGATAACTTGAGTAAATATTAACGGATCGTTATGAAACTTGAAACATAAAACTCAGAAAACTTTAGCGAAGCCGTATAATGTATGCACAAAACCCTTATGTTAAAAAATATAGTAATATTTAATTAAAAAGCAGCACTGGACATAACCCATGATTTTCAACGTTCGCCGTTAAAAAGTATCGAGGCAATTTTGGCGTACATATAACTTGCAGCGACAAAGTTTTTCCTTAATATACAAGGAAGTTTTTCACCAATTGTCACACTAATTGATAAATAATTGTAGAAGATATGATGATGTATATAAATCTCGCGCGCCTCCATCAGTCAACCGCCACGTATAATGTGCTATTTAGCAGTTTTAGGCACTTACGTTGACAGTTGGCGCCGTGCGAGAATTATATATATCGTCATATCTTCTACAATTATTTATTAATCAGTATGAAAATTCGTAAAAAACTTCCTCGTATATTAAGGAAAAATCTTTGACACTGCAAGTTATATGTACCTCAAAATTGATTCGATACTTTTTAACCGCGAACGTTGAAAACCATGGGTTATGTTCAGTATTACTTGGTTCCATGTCACGCGATACCAACTCATTCGCAGCTCGTATCCAACAGAAACGTTGGTGTTCCGTTTTACCCATCCGTTCCGTTTTACCCCATATTCCCCTACACAAATTGCGCTAATTTATACAATGGCTATTTATACAAAGAGAAAAATGTGTTAAATAATATTAAGCAGATATATTTTTATACAAATACATAAATATTTAATACGAATAAATATTTTATTCAAAATATTTGGCGCTGCTCTCCGAATTGTGGTTGCTAAACCGAATAAATATGTATAAATTGCATTAAAATCTTTTTCTTTCGTGTCTCAGTGGTGTCTTGTCTTGTTTTATTTTATTTATTAACCAAGACAATTAACCTTTTTTTGGTTACGCAGCATTTGTATAAAAATATATCTGCTTAATATTATTTAATACATTTTTTTCTTTGCATACTTGGCGCGAGACACTGCCGTGTCTCTTGATTTCTTCGATACGGTGTAGTGAAAACAATTGAAACTTGGCAGATATTTTCATCTACCCATATTAAAATTGAAAACATTGGTACCATTTCTTCACCATTTTTTCACCTATTTTATCCGTCAAGATCGTCTGTTTCCATAAGAGTACGTGTAAAATCAGAGAAAATTAAACTCCTTATAACTCAGCAACCGTTTAGTGAATTCGTTTCAAATTTTTTGGAGCACATCAGGAAGATTAGAAAGAACAATCTCACAAATTTTCATCAACTTGGTACCATTTTGAAAATAGGTCCAATACATCCTTAAAAGTGGAGAGTGTTTTCATCTCCCGTTTCTACAATTTTCAAGCTTGAAATTGTATCATACAAAAGGGGCTTGATCGAACGGGCTAATTCCTCCTTGCTTAGTCTGTAGAAATAATAAATAACGCTACTGCAGCGATGCACCGTAAGAGACCACGATCCAATGCAATTTATCAACCCCCACCTCGGAACCGGAATCCCCAATCTCTGACTCACCGACACAATCCGATCGTTTCCGAATCTTTTCCCGAATTTCCTTCGAGAACCTCTCCGAACTATGGCAGAATCACCAGCGAGGAAGGCCGATGGAGAGGTGGAAAGACAAAGGCGCGCGCGATTTAAGTATCGACGCAAACAACATTTTAATTTAAACCCTCGCAGTGGCCGGATCCGGCATTGTCACCGACTGGATATGTAAATAGACGGCCAACCAGGCCGTCAGATAATTATCCGTTTTTCCAGCCGCCGACTTGTTTGTCGGCCACTTCTGGCCTCCCCTCCACGCTGAAGAACCAGCACGATCACTTTTATCGGTGGATTGGATCGTCCGCCGAGAGCGGGGGTGGAAAACTCCGTGGCATTGATTAAGATATTCCGTGGCTCCGCGCGTCGAAGCCACCCCTCGATATGTCGGTTTATTTTCCCTCGCGCCATCTTCGACCGATTGTTCGCCAGGCTTCTCGTTGCCACCCGCGAATTTGCATTCGAGATTGATCGAACTGACGAGCGAAAGAAGCCCAAGAAGAAGACGCCGGGCGGAGGGGGACGGTGGGGGGATGATCTCCTTCTTCTATCGTCGCTTCTGCTTCCCCGTCGAGGATTTCTGACGGCGTATAATCGCTTAAATTCGACGTTTAATCTGCTCTCCACGAGAGCTGGTATCCTCGAGCGCGACACCGATTACCGGTGGCAAGAGATTGCTGGCCCTCCAGGGATGAGAGTGATTCGATTCGACGACACCTTCCATCGTTGAACAATAAACGAATCTCGCCAGGGTGAATGGAGGGGTGAGATCCTTGCCTACGATCCCGATCACTCCGAAGATTGTGGATCTGTCCGTAGAAACAGGAATTTGTTCGCGGAGGTGGTTCGAGGGAGCACGGCGTATTGTAGTGGTTGATGGACGTTCTGAGAGTTGCTTGAATTATTGTCGTGTCCAATTGCTCGTGTTATTGTGACGTAAAAATTGGAATTTTCCAAATGGGATTCGGGTGATCGGGATTGGAGTCGTCGGCGTCGGCTCGACTACCATGATATCTCGAAACAACGAGAAACCTACTTTGCTTGGTTGAAAGCGACGATTAGCAGGTGGATACCGGGACATTCGCGGCGGGATTATAAAGCCCGTGCATCCGGACCAATTTTGGGTGACATCTTTAAAGTAGCGCTCGAGTACGGGAGCACCATAGTGACATGTGTTCCTGACACTTGTATACTCGCGGTCCCTGCACCACGTATACTCCCGTGGAGTCTAGAGGGGGTGGCGGAGGCGGGTGGTTCGCCTCGAGACTTTCGACACCCTTATTTCTTCCCGCTTTTTCCCCGCTTTCTTCGCGGAATGATGGCCCTGACAGACCTGGTTCCTCTTTCTCTCGTTCTTCCACTTGGAATCGGCCTCGAATTGTGTATACAGCTCTGGAAACGTTACCAGCCGATTGCGACGCCCTTCGACGCCCATTGCCCTCAGAAACGTTCTTTGGGTGGTTGTCGGTTGAACTTGGATCGAACTTCTTTCGTGATCGTGTCCATTACGATCCTCGGGAACTGTTCCATCTTACTTATTCCAATAATATACAAAATGAAACAGAAAATCACACATGACGCTGTATGAAACGTTGAGAATCCCCGAGAAACGTTTCCAACGACCGTGACAGAAAAAAATCACCATTGTCCGGGGGATACTCCGTACAGAGGCTCCCGAAATAGAATTTCAACACCCCCATACCCGAATTTATATGAATCCATTGGTGACGCCGCTGTCTGAAGGCAGCCAGAGTCAGAATGCCACGATAGAAACGATGAGCGCGGATTGGAACGGCTGAAGTCTGGGGGTTTGACGAAGCCACCGCGCAAAGAGGGGTAGAGAGAGAAAGAGGGATAGAGGAGAGAGAGAGAGAGAGAGAGAAAGGAGTTCAGCGTGTGGGGGTAGGAGCGGGTTGAAACTTTCGCGAGGAATAGGAAAGATATTCAGGGAGCCGCGGTCTAATTATGAGTTCGCGGGATAAAGCTGGCATTATGAGGACGCGCTCGTGCAGCGAGAGCGGGAGCGGAGCGAAAGAGAGGAGAGACAGAGCTTTTGCCTGCTGCTGGAAGCATAGAAACCGGTAGAGACTTGGAATTTCTGCGTATCCAGTCGCATGGACGGATGGATAGGCGGATGCAGCACGCTCGGATGGATGGTTAGGAGGCGGCGAATATATACGCGGCATTGTCACCGCATATATGAGCGGTTAGGCGCGTTTCTGGCTAGGGTTGGCCGGGGAAAGAACGGCAGACGCGCACAAAAACCAAAATGTTATTCGTGATATTCATCGGTGGCGCCTTTCCACGTGTGCATCAGATAATAGGGACACGTACGCGCAGTGGGTACCGCTCTTAATTACCCGAAAGACTCTGCATGTCGGGAGAAGCGAGAATCATATTTTCAGTACGAAAAGAATTCATCAATCCTTCCGTCTTGGCGTAACGAACTTCCTGTTCCAAGGCCAAGTAGAATGACACTTCATCTTCGATCGTTTAAAAAGCATCGATCGGGTGCCAGCGCGAATGACTTTTCGCTCAGGGTAATCTCGTCGAGGAGAAACGAATAATTGCAAAACCGTAACAATGCCTGCCCAATATTACTCCGCGGTGAAAGGGTTGATACGATAAATGCCAGTAACGCCAGTATATGTATATCGTAATTATAGCCAAGTCTCCATACCTCTGCATAGACTCCGTTCAGTAGACGCGAATACCAGCTCCCGTTTCTCTCCCTGCGCACCCCTTCGACTTCGCAGCTACGGCTGGCGTGCCCTCTCTGCCCCCTTTTCTTCGCTGTACCGAGCTCGTTTGTTCGTTTCTTTTCGCCTGGTTCACGTGCCCTTGCGCGCCACCCGCCGCGATATTCGCTTTCGGTCGCGTCTCTGACGCCCCCTCCCCCTCCTCTCCGCGGGACAAAAGCGAGTCGCTGACGACATAACGCCACCTCTGTCTTCCACCCCCGCGATGGCAACCGCGACCGCGGCCGCGACTAACGAGAGAACGGGCGGAGAAAGGGACACGGCGACGCTGACAGACCAATAGAAACGTTAGATTCGTTTCAATATTCCCTTTGTTCGTATTTTGCCCTTTCTCGCGGTGTCTCGCTGTTTCGCCGAGCGTGTGCGCGCCCACACCCCCGCGCCGCGCCGGTAGAAAGAGGCTTCCTCTTGGATTCGCCCGCGGATTCTCCGCGGGATGAAAGGAGGACGGAGGTGTGGTTTCTGTGGAGCCACCGCGAGACTGCACGCTAATTTTTCCCTGCCGTTCAAAGGGCTGGCGTCGAAAATCTGCGCCTCCCCTCATTGACGATCCGCGATTATTTATAATAAACGGCCCTTTCGCGGGCTGCCTGTCTGTTGACGATTTCGCCACGGGCCTCGCCCGTAATTACGGACAATCTCTTTCGCGACTGACGCTTGTTTCTGCACAGACGCATCGCCGACGACGATGCAAGATTTACAGGCTGATGAATGCCAATTTGTACCTACTCCTTCGTTTCGTGCGCCCGCGGATGGAGGAAGATCGCGGGGGTGGGATTTGACGTTACGAATAGGGGACGGGGATGGAGAATCTCGCGGCGCAACTCCTCCCACCATCACAATTACCGTAGGATTCCGCTGCAAGTCATTCCTTGGCCCAAAAAAGGAAGAAACTAAAACAATATCCTTTGGACAGAGGGGGGGGGGAGGGGGAAGGAGGCGTCGGGCGAGCGTGTGGTGGCAGGGAACAATTTCCAATCACCGGGCAAATCGTCCACGTCATTCATAAATTACCCGTTCGTTATCGATAACCCGATCCACGGGCAATCGGTGATTCCTTCAGCGGTGATTACCACGTCGAAGAATCGCCGTGGCTGCGATGACGCGGAGTCCAAAGGGGCCACACAGAGTCCTAAAGGTGTCGGCTCGACACGTTTCGGAACTGTTGCCGCGCTAACGAACGCCCATAAATAATAATGTTCCACGGGGCCCTTGCGTACCTACGTGGAAAGGTGGTCGGTTGATTTATTGCGGCGAGCTCTCGTCGGACGACGTAGCTGATTGGTGCTCGCAGGTGTTTGCTCCACGAACGATGCCACGCACCGTCACGTCAACGTGTTCCTCCTGTCATCCGAATCATCATCGATTGCCCCCCCCCCCCGCCCCCTCCTCACCCTACCTCCGCGATATTTCTGGCCTTTTGGGCTTTGTGGTTGGTAGCCCTGACGGATGACCGATTCGAGAGACGCCCCGGAAGTTGAGACCTTCGGGATTCCGAAGTTGGGATAAATAAAGCTCCGGGACGCGTGCGAAACTATTCGAACCTTCCTGCATCCGAATATGCCGAGACACTCGAGATCCTTAGCTACGTAGCTTGTCAAATGTTTCAGCCACCACTCTTTAATCCCTTATGAAGCAATCACTTCAACTATCCCCATCGTGCATCTACCCAAGCTGAATGCCATCTTGGATATTCCACTGTTCCCCGTCTTCCTTCGTCAGACGTCGACTCGCCAGTGACAAAAGTGTCCAAAAGCAGCGGCTCGTTTAGCTTCCACGACGAGGAACAAGGAAAGTCCCGTTCAAGGAGCGAAACTCGCGCGCACGGTGAGCAGATCTGCCGGTAGGCTGGCAACGGTGCCTGTTCAGGGGTCAGTTTGATGGCTCCTCCAGCTGTCAGATACGTCAGGATAGCGCCAGATCCGATCTCCCCCCGCGGGGAAACGATAGTTGCTAATGTACGTCGCGGTGAACAAGAGGAACCACCCAACGCGCCCGATAGGAAACGATCGTTTCATCCAGCCTGCTCGTGGACCGTAGCCACCATCGCTATGGCATGTCTATCTAGTTAAAGGAACTCGACACGGAGATTTCTGTCGAGCTGTCCGTCCATCGACGCGATGCGAACGACTCCTCGTATAATCACGATGATTAGCTGGATGCAGCGCATTCTGCTTAGAACGGGCGAGCAGCGGAGGGATGGATAAACTGATTCCGGAGCGAGAGGGATGGGGCTTTGGTCGTTCGATTCTGATTAATGAGGCACGAGATCTGGGAGGGGCGGGGGAGAATGTTTGCAAGTGCTTCGATAAATATTCACACGAGACTTTGTCCAATAAACACATTTTATCTGGAAAAAGTTTAGAATTCTCGATGTTAGTTTGACTTCTCACAAGTGTTCCCAAAACATCGAACGAAATAAATTATACTAATTTCCCGGAGATCCCTGACAAGGATTCAGTGAACCCTCGCACCCGTTCCACGAACGTCAACGTCGAAAACCATATCGATTTCCCTTCAATTCATTCCGATTCCTTTCGCTCATAATTCCGACTGCTCGCATATATGATTCCTCTCATTGTCGAGCTGTCTGGCGAATGTTTCAAAGCTTCGTAACTCCACCGGTGCGACACAGTCGGCCATGCCGATCGCGTTTCTTCTTTTTTTTTTACGAGCGTTCCAGACGAACGTTTCGAGAACCCCCTCGTAAACCGTCGTTGTCCTTTTCTTACCCCGCGGTCCACCGTGGCATCGTGGATTGAAATAACATCGACCTATCGATACACAGCGGATCGTTTGCGCGCGGGCACGAGGAACTCTGGAAAAAGGGTGCCGGGACGCACGGAAGGCAATAGGAATTCCATACAATGCTAATTAAGGAAAGGGTTTATTCCCGGCCAAAGGGCACGAAAGGGAATTTGTAACACACGTGGATCACAATGAGAGCGTTTATGGGGCACAATGTCGCCCGTCGAAGGGCTCTTCCTCCTTCTGCGTGCACCCCTTTCTGGGAGGCTCGTTCCTTTTTCTTTTTCTCCGTGGACGATCGACCGATCGACTCCAGAACACCGCGCTCCTTCTGTCCCGCGACAATGCGATTTCTTCGTCCGTTGTCGCGTCGGTGATCTCCCCGTCGTCTCGCAAGCGGAACCCTTCAGGGCCTACACCTGAGTCGATCTGCTGATTATTAGAAAATATTATTTCTGCATAATCGATCCGCGATCGAGCCAGCGCGGGGCAGATGTCGATATCTAGAGGAACTGTGGCGACAAAGACCAAGGGCAATCGGTTATTCGGAGGAGCTCGGGCCCGTGGTATCCTGTTACGAACGGCTGTCCCGTGAGAACGATAGCTGAATTTGATTGGAAATAGCGGATCGCGCCTCTGGAATCTAATGGCTCGATCGCTAATTGATATTCATCGTTTCGTAGCCCGATACTCGGTGGGAACGGGAATTTCAATGAAATCTTTCCCTTCGCACTGTCGACTTGGGATCACTGACACGATGTTGAGCGAATTGCGTCGACAAGGATGGGAAAGTACCTCGATACGTTTGCGTAAGTACTGTGAACAGAGTTTCAACGTTATCTAATTTGACTAGATTAGGGGAGAATGGAGAGTTTTATACGTGCTGAAAATTTCATCAGAATCGGTTAACGTTGCAAATCTCGAAGATTCGAGATTACCCCCATCCGTTTTGTTCGTCATTACCCCAAAACATCAAAAAATAAAAAAGAATTTATTGCAAAGGTTAAAATCATGATTCAAGCAACGCCTTGGTCACAAAATGTTGATAAAAAAGTGCTTTATTTCGACTTAAAAAATCCCAATTGTAGCATTAATTCAACAGTAATTACTTGCAGTTGAAAATGGACAAAATATTACTTGAAACATGATGAAAATAATAAATTGTATTTATCTTGAATAGCATGAGCGTTTGTATTTATTACTTTCTGCCAGGCTTGTACACGACCTAAACTATTAACTAGTGGAAAGGGAATTTCCAGATTTTACTAATAAATTTTTACTGTGACAGTTTTGTCACAGTTTTTTATTTTAAAACGCCGTAACTACCGCGTTGGCAATTATCCCGCATTCGTGATTACCCCACTCTCCCCTAGAAACTTTTCATGTATGACATTGCATTCTTCAGATAAAGAATTATTCTGGAGACCAGTCTAGATTCAACTTAATTTCATCGACGAAACTTTGTCCATCGGTCTCTGATTGCAATCTCATCTCTATTTTCCTCTGATTTCACAGAATCTCCATTTGATACTTTCCCATTAGTCGACGAATATCCAGGACTCGTTGTACAGTCCAAAGTAAGGAAAATACAAGGAAAGTAAAAAAGCGAAAGATGACTGTGTACTTTTCCCCCTACGTTTAACTACTCCACGAAACTCGCACCCAATTAACATGACAGCTTAAGTAATCGGAGATAAATGTGTCTAGAAAAGTGCAGAGACCTTGTGCACCTAGATCTTCCTCAAGTATCCCCACAACTGCCTCTTAACTAACCACTCCAGAGCAGTAACGAGACCACAATCAGCGCCGTGGCCACTGGCCATCATACCTAAATCGACGATGCAAACCCATCGTCCACTCTCCCCCCCGAAAAGGGAGCCCATATCCATTTCGACCGCGAACGTTATTTTTCCACGCGCTGGCATCTGGAAATCGGAGGGGGTGGAGCGGGGGAGAAACGTGAGAAAGAAGGCGAACGGGGGATGACTATTAATTTCTCTCTGGCACTTGGCCGTCGATGGTATGCATTAACGGCTGATTCGTGCCTTCGGACATCGAACGTCCGACGAATACGCGTTGCCTGTAGATAGCGGCAGGGCGAGAGAAAAGGAGGAGGATAGGGGTAGCTCGGACGGCCAGAAAGGGAGGCTGCGAGCCAGAGGGCAAGGGGGCAGGTAGGGAGGGTTGAACGTGGCGTTTGCAAAGATTGATAGGACGGAATTCTACCGGTGGATTCGTAATGGATAGCCCGTGTCCGAATTCACCGATACCCGGTCTCTCTATCGTTCCTCATGCTCCCTCCGCTCCCCCTTTTTCTCTATCTCTTTCCCCGTGTACCCAATACCTTCTAATGGAATCCCCGATTGTGCTACCTTATCAAAGGGCTGCTCGAGTAGCGCGCCTCTGGCCATGCGATCCCGAGGGCGTCGATCCATTATTGCGCGGAGAGCTCTCAGGACGAGATAACTTATTTTCTTCCGGTTACACCTACGCGATTTTTCCACCAGAATCACCGACACTTTCGCGAGGGTTCGCCTAACAGGCGTAACTTGTAAGTAGCAAGCGCGAGCTTCCGTTCGGAGGGTTGAAGCAATTTGGAGGCTACGCGCGGCAGAGTGGGAAGGCATTTTAGTTCTCCTTTAGGGAGAAGTGACCAGCTTCTCGCGAGGTCATTCGAATCTCTGCGACTCGTTCCTCGCGGAACATTCCGTGCCACGCGAGACAATCAACGACGAGTGAAGCGTACAAAGAAGGCACGTCCTCCCGAGGAAGAACGACGAAGGGTGGGAAGTAGACGTGTTCTAAATTCGATCGAAATAATAAGGGTCTCGCGGCAGAAAAATCGTTGAATCGCTCGCGTTCCGCTTTCCCCTTATTACTCTCGGGCCAGCGCGGCGCACCAATCATCCTCGGTGACTTCGAGCTTTTTGCCACGGCATCGTGGGCACCGTTCACCCTCCGTCGCGGCCGTAAACCCTTTAACGCCTCGAAAGTTGAAAGTGAAATAGTTTAGTGGCGCGCGAGCGAAAGGGCCCTGACAAAGGAGAGTTCTCCTCTATACCGGGTGTCCCGCGTGAAAAAGAGAGGCCACGTCGACGGGAGGCTCGTAAACTACGAACGAGGCCCTCTCCCATTGAAAACAGTCCAGCCGTGATATTTCAGGCCGCGGCATGGTGTGGCGTTTCGCGCCCTCGCGCCTCCAACGTGTACACAGCGCCGTACCGGGCCTTTTATAGGATTCGTATTATGCAAAACAGCGCGGAACGTATCGTCTGTTGCGAATCGCGCCTCTCTGTACGCGCACGCCGGCTATTTATCCTTTCGGCCGATGGGCATATATTTTAGGTCTAATTGCCGTGACGCCGCGCCTGGGGACCGCGGGCCACCTTTTCTCCGCGAGTGGCCTCGGCTGATGGGAGGAAATGTATCGGCCCGCAGGTAGAAATTGTTTGTAATGTTTATGGGGGCAAGTATCTGTTAATTTTATTTATATCCACCGGCGAGGGAACGCATTTCACGCTGTCCGAAAGATCGATGGAAGCGAATCGGCGTAAGAGCGAGACACACTTGCGTGATACGTGGTTTGTGGGCCGATACCTGGACGGGGTGGATTTCGAGAATAACACGAGGAATAGTAGGTAGGTACACGAAGGCGGAGTGCCGAAGGATTTATTTTCGAGATATCCCGAGGTAAAGCAAAGTGTGTGAAAAGTGGGATTCAAGAGATTTCTTACAATACTCTGGAATCAGCGAAACTCGTAACGGTTAGCGAACTCGACCCTCTGGGATACTAACTCGATCAAGTGTAAGTCACATTCTTCCACCACAATTTCCATCATCTCTCTCTCTCTCTCGTTTTTCAAAAAAGAAACTCCATATACGTTGGTCGCCTTTCAACAAGAATCCCCCGTTCCATCTGTCGGGCAACAGTGCCCCAGTTTCCCCGAATTTCCTTATAATCGACCGTTTGCGCATTTCCCCGCGAAGGGGAAAGGGTTCGTCGCGTCTCAGCCCTCGGAAATCGCGCCGGCGACGTCTGCAACCCCTTCGTTCATCCCAGCGCAGACAAACCCGAGAAAGGCCCCCTTAATAACGGTCACTACGGGATCAGCAGGTGATCCCGTGGAAATATCATCGGTCGTTACCCCTTTTTTCCAGATCCGTGTGAAACTCCGGGCCAACCCTTCAACGGAGCACTTTTTTGCGCGCCTCTTTCATCGAGGTCGGTACGGCGGTTCACGGGCCCATGAGAAACCCGTCGTGTTTCGTTAAATCTATCCACGGGGAGGCTGCCAAAAAGGAATCCCGAAAACGTTAAAAAGCGACACGCGCGATAATGTATTCTTTTCTAGTAGAAAGAGTCCGCGGGCGCGCGATCAGGATCGTTCAGCATTCCCAGCCGTTTCTGCTGAAAAACGAATAGCCGGAGAAATGAACCGTTCGCGCGCGCTATTCGCCGCGAGAAAAGGCAGAAAATGAGAGGCTCGAATGGGGGGAAGGGAAAGGTGAACGGGGCCTGGATAAAATATTCGAGCGTGCATGGAAGGAAGGAAGGCCGTCTAAGGAGGAACGGAGGAAAGGAAATCGAATGCACGGAGGAAAGGAATGGCGGGGAAAGAAGGATCCTGGTGGGGGCTGGCCGGTGATTTTATTCGCGGGAGGCCCCGCGGTCAGCGGACCGTTTTCGAACGATTAATTCGGTTTTATGGTCCGCCGCGAGTTACGACAGAAATCGTGTAAATCACGACAGGGGGGTGGACACGAACGAACGCGCGGGCTGCGTGCAACACCCACGTGCACGCGGCTAATGCATACCTGTCGCACCGGAGCGCACGCAAGAGTGTGCGTGCACAACACTGGCAGTGCGCCGACCTGTCGAGAGCGCAATAAATTCCACTTAACCGTTTTTGCACGCGTTAGTGTGTTCCGACGCGTGCTCGCGTGCAAGTGACACCGCGGCGCCGCTACGCTCCGCGACGTCGCGAGCTTCTCGCCGAGGCTTTCCCTCGGGGGAAATGTTAAGGTCCGAGAGAACAGGGAGGTTCTGACGCTAGAAGGCGGGTTCCCCAATTAGTCATCGTGTTTACTCCTTTAACAACAATTGCCCACGAGCGTTCGTAGTTTATCGCGTGAAATATAGAAATTATAACAGGGGTTAGACACTCGTCGAGTGTGTTACAGAGCGAACGATCCACGGTTGCACCCTTCGCGCCACTTTTCGCTCTGTGCTCGATCAAACGTCTTCGGGCAAACGTCGGTCCATTTTCCGCGGTGGCGAAGGAATAATGTATTCCATGGCGAAGGGAGCGCGCGCAAGTGACAATAATGGTAGAGAAGAAATGGAAGGGAGTCTATCCATTGACCGGGAGAACAGACTTTCTCGTCTGGAGGCAGAGAGAAGGAACGGAGGAATAATCGAACGTGGCAACCGCGCGGCGCGCCCGGTGCCACACTAGATTAATGTTATTTCAATGGGGGCTACGGGGTATCGCCATAACTGACCCCGATTTGCATTAGAATCGGAGCGGAATCGCGAAGGGGCGGCCGAGGTACGACGCGGTCGCCTTTGGGAACGCGCCAAACCGTATGCGTGTTGTCCGAAACACATACTCCGCGTCCGGTTTCTCGCTGCTACAACCCTCCCTGCACGCCACCATGCAGCCAGTTTCCTTTTATCTGTCGTCCTTTTCGTCTGCCTCGCGTCAGGATTAAGATCCACCTCGTGCTACGGCATACAGAAAACTTACTCGCTCGAAAGAGGATCGCGCAACCCTTCCCCCCCCCCCCCCCCAACGGGGGCATAATCGCCGTTGCAGGACATTGTTTCCCTGTAACTGCTATTCAGGACCAAGTGGTCGCGAACCGACAAAGAGTTCGACATCGATACACTGAAGGAGGAAGTCGGACGGCGACTTTGCCAACTGAACGCGCACACCGGGGATGAATGAGGCTGTTTCCTTTGGTCCGTGGACGTCGTGGATGGCAGCTATGCTTGGTATGTAGATTGATTTAACGTGGACAAGAGAAAGAACTGACAACACTCGGAGGTGAAAAGAATTCCTCTATCAATTGAGCCTGAAAGGGAATTTTATCGCGTCGTTTAAAGAGGAATGTAAGAAGCCAGCACTAAAGCCGTTAACACTTCGCTAATAAACCTAAGTGTGTTTTAATCTTTGAGGAATATTTTTATCGTTCTCTAGATGGACACATCGATTTCGTGGGTATCATGCGCCGACGAAAGTGACCATAAAGCTCTAAAAACACACCATAAACTCCTTTCAGCTACCAGGGGAGATAAGGGTCTAATGTGATCCTATCTACTAAATGCATCCGAGGACGAGGCAGCCTTCACGTTTTGTCTGACAAATCAATTCCCACGAAAATGGACACATAGGATGAGGAGACTTATCTACATCTACCAAACAACAGAAATACGATAATAGCCCGGAGGAATTATACCTCGCGTTGGATGTAAGATGAATTGCTGAAATAAATGATGAGAATCTCTTCGGAAACGCTCTGTTGCTCCAGACATTCTCCGTAATCCCGTAGAAGGACCATTGATCATCTTGCAACTGTTACTCTCGACTCCTGGATTCTCAATTTTTTAATTAATGCCGCGTCTACATAGGGAATGGAGGGCGAGAAAAAAAGCGCTCGCGATCACAAAAGAGAATTTTGTGGGGGTACGGCGCGGGAGCGGGGGCGGAAGTGACTGGGCGAAAACCACCATTATCCGCGTAAGTTCCAGTAAATTGGAAACAGCAGTTTCGAGAAAAGAAAGCCCCGTCACGCAAAGGTTTCGCGGAGGCGAGCACGCCGGTGGTCGATGGCCCGGAACCTCGCATCGTTAATATCCGGAAAATCATGTCCGGTGGTCCGTCGTACCTACGCGACGCCGGGCGTCGAAAGTGGAAGACGCCCCCGTTCATTTTTCATCGGCCGCGGGAGAATACTTGGCAGCGGCGCGACAACGACGACGCCCTCGTTAATTCACGGTGCAGCCTCAATGGAATAATGCATGTCGACAACGGGGCGAGCCTGGGTTCTCATTAACGATAAAGACGGCCATTACGCGCCACTGAGCGTTTTTCACGCCCTCGAGATCATGCAAAGCTCGGAAATTGGAACGATTTCTCCATCCATCCTTTTGTCCCACAACTCTGCGATAGGACGAACGGAATTCTTTCATACGGGATTAGATGATGGCACGTGAATTCTGTTCTCTGGGTATCTGCATTCAAACCTGCTTGAAGGGGTTACATACCTCCAGCCGCAGCGAGAATGCATGATTTTGGCAATTTTTTATGGATTTTATTAAAAAAAAAAAATAAAACACTTACTACACGTGATTTGTTAGACCATAAAGTGCGAGAAAAAATTATTTACAATAATTTTGTATTAAATTGTGTATGATTTTTTAGGTTCTGACCACTGCAGGAAATATTCCCGCGATGGATCTGAAAAATAAAATGAGATTCTTTGAAAATACTGTTACCATTATAGTCTCTCGGGTCATACTTTTGAATTAAAAAAGAAAAATAAACAATTTAGGGCACTTTAAAATAAAATGAATTTTTGTCATTCAAAATTTCGTTCCAGAATTGTGTACACAAAGTTAATTAAACAAAATATGACAAAAATGACCAGAGAGACTATAATGGCAACATTATTTCACAAGAATCTCATAAAACTCATTCATTTTCGCCGCTGCTGGAAGCACGTAAACCCTCGACACTTTTGCAGGAGACTTTTTCTAAATTGAAATCAATTAGAACGAAGGATTGCAAGTGTTACGAGAAGACAAGTTTCAACACACGTAACGGGCAAGCACATTTCTTTATTTCTCTCTGCGCGTGTACGTGTACCTTCGCTTGTGTAAACACGCGTGTATGTGTGCTGGAGAGTTTAACGCTCGGCGCACGGGTCACACAATGCGATGTGTATGGACACTATGGGCATTGTGCGAAGCGAGAGCGAATGAATATGCGCGCACGATGCATCAAAGAGTTAAGACTCAATGGCAGACCACACAGACCCCGGAATTGAGAGGACAGTCAGCTTAACGGTTAACGTATTATTATACGGTTGCACGTTATAGCCGGCCATCGGAACGGTTATCATTGTCTATGAGGCTTTCCGTGGAGAGAGAGGTGACCAGGAATACGTCTCTGACCTTTGGCCCCGAGGGGGATCGTCCAAACGATGACCCGAGACGTTGATTCGATAATTAAAGCGTGGATACATCTGTTTGATACGGTTTTAGTCATGCCTTCCACGAGCATTTGGCCCCGATGTCTCTTTTAAGGAAGTTGACCCTTTGTCAAAGGGGCAGCGAGAATGGGGAATTCAATTTCAGTGGCGATGAAAACTATGAGCACTGTGGAGATTCGTCAGACACCTTGAAGGCTAATTCCACCAGGTGAGTCCACTTCTGGTAAAGAAGATCGCATGGTACTCTGTACACCCCTTCACAGTATTCTGTACTCATTCCCTCGCACGGAAGAAGTCTGTTATCGTTTATCGCACATGTTTTCGCACGCATGTTTCTTCGTTACATAAAAGCTACGTAGCCACCAAGAAGGCAAGAAGAAGTGAAATATTATTCCACACTATTCTTCGTCGTTTCCGAACCCACCCTCGACCGTTCGATGATCTCGCTTGTTACATTCTTATGTACTCTAGTATCTTCCACGAACATTTACCCCGCGAGCCTCGGTACACATTCGATCACGGCAGAAAAGGGATGTTTATATAGTCTGGTGCAGGACACCGAGTCTCGTTTCATCGTTTTCTTTTCTCCTTTCTCGGCCCGTCGAGGGTGGAACATTGTTATCGTAATGGCGTCAAGAGGGACGAGCAACAACAGTGACCGGTAGCTCGGCGGATTCGTGTCTCAAACTGTTGGAATTATGCGGCTTTGACGTCTATAGGCTACGAACAAGTTGCTGGTATCCGTGGGTAAAGCAGGGAGAAGAGAGGCGAAGTCTCAGACAGAGATATCCGAAGAAGGTGAGATTTCTCCCTTGGAAATCGAAATTCCAATAATGAAACACAGCAGTTTCCAAAAGAAGGAGACGGATGACCACTTCGTGGATTTAAATACCTGAAATTTCAGTGGAATAAGAAAGCAGAAGACGGAAGACTCTAAAATATCCACCAAGAAAGAAAGGAAAACAAGCTCCAGCTACAAAGCTACAACGTGATCCTCTTACACCACGCATCCCCCTGTATTTCGCCCATTATATAAACAACCGAACAAAAAGGATAATGCCTCCGTTCCCCTCTGGTCCACAATTAGACAGAGAAAAGGTAACAGCCTGGTTATCGCCGCGTCCATCGAGGATTTCCTAAATTGAGTTTTCCAAGTCGTTTAACAATCTCGATATCAAGCCGACTTTGTGTGCGACTTCATATAGGTACGAGCCTGCTGGGAACAGTGAACAGAGGGGGAGCCGAGGGGGGTTGAAAGGGCCGCGAGGCAGCCCTGTGGCCGTGGCCCAGCAGGGGGATGCTCTTGGAGTATCGGCACCAAGCTGTCTGCCGATGCAGCCTCGAAAAACCTGCCTGGACCATCCGGGGCGTTCTCGTGTCCGTGGACACCCATATACACCCGTATACACCCATGGGCCGAAGATAGACACGGGGAGAGCGACGAAGCGCCTACCTTCACGAACGTCCATGGGTCCATAGCGCTGCTGGGCCCTGGTGTAAAAATAGAAAAGCCAACCCGGGAACCCGTCCAACTGCATATTACTTCGGACATCGGAATGCACGAGCCCTGTGACCGGCCGACGTAGGGACGCACGTGTGTTTTACACCTCCCTCTCTCGCCGCGGTCCACCTCGTGGCCTCCTCTTCCTGTCGCTTCGACGTGCCTTCGAATTCTGCCAGCGAGGAAGAGAGATCGGTTGAGCGTAACGAAAGTAAAATGGCAACGATCGATTTCTATTCTGGGCCTTGGGCAAATTGATCGGGAGCTCTGGGTTGGCGAACTTACGGAGGAATTCCAATATCAACTAAGGATTCACCTAGGGATAGAATTCATTTAATTAGCGTAGAAGAAGGATGCGTCACGAGGGGATGATGTACCGCGGTACTCTAACAGAAGGTCTTCATCCCGCCCGGAGAAGGAATAAACGACGAAGCGGAACGAGCTAAGGCGATCAAAGGGAGCTCTCTATTTTCGTCTTCATTTGGCCGCGGCGCGGGTTTCAAAAATCGCCGACGGGGTCCATAAACGGCGCAGTAAAAATCGGACCGCGCATTCGGCCCGGCTTAATGGCTGATTCAGCAGGATCTCGTTTGTCGTCCATTATGGACGCGAGCCGATCGACAGTATTTTTCGGGTAGCATTGTGCGAAATTCTCCACGGCTGCCAATCGCCATCACGGTACCAGGCACGGTCCTCGCGTGAGACGCTACGCACCCATCTACTCTCTTCCTCTCTCTCTCCCCCTCGCGCCGCAGCCAGGAATATAATCCCACGAGCCGCAAAGGAAAACAGAATTGCCACGGGGATGCACCGATTATGCGGCCCTCGGATGGAAAGACCAGGATCCGGGGTTATACAGCAGGCTCGCTCGAGCGCGAGATATTAGATGTTTTGGAAACATAACGTGGAAGGGTGAGAGCGGAAAGTTACCTCTGGATTTCTTCTACCGATCAGTTTCCTCGGACGGGGATGAAAGAGGAGCGCCAAAAGCACGCGTGAATGGAGCATGAAGTGAGCCTGGTAACTGCCTGACATCTGGTTCGCCAAAGAGAAGGAACCACGCTTCGCTAGCAAGGACTCGCGGGCTCGTAAAGGGACTTTCCTTGGTCGAGCAAAAAATCATGGTTTCGTTGTGACTGAATTTGTAATTAAGTTATCGGTGATGGTGGCGGATCCACGGGGAGAGGGTCCTGAATCTGAACACGCCTTTGGCCCTTATTACTTCAAAGCGGATGAATTATCTCGAGGTCAAAGTTGCATACATACTCCGAGCAGGATATTTCGCCGAGCTACCACTGCTTGCGCGGAAAAAATTCGGGTACGTTGTTAAGGTACGTCGAAATTCTCACGGTGGTCAGAACAATGAGTCGCCCTTGAAATTTCTGCGAGTATAAAAGGCGCCACGCTTTCTTCTCCGTGACGGGAGGAATTTAATACGCTCGTGGACCAGTTTGATCCGCAAACAGAAGATCGAAACGCGGCGCGATGGTAGCAGCATAGGTAGCCGGGCAATGATGAGCCCGTTACAATGTATCGGGTCACGCGGAGATGTTATCTGGCTTTGATCGCAGGAAGGGTGCGCGTATCCAACCCCTTCCTCGAGTCTGGTAACGAGCCAAGCAGCCCCTCTTCCACTCCTTTTCCATTCCAATCAGTTTCAAAAGGAGGTACACGCTACTGGGTCCTTCAGCCTCTTCCACCACGTTGCATCTTTCGTGGGATCCATGGTCCACTGGCCCTGATCTCTCTCCTTTTTGCGGGGTCCCCCCGATTCTCGAGAAAGTATCATGTATCGGCCGCAAAAAAAAGTCGCTGCATTCATACACAGATTGTTACATCGAGGATATCCTCCTCTGTCCGCGGCAAGGACGCCTCTTCTGGATCGTTGCTGTACGACCCTGCACGCGGTTCCTCCACTTGGCGTCGGCCCGAGCGTGAAAGACGGATTAACAGGTACGAGGGGGTAATAACGAACCCATGAGTTGCGACGGTGTGTATTTCCTGGACAACCGATCTGTCTATGGCAAGGGAAGACAGATCTCTCTATGGCATTGTTGTCGGAGTTGTAGCAATTTTTTGCTAAGGATCAAATTCTTTGGCCGAAAGAACTTTCGTCTAGCTTAGGCGTGGTAAGCTGAATTATGGATATGAATTCATTTTCGAGGATGTGATCTATCTAATAGCTTAGCAAGAAATGCAGTCTTCGATTAGAAATCTTCAAGCATGTACGCGATAATCCTAAACAGAGGAATTTATCTACTGGATTTCGAATGGTTCGTCACGCACGAGACACTTGCCACGACCGTTTATTAGAATCTGTGAAGCTCCGAGCGAAGAGTCTACTTAGGACCCCTAGGGAAACTTTGGACGCAGCGACACCGGGGCTAAAATAATCCGAAAAATAAGAGACTAGAGCGCGTCGAAGAGATTTCTTCTCGGCTCAGCGATCGGGGGTCGGGGGAGATGAGATCGCGATACTGTCTTCCTTAGACGAGAAAGCAGCCATTGTCTGGCTTATCTCACGAAGGTGTCCCACACGAGTGAAATCATCCAACGAAACAAAAGGGGCGACAGGGTGTCAGGAATGGCGGAGACCGTCGTGGAGATGTGCCCGAGGCACAATGCCAGGTATCCACCCGGGGGACGTGGCATAAATATATAATACATTTATGTGGCGGTGTTCCTTTTCAAGGTGTTCCGCGACAGTCTTTTATTTTCGACCTTTGAGCTGGAGCTAGCAGGCCTATTGAGAGAATGGAAAGGACAGATCGGGGCCCGGGGATCGATATATCTTTCATCTGTGGCGATCGATTTGTGCGTAGATCGCATTGTTTGCCACGACAGCTCCACACGGGGCTTAGGAACGATCCTCCTTCTATTTCTAGTACGTGTCACTGCTACCAAGATTACGATTCAATACCGTTTACTCGGTCCAGAGGAAAGGGTCTTCGAATAAAATACGTTCGATTTTCATTCGCTGACTTGTATGTAGATCGGTAGTGTTACAGAAGCTGGCGTGGCTATTACGGAAACATCCCTCGCGTCGCAATTCACCGATTATCGAACATTGTCCTTCAGCGACCGAGATATCCCCGACGTTTCGCGTGACGTTCGCGGATAATTCGAAACTAGGATCGGTACTCGTCGCGAAAGCGAGCATGAAAGAAGATGCAGCATCGCGAAAAGGAGGTCTTCTCCCCCGCATTCATCCCTTATCCGGAAAAATAGCCGAGTGGTATTTCCTGCTGGTAAAGTGCGCGTGTGCCTTTTTCTCCTCGGAATTCTTCCTCTTCCGGTAACCGACATTATGAAGTAATTGGTGGAACGGCTCAGCCGGTGGAATTCCTGAAAGGAGGCTAACTCAAGTGCCGCTTCACATCAAAGCGGCCCCTTTTATCCGCGATTTTCCTCGAGAAGCCGCGGTTAACGTCCTCGCTTTCCACCAAGGAAAACGTTCCTTGATCCCTATGTAATAACTCTTTAAGCGAACCCTTTTATTCCGCGAACGCGAGACGATTGAATACACCAATTAACCGTGGCCCCCTACGTTCTCGTCGAATGCGAGCGCCTCGATTCCGCAGGCACACCTCTGCGGCCTCTACCAAGGCTCTCCTCGGCCCCACACACTCTAACACTCCATCCTCTCTGGAAACTACACCAGATCCTGGGTGTATGGTGTCGGGAATATTCGAAACCAGAACGAGGAATCATAGTTTGGCTGTTGCCTGGCGGGTTCAGCTCGCTCTTTGCGGTTCCTCCTCACCCTGAGCAGGAGCCGACGTCCTTGGGGGACTCCCCGCTGGCAACATACGTAAACCATGCACGCTGGAGACGAGAAATGAAAGAGAGATAGGAGCGCGAGCGAAGAAGGGTGTTTGTCGAAACTAGCCTTCGAGAAAGGCGTTGCGGTGGACTCGACACCGCGGTCCCGTACCTCCCACGAGGGATGCCTGGCGACGAATTGTTCATCGGCTATTGCTATGAAAATTCTTGATTCTCTGGATGCCCGTGTCATCCTTCAAGCCCTTCGGGAATAGTTGATACAAATTTCAGGAGCGTAAAGGTGTCGAATACTAGGATTTGTATATTTTATAAAAAGAATCCTCTAAAATTCTGAACCTCACTGAAAAAGATGAGTTCTGAAACTGTGATACAAGGGTGTTTTAAATATTAAGTAGAAGGGTATTAATCGCAAACGTATTTCTTCTAAGCTTTCTAAACTTTGTACCAAGTAAAAAGAATGCACGTGTTAGAAAATAAATTGTGTAAAACACAGGTTGAATGGAAGGTGAACAATTCATTCCTCGTCTACGTTATATCGACCGACGTTTTAACAATTTCAGCAGAGAAATTCCCAAGTCCGGGGTCTGGTTTTGACGGGGTGAATCGAGCCCCCCCCCCCCCCGTGTAATCGTTGTTGGTCGAACGATCACAAACTAATGTCACTTATCGCGGTTCGCCCAGAGTCCCCGGTTTTCTCTCCTCCCTCGATTGGCTTTGAGCCCTAACCAACAATTTGCGGACCCTTCGAAAGCTGGCCGACCGCGAATCGCCAGGCCACCGTGAATAAGAACGTATGCTGCGTGCATTTACCCCCTTGACTTTATGGGGACACATATGCGACGGGCTTAAACGCTCGCACCGAGGGTGAAGTGCTGCGTCGAAAAATTGTCGGAGGTATCTTCTATGCCTGGACAATCCTTTATATTCCAAACGTATTATTACCAATGCGAACTGATTGAAACACGAGAGCAGCGATATTTCTGAAGTGGGTATGAATTACTCGAGATCGCTTTTCCACCGAGATTAGATTCAGTTGTCTCCGAGTTACGTTAGAAAAGCTGCTAGCCATGCGGTGCACACGTTGACCTGCCCATGGCTGAACAATGGCCGATTCAACGTTGCGAATGCTGAAAATGTTGACCCATTGTCCACGAGCGGACGTACAAAGGAAAAACCTACGAATGGCATAGGAAGTACGGTCGCGTAGCGGCGTTTCTCACAAGCGAAGGTCTACCGCCACTTGTGGGAAACTCACGAACTTTCCTTCCTGATTTTCCCTGCCAGTCCTCGAGTCCCTTCTTCAGCCAGAGGTCCACGAATCTTTCAATGAATCCCTCGATTCTTCGAGTTAGAATAGTGCCCAGCAACGTAGGAATTAAAATTCGATTAGTGATTCCAATGTAGCTAAGTAGCACAGAAGCTTTGAAAATTCTCGACAGTTTCACGGTTTCGCCTCGCTAAGAGAAGTGTTTCGAAGACTTTTAACGGATGCTCGTCGAAACAAGAGATCAGGCGATCCCTTCGGAATGCACTATAGAAAATAGAAGGCTAGGGTGGCCTGTTCATTGATAGCTAGGCCCTAGTACGCTGGAAATTGGTAGGAATAAAGGGGACTCGGGTACGTGTTGGGGGGTGGAGTCGGTCTCGACGGGGTGCCAGGAATTTTTAAGATGGCCTTCGTTACGTTTCCTTTGCTTCGAACGGAAAGCGTTTTCGAGGGGGAGTGGGAGGCTGTCTCGACCAGACAGACTGGCACCAGCAACTACATAGGCGTAGACTATTCAACTTTTTCACCCTGGCCATCCTATCCAACCGTTCTACAAAGCAAAAGTGTCGAGCCCTTTCAATTTCTCTGTCAGGGGAATTGCCCGGGACGAGAAACAGCAACCCCTTTCTGCACGATTTTACCCAGGCGTGTTTGCTTAATTTTTGTAGGTTTTCATTTAAGGGTGGATCAAAGGCTAACTCGAGTCCATTGTGCCGACAGCGGGGAATGTTCGGTGCACAAGATTCGTCGGTTCGTGCGTTCTACCAGATTTAATTCCAAATCTTCCAGATTCAATGGAAACGCACGTATCGACGCTATCGACGGTCTACTTGAGGGAGACTTCAGCTCGTCACCCACGAAAGGGCATACGCCGTGGTGTATAGGTGTATCCGCGACCGCTTATCGATTCAGCTGACGAAGACAAGGATCGAAACGTGCGGCACACCCATGAACACATCCGTGGCAACAATAGGTTAACACACAGGGGCCAGTGGCGCAACTCGCGTAATGTAATTATGGTACACGAAGCGCGGAAGGTAGTCACCGCCATAATGGGCAATTGTCCCCGGCGAACGGTGCCACAATGGCGGATTTCATTGCCGTTAACAACTGACTGTCCAAATACATCGTGCAGCCCGCGCCAGGACAATGAACGACCGCTGTCCGGATCAGGTTCTCTTTATAGCTTGGACGTTGTTTATCAGCATCGCCTGGACGATGCTCCTCTCCTTCTGTCCACTCTATCCCCTCTCCTTCCCCCGTCCATGTTACCCGTGATTCTAGTTTTTTTCACGCTAGCAGCCCTCCGCGCGTCTTTCCTTGCCGCGAAACAACCCCTTGACAAGCCTTCAGATTTGTACGAGGATTATGTTGACCTTCTGCTCGAATCTATTGCCCCCGACAGGGGACGACAGGTTCTGGCGTCGAGTGGGAAGCGGCGGTGGGGAGTTTTGGAATCTCCGTACGACATAGAAATTTTACGCCTCGCCGTGATCACCTGATGCTATCTTTCCTTATTCTTTTATATCGATGCTATCGTTCCAAATGAGGGTGTATTGTAACGTAGAATCTATGGATACTCCTCATTCATAGTTTCTTTCCCCGTTTCGGAAGCGTTCGAGCTGAACGATCGTTACTCCCGCATCCTTACCGAAAAGTGAGACGGAGAAGACTTCGCCAGATTCGAGTGGCAAGACAGTGAGGCGAGCCAAAGCACGGGTGCGCCAACGTTCCCACAGCCGATCGATCAGGTAACCTTTCCTCGCGAAATCGTGGAAAAATTTCAAGTACAGAGGCAAGCTGCCTGCGAAGCCAATCCCAGCTAGCGGACTGTTTACTCAGGACGTTTCCGCGGTCGGGAAAATTCAATGGCATCGCGGCACGATGCTCGACGAGCCGTTCAAAGTGGCGTTCGTGCGACTACTATAGCAGGACGATGTACCGCGGCGCAGTTTGTCGAAAATTCATTGCTACCGGATTTCCCTGCGGCCATTGTGCGTCACCGAGGACTCGTCGTGTGGCACGCTCGTCCTCTCAGAAGGATCGTCCTCGCAGAACTCGTTCGCACCCTCGGGATACCCTGCGCCGCCGCGGAGTCGACACTTATACTCCCATTAAAAGAATCCCCGTTTATTACGACACTCCACCGCCCCGCCATACTATTTTTTCCTCGGAATTTAATGGCCAACGTGCCTACTGGTCACACGCGAGAAGCCCCCGAAAGGGGTAGAGGGAAGAGAAGTGGACGATCCATGGCTGACCGATCGGACGAGTTTGTACCTCGGAATAATCGGCGGTCGCCCCATGCTCGTGCCTAGTTTGCGATCTATAAAAGCGCGGGAATGATTTGTGAGGGCCGACAGATGTTAGTCCCTCGGAGATGTTCCCTGGTTCCACCGCGGGTTCATCCTCTGCACCGGCCGTGCCGCAGCTACTCTACACTCTCGAAGCTCATGCCCGCTCAATTGAGCGTAAAGAATCCTCGCAAACATTACTGTTTAGGCCCTATGGAATATTCAGGACAAATAATAATTTATTCGCAACAAAAGAGGCCCCGGGGATGCCGGCGAGCCTGTAAACAGGATGTAAACTTCACAAACATTGCGGATGTAACCTGGCGCCGGTGGTACCTATTCCGAGCAAGGAGAAGACCGATATCCCAATGTTGGGTAATTTTCGGTGTATTGTGTGATCCCGAGGGTGTCTTCCCTTCGTCCATGGCCCTCGCGTTTCCCTTCTTTTCCTTTTCTCATTTCTGTGGCTAGGGTATAAGTAGATCTACCGTGGGTCCGCGTGTATCCTACTGTTCTTTGCCACGTATTTACTCCGGTACGCAGGTATCTCTGGTGCCATTCCGTTTCGTGGCCCCTTTCACCCCCGTAAACACTACACTGCCAGCGGTAATAATAATTCGCGCAATTGATCCGAAATCGACGCGAAAACAATCCGTCCAGCCCCTTTGGATTCTGCGATTTAACCACGACACAGAGGCGCGTTTCGTCGCTATTCCAAGCCGCCCCTGTGTCTCTCCCTCTTGTATCGCCCGGCGAAAGGAACTCGCTCCGCGCTACACACATATCGCCCCGGTTTTAATCAACTTCCTCCTAGCGAACGGCTGGCCGCCCCCTCGGCGCGCGCTCGCGCATAATGAAAGGAATAAAAGGCTCCTCGCTCGAAGACCGAGTCTTATCGGGAATCGAAGCGATCGAGCCGAGGATAATTCGCACGGGCGAACAAAACCCCCGCGATATTCGAGCGTGGCATAGGTGAGCGTAATTATATCCTTTGAAATCGGGCACAATGGCCTGCCGGGGGCAGTCATTGAAAGTCGAGTACCTGTGCCTCTTGTGAAGTTCCACCGGTGCGGCGGTCGCCTCTGTATAAGGCGGCTTCAGCCCCGCCCGTTAAGAGGGACAGAGAGGGCGAGAAACGGGCGAGGTGGGACGCGTTTAATGCGTAATTAAATTCTGTTCGCCACGGCTACCTAGAGCCGAGTCTTCGCTTTTTAATCCGCTGCGAAGCGTCGATGAGACGCGCGCAATCACGGCCTGTCCCGCCCGAACAGCGCCGCCGATTATGCTTGTTTTTCCGGCTGCCGAGCGCCCCAGCTTCCTTTCGGGGAGCGAGTGCGAGGCTGGAATTCACGGAAGGGTAGCTCCATCGGAAGAATTCAGTTTTCCGCGCGCAAAGTACCGGGAAGTTTTTCACTTTTTCATTCACGGAACGAACGACTACCGAGAATCCGCTTGTCTTCGTCGCGAGTGTCCGGTTTTAATTAGCTCCTGACTTGAAAATTTTAATTACCGAACAAGATATGCTGCGGGGTTGCGTTAGGGGGGAGGGGGGGGGGGCGAACGGAAAAGATGACTTCGACAGAGAACGGAACGCGAAGTCGGGAACTCTTGTACAGGTGGTGAAGTTCACAGAGAAATTTTTGCTCGCGCGAAGTGATCGGAATTGATCTGTTCAGGGCCGGGTTTAATCAGTCGATTCTAGAAATATTAGGAATCAATTAGAAGCGAAATGCAGGCGATCGGCTTGATCCAAAGGGAGCGAACGAGAGCCCCTATTTCGGGGTCCTTAATTCCCCCGCTAAGGTGTCGGTGAGCAGAATGATCGGCTCGATGGCACTTACGTCGCGGAATTACTCGGCCTCTCGTCTCGCATCAGCAGAATCGAAGCCAACAGAAGAACCACAATGGCATTATCGTCGTCTCTATCCGTCAGGCGATTCCTACGAATGGACTGGAGGGCCTTTACTCGTCGGTCCACAAACCCAGCCATTTTTCATCCCTCTTCCGCCGCGAAGGAGCGACGGACGAGAAATAAAGGAGGTCCGCGAAGAGATCAGTATCGATGGAACACTGTTTTTCATCGCCCTTTCTTGCTAACCCTCCGCTGCCCTCTCTGCTCGTAACGCTGACGAACGTCTATGTATACGCGCGGGTCCATTGTCCACGCAAATAAGGGCATTGTGATATCATTTAAATGGAAGGGCGCCGAATGTACGTTAATGACTCGCGAGACGGTGAGGCCAAACGTATTGCGCGTTATTTCATTATTTCCCGCACGGGGAGAGGTGAAGGGGGTTAAAAAAAATCGAGAAGTCGAGTGGCGACAGCCTCTCCTCCAGTCGGTTAATAGAAATCGAGAACAGCTTTGTCCATTTGTACGGTCCTGGCTCGCCGAGCAACTCGAGCATTGTGCGAGGAGCCGAGTTTGTTCTATTCGCGTCTCAGAT
Source organism: Andrena flavipes (assembly GCA_963971345.1). Lineage (NCBI taxonomy): Eukaryota > Metazoa > Arthropoda > Insecta > Hymenoptera > Andrenidae > Andrena > Andrena flavipes. Next base: position 39,368,052 of record OZ020481.1, read on the forward strand.
CGAGATCTTAATAACATTTTTCCTGTGCCTGGGTTCAGCCTGAAACGGGCCAGGGCCGAGTGATCGATCTCCTCCCCTCGGAGGTTTCAGCCAAAGGGGTTGGTCTTCCTCGCGGGAATACCATGCTTACGTACATTCGATATTTATAACCAGGACTCTAAATGAAATTTGAAAGCAAGGTCGTGTCCAAATACGTAGGGGCCTCTTCGAGGCTCTACTCAAGCATCCCCACTAAAAGTAACAATACCGCAGGACCAGACCTCGAGTGTGAAGGGATGAGACGCAAATTAGCCACTCGGTCTACTCGGCGAACGTGACTTCGGGATACGTGAAAAAGGAAGATTGCTCGTAAATAACGAGGTGTTTATACGAAATTGCGCTTCTTGGAAGCCTCCCCCGCCTGGTTCTTTCGGGTTTCCGTCGAAATTTACGACCACCCCGAAGTCGCCGCGTCCGAACGCGGCAAGCTGGACGGAGACATTCAAGGAGGTGAAGCAAGAGGATGACGACGAGCAGAAGTAGCTGAGGACTACACCGACGTAGCCATCTCTTCCCTGTATTAATATCCCTGAAAGAGAGCAACGACCACTCGTATTATGCGTGTTCATCGTTAACTAGATGACCGGCATTGAACTATTGTCGAACCTGACGAATGGACTCGAATCAACTTTGACAAGGGACGAAACGTGATTCGTGATACCGCTGTGGTCACGTGCGTGGCCATTGGAAGATAGTCCCTGGAGGGAAAGAGAGCTGGTGCCTCTTCACCGAAGCACGTGCACGAGTTTCATGGCGATGGTCTAGTTTCTAGTAGGTGCAGAGAATTTGGAGTGTTGCAAGTTGGGGATTTGTGACGCAAGGGGTTGCTAAATTCGGAGTGACAATTGCTGATCCGATAACCTCTCTGCGACCTATAATAAGTTCGATACCCGAACAAGCAAAATGTATTTTCTAAGTAATAAATTCAAAATACAAGATTCTTCCTTATTCTTAAAAAAAAAAAAACGTGCGATCATTCTTCCCCCTCGGATAACCGATGAATAGACCACAGATGGAGCAATATTTCTCCATCTAACAATTATAACGATCCCACGACTTATCTCCATAAATAACAAAATAATACGGTCAATTCGAGTTCTGGAAACAGTGAAATCATTCATTTCACAGGGAAGCGATGGTTATGAATGCTGGTAGTGGTGCGCGCACGGCGCGAGTCCGCCTGGCCAGACTGTTTGGCACCATCGAACAATGCTAGCGCCCCATGCCCTTCGGCATGAGGTCCCATAAAGATTCTCAGGGCCGAGAACGAATTCTTCTGCTGTCCCAGAATAGTAGGCGCGCGGCTATCTTTCATTTCGTTCGACAGTGGTCGCTTCTACAGAAATCGTGGACGTTGTGGAAACGCTATTTTGACTCGGCAATAGACGATATTATGTATCATTTTAGAGGCTGTCAGTGAAAGGGACTTATGCGTCCACGGGGCACACCTGTTCCAGCGCGCAGGTGACACGACTGATCGTAGAAATTAATTAAAAGATCACTATTCGAAATGGGATAATAGAAATTTTAGGAACCGTTCAGCTTAAGAATGGCAACGATTGGAAATGGAATCGCGTTGTGGCTCGTGCCCGTGGAATTCCACACGTAATAAAATCGGACGGATGAGGTGGGTCGAGGTCGCCGCATTGTTCGCCGTGCGCTGGAGACAAAACCGCTTCGCTGCACTGTTTTCGATAGAAATCGATTACCGGACGTGCCTGTTGTCGGTATCGCTCTACTAAAAGTGAGTAACCATTTCCTCTCGTGTTCTAAATAGTGTCTTCTAATCGATGGCGCCAACTAGATCGAGCTTCCGTAAAGGCTGCGAGACGCTTGCGGCCCCGGAACTTTGCTTAAACGAGGCAAGTCATTTTCTTCATCTCTTCATAGGTGAATCGATACAACAGTTCCACAGAATTCTTCGAAAGCAACGATACACAAAAACCCCGTCGAAATGGGAAGTCGAAGTTCAGGAATAGCGCTCTGATCAAGCTAACGAAGTCGCTGCTTTCTTTCCGCCCCACAAAAGCAACAAAACGCCACCGTAGCAGCGTGAATTCGGGAGGCAACGTAAATTCTCTTTCGTGAAGAAGGACGAGATATGAAGAATGGGAAGAACGAAGGACCATCGGCTGGCCAATGTTTTTGTTATATCTGCCAACTCATTGGCCGCTCGTGGGAACGTCTTTGTGGCGAGCAAACGTGGCCCACAATGCGTGAATTAAAAGAAGCCAAGAAGCGGCTGTTTTCCTTTTGCTCGCCCTGGCACCGCGTGCGCGAGTTATATTTTTGTTTCCGAAATGATTTCCGCGCAGTCACTTCCTGCCCCGATACGTTCGAAATTACATCGATTCACCATCGACGCTGGTGCATTGTCTGGCCACGCTTTTGTTCGACGTTTGGTTACCATTATTCGGCTCCGTGTTGCGTGCAGCGCCAGAGAGACATTCGTTAAACGTGAATATTAACTGCTACCTCCAAAGGCCAAAGTTTAATTGACAGTTTTCGTGGAGATCTCCCGCGTGGTTTTAGGTGCCACAAAACTGGCAAGTACATAATTATTATCTAAACGCACACTGCATCTCAGAAGGCAAATACCGAAGAAATCATTACGTACCAAGGAAAGCAAGCCCAAGCAGAGCCAAGCGTGCGGGATACAGCCACATTGAGTGATACCACGAAACACGTTTGCAGTCACGGGCTGAAGTCATCTATCCGCTTGGCACCTTGATGGTCCGCGCGCGAGCCCGCGACTCCAAAACGACTCTCCGGGCGGAAGACACGGTTGTCTCGGGCACGAGCAACGAGAGTCGCTTAGAAATGCAACGAAATCGTCGGTCGAACTGGCACCGGTGATCGACTCGCCACGGGTGGGCCGTGTGGCGAGCGAGAAAAAGAAAATCGAGCGGCCACAGTCAAGGAAAGAAAGAAGCAAAAGAGCAGCCGCAGCAGCAACAACGGCAGCGAGAGCATTACTCGACTGGACGCCCACGGGATTGTTCCAGTATTATGCACGTTGGCAGGTGAGCCTTTATGCCGAATGGCACGTCATTTCGGTTACGACGAAACGATTCGACGAGTAATTGAATTCTCCTTTCCGACAGGCAACGAAAAATCGGCTCCTGGGATACGCCGCTCTCTCTCTCTCTGCCGGCAATCCTCTGGTATTCGCCTCCCTGTGTCTCCTTTTCTCTGGCCAACCGACGAGAGGATCATTAATTTTACTTTCGCTGAATAAATACGTTGATGGTGCGTGGAACATTTTGGCTACACGCTGGTATATTTTATTATCGATACTTTCAGAGTGGTAGGCTAGATTGTGTACCACGGATGAATAATACGTAAGTATGGTATTCTTGTGCTGTTCGAATTTAACCCACGAAAGATCGCGAAGTTTTAAGCATCAAATAATAATCCAGGATTGTAGATTTAGTTTAGAATTTAACCATTTTACTACGGCTGATAAGATAAGAAGTGAATGTATGTATCGGCATTTGGGTAGGTACAACTTTTCATCTATTTTTTTGTTTGGCATTTCGACAAACACATTTGTGAATACATAAAGAGTTAAAACTAACAGTGCGAGAATGCGTGGCGAGTAATTACTTCTGGCAGTTTGAGTAATACGAGAATCTACTTCAATATGCGACGGCTGTTTTTGACACCAAAGCACACTTTGACCAATTCGCCAGGAAGTACGGGTCAGCAAGAGGGGATTGGAGAATTTTCTGATGCGTCTGTACGTAAACGTATGCACGAGAGGAATAAAAGGTAGGATACAAAGTGGTCACGGCAGGGCGAAGCTTTCGCAGGTGAAGCGAAACAATGGATGCTGATGGTGTTTGATGGATACGACCCCGTGACCCAGCTAATAAGCCGCGTGAAAATAAAGAATCGCGATCAAGGACCGCCCTCGGGTCGAGCGGTCATCGTTAGGCAAGCGAAAATAACGAGAAGACAATTGCCACTTGGATCTCCAGGATCATTTTTCCTCGTAGGATGATTGACAAAATAATTACGTTGTCTGCGCGGACAATTAATGGACATTAGTCGAGGATGCGTCGCCCAGAGACACGGCCCCGTCTTTCGACGAGAGGATTGATATATGCCCGCTGAAAGAGAAATGTCAGCGTGCTCGTATATGTTATTGGAAAGCCTACGAAGCGTCGAAATGTTCGCGAATGATTGCTTGTACGTGTTGCAATAAAGTTTTCTACGAGAATACGAGTAGAGTTTGCTTCCTTTTCATTCATAGGTCAAGAGTAATGCAGTAACTTGTAGCTCTATTCACGCGAAATTACCATATTAACTCATCAAATTTATATCGGTGCTTATACAGGATATTTTCCACTGTTTAAACGCGTCAAGCCAATCCACACAATGCAGGGTCCTTTCACAAACTACTGTCAAATAAAGTATATGAATTATTCCGGTTAGTAAAGGAATCTCTCTCGCGAAATTCTTTAGTAAAACACATCTCTTCGCGATTCCATCGGTTCAGCCGTTGCTATGTCGCATCCAGCGGCTGCATTTTGCAATATTATCTCCAAGTGCAAGCACATCGATCCGCTCCCTCTTTCTCTCCCTTTCTCTCCCTTTCTCTTCCACCCCCTCCCGTCCAGCGTTCCCTCGTAGAATCGTGGCTTCGTACCTTAACCATTCAATCTTTGAATCACAATAACAGCAGCGGTGATGTATAGCAGCGCGACTCTGCATTAACATAGGATCCAAATATGTAATCCCAGACATCGCTGGCGGCCATCTGATATGTTCATTATATATTATACCGCGAGATAGAGAGAGAGAGAGTGCGAGAGAGAGAGACAGAGAGAGAGAGAGAGAGAGCGTGTAGCTCATGCACCGACGCCGCGGAACAAGTAGGTGCACCCTCCCCCCTGTTCTTGTATGCACCACGCTGCAACGCGTCTAGTTAGATGCATTTCAGGTGCGCACACGTGCACACGAATACACTCGAGCCTCGCTCTCTCTACTCGTCGTACTTTCAGCGCGCAATAATAAAGGGAAAAGGTGCAAGCCCGCCAAGGGATGACGGTAGAAAAGGGAAAGGGATTAATTATTGTCGCCCGCGAGCAGCGAAATTTCCAAATTAAACCGTACCAAGGATTCTTCCTCGAAAAAGCATGGACACCGTCGTTGAAGTGCTGCTTACTGACGTACCATTCATTCCTACCGATTCTCTACTTTTCATTCCCCTCTCTCTGTTTAACGACTCGCGGATCCCAATTCCGTAATTTTCGAATGAAACTTGGAAATGATATACTATATGATTTACCTACCGGGACAGTTCAACGAACCACGAGAGATACGATTACCGCAGAGAGGTTGAGAATCCGAGAATCAGATTTCATAGGACGGTGCAACGCGTTCGAGCTTTCCGCGACAATGGAGAAAGTATAAAAAATATTGCGAGGCATTGCGAGCCACCCGTGGGACTCTTTGTATGGAAATCGGGGATGATTTTCGGCAGGATTTATTTTAACGTTACGGGGCGTGATATCTGCCGGACGGTGTTTTCCATCGGTCGCGCGACGGAGGGGAAAAAAGCGTAAAACGACGAAGGAAGGAATTGTGGCCGCGCGGATGGAACCACCATCGCGGACAGATCATCGGGTGTGGGCGCGAAATCGATCGCCCCACGTTCCTTTTATTATTAAATCTGTTTCATCGTCACGAAATAGTAGGCGCGAGGCTGCACTTTAGAGACATCTCCCGAGATCGTAGGATAAGTCTCGGCCGACGCGCCGCCAGATTTCCATCGGGCGATCGGGGCCGGGCTCGCGAAAAAATCAAGCGGCTCAGGAATGCTTTTAAAATGCTAAAATGATCGGTGGCGAGCGATCCACCGCGAAGGACACACCTTCGCTCCTAGTCGAGCCAGCCCGACGGAGGAGAACAGGATAACCAGTGACTATCTGCGGTTTAACCTGGGCCGTCGGTGGTTTAACCACTGCGCCTCGGATGACAGAAGGAAGACGTTAACGATGATTAGCCAACGGATCGATGTGTTTTTAATTCTGCTCCAAAGCGCAACGGGTGATTTGCTTATTAGCAGACGTAGTTTGGCTTCGAACGATGATTCATCTTGGACCTCTCATGTTCCTTTGAGTTCTGTAGTATAGTTATTTTTAGTTTGTCAAACATCATCAAACTCGAGAGAGGTGCAACGGTGTAACGTAACCAATGGAGCAAACTGAGTCTCGAACGACCCGTTCCTTCGACCCTTTTGGAGACACGATTCGTTCCTGGATCGAGCACGAGAAGGGGTTCGGAAGCCTTAATTCACACAGGTGGCACATACATATTTGTATTCGGTTAAAAGCCCGGTCCGTGCACCTTTTTTTCATCCTCCGTCTCTCTCCGGCGCGGAGCGATAGAGCCTGTTCCGTCGGGAAGCATCATACGCCCACCTCGTGTTAGATAGGATCTTTTCAGCAGCGACCAGGAGCAAGCAGCAACGGAACAGGGGCGAGCCACCCGGTGCGAAGCAACGCGGCCATCATCCATTTCGCCCGGGAATAAAAGTTTCATGGCGTGTGAGAGCGTTTTGTTGAGGCATCTCCGAAGTGTCGGCAGACAATGTGACACCGCGCCACACCGGTGTCCCAAACGATCCGATATATTGCGTTATCACGCGATTACGTAACACGGGGGACGGGCGCGGTGGCTGTCCTTTTCATGCAAATGAATAATCGAGGATTCTACTAGATCCTACGGGCTTGTAAAAAATTATTCATTGCGGCGGAATTTAGTGGAGGTCGTGAATAGAAGCCTTAAGGTTACAGTGGAACGTAAGGGCCGACGGGATTCGAGGCGGTGGGTGGTAAAAATTGTAACCGAAAGCGCTTCACCTTCGGAATTGCGTAATCAACTTGGGTCTAATGCCTGTTGATATATTTTCCTTCTCAGCTGCGAAGTCACAGCCTGTATGAAACGTCACCAGAGCCTCCAGAAGTTCTCGCGCAGCTTCCATATTAGAACTCCGTATCCCTAACTTTTAGAATTTAGAGTTCTAAGATGAACGGCTCACCTCTTCGTCCAACGCTTCCACCGCGAGGCTATCAGCCTCACCGACAACAAGAACACTTAGAAACTATGCAGTCTCGCGATCGAAGAAAAATAATTCCCCCCGTGAAGAAGGAGAAGAAGAACGACCGTATCCCCATTGTGCCGACGGAATCGCAAGATCGACGTTCATCACTGTCCAAGGTACGATCTGCCGGTCTGCCGACAATGGGCACCAATCAGTGGAAACCGTGGTGTCAAGTCGCCTCTAATTGTGCCATCCTGACAATAGCGAAAATGACATGGGCGTGCGCTTCAACTTAAATCGTGGCCAGGCCTCGGTCGACGGTGGCGTCTAATGGGTTTTGTATTTCGTCGATTAACGTTTTGCGAATGACATTCATAACCCTGCTCCCTCCCCGCCTGACCTCCCCTCAGGACCCCTCCTGGCCACCCCGAAGTGTCCCCGTTCTGCAGCCGGGAATATTCATGGCTACGAGGCCTGTCGTTGGGGTCAGGCGGTGTTGCGGTACTCCGCAGTGTCCGTGAACACCGACAGGACTGTTCTCCACCCTGAGAAAGGGAGAGATCGACGAACGATCGAGAGGGAAGGAAAGCCGCGGATAGAAGCCAAGAACGCTCCTCCCAGATACACCAGAGAAACTGGTTCCATCCCTCTTTTCCCTCTGGTTCCAATGTTTTTTTTCTTCCCTCTCCGTCTCCCTCTCTCCTTCAACTTCTCTCGCTCCTGCCTTCCTCCGTTCCATCGACGCCGATGGGTTACCTTTCCGAAACCCGAAAGGCGAAAAAATCAGGGGGTCTGCGGGGCTCGGGAACCCCGCGCGCTCCTCACAATGAGAATTGAGTTTCATAACCGGGGCCACGCGGGGCACAATGAGACGAAATTGCGTTACAACGAGGGTTCGGATTTATTATATCGTTGGTCCACGTGGTGGTGGGTTTCGCACTGGTGGAACATGTGTTTCCTTCGCTGTCGCGACCAGGGGAATAATTACCCCCGGCGCTGCGGCGCAGAGAGCGAGGAAAGGGGCGAAGAGAGACGGAAGGGTATCGATAATGGCCCCATAATTTCGGGACACCGACGTCTATGGTCTGTCACGCCTCGAGCCGCGAGAATTGAAAAAGAACGCCTGGAGACATTTCCGTCATGGACCCCGCGTGGGACATTCTGCGGTGCGTTTTCGGCCGCGAGATCCAGGAGCTGTGGACTGACGGCTGGACGAGGGTTGGCTGTATGGACCTGGAATTGCCAGAATCGCGGCAGTGAACTAACTTCGAAATACATAGAAAGGGCATAATGAAGATAATGAAGTAAGTTGAACCGAGTTGATATATCCTATCTGGATTTCATCTGGATTTTATAAAGCATCAGGCAGTTCGTTAAGTGGACCCAAGGGTGACAAATTATAGGGTAGACCGGGGGCAATAGTAACAGGAGGTCGATTGTAACACGTTAAATATCTCAGAACATATGATAGATATTAACACAAATTTTGAATATATGATGAAGAATGACATTTGGAATACACACATCCATGTTCTAGCAGTATAGATACACAATAGACATGTATAGCGAAGAAAATAACTTTTCGATACCCTAAAGTAACTTTTTCTTACTGACTTAAAATTGTAATATAAACACTATCTTTGCAAGTATGTGCTATTCCTTTTGTTTAATCTTTAATCTGACCTTTTTTAAAGTGATACTGATCGTCACTTAGAATTTTTAACGGTCTCGTTAGTCAAAATTTGTAATTGAAGTCCAAAAGCATGGTCGGGGACGATTGTAACATCGACAGTCGGGGTCGGTTGTAACGTTTAGATGTAACTTTTCTGACGTTTAACCATCATTTACGGCAAATTATAAGGTTATAACCAATCTTGACGATCGAATAATCGCTCAAACAATAGATTCCTCCGTTTAATTTTCTTCAATTTAAAATTCAGGTAAGCATTATTATTATTATATAAGCTAATAAATTTTATAATTCCTTCAACTTAAAGTCGGAATTAAACTTATTTTAGAATGCCTCGTACAAGAATTAGGAAGACTGATAAAGGCACAAAAAATATAAAAGCATATGAACATGCTTACAATGATATGAACGAAATAAAATAAAATAAAATAAAACATGTTTTATATTTGCCACAATTGTCATGCTGAATAATAGGTTACAATTTTTACTTTTTTCAGTCATTATTATAATTTAAAATCAATAAATATATTAATTTTGTAAAATTAAAGTTGTGTTACTATCGACCCCATGGAGTGTTACAACCGACCCGGAGTCTGGGACGGTTGTAACACTTTGTCCGCTTCTCATTTTTTATTAATAACCTGGATATTACTTAACAAACAGCGAATCTGTTGTGGCTCAATAAGTGTCAGATAAGTAAGTAACATTTTCATATAAAAACTTTTGTTGTAACTTTAATAGTTTTTGCATAATCGTATTCCAAAGTCAAAGTGTTACTACTGCCCCCGGTCTACCCTACCGTGCGAATCTGTCACACTGCCGAACAACAGACCCAAGGCTAGACCCACCTACTTCCAGAGCGGAACTATCGCCCATTCAAAGCACAATGGTCATCCATTCACAGACACTGTTTGCGATCAATGGTGTACCGTTACGAGTAACATTTCCTCGTGGTCCCTGATTGCGTGGGAAAACAAACTGCCATCGAGCAATTGCGAAAACCATCGATTATTTCAGGAGTAAGAAAAGCAACCTGTGTATTATATTTACAGACAGTAAATGGCTCGAATCTCACAAGTGTCTACATAGAATTTACAACACACCCTTCGTTTCAACCCTCCTATTCTCTTCCAAAAAGAAAGCCATCCTAGGATAATCAAGCTCCACCTACATCCATCAATAACCCATTCCCCACGTATATAAAAACCCTCTAAAAACTGATCTCCCCATTCACCGTCAATTTCCCCCGAACAACCATCAGCTCCGTCGCAAATCTGAGAAGAGATCCATCCCCCAAAGTCTCATAGCAGCATCCTTCCTCTTGAAACCAGTGCCGCCTGCCCCGAATCACGCCACAATCGCACGACAACGACTCGAGGACGAAATAATCCGTAAAATCGGTCAATTAAACGTCCCGTTCGAGGAGGCTGCGAGTGGAGGGCCACGGGATCGGCGAAAGTCCGCAGGAAAAGCAAGAAGGTTATGCCGGGTCCTTTGACGGCGTCGTTAGGGGGCAACGACGCGTGCAAGGATCGTCCTCCTGGTTACGCTGCTCTCCTCGTCGACGAAGAGACGCGTCCCCCGTGTGGAAAAACCGCGAATGGTAGGAGGCAACGAGGACAAACAAAGCAGAGACACTGGCTGCAGGCGAGAGAATGGATGAAGAGGAGCGGAATGGAGGAGAGGATCGTACTAATTCGAGGAGACAGTGATCGCGGTGACCTTGTGAAAAGCGATACGTTGTCCAGGGGTGGAAGAACGATTGACGACCAGGCGCATTCGTGTGTTACCCATCTGCGGATCATCCTACGAACCGATGGATAGGGATCATCGAGGGTTTCTGGGGTCACAGACGGTGAGGGGGGAAGAAAAGCTGGCAGGAGCAATGAATGACATAATTGAATTTCACGCAGCGCTGATTCCTCGGGTCCAGGGCCCGGAGCCGCGATCGTACGCAACCACGGACTCCCATGAATCCTTTCCTGCCTCTGCAACAAGGATTTCCGAGGGATTTGACTTTCGGGACCCGATCAGAGACAGTCGACCGGGAAATTCTTCTTAATCTCGAATGCCGCCCTAAAGTTCGAGATACGTTCCAAGGGGGAGTCGAGTTGACGTAGAATAATAATTCTGTAATTCTAAGGAGTTTCGGTTTCGATTCTAAATCTTTGACAAGGAATACCGTGGAAGAAGGAAGCTCCGTACAGCGCGGTTCCGAGATCGATGGAACGTTCAATTCTCCCCGTAAATCGTGGAGCCGTTGACATTGTGCGGGTATAACGGTCTTGTAGAGAAGTCAAAAGAAATTTTCCCTACTCGATATTAAGAGAGAAAGAGAAGGCGAGCACGGGGAGAGCTGCGAACGAATTGTTTACAACGACGTCAGGTCCTACTCAGGCCGTATTGCTTTCCGTGGGATTGAAGTGCTCGTAAAACAAACCCCCCTTGAAATTAGAGCAGTCCTTGCGGCGTCCATAGAGAAATATACACGTACGCGTACACCCTGCGTGCCCCTCCTCGCGCGATACAATGTCTTCCCTCCACCTCAGCCCCCCCTACGCCCCGTGAAACTAACACTGTGCATTACCATCACAATAGCTAGATTAAAAAAGAAGGGGAGTGGATACGCACCCCTGGTCCCTTACAGGAGGAAAGGGGGGCTGTGGGGCAAGCGACGTGTCTGACACCGTACAGAAGAGAGGGATGGAAAAGCAGAACGTTTTAGAAGCGGCCGAAACTTCCAGCGGGGTGCAACCCTTTTCCTCTTTCAGGTGAACCGATTGCGCGCGTAATCCGCCCTTGTTGCTAAGGTACATATAAGGCACGGAGAAAGGCGACCTGCGTGTCGCATCGATACACCTTGGTCCCGGATTATCGATTGCTCTTTGATTATCTTGGCTCCTCTCGAAGCACTACTGCGCCCCTGTTTGCAATCTGTTTGGTAATTTTCTACGGGATTACGAAGTTATTGGGGAATCGAGTACAAGATAGAATTTTCGGCGATGCTCGAGGATGCAAGGATAGGGGAGAGTGGGGTAAAACGGTACGCTTAACTTTTGAGGGTGATAACATAAAATCGGAAGAAGAAAAAGACACGGGACTTCAACAAGAGTTTTCAGTGGACCTTAGACTATAAGATAATCAAAGCCATTGTTAAGAAAAATCTTTGGGAACGAAGGAAAATGAGATTTACCGGAGGTATTGAAATCTTCGCCTCGCTCAAGTGGTAGAGTAAAACGGAACACCTACTTGAAGACCATGTAAACGTACAAAATCTTCGTTTTAGGTATAACTATTGCAAATAAAATATAACAAAAATATATATTATACACATAAGAAAAAATATTTTACCACAACTTCAAAATCACTGAAAATAATCGAATACACATAGATTTTTACATGAATAATGAATATGAACATGTGCATAAAGAATTTTTCAGTTTTTAGTGCATTTCAAATAAAATTGTTTAACTTAAAATTTTTTTTCCATATTTTTTTATTATTTACTTTTAGAGTCTAAATTTTGATTTGTGGTTATATGCTGTGGTTCATAATTTTGTATCGTCACCATAAATACGCACGCCTGCAGAGTTTCAAGACAATTAGATTGGTGAAATTGCGTTAAATAGGTGTTCCATTTTACCCCACGAAAAGTGTTCCGTTTTGCCTCACATGTAGTCATTTAGTAAATATTTAATATTTACACTTCAGCGTGAGGTAAAGAACTTTTTAATACGTCAAAATGTAGCGTACGAACTATAGAATCCAACGATGTACTTGCCGTTAATAATTTTCGAAATCCAAATGAGGAAAAGTGGTCGAAAATACAACACAATATTGAAACTTCGAACCCGAAAATTTTTCCAAATTTTTCTCTTAACGGAAAAGTAACCCGTGCACGGGTCTATGGTCTGTCACAAAATGCTGCGAGGACTCTTTGGTCCCGTGTCACGCGATACCAACTCATTCGCAGCTCTTATCTAAGAGAAACATTGATGTTCCGTTTTACCCCACTCTCCCCTACTTCAGGATTTATCTAATTCCACATAACTATCGTTAGACATACGCACTTCGAAAAGATTTAATAAATCACCTCGGTGGTACTGGCATTGTCCAGCAGGTAATGCACGCAGGCAAACGATCCTGAGATCGCTCCGAGGGGGAGAAGAGAAGAGGAGCCGCGCGCAATTTGTTCAGAAATGTTGTGACTGGTCGGGCCCGCTTTATTTAGGGGAAACGAGGAGAGAAACGGCTGAATGCCGTGCAGGTTGACCCCACAGTCAACAGTTAACGATTTTCAATGGCGATTGGATGTCAGCATCACTCTCCGCCAATCAGAGAGTGATGCTGACATCCGGACAAACGGACAATGGGAAAGCGCTAAATGCTCACGGCGCGCGTTCAATCCGGGTGAATACGAGCGGCGTCTATTGGGGGTTCCACCCCGCTATTACAGTCAATGATGGAACATACGAAACACTATTCATCCGACGCGCGTTTGTTCCTTACACACATCGTGTAAGTATAGAGAATCACGCAGCCTCGCTGGATGAAGCTGCGAGCGAGCGTATGGTTTGCGAGTGACGCCTATTTGTAAACCTTTCGCGCGATTTTACACCGACGAAACTCCGCCGATTTGTGGCGCGCGGTGTTAACGGCGATAACGATGTTAACGCCGCTCTCGTGTCCGCGGCGAAATTGCGCTTCGCCCGGCTAAAAATACGCAAAGGGGTTGTTTTCCAGCGGACGTGCCTGCAAGGTTGGCGTCGGTCGATTATCTACTGGGTGTCGAGTAAATAGAGATACGCTAAACTAGAAGATACAATGCAAATAAACGTGGAATACAATCTCCCAGTAGCACTAACGAAATCTTCTAAAAATCTCATCTACCTGGAAACACAACTATCTGGAACGTATGCACAAAGAATTTCAGATAGTATCTATGTTATTGATGATAGCCTGAACAGTGACTCAGGGCATTCATCAGTGTCAGCAACGCCGGAGACAAAACTCGAGTGTTCGCGGCGGTGAGAGTAAGGGGTGGGCGAGGGCCAAAAATCGGGCGTTAAAAAGCACACCAGGCGCCTATACGAGTCGCCACGACAATGGACTGTGCGTGGAAAAGTGTCCATAACCAGCAGGCATGGGCCGCGACAATGGGCATTCGAAGAAATGTATGTTTGGGTCGCACAATGCCGGACAAAGGAACGATCTAAGTGCCTACATGTTGCACACCAGCGTCGGCTACAAATACCCGGATGTGTGCCCAATGGATCCTGACGGGAGTCGCATCACAGCGTGTCTCGGGGAGCCGTCTTCGGCGATGAAAGGAGAACGTTTCGCTACCAGATGACCGAAGAGAGGAAGGTATCGCTTTTATGGAGTAAATCGCCCCTTTCATCGGTGCAACTTGCTCCCGGGGGTAGAGCGAAGATTATCGAGTTCGAACAAACGCATCCTCTTTGTGGTATTACACGATTTTGGATTTCAAATTGCAGCCTGCGAGGTACACAACACGGGTATGTTAGTAGAAGAATGAAAAAGTAACTTGGGTAGCTTCTTATGCGAGCATTATGGAATTATCTACAGAGAGACACTGCGAGACAATGACTTATTAAGTGTAGGGACCAGCGAGGTGTATTCCCAAACAGTAGAGAACTCAAAATGTAATTTCACGAGTATGGTAATTGTGGGAGAGACGCAGCACCGTCGGTATTTCAGGGATGTCGGTAATAAAACACACCATTGCCGAAGAAGAAAAAAGAATGTTAAATTTCGAAAAACAGAAATAATATCTGTACCCATTTAATTTTCCAATTTTATAATTGAATAAAATAAAAATGTTTCATTTTACTTTGTTTTTACTATTTTTTTTGTATAACAAGTTAGAATTAACAAATTAAGCGTTTTTCGAAATGTTTTTTAGTTTCAATTTTTTCAGGGTGACAAATATTAAAATTTTGATTTTCTTTAATGCCAGTAGAACCACAAGATGTTGAGCTAATAATACGTATCCTTGGAAAACATTTTCATTGTAAAATTTAGACACGGTGACAATTTTGCGTAACGTGTGGCAACTCTCCCACAATTTCCCTAAAGGAAGAAGAGTGTACGAAAGATAATCAAAGCCTGATCTTTTAATTATTCAGTCAGCCGTGCTATTATTTACACAAATATATACGATTAGCCTTGACTCCTAATAATAAAAGGCATCTTTGCCCAAACATCGCAAGCATGTCCCATAAAACCCTCCCTTTTACGGTTCAATTAAATCGGAGAAATATGAGTCCGGACCCTTGATTCTTGCCTCATTAACACGGCCCGGTACAAAACGAACACCGCCTCTCGCCGAGAGGAACAAGCCGAAACAGAGGACCTATTAGTGTATACAACGGTCGCGCAGGACGAAAGGTAAAATGGAAACACTCAGCAGATTTATGGTGTCGACATACCCAGAAGAAGACGGTCACGGGAAGAGGCACGACGTCCTGTTTCGACGAATCGTGGCGAAACGGCCCGAAATATGGAAATATTACCTGATCGACACTCTCCGTCTTAATGGCACAACGTTGTAAAACCGAATGACCGACCCCAAAGGCTTTCCGCGCTGTAAACATTGCTGTTCGGTGCTGTAAACACCCATCTCCGCTACCTAGGGCCCATGGGTCACCTCTCTTCTCCCTGCCCCGCAATAAACGGCCCCGCGCGCACGCGTATTTCGCTTCGTAATATCTTAAGTGGATTTGCGTCCGTTGACTTCTTGACGCTTGGACACGCGGGGGACTTTACGACGGGACTTTTTGAAGCTCCGGACCCACCGGAATATCCCTGTCAGCGAACAAGATAGCCGATCTCGGAGCGAGTACCGTTCACGGTAAAAACTCTGCCCCCCAGGTTTATAGAGGGAATTCCGTTTTCGCCGAGAAGTTCGGAACAACGACTGCCAGATATGCGAGCTTTATGTAGTAGGGGAAGTAGGGCCATGAAGGGGTAGAGAGGTAAGATAGGGTATCTCCCTAAATCTTAATTAAAAGATGCTAGGCACGTGACCAACACATCGTTAGGAAGCCATTGTGTTGTAATTGTGTGGTCGCTGGCAAAAATGAATGGGGAGCACGCGATTTTTGTTTATAGCTGTTTATAGGTGTTATTTCGTGTGATAAATAGATTTGAAGTAAATATATGTATATTTAAGAAAGGTTAAGTCTATTAGGCAAGACGGTTCTTTTCCATCTGTTTTGTAAAGTTTAATAACTTAGACGCCTGACCCTAGATACTCCGAAGTGTGTAACAAATGTTAAATCATTAAGTTATAGTTGTATTTGGAGTACCTAATAAAGACTTAATTAATAGGTACAATCATCACTTTATTTCCCCTACTTCCCCTATAGTAATCACACCTGTTCTCTAGTGACTGTGAAATGAATTTCGAAAGAAAACGCCTGAAATTCCCTCTGCATATCCGTCGCCGAGAATCCAACTACGGAGCCAGCCACTGGACGACCGCCAGAGACGCCTCTGTCAGCGAAGCTCCCCCTGGTAACGCGCGGAGCACGGGAAAGGCCACCCCCTTCTACCGCGGGAGCCGCTTTAATTAATTACTCGCTAGTTTTGTGCCCGCGACAGTCTCGCTCCCTCTACGCTTTGAGGCCCGCGAGGCGATCGTCGAACAGACCTTCAGAGGCTCGCGGCTTTTCTCTCGCGAAGGAGAAGAAAGTTAAGCTAGAGGGGGTGAGAAAGGGCGCGCACGTTAAACGGCCAGGTATTTACAGAGAGGGTCGTCCCGGTCGGGGTACTTAGCCTATCGTCACCACCTTTTTTCAATGCCAATTAGCGTCGCCCACGCTCCGGTTAGTCTAACTGCGGGTAATCCCTGGCGAAGGAAGGTGAAAAAAAGAGAGAACAGAGAAAGACGGCTAAAGGGCGAGAAGCAGCGGGACCGTTGAGAGAAAGGGCCGCCACTTTCACCCTGTGGAGCAACCCGTCGCTTTGTTCCACGGCGATAACGACGAATTATGACGGTGAACGATGGCTACGTGTTCGCGTAACCGCGAAACGATCGTCAACGCACTCTGAGAACGTTGACGCGCCACGAAGAGAGTTGCGAGGATTCGGGAATCGATGATTTCTGGGAAACATAGGGATTTTAACAATTTTCTAGAACACTGAGAAAATGTCCATTGGAAAATGGGAGAAGAAAGTGGTCGATTTAGGTAACACCATTTTTGGACACTGGTGTTTATGTAAGCTGTTTAACTTAATCTTTCTAGGCACCCTGGTACAGGTACTTTGGCACGCTCTGAGAACATTCTCTGTTCTCTGCGCACGCCACGGAAACGTGCGCATTCGAAACGTTTCATCATTGAAACGCAACGCTTGTTATGGCCGCGTTCCAGGATCGTGGCCGCTAACGACTAATTTTCTCTCATCCGCGGAACCTTTATACACGTGACTGAAAACAGTATCCCAGGAGTGCCTTACGCAGTCCAATCATCGAGGCCCCCTTTTATAATTTCCGGCAAAAGAAGGGCCGCTAATTTCTCTAATTTGATTGCGGCAACGGCGGCTCGCGGCTCGACGCTTCAACCCCCCGGAAAACACCGGCGCGTTATCAAGGGGCGCGATTTCGCGATTCGAAACGCGCCGACCGAACAGCCACCCGTTCCCTCCTCCCGGCTCGTGCAGATTTTAAAATTCCGCGTGGCGCGCGTAACAAAAAAAGAAGAAATCGTGCGCTAGTCGTGCGCGCACGAAAAGAGTGAGAACAGGAGCGCGCCAGACTTCAAAGGGCTCAACGCCAATTATGACCAAGAGAGGAGGGAACCTGAGAGAGAGGGAGAGAGAGAGAGAGTGAGAGGGGGGAGGTGGAGAAATTTCGCGAGAGAACCCTTCTTCGACGAGGCATAAAGCCGTTTCGCGCGACTGAAAGAAAAAGCCTTGACGCGAGCCAGCATTCGCGTTTACTCGCGCGAACGCCTGCGCGCGTGTGCGATGCGACTTATTAACTTGTTAAGCCGCCGCTCACTTGGTCCGGGATCGTTTGTTCTGAGCGTGTAACATCTAGAGGGAGGTTGAGGGAGGGAGGAGAGGAGTAATTGATGAAACGCCGGATTCGTTTGCCGGTGAAGCTTTTGGCTGTCGAGGATTTCGGTTTGAGTGGCATTCGTTTGGAGTTTCAAAGTCTTCCTGCTTTGAGCCACGAGGAGACTTGTAAAAATTCCAGCAGACCTCTGTGCGTTCAATAAATGACCACGTACGATGCCGACTCAGTTTACGGGAAATTTGGACCAGTGCACTGGACATGGTTCGCTTCACGAGATTCTCAAAGTTGGTCTATTCGCAACAGTTACCTACTACAAATTTGACCAGCCCGTTTGAATGTCACGAGTGCGGGGCCTCCAGCACGAAACTCTGGACGCCCCGTACAATTCCCGTAATCCCCGATAGTAACAGAATAATGACTAATAAGACCCACGCGATTGAATCGACGTTTCAGAGGGTAGAAGAAGCCCACGGGGGAGCCGGGCGTCTCCACAACGCCACAAAGAAGGATTGTTCGTCATTGGCCGTTCTCCTCGCGCGATAATTAAGCGGAGCGTTCGCGCGAACGATCCCTACCCCGACTAATAAACATCCACCCCGTTTCGCGCGAACGCGGCCGCGTATTAACGAGCCAGCGGCTCCGAAGCAGCAAGCGCAGCGGGCGCAAGAGGAGTGCGCACGGGGGGCTGAATCGAAAGCGCGTGGCGCGTAGAGGGTGGTCGCGGGCGGTCGACAAAGTGGCAGGTCGTCGTACAATTAGAGTTACACGGTTCTCGCCTGCTTTCTGACGTCTTAACAGAGGCAGCCGCTTCAAGTGACGGGAAGAGGAGACACAGTCGGAGTCGGAGCCGGAGTCGCGCCCGAGATAAAAGGAAGGGGTTAGCGCGGGAAAGGAGGCGAAAAAGGCAGACGCTGCCAGGAATACCACGTTCCCTCTGATCTTCTTCCATCGCTGTCCTCCCCCGGTTCCCAGCCTTCTGCCTCTGCCTCGTTTCTTCCCTTTCTTCGCGGGCTGTGTGCGCGCACACTGCGTTTCACAGCTCTCTTTCTAGGTTGACACCTTGCGATTCTTGCGTGGCTTTCACGAGCGCGCCGCGCCGCGTGCAACTCGCTCGCCTCTGAAATCGCCCCGGTGAAAGCATTTAATTAAAGCGAGCCACCCGCTGATGGAACGGGGAGAACTGGGCTCCCGGGAGCGAGAACCATGCCGGGGAAGCGTTGGGGAAACGAGGATCCGGCCGAGAGTTGGACGAGGAGGACGATAGGTGGCTGAAGGTGCGCGCTCGAAACAGAGACGAAGAAGGGTGTTAAACGTACGTTTCTATCTCTGTTTGCGGGTGCGTTTGCGCGCGCGTCAACGCGGCGAAAGGGGTGTTTTGCGAAACTGCAAAACATTGTCTCTCTCGCGGCAGCGGCGTGCAAGCTGCCAGGCATTTACTTAATTAGAGGCCAAACCGTGTGCTCGCGACTGCCGTTTAGAGGGAGAGAAAAGCCCCGAGGGAGGAAGAAAGGTGGTTGAGAAAAGATGCTTGCGGCGCTCGTCCTTTTTGTGCGCCCCGTTTCAAGGACAATTCCGCGAATTAGAGTTCATCGAGACCGGAGGAATTTGTTTCGCGAACCGTTCCTCCAATACCCCTATTGCAGTCGCTAAATTCAATGGAAGGATTCATTATCGCAGGTACATGAATGGAACGCGGCTGTACAGCGCACACCCAACGGAGATAAATTTTAAGCAGCGGGTCGTTCCATAATCCACCGTCTATGCTTAAGAATCGAGTAGATTCAGATGTCCCTCCGCAAACACCGCCCCAAGGAGCCGTTCCATTAAACAAATTCACCTCCGCGATCAATTAGTCGGCCGAGACACCAACCGGCTTTGCAGCCGCCTTCAAAGGAGCGGCCAGAAAGTTTCCGTTCCCCTTTTA
Organism: Andrena flavipes; assembly: GCA_963971345.1. Classification (NCBI taxonomy): domain Eukaryota; kingdom Metazoa; phylum Arthropoda; class Insecta; order Hymenoptera; family Andrenidae; genus Andrena; species Andrena flavipes. Next base: position 39,387,799 of record OZ020481.1, read on the forward strand.
AACCGCCCCGTCGCCTTCTTCTTCAAAGAATATCCTCCCATTGATCCTATCCTAGGTCTTTTCTCGGTCGTTTGTTTGTCGCTTCGTGACAATGCATCGCGAATACCGACGCGCGCACACACACACACAGATACAAACAGAGCCTTCGACGCCCGCAGCGAGTGGACATCAGCATGCTGGTTGCTGTCTACGAGAAGGAGACGGAAGAAGAAGGAGAAGAAGAAGCAGAAGAGGAGTAAGAAGAGAAAAAGAGGAAGGGGGCAGCGGAGAGCACCTGGCAGAGATTCCGCCACCGAGACTGTGCACGGTATTATATTTGGTGACAATGGATGAAAAACATGGCTTCGCACAACTCGCGCACTCTCCTTTTCTGGACGTCCTTTATTGCCAGGGATAATGTCCCTTTATCCCTTCACAGGACCTAGGACTCGTTTCGGCATTGTCAGCTGACACTTCGCTGGAGCCTCGAGACAGAATCTATCCACCGGTGAGCTTTTCTCTTCCTCTCTTCCTTCCACTTGCCCCACCAGCTACGCGCACATATTTCGAATCGCGGACGCCAGGGTGATTCCAGGCTTCTCGCGAAACAACTGCCCCTTCGTAAGTTCCTACCCCTGTCGATTCCAATTGCACTGAATTTGTTGGAAGCACGCGCTGACCAGACGAAACTAGAGAGGCCTAGCTTGAGTTGTACCACTTCGAAATTTCATGGTCGAACTGGGTGTTATTCGGTCTGTCGAAACGATTTTACCGTGGTCGTTAAATCACGGCGTGGATAGAAGAAACGTGCGAAAGGGTGATGGGGCAGAACCATGACCGAGAATTTCAACCTTCCCTAAAGTACACCCGAATATTGCTTGACCTGCAGAGTCCCATTGTTCGGGCGTCTTTAGTCTGCGAATGATTCGACTGATGAAGACTATTAAAATAATAAAAGCAAACGGTACGGCTGGTCTATTGTAAGGAACAGTGGCCGACGGTAGACAAACGCCTACGAGTTTGTAGAAATATTTGCATCCGGCCTATTGTCCGTCGAATAGGCGGCAATTTCGTTTTACTATTCCGCGCAAGTGGATTAAGGCAACTGCCATTTACGACACGAGGGGGCTGCTCTTTTTCGACCCTAACTCACGGTCGGGGAAAAAACATTCCATTGTGAAAACTGGAAACAGTTAGAACTGTTAGAAGTTTGAAGGTTCGGCCATCGATGACGGTTGACTCCGAACACATCTATAAAATGTAAATTGGACGTGGGTACTTCTACCTCTTGAAAAGAGTCTACCAAGTTTCGGCAAACATCCCCATAAATCCTCCCCGGACACTTTCCCCTAGGGCTCCGCTCATCGTCGGCAAGCTTTACAAGAAGACATCGCTGAAACTATCGTAAAGTTCTCGGAACAATGCGCAGGATTCCGCGAGCTCCAGCTGGACGCACCCCGACATTCAGAGACGTGAGCCGCAAGAATGATATTTCTCCTCGGATCGAACCGGCGTCAGGGATTTTTATTATGCCACGTACACGGGTGTCCGGCGGACAATGAATACAAATTCCCGGATAGAAAAGAACGCGCGAGCACAGGAGTGGACGTCAACGGCGGTGAAACAAGCGGCGCGGCGGTACAACCCCCTTTGCCGCCCGTCCATCCCTTTCCGCCAGGTTCCCCTGTCCTGTAGCGCGCCATCGAAGGAGAGGGCTGCCCGATAATGCCGCACAATGACGCCCGCCTAACCACCCCTCTGTCTGCTGCCGCGGCGACGACGGCCGCAGCGTTCATAAACGGGGAAAAAGTCGCGACGCTGGTGGTGCACGTACGTCAATGCTGCTAACCGTGCATGGATGAAAAGCCACGTATCTTATCGTCGTCAATCCGCGCACGAAGGCATTCAGCGGCGCCTATTCTATCGTTGGAAGCGGGGAAAAATGCAGGACAATCCGCCCCGGCACCGGGCTCCGCTCGCCAGCTGGGAACACGCGTGTACGGACATCCCGACAAACCAATGTAATTAAATGCACTGGGATATTCTAGATTCTCCGTTCACCACGGAATATTCAACCGCGGGAGAATAAGGGTGGGGGGCCACGGGTAGGATTGAAATTTCGCGCGATACTGAAAATACTTGACTAATTGGGGGGAACAAGAGCCAGCGTTCGCGGGTTCGTTGCTTTGTGAGCAATTACTATGGGTCGTGAGTGTGCACACTTCGATTCCAGGCCCGATAGGGAGGCTATAGACGACGCTATCACGGGGCAAGCTGCGAACTGAAGAGGCTGATTGACGATGGATTCGGTTACAACTGCAATGATTCGGAAATCAAATCCAATGAACCGGAAAGAGCGGTAGACGAACATGCTTTCTCGCTTGGTTTAAGAATTCAGAGGCACTTCATCTTCTGCTACCTAGAAGACTACCGCGAAGAAGGGGTACAAACTGTATCTACGTACAGAGTATTCAATCTCCATGCGAGTGGATCCATCGCGGGCTATCCTCCTCGTTATCAACAGACGAAGAGGACAACAGGAGCGGTTCAGCTCTGCTCGTAGCTGGTCCACGCTCCCCGAAGCAACCCCCCCCCCCCCCGGCGTGCACCAGCACGAGCCCGCGGCAGGCTTAGCTCGCGATAAATTCGAAACCGAAACTATCGACAGGAAGGACGTACAGAAGGGAGAATTTAACCAGCGCAGCCTTTGTCGCGGGAACGAGCCGGCCTCTGATGAGTGGTACGTAACAGGGGAGGGCCCGAGCTGCTCCCGGTGTATACACCGTTGAAAGAAGTCAACGCGGCTGGTTCTTGGACGTTGTTTTGGACGTTCTCCAAAATGCCGATATAGGCTTGTGCCGGCCTTCGCCGCATCGGGCGCGCGCGGATGACGATGCCGTAGATTCGAAACGAGCCGACGGAGGAGTGGAAGGGTGGCGGCGGTTCGGTACCAGGGGTGGGGGGGAGGAGGGCGGAAGGGTGGTGGTGGCATTACAAAAGCGCGGAGGCCTTCGATCGACCAGTCATCTAGGCAACAATGCGACTGACAATGGGCAGCGGGCCAGCAGTGTTTCATTAAAACATGCATTGAATTCGAGAGAGAGCCAACGAATTGGCTGAAACCGAGAGAGCGGGGACTCATCCTCCCGAAACTCTCTCGGCGACCGCTCCTGGACCGGGTATCAGAGCCTCGCTCGAGTGTACGAACGACGGTCATGTCTGATTGAAATGTCGAAAAGTCCGTTTCTCTGCCTCCTCGCCCTGGACCACGTCCCCTCCTCCTCCACCCCTCCGCCCAACCCCCTCCTGTTTCGGCCGTTTGTTCCCGACGTCGTTGTTGCTGTTGCCGTTGTTGCCTCGTTGGTAAGAGAGAAAGGACCACGGGCAGGACAGTGGGAGAGATCGAGGTTCGAGAGAGGAGAGGCCCGCTTGCCCGGGTTAAATTGGAATTGTCATGTGAGGGAGAGCGAGGCGAATCAAAAGAAAAACAACTTGTATAGGATTGAGTTTAATTGTGACCCATCCATCCTATAGAACCTGCCACCCCCCGTCCTCAGCCCCCCCCCCTCCCCACGTTCCAGCCCCTTCTGGGCGGTATTCGCCACCGTCATCGTCGTGGACCAGAGAGTTGGCGAAAGCTAACGAAACGAACGGAACCGAGAGCCGACTGTGGCTCGCGGAGAAAAAGGAGCAGCAGAATGAACCGGGGGCGAGGAGGAGGGTTCCGGTTTAGGGTGGAATGGAAAGGAAGGCCTATCGGAAACTGTTGCCGATAAACTGGTAATTACAAAACCGTTGTCTGCTGCTTCTAAGGAGCGCGGCCATTCACGGTCCCCCTCCGTGCATTATTTGACGCGGAGTTTGGTCATCTTCAACCTCCAGAGGGGTAGTTTTGCATTTCGACTCTGTGACCTCGGCATTCAAACGAACTCTGCTTGTTAATAAATTCTTTCCCATGTTCTGGCCTCCCCGAGCGTAATCCAACGATTTTGCTCGAACAGAGGATCGCGGGCCTCGGTTAAATCTTTACAATTTGTGGACAACAACGGCTAGGCCGAACGAATTAACGCTGCAACGCGGCGATTAAGGATCGCAATCAAAGTCCCGACAAAAGATTAACACCGTTCTCGCGTCACTAATCGTAAGACGAAGCCAGCGTAGACTACCCCGGTGACCCTTTCTAAACGGTCGATGTGTTAAAATCGTTTTCTCAAATCCCCGAGAGGTTTATCGATAGGATCGATATTCCCGACTGTTGACGCTTGACGTGGTCGCATTGCCCCGTCTTTTTCTCTCTAAATGAAGTTCTTTGTTGGCTCCGTCCGCAAGGACAGCCCTCAAGACAGTTTAACAATGAGCTCTCCCTGGACACAGCAACGCCACCCTCTCCTTTTCCATCAGGCTCGATCTATCTCGTTCTACCGTTCTTCGTCGGCCTCGTTCTATCGTTCGCCTCTCTATTTTCGACATAACGTACCACCACTTATCCGTCTCTATCGTTCCCGCGGTACAATCGGTCCTCTCGACTCCCCGGCGCAATTTTGTTCTCAATTTTGTTCTACATCGTCTTCGGCCCCGACAATCGGCAATAAGCCGCCCAACTGAGATCCAATTTAAACCGTTAATTACCACAGAGCCTGGCTCCTCGTCCCCCCACCCTCCCCCCTCTCCCACATCACTTCCCACCGCCACCCTCTTGTGTCCGGCCACCCACTGGCCCCGCGCCACCCTCTCCCCCGCCCCCCTGCCGCCATTCACCCTTCGTACTATCTCTTCTCTACCACCCTCATTCTCCGCGGCACTGTATTTTTCCAATTTAAAATCCTATCTCTTAATTTCCTACGTGTCACCGCTACGTCTGGGGATTTTTATGGAAACGATGATATCTCCTCTTTTCACTGTTCCTATGCGCGAGCAGCGCGCCGATATCTGTTCGGCCGATTCTATCGATGACTCTCTTTTTTCCACAACCACCCACCCCTCCCCCGTCACGTACCCTCCTCCAGTGTTTCGCTCGCGACTCAGTCTGCCAGAACGAGGGAAATTGCGCGGGACAGTGATTCGATCCGCGACTGAAATCGACATACCCGACGCTCGTCATTATGCTCGCCGCGCGAACGCGTTGATCTGGCTCCTCCTTGCGGCGAACGAGCGCCGCGCAGTGGGAAAAAAATCGGTGCTTCAGCGGCCAAAAATTATCATTAGTTAGATAATATTACGTTACTGATATTAACCCTCGGGTGTCAGACTGGGTCAAAATGACCCAAAATTTGACTTTCAGGTGTAATATCTTTGAGATATCATTGAAAATGGTACTACTTGTGTCATGTAGTAGTAATTTCGTGTATCCTCTTTAGACAGAGACGCTACCCTAGTGATTTTTTTAAGTATACAAATTTTCTGGAAGATTTTCTTTCAAATTTTTTTAAACATGATTATGTGTAAACATTTACACTTCTAGATTATGTGTAAACAGATAGAGATACTTTAATCTCATCTTTAACCCTGCAACAAAAGGGGAAGAATATTGAAAAAGAGTGGCCAGAAGAGATATTTTTGAATTTTAAATAATAATAATGCAAGTAACATTATCGTATTAGTTAATGTAATTGAGTATTACTTAATATTAGTAATGTAATGCTATCTAACTAATGAAGGACTCTCCAACTTCATTAAATAAAAAAGAATTACTACTTCATCTTCATCCGTTCAAAATTTATACATTATTGGTCACTGAAGCACCGATTTTTCCCCACTGTGCGCCGTTTCGTCTGTGTTCCGTCTGGTCGGAACGCGGGGATCGAGAGAAGAGCTTTTCTTCATCGTTCTGCGGGATCCATGACGAAGATGCTGCATACGTGGCTAGCAGACGCGCGGAGAGAAAATCTGATCGCAGGTGGATACTCAAAAAAGAACGAACGATCTGCGGGGGTATGGTTATCGGGATCGCGGGTGACCACGTTTCCCCGTGGAATCGGTGACGGGGGAAGCAGTGTGCCAACGTCGGCCAGAGCTACCACCATCGCCGCCGCGAACGCGCCAGAAGCCCTCGGTCTCCGCCCGGTAATATCCACACCAGCAACAATCACGGATTAATGCCATTGTCCGCGCGTATCTACTCGAAATGTACGGGCGCGCAGGTCTATGGGTATATACGCTGGTGATGCATCGACAATGGGGAGAGTGGGTCTGTTCGGCGACCCAACGAGGTATTACCGACCGAACAAGCATGCAGTTTGTCCCCCATTGTCGCCTCTCGATACAGTAGGAATAACGCCCACCCGCTGTATTTGCAGTATTCGGCACGGTTTCGTCCGGTTGCTGTTTGCCGTCGGACCCCGTCTTACTCGACATTATATCCGATTTGAAGGACGCCCATTGTGCCGGCATTGTGCGGCACGGCGATAGGTAACGCGATCGGTGCACCGGAGCTTGGAAAAGAGAATACGGATCCACGGAATTGTTGCGTCCATTCTGCGGGAAGGGGGTGAGAGGTTCAAGTAAAGAGAGAGGTCCCATCATTATCGGCGAAAAATTCTTCCTCGATGGTACGTCCTCGTAACGATTCTCTGATCATCTCATGTTTACGTACTCGGTTTTCTACCTTGAACCTTGAAATATGGATGCAGAAGATTGCTAAGTAGCCAGATACTGGCTTAACTTCGAATTAATCACGTTGAACGCGAACACCATGAGAGAAAGATCCATTGGTTGGAAGGATATAGAATTTTCAGCGATCACGGAGGAAAATCGGGAATGGTAAGCGTGGTGCACGAGCACATGGTGGCCAAGGGGAGGTGAGAGGAGAAGGAAACACGAGGATGATCGCGTGCAGTAGGCAGAGCGCGGATTTGGCGCGGACCGAAGCGCATCTGCCTGTAATCCGTAGTGAGACCGCTCGTTGTTTCGCTGATCCCTGCATTGTGACGTCGCTTGTATACTTCATTGTTCCGCATTCGGCGTCCATTGTTCGCAGATTGTGTACACCTACCAACACTAAAGTCCCTCACCATTGCATTGGTCCACGCGTGTACACGCGTTTCTCTCTTCCTACCGAGCAATGCATTACTCATTTTATCTTTCTCGATCCGCGATAGAGAGGTTTGTAGATTTCCTACTATTTTATCGTTAGCTCGCCGAGCAGGTCGCACGAAACTTCTCCAGTACTTTCCAGGATTACCAATTTGTCGAAACTCTCTAAAGGCAGGGATCTGACGCAATTGTCTTCAATTGCTCTGCCTTTAGAAGATACGCCAACAAAATAATATAGGACGAACCATATTCGGTCGGAACAGCCCCGGGAGCTTCTCCTGGCGCAGCTCCTTTTAACTCCGTCAAACAAAGAGTTAATCTATCCGCCAATCTATTCATTTCCTACATCCCCGTTCCAGTCTCTTTCATTTGCCCGCTGCATCCCGAGCTCGTGGGATTAGGCAGAGGTGTTCCGAGCGCCAGTCGTCTCGATCTGAGTGGATCAGCCAGAACTGTTTAGTGGCTCCTAATCGTCCCGAATCGGGCACAATGGAGGGATGCTGCACCGTGCGACACATGCCCCTTTGTAAACGTACGATATAACGCACCCCCTGCGATTCCCCGCTGATTCCTGACGACCGGGATAAGACAGCGTCGATTCAATCGAGTGGAAGTTCAACAGGGGTTCGGTTAACGATAGTTTTTTTCCCCCCTACCGTGGCACGAAGTGCTGTTCAACGAGCTGGTACACAATCGATTCCAATTATTTCGAACACCCTGCGCGCCGAACGCGATTATATGTACTTAGAAGCGAGCTTCTTCTAACTCCAAGGAGGCCTGGATCTCCCGAGGGAGGCAGAGTCGCTCGAAGAGGGAGGCTACACGGGAGTGTTTCGGAGAAAATCTACGCGGCGGTAATACGAGCGACACCTCCCGACGCTCGCCAAGCTGAACGCGACCAGAGGTCCCCAGGCCCGAGGTCCCAAAAGGAAGAGAGACTCGGAGGACGAGACAGGGGATCGCGGCTCGGACGTAAACCACGAACGTCTTCTTCGCCATAGGCGGATCAATAGGCCCTTAATATGAAATTTCGCGCGGACGCGCGTCCCGATGGGCGACTAATCCCCCCCTAGCGCCTCGCCCCCTCCGGGCCAACTATTTTTTCCTTTGTCGCGCTTTCTCTCTCCGCCTGACCGGGGCGCAGAGAGGCCTGAAATATTCGCGAATGCATAAAGACGTGAAATATGGCCGCATGAATCAGCTGGTCTTCCCGCGGAGTGAACGGGTCCGCAGGAGGGTTTGACAATATCCTCGCGGCGGCATTCTGCGCGGATTAGCGCCTCCAGGTTTTATGGCCCATTTTGTTTATGCACAGACAGGGCAAGGTTGCCCTTCCACACACTAGCGAATCACGGAGGGGGAAAGCGTGTGTGCACGCGAACGCGCGAGTAGCCTTTGTGAGGGCACGGACGACAGGCAGAGTCGCGAGGAATTTCTTTTGGAATTGGATAGCTTTCGATACTATGTTCAACCGCGGCGATCTGCCTTCGCGCGGCGAACGTCCTCACGCCTTTCAGGAATATTCCTCTCCGTCCACCGGTGGGAACTGAGGAGCGGAGGAGTCCAGCCTGGGTAGGGTGCATCGCTAATGGGACCCCGGTTCCAAACGTAGCGTCAAGGTGTTTCGGGGCATCGTTGTCAATTGGATGAAAAATTTCACGGTGCCCCCTCGAGTACGGAGTTTCCTGTGCAATCGGCGTGGAATGTTGTTTGTCTCTGTAAACGTCGTACCGCTACCCGAAAAATGTCCCTTAAATGGCCACGGGAAGGGAGGTCGCGAAGTCATTCGTTCTAATGTAATTCACACCAACGTGTAACATTCGTCACATGCCGAATGATGACAGGACAGTAACCATGGGATCTCGGCTACCAAACACGGGCTCCCCTACACTGGGAGCTGGACAGTCTGAAAAATTCGAGGAACCACGTCCCCTCGTCGGGCGCAAACTAGAGTCTCCGAGAAACCAATTTAAGTCACTTCTGATCTAAGTTGCTAACGTGTATCCAACTTCTTTGCTGGAAGAATCTAATATTATTCGATTACCCATTATGACGATCCAACGAATACCACTAAATCCACAGACGCTGCACCGAGACCGCTATGTTAAAGCCAGAAGCAATCAACATACTAAACAGTGAAACGGAAGAACTTCTCGTCCAAGTTCCCCCTGAAGTCTCTTTCGCCGGAATGTTCTTAAATGGTCACCGACTGTTGCCGACGTTTGTCACCAGAACCAACGGAAAGTGGAAAGCAACGATGAATACACGCAACACGCGAGTGCGTGTCGTATTAACGAAGGAACAGTCACAGGGTACACACGGGTTTAGTTAGCTAGGATAGGTTTACAAAGCACTAGCCACTGGAGGAGCCCCTACACTTGCAACCTATGCAAACAAGCTGGCGTATCCTGGTCCGTCGGTGGTGGCACGCCGTGATGTTTGTAAATGATAATGACCATTAGAACGTCGTGGCTGGTTTCGTTCTGCCACGATGATTCTTCCACTTAGCCATCGGCGGACGTGAAGAGCTCCCGTCTTGTGTTTGCTCGCGTACAAAGAAGCCATCGGCTTTCGGGGATCGCTGCAAGAACGGGGCTGCTCGATCGTGCTCGAATTTTTATCGCTGGACCATTGTCGAGGGCCCGGTCCTTTAGAAAAACGCTAGAGTTTACCGAGCACCAAGGGGGAGAGAGAATTTGAATTGTAGAATTCACGTCTACTTGCCACCGAACAGAACTTATGTACATCGCAAGGTGATCCATCGGTTTCTCTATTAACAAGCGATATAAAGCGATTCGATTCCACTGAAATGTTAACCAGACTGATTTGTTAAAGGGTTAATGAGGCCTGTGTCTTGGACAAAGAATGCTCCATGGAAATCAGTCACGCATTGTCCCGCTAATACTTTACGAGGCAACCCGAGCGTGGGCCAGACGACTGACAGTCATGGCTGTTCGAAACGACAGCTAAGAAGATTGCTTATCCATTCCCGGTTGCGTCCTCATCGACTCGGCTTTATCGCCCTGACGAACGGGAATCGCGGAATTACACAGGTTCCATTAGCCTCGCGGACCGTTCGTTTCGTCATCCAAGTAACGACGTAATATCTCGTACGGGTGATAAAGCTCAGCAATCAGATCTCGGGGGCAAAGTATCGATCATTACGGATAAGCCGTTTTATATTTCTTATAAATCGGGGCTAGCCTCCAGGACGTAACCGTCTCCTGCCAGTCTGGCGAACGAACGTTGCAAATAAATTATGGGATTATGAATATTATATCGGGTTAGAGTACTCGCGGAGATTGTGGCGTTGCACTGTTGCTGGCCATTCGTTTCATTTGTTAGATTTCAGTTTGCGGTCGTTGCAGTATTTGCACTTACGATCTCTGCGACAGAGAGAGCGAATGGCGGTGCTACCGCGAGCCGTTCCAGTTTCGGTATTTTCATTTTTCTACCGGCGGATTGCAGGGTAAAGACTGGAGCATAAATCTTGGGGCGATTGGCGTGACTTTTTGCGATATTTATGAATACTCAGCTGAGACCGATACGTTTGTACGTGCACTGTTCAGATTATAATTGGATCTCGTTTCTGGAGACGACTGACAAGGGAACATCGCGAGTTAAGAAATTTAAACTATTCTAAAACTTTGTGAATATGTAGCGGATTTCCTCCTGATTACAACGCAATTTTTGTTTGCTGCCCAAATTCACTGGAAGGAGGTGAAATTAAACCCTGAAAATGCGAACTGTAAGAGATAGGAAAACAGTTTCAAAACAAAAGGTACTTTTTTTAATTAGATTTATCATTAGGTAAAAAGATTATTTTGCAGTTCACGAGTTATAACACAGAAAACAAAATCGGAAAATAACCGGATTTTCAGGCGTCAATTCCACCCCCTTAGGGTGAATTTGGGCAAACAACAAAAATTGCGTTGTATTTCAGGAGGAAATTTCCGGGTTCGGGATGTTCCCTTGCGAGATACACATACTCTGCTTCTAATATAATGCTCGAAATTATTGGAAAATTAGTTATTCAAACAACTCCATAATTTGAAAGCTGCTCATAGGTAGGTACTACAAGAATGAAATATTCGGTAAGAAACACATGCGGAGAGCAAACGAGTAACATTCAAACGAAACAAAGCAAGAGCGTAGATGTTTCGTGTTTTACACATACTAAAGTTAATGTTCCCTTTGTCAGGACCATGTCGTTCGTATTAATGGTATTAACCGCGCACCACGTGGAAGGTTGAAAAGTTTACGAGATCGAGCCTGTACCCACGAGTATTTAGATTTATAAATCCCGTGGCACGAAAGCCCAAAGTCATAAGCAGCTGTACGCCGTTACATATGTCATACGGTCCATTATATTCGGATAATACCCTGAAACGTTTGTTTCCGTAATCTGCCGACGATACGCTCTGTGATCTCCCTCCGGAGACAGTCTATTTACCAGCGACACAATGCCCGAATACGCTTTTCTTAATGTAGCCGAACGAATTAATCTCACGGATTGTTGGCGAGCGAAATTTAATGCGGCGTTGTTCGGTAACGCGCGTAACGAATTTAATTGCCAACGAAAGGATACGTACTCGGTGTGCACAATCGCCAGCGTCAACCTCTACGGTTTAAACGAAAATTACTTTACGACGGCGTCGCTTGTCACCGAGTAAGATTTCTTCAAATAAAGAAAGGAAGATTTTTATGGACGTGTGAGAGCGGCGTAGCCGACGAAATTGTTAAAGAACGCGAATTGGAACGGCACACTTTATTACTTAACGTCGATTACCAAGCACTTGGATCTCGTTAACGTTCTATCTCTTCGTTCTCGGTAGAAGGTACAAGGTCCTTCGAGGAAAACGGTAGCAGGGGACCAACATTTGTCCTCTGTTCAGGAAACTGTAGGTGCCGGCTTGTAATAGAAAAATAAACACCGCCTGCGCCGACAGCTTTTCCATAGAGGATATGTGTGCGTGGGCAAACAATGCTGGCCTAACTGGTGAAAACGTTGCTCGATAAACAAATACAGCCAGGAAAACCTGCATTTACACTTGGCCCCGCGTCAATGGGACAGTTCGAAAGAATTTTGATGACCCGTGACAAACCCACCTTTATCCTCCAATTCAACCACGTCCCCCTTTTCCATATTTTTTCTTTTAGCGTTGTTGTACCAAACATTCGCCTGATACATTATGCATGCGCGTTAAACATCGTCGAACGCCGCTCGCACGAGAAAAATAGAACGAGGAGAGGAAAATTTCTACGCTCCGTGAATGGAAAAAGAGACTCAATGTTTTGTAGAAACCATGAGCGTTTCAATTGGTTATGGGACGAGTGAACACGAGGTGTTAGAGTTGTACAGAGAGGTTCAGAATTCTGGGTAGGGATTTAAGTGGCCAGTAAAGTTTTTAAAAAGAAGTAGCAAGATTCTTGATAAATAACAGCGTTCAGTTTGGATCAATTATACATGGCGATACCAAGAAGAAATACAAGAAATCTACAAGCACACTGAGCACCGTAGAACTAAAAAACCAGCCCCTACAAATGAAATCCAGATTTCAATGAAAAATATTAACAATCTGTAATCTACGTGTGTTAAAACATATTTACTCCCCTCAAATTTAACACACAATGGTCATACACCCTGCACGCCCCTTTTTCAGTAAAGAAACCCATTATCCGCAATTTACCGGAAATCACATGTCGCGTAAGTCTTTCAAAAAAAAAGAAGCGAGATGGAGAGAGCGAGAGAGGGCGAGCCCCGATACTTCAGAACCACCACTAACGGCCGCAGAGTAAATATTAAACGGCGGAACGAGTTGGAAAATCGTCGTCAGAATCGGCTAATTAAATTAATTCGCGCGTCAAAGCCGCGTACGCGGAAGGGGGTAGAAAGTAGAAAGCGCGCTGATTTTCCTAGCGTCGGCCGCCATATTAGCCCCACGAGCGATACCGTTTATTATTTCCTTCGCACTCTTTCCCACCCCTCTCGCCCCTGTGCCCCGTTTTCTGCTCCCTTCGCTTTGAACTTCGGATCAAACGCGCGACTTTGTCGTCCGGGGAAAAAAAGGTCGTAGCCGCGCGAAATGAAACGCGGAAGCAGCGCGGCTGCGGCAGACGAACCCGTCGCGCACAATCCCGCAGATAATTACGACGTCCAATTAGCATTAATTACTGACCTCTTTCTAATTAGAGGCGCCGGCTGAAATATCGCCGATATATCGTTCCCTCGGCGCGCGATTCGAGTGGCCCCTTCAACGTTCGCCGGGGCTCTCCGATGGTTAACTATCTGTCATCACCCTATCCGATACACTTCCAAGCATCCGATTTCGTACTTTTAAACCCGCCCGTGTCCTCCGCCGCCCTTCCGCCCCAGGATTTATCTCTCCGCGCGATTTAACGTCGTTCGATCGCGAGCAAGGGGGTTAATAATTTTATTCCTGCCGAGCTCCGCATTGTACAATGCCCAGACACGTTTGATCGGCCTCCAGGGGTGCGCCGCATAATTCGTTGATTAAAATCCGAGATACGCCGCAGATCGGGGTAATTACGGGAAATAAAGTCTCTGTTGTGACTACCGCAGGGTGGTGAGAAAAGCCTGACGACTCGGTGAAATTCGCAACGTTTAATGATACCGCGTTTGATCACCTGATTCCTCTATCCTCCGCGTTATGGGGATTGTGCGGCGAGTTTCTTGGATTCTAGTGTGTCGCCTGGCTCGTTAATTATGGCTTACTGAGCTTTTGCTAATGGAAATGTTAGCTATTTGCGTCGATACGGTTTTGAGAATGAGATACGAGACCTTGCTTATGTTTGTATGGAATTCTATGGTGCTCTTGATTTATATGTTTCGTATTAGATACTGGATTTGAAGTTTTTCTGAAGAAATTTTTGAAGAGAGAATTGGAATGCCTACTGTCGAGGAGGAACGCCGTCAGATGTTCGAAGCAGTCACACTGCACACTGTTAAGCTTTTGGACATCACGTGTAACCACCATAAACCTCTCTGGCAGCTTTCTCGTGGCGAAATATGTTTCCAAGGACGTCACCCTTTGACGAAAGGGCCAGCCCCGGCTGTCGTAAAGCCGAAAACTAAGGTCAGTTTATTAACCGGCGGGTCGTTACCTCTGACCTTCGACAATGGTCAATGTTTCTGTCGTCCTGGTCGGCCGGCGGAAAAAAGAAGGGACGGGCCGATGGACAGTGACGTTGTGTACAATCTTGTGACCTCAGGAGAGGCAACTCGAGGGCTGTGCGACAATGAATTGCCACGTCGTATAACGACCCTCGAAGTAATGAGATTATGCGTAGAAAACAGTTACACCGGAATATAAACACTGGGGAAAGTCGGGACACGGTTTTACTGCCCTTTTCTACCTTCTCTACCTGGTCGTCCGCTCTTCTGGGCTACACGTGGCAAGGGATGAGATTACAGCGGCTTTGAATGGTGTGCCCACCGATTTCGGGGGGTGTAATTCGTTTGGAAATTAATAATGAATATTATGAAGGTTTGGTGCCTTTGTCAAATTATTAGTCTCGAGTGGGCTAACAGGATTATTCGACGGAGAAGCCGACCTTTTCTTGGTAATTGAAGAAGCTTTCGTTTCCATTACCGAGAAGATTAGACCTAGGCAAAGTGTTAGGACATTTTTAGCGCCCTTCAGAATTTTTTAACTTTGATCATGTTTCTTTTTTTTTGCACTTTCATGTTACCAAGAAAGAAATATGAAAATATCTAGGTAAAGGACTTTGAAGCAATCTTGAAATACTTTTGGAAAATATAATAAATCCTACTGATCCTCTTTAAATTTCTTGCTATTCAAAGAACAGCGTAACGGCCTTTGAATATTCCCGTTCAGGATACGAAAAGTACCTTTCTGTGTACGGAATGGAACATGCTTGAAGACTCGGATGGAGAATGCCAAGGGTAGAAGACTGATTTACTTCACGCCTAGTCGTGCTCTTTCTCTCTTATTGTTTATGAATTAATCCGAGACAAGAACCAGAGGAGGGCGAGTGCCCCAACAAATCCGGTCGTTTCAGGAGAAATGGCCAATAAACCGAACGCGCTTGTAATAAGCCAAACAGCCATAAATGGACATTATATTAAAGGTCGCATCACTGCAGGCCATAATCTTAACTGTAACTTTATGGGGCGGCTAGTTGACTTTTCCCTGGTCGTAGATAATTACAGCCGACAATCCGTAAATAAAAGAACGGTCCTCAGTTCGATGGATTAGGTGTAAGAATCTATCCCCGAGCATAAATATCTTTGCAAAATTCGAATATTAAACACAACAACCGAAGACATTTCCCCAATACGTACCTAATTTCTATAGCAATTCTTTACTAAACTTAACAATCTACATTACATTGCCCAAGTTGCTCGCGACACAACACTAAAATTACATCAGCAAACTCCAACGTACACCAAGAACCATTTCTCATCTCACCCCTGCTCTAATAATATCCCCTCAAGCATTTCCACCCCTATTACAGCAAACCCTTGAATCTGGCCCGGCAAAAAATCTGTTCGACCCAATCCTCCGAAGCATACGACGACGACTTTCTCACATCCGTGAGCCGCGAGCTGCGCGCTCCGACTCGAAACGCATTAGCACGTTAATTATTCATCCGGGTCCAACAAATAAAGACGGCAACAGCCGCAGACACGATCGCCCTAATGATCGCGCCGGCAGAAACAACGTTCCCCGAGTAATCCTAATAAGTAAACGCCGTAACAGAGTTATTATTCATCCCCGGGGCTGTTGTCTATTGACCCCACCGAAAGCGTCTCTAATAAAATACCACTAACCGCATCATCAATCATCGCCGCACAATTGGAGACAAAACATACGCTTTTACGGTTCCGCCTGTCTCTCCCCCCTCCCTGTCTGCCCTCCTTCTCTCGCCCCTGCCGCGGTCCGCGCCTCTCTTTTTCTCTCTCCCTTCAACTCGAGCCGTTCGCCATACAACCACCGTGCCATCGTCATCGTACGGCGCCCGTTTATTCGCATTCAAACGAGCGAGGAGACACACTGTGTCATATACATTTTTTTTTTCCACCAAGCCGGAGAGCGGAGGTAGGGGGTCGACGGCAGTAAATCCGCGCACTGATTCGATTAATTTGTCCGGCGTTGACAAGCGGCTCATTGTTGCGCGCCCCCCACCAGCGTGGGCCGCGAATTTTCACCGAACGGCAGAATGACGATTTTCGATAAATCATCGGTGGCCCCGGCCGGGCAACGTACAATGCCATTGTAAATTGTGCAGGCTTATGGACAACTAGTTGCCAAATATACCGGGTATTTTTTCACATCCACCCTTTCTACGGGCGAATATTTTTCCCCGGCTTTATTAATGCCTGACTCGCGACCGTCCGATTAATAATGGCCACCGGGCAGACCTGAATGGTTGATTCGAATTTTTCCAACGGGATTCCAGCCTGCACTTGTCGCGCAAGATCCTTGTTGTTAGAATTCGCGGGAATAGTTTTAATATCAGATATTTTGAGTAAAAGTGTGAAGCAAATGGTAGAATAGGTATTTGAGGACTATTAGAAGATAGTTAAATTGTAAAGGAACAGGAAAGAAAAAGAAGAGAAGTCAGTACCTACAATAATGTGAAGAAGTTTAGAAATTTAGTTGAAGGAGAACAGGAAGTAGGGTGGATGCACCATTTGTGGCCACTTTAAGGTATTATACCAGTTTTGGCCACATCTTAAAAAATATAATATTTTTCTGTGTAAGTAATAAATGTAACCTTATATTTCTAGCGATATACTAAACAAAATAGTTATGATGTGGAATTCTCCGCATAATAACAATCTGCAAGCAATTTAAAATTAAGATAATTACCTATGCACATGGCCAAAAACACTGCAATGACCACAAGCGGTACATTTACCCTATACAAAGGAATTTTGAAAATTCAAATGCCTTATTTATCCAGCGACCTTACTGCAAATGGTTGCATTAAATCGTGTGCAAACGATATGGCGCCAGTAAACACGTGCGTCACCTGAGACCTGCGTAATTAGAGACCTCGTTCCGTTATTAACTCGAGGAAGTCATAAAGTACCTTAAAGGGGGACGATTAATTTTGCCACTGTCGTAATGACGACTCCAAACAATACTCAACCTCGATACCTGACCTATTAAATTGAATTTGAATGCGCCGAAGGGTGATTAACCAAACCACTACAGGTATAAAAGTACCCCAAGAATGAGAACCTTCATTTGAATTGAGAACTTTCATTTCCCACACCACGCTATTATTATTAGCCAACGTATGTCTTCACAAACTATGCATTCAAATACATAGAAATCTTAAGAGAAGTATTCATTCTCGCAAACATTCGCAGTCTATTAATTACTCATAGACACCGATTACCTATCTATTTTCTAAATTACCTACGCGAATTTGACCGATGGTTGCCATGGGACCCGTTCAAATATTCGCGCCAAGCACAAGATACCGGCCGTTCGAGAAACCACGCTTACGGCCTGATTGCCGTCCCAGCGCTTTCTCACCGCGGCGATATTTTCATTGTATCGCGTTTTCGGGACGGCAGCTGGCAAATAAATGCAGGTTTACGTTGCTGCCGGTGGCTGGGCGCGACAACAATGGCACCGGGTGCGAAAGACCACGGCTGGTACGATTATATGCGTGCAACGCACTTACCCCGTGCGCGCGATGTTCCGTGCCCTCCCGCAACAACGTAGGCGGAGTCGTTGATTTTAACCGCAATGGATAAATCGTTGGCCACGAAGCGAGGGGGCTGCCGTCTCTCTGCTTCATTCACCGTCGCCCCGTCGTTATTGTTCGAGAGAGAGTCTGCCTCTAACGCCCGAGAGCCACTTCTAATCATTATTGTCACCAGCAGTCACACACCGCACTGAGAACGTAACACTCTTTCTGCTCGTATTCACGGAACTAATGACCTTTCGCAGGATCGCTCCGAGCGATTTACAAACGGCGACACCACGTTTCCTCTCGTTAACGAATCGAAACGACCGAGAGACTTGGAACCCACCAAACGACTAGATGGACGAGCCACTGCACGCCAGCGCTCCCACACGTCCTCTTCCTGCGTTCCGCAACCTGTCGATTGCGATGATCGAAAAATCAGTTTGGTTAGATTAGTATCGATCGAGATTCGAGAAACAGTACAGCAACGCGAGCGGAACGAAGTTATACCACGCGATTCACAGTGTCTGTTTAAGATTACGGAATCTTCGACGCGATGATAAAAGTCTTCGGTGATTCGCATAGCCACGAATTTTTTCATTTAACGAAAACGGTCGCTCGAAGTAATCTAACCGCGTGAAGTGAACACGTACGAGTGATGTTACAGTGCCAGCGCCACCATGCGTCCTCTTCGCACGCGTTGTACACGGACAGTTGCAATAATCGAACGCACTGAAAGCGGTAATGCACACCGGTCGCGATGATCGAAAAATCAGTTTGGTTAGATTAGTATCGATCGAGATTCGAGAAACAGTACAGCAACGCGAGCGGAACGAAGTTATACCACGCGATTCACAGTGTCTGTTTAAGATTACGGAATCTTCGACGCGATGATAAAAGTCTTCGATGATTCGCATAGCCACGAATTTTTTCATTTAACGAAAACGGTCGCTCGAAGTAATCTAACCGCGTGAAGTGAGCACGTACGAGTGACGTTACAGTGCCAGCGCCACCATGCGTCCTCTTCGCACGCGTTGTATACGGACAGTTGCAATAATCGAACGGACTGAAAGCGGTGATGGACATCGATCGCGATGATCGAAAAATCAGTTTGGTTAGATTAGTATCGATCGAGATTCGAGAAACAGTACAGCAACGCGAGCGGAACGAAGTTATACCACGCGATTCACAGTGTCTGTTTAAGATTACGGAATCTTCGACGCGATGATAAAAGTCTTCGATGATTCGCATAGCCACGAATTTTTTCATTTAACGAAAACGGTCGCTCGAAGTAATCTAACCGCGTGAAGTGAGCACGTACGAGTGACGTTACAGTGCCAGCGCCACCATGCGTCCTCTTCGCACGCGTTGTATACGGACAGTTGCAATAATCGAACGGACTGAAAGCGGTGATGGACATCGATCGCGATGATCGAAAAATCAGTTTGGTTAGATTAGTATCGATCGAGATTCGAGAAACAGTACAGCAACGCGAGCGGAACGAAGTTATACCACGCGATTCACAGTGTCTGTTTAAGATTACGGAATCTTCGACGCGATGATAAAAGTCTTCGATGATTCGCATAGCCACGAATTTTTTCATTTAACGAAAACGGTCGCTCGAAGTAATCTAACCGCGTGAAGTGAGCACGTACGAGTGACGTTACAGTGCCAGCGCCACCATGCGTCCTCTTCGCACGCGTTGTATACGGACAGTTGCAATAATCGAACGGACTGAAAGCGGTGATGGACATCGATCGCGATGATCGAAAAATCAGTTTGGTTAGATTAGTATCGATCGAGATTCGGGAAACAGTACAGCAACGCGAGCGGAACGAAGTTATACCACGCGATTCACAGTGTCTGTTTAAGATTACGGAATCTTCGATGCGATGATAAAAGTCTGCGGTGATTCGCATAGCCACGAATGTTTTCATTTAACGAAAACGGTCGCTCGAAGTAATCTAACCGCGTGAAGTGAGCACGTCGAGGGACGTTACAGTGCCGGCGCCACCATGCGTCCTCTTCGCACGCGTTGTATACGGACAGTTGCAATAATCGAACGGACTGAAAGCGGTGATGCACACCGATCGCGATATAAATCAGGAATTCTTGTGTGAATGTGAGAAAACGTGCCGTGCGATACACCAGTATCTGTAAGTGATGCGAGAGGATGGATCTGACGACAACATGCGGACTGCAGGACGATGTTTCTATTTGTAATCGACCGAAATAATCGAGCGGCCAAAGAGTCCAGACAATGGATGACGTCACACGACAACGGAAGTGTTCGTCCTGATCGAGCGCGGCTAATTCAAACATTCAAACCCTCTTCGAGCGCACCACCAACGTTAGTGTGAGTAGTTAAATGATTAGAAGTTTTTGATTTAGAGGTTTTTGTGAGCTATTGGTACAATGTTCGGTGCTTAATGGAATTCAATTAAAAAAAACAAGTTTATTCTAAGGAATAAGCGCAAAAATTTATCTTACGATGAATAATACCCTTTCGTTTCTTTCTACGCGTTCTGAAACACTTTTATACACGGATGGCAATGCCGAATATAGAAAAGTCAGGGAAACGGGAACCAAAATGTTGCTCGCGAAGGGGTTCCCTTTTGGCACTGTAAAAAGTTCGACGTGCTGACAAAAGGGTGGTATCAACAACGATGGAATGGTACCTTTCCATAGAGTATGACCCACTCGACGTGAAAAAAAGGGAACCCCCTCGCGTTTTCATTCGCAGGGGGCAAAGGTCAATGCCTGCACGCACTCGACATCGCGAAACGTAAGAACGAGACGCATAATGGCGTCCGTAAAAAAAGGAAGGAATCAGAAAAGGAGGCGGAGGGGGGCTGGACGGAGGGTGAGAGAGGAGAAAGAGGGGTAAGAACCCACGGCCCACTCGAAAACCTCGGTCATATTATGCCAAAAGCCCGGGCAGAATCTTGACTCGCGACGATATTTTTCAAGTGCCGGAGGAACCAACCTCCCTCCGGCTTCTCCCTTCCTTCGCCGAGCACCGATAATGCTAAAAGAAACATTTATGCGCGAACCCTCGAATGTTTTTCCAAAGCTTTATGCGGCTAAAGGGCGATCCTTGCACAGTGCTACTCGTCAACCACGCTGGTGCCGCTGTACAAAAGCTCAACTCTAGTTTCTCTATAATTCAACTTCCGCCCATTTCCTCCTGTCCCTATTTAGTTACTGAATCGAGCATCCCGTATTCAGTACTTATTTACAATGTTACTCCAACTAAATAAATAATATTCGCAAATCTTTAAATATTACTGCGTTTCCTCCAGATACTAATTGATTTCGATGAAGAGCGTATCCCTCATCGATATCGAATGAATATTCCCGAAAATCGAGGACGGTGCATCTCACCCCTTCCTCAGGCGCCGGCTTGGTCGTCGCTGTCGCTCGCTGCGCTTGCTACGTACACGCGGATGCTCGTACCGGCTTCTGTCGCATTTATGTATCTCGTAACAGAATCCTCAAAAGGGTCCCGGTCGCGGGGGCCATTAAAAGGTTTACATTCACGAGCTTCTTTCTCTCTAGGGTCGAGGGTCAAGGGACGTGTTTCCCGAAAGAGGGTAGCCGCGAGTGTCCACAGAGGGCCATTCCGCTGGCTCTCCCCTTTTCCTCTTTTCTCCTTTCACCTACGCAACCCCCTGAATCCACCGGCTCTGAAGCATCTCCGTCTTTCTCCCCGCGCTCGTCTCCCGGCCTCGCATCCGCTGTTCTCTGTATCAACCGGCACCGGTGAAAATTATTATATCCTGCGTCCGATTGTCAGGCGAACCGCCAGGACTGGATGCATTCATCCCCTGCACTTGATGCGGCCATTGCATCGCCCGACTTTCGTTGCAGTCGCTGCGACATACCCGCTGAAAGGCATCTCCTTGATACGCGGCGGATATTTCTGTAAATACTTGCACGAGGGCCCTCGTGGAGAGAGCGGCAGAGGGACGGATAATCCCTGCGCTGGAAAGAAATTAGTGGGGAAGGAAAAGGCATCGTTTTGTGCCGCGTAAACACTCGCGAAATCTTTACTTGCCTGCGCTGCCGGCTTGGGCTCGCGAATCGAGGGACATTATTATACCGCGGCGGGCATTGTGCGGGTCGCATGAATCGTCGTTGGATTTTTTTAATTGTAAGCCGGTTCGAGGATCTTTGGTTCGGAGGAACGATGGGTCAATGGCGAAGGCGAGCGCGGGAGCGTTGAAGTTTGCGTATTCCGCAAAGCTTTCCTTTTCCTCGCCGTTGTCGGGCGTTGTAAGGAAGTTTTCCGTTGTTCCCTCGCAGAATCGCGCGCTATAATGCACACGCGAGCGTGAGAATATTAAAATTCACCACAATATTCATTATTTTCAATGCAACGCAGTGAAAAGCCTCGGATTGTTCGCCCGCGATCCCACGTATGAATGACCAAAACTGAGGTGGAAATATATTTATATAATCGGTCTTGCAGGACGTCAGATTCTTTTTTATTATCCTTTACTCGTTTCCATACTGTTTCACAATGGCCGCCGGCAAGAAAGCCGCCTTGCAGCGCATTGAAACAAGTTGAATATCATTTATGCGCGTTTATTCCGATTCTTCTTTACGCGATTCGAGGTTGCTGTTTCAATGGGCTTTGGGGAAAAAATCCTTCAACGGAATATTGTTCTAAGCCACCCACCCACCTGGGTTCTCTCGGAGGAAAAGTTCTCGCCGCGGAACAAATTCGCCCCGGCGATTGTAGAGCTTGGAAATAATTGTCGTTCATCGTTGCTGGAACACCGGGCGGAAGTTCAGCCAAGGAAATTCGCGCGAGAATAAGGCGGCGGGCTTTGTTTGAAATGGGAAAGGCTTGTTGTTCGCGGCGGCCCCTGAAAACGGGCCAAGAAAGTCCAAAAGGTCCATCACCCTCGACTTTCCGCGCGTTTTCGACGACTTCGTTCGAACGCGCCGCGAGACAATCGTCCCCGATGGCAAAGCGGATTATCCCTTGATAAATGTAGAACCCTTTGTTGGCCCGCTTCGGAGGGGCACCTAAGTGGATTTCTTAATTATTTAGTTGGAAAGTTTCCGCGGGGAATTCTATTCTGGCTGGAAATGTCTTGGAAGTTTGCTGGAAAGGGAGACATCGGAGCGTCACACGTTAGACGAGAAACGTCACCCCCTTCGCGAGACAATTTTTTACTTAAAGCAGTCGGTGAAGCTTGGTGTTTGTGAAATTCGAGTCTTTCATAGTTAAAATGTCTTACCAAGAAACGCAATGTAGCATTCCCTCATTATTGTGTTTTGCTTTGTCAGATTATTTTTTATTAAAGTTAATAGTTCATCATACGTTTTCGTATCCATTCTCACTAATTTTTTAAATCATCAGGTTCATTATCCCTTAATTCTTTCAATAATTGAAGATGACTCAGGCGGACCTTTTCAATTAAATACTTTTTTCCCCACTTTTCACGATTTACAGGAGTATTCTTTTGGGCAATTATGTGTATTCCAATCATAACACAACACAAATTACGTTTTTTATTACGTTTAAACATATTTCGCTTTGTGCATCTCCGTTCGAGTCTGTATGACAACTGAGAAAACTTCCAGTAAAACGAAATTCCACAGTTTCGATCAAATCCGCGGATAAACCAGCGGTTTTCATCCATTAGCACGCACTTTTATCTGTGGCCGATTTATCCAACGTGATTTGTCTGTGAACTTTCATCGTATGTTGGTGGGTATTTGCAGTTTTGATTCGCCGCAGATTTTGAATGCAGGTTCGTCCGCGTTGGATGAAGACCGCGGGGAAACCTCCTCGCGTGTGTCAAGTTTTATCATTTCCTTTGTACCATCCTTAAGAAGGGCAATGTGACTCTTCTTCGAAAGTGCAATATTCATCGAATTCGATTTCTCCCTTCTTGACTAATTATCGAATAATGATTTCCCACCGTTCCGTAAAGAATCCTCGCGGAGCGTGCTGTAAAGTATAAATCCCGCGAATACGAAATCGTTGTTATACAACACTGCTCGTTTTCATCGTAACAGCGAAAGCCCCAATGCACCCATTAGCAGCGAAAAAGGGTTGGGCGGTCGAACGAAGCACGTGGCGTGGTCTATTCCCTATTTTTCAATCAATCTCACAATCAGCCGCGTCCGAGAGGCTTCCGGTTCTCCTTCGGCGCAAACGGCTCTCGGGCGCCTTTGTACTTACGGGAATGGCACTTACGCGCAGTCGTTGGAACGAAACTTAATTAACTAATCATCGAGCGAACACGCAGATTCCTTGGATGTCGTTACGATCGCGCGGAATCGACGATAAATGCAAATTACTCCGAGGACCGTCGCGTTTTACGGCATATGTTGCCATCCGCGATTCTGCCAGCGATCGTAACGACGGATCGAGCACTGGTTATTACCCTGCTCCCGGGGCCAAATGTCCGGGAACACTATCGAACGCTTTCACGGTGGAGTGACAAGGTGGGCACAAAGAACGAGACTTTAATGCTACTGCCAACAGTCAAGAGGAAACGAATTCTCGTCCCGCCCCCTCCTCACCGCACGGTTGCCATCCCTTCGATGCTGTTCGATTCTGGCGCTACTCCTGGGGATGCCACTTTTCCATTTACGATCGCGACGTCGAGCACCGACGTCGAGGCACTGCGAGAACAGTTAAGTGCATTATATCATCCGGCAAGAGCGCTGCTTGGTCCGCGAAGTGGACATTGTTTCAACCCGTTCGACGAAAACAATGCAACCTAGAGGAAGGGGATCGAGTGCTGTTACCTGGCAGTACGTTGAAACACTTTTGCCTACCAGTCAGGGCCGACAATGATCTCGTTAAAGAGGCCTGACCGGCCCACTTTGCTCCGATAATGCTTTTCTTTTCAATCTCTTTTCATCCCGCTCCCCCCTTTGGTCGTCGCTGCGATTGTTTCTCGACGGCCCCCGAGCCTCGGTTTGTCAGTTTCTTCTTTTGACTTTTCGGTACACCGAGTGCCTTCGCAACCGATGCCAGTCAAGTGGGGCTTGGTGCCGCGAGGCAACTGTGACCTTTGCTTTCGTTTTCGACGTGCGTTTCCAACGATCTCCCGGGCATTTTCATCGCGCATACAATTCTGCACCCTTCGCTTTAGTCACGGTATCTGCGAAGAGCACGAAGCTGTTCGTGAATTCTATAACAACCCCTTTAGCCGTCCCTGTACGCGCGTACAATGCGGAGTGGCGGAGAAGCCAGGTCAGGGCAATTCACTTTGGATTTTCATAAAAAAAAAAATGACGACAATATCGCGCTACCCTGCCGACGAATCGTCTCATTCAAATTTCCCATGGCGGGAGAAGACAGAAAACGGCGTCGAGTGCAAGGCCATTTGAAAGGCGAGCCGTGACTAAAGGGCGGTCAAGAAGTTCGGGGCCGGAAACGCTGGGGGGAAAGTGGAGTTCGCGCCCTGGTTATCGGTGTACACGGGAACCCATAAGAGTGTACGTGTAATGTACACACTGGGACGAAGGAAAGGAGAGGCGAAAGTACGCACCCTACTGTGGAAACGGCCCAACAGAGCCAGCGGGGTTTCTTAGGGTGAAAAGAGTAAAAAGGTCCCCGCGCCAGTACAATTGGCCTCTAAACAGAGGGTAGTTATAGCGAAACGCAATGCCTATTGGGGTGGCGCGACGGACTAACAGAGATCCTTCTCTCTTTTTCACTCCTTTCGGCTGCTAACCCGTGTTGTGCCCCATAAAAGCAAAGGGTGGTCACCTTCGACGATTCGGGGTGAGACTTTTCAATGCATCGACCGTGCGTGCACGGAGGAAAAAAATATATACGCATATACATGTATACGCGAAGGGAGTGCGACGAGAGGTGTCGTTTGACGAGAACCTGACGTCTCTGAGCTCCTTCTCTCTTTATTTTCATTCTCTTTTTCCCTGCTCTGGGTGGCGGCTTTCAATGGCCGCCGCGCCAGCTTCTCCAGTGTCCCAAGGAAATTCGAGGTTACGAATTTCGCTTCGGGACCCGCGTCTAGCCATTGTCCTGCAGCTGGCGTTCGCCCGGCGCGGCGTGCGAAACGTCGATGGATTTTCATCCTGATCGCTTTCGGGATCCATTGGATACCTGGCAGCCAATTGATCCGCGCGTCGACTCGAACCGTGCGAGACCCGGAAAGAATCCACCTCGACCAAGTTGGGGTTGAAACGGATCTCGAAGAACAATCGACGATCTCGATAACGTTCGACTTACCTCATCAGCGCAGTGGGAAAACTTAGCATTATTCTACGATTCCTCGAAAGATGTTCAATTTTTTAATTTAAGCTTCTGCCGTTGGGAATATTAATCAGAGTTTCTTGATCGCACAGAGTCGTTCGATGGCAGAGGTTCGTGGAAATGACGAGAAGAGGCTGATTAATGAAATTCATAGAGTCATTTATTACTTCGATTCGCCGATAATAATAAATATATGCACATATACGATAAGAGACATTGTTCCTTCGATTACCTCGACCCTTCATTGTCGCTCGATGATAAATTTCTCTGTGCTCGCGGAAGACCGCAGCGAACAATCTTTTAGAATGAAACATCTCCGTCCGTGTGAATTTCGATCGATCGTTCAACGAACGTCGCTCACGATCGCGATGGAAAACAAAGAATAACAATTTATTTATAACAAACGCAACGATACAGGCTCACTTAACGTCTACGATCGCGCCAAGATCATCCCCTCCTCCCTTATGGACTAGCGTCTCGCAAACATTTGGGACAACATCGAAACGCGCACACGCAGAGGCGTGTACGAACGCGAATGAACAGGGCAAAGAATGTACCGAAAACAATGGAACAAAATTCGATTAGACACGATCGTTCCCCCCTGATAAATAACCCTATTACACGGTGCAACTATCATTAGCGTGTGTGTTGAGTGTGCGTGCTCTAGACGTTAGTTTACAACAAGAGGTACGAGGCGACATTTTCCTTGAAACCCTACGGAAACGACACGTACATGTGTGATTGGCCGTCTTCCTGGCGAGCGTTCGGCGCTCGGCGAGCGCCCGCGCGGAAGCGCGCTTACGACGTAACGAAATCACAGTTAACGACTGTGGCCCGCTTACACTCGGGCCACGGCGAGACGAGAATTACTTCGAGGAGAGCTTAGTAAAATAGCGCCGCGAGCAACGAGCAGGAAACACTTCCGAGAAATCCACTTCATTCGATTGCACGTGCCGTCATCCCTAAACATGTATAACTTAAGGAAACTCTTGGATTCTTTTTACACGGCAAAACGATCGGTGTTGCCGGCCTCGTGCAACGAGCAGCGAATAAATTCCTCGAACCATCCTCTGTTCGTCGCCGGGCTTTTTACTTCCGTGACAGGCGAAAATCACGAGGATACCACCCTCCCTTCGATTCGAGAAGCCTCTTCGATTTAAAGACGGAATATCACATCGCGGAGTCTCTTTGCCCGCGAACGACGGCCAGACACCTCTGGATTCAGTTCGTTCGCCGAGGACGGAGCTCCCCAGAGATCTTGCTCGTGATCGGCCACGCTACCGCAAAGTCCTCCGGCGCCAACGAGTCCCCGAGACTCGAGCTCCGTGTCCCGGGAGAGCTCATGCTCCCGTGGAACAAGCGAGACTCGCGTCGACCCGCGCAAATCAGCCAGACGCACCAGCGAAACGAGGATCTAACCACAGAGTCTATGGCATAGACATATATAGACGGAGTGTGTCTGAGGGGGGTCTACAAGATTCGCGGTAAGGGGAGCGATACAGGCAAATCGGGCAACGCAGTGGTTAAGCATGCCGAATGTTTCCGAAGCTAACCGAAGTGCCTGTATCTGAACCTCTGCCTTTTCCCCTCGCCGATAGTCCAAGCTTCTGCTCCGTCTACACGTGTCTATGGATCTGACGGCGACCGGAATCGTACACCGTCCCACGGGTAGGTATCCGTTCGGTAACCGGGGGCGAACTGGCCGGTTCGCTCGGCGCTTAGCCTACGCGGATTGTATATTACGTACTATTTACATCCGTATAAACGATATATTAAAACGAACGGTAATGACGCCCGAGAGCCAACGGGGCAATGGCGCGTAAAGCATCGTCCAGTCGTGACCAGACAATCCCACCGCGGAGATGGACGCGTCCCGTCTGCATAGGTGAGGCTTGCGCAGAAATCAAACCTGCTAGAACAATGGATCGTAACGCCATTCGGAAACGTGCCCGCGGAGCGCAAAATTCGCCGCGGGGGTTGCTCGGAAGCTCCCGCTGGCCAAGCTTCCTCGTCCGGACGTCCCCTTTCGATTTCGATGATCGAGCGACAGGTAAAAGGCACATCCGCAATTAGAAAACATTATTTGGAAACAATGCTGCTCCACCTCCCGGGAGGGAGGGTGGGGTGGGGGGCGGTCTATTCACGATGCACCGCGGCGCACAATGAGGACCCCCATTCAACTAAAGCAAAACGAATCCGGCTCCTAAACGGCCCTTTTGTTCCAGCGCATTAATATGCTAATTCAATTATCCGCGTCGTTGCTGGCGAGCCTTCCCTGAACGGCGGTCGATCCCCAATCGACCGTCCCCGTCCTTGAAAATCTCGCCTCCCTGTCCGCCCTCAATCCTCGCGGATTATGCATTTCCTCCGGAAAAAAAAGGAGAAAGAACGAAAGGATTCTCACGGACGTGCCACCTGGGCTCCGTGCGTCGAATCGGCGCCGATCCCGCCGGCCCTCGAGCGCAGCTCGAAAATATACCTAAATACAACGCCGCTGGGTTCCCCCGCGCGCGGGAGATCATGCTTACGTGTATTGCGGGTGGAAAGAGTATAGCGAGGTATTTTTGAGCGTTATCTTTAAGTGTATCTGGGAAAAAATGTTTATACTGTAAGCTACGTATCGGAAGCTGAATATTGCTCCACTGAAGGTTTTCTGCAGCTCCGAAAAGGCTACCGGAAGGGTATAGGTAAAAAATTAACCTGATAGTGAGCGGAAACTATACAGAACACTTCCCCTGGACTCTCGATACACTTTGCCATGCTTCTATGATTCACCCCCAATTGCTCTTACAACCTCATTATACTTCTTTTACCCTCAGCATAAATCACATATGAAAGAAACGATTAAAAACTAAGCCTGCGCAGTAGCGCGTCGTCAGAACGTCGTTGTTCCTCTCTCTCTCTCTCTCGCTCTCTCTTAATGTACATCGACCGATCCGCGCCTGTCGTCGCGGTTCTTCTTGAGACTCACCCGGTGAGACCGTTTCGTTGCGCGGATCGCGAACGTTCTGGGGCTTAGAAACGGCTCTACGGTCCTCTAGAATATCACGGAGACTGGTCTGCGCAGCTGCTCCAGGTCCAACGTTGTGGACGTCGTCTGCGTCGGCATCTGCTGATGGGACGACGATATCGGCGTGGATCCTGGACTGCTGCCGGGGCTGCTGGTGGTCGTGACGATGCTCGCCGATCCGGACGAGGAAGGGAACATCAGGGATGGATGCGGCGCGGTCGTGTGGTGGCCAGTTTGGAACAGTGGTCCCAGATGAGACGCCGTAGTCGGGTACGGCTTACCTGGTGTCGTCGGCGTCGTGTAGAATCCGGAGTAGAAGCTGCTGACCACCGCGGCAGCTGATGCGGCGTTGTTGTTGGCCGCGTCGGCCGCAGCCGCGGCCGCGGCCGCTGCCGCGCTGGACGGCGATGATCCCGTGCCGCTGCTGCTCGCCACCAGCTTGCTCAGATGGACCGCGTCGAAGGCGGAGCCGAAATACGGCGGCAGAGGCGGATAGTCGAGAGGGTGCGGGTGATGATGATGAGAGACTGGGGCGGCGGGAGCTGCGAAATATGGCGGCAGAGGGAAGCTGGGGAAGCCACCCGGGCTCATCGGGCCTCCTTTGCCTGGCACGGCGGACACTGACATCTTCGGCTTCCTTCGTGGCCGATACTTGTAGTCGGGATGCTCCTTCATGTGCATCGCTCGTAGGCGCTTCGCCTCGTCGATGAACGGTCGCTTCTCCGTATCGGATAGAAGCTTCCACTCGGCGCCGAGCCTCTTCGATATCTCTGAATTGTGCATCTTCGGGTTGTCCAGGGCGATCTTCTTCCGCTGGATCCTCGACCACACCATGAACGCGTTCATGGGCCTCTTGATGTGTTGCTCCTGGGACGTGGGTGCCTGTTGACCGCCCACGTTCATGTCCTGGCTCACGTGGTGCACCGAGTGCAGGTCCATACCTGACAGGAACCCGTAGCCGTGGTGTTGTTGATGTGAGCTCATCATCGTCACGTTGCTTCTGCAGATCTCGTGGACGAAGCGATCGATATCTCCGAGAAGTCCGTGGAATATGGTGGCGGCTGGAACCTGTCACCGCTTCAAGTTGCTCGTCAAACTTCACGCACTCACGAGCGGACTACAGCCGCGCTCGATTAATGTTCTTCTCGTCCTCGCGTTCATCCACTAAAGGTGACGCTCCTTCTTCCTCGCGGAAGGATCGTTGAACGAGGAAAACACAGTAGTCGACAGAGGAAATATCCACGAGTAGTCGGGAACGAGTGGTTGCTTATGTGCAGGTGTCAGCGCGGCAAACGGTCGAACGTGCTCGAATGGAGTGCCGGTGTCGACTGAGCGTGGACTGCCCGTAGGACCGGTCCACGACCTGCCAGAGGGATCCATTCTTCCTCTCTCTCTCTTTTCCCCGAACTCTGTCCCTGTTCACCCAGGATTTTGAGGGCGGAACCGACGCAAAGCGTCGTACGCCGCGCCCACGAACCGACCCTCTTCACGCTATTCGTCGAGGTTGCCTGGGTGCTACGTGTACCTTTTCTACCCTTTCTCCCCACTAAGTGACACCAGCACACCGACCAGAAACAGCAACCCCTCTGTACCACGCTGAACTGAGGAGGGTTGATGCTGCTGCTGCTGCTGGCTCGGAGACCGCGAGCTGCAATTATTATTATCGATTACCTCGATACGATGAAGTACAAATAGCGTATAGGCTGCCCCGTTATTGACTGGCTCTCTGTTCGTACACTGGCGCGCGCGCCACCCCCGATATCGCGCGATAATTGGTTACGCTCGCTCCCACCTCCCTGCTCAACCCTTCTCGGCCGCCGCGAGGAGAACCAGAAGGATTCTTGGTCAACGCGTTCGAGGATCTTCGGTTGGATTAGGTTCCCTTTCTTGTACACTCCTTGTTCTGCTGACTGCGCCGCAGTGTAGGTTCTGCGATGGAGTGTATCGAGGATTTTTCAGTCGATCCTTCGGTCCTTAGTCGAAGGGTTGACGGATTTATTGCTTGTTCATCAAATTCTCCAACTCTTCGCGTTATTCGAAAGAGTCAATCCTGTCGGGAGCACCGTTATCCAACGTGATTAGTAGGGAATCATTAACATCGTTTTCTTGGAGGGCGTGTAATCTAAGAGTGGTTTCGTCGTAGTAATTAATTAGAATTCGCGCGTTGGCGTCCTCCTCTTCTCTCCTCCCCGTAGAAACAATAAGGGGTTGAAATCTGCCGGTTTCTTTCCTGTGGGAAATCTGAGGAACAATGCAAAAAATCTCTCGACGACAGGCACTTGGATTAGAATGGAAAGCAACAGCGGCGAAAGGAGCGAGCGGTGCCCCTTTCCCAATCTCGGCTCACCGCGCCCTCCGCTCCCAAAGGACATTCAGCAATGCGAACGAATAAAAGCTCTCTTTCTCTCTCCTTTCCTCTGTGTCGGTGAACTGCATTAGTCGTTTGTGCTTTTGTGCTCGCGGAGGCGAGCGCGTACGCGGTGTCTCCTTACTTCGATTCTCGAATAATCGATTAAGCTTCCTGCATTTTGCAACGGGACATGGGGAGTTAGACCGACCAGGGAAGTTGGAATAACAAGTCTGAATATAAAGGGAATGGATTTGCCTGCGATGATTTTAAATCGACTCAGGTATATCTCAGGGAAAGAGTCTCAACTTTCAGCGCGATTATTGTGCCACTTTGGTCAGAAATTGACTTTATTTCACCGAAGTAAAATACGCGATAATGCCATTTTCTGCTATTAAAATCATATCAGTGGAACCATCGTAAACTCCTACAGCGATCCAGAATTTTAATTGCATCCCTGCTATTTAACTTTTCATGGTGCAACCAGAGGAACCGGGGACATGAAATATCCCCGTATCCACCAATTGCCACCAAAATTCTTCCCCATTTAAAAAATCGTCGATGGCGTTCGCCGTAGCAGCAGGGGGGCGTAGCGCCGCTGAGAGAACGGTAAACAGAGGGAGGAAACGATTAAAGCGCGAAAAGAGGGGAAAAAGGGAAGTTGGACTCTTCCTGGAGGGGGTGGGAAAAAATTCGTCGACGGATGGTCGCCATTCCGTCGGGCTAGATTTTGGGAAATACGTGCACGTCCGAGGTAGCGCACACAGGCGCCAGCCGGCCGCTCGCACACTTCTTTTCCCTCTGTATGCAGTTGGGTGCAAATTGGTATTGAAAAATCTCGAAGTCAATTAAAACTCGAGATACAAAGGATTTGGCGAGACAAAATACCAATTATCTCATGTCCTCCGTCTGTGCCGTCCCTTCGACTCCTTCCCTCCGAGCAAGGATTGGGAGGTGGGCGAGCAGGGTGACTAGCTGCGAGAGGGGGAGGCTGGCGGAGGGGCCGAGGGCGCTTACAAGAACTCAATTCCATTAAGCATTGAAGTGAGTAAAACGAGGTAGCTCAGCGTGGATGGGCATCTATATAAAGCAGCTCGCATCTCGGTTATCTACCTAATAAAGGTTCGACTGCCACCCCCTCGCGTCTCCACCGAATCACCCCTTGCTTTCCGCCCACTCTCTGCGACATAAAGCGTGGTGCCAGCGAGGTGTCTGTGAGACAATCCCCCGGGATGACAATGCTTATCCCACGTATGAATGCCACCGATGCTTCCTAGGTAATTTAAGTATAGCCACCCCCTCCCCGCCTCCGCCACCCCCTGGCCGCAGTCTCTTTTCACCGCGTTGCCATCCACCTTCGGCGTATTCGAGGAAAGCCGCATATCTTCGGCTGTGCACGTATGAAAACCCGTTGTCCTCGTTTAATTATTGCCATTAGCGACGAAATCTTTTCGCAGCCCCGTTCCCGCGCGCCCCCGCCGCAACGCGGCGAGTCAGCCCTCTATCCGCCCCTACCGGGTTCTGTGAATTTCGAATGAGCCAGAGATCCGTCTGGGGATCTCTCCGTTGACGTTTTTGTGTGCCCTATCGAGCTATTGCCAAGGTCGATCTCTATGGAAGTGCCGTGAGAATCGCGGGGATACGAACAATGGCAGGCTTTGTCTCGTCGGAGATTACGATTTCGAGAGTGTAAGCTCGCGAACTGTGCTTCGATTCGCTCGCTCGCTCGCGGCTGATATTCCTTTTCTTCTCTCTATTTTTTGCTTCGCTCTCGACCCCCTTTTGCCCGCGATTTGTGCGTTACTGGAGCACCCCGCGTGAATGGCCGGATTAACGGAGCGGTTACTGTCACTCCGTCTTTGATTGCGGATATATTCGGGACTGATGATTGAGGGCACGGAGAATAGATGAATGTCGAACGCAATTAACGGTTAATTGACAATTCAACAATTAGTCATACAGGTACGTGCAAGCATCGAAGTATATAGGTTTATCGATGCTATACATAGACTGCAGACGAACGTTGAAGTTGCTCGTCGAGTTTGATAAAGTTTGACAAATTTTGAGTGTGCGCGCTTGAAGATTCTAAGTACAGGGTCCCGTACCTTACATCGATTATTTTCTTGCAACGTCAGTTGGAAGAAACTTTTTCACCCGAATACTTACCTATAGGAATATCGAAACTATCATAAATGCTGGAATCTAGTCTGGATTTCTGTTATCCGAACTATCCGTACACGGATCACGAAGATGAACGATGAGTCAGCCGACCACGAAGTGCACGCAGTCATTCGATCATTGCGCTGTATCAGGGTGCCTCTGCCACCCGCAAATCGGATCCAAACGGCTGGCAAACGAAGGACGACTCGTGCTCTCCCGGAGATCACGTTGAACAGAGGGTGATTCTCATTCAGGTGGCAAAATCCTGGCTAATTAGTAATCGTCCTTCGCCTCTGTTAAATCCGCAGGTGCTTCGTGTATCCAGACAGTACGCCGAGCGTGTAATTCGGATGTGCCGGATTATCCGCGCGACGTTTCGGCGTTGATCCTGCAAATTAAGTCGACGCGGCCGAGCTGCAGGAATATCAAGCTCGCCGTAGGATAGGGGGATGAAAGAAGGGGGTGGGTGTTAGGTTGGTCGGTTGATCCTGGAAGCAGGTGGGGCGGAACGGGACGCAATCGCAGCGTACTTTGGGTGATTATAGGCAATCGTAAAAGTACCAGAAAACGGTGGGTAAGGGAGGAAACAAGACAGAGAGGAAGGCAGAGGGATTGGAGGGAAGAGGGGTGGAAGGAACGAGGACGAGGGATACACGGGCCCATGACGGTGCCACGTCGCCACCCCGACGTGCATGCTCGAACGCGTTGCGTAATTAGCGACTGCCTCTCCGGTTTTGTGGGTGGGCGAGGGGGGTCGGTGGGCGGCCAGGATGGCGAGGGTGAAGTGGGTGCACTGTTACCGTGCGTCGGGATTGGGGCACCACCCCCCTAGGAAACACGTTCGAGCGACTGACGACCGGTTGAAACCTACCGCGTGCGTGAGCACACCTGCGATCTACAGGGTGGTTTTAGATGTAAGACGTTACGAGATACTATCAAGCATCTACTATTTGAAGTCTAAAATAATAGACAGATACCTATGAGCGTTTGAATACGCAAATTTTCGAATAATAGAATGCTGATTTTTTTAACAAAAATAAAGGAACGAATAATATGGACAAGCTTTCAAATATAGTTGCTCCACTGTTTGAGCTACCATTCTTCTTGCGCCTCAACCTATCATCGAATCTCTGAAACGGCATATTGAAGTAATTCGATGGTCGTATTCTCAACCACCCTGTACGATCCGCCGAACAGACGAGTCACAAGTTCGATAGCGACAAGCTTCGTCGGGGGTGAAATTAACGCTGTGCGACGCCTCGTAGCTACTTCGAGGAAGCCTCTCGCACAAACGGCGCGTAACGATCAATTATCGAGCATAACGCTCGACTGGGAATCATTACAAAGCACCGGGACGGATTTTACTACGTAAACAACGTCTTGGAGGGCGCGACTCTCGCCGTTAGTCGACGGCCGTGGACCCGATTTTCTCGAGTAGGAACTGCGGGGGTTGGCGAATTATGCGGCTTGTGGCGTCGACACTAATCCTTGTCGAAACACACCCCTTACGTGGGCGACGATGGGGGGAGGAAGGGGGCAGCGAATCGCGGTGCACAAGGGGGTGGCGAGAAGGGCCACGGGTAGACCGACGTAGACGCAATTAATGCAGAAACGGGGCGCGGACGTCGGGGGAGTTCTCGAGGAGAGGGCATCGCGTTAGCTATGCCACGCCGTGAGACGTAATGACTAATTGAGATTGGAAAAGTGGAGGGAATAATACGATCCGGGTGGTCACGGTAAAACGCACTTTTTCTTTCCTTCTCCTCCTTCGTCCTTCCGTTCCCTTCTCTGTTTCCCCGTCCCTCTTTCGTGTCGATTACAAAGGATCTCTCGCCTGCAGGCACACCAATGGAATTACGGGCCGAGTTGTCGCGACGGGATCGGATCCCCCGGCTCGATTTTAATGCAATCGATTTATCGGCGCGCTCTCGAGCGTCTCGAGTAGACGGATTTATCAATTTCTTCCGTCCGTTTTTTGGATGGGGGAAATTTGTTCGATGACGCGGCGTTCGTTCTGTCGACGGTGCGATAGGATTCATTGAACACCTCGCGAGCCCGGGAATAGTACACTGACCGCGGTTTCTCGGAACCATGCGAGCCATTCCAAGAACGTGTACACGATATTTCGTTAGTTTAGGGGTGAACTCAACGCGGCAAAGTAAACTTCCCGCAGATAGGCATCCTATTACCCAGACGCAGGAAAAAAACAGAAGCACAAAAGAAAGCCTTTTAAAGACACGTCTAATTCTATCCCCTACATCCGGTCGGCCATTTATCGCGCACAAAGCGAACATCAAAAGACATCATCCCTCGACGACCCTCAACCACGTGAAAATTCCGAAAAACACCCCAACTGGATGGCCCAAGTGGTGCTTCCACGATCCGAAACGCTTGAGCGACGTCGAAGTCCACCCTCTGTGTGACCAGCGCGAATCCAACAACGTCCCAGCCACTTCCGAGGCTTATCCATCAGCCCGGAGACAATTCCGCCGCGTGTTGCAACACGATTTGTCACGATATTGCAGCGGTGGTTCGCGGCATCGATATTGTGCCGCGGACAATCC
The DNA here is from genome assembly GCA_963971345.1 of Andrena flavipes. Taxonomy (NCBI): domain Eukaryota; kingdom Metazoa; phylum Arthropoda; class Insecta; order Hymenoptera; family Andrenidae; genus Andrena; species Andrena flavipes. The sequence goes on from OZ020481.1 coordinate 39,423,828, forward strand.
GCATCCAAGAGCTAAACAACGAAACAAGCGACCAAGCAAGCGGTGAAGCGGGGAAGGAAGGACGGAAGGACGGAAGGAAGGAAGGAAGGAAGGAAGGAAAGCAAAAGGAAAGGGGCCAGGTGTAGGGAGGCGGGTGAAACGCTGGGAGGGCGAAGCTACCGAAGTAACCAAGCCAAGAGATCTCTCACACAAGGCAGCCGTCGCGCGAGTGTTCTCCATTCGTCGGCGCTGGGCTCGTCGGCATTAAGATAATTACTTTCCAGCAGGACGTGCGCACTCATTGTTGCCTGTACCGCGGCAGAATGGCATTATGCATTGTCAGGAAGAAAGTGAGGGAGTGCTAGAACGGCTAAGGGGGTTGGCGGGGCCGTGGTTGGGGGATGGGGGTGCACCCCAGTCGGTGTACCTTAGCCCGTGGGTGGAGCATTATTCCGTCAGTTCCATGTTTCGCTATTGAAACTAGAGGTGGGTGGGGGGGGGGGGGGGGAGGGGGGTTGCTTTCCGTTCCTCGAGGAAGACTGGCGACGGGCCGAGGAGGGTGGGCCAGCATCCACCGATGTATCCAACGGCTTTATCTCACGGCGACGCCATTAATGTAATTATTTCCAGCGTGTGTTTCGTTCAGGGCCGCGAAACGTTTCGCGGGAATCGAGACTGATCAGCCGGCTGCCGCCAGCAGAAAGAAACCAAGACATCCTTGGGGGATGCTCGCGGATACCTTCGCGGCTTCCCCCTTTTCCTTTTCCCGCGTTTTGCCCCCCCCCCCCCCCCCCCCCGCCGTGCACGTTTTCGTCTACCTTTCTCGCTCGTCTCGTGCTCCATTCGTCTTGACACCACGGCATGATGATTCGTCACAGCGGCGACGAAACGTTAAAACGAGACGCGCTTGTCGGATTTGTGTCCCCCGCTTGTGCCACGATAATAATACCCTGATCTCGCGTAATGGGTTTTGCCCGCGGATTGTTGCTTCTCGATTCTTTGCCGCGCATTCGGTGGATGGGAATCGTGGATTCTTCTTCTTTGGGACTGGCATGGTTTTGCGAGCGAGTGTCGAGAGTCTCTTCTTCCTCTTTGGAAAATTGACCTTACTGGGACGGAATTTTCTTTAAATACATTATTTAGGAAGTTAGAAATTCTACTTTAAAAAATGATACTCTGATATGCAAACGTGAATTGTGGAGCTTGCAGCAAGCGGGGCGCAGCTCCATCTTTACCAACTTCGAGTAAATCAGAAAAAAACAGTTTATAAAATTATTGCTTTGACTTAACATTAAAAAGAGGACACTAATTGAAAAATGTATATTTCCATGTAATAAGTAGATCAGTGAGTCGATAAATTCTTATTTCTATTTTTGTTGAATTTTTCAAACCTGGAGATGCCCAACACAAAATTTTTACACAAAACAGTAACGTGTACAGGTTCAAAATTTCCAATAAATCGCTCATTTATTATCGGAGTTGCCTGAAAAACTGTAAAAATACGCTTGCACCCTTCTTGCTGCAAGGTCCTCAATTGATTTCTACTGCTTCTTGTTAGGCGCGAAGTTGCCTCCCTTTGAGACAGGTATTTTAGATAGTAACCTCGTCAGGATGACTGACTGTCAAAATTCTGGTAGAATTCTGGTATTTGGAAAATTGTAGGAACAGCTATGCGAGGAAACTAAATTCAATGTGAAAAGTTGAATTGTCTGGGAAAGGGTAAAAATTTCAGTTCACCTTGCATCATGTCCATAGCTGGTACTTTCGTCGAGGAAGATGGCTTTGGGTTTGTGCCCAGGCCAGATCGCAATAAGCACAACAGGCCGCTTAATATTGTCAGAAGGTACAATGCAATCATCGGTGCATGTCAGGACGAACATGTCTTTATCGTTACTTTTCCACTTACCATCGAATCTTTTAAGGAACTGCTATAAGAAACTGTGCCTTAGGTATACACTGACCAACAACCACAAAGCATCGGTGCAAGTGATATCTTGGGGCGCTGGCATCCAGTCTATCAAAGTTCCAAATAAATCAGGAGTTTTAGGCGACGTTGTTTTAGGCTTCGATGAAATGGATGGTAAAAAGTCCTACTAGAGCAAAATCAATTGGCCACTTGTCTCAATTCTTAATACAAACTATAAGACATCGACCACCGTGTCGTCTTGGAGGATTCGTAACATTCGTGAAAATATAATCAGGGTATTTGAAGAATAGGTACATAGGGAGCATAATCGGACGAGTGGTGAATCGAATCTCGCGCCGATGCGGATGCGGATGGAACGTCCAGGACGACTGTAGCAATTTCAACGAAGGCTTCTTCGGATTCGACAACGTCAATTGGCAGTCTTTCGTGCTGAACAAGCAAGTGGTGCGAAAGTTACCGTAAACGAGCAGTCTCGTACAATTTCAACGAGAGTTACTTGATCAATTAATTTCGAGCGATCTCTTTCCTTGAAAGCGAAATTCAGTGGCCTGCTATACTGATTAAACAGGTGATGTCCCATTTGAGCCGAGCAAACAGCGAAGGATATCCAGGAGATATGTTGACGCAGGTCAAATACTCTTGGACGGATGATAACCAGCTTCGTATTAACATTCGCGCGACTGCAACGCAGCCAACGCCCGCTAATATCACTACTAATTGTCTGATGAACCTTGCTGGACACGTACTCTATCATAATCATCTAATTCGCATATCGAAACAGTATTTCTATATCCTTCCATTGATCTCTCCTATGTTTTTAGCTTCTTATAACCGTGACCTCCCATTTTTTATGATTGCAGGCCACTGGTCCAAGTGAATTAAAGAAGCACGTGGTCTCCATTAACGCCGGAAGTTGGACGTTCGCCGACGTAAAAGACAATTTACCGACAGGTGCTATATATCCGGTTGATCATACAGTCTACGATCTACGTTTACCGACACAGTTGACCAAGAACCAGCTTTACGTCGTACCTGGGGGTGGTTACAACCAGAATCTCTGCATTACGAGTCCCAGCTGCTGGTCGTATCGTTTCCACGCTAGGTAAGTCAAGGAAAATTCAGGATCGAATATGTACTCTGTTTAGTGAGAGCAACTGAATATTTTTAGCAACACTCTAAACTTCGAAGGCCTTTTATTGACTTCGCAGTACTGTATTGCAAACTGAGAATTAATTCCTCCTAGAAATGGGACGGTAAAGGGAAAATCGTGAAAATCCTTTTCTAGGAGATCAATATTTTCTAAGGTTCATCATTTAATTGATTGCCTGTTACATTCCCTTGACATCCCTTCACTTTCTATCAAAGAGTTTTGCACCCTGACTCGGGAAGGACCCTAGAAATATACTCGAATCAACCAGGTCTGCAGTTTTCCACTGGGAACGATTTGCCAGACCCGGATCTTGTTTACCAACCCGATTTCGAAGACTACTGTGGGGACGACAACGATGTTAGACCGTTAAAATTTCACTGTCCGATCGAGATCTCTGGAAAGGTTGGATATTTTGAATGTATTCCGTTGCAGGGCATTGATAGGGAGCAAAGGGAAATTTGGGGGAAGGACGGTGTCCGATACCGAAGACACGGTGGATTCATTGTGGCGCCACAAAACTATCCCGACGCTGTTAACGACAGCGATTTTCCTTTTTGCATGCTCTTCCCTGGCAAAGTTTATACTCACGACATGACTTACAGATTTGGGTTACTTTCGCACTGTTAAATATCTGAATATCATTTAGCTTCTTGAAGATACGAATATTTTAATTGAACTTACTCGAGATAACTAACTTTGCTCGCACTAAGGTCAATGAACAAACTCGACTCCTAAATTTATAATACATATATTTATGAACCATCTCGGCTGGAATAATCTTCGCTTCCTTGCTAATTGTACAAAACTATCCGAAACGATCTCTATTCACATATTCATCGTAATAGCAATCGCGTACGTGACCCTTTAGTACTCAAACCACTAATTAAGGCTGCACAGCGATTGCCTCTAATTAAATTGTACATACTATCGTGTCGATTAACGTAACTATCCTTACGTAATTCTCTTTTAATTGTCGCGAAGGCACTTCGTTCGACGGTGCAGCGAAAACTGTGGACAGGATCTCGATCGATCGTAGTTCATGCTTCCTGCACCGTTCTGTATCGATTCGTCTCGTTACCTGCTAAGTTGTCCATAAACGTTTATAAATATATAAAGCTATATCTGTGTATGTGTACAATCCTCCGTTTACTTAGGCTTAATAGAAAAGTTCATTTTTTTTTTGTACATCCCTAGAGTGTTATTTCTACGTATTTATTATGTATCGTATGTTATTGCGGGCGGTAAAAACTTATGGCAGAGATTCTCAAGGCAGTTTCATGTTTTCACGTGTTCCTCCCTCGACTAAGAGTTAAGCTTAAATGACAAAGGGGGGTGTAAAACAGACAAGGCAAAGGCAGTGTTAGAAAAGGATCAGTTGCAACTGCGACGCAGCGATATTCTTACCTAAAGGGAAAAATAATAAGAAGGCAATGATTTGGCAGTGGAACGACACAAGTCTGCTTACGAATGAACACAAATTTAAAGCATCCGCGGCTTCTCCTCAAGATTGACCTAATTGAACAAAAAGATCGTGTTTGTAATACTCAGCCCTGCGAACTCTCGCCCCATTTCGGATCGCTTTCATTCCGGTGTCCTGCGTTGCAATGAGGAAATTGACTAATAGAACCGAAACATTGAACCCTAAACGCTTTACTCCGTCACTATTACGTGAACTTTGAAGGTGAGAGGCCTCTCCCAGACTTCGTTTTCCTCGGTGGTGCCGTTTCTCGATCGTCCGTGGATCACCAGCCTGAATTGTCCGGGCTCCTTCAATCGACTGCGGAAATGTAGCGCCCAGATTCCGTACTCATTCCGAATTTCGAAGTAATCGTCGTCGTTGCCTCGGGCTATCCTGTACTCCATGTCTTCGTCCTGCAAAACAGCCAAAAGGAACTGTGAAATTGTCAACGTTGGAATCTACTTCGAGCCCTCGTCGAAGCACGATAGCCTCTCTGAGTATTTAACTCCACATCCCTACACCTTGATTCTAATTAACAGAAATTGGAACTCTTTAAGCAACCTTGATAGCCGGCTGCAGTTTAATGATTCTCATTCGGTGCCTGGTCTGTCGCAGACTGATCTTCAGAATATATTCCTCGCCATGATGATGCCTCTTCGCCCTCCTCGTGAATCGCTTCTTCATGACTTCCCTTCGTTGCGTAATAAGTTCCTCATCCACGGATCTATTTCGTGCGCTCCTTGTGTGTCTTCCTTTACCATTAACCTTTCGAACACGTTATTCGATTTCATCGTTGCATTTCAAGTAAGAAGGGAAAGTAGAAGATATGCGGAACGATATGGTGGAAGGGAGAAATTCTTTAAGTAGAATACCTTGCAAGAGAAGCAACCCTCCGTCGATATCGTCTTATCATCCGCTGGTGGTATGTGATAAGGATCTGGATTGATCACGAAGGTTGGCGCGTTGCTGATGTCCTCGCCATAGTGTCCCTGCGATAGTGGGTTTATCGTTGACAGACAGTGGCCCTGATCGAATAAAATTAGAATATATTAAAGTTGTTTTTGATATTTTTAAAATCAGAATTATTCTCGTCAAGGTTCACTTAAACGATTCACGGACCTGTCCAATTCGCTGGTAGCCAGTTGGACATCCGCAACTGAAACCGCTTGCTCCATTTGGAGTGCACCCGAATGCACACGGGCTACCGATGCACCCGGCGCTCACCTAAATTTGTTAAATCTTCCTTTCTTACTTGGCCCTTTAAACTTATGAAACAACTCGAAGTACAAAATTCAAATTAAGAGTGGATTATTGAAATGAAACTGAAGTGGACATGGATTATTCGTAGCATAGAAGTTAAAAATCACCTGAACACAAATTTGCAAGTTACTGTCGAACTGATAGCCATCTGGGCAACCACATTTGTAGCTGCCAATCGTGTTGATGCAGGTGTTATCTCCGCATGGTGACGTGCTACACTCGTTTTCGTCCATGCACTGATTGTAATAAAGGTGCTGAACGAACCCGTCGGGACATCCACAGCGATAGCTTCCCATGAAGTTCTATGAATCCCATTCGCGATAAAAGCCAGTGAAATCGTTCTATAAAAGGGGCGAGTATTATCTAAATAAATGGCACAATTCTACCTGACAACCATGGTCACACGTCGCGTCATCGGCACACTCGTTTTGATCGACGCAGAATCTTCCTGACGGATCGATCTTGAACCCTCTGGGGCATATACACCGGAAGCTGCCCAAAGTGTTGACGCAGGTGCCTGGTTTGGGACAAGTTCCAGCTTGGTCGCACTCGTTTATGTCTGTAGAAGCACAGAATTATGAGGCACTTTACTGTCACTGCTTACTACTTTCTTGGATGTTTGATAACGAATTCGTACTAATTACGAACCGTGACAAGCATCGCCATCCTGATTGTAACCCTCTTGGCAGCCACAAGTATAGCTGCCCTGGGTATTGATGCAGTTTTGTTGACACAAATGATTCCCAGTCGCGCATTCGTCGAGGTCTCTGCAGCTGACGCCGTCGGGGTTCAGGATGAAGCCAACTGGGCAGGAACAGATGAAACTTCCTTCTGTGTTCTGGCAGTTGTACTTGCAGGGCTTCGGCGTTAGCTCGCATTCGTTTATGTCTGCGCGTTGAAATTCAATACACAAGTGAATCTTAGCTACCGTGTACAGTGAGAATGGGTGTGATTTTCCGTCTCAAGATCGAAATGTTCGTGTGAAGCCTAGTTTCCGAGGGAAAGTGCTGGAATACTTGCCAACGCATTGAGTTCCAGACTTGTCAGCCTTGTAGCCCTTATTGCAAACGCATCTGTAGGAACCAAGTGTATTGATGCACAGTCCGTTGTTACATAACCCAGGAATAGTTCTGCATTCGTCGATGTCTGAAAGAAGGGAATTTCCAACTCAGAATGTGTAAAAGGGATCTTCTGCTTGAGGACCATCCAGTTTTTTCTTTCCCATAGCAGTACCTTGTCCAGTCACAGAGAAGCCTTTGTCCAAGCAGAGCTCGTTGTAATTCTCCGAATCCTTGGAGGGGCAAATTTCACAGTGAGGTCCCCAGGCAGCGCCCATCGTGCAGCAACAGTCTGCTTTGGTCACTGTCTTCAAGTCTAATGTTCTCGCGGTGCACCTTCCTCCGATCGTTTGTAAGAAACAGTAACCCATCCTGCGATCTAGATGCAAATCAAATTTTCAGCCCGAATCTATCTTTATTTAACAATCTGCGGACGTTTCCCCGCCAGTACCTATGCAAGATTTGCCATCTTGACTCTGTTCGAAGCCATCGTAGCAGAGGCACTGATAACTGCCCTCCAAATTCACGCAACGACCGTTTCGACACAGGCCCGAGTTGATCGAGCATTCGTTGACATCCTTGCACTCGTCCGTCATGCCGATCTGCTGGTAGCCAGGTGGACAGATGCACATGAACGACCCAATCAGGTTCTTGCACTGATACTTGCAGTTGTTCGCTGGTGTACCGCACTCGTCCACGTCTGAAACAATGATGAGGCATCTTAGTTGCACAAAGTCTGTGTGAACGAGGATTCTCTCAAAGCCGACGAAGCTGCACATCATCCAAAGTCAAATGCACCGAAAGCTTAAGAAGATGTTACGGAACATACCTATGCAGTGGCGTGCATCAGGGGCCAAAGTGTATCCATAAGGGCAAATGCACCTAAACGAACCAAGTGCATTGTGACACCTGAAGGCGCACTGATTGCCAAGTTCCAGGCATTCATTCACGTCCTCGCAAATCTGATTCACCCCAGGTGTGAATCCCTCGTTGCAGGAGCATTCGAAGCCTCCGTCGATGTTCGTGCACGTCCCATTGCCGCATATATTCTGAATGTTCTGACATTCGTTGTTATCGATGCATCGTCTCCCACTCGCGTCCAGAACGTATCCTGAGGGACACTCGCACCGGAAGGAGCCGTCGGTGTTTATGCACTCGCCACCAGAACAGGCATCTTGCATGAAGAGGCACTCGTTCAGGTCGATTCCAGTGTCGTCTCTGCCTGGTCCCTCGGGGCACAGTCTCCTGAACTCCTCTGGATAGAGTCAGAGCATGATAGTCAGTCAGTTTGACTAATCTTTTGAAGCCAGTGGTGCACCAGGTCTTTGAAACTAGATATTTGTATCAGAAGGGTATTTCAATCTATTTACCGCTACTTTCGAAGGGACACTGCTCGCAATATTTTCCCCAAGCTTTCCCCATCGTGCAGCAGCAATGCTTCTTCGTCATCCCACCTGCCCGAGGATAGGAACATCGTCCTCGAGTGTAGCTGTCGTAACAAGATTCCTCCCTCACATCGATGCACCTCATCGAATTGGGTTTGTCGCTCAATCTGAATCCAACTGGACACTCGCAAATCACTCCGCCGTCGGTGTTGATGCAGTGACCGTTCTCGCAAATCCCTTGGGTCTCCACGCATTCATCCACGTCTACGAACACAAATTTCATTCGCATTGGTTGATAGCTTGGCGTGTCTGAAATTCCTTTCGTTCGTTCGGTGTTTCAATGAAGCGTTTCACCTACCAACACATTTCTTCCTGGTGTGATCCAACTCGTAACCAAGTGGGCATGTGCATATGTACGATCCCATTAAGTTTTGACACTTCCCTGGTGGTGGACAGAGTCCAGGTACCTGACAGAATTGTTTGTTGCCTTAAGGGATGTTAATTTCGACTGGCCGGAGAAAGCTTAATGCTCTTTTCAAAAGTTTTCATCATCGATGAAAGAAGATGTTGTTAGGGTATTGGTCTCTAATTGATCCTTGACTTACCTCACGGCACTCGTCGATGTCTCTGCAATGCTGGCCATCCTGAGCCAACACATATCCATCAGCGCATTCGCAATTGAACGCACCGATCGTATTTCGACATCTTCCATTACGGCAAAGGAAGGGCATGATTCGACACTCGTCGATGTCTATCTCACAATTTGCACGTTTTAATTATCTGCACTGGCATTAGGGAACAAATGTATTTAACTTTTCAATAACTCACCAGCACAATCGTTGTTGGGGCTGAGCTTGAATCCCTGGTAACAGATGCATTTGTAAGATCCAAGGGTGTTCACGCAAGTCCCGTTATTGCAAATGTTCGGATTCCGCTGGCACTCGTCAATATCCACGCAATTGTCTCTATCTCGCGTCAATGCAAAGCCAAGATGGCAGACACATTGGAAACTGCCTTGTAAGTTGTTGCAGGCACCGCTGTTACAGATTCCAGGCCTTTCGTAGCACTCGTCGATGTCCACGCAATCTCGTTGACTGAGTCCGAGCTTGTATCCAGCTGGGCAGTCGCACTCAAAGTAGCCTTGCTTGTTTATGCACTGGGCATTCCCGCTGCAGGGATTTGGTATCTGTAGAATAGAAGCAATTTTTGAAGAAGACCTACGGGGATCTTTTAGAATCGTAGAAAAGTCTGTCCCAAGGTATCACCAAAGAAAATTTATACTATGCGCAAAGTTCTTCACCTGTAGACACTCGTTCTCATCGATACACTGATGAGAATCTTGATCATAGACGTATCCTCGATCACACTGGCACTCGAAGCTGCCAGGAGTGTTCACGCAACGACCGTGAGTGCACATAGTTGGCATCAGAGAGCATTCGTCGATTTCTTCGGTGTGATTTGTTATAGGGTTCATTATTTGACCGGGTACCATGCCACATAGAATCTCGTGCTCGCCTGAAACAAGAGTATTTATTTGCCTGTATGCACGTGTACTATTTAATTTCAATGAAATTCTCGAGAGTTGGAAATCGTCTGCTCTTACGAGTCCTTTCAGCAGGACACTTCTCGCACGGACTACCCCAAGCAGCTCCCATGGAACAGCAGCACAACATTTTCGTTTGTGGATGCAGCATGGGGTTGAAGCATTCACCGGATTCGTATCCAAGATAGCACGATTCCTTCCTCATATCCACGCATTCCTCTGATAAAAGTGAACAATCCGATTATTAATGAACTCTGTGAATACGATTACTTATTCGAAGATGGAGCAAAATTGACGCACTTCCGCCTGGCATTGCCATGTATCCCTCCGGGCACTCGCAGTGGTACTTTCCTTGGTCGTTGATGCAGTATCCTACGCCACATATTTGTGGGTGTAAAGCGCATTCGTTTATATCTGCAAAGAGTATGGAATTAAAAGGACTTGTAACATCAACTATCGTTATCCTGAAACATTACCAATGCAGCTCGTCTTAGTATCGTCCAAGATGAAGCCCTCGTCGCAGGAGCACATGAAGCTACCGAAAGTATTGGTACAGTGTCCGTTTTGACAGATGTTCTCGTGCTCCTCGCACTCGTTGATATCCTCGAGGATGACGGTGATCCTATTAGGTCTGTAGCCAGGTCCGCCAGGACACAATTCCTCGAACTCTTTCGTTCCAACTTGAGGACACTCCTCGCAATTATTACCCCATGCATTGCCAACACTGCAGCAGCAAGTAGCCTTGGTCACTGCAGAGGCCATGTCGAAGATACATTGCGGCTTTCCAGTGCCATGTTCGAAGCCAGTGAAACAGAACGATTCCCTTCTATCTATTGTTTAAAAGCACAGAAAGCTTCAGTATCATTTGTCACTCCTTATCTTCCAGTAGCTTCACTTTCCAAAGATCACTCACCAACGCAAGCGTTCCCAGCCTCCACCAGATCGTAGTTAGGTGGACACTTGCACACGTACTTGCCCTGAGTGTTTATGCAAGTACCATACTGGCACGACTGCGGATTCTCGCATTCGTCAATGTCCGTGCAGTTACCACCAGAGCCATCCAATTTATACCCCTCGTGGCACTCGCAACGGAACATGCCGAAGATATTCTCGCAGCGTCCAAACACGCACAGATTGCTGAACATCTCGCACTCGTTTATGTCCACGCACGTCTGCTCGTTATTCTCATCGGGGTGCATGAAGCCCATCTCGCACTCGCAGCGGAAAGAGCCGGGGTAGTTGAGGCAGTGGCCGTTCTCGCAGAGGGTGTTGTCGTTCGCGCACTCGTCTATGTCCTTGCAATTGTAACCATCGCCCCTGAAGCCGGCGTCGCAGACACACTGGAATATTTAGGAAAGCCTTTCTAGTAGTCAGCTTCCAATGGAGTTTCACCGAAAATATCCACCTGCACTTTACCTTGAACGACCCCTCAGTGTTGATGCACTGGGCATTAGAGTCGCAGCCTCCGTTGTTGGTCAGGCACTCGTTGATGTCCCTGCACTCGATCCCATTACCTACGAAGCCCTCGTGGCAAGTGCACTCGTACGAACCTTGAGTGTTCTGGCACTCGGCGAATTCGCTACAGGTGTACGCGTTCAGGAGACACTCGTCGTCGTCGGTGCAACCAGAGCCTGCGTCCGGTTTCACGGAATACCCCTCTTCGCAGCGACAGTTGAAGGAGCCGATGGTGTTGTAGCATTCGCCGTAGCCGCAAATGTGGGGCTGCGTCGAGCATTCGTCCACATCTGGGAATATGTAACGTCCGAGAAATATTTATTGCACGCAGATAGAGATAATGATAAAGATTTCAGAGGCAATGCAAATTTTGGTGGGAATTTTGTGGAAGATGAGTTCTGAAATAGTTACGGGTTAGAATACATGCTGATTAATCTTGATGAGATCTACTGATTTTGTCAGGACATAGAGTGTTTCTTTTGTACCTATACAAGAAACTCCATCCTTCCCAGGCAGCAGTCCATCCGTGCAAGTGCAGATGTAACCGCCAGGAATGTTGCTGCACTTGCCACCATTGCAAATCCGTGGATTCTCTTTACACTCGTCGACGTCCACGCAAGATCGACCGTCGAGATTCAGCGCCATTCCGATGCTATTATCAAAAAGATCGCAAAAGTTACGCTCCATACTTTGGATACGAAGTTCTTCGCTCATCGTCTCGATGATATTTAGAATGACTCACTTGCAGGAGCAAGAGAAACTGCCAGGCGTGTTCAAGCAGATATCCTCGCAGCCTCCATTGTTCGTTGCGCATTCGTTTATATCTTCACAGTGGGACTTCAATCCAGTTTGCTGGTAGCCATCGTCACAAATGCACTGATAAGTACCCATCATGTTCTCGCAGACGCCGTTCGAGCAGATTCCACTGGTTCTCGAGCACTCGTCGATATCCTTGCAGGATTGCTTGTCAGGGCCTAGCTCGTGTCCAGGTGGACATTGGCACTTGAAACTGCCCTCGGCGTTAATGCAGGTCCCTCCTCGACATAATCCTGGTGTTTCCTCGCATTCGTTTATGTCTGAAATTTGTGATATTTCAGGATTAATCGAGCGTGAGGCGTTCTTTCAAATTGGTACTTCTTTCAAGTTTTCGTGCTTCCTTGTTATAGACTTTAGTGCCACTTACCCATGCAAATTTTCATTATATCGCTGCTACGATACCCAGGGTTGCAATCGCATTGAAAGTGACCAGGGGTGTTCCTGCACGTGCCGTTTCCACACACACCGTGCATAATCTCGCACTCGTCGATATCTGTATAAAAATAATTAAAATACCTTCGACTATCTATCGATCTAACCAGTGACGCATCTACGCCACTTACCATTTCACCTTTCATTAATCAGTAATCAAGTAATCAAGGCATGCAGTGACTCACCATTACACTTGATCCCATGCTCGTCCAGAGCAAAGCCTTGGTTACACTTGCAACTGTAACTGCCGACAGTGTTCTTGCACCTTCCATTCAAGCACATCCCAGGAAACTCGATGCACTCGTTGATGTCCTGCTTGTCTGTGAAACCGTCTCCCCTAGGGCACAGCTCATTGTGCGTATGTGTTCCTGGTTTCGGGCAAGACTCGCACCTCTCGCTTCCCCAGGCACGGCCCACGGAACAACAGCAGAGACTTTTGGAAAACTGACCCTCGATGGGGTTCGCGCACTGCCCATGGCGATATTCCATGAAACAAGTCTCTTGCCTCGTGTCTATGCACGTGGTATCTGAGCAAATGGACAAAATACGCTGTAGAAAGATTACGGTGAATAGAATAAAAATGGGTGGTTTCATATTTTATCAACAAAACTCACGCGCTGCATCTAACGTTAATCCAGGAGGACACTCGCAGCGATACGATCCATCGGTGTTGACGCAGGTACCACCACCCTTGCAAATGCCGCTGTTCAATTCGCACTCGTTTACGTCCACGCAGTCCTTCCCACCGAATTTCGCGTACCCCTTGGAGCACTCGCACAGAGAGTGCTCGCAAATCTCGCAAGGACTGCCCCAAGCGACTCCCACGGAGCAACAGCACTCTGTTTTCAATGCCAGTCGTGGCAAATTGTTCTCGCATCGGCCCTCGATCATTTTGGTCCAGCAGGAACCTCTCCTGTTGTCTAAGGCACATTTCCATGATTTCGATATGGAAGCTCAATCATGGGAACGAGTGTTTCGAGGGACTCAGTCGCCTCGGACTATTCTAAATTGTCAGCAATTCTTTATACCCATGCAAATGTGGCCAGTGTGGTCTAGAACGTAGCCAGGGGAGCATTCGCATTCGTAGGAACCCTGACTGTTCAGGCAGATCCCGTTCAAGCAGACATCTGGCCCCAGTTCCTCGCATTCGTCGATGTCTTCGCACATGTGATTCTCTGTATTGAACCTTGTGCCGCTTGGGCAGATACACTGTTTCACGAGAATTCTTATTATACAACGAATAACTAAATTTCACTTGTAACTACTTGCCTGGAAGCTGCCAGGGTTGTTTCTGCACTGGCCACCGCTGCACAAAGACTCCTCCAATTCGCACTCGTTTATGTCACTGCATACCTTACCTGTGGCGTCCACTTCGTAGCCACTGTCGCAGATGCAACGATAAGTTCCCATGAGATTCTCGCAGCCACCGTTCACGCAGATGTTGGGATTCTGTGCACACTCGTTGATGTCTGTTTCGACAAGAAATGATCATGTATTCGAGAGAATCCCCGTGATCCTAGCTTCTCGTTCAGTTACCGTCTCCATTGTAAGTCATTCCAGCTCCATGCGGGCACAAGGCATCGAATTCACTGCTACCAGGAAGTGGACAGGCTTGGCAGGTGCTTCCCCAACCCATAGGTTGTCCGAGGATCACGGTGCAACAGCAACAACTCGATTTTGTTACTGCTGTCGAGGTAGGATTTGAACACTGCCCGTCTCTGTACTGCGAGTAGCACAAGTCCCTCCTTGTGTCTGACAAAAGTAGTTTTAGTGCAGATTAATTCATTTTCTCGGATGTCTATCAACTCGGTACTTCGGTATAAATAAGTCGGAAAATGAGTTATCCAGAAGCAATGATTAATTAGTTATATGGGAAGGGAAAGTTGACACCAACCTAAGCAAGATCTCCCATCTGGTCCCAAGTTGAATCCAGGATGGCACTCGCACCGGAAGCTGCCAGGAGTGTTGGTGCAGCGACCATTTTGACACGGTCCGCTAAGGCACTCGTCGATATCTAATTAACGATCAATTTTTCAGTTGATACTATTGAAAGCTTAGCCTCGTTGTATGTGTATATTTCACCTAATATCTTAAGACTACACTCTCAATATTAGTTGAAGATCTTTGATGGAAAAACAAGCTGCTATTCGTAACACCCACCAATGCAGTGGCTTTGATCAGGTCCAATCCGGAAGCCAGAATCGCAAACACACTTAAAGGAGCCCTCCATGTTCACGCACTTGCCATTTTCGCACATCCCACTTGTGGAACATTCGTCCATGTCCACGCAGAATGTGTTGTCGCGCGAGGGGGTGAATCCAGATTGGCAAATGCAATGGTACGATCCGGGGGTGTTCTCGCATCTGCCGTTCAAGCATATCCTTGGATTGTCCGCGCATTCATTGATATCTGCGCACAAGAACTCGATTATTTTAATTCAAAAGAAGAAATCCACGAGCATTGATCCCGTCACTCGATAAAAATACTGAAACCTACCGATGCAAGTATTTTTCGTAGGCGACAACGTGTAACCATCGTTGCACTTGCACTTGAAGGATCCATTCATGTTGGTGCAATGTCCGTTGTTGCACATGCCCGTGTCCTGGCACTCGTCGTGATCTGTGGAAGAAATTATAACACCTAGGTGACTGGCAGTCATGATTTTGCATTATACTTTAACGATTCAGCGTTTAAGATTGAATACTTTTAAGGGGCGAACTACAGTCACCTCTCTATGCCCAACAGTGGATTGTAAAGTTACAATTACCAGTGCAATATCTGCCCCCTCCCGACATGACGAATCCAGGTGGGCACTGGCAAGTGAAACTGCCTTCGAAATTTTGGCAAGTGCCACCCTGACAGTAGTCCAATTGACACTCGTCGATATCCTCGCATCTGCCAGCCTTCTTCACGAATCCGGGATAACAGTCGCACTCGTATCCGTCCTTGGTGTCGATGCACTTCCCGTTTCCGCAAATGTCCGGACGCAGCACGCACTCGTTTATCGCGGTGATCGGCTGCAGTTGTTGCAAGCAGAGCCTGTTGTAATCGTCTATAATTGAGTAATAACACGGATCCTGTTACTCCCAGTTACCGTTACCACCGTCCCCCGTTATCTCCCGGGGGCCTTGATAAGCTCAGCTTCAATTTGGAAATCCGATGCACTGCATCTTTATCAAAGATTCGTTTCTTATCTTTCGTAAAGGATTCGACGATCTACGTACCACTTCCAAGATTGGGACAAATGTAGCACTCGTCGCCCCATCCTCGCCCCATGTTTTTGCCGCAACAGCAATCCTTCTTGCTCAGTCTCATTGCCAATCGATTTTTGCATTGACCGACCCTGTTCACTGACGTGTAACACAATCCTTGCCTCCCATCTGTAATTTTATTAACCAAGAATCGAAGAACCGATTAATGAACTCCAATTTTTTTCGAGTAGTAGAGTCTTCAACTCAACTCTCGCTTGGTCTTCAATGAAAATATTCATAATTTTTAATGACTTTACCAATACAGTATCTTCGATCCTGGCTCTGAATAAATCCCGGATTGCACATGCAGTAGTAGCCACCGTTTGTATTTATACATCGTCCATCGGCGCAGATACCTTCCTCCTGACACTCGTCTCTGTCCTTGCATGCATTCGTCTCGGGATCCCTGGCTTGTCCCTCGGGGCACTCGCAGGTGAACGAACCAGGCGTGTTCACGCACTTTCCACCCTCGCAGAGTCCTGGTATTGCTTCGCACTCGTTTATATCTGGCGATTTTTTTTTAACATGTACCGAGGTCCAAAATACAAACACGAAAGTGGGAGTTGTGCCTGATGCGATTGGTAGTGGAGGTGTTGGATGGCCGTATACCTTCTGTTTCGACTATAATTACTCACCAACGCACTGGCCTTGGTTGGTCTTCAAGTGTCCCAACTCGCAATCCAACCTGGCGGGGCACCTTTCGCAAGGGTGGCCCCAACCCTTGCCCACGGTGGCGCAGCACAACTGCCTCGTGCAAACCACACCTTGAAGATTCGCCAAGCACTGCCCATTTTTCACTTTCGTGTAGCACGGACCAGTCCTGTGGAGATAATTAATGAAGAAAAGGTCCCTCTTAAATCTATTGGAATATTGAAAGAAGGTGTAATTGTTCACCTGTAATCGGTTTCGCAGCGTCTTCCGGTGTATCCGTAGATACAAGCGCAACGATCTGGACCGATGCATCTTCCTTGGTTCAAGCATGGCTCCCGGCAGATTGCTGTTTTATTAAAGTGCCATCAATCACGCGAAGGATTTAAATAAGGTGGAAATGTGGAAAAGCTATAAGTCGATTCTTTGGCAACTCACGTTCGTTGCAGAATTCTCCTTGATATCCGTTTCGACACTGGCATCTGCCATCCACGCAGTTGCCATTAATGCAATGCGCCCTACACCTGCCAGATTCTCCCCTGTCTAACGCATTACCACTCTCATGCGTGGAAGCTGTTATAAAAGAAAAACGGATCATAGCGGAGGAGAGAAATTAAGCAGTGAATTGATTTTATTAGTGACTATGGTACTAAAAGGCTTCGGAAGATCTAGTCACCTTTGGTTTGACTGCTACTGCAAGACGAGGACACGCTGCCACCCTCGCACAGACAAATATTCGGCCGAATGCATCTGCCCAATGAGCCGCATCGCCTGGTGCACACAGCTAAAAAAGCCATTCGTTTCTTCTACTCACGCAATTTTCACCAAGCTCACCCTCACACCCTTCCATACTTCAAGTTCATAAAAATACACTTGCAGGCATAAAACAACGCCAGAAGTAAGAATCTCTCACGACTCCGATACAACGAACTCAAAGACCTATAGGTACTCAACCAAATTACCAACAGAGAAGACAATGCAATCAACAGGAAGCACGTAACAGGCCATTAAAGCAATTTCGCCCGAAGAGTCGATGATCGTGTCTTATGAGCGCCAATTCGTCGGTTGCGCAATTGCGCGATGATAATCGTAACTGAGAATCCACGTTCGATGGCGGGTGTTCCTTTTCCGGGGCGGTCGGATAACGGACGTTAAAATCGAGTGTGTGCACTCGAGGTAGATGGACGTTTATGAGGTCATGCCCAATTACAGGCGTGTAGACTGACACGTTGGAAAATTATGATCGAGGTTTAATTGGAAATTGGCGGAGCCCGTACTTACGAATCACGCAGAGCCCTGTCTCCAGTTTCTTCGTCCAGCCCGGGCAACAGTAATTCTTGTACCTTGACCTGCACACGTTCGGCCTAGAAAATTACGTGGACACGTTGTACTCCTTTCTTGATTGGAGATCGATGGTAGAATCAGGATAATAAGAGCATTTTTAGATAAAGAGGGTTGGCTTTAATATTCTCCACTGAAGCATGGGCGAATTTTCTACCGACCAATGTTGTGGAAGAATCAAAAAATGAATCTTCTTCTTTTCTATGGAAGCCTCGCGAGGGAAAGTTCCAAAGTGATGGCCATTGATTATTACTCATCTTTGCAAGGTGTGTGGCCCACGAAACTCAAAGGGTAGGTTTGCCAGAAAAAGAGCCACCCTCGTTGTTTCACAGGATTTTCACACGTCTCGCTGTTATGTGTCTCACGGTTGTCGCCCAAAGATCCGCGATTCCGCGCGATAAGGTTGAAACGGGGTCGCGGCGCTATCAGGAGGCGGAAACGCGACTTTTTTTCCCGCTGGAGCGCGGTGTCGTGCCGCGCGCGCCGCGCGCAAGAACCACCGTGAAACAGAAAGAATGGGAAGAGAACGTGTGGTGTGCCACCTCGGAACAAGGCGGCCATTCACATCGAGCGACTCGTAATTAACGTCAGCTGCTATAGGCAGCCTCTAAGTACATCCACTTACGCGCCTCGGCGCCGCGTCGGCGTATTTACGCGCCTGTAAACGCGACCCCCTTTTTTTTAATCCTGCTCGAAGATCGATCGCGATGGAAATTTCGAAATCATCGACAGAACCGATTCGAGTGGAGCAAAACGAGCAGCGACAAAGTATGCAGTCGGTAGACGAGAAGTTTAACGGGTCTTAAGTGCGATCGACTCGAGATCAGAGGCCTCTCAAGAGCTGACTAAAATAAGCTGAAGATCGAGTGTGATGAATCGAAGATTCAACAGCACGTTGCGGGCTGTCGATCTTTCAGGTGTAGGATTTGTTACAGAGATCCTTGTAAATAACGATTGGGGGATCACTGGTTTGCTTTGTTCACGAATGACATCAGATACTTGTTGCATTTGGTGTAGGGCACTTATCACAAGCTTCCCCCCTTGTTATCTTGTAAGATGCCAGGGAACGCTGCAGCACGATAACGGGAGCAGTTTGTAAGAGGATATCAGAGTGTACACGATTATCGTGCCATCAAACACCGCTAATTTTAACCCCCTTAAAGCTAACACGAGCTTGGATGCAGCATGTATGTTAGCATTCTTAATTGCGTATAAAAAAGCGATACGAAAGAGCAAAAAGTGGAGCGAGCAGGAAATAATGCGCGTAGCTCGGTGTTGCTTAAGAAAAATCATGAAAAGAGAAATGAGCGCAAGGTGTCGCTCATCGGGAACGACTAAAAGCGATAGTGATTGATTTTTATCGTTGGGATTAATTGGAAGATTATAGTTTACCACGAGTCAGGAGACCACCGAGAATTATTATCGTCGAAAATTACGCGAAAGTAGCTATCCAGTCTGTTCCAGGCAATCTCTATGCAGATCAGCGGCCGTTTCGGGGATTGGTTCATTACCAATTTGGAAATCGGCTCATTATATCGCGGCGTAATCGTATCAGCGAGGTGTAATTTTAACACCCGCCCTAATGATACCCTTTCTTAACAAGGTACAAGGTGAAATCAATGTTGCTAGATTGATGTCTTCTTCTGAAGCCTAGCGACTTCTCAGATATACGGATAAGTACACCGCGAAGTCCTTCGTATCCACTTTGAAGCATTCCGTGGCGTCCTCATTTCGCAATAATTTAATAATTCAATAATTCCTCAATAATCCCCGTTTCCTCCCAGATAAACAGACAATTGTGGCAATTACGGCTTGCAACGAGACTACGCCGATTCCCCGTGAAATCAACACCCTCCCGACATCCTCCTAATTATCAAAGGCAGAGGATAATAAACGGCACAATAAATTTCTATCATAACCCGTTGATATTATCCCCGGCTGGTTTCGTAATATCGCGGTCTGGCCTCAATAGCCTCCTTTAATCTCCCGATGGTGTCTTTTAATTTAAGAGACCGTAAATAATGGCCCCTCGCTGTTTGCCCTACCTAATTCCTTCCTCCGTTTTTTCCGTGCTGCTGCGATGGAAGTCGGTGCTCGCCTAGCGTTGTTTTGCCCAACCTTTAAGCGCAACGCAGTCGCCTTTCGATCGCTTTAATTTTAATGGTCTGTAATCCACCATCTCGAGAGCCATTCCAGCGGCCGTTTCAGATCCATTAAGTGCACTTTCCAATTGAACTTTTAAACCCACACCCGCCGCTAAGGCTGTTTAGACACGCATCGGGTTTGTGCAGTCCGTTTATTGGATTATTGCGCGAGCATACATACGCGCGCGCGCCCGCTCGCTTACCGCGAACCACTTTGCGAATTGAAACGTTGAAACGCAAGAACTGTGTTTCCGAATTGTAACGCGTACGTTATTCCGTTTTCGAGGGATAATTTGATGAGTGACATCTGGAAGCGCGACGAGCTCGGATAAAGAAATACATATTTCAAGGCATAAAGGATATACATAAACGGGTGGGTAAGTGAAACCATAGAGCATAACAGCAAACTTAGAGCTGAACGTAAGCGTAAGCCTCTTATTTGTGAGAGAAGTATCGACGTAAGAACTCTACAGGCTTTGAGAATAGGCTGAATTCTGAAGCAGACTCCGAGGGGTGGTTGCGTTTCACACAAGCTTATGGGGTCGAAAATAGGATAGGACCTATTTCACGCCTAATGGGATCATCACTTATATAATTATTCACGGTTAGTCTGCCACTTAGATTAGGTTAAACTAAGTGGGGGTTTACGTAATGCTCGCGGGAGGAAGTGAAAGAGGAACTGAGAGGGTGGAAAAGTGGCAGCTTCATTGCCGTGCACCGAGAAGTTTCAGTTAAAATCGCGCGGCGAGCGCGACGGATTGTTCGCCAATTAGGATCGATTCGTAGAATGGGGTCAGATGTAACTTCGATTCGGAGAGATCGCGATTCGGCTAGATAGAAGCAATGCCACTTCACGCACGAACCTCGAAGGGTTCTTCAACCCCGAATGAAACGACAACGTGCGTGACGATTAAACCAATTCTAGAAGGAATCGCAAATAATGCACGCGATGTGTCAATAATTAAATAGAACTACTAACGAACGATAATGAAATCGACGTGATTCTACATCCTCGACAAGATCGCGATTATCAGCGGTCAAAGTCACTACTTGAAAGGAGACAGGCCAATTTCTTATTCTATTCTATATTTGCGAGCGTCATTCGGCGCGATAGAAGTGGCTGGTAGTAATATTCTGTGAGGAGTGTACCGGAAGCGATGCTGAAGTAATGAAGCTGTCAGTGGTGAAGATTGTTAAACCTACCGGTGGGCAGAGAGCTGATAAGAAACTGAGCCACCCGTTAA
This sequence comes from Andrena flavipes, assembly GCA_963971345.1. Classification (NCBI taxonomy): domain Eukaryota; kingdom Metazoa; phylum Arthropoda; class Insecta; order Hymenoptera; family Andrenidae; genus Andrena; species Andrena flavipes. The sequence goes on from OZ020481.1 coordinate 39,444,920, forward strand.
ATTGTCTTCGCTTTGCTCATCATCCTGCTCGCTTCGAATTTTTCCTGAATATTCGACGTTAGGTGAAGCTTGAATCCCCCGTTTTTAACCATTCAACGTAACAACCTTCGTTTCACGATTCCACTACGTTCGAAGAAGAAATTTCCCGTCAAATCTAACAGAAAGCTTTCTCACGGTTAAACATAGCGGCGATCCTATCAATGAAGAATGAATAATACGTTTATCTGTTTTTTCCTCGAATAGTATTCTCTCGCGTTGATGAATTGCTGCGGTAGTATGCGATAATAAAAAGTCGTGTTTTTATCAATAGCATTCGATAACACGCATGCAAGAAAAAACATGGTGTACACGTTAAAAGGGAAATGACTTCTGAATGGAATGTTTTAACACATTTTCCAGCATCGATCCACGCTCATTCATTAAGATATATCTCTGTATTACATCCATCCCAACATCCTCCACTGCACTTTGGGCGAAAAATTTCCCCTGTCCTTAAAGTCCCTAGCCTACCTTCGATAACACCTTCAAAGCGGATGAAGCTCCTCGCGTTAGTTCCAAGATACCAATCTACATAAACTCTCGATAACGATGAAAAATCTCGGCAGCTTCTCGCGTTCGCGAAGCAACAGACACTCATATGGCCCATTAACGCTCGAACTTGCTTGCGTCCGAATCTATTAAACGCAGATTAAACGGCCCGTGGAAGAGGCAGGGGGGCCATTAAACGGTTTGCCGAAGCGTCGACGCGTAACTCGTCGCTGGCTTATTAATTCGCTCTAGAACATTTGTTATCATCGCGTTTGAAGAACTACACCCCGATAAATGACAAAGTTCATCGATTGTAGGGCAACGGAGTTATCTAGCGTTTAGCCGATTACACGGCCGCGGCTTGCCGGCCTTCTCTCTCGCACGCCCGCCACGATTTTTCCGCGATCTGCCTGTTCACAAAATGACAAGCTGGAAAAGCTGTTTTTAACCGCGTGCCGCTGCCGCAACTTTCGAGCGACGGCGATACGTTGAACGTACGATAAAATCGATGTGACGGTGTTAATGGCGCCGCTGAGCATCAGCAGCCGGCTGATGTCACGTGAAATGTGTTTCTAATTGACCGTGACAAGATACCGGCTAATGCGCTCTTATTAACGAAAAAGTCGCTTAGGCGTGAAGCTCTCGTTGCCTCTACCCCGGCGATTCGCTCGATTTTCGGTGGCCTTCTCCCTCAGGGTCGATTATCCCGCGATAATGCCTGGAACTGGCGCGAATTTCCTAGATGATGCCTCTGTTGATCTCCGTTGCCGCTTTGGCAACGCATACGCCGCTCATCCGTCCACTTTTCTCGCCCCTTTTCTACCAGACTGGATTATAGTGGCTACACTCGAACCCGATGGGAAAATCGACCGACCACAATGGGAATTACGTTCGTTTCCTTTAAATGCCAACAACCTCCTGGGACTCGGCGAAACCGCCGACTGGATTGACGTTATCGCCTCGGCTAATACTCCGTATTAAGTGAAATCACGAGATCGTCTTGCTCTGATTTTAGTTATTTCCCCGTATCGAGATTCACCGGCTACGGACGCAGGAGGAGAGATCCGCGCGGTCCCACTATCGCGTGCAATGAGCTGCCAAGAATCTTTTACCGTAACAAACTAGTTACTCTGGTCTCAGTTATACGATACCCTCAGTAATGTCGAATACTTTTCCGCGAGAGTGGCTAATACCGTCAGTTGGGTGGCTTAGTATAATAAAGCGCCACTGGCTTCCATTTACGCCGGCATTCCGTCCACTTCTTCGTACCTTCCTTTTTCTCCAGCATTCCCTGTCGCGAGCTGATCGAAAGAAAAATCAGACCGAGTATCGAGAAGACGCTTCACTTTCGCCTGCGTGAACAATACGCTGCGTTCCGTCCAACCCCTCGCCTCATTAAATACGGAAAGATGAAAGTAGCTTGTCAATAAAGGAGATAAAAAAGGACATTTCAGTCATCAAGCTCCAAAATCGTTAAATATCCTGCGCAGCAGCGTAGCAACTGGTTGGACGGAGAGAAACGAGGCACAAAAAAGATCCCGCATGAAATATCGATGGATTTTGCGAAATCGCGGATCTCGATCCACCGACGCTAATCCGTAGGAGCGTCGTTCTGTCGCCTCTAAAAGCTGCGATAACTCCTAATTGGGTTATCTCGCGCGTTACGTTACACACTCGCGATTCAATTCGACATTTTTCGTGCCGCTACAGAAGCGATGTTTCGTGCTCTCCCGCAGCACACCCCCCTCCTCGGCGAGAGCAATTTTAATAGCCCACCAGGCCGCGAATCCAAATGGATGATGGACCATTATTATCCATCCATTAGGCCCAATTGGCCGTGGCGCGCGTTTCAAAGCGGAAACGGTTTCCGTGATCGCCTGGGAATGGTAGCTTGTACGTTTCGTCAGCGCGATTTAGCCACTTCTCGGCTGACCTTCAAGAAGCTGCGCTTAATCCGCGCGTATCCCGCCTCGCGTAATTAGCCACGATCCCCGAGATTAATCCGGAAGAAAACCCGACCGATTAGCTTCATCGCGATCGCATAGTTGGCGGCTTTTGATGGCGACCCGTCGAGTATCTCGCCGCGCTGAACGGGCTTTTGAATTAACCCCAGAACCGTGGGCCGACTGAGCAGAAACTCTGCACTGCAGGCGATTATTTATATACAGCTCGACTTCCATTCACCGATAACGCGATCGTCGGAGGACCGAAGATAAATTTCAATACGACACTCAGTGTCACGCCGAATTATTAATGAATTAAGCTCGCTGTTAGTTTCTTTTCATACTGCATAATTCGGTCGACGAGCCATTTTATGAATGTGTTGAAGTGTATAAATGTAACGATTCAATTCGAGATTGTATAACGAGATCGAACGCTCACAACAATTGATAACGTATTTTGCTAGGTTTCTTTCGATCCAGATTTTTTGAAGTAACCGCGATCTTTGTACTTTCCTTGATCCCCGGGTGAAGTTTTCAGTTAACCTAATGGAAAAATCCGCGGAAATCGGTTCCGTGATGTCATTACGTTCTGAATATTTGCCTGCATCAGCATTGAAGTCACTGTGGATGCTAAATTTAGAGAATTATATCTTCAAAACATGCTACTTCTGATACGTAATCAAGCGTTACTAAAAGTAAGTTAAAAATGTGACGTAGCTGAGTATCGCGTTCAGATTTCTACTACGGTACGGTATTAAAATAATTCACAGCTAGCGTTGTTTACGAACGTACGGATGGCTAAGTGTCTCGCGCAAGGATGGTTTACGTACTAAAATAAATTCCAGGCAACATTTGGACGCATGTGAACGGTTCCGCAGCACGTTTCGAGGCGAATAGAACGAAACGACGGACACGTGATAAACATTACGCTGCCCCAAGACGCGCGGCGTTACGTCATTCGAATGAAAAAAGAAACTAGAGCAGAAAGTTTCCTTGTCGAAGCGATTTCACTGCGCTCCTGTCCCACACGCCAAGTAAAAATAGAATCGAGCTGGAAACAGCTTTATCACTAGCATTCCCACGTCTGGCGGTTGGGTGACTTGTCAAACGTGCCACCACTTGCGCCGCGTTACTTCGATCACGAATCCGCTCCATCGATTCGTCCCCTTAATCATTCCGATCAATGCTGAGACGTCGTTCTACCCTACCAATCAGTCGATTTACGATCCTCTATCAGCGGAGACGGACGATAAAGCGTGTTCTATTTTCGGAGCTCTCGAATTCTTCGGCAACCCACAAAATTTACAGTGATCTATCCAAGGAGGGGTTAAAAAACTCTCTTCAGACCTCCCTTCGATCACACAGGGAACGAGAGTAAAGAAATATCCTCGATTACCCATAAATTCCATGGAACACGGGGCACGCGGCGCAACCCTAGTGATCACGGCGTGGAAATTACTGTCCCGCTCGTGCGATACCTCTATCGATCAGCGATCGAGCGATCACCGATTGCCCGTTAGCGCTTCACGCTTCGGAATAGCCGATAACTCGACGATACTCACCCGATTGGTGGTACTGATTGCAGAGTGTTATCCAGATCCTGAGCGGGGCTGGTGGTGTATCGTTGTCCCGTGGTCGATGCGCCTCCAAGTACGATCAACAGCAAGCACGTCGCGAGGAGCAACCCCTCGCTGGGTATTCTCCTAGCCATGGTTGAACGGCGTTTCGGTGTGACGACAAAACTGTTCGCGGGGGCGGGGGGGGGGGGGGGGGGTGGGGGGAAGATCGGCACGGATGTTCGTTAGCTCGTCTCGCGATCGATGGCGGCTCGTTTCACGCGCATGATCCTCGATCGCTCACGGCACGGAACGATTCAACGCTGGCCCGCGATCGACACCACGATCGGATTCTCGATCATGGTTCTTGGCTGACTGGGTGCTTGGTAACCTGACACTCGCGGAACTCTGTAACGGATGCGCCTGTTTAGAGAGATTTCCGAGTCTGACGGTGGGGTGGTTTCTGGGGTCGCCGGGAAACGAAGGAGCTCAGTTGGAGCAGCACCCAGCTAAACTCGACTGACTGCGAGTCGGATGCTTTGAGTGCGTAGATTTAGGAAAAACGGGGGCGCTTTAGAGGATGTCTGTGACAGTGAATCATGCGTAACTATCTTCTGTCAGTGGTTTTCCTGATAAGCAAGCTCGGAGAAGTGAATATATTATCGTCGTCGGCTTTTCTTTTTCGATTATGAATATAGGTATGCACTTGTGATGCCCCTTCGTTGCAAATCAACTCGAGTGTGGTAATATTCTGTATATACTCGTGAATATAGCATGTCGTTTTTGATCGTTCGTTTTGTGAGAGAAACGAGAATTTCGCCACGTAAACGGAGTCGACGGACAACGGGCGATAATTGTCGCGATTCCGCGCGCTGGCTATGACGCCTTTCCGGAAGCGCCAAATTAGTACGACGAGATAAATGGAACTATCTTCTGATATAAATATCCACAATAGCTGTTTCTCTGCCACGACGAGAAGCAGTGGGGAATTGCGATGTTAGCTTTCAAGTTTGTCCAGCATTTTAGTTAGAACTTTCAGTCTCTATTCCTTCTATTCCAATTGTGTAGGTAGGTATTCACCGATTTTTTGCCCAAATAATTGAATGAATAACCCTCTTGGACTCCGATAAAATTGATTATCAAATATCTCTAACAGAAATAGGAGAGGTAATTTACTTTAACAACTAGTCGTCTCGAATTTAGTCTCGAAAATGAAAGAGGCTCGGTGGAAAAGGGAATGAGACGATTTGAATCGACGTACCACGCACGTACGTTGGAAATTTGCCGCGCGGAGATCTACGCCCCGCTTTCACTCGTTATCATAACGTAAAAGCGGACCGAGCAGAGGCTATCATTAAAATTCCATAAAGCTTGGTATGCTCGTGCAAACGTCGTGCAAAAAGAGATCGGTCTGGTTCGCACGTTCTATTACGACGTGAGTGGATCGAGAAGGTAGTGACGAGAGATATCGACGCGATAAACGTGATTTTAAAATGCTTCCCTCTTACTAGCGATCAATGATTACTTTTCGACAGGAGAGCTGGACGATCTGTTTCGACCACATCAAGTTTCCTACAATGTATGCAATTTATTACGATGATTAAGCAATACACTTGGCTTTTTGCTTCTTGAGTACCTACTTGGTTTTTATACTCGACGAGTGGGGTTGATTAAATTTCTTATTTCCCTATTTATGCAGCTTTCTTAATCAACTAACGTTCATTCAACGAACTAATAAACTTCTTGGAAAATGCATCTACATTGAAAATCATAGAGACTCGAGTTAAAACTTCTAGGCTTCGATGTCGAAAGTTCCAAGTACTCCCCTCCTTTACGTTAAGCGTTAAGATAATAACACCGTGCATCTTAAGAAAGCAAACTGCGTACGTAGTTGCAAACGTAACTCCGCGAGAAAAGCCTTCAACAGTAATACATTCAACAGCTCCACCCTCAACGCTCCAATTACTCATTGATATCATACCTGTCAACGAAACCATCAACATTACTCCTCCGTCAACTCGACAATATCGCCAGGTGCACACTCCAATCTCAATCTCGCCCATACGTATCCCTCCGATAACGTCTGATCACCACTACCTTATACCCCGGGGAATAGGAAAGCAACCCAATATTCCCCAGATAATTCACCCCCACTCAGGCTGTCCAAAATACCGAGTTCGTCAGATCTCGATGGAAGATGAGAGAAATGAAAAAGAGTCGAGAGGCCCTCGATGATTAATACGAAGGAGTAGCCAGGAGCACTTGGCGCGATTTCTCGCCGCAGCACGTTCTCACTCTGAGGAACACGAGAGCAGCGAAGAAACGAGCCCCGAAAAGATGCGCCGACGGGACTCGAGGCGAGACTGGAGCAGCAGATTGTGGAGAAGCCGCTCCGAGAGAGGGCTCATCTGGAGAGAGAAGAGTCTCTCTCTTCCCTCGTCTTCGCGTCTCTCCTTCCCCCCACGCGCCCTTTCCCTCCTTTCCTTGCCCGTTTTCTCGCGGCCACGTCCAGCTGACGACCGAGAGCACGAAGTGAAGAGGCACGGATGGTCCCAACCCTTCTTTTTCTTCGTCGCTGTCAACACGCTGCGCGTGTGTGGACCGCGTGTCGAGGCACGCGTGAAAACACCATGGGATCTGTGTACGAGGAAAACTCGACACCACGATGTATAACGATTCATCCAGAGACAAATTGTGGTGAGATCATCGGGGCCAGCTTTTTATGTTGGAAGTGCCTTAGCTCCTTGGGCGATGAAGGTGGTGTGGAGCATCGTGGGTGAATTCGATCGCGGGAAGAGGCAGAGATCTCCCATTGATATTTTGGAGCAGAAGGGGACTTTCCTGTTCCTCTGTCTAGAGAAAACCTTTCAGGATTTCTCCGTTCCTTTTCGCTGTTTAAGGAAAGTGACTCTTCAGGGGGAGATTTAAGATCGATCGCATCGGTGTGGTACAAAGTTTCCCATTGCAGTCGCATTTCGTGCCTTTTTTGTGGGCTAAAAATAGAAATGTCGAAGATTCCGAGTGCCACAATGAAGGAAACGTTTCGCAACGCGGCGCAGCCGAGCGTTATCAAACGAGGCTGAAGATTCGATTGAGAAACACGAACGACATTGGCCTCTGTGTTCTGGACCAATAAACGCGTTAAGAAGCCATCACTTCCGCTTGCTTCCGATTAGAAACATCCATTGTCAACCGACAACGCTGCAAAGTAATTTCGCAGTATCGATGGCGTGGCGTTTCGAAGCAGAGGGAAATAGAGCGTACGTGAAAACATGTTATTGCGCATGAAACGGTCAGACTTTTATCATCCTGATTGCGTGCTATTCAGGGGGAAACGCGACGTAATTTTAGAATCAAAATTAAGATTCATGTAGCATAAAGGAATCTCTGCTCCCTAAATAGTACCCCCCGATGAGTCGACAAAATTCTCTCGTCCTTTTCATCCTCGTTATGTTCTACCCTCCTGCCGGCGATCGAAGTCGTATGCGGGTGGCGACGATAACAATGAGACGCGGAATGCCTCTGCTTCGCTCCGAGATGAAGCACGAGTCCCTCGCTTCTACCTCAGATACTCCAAAAGAAAATTCGAAATCGAAGGAACGAGAATCTTCATTCGTGTTAAGTAAGAAGCTTGTAGATATCGTCGCAATATACAGCCACCACCCGGCAAGATTGCATCACCAGGTTGCATTACCAAGTCTTCGTGGCACGTACGCGAGACTTAACGCAGTCCACGACACATTAAAACGGAAAGTAGAGGCGAGAGATGGCAGAAAGCTAACGGGGTCGTATAAATCGAGGCGGAACCTTTGGCAAGCCGACTTCCACGACAACGAAATCCCCGATGAATGCCTCGTAAAGCACGATTTTCCATCGCGATTCGCGACGATGATGAAAACCGTCGGCCGTCCCTAATACGGGACGCGTGATTTTCAAGGCAGAATCCGTGGATGATTAACGACAGCTGCGTTAATCTTTTTGCCAGCATGCCACGGCTTGTTTACTGCCACTAAAGCGTAAAGAGGGGGTCGTGGGACTGGTTCAGGGAAGTTTCACCGACGGCGGCTTCCGTTTATCACGAAAGAGTTAAACTAACGCCATAGAGGGTTGTATTTTATTTATTCCCAGTTTCCATCCGTTTTATAGGCTCCACTGGAACCAGGAGTGGAGTTGATTGATAAACTGGTATCGAGTAATCGAGAAGAACTATCCAGTGGGTGTCACACATGCTTCTTCGCTTCATCCTCGATTATTTTGCTCGAGAAACGTAGGAGGTTCTTTAGCAGCCTCTGCCAGCTTGATCGCCTAACAATCAGGAACCCCCGGCACATATTCTTGTTCTCCCGATAAATCTTAATCATATCATACACATGCTAGCAGGTACGTACACGGCGGATCGCTTAAGCGTGTCGATGGTCGTGTCTCCTCGCGTGTACGTGCAAGCGAAACAGATATTTACCAGGTAAATCGTCATCTACAGGCCGTAAAGGCCGTCACGCCACCCTGATCGTAATTCGTCCCGCGACAGACGAGATCGGCTAACAAACACGATCGACAGTGATTACCAGTCGACTGCCAGCGAGACGAAGCGCTGCTGGTTGCAAGTGGCCGTTGTGAATAGCCTGGCAACGTGGATGCACCTGTAATCAACGCGCACGCTGCATCTACAGGGTCTACAGCATGTTCGGTGAGCATCTCCGCTAAATCCCCGCAAACCGAAGAATCAATGACTTCTTAACGCTCCGCCATCTCGGCCTAGTAAAATCCCCAGCTAAATTCTGACGTATCCGACGAAAACTATCGCAAATGACGAATCAAAGTGCATCAAAGTGCGTCGAATGTAAAACGAGACGGCGGACCATTCTTTGAGAGCGCTGTACCTTGCGTCTCTTCTTGCTGTTAACCTAGACCTCTTCCCCCGGCCTCTCTCGTAGTTTTGTAATAATCTTGCCAGACGACGGGGACTGGTCTTGGATGAAAAATGAACGGAACGGATCGGCGTGCTTTTCTTTTCCGCGGCGAGGCGTCATTAAAAGATGCCCCATCGTCGGTCCTCGCGGTGAACTATAACTACCAAGCGGAATATGCAAAAGGAACAGCTTCCGTTCGGTGCTCCGGACACGGCTCGAAACGTATCGCGCCACGGCCCTGACCGACTCGACCGATTCGAGATAGTCGCGATGAAAAATTGGTTCCGGTTAAAACGCTCGCCGAGGAATCGGCGATTATGAACGGCCAAGCGCTTCGCACCAGTTGCAGTTTAGAAAATACGAGGATCTTGATGGGGAATTTCGTGGTATCTACGCGAGGAATGCTGTAGCGCGCGAGTGCTTATCTTGTATCTTAAAGACATGTATTTTAAGAAATTCTTACAACGTCCAATTGTCACTATCTTACACGGATGCGTCCTTCTTGGCGTAAGCTGGCCGAATACAACGCTATTTTGTGTTTGAGGGTAGATTTTAGCGTTCCTTGAGAACTCGGTTTAGCACTAGTGTAAGGACAGTGTTAAATGATCTAAATTCGCTATAAAATACATCTCATTTACGTTATTTCTTACTCCTACGCGATGAAGCACCACCTTTCTTTGACTTCACACTTTTTTTACCACTGCGTGGAACGTTCATAGGTTTTATGCTACCGGCGTATGCCTTCCGTGCTTCGTCAGTGTCCTCTAATAAAGCTCTCCTCTCCTTAAAGGAAACCGTGTGCTGATTGAAAAGCGTCTGATACTTCTGCTTCTGCCTATTTAGAAGACCTTGCATCTCCTCGAGGAAATGCTGATAGTCTTCCTTGGCGTAGATGATGTTCATCGCGCGGCTGGTTTTCAACACCTCTTCGTCCTGCTCGGTCTTCACCCACGGGACATCCTCTTCCTCTTCCTTAACCTTGTATAACGACAGGTCTAGCAGAGGAAGTTTCCGAAGCGATTCAGACGGTTTAGACGTTCTCGGGTCTAAACTGAGCATTAAAGTCGCCAAACAATCGATGGATGATCGAGCACTGTCCCTTTTCGCGGAGGACCTTCTGGTTTGAGTCGAAGATTTTCTTCTGACCTCGAGTGCCGAGGAATCAGGTTTGAGCTCATGTTTGCTTAAGAAAGCTTGCCTAAGCTCTTTACCACGTTGCAGGCTGTCAGGGTTTGCCTTCGCCCAAGCTTCTTTCATCAGTGCTATTTCCTTCTCTTTCGATTTGTCTTCGAATACCTGTTAATTAAAGTGATTAGCCGAAAGATATTTACTGATCAGTGAGAATTATTCAAAAAGAAGAAACGGTACCTCTACGCTACTGCCAGAATCACTGACCACCTGCAGAATCCAATATGGTGGCTCAAGAGCTTGATGACTATCGACAGACTGCTTCGGGCCTTTCTTCGACTTCAACAATTCAGACTTGGACAATCTACTTGTAGTCGAAGCAAATGACGTCGTTTTAACGATAGAGCCTGAAGGTTTTATTCTAATATCCGTCACGGTAGCCCATTCTGACATTGTTAGTGGCCAGCTGTCGTCGAGAACAAAAGCCTCCGTGTAGTAAATTCGATGGTTCACCGATTCCTCGCTCTTTTCACTTCCGTCGACATCAGTGGCGACATCTGTCCCCTCACCACTACCATCCCCATTCAATACCTCACCACTATTAACACCGATAACGCCACCAGTAAGATTGCTACCTCTACTATCACCTTTTACGCCAATTCTCGCCAGACTAGTCTCTCGTTGAAACCTCAAATACACAGCTGGCAGAATGACTACCGATGTACCATACACTTGACACAACACGTTCCCCTCTTCATCTGTCACTCTAAATCTGATCTTCACCTGATCATAGGACGTGCAAAGCCTAAGCGACACGACGCTGGGCTTCACCACCCGAATGATCCACTTCGAAACGTACTTGTTCTTGTTTGGTATGTACTTGCTGGTCAGTTCCTCGGTCACCAAGACAGGAAGCACTGTCGTCGTAGAAATCGGCACCTCGTCGTCCAGAAGATAGAGTAACGGCTGTCCCTTTACCGTGATTATATTCATAGTCCAAGCCAACTCTTTCAACACCTGATCCTCGCTCCAACCGTAACCGAACACTGTGTACCCTACATCCACATGCTGGTAGTGAGTCGGTACCACGTTGTTCACCACTCGCAGCATCTCCTGACCAGATTCGTTGTTGAACACCCGTAGACTGTGCTTAGGTAGATCGACGAACAGGTCAATGCCTGCGTTAACGATCTCTGTGGCTCTAGCGTTCACCACGAGCCTCGCGATAGGTAGCCACTGGTTGGGCTTGACGTTTGCCAGCGTCCCAGTTAATTCTTGCGTTTGAAGCGTATACTGGAAGTCCTTAGAGAAAGGATACATATCGTAGAGCCTGTCGTGGTGCCTGAGCATATTCCTCAGCAGTTGGTTCACCAGAGATTCCCGTTTGTTGTAGTTGAAGAGTTCAGCGACTTTCAAGAGATTGCTCAGAACCTGTTGGTGTTCCTTGTGGCTGGGATCGTGGATCGTCTTGTATTTTCTGATCATCAACATTTTAAAGAACGACTGGATAACGGTGGCTGAGTAGTTTCTGCCAAAGCTGTTTTCGTTGAACGAGTCCTCACTGCCAGGATGTTTTTCCGCTGAGCCTGAGGATATACTGTATTCCCGCAGCGCTCTCAGTATCATGCCAATTGTGTCGAGGCGTTCCATACCGATTGTGGGGTCGAAGAAGAATATCCTCAATGCTCGCAGGATATCTGGTACCTGGCTCGCCGGCATGATCTTCCGTATCAGAAGCACCTTTTCGTCGATGATGTAGTCGTGTATCTGATTGTAGAAGATCTTGCTCTTGTTGTTAATGGTCTGGACAGGTGGCATGTAGCTTTCGTAGTAAGCTTTCACAGCCTCTGGGTAGCTCTCACTGCCAAACGACTGATAGGCTCTGCTAGCGGCGTTGCTGATGTGCTTCACCATGTAATCGATCGTTACAGACTCCATAGACATCAATTGATACATCCATCTTCGACCTCCCAGATGGAAGATCGTGTCCGAGGAGATTGTCGTGAAACAACGGGATTCTGAGCGACAGTATACTCGGAGCAGGTGCCTCCCTGCTTCCAGTTCCATTACAGCAGACTTGCTCCCAGCCGTTGAAAGAAGGATCAAGCAATTGGATTTCTGAGCTCTCTCGAACCAATTGTGCTTCTCGATGATCAGATGGTCATCCTTCGCGATTGGGACACCCGTGGTATCGCTCGGATTACCACCGTTTCGAGAATTCAGAGAAACCTGGAACGTGGAGAAATCTATCAAGAAGAACTTCTCTTCCATTGAATCAGTGAAGATGTATAGAGGTTCGTTCCTGGTCTTCGACATTGTCTGAGGCCAGCAGAAACTGTCACTGAATACATGTTCTTTAAACGTCGCTCTGGATGGAGAACTCTTTCTACTACCCCTTTTGCTGGTCTTCTTCGCCTCTGACCTCTGATCGCCCTGTTTGGAGTCTAAACGATCCGAGATCCTCGCGGTGTATTCGAAGTAATCGAGCTTGTAGAAGAACTGGATGTTCTTCACGAAAGGCTCCATTTTATTGAAATCTGCCCAGAAACTCATGTCCACTGATAAATCTTTTTTCGATGCCCATTTTTGGCGGTCTTTTGAAGTGTCACGCGATTTGCTCTTCCGACCAGTCTTCTCTGGTAATGCATTATTATCAATGTCTTCCTTTCGAAGACTCTGCTCTATGTTTGCGTGAGGGTAACTATTGATGATGCTTTCTTCGTATTCTTTTAGGGGACTGACAATTTTTAAAGAACGAATCGGTACGAAGTATTCGATGGGGTCGATCAAACCCTCATAAATCGCCCATTTTAGCCAACGGTGGAGTTTCCATCTGGCTAGGGGAGGCTTCACCTATGTTAGTTGGATATTTTTATAAAATACTCCAAGTGAATGTAGCTATTATGAGATTAAACGTACATCTTTGGGGTCTAAAGGGACGTCGCGAGATTGGAAGACGTAAATAAAGTGGTTCCAACAGCGAGACAAGCCGGATGCAGCACCACAAGGCGGCTTCTTCATATTCACACCAAGGAACAAAGTCACTGGCTGTGGCTTGCTCGGTATCTTGGGCTTTTGAGCGCTGCCTTTGGATCTTTTCGATCGACCAGTGACTTGAGACTTTTTCGAGGAATCAGTGACTTTAGACCTCTTCGTCCGAGCGGTGTCCTTCGACATTTTTGTCCGTACCGTTTCTTTCGATTTTTTCTCCTCGTTAGTTATCTTAGATTCCCGCACTTCTGTTTGCAAAGCATCGAAACTATAAACAGATTGCAAGAACGACAAATACACGCGACACGGGACCAACCGAGATTATCTTGCGTCGTGGCTTCCGCTTCCCATTCGAAATGGTCCGCATACTTCCGTAAGAAGTCCCATTTGTCTTGGGGAGACAGATAGCCGATGTCCAATTGTAAACAAACCCATCCTGAATTGAATAAAAAACCAACGTTCTAGATATTTCATATCTACTTTCATAATATTCTTTTATCGCGTCTTGCTGCTACTTTTCTCACGGTACCGGTTAAACAAGTAACAGGATGAAAATCCACGATTTCATGGTGCCGAGACCACGTCAGGGAACACAGTTTTAACAAAGCCTTCGAAAGAACCATGGGCCACAGTTCAGAATCATTCGCAGTGCGGGGTAAAAGTGGCAAGCCTTCAGAGTTCACTGGTATCATGTCGTCCACCACGATACGACGCCAAGATCCCAGAAAATATACTCGTACTATGTATTTTCCTTTCATGAAATATACTCACAATTAAAATGAACCCACAATAATTTATTCCTTACTGAGAGAGCCAGTTAAATACCATTTGGATTTACGATTGGCCGATGTTGCGTCCCTTTGCCAGATTTGTTCATCGAATATACATTCATCCAGCCTCGCCAAGATTGCTGTCGCCCAGTCCAAATGAAATGGCTGGTCTCGCCACTTATTTCCAATCCATCTCGGCCGCAGTACTGGAGATTTATTAGCCCGGAAATAAACCATCGCGCGAACTGAAAGTCGTTCCTAATTGAACCACGACCAATTGCACACGGGCCATTCTTTTTAATTGATTTATTCGGAGCAATTGTACTATAGCGAGGGATCGTGAATTGTGTTAATTCTTTCGAGAGCTGAATATAGAAATACACTTTCTACGAGTTAACACAATCTTCGTGAATTAATTGAACGTACCTCGCTATGCATAATATGTTTGTTGTTTGCGATTAGGTCCGGATACTCCGAACTGGGGATGAACAATGTCAATGGTTCCTAAATTCACATTACAATTTACCATCTATATACTTACGGTCACAAACTGTTACGTTTCGCAGGCTTGAAATAATTAAGAATAAAATACAAAAAAGGGTACTTTGAAGAATGGGGATTAATTTCAAAAATGATTTTTCTCCTACAGTAAGATCCTTTAAATCCTTTGCTCTTATCCATTCGGAAGGTGTCAACGATGATGGTAATTGAACAAGTTGGGTATCGAGGAACAATCCATCTGTGCCATCTGTAATTTACGTTGCAGATAGATCTTCAGGAAAATTGTTATTTTGTTGCTTGTTACTTTTAGGCGTTGCCCAATTTTCGTTGTTTAACGCCACATCGGACCATTCAGGCCATAATATAGAATCATTCGGAGTAGAAACATCAGACGCGGTCTTCGCGATTTTTCTGGATGTCGCAGCAGACATGTCTGAAACTTTCTTTTTTGTCGATAAAACACGATCGTTCTCGAGTTTTGCATAAGCAATTATTAAATGAGGAAGGGGAAACTTGTACGGGATCGCAGAATTGTTGGCTACAGTCAAACCAAAATCAACTGGCCACTTAAATGAAGCCATTTTTCCAATTGATTTTGTTCCGACTATAATGTTAGGATTCTGGAAAAAGTATATATTTATTGAGTCTCTGTATTATACATAACTATATGAAGATGACATGCGAATCTACGTCGAAGGCGGACGCTATAAAAAAAATTACAATTTAAAGAAACCCTATCTCGTTAGTAGACTACTTTGTTATGGTGCCGTCGCACTCGTTAGAAAAGTAAACATATTCAAAGTTGTATACATATACCTATATGTAATCTAGTATAAATGTAATCTCTACAAAAAATAGTATCGATCTCTCACTATACAAACTCAATAACGAATCAATGTGTACTTTGATTCAACTCGATAATAACGATGAACGATGAGCTTGTACGTGTTCATACATGGTATTAGAACGAAGTTTAATTCACGGGTTAAACGCAGTTACATATTCTTCTCAACAACAAGAAAAATAATATCTACTCGTACGCACAGGAATTATACAATTAGTTCTCTCGTTTTCCCGTTTCGTACAGTGCTAAGTAGGTATTTCTTAAATTCTTCTTCAACAATGTTTAATATTAAGGTATAACTTTATAGTCACTTAATTAGGCTCGGTTCTTTAGGTTTATAGTCAACATTATACATAGTTGCTTCTTCTTTTTCTTTTTTTAGCTTTTATACACAGTGAGTAAGCGCGCAGTGTTTTCAGCCTCAAAATACACGCGCGCTTAATTAGGTCGATAGGATTGCATATCTTATTAAGGCATTGTTCCATTCTTCCTTTTTTTCTCCTCATCGAGTTACATTAAAAATTGTTGACCGAAGCGTTTTTCCTGATAATCGTCTTATCACGTATTTAGAGATAAATAACATCGAGAATTTACAATAATTTAAGTTACTTATCGGTAGATATCTTTAAGGATATAAATACAGTGGAATATTTCAATGGAATGTTGAATATGAGATTCTAATGGAAGTGTGTATTTGTGTTTGTCATCCTTTTAAAATATTGTTGGAACACAAGGAGATCAGCCGATACAGCGCGACGCTGCATCAAATTGTAAGTCGAAGAATTCGTATAGATTGAATTCACATTTATATAGGTAAGTTTGTTAATAAGTCCCACCGCTTTGGAATATATATATTGATATAAGAATTTAGTTAGATACTATCGGGATTGAAATTTATCAAATGTCCATCGCGATCGATCCAGTCTATCCGCAGACACGCGACTAACATCCCCCATTGTTTAGAACGTGCAAAGTACATGAACGACGAAAGATAAAAATGGTAACGTTCGTCATAAATTATTAGAATCATACATATGTATCGATTTTGATTGAGTCGAGAGAAAAGCTCCACCTTAAGGGGGGAGACCACTGTCTGAAATCTGAAAAATCGATTTTTTTTTCAATCGTTACGTAATAGAGGCAAGCTTCTAATTTCTAAATATTAGTTGTTTTTTGAAATCGGATTAACCATATGGCCTGGGCACTGTCAACGTGACTAGCATGTTTTTGCCGCAGCGAAAATTTTGACGAAGAATTGACACGAAACGGATTTACGAATTTGGTTGAAAAAAAATTTTCTCACCCTTCGATATGTACACTATTAACTATACTGAGTAATCAATTGATTTACATGCGTTATTTGGTTGAAATAAATTCCCGAAAACACCCACACATTTCGGACCGCAACAGTGGTCTCCCCCCTTAACGTACGTTGGGCTACGTACAACAGAGAACCTAGTGAACCCAAAAAAGGTACACGATAATCAATACCTTATTTCACTCTCAGTATTCAACGTTTGGCACCTACTTCATTAACGTACTATCCCACCATGTAAAAAAATAATCGACCACCACACAAATTGTACGATATCGGATATGCAAAAAAAAGTAATACCAGGATTATCACAATAGCGTGATACCACCCTGAATTACGTAAGAGGAATGTTTATGCAATTCGTGCCCTCACCATGGCAGTGTTTGTCATACGTTTGTTATATGAATATTTTTGTTTGTCGTTAAGTATTTCACCACTGCCCAATTGCTGCTACGAATATTCTACTTCGAAAATACTAATCTATAAAATTATTTCAAAGTCGCATAACATTTCCCGAGATCGTTTGAACGTATAACTTAGGCTCGTATGTACAGATTTTGGCACCACATTACGGGCACTCAAGCAATTAAACATTCTTTAATTCCATGGAGAACGATGTACTAAGTGTTTAGTACGGAATTCTAAGTGAAAAGTGGGCAACTAATACCAGTGGACGGTATAATAGTACCTTGCAGTGTCCTAGAATTTTAGTCACACCCGTGCAATGATTTCATAAGCTATCGTCCGAATGAATGAGTCAAACACCGAACGCTTCGTAAATTGTAAAATGAGTCAATAGGATAGGAGTCTCGTGGGGTTTCATGCAATTATTTTTAAGTTGTTCTTGCCATTATATATTTTAACACATTTTACCGGGGCCTGAAGCTCTTTGATCTTCCATTCGGCCCGCCTGAAGCCTCTGAATTAAAGCGAAAAGATCTTCCTCGGGAACCGTCGATCCCGCCTGTGTTCCATTAGATCTTTGGCTATGCTCCTCCTCAGCATCTTGCACTGTTGACGCCGCGGGTAAAGGACTTCGCTGGTCCTCCAAACGCGAACCCTATTTGCGTAATTCATTAAAACAATCGATTGATTCCGTGAATTTATAATCAAACATCTCGATTTGTGGTGTTTACCTGGCACCTGACGAGCATTTCGATGAACGAATCGTCGGCATCTTGGTTGCTGTTTAAACCAGGTAAATAAGGCAGCGTTACTCGTTGCTCATCCATTCTTTTACTTTGCATGCCAGCAATTAGCTCTAACAAGTCTTCGCCATCCCTGAAAACAAAATTGAAAAATTGTAATATTCGAGATACTATTTATTAATGTATTTTTTTGGAATGAAAATACTTACTGATCCTCCGATTCGCATACTTCGGGTGTAATCGCTCTAAACTTCTGACTGCGGTTTGTGTTTAACGCGCAACGTTGGTCGTCCATTCGACCAGATTGGAAGCGAGAAAGAAGATCAAAGAAACTATCTTCCTCTTTTTGAGATATTTGCGTTATATTATTACTTTTCTCCGTCTGAGATTCGGCCTGTTCTTTTAACTTTGCATCTGGTGTAAGCTGTAAGGAAATTTTAATTATGTTAAGAGCATATAACACATTATACACTATATGACATTATACGTAATACACTTACTTTGATAAGATCCAAGTTATCCATACTCTGCCGTCTAAGTCTATATCTACACGGTGAAGACATATTAAAATTTGATCCTATATTGGTTGAAAGTTTGTGCCCAATATTTTCTTTATTATTCTCGTGGTGTCCTTTCTCCAATCCCAAAAGTTTCTGCAAGTCATCGACGTTCATCTGTGCCGTAGCTTGCCCCATTGGATCTTCAAGTTCTTTTGAAATGTTTAAGTGCAGTTTGGCATAGTGCAATGCCTTTTCATGGTTCCCCATCGCTGCGTAGGCATTGCCTAAAGACCAGCAGGCACGACCTTCGCCTACTCGATCTTTAAGCTGCTGTGCTATTTCAAGATGCCACAAGTGGTATTCTATCGCTGTTGGATAATCACGAAGGAGAGTATATGTATTCCCCAGAGAATAACATGCTTGAGCCTCTACCTCTCTATCCCTCAATTCTTGCGCAAGGACTAGAGTTCTCTTGTAATGTTGCGCAGCCTTTTCAAATTCACCAAGAAATATATGAGAATTTCCCAAGTTGCTGTTTGCCCTCCTTTCAGCAGCCTTGTCTCCAAATTCCTTGGCAATTTTTAATCTCTCGTTGTGATAATAAATTGCTTGTTGAAAATCTCCTAACAGGTAAAACGTATTCCCTAGATTTCCACAGGCTCTACCTTGCGCCGCGGAATCTTCCAATTCCTTCATCAGCTCCAAATTCTCTTCGTAGTATCTTACAGCTTGTTGTAAACACTGCCTGACATCCTCTGAAAATTCTCCAGGATCCTGGTGACCTACTCTACCAGCCTGTTTTCCTTTAGCGTGATAAACATTTCCCAAATTGTATAAAGCTCTTCCTTCGCTGAGCTTATCTCCAATTTCTCTTGAGATCTCTAAGTGTCTCTTACAACAGATCATAGCCTCGTCAAACTTTCCCATAACTTTCAACGTATTTCCCAAGTTTCCGCTGGATTTAGCTTCCCCCAATTTATCTCCCATCTTGCGTGCTAGCGTCAAATCCTCTTTATGGTATTGCATCGCTTTCACGTAATCTCCGAGGTAAAAGTACGCGTTCCCTAACTGGCTATAAATTGCACTCAATATCCGTAAGTCATCGGTACCAACTTGAATCGCAGCTTGAAAGAACGCCACGCCGGATTTGCAATCTCCAGCCTTACACAGGCGCTCGCCCTCGAGCGCCAATTCAAGGCACATGTTCCACCTTTCACTATTCTGTCGAGCAGAACAAGTACACCTGTCATATGCTTAACTCTTATTTCTTCAAATATGATTCTACAGGAAAAAATAAGTCACAGATGCAAATTAAAATCTCCTCACGTCGAGCTTCATTTTCAAGAAAAGTTGTGCCTTACTATATAGCTTCGATTTTCTAATAAAAATAATACATGCATAATAATTGTACAAATAATAGACGAATATTTAAAGCTGCTGTTCTTAAAAACAAAGGGCTCGTATAAAGAAATTCTGTCCCATATTTTCAACTTATTTCTGCGCATAGAATCATTGATTTCCCAATTGTAACATCAATTACAATTAACCCCGTGCATGTTTATAACGATCCGAGGATCTTAGAATCTCCCAATACAAAAGCCAAAAGAAGACAGTCACAAAGGGCCATACTACATGATTGCAATATGCTTCACTTAGAAAGAAAAAAGAAAGAATGTGGAATGGGTATTGGAATGATCATGGGAGTGGCTGGGCATGCAACTTCAATAAACTGAGTGAAAAGTATTATTTTATATTACTCTTTAGCAGAATATATGATAATGTTTAACATGCTCGTGAAAAGCATATGATATTCATTGAGAAATGTGCGAAGAACATATATATGGTAGGTCAGGTGAAAGGATGTGTACACAGTCTTTGGAATTTTTTATTTCTATCCATACATATTTCCTGTTATTTACGGTGATCTTTGCGAGGTGGGACAAAGACAAAGAATAACACAAAGAGAAACGACCGATCGGCAAGTGAACGCGTTAATTGAACGCAGTAATGCAATGACAAGACCAGTATGAGTCACGCCAGGAAAAGTGGCAATTATCATCGTTCACTTACTTGCCCTTCTGAGGATAAGTTTCCCGTGCTCGCGCTCAGGGACATTGTGCACCTTTTCCCTTTCCTGCCCCCTTTCGAATTAACAATCGATCCTCGCAGATTTACAGGCCCGTGATTAACATGCGAGTTTTACGTGCACGGCGAGCTACGATAGTAATTCAGAGCACACGATTTTCCGCGCATCCTGATCCTCACGTTTCACAATTCTCAGATCCGTTTTACTGGCATAATCGGGTCCGCGTGCTTTTCGCGATGGGAAAATGCGCGTTGCTTTTTCCCTCCAACTTTACGCCTGATCGTTACACTGTCCAAACGCAACTGACCGAACGGGCGAACATTCAGCGTCCAAACAAATGGCGCTTGATGGATTTCACTCTCACAACGTCCAATAGCGGGCGCTGGTCCTTCGGTGGCAAATAGAAAATCCCTATAAGTTCCCGCTGTCACAAATGCAATCACAAAACATCTGCTGCGCGGCCATCCCTTCTACAACGTTTTTTGTGAACACGGTGGGAGGCGAAGCCACGCCATAGGCTCTCACCTATAGATGCAAATTGGAAGGGATACGTTGCGTGCATCTCTGATTGTGAGAATCTTCATATCTTCATTGATATTTGGTGGCCGATCGGCGAAGTGTGACGCAGCGCAAGATTTTCTTCGATCTCGCGGATAAAGTAGGCGACACAGTAAATCGGGCGACAGTGAATCGAACGGGACGATATTACAGTGTGAAGTGGAGAAGGGAAATCGGCCCCGGGGAAGGTTTTTCGTTGATCGTTTCGAATGGATACACAACCTCTCTACTGAACGGTTTTCATCTCACTTAGGCTTTGCTTTCTCGTAAGATTAGATATTTAAGAATAATTATAGTCTCTTTCGGTACCATCGCGTACTCTACTGTACTAAAGGGTACATTAGATTAATAATGAGCGATGGTAAAAAGGTAGGTGAAAATTCCAGTAGTGAGGTTGTTAACCAGTTTCGGAGCTGTAGGGATCTAAGCGATATCGTGCCCCTGTACACACCACGCGCACTTTATTTGAAACCAGTTGCAAAGATAAATGTGTCTGTTAATCTTCCCCAACTGAAAGTCCCAGGTAAAATGGTCAAGGATCGTAGTTACCTTCAACTTGCCGCTCTAGTACTTCCATTTCCTCTGGATAGTATTAATTCTTTCGCTATGCCCGAACGGCAAGTACATCCGTGACTGTTCGAATACGATTATAAAGTATCTGTATCTTGCATCATACAATTTACTCAATCTGCATTCTCGATGGAGCGGTACGCTTGCTCTTTAACAGCTAGCGACCATACAGGGTAACCATAGTTGTTCGATACTAGTAGCGAAAGGATTGAAATTTACGCTTGTGTTCAAAGTTTGATAACTTTTCTATTTAATGGAATCTATTTATTGTATCTTTCATTTCTTTATCCATCATGTATTAATGGAATTTATTTCTACAAACCTTTTCCTATATTTCTTCTGTGTTTCTGAATTTTATATGATAAATATGCAGATTAATAACGTTGATTATTGCAACAGGGAATATATGTCATTCTTTTAATCTTGTACAAATCTATAATTACACATAATATTTTTAGCATAGTAGGTTTTTACAGAAAAATTAACTGCGCTATAAACAGGAAAAACAATATCAACATGGGAAGTAATGGAGAAGATACGTACCCTTATACTACCAGACGAGTTTGCGTCTCTGAAGGTAGCCAAGAGTACGCTGGAATTTATCAGATTGGAAGGAGATTTGCAAGACAGATGCAGGCTACAGCGTGTGCTCGCGAGGCTCGACTCGCA
Source organism: Andrena flavipes (assembly GCA_963971345.1). Lineage (NCBI taxonomy): Eukaryota > Metazoa > Arthropoda > Insecta > Hymenoptera > Andrenidae > Andrena > Andrena flavipes. Next base: position 39,466,937 of record OZ020481.1, read on the forward strand.
GCGTTTGAATCTGTCCGGGTTTCCAAACATTTTGAAAGTTCGCGCAGCGGAGGTGAAGGATGACTTTCCCACGAGACACAGTTGGGATTCTTACTTCAGAGATGCCAAGCACATGAACGAACTCAAGCCTGGAGAGAGGCCAGATTGTCTGCACGTAACGGGCTTGCCCGTTAAGTGGTTTACAGAAGATGGCGCAACTGTGCCTAGCGAACCCCTGGTAGCAAAAATCTTTAAGAAATGGGGGACACTTAGAAGAATCGATGTACCTGCTGCCGATCCTTATAGATGTAGGATGCGCCTTGGCACAAATATAAATAAGTTTAGTTACGAAGATGGGATATTTTTTGAAGCATATATTCAATATGTTGAATATATGGATTTCGTTAGAGCTATGGATGCGTTGCGTGGCATGAAAATACTTAAGAAAGAAGGAGAGAATGCATTCACGGCTGCCATTAAGGTGCGCTTCGGACTTGAAATTTTCTGTGTAAATTTTTTAAAACACGAAATCGCGATTACGTAATGTAATTTATTTGCATTGATTATCCTGTGTAGATCACTTTTGATAAAACAAAGCACATGAGTGATAGCACTATTGCGCATAGAGAATTCGAAAGAAAGCGTCTTATAGCACAGGATACAATAGCAGCTGAAAGGATTCGTAGGAAAGAGGAAGCTGAAGAGAAGCGCCGCGAAGAGCTAAAGTAATTAGCAATAAGATTGGTAACAGTGAACATAACTGGAATTACGGTAAATATCTTCCCCTATAGGAAAAAGGAGGAGGCTGATGCTAACGCGAAAGAAAACCGACGGCAAAAAAGAGAGGAGAAACGGAAACGGAAGGTTCTCACTATATTTCGTAAAAAGGAAGAAGATAAAGTGTCTATGAAAATTGCCAGAGAGGGGCAAAAACTAATAAAAGCACAAAGGCAACTCGAGAGCATTCGTCTACTCGACGAATTATTCGACAGAATAAAGGTAAAATTCTAGGAAACTCTACAAGTTGAAACCCTTATCCCCGCGAAATCAAACTACAATATGTTTTGTATTTTAAGATAAAAGTGGAAAATAATGAAATTAAAATAGATGATGTGTCTAATACGGACACAAGGAAGGAAGATAAGAAAAATAATAAAGCAGATAGTGCCGTTCAATTATTAAGTTCAAGCGAAGATGCGAAGGATGGAAAGAAAGATAAGAAACTTAAAAAATCGAAAAAGAAGAAGTCGAAGAAAGAGAAGAAAAAGGTAGGTATCACGTTATTTTCTTGTTTATAGTATCTATAATTACTTACTCTAATCATGTTTATAGAAGAAACGTAAGAAGGGAAAGGAGTCTGAAAACTCCGCAAGTGCGAGCGAGAACTCGGGCACAGAAGACCAGACAAAAAAGTTGAAAAGTGTTTTAAAACAAAACGTAGCATATCCATCTTCGTCAACCGGTAAGGATCGTCGACATCGAGAGGTAATATTGGTTCTCGGCCATAGTTGATCCTATTTGTTTGATTTTTCAGCTTCTGGCCCCTTAGAATCTCTCCCTTACCCGACTATATATCCACGCTTTCCACAGCCGTGGTACTACGAAGCAGCACTGCCCATGATCTACCCCGCTTTGTCCAGAGGTATACCCAGGGGTGGGCGTTTTCCACGCGGGAGGGGCAGAGGGCTTCTGTGGCGTAATGCCGGAAATGCTCGAGCGCTTCACACCTTCAATCCTCACTTGTACAACGAGCAATACTACAAGTACTTTGCTCACTTGGTTGGTCAAGATTATCATTCGTTCGAATACAGGAGTTCACGGTCGTTCAGCAGATCCAGGTCAAGATCAAAGTCAAGGTCGAGATCGAAGTCGAGGTCAAGGTCACGGGCGAAATCCAGGTCTGCTTCCAGAATCAGGTCCAGATCACGCGGTAGATCGAGATCGCGGTCAAGATCAAAGTCGAGGAGTAGATCGAAGTCACGAAGTCGACGACGCAGTAGAAGCAAAAGCAGATCTCGCTCGAGAAAACGACGAGGAAGATCGAAGTCGCGGTCGAAATCTTCCACGAGGGTGAAGTCTCGATCTCGTCGGTCGCGGTCCAGAAGGAAGTCTCGTTCGGCCAGTCGCTCCAAGTCCTGGAATAATACAAGAAATCGCTACAAACGTAGACGAGACAGATCGGCATCGAAGGTGAAGATCACGAGGGCGAAGTCACGCAGTACATCACCGAAGAGAAGATCTCGAAGCAGGACCTGGTCCATGCCAAAGTCTCCCGGCAGAAGAAGCTGCTCCTGGTCGAAGGGTGTGGATCCTGTCAACGACAAAGTGGACTCTGACAAATCGGTGCCCGCGGAGCAAGGGGAAGGGGCCTCGAACAAACAAGCGCCAGAAAATTCTCAACTGGAAAACATAACATCCGACTGACAGCAAATGAAGATGATTTCTGTGTCTCCTGTCTTCAATTCTATCACGTAGAAGGAATGTTTTGTGCCGTACTACAGTGTACAAAGCTTGTACGAAATCGTCTTATCGTATTCGCGTACACTCGCGTCTGTAGTATGTCTTTCATAAAAAAAAAAAAAGAAGAGGAGATATATTTTTGTTTACGTGATAGCTCTTCCTACGATTGAGTAATTAACTACAGTAATATATAATAAGAAGAGATGCAAGAATATTGCCAGCATATAAATCCTATGGATGTTTTAAACTCTGGACGTGTATTATATAAACTACCAGAAACAAGCTTCATTGTATATATATCATGAATTATGTAATTCTGTAGTATATAATTCCAAGAGTGAGCGGCGGGAGTGATGCATTTTTAATTCGACGTTAGAAATAAATATGACATCGATATAATATAATAAGCATCGTTTTATTCAATTCATCTTACTGGAGTAGATTATCGTGAGTTCGGGCGACTTTGAACGAATTTCATTAAGTTCGGATGAATTTCAGATTATACGGATGGGTCCGAGAACGTTTGGCAGGTAAGTCAATAGAAAGAAGGGTTCACAATTCGACTTGCAAATTTTATTCGTTTTCGGCATGAAAATGCATTGGTTCATAAACATTGTAATCGTTATACTCCTATCCCTTCGTTAGATCGAAGACCGATTTTTAGCAGCGCTCCTCGGGGATACACGCTGGGATTAGATTTGTTTTTACCGACTGGTGCTCGCTTGATATTGTTACCCTCGTCTATGATTAACAGGATCGAAATTCATAATTTCTTTTGTTCACTTATTAGTGCCGTAATCAGCACCGTGCGCGTATCCGCTCGATAGAACCTCTCTTTCTCAACACGGTTGTTTCACTTTAAAAATATGTGCTACATTTTTTTTCTTGTTTTCTCATCGCTATATTAATAATATAATAATACGTATATATACATCTCGCGTTGTTAATCGCACCCCCGTATGTTTCAGAATAACAACTCGTTCGTTATATAATCAATGCTCCACAATGATATTCAATCTAATGGAAGATTTTTATCATTCTTGAACATCATTCGCTTTACAAGTTTGTGTTTCTTTAACGTTATTGGCATTACTTGGTTTACGTTTACTGGGTTTTTCTGGTTTCTCCTCTTTTTTCATCATTTAAATCGTCTACCGCTACGGTATCATTCGGAATTGATTAGATATTGACTACTTTCAAGATTCGTTGCGTGGGAATTGTTTCCTTGAAATTTTATTGGTCATCAAACGATAGCGTTCTCCTGTTTCTCGCACTCGACGATGTTTCCCCAATACTAATCGCGATCAGATTGCGAATTTCAATGATCAAGTTATGAATTATTTCTCTCGCCTTTAGATCTCGCTTAACCAACATTGGATTTCCTCCACAGGACGGACGCTATCGTCCGCGACGATTGAATCGGTGATTCGAGAAATCAACTCATTCCATTTCTTTTATTTCCTTCTTTAATAACAAATTATGAGCATCCTTTTCTGTTTACAATGTATCTATTTGTAATCGGCCTGGAGAACCGGCATTCGTCGGTTTTTATAAAAGTGAGCAAGAGTGCGAAGAAATCGTTACAATTTAACTTTCATTAAAAAGAAAATTCCATTAAAATGAGCTTCGCAGTATAGTTTAACGAGGGCGAGGTTCGTTCTGCTACCGTGAAAAGGGGTTTTGTAGGGTTTCGTTTTTCCTTGAATCACCGATGCAATTTTGCTCGAAATAATTTTGCATCATTACACGCTCGTGAAATACAAGAGGCATCCATTCGACTTATCGATCTCGTTTCATTCATCTTTGTGTACGTTCTAAAAATGAATCGTCCATTTACCAATAGCGAAGCCCTTCAACTTCGCTCAACCAGCCTTGTAGGTACAAATAATTTAACCAAGTATAATGGAAACTTCACGGAATACTAGATTTTCAGCATGGAACCGACCGACTTTAATTATTATATTTATGAACATAAATTACCGAATTCTTACGAAAAATTTCCACGTTCAGCTGCTTCTGGTTATTCGCTCGTTGATATTTCATTAACAAAAAGGAACAGTTACAACCACTGCTTCGTTAATAGAAAAATAGCAGAAGTTTCTCTCAGTTTCTCCAAATTCGATGGACACGCCGGGTATTTGGGAAATGAACGACCCAAAAGTACAATCTCCGAATTGAGCAAGCATCGCATGCTTCACGCCAGTCATCGCCTGATAATGTAGAAGTAATAACGCGACACCCTGTGGGTCATTTCGTCGTAATCTAGATTTTCTCAGATGTGTTGGCACATTGAAAGGGTACACAGAAGACGCAGCTTTCTCGGAGGAATCTTTGTGGAAAGACCCGTCATCGATGCGTCACGGATTCGTTAAGGTCACATAGAAACAACATCCTCTCATTCATTCTGAACGATTGGCAATTGAACTCCAATATATTCCTCTGTAATGAATTATTAAATATTTTATTACCGCGCCGCAATATATGTATTTAATAATAACTCTGCCTTTGTACTCTCGACCGACGAAGATGAAATGGATTTCTAAGTGGTACATAATCCTTCAGGTTCTGAAATTGATTTGTTTCGTGTGAATTTCAAGGATACGTTGCGCCATAAACTGCAACTGAATTTCGTAAAGCAACTCCGTGTGTATTCACCGTTTTGAATTTGCAACTGTCACAGCATTTGGAAGTGAAATCCTTTCTGGTTGTTTTGTTTCAGGGACACCCGTGTTCCGCGCAGATTGTCTGCCAACGAAACTCCACGAACTTACATAATCAACCTTACAATTGCAACGTCAACGACACTCTCGTCCTGCCGCAGCAGACAAAAACGTCGCTAACTACGCACTGATTGAAATATCAACGCAGCGAAGCGAAACAATCCTGGAATTTTCCGAGAACGTCAACAGCAAGGTGCCTAGAGAACCGTATTTGAAGTAACGCGATGAAGCCAATAATTTAGGTAAGTGGACTACTTTTCATGCCACTCGTTTTACTTGCTTAGAAATAGAAATAAAAATTTCACCAGGAAGGATTCTAAACTTAGATTTGAACGAGGCAGAGGATGGTGATTGAAAGAAAAGAACTCGAAAGTACACGGCTCGTAAACACTTAACTCGGAACAGGAGTTTTCTAAATCGTGCATTATTTTTTTTATAAATTTCACGCGTCAATAACTCTCAATGGTGAAATAGAACAATATTCAACAGAGATTGCACAAAATATTCTTCTATTCATGTCAGTAACGGTAACGGTATGAGAGAAATACTGAAGTAACGTTGCAAGTAGTATGAATCAGTCAATAGTCAGGCTTTAACGCTGAGGTGTTAAAACCACTGGAACTGAAAGAATATTAGAATAATTCTTGATTTCTGACGATGATAATGCACGGGGCTCACTGGAGGAAGTATTCGGCGATTATAACGATTCTTTTTAACAATCACAGCACACGCTAACAGTTTACAGTAACATTAACCAATGATAACGCGCCGGAGAAAATTTGGCTGCGTCTTGTGTGTGTCCGCTTTCAACGGTAAATTATAGGAGATAGAGAGAAAGAGAGAGAGTTCGTTAAAAAACACTATTTCCCCTTAACTCGTGGTCACTAAATCACCCTATAGATTAATAGGTAGTACATTACTTAGTAATCTCTTGGTCATTTTACGTTTACAGTTAGACGGCGACAGCCCGCTAGGTAATATTTGGTAAAGACCTTAATAAAGTGTCTGAGAGTTAAAACCGTTTTAAACGCTAGCGTTATTGACCATAATAATAATGATAATAATAGCAACAGTAACAAATTATTAAACGTGGTAATAACGTACTAATCGCTCGACCAACAGCTTCTCTGACTGTAATTTTAGTTGTTTTGTTTGCATTCGTTTTGACTGGAATTGCTGTTAAGCTGACAATCGCGTTCACAGACTATCGATCGAACCGTTTTCGATTTGCGAGTGGCTCTCCGCGCCGTTTACACTCTTCCTCAGCCCTCGTAGTTTGTGATCCATTCGTTAGAATTTTCTCCTCTTTCGTTTTTCCTCCTACACTTGAAGAATCGCGAGTTCGATTTGCAAGCGTCGCGTCAGCCCGTCGTCCGGAAATTCGTTCGTTATAGTTAACCGCAACAGGAAGGAAGAAAGCATACGAATTACGCCCGGCCCTTCGTTCGCTCTCCTTTTCCGTCCCCGTTTGATTACACTGCGCCTCGTTTCCCCTTTTGAGATTCCAGATTCTCTCCCGCTCCCTTCGTTCTCTCCTCAACACATTTTCCCTTTCTTTTCGAGTTACGCGACCCATTTTTATGACTGACAGTGCCCACGACCGGTGACACGAACGATTTCCGCGAAATGAAGGCCGCGATTGCGCGCATACTATTGCAACGGAAATACGAGCAGCCTCTTTTATGTTTCTTTGGATAGAAGTGAAGCGCACCATTCCGGTTGAGCTTGACAGAAAAAGTATTGCAGATAACGCAAACTCGTCTTCTGATTGGACAATGTAGGAAAACGCAAATATTGAAAGGGTGTGAAAATATTGTTTCGTTACCTTTCCACCTTGAAGAGTTGAACTTTAAGCCCGTTGCAAGATAAAGTTTCTACGAACTTACATGAAATAAATACAGAGAAAGATCGTGGAAGGTAAAATTAATATTTGCATTACTCTTATTATCAACGCTTAAGGTTTCACCCTTCAAATGTACATTTCGGATTACGCAATAGGGGAAAGCACCCTCATCCTGAACCACAGAGCACGTTCGATCGTTCTCTCCTTGCCCCGATATTCTCATACCCATTGAACGCACAAAATACATATGTACACATATATAGTACAACATTTAAACATCAATGAAACGTTCGATGAATGTGAAAACACGGTGCCCAAAGGTGCCGGTCGAATTTGCCACCCCGAGCGCAAAAGCGCCTTCCATTCTCTCTCTTAACGTGAAAGTATGTATAAAGTCTGTTCGAAACAAAGGCCATAATACACGTTTCAATATATATACATACACTATATACTATAATATCGTGTATATTACATGATATAGTATACACATATGTACAGGTATAAACATACAAATCAATCTCTGCGTATTCATGGTAGAAACTTCGTCTAGCTGAAATATTTTTTCCTATTCTGAACGACACGAAGAAGTAGTTCTTGTAGAAGAATGGTAGCATTAAGTGCAACAGTTTCCCTCAAACATTAGTATGAAAAATGGAGTGTTTTATTAAGACCGTCAAGAAAAGGAACGAAGCGAAAGTTCTGGCCATTGATGTCTGTACCCCCACCGAAAGGGATGAAGAAACTAGATGTGGAAGAACTGCCGTTGCTTTTGGAGAACTGTTTTTTTTATACCGTTCAAAGTAATAAAAACATTTCAGGTAAACGAAGCCATTCGTTCTGTATACACATACGGTATGGTTCTTTTATCTGTAATATGAATATATCGTATGAAGGATAGCCGTCAATGAAACAGTTTCACTCGGGCAACGTAGTGATCGCCAGTTAAAGTCCTTTCCATGGGTTATCATACAAAAACGATCCTTCTCATCATGCATATATTTTTGTGGTGTAACGTCACGTTCCCACAAGTGCATCTCGTCACGCAGATCACCTTTGAAACGGTTCCTCGACGCGTGTTACATTTGAGGAGTAATTCTTTTTAAGAAACGATGCTCCGATACATTCTCCGCCACGCACTGCACACGTGGGACCGTGGTTTAAGGGTACGTCTATGGCCAAGCGCGAGACGAAATGCGATTCTCTTGTTTCTTCGTGTTTCCTGTCTTGTCACTTCGTTTCCCTACAAGTATCCTACTATTGTTCGTCGTTCGGGGAGACATTCTGCAGTAAAGCTTGCTGTTGAAATAAAATCACGGAATGCGTAATTGTCGATGGCTTTTCTGTTTATTCGTGGATCACTTGGACAGATGGTGATGCAACTTATTTTCCCAGGGAATATGATTCGGTCGCGTGATATTGTGTGATCTCTACCGTATCCTTCTTTCAGCGATAATCTCTCTCGGTGTAAAGAGCGTCAACAACTAATACAGTCTCATCGAACTATTCGATACTTAAAGGATATCGTTTGTTTCCGAATGCTAGGGCCACGATTGGAAAACTTTATGTTTCTTCGAAAAATCGAGATGCAACTCTCCTATTCGACTATATCTTTTACCTATTCCTTTCGGACTGATCGCGTTCTGTCGTCGGGTTCGCAGTGATATTGAACTCTCCCGACACTAGCTGCTCGAACCCGGCAGAGGATGCTAATTTCTGATTCAAAGCAACAATGGTACCGATCAGTCTAACGAGGCCGCTGAACCATTAACTAAAATTACCAATTCGCTCAATTACTGGCGAACGATAAGCGCGCGAATGGCGAAATTCCTTCGAAAATCCGGAACTCCGTTCGAACGATTGGCGTTCCCGTTGATCGAGCAAATAATCGCCTCTCTTCGACTCGGAATCGAGCAAACACCGACGACGCGTAGACGCGCTGCGTTATTTTTCCCACGATTTCCAACCCCCGATTCCCCGTTATCCCTCGCGGCAGAGCCGGCTCTCATTGTCCGACGTGTCCCTCACGATCGTGCGCCATGCTAGTCGATGATCTCGATGATTTACCTACAGCTCTCGTATTTATACATTACGTAATACTTATAGAACCTGTCTCTATCGCCTAGTGCTCCGATATCGAGACCGTTTTTTTTTTTATTTTTCTTACTTGGCGTGGTCTTCCTGGCACTATAATGCACTTTTAAGAAATCTATATAAAAATATCGTGTGGAGTTGTGTCCAGTACGTTGAGCCGCGACAGCGAGAGAGGGAGAAGGTAGGGAGAGGCGGTTACAGAGGGGGTGAGAAACGCAGTAGAAGGCGAGGGAAAGTGATAGATCGAGATTTGGAAATAGATTCGAAGAGAAAGAAATGGAAGTGTTAGACGGTCCTTCGGTCGAGAACAGAGGTGTAGTGAAAGAAGAGAAATTCGAAGGGGAGGAGGGTGGGGGTAGCCAGAGATGGGGATAGAAGAAAGAAGGGGGATGAGTACATTGGTGACAATTGTCTTTTTTTTTTCTTTTGGTCCCGTTTCGCGTTTCGGAGTAGCCGCGAAACAACTCTTTCGAAAAGAAACAATGACGGACAAGACAAACCAGGTCCCAACATTTATCCCGCAAAACGAACACTCGAATCATTTCTGGGGGCAGCCTGGTCTCTTCTCGTCGATCGGCTGTCCTTTTTTATTCTTTTTCGAGCGTGTACATGTGTTTTCACTTGAAGCAGGTGTCCGGGGGCTAAATTCGCGCAACCCTTTTCCCTCGATGGATCGATTCCGTCTATTCACCGATGAAATCCGAGCCTCGACGTGCCCCCGGGAGCATCTGGGAACAGAGAGATCCAGTCTGCCGCCGAAAATCTCGATTATTTTATTTATTATCCGATGGTTTACGTGTCGGTCGTGCGGTTTCGTTTCTGTTTTATCCCTTTTTTTAGTTCGTTTTTCCTTTTTCACGCTAAGTCGTCGGTAGTGTTACTCTCGGAGGTCTGAACATCCTCAGGATTACTGATCACGGTGTTGGAAAGAACGAATTATGCACGTCGGATGCGTGGACATAGAACGTAATACGCTACGTTACGCTCGAAATTAATAATACATTACGAATGAAAGTGTCACGGAATATCATAACATAGTACATTATCAATATTCGTGTGTCTGTCTTTGTCTGTTGCTCTTCATCGTTCGGTTCTCGTGTGTTTCTGTATATGTGCTGCGTGTGTTTTATATATATATTTATATGTATATATGTATACCCGGTGGCGCCGTAGAAATTAATCGCAGCATCGCGTGACGACGATTAATTCCGCTGGCGCTGCTCGTTTTCTCCCGGCCACCCTAGTCAACTTCACCTGTTTAGTATCAATTAACGTAATTAACTTTATAATACGCCCGCGTCAACGTACACGTCGCGGCCCGGCGATATCGATTTCCCTGTATATCGGGTATCGATGATAGCGCTGCAACGGAGCTGGCCGAATGTCACGCAACCGGAAGCTCGAGTCCTTTTAACGATTTATTACAACAAAGTCAAGTCTTGGTCACGTCGACATCCGGCCACCCTTGCAGCTCTCACCGGCCTCGCACAATACGAACACGCGAGAAGAGTGTGGCTGGCTTTCAGGATTGAACGAAACGGCACTCTGAACAGGAAGTGGTAAAACTGAAAGTTGTCTTGGGGAAATGCATTTCGCAGGAGTGCTGTGAGCCACGAGCGCTCATTAACCAAAGTTCGTGGAATGGAAAGCTCTCGATTTGTAACTCGCAGCAAAAGATAGTAACACGTGCCAGCATTTTTCAGGGAAATGGTACTTTACCGTGATTTCTTTTATCTTTGCACTTGCAATGTAAATTTTGAATAATTAGAAGTTTAGATCCTCGGAGCAGGTCGTAAGTTTCTTATTCTCTTTCTCCGTAATTTTTTAGATGTGTAATTATAACGTTCGTTGCAGTAATTTAGAACCTCCTGTCCAAAGCAGCATTCCATATAGCCCTACTGCCGACGTCAAACGAAATGTCGTTGGCGGATCGATTACTTCGCATTTGTCTAGTCGTATTTCGTTTAATTAAGCCTATCCTGCCGTGGCAACGGCTTCGAGTGTGTATACAGGGTGGACCAAGTAACCGCATAATTTCGCAAATATTAGCTTCATGGGAAATCGCTGTTGACGAAGGTACTCTAGATTAAAAGGGGCCACTTAATGAACTCTCCAAAGTCGCTTTATGTCCTGTAGCCTCGTGACAGGGTCACTTCGAAGTCCTCCTGCAGATCGAATTTATCTCCGTAGTAAGAAATCTAGACAATACGCAAGGCCGTCCCAAAATAGTGGGCCCGCCCTGTATTCGAAACGAACTCGAGTATGTAGGAAGACAGAAATTTCCGAGGACCTAGGCTCGATCTATCGTACATTTTAAAATTTAGAAACCACCCCCCACCCCAAGGCTCTATTATTATCTATGCCAGAGCATTTCTTTGCCATCGTTTACCTCTCCGTGAATTTCACGCCAGCGATTTTAAACGGAGCAGTAGATGCGCGCCGCAGAAGTTGCAACAGTGACTCCCCGACTTTCAGCTGCAAGAAGTTGGGTGAAGGTTACGCGAAGGTCAGCTTCTTGCGCATGATCGAAGTCGTTACAACGCCGCTCACACTTTACGTTATAAAAATAAAATTTTAAAACCTTCGAAAGCGCCAGAGATAAAAGAAACACTGCACGGTGCATCCCTTTTGAACCTTGTCGGTTTCGTCGACAACAATTTTCGATGAAATCAATATTTACGACGCCTGTGTGTGTGTGCATGTGCGACGCGAGTGGTCCATACCGCACACATTCACACACACGCACACACGTGTACACCGCTGTGCGTAGCCCGTTTATAAAAAATTTCCCCCTTCAGTGGAAACGTAGCCTTTGTACCCGTGCGCCGTGTACATACACTTTGTATACACTAACAATATAATATCCTATGTAACCTACGGACGTTAAAGCGGATAAGATCACTTTGCGTTCTCCCTTCGTCAGCCCCGGGTGATTACTTCGTGGTCTCTCGGTGGCCCTTAAAGTTCGTCCAGCTTGATTCGATTCTGAAGTGGGTGAGTATGAATGTCTTCTATGGATTCTCTGGTTGGAGGATCGGCTTTTAAAATGCTGAGGTCCTGCAACGTCGGGGACTCCTTCTTTGGCTCGGGTACAGTTGATCATTTCTTGATAGTGGAAGCAGCTCGTTAAGGGGGTGGATGTCGCGGGGTACAGTCACGAAGCGATCAACTCGTGGAAGTTGAAAGAAAGGGGGGAGGAGCAAGTTTCTAATCGAATTTAGTCGGTTGCCTGCGCAACGTAGTTTCTTGTGAAGCGACGAGATTCCTTCTTCTGATACACTCTTCAAGGGGTGGTGTACATATGTATATCGAGCAGCGTAAAGCGTATTATTTCGTGACTGCGGCTCTACAGAAATGCCTTGAATCTTCAGCTATCTGTCATTCCATTCGGCAAAAACGTAAGATGTGTAATAGACTCGGAAGGGGAGCAAGATAGGGACCTCTATAGGTGACTCGAGTGCTTTAGCCGTTTTAAGGGGCATACGTGTCTAGGAATATATTCCTCGCTGGAATAACTTAAAGTTTTAGCTGGGGATGCACCGCTCGGACGTTACCGGTTCTCCGAAAGCGAGCCTTCCCTATCTTACTCATGTAAAGCGCTCGTAAAATATTCCCCCGCTAGCTTTTCATCCCCTCGCCATCGCAACCGCGATTCAGAGCAGAAATTAAAACTTACCGACGAACGCGACGCCCCCCTATTTGTGTCTCACACGAATATCAGCAACTTATCACCTAAGACCGGTCGAAACGAGGCGTGTTCCGTTTTCTTCGAAAGGAAACTTCACTGTGCTTGTCCTCCTTAAGAGCCACCCTTCGTTCGGGGGGAGACGTTCTCCGCGCGCGCTCCTTCTTCTTACACACACGTTTTGTGCCTGTCCGCGTCCTTCTTCACGAGGTATACAGAGATAAGATGGAGTTCGTGTGTCGAATATATATTTAAATATTAAGAAAAAAGTTTTCAGGCACGCAAGTTGGGCAGGGGAGCAGCTCGCAGCGAGTGGAAGATGACGCCCGTACCTGTGAGTCCCTCCCTTTCGTTATACACGCCTCCAAGAGTCTCGAAACTTGGATCGATTCTAACGTGTCAAAGGTCCCTCCTTTTAGCGTCTGTGTGTACGTGCATTTAGTTCTCGTTAGTAAGAAGACAGTCAATCGGGAAGAGGATTGGACCCGTTGTTTATGCTACTGCAAGACTTTCGTTTTAACTGCGATTATAAAAGTAGGCGAGACAAGTTTAACCCGTCGACGGCTGCGAGGCTCAATTCTCCAACTCCATTTAAACCGATCGATCAGTTTGAAAAAAAAAAAGGAGGAAAACTGTGGAAATCAAGTTTCAACTTCGCCACGAAGTGGCCAGATCCCAAACACCGCGAGATCGCCCGAAAACTGCTTAAACTGATTTGTCGCAACTTCTTACTCACCCGTTCTCAATTTCCCTCGTATAAAACTCGATTTCAACCTCTAAAAAAGAAATACCTTCCTCGCTAAAAGGTACCCTCCGCCTTCGCTACCAAAGGGTTTCCCAACCCCGGAAGTGAATTCCCTCGCCGCCAAGCCGACATTAAACCATCGTCGAACTCTGCCAGCCAAGGGGCTCGCGGATGTTCAACGGATTCGCAATGCACCGATGGACCTGAAGAAACTTCCTATCCCCGAGAGAGTACGGTGTGTAGAGCCAATCGCGCGGGAGGGACTCGAAGGTAGACGAGCATCGGCTGGGACCACCGAGCATCGTGTCGGGGGCCCTTAATACGAGTGCTGCGGCTGCAAAGACGAGACTCAGCTGTGTGCAGACGTGTCGGAGCCCTGGCTGTTGCCCAGTCCCCCCATTCCCGGCTGCGAGGTGAGCCTGGTGGACGACTGGGAGGTGGTCGTCGTGCCCACCGTGGAATGCGCCAGAGTGTGGTGCTTGCCGGTTTCTGGTACTAGATGCGGGGTACGGCTGGAAACCGGTGGCAGAACCGGACTGACTGGCCAAGGATGAGTGCTGGGCGCGCTGGGGACGCTCCTCGAGTGCGGCAGCAGGGGCGAGTTCGACAGTGGATGGTGCACGTTACTGCCCGAGATGCCCATCGAGATGCTGTTCCCAGTGGGGACACCGCCAGCGCCGCCCTGCGTCGCCATCGCCACAGCTGTGTCAGGGTGAAGGAAGTTGCGTCTCTGCTCCATACGGGCCAGGCACTTGGTTAGCTCCCCCGGCAGCAGCTCCAGCTGACCCTGAAGACCGGTCAGTTTCTCTTCTAGGCCGATCAGCCGGTCCTCCAGGCCCACCAGACGTTCCTCCAGGGCGTCCTGGCGCGTGCTCATGTCTGACACGATCTCGTACACTGTGTTCTGCGTCTGCAGGGTTCAGGAGACGATCGGTCAGCGCCAGGGATAGGCTTGCAATAACGGGTTCTAGGTGGAATTCACGGATAAATGTAGGGGTTTGATAGCATTCTGGGTAAATGAAATTAGGAAACATCTTTCTCGGTTCATCCTCTTCTGTCTCTCAACCCGGTGTGTCTGTACTCTGTAAGTATCGCGGTCGCGAGCTGTAGGCTCGTTTTAAGGACGTTACTACTTAGGGTTGACTAGAAGCGATACTATTTTACTTCAGGGTACCCAAATGCCACCAAACTGGACATTCTCCTTTGGGAAGTTAGCAGGTTGGAGATGTTGCTTTGGGGACACCCGAGTCCACCAGATCGAAATCCACCAGTGCCATGGACAATTTGCCAACGATAGGGTGGCGGCGGTGGGCACAAAGTGGCGATTGATCGATACTCGCGATACGCGGGGCAGCGTTTCATCGACGCGGCCGACGGGGGAAGTTTAATTGAATTCCGAGTTACTTGCGTGCGGGTGGTACCTTGGCCATATCCGAGATGGTATTGGCATTGTCCATTAATTTTCGCTGATCCATCTTGACTTTCCTGAGTCTGAAAGTGTTCGTTACGGATGAGGATGTTAATTGTCCTTGGCGGCGCGGTCGCCGGTTAATGGGCGTCAATCGAAAAGTCAGTTATCGACTTACGCGTATATAGCCAACAGAAATTTCCGCTGATGCGTTCGGAGACGTCCCGGATTGACACGTTTCACCAATCTGGTGTGCTTGTAAATTAGCCACGTCTCCCGCAGCACGTTCGCCGCGGCGTTTTTCAACTGAAACAGAACATTGGCAACTCGATTATTCATCCGGCACTTGTTGTTTCGCTATCAACAATTGTACCGTCCGATCGATCAGTTTAATCCCTTCGTGTTACGGCTCGTTTTCAGTGACTAGCTTCTGCCCGTTACGGAATCATCGATAAAACGAATCATTTCGGATTACTCTACTGTGTGCTTAGGTGCTATCAGTCTGGGTATCAGATTTCGCAATGACAACTTCGCCGAACAGCGTGCAATAGTATTCTTTCTGAGAGTTTTGTTGCTTTCCAGTGGTTGCGTAATATTTCGTGTGGTTACTGTATTCACAAGTTCTCGATATTTGTCTAGTTTCGTGAGAATAATAATTTGTATTCATGTCTTACCTGGTCCCTTCCCTCTATTACGTCAAATTTCACTGAAAATTCAAACAGTTTTTACAATATCCCTTGATTTCAATTCACGAAACAATCTTTGTGGGTAATTAGAAGTTTGAAGTTTAGGATTCTATAGGCAGTCGAAGGATGAATGTGATTTCTTTTATCAAGAACCATCGCAGATATCTCCGTTGCAGAGAATTAAGGGAAAACTTGACAAAAGATTTTTCTACGCTTCTTTCCGTCCAGCTTCTCTCATTCGTGGTTAATTCGAATTCTAAAGATAGTGGATAAGAATTCAATGCCATTGAATCGCGATAAAATAAGTTCGATCTTGGAAACGTCCAATAATCGGAGAATCGACGCTAGCAATTAAAGTGATCGGAAACACGTTTATTTCGATGAGAAGCGAGAGTATGAACGTGAGTTATCGGGAGAACAATAGAGCCACTATCCACTTACCATGTTTAAGCCGCGCTCCCGCTTCTCTTAATACACAGCACAAAATTTATTTAGTCTTGTGACCACAATCGACTCCACAACAGTGGTCACCAAAGCCACGTCCCTGCATGTGCACTCATTTTTCTTCCAACGTGTCCCAATATTTTTATTCAAACCTTTCGAAGGTTTTACGCATTTCCCGTTGCACATGCGGGAACGTGACTCGATCGTACGTGGGTCGCTCGCGCAACGGTTGAAAAGGGACCCTCCAGCTTCTCTTCGGGGTCATGCATGCGACCACACCGCTACTCTTTGGTATTCGCGAGGTTAATAAATATCGCAGGCTGTTTGTTAATTCAGTAGCCGCGGCTAAAATCTTCGATCCAGAAGTAGGCACGAGATGGTTGCCCACGTGCCGTTTGTTAACGAGCTTGAATACTTCATAAGCCCGCCGCTCGGGACACTCTCTCGTTATTAATCGCCTTGAAAATTCCCTGAAGACCTCGAAAAGAGGCGAGTTCACCGCGTGAAAGAAGTTCTCGGATCGATTGTGCCCCGAGCATTCGAGCTTTCCTCGATCAGGGGATTCGAAAACGATTTCCTAACTGGATCGACAGCAGCCGATCCGTCCTCTAGTCCCGTCACGTTTCTTTCTCCCATCTTTCAAGTTTTTCTGTCGCTGGACGAAAGCTGATGCAGCTTTTGTCGCGTACGATGCGATTCCCTTGTTCGAGGACCGTACTGGCCAGCCTCACCGACGATCTATCGCGACACTTGGACCATCACGAACGGATAGAAATGACAATGACACATTAGGCGACGCAAGGAAACACGAGCGACGCCTCTCGCTCAGAACTTGGGTGACTTTCAGCGCCGAGCTTTCTTAGGTTGACGACTATCGCACGTGAGTTTAGTTTAAGGAAGATCAACCCTTTCTGGATGATTAAGTAGAGACGATGTAATGATTTATTAAGGGCTGGTGTTTTCCAGCTGAACTGTGTTGGATGTTCAATTGCAAAGCGAAGAGTTAAGTCGCTGAGGAAGATGCCGAAATATCGATGCTGAGTGTAAAATGCAAGTTGCACATAAAAGTCGCGATTTTGTTAGTAATTTGGGTTGAATCAGAAATGCATCGGAATTTTAGTACAAGTTGTTAGGCAGAATAAACTGCATTTCCTTCTTAAATTTCCTGACGAGGATAGCCTGTACGCTATTGCCTCGAGGTCCGATGGAATTAATGCGTTCATTTTCCGCCACGTCTCAAGAATGTCGCGGCCAATTGAGCAGCCCTGGAATTTAACCGAACCTCGTCTGGAATGATTTACAGCGCTATTCCTTTGACGAGGCTCGCTCGAGCTTCCCGCGGCATTGATACGAATAGCTAGGTGCGTTAATTTCTTATCATTCTACATCGTTTAAACCACAAAACAAACAAAGAACAGGACAAAGTGACGACGATCCACCTCGTTCTACACATTATTACCTCAACCTGAATCAGCACATAATTCTCTTTTAAAAGCAACGCAATCTCTGCAGCACATACTCGAGACTGAACACAAAAGAAAGGTTTACAATAATATTTCACAAACGACAACCGACACAAAGATATTAAAACACATCGTGCTGGTCACGTGAATATATAGATTTCGTGGACTGCCCGTCCACTGCCGGCTACAGAAAAACAAAGTAACGCGTCAGCCTATGATAAACAAACATCATCATATTCCTCGAAGCTTCCTCCACGAGATGTACAGCTTTGTAAAACTGAGCAACATTAAAAAAAAGTTAAACAATTCTTCTCTTTTTTATCCTTCAAATATTTACAAAGTTACTCTAACTTTTTGAAACATACATCTCGTGGTGGAAAGTTCAAGGAGTGCGATGACACTTCTCATCATTGGACGATGCACCGTTTCGTTTTTACGCGGCCGACAGTTGGCGGACAGTCCGCGAATGGAATTGTCGATAAACCACGGTCACAGGAGCGGTAGCAGAACACGTACGTACAATGCTGAAGGAAACGATCCTCGCAAGATGTACGAGCAGATGCGTCTTACCCTTTTCGTTAATTGTGTATCCATCATAAAGTTATGAACGTGCTTCTCCGCCCTTGTGAGCTCGAGCTTCCTGGAAACAACCGCCACCAGCAAGGCCGTGCATCCGGCGCCCTAAAAACACCGTGAAACGTACCTGTGAACTCGAAGCTGCTATCCGTTTTACATTTAATTACGTGACTAGCAGCCGCGCTAATTACGAACTAATTTAATAGAATCTTCGGAGTTTCCCTGCCACTACGACGTCCGCCTGTAAACAAGGAACAGGTCTAAGATGTGCGCGCGCTAGAGCTGTCCGAGTACGCAGTTCCAAGTAGTTCACGCGGCTCGAATAGATTCCATTGCTATCCGAGCTGCTTGAGACTCTCCAAGTACTCTGGCTCTAGCGCGCACAGTCTGTCGCGAACAATCACTTCTCCATATCCCTTTCGATTCTTTTAAGAAAATCCATCCCAGGCCATTAAAAGCAAGTGTTTGCCATTTCCTCGACCAATTAGCCGCGTCTCGAATTCTTTTCCCTCGCGAGCCACGTTGCCTCAGTTACAGACAGATTTCACAGATTTTCCAAGCTGCTAATTAAAACTATATTCCCATCGCAGCGCTGTGCCCCGAGCAGACGCGTAACTCCCGTTCCTTCGGGCGAAGTATCGCCACCGGAGAAATGCAAACGCGACGATAAAACCGACTCGCCAGCAGTGCTCCATCGAGGCCAGCATCGCAATAAGCACAAAAGAAAATCAAATCGATCGAGTGCAAGGCAATTCTTACAAGCTGACAATCCCGCGAACAACGTTTCCTCCATTGTCTCTTCTGAAGTTTGCGTGTGACGTTGTACACGTTAGGTTGTAGGAATCGCTCTGTACAAAGAAACGACCGCGACGTCGACGAAAGCGAGCAGTTGGACACGTCGCTGGGCTTCTGTGCGATTAGACGCGTTCGTGGAGCAGGATTTCACGGTGAATTGAACGCGATAGTGACTAAATTGCTTGACGGCTCACGGCTGCGACTCCTAAATCGTCGAATCAGGGTAGACAGCAATAACAATAAGGAAGCGAGGTATTCCCAATGGGGAAATTAGACTGGCTGTAACGTTTATCGTGACGGAATGTTGTAAGTGCACCGTAACTCGGTGCATCGCTGCGCTCGATAACCCTAGCTTTCGCACGGCTAAAGTTTACGATGCTTCTGACTCAAGTGGAATTCGAATAAATTTTTTTAAGCTTCGACAGCTTCGGTCAGTGATGAATTTCATTGGCAACTACGCATATAAGAAGATGAAAGCTGCATTCTTCACGACGTATGATTCGAGGGAGATACCGATAGGGTATTTCATTTATTTCTTTGAATACAATACTGACTACTTAGTTCTAATGCTAGCTAGCTCTATATGTAGTTTCTGTTTGCAGCACGAAGTTAAAACGCTAGGAAATTGTACGAGAATTCTATTTAACCCTAGAAGGACTTTTGGGGGTCTGAATTATTTTTCGACTTGTTCGCAAGTTATTTTAGATGCTTCCATAGTCATTCCAGGGTTAACTGGCTGTGCGTCGATTAGCAATGCGTTTTCTTAACGCATTGCCTTAACAGGAGCAAGCAATTGAGTGCATATATTATATTCTCGGGAGAGAAGTCCCGACTATTAAACTTTGAGTCTAGCCTTACCATTATTCCAGTGGAAACGGCTATACCTCGACCGCAGTACGTGTTGGGTACGATGTCGCCGAAACCGACGCTCAGAAACGTGATTGCAATGAGCCACATGGCATTAAGGAGATTCGCGTGCTCCTCGTCGTGAAACCTGGTGCCACAGAAGAGAAAACAGGGTGAAATATTAGGGAACGTTTAAGGGCGAAGGGAGGCAAATAATCATATTTCCTACTGGCTAAATGTTTCGTCGTTTAAACGAGGAATAGGGTAATTTCGTCGTAATCTCAGTGGTGGTCCACTTTCGTTAAAAAAGGCGTCCCTTCAATGGCCTCGAGCTATCACATTTTCTACAATCTGTAATCTAGTTTTCTAATTCATAATTGTCAACATGTGCGTCTCTATTGCTCATTAATTCCACTAACTACTTCTTTAATCATTTCTCGAAATAACGCATGCTATCGAAGATAAATTACAAGGGGACACAGTGCCGACATCGTGTACCTAACGCGTCTGATTATGCACGGACCAATTTCACTTACGCGTCTCATAATTCTGAATAGACGCGTTATCTGACAAATATCTCTTAAATAATTCTTGAAGCTTCCGTTGTGAGATTTGTATTTTACGCCCCGATGTACCTTTCACGAGATTCACTGTCACTCGAGTTCGCGAAGGAACCGTTAATTTCGCAATGCACAGACGAATCACGTTCCCCGAGACCCGGGGACCATGTTCGCTGCTCGAAATTCCAATCTCAGGAGACACCGTTAAATCGATTTCGACTTGAAGGATTAATTACACGGATCCTGTTATGTTAATGCCATTGTTTTAAATCACGCGCCCGCCGTTCGTTGTAATGCATGCAACGTAGCCTCTTCTTCTCCGCGAAATTCATTATCGGAAATCGAACGTCAAAATAACACGCGCGGCTTAATCCTCGTCGTTAAACGGAACGTTCTAATGGGACGGATAGCATTACGACAGATCCCTTTCAAGGGCGATCCCTTTTATGTCTCATGAAAAGCTCCACTTTCAACCGACGATTCAATTTATCAATTAGATCGATCCGCCGCTACATTCTCCACCGAAGATTCTTCCGGTTTACCAAGCGGTCCACCCTCGGATGTCGTTTAAAGTAATTTCGTTCGTTATACGTTTCAATCGTCGCGTACCTTTCCTTTCTTTTTTTAATTACCCTCTGGCATTAAGCTGTGCGATTGGATTACACGACGCAGCATCCCGCGGAGCTTCGGAAGCTCGGCACCCTTTCGGAGTAATTGAAACTGCGAAAACGCAAGCGGCGGAACAACGGGGTGAAGATGAAATTTTTGAAAACGTGCAAGTAACGGCGAACACCTGGCGTTGAATAAATTGGAGGAGGAAGCGAGCCCGGTCGTCACTTTTTTAAGCAGCTGCTGAATTATTGTGAAAAGCCGCGAAAGTGGGGCGACGTTGAAGCATGGGCTTCGTGGAAATATTAATTTTTTCATAGAGCTACAACGTATGTCGAGTATTACTCAAAGAGTAATAGAGAGACGGAAATAAAATTTATTGACGGGCAGAGAAGGATCATTGACACAGCAAGGCTTAAGAAACTGAAGAGCAGATCCATCTGTGAAACACACAGTGAATAAGCATTTACCGTCTCACTTTCCACGCGACACGATCTTATAAATTTGAAATAAATTTAGGAGAAGTCCCCTGTGTCCTTTATGTACGACACGAGGTAGTGTCGAAGCTTCCAGAAAGATACCACCTTTCCGAAATTCCTTTTTTCGTGGAGATATAATGTTAAGGTCTCTTTCTGTCGTCCCACGGAAGATAAAAGGACCGTAACTTCTTCATTTTAGGAGAAGTTGCCCATAAATCCCACTCTCGACGGAAGAGCCCGATTCCATCGATATCATAGCGTTATTTCAGCGGCGAAATTTACAGTGTCCTTCGAACTTTACTGCCACGCTGGTGGAGATCTAGATAAAATACAGGCTCTATCGGTGGTTCCCACGTACACGGGGAATAAGGACCGGCAGGAAGCTTTCGGCTCTGTGAATCTGCGAATCTCGAGGGAACAGGCATTTCCCTCTTGCTTCTTTTCCAAGGGAAGAGAAAGCGGAGGGTGTATCTACTCTCGCACCGAGCATGCCTAAAATTCTAATTCCGCGTGAGACCAGGGCTCTGGGGAGCACGAGATAGCTGGAAATAAAAACCGGAAGAGGACGTTGCACGGTCCTGGGAAGGACACTCGACTGCGCGAGGACGAGCGTATTAACGTTCCAGGGAACAGAATCGGCTTCCCTCCTGTGCAATTTTGATAAAACAAGGAAGAAACAAAAGAGTAACGAGTAGACTTCTGAAACAGAGTGACTCGACTTTCACACTCGTTCCCCATCTCTTTGAACTTAACCGTGTTCCCTGAAACTCACATTTCAAGCCACGCAGTTTATTCAATCAGCAAACCGAATAAAGACGAAATTTTGAGAAATCTCATTCCACGGAGGCAATTCCTGTTTCACCTCCAAACCTCAGCTCAACAGACGAACGCTTTAATAACCCCAGCTCGGTGGGTGGATGAAATTTCCTATCTCTGGGGACACCATTCTGGAATCGTCGACCATCGTCCCTTTCGTGGCCGCGTGATAAATCCCCAGGATTTTGTCGAGACCGAGAAATCAGGAAGTTGTACGAGAGGGCGCGGGCACTCCCGTTGGCGAAGAAAGGGAATCGTGTAACGGTGGAGGGGAGCTCAGCTTCCGACAATACAGACCCGATAACTGATTGAAAATTCAGCGGGGCCATTCTCGACGGAGCGGGCGGAAGTTCTGCGCTTGGTCGGCGTCTCATTTAAGGGAAGAAGACCGGAAGACGGCCATTCATCGACGACGGGTAGGGGGCGGGAAAGAGAAACCCCGAAGGTTTTATCGAGGCTTGGAGCAACGAAAGAAAGGAATCGGAGGATCTGTGCTTACACGGCTGCGGGAGCAAGGCGAGGCCTTGCACATCCACGAGATTGATCGTTTCTGTACTCCCCCACGATTTCCCAAATCTTGCTACTCGCGGGAGAATTTAATTATACGCGCGAAACGGCAATCTCGACCCCCTAGTAAATCTTCTATCGCTGCTGTAACAGCCACTGATATTCGCCGCGGAGATTTACGCCTTTGTCCCGAGGGGGGAATCCTTCCCACCCGATACCGTTAACGGGCGAAAACATTCGGATTCGTTGCTTCTCTGGCGTGGCGGGAGCTTTGACGAGATTACATGGCAGTTACATGACAGTGGAGATATTAATCTTCGTGAAAAAACCATTCCGTTCTGAGCTGAATTCCCCTATCTCAACATCCGTCGGTTTTAATCTCGGCGATAACTGAATTCTATCATCGTTCCTCGCCATACAAACAGGAAGTGAGCTTACTTTCTTTCTCTCTTACCTCTCGCACTGACGCAACGTCCACGAGGCGATGATCCATAACGAGACCATGAAGACTAGCAACACGGTGCCCGGGCAGATGGTCATCAGGGTCTTCAGTACGAACCTGGTGTTGAAGTTAATACGATTCAAGGCCCCTATGCTGCGCGACGAGGCGTCCGTGAACAGCTTCGAGTGCAGCAGCATCACGCGACAGATGAGGTAGAGCCTGAAGAACATCGGCAACGACAGAGTGACGTCGTACGGCACCCACGTCGAGCCGAAGTTGCCGCCCTTGTTCGCCAGCTTGGTCGTCCACAGGAAGTAGTATTCACCCGGGATCGGGTGGACCGCGCAGATTAATAATTCGATCGAAATCTGCCCAATCCTCCGCCAGGTCATCGCTATCCGCCAGTCCTCCGCGCAGTTATCGATCATGAACAACTGTCGAAACACACGGCAAACTGTTACTACGATCGCAATGCTAACTATGTCTACGAATTTACGACTGCATTTAAATCGGGATAATATAAGATTACGGCATCTGTTTTTCTGTAAACATTTCCGGGTGCCATTTATTGCCGATATTTCTCTCGTATCGGCATTGATGCGATCTGGAGCCTTTGAATAGGATTATCGTAACACACCGGTGAAGCGCCATTCGCGGGAAAATGCGTGGCGAGTCTAGATAAGTCGCATTATTTATCAGCTGCCGTTATTGCCTCCGTTTCTCAAGCTTTCCATTTTGCATCGCGACTCGCGTTCGTGCCACACAATCTTTCGTGGCTCCCAGTCACATACCGAGATTAAAGGTAGAATAATCAGTGCGGTAATAAATTGCAGTGGTAGAATTAAAGGATTGTTATAGAAGCAGTCGATTATATACGTTAGAAACACTCACAAGGAAAGATTTCAAACCTGGAAATTCAAAAAAATCTGAGACTTTGTGAATATGTAGGGGATTTCCTCCTGATTACAATGCAATTTTTATTTGCTGCCCAAATTCACTTTAAGGGTTTGAAATGGACCTCTTAAATTCCGACGATTTTGTGTTATAATTCGCGAACTGCAAGAACTGTAAGTTCTTTGCCTTGAAAATTTTTTTCTATCCCTTACAGATTGCGAGTTGGAAAATAAAATCCGGAAATACCCGAATTTTCAAGAGTTAATTTCACCCCCTAGAGTGAATTTGGGCTGCAAACAAAAATTGCGTTAGGAAATCCCCTGCATATTCACAAAGGTTCAGATTTTAGTATTGTTGAAAATCTAATTCCTACTCAATTCCCGCGACCAAAAACATTTGCGAAAAAACAAGAGTTTTAGGGGAAGTTATAAAAAAGCGACAAATGTGGTTGCCGAAGCAAGCTAGTGGAAAAACATGGAGGCTGCAAGGCTAAAAAGTCTCTGAAAAGTTCAACGAAATCGGAAACCCGACTGCAGTACAGTATCGTGTTAACAAACAGACAAGTCCATCGCTAAATGCGAAAGGGCGCGGAGGGTTTCAACGACGCCTCGTAAAATCTGCAAGCTATCGTAGCCTGGCGTTCGCGGTGCATCGAGTCGTGTGTTTTACGAGAGATAATTCGTTAGAAGGACAACGCGGGATCGCGAAATCCCGAGATAGCAGCTCTTTATTGCACCCTCTGTATCGTATCGATAAAACGAATCACAGCGGTATCGAAGAGACCGTGCAGAACTCTGAAAAAAAGTGTGTTTCGAGATAGCGAGGCTGAGTCAGTATTCCCACGGCCGTTTACTCGATTTCCACCCTTGACGCGCGACGTTCTGCATTTTACAGTCAGATTTGCAGCTCGCCAGTATCGTTACGGACGTATGCTTCGGACCATCCCCGTTTTAAGAGCTTGTAGAATCGTCATTTTACCCGTTCGCGACATCCCTCGTATAGAGTTTAACCTTTGCCACCTCGTTCGCTTGTTTTTTCTTGCTTGCACAAATGAAACACGGAATGCTCTTCTTTGATCAATTGCAAAATCCAATCTGCGCCGTATCGTGCCGGGTAGATTCGTCAAGCCTCGCGATTATTCTAATTACGTGCTTGAAGTATTCAAGCATCGACATCCTTGGTATTTCAATATTCTCGATAATCAATACGGAGCTGCCTTAGAACTTTGGCAGGAATTCGAACAACGTTACAACTTCTTCGAGCAGAGGCTTTAATGCCAGAAGGAGGAATAGGGAGAAATAATAGAAGAGACGAAGGTTACAGTACCCAGGAACGATTAACGAGGTTTCCCCCTACAGATAAATGAATTACGAGTCCTGCAACAATTTGACGGTCGGTTTGGTAACAAAAAAAGGCATCGTACCTTGAATTGGCACCCAAGTTGCTCAAGAAGGAACATTAATTTTCTTCCGACCAACCATGAACCCATCGCGATTAATTGCCCGTCAGCCTCACTTCTGCCACGATCACCTTCCCATTTTCAATTCGTCAAACGCCTCTCATAAAAGATTGTAACCTCGGTCCAGCCACGCTCCAAGGTCCTCGGAGTCTCGATGCTCGATTAGAATCCTCGAAAGCGTTTAATACCCAAGATCCGCAAGTTTTTCGATGACTGGGTACGCACTTCAATTTGCTAATAACGACGGGGACACGGTCCAGGGAAGCGGGAACGTTCCTTCGAATCGAGAATCAATAAACTCGCCAACGGTAGAGAGGGCGAACGATGCATCAGGGGATTGCTACCTCGATCAGCAGACCGCTCAGTCTCCTCTCGGGGACAACCCTTTCGTTTCGTCGAGCAGCGAGGATCACCTGGCAAATCTGCGCGCATGCAAATCGTTGATAAACGACAATCAACAGGTGCTGAAAGGTCAACGGGCTATTAGGCTCGAATCCAAGCGGTGGCCGTTGCGAGACCTTCGCTTACTGGCCATCCTCGCGTTCATTAACGAGAGGCATGTGCACCTTTTGTTACTTAAACTTTGATTAATCACGCTGAGAGAATGCTCTTGCCCCTTTTACGATCCATTCTCTTCCATCGGGAGTCAACGATATTCATCGAGTCGACCAATCAGCTGCTCCGTATCCCGAAACGAGGTAGATCCATTTTCCTCCCCGTCCTTCGTCCACGTCACTCGAAAATATTCCTATCCGCCGAGGTATTACACTGTCATCCCAGGATAACGCGCCCGACTCAGCCATCGCGTCACGGAACATCGAGGGCTATTCCTTCGTGGACAGCCGCCGTCACGAGCCCTCTGTCGTCATCTCGAATTTCCAGCGAAAATATGTCGGCAGCCGGGGCCCGATATCATGGCCAGTGGATGAAATCGAGTGGGAACTGCGAGAGAGTGCACGCGTATCGTTTTTCCAATACGCTGAACGTCGAGATCATTACCGTCCACGGTAACGGAAGGTACTCGGTGAGTTTCGTTAACGCCGATAACGTCCCGGTTTCGTGCTTCTCGCGAGCCACGATAATAATCCTCCCTTTTGTTGCGCGAGATAGACGGGACCATGGGAAACGGCGAGATATTTCGCATGTGCATCTTTGACAACCCGGGTTTATGAAACCCGGTACGATTTCCAAGCGCGATCCAGCTCCGCTGTGATCCGGTACCATTTGTTTCGGATAAATTCCGCCGGAAGCAGCGTGATTTGCCGAATACCGTGCAAATTCTTGTGTAATACATTCCTCGAGTTCTCATTAACCTGTATAGCTTCTGTTTGAAACAAAATTTTGCGATAACGATCTCGTGGAGAGTTAAAAGCAGCTAGGTATGTTTTCAATCGCATTAGATCGCAAAGCGCGTCCGACCATGAACGGTCCACTTTCCCTTTGCCCTCTTACATTTCGCTCATCCCTCGCGTTTCTGCCATACGGATCGATCTTTACGCGTATCGCATCATCCATAATAAAGGCTGCATGAGAGAACATACTGTACAATGCCTGGACGACGAAGCTGGCGGAATTTTCCAAACGATGTTCCCTCTGTCTTTCAGCGGCGCGTTTATCGCGGGCTCTTGATTACTGCGTCCAATTAACTACAAACTACAAAGTCAAACGAAATCCGGGGAGGTTTCTTTGATGCAGATGACCTGTGGCAGGCTGCAAGCAAGACGGAGTAGGAAAATGTGGTGGGCGTCGCTGAAAAGTAATCCTACGAACTCGAGACTTTCGAGGATTGCCTAGCTTCCTCACGAATGTATGTGCACCGTTTCTGGATAACGTGACCCGTTTATATCACGACCACGAGCAAATCGGCTTTCTCGTACGCGTTCCTCCGGCATTCCAGCGCCTTTCGTCGGGGATTACTGTCCCTAGATCTGAACGGCCGCGGAGCGTTATGTTTAATTAAGCGGAGAATGCTTAACCGCGATACCGTGAGGGTAACTGTGGTCAGACGTTTATGCAACACGGGTGGATTTCAACGACAAATCGACCCGCGGCCGCTTTTCTGTGGTTTCTTCTGATGGCGGGAATATCTCGTCGCCTTGCTGCAAAACATGGTGACGATTCATGAGAGGCGAGATAATTTCTTGTATTTTAACCCGGGGATAGTAATTTAAACGGATTCAGTGGATTATTAAACTGAAACTCGATGTATTCACAAATAAATTCCGACGAGTAAATAATCAAGAAACGAATATTGAAATTCGTGATTCAATATTCTTTAAAAACAATCATTTGCATGCGTGGAAAACAATGAAACATTATTGGAATTTCGCAGATTAACGGGATCCCGCGACAATACCGTGTAATATACTGTCTCCTACTCTTTCGGGAATATTTCATGTGATTTAGGATCGTTAAACATTCCTGTGCGAATTATTCCTCGATGCGGCTGCTTCATTTCGCGCGAAACGGTGAATGGTCCGATACATGTACAAAAGCGAAACGAATGGGGCAAGTGGCTGTCCCCGGCTTCGTTATAAACATACTGACGTGCCTGTGTTTTGTAACAATGTCTGCAAAACAGTGTTTAGCACGGTAATTGGGAATTCATTTCAGCGGACGATTTCACTGCGGAGTTTTCTCTGTCGGTGGAACGAAGCCCGATATTAAAAATCCAATAGGAAATTCAATATCCAGCGCGGGAACTTTCTGTACAAACTTCACGGCGACTGATATGCAAACGGCAGGTAATACGAATGCCAGGCAGAAAAATGTTTATCGTCCATGAGCCGCAGCTTCGCCGAATAAGAAGGGAAAACAACTATCCGCACCGCGAGGGGGAGAGGTCGCGATGGAATAATCGAAGCGGAATATTTATCATATCGTTCGAGCCGCACAAAAGATAGTCTTGGGGAATTTGTGTCACGGTCATTTAAGCAATTTCGGGCCGCGTGACAGTCAACCAATATCGCCCGATGCCACGTCCTGCCGGAAGAAAACATTTGACGTTAACGAAATGCCGATCAAATGTGACAAGTTTAATTTGAAATTTCGCGGGTGCGCCGCGGTTAAGCCCGCCGCAGGATCGTGCCCGAGCCGAAGAATCGAGTCTCTCGTGCCAATTAAAATTTCCAACAACCCGGCTGGCTTATGGTTTACAACGTTCACTTCCAAGGGATTAGCTGTCGTTCTCTCGTTCGAGAACACGTCGCATAGTCAGCCACGAATCGGTTTATGACTCGGCGCTTCTCTAAGCTCGGCAAGTCAAACGCTCTGTTCCAAGCGTGCTCTATGGAAGTGGCTCGTATCATCGTGTGATCTATACGTTTCTTCATTTTACAGCAAGCTCCGTGATCCGTCGGCGAGGAAAATAGGGAGAGATGCTTGTTTGGAGTGTGTTACGGGCAAAGATGCAGCACACAGGGGGGGATAGAAAATCGATCGCGAAGAATTCCTCCACCCTTTGACTCTATTACACTCGGAAGGCCTTTGTGTTGTCTTAAGAAACAGCTCGCCTTGTACGTGGCCCTTTTCACCGGTTTCTTATTTGGGGAGCTCCTATTCGCCAAGTGGAATTTCCGCAAGGGCAGCAAATATGTCACGAGTGGATCGTTGTTTGAAGTCGATTCATCGTAGCTGAGAAACTACACACGCGCCCTTTAAATTTCATCGGAATGAGCTTCGAAAGTTTCGGGAAACGTAATCGTGCGTATGCATCCATGCATTTGGAGGAATCGCCATCGTCGCCCAGGGTGTTCCGAGACAGCGTTGAAAATAGAAAGGCATCGTTGTTACTGTCTTCCGTTTCTTGTACCTCGGTCCCATCGGTTCACCAACGTTGTGGAAACTAACGACACAATGATCCCTCGCTTATCGCGCAGCTACTCGGCCCTCTTCTATGGTCGCGGCTACAATTTCCTCGAATTTAGATTCGAGCCACTGGTATCGACAACTGTTACGGCGGTGATAACTTATGGAACGCCACTCGGTGTAAACGTCGCGTGAATACGATAACGATTATTCAATTCGCCTCCGTTCGCGTGCGAGCGTGAAGCGCCTCGTTCGCCGTTAGGGACGTGTTACTTCTTTCGTGACGCGAGATACGAAAGCGTTGCGACAGATAACAGGTGTCTGAAGAGGGTGACTGTGAAAAATGCCGACGCGAGTTCCGTGGGAGGGAAATTTCAGATAACTCGACGCTAAATGACGCAGAATATTCAAGGAAGACGGAGCTACGAGGGACGGGCTTGAATGATACAGAAGAATCCATTTCCACGTTTCCACGTTTTAACTTGTGTACAGTCTGATAAACGATTTCACTTAATATTCTTCGAAGCTAAAGGATATGTACCTAAATTTTCGTGGCATACGATCGTCTTCACGGCGAATTGTCTATTAAAGTTTGCACGGTTATAAAACAATTTTTCCCAGCATTCTGTGCTCATGCAAATTTATTCTGACTACAATATTCTTGAATCGGACTACTGTACATACATTAGAGTTCACTAATATTTGCTATACAATATGTACCACGCGTACCTAATTAGCGTAATCATTCCCATTTAAATAGTTCCACCGGCTTCGCGAGAATTTAACTTCCTAAAAAGCATCATTATATTTACCTAAAGCAATCAGGGGGTGTTTAACACCATCATTTTGCCTATCCCGATTAAGCGCAATTAAAGCCGCTGTTCGGCGGAATCGACAGGGCATTTTGGAAGACAGACGACCAGTTTATCGATAAACGAAAAGGACCGACTGGCTCGCTCGCTGGTGTTTCTCTCTTTATTGGAAACAGGGCTTTACTCGGAAATAATAAGCACGAGAATTGCGTTACAGGATAAATCGTTTAACCCCGGCCGCGGATTAATAGCGATCAACGGACTGATGTTATTTTCTACTGTCAGCGATAGAACGAGCTTTGTTAACCCACGTCGAGAACACTCGGGTCCCCTTAATTACTTCAATTCTCAGGCAAACGACTATTCCGACAAATTTTGAAAAAATATCCATCACATATCCATCATTTTCTGGTATTCAGAGATGTTTAAAATAATTGAAAAAAAAAACGGAAGAATTTCACAAACGTTACATTTAACTATTCGATATTCAGTGTACAATTTACCGAGTATATTTCACAGTTATCAGGCTTCCTAATTGCAATTATAATTTTCAGAAGTCAGGAGCCCAGAAGTTTAGAAAAATGGTCAATGCTTTACAGACCGCGTTGCTGTTTGTCACAGAAACTTTGCCCCTTTGTCAAAAGTTTGTGAAAAAATTCAAAGTTCGTCTGACCTGCTAAGAGGCACTCTTCGTTAAGTTCGATACCACTTGGGTGGGGGAGGGCAAAGTTTCTGTACGTGGTTACCGGCATTTGCGAGAAATAAAATACGCGATGTCCAAGGCGCGGTGGTTCCAAGTCGCAACGGGGACGGTGTGACGGTTTTCACGGTTAAAATCACACCGAACGTCGCGTGGAATCGATAAAGTTTATCATATACCTATTTCTCCGCTCGTCCAACGAAATACAGCAGATGTAATAACGCGCATGACAACACTCGACCAATCGACCGTCTTCACGCCCGTCCATGCGTCGCATTAAAATCGACAAAGGGTGCATGCGAGTGATACGGGGATCGAATCGACAGCGGCTTCGACCGTCTCGTTCTTTGAGCGAGGCACAAAAAGGAATAGAGAGTAGCCGGAGTTAAAGTGAAAAATCGTCGGGTTGATTTAATAATAACTTTTGCAACCAACCGAGCGCACCATTTCAAACGTAGCCCCGTAAACTGGCACGTCGAGATGTGTTGTAAACTTAAGTTGAATTTCTTGGAAACTGATCGCAGGAGAATTCTGTAGACTTTTCCGTAAAATTGGAAAAGATCCACGAAATACGTGATTCCAATAATTATGAGGAGAATCTATCGCACACAGTTTTGGGACACAGTAGAAGAGCACTCCTTCGATAGTTTCAATCGTCCCTTCCGTTTTAAGCAGTCTACCCCTAATTCCACGGAAGTAGATTTTCTCCCAGCGCGATTAAATTCGGATCGTAATTTCGCGGAGTGACTGTAAGTCGGTTTCCATGTGTAAGAACTAGTCATTCCAAGGCGTTGGAAGTAAATCCAGCCATAGAAGAAACGTATATCAACTGGGCGCACTGTCGGGTGAGCGGCGTGTTGCCACTTGGATCTGCAAAAAGGGTCGCGAATAATGCAGCCCCCGTGAATTCCCGCCGGAAAATACGCTTTCGCTCGCCTCTGAGGAACAGGAAGGCGGAAGTCCAACTCCGTCTTATTCAATCCTGTGGAACGGGACGTGACTTCCTTAAAAAGTTTACAGGTTCTGGGGTTGAGCATCCTCGGACCGTGGTCCAGGACCTCCGAAATCCATGGAACTCGTTCTCACCGAGGTGTAAGTCACTCGCCAGACTTCACGCCGAATCTACTCTCTCCTCTCATCTCCGAGTTAATTACTTTTCTGATGCAATTCGTAGGAGAGTCTTTAAATCAAGGGCAGTTGAAAGTTAACTTGCGAAAGTTACATTTTACTCGCTGATATCCCACGAAATGGGCGTAACTCCTCCAAGTTCAAAGCCAGCAATAAATAACTCGGGAAGGGGAAGCAAAGAAATGCCTTCGGGACGTTATAAATCGATCAATTCTCGTGATAGATTCGGGTCAAGCTGTCCTTTATAAACAATCACTTTGCATTTACCAAGCAGCGAGTAGTGGGATTAAATCTTCCACGTTCGCCGAGTGTGACACGTCCTTTTTACCCGAGGGACTATACGAAACTCGGAAGCGAAGGTTTATTATTTGGATTCGGCAGGCAGGGGAAGGAAGCAACGCGATGTCTCCATTGAATCTACGATAGAATGGGTGGGAAGGCTTATTACAGGTTAAACAGCGTTCTCATTGAATGTGCCCGAGGATTACACGGAAGTGTCGACGCAAACGACACCGCTGGAATATTCATGCTCGGCGACATCCTGGCACCTGACAAGAGTTAGCAGGAAGATTTTACGCCAGGAGTCTCAGCCACGCTCGTCTGAACTTGAAGCAGCTCTTCACTTTGGACAAATCGGTTTCACGGCGCACGTGAGCCTCGCGATTACAGCGTTTACGAGCGACGATCGATGTGGATGTCGATCCGTGCGGAAAGAACACGCTCCGCCGTTCCGCGAGCGCGAAAGACTTTATGAGGCGCGCGAAAGCCGAGGTAACGATCATTTAATCCGCTTCAGGAATCACTTCCTTCGCGGGTCACGCCTTCGTCTTCGCAGGCTGCACGGATTGCAACGTATGCCAGGGATACCCGGGCCTCCGCTGGATCTGGAGTCGTTAAACTAAACTGATGTGCAGTAAATACCTTGACTTATTGGAAAATTCAACGTGTCGTAAATCCGCTGTCGTAACAACGAATATAGCGATTCATACAGCGCGAGACGCTCGAGGGGGGCTCGTGCTGCTTTACAGAGTGGGCAGCGTTGCTTGAATGCTAGGGAATGGAGAAAGTGTGTCTGAAGTTACGACATTCTTGCCGAGCCGAGTGCACGGTGCATTCAGCCCAAAGTTACAACCAAAGTAAACTCCCCGTTCCCTTCGACGAGGAAGAAAAGTAGAACTGACGGGAAGCGAGCTAATAAATTTCCATCGATTATATGGTGAAGCTTAACGGCATCTGCGTTGCGGAATGGCGTCGAATAAAGTACAGATCCTTCACAGGTAGACGCGCAGCAGCTTTTCAAATGATTTCGAGGGGAGCGTAGGCGATCGGCTTTGACCCATCGGAAAGTTTTCACCGACGCTTTGTCGGCTTGCAAGGTAGCACTGTGAAACTGGAGCAAGAAAAGCCAACGGGATATGTATTTCCAGGTGAAACGATGATCGATATGCAAATTACTGGGCTTTAGAACGTGCTTTGTGTAGCTTTATACACCAATGAGACTAACCACGACAGAGTAAAGTGTCTAAGTCTCTATACACCCCACGTACTTCATGCTCCCAGCGTGGTCACGCAGACTCTTTTATAGTTACGTTTACACTACACTTTAACAGCGCTTTTATACCGTGATCGCAATGTACTCCTGCCAGTACTCTTTACCACGCGATTATAGCGTGGTTTCAGTGCAGTTACGTAGAGTGTTCCTTGTATCGTGCTTCGTACAGCAGACCCATAAATATCGACAGCGCTTTGTGCGATTGGTGTATCGTTTAATCGTAGATAGCCAGGCGTGATGTTCGCGTTTCATGCTGAACGGGCTGATACGATAATGAAATTCATTTGACTTGATATACGATCAAGCGATTAACCCGATGGGAACCCGAAGAAACCCTTCCCCGTTATCGCAGCTACGAACCCAGGCCACGGCTCCCCGCGCTTGACTTATGACGGTTTATACTACTGCGGATGGACTCTGCCCTCCCTTGGCCGTGGGAGACTCCGTGGTCTATCATCAATTACGAGGGAATTCATCAACTGGGACCCACGATAAGAGGAGCAAACTGGTTCCGTTGAACGAATCAGATATGCCGAAAGGGGAAACCTCCTTTCACGGATACAAATGAGTCGGTAATTAATCCCTCAGTCGCTAAGTTCTTCCTGCCGGTGTGCTTTACACGTTGCAAGTATTCCTGCCTGTTTTATTCAGCGGTGGGAGAAATTTGTATTCTGACAGGAAATTAATAATACTGTGCGAAACGAGATATAATAGAGACTAGGATCATTTTCAAGTGATCGATGAGGAGAAAAACTTTGACGCGGGGATCTGGATACGTTACTTTGTTTCACTCGATGAAGAACGTGATGAACTGGTTTCTGGATTATTCTGCCCTCATTAGTTAAAACGTCCTATCCGAGAAAACTGTAGTTTAATAATTTTCTTTATGCCGTTCTTGTTTTTCGTCATTTAATTTAAAAAATGTAGTCATTATTTCGTTGCAGCCTAATATAATTTTTTTGTCATAGGTGTATTATTCTAGTGTATTATTAATGTGGCAATTAATTAAATGTTTCAAATAGGATATTTTTACTTAGTAAACAAACTAAAATAGGCTATTTTAATATAGCAAACACTTCAAATCGTGTTTAATTCATACTTTCAAATGTACAACTAATTAGGGCAATCTAATGTAGTAGATAATACATAGGAAATTATAAACTAGTAAAACGATCTGAAAAACAGTTAGGATGAATAAATTAGACTGTTTCTAGATCTCTACAAAGCATGTAGGGTTTTCTAACTTTACCTAAAAGATAAAAGACTCGTGGAACTTCAAATATTTCAACATATCTTGAAAAATGAAAAAAATGTTAGATAGGACGTTTCAACTAAGGAGGGCAGTATTTTAACCGGCGATGGAAATGTAGAATTTGGACTTGTGGCTTTTAGCGACAGTAGATGCTAGAAATCAGACATACTTTTCTAATTTAGAAATGCAAGAACTTAAAGGAAGATTAATTTTCTTCGCGTATGTCATATAGTTTACTAACTTCAATTACAAGATTGCTGTTAAGTAGATTTTAAATTACTGATCACGTTACATCGAGTTGCAAACGCGTCTGACTACAGACCGCCCACTTCCACTCACGTTCTCGTCTCTTCCATCCACGCTCCCTTCCCACGCAATCCTTTTCAATAGCTAATTACTCCTCGCCGTATCGTCCAGTAAATTACAATGCACTTAACAAAACTCGTGCTAGCGAACATTCCTATTGTTTACCAAATAACAGCATTCTAGAACTGTATAGAGTTCCTATAGGATCCCCAAAGCATTGTGTACCGACAATAGCCCGCGACAAACGAAACCATCGAAAGAAGGGTTGGGGTTCCATCAAAACTTGCAACACGTCAGGGTAACACGATCAGGGGGAAACCATTTTCCTCGTGCGAGTTCGTTTCACGCCAACCTCGGCTTCGCGGAACAATGAAATTCGCCGATAAAGAAAATCGTGCTGTGGGTGGGATTTTTCGAAAGACTCATTGCCACCGTGGCTTACAGATTTCGGTCAGCAGCCCGCACTCCATAATCTGGCTCGGTTAGGCTGGAAAATAGAAGCAGTTTCGCGGAAACCGTTGTCGTTTTGCGGTATTATGTCGCGAACGTGCAGCTGCTAACGCAGCGTCGCACGATAACGCAATTAGACCGCGCTCGGTGCGTCCGTCATCGCGAACAATTCGCAATTTTCTCGCCGAGGTGGCGACAATCTAGTTCCCCCCCCCCCCCCCACCCACCCCTCCCGCGATTCCGTATAATTCGATAGGAATTCTAGGCCGTGAACCGGGTCTGTTGTCACCGCGATCCTCATAATCGCGACATCGACGAACTGTTCGGTGGTTGCTGGCCATCACGCGATATTACTGGCGCGATTCAATTCCTGATAAATACCGACATTCTCTTGGTTTCTATTGGTAGAGTCAAGTGCTGGTAGGTACTCGTAATTGGTTGACTTTACGATGGATTAATTACTGTTTTTGAGGTGCAGGAATTTGATCTGTAATTCGTGTATGAATAGTGGAGGTATATGCGGTATTAATAATAATAATTCTTCATAAAAAAATCAAATATATATAAGAAAAGAAGAAAGAGAAAAATAGAGGTAGAAATTATATGAAAGATAAAAGTAGAGTGCAAAATGCGAGGTACAGTTGTCAGCTGTTGTGAACTTAACCACTTAAAACTACTTAAAAGTAACTCTAAAAGTGTATACGGAAAATAGATGTGTATAGCCAAAATAACGTTATCGCGAGTAAGGATTTAAGTCACACGTGGTACGTTGAAAATAACAAGAGTAAGAGCTAATTGCTGTTGTTGATTAGCAAAAAATAATGGCACTGCGTGTTTGAAAGATGAGAGGCCGGCTAGAGAGCGAGTTTCAGATGGGAGGAAGTTGTAAAAAGTGGAACAATAGGGAAAGGAGCCGTAAATTTTACAGGGAGGAAGTGCTACTTGTTGTGTTTGTATTTTAGAATGAGCAATTTGTTTGTACTTAGTGACAAATTGCTGTGTTGTGGAAATGATATAAGAGAGTTTTGTGTAACTTGAGACTTGAGGTTCGAATGGGGTTTACTTGCGAGCTCTAATGGAACAGATTTCTTTTATACAGCCCGTTATTGTTAGAATTATGTTTTCCCTACAGTTTCTTGGACAATCCTTGTCAGATACATGGCCACTGCTCAAGTTGTGATAGCTGTCGACGTATTGTGTCACTTTAATTGGTCATTGTTTGTGGTTCTCTTTGTCTCACGCCATTCTGTTGAATGCTCGTATCTGTTCTCCAGGGGAAGAAATGTTATGCGACTACTATGGGAGGCGATTTGTAAACAGGAAATGCATTTGAAGAAAGGATATTCTTGAATTGTATCTCGTTCCCCGTTTATTCGACTCGTGCAGGTGTAAAACTCGCATTTTCCAAATTGCGTTCGGACATCGAGACATTCGTTCAACTACTATCCCTGTTACGCGATCGTCCAAGGTTTATGTATCCTTCCGAACGAAGGCTTTCTCTACTACCCTTGTTTATATATTTTTTTCTGACTTCGTGAATCATTCAGAACACAGACAAATTTCCTTTTAGGTACAGCTTGGATATTTTCCCATCTGATATCCATAGTACCAATAGACGAAAAACAAATTGAAATCTCCGAGCAGAAATCGAAATGAAATATAAGCTTCGAGTGCTGAACTGAACATCGATCAATTTTTCCTATATGCAAACACACATTTTCAATTCCCTGATGTGCAAGCTCTGGGTGCATACGTATCATTGTTCGGAAATAATGATATCACAGCCTTCAGAGAATTATTCCTGTCATAAACTTGTAAATCGTTTAGGCCATAGTGACTATAAAACAAATTTATGATCTACGTTAAGATTCAAACTTCCTCCCAAGTAGAACAGCCATGAAACAAGTAGTCCGGCTCAATAATTAAATCTTCCTTGCTTGTCTTCGTGCAATAGACCTTATCTGTTCCCCTTTGTCTACACGAACGAGCCAGAGTAGATACAATTTTATTATACATTGTCTGATTGCCCCCTGTATCGTCATCGCCGCCACTTGAACCGCGATAATTTTACTTTTGATCACGATTAGACAAGGTGAAAATGGCGCAGAATGTCTGCAATTTCCCAGTGAGCTTTTAGTGCTGCACCGGATGGCGCGGTATAGAGCGATTTGCTTTAATATTCGAACAT
The DNA here is from genome assembly GCA_963971345.1 of Andrena flavipes. Taxonomy (NCBI): domain Eukaryota; kingdom Metazoa; phylum Arthropoda; class Insecta; order Hymenoptera; family Andrenidae; genus Andrena; species Andrena flavipes. The sequence goes on from OZ020481.1 coordinate 39,504,639, forward strand.
AAAAGCAAGCCATCGCCACGAATATACCTATCCAGAGTGGCCTTTATTATGTAGCTGTGTCGATCGCATTTCGAGCAGACACGTAGCTTCGATCATTACTTCGAATAACAATCCGCGTTAACAGCTCGCGATTTTTCGGATGTTCGTCCTATCACAGGGCTCGTTAAATTGTATCTAATAGCGAATTCAGCTCGCTTGCCATTCCTAATGTCATATTGAAACGAGCTTCATGAAAATTCATGCCGCCAGCGGTGCACCGAACACCGAGAATAGAATTTGACGAGCCATTTATTTAATTGCGTCGTACTTCAAGTGAAATAAATTAGATTCGAACCGAACTTGCCGCATCGAAAAATCAAGGAAAAGGAAAATGGCCACAGCTGCACGATTCACTAACAGAGTCATCTTCGCTCACTTCCGACCACGACAAATTATCACGCTACCCGTTCATTATTCACTCATGTCCCCCGATTAATGCCACTTTTGTGCCGGTGGAATTTCACGGTCATTAATCAGGCGTAATCAAAGGAGGGACGGTGGCTAGGGTGACGGCGGCAAGTAACGGGATCCCAGGAAAATTAATTTTGTATCAATTACTCAATTAATCATCATTACTTCATTATCACGGGTCGTTGCATGCTGGATAGCACCGTCGATTTCACGCGCTCACGAGTCGACGACTTCTCGGAGCACTTTCCCGGAGTTACGACAACTGCCCTAGGCGTTCGAACATCTAGACACGAGAGAGAGAGAGACAGAGAGAGAGAGAGAGAGAGAGAGAGAGAGAGAGAGTCTCGGGGGAGGGAGAAAAGCAGTCTCGTTACACGAGAGAATCTTCGTACCAGCGATTACTGTTCGATTGCTTCTTAACGCCTTCTACAAGACCAATCGGAAATTTTGCGAGCAATTCAGTTGGAAATGCTTGGGAAAGTGTCTCTGTGCGACGCAGACAATGATCATAGGCCCTTCCGTAAGGGTAATTTCGAGTGAGTTTCTTTAGGATTCTATTCTTTTAAATTTTAGGGTAGTAATGTGGACACCTTAGGGAAAAATGTAGTGAAAATTTCTTTCGTTAGTTTGAACGTTCGTTCGGTTTGTCGTGAACGTCGAGGGAGCACCGTTTCTTTTTCTCTCAGAGGCGTACAATAAAAGTGTTCCTTTAAAATGGCACTTCAGAGAGGCAATACAAATCCATACAGGTCTCCAGAGTCCAGCGTAGCTTTTCACCCTTATATGGGAGAATACCTCTACAGGGGGTGTAAAATTGTTGGCATGCACGGCACAGGGACGTGTTACATCGAGTCTATTGGATTTTTCATACGCACCTGAACTTCTAAGGCATGGTAAGCAAATATGAGGCCAATCAGTATCACAGTAGACACAGAGATCAGGGTTTTCAATGCTGTCGAGTAAAAGGAGGCCTGCAACATAAAACATCGTCCTCCATGAATCGTTCATCCTGCCACGCTGCAATGCTCGTATGCAACGAGCACTTAAGCTTAAATCCATTGCAATAAAACCAACCATGCAATATTTATCAAATGTCTTCTTCTTTTCAAGATTTACTTTATATTACTATCACGTTCACCCATATACTTCCGAGGGTGGCGATATTCCCAGCGAACCTGGGTCGCAAATTCAACCACAATTGAATCCGTCCTTACCATAAGTGATTTCAAATTCACCGTATTCTGCCAGCTGATCGAACATTTCTCTGCCACAAGAACGTTCGCCGGGACTTCTTGCGGGAGTGTTCTTGCTAGGGCCTAATTACGTCCGTTGAACGTCAATGTAAGCACTCAGAGACGGGATAATGAAATATTCAGACGTCTACATAAAGTTACTTATTGCCGGCTCGTAAAAGTCGAACGCCGCTACGTGAGCCCCGTCAGCTCCGTCTTCGAGGCTCGTAAAACAGGGCTGACACTCGGTGTGTTGCCTCGGAAAAATAAACTTTCGTAACCCTAACCGCGCGCTCTTCTCCCCTCTCTCTTCCGCTTTTGTCCGTGGGAGACGAAGGTGTCGTTCGTGCGGCGAATAACGCGTCAAAATTTCAACCTGCACCGCGGCTTTTTTATTAAAATTTCTTTTGCTTCTAGCGAAAGAGATTGCTCCTATTTATTTTATGGTGAGAAACAGGGATGAAAGTTACGGTTACTTAACCCTTAATTCCGAGATACCTCGCAAGGTGGGGTCGATCTGACTCTGACACAATGAATTACGAATGTAGCGTGCTTGTGTTAATTCCTCCTTTCTTCTCACACATCTGCATGGAAACTTTACATTCACATGTAGTGGCTGTTGAATCCAAGAGTTCCTTCGAACACGTCTGTAATTTTGCCTAATTCTCTCTTTCCTCCGCGACGCTGAAGGTCTCGCTTGTAATCGCGTCTGGCGATGAAGATTCAAGGAGCCGGAAGTCCTAAAAGGGAGGAACGAGGAGGATTGTTAGGGTCCCCAATGAAGAACCCTCGAATCACTCGAAGCACTCTGCGGCGAGTATTCTCTCTGTAATTAAATCGAGACCGTCAAGTTGGGGCAGAACTGATCCCGCGTGAGTGGAAGAAAGGTCGTCGGAAGAAACGGTGAAAAGGAGCAGAACGTTCTCAGGAGGTACTCGAGCGGGCGTAACTTCCATCTGTGGGTAGGACTCGAGCTCTCGCTTTTCTATTTTTCCACGCGCCAGCTGAATATACCCTGTCATAATGGTAATTCTCTTAACGCGAATGACATCATCGAGGCTTTCACAGCTGGAGTTACGTGGGTGAGCGGCGCGGTACTCTTCCAGGTGCAAACTGTGCCCTTTATGAAGCGTTTTTCCTCATTTCTCTCCACTTTATTAAAAGCTACTGAGCTTCGCGTTACTGATTGTTAATCGGTGTTGATGGTTTTAACTTCAACTTGGGTAGTGTAAAGCGAAGTCATAATTCGTTTATTCTTCCCGCGAAGTCGCGCTCGAAAGGGCTGAATTTGATTACTTCTTTTATGGCACCCTCGTTCTCTCTGCAGGAATTACGCTGTTAGGAGCTTGAGGCTGCATAAAACGCGAATTTAAAGGAATCGGACGCCGCGAACTGGGTCAAATAAAACGCCTCGAACGACAGAAAATAAAGCCGAACAAATGCATATCAATCTAACGGAATCAGGGGTTGAATTTCCCGTTCGAAGTGATGAACCAAGTTTTCCTTTTAATTAATTCAATGCTCGCGTCAAGGGGAATTCGTGGCAGTTTAGCAAACAGCCGACGAACTTCAAGTTGAAAGTTGCCTCGATATAAAATTGTCCTTTATTGCGACCACTTCATCTACAACTGATAAACGAAGTTGACCATAACAGAAATGATAAGTGTGTGGGGCTCACCGATTAAAATTATCCAGAAACAATCTACCGGATGGATCAAAAACCAGAGATTCGATTGAGTAATATTCTGATTTAATTGGCCTGCTAGCGACGCTTGGCGTCCAGTGGCCAGATTCTGGTTTCGCGGCAGTGAATCTGCGGCTTCCATAGTAGCAGCCAGTCAGTTAATTAGTTAGTTACACGTAAGTGGAATATAAATTAGCCGCAGAGCAGCGCGATGCACGCGCTCGCACTGCTCGATTCTGGTATTTTCGTTAAATTAAGTTAATACGTTCGGCTTAATAACAGCTGGGCCAAACCGAGTACATTTGTAGCGCCAATTTACACAATTTGCATTTTTCAAATATGCGGTGTAACGTAGGTACTATTATCGTTAAGTGGTAGAGGAAGACGTTTGAATAAAGACGTTTAAATGGAATAATGGTGCGCAATGATAGCCACTTCTAGCTATCTAGATTTCAGTCCAATTTTTCTCGAAATTGGAACAACACACGTAGTTAAAGTACCTTGTCGAAACGGGTTATAAGCGAAAGCTACGTGAACGTGTATACACACAGCGTCCCTAGTCCTATTACACCCTTTTCACTTTCGTTACACTTTATTTACCACGGCAAACGAGCCAGAACGATTTCCTGTAAACGCACCTTCCAATAACAGGTTATCGCCTCTTCGAGATGACCACCTCTCGTATCCCGTACAAAACGGTCCCGATCGACAACGTGGACGATCATGAAAATGGATCTCGCCCACGCTGCAACCCCGCGTCGAATTTATTTTAAGAGTACGGTCCGGGAAAACTGCAACCTCCCCATCACCAACTATCCCTTACCATTTACCGCGTAACCGTATTATCCAGCGATATATATCCAAGCTAATCCCCGACTAATCCGGCTGGGGAGAGTGCTGCATCCAGTAGACTTAACTTTTAAAAGTGACCGTACTTATGCGTAAATCCGCCAGCAGGACGGTAACATCGTGTCCACGGAATTTCATTAAAAATTTAAAACAACATCCTCCGGGGCATTCGCCTTGAAATCAAGTAGACAAGCTGTGATACATATATCCGAGCGTGTACCACTTGTGGTGGTCATCAAGTGCTCCCGAGCCGCGAGATTCGTGTTTTAAAATTGCATTTTCGATGATTGATGCGCGCGAACCATGCCCGACTGTCCGCGATTAAATTTTTCGAGAAGCCGCTCTGCTTCGAAGTGACTCGTCTCGCGGGGCGATCGTTGTCGGTGTTCCAGGTGTTGCCCCGCGAAAATCTCCCTCCCCGGAGTATTTTCCATATCCAGGATCAACGGGAAACACGTTATCGTGCGTTTTACGGCGCAGAGAGCCGTTCGCCGAGGCGGAACCGCAATTTTGGACGTCGCCCAACGATAGACGGGGTCTCTCGTTCCTTTCGTCGATAATGCCGTAGGACTTAATCCCAAATCCGCAGCATTGCACTTTCCTCGAGTGGACTTGCGAAATTCGTGAAGAGGGATTACTGATTGCAAATGAAATTGAGCCCGGGAACGAGTCTTTGTCGTTCGATAATTTGTTTTGCCCCGCCGTATTGTTGCCCAGGAGGGATCTGTTCCCCGTCGAATAGCGCGATTCAGCGTTCGTTTGTCGAAAACTCTGAAAACCCTGCGCGTGTCGTACGGGCTTCGTGGCGCTCAAATGCTGTCCTCGGCAAACCTCCTATTTCCACAACTACTACCCTCTGGCGCCCTTAAATTTACCCTCCGTCCATTCATCGAGCGCGGAACACCGGCTGCCGAGTATTACGTACTCAATAATCCAAAATTTCCCTCTGTACGGATGCAATTATATTCGCCCACGCCGACTGAAATCCTAAACCTCTGATCGCGTAGGTAGCATCCACCGTCGACCAAACCATGCTCCGTCTATAATACAATTACAGCAGGCATATCAGTTCGTACAAAGAAGCTTCGTGCGGTGTTTAATCGTAACGTGGCCATGCCAGCACCGTATCCCCAGCGTAAATCAATCCTAATTCCACGTGCATGGCCGATAATGGGCTCGAACGACACCGATACGATTCCGCCATCGTTCGAATCGATTCGACCTAAAACCACGGTGCTCCTTCCCCTTGTGCCCGTTTCGCTCGTGCGTACAGGCCACGCAGATCCTGAATTCCCTCTTGAACGAACGCGGCTCCGGTCCAACCAAACGAGGGAGGAAAAATCTCGAGACAGGAAGTCCGTTTTACGGATCGTCGAGTATGGTCAAATTAAAATCGTTTTAATACAAGAATCACCTCGAGCGGGTGCTCGCGCTAGAGTATACGCTCGCGAAGCCCGGCACTTGAAGCTGCTTGCGCGTGCATACGGGAACTCGCGCCGCAGGCTGCTTTCTCTCGCTTGTTTACCCGTCTCCACTTCCTTCGGCGATCGTTCTTTCCACGTTTCCCGTTTTCCAGCACTCTTACGAACCAGCCAGCAAATTAGTTATCGTTATGGTTCGCTGGTATCGCTTGCTATCGACGGGGCTCGAAAGAGCCTGTCATTGGACTTGTTAATCGTTCGCGGAGCCTCGGCAGGCAGCAGCGGGAGTGAATATTATTTTTGTTGCTTCGAGAGTGTAGTTTGGAAAACCGTGGCGGGTTATTGATTGCTCTAGCTGCTAGCTGAGGGTGAATATCTGATGTGGGTTTTTCTTCGTTGAAACGGAGGTTGCCAGCGAAGAATTCTTTTTGAAGCCGTGAAATATTTATTGCGCTTCTGTGCATGTATCGCAGCAGCCGCAAAGAAACGTTTCGCTTTGTACGTTGGGGGACGTACGACTTCCCGCCTTGGTATCCAATCTCTCTTTCCTTTCGAACGCGACGCCACGTCGATATTTCCAAGCGACCCGCTAAATAGAATCGTAAAAAACAGCTTCGACAATGGGCGCGAATGTCTGAACGCTTCTCACAATTTTCTAGGGGTTCGATCGATCGTCGTCACACTTCGGAATAGCCGGAGTTCGTGGATCTCGCTAATTGAACCTTGCTTGGCAGATATACCACAGATACCACAGACGAGGTATCGGTTAGACTTTACATCTTATGGAAGTTCGTGTCACACGAACTGTAATATCGATCCCAGTGAACACTTCAATGGTTTTGTCGTACACTCTAGGTTAAACAACGGTAACTCCGCGTGCTGTGTTCGACTCAATTAGAGAAGCCGGAGAAGTCAGTAAAAGTGCAACACTCTTAGACTACGCCTGTCCCACGTCATAGATTACAATTCACACGTCACAATCCACGCATTTCACAGCTCATAATTCACCGTCCACGCTTCACACTTTAAACTCCTCATACATCACACCTCACACATCACCCATCACACATAATACATCACAATTGCACATCCAACATCACAATCACACATCACACTTTAAACTTCTCATACACTGCTTTCAACTTAGGGACCAGTCGCCTTACGATCGTGCACAATGCGATAAGTATATGGCAAATGAGCGCAGCGATTTAAATTTGATTGCTGGTCCAGAAGCTGTAAGACTCACAACGTTTCTATGGTGACGGCATGATCTGTCGGTGCGCATGTCGGGTTCGACCGAGGAAACAGTGGCGTTCGGTTACGCCCTTGGAAATTAGTGGAATACTGTCTGGTCATTGTTTGTTCGGCGAGACACTGTCCTCAGAGGAGTATGATGAATTCTAATTGTTCGACACACAGTGCCCCGAGTACTACAAGCAATCCTAATTGTTGGGACCTTTCTTAAGAGCGGACAGGCGTATTTGCATTCATCTTGATGGACGATGCCGTGATAATTAATTTGTTTGGTCAGTTTACATTCCTTCATTGATAATCTGCATTCCTTTGGGGATTCGCAGAATACAATCTATTCACAGCACTTCACCCTCTTCGGCAAAGTTACAAATTGATATAACACGCTCCGCGTCATCTTCAAAATGTTGCAAATCGATACTGTCTGCCTCAGAGACCCTTAACAATGTTACGACTTCATTTCTAGGCACTTCGAAGGATACAGCTCAGCTGCAAATCTCCATAAAACAGACTTATCACTTCCCTTTTTAAAAGTTTAAGATACTACGGTATTCATTACGAACGCCAGTCACTTCTTTTTCGCCTATCACACTACCGCTCCATGTTGTACTTGCAATATCGACTATCGCGCACGGCGCGTCCAAAAATTTGCACGACAGATAGTCGAAAGTCCACCACTAGGGCACGTCAGCCTTCGACAAGGACGTCCCTCGCAGGTTACGACGGCTGTGGCTGGTGCAGCCGCGATTAAAACCCGAACATCCGAGCGCGCAGTAGTATAAGCCTGCGAAAAAGGTGACACGTTTGGACGGATTTTTTTCGTGGCCCGACAGGCAATCGGGTGAAATATGATTCCGAGGGAACTGCTATGAATAGTTTTGTCGCGGAAACGTAACACCACGGGAAACTGGGGATACAGGGTGTCGAGTACGGGGATTTTGCTTTCGAGGATTTATATTCGACACTCTATCTTGTAAAATTGTACTCATACAGCCGCACTTTCTATTGTTTACCATCGATCCTTTTATTCCGGTTTCGTTGCGTTGCGTTCTGAACGGTCGTTTCGTGGGGATTAAAGATGAAATCTGAAATGTTTGAAACAAAGCAATTGAATTGCTAGAAAATCTCTCTCTTCTCCCTGCTTCGTAAAATGTTATTGGCTTCAGCCTTCGCGAACTCCAAGTTAGATAAAAGAAGAAAGAAGCGTCTAAACGAAAGATTTCCTCTTTATTACTTCAATGAAACATCCGATGAAATTTACAGAGCCTCAGTTTTTCGACCAATCCTCCACGTTACGATTAATCGTTTCGTACGCGGCACCCTATAGAAGCGTAATTGACGCACTCGTACATCCTCGATCTTGCCGCGAAATTAATTATCAGAAGGGGGCGCAGGCGTTACGTTCCACGGTAAGATAAATGAAACCGTGCCGTGTTTATCGAGGGGTGGGTGCCGTGGTGAGAATTATGTATATATTGGTGGAATTTTTCGAACCTGGTATCGCGCGGCTGCGTATATTTAAATAATTTCCCGCGGGGCTTCGATTCAAATCCGAAGCGACAGATCATATTTTATCGTCCCCAGACAGATGGATTTATACCCTCTCGCGGAACGTGTTGATCTCTCCCGTTACAAAAATAGAGTTCCTGGAGGTCTGAATTCTGTCATAGTACTGTACAGATCTATCGATTAATTGAAGAGTTGTTACCGCGGCTCTGTCGACCTTTCATATTACATTAATAGTCTCGCGACGGGTACGAGCCACAATTAATATCACAACTGTACACGTCTAGGTTTTAAAAACGATTCTACGATTCTAATTAGTATTCTCTGTTACATTATTTTTCCTTGCGTTCATTGGGAAGCTAATCGAAAATCAATCGCTGAGAATCTTTTTCGATATTTTATTCTCTCTACTTCTAATTTTCCAGGAAGACTACACTGGATGTATGTTCGGGTATTACGGCCATACAGGGGGCAATTCTTGATACATCAAAGGGCATGGGAAAGGAGTTACTTGGAGAAAGATATATGCAAATAATAACATGCACGGGGGGCTTGGAGTATTCCTCGATAGAAGGAAAAAAGCGTAGCTTCTTCCATCGCTTATTTCCTCTGACAACGTACCGTTGGGAGATCGAACGCGTGCCACGAGCTTATTGGACGGAGCGTACAAAGAATTTCCCGGGAACGTGTAACTTCGTTAGAGGAGGCTGTTTCTATATTTACTTATTCATGTAGGTACCAAGTAATGCAGAATATTTTAGCATCTTCGTGTATCTGAAAAGAAATGAATTTAGATAAAAGAAATTTCCCATTCATTTATCAAACAGACAGGCCAAATGATTCTCAAAGTCATCTTAATCTTCAGAATTGATCCATCGAACGAAGGGCATCTTAATCTCGAGCATGCGTTTCAGTTGATTTGTATTCTTTGGCAATGCTGCTGACATATCGTCGGCTGGAAGCTGCTCTCTAAACTGCAAGAGGTTCGAGTGGAAATGTCTGCCGAATCGCAGGCGACACCGATGCATCCTGAATTTTTCAAATGAAAATATACATCGACCGAAGCACCCCGCCCTGTTCTGGTTTTGCCATCTCAGCTCTCCCCTCCTCTCGCTGCGCCGATACGCTCGACATCCAAAATCGTAAATTGTCGTCGAGTCCCCTGGAAGTCCTCCTAGTGTGGTGTATTTTGAATTGCAAAGCAGAATGCGAAGTAATCGCGCCGATAGCTGGCGAGCACGGTCGCGTTCGCGCCACTGCGTTCGAATGGTATTTTATTCTAACGCGCAGAATTGAGGAGTCGTTCAAAGATTTATGTCGGATCTCGTGCGCCTGCTCATGTTTAGTTATTTAACGACAGGAGATTACTCAGGGTCCTTACGACGGAGTTTAAACTCTCATTAAATCTAAAGAAACTCACTTGCACTGACCAAACCTGAGCAGCCAGTGTAAGTGGGAAATAAACATGACAAACGACTATACACCCGAAGCATTATTCTCGCATTTCACTCGAAGAAAACATCGAGCTGCAGACTGTAAAGACTAAGACAAAAAGTATCGTCGAGCTTCTCGCCTTTTGCGCAAACGTCGCAGGATCAAACTGTGATGAAGTTTTCTTGCTATCCCGCGGAATGAATCGGGAGACGCTGTTTCAACCCAGGATTTTCTCTTCCCCGTCCCGCTCGCGGTGCCGCGCTCTTGTTTTTGCCCCGCGAACTTCAGAACGGCCCTTGTTTTCTCGGTTTATTCATTGTCCCATTAGCGAGCATTAACGGTCCGAGTGTACTTCGAGGCATACTCGTTTCTCTCGCAAAAACGCCAGTCAGGCTCGCTAATTGTAGCTCTTTGAAAACATTCTCCTCTGAAAGAAAAAGCATGATGCGAATAACCACGATAGAAAGCCGGTTAAATGAATTCATCTGCATACTCGTCTTTGAAGAGAAGATTCCAAACAACCATGGTGATTTAACATTCGCCGTGAAGCTCGGTTTAAAATTATGGTACCTTCGAGACCGATCAAGTGCGCCGAATTTGAGAGGATCGTCGAGTCGTTTTAACCGTAACGAGCGAGGTACGAAAGTTTTATTACAATAGAAGCTTTAATTGAGCGTACACGTGTCCATTTGGAAGCTGTCGCTTCGCAAGATGGCGCATGAATGAATGTGACGCGGTTCGAGGGGAGGCGGAAAAAGAAGAAGCATTACCTTGCAGGCGAATGCAGGAGAATGCAACAGGAGAAAAAGATGGAGCGTCGGCCTTAAAAGCACGGCAGCTCGGCCGATACGGTTATAAATAGAGGCGGGAAAATGAAAGGAAAACAACAAACTGCTCGACAAACATTGCCTTTGACGGGGATCTTGTGTGATCGAGAGGAGGCCCTCTTTATCTGCCCCTGGCTCGTTAATGTCACTTTACTTTACTTTTTCTGTCAACGTGATTCGCGCTTTTCCGCGGAATTGCTTTCAGTTACTGCCCCCTCGTCATCTTACTGTAAAAGCGCGTGTCCATGGATCTACCCGGGATGCGGCTAGAAGAAACCGTTAATCACAATTGTGCTTGTTACTCTCTCATCCAAAGAAACCAATGTGCTCACAGAAAGGCCAGATTACCTCTAGACACAAGCATTACTGCGAACAGACGATGTTTTCCTATACGCGTTTGGACGCAGCGTCAAGAAATTCAAAGTCGATTTTCTCGAAAATAATGCCCGATATCAAAAAATGTTACTGTTTCTTTTCGATTTATAACAAGTAAATAAGTCGAGAAAAAGGACTACAATTTTTTGATATTGCGCTTCATTTTCGAGAAAATCGACTTTGAACTTCATGACGTTGCATACAGTCGCGTGTAGGAAAACCTATCTTTAGAGAATTCTGCTTGGCAAAGAAGAATGATGTTTTGAAGTTTAAAGGAAATGGGCTGGACAAGTTCCTTCTGAATTCTGTTATTGTAAGTTGCGGACGAAAGAAATGATTCAAGTTGCTTCGATTGGCGATAGCCATAGTAATTATCGTATGATTCCAGTGCTTCTATTTTATTCTCTTTCTAACACGTCTTCAATTTCGTTTTCGTGCTCGATACTTCGGTTTCTGCGGCCGATGGAGGCTCTCGCGAAACCTCGACTTTCCGCCAAAGCTTTCGGTGATGGCCTGGCGCACAGACTTTCTACGTTATGCAAGGATTAGGATCGCCGGATGTCGGCGTCTTCGTTGTAGTAACGTGATAAAAATAGGTCAGAGTGCTTTTACCCTGGCTTCTGATACGGATTAAAGAACAGAGTCGGTGCACTATCTTATCTTCTCCGTCCTCCGTGACTGCACCGCGGAAAAGTTCAATCTACGCCGAACATGCTCGAAGGTTAAGATTATTCATCGTTAAAAAGAACATGCAGACACGCCTAAGCCTAATAGAGACACTTTTAGTCACCGACTGCGAGCGATTTTGCGTGATTGAACATTGCCAACGAAATCTGCGAGAGGATTAATTACATCTATAATTGTTATTTGAAATCGTCAACGCCTACAGGAAAATTGCATGTCGCAGTGTTGCGCGACAGAGGAATTCGAAGCACAAAAAGCGAATAATTAAAACTGAACCATCGCGTGAAATATATATGGGGAATAAACAACGCAGGTAAATACTACTGCAATTGGAAATTTTCCACATTTTCACCGATTGTGAGAACGAAATACGATTGGACGCATTCGTCGCGAGAATATTTATCTGGACACGTCGAAATTCTGTTCAGCATTTAATTCATCGAAAGGCAATTTGAAAAAGCAGTTTTATTTGTTTTACCGCGTTTTATTTATTTATTTCAGGTTATTTGACTTTGAATGACAAATATCGTGAATGAATTTTCCACGAACAAGGCTGAATCTATTTAGAGGCATTCGCAAAGATGTCGATTATCTTAGAGGCAGAAGCACGAGGGTAACTTTCAGAATATCTTACGGAACTTCTCAACTTTGGTACCAAAGTTCTCATGGTGTTTTTTATTATGAAAGAGGCAGTTAAGTCTTCTCGCTTAGTGGATCATCCAGTATATTTATGATCACCACGAAGAACCGAAAGGAGCGAAAAAGAACGAAGAAGGATCCCTGACAGGAACGCCCTAAATATAATAACCGAAGCTAGCCATAAAAACAGCTGACCTGAAAACTTTCAGTTTGATGGATTCGTCCTCCTTGCGAAACGGCGATATACTTCTCACGCTCGACCCTACCCTTTTACAACGTATTTAACGGGCAGAAGGATAAAAATCGCGTTTCTACCCGGTGCTTCCTTCAGGCTTACCATTTTCCATCGAAGGGGTCAGAGGAATCGTGTAGCACACCCCGAAACTCACCTGCTCGGCAAGTCTTAATCCCCTCGTTACGATCCACTCCGCTAGGATCCCGACGTTTATGGAAAAGTGAGCACGATCCAAAGATATCAACGTCCATATACGCTATTTTTACTGCATGGTACAAGTGTTTACGCTTTGATAAACAATCTATCGAAGGCGACGAAGATTTGTTTGAAAATTACCAGGCCTACTTTTCAAGGAAATTAACATTGTAACGAGTCAAGATACTGATTAAAGGAATTCAGGCTGCTAAGGTTTCGTTTTTAAGTAGCAGAGAGTGACAAAGATGCACGAGTGAAATGTGACTAAAGGGACGCCTGAGAAAGCTTCACAGGAGACGCTTCGAGTTTTTCAACAGTGTATAGTCTCGAGAGATAAAGGTCCAGTAGAAAGAATGCTTGAGGAACACCTTATAATACACTGTTTTTCTGCTGCGACAGAATCCTTTCGTCGAGTTTTACCGCTACCATCTTAAAGTAGTTTATCAACGCCTAACGCCAGCCAGATTCCGAAAGATGCGGCCCGAATTCCAGATCAAAGCTAATGCATTCTGTTACTTCGTGGACCACGCTTTCCGGCTTTGATTGAAATCTACAGAAGTACGCCGCGACAGCAAAGGCCAGACGGCTTTGAAATTATTCTGAAATTATTCTCGAGTCCTGCATCTCATCGCGGTCTTTGTACTTACGTTCTATCCAAACTGCAGTTCTATTTTGTTTAATGCCGCGAATTGAAAGCACAAAGTATCAGATAGCAGAAAATTGTTACTTCGATAGATGTTTCAGATAACTCGAGGCTAACAAATTCCACGATCGCTTTGACATTTCTACCGATGCGTAAACCTTAGAGGAGAATGAGGAGGAAGGAGGGATGCTACCATAGAGAAGATCATGATACACAGGGGAGTAAAAGGGGGTGTGGAAGGCATTTTATCACAAGTACAAACCGGTATTGGGAGAATTGTTAGCCTCGTAGGGGTTGCATCGTTCTGGTGGAAAGATCGAGGAACAGGAAGGGGATAGGAATTAATAGAAAAGCGTCTAGTTGCCAACGTTCGCGACCCTGGCGCCAGAGGGAGATTCAAGGGATACACGCCAACGAGCATGAACTAGTTACTTAAATCCACTACCACCACTACCCCGTTCTTCACTGGCGCAGTGCCAATGATACGCGGCGCATGTGGCTGCTACCAATTTACCGCGGTTATCTCAGGAATCTCGTATAATAATATGTGTTACGAGAGCTTTCTGTCCAGAAACTGAATTTCCACCGCTACCTAGCGCGTGCAGGAATTCGTTCGCGACCGATTCGGTTGATTAACCTCCGTTTTTTCTTCTACAATCTACACCGCGGATCACACAAAGCAAATTTCAGTATAATGGATGAAACCAAAGAACTGCCTCAGTCCTCGGTCCCAGCTGACAGATTAAGTGTTCTTAAACGAATTTTAACGGTAATGTCGAGAGGAATTGGCAGAGATGTCCAGAAAGCACCCAGAATCTTACAGGTTTCGGTGGAGGGTGCCCGTACACTCGCGTGCATTCGAATGCATCGCGCCGAAGTGCATGGAAACGCACACCTCGTGTTTGCTTCGAAATTCTCGGGTTTCGCGAACTCATAAGTCTCGATATGTAAACGTGCGAGTTCGTGGGATCGTAGGAACACGTGCATCGAGGATTTATCGTGGAGAATATTGACTTCGCTTCATTTTGTCGTAGCTCGTTGCCAAGAAACGGAGAGCACCACCGTCTGAGCTCCTCCGCTAAGACAAACAAACCAGCCGCCGCCGAGTATTCGCGATCCGCGGCAACCACGTTTACACAGCCGAGCTCGTGGCTCGATACTCGATCTCGCATTCGCGTTATCAGATCTTAATTGTCGCGCGAATGCTGCCGTCGAACATTATCGTGTATCCAGTAACGCGCGAAGGGCGAGCAAGGGGTAGCCAAACATAATTAAACATTTATCCGTGCTTATTTCACGGGAAGTTCAGTTGTTTGACTTCGTTAAGTGGCGAGTCACGCGTCGGTTCTCCGCGGGCGCGTCTGGTGAAAAAGAACAAACACCGGGAGAATACCCTTGCTTGGAGATTAATCCGTGGCAATTAGCGAGCTGCAGTTAGGAACTCTTTAATACTTTCTTAGTAATATTCTCTTTTGAAGCAACTCACCGGTTCTGTGAGAGCTCTCTCCCCACTTTTATGTAGATTTATGGGAGGTTTGTGGTACCCCGCTTGGGAGTAATTATAGGCGTACTTTAAGAGTGTAAGATTTGAGGTTTTCACAAATTCTTTAGTGTCTTCCTTTATAGACACGACAAGCTATAGTTCTTAGTATGCACTATAGGTGGATTTCAGAAATGGGTGTTTATTCAAAGGTATGGATACCCATACAGCGCACTCTCGTTGCAGCAAAGTTGCAGCATCGTTGCAGTGCAAGATTGACGGAGACAAAACAACGGAGATATTTTAGGTTTAAATGGTAGTTGCAGCAACGTTGCAGGAACATTGCCGCAACATTGCATGGAACGTTGCAGTAACATTGTGGAAACGTTACGCTGCAACCATGCAATATGGCAAGTTTGCTACAACGTTCCTGCAACGAAGTGTGCTGTATGGGCAGTGAAGTTGAAGAGTGGACGCATTTCTTCTATCAAAGGGGGAGAAGTCCATACTGTAATACTTCCTTATATACTCAATCCCGTGAGGCTTCCCCTATAACGAGCTGGCTGGCAAGCTCTACTTTATAATAACATTAGCTACCTGTCATAATTACTGTGCTCAATATGACGGTGTTAAACGAATTAGAACTCCAACGGTCTTCGAGTTTAAAGAACGTTGTCGAGGTGAACAAGGCAAAAGAGATTACCAAACGAACCGAAGAATATAATTTAAAACACCGCTGTGTGAATTATTCATAGGAAAAAGTTAATAGTATTATAAAATATCGAGCTTCCATTTCCAACAAATTGATGTCACGAGAGCGAGGATTTCTTGTTGAGGCAGAAGATAGGTATTATTATTTCGAATTGCAAATGAATGTGAATAGGGTAGATATCCCTATTACTGTCAGTGTCCCTATTACTGCCACTTTATTTATTTTGCGTAATAAAAATGTAACGTATAAAGAATAGTGTACAATAATAATAATAATAATAAGAACAGTCCCAATTTAATAATAATATTTTTGTTGTACACTACTCTTCATACGTTACATTTTTATTAAGCAAAATAATTAAAGTGGCAGTAATATCTCAAGATTTTGCAAGATACCTCTCAAGATTAATTAATGAATTTTAAAGGTACTTTTTGCACAATTGGAAATGAGTATTAAGAGAATTTACTATGGAATTGCAGGCGGTTGAAATAAACTTTAAAGAACGTGCACTGGCTAGGACGGAAATTGATCTGTGTAATGACCCGATTCATTTCGCCCGTTAATTTCTCTCGGACATTTTGATATGAAGGGGAGGGCCGATATCAGCGGTGCATTCGAATATCGACATCGCCATTTCATATCCTAAGTATTGGCTTATCGAGCACGTCGTAGTATCGAGAACAATTCCATCCAGTCTTTGCATTTAATTATACAAGGGTTCCATGCCACTGAAACCGTGCCAACATCAAACACTGCAGACCGTTTCACGGGGCACAACCGGTGTTTTATTTCGCTTTTGTGCACACGTTTACGTCGTTACTTGAGAAATAATGGTTTCCATGAAAAATACCACTTCCTGGTAAACAGAAGATTTTGTTCGCCCTTTTAGAATGCGTTACTTTCTCACGCAATCTCGCTGCGCAACAAAACACAAAAGTCAGGAAGTAAAACATTTTTAATAATTCCAAATATGCAAGACCGAGCTCTATCTCTTAGGAAATTCTACAAATTCCAGAATTAAAGTTACGAAACTGTGCAAGGAAAACACCCACATTTCTCCCTTTAGAATTTCCAACATTTTCTCCTTTCATTTCCTTCTGCTCATCAATCTAATACATTAAGCGCCGTATGCAACAGTGTTTAAAAGGGGGAAAAAGGAAATGCACTAACCATTTTCACAAAGATCCTACTTCTTATAAAGACGGCATTTTTCACTGTGCCTCAAAGAAACGAAGGAACAAAGTAAAAACGAAACTTAACTCCCCGTTCTTTTCCAAGGCGTGCTCCGTTCATTTCCAAGATCTTCCACGTGTTCGTGATTTATTTCTCGTGCTGGCAGGAAGACACGAGAAAGCTGAAGGAGACACTCGGACGAGCACGATTTCAACTCGAGACACGAGCCGGTGTAAGAACCCGCGACCAGAGAAACGACCATTCCCGAACAACAACACGTAATCGAACTTCCAGATATACGCGGAAGCTGTAGGATCTTTTCAGCAAGAACGATGATGCATCGCGGTTTCTTTGTCGTCCCCGTACATCCGCTCTGGTAAAGTGTCGTCATTGAAATTCAGACGTATTTATGACTGCTTTCTGGGGGAAACGCTTCGAAGAAGGTAATTCCAGTGGTTCTTGTCTGCAGTAATTGCGAAGTAAAATGGAAATGTGAGTGGCATCGACATCAGCTCGTCGCACGAAGAACAACTAGGGTTGTTTCTCCCCCTGTCTCGCGCGGGATATGCGTGGGCACACACGAGAACACTGCCATCGACGGGAAAGCAATGCATAAAAAATGAGACAGTCGTCGGGGAGTCGCGCATTGACTTTTCGATTTTCCAAATTTCCTCGCGCGGGAGATTTCTCAGCTCTATAAGCATTTGCAAGTCGATGGCTCGCTCCACTGCATAGCTGCGGGAGGGTGTAAATTTTCGGATTCTTTCAAAGGCTGCACGCTGGCAGCCGAATCTGATAACCGTGGGCGAGCAACCGTAAATATCTCTGCGCGTTCCTGGAAAATCGTAACGTTACGTATACGGGGTGTAACGTTATCATTTCTCTCCGCGATAATGTAAAGAAAATTCTACCCTCTTCCGTGGCGCCTTGATCGCCACCGCTTCAACGGGAATATTTAACCGAATTCAATATAAACCTTAGTCACTTGAACGCATCGATCTGAATTGCTAATAAGATTCTGTAATAACCCTTTCCCTTTCATCAGCCCTTCACTTGTAATCCCTTAATCGCCAGTAATACAATTTGATCCTTAATTAAACGACGGATTTCGAGATGCAAATTGGAAGCTGTGGCTGATACGTTTCGCGGCGAACTGAGGGGAAATCTAGCGATTTCTCTTACACCAATTCTTCGAGAACTTCCTATCAGTTTTCGTGAAGAAGGCACTTAAATTTTCCGGATGATCCCAACGAACTGGTTAATCTTAATTGCTACCATGATAATAACGAGATTGAAAATTATTTTAACGATCATCTCGTATGAGTTTCCGTATTATTAAACCGGAGACACCCAGTATAAGCGGCGCACCCGTCTACCAGGCTTCCACGATATGTATGATTTGGCCCAGAATCCCGTCAGAACGTTCGCGGCAGAAAGAAAGGGAGCAATCGAATGCACCCCCCTGGCCTTCTTTCTCCGGCTAACAGACACACAGACATCTCTCTCCCCTGTCTAGCTTCGACCCCCACCCGAACCCGATATACCAATATTGTTAATCTATTCGTTCGTTCTTGGCACGGGATCAGACGAAAGATTGCTATGGTCAACAGCGTAATTCAGTCGTCAACGGCGTCCCTTCTGTTCACGCTAGATTTAACCAAGAACGAGAGGACGCTCCGGCGAGTGTGATTAGGCGAATAGACGGAGGGAAAACATCAACTTCGTTAGGAGTCCTTTGAATGAAAAAGGGGGACAGAGGAAATTTGAGCAATTTGAAAAATGATTACTGCGGGGAAGCAGGGTAAACAGGCCAGTAATTTCAGTTTCGCGGCAGCCAATTTGTTTGACGGAACGTGCACCTTTCGCCGCATGATTGAGGAGGAATTCCGTCGTGTGATTCCACGCCTCTCCTCTGTGAACAGAGCTTTCAATGCTATAATACGGTACGCTACTAACGAGTAGACAACGCTGATGTCGAGCGATATCTGATTCGTTACCAGGTACAGTGGAACGGAATGCGTCGTGTTTAAACGCGCGCAAGAGTCACAAGCAAGTGGAGCAAATATTTTCGCGAGAAACAGGAAGCGCGATCCGGAAGTGTTCGCGTCACGAATTCCCGCTCATCCATCCATCGATTCAGCAGCCGGTCTCGCGTCATGTGTCAGGATCTTTGGCTGGGTAGAAAAGCGTAAGACGAATGGCGGGCTTTTAAAAGACTACCGTCTACCTTATTCGCGAGTGTGACAATTCGTGGCACTTGCTTTTATACGCCGTTGCTTTTTTCTTCGGTGACTAGTAAGCAAATAATTCTCGCCCCAATCCGACTTTCTAATTTCCTTCATTCGCGGTATGAATGCCAAATCTGTCAGCAATGGGGAGAACGCGAACGTCAGCCGCAGGCACGCGTGGAACGGAAAGGAGGCAGCCGCGGCAAGTCGAATGCGCGGCTCGGAAGGGAATGGCAAAGGGAATGATCATTCCCCGCCGATGATCGCCCCTGACACTTAATTACCATTTCGGCTTGGCACCTAATTGCGGGGGAACGGGCGACTTTATTCCATCCGCGAGGCAGCAAAAGCGACGCTTTCAGTGGAGACATTCAGCCCGATTGATTCGCCCGATGGCGGGCCAAGTGTGATTTAATTGAACGAGAGCCCGTGTAGCGTCGAATTAACGTCGAGAGCTGCAGAATTTGGGGCGTTCAACGACTCGAACAGGGCACGTGACCCGGTTCAACGATGAGAAAACAAAACGTCTTTAAGAGCTGAGACGATTAGTCATCGGCAGGGGCGACGTCATCATCCACTTCGTCAAAAAGTATAAGAGGGGCTGCGTATCGGACACGTTTCTGATAAATTCACCGGCGCTTCGCATTCAAGTTCACTAAATGAAACAGGATAGTTCGAATTTCTATAATTTATCTACTTTCGTCCCATCAGCCTCTTGTTCCACGTGCAATTGCTATAGAAGGTTTAATAAGGGCGCGAATGATATTTCAAGTTGGTCGTAACGCGCTCTATAAAAACGCTTTTTATTCATCCCGCGAAACAAAGCCAGTTCCCATTTGCGTACCCCGCGATGTTTACGAACCAGGGAAATGTATTCGGAATGAAATTCTGTCGTAACCGAGTTATGGGTTCCGGATAATCGTAGCGATACCGCCATCCTAAACCAGTAATCTCGCGTCTGTGAAATCTAAATCCAGCTGACTGTTGCGTATCGGTTGTATTTGCATGCAAGAATTACGCCCACAATCGCATTTGCATCAGAATCACGCGACCGAAAGTTTTATCAGACAAGTCCCGTCAGCCGAGATTGAAGCGTCCAGATAGCGGGTGCGTTACGCCGAGTATCGGGGCATTAAGCTGTAATAATGTTAATCCGCCTCATGATGTATCCCCTGGTTACGCTCATTAATTCCGCGAAGCTGGGCTTCGACTTTGAAAACTTCCACGGGCTTTCGATTTGCATAAGAAACGCTTCGGGTTTCAGTACTGCTAACGAGATAGCCGTGACGAACTGAACGGTGCCTCGAGTTCCCTGGCTGAATCAATTAAAAACTTGCTGAAAAGTTGTAGTCCGCTTTTGCTGCTTAATGTTCCGAGCTTGTGGGATGGAAATCACGACGTATTTATTCGTCTGCGGGCGTAGCCAGTTCTGGCAGGTATTCTTTGTGCTACTGATATATTCATGAGTTAAAATTTTTTCAAAGAGATCGCGATATCCCCAGGAGCTAAGTATCAGAAATCCAGCGTTGCTCCCTTGAAGACCTAACACTTCGTCTGTCCCCCAATCCTGCGATTCGGAGATAAGGTGCAATCCCTCGAGTTTTCTAACAGCCCTGAAGAGATGTCAAAGATCTCCAGGCCGTTATCACGGTCCACGAAAATCCAGACCCTAATTATCGGGATGATCGAGTCACGGCTGACATCTGCCACCCTCGATCATTAGGCTCGGCCTAGTTTGAACGGCGAAGGGGAGTTCTCCATCCGCACACACCTCTACGAGGGTCGAGGAAGGAAATCCCCATGTCTAATCCCCGTGCCCGACACCCTCGCCTCCATTAAGCCTACGACGGGGCTGTTGTTCTCGCACAACACTCGCAGCACGGTATCAGCACTGGTAAGACAGTTCAGGCACACCGTGATCGCCAGTTGCCGTCCTGAGAACATGCTTCCAGGGATAGAACCTCAGGCCCTAGGGTGCAACCATTTCGTACCCAGATATAAGGTATCGATCACCAGTCACAATCCCTCTAAGTATCTAATTAGTCACGCACCAGTGGAAGCCATTGAGCATCCATCGATGTTGACAAGTAACTTCTCAGAAGACACTTGTTACCCACTGAACCCATCGTGAGCATTCACTCATCAATAGACAGCCCCCAACAGAAACATAAAGTGATCTCAATGAACATCTGCCGGTACCAGTATACTGCCCCAAGTATCCCATTAATCAGACCCTGATAACCACACCGATTCCCAAGATCCCTCGACCCCGAGAACCCTCCAAGCAATCCACCGCAAATGGTACCCTCTTCAAGCAAAACATTATCTGACCATTCGCAGCTACGTGCCCGTCAGCGGTGCTACTAACTACGGAAGAATGTCCATCATCGACTCACCTTGGTGTAGATACCGGCGCTGGACAGTTCGTTCTCGATGACCATGACGATGATGCCGAACATGCCCATGACGAGGGCGTAGTCGCTGATACGTTTCCGCTTCTCGAACAGGGCCTTCCGTCTGCCCAGCCGGTAGCCGACGTTGGGCTTGTGCTTGGAGCCGGGCCCGATGCTGCCGGATGGGCCCTTCAGCTGGCCACCGGCGACGAGCCCGCGGTCCTCCATGTACCGTGGGTACTCGGAGTGGACGCTAACAAGGGCGATGCCGGCGTCCTCGCCGGACCCGGGGGCACCGGCGCTACCGCAACCGCCGCCCCCGCCGCCGCCCCCTGCGCCGCCCACGCCGCCCCCACCGGCCACGCCGCCGCTGTTCTTCATCGCCCCCGGGATCGAGAGAGTCGACACTGGCTTCCGTAGCTGGAAAAATCACCGGTACCACTGTTACCATTCATAGTCAATTCCGAGCACCAAGGCACGCCTGTGCCTGTCCTCCGCGCGCATTTCCTCTCAGGGTGACTTTAGAGAGCGAAGGGCTCGTTGATCGCGATTGGGTTCGCGTAAATGGATCGGAGGTTGTTCGATCGATTCGGGTACTTCTGGTAGTCATCGAGATTTCAGCGATGGGGGAAGGTTCTATAGAAACGTAGGAAGTGTTGGGCATCATTCCAGTCGCGAAGATCTTCGCGAAAGTGTTCTTAAGGCCGAGGGAAGCGTTGAACGGTAGGGGTAAAAGCTTTTCTCCTATAATTTGGGAAGATTTGATATCCCGTGGGGACCGCGATAATTTGTATTCGTAATTAACGCCGCACTGAGCTATCATCAGAGTTAGATCCCGGTTCTCTGCTCGCGTTAAAGATTCTTCCAATTATCACCGAGTAATGCGTTCACGCGGACGATGTTATGGCCTCTTCGGCCGTCAACCGCCACAGACACCGAGTCGTTTTGAAATTGGCGAGACAGGGGGAGTGAAATGCGGAGCGGCCGTAAAAGCAGTGTCTGTTTTCGAGGTATTTTATTCCCTGTCCCTACGTTTAACAGTCCAGACAGGAAGAGCAGAGAACCCGATGTTGGAATACAAATGCCACCGAAGGGAGGTAAAAAATTCTCGGCGAGTGGTTGACGCGTCTCACGCGTGTTTTACGTACAGCTCCATTCCGGAGGATCGTTCTGATTTAAGAACGATACAAGGCCGGTACAGCTGTAGGTGAAGTTTACGATCCTCGCTGGTCCGGTATCGAAATGGCCGAGGGACGATATACCGTCGGGGAAGTCGAAAGCGATGAGGGACCGACGTCGAGCAAGCTGACGGCGGCCTGCATCGTTCATGGGCGGCTCTTGACGGGGATCACGCGGAAATCCGGTCAAGGAGGCGGCGATCGGCGTCGGTGTGTGTCTCGTAATCTCGATTCACATAGATCGATCGTATTCAGTAGCTCGTGATAAATGGTAAACGCCATCTAACCGGTCAAACGAATGCTATTCACTTCGATGAAAAAATATATTTATCGGCATGGCACGTAGTCTACGTATATAGAAAAAGATGGCGTGGAATATAATTTCGAATGTGGTACAGATTATGACAAAGTCATAATTTCGTTTCAATTTCGAATTGTTCTTAGTACTGTAAACTGGGGGAACTTTGGCAGCATGGTGTAACATCGGCAGACGTTGCAGTTACGTTGTTTTACGTCAGATTAGTAAAACTTAATCTGTCACTGCTATTTATATGATGTGGCAATGTTACCCCGGTACACTAACGTTTTTAACAGGACACAAATTTTATGAATTTTGACACTTTTAGTACAATCACAAAAGATGCAATGTTATGATAGGATACTTAACCCTTCGTTGACACACCTCTTTTTTTCGATCAACTTTGACATACATGGGCGGCACACATCCAGAGAAATTTTTTAACGAGTGCCATTCTCATCTGAAGAATCCAATTATTATGAAAAAAATCATGGGTCAATTTCAAGGTCTCTAGAATGCATTCCAATAATTTTTCGATTGAAATTTTATCACAGTTTTTGTAAACTAATTCTAGATTACCAAATGTCGAGAAAAATCGAAGAAAATCTTAAAAAAATTGTAACTTTTACAAATTTCAATATTAGAAGCTAAAAATCTGCAGAGTTGATGTTCGGACGTAATTTTTTGAGAGAAAATATTGTTTGTAAGTCGGCATTGAAAAAAAGGTATTTATTTTGTACATAAATGGTTCAAAGCGTCAAAATCAACTTATGGGTGGTTCACACTCAGAGAGTCAAGGAAGGGTTAAAGCAAATGTAAACATGTTACATTATATAACAAAATGTTTCAGAAACCTACCAATATTTCCGCAGTTTACGGTACCCCTCATTTGTAATATCTGCTTTGGAATGGTTCTCTTCGAACAGCGGTATCATTAAATTTTCACACGCAGCGCATTCGTTAGCCACCCTATTAGTCGAAAGAGAAAAGCATCGCGGAGACCAAATAACATCTCCCTAAGCTCTTGTTGAATGAGCCAACCGAGGAGTGAAAATTCCGCGAGATGGCGTGCCGTTCAAAAGTTCACGCTACGCTTTTAATAGCGCGTAAAAGGGAGTGCACAAAAGGGCCATTCGCGAAACAACAACGGAGACCAGAACACAGCCCCCATTCAAGACAACGAAACTGACTAACAAACAGCCGCGTGTGCATGGGAGTGGGGGTAATAGCATAGTCGAAATTGCATTGCGTACCAAACAGCGCGGGCAAACGCTAAGAGTGATATCGTAACGTAGCTTATTCAGCCCCCGAAATTGGGCTTCTGGTTTCGCGATGCTCCTGTTGCATAATAAGTGAAGACACGCTCCTCGAAACCGAAGAAGGAGCTGCCATTGATTTCGATACGAAAAGAAAGACAAGAGGTTCGGAGGCACGAGGAAAATAAAGCTTTGGTCATCCATTGGGAATATGGGAGCATAGAAATATAACAGAAAGGTAACTATTAAACTCAGTAGTGTACGACCGAGGAAGATTGCATTAACGTCCGCACAGCCAAGTCGCAAGGGTGGAATTCACTAAAAAATATTAGACGTTAAGGGAAGGACGTGTGCAGATGCATGGAGATAAATGCGAGATACACAACGGCCTGGAAGTCCCGATCCCGAGGGCGCACAATGCTCCACTCTCGACGAGTAATCCAAGTTAAACACGCGGAGCTGGGCTAAAAACTTAATTCCCGGTGATGAATTTCCATTGCGAAAGTAGCGAGCACCGGCAGCACTTAAACAGTCCGCTCCCCTTCTAATGAGCGGAAGATGCAGCTGCAGCTGCGACGACCGCGCCACCGAGACGCCACTTCATTTGCCGCCCTCAAGAATATCAACCTGTCCCTTTCAATTCTGCCTGTTTCAATTACAGTCGTGCTCGAAATCGTAACTCGCTTACAAAGATAGCTGCACAGTGAATCCTGCTTTATTAGAACGATGTTCTGCTAAAGATTATATCTGGATGGCGAAGCTGTCTTGATTTCTCGTGGAGGATAAAGGAGGGCTGTTAGTTAGAGGCTTTCTGTTAGAGTTTAATAGTTCCCTTTCCAGTAGAAAGTGATAGCTGCATACCACTCTCACGAGATTTGACAAATTCTCCTCTTTCTTTTTAACAAACCACCGTTGCATGTTTTTCTTTTTCTAGTGGCAAAAATGAATCGCTGGTCCACTCGGCGGAATTCTCGACCTTTATCTGTGTAATTGGAATAGTTCAGCGTTACAGGGAGCCGCGCCTGGCCACTTTTGACTATCGAATCAAGCATTTCGACGTAAATTGCCGGTTTACCGCGGATTGCATCGCGGCGCTCTCGGGGAACGAGAGTTTACCGTTCTTTCGCGGAAGCGAGCAATTTTATCACGCACAATCCTGGCGCATGAATATTCGCGCGACACAAGATTGCATTCTCCCGTGGAACGTTTTATCACGGTCGGAAATAGAAATTCGAGCGGCACTGCTTCCGAGATCCTCGCGTGTTCTCGCCTCGCGAAATTTAAACGACGCCCTATCGTTTGTTTCCGAGGCGTGGGGAAAATCTCACGGCATTCCTGCGGGCGGCTTTCAGCGGAATAAAATTGTTAGCTGCGGTAACAGTGGTATTACTCAGCTAGTGTGACTCCACTTTCGAGAACGCGCAGAGCGATAAATAGTATTTTTGACGTAAGGGTGTGCTATTTCCGTGTAGCCTGGCGCGTGTAATTCTTTAAATCATAATCCTTTCCGTGCAAACAATTCCATCCCTCTAACAAAGTGTATTTCACAGCCCCATTCGGAGCAACCACGCCCCGCGTCCGTGTCAACCTGCGGAGGGAGAGGGGAATCGACTCACAATCAGCGACAAAGTGGACAGCAAAGTGATGCGTGTTCCGCAACCGTGACGGGGATAATTATACTTCCGCGATTATAGAATGCGAGGCGAACGATTTTGTAACAGCTGACCTCCTGACCTTTCGCGCGACACGTAGGGGGGAGGGACGTAAGATGGGTCGTGTTATTGGGAAAGGACAGAAAGGAGGATACAGAAATGGGGATGGTAGCCATGGAAACCACCCCCGAGAGGGACTACATCTTCCTTAATCTAAACCTTGATTGGCTAAGGTAATCTTAAACTTGTACCCTCGATAAAGTTCTCACCTTGAAGCAGCTTCCGACGATTTTCAAGCGGGCGACCGCTTCACGGGCGAGCACGCGTGACCGTGGATGCGCGTCTCCACCCCCGGAGTACTTTAATCGCGTACAGGGGCGAGAGATTATTCTGGATTCCGTGGAATCGAATCCCATTGGCAAACGAGACTCGTAGGTCGGTGCATTACAACGATTCCGTGCGAAATTCCGTGGGAATTTTCAGCACACGGTTTCCAAGAAACCGCGACCTCGTTCGACTCTGCCAAGTTTTATCACACTCGTCGGCCTGTTACGCCAGTAAATATTCGGTTTTTTTGCGAGTCTCGAGTGGAAAATCGAATCTGGATAGCCTTGTAAAGCGAGACCGCACCAGCCACGCAATTTCGGATCCTTTTTATGGTCATCATTCTACTGGAAAGAGGGTTGTCCTCAAAGAGGAATCCGCGATTCCCGCTGCTTCCCGCGCGATCTCAAATTTATTCCCCCAGTAAAACCGTGAAAATTGTGTCAACGTTCGGTCCGGATCTGGGTTGGAACAACACTAGCAAGCTATAACCGCTTCGCGATGAATGTAGACCTTTGCCCTTCATTGGCGAGAGCTGCGCGATTCACCCTTGCTCTCGAATAATACCGATTGCGCATACCATCGATAGTAGAATATCAGCGCCGAGTTGATGGCGAATCTGGGTTAATATAACGATTGCGGGGAAACTGTGGGGTATGTTACGATCTTCAACCAAAGTAGACAGAACACTATCCTGTTCGCCCCTCCAAATATACGTGTAATCTCTTCAGATTCAATGGTACAATGTTACGTTATGTTTAACCAGTTTCTCATTCTCTGGATAAATAAGATGAACGTAAAATTTAGGCATACCTTCAGTGAACCTCATTTACCTGAAGTTAATGAATGCCAGGCTTCCCAGCAGAAAGTGTTCCAATCAACTCGAACAATCTGAGATTCGAACACGAACAAACGTACATTCTATAGAATCGATCCTGATTATTTCGCGCGAAGCACTTAATTAAATTCCACCCAGACATTCCCCCTTGGTAGGCACGTGGGGCTCGTGATTTTACCTCGCGCCCTGCTAATTAGTATTTCGTGCGGGCCTGGGCTCGCCCAACGATTTCAGATCGCTCCCCTTTATCGACCCCCGAGAATCTTTGACCATGCCGCCCTCCACTCGAACGCGAATAAAGGAGAGGCTGCCGCGCGCTCATGGAACACAGATGGGGAATCGATCCGATCGTCCGCGTTCACGTCCACGTTTTCCGCCTGACACAGGGCCAGGGCCTTTGTTGGGTATCGATGCAAAACGTAGATGCGATTCGCCCAACGAAATTACAGGGACATGTGTCGATGCGTCCCCCTCTCTAACCCCTTCGGTATTGGAGGACGAGATCCAGTGTTCCTCAACGTTTCCACCTTGAGTAAAAGTTTAAAGTCGTATTTTTTAATGAACCGGCTGAAGACAGCATCAGATAAATTTTAATTCGACCACTCCATCGTTCATCGACATCCCTGCGCAACTCCCCCTGACCGAAATTCTCGTCCTAGTTTCGGCTAGCGATAAAATACAAAGTTCGCTAAATGCCGTAAATCCAGCACGAACGACAGAACGTCGTCGACAAACAGCCGCGCGCCTGCTCTATATTAAATTCAATCCCGTCTTAATTTCAATGCTATAATAGTCGCGGGAACGTCAACCCAGACCTGCGACTTGTATCGCGCTTCTACCACCTCTCCTATCGGCGCTCGGAGACCGTTTCCAACTTTCTTCGTTTCTGTTTAGCGGCAGCTACTTTTGAAGATCTTCCGCGTAATCGGGAAACTTTAATAATGACCGATTTACTGCCTCGTTATTCTAACGCTCCATGGAGATCCGACGAGACTCGTTTGCAGGATTTTCTGGAGCAACTTTTTCACGAGCTTAAGTAGAAAAATGTAATGGGTGATAACATAAAATTGGAAGGAGAAAAAAAACACGGGTCTTCTACAGGAGTCTTTAGTGTACCTACCTTAGACTATAAGCAAATTAAGCTATTGTTATGAAAAATCTTTGAGAACGAAGGGAAATGAGATCTACCGGAGGTATTGAAATCTTCTGGGAACACCCACTTGAAGACCATGTAAACGTACAAAATCATTATTTTTATCATGTAAAAAGTATTCATTTATGTAAAAAACTATAAATATATGTTTGAAAATTACTGAAAATAATCGATACACATGGATTTTATATGAATAATGAATATCAATACGTACATGGAGAATTTTTCAGTTTTTAGTGCATTTTAAATAAGATTGTTTAACTTAAACAATTTTTATGTATATTTGTTTCTTTACTGGTGGACTAAAGTATTAAAACTTAATTATCTTGATAACGTTGTTTTGTAACATTCCCTGTTTCTCCCCTTGCTCTTCAAACACTTTGAAAGTTCCACTAGATTCCCCCGAGATCTATTTTTCTTCGGGAAATCACCATAAACTCGGAACACTGTTTTATTCTGTTGATTCGTAATATACGATTCATGGAACAATGGTTTATCAGGTTAATTGTCCCGTGATTTGTTGAGCTTTGCCCGTACAATTTCAGGCGTCTTTTTAGTTTCGTACCGGACGAGATATAATAGGGGTTGAATCGAATTTATGATATTGCTGTTGCGTGCAGTGCACCGGCGAATTTATCGTATTACTTTATTGGTGTGAATTATAGAAGTTCGATAATTTGTCTGGGAGTAGGTCTGCGAAATAAATTTTGGGACGAAGTAGGATACACTGATAGAATCAAGTGAATAAATTTTGCTGGCCCGATTAACCAGATAAATTAGAAGAATAAAGTTCAACAGGGTGAAAATTGTAATTACACCATGTGGGGAAATATTTGCTCCGGGAGTTCCAATTGTTCCACGATCCCTTTTTTTCTTCTCGCGGGTGCACTGTCCGAGGTGTTAATGCGGTGAAACACTTATCTCTCCCGGGCTGACCAGTACGGTATCATTCTACTTTTCGTCTATCAGCGTCGCGAGCTGGGGGGATAATCTCGCTAATGGAACCTCCGGGTACGATGTTCGTGAAGAACATTGGTGTCTTCCCGTAGACAAAGGATAGACGGGACACATAATCGATAGTTATGCCTTGGCGTTCGAGAATTTAATAAATAAAATCAAAGCCGAGTTAAGTAACAGAATGGATTGATACGGTCGCTCGTTAAGGCAAATATTAATACGAAACAATAATCATTCTCCTCGTGGGGAAATCTCATAACGCGTCGTATAACTAGATTCTCTGGCAAATATCGAGCGATATTACCAGGCAACTCCGAACGAATTTTTCGCTAGAAATTCTAACTGAATCGTAAAGCTCGGCAAACGTCAGTAACTGAAAGGATTTTGCAGTGGATCTGCGTTCAGAATATCTTCTCGGGTATTAAGCGATCTCGTTCTAATTTCATGTATATATTCTGTAACCCCCGCCCTCTTTGCATTTTAACGCCGCGAACGTTCTCCTTCATTGAATTTTGACAGCCTTTTAAGCAGACCTCACCCAGACCTTTGAAGTGTTGCAATTTTCTCTACAGCCAGGTGTTCACTAAGATTTCGCGGTTTATCGAAATTTCAATCTTTTCTTATGAATAAATTCAACTACGGCCTCGGTATAAATCGATAAACTTAACGTGTCATTAACCCTTGTAAACCGAAACGGAGGATTACGTTCGATACTGTTGGTATTGCTATTTTCCTCATTACTTATAGTCCATTTTATTTTCGTGTTAATGGTATTCAAGAAAAGTGAACTGTATTTTAATCAAACAGCCTGCCTTTGAATACCTACACCTTTTCAATTTAATTTCCACGAAGCTGAGGCCATCGGGAGATTGAAACCCTCGATCCATGAACGTTGAGGAGGTAAAAGTCAATTGTTTGAAACGTCCAGCGTTCATCGGCGTATCAAGCGACGAAATTAAACGAAACGGTCGACAGGAATTTCGATCCGAGCAAAGCAGGCGAAACAGGTGTACGTTCCAGTCGACACTCGAGTCATTTGTAATCGACACACGTGTCGTTTCTCAGGCGGAAAATTCGCCGCTCCTCGCCCGTGCGTTCGCTCGATCGTTTTCAATTAGTGACCTGACGTTTCGAATTACTCCCAATTACCCGAAATATTCCTGCACCGAGTGGCGAACGGTTCTGTGATAACGCGTCGCGCGGCGATTTGTTGCGCTTACCAGTGCAAACAGAATTCGCGCTATTCCACGCTCTCGCGAGTCCTTTTTTGCAAGCGATTCGAAAAATTTTCGCAACTACATTATACATACTGCAGCTATCGTGAGTCACGAATCATCCTTCAGAACGCTAAATTCTTCTCAACCTGCCTTTAATATAATTTCTCGTCTGACGTTTGCGATAAAGAGTGTCGTATAGCGTTCAAACACGAAGGTGGGATCTGATTAAAGTAGTAGGTATTATGGCGTGGAGGAACATAACGATTTTCATGAACATGCTGCGCGCCCACGAACGTGATTAATTATAATAATTAATCGGATAGAGTATTAATAATTAAATTCACCAACTTTCCGACGGACAAATACGACTGAAACGAATATTCGCCACGCGGTAATACTGTATACGCCGTCTGTAGAATCTCACATAACAATTCGTGTTTCCACCGTGAAATTCCACATATTTCGCGGGTATCGCGAGGTAGGAAGAACCTTCCTGAGAATTCGCTTCATAAATATTTAATTAGCGAGCGGAGTGTGGCACGAAGTATAATATAAAATCGCTTAAAATGACGTTGAGCCATTAATATGCACGAAGGGAATGATAAACAGCCGTGATGAATGCAATATTTTCCTTGAATCTATAGAAACGGGTATAAGATAAAATGTGGAACTGCCTACTCCATAAATCTATCGCGAAGCGTGTTCCTCGATGTTCAATTATAACAAAAGGGATTTATTCAAAGAGGTCAGTGTCTGAACATGGAACTATCACTAAACCCTCTGGACAATGGAGAACATGGAATGTGAATCCAAATTTAATAGCACCTCGGTCGCCACTTTGTTTCGTTCATTGACCCAAGGGTTCCGTTTCGTATCGTTTGTCTTCCGTTTCTCCTTACTCTCTCTACTTTTCTCCTCTCGATGCAAGGGGATTTGGGTCAGTGGCGCGGACTCGCGGGATATTGCTCGCGAACCGAGAACAGGGGATGCAATTATCGTGCCAGCTTTCCCAGCTATTGCATTCTTACGAGCGGGCATTTTGTTTCGTTTTCGTAACCCTTCGGACAGATTCGCGGCTACGCGAAGGACCACGATGTAACCGCAAATTATGATCGTGTTACGCGTGCTTCTCGTGGTCCAGCTTTGAAAGCACTTTACTTTAGAGTCGCGTACAGAAAGAAATTAATTAAGGAAACGGCTTGCCCGAGAAACTTTATCAAATTTCATTGATTAGCCTCGATCTGTACTTCAATATTTTCAGCAATTCCCTCTGTGGTAGGTATAATGAATGGAATAAAGAAATCTAAACAGGAAGTTCGAGTGATTGTTTTACCCTCCAGTTGAAGATCGGCAACCATAGAATACGTGTACCTAATTTCATTCTTATACCTTCGATTATACCTTCGATTTCGTGGTCTCCTCAATTTCCAATTAAGCGTGCTCCCGCACCAACGAAATCTTGGGACACCTCTTGGCACCAACCCGTTCATTCTCCGCTAAAGTAGTTTCAAATACGTTTAATATGCTCCCGCTGATACGCGCGCGTAGTCGAAAACTTTGCTTGTGCTGTAGCGCTTCAGGAGTTCCAGTCTGCCAACTTGACGTGCACAATTACAACTACTGAGATTGATATGGTTAATAATTCAATGATCGACCCCTGGAAATGCTTGCTTGCTCTGCAACGGTACCTGGTTCACACGCGGTAGCAAATAATTTGCCTAATGATGTTGATGCAGAATTTGTCGATGCTGCGAGCGAAGAAGCGGCTCCTCTGAGCTTAACGAGTAGGTACTGCTTGCTGTGCCATCCTGCTATCTGCCAGTAAAAGGAAAGTTTCTTTCGCTTTCTTCTGGAAATCTTACTCGTTCGAAGCTACGTTTCAAGCTGTGCTCGTCCTTTTCCTTCCACCACTTCAATTGCCATTCTCGTGATCCTTGCCTATATCTTAGCAGTACTTCGTGTCGTTTCGCCTGTTCGAGGGCATCGTAAAGATGAGGAATCGACTTATCGTTCGTGCTCGTGGCAAATTTATTCGAAGGCTGCCTCAAAGCGAAAAACAATAATATAACGCGAATATATGGCCGTGTTCCTTCGAATGAACGAGGAACAGAAGATTGGATGCAATCCCCAGACAGGCTTTACCGTCTATCGCATTTGTTCTATCGATATTTCGTTTACTCCTCATTGCTCTCGATTTCCACGGAATACCTTCGCGCGATCTGCATCGACGTCGTTGACATTCCAACGATCTGCACCATCGCGGACAGCCCCTCCGGGTTATCTCATCCTAAATCATCGAATTCAACCGGTGTCTCGTTCGAGTGACGAATTGCCTAGCAAACTTATAATTTAAGTGGGTGGAAATGTTTTCTTCACAGTGACGTCTACGAAGTTTCAACTGTTTGTTTCAAGTCTCGACACGCAGACATTCTCTGTGGATCGAACGGAGAAATCTAAAGGTCACTCTTAAAATAATTGCCCAAAAAGTACACGGAAGCTATCAGTCAAGTTCGGAACAACTACAGAGAATCGCAATTCTAGGACCAGCGAGTGTGCACCGAAAAGCACTCGCTGTCTGATCCATCAGCCTCCAAAGTCATACTCAATTTTCCACGTCAGGACTTCGTGACCAGACTCCCCCCGGATTCATCAAGATCGTGGCAGATGTCTTTTTCGGGCAGGGAAACTCCTTCGAGCCGAACATCTACTTCAAAGGGGTGGCGAGCCGTCGACTCACTAGCGCGTTAATTAAGTTTACCCTGTACACCGACGGTGAGGTAATCCGCGAGACCGAGAAATCGTCTTAATAACTACCCCCGGCCAATTAAACCGAAGATGACTCGAGGGACTCGTCATATAGCTGCTGTAAAATCTAGCGCAGCCGTCGAAATGATCAAGAATCGACAGTTGGATTTCGTTTCCGCAGGAATTCCCAGATCTGCGCGCGCTCTGTGTTCCTCGGCACGATGAAAGGGTAACGGTGAGTGTTTGCCGTTCGAACGAGGGATGAAAGCCCGAAAAAAAGGTAAGAAAACACAAAGGAGGCCTCGGCGGAACAATGGCTGTTGCTTTTACGCGCGACAGGGCCAGGGGTGGTGTTCGATTCTGGAGTGGATTTTTGAGTGTCCTTTGTTCATCATTGATTCCGCGTGACAGAATATTCAAGTCTGTCAGACGAGGCTTGATTTCGGTAACATGTTGCTGTTGCCTCCGGCGATGTTGGAAAAGGATTAATTATAATATTGAACGAACAGGCACCACGAGTTTTAAAGAAGCCTTGGAAAGTGTCGATTCTAGTCAAGTTCTGGGTAACAGAAGCTATAAAATATAGGGAACGACCTAGAAGAAATTAAATCGACGAGGGAAATTAGCCTTGAGAGAATTACTCGACAGTGGATCAGCTTTCGAACGGCAAAGCGAAACTTACTGGAATTAAATGACAGCGGAAATGAAAGGAGTCTTGTTCGTGGACGTGACGAAAGTGAGAGAGAAGAAGTTGCGTCGCAACGAGCGGCTGCTTTTAAAAACACGAAAACATCGTTCGCGCGGCCTCTACAAAGCGAGGAATTTAATTAACCTGATCTTAACACCGAATAGCTGATTATTTTACAGTTGCAGGCGCGCCTTTGTCGGCAGGCTAAACTTTATCGAACAGCCGGAGACTCCATGTTTTTCTATTTCAATGGCAAGGCTTTTCAAAGGGATCGAGGCTGTCGCGTCGTTGCGACATTAATTAAATTTCATTCACCTATCCTGAGCGATGTAAAGAGTGAAAAGAACGAAACTTGTAACGTATACCGAGCTTTCGGTGTACACTAGAGTTTTTAGATCAACGTGAAATTTGGCTGGGAATTTCAACCAGAACACTCAGTCAGGCGGCCGATTGTGATTTTTTTTTTGAAACAGCAGAAGCACAATTTGTACAGAACTTTTTGCACTTAAAAGAGCAATATTTAAAGAACATTTGGTAATTCTTTCTTAGAAAAATATTTACGTTTGTTATAATCGTAAATATTTATTACAAACGTAAATACTTATTATAAACGTAAATATTTTTCTACGAATAAATTACCAAATATTCTTTAAATGTTGCTCTTTTAAGTGCAAAAAGTTTTGTACAAATATATGCTTCAAGCAATTCGATGTCATAAACTTGAATACAAGTAAAATGTAGCAAAATGATTAAAAATAATTCCTGAATACGTAAAGTGAAACAAAAAGAAGGAATAATCAAAGATCATTTCATACTCCACCCTCCCTATTCTCGATGCCTCCTTAGGAACTCAGGCGGTCCCGCGTCTCGCATTTTCTCGCCAGGATAACGGCTCCGTGCGCGACATTACGCTAACAAACATTTCCGAAGTTGGAAACGTACATAGTACATCGTGGCCCACGCTTCCCTTTCGCCGGCGAAGTAATTCGAACCAGCGGCCTGGCTTTCACCACGCGAAAGGGCTGGAAAGCAAGGAGGTGAATTCCTTCCCCGTTGCACGAAATAGGAATTACCATTCCACCGGCATTTTTCCGCCCTCGACCAGCACCGACTTTTTTTTCCAGCCGAGCTGGTTGCTTCGCGCGCCTAACACAATCGGGCAAAAGCCGCTCCCGACGCGGCCATTGTGCTCGGACATATTGTGCGACTCCCACAGCAGATTCTAATCTGCATACGAATGAAATCCGTTAGCCTCCCAGGGCAACCAGCCGTCCCTCGAAAAAGGTAAATAAGAAGAAGACCGTGGCAGCGGCGCCGGCTGTGTCCTCTCCGTTTCTCCCTCTGTGGCCACGGCAAGTGGCTCTCATCGCGTATTCAACGGTTAAGTTATGCTCGATGGAGATCTCCTATTCGCTACGAACTCTTGGAGGACACGACGGATGACATTCTTAAACGCACTTCTACCTCCTCTGCTTTCATTTCTCGTTTGCCGAGCTTCTCTATATTTCTCAGCAGCTGTTAAGTTCTTTTCTGCATTTTTATGTCACTCTCGCTTCTTCCCTTTGTATATTAAAATCATAAGACTCGTAGGTACATTTGACAAGAATCCTGAATGGTTTTTCTTTTCTATACCTGTGCAAAGATAGCGGTTTTCTATACGCTCTTTAAGTTATTCCGTTGTCTCTGTTTAATTACGTCCACGAATATTTTATTCTCGATTTTGAAAGTATCGAGGGTAGGGTATTAGGAGATTTGTGTTATCTACGTGGCTCGACTGCGGAGACGAAAGTTTTCTCATAAGCTATGGGGATAATATTGAAAGTTCTGGGAGCCTCTCTAATTCCACAAGGTACGCGGTGAAATATTTGCTTCGGGTAGGGCGGAGGCGTGGGATGTGGGTACTATTTATGACATCAAGAATACGAGAAAGAGAAGTACCTTTTACACAGACAAAAGACCGTAGATCACTCTGTCTTACGCTATAATCAACGGAACATCTCATAGGTAATGCATTAATCTTCATCTACCAATTCGAACGCTACATCCAAGAAACTTATAGTAACCCTTCTCGCTCCGCTCGGTCCAATCGCCAGTTAATCTCCATTTCGCTCCCCCAGGAACGAAAGAGAACCTAAAGAGAAAGTCACCGAACGTTAATATCGCTTCGCACCGCCGAAAATCCTGAGTATCGAAAGTAATAAACCCGATGGGCGTCAAGGCTCCGGACGGCGGTTAAATTCCCCGGGGGGGAAGGGGGCGAAAGAAGAAAGCGTCACCAGCGAACTTCTCTGTAACTATCGTCAGCGAGATGCCACGCCGATAAGCGTAACAGTGTTTCCGCGACCCTGTTCGCATCTCTCGTGTCCTCGAGCACCCGAGGGTGTCGCAGCGAAATGGTAAAACGTCCCCGTTTTGTCTCGCTTACAGGAGTGCGCGCGAAAACGTTCCTCGGGTCTGTTTCGAGCCCCCTGACCCTGGGAACGTGCTTGGACTGGGGATTTTAATCCTGGTCCGCAGTGACCGAGGCAAATTACCAAATAGCTTGGCACGAGAAGTGGCTTCTCTTTAGGCCTCTCTTACCTGGGCCAAAATTCATCACCTCACTGGCCAGCCGCACACAGGTAACGACGGGGGCTGTAGCGCAGTCGCGCGAGACGCGAAAGAAATTCCGGATCATCTGGCGGATTGTCGCAAAGCTGAATGGAAGAACCGAATAAATGGGTAGTGCGACGCCAAATAGACGGCTGGTCTCGATGCACCGACGTAACTTTGACCCGATATTAACTGGGTCCGATTGAAACTGCGGTAGGAACGGGGACGGGGCGATGCGTTGGCCGAAAATAAGGGCGAAATCGTGCGATCGGTGTTTCTCGTACGGGGCATCGCTTTTGAGGACACAGTGTCTAGGTGACTGCGAGGTTTCTATTGTATAGAATTTTAAGTAGAACTCGGACCATCGTCTCGGACGGGGATCTTTGGTTCTAATCCAGAGCTCAGGCTCACAAATTATTGCCACCCTGCTGCGTGACTCAGGATTGGTGTTCGAATCGATAGTCGAGGAAAGCATGGTGAGCGAATCCGCGAAATGTATTCCGCGAGTGCCAGATTCACTAACCTTCCCAGTGACATTTATGTATGTCCGCCAGCCTCCTCAAGTGAGATCCGTTGAGCCGGGGATGTCGGTGTTACTGTTACGCAACTCTCTTTGTTTATCGCCAGGATGCACTTCACTAAACGTACCGCGTTCCCTCAGCCGCATTGTGGCGTATAATCGTTTGTCAAGGTTCACTGATTCACTCATGTTTAAGGGTATGTTCCCACCGTTAATCGGTCAGCCGTGGGAGACGTGCACGAGGATGCGGGGCCCGCGTCACCGAACAACAGGAACAGCCTCTCTCTCCTCCGAAGATCGATCGACGGACCTTCAGGAATCACGATTTCGTTCCGTTGAACGGGCCTCGTCTGTCTGGAACGACTCGCCGACGGTGGACAAGCCGACGAGCATAACTTCTCCCCGTTGTCTGGCGACCACGATTCGATCCGTCCCGCGGCCGCAACCTTCGCCGAGCTCGCGAACTCTGGCCTACAGTCGCGAGAATCGAAGACCCCGAAGCCGAACGATATCGATTCGTCTTCCGTGTCGTTCCTCGCCTTCTTTCTCCTCCGTTATCGGCTCCAACAGCTCTCCCAATGCCAGCAGCGTTCACGGTGAAACCGCTCGTCCTATCTTTGATTCGCCTCGAACGTCGCGCGCGCCAGGCCCGTTAATATTTCAGAATTTTATTGATCAGCTTCGCGACACGACAACGCGTTCGCGACTATCTGATCAGCCTAGGGAGATTCGCGCGGCAAAGTCCACCACATGGCTTTTCGTCGCCATCGATGGTCTATATTACACTGTAAATTATAGAGTCGTCAATCCATGGCGACCGAGTCGGGGTTCGGGGAATTCTTAGGTCCCTCTCTTCGTGAACTCACATGGTCTGTGATTGAACGGAGAACAGTGATATCGATGTATTCTTTTTTACCCTAACGATGTCGTTCGACGTAACGAGCACGTCTCTTCTTATCAATAATAGATCGAGGGGGAGAGGATAAAACGTGGTATTGTCGGCCAGCTGCGAGATTCATTAAGCTATGATTTATGGGAGCGTCGAGGTAGAGAATGGTTTAAAAGCTCGGATAATCCTTGGTGCACTGTGGCAGATATTGGGGGTGTATTTCATCGCCACCCTCTTGGGTGTCTCCATTATTTTACAGTACGATACAAATTGTTCCGGAGGGGTGTTCTTTTTAAAGAGACAAGTGTTATCAGCGAGACCATATTTCTTCTCAAGGGCATGGTTTTTGGAAAGGGAAGGGAAATCAGCTTTTTTCCAGGGGATTACGATATCGTTACGTTTGCATACAAACTTCATTCGGTTTTCATTTCATCTGCATTCGACCGCACTGAATATGCAAATTATCTGCCTCCCGTGTTGCTCGCGGTTTGGTTTCGCCGCCACGGAAAAGCAAAGCTTCCCTTTCGATTCGGCCGTGTTTTTATCATATCGAGTGGTTGATCAAAAAGTTGCGTGATACGAACACAAATTGACTGTCGGCGTGTTTCTCTCACTTTCGTGACGAATCAAATGCTTTCCATCGCACGCGCACAAGCATGCACATCAGGCAGAAGATCCCACGGATTAACGCGAGCCGCTTTTAGAATGTATGATCACGCGTTTGGCGGACGATGAAAAACTGAAACGCGTCGGATCGTCACTCGCCTATCGCGAAATTATCTCTTCGAGGGTGAAAACGTTATTCTCGAAAGCTCTTTCGTAGATAAATTCATCAGCCCCTCTTCAAATTCTTCCCTACAACGCAAACCTTGCGACTCTTATTCTTCCCACTGCTGGGAAAGTAATTTTCATCGAGGAAGCAGATGCAACGCATGCGGGGGATTAAATTCCGCTGAAACTGTGCAACACTTCGCACGATTACCTTAAGAGGCTTTTCCACTTTGGTGGTACCTCCATTTCATTTATTCAGGATCATTTTGTTTAACTGGGTATTCAGAGAGACGGATATAAATTTGTGGAAAAAATTAACGCATCTACTGCCTCGAGCGAGTAACCACAGTTAAACGAACCTTTCGAAAGGTACAGTCTGCGAGCTCCAGTGAGGGTGTAAAAAAAAATTTAAGAGTTCCGAGGGTTAAGAGCTCAGCCTTATTTCATCGTAAAGCGTAT
Organism: Andrena flavipes; assembly: GCA_963971345.1. Taxonomy (NCBI): domain Eukaryota; kingdom Metazoa; phylum Arthropoda; class Insecta; order Hymenoptera; family Andrenidae; genus Andrena; species Andrena flavipes. Next base: position 39,543,587 of record OZ020481.1, read on the forward strand.
CGCGACGGGTTCACGGGATTTTTTTGCTGTAGATTGCAGTTAGATCGTCTCGCCGTTCGTCGGATTTGCGCGAGCTTATTTATGCCTGGAACGGTATATAATGGAGCCGGGACATGAATTGTCTAGAATTCCGTGGCGTTTTACGATCCTCCGCCCAACTGGCCCGAGGAAAATACTCCCTCCCGTCTATAAATAATAGGGCTCGTGGAAACTAGTCGACAGAATTTACCACTAACAGTCTTCCGATAAACCAGAAGCGGGAGAATAGAATGGCGACGATAGGCGACAGAAAGTGATGCGATGGATTGCTTGACAGACACGAATTCATTCGATTCCCCTCTCGCTTTCATCGCGAAGCTCGTTCAAATTAAATCGCCATGATCGTTTTAAAGCCCCCCGCACGTGATATTCCACCGCGGATGACGAAATTTCCGCGGCGAATAATGGATGACACTCGGGACGATCAATTTCTCGTTCGTCGTCCGTCCAGTATCGATAATGGCTGGAGCGCGACACGGGCAGCCGTGAAAAGCACGTTTCCGAATTTTTCATCAGTCCCGCCGAATTTTACTGCCAGCCGATATCCCCTCGTAAATTGGTCTGCGTTTCGGGCGCTCCTCACGGTCCATCGACAAACTCGTGTGCTCCAATGTCTAGATCCCCTGCATATCGAGTCCCGCGCTTCTATTTGAGAAATAAAAAGGTAACAACAACGCTATCGATCCTGCATCTTCCATAAGAGCCGTTAAAGAAGCTTTTAACGCTGAATAGCTGAGCCAGTGGTATAAGCGTACCATAGTTCCTCCCTTCTCAGCCGTACCGATAGTATTGCGGTGCGGTAAGTTTCTCATTGTTAGTCTACTGTATAGAAGGTAAACAAAAACTTGGGAGCTGTATGAAAAGAAAGTTTAATTGTGGATAGTGGTAATTGCGTGGGGAATTTTGTGTCGGATACTTCGCGATTAAGTACAGTTAACGTATTCCTATCGCGTGCGTAAAGTTCGGCGCTACTTCTGGCTTTCTGGTCTTAAGAGGTAGTTCAGTTTGCCCCGCGCTTCTGTTAAATTTAAATCAGCGCGAGGAAAGAAGCTTCTCGCGTGTTAGGTATGTACCGTCAAATACAGGTGAACGCGATCGGGAATCGAATGTTTTAGATTATTGGTGCCCAATGGTGCACGGGAGAAGGTATTCCGAGGATTTCCCCAGACACCGCCACCCGTTTCTGTCCCAGTGAAACAAGAGAGTTCTACGTATCTTTCGGCTGAATTGTTGGAGAGAAAAGTCAAGGAAATTCTGTGGCGTCAGCTTTTAGAAGCTATTACTAAGCTTCTAATTCTTTCTTATAAATATAAGAGGAAGCACTCTCGCAGACGCCTCTCTGTGGTGGTTTAAAACCGGCTAAAAGTGTCGGCGCTTAGTGGAGGAATAAAGTCAGGGCCATACCTCTGCAATCTAGTTAAGTAATGAGAGAAAAACCTTACTTCGTATCGTAATAGAAACACTGCGACTAATGGAGGGTTAACGAGATCATGGTTGGTCTGTCTTTGAAGAACGGGGTCACCGATTAGAACACAGGTTCACACAGTCACGTGGCACTAATTTTTCAGCGATTTATGGTGGAACATTGACACCAGGAAGTTTTGCAAACTTTTGCCTCTCTCATTCTTCAAGGTTAGCAGGGAATAAGTGACTATTGCAATCTTATTTTTTAAACGATACATACGAGTTACCAATACCCGGATCATACCTACGATTAACAATTTTCCTTCGTAGAATATTAAACCGTTTATCAATAATCAATTATGTAATCCCGCGCAACAGTATCCCAAAGTGTTCCAATTAATTCCCCCGGTTTGCTCGTGCGCCGTCTAAAAATTGCAACGTCAAGTGTCACGCGATCGTACATACAAGGAGCCTAAATCGTTATTTCTGGCCAGGGCATCATTAAAGTTAATGCATCCCCGATACATCGATACTAAACCGGCCATACCCGAGAGGAAGCCTTCCGTCCATCGTCCCCCGACCATTAGCAATGCCGGTAATGTTGCTAAAATCCGTCCCAGCCTGTCGTTCGTCGGGGTAAACACACGCGCGCGCCTCCGAAGGCCAGCTACGGTTTACCAATCAAGTTATGTAATGCAACGAAGCGGCGGTGCGTCTTGATTTTCCCCGTAACTCACGATTCGATGCCTTTATTTAGAGTCAGCCTCGCTGCGGATTGGATATAAAAAGAGACCCGACCTTCGTTGCACTTTAAATCAATTGAATCCAGACCTGGCGAGCGAACACGATTGAGGCCCCGGGTCGTGTTTGTATTTGAAATTTTGACGAAGTTGGGCAAACGGCACGATGAACGCCGTGACCGCTTCTTCGGTCGCTGATTTAACTGACCACGAAAGGAAAAGTGAAATAGATGGAAGGTCGTGTGTCGAATATTTACGAGCTTCTGTTTGCGTGGAAAGAAACAGCGACCACTGTGTGTTTGTCCGTTCAACGTGCGTATTCTTCAACGGACAGAAGAGATACAAAGTTTCTTTCAACAGCACGCGGTATATAATTCTGTCCCAAGATGTTACGCGCGGATACCGATAGATTCTAATTGATTAAATCGAGGAACGGAAGAGACTGGACGCTGGGCTCTATTCGATTATTGAACAGTAATTGAATGAACAGTGTTTCTGCAGATATAATTAACTAAAACTCCCCATGTGGCAGTGGATCGTGAAATAAAAAGTAACGATCGCCTTATTAAGGACGTCGCCGTATTCAGAGGTTTAGCACGCGACTCCAACTAATTAAAGTTGTTTCTTATTTAGAAGTTTCGTGGGGGATGGGGCGAGGTGCAGTTAATTATTCGTCGGCGGGAAGACTGATTGCGTCGTTCAATTTCTGTCTCAATAAAAATTCTCTCGCCCTTGCTATTAATAGTTTCAAGGTTTCGACCACGGCGAATCGAGCAGCCGAGCTCCGACGAATAATTGATGAAATGCCTGACCACCAGTCCCTTTCCTCCAACTTTTAATTGTCCGGGCGAGACCGTTTATAACTGGCCACTGGGAACACCGCGGCGCTGAATTATTAATCGACTCAGGCTTTCGACTGGGTTTTGTCACCCAAAATATCCGATAGTCTGCGAACCTGATATTAACCAAGCGTCCCTACGGAGCAGGGAGAATCCGAACACCTTGATATCCATACCTTTTATTCGTGGAATCGCTATTGCAGATAGCCATGAAGAGCGTAGTGCCGCCCTTCTCTAGCGCATCGAATTCGTTATCCTCGTTGCTACCCTTTGTAGCTTCTGTGCAATTACGATCGCTGGGATTTGTCAGCATTCTACAGTGCTTGGAATTCATCTTCTCTCTTGGTGTACTCTCTACGCATTCAATTAACCGTGACCGTAAGAAACGATAAGAAACGCAAAACCACCACCCTCCACTGGCACTTGGAAGTCGTCATCGTTACCGCTGTCCACGATTTCGTTGACGGAAGAGAATCGTTTCGCGCGCGTCTCCGGAAACTTCTGCATCGCTCGGGCCCCGAACTCCGCCGCGCCAAGGAACATCCGGGCGATCGCGATATACTTTCACCATCGAACCATCGTCGCACAGTTTCCACAACTCGATGACTGTTCTCTCTCAAGGGGTACCGAAAAGTTCCTCGGACCGTCACTCCCCGGAGGATCGGTTCCTTGATTCCCACTTTTCCGGCTGGAGTTTCAAGCTCTCGGCGATCAGCCGACGTCCACCTCGCGCGGCAAGCCGGTGATCGACGAGCGGGGATCGATCCTCGCTGTTCCTTCTTAGGTTCGTCCAATAGATTGATCTTCGCCCTCCACCGCGTGCCCAACACCCGATCACGGCGATCGATGCTTTCTGTCACGTTGAAAGAGCGCTCAGTCGGCGTGGTCCTGTCCGTCACGAGGTGATTCCCAGCATCCGCGTTCAAGATCCGCAGGGACCTCTCCGTTAGCTCTTTGATTCTTCACTGACTCGGGATCACAAGGTTCACTGGTAAACTTGGACGACACTCGCGGGGCCAACGGAGGCGGCGTTGGGCGCGCATCTCGGTTCGTTCGCTCGAGATCCCGACACGTGATGTAAGTGTGCGCGGAGCAAGAGGAAGATTAAGAGGTAAACGCAAACGGAACGTGAAACGTAGGGAGAAGAAAGGGGAGAAAGAAGGGAGGACAGAGAGGGAGAGAGGAGGGGAGGTTAAAGATGGAAAAGCTCCGGTCTAACGTGACGGGAAGGACTCGAAGACAATGGGAAAGGATGCGCCTTTGACAGGCGAACGAGCGAACGGGTGAGCGGACGAACGGGCCACGACGTATCCGAGCAACCGACAGGGTGAGGCTGGTGGTCCGTCTCGCGGCTCGGCTGTTGCTGGATGGAGATGACGAGATATGGTGGCTTGGATAGCGAAGGGTTCGGGGGCAGGGAGGGAGAGAGAATGAGCGAGGCGAGGCGAGGCGAGCGAGAGAAGCGTCGGTGGTGAGCGTCCGCCCGCTGTGACGCTCCCGACAGGACTGCGTCGGTCCCCATTTATTCCTCCTTTCACCCTCCGCCCCGAATCACCCACCGCCCCGCCACCCATCCCCGTGAACCGCTTTGCCCCGTTGCGCGCCCTCGCCAAGCCGACGCTACCCCTCTTTGTGTTCCTGCCCTCTCTGTATACAACGCACACGCTTCCAACCACCTCTCTCGCGCTAACCGTGTCTTTCTCTCGAGTATTGTTTCGGCCTCTACCTTCCCCCCACCCCTGTCCGCGCTTTTTCTCCCTACTCTTGTGGTCTACTCCCTTCGCTCGCAGATCCCTACCCTCGTCCCACCGGCGGCATCCGCGTGTAAACACATCTGCGTGCCGGCTAATTTTGGTTATCGCCCTAAGTAGCCAGCGAAAGCTCCAACACCGTCGGTCTAATAGGCTAATAAATGCCCATGAAATTGCCCTGCCGCTTTCTTTCCCCGTTTCGAAGCTCCGTCGCTGCGTGTCGGCTCGCCGTGCTTTACTATGGAACGAAAGGGGGTGGTCGGCGAGAGGGTGCGGTGTTGCTACGCTCCGAGCTTGCATTCCGGGGGTGGAAACTTGCTGGAGAGATCCCGATCGTTGGTATTAAGATTCCGGGGGAGCGGAATTCTCTCGTTAATGAGATCATCCCCCTTCGTTCGGATGTCGTCGAACCGCGCTGGTTCGAGTCTCCGGCGAGCTTCTCGCTGGAAATTCGATGGGATGTTCTTTCTTGTAGGGAGTCACGTTCCTAATTGGAATCCTGCACCGTGTTAGTCAAATGGGCGTGAAATAACCTTGAATTCTTTCACCTTAATCCCTCTGCTAATCTGTTGAAAAGCCCTAAGTTAATAAACGAACTTTGCCCGCCTCTGATATCAAACACTCGAGTAGCTTGAGGCCTCAGACAACTTCAGTCACGTCTATTTCTCTGGCGTACTTGAAATAATGAGGTTGGAAACGAAACGAATTTTACTTATCACCAGCCTCGCGGTCTCGAATATTTCGAGTACCCAGTCAGCTCTACCGTCAGCGATTTATTTCCCTTGTCCTTCTTGGAAACGTTCCTCCGCGTTCCAATCGGGCAACCTCGCCTTTTGTCTCTCTTGGCCGCATTGTTTCGCGGACCTTCCACCACCGAAAGTGCCTGAATAGGCCCCAGCCTCGTAAACATCCACCGTTCGACGCAATTTCGGCTAACCACCGCCTCGTTTGTCTACTATGTGTCTCGGTTTTGCCGTTTGCTTATCGAAGGTCCATATACGTTGACCGTAACTACTTACGGCGCACGATTAGCGGCCCGCGCTACTCTGTATATGTCGCAAGGGGGTGATCCATATTATAAGAGATGGTTGGTAATCGAGGTTTGCTAAGATAACGCGTCGCGGATTTCATTCACCCACATTTGACGACTGTTAACCTAAACACCGTAGCACGTGCACTTTTAGCAATCTCCAGTTAAATGATTGAGTGACGAAATGATGAGTAAAAAGGTGAAGTAATAAAAATACCAGCATGCGAAGTTAGCCTAACTCTCAGTGACATCAACAATTCGTTGGATTCTCCGAAGACTATCTATGAAATGTCCCCTCCCAGAACTCCTTAAATGTTTCTTACGACCGCAGCTTCCAAGTCAAAACTTCCCTTTTTCATGGTCCTCCGTCGACTGTTTTCCCGCGACTAACCGCCCAAGACGCGAGTTTCTCCGAGCAGGCGTCTCTTGCAAGCCCGTTACTTCTTTCGCCCATCCCCAGTTCTTTTTCCGCCGACTATACCCTAGCTTCTGTGCTGACGTCTGTTGCCGCACTCCAGTGGACTTGTTTCTGTGATGCATTTCTGAGAAATGTTCAAGTAAATCCTTTTGAACATGCCGACAGACCATCAGCTAATGTTCGAGATAGTACACGGAAGTGCGGGGTATCGAGAGGATCGAAAGCTGGAAGCTTTAAAAGGGATGCCGGCGAAAGGAGGAGAAATAAATGGGATCGAGGCAAAGTTATCGTTGGCTGCGTTAATCTGGCATCTGCTGTCTCGACATCGTGAACAACTTCGCTCTTTTAACGTCGCTACTTTGTCGAAAGCACGGGCTGCTACGTATGCGGATGTCTGGGACCAGGAAGGAAGCTGGGTGCTGATAAAAGAATTCCGGGAGACCGGCGGCGTCGATAACTCACAGACCTGGCTTCCACGAAGATAGATCCCCGGTGCTTCGTCAATGACTATAATGGCCGCTCATTCTTCGCGAATTTTTGCGATCGAGACTGTTTGTTCGCTCGTTCTCGATGACGAATCCGTTTTCTTGTGCGCGCTGCAACCGATCGCGGGCTGTAATAAGTGGCGCGAGGGTTGGGGAACGAAATTGCGCGCAAAAATAAATTGGCAACTCACAATAGAGTGAAGAAGGGAAGATGGAACGGAGACGTACTTTTCTTTCTTAAACATTGATTACAACGTATCGGATATAAATTTGTGCACGAAAGATCATGTTGCACTATCGACGACTTAATAAGGGAATTATTAGACATATTCCTTTAAGCGTGTATGGATTAATCCCTACGCAACCCCCTATATGTATTCAACCCGAGGATATCAGATAAAAGTGACGTTAGGGGTAAAAGGCGAGAAATGCATTGAAGGTTGCAAAACGCAACGGAAATTCTTTTAAATCGCGTGATTTATGTTCACCGATAACTAACCGACGTCTGCTAGTAGAAAAAACGGTTGCAATCCCGGTGGGAAGGTAGTAATTCGAAGCGTCCACGGCGATCGCGAAATCTTTTCCGTCCGGTTGCGTGACGTTACCTAACCGTACATTATCATTTCCCGCGCGAACTCGCGTAAAGGAGATTGAAGGATCGATCGAGAAGCGGCTCGGCGGCCCGAAACATCCAACTCGGGCTGAAAATTTCTCGTTTTCCATTACGCGACACAGTAACCTTAGATCTCAAATAATTGCCACTTAACATCCCCTCGCGGTAATTACATCGAGAACGTTGAGGAATCGATGTCTCCGCAGATTGTGTAAAGGAACATCCCATTTGCCCGCGAAAAGGGGATGAAATCTGGACGACTTCCGAGGTTGATCTGCGAATAAAATGCTTGACGAGGGTCGATAGACCGGCAGTCACGCGTTGATGAAAGTTGGATGGGAGCAAAAAGTCACCAGGGCACACGCGAGCCAGTTATCCCCTTGATGAACGAGGGTACGGGTTCAAGTCTACCTGCGAGCCGGAAAGATGGAAAGATAAACGGGCGCAAATGGGGTGCATAATTGATCTCATCATGCTCTGTACGAGTGATACACTTTCGCCCTAAAGATACCGTGATTTGTAAAAAGCGAACAAGTTGAATGTCCCAGAGGAAGCACCAAAAACCTCTGCAAAAAATGATACATCCGTTTTGTGAGACTCATTGTACGTTGACATTAATATTTGTTGATTCTCAAAGGAATGTACGATTTCATTCCCATATAGAAACTATTCAATTTGATTAATTCATTATTCCATGGGAAACCCTATTTTCTGATCGCATTTCGCGAGTTCTGGAAGCACGAGATCGTCGTGTATCAGGGAGAATTTCTTAAACAATGAGACGTGATATTCGTATCGTGCACGTTCGGCGACATCCAACTTCCGTGCGACAAACTCGGTTTCCCGTTTATTCATGCCACCAACGCGCGTTCTCCCTTTCGTACCAACTCGCTACCACTACTGACTAATCCTCCTCTCATATGTTAACCATGTTGCGCTCCGTCGTAAACTTGGAATCACACGTGTATGTACTGCTGCTGGGGAATGATTTTCCACGCGCGCTGGGTGGTTCATAAAGCTGTGAACCTTTTCCCTGGCGTGTGCAACGATTCGCACAGACTACTGCGTCGCCGTCACTTACATGCACGGTTTCAATGTGTGCAGTGTGCAGGCTGGGACAGCTGAAATTGCAACCCTGATTTGGATTAATATTGTTCTTAGAGGCAAAGTGTTCACGTGAAAAGTAAATACTTTTAAAGGGGTTGTAAAGTAATTGGCAACCAAAGAGCTATTGAAGAGAAGTATTGGAAAGTAATTTTATCATTTTGACCCCTCTTTTTAACCTTTGTAACCCCCTTCTGACGCATAAAATATATTAGCCACTTTGCTGATGTAATAAATGGACCTTTAATGCCTCAAAAATTCATTTCACACTGTTCCTGTTAAAATTCAGATAGTGATTTATCGATAGATTAAAAGCAAATGCGTTCGGGTGTGCGTTTCAGTGAATTCTTATCAATTTTCCTCCTCTTCCTCGATTAAAACATTCAAATTTCAAATTCTGCTTAAATTCTCGTTAAATCGTATCCTCGAGTAAAACCATTTGCATTTTGTTTAATTGCTCTGCTCATTAAAACTTTCCCCTAGGTAGCACTAGATCCGAGTGTTTCAGATTTCTACTTCCTCTTTTTTCTTCGAAGCCGATGCACATTTTTTAGCGTGGTTGTTCGATCTCTCCTACAGTTCTCCTAAAATTTGGTTGACTTTCGCAATAAAAATCGTACTATCGGAACCCGAAGACAGCTGACTTTAAATATAGATTCTCTTTCTATGTTACAAAAAAGTATCCACATCAAATGCTAGCACTGGTGTCTTTTCAAGTCTCCCTTTCACTGCTCTCTCGCCTCCTCTCTTTCAGAGAACTGGCTCGTTACACTCTCAAGGATCGCCCCCGACTAATTGACTCGTGCGCGGCTCTTTCGAACTTTGATGTCCCATCGGCACATGCACATGCTCGAACAGGATACGCGGAGGTCACCCAACGCTCCACGTTGCAATCCTTGAAACCCGAAGCACTTGTGCTTTACCCCGAGGAACGCTGGATGGCTACGAAAGAGCAAACAAGCCCTTATTATTCGTGACCACGAGGAAGGTATCCCCTCGATCCGCTGAATTTCACCCGCGAGACTTTTTCATCCGAACGTTCCCTGCAATCGTCAAACAAACTAGAGCTTCGGTTTCAACTTTCGATGCACCGCAACCGAAAACAAAAGGAACGGGTACGGAACTCGTAAAAACAGCGACAGATTGGTTTACAAGCACCGGGGGAGAGCTGCAGCTACACTACCACAGGTCATGGTGTTCCAACAGGAACGTTTCACGTATACCTAACGCAACAAATGCGAGGGTGGGCCAGGGGCCGTTTAAACGACGCGTCTCGGTGGCCGTGGAGCTACAATTTCGCGAAACAAATTGGAAAGTGTCGTGTCTCGGACTGCTTCCACCGTCTAACGAACGAGGTTTCACCCTCGACGTTTCGTACGCCCACATGCCCCTAAGATAATTGGCTATTTACTTTTCCGACGTGGCTTAATAACCGACGTATCTATCCTCCCTTTGCCGAGGATTTGGAAAAATCACCTTGCGGATCGCCCCTGTTATTGGCTACCCTCTATACCTCGCGAGGGAATTCGTGGAATGTCGGTTTAATAAAGGCAGGCCCCAGTTGCGCATCAACAGAACGAATTTGGGTTCTCTTTATGCCCAACGAAACGCCTCTGATAGCAAAGTGTCCATATTATGGATGCCAGGTTCTGTACGAGGCAAATTTCTTCCCCAGTGCCGTTTAACGATCGCCACGCGGCAGATGTTTCAGTGGAACATAATTTTCGGCGCTCTGCGGCCGACGCACACCACGATAACATCGTGCACCACCAAATTACACGAGCAATTGTGTTAAAATAGTCGTTCGCCTTGCGGTGGGTTCGCCCACAATTCTGCGGAACAGCGGAACGCAGCATTCACTACGGTATGTGGTCGAAAACAAAAAGAATCCGTCGTGAATTCGATGGAAATTAATTTTTCCTGGTTTTTCGGGCTTTGAGAATCGCGCGTGCGGACGAAGTGGGCCATGGACGTTGCTTTCCAATTAACGATTCATCGAATCGTTATGAAACGGTCTTTTAAATTGAACCTACGTGGTGTTGAATTCGACAGATTTTCAATTTACGTCTTAAAATCATATATATATATATATATATATATATATATATTTTCAAGATTTTCAAGATTTTCAAGATATATATATATATATATATCTTGATTTTAAGACGTAAGTGGAAAATCTGTCGTATTCAACACCACGTAGGTTCACTTTAAAAGATCGTTTCATAACGTTTCGATGAGTCGTAAAACATATATATGTATATATGTGTGTGTATTCTGACTGAATGTTTCCTCCCATGAATCCACCTGAAAATAAATCCGCTGCTTCGGACTTAATTAGGAGTAATGTCAAGGTGGCATCCAATTAGTGCCACTCTTAATTAAAGAATAACAATGAAAGAAGCTAGAGGGGTCCAACGCGTGAAAATAGGCAGTACCAATGTCAAGCATGGCACATCAGCAAGTTCATGTCCTTCAGAGCAATGTCAGCGTAAAAAAATACTGTCTTTTTAAATACAATCTCAAGGTTTACGAAAAACCGAGTTCTTCACGCGAGCGTAGGTATTTCCTTATATCGAATCTGCAATGGCATTCGAATAAGCCTCAATAGCATCGAAGATGTCGAAAGAAAAGTTCGACAAACTCATGATGAGCGTGCCTCTGTTATAAGCGGTTTGTCTGCAGCGACCAAATTCAGACATTGACGGGTCCATTGTCAATCGGATGCCGAGCTGGCACGTGGGGGAATTTCAAACTTTCGGGATGCCACAAAAGAAAACCCAACTAGCGAACTTTCCTTGCCTCTTTTTACGAACACGTTGGTCCATTGAATGCGAGATATCGTCAGATAAAAGAGTATCGAGGCTCGTCGAAATGCTGCCAACTGTTACGTACCAATTTGCAAAACTCAGGAGATATCCAATACATTTATTTATTTATTTATTTACGGGACCGGCCCATTAAGAACAAAATATACGACAAAGTAACAATAAAACATCTATTTGAAAAAGCATCGCGATATGCGTATTTATTTTAATAAAACACTTTTTTCAGTGAACCCCCTCATACACTCGTTTTTTTATAAAACACTTACCCTGGACGCCATAAATACCTATTCCCACGACAGCCACGTTTTCCGTATTCCCCTCAAGAGGCAGAATTTCTTTGCTACCCAGCGGGGGCCGCCAAAATTTTCGAGGCAACCCCTCGTTCATCCCTAAAAAAGCACCCGATAAATTTCATAAATCGCCGAGGCGTGGTAGACAGCAGAACCAGCCAGTTCTGTTCGTTCGTAAAAAGAGAATCACCCGCGAGAGAGAATTACTTATTTCTTCGTTTCAGCTGCGGAAGATGTGCACGGTTAATTATTTTCCTGGCCGTGTTAATTATCCCGCACTGTACTATATCCGCCGCGATAATGAGCGAAAGAGGATAATGGGATTGATGGTGGAAAAGTCATAATATGCGCGATATATCCTGCGTATTTTACCCATTGTGCGCCAAATTATACTGAATAATAATACATTTACGAGAAGCAAATTCGTTTGAAGCATACCTAGTGTGGAAACAAAAGGTCTGCGCGAATATATTGCCTCGTAGGGACGAGCTCAGAGGTTCTCCGAATGTCCAGGTTTAATTATAACGATGGAACCCGGACATTTCGTCGTTTTCGCTCGCCGGAAAAGTAGTCTCGCGGCTTCGAATCGACGTTCCCGCGGTATCAATAATTCATGGATAAGCCGACGTATCGGCGTTATTCAAAGGCATATATGTACAAACAGGATTGTCACCGGGTCGAAATCTAAATTGAGAGAGAGAGAGTGTGCAACGTCTATTCGTATTGGGCTCATCGATTTACATAAGTCGTGCCACGCGGCTGGCGAATCAATAACGAGCGAAAGAGAGATGGATTAAGGCTGAACGCGAGATAGTATTTAGATCATATCAGGATCCGTTAAAAATGAACGGTCAAACACGTGTATTCCAAGGCATTCCGTAGCGTCAGCTTACACCAATCGGTGGATTCGAAGGTAGTTTTCACATGGCGTTCCAGTTACAAAAAAATAAATTGCAACTCAGGCTTGTTCTTTGACACAATCATTATTAACATCATAAACTTATAAAAATCATGTTTGTTTAGTCAAAAATATGGATGATATATGACGGTACAGATCAGGGGTGCACAAGGGAGCTGTTTTAGCGCCTAGCTGCGAGCAACCCGTTTGTCCCGTTGCTAAGGTTAGAATCGGTGAGGAGAACTGCAGTAGTGTACGTACATTTGGTATGACTTGAACCCAGCCATATATACTGACGCTACACTCGGTTCAAACGATTGTGGCCGATCGAGTTTCGATTGCATTCGAGCTCACTAGGGCTGGCTTTTTTACATCGCTACGATTCTACAGTATTTCGTGAATATGGTGGGGGCACTGCCAACGGGAACCTATGGCTTGGCAGTGCCTCCACCATATTCACGAAATACTGTAGAATCGTAGCGATGTAAAAAAGCCAGCCCTAGTGAGCTCGAATGCAATCGAAACTCGATCGGCCACAATCGTTTGAACCGAGTGTACGAGCCTACGAGCACGCACGTACACTATTGCAGTTCTCCTCACCGATTCTAACCTTAGCAACGGGACAAACGGGTTGCTCGCAGCTAGGCGCTAAAACAGCTCCCTTGTGCACCCCTGGTACAGATGGATCGTTAAAGAGGATTTTTAAAAAAAGTGTTTTCCCACATCAAACTATGCTTTCAGCAACATGATATTCAAAACCCAAATCCGGTGTGTATCTAATTCATCTGCGAGAGCCGCCTCGAATATGTTTTTCAATACCCGTATTATCGTGGTGCTATCGAATTCCCATCTATCAGCTTTCCAATTTAAAAGCAGAACACACACATACGTCGACAGAGAACAATTATATTCGGTGGGCCTGGCCTGGCTTGGAATTCGCGACGTCGGAAAGCCAAGGAAGTTTTATGGCTCCTCGTAGGGCGATTCCGCAATAGTGTTTCCTCTTTTTTCGTGCTTCGAAAGCGACCCTGGAAGGAATAACAGGGGAATGAACGGCTCTGCCTCCGGAACTTCCATCCCCCTGCTTTTTCAACGATCGTCCTCCCCGCCAGCCGCTGATCGTAACGCTTTTTTCCACGCAACGAGCAAGAAAAACGTGAAACTTTATGGAGTGCAGTTCCGGATATTCGCGCTCCAGACATTCGCCACTTCTTTCCTATCCTGCATCTGTCTTTGCCCTGTCTCCCACCTTCTCTATTCCCTCTGTTGTTTCGCCCCGGTTTTTGCGACGGTTCTTCCTACGGACTCATTTCAATCTCAAGACGCGACGCTGCTCGGAGAAGCAAACAGTTTTTTCCAATGGAAATAATAGCGACAAGGATCGTTATTTAGCATCCATGCATTCATCGCTGATTCTTCGTAGCGCATTGCACGAGTCCTCCAATTACCAGCGGGTGCTCGCGTTACAAAAAATTCTCACGCTATTCAAGAAGTAGACGGAACCTAGGAGCTTCAAGTTTCTTACAATTCCAAGGCGCAAGCCTGCTATACCTTCTCTATTCTTCTACTTCTGTTGCATCTTTTATTTACATGGGTACCGCGTTCCGCCTTTTTAATTCAGCATCCGCTTGTATCCTTTTCATGTGTCCCCCTTCATCCCAGCGACCTTTTCAAGAGAATAGTTATCCTCACCTTCGCAACTGTTTTCATTCCTCATACCCCCATAATTTCCCAGTCCTTCATTTCCCAACATCTAGCCCTGTAATATTTGCTACCCTGTCTTTCGACCTACCCGTACGCTTTTATAAACTTCTTCCCCTCGCAACTTTTCTCAGTGTTCTCAAGCACATTCCCGCATACACGCTTCTCATCTCCTCGCTATTTCCCTTTATTTCCTTCGATGCGCGAAATGTTAAAAAATCTAGTACTGCAACCCTCTGGGATCAATTCCGCGCTCGAACCCAGGGTAACAAGCGCACATGTGCCCGGAAAACGCTTCCTTTTGCAGTCATATTCCGCCCGCAGAGACGCGCATGCAGACGCTCGCAGGTGCGCCAGCTCGCGACGCGAGATTTATTACCGTATCTCGGGAACGGGGCGTTTGCGGGCACAACTTTCCGTCCACTTTTTCCACGGTTTTCGAGCGTGGAAACGACCATGCTAAAGCGTTCTTAATTAATATTAATACTTCGAGTGTGTACCGAGCGACGGAGTAAGTTGAACTCCAAAGACCATCCAATCGCGACATTTATTTCACGGTGGATGAAAGGCAATTTGTGGACAAGCGGAAAACTTACGCATCAACTGATCCCGCTATGAAACGAATAACCGCATTATCAGAGAATTAGGCGGTGCAGCGGACGTTTCGATCGTAGGTAATAGAGTCTCGGAGCCTGTTACTACGCATCGCACCGCAGCGACGAACGATACGCGTTTAAACGGGGAACGAGGTTATCGGAGAAACAGTGTAACAACAATTCCCGGGAAAACTCTCCATTCAGGCCCGATGAACGCGGCCCAAGTTGGTGTCGGCTGCTATTCTATTTGCGCAGGGTTTGATCAGATATCGAGCTTCCGTTGGATTACAAGGCAGATCAATGCGATACCCGCGTTCCAGAAGGTAGTAAAGGCGCACTGTAATGTTGTTTCCAAGTCAATAGTGCCTCTGTTTCATCCTTTGAATTTATTGAATGGGGAGGCGCGAAGGAGTAGTCGTGTGTTTGTTGCGGCACCCTACACTTCTTCCACTTCTAGTAGACTTCCGCGAGTTTTCTAATATCCATAATTCCACATTTTTGCATAATATACAGAGCAGAAGAAATCCTACCCTCAGGATTTATGAGTCACTAGGATCTACCCCCCTGTCCATTAGCCAGCGGGAATGTTGAAAAATCGAGGCTTCGAAGCTAATGCACCTCGAGACAAAAGGAAGGGAATAATACTAGGAGGGGATCAGGCGTAACCGAGATAATGGCGTGCAGTTTCTTTCCTCGAAGCTGTAACCCTGCAGCCCCGAGATTTCCTGGTTCGAATAGGAGGAGAATGGAGCGGATACCACGTGGAGAAAGTTGGCGAAACGAAGGTGCTCGAGGAAGCTGGTGGAAGAAGCCGATCGCTGGAAAGTTCGTCTGGCTGCCGAGGGACGAATTATATTCTTCCAGCGACGCGGTCCGCCGTCATGGTTCATCAGTCGCCGATCGATTCGCCACGTGCAGTCGATACGCGGACGCGAAACGATGATGCATCCGCGCAATATATCATCACGTGTTGCGTGACAGGCCATGTTGATGTAACGGGTTCGACGGTGTTACATCTGCTCTGCGTATCGAGGCGCATCGCTGCTCCGGGGACATCGAAAGAATTAATGACCGTGACGGTGTTTTCGCCCGACTATTTCTGGCACGTTGTGATGTCACGCTCCAACGCGACGAACTATGCATAATATACGGGGTGTCACGTGTCTGGCTTCATGCAGACGGCGGCGAAACGTTGACAGAATCGAGAAATATTTTGGAGAGAAAGTGGAAGGGCTTGGAGACGGATGTCGCACTGTGGCCCGAAGCTCCGTGGCATTCCGTGCCATTTATTCTTCTACTGCACAGACACAATGGGGTGTAATTGGTCGAGGTTATTTAAAGTCATTTTCCCAATTAGTACACCACATGTGCAGCAACGAGATTGTACTTGGAAACGCTGATACGTGAAAGGGTGATCTTCAGCTGGGCACAAAGGTTTCCTTGATTTCGAGGACGGGTGTTTTTGAAATATTGTAGCAGTAATTGGTGGAATGTCCTTGGCGTAGTGGGGCATCTAACGCAAGCTACTTGATTAGATAACGGCGAAGGATGATGTAAGTTCAATGACCTAGTTTCTAAGGTATCGAAAGACATCGGGATTTGCTGCTGTAAGCTTGTGATTTCAAAGTTTGCTACGGTTCAAGGTACTTTGCAGTGAGCAGAAATATTAGCTGTATCATAGACGAGCCAGCTGTATCGGTAAAGCACAGGAAGTAATAGAGAGTTACAGCACCTGGAGGAAGTTTAATGTCACGATTCAATAAGAGCACTTAGTCAACGAAAAGAAATTGATTTCCTCGAAGCCCGCAGGGCATCGAAGGAGCCGCGGCCTTCGTCAGGCACACAACGGGGAAACTTTTTTAATGGAGGAACTTGGGCGAACTGGCTCCATACAGAGTCGGATCAACTAAATCGTCGCAGATTACAACGACACGTCTCGAAATCTTCGCCGTCGAGTATTTAATACGTGCTACCTTGCATCAATCGTTCTCTGTTCGAAACTTTCCTCGCCTCCTTTTGAATGTTAAGTAGTAGAGATCAACGTTGAAAGCGACAGAAGTCGTACACCGAAATCAATCCTCTATCCAGCAACCTCGCTGTGTATTTCATTTTTGCACTGACAAATAATCACCACACCCTCCAAAGATGATCCTAAATCTCTCTAATTAATCTATCACCTTCGTGAAATAGTTTTTAGCAAAGAACAGAACAATGATGTTATCTTAGAGCCACCGCTGTTGCAGCATTCCGCATTCCAAAAGGGAATGACAGAAAGAGGAGGACGTTTAAGCACTTTCGCCGGTGGCGCGGAAAGACTTCATCATCCCCATTCATCGCAGTGCATTACTCCACGCGCACATGCCTCCAGTAACGTACAAGTCCAGTCTAAAGAGCATTAAAACTATGGACTCGACGTTCGTCCAGAACGCGTGCAACACGTGGGGGAGCATAGACGGCATTATTTTCAGTTGCGTGGTCTTCAAATTTTCTGACCAACGTGACGGAAAATTCGAGCCACATCGACGTCTCGTAAGATAACTACCTCGGCAGATTCCATCTTTCCACTGCACTCGTGAAAATCGTTAAGAGGAACGGGAAATTCTTAATCAGTAACAGAAAGAATTTCAACGAGAAAGTACCTACCTCCGATTACGTCAAGAACTTAGAACATTGAGCGCGATAGAAATCGTCGCGAAATGTCTGCTACAATTATCCACCTCGTTCGCAGCTATCAGCCAAGATTTTCGCGAGCCGAACCGTGAAATCAATTTTCCTGAATAATTTCCAGCGAAAGGGAAACGAGACGTTTCAATTGTACTCCATTACAGGCCCGGCGAACTGGAAGAATCGCGATCTCCGCCATCGATTTCATTGTTGAATATTTCACGCCGCGTATACCGGCCACTTTGTCGAATACCTATCGATCAACCCGCCAACTTATTATTTAATGGAACGCCGGACGCGACTTTAAGAAATATCCTCTTAATAATTTAACGGAAGCCGTTCGTCGGACGAGAATGGTGCATGCGGTAGTTGGCGACACTGTCTACGCTTCAAGCAACGCTAGCTTCGTGCTGCTTAGCGGAAAAATAAAGCTGGACAGTGCACTTAGAGGGCTTTGGTTGGTGGTTCGCCTCCGAAGAGACATAAGGCACAGCCGTCTTCCGCGGGAGGGACACGAGACTCCCAGGCAAGTGAATTGTGTCGTTTTTGGTCAGACCCTAATGTATAGTCACGATGGACTTGATGGATTTTACGGGGAGCGTACTGGGTCTCGTATATTTTCATCAAAACTTCTGGGGAGACTGTAATTTTCAATATAATCGTGAAAGAATAGGTGGCCAGTAGAGAAATCCGTGCTTGGTCAGACGACACACGAAATCTCGTGAAACTGGACCCAGAAATAATTGTTTATCGAAGAGTGTAGATATGGAGACTTGTCAGAAACAATGAATCAATGCTGGAAAGCCTGAAGCACATAGTTGACAATGTTACATGAACATGTTTCCCCTCTGGCGAAATAAAAAATTATAATTCACCATTAAAAACGAGCACCGCCTGCGCGCGTTCAACGAACACGAGAGATTTATTCGATTTATGTGGTGCCCTGTAATTCTACCTGCAAACGTCACGTACGCCTGGGAATGCAGCGTGCAGCGGGGCCAGTATTTCCCTGGCGCGTGCATGTAATGGAACGTGATGCAGTGGACGTTGCACTCGTTGCTGGTCAGTACAGTGCCTCCGTAACCATAATAGTTGTTGACAGTACATGACAGGCACGTGTTACATGTCCTCCGAACCACCATCACCGTACGTTAATTTTTAATCCAGAACCATTCGTTCGAAATTATTTCGCGAAACACGGGACCTTTTGCCAGTGTAACGCATTAGTTGAAAGGGATTCAGCGAAAGTTCAGATTGTTTGGTTAAAAAAATCCGTTCTTCGATGGTTGGATATTCTTCACGCGTGTGTTGGACGAAAGCCAACGGTTTTGGGGAGAATTGATCGTTTGGTGGAAATTAGATTCAGCCGAAAGCGTTGGAACGATGATCGATGCGTGACTACGGTAGGCTAGCGCGCCGGAATGCAGCGCAGTAGATGCTGTATTTTCCGGTCGGTCAGTAGTATATCAGGCGGCGTGTCAGACGCAGGCCACCTTCGTATCACGGGCGAAACAATGATGTGAGCAGCCGAACAATAATAATACGACTCGATCCTGCACGCATGGCTACCCTATTACTCACGCGACACGACTAACAATTTCCCCAGCAGCTGCTCTTACCGTCGACACGTTTCTCATTTATGGACATCTTCCTTCCCTGTTCACGTCGATGCAAGTATTTGCAAAATCTGTCTCCTTGATAACACCGATACAGTGCATCCAATCAACGCGCGTTAGTAAAGTCGAGCTTAATAAAAAGCGACTGCGGTCTGTTAAAATTCAATGAACGTAATTAATCACATTTAATCACACATAATTGGATGCGCTAATTCGACTCAATAACCGTATGTAAATTTAATCGACTGATGTTCGACTGTAATTACTAAATATATTATCGACCACTCCATCATCGTTCTGTTTCCAGTGTTTATTACCACGTCTACAGCAAGTCCTAAATGGAAACTGAGCGATAAACTAATTTTGTTCTAACGAGAATACTGATTAAAACCGTGATAAAGTCTTCTTTTATCTCTAGATGTAAAACGAATAAAATGTCGTAGTTCCACGATTTCAGGACACTGCTGCAAAACCGGTCTCGTCCGTGGGGATCGCGAAGATGTTTCGAAAGAGCGGTGACAAGTTATAAAAGTCCACGGCGCGAGAGAAACCACAGGAGAAAGCGAATTATTAACTTTAAAAAAATATTGTCTCGTCGAAGGGGACAAGCCAGAGGAGAAGGATTCTGTAGGCAAGATGGAACGCTTCCCTTTGTTCTGGATAAAGTCGTCGAGTTCAGTTGGCCGATGCCTAGAGAGATCGTTTCCACAAATCTTTTGTTGTCGCGGCGCCGCTTGTCCGAGAATAATAATCGCGGGGCAGCTGCGGAGCGACGCGGCGAAAAAATGAAGGTGGTCCGCCGCCAAGAGACGAAGAAAGCGAGAGAGTAAACGTGAGAAGGAACGAAGAAAGCAGAGAAGGCAAGACGCGGCAAACCGAGCCGTGAATCGTTGCGGTAAATAAAGGAACCCGTGGAAACGGACGGCGAGGTGAACCTTCACGATCTCCGAAGACGCATGAAAATGGAGCAGCGACCCTTTGCAATCTCGTAAAGATAGAAATGCCCTTCTTAACGCAGCCTCCACTCAACCGCACAATAAGTTATTACCAAAAACGATGTTCATTCGCCCCAACATTTTAAGGGAGGCTCGACTCCACCCTTTATTCTTCCCACGTCGAACGATTTTTCAAACTGCACCCACCAACGCTCGAATCCTTATCAAACACGTGAACCTACTCAGCCAGCCCGTTCGCGCTCTATCGCCCCTCTCGTATCCCGCCCCCTATTAAGAGCAACCCCCTCCCCTCCGAGCCTATTCACACTTTTCACTTCGATCCGCACACTCGCCGGGCGCGTCTGAAAAAGTCTTTTATTTCTCCCCTCGAGTGGCACGCGAAACGCCAGATTTTTCAGTCGTCGCGGGGTCGCTTTATACTCCCCTTCGTGCCGCTTCCTCGTTATTTTTTTCTTCCCAGTGGTTTTACGCGTTGCTTTTCGCCGAGCGGAGGTATCCTTGAAATTTGTCCAGCGTAAAATTGAACGTCAAAGTGGCCCCCTCGCCGCCCTTGTTTCTGCGACAGCGATAAAACAGTCTCAGGCTCTCGCCGGTTTCCATTAACGGAGCCTCGAGCGACGCCCGGTGTTAGTTTGCACGAAATTATAATGAGCTGCGGTATATTACCGGCTGCTCTAATGCATCATCGGGTCGCATTTATTATGCACGTCGCGGCAACGATGCTCCCGGCAATTTCGGTAATAGACCGGGCACGGATTTTATCGGTAAGCAATTTCCATGGGGGCCCGAATGTTCCGGGCGCGAGACGCGACCCGCTCGTAAAGCGGCAGCCGTTGAATTTTTGTGACGCGTCGTTATCGAATAGGCGAGGGGATTTTATGGAAATTTTCGGGAGATCCGGCCGATTTAATGGCGAATCACTGGGTTCGGCTTTATAGTTGTTATTCTGGCACCGTCGGCGTGAACGTTCACGGATTTATAGCTATCCTGTGACTGGAATGAAGACGCCCGTGTCCCTTATACTTCGTGCAGAACCATCTTTCACTTGCCTGTGAAACTGGATTTAATATAGCGATGTGAGAGTTATTAGTAGATGGTCAGTGAATCGAAAGTTTGAGAATATTGAATTACAGTGGAATTGCTGATCGAGCAGAATTTTCCTCGACTCGGCTATTCAATTTAGCAACAGGAAACGCTTCACCTATTTACGCTACCATTCATCTATTTAAAAGGCTGCAGCTACGCCATCTCAATTAATCAACTGATACAATTCATTACGTTTGGTTACCTAAACAACGATTAACGAATCGATTAGTTACAAGCAGACACCGTTCCCGATTAGTTTCAATCGCAATTCTGTGTTCCCGATGGCCATTGACCAGTTGCATTTTCATCTGATTAACTACCAATCGGACTCCCCTATCGATCCAGAAGTATCTACACAATTTAAAACTGGAAAAGCTAGCGACGATGCAAGTGCGATACTGTTAAAGTAATTTTGAATGGGGGAAACAATCGAGTGGCGGAGTAGATCTTTCAACCTGGAGGTAACATCTGTATTGATCATAATAAAATCTAAGAATCAAGCACGCTCGCACGTCGCCCCACCAACATTTCGGACACCCATCAACATTTTCCACGGATATAATTTATCTAAACCGAATTTTCTCGACGCGACAAAGTGTCCCTGAGACGGATCGCTTCTAATTAATTTCTACAAGCCACGGTACAAAGGGCTCACCACGTCTCTTTGTTCTTGCACATCGCGTTTCTCTCGATGTAAATGCAACGGGCGCACGAGGAAGCGGACATACTTCTCGCGATAAAACCCGATTAAATTTCCAGTGTTGTACGGTTGTACGTGCGGTTCCCGTGCCACGACTACTTCTAAGTAGTGCTAATAAACGAGACGTGATGTTTCTACAACGTCATCCAAAGGTGTCTCCTTCGTCGGTGTTTACGAATGTCGCGTACAAAAGCAGCGTTCCGTCGATTCAAAGCAACTAATATTTAAATTCGACCGCTGTTGCATTCGAAACTTAATTAGTCCCATTGGATTTTGTGCTTCAAATACTTTGAGAGTCCCGACTCCTCTAGCTTCACAATTCCGTTGATATATGCTATTAGATAATAACAACCCGTAAAAATGCTAATTGACAGAGAACGGCAAAGAATAAAAGACGAGTAGCCTTTTACTCGAATGTCTGCTTTACTCCTCGAGCTCGTCGTTCAATGTCGGTTCGGTAGGCGATCGTTCGAATTAAGTCACATATACTGCATTCCATATGAGAGCATACCGACGCCCCTACCGATTTGCGACCGATCTGCGCAGCTCCCACTACTACCCACAATTTGAACTGCATGCGATTGGTCGTGGTAATTTCCAAGGAATAACTGGTACATCCCAAACGCGGGACCTGACCATTGTCAACGTAAACAGTGCGCGAAAAGTTAACAGAGAGAGTAAGTAGAAGGTCGTGCGACGGAGAGAAACATAGGCGGTTCAGTGGGGAGTCGAGCGTACCAACGCCTCCTGAGGGTCGTGCCTGCGCGAAATCGGTATGCTCTAATGTGGAATGCAGTATAACAACGGTCAATATTGGGTCTCGCGATCTCAGAGGACTGGCAGCGAAATCCTTGATGTTAGCTCGCCAAACAACATAACGGGGATTCGCGGTGACCGGGAACACCAGTGCATACCTACTTTGCGCGTCTTTCGCGAGTTGACGGGCTTTATAGCGGAACTTCGGTTACGGGATGCGGCATGCCCTGCAGCTGTCGCATGTAAGTACACGTGCGTTCAAACACGCGGTCCTGTAATTCACCTGTGCTCGGTGAAAACTCTGTCTCGCGGCAGGCACGTCAATCAAAATTAACTGCGCCATTAACCTCCGCTGCGCTCGTCCATTAGGTTATCCTACCCGCCGGAGAGATTCGAGTGTTAATTGCTGGATAACGGAGTTTTTAGAACGGCACTCGGCAACTTTGAGGCACTTTCCCGAGGCAAACAGAGATCTTTAACAGCGACATGTAACTGTGACAAAATATGACCAATGGAGCGTGAGAACGTTGACTATCAATCACGATCGCCACACGGAAACGTGGTAATTAATGGAACCGATCGATCAAACGCGAACACGTACCTAATGCCTTCGATGCAGTTAGTTTCTCGCGATTCCATTAAGGGCCAATTAAAATGATCATCAGGCATCGACTACATTGCACGAATTTCTCCGTGGAAATTAAGAAGCAGAAGCCAAGTAGTACGTGTATCGCGAGGGTACAGTCTCGAGGATTTTAACAGTGAAACAGTCCAGCGCCCGAGCAACACGAGCCTCGAAGCGACCGCGCTGAGAGGGGGCGTTCTAAATTACGGTACGCGAGCACGTTTCGGTGGAATCGTTCGTTTCGAAAAACGAGTCGCGAGAGTTCGTTTGGTTGACTGTTCTCGGGCAGCGGGGGGTAAAACGCGCTGGCAAACCAGGCGAATAGACGACGCCAGTAAAAGACGCGAGGCGGTAATCCCACGGCGTTATGCCGGAGAACTTTACGATGTCCCTTTGCCGTTCGCGGAATAAAAATTCTGCGGATCGTAAATCCGGCGGGCGCGGGCGGAGTCAGTTCCACAAAGCGCGCGGAAAAGCGGCGAACAAAGGGGACGTGTGCGAGCGAGCGCGGCATTAAATCCCGCCACGCCTCGGATACGCGTTGCCGTTTTTCTCCCGGAGCAAGGGGAAATGCATGCTGGTGTCTGCAGAACTAATTACAGGGTCCAGTTGTCGCGCAGGGCGCGCTAGCAAGCAGGTGTTCCGGGGATGAACGCGTCCCTTGGGCGGGTGGCTTCGTTCCTGGACAAAAGATAAGACGATTTTGCAAGACCTTCGACTCGGTACTTGGTTCTTCGTGGGTGACTTTGCATTAATCTGCATCGAGATCTTCGAGCCTGATGTCTGGGTGATGCTTGTTGCAGTCAGCTGGGCAAAATAGTCTTACCTTTCGACGCCGAATACGTTCATCCACAGAGAGCTTTAATAAAACATGAGACGTGAAATTTCACGGACCTCGCTATCGATATATCGCTCGTTCGAGAATACAGATCATGGTTGGGTAAGGGGGGCGGGGGTAGTTGCTAGATTGGCTAAATACTTTATAGCGTGGTTGGTGAAGAGTGGTGAGAGGCATCTTCTATGGGTCAGTGACGCTAACTACGTGGTCGGAGACATAATCGCAACGTACGCACGATAAAATGCACGTGCTGCCTTAATATCGCGCGTACACTAGCGTCGAGGGTAACATCGAAACCATGACACGATACAGAAACTGTTCCATTGCGGGGCAGTTAAAATTTGATCGATGAAAGTATCGTTAAACTCGATCCTCTCTTCCTAGAGATAGAGCAGCTCACGCCGCGCTCTTACGTGTGCAAACAATTATGCAAAACACGATCTCAGACGCCTCTAGCATATGATTTATCTTTGGAGATCGACCATATTTAGAGTGCTTCAAGTGTGTTCTCCACTGATACCTGCACGAGTAGAAGCGCGACTTAGTACCGAGTAGCAAGATTCTCATTCATATTTAAGATCGAACAGACAGTCTTCCTCGTCTTTTAACTGTCCCTTCCAAGGGAACACGTGGAAGCCATACCATAGTTTCAATCTCACCGCAGCTGTATTCTTTTGGTACCAATGAATCTTACGTTGATATTCCGCGAAGAAATTATATTCCAAGTCTATGACTACGCAAAGAGTTTCATGCCAAATCTACTTTAATTTGAAATTACTAAAGTACCCACTCTCGTAACCCTCTGATAAAAAGGAACGAGCTAAAAAATCCGAAAAGAACACAGCCCTCGACGAGGATGGCGACGCGGGTGAGTGCCATTTTTCTCCTTGTGGGTGTACGATGCAAATAGAATATATCGTGTGTGGGTGGTATAAGATACATCAGGCATTACGGCTTATCGGATAATCGTGCCCACCGTCTTGACGTAGTTGACGGTCTCAGCGGTCGCCTCGGTGAGGGCCCTTCGCAGCCGTGATCGTCGGACCTGCGACAGCGTACGTGGACAGAGTACGACGCCCTGCGTACCGGAACCAGAGCCAAAACCGGAACCAGAGCAGACCAACGTGGCCGTGGGCGGCGGAGGCGTCGTCGGCATTGTCGTCAACGACGATTTGCACCACCACGGGAACTGGGCGTGTTTTTAGCACGTTGTTATTCGTCACACAAGTCTTACATTAGGCACAGTGGTAGTGGTACAGGTGCAGAGTGTTTTAACGAGTGACAAAATACTTAGGCTGGCTATGTATCAGATGAGAAGAGACAAGGTGTGCACGCCGGGTAATCGAGGGAGAGGAAGGATCGATACTTGGAGGGGTTGACGCGGCTCGTTGCGAAAAGAAACGTTCGGCGAAACGTGTGCCTGATTCTGAACACTCGGATGGATGAAGCTGTTCGAACGCGGGGAAGATTCCTTTAAGTTCTTCAAATACCCTCGATTGCAACTTACGGTCCATGGTTAGAAATGTTTGATCTATGTATACAGAATCAGTGAAAGTGGGAAAACTCTATGGGCTCGAGAAAATCACTGAACCCCACGCGGTACTATGTAGAATTATTAGCCAAAGTTCGTTAGACCAGCATATGATTTGGAGGATTTGTAAGTCCCCTACTTGTGTATTAGAACAGCTCCATCGCGATAGAATTGGAAATTAAGCACTCGCTCGTCCGAGCTCCCTTCGGTGCTAACGCCTCACAAAGTATCGAGAGCTTCCCCTCTGTACAACCCGCATACAGGATGATCCGCTCGACTGGACGGCATCGAAATACACGGATCACGAGTCGATTCGAGGGCGTCCGGTCGAACGGATCACCTTGTACATCGTGCGAAAGCCGGACAGACACACAGAGACAGTAAAGAGAATGTTCATAGAGAAAGCAGACGTGTGTCGGACGCGTGATCGTTGCTATCGATTCCGCCTCGTCCCTCGTCAATCTTTCTCTAGGCCTGTCTTTCTTTACTCTTCGATCGCGGTTTCGACGGCGGCGGTGGGGGGTAGGGTGAGTGGGAAAGTGAACTGGAGGCACGACAAGCGTGGAGAACTTAATGGCGTTCTTCTATCATCTAAGCTTTGACCACTACGCTCAGCGCTACCGCTAGACTAAAGGGGACGCGGTTCGGCTACAACTAAAGATTTCTCGGGGTTACTTCGAGAGGGTGGTGGTTCGGGGGTGTGCCGGGGCCAGGGGGGGGTGGGGGCGGGGGATGTAGGGGTGTGCTCTGGCGAACAATCGAATGGAAAAGCTCCTCGGGGTCGCGGCTACGTTTCCGGGCATTATGAGGTGGAACCATCGCGCTGGCGACCCGCTCTCAGGAGCTTAACGATGCAAAAGAACGCTAATGGATGATGCGAGCGGATTGCGTGGCAGACTCATGATGTTATTCGTATTGTGTTCTACTTAAAGGTCTGCCAACTACGTTACTATCTACCGGTCAGGGGGATGACTCGTCGACAGAGTGAAAGAGTAAGAGTAAGAGATAGAGCGACAGGGGAAAAAGAATGGAATAAGGGCAGCATGGGAAGATCATCGAAAACACAAGCGAACGATTCTGCTGAAATGAACTGACTGTGTCGCGCGGAGAGATTTGTATCGTTGGTGAAATCGCAGGCTAATAACGGAAACGGATTCAAAGTTTAATCTTATCCGAGGACCTGTTAGCCTACCAGCTAAACTGGATGTAAGGTAAGCCGATTGGCTGGCTAGTCAGCGATAGCTTAATGATCGTCCCAGAACCGCTCAGCCACCAGACCTAGAAAGCTATTTACTCCGAGGATATCCCAGGTTTCGACTCGACTGTGGCGAATTGTTACAAGGCGAGGGTGCTCTCTGGCACCGAAACCCGACGAAGCTGCCGGGGGGCACGTATCTCGCGGGAGAAACCTTCGAATATCTGAAGATGCAGCGAAGCAAACGTGGAAGTTTGGAAATTCTGGCGCACGA
Source organism: Andrena flavipes (assembly GCA_963971345.1). Classification (NCBI taxonomy): domain Eukaryota; kingdom Metazoa; phylum Arthropoda; class Insecta; order Hymenoptera; family Andrenidae; genus Andrena; species Andrena flavipes. The sequence goes on from OZ020481.1 coordinate 39,570,564, forward strand.
GCCGCTAGCTGGCGCGCTTGTAAATTACAGCGTTAAGGGCAACGTGGAAGAGTGGCCGTAGACCAGTTGCAAAGTATTCTCTTGGACGAAAGATTGCGCTCGTGTTCCACGGATCTGTGATTCCAATAATACTCGGGCTACTTCGCCGCAACCGGTGGATTTGAAAATTTGCAGACAAGCAGCTGGCAGTGTTTTATGCAGTGGCAACTTCAGGGAACTGCTCCGAGGACATTCTGAGGAGGTATTCATTCAAATGCACGCGATAACTTTCCACGGAACTCCGTTGTTAACTTAACTCTATCAGCCGAAGTGTCTTCTCCATTGGAAATCTGCGGACGCCGGGTGTTAGCCACCATAAGGTTGGTGAAAGTATGTCGTCCCATCTTAGGGATCATAGTAGTCGGAGACGTCGGAAAATAGACTCCGTGAGACATGCTCTGGCAAGCTCAATATTTGCCCCCCCCCCCCCCCCCCCCCCCCGCGATTGCAAACGGTAGGTACCTTTCTCGTGTGCTACGCGATGTCGTCAATAGGAAAGATAATATTGCTAGTGATGGAACCCAGAAAGGGAGGTGATTCTTCAGAGTACGATCCTGTTATCGTAGGGGAAGCGACAGCCTCACCGTGGAAGATGTCATCAACAAAGTTCCCAAGGAAATGGTACTCCAAGATCGGAGATGCGAAAACAGTTCGCCAAGATCAGAGGCAGAGGAACGATTCCAACGAAACAATTCAGCAAATTTAATTCCCCCGTTCAGAGATCGACTCCGCCCTCGGGAAGTGGCAGTGAAAGATAAGTATCATCGCTTTGCCTCGCAATCTGAGATGTCAAGATGAAGAATCACGAGGGTTCGCGCGAATGAAACCACCTTACGAGATAGAGGGGCCTGGGTCGCTTCCCGCCCAAGGATCCGACTTTTTCCTTACAGCTGAAAGTCGGGCGATCAGGGAGACTTGCAGAGAGGGCTCGAACGATATTCGAGACGCGATTAGTTAACGTTTTTGCCTATCGCCCCGTATAATCGTGGCCCTTCGGTAGCAAGTTAAAAAGGCAATCCAGGTTAACGGCCTACGAGCCGACGCTGATACCGCTTTTATGACGAACTACTGAAAAGGTGCCTATAACGAAGCCATGATTACATCCTCATGAGCGTACCGCTTCCTTTTCTCTTTCGCGTCGCGAAAAGTAACTTGGATGTCCCTAGATAACGTAATATGCAATGGAGCTACACGCAATTCTTAGCTACTCAAAGTTTTATCAGTCGTAGTCAGACTAATCTTCCTCTGTAAACAGTGGCCTACTCATCCTTTGGTAAACATGTAAATGACGGAATGGGGATAACGAATCCACCTGGAAGTTTATACTTAAGACTTTGCACGCGTCACGATATTGCCCGCAATTTCCTCGAGCGCGTTCCACCGAACAGATTGCCTCGAAAGCGGAAAATATTTCTCCAAGAACGGAGCAGCGTGTTTGGAGATGTCGAACGAACACGGTAACGATTCCTTGGAAACTTTTCGTCCGCAGTTTCCAGACGCATTCGAATAGTTTCCATTGGTCTATTGGAAGCGGGTCGCGGTGACGGCGCCGGATCCTAAATATTTGAAACCGATCCTCGTCTGTTTCCGAAAGTGCAATGCACCGCGGTGGAATCGGAAATTCTGCAACATGACGACGGTTGTCGCTGATTTCCGGGACGGAATTTCCAACAGAACTTGCCGCAGCTGGCAATGAGAACCGTCTGAATTCGAAACGGCAGCCCAGGCGTACTTTCTCGGCGTCTAATTTTTCGAGATCGTTGAAAACGAAGTGCTTCTGATAAGAAAACTCTCAGGAGAGAATTCTGCCAGTGTCGTGGACAGTGACACTGAATTCTGAGTATACTTATCGCAAGCATAGGCGAAGAAGCTGGAATTTTATAAAAACTTTTTGTAATTCAATGGAGCTTAAATCATTCATCTAATAAATATTTCTCTGGAGAAGCGACACACACTATCAGCAGTAGTTATCAATCGTCTTATGTTTGATAACAATTCACAATTTAAAAGCTGTTCACTAATAAATGGAATCAAAATTGATCTTCGATTACTTTTCGAACAAGTCCCCCAATTTATCATCTAATCGAAATTTGATCAATTTTAATAAGAACACTACAGATCAGGATCAAAGTGGCGACATTACAGGCAAGGAGGACTAAACTAATTGCCTTAATTTCGCTAGAGCGGACAGGACACTAAGTAATGGCCACTAAATCTGCGTGCGAACAGCCGCCAGATAACAATTCGATCCGTTTATCGGGCAACGACACGCTGACGGTTCGTGCAGGGGAAAAGCTGCTAGATCACATGAAAAACGTCCGATTCAGACATCAATGAAACTGTTTCAACGAATCACAGTTGATGCAGCTGGAAATAAGAGGTACGTGTTCCGCATTATTCCTTGACGAGCACCGCTTCGAAAGATAACAGAGTTAGAAAGGAAACGTTCAACAGGGGATTCAATCGACTTTCCATGATTGAGAGAAACCGACGATTGCTGAGGCAAGAGGCATTGCTTTCGATTTCTTTGATGAAAACTGTGGTTTGAGGGAACGTGATGCCCTCACGTGTTTTCCGTGAATCAGATGAATTCGTGGCTTCATAGTACTTCAGGAGCTTCATTCATAATCTACAGACGCAAAAGTAAAAATAGGTACTTGGGAGTTGAGACAGACTTGTTATCAGGTGTTTAAAAATGAAGTTCGCCCGTTGGATCGAATGCACTCCTCGCTGGCAGTCTTCGTGAATTATTCCATGAATGGAGGATCATCCTGTGCGTTCTCACGAACCACGCTTCGTCAATAAAAACCAAGGCTCGCATCCACAAAAAAAAAAGAGAGATCTAAAAGATTCAGTTCCCTTCCCGTTCAGCTCGTGATTGTCCCTTTCACCCGATTGTTTCCAACGACGATTAAACGTATCCTTTTTACTTCGTTTTCCTTCCACGCGCCGTGGGAATCGTCTGCGAGACCGGCAAAAGGAAGGCGAATAAACGAACTCGATAGATTTACCCCGGCGGTTTTTACCCGATCCCTTTAATGAGGGCTATTCAACGGAGGGAAGGGAAATTGATATCGAACCTTTGTCAAAAGAGAGTGTCTTGAGTAAATTGGTAGGTAATTCTCGTTCGGTACTCCTTTTGTTATGCGTGATAATTAAGTGTTTTCACTTATCCTCAGTTGTAAATTCATCAATAGCATAGGCGACATTTTTCTGCACAGAATGTAAGCAAGGCAGAATTACCCGACTTTTCGGCACTTTAACCACCAATGTAACTTGGAAGAGAGGAAATATAATTCGCCCCAGTTTCCAGAATCACTCTATGCAAACACAGAACATTATGAACATTTGCTACGTTCTGGTACATATTCTGCACGTGCGAATCGGTCGCGTTGCATGTGGCACGTGCATTGGTTGCAGTAGTGCGCCGATAACGCGGAGCAATCGTTATCGCAGCGAGCAGAATATAGCTACGGTGTCTTCGTGCAACCCTCCACTAGAGTAACGGGGGAAAAGCTTAATCTGCGGATTAACGCGTACGGCTTAGACACCGCAATTGTTTGAGACTGCCACTGGGAACCTTTACGAGAGTTAGTTTCAACAGTCTCGAAAATTTATAGCACATAGTCGGAGCGAATCAACGAGTAATCAATTCTGCCCGATCATCCAATCTTCGAGTGCGATTAGGGTTGCTTCAACCCCTCGAAACTCATCAGCTTCACTTCTGGAGTTACCACTTTAATGTATATATAATAGTGATTAGGGGGAGCTTTGGCGAAGTTTTGGTATTCAAAATTCTTTTTGCGCGTCAAGTCGAAAACACTGGAAGCAACTTCAACGTTGATAGTTACATATTCGATTAATGTCACTGGACTTCACTGAAAAGTGTTAGAAGTATAGTAAGACGCTTGCTATTTACAGTTCAGCCTCTGTATAGAGATCTGAATACACTGAGAAATACACTGAGAGAGTTTATTCAAAATTGGGGACAACTGGTAGTGTTTAAGTGCCTTTCGAGAGGTGTGACTTGGGGCCGTTGCAGAAAAGGGTTAAAAATCGGAGTGGGGACTGTAAAAGGTAGACAATTAGAATTTGTTTAGTACTTAAAGGGAGTTCTACTTTCACCAAGAATTATAAGCTTCGTTAGAAATTTCAGCCTTCCCTACTCCAGAGTCTCCAAAGGATATTTAATATATCATAAGCACACGGATCATTTTCAGGACACAGCCCGATAGAGTTCACAAAAGAGAATTCCCTGGCGATGGTCGTGCATAAGATTGTCTGCACGCGATAAAAAGGTAAAAATCGCTGTCCTTGCTTTTAAAGTCCTGGATCCCATTCGCTTCATTTCCCAGGATGCACTCGCACGGACGGGGAAACACATACACCGTCTCAGATTTATAACCAACCGCATTATTATGGCTACAAGACACGAAAGTTACTTCGCGATCTTCCTACCTTCACGTATCGATACTTAGCTATTTCATGCTGGTGCACATTAAACTTTTTTGTTTATTAACGACGTCGAAGGAAATAACGAAATGGATGGTGTGAAAAAAAGAATTCTGAACAGGGGAAGCCTTCTTGAAATTATGGTTTGAATTCATAGTATTTAAAAGAAATAATTCTGTCTATCAATAAACTGATCGGAACAACTTTCCAAATAACGTGTTCAATTTTACATAAAAAATTCCAAATTTTCAATTAAATTTAAAACATCGATCAAGTTTCAACCTTCCTCGACATGTACATTATTCTATCATTAAGCATCGCGGTAAAACGTGCAGCTGATGCTACGAGAAACACAGCAGATACTAAGCAAGTAGTATAGGTCGGCCACTGGCCAGTCCGCGCAGAACGCGACAGAAATATAGTCATTTAAAGGTTCTTACTTGCCACTCATTCCCACAATTATAACCCTATTTCCTACCAACATTATCCAATCCATTTTTTTCCATAAAAAGAGAAACAAGAATGCCTACCACCCAGGTTTGTTAATTTAAGCATGTACCACTCCCCAGGAATTACCTTTCGCGCATCAATTCAGTGGACGAAATGCAGGGAGCTAGAAAGTGTCATCTGTTACGGGTGAGAAAAAAGGCCCAATTACCCATCCTGTCACGGTTGAACGTCAGGAACCTTGATTCCATGCACGACATGCCCGAGCATGATTATAATCCGTTGGCTTCCGTCCAAAATCACGTACAAAGCCATTTTCTCTGGCCTCTTGCGCCCCGATGCTTGAGGTATCCATACGATACGTGGCGTTTCGCCGCGCCAAGGATAGATAATTAAACTAACAATGTAGCGATCTCTCGTCGCCTCCGCTCTTCTCTGCTTCTCTAAGCTTCTTTCTCCCTCCTTCCCCGTTTTTCTGCCCCGGATCTCGTTTACTGGCGACTGGAGGAGATTCATTCGGTGCACATCTAGCAAACACTTTCGAGAATAAGCAAATTACCGCTCCCTTGTCGGGGCTAGTACATCTTCGCGCGAGCATGAACACCGTTGGCAATGAAAGCTTCGGCTCATTGAAATCCATGGTTTCCTGTTAATATTCCGCTGTTGCAGTTGAATCGCATCCGTTAGATCGCGAAAATGATTTTTTGCTCCTTCGTAATGGAGATTACTACTTGCAGAACCGAATGGTGTGATTTGTACTCGTATCAGGTACTTTGCACAGTTTATGCCAGACTGATTTACATAGTAGATACTTTCTAATTTTCCAATTCCAGCCTCGCTAATCCTGCTTTTAAATGTACAAGCTGTAGTTAGGATCTATAGTGTTCCGTGGTGATTGGTCACGCGTGCAGTTCTCTATTTAAATCGTGGGAGCCTCAGCAATCTCTGACTGTGCATTTCCGTGACGTTTACAGTTCCAGAAGCGAGCCATTCTTTGCACACGGTGCCATCTACTCCGCGGCTGGTTACATGAGCGTTTTATCAGCGGGTCTGATAAGCTTCTTATCGTGTGTCGGCTTTTTCCTCCGTTTCAACGTATCTGTCGGTACCCGGGGTGGTTTTGTTGCTCGGGGGCTGCTTCCGGCTGGTGTTCCAACCCTCGGTTAGGTGGCAGCACGAGCGCTTTATCGATAAAGAGGGCTGTCCGGGGGTTGAAGTTTAAACACTTGCATTCCTTCTCCCTTCCCTACAACACTGTCCAAACTTTCTACCCTCGTATTCTGCCTCGCGGAGAAAAGAGAATCATAATTACGAACTTTACGAATAATATTCTGCCTTATTCTATCAATTGTGCAGGCAACTTCGGAACTATAGAAACGAAATTAACAAACATTCTATTAAATTCCCGGTCTGAAGCTTCTTTCTACCCACTCGGCCCGCAAACTCGGCGATCTACGTTCTTCAAACTTGCACTCCTACCTAGCCCACAAACAGCTGCTGAAGTTTTACGGTCCATTCTAACGACAAGCCCGAGGCCATTCAGGCGTAAGAGTAAAGAAAGGAGAGACAAGAAAAAAACCCAGTGGGCGGAAGGGTTGGTTGGACAGCCAGTCACGCGTGCGAAGGAGGTAATTGAAATTCCCCGAGGGTGGGCGGTTTAACAAGGTGACAGCACAATAGGTGGCCAAACACGAAGAAAACACGGGACGCAACGCAACTAGGTACATCGCGCGGGGAGGTGGGTGGTCGGCGAGCAGTGGTACACAAGAACAGACACGTGCTCTGGATCTTTCCAACAACGATCGGACGGGATCATCAACGATACAAGCAGCAGAGGCAACGACACAGCGGCGCCTGACAACAGAACGTTTCTCGCCCTCTTCCTCTAATGTATTCGTCGTGTGTCGCGTGCACGCAAGGCGACGAACGCTCGCGCGGAAAGAATCCTGGATGCCATCATTGATTGACATTCTGTTACCGTTCCGGGGTTCCCACGGACGTGATTACATTAGAAAAGGAAACACGGCCTAGCGGTGCCAAGCAGGGGTGGCTCGAATAATATCCGAAATTTCTAGCGCGGTGACATTGCCACACACTTTGTACCCAAAGTATTTTAAAGCACCCGAAGCTACATCAACAAGGAACTTATTCAAAAGCGCCGTGCTCTTCAGGAACCCTCCTTGACCCACATCCGCTATCTACGAAAATCTCCACGCAATTGAGCCGAGAAGTGCAGGGAGCAGCTTCGTCATAATTCACGGCGAAGACGGGGGTCTGGATGTTGCAGGTGGCACCCAGGTTCTGACCGCGCGGCATGAAAGCATGATAAACGCGCACAACGATAAAGAAGGGAGAGTGGTTTCGAACAATCCAAAGCAGACGGCTGGTGTGAACGCGACGGGTGGAGCGTGTGCACAGGGTGGGTGGTGGGTGTCGGTGCATGGCAAACCCTTTGTTTGATCGGTAGCGCGTGGAGTTGAGGCGTACCTGTCGGAATTGTCGAATCCCACCATTGATCCGCAACGAGTCCGCAGCAATGCCGGCGATTCCGTCGCCTGGCTCGCGCAGCTGCCGCAACGAGGCAGCACTCGGTGCTGTGCCAGAGTGCAGGGGACAAGAACATCCGGAACAACAGCAGGCCGACGCTTCCGGTTGCGAGCTCTGCCGTATTATGCGTGCGCTTGGCGACGTTGTAACGAGAACCGGCGGCAGGGGTGCCTGGCAGGGGCAACAGTGGTGGCCGCTCTTCACGCTTTCTCTGAAACACAGGTGGAAGCAATGTTACTGACAGCCACGAGGAAAGAAATCGGGCAGTAAACTGGCCTAGTGCTAGGCCAGACGTCGATGGAGCTTAGGATATGGTCGTTCACCTCTTGGTATGGCCTCTTGCGACTGATGGGTTTTAGAGTATGTTGCGAATGTGTTTAATGGAAGTAGAGGCATTCTGATGGTAGAAGGGAGTTTGTTACTTTTAAGGGGACTTTAACTTTTTTTATTTTGAAGATTATACGTCTGGCTAGGGGGAAATTAGAAAAATTTATATTTTTCGTCCTTCCAACGGCTTTGAAAATGATCAATTTTCAAGTTTTTGTAATTTTTTTCAGGTTTCCCCCCTAGCCAGAAGTATATTCTTCAAAATAAAAAAGTTTCAGTCGAATCGGGTAATAACTTTTGGAGATATAGGTCCCACCGTTTCGAGTACACTGTTTCGAGAAAAACGCGTTTAAAGTTTCACACAAGTGCCGAGTGGCCGGGTGTTACCCAATGCCGGTGACACTTGCCGCTACTCAAATCCCTATAACATCGGGAATTTTACGAATTTCAACAAATTCTTTCAAACACGTATACCTACCTAAAAGGTTGAACATTTGACAAATGAAATAAAAAAAATTCAACTTTTAGACCGGAAGGTTCCCTTAAGGTTTCAGGTTTCTAAGGTGCTGTGTGCTCACGAGACTCTGAAGACTCTGTGTTCCCCTTGCGGACTTCTGATTTATAGTCTACACACGACGTTCTCGTACCTACCACATGAGACATATAGCGCCAAGTTTTGGTGGGAAAGATGTAATAATATTAGAATTGTCAAGGGAAATGTGTTCTTAAAGAACTCAAAGTCGAATTCATTCGAGGAACTCCCCACGTTTCCCTCAAATCGCTAACCACCAAATTCGACAGTAGGTACTATATCAAGCAACTTATATTCTGAAAGTTCATCTGCGCTCCCCAAACAATTCCATCATGTGTAGTTTAATTCAGATTGTTCCATTCGCAGATGAAGTAACACAAGGATGCTTGATACGAAGTCATAATCCAACTAATTTCCCTTACAGCAAGAGGTGGTAGGCACGATTATATATTCACGCACTTTATGTTTCATTATGCCATGTCCCAATTAAAATTACATTAAGCCCCTAACTATGCGCTCCCTTCTTAATAGGAGCGCTAAGCTCTTCGCACCCGACGTCGGACTTGATTATAACATCACGATGAGCACCACTTAATAACGTTATAATATTATCGCGGGCAAATCGATCGGCCTAACGCATCGCGCCCTCCCGCTAATGAAGTTTCGCCTAATGAACAGGAGACGCCATTGTCAACTTCGGCCATTGGGAGGTAATTATCTTATACAACTGCTGAACACGTTGAATGCCAACAGAACTATCACCCACAATACGCTGTGCACATTATGTGTACAACGCTATACAGTGAACTTGAGCAATGCCTGCCGCGCGGGATAGCCAGTGGCTACTTATCGATACGAACAATCGCGATGGATCGGCATAATAACCAGCCGTACATAGAAGAATTTGAATATGCTAATTACGGTACGGCAGACATTATTAGGCAGACTAGTTTGAATTATTCTATCCGTTATACCCGGCCGAAGAAAGTCCGAATTTAATGAACTCCTAATATTAATACGAGATACCGTTGCGTACGGGTTCAGCAATGGACATCCCGCTGGAATTGCATCCGCGGGGACTAATTTGCAAGTCACTTAGGTGGTTTCACACGTGGCGAATATTAGCTTACAAATAAGGAGGTTAACGGATACAAATGTAGATCCTGGTGTTTCGTTGCAAACAAAACTGGAATATGCTAATTACTTTTCGCATCTGATTAAAGACAGTCACAGTGTTCGAGTCTTAAAGGCATTATCCCGGAATTTCGCAGAAAGTCGCAGTTGCGCGGAACAGTTTCTCTTCTCGAATTTTAATGCAGGAAATTTTGAGGAGAACGGTACGAAATTTTGGTGAAGCTCCTTCCTGACGAACTTTGCTACCGTTTCTGTAAATCGCATTCCGAATTCTCTATCACTGATCGGTCTCCGCCGTGTGTAACGTGTGATCGTTAAGCTTTTTCAGAGTTGTTGTTGAAGAGAGCTACGTGCAGGCATCGAGGATTTACCTCAGAGTTTCTCCTTCCAATTTTTCTCAAGCCCTTAAGATACTCTCGCGGAAGAATATGCCGGAGGATCCTGGGAAAGGCGGCTTCATCCTTTACCGTACCGGCTTCATAGCCTCTGTTGGATATTATATGCGAGCCCATATGTTATTTCAATGAACACACCTTGCTGGCCACTATGCTCTCTGCGTTTCAACTCGCCGTTTTGCGCAAGCTTCGCTCCGAAAACCCTTAGAAATTCATTAGATTCGGTTACTATCTGCATTCCTATCAGAGTAGTAACGTTCATTCCAGAACGAACGCGGATATCCTACCACTCTGTGACTTTCTTGCGATCTATTGCAAATGAAATATTCTTAAAATTTCGAAATCGAAATATTCCCTTAAATCCTACCATCTAAGTCTTGTATTCCACTTCCACACAACATATTCAACAAACACCTTCACAAAGCAGAGGTATAGAAACATTACAAGAGACTCGAAATCCGATATCTTCGTATAAAAATACGAATAGGTATCCTCTTTCCCATGCTCTGTCAATCCACAGACTGCTAGCTATCGATGGACCCGACCGAGTAAAGAAGCATCCAGAAAACATTGCCAACAGTTTCTATCCCTGGGGACCGAGGACATCGCTGTCCAGTCTTCCCTCGACCCTTGAAATTCGAGGTCCTCGTTGGTAGCTCTTCTTCCTCGTATGGTTGTGTGGCCGGCGTTTCCTCGCCTCTCAGAATTCGATCTTCGTCCTAGTAAGAGCCGGCAATGGCTTCTCAAAGGCGGAAATACGCGCTGGGTCGTTTGGCCGGTAAGAAATTTCGGTTACGGTCAGATAGAAATAGGGAGCTGGCTTCCGCATGGACGGTAATCGCGGCGGAAAGAGAATCCTGGCAGAACATTTTTCCAAGGATAGGCTGGCTTTCATCGCGGCTACGATTCCGCCGGAATTGCGCAAGAATACCGGCGAAAGTAGCCGATTTTGATCTTTTTCTCGACCACCTTTCTCGCGGAACACGAGATTCCTAGATCTGGCGATCCTTTTGACGGGGGCCCAAACGATTCGTCGCTCCAACGAGCACCGGGGAATCATCGGGCTCGACAGCATTCGACACAGATTCCTTTTGAGATCCTCAAGTTTTGAAATTTCAGAAAGAGGCAGGGATCCTATATGCATGTCTGATGGAATGCTTTTCAAACAGCTGTATAAAAAATGGACGTGTCAAGGCATCTGTTTGTGAGATGCTACCATATTTCGTTTGGGAGCTTCAAAGACTCCGCGACAGTCGAGCGGCACGTCCCCACAGATTTTGAAATTTTGATCGCAAAGTTACCGTGGAAGGTACTCGAGAGATGGTGTTGAAAATTTCAAAGTCTTTCGCACACAAAGACCTGAAAAATTGCTCGACCGATCAGATGAGAGATCGATGGAACTCGGTGATAAATGGTGGTTCAGCAAGGGTGTCGTTTACATTTCATAATTCTCTTTCTGCTCCCTTCGTTGAACGGGAGTACAAAGATATATTGTCCAGCAAACAACTCCTCAACGAACGGACAGAATATAATACGAGCCAGCGAATGAGAGCGATTGAGGAGATACAGCGCCGTAAATAGAGTTGCTGCCGGCTGAGGCGAGTAAGATGACTTCCGTAGGATATAGCTACAGAGGGAACCTAACCCGGAATATACGGTGTGTGTCAGATGAATTTTGAATAGACCGGAGACTATGCGTGTGACGGCTCGGTGAGTATGAACGAGCCTGGTAAAATTATTACCCCAGCATAAGTCACCGTTGACTGAAGAATGTTAGCTCGCCTTTCACCCTCTTTGGGCAGCCTGACAGTAGGTATGCTGCGCCAATTATAAGATCTCTGGTCCTTATACTTGTCACTCTTTGTACAGCTTTCGTTGCACGTTGAAGTCTCTCTTCTCCTTGCAGATTCCTCTTTTCAAATATGAAACGCTTCTCGCCTTGTCAAAGACTGTTTCACGAGCTACAAATGTTAAATTATTAGGAGAATTCTAATTAGTCACTATCTAGTAAAGTTTCTCTCGATACTACTGTAAACTACATGTTATCCACTACATACAGACGCTCCTTATTTTCCCCCTAAGTGACTGCACTACACTAATTAAAAGCTAGAAATTGCCTGGAGCATCTGGTACATCTCATAAAGTAGGTATCACCGGTCCTACCATGATTCCCTGAATTATAGCCCCGTGAGCCAGCGCGCGGCACTTTGCTTTACGACGTATAACGATATAGGGGTCGTCGCGAATTCGGAAATAGGAAATAGCAGCCATTCCTAGCAACACAAGTTGCTGGATCACGGAGGATTCCGAAACGGGGTCGGAGCTTAACACTCTGCGCCGTTCCATGGAAACCTTCGCGCGTAAAGCCCTTTTCGGAAACAGGAAACCGACTGAAGTTATCGGAGGGAAAGGGGTGAATTGCCCCCTAACAAAATTCCGTGGGAAGAATTTATCGTTCATCGTCGCTGGGAGCTATTGGCCCAACTATATAGCAAAGTCCTGATGAAAGCTAGTTCCATAGAAGGGCCAATGCTTCACGATCCTCTTTTAATACAGCACTTTTCCTGTTTCCCAGAAGGCGTGTTCATTTAATGAGAAATCCCGAGGACTGAATTTGTAGAACCCAGTAATTAAGTAGAATCTATAAAAAAAAAAACTTGCCAGAAATAGATCAAACGATTTGAAGTGAAACTCGCGCAATTATTTAACAGGAGATAAGAGCACGTCAAGTTGGCAGTTACATTAAGTGACCCGCGCCACGTGAACGTTAGGGATGCTGGTGGTGCGAAGGTTCGTTCGTGTTACATTCTGTAACAAGTCCCCTTCGACATGACTGGGAACAGTGTTGGAACTCCTAAACTTCGCCAGTTACATAAATTGAAACTTTCCCCGCAACGCTACCCCAAACAGTCCCGTGCCTCGCATTCTGTTAAGTTAGAGATTCATCCCGTAACGGCTGACGCGGCCAGCTTCCCCAGATAACAGATAGGGGCTTGAATATTTCCAGGAAGCCGCGATTAGTTCGTTGACTTTAATTACAACAAGAACGGTCCCCCAGAATCGTACGATTCGCTTTCACTCGATCGCAAGCTACTGCGGAGTGGAGCACCAGTTGGAATGCATGTACGAGGATTGGAGGTGGTTATCACAGACAAAATAGGAAATCCTTTACACCCAGCAATGTCTTTCCCAGGAATTTCTTGCGCAGGAAGAGAAACTAATCACCAGATGACACTGCCAGCGAGAAACCTTCAAAAGCAGGAGTAATCCCCACCCTCCATATACACATAATACTCTGTATACGCATGTACATACGCGATATAAAGGAAACAGCTGACCCAGTAAAAAGCTGGCCCGTATAGTGAAGTGACGTTGAAACGCCGGAAAATGGGAAAAGTGGCACTCACCTAGAGACGCTCCTTGCCAGGTGCAGAGCTGAAGGCGCCAACGAGTCCCTCCGGTCGCAACGGCACCTGTGCTGATGGGACGACTGCCTGGACCGGTAAATAGTAGGCACAACCGTTTGCTGGATCTGCGTTTGCGGCGGCGGCTGCGGCGGCTGTGGCGGCTGCGGCTGCGGTTGGGCCTCGTAGTCGAGTCTGCAGTGAAGCTCGATGTCCGGTACCGATCTCGTGGCTGGATCCTCGTTCGTGCCGCTCTCCTCGGAGCCGCCGAGCCCCGAGACGGACAACTGTGGCGAGGCAACCAAAAAAGTTGCCCGATCCTGTCGCGTGAGCACCGGCTTGCCCTGAGACGCCGCGGCAACCACGACCGGCGGGGGTGGCGCCCTGCTTAGCAGGGCGGCCGTCTCCTCGCTGGAACCATAATCGGTACCGTTACCACCCTCCTGGGAGCCGACATTGCCGTTCGTATTCATCTTGCGGCCGGGTTCTCGGCTGTCGCGTCACGTGGCCATTTCCTGCAAGAGAAACGACACGTGGATTCGTTAGTATCATATTAGGAACTAGGGGTGCTGGTAGAGATTACCGGTTTCCCGATAAATCGCGAGAAATACCCTGAAATTTTTACCGGTAAATCGCCAAATTTTTACCGGCAATTCGATAAATTACGTATAGCATACAGCGCATATATGCGTTTATTAATTTCGTCGACATCTACTATGTATTCAGTGAAGAAAACTTCAATTATTAATAAAGAAGAAAACTGTAGTATCTCATGGAGAACCAACTATGATCCAAAAGAAAACTAAGAATCTGAATCAAGTCATCAAAAAAAGTGGACGCTTTTTCAAGTAGAAAAAGTAAGGAGAAAGTATATATAAATGGGATATGATTTATTAATGACTACCCGACCAAAAAGTGTAGAATATGAGAGCGCTTTATTCGTGGCTGAATTATTTTGTACAAAAATGAAGTCGCGATCAGGAAACTAAAGTTTAGACAAATTATATTTTTGCGCGCTTATTTGTTAAAAAGAATTGTTAAATAAACCGGTTTTGGTTGAAAATTTTACCGAATTACCGGTAATTGAAAGAGTCGTATGTACGATGTACATAGTAATGTGTCGAAGTAGGTAAAGGTTATACATCTTAGATAATCGATATCGTGGATAGGGAGCGCGAGGAGCTTTAGATTATTTCTGCTACATTCGGTTAGAAGAGATCTAACCTATGCCTCAATCAGCCTGCAAACAGGTGAAATGTTACCCTAGACTTTGAACCGCTAAGCGGCTCATTCACTTTTCTATAAAACGATTTCCCGCTCGCTAGAAGCGAGTGTGATGCGGGGTTCTTCAACCCCCGGTGATTCAGCGGAATCCAAGGATCAATGTTACGGAGTTCCCAAGCCACGCGTGAATATCGATTTTCAGCATCGATGGACAAAGCGGTCGGATATAGTTGTCCTTAGGAACTTGGAGTATCGACTCTTAAACCGGCTGGCGTTGGTGGAAGCCGCCTCTCTGAACAGGCAGCTTGTGGCTATTCGTTTTCGCTTTCTTCTTGCCGCTTTCACGCTGATTTATCGTCCGTCACGCTTTCGTCGCGCAGTTTCGTCACGTAGGTACCCGGTCAAATACACAGGCTTGACCAGCACTTAAACCCTGTGTTCTCAAATTTCCACGTGATTTACAGTACTAGAAGCTTTTAGTATTTGTGCAAAGTTTGATGTAGAAAAGAATGGAGCAATCACGGTCAGCGGGCAATAATGTTCAGTATTGTTATTATAAAATGGCATGTCCGAAATGTGCAATTTCTGTATTCTGAATTTCGTGAAGCCTCTAGACGGCGATTGCTCGCAACGTGACCGCTATTATCCGAAGGTGTGGACAATAGCTGTCAAACACATCTTTTGTGTATTTCGTAATTTTACTGAATAAATCAATGTAATACTAATTATTTTCGTATCCTACAAATAGATTGATAGTTAAAGTTTATAAAATAATCATTTTCAAGAAATATTTCACCTCATATCTTGGTTTTATTACAATTAAAGCTTAAGTAACCTTCATTACTCCCTTTTACCACCCCACCTCTTGCGTCCTAGCAAATCCATAAAAGTCATAGCCATCAGCTTTCGTCACGGTGTTCCCATACATAAATTCCTGAAGTATTACACGCAAATTTTCAATGTTGCACGGCAACCTAGCTGCAACCTTCCTGCAACGGAGTGTTCTTTATGCGTTAAAATATTTCCATGATATTTGACCCCAAAACTTGACGACTTTCACTTCTCCAGATTCAATTCGCTGCCTCGAGTGTGATGTTAACTTTTTAAGGGAGTTGTACAACTTTTAATTGGGCCAGTTTTAATTGGAGGGTTGGTTACTAGCGATGAAACTTCTAATGGTAAGCAAGACGTGTATCGATCACAATTTCAACTAGTTTCCAGCATAGCCTTTTTATTTTGTTGTTTGTCGCCTCTGTTAGAATAGTTCGATTAGGTTGCAAATGACACGAAAAAGAGGTGGCGGAAATTCCCATTAACATTCTCTACAGGCCTGGAAGAGACAGGTCCAATTTTTCGACAATTTGGCCGCGCTCGAAATTTGCGCGCAGTCAGCAATCGGTTATTCGTATAAATTGCAGCGTGCACACATCGCGGCATTCATTTCTAGGTAGCTGCCAGTTTTTTCCGTCGGTGAGCGAAAAAGACCCGCCAGCCTTCTGCTCATCCATTATTCCTCATTTACGTTCGCCGAATTGGACGCGAACGGGGACTTCATTTCCATGATTTGCTGGACGTTCTACGTTCATGATCGCGTGTAGGTCAGTTTCTCTTTTCAGTACTATTTAGAAGGAAAAGGTAACTCGTGCAAGTGGAGTGCAAGAGGGAAAGGAGGTAGATGGCTGCCAGGGGAAATGGATCGTCAATGGTCAAAGACGACTCACAATAAGCATTAAAGCCACATTCACCGATTTAGTAGCAATTCCATTCGAGATTCATTTTTCTCTACTTAAACTGGTAAATGGCTTCCCAAACTTTGCCTTTCCTCATTACCAGCTTCGTACAGACTTCTGTATTGATCGAATACTTGCAACTTTTAATAACGCCGGCGAAGAAGATTGGAAAATACAGGAAAATAGTGAGCTACATATACTAGCTTTTTCTCTGTGCTATATTCTCAAGAAATTGATAGAAAGATCAGGCCAGACGTCAGACTCTGGATTCTTTGAATACTTTAGATCTTGTTCGTTTTATTTCGTTCTTTACACATAATTGGTCCGCGTTATTAGTTTCCTCAGCAATATTTCACTCGCGACGTAAACTGGGAGGATATTGTTTTCACGAGATATTCAGGGGGTCCAGAACTCATTTATATTAATTCACTTCCTACGAGTTTCCAGTTTAGTCTCTGAAGCTGAGGCGTTAAAAATTTCCCTTCTATATGCGAAAGTGCTTGCCTCGATAAGTATTACCTAGCTCACGAATTAAGTACCTTCAACGTTCGCTGAAGAGTTCCTACAGAATGCAGTCAATATTATTTTCCCTCCTGGGAAATCTGAATAGTTGAACGCATTTTCGAAAATTGATCCGATACTTCGACGCTCGGTAATTCGAGTATATTTCCGTTATATTCCATCGAACGCGCCCACGCCAATGCAAACAACAGCAATTCACCAAGCTTCATACGCGAACACCGATTGCGGATAATAATCAAGGTCGAATACTGATACTCGTTCGAAAATGTAAAGAATTTTCTCGCTTACGAACTTTCGATACGAACAGTTCCACGAAATATTCCGCATCTATCGCGCCGTGTAGATGCGATGTGGCGGAACAATATCATACGTTTCAAGTAACTCGCTGGGGATTTGCCTGGGACGAGAAAAGAGGCGAGGGTGAAAAGTTGAAAACGCGAAGCTTCGCGAGGCCGAGCCGCATGGCAAGTTTCTAAACATTCTGGATGTTGCATCTGCATTTCGCTGGCGACGGAAGTTATTTTCGTCCTTGGCGGAAAAGTGGACGAGTCGACGAGTAACATTCCCAAGAAAGCAGCACGACTCTGTGTAAACATTTCTTGGTCGACTATTTGAATAAACATAAACTCTTTTAACACTGAGCACGACGAGGCATGACTCGCTTTCATTCCCAAACGTAGCCCAACATAACCGCGTCACTGATCATTCATTCGTGGAAATAGGTCAGTAAAAGTAAATTCAATCTAATAAAACAAATTTCTTACATTAATTTGTTGCGAATTATTTCCACCCTCTGACTCCTATGCGTCTTTTATGCTTTTCCGATGCTTTCACCAGGCAACATGCTGGTCGAAAGGGAAGTGGACGGAGGACCGCGCAGCGCAAGAAGCCCCGCATACACCGAGACAATTTCTTCGCATTTTATCGCTCACGGCTTCGAAGCAAAGCCCCAGGGCGGTAGAACAGTTCCACGCGAACGTTCCTCTGTTTATAATATTGTCACGACGAAGCCGTACACATTAGGAGCGTAACGGCGTACGGACACGCTTGTTGCTTGAAAGCATGCAGCTCGTTTGCTCTGGTCGCGGCTCCTCTCGCAAAGCGACACCGCAGTAGTCTCGTCACGAAAATAGGTTCCTGTATGTTTGCGCAAGTGTTCGTGCTTATCCACGAGGCTTTCGGGCAAAGAACAAGCCAGGACTCCACGTTCGAATGGCTTGCTGAAAGTCCACAACTGGCTTGTTGATTGCCTTTGATGACAGCGCGTCTGGTTGGTGACGGATGTTTCAGCAACGAAGACTCAGATGCTGGGTCCATTATTAGTCAGATGCAGTGATCGGTAAGCCTGTTTAAAGACACCGTGCTATCACCGTTCCTATATATAGTATAGATAGTATATATATATATAATTTATATATACATAAATATATATTGGTTAAATTTAAACAATTATTGATAGATTTATGGAATATACTGACCTAAATTAATTATTAATTCGACGAACCCATAAATAATCCATATATTAATAAGTTCGAAAGATTTATTAATAGATAATGATATCCAGAAAATAAATTTTAAGCTTCTTATATAGTAGGTATAGATAAGCTGATGAAAGCAAAGTTTCCTGCAAGTAGTATTCTCGAGTAGCTACGGACGACCATAGTCAGACAACTGATATTACTGAATTGTCGAGTTCGATTAAATTGTTGCTCATCCTTTGAGACTCCATTTGAATAAATTCTTGTGAAATTGAGACTCTTCGGGGATTGGTAACGGTAAAATAAGTAGATATATCCGAACATAGTCGGACGTATCAGATTCCTGTACCTTCCAATTCTAATCCACTGTTGCTTTTACGATTGCATGAAAGATACCTTTCCTTCGACAAACAGACTGTTCCCCAAACGATCGTACTCGATGCCAACCAGAAACCACTGTAAAGCTGTACATAGGCACTTCCGCGTAGAACACTTAACGCTCCACTTCCTTAACCGTGCCACGGTGAATTTAGTGTGGTTTCAAACAAAATGGGGCGGGTAGACCCTTTCGCAATAAATCCCTCTCCCCATAAAAGGAGAACCGATGCCGTATGCTTCCGTTCCCCCGTTTCCGGGCGTTCTCCCTCAATTCGTCTGCTCGGACAGGGCACAAATTGTCTTTCCCCCGTCACGATGAAAATTCAGCTCGTCGCGTCAACGACCTCAGCCAGTCTGTAGGCTCGTTAAGCTGTGCCGAGTGATGAGCTCGAGGAAGCGGGAGTGACAAATTAATCGGTGTAACAAAGGAATCGGTGCCGCTTTAAATCGCCTTGAAACCAGGGACCAAGGATATTCTTAGAGGGTGGCTCTCGTCGGTATTATGGAATTGGGACATGTAAACCTGAAGGACGGGCACAACGGCGCACTTAGATGCCGTGTTTGACGCCGGCGTTCGCTCGGGATGGCTGTCCATTAATTAGAGCCACGAGGAAAGCCCAAAGGACGGTCTTCGTTCCGAGGATCTTCCTTCGAGAGACGCTGATCCGCTCTTCTCCCCCGCCTCGTCACTAATTCATTAAAAGTGGTCGGTTCATTTTTTCTTCTACTATCACGGAGAAGCTCTTCATTCATTTTCTTTCGTATGTAGGTCTTTCGTCAAGTTCAGGAGGGCTTCGGGGACCTGACATTTGCCAGTGACGTCAGGAAACGTTTCGCTTGCTTTTTCAGAAACGTATTCCTAAGCCTGGAAGATTCGAAGCCCCGCAGAAATTATTTGACAGTGAAACAGTAAGAATTCTTTGGCTCTCGTTTGCGACACACCAGTGCACAAGCTTCTCGGTTTACCAAGGAATCCAAGTACACGAGCCACGCCGCTAATGAGCACTTTTCACAGAGTTCCAAGCTCGTTACAACTCCTAATTAGGTATCATTCGGTACTCCTCGTCGTATAGCGTCTCTGTTTAATAAGAGTTCGATAACCCGGCGGGCGCGTCGCGAGCCACCCTTTGCGCTGGAAGGAAGTCGGTAAGAGTTTGGCGTTCCAGTATTGCGTTGAGTCGGGTCGAATCAACTTGAGCTTATTAAGTTCACGTGAAGTTAGAACCTGTGACAAAGATTAACGTTGAAGTCAGACGAGTCACGTTGATCCCTGTTGCGCAACTGATAAACACTGGGGGCTTGACATTACTGGATTAACTTGATCCAGTTGTTATTCGCATCACAGCAGTTTAGGAGAACAATACTCCCGATGAAGATCGAATTCTTTGCCTAGACAGAGCAAATCCCCTCGGCTCTCGGATGCTATGCAATTCCCTAATAGACGCGTGATTTTCCACCAACCCCCATATTGTTTGCCATTCGCCCGATTGTCAGTGGAACCGAGGAAACTGGAATTTCATCGAGTCGTAGGCGGAACCTCGAGGTACTCGTAAAGACACATCTAGCCGTCACTCAGGCAAGGAGGGGGCGAATTCCTTGGACGGAAAAATCCTGGAGAGTCTCGAAGCTAAACGCTTCCACCCTCGCAGCCTCGTACAGCCGCCAATAAAGGGGGTCGAACGTACGGGGATCCGACTTGAGGCGGGGCAGAATGCAACGAGGGGAAGGCAGATAACGGCGGACACGACCGTAAAGTAGCCCGAGATGAAGAACCGGATGGAAGGGTGGCGGAATTTCAGCCGATAGCGCGTTTCACGCGGGCGCCACGTTGGCATGGGTGTCGCTTTCGTTCCGCTTCCGTTCGCTTTCGTTATCTGAAACGGTGCGCCCGATATTTCAAGCCGAACCTTTCGGTCAGATAGCGGCACGCGCAGCTGCCGCCGCGAAATTTCTCACCTGCAACGCGGAGGCTTTCTTACGGGAGAGGAAGGAAACTTCTGCTATTGGGGCAAAGAATTGAGAAGGAGATTGAAATAAATTTAAAATTTAGAGTTGGAAATATCACGGCTAAAAACGATGAAATAGTTTAGGACTTGGAGAAGTCCAGAGTGGAGGATAAAAGACTGACATAAGGGGCGCAGAAGAATACACGTGCGTAAAGAAGGAATTAAGTCAATCTGTCTCCAATTAAAACTAAAAACCCTAAATAAAAACCCTTCGCTAAGTGTCTTTTCTTTAACGCGCGGCCTTAGTTCTGCGTCACGTTACAGAGTCTGTTTAGTTGGGTGGTAAACTGTGGGAAAAAGTTCCTCGATAGTCAGCTGCGGGCGAAGTGAACGCGGGAAAATAGCCCCGGGCGGCGCGTAAAAACAGGAAATAAAACTTATGATCCATATTTAACTCTGTTTTTGTGAATGTACATTGTTCCCTGAGTTCGCTACGCAGTGTCATTTACTTCTTTCTAGCATAAGTTGCGACATGTCTAGCCACGTAATGGGATAATCAGATTAAAATTCCCGAGCACAGCCGAATCGATAGTCCGTTAATAGTTTAATCGCGCAGCTGTAAACGTTACGCTGGAAAAATTACGAACGCATGGTTTATTCAGAGCAACGTATACACAAGGACGCGAGTACTATGCTGTCAGTCTATACGTTCATTGTTATATTCGTCATACGAAGTATCGTCGCGGTATACTCAGTCTGACTACTCGCAAACGTGGAGTCGGGCTGTCGTTCGCAAAAATATCACCGATGCTCGGTGGATGCTACGATCCGCGAGACCATACCCAAATCATGAACGGAAAACGGTGAAATCCCGGTTAAATATTCCCTCTCGCTGATTTATGCTCGACCACAGTTCCCCTCGACGCGCTCAAGTTTTCACGGGCACATGGACACCGTGTCGCCCGTTCCCTCGCTTTGAATTCAAATTAGCTGGAAATTAAATTGCAAATTCAGGAACTCCGGTATCAGCGTGCCTGAAAGTTTAAACGAAGCCGAAGATTTTATAGCGTATCGACACGCGTTCCCGCGAATCTGGCGTTTAGAGGCAGGATCCCGAGTATCTGGCGAATGGCGAGTCGGTGTGCAGGATTTACGACAGATAGGGATGGGGGAGAGTTTTGAAGAGAGTTATGTTGTCACCAGCTGTCCGCGCGGCGAAAGATACATGGCTCGATGTCGTTTTTCTTTCGTTGATTCTTTTAGTTTGCAAAACACCCATTATCAGATCGCTCCTTTCAACCAGAATTTCAGTGGATTCGTATGCTAAATAGAATAGCTCGTATCTATGCCTTTAAAGTGTAAAGAGGCAAAAGTGAATACCAGTTTCCCTTCACAATCCCACGCATACGTCCAGGGACACCTACGCGACCTTAATAGGAACACGGCTTGAATATTTTTCAATCGGGCTGCTTTCAATGGCTGCAAAGCAAAGGCTGTAGTCCGCAAAGCAAACTTGCTAATAGCAGAGGCCGAAGGGTAAATATTTTCAAGCAATGAGTTCATAGCGAAGTCCCTATCGCCACGAACAACTCCGGCGGGATAGAAACGTTCATCGGCCATGCTTTCATATCGATGTTTGCGATCGTTTCTATCTGGCGATTAGATATTGTCCGGTGATCTCTCTTTTATCCCTGCGGATAGCTTAATGCGTCCTCCTCCGGCGTCGCCGACGAAACGTCGCCAATGAAACGCGCGAAATGTTTACACAGGCCTATCTAATGGTACGGACCGCGATCGATATGCTGCCATTTCTCGGTTACGTAATGTTGCACCCGCGTTCACCTGCGATCTCGCGGGAATGTGCCTCGCACGCACGCGTCAGCACAATTGTGCGCGATTCTCTCGAGTGATCGCCAATTGTCATTCGAGACCGCTTAAGAAAGGCTCGAGGGTTAAACGATTTCATTACAGTGGCGTCATTAGCACTTTCGCAAACATCGATTTACGTTAAATCTACTTTGGAAAGACGATATTTCCCATCGCTTCTCTCCTCTGATCATTCGAAACGGAAATCTACGGAAGCCGAAATGATATCTAGATAACAGAGATGCGTTGCGTTCTGTGGAAGCCAGCTTTACACGCGGGGCGTGACGCTACACTCTGCTGCTTCGCAAGAAATTCAGTGTTAAAGCCCAGTTGATGGGCCTCGCTGGCATAAAGAATCGCGAAGAGTGTTCGAGACTTGCAAAAGTGCGACGCAGGCCTGCGTTACGAACGAAACTTCCCACTTTCCAGAAGTTGCGACCAACAATCCACGGCTACGCGGCTGCTTTTATGCACCCTGCATCCCAAAGGTACTTCAACTTCGACGCGATTTAACATTCCCTCTAATGCGGCAAACGAAACCAGCGTTTTTTTTTTATTCCGGTGCGAGATGATCGGCGGATAAAGTGCACTTCGGTACCGCATGCGAAAAAGGGAGGAAAAAGTGTGAGCTTGGATGGTTTCTGAATATTCGACGTGTGTTAAAACTCAGAGACCTGGTTCGATCCAATTCTACGCTAAACCATTGCCAGTTGCTTAAAGCTGGTTCTACGCGGCAGTGTATGCTGGAGTTTAGGACACTGTGGATCCAGTGAAACGATATTATTCACTACAAACGAGCGATGAAAAGGTTCCATTTATCTCTCGTGATGTTCCAGTTGCACGAAATTTCCAATGTGCAAGTTTGTAGAGAGCACAACTCACCCGAGGAATTCGCCCTAATTAATGTGCACCTGTATCAAGGATCAATGGCACATAATTAATGTGCTCTAATACCGCGAATCATCTATGGCCCGCGTTACGAACTTCAAAGGTAACGTGCTCGTGGAGCGAATAACCATTTTCGTGGATTGGAAACGGAAGTCTCGGCGAGGGAGTTCCCTCGCAGCGTTGGGGAACTCGTCGGTGGTGAATTTTATCGCAATGCTAATATTATCGCGCAGACTCCGACCTCTGTGCTATGAGTGCTCCTTGGGAAACGTGGCCGTAGTTTCGTAACTTCTTATTCCCGAGATTATGAGAACTAATTGGTTCTCTGGGACTAATGTTCCCCTCACTGCAGCGTTCGTCGCGATACGCTCTTTGTTCCTTAGGCAAACTATCGACCGAAGCTGTTTGCTTTGAATACAAAATTTTCACGCGTGCATACCTACCCCTCTACGAGGCTAAGTAAATTATTCAGGAAGCTTCACGCTGCTGCGACTAAGTGACGCATCCTTAAACGTTAATCAAATTACCCCGTACGTGTTTAATCTAGAATATTCTGCTCCCAATTAGCAAGAGCAGATGATATCTTGATGGAAGGAATCATTGTCCGTTGCCTGCCCGTCCAGGATGCTTGCTTCTCCCGAAGAACCTCGGAGGTAATTAACAAGTGTTGGTAGTTCAAACTTGCGGAACATGGAAGCAAATTTTCTACTCGTTCAATCGAGTAGCGACTACTTGCACGGCCAGCTTGCAATTACGATGCTTGATTAAACGATAAAATTAGAGGGCTGAGTGCGGTCGCCAGGACTACCACGGATTCCATCTCGAGCCGGGTTAACGTGCTAGAAAAGTGTTCACGGTCGCGGTACTTCGAGATCAAGCAGGATCGATGGACGATCGATGACGGTTATCGAGACGAAAGCCGTCGTTTGGCAGTCTGCCTTCGAACCAGACCGCGCATAATGATCGTCCATTAACTTAATTAAGCAATATGGCAGGCAGAGAATGGAGCCTCTTCTCACCTGTGCCCACTTTGTGGAACAGAGGAGAGCCTTGTCCGCCCTTCGAGCAGATTGCGCCATAATTCAGCGCGGCTTGTCAGTAGAACGAGGCTGGTAGAAGTTCATCGATCCTCGGTCAAACGACGGCAGCCGACGAGCTTTGGAAAAAGTTTCGCGATTAATGACCGGTCGACGGTCACTTTGATAAATATTTTCGGTTTAATTGATCTTTATGGCAGCAAAAGAATGGTTGCGCTGGCGGACCACCGATTCGTATAATTCAGCGAAATGGCTGCATAAATTTAACGTTTCTAATTGTCTCCGTTAATCTCGTCGTTCGTTGGAGTGCTGCCGCGTCTGGGTACTACGTGACGGACTTTTCGCCCGAGGCGGGCAAGGAACAGCCGACCACTAAAAACAATTAGGGAATCACTTTTGTGGACAATTCGGGAGATCGAATGAAATATTAGGATCGAGAGAGATATTATTCAACGAGCAGATTTGTGAAAGTAACACGAGCCTCTTAATCTGCTGTTCGGATTACTTTTCAATGAAATCC
Organism: Andrena flavipes; assembly: GCA_963971345.1. Classification (NCBI taxonomy): domain Eukaryota; kingdom Metazoa; phylum Arthropoda; class Insecta; order Hymenoptera; family Andrenidae; genus Andrena; species Andrena flavipes. Next base: position 39,595,430 of record OZ020481.1, read on the forward strand.
TCGATTACTCAATTATGTGTATAGGAAAAGTAGAGTAGAGATGATAAACGAAGCAGTCAGGCCAACGGTTTCGCAGCCACAAGGGGCGAATGGACTCTCATCACAGAAAAGGAAGCCACGCTCGGTATATCATCCGACAGAATGTTATACTGTTTATATAAACCACGTCAGATTACACTATTTTCAACATCTCCAACGACTCTATTATGTCATAGACTGAAACCTGCAGGAAATATCAATTTTCTGTTTCTAATCCAGACTTAATAATCCAAAACGCCGATGTGGCTGCCACCTGACATTCACGAAAATACATTCGACGGCGGATCTTAATTGAATCAACGTCCGTCAGCCGCAATTAAGAAGTCTGGCCAGGAATGGAACGTGCATAGTGCAACGGTCGTCCGGTGTAACCTCATCTGATGTGATCGTAGCTCCCCAGTTCTCATCGAAATCTCGTATTTCGAGAAACAGCATCTGGGAAGCCATTATTATTCATGAATTCCCCGACGAAAATTTCTTGCTTGCGTTCATGTCTGATACTCATTAGCGCGTGCCTGGTTTATTGATATTCCGGGGCATTAGACGAATTTTAACAAACTGATGCAGCGAGGATTACAATTCCTCGACGAGTTTTTAATTATTGTTAAATTATCTTTCAATGAATTTCAGATGTAGTTTTAGAGCAACTAATTATCATTATTGTCATGAAACATTAAGCGATCCTGTTTATGGTTTTGCAAGTAGATAACGGGAAACTCGATTTGATTAGATAATGAGTTACCGTCCCCACTTGTGTCATACTATTATTATCAGTTATTGGTATCAAATAGCGCTCCTTCCCTCAACAAAAAAGTAAAATAAACGAGAATTCTTCTCTAATTAGACAGATCACGTTCGTTCACGTCTTTAATTATCTCCAGCTGTTCTTTATATTCTTTCTTTCCTTTTCAATCCCTTCCCGCTACGTATCGTTCTTTCCCTGACTTTAATTAAACGTTGCGTTTCTCCTCCCCGGTGCTTCCAGTCGCTTTTCATTTAGTTCGAAAATGTTTAGCGTGCATCATCAATGCTCTGCAGTGTGCATTTATATAAATGTGCATGTTTTTTTATTCTGCCACTTTTAAGGATACGAACCTCATAATTATTTCGTGGAAATTTATATTTTAGCAGAGGAATAACGAACGCAATGAATATATAAATTTAATGCTAATTATCGAATTTCTACCGAGTTCAATTCAGTTCTGCTTCGCGTTGTTCCTCGAAATCCTGCATATTATTATAGCAAATGACATTTCTTCTTTTAAAATAATGAATGAAATGTACCATTTTTATCGCCGTTTTTCTGATTTCTTATCCTCATTCTGTGCACGAAATAAGTCGAAAGAGATCACGCGACCTCGAGCCTTTGTCTTTCAACGCTTTGCTTCAGGATTTTGACAAGAAAAACCCATTAAACTGTAGTATCCACGAGTCACTCCACAGTAGTTTGCGGTGGACGAATTTCCAAATATTCTTCACGGTAGCAAAACGCATTCCATACTATTTCACTGTTGTGGTTAATACTAGATCCCTTTTAACATTAAGACCTGCACTGAATAGGTGCATCAAAGAGGAAAGTCTTCGAGTGCAGTGCGTATTTCAATTTCTGTAATGCTCCTCATGATATGTAAGTTCCTACAATGTTCTGTAGCTCAAGCAATTTAGAAAATTGCACGAAAACAATTCTCTAGATAAGGAAAGTCGCATGTTCCCACGAAAATTCCCTAAATCACCGACAAAAATCATTGAGAACAAAGTAACTACTTTGTTTTCTAACTCTAATGCTTTTCACAATGTCTGTCATCATTATTTACTGCATACCTATCGCGCAATTGCCACAAGGTTATTTCTCTCGCTTAAATTACAATCAATACTCATTAAGCCCACGGTAATTTAATTAAATTCCTGCAGTATGTACCGACGACTCGAACACTCCTCTTCTCTGAAGCCAACAACAGTCAACTATCCGCAACCTAAGTCAATCTCCTAGCCAAATGAGAAACCTCCATTACCACGCACCATTTATCACTACTGGTTCTGGATTTCCTACAGTTTTACTTACAGCAGACAAATGTTTCTCAGACAACGTGGTCGAGGGTATGGTTTTCAAGACTTGCTAGAATCGAAAGCGCCAACTGACATTGCAGCTACCACTCTGGAAAGCGGTGGCAATGTGGACGCGCACTTTCCGAAGAAGCTGTATCCAGCCACCCTGTCGAGAGAAAAGGAGGAAGTGAAAGAAGAGAAAGAAGAGAACGCGAGGGGGGAAGCCGTGGAGAAAGAAGGCCGGAACAGAGCGAGTGCCACTCCTGCCGCGAAGAAGCAGGAACTTCTCTCCGCGGGGTTGCTATTTCGCCACAGTTGGAAAACGAGTATTGGTACAACGACCATACCTTCGGCAGCGAAATAGATTTAACACGTCTGAAGTTGTTATCCGTTATCTCGATGGGGATGCTGAAGTTAATAAAAGTGGAGGAGTAACAGTAATAAGTCTCTTTTTAGATTACAAGCAATTTAGAGATTTCGACCTAAGAGTAGGTAGTATTCCTTCGTTAACAATGACATTAAGAAGCCAGTGAACCTTCTACTGCGCTTTAAATATGTAGATCAAAGACCTGTCTATTTTAGAAGCAGGAAAAGCGCCAATATAGATACCTACCAGGAAGCTACTAAATTCTTTGAAATGTCACGATCTACGCCCAAGTGTTTCTCTCGCTAAGTTCAATTGATCGACCAGAACGAACCGTGTCGAGAAGGAAGGAGCAAGAACCGCGGGACCGTTTAAAGCCATTAACCCGACGTCGAAGGCTTCCCTCCGTATCGACTCCGATGGTCGGAAGCAGGTCCTTCGAACTTGCCGGGGTGAACACTTTAAAACTCACCGCGGAAACTTTCCGTGCACACTCTCCTAATTCACCGGCGCGCGAGAATGTCTATTGTGCCGCGAATCACGGAGCACCTAGCCTCTGACCTTTTCTCGCGACCAACCCCCGCCACTCCCACCCGCGAAGGGCTGCTTTTTTCCACTCTCACGTGGAAGAGAGGAACGAAGTTCTGCAACGCCCCGTGGCCAACTCGATCGATTAACGGCGAAGGCAACGTGCTGCAAACACTTTATCGACCAGTGAACCTCGCTGCTCGCAGATAGTTTCCATTTACAGGGTTTATCGTTGCGAGGGAAATGAAACAGAGGGGAAATCACGTGCAATACAGCAACAGCGGCGATAGAAGCAGCGAATGTACAACAGAAGTTATGACGAGCAGTGCTAATCGAAGTCAACGAACAATTTTCTATAAAAATGATCAGCCAACGATCACAGTAACCCGAACCAAGCAGGTGGAGCAAAAGTTCGGTGACCTTTCGTCAGCATCTCCCGTTTTCCGCGAACCCCCTCGACCAGGTGGAAGCTTTTAGGAAATCAGAGTCCGAAATCACTGGTCGGTCCCGAAAGTGTATTATTCTATCGCAAACAAAACAAGCCGGCAAAGCGATAGCCGGCCACGTTTTCCCCCGCGTCAATCCAGCCGCAAGTAGCTTTCACAGAGAGCAGACAGACCAGTACCTTTCGCTGTCAATCGATATCGCCGACAATTGTCCGTCCACCGATTCGTTTCTAGACTCGTCGACGGCCTATTCCGAACTTAATCTTCGACGTATCGATTCGCGCGGCGCATTACAATGTACAACCGTGTTAGCCGACGATCCGAAATAACCGGGCAAAGTTAGCCGCAAGCTTCGAGAGCTGCTTTCGCCCGTGTAATCCTATTGTCCTTTACATGTTCGCCGGAACCATTTATTTGAGAAATACCCGCCCGCTATCCGTACCCATTTCGCTTTAATTCTCAGGAGGCAATGTTTATTTAAACTAGTTTTAATCTCGCCGTCCACCGTGCGGAATTACTAAAAACGCGTCGTGAGCTGTTTCTGCTGCGGTTCGAGGCAACCCGATGGTGTAAATTCTACGGGTATGAAAAATTGATATGGGATACGTCATCTGGATAACGTAGACAGTCGTGATACCTAACTACTGTCACCTAGAACTTCCCTCTGAGTGCAAAATTGTCGTGGGGTCATTCGAACACACACACACACCCTGAGAAAAGAAATTGTTTTAACCTGTCCAGAGATCGATTTTGTGCAGGGCAATTAACCCTCGTGATTGAGCTCTAACTCCTTGGACGGTGTCCGAATCGTTTTCGTTACTTCCCAATTCTACGTGGGCAACAATACGTACATAGAGTGACCTATTTTAATACAGAAACGAATATCGAAGTAGAATGCCACTTCAACCAATGGCTGGCAGTTATTGAATTGAAAAAGTTGAATATGCGAGAGCTGGGTGAGATGAAGAGAGCGATTAGAATTTCCGAAAGAGATATCGATAGATGGAGGTAACTAGAGTAGTTCAAGCTTACAGTGCATTATTTTTTTAATGGAATTGATAATTTTTTAACGCTTCAAACCGTTCAAGCACACCGTCTATTTACATTCGATTGTCGAAGCTCCGTTTTGCATGTTTGCAATTGAATTCCGCTGGTCAGCAAATCCTTCCAGCGCGTGCATTTCTCCTCGCGCTTTTCATCTCGTCTGTCGATGATCGAAAGTTACTACTCGAAATCCACGCGATTTCCTGCCTCTTCAAGGGACGTCAGTCATACGCCGTCTATTTCGAGAACGCACCCGTGGCGAAGTCTTTAAATAACAATCGAAGTGGCGTGACGCAAGTCAACTGACATCGCTTAAATGACACGTAGCACCTTCGCGGACTTGCAACGTTCTCACCTAACCTGAACCTTGAGGATGGCCATTCCTATGCTACATCAATTTATCATCTGTCCTGTATTTCGAGGCATCGCCTTGATTCTACGAAGCTCAAAATTTGAGCAAAATCGTGAATAATTTCGCCGCAGAGGACGTGAACGTTGAAGATTTTCCTTTATAAAAACTTAAAAATAATAAAGCACGACAGTTACGTTTTACTGCTAATTATCTAACTATTTTTGCAATTACCGCTGGCACTGCAATGCACGACACGGTCGTGTACGAGGGAATCCTAGACATTAATTAGTCAATAAACTTGACGTACACGTAGTGTATACAACGTTATACGAGTTCTATGATCGATCCACGGGGCGTGCATACCAGCATGGGCCTGCATTTCGTTCACCTATTACGTAGTCAAATACAGATGTTCGTCCGATCATTTCGCCATGCTCAGTGGAGCGGTTTGACATTCCACTAAATATACAGAAAGCAAGTCGGATTAAAGAACCACAATTGGCTGAATAGAGTCAATAAATTTCTTGACTTTCTGTAGTCAAATTTGGAAGAATCAATCATAATTCCGCTGAGAATGAGTGAAACACCGAAACACTGAAATTACAACTTTCAACCTAGTTTTTCAAAGAAATTCTCCGAAGGCATTCGATAATTCAAGGAATAAAAGCACAAAGTACCCGCTAATTTTATCTACGGTTGGCATTAGTCAAGTGCCTACTACCTTAACTGACAACTCAAGGCTGAACTTATATTTACACATCTAATAAGAAAGATCTGCTGGAGAGATGTCTTTGAACGGCGAGATCAGTGGCTCGAAATCCCGTCTCACCGAGAAGATGTCGGAAAGTAGCGGACTTGGCTTCCCAGTATCTCTTTTCGCGATGCAATAGCCATCGGCTCGTCGAGACATCGCGAGCGTACGTAACATTTGCTTTTACGAACCTGAGCGTTCTTCTGGGTATATAAATAGGGACAGGGATGAAATTTCCGAGAATGCTTTATCATCCGGATCCTGGGCCCGCGTGTAAAAATAGACCATCTCTCGGCTGTGCGGGCTTTTATGCGCTGTAATAGCGTTTCCATCGTCGAATCTCAGCGAGCATCGCGTCAGAAGTGCATTCGTTGCTCATGGAATCGCGGCTGAATGCGATACATATCGCCGGCATCGCGTTTCGAATCTGCTCGCGTGCCGGATAAGTCGCTCCTGATAAAGGGCAGGCGAGCTCCGTTCGCCACTTTTTCCTTCCCGTTCGGACGAAGACACGTCATCCCTTCCCTCGGGGAATCGACAGGAAATTGTATCAGAAAAAGTTCCTGGAAGCTTTAAACTTGCTCAAAGTAACTAAAAAGTTAACCAACCTGAACTTTCGCACTTGTTCTTTACTCATCATCGCTGACGACAGGCAAACTTTGAAGGGTAGTTAGTGGATAACGCCCCCGGTTTAAAAGGGAACACTGCAGTTGCCTCGGCAAGATGTAAATCTAACGTGGGTGGAGCTATACTCGAAGAACTCGAGGTTACGATGAATTTACATGGATTGACTTTGATGTGACACTGGGGTCATCTTTTGGGAGCCTCGAGGAGCACCCAGCTTACATGCAGTGGAGTGTCACTTTTACTCGAGCAAATCTAAAATTGTACACTACCTAAATCTACGTGTCCAAGTGTCCTGAAAGAGCCACGACATTGCCCGCGGCGCGGACTCGTACCGTTTGCCAAGATGACAGAAACCTTGAGACTCCCTCATCTTCCCGCTAAGGGGAAAATCATGAGAAGCTACTTCTGTTTATGTCGGCCCCTAATTTTCTGCAAAATCCCGTTGTGTACAAAAAGGAGCGCAACCCCCTGCGCTCCGATTTAATTATGCAAATCAAATCTCCAGCGAAAACGCGTTCGTCTTCCACTTCTATCGCGCGGAGAGTCAACTCTGGGCAAACGAGCCGCACACTCATCTTCGCGGAGCCTCGTCGGGCCAACAAGTCCGCGGATACGCAAAAAGGAGGCAACACGAGCCGCGGACGAGTGTGCTTGGCCCATAAATACCGCGAAATCCCTCTTTGAAGCAAACATCCCACCCGCGTAATTCTTATTAATGGCTCGCCTTTCAGGGACGGCCGTACGAACTTGTTCCTGAAAGGAGTCTTATCGTCCACTGCACTTTCTCCACCCCCGTATTCTGGCCCGCCTCGGGCGGATCTCATACGAATTATGGCACCAACGCAGACAGGGGACGTCGGTTCGCTGGTCAAAGTCAGCACCCGTACACCTGCGGTCGCTGTGAATGTTTCAATTTTTCGTCGTGCAGGCTGAAAAGGTACGAGATCCAGAACCAGATGGATCACCGAACCCACGTAGAAGAGACCGAATCGCGATGGACGTTTATCGAGACTCGAGGGGATGAAAGGAGACGGACATCTCTTCATTGAATCTAGGTCGTCTGCTGCAATCCGACCCATTGGTCAGGCCTTCTTTCCCTCCGCCTCTTCCGTAGCGAACACCCAGGCGCCTAGGGAGGCTTTACAGTAGATACTTTAATTCTCGTTGCAACGTCGTCGAAATTTCCCATCCGTTGCTCGGGAGACGCCGCTTTGCATTTCGTCTCGCAGGAATTCAGCTTCCGCGTCATCTCGCTTCCTCTTGGATCTTCCACATCCGCCTGGGAAATTTGAATATCGAACAGCCAGGTCCTTTGGATAGAAGCATCCCTGACCTTGAACATCGTTAAAACGAGATCTTGGTCCTGGAGACGGGTAATGCATCGAGATGGCTTTGACCTGCAATCCATTGTTAGTCGTGCACCGTGCCCTGGTACTGGACGAAGCTCGTTATACATTCTGGAGAGTAAATACACAGGGCAATCGTGTGTGCGCGTAACGTTTCGAGTATACAATATTCGGTCTCAACCGCGACCACCTGACCTATTTGTTGGCGGATAGAATTAATCTTCCACTGCATCAAAAGTATAAGTTACCTACTGTTAGCAATGAGCAATTTCTGTTTGGAATTTATGTAGCCACAAGTTACTCGATTAGAGGCTGAGCACAGGACGATCCTGAATCTGGCAAACGTCTTCCTGCTCGAGTGTTAACAAAGTTTCCTTCGAGGTAGCTTGATGACTCTTAATAGTTTGGTTACTGGGGTAGATAGCTCGACTCGCAGTTTGGTTCCCGGCCAAATTCCTGCCCGTTGCTGTCCTTTTTTCAGCTGCTCGAATTTAATGTCAATATTCAATATCAGGAGGAAACTTCAAGGAAAGTTTGTAGCTCGAGGGATGAGTGGTGTCGAAGATAGAAATATTTTACCCCAAGCTACACGCGCGATGGTCCATCGATTTTCGAATCTCATTCCGGAAGAAGTTTCGCCGTAGATTTAAGAAGAGAGCAGGAGTTTGCAGTGGGAAATAAGAAATAGTTTGATGCTAGTACCAATTTCTCCCCAAGACCGTGTCAAACAGAAATTTCCTTTCCCCCGAGGCCACATTATAACATCCCGTTCAAGGTAGTCGCGTTTCTTTTCATCGTTACCAGCCAGGTCGTTTTTCCACTGAAATCGCGCACGTGCCACGAGCCAGTTGGACCTGAATTAACGATTCCCAGCCACTATTCATCGTTGCTCTTCCACACGTATCAACGAAGGGAAGCCGATATACATATAGTGATCCAAGGAAACGTGAAAGGCCTTTTATCTCGTGGCCCATTGAACCGATTACTTTCCTACCCCTCCTGCAGATGGAGAGGGAATTGACGTCTCTATTTTTCAACCACTTTAGCGAAGACACTCTGGGGAGTAAGATAGATTCTCTCTGAAGCTTTCAGTCATCTTTGAATTTATGTAGGCTTTGGAGGACACAAAGGAAATCTGCTATATTAGAGGATATATTAGCAATTCAATCAGACGATTCTGTTTCTCTCTACATTTCACGCCGATTCTCCACAATGTTCCGTATGAATTCGTATTTTTAAACTGTTTCGGAAAACTCTCCATGCCGCAAACGTGAAAGGGCCACTTTGCACGTTCGTGTTTGGTCTCGCCACGAATAGATAGAGTGATCGTCATATTAAGAGGACTGCTAATACGCCCTTTCAAGAAGTTGCTTCGCTCTTGGATTGAACGCTATGGGATTAATGCAATGAAGCGGTCGGCTCAATCGCCAAGAACTAAATCCAATCAGGGCCCCTCCACCTTCGCCGGTCGATCGGGAAAAAGCCCGATAGCCAGGTGGTGGGGACGGAGGAGGCCTGGGGGGATGATGACCTGTGTCTAGAGCGCAATCGAGGATAGGCAATCGTGAGTCGATGGAACCGGATCGTTGCATACAAATGACCGACGACACCTACTACGCTAATGCATTAAACTAGGAATCGGGGCCGATTGCCAACGTTTCCAGGGATCATTTGGCATGTCATCGGTTTGAAATTAATGAAATATACGATTAATCGAATCGTTAGTCTGCCGAGTGACAACAGTTAGGTTTACCAAGTAGATGAAGGATTACTTTTTAATTCTACTATTAAATAATAACCTTTTTCCATCATCTTCTGAGGCATTGATATACGTGTAGACACCTGGCATGTGATATTTTCATGTCTTATATTTCCTAAGCCTCGAAATAATTAGTAAGCCCTATCGCCCGCTGTTGGAAACCTCTAACTGTAACGAAAACCAATTACTTTGCGTTACTTCCTACCAAGGACGTCTGCGCGATAACTTTTTATTCAGAGTGATTTTTCATGCAAATGTCAGAGCTGCGGCATCGCGAAGTTTGAAACACGAAATTAGAAACGTTCGCTCATACTTTTTTAAGAAATGCACGTGCCCAACAACCTTCGAGCGCAACTATTACACTACGGTATTGCAATTCGTCGTATCACCTTTCGAATCTATTATTCACAGTCATGAGATGATGAGACGCGTATCGATTCGATCTGCGAAACACGTGAGCCACCTGGATTCAATTCCTATGCTTTCCAGGCAGTTGTTTCAATGGGGGAGACGAGGCCGTGTATGAAATTTTCAGCAAACAACGAACAAACCGTGTATCGATTTATCGCGGCGCTGCCGACCGACGTCGGTGCCTCCCGGTAAAATTAATCGTACACCGAATATTCCTACACTTTTCTAGCTCCTGTCGATTCGTTAACGTGTGAGCTGCTTAGCTGTTGGCTCGCTCTTGTTTCCCCGCAGATGTTCATTATACTAATGCGCAAAAAGATTGCACGGATATCGGTTATCGAGAGCTTCTTCGATCGTGCATGATTAATTCATCGCCAGGTTTATCGAAACGCGGTCTGCGGCTAGTGGAAGAATCGTGCAATTGACGTTGATATGGAGCAGCATTAATATTTAAGCAGCAACGCAAATATTTACGGGTGAATGTAGGTTAAACGAAAGAACGGCGTCAATGCCCTAAATCTGTATTTTTAGATACTGAATAGATCAGTGGTATCGATTGTAATAACGACGGAGGACTTTGAAATCAAAACAGACTGAAGCTCCCCTGGAAGCAATGGCACAAGAAACTGAACGCAGGAGACGTTGCAGAGTTCCGTCAGACCACGTGACAGAACACCTTGCATTTCGTAACACTTCGATTCCACAAGGGAAATGAGAATTGGCTCCGCAAGGATCAAATTCGTTCAGGGAGATCCACTTTTTACTCTCCGCGGGGGTGTTTCAGCCCCGAGACTCCAGCAAATTAATTTAAAGCTTCCTCCGCTGGATTTTCTTTCCCCTGCGGAACAACATGCAACTTCCACGGGGTTGTTTCAATGTATTCATTGCATGCCAGGCTGCGAAACATTCGACGGGTAATTTAATTGCATTAAAGTGATTTTAATGTGCCAGTACCTCCTACCATACGCGCCGGCTCTGATTACATTAACGTTTGATATATTCATTAAAGTAGACCGAATGATCCTGCAATGGATCGAGTATCTTCCTTCGGATTAAACGCTCTGATACGAATGATCATTACTTGGCAAAATTGCGAACATCATCCCGTTTGTTTGTGATTTATCCAGGAACGTGCCTTGCTCCACTTCCAGTAAAACCGTTTTGATTCGTATTAACGCCGCGCGCGGCAGCTTCGATATTAAAACGGAATCTGTATCGTACAAATAATAACGAAACAGAAAATTTTCAAAGCATCGTTGCTTTCGTTCCGCTTGCTCCTATTTCCCGTGCCGCGTTTTCTTGCGCGAGGCGGAAAGCTGAGAACGTGTGATCATAATGTGGCTTGATAAATGGATCGGAAAACCTTCATAGGAAATACAGTCGTTTTCCGCTACAATCTCAGGGCAAGAACAGGTTATTTTATCCAATTTCAAACAAAACTGGATAATAAACCTTTTTCCGGCGCTTTGTCTCGGACAAACTCAAGTTTGAGGATGCTTGGGGGACAGTTTCGTGCAGTCTCATTCAACCAGGCACGCAGCGCATATTTAAACTCAATTTCCTTGAAAACAAAGGCTTGTATACGGAAAACCTAATTCCACGATTTCGATACACTCCTTTGAGGAGAGCCGCGTTACGTGTACTAAGAATTAAACCAGAAACAAACAGGATGAAGATAAAGGTAAATTGTTTTTCCTGGTCCTAATGCAATAATCAGGAAGTGACCCCACCGTCGACAAGGCTACAAAGGACGGGGTAGAAGAACAGATAGGGGTTAGGTCGAGTTCCCCTGCAAAACGACTCGAGTCGTTTAACAAATTTGTAGAAGCTTCTATTCCCAATTGTACGAAAGTCTCGCGGTGGCGTGCACTCGGACAAAGAAGCGAGGAAATAGCCAAGACCATCGTTCACGATTTGTACACCCTTTTTCGTCGACCGCGCTCCTCTTTTGCACCTTTAAGGCGTTGCATGGCGTAACCGCGAGAGCAGTTAAAAGCATTTGGACGGCCGTTGCACGAGACGGCCAGAAATTCGCGTTAAGAAGCAGGAAAACCGCGTTTTCACGGCAGCCCAGCGGCTCGTGCTGGAGCGAGGGCACGGAAATTTCACGGGTCGACTGAAATATTTATATCCTCGTTTGCCCGGCCAGCACAGCCCAGTGAAATTTTTTATAACACGACCGATGTAAGAAGGACGATACCAAAAGACGCTCGGCTCTCTTCTCCTTTGTGGGAATTTAACGTACACGTTTAAATCTTTTATTCCTCCGGACAACGATTTACCAGCGATGCTATCGAATTCGGGGAATGGTAGCTTCAGGAGAGTAATGGTATCTTTCTCAGCCATGGGATACTGTATTTTTCATGTGAAGGGATGAAAGTCCGTTCTGGGAACAATGCATCTTCGTGTGGTCTGGCTTCTTTATGAGGGATGTTTTTAGTAAGATCTAGTTGCCACGGTTTGTGAGTGATATTAGAAGAATTTCGTGGACGATAATATTGTAGATGGCCGCGGAATGGGACAGTGGAAGTTCCTTTTCTCATTATTCATGTTCATTGTTCTACTGAAATAATTTGCAAAGACGTAGCCCGAAAAATGTGTCAGTATACAGGAAGCTGGGGATAATATGAGTCAGCAACTGTCTACGAATACAATACACGCAATCGATCATCGGCGTTATTAAAAAACACATTGAATAACGCGTTAACCATCGGACAACGATTGATTACTACTAACTAAACGTGTATCATAAATCATATTTTGAATTTTCCAAATTCCCGTCAGAAGGTGGGGCAAGACGGGGTAGTTAAGGTTTGATGATCAATAAAACACAGATTTTCATAATCAACTCATCAATTTTATGTTTAAATCATTCTTCAGTTTAAGACTGAATCAACCTAAGTTTTACATAAAAAATTCAGAAAAAGTCGTTGAGGTAAACGATTAGTTTGAACGTCGAGTTCAAACTTTACACGGATTTTTTTTTTTTTAATTATTTGGAACCATTCTGGAGGGTGTCCCGATGAAACTTCAAAAGTCACATGTTTCACTGATTCGCTGCTCACTGACGGCGCGGCGCCGATAGCGACGCGTCTAACGCGTAGGTACACGTATGCTCAATTTTGATTAGTGCGTTTGTATCACGAGATCCGGGGTGCCCCGTTTTGCCCTCCCCCTGTCTTGCCTCACCTTCCCCTACCGTGGCACGAGTAGTATTTTCAGCATACTCTGACATTTCATACATAAAATTAATTTCGATTCCATGATAGAAATGTCACATACTCGATCGCGTGACATTCAATCGAACGTAAATAGACAATGTGACGTTTTTACGAGCAGCATATGGAAGGACGAAGTGCCACGTAAAATCGACGATAGAAGTAGAACCTTTCTTTTCTTCAACATAGTGGATAACACGCCGGTAAAACTCGTACATCGTGGTATTGTAAGTTTCCCTAGTCATCGAGCCACCAGAGCTATTATATCGCTCGAGTATGGATAAGCTGGTGGTCAGGACACCAGTAATCCAGAAAATACATTGAGATTGCGCGTACTTGCTCGAATTTCCATAGCAAGCTACCAAATAGGACTTACGAGGGACGGGATAACAGGTGTTCGCGAAGTACAGAAGAAAGTTCAGTGAATTAATGTAATCCTGGCGGAATTGGTGTTTAAGCTACTTACTGGAAGCTGATTACACACATTTTAGGGGATCTGCGATAAGCACCTTATGACACATCAAATCTTAATTATTTCCATTGGAATTTGTTACAGAATTACTATCTGGTCACTCGAAGTTTGTAACAAAACTCTGCCAAACACAAAACTTTGTTACAAGAAGTTTGTAACAAAACACTTCCGATTCAGGATAGTGGTTGCAGTTGTTCGGAAAAGCACAAGTCACAGTAGATTTCTACCATATACCAATATTGGCGAATTTATTGTAAGAACGTGGGCACGTATAAGCTGATCCAAATGCAGTATGTGCCTGCATTACGAAACAGGTTCGTAGAACTTGCAGCGAAACGTACGAACGTACAATTTAATTCCCCTGAACGCGACGTTTCGAAGAGCAAAACTGTGCCAGATGTCCCCTAATAGTCATCCCGTATGGGAATTAATGCAGTTTCCGGAAATGGGAAAAAATGAATTTTCGGATAAAGCGAGAATCTCGCAGAGATTAATAATAAAAGTGTTATCCACGAATTGGAAGTAAAACTGCAGCAGAAGCAGCACCGACCTGGAAACAAGAAGCGACGGGAAAATAAGGTGATCGTAGAGGAAGGAAAATAAGATAATCCAAATCCCCCAAGTGGGAGCTCAAGCTCCCAATCGAAGATCGAATCACACAATCGAGTCCAGGGAAGAAAAGAAACCTCCAAATCTCTTCTGGATCGACCCTCGAGTGACTAAAGAACGGGCGAGCTTCGCCAGAATTTTCTTCCGCCAACATCGCGTGGAGCTAATCTGGAAGAATCTTCCTCAAGACTCTAATCGCTCACTTTAATAAGCGGCGAAAATACATTTCTCCCTCCGATCGAACAACACTTCATGTAGGTCAACGACGGAGATCGCTCTGACGAGTACGTCACGTGGATTGAGCTTTTTTAATTGGCTCCAATTAAGCGTGGTAGCGAAGTTCGCGCTCGCGGCCACACATCGATTCAAATTCCTCTAAGTTCTATTGCTTCTGTCGTTCCTTGGTGGTGGTATCTATACTCGTGGGACTTTCACGAACGCATCGGTGGCGAAAAGTTTCTCAGGAAAAATATGATCGGGGTTTTTTGGAAATTCATCTAGGATAAGTGGCATAGAGGCAATCTTATACTTATTAAAGCTTGTAGACGAGCAGAATTTTAAACGCGAATGTAGTTCAACATGTTAAATCACTGTCGATGTAAAAATGTCAGGAGTGAAGGAATGAAGACACGAGTTTCATAACGTTTAATGTGCCCGATCGTTACACGGTGAAGGGAGGGGAGCTGTAACGATTGCACATGTTTGTAAAAATTAGATATCGTCGCGTGTCGAAGGGGAAAGATAATTGACATATTGCATGATTTACGTCACACTGCTCGACAATTTTCTAGATTTCTTTTTTATTGATGCCCGAAGGGAACGATATTTCACGTCGCTACCCCACAGCGACGCAAATACGAATGCTTATTTTTGTCCGGGCACAATAAAGCCCGGAATGGATAATTTGTCTATACGGAAACATCGATATCAATTATCCCCGTTTTCCTTCTGTGTTTCATTAAACGTGTTCGTTACGGAACGAGGGTGGAAGGTCGAACTCGTCGTTTGTATTTCGCGGTATCTTGAGCGGCAGGTTGCTCGTGATATTGATTTATGGCCGCCTGATAATCAAATCCGATCGCAATACGCGCGTTTCGAATCGACGGGAAACGGCGATACTGTTGTTTGAATCAATATGCCGCGCAGCGTTGCGGAAAATAAAATTACGCCGCTTTTTAATCGATCCAAAATGGTAACGTAACCTTCGCGAATGTGGGTGAAAGGAAAACTGACCGTGATACAAAATCGCTGAAGTACCTGTCAGCCTTTTGACGTGCCTTTCTATATAAATTCCATTACCAAACATTGTCTTTCCACAAAGTGCTCAAGTATAAAGAGAATTAGATACTATTGAACCAGAATTTCTATTCAATCAAGCTCGCCAAACAATGACTCTCAGTATCGATTTAGGAGCCTAATGAATATCTCAACGGTCGTAAATCGAGTTTCCTTGAGTGCACGAAGGAACAAATGGCCATCATCAAGGTGAGCTGTGAATGTCTCACGGAATCCCATGTGCCGGGTCGGAGTATTTCCGATGGTATCGATCGTCCAATAATTGACTTTTTCATTTTTCCAACTATCATTCGCGAGCCTGAACCGATCGATCATCGATCGACCAGCAAACGAGAGAAGTTTTCGAGCGCCCTATCCCATCCGAGCGACTAAGGTGCTCTCTCCGGGGGATATAAATAATTCAAAGTTGTTGCCTGTTGATTGGCCTAATTATTGGCAGTTCAATGGTGCTGGGAAACGGTTTCTTTCCCTCGTCGTTGTTAAACCGTGGAAAATCCTTTCTTCGGAGGAGGGGGCGTATAAAATCGCCCGTTTAAAGTATCCCACGATTAAAGGAGAGTTTGCTCCGCGGAGCGAAAACACGGAACGTCCATTCGCCGCGAAGAAAGTTTGCAACGCTATGTTACGGGATTGAAATGACCGCGGGGCGCGTACGCTGTCACGGTTCTTACATTCGAAACGCTGTCAGACTTTTGTGTTGCGCGCCGCTTGAAATGTGCCAGGACCTGCCCGTGATAAAGCAAATTACGCGGCGCGTTGAATGAGGACTTAACCGGAGCACAATGCCGGACGTCCGGCCAGGGAATTTAAAATCGACGAGCATTTTCCCGTGAATTCACTCGGAAGGTGAAGCATCCCAGGGGGTTCCATCCCCCGAAATTACCTTAAGCTGGGTACGTCCGGTCTTCCTGCTGGAGATTAAGCTCATAAACAACGTGTGCAACGATGTAGTCACGCGACGGAAAGCGTTCGGACAAAGCACTACTGGCGGAATTGTTATTTTAGGAATTACAGACCGCTTGAGCTGGGTGATTTAATAAATTTCAAACCGTCCATGGCGATAGCATCTATTAATTACACAAAAATGTTGGCAATGATCTGTAGGCGAAGGTCATCGATAAAATAGGGCTTCATCGACGTACCTTAAACGAAATGTAATCCGATAATACCACGTGGATTTGCGAATGAAAATTCAATCGGGAATGTAGAATACAGAGTGTTTAATCTGCTGAGTGTGCATTCACTGCGTTCGCGTGGTAGATATAGAATGAAAATTTTAGGAAATTTGATTACAGTCTTTGTAGTTTTATATTGGTCACAGAATTCTATGTACAGCCGGCTAGCAATATCAGGTAGCAGCGGAGTAAAAGTTTGAGTAACTGGGCTTAAGAGTTGAAGGTGTAAGCTTGGAGCACGTCCTGTAAATAGAGTACAGTCTATGTTTTCCTCTTTTTAAATAACTTCTGCTCTTCTGGGATCCTGAATTACTTCAGGTTCCCTCTGCAAGGGATTCTTTAGTCTTTCCTTTTTGCTTTCACGGTAACCAACTACTAAAACCGTATTCTATTTAAAGAATGCAAAGTAACTTTAACTATCAGAATGCAAGAAAATGTCAGCTTTAACTAGAGATAATTTATTTCCAAGCGACGGTAATTAAAATTAGAGTATTAATCATACAACGCGGCATGCACATTTCCCGCTAAAATTGTACTTCTCCTTCGAGCTAATTTTATTGCGTCCAATAATTTCTCTATGGGATGGTGGCTTATCGTTGGTTGATTAAAAAAATCTATACCTCGTGAATTCACCTGCAAACTTATTAAGATTCATATTTTATACAATTTATGAAGATTAATGTACGGTCTAGGACAGGTATACACTAATTATTATCATGAAAAAACTCATTCACTGTCTGCCAGCAGAATGTCTCATAATTCCACTTTAAAGCTGCATGAATAAATGAAATGCACAGTATGCATCTCCTACATCGAGGGACATACATATGTATACTAGAAACCAGTGGGTCACATGCATAGTAAAAGCTCAGAAAAATTTCACTCAGTTACGGCACTACGAAGACCAACGTCAATAAATTTTTTATCTTGGTAGCTGAATACATAATGATCTAATAAAGTTTATCGTTCTATGAATTTTATGTATTTAATATTACACTCGAAATACCACAAACCTAAAACTGACCGTAAAACAATATTTCAATCTAAAATTGTGGTTTTCGTTTTGATATCTTACCATCCCACTATTTGCATAGAAACTTCTCGTTTTTGAAATTCATTTGCAATTCTAAAGCCCCAGCCCTCTACTCCAACTGGTTTGTTTGTATCTTACAGACTAGTCAATATAAAAAAGACAGCATCCTGCACAACACAATCCTCGCGTAGACACAACTGGCTTGTCTCGCAGCGACAGGAAAATCGAGCTTCGTGAAGCAGTTTGATTCTATCTAGAAAGTTCGCGCCAGAATTTCCTCGAAAAAGAGGACCACGTTCCCAGAAACTTTCCGGCGAAGGTAGTTGTCAAAATGTTCTTGCGACATCATTTAATCTTCAGGAGTCTTTCAAATACACCAGGGACGGTCTGCTCCATCACTAGGCTGTCTTAATAAGCTCGAATTCCTCACAAAGTGTCCTGGAGTATCCTCTTAACGACAAGTGAAATCGGGCAATTTTAATCAGACACTCGTGCTTCCGAGTACCCCGTCAAACTGTCTCGAAAACTTTGCAACAACTTCTCGATATTGTAACTAGTTGCCTACAGTTGGAACAAAGTGAAGTGAACGTACAAGACTACATACATATTTAATGACATTACATAAACATCGTCTACAGTTCCTTTGCGAACATTTACAGATATACAGTCTCTGTCTGTTAACAGGAAACTTATAAGTTAATTACTTTTATTCCAACCGTAGTATGCGTCCAATACTAACAGCCGTAACGCCCCTTCTGCCATTTAACAAAGCCTGATTTTTGCCGTTACACCGAACCCATTAATTAATTGCCCATTTCGCAATTGGCTCGCGACGACGTCAAAATGACAAAATCCCGCCATATGCGCAGGTAATTAAACAGAGCATCAAATAACGAGCTGACACGACATTTTCACCGAGAATCGCCTCGTTTGTCAGCATTTCGAAAAATCGTTTCCGGGATCACGATCCGAGCGCGCAAATCACGGCCGGTGCTGATCGAAAGCGATAACGTTCGCGGAACGATGGCGAGGAAAATGAGCGAGTTTCACGGTGCAATAAATGAATGGAGTTAGAGGATTGGTGAGTGGCGAGAAAAAAGGGGGCAATTGAAAGAAACAACAACAAGAACCGAGAGAAAAGAGAGTAGTCTTTAATGAGGCCACTTTCCGTAATTAGAGTGCACCCTTTCGTATTAATCTCGATTAAACGGCCTTGGCATTAAATTGTATACCCGGTAGAAGGGGATGCTAACGTCTTCGCCCAAGTTCACTTGAATCTTGATCACGAGACCGAGGTCGTGTCTGAATTCATTGATGAATAATATATTCTATACCTACTTAATGCAGTAACCCCAACCAACCACCCACTTTACTATGCATCTAATCATGCAAAAAGGCAGCGAGTCGTTAGTGCCTCCTTCAGAAGCTTTCTCACCAATCAACCCTCTGGCCCTTCATCGAAATCCATCACTTCCGATACCACCCCGAAAACGTAGAACGGACGACAGAATCGTCATCCGTCTCAATTCATCAACGTCGGAAAGAATTAAAGTGCAGCTTTCCTCGCCATGCACAATCCTCGCGATGTAATTTCCCTGATGTCACCCGTGGACAGCGGCAACGGCAGGCGCGACGAAAATGGCTAAAAGCGCAAACACACTCCCCAGACCAGCTATCTCCAGTGGCTGACAATTACGTTTAATGCACGACACAAGCTGCCGTTCATCGTCGCTTTGTCCGCGTAATACCGCACAGGGACGTGCACGGTGTCGCTAACGCACGATAAGCTAGATAAAATAGTCAATCGATAAAATGAACGAGGAGCTTCCCTTTCCCTTTCGTCATTTTTTTTTCACTACCGCTCATTTTTCGTCGCTGACGGGCATCGAAGTGGCAACGCGAAATGAATAATAGAACGCCGAGAGAGGCCCGGAGAGGATCGCTAGATTTGCACGAGGGAATGTTTGCAGTGACGGGGCAAACACACAGCGGATCTCAGCGTCGAACAAACTCAAATTCGGAGGATTCTGTTTTTGTCACTCGTTCGCTGACCTCCGCTTTCATCGAACGATTCGAGCCCTTCCCGCCCACCCACTCGCCCCCACGGGCTGGGTTTTCGATGGTACGCGAACTCACACTGTTGTTTGGTATTTCAGTTTTTCCTCTTCCAGCAGTGTTTGAGTTCCGCCCGGATTGTTTTTTGAAGTTAAATCTGAAGCTTTGTTTTATCGTGTAATCGACGGTTCCGAGCTTTAACTATGTTCGTTACTCTATTCCCAGAGTATTGATCAACTGCGGGTGAGAAACAGATTTCGGAAGATTATTATCGTATAACCGGGCTAAATTCGAGCGGGTATATAGACGTTGAACGGGCTTCACGTGACACGATAGCGAAGGGAAGTATAATGGGAATGTGTGTAACAAAGAGGCTGGTCACGAAGAATTGTTGACACGCGACAGCGGCGAAATTGACTTTCATAATTAACGCCAGCCATCCGTAATTTGGGTTGCGGGACGAAATAATGGAGTATGGTCGCGGAACCGAGAAATTGTTTACACTCGTTACCTGGAATACCGAGAAGGAAAGTATATTGGAGCCACCGCACACTACGGCAGCGTAAGGAGGGTTTGCATCATTAATCAGCAGAATCGATGATATCCGCTGGTATAGATATGTATTTATGTTATCATTAAAATATTCAAAGCGCCGTGCATCGAAATGGTCATTTTGAAATGACACGAAGGAACCGCATTATGACAGTCTAATAAAAAATTCACCGCGTATTCATTTCGCTGTGCAGACATCGAATGGGGTCCATGAAAACGTTATCTAACGAATTTATATCCGTCCGCGTTATCTGTAAGCTACGAAATTCCAATGTATGAAACACCAATATGTAAGTACAATTAATTGGACCATCCTCACATATTCTCCTCGAGCTATCACAGAATAAAAATTCATTTCAATCGATTCAATCCTCGAATACTGTGAATCCGATTGGACGCCCTAAATTCTGTTAAACTCGGGGCAAGCAATTCAGGTATTAAAATTGTAATTGCGCGGAGGATAAGGGTGCCTGGCAGTCAGAAAATGCGAAGTAGAAGAGCCCCATTCTTTTCCAAGAAATTACCTGCTTCAGCCTCGTAAGGTCCCTCAAACTGCCCATTCAATTACGACCCAAAGCGTTTGCCTCGAATCGCCTTGACGCTGTTCGATGGAAAGCCCCCCACAAGCACGCTTCAAATCTGAGCCGAGCAACAACCCCGAATCACTTCATCTTGAATCCAGCTCGCCCCAATGTTTAGTGAAAGGTGAATGGATATCGTGGAGTAGGCAAGAAACTCGCGATCAAAGAACATTCGTGGCGATCCCGAGCCCAGCGTCGAGGCGACTCAACGCGTGCAAAGGTGGAATATGCTTCTTCCCTTCGACGGGAGCTGAATAAAATGCGCAGAGGGACCGCGCGGCGATTCCGCGCGATCGGCGTCGCGATAAATCTATCGTCGTTCCGGAGTTACACGCCGCGGAATTGACGTTGCTGAGGGGAATTGAGATTAACGAGGGCCGATAACAAATGGGGTTTGGCGGCGGCGAAGTTCAAATCAGGTGAGAGACAGACTCCCAGGGAGGGAACGCGGGGGTGGGCGCCGAGTGTCGCGGAGAAAGGGAGAAAGGAGCAGCCGGGCGAGCGTCGAAAAAGAAAGAAAGAGGAAGACGGATAGCGACGGAGACACGAACTCCAAAGAGACGGGGAAGATAAAAGTGGAAAAAGCGGAGGAAAAATTTCAGAGAGAGTTTCCTGAATGGGGGAGAGGCTGAGTGAAAAGGTGGACAATGTGGACCAGGTGAAAAGTGGTGAAAAAGAGATGGAAAAAGGCGGAGCGTGCATAAACTTTGAGAGGAGAGGAGAATAGGAAACAAAGGGTGACAGAACGGGGACATAAAATACAGTTTGTGAAACGTGGATTTTATTGGAGCTTATTCAAGTTGAATAGAAATTGACTGTGATGCAGAAGATCGTGCGTGTAGCGGTGCACTGGTATAGATTCTATTCGTATCACTATAGGTAACAGGGCAGATACCCAGAACGGAGGGTAAATGAACAAATTTACAGAAGTATTAACAGGGCAACCTGGCCAGGTGAGTGTAAACCAGGACACAGCGCAATTAGCACTGCTAATGTGTGACATTGCGCAAATGTCGCGCGTCGAATGATTCGAGTCAACATATCAGGTGGAAATGGCAGGCACGATAATAACGTGTACAAAACCAGGCCGATGACGCACAGTGTTCAATGTAATATACAAAAATCAAGAATCTGAAGTATTTGATCCATAAATTCTTGTATCTTAAAATGTTAATGAAGGAACGTAGGTTTTAATGCTTCTTATAACTTTTGCTGAATTTACCAATTTGTTGTAAAAAAATGGCACTAGAAATTTATTCCCAATCTCGGTGTATTTTTTCAAACACGTGCCATTGGCGGAATGTTTATGCTTCTCATTTGATTTTCAGAAGTTCTGTTTAATACTGCCATACCTTTGTCACGTCCCGGGTGGAGGTCTTTGGGGGACAATGACACTGTGGGGGTTTTTGAACACAGGCGAGGATCTGAAATCCTGCACACTGCGAGTTGAGGGAGGTTAGGCGAGGATCTGGAATCCTGCACACTGGGGTAAAGGGAATTTAGGCGAGGATCTTGAATCCTACACACTGGGGTAGAAGGAATTTAGGCGAGGATCTTAAATCCTGCACACTGGGGTCGAAGGAGGCTAGGCGAGGATCTTAAATCCTGCACACTGGGGTCGAAGGAGGGTAGGCGAGGATCTTGAATCCTGCACACTGGGGTCGAAGGAGGGTAGGCGAGGATCTTGAATCCTGCACACTGGGGTAAAAGGAGGTTAGGCGAGGATCTTGAATCCTGCACACTGGGGTAAAAGGAGGCTAGGCGAGGATCTTGAATCCTGCACACTGGGGTAAAAGGAGGTTAGGCGAGGATCTTGAATCCTGCACACTGGGGTAAAAGGAGGTTAGGCGAGGATCTTGAATCCTGCACACTGGGGTAAAAGGAGGTTAGGCGAGGATCTTGAATCCTACACACTGAGGTCGAGGGAATCTAGGCGAGGATCTTGAATCCTGCACGCTGAGCGACCAAGGAGGGTTTAAATAGTGAAATTGTACCCAATGAACACCCGTTAGACCCTTGTGGGTTTTTATACCGGTTCGATAATAGGATTTACCGCTGCATATACATAAGAAGTCACTCGTAATGGTTCCGCGAAATCCGTCTAGGCATACGTCGGTACGTGGCCCGTGCAGAAGAACGTTTGTAAACACTGTAAGAACACTCGCTCGCGAACCGAGATCAGCTGTTGCAGCAGTTCGTTACGTTTGGGATCTTCGTTGCCGAAGGATTAACACAATAACTTCACGATGGATTTAAATGGTTGTTTATTCTGGTTAACCAAGTACGTTATCATGCACTGCGTTAATAGTGCAGTAGCGATGATCGTTGGCGTATGACATTTATAAATGTATATAAAATAAAATGTTTATAGATGGACATGCGATACAGTAAAAGATGATAATATAGTATGAAATAAGCAAATAAGAATAATAATATGAATTGCAATAAGCGTTAACAATACAGGATGTTATAAGGTGCTAAGCGTTAGCAAAAATAATAATACAAAGCAATGAGTAATAGTATGAAATAAGCAAATAAGAATAATAATATAAAATGTTATAAATGAAGATGATATGCCGTTAAACAATATGGTAATAGTAATAGCTTACAGGAATAGTTGTAGAATGATTCGTTGATCACTGATTTTAACTTTAGTAATACTTATTGTTGAGTATAAAAGGCTTCTGTAGGAGAGTTTCCGTAGAAGAGTTTTCGTATAAGAGTTTCGTATAAAGCTTCCGTAGGAGAGTTTCCGTAGAAGAGGACGAGGACCTCTTGGGTCCTCGTATTTATGTAAAATCAAAAGATTGTTAGGGGCGAAGGGCGGTTGCGGTATGCAACCTTGACCTATTTCGGCACGTGTCGCAGTACAGGTTATTAATAGATTTGGTCTTCCGGGGTTTTTATATGGCCTTGTAATGAATATTTGTCGTTAAGACTTCCGGGGTTCTTTTGCATAGAGTTTTGAAAGGGGATACTCAACCCATTGGATGGACTGTGGGTGGTTTGATTAGAGATTAGGAAAAGGGGTAATGACTTCTTTGGTCATGGGGAGGTTGTGAGACGTGGTCTCGATTTAAGAGGGGTTTTTAGGGACGAGGGACTTGTATTTATTAGATTTGGAGTGATGTGGTCGTGCCACGTAAGGTTAAGAGTGGATTTGGGGGTCGTCGTTGACCATCTTGAGATGGGGACCGCTAAGGTACATCGCCAAGGAGATCAGGGGTTTGGGGAAAGGGTAAGGCTTGATTCTGGAAGACTTTGGTGGAATGAGTTTATGGAGGACTTGTACTGTTACTGCGCGAAAAATAGTGGGACGTCACACCTCCCCCCTCATGGGAAGAAATGCATGCATTTCTTAACATTAGGGTGTGTGGTGGAGAAAAGAAAAAAACAGAATTTAGGGCCTATTTGGCAAAAATATAAAAATAAAATTAAAACTGACTTCTCCAACGGGAGTTTATGGATTATTTTACAAGGGAACTATGTACAGGAATTTGGGAATTATTTACAGGGATCTATGTACAGGGAATAGAAAGGATTTTGGGAACTATTTACAAGGATTAGTGAGGAGTAGGATTTAAGGGGGATAGGAATAGGAAAGGTTTTGGAAAGTGTCGTCGTCCAGGAGGAGGGTGAGGTCCTGACCACTCTGATAGAGGTCATCGAACCATTTTAAAAACTCGGGCGTCAGCTGTTCGTGGTCGGGGACCTTTGTGGCTGACCCCGTGTCCAAAATCTCCACCACTCCTGGCCAAGGTGGGATAGTGGGAGTGTTTGGATGGGAAGGTGTGGGGGTGAGCACCCTTTCGTCGTTAGGGTCTTGGGGAGGGCAGTGTGGGAGCAGGGGGGTGGTTGCCTCCTGCATCCCGTCCTCGTCTATTGTTGAGGTGGCGGGGGAGTCATCAATGATGATGTTTTCACCCATGGCGGCTCCTTGTAGGGTGACCGTGGAGGTGATCTTTGGGAGGAGGGGCGATAAGCTCCTTCCTTCCCTTGTCGCCTTCCGGCGCAGCCACCTCATGTGGGCGAGCCTTCCCTCGGTGCCAGGTCGTGTCCGCCTAGGCACGTCGGGGTGGGTGGCCCTCTTATGTGGCATCTGTGCGTTATTTCGAGATAACGATCTAGGATAGTATGAATTAGTACATTTATTCTGTGAGGGGCTGTCAACTGGGGTTTTCACGCATGCGACCAAGACGCGCTTTATTGGCGTGTATGATTTTAGTTTTACCCTTCCACGTTATCCTTAGATTTTGGGAAGGTATAACCTCTAATATCGTGTGGGGACCGGAGTACTGGTCTCCAAACTTTCCTTTTCGCGGTTCTATTAATACGAATATGGGGTCACCTGGTTTGAAGGTCTCTTCGTGTATGTGTCTATCGTAATATTTTTTGTATCTTTGCTTAGCTTGATTTAAATTTTCGGCTGCGGCGGTTTGTAATTCTTGCACCCTAGCGTTTAGTTTCGAAAGGTAACGATTGTATGTTTCGTTTTCGAAATCCTCTGGTACCGGATTCCGACTGGGTACCCGGGCTATTTTCCCGAATACTAACTCGTGTGGAGTATACCCTGTGCCTTCGTGAACACTGGTATTGTAAGAAAACGCGGCCATGTCGGTCCATTCGTCCCAGTCACTGTGTCTATTAATGAACATTTTTAAATACTCGGTTAAGACGAGATGTGATCGTTCTAATGAACCGTTAGTTTGTGGGTGAAAGGCTGTGGTTCGCACTTGTTCGATTTTAAATTTTTTCGCGATAGCTTTCATAAAATTACCAGTAAAATTTGCTCCTTGGTCCGTGAGAATAGCTCTAGGAGCTCCGAATTGGCAGATAAATCGTTTTATAAAGGCATCTGCAATTTTCGTAGCAATGGATTGCTTAAGGGGTTCGCACACGAAGTATTTAGTCAGTAGGTCTTGCATGGTTAGTATGTAGGTATTTCCTTCTCTTGTAGTAGGTAGGGGTCCCACTATATCCAATGCAACTTTATCAAAGGCGCGTCCAGGCGTGTCGGTAAGGATCATCGGTTGCCTGGTCTTAACGCGTACGAGTTTCTTCCGTTGACAGTCCGTGCAGCTTCGTATGTAGTCTTCCACGGCTTTCTTCATGCCTTTCCAAAAATAGCTGTGACGAATTCGATTGTACGTCTTTGTTACTCCTTTATGTCCAGCCAAAGCGGACGCATGGTTTTCTATAATTATGTTTCGTCGTTCCGATTCTTCGGGGATTCGGACTATTTGTAAACATATGGTGACACTAATGTCTTCTTCGTTGACGGCTTCGAGAATATCCATAATGATATCCTGCCAGTTTAGTTGATCGATACTTGCCGTTTTAGCTATGCTGAACGAAAATATTAGGAGTTCGCGTATTACGTCCCTAAAAGAGGAGAGAACCTTGTTCCAAGTCGTCGTAGTTATTGGAGTATTATGGGTTTCTTTGATAACTAGTCCTATAAAAATTTGTCCCTTAATATAAGTTACGTGGGCCTTGCCCACGGTGAGTTCGCCTGATGTTATTGAAATCCCTGTTTCTTGCAACTGTTTGGCTCCGTCGTCGCAACCTCTTCCGTCGGCACTTAGGAAGAAAACAAGTGTTTCCTTTCGTAGAGACAATGGGTCGCGACTGATTGACGGTGTTATTTTAATATCTCGACCAGGCCTTACTTCGTATGCCTCTTCGAGGTGATTATCCGGCTCCGTTATTTCTGCTTCTGAGTCTGTTGTCGATTCGTTTGATGCTATGGATTCCACGTCAGAGTCGTCGTCTTCTGGTTCCTGCGGTGCTGGAGATCGTGGGGGTGAAATAATTTGGTAAGGCGTGTCTATTAGTTCTTTTTCTTCTTCCTGGTCCATTTCCTCTTCGCTACTCATCGGTTCCGGCGGAACTATTGTAGGTGTCGGGGTGTTACGTGCTTTTCTGCTTGGTTGAATCCTCGTAGGCGCCTTCCTTGGGCGGGTTTTCCATGTGGGTTTTGTCGCCAAAGTGGGTATTTTAGTGGCCCGAGGCCTCCCTGGCCCTCGTTTAGGCGGGGGTTGGTCTTCCCAGTCGTCATCGGCTACCTCTCGTGGTCGTATAGGATATGTTTCCACTGCAGGGGGATTACGGGATAGTGCGTCAGCAAGTTTATTGCTCTTTCCCGGTTGATAACAGATTTCGTAATCGTACTCTGACAACTTTAATCGCCACCTAACGAGGCGCGATGTTGGGTCCTTTACTTTATGCAGCCAAATTAAAGGCCGATGGTCAGTGTATAAAATAAATTTCTTCCCGTAAAGGTATGGTCGGAAATATCTAACACAATAAACAATCGCTAGGAGTTCCTTTTCGATTGTTGAATAATTGGTTTCCGCTTTATTTAGGAGGCGGGACGCGTAAGCAATCGGTAGTTCCTTTTCAGCTACATTTTGACTCAATATCCCTCCTATAGCGTAATCGGAGGCGTCCGTAGTAACATGGAATTCTAACTCGAAATTTGGGTATTGCAGGATAGGTTCTTCCTGCAGAGCTGACCTTAGGAGGTCGAAAGCTTTTTGCTGGGACGGTCCCCAGTCAAAGGCTGTGTCCTTTTTCAATAATGAGGTCAAAGGGCGAGCAGTTTTGGAGAAGTCTGGGATAAATCGTCGATAATATCCGGTTAATCCAAGGAACTCTTTAATACCCTTTTGCGTGCGAGGTGCTGGGTAGTCTCGGACGGCTTGAATTTTCTGTCGGTCCGGTTTTACCCCTTCCTCGGTGATTACGTGACCTAAATATGCAACTTCCTTATGTAGGAACTTGCATTTTGAAGGTTGGAGTTTAAGATTCGCCTCTCGCAGGCGGTAGGCGAGCTTTTTAAATTTGATTAAATGCTCGGTGAGTGAACTTGAATAGAGGACGATATCGTCCAAGTATACGAACATTTCGGTGCCCTGTAACCCTGTAAGGGTGTGGTCCATTAGGCGTTGGAAAGTGGCAGGTGCGTTTCGAAGTCCGAACGGCATCCTTACGAATTCATAGTGTCCATAGGGTGTAGAAAAGGCAGTTTTTGGCGCGTCTTCCGGCTTCATAGGGATTTGATGGAATCCTGAAGCGAGGTCGAATACGGAGAAGTACTTAGCTCCTCCTAACTGGTCCAATATCTCGTTGATATTTGGGAGCGGGTACGCGTCGGGAACGGTCAGCTTATTTAACTCCCTAAAATCGATCACCACTCGCCACAAGGGTTCACCATCGGGTCCTGGCTTCTTTGGAACAATCCAGATGGGTGAATTGTAGGGAGATAGCGACGGTTTGATTATTTCGTTTTCCAGTAGCTTGCGTACCTGATTGTCGATTTCTTTCTTGTGTATTGGAGGGAAACGGTACTGTTTCGTATTAACTGGCGTGGGATCCGTTGTTTGGATCCCGTGCTGAATGGCGTTTGTATGACCTAGCTTCTCGTCTGGTAGATGGAAGAGGTCGTGATTTTGCCTTACAATTTCTTGGACGTGGCGTTCCTCTTCTGGATTCATGTGTTCCATAGAAATTGCGTTCTGTATTCGTCTCACTCTCGAAGGAGTTTCTTCAGAATTCTCCAGTACTTCCGTAACAATTTTTGCTGTAAGAGACTCAGGGGATTTTGGGGGAAGGATTATTTTGGCGTAATGCGTAGGGGGCGAGAGTGAGTGCACCTTAACGGGTGTCTCGAGATCGCGGATCGACGGATCCGGGGATAAGAGGGACTTGTTTTTTATTAGGGGGTGGATGGGAGTGATGCCTATAGGCATGGTAGTCTCTTTTGTGCATTTATGTTTATGTTCCGGAATCACTTGGTCGAAGTCTTCTAACTCCAGAGTGGGTATTGCGATGGTGATGTCCGTTTCGTTGGTGTTTACCATTTGTAGATACGCTTTGCCGTCTTGGTTACGGACAAGGGCATTACCGGCGTGTATTCCCGCGCCCAAGTTTAGCCGGGGCAAGTATCCTTCCTCTATGTTTGGGTTAGATACGTGCACGAGAGGGCCGGGGTATCCGTCAGGGATTTCCACCAAGTCAAAAAAAAAAAAAAAAAAAAAAAAAAAAAAAAAAAAAAAAAAAAAAAAAAAGATACGTGCACGAAAGAAGTGACCTTTGATCTTGCGGGTAGAATGACTTGATCCTCGTTTACGAATGGGATAGTGTTTCCCTGAATATCCAACTGCTTATTGAGGTAGTTGATGGTCGCATTCCTCTTTATTAAGAATTCGGCCCCTAATATCCCTTGCGGTTTTATTGGAAAGTTGTTACTAACTACGTGGAACGTGGCATCGTCGCCCAAAAGGTTTACTTTGATTGTTCCGAGAGTGGGGACAGGGTCCGGCGAGATCCCCTTAAGTAGTAGTTTATTCTTCCTGTCGACGTCTTGAATTCGTCTTACGGCTTGCACTTTCAATAAATTTACTTCAGCCCCGGTGTCTATCATAAATTCTTGTGCATCTTCGAGGTCTGGGGAGTTAATTATTACTGACGGGGCCTTGGTTACTGGATTCACCTGTGCGGTGGCGATTTCGTTTTTTGTACGCTTTATTCCTTCAGTATTCTTATCGGACGCGCTCCCGCTTGGCCCGCTCCACGGTACGCATCCATATTTGTCCGTGGGGGCAGGGCGTTTCCCGAATTTGTTTCTTGGAAGGTTCCAGGATTTCTCGCGGTATAATTATACATGCGCTTCCTACATTCAGAGATGAGGTGTCCGGGCTTCCTACAATACCCACAGATTCGTAATTCGGTAGGTCTTAGGGGTGGAGGTCGCGTCTTATCCCAATAGGGGAGCAGTGGATTCGGTGTTTGGTTCCTGTATCCCGCTGCAGGATTTGGGGATTGTCTCTCATATGCTTGGGTCATCGGACCTTGACTGTTGCGACATGTCCGTGCGTCGTGACCGGTTTTATTGCAGAGTTGGCATATTAGCTTTGGGGTCTTCTGTTCGGCGAATCTAAGGCGGTCCCTTTCAATCTTTTTGTCTACAAGGACGGCTAAATTGAACGCTTCCTCGAGCGTCGCGAAAGAGTGTAGCAATAGTCTTGAGCTTACATGGGGGGGAAGGCCATCGATGAATGAATCCAGAGTTAGTCGATCTAGGTCCTGAGGGCGATTTCGTGCGAAGTCGCGGTAATATTCCCTGTCCTCTTCTAAAATGGCGAATCGGAGATCTTTGACACGCGAAATATATTCCAATATGTGTTCGTTGGGTCCTTTAATAACGTTTGCGAGTTCCCCGCGATAGTGGTCTGACGTTTTTGCAGGGGAGAATATAGTTTTTAACTGCCTAATTAAGCCATTGACGGAGTCGAAGACCCTATCCTCTACGGCCAAGCATGCGTGGTCTTGCAGCTTGTTTCGCAATACCCTCGCCAGCTGGGGTTCGGCTTGCGGGGGAACCAGAGCCTTAGCCCTGTTGCAGGCTCTCGCGAATTGTTCGACGGATATGTTGTGTCCATTAAAAGTTGGGACCGTTTCTATAGCGTCTCTTAGCGTGATCTGGGGCGTTGGGCCATGGTCCGGGATATGGTTACAATGGGGTACTTCCGGAACGTGGTTACGATTTAATACCGATTTCCTGTCAAAACGGGAGGAACCCGGCGTGGCAAAATTATTCGCGGATGGCGGGGGTGCAAGAAGTTTCTCCATCATGTTCTCGATGTTTCGTACTTTGTCGGAAAGACCTTCCCACGAATGGTTGCCCGAATTGGTATTCGCGTCCGAATGCATATTGGGTTCGGCAAAGTTCGCGTGCAAGCTTTCGATTACCGCTCCCTTTTGTTTTAATATTTGTACCCTTTCCAATAATTCGGTCGTCGCGGTATCTATGAGGTTATTATTTTGGCCCGCGTCTTGGTCTATTACGTGAGGGTCGCCAGCGTCACCGTATTCAGACATACTGTTGTTTATACTATTTAAGGGTTTTTTTTTATTTTGGGTGCCTGACAGCCGTTATTTAAAGTCTACCGAGCTCTCTACCCGGGTAATTAGTGTCGAACCTAGCACGGTTTTTACTTATTCGACGATCACTTTCTGTGCACACGACGCGTAATTTGAACAACAGGTTTTTACAGCGAGGGCATTCGGGAAATGTATCGTTTGGTTGGTGGTAATGCACCTGGTATATCTCGTCTACTTCTACAGGGTCCGAATCAAAACAGTTAAGGCAAATATTCTTGCCCTCCGTGGTCGTTGCTACGCCCCCCGAAACACAAATTGATGCGTTTGAATTCGACAAGACGCCCGGCAGCCTGCGACTCGGATAGTATAGTGTGTCCCGACGTTGATGCCGATCGCACATAGTAAATATCGGGTCCTTAGTCGGAGGGTCTACTTTGGTTAGAAGCGAGTGAACGTCCTACCTTGGGCGACTAAAATTATGTCGTGGCAGGTTTTGTTATTTAGAAGTCTGAGGTTTCAAAACGCGGGTACTCGTTGTCGAATTGGTCGTAACTCCTATTTGAAAGGAGGTACCACTCGGTACACTCGGCACAATTATTCGCTGGGCGCGTTTGGAGTAACCCTGTGTTGCAACGAGGGCAACTACCGAAATTATATGGCGTTTGGCAATAATGGATTTTATATACTGTCACCGTTTTTGTGGGGTCTCTCTGGGAGCAACTCAGACAAATATCGTCGCCCTCGTAAGTCGTTGCTATTGTTCCGGTGATGCAGATCATCCACTGCATGTATGCAGTTAGGCTCTGTAATCTACGGCTACGATATGATGCTTCGCACTGATTAGGATGGTTAATACACATGCTAATGTAGGGACCTTGTGGGTACCGTGTCAGAAAACCTATTTCTTATCAACGGTAGACGAAGATCCCACCGCTGTCACCAATTTTATGTCACGTCCCGGGTGGAGGTCTTTGGGGGACAATGACACTGTGGGGGTTTTTGAACACAGGCGAGGATCTGAAATCCTGCACACTGCGAGTTGAGGGAGGTTAGGCGAGGATCTGGAATCCTGCACACTGGGGTAAAGGGAATTTAGGCGAGGATCTTGAATCCTACACACTGGGGTAGAAGGAATTTAGGCGAGGATCTTAAATCCTGCACACTGGGGTCGAAGGAGGCTAGGCGAGGATCTTAAATCCTGCACACTGGGGTCGAAGGAGGGTAGGCGAGGATCTTGAATCCTGCACACTGGGGTCGAAGGAGGGTAGGCGAGGATCTTGAATCCTGCACACTGGGGTAAAAGGAGGTTAGGCGAGGATCTTGAATCCTGCACACTGGGGTAAAAGGAGGCTAGGCGAGGATCTTGAATCCTGCACACTGGGGTAAAAGGAGGTTAGGCGAGGATCTTGAATCCTGCACACTGGGGTAAAAGGAGGTTAGGCGAGGATCTTGAATCCTGCACACTGGGGTAAAAGGAGGTTAGGCGAGGATCTTGAATCCTACACACTGAGGTCGAGGGAATCTAGGCGAGGATCTTGAATCCTGCACGCTGAGCGACCAAGGAGGGTTTAAATAGTGAAATTGTACCCAATGAACACCCGTTAGACCCTTGTGGGTTTTTATACCGGTTCGATAATAGGATTTACCGCTGCATATACATAAGAAGTCACTCGTAATGGTTCCGCGAAATCCGTCTAGGCATACGTCGGTACGTGGCCCGTGCAGAAGAACGTTTGTAAACACTGTAAGAACACTCGCTCGCGAACCGAGATCAGCTGTTGCAGCAGTTCGTTACGTTTGGGATCTTCGTTGCCGAAGGATTAACACAATAACTTCACGATGGATTTAAATGGTTGTTTATTCTGGTTAACCAAGTACGTTATCATGCACTGCGTTAATAGTGCAGTAGCGATGATCGTTGGCGTATGACATTTATAAATGTATATAAAATAAAATGTTTATAGATGGACATGCGATACAGTAAAAGATGATAATATAGTATGAAATAAGCAAATAAGAATAATAATATGAATTGCAATAAGCGTTAACAATACAGGATGTTATAAGGTGCTAAGCGTTAGCAAAAATAATAATACAAAGCAATGAGTAATAGTATGAAATAAGCAAATAAGAATAATAATATAAAATGTTATAAATGAAGATGATATGCCGTTAAACAATATGGTAATAGTAATAGCTTACAGGAATAGTTGTAGAATGATTCGTTGATCACTGATTTTAACTTTAGTAATACTTATTGTTGAGTATAAAAGGCTTCTGTAGGAGAGTTTCCGTAGAAGAGTTTTCGTATAAGAGTTTCGTATAAAGCTTCCGTAGGAGAGTTTCCGTAGAAGAGGACGAGGACCTCTTGGGTCCTCGTATTTATGTAAAATCAAAAGATTGTTAGGGGCGAAGGGCGGTTGCGGTATGCAACCTTGACCTATTTCGGCACGTGTCGCAGTACAGGTTATTAATAGATTTGGTCTTCCGGGGTTTTTATATGGCCTTGTAATGAATATTTGTCGTTAAGACTTCCGGGGTTCTTTTGCATAGAGTTTTGAAAGGGGATACTCAACCCATTGGATGGACTGTGGGTGGTTTGATTAGAGATTAGGAAAAGGGGTAATGACTTCTTTGGTCATGGGGAGGTTGTGAGACGTGGTCTCGATTTAAGAGGGGTTTTTAGGGACGAGGGACTTGTATTTATTAGATTTGGAGTGATGTGGTCGTGCCACGTAAGGTTAAGAGTGGATTTGGGGGTCGTCGTTGACCATCTTGAGATGGGGACCGCTAAGGTACATCGCCAAGGAGATCAGGGGTTTGGGGAAAGGGTAAGGCTTGATTCTGGAAGACTTTGGTGGAATGAGTTTATGGAGGACTTGTACTGTTACTGCGCGAAAAATAGTGGGACGTCACACCTTCAAAACTGCTAAGTCAGTTCTTTACAATACTAACAATTTGTATAAATTCTTTATGTTAAATATTTATCAACATCAAGGGGACTTTTACAAAAAGTACCAAAAAGTACCTCCGTGATTATTTGTATATTAATTTAGGCAACATTAAATTTTATATTTGTTGCTGCCCGAACCAGATGAAATTCCATGAAAACGATCAGAGCAATTTTACGCATTGATTTTTCTTCGACAGAGCCCAGTGAAATTAAAATAATGGGTAACAGCTGGAGGTACTAATATTCCCCTTTCCTATCTTGTTCAGAAATCGATTCAAGAGCATCGAAAAAAAACAGGCAAGCTATTAATCCCGTGGCTCAATTTTCAAAGGTTCCTGACAGCTTCCTCGACCTCGCCTCCAGAATCTGATCCGTAGCCGCGGTCCGTAATCGCCTTAAAATCGAGAGTTTCTGGGCTCGTAAAGTCTTCGTAACTGGTTGGACTACATTACTTTCAACAACCACGACCAAACCCCCCGAGCTATCCGCCCGCGCCTACGCCGCTTTAATTTCATTTCCAATTTAACTTGCCGCAGGGGAAACTGTCACAGTTAGCTTTACGTTTCGGTGCACCGAGGTAGTATATCGATATAATTTGCGACGTCAAGTTACGGATACAACAGCGAGCCAAGTTCCCCGAGTGTTAAACAACGAGCGAATGAACCGTCTTCCATTTGCGTCGTTCTAGCAGCTTGAACGCGTTTATCCTCGCGATGCGCAGCTTTAGTTATTACAGAATCTATGAAACAATTTTGCCTTCAACGCGTAACACGTTCAAAAGTATAAGCAACTCGACACTGGATACCCGGTTACAGAAACAATTCAACTTCTATCGTGAAGGGGCTAGCAGCGTCTCTGGCGTGTCGATTTGACAATTGATAGATGTCTACAGTCCACTTTCTCCAGACATTTCAACGTCTAAGATCATCGAACTGAAAACGACCAGACTTTCCTCTCTGTTGACTTTCGAAGGCGCCTTAACGCTGAGCAAATAGCTGTAAACGACTCTTCGAGAACTAACTTTTCGGTCGAAGCTCGCGCTACTGCGATCCGCATCCCGCGTTCCTCAGCTACGATCGATCCTCGCCCACGGCAAAGACGATCGACCGGGAATGGCAACGGTTGCCAAATCGTCGAACGACACACGCTGTCGGACCGGAAAGGCTGTTGCTCTTTCACGCGGCCGCCTCGGCGAGTTCACGGCGCAAATAAATTTCATCGATATCGTCTGCTTGATATTTACGGTGCACTTGTCGGATTCCGTTTACGTCCATCGTGAAATATGTATTCAGGCTCGAAAATACATCGTGTCGAGTGCAAAATATACGGGCGGCGTAAGATTTCGTACAGCGGAAGTACCGTCTAGATTTCGTGAGGTACCCCAAGCCTCCAGGGGGTTGTCGAAAGCTAACTTCGTCGAGTGTAGTTTTACGTCTGAGTAAACATTGCTTAAATACCACTGGAAATAATGTATTCGCTAATTGTTTTCGCCAGCGAATGGAGGGCGACTTCTTATTTTCATTTTTGCTTTAGAAAAAAGTAGAAGACCGAAGAGGACGCAGGATGCATTGATTTTCAGTTACGTAACTGCGGTACACCGCGTATTTGCTTTCATTAAAGTTTCAGGGTTCGAACATTAGCGTTGGCATGCATCGGCCGGTTTATTTACTGGCGTAAGCATTCGGCAAGCTGTTGCGCCCTGTCAAAGTGAATTGGAATTTGCTTAGACGCGCCGAGCCACGGTCAGAAATAAATCAACCGCGGGAGGACTGCGACAGAGAATTTTCCAAATAAGTACAGGAACTAAATTCTACACTTATTTAATGACTGTTCGATACGATACTTTTGGAGTAACTAATTAATTTCGATGACCAAACAAATTCCCGGACCGATAAGAATTCCAATATAAATACACGATTTTTTATAAATCCTTAAAAATATTAACCAGAGCAGTAAAATAAAATTGATTCCCGAGAATCCTCTTCCAATTGAACCTTAGTCAAACAAGCTCCTTCCTCAGGAGCCGAAAATTCCACGGCAGAAATATTAAGTGTCGCGTAACGTGGCGCAGATTGGTCGATGAACACAGATAACTTGGAAATGGTCCATCTTGGAGTAAATAATATTCATTCGGCTGATTGACACGGACGTCTTCGGCATCTTAAGAAGGCTAGCTTGCAGAGCATCTCGAGGTTGCCAGATATCGAGTTCTCCTCGACTTCCCTTCGAATTCTGGTTGCTTGTCTCATTATAAATCCCATTGATGAGGTAAGTGGCGCGGAATTTCGCTAATATAATTCTAGGACGTTGCTGCATCATTTGTCCTCGCATAATTACTGCGAAATACTGAGCGATGTTCGGCGGGCGAAGTGGATGGAATTAAGGCACACTTTGTCACGCCGTGTCTTCGCGTGCAAAGGTATGTCGATTTAAGACGTCGTTTCTTACGTGCAGAACGGAAATTAGGTTGCGGATAATAAAGTCTACGAGAGTCTGAAATTAACTATTCACACGAGCATGGAATATTAAGGAACTTTTTTAAGGTATTACACTTTCCTCCTTTGTAATTAACGATTCCACTTAGAGCGTTGGAGGCTTTCCTTCAGTATTTTCTTTGCCATAATTTCAGCGAGTTTCCCATGGGACTATCGTAAATTTATTCCATTTCCTAAGAAAACAGTTTCTTGTAGAGGCTTAAGAATCGAATTCTACTTTAAAAGTCAATCTTCTCAGGAATTACTTCATTTGCGCCACGTTAAACCATCGTTTCCTACATTCTGCACCTGCGACGTTTCCAATCTCACGAATTATCCGATGAAAATGCATCGTTAGTGAAGAATATTTCCGTGAATCTACCATCTTGACGATACTTATTATACGTCTTAAAGTACGTTTCGAGGTTACATTCGTATTCAGCGAAATCTTCCACCCACCAAGCCTCATTAAATAATGTTTCGCAAGTATCTGTCACACTCACAAAGGCGCAAACAAATGTCCGTAGTTTTTCTCCTGAATGGCTGACCTAGATCTACCCGTGACCTTTAAATGTTTTCTTTTATCAGATAGCCTTTTTACAATGCGTTTAACCTGTCGGGGGATCTGGTTACCCGATAAAGTTCGGACAACCAAAAGTTTTCTTCGGGTCTCGCGAGCAACGAGACGGTTTCACGGTTTGAAGGGCCATCGAAATGGATAAATTTCTTCGAGCATAAAATGGATTGTGCGCGCGCGAAATTGCATGGAATTCCACAGTCATATTTGTTTTCTGGCTGCCCGCGGTGGAATTTGAAAATCTCTCGGGAATATCGAGCGTGGTTGGTCAATGCGCAGCGAGCAGCAGAAACGCGTCTCGAGAAAAGTGAAATTGAATCTCACCGAACTTGAAATACACTCGATTCTGCATAAAATTCATCTCCATTAAGCAGCGATGCTAGCAATCCACGAGACAATAATTGCGTCACTTGAATATCTAGGAATTGAATTCAACTGTTGTTCATGGTCCGACCAGCAAATTGATCATCTGCTCATCGTCGGCTTGCAACACTTGGAAAAATAGGCCAGGAGGTATCTTATCATGCCGCGTGAGCGTGGACAATGCTGGAAAAAACTCTCGTTACGTCGCATAATTGAAAAGAAAAGGAAAAAGGGGCGGAAGAAGGTGTTTCTAAAGATCTTGCGTCGCGGAGAATGAAAAAAAGGACGTGTTTTTTACCGGGTTCCATGTCGCGACTAGTTGTAGATGTTTTATATTTTGTCGTTCGAAATGCTGCGCACGATGCCCCAGAGAAATAAACGAAATTTCCCTGAAAGCACCGGGAAACATGAAGTTTCTCATATCACGCGATACTTTTGCGTATTGTTTCCACGTTTATGCTGCTCTAACCTCGAAGACCTTTTAGGCTGATGTAGTCTAGAAACTGATTTTGTTAAGCACTGATGAAGAACATCTCGCTGCGCAGGGGAGAGGGAAGAATGTATTAAAGAAACGTATAAAAGAACGTATTTTTCATGGAAAGATCCCCCCAGTTCAATTTCATTATAAATGACGTACATCTAAAACGATATCGCTTCAGAACCGAGGAGTCTATCGTCTCTGAGACTCAATACCCGCCCGCCTTATTTGATCATAAATTTCCATGATTTTTTCATCAATCTGGTCTCTGATTTCGTGCACGTGAACGTGACCTCGTTCGCGGAGCTTATTAAGACTCGTAATAAGGTCATTCGTCAGTCGGAATGCGAAGAAGCGTGCTCGAGACGCCTCTCTCTCGGAGCTTTCCCGGGATTTCGTAAGTCGCGACAATGGGGGCGTGCTATCCCACCGAAGAATCGTGGCAGAACGTCGATAGTCGACACGCGAAACCTCAAATACCATGAGAAACTATTCCCACCCAGAGATCAGAGTGCACTACCCTGCCACCTAAGTGAGTGATTCTGATTGACGAAGAGTAAGCGCGCCCTACTACGGAAACATACAGAAATCTTAGGGAAAGGTTGTCGGGATCAAAGATCGGCCATTCCTGAACGCGACAGCCGTGACGGGACGTTTTCTCGCTTAGAGACGGTAAACTTTAATATTTCACGGTTTAATGTAGCCGGAGATACTAACGGTAGCTTGCAAAAACAGAAAAGAAAAAAAGGGCCTCGCGGAACATGTACCGGCAAACTGTCCTCTTCAAAGGGACGAACTTTTTTCTTCATCAGAGCGAAAACAGCGTTAAACTATGTAGAGCGAGGAGAAGAGATGCAAAAAATTGACGACATTCCCCTTTCAGCTTAATTGTCACCGTGGACGTTTCCGCACTTAGTATTGATATTGTATAACAAGGTTATGATTACCGTTGCGAAATTCAGTTTTTGAAGAACCGAAGGATTGCATCCTTTATCCCGAGGTAACTGACATTTACCGATAACAGCACCAACACTGCAGTTTAGTACACTTGTTATAGGGCAACTGATAACAAAGGCAGTATCGAATACCACAGGAGGATCTGTACGAACGCAGACGCGCGATAAAGGATATTTAGAGCAAACTGCCGCTATAAATCCCACCATAAATATTGTCAGACATGACATCGGTGTTCCAACCATTTTCCAAATTAACGAAAACGTAATTCGAACGCGGGAACGGTGCAGGTTCGCCGCGAAACTCACTCCCGTTCGCGGCAGAGACCGATACACGCGAGTGGCTCGCAAATTAGGATTTACGCGGGGCAGAATGAAACGAATTTCCTCTCCGTCGTGTACGACGAGAGGCGCGCTGCAAAAACTTCGCCAACGGTGCAAGCAGCGAATTTTACAGGCACATTCACAAATCATCTCGGAGATGCGTTATCGATCGTAAAACGGCGGAAACGACCGCGACCATCATTCTGCCGCTGCAAAATTCCACAGCCGTCTTCTCGTGATCTTGAACTCGCCCTCGCTTTTCGAGAACTCCCGATGAAATTTTTGCTTATCGATTTTACCCGCTTTTACCCGCCAAGGCCTCCCTTGCCACGGCGACACGAGCGTTCGTTTATTTATAATTTCCCGGACTCTTCGTGCAACTTCGATGAAACTTCTGCAGCACGGTTTTATTGACTCGCGTCGCTGACATTTATACCGCGCAATGTTCACGCGATCCTACCAGATGTGCCTGAATTTCTCTCTTACAAATACCTATGTAACGAACGTTTCGACAGAAATATTTCATTTTCACCCGTCCAGCGCGTATTTAACATCGCGGTAGTTCGCCTGCCTATTTATACTCTCATCAATTTAATAACCGTTGAATCATATAAATGATAAGAGGTATAGATTCGAGGAAGGGAGCGCTGAGCGTGCTGAGTTTAATCTGAAGTAATTGAAACATTATACGAGTAGGATATTAAATTTGAGATCACCTGACAGTGGAATATTATTAGATGAACTACATGATTTCGATAGAAGAATCATTACTCGGACCTTTTTTTAATTCCGGCTACTGCACGTCGTTGCCCTATATATGCATGGTTAATAATGCGCAGTCATTCCGCCTGTGACTCGTAGAAATCTCCGACTCGGATAAATCACCTTTATCCGATCTGCATACGGCCGTAACGAGCTCATCAAGAGAACATGGTTATTCTTCTTAAGCGAAGCGTCTCGCGATTCAAGCACAGATTACATCGAAAGACACTATGTATAATTCAAGCAGAATGGAAATGAACAAAACGAGAATTTTAAAGTATTAGCATCGTGAAAGCCAGAGACAATTTTACATTCTTGTAGAGATAGCATCCATTTCCTCGAAACTTCCGTGTGCCTGGAAATCTGGGGAATCTAATATTCAAACAATTCTGACATTCCCTTGGGTCTACGGACGAAGATGATCGAAAATGCTTCGAATGGATATTGAATTCGTGACAAGGGGGACGTTTCAAGTGGAACTCGATAACAATGAAATCATCCAGAAAGTTCGAAAGTAAATCTGCCATCGAGTTCAAGGATCCGTCGCGGTTTTTCAAAGCTTTCGAGCTAAGAGCCGGACCAGTTATCTATAATCTTTAATGCTGGCTAAAATCTATTGAAACGTCATATCCAGGCGAAGCCTGGCCAACGGCCGATAACTCATTTGAATCTCTGCCACTCAGAATAGATCACTTCAAGTTTAATATATCGAAAGTGGAATCTAGAATTGCTGCAAGTTTCCAAGTATAATCATGCTAATCAGATCCGTACGACATTGCGAATCGAGGTTCTTTGCCGGCGTGAGGCCTCTTTGGATTAAACCGCACAGAAATAAGTAAACGCGACATAAATAAACGGGTGAGGGAATAAGGGACGAAATGAATTCT
The DNA here is from genome assembly GCA_963971345.1 of Andrena flavipes. Taxonomy (NCBI): domain Eukaryota; kingdom Metazoa; phylum Arthropoda; class Insecta; order Hymenoptera; family Andrenidae; genus Andrena; species Andrena flavipes. The sequence continues at coordinate 39,635,790 of OZ020481.1, forward strand.
CCGTTTAGAGCGGAACATGTAAATCGAGCGAAGCTATGCGCAGGGAAAACGATGCTCACCGCGAGGAACTTAATTTAATAGGTTTCGAGAGTCACGAAATAAACGTGCAAACGAGTCGTACGAGAATACCAGGTTATCTGAATTATGCATACATCTTTCGTTCCCCGTCTATGACCCCGTAATCGTGTACCAACCTCCCTAAGCGACTCGATAGCGCAAATTGCAGTCGAAGAGCGGGTTGATAGTCGAGTTTCCTCGAGTCCGAGACTTTGAGTAATCTTTATTCACTTCGATCTCTATCGCCGTATCCGGCCTCGTTCGTGATTTTCATTGTTTGTCATTTTGTGTCGCCGGTGGCCGAAAATACATTGCAAAACCCAGATGGGAAAAGGAAACCGGCGAAACGTTATCGTTACTCGTGACAAAATGAATATTTCACGGCCCGTAATGTTCCGTTTACCGTTTTCATCGCGTAAATCATTCCTTGGCGTCGATCGTTATAATGGCCACGCTACAGTGAAACCTATTAATTTGCAAATTAGATGCGAAATGAATTATTGATCGAGATTGCGTGGCCATGTCGAAGGAGATCGCCGTGACGTGTTTCGCCCATAACTCGATCATCCGATTCATCCGTCAATGTTCGTAAATCTTGAAGGTTATGATCAACATTCTCTGTACGGAAAACGTATAATTAACGATCAGTTTACGAGTAAATTAATCAATTTATAGAGCACGCTCTATTTCTTGTTTGAAAGGATTCCAAGAACGCACAACTAACAGTTAATGCCAGTATCTTGGTGAATATGTATCGATCAATTGCGGTCAGTTTTATGTAGCAAGCTTTATTCGTTTATTTCGTGGCATTTTAATTAACTTGATGTATGGCTTATTTACACGGCACGATTCCGCGGTTTCTTTACCCATGAAATATCGTTTAACTTCTAAAGTACAGGTAAATATACTACTCTCTGTAGTCTCGTATATTATTGCATTATTAATAAAGATCGAAAGGCATTAATTCGTAATATGGATGGCACAAAAGCAAGGGTGGTTTAAAGCACTATAGATAATACAGGAAGTTAACAGGGTTGTAACTTTTCCCATTACTACACCTATTTCCGCTTAATTATCAAATGCAAATCGTTCCAACTATCCTCGTCACGAAGTTCATAATTATCTTCACATGAAATATAAATTTTTTTATAGAATCATTCTCTTGTTTCGGATCCAAGGATTCAGTGATCGAGCATACACGATCGCATGGCGAATCGTCCAGTCCAAAATAAGCAATAGAGGTCAAACCTCATAAAACTCTGAGATATTTAGAGCATTAACAGGACGGGATATAATCGGCGCAGCCTGAAACCACCCTTTAATGGTTTAACGATCCTCTGTCCTAGCACAGGCTTTCCCTCGATTACGCGTTTACGCACATTTGCGTAGCTACACCTTGGGATATCAAGCTGCCTTTTACCGAAAGTGACGTTCTACATTCGACGATCACGTAGCGAAGGGAAGTCAGGTCAGACTTTGATTTGTGAAGCAAAGGGATGTTTACCCTTGGGTGGAGATTTTCCTATCTGTTACCCCTTGGATATCGAATGACAAATTATCGATATTTGGCAGATATGAGCCAGGAGGAGTAAAAACGAATTTGGATCTTTTACGGAGCTGTTTACAAAGTTTGTGAAGTTTCCGACGTAAAAACATTTTCGATTCGATTCCGCCGTGGGGTGTGATAGCAGGGAGCGGTTTTTCGTACGCCACGATGTAAATAGAACGAGAGAGATTTATAGGGGCCTGTCGCGTCACACTTGCGTGAAAGACGGATAACTTGTGCGATGTTTAGCGGAGGGAAAACGCGTGAAATCCATGACGGAAATGCGGATAACGGCGTCAGGAATCAAGCTGCGATGTAACTGCTTCAGCGATCGTGGGGACGAGAGAAATCTATATTAAAAAAAATTCCAACAGATCGACACAGAAATTGGAACAGATTTGTTGAGATCCATGAGAAGGAAAACTAGCGATCATTTCACTTTCCTATGCTAGCATCTAGAAACCGAAAAGCGACCAACTGGGAGGTCCACTAACTCGCGGAAGGTCGAGAAAGCTTCATCTAAATCTCACAAAGCCGCCTAAAGGACGCAACAATCGAATGATTTCTAAGCATCAATCACAAAGCCTCCACTGCCCCAACGCCCACGTGAATGGAACCGCAAAGATCCTCTTTCCGTTTCGGGAAAAATCGTCCACGATTCCCAATGGCACCTGATTGCGCTGAAGAAGACTGACCCTAACCGAGTGAGACATCGACAGAGGACGATAGCTGTCGATTTTCGGCGCACACTGGAAAATTGAAAAATCTTCGCTCGCATCGAGCCATCCATTAAGTGAATCGACTCTCAATCCCCCCTTCTTACTCAAAATATAAAAAACGAAGGGAAAAGGAGCGGACGGCGCCTTTGTGGAGCTGCTCTCTTCTGCGGGACAAATTGAATTTCGTCAACGAGCAAGAGAAAGAGAGCGATAGAAGGCCACCGCGGAAGAACGACGGGGTGTGCAGAAGCGTCGCAAAAGTGAAAGAGACACAATTTATTTTTACCCTGGACGCGGCATCGCCGGAAGCTGCGGCTTTTTTACTCGATGGAAAAAGTCTCGGTACTACTGAGGGCTTTCGAAAGAGAAAGGAAGATAGGGAGCGACGAGGGAGAGCCGCGCCGCGACGCGACTCCGGAAGAAAGTTCAAAGTGCCTCTCGTCTTATCCTCGAGAAATGCAGCGCCGCTTTGCTACGTCTGAAGCGTTTCTGTTGTTTCGCTAGGGACTCCGAAAAATTGCGTGCGAGGTTGCAGCGGCGAGGGTTCTTTGAGGTCGCGAACCGTCTTGCTCCGCGGAAATTACAGGCTGCATTGTCGCGGACGGCGATCATCGAATGCGGCACGAACCGTTCTTTGATGTCTGCGCGGAGGGAAATATACGAGCGCGTGCCTGGTGCCAACCCTTTTCTGCAATTTACGTTTCACGTTGGCCCACCGTGAATCACGGCGATGACAGGCTTCCTTCGAACGGTGACTTCCCACGTCATCGAGACGTAAATGTTAGAATCTTGCAATTCGCTTTATGAATCGAATTTCTCTGATCAAAAATAGTTTCTTGGCGGATTCCTGAGCGTCTGAGGCTTACGAAACCAATACACGACCCAATACCTAAGTAATATCCGGTTCCTATTGTGAGAAATATTGTTCGGTACAGGGGAACGTTTCTCGTTCTCTTTGGTTAAATTTAAACCCTGTTTATTGTTACGTTCGTGTACGTTGTCGTTGTTACAGCAGTATCTCGCCCCCTTTACCGTAGCAAGAAAATATCACCGTCAGCGAACATTATTTGACGCGGGAAACTCTCTTCTTAACGAGTTTTACTGGCGTCGTTAAAATATCTGTCGTTTATGCTCTACTATTATTTGCACCGATGTTATGGGGTAAATTTCGAAAAACACGTCTGGATCCGATGTCCATGAATTTTATAACACGGTACGTTCATCATAAAAATGTAGTATAACTTATTGAAAGAGGAAATTATACATCGCATTCAACCTTCGGTGAATAGACAGCGTCGAGATAATTTCTAATCATCAAATTTTACCATGAGAGATAAGTAATTCTTATAGGAAATTCACAGTGAAGTCTACAATTGGAGTGAACCTGGACTGAAACCCAAGTAAATCACAAATGGAGATTACTGGAAATCCTAGGGGACCATTATTCAACTCAACGGTAATCGATAACGAATACGGGATTTTAGGGACGAGATAAAAACGATTAAAAGTTACTTTAATTTCTCCCCTCCCTGTTTCTTTGAGCGATCAAAGCTGACTCTGCTTGTGTCAGCTTCGCCAGCCGTGCTACGTTTACACGTCTCCCCTGAGATCTGCCTGAAATTGTTGGTCTCAAAGCACGGCTTGACGTTCATAAATTCCGCCTGGCTCAATTTAAATGCATGCACGAGTTTTGCATGTATTACTTTTCATTATCAGGTCTTTGCGTCTCGTACGTACCGCGGATTTTTTAATGAGAACCTTTGCCGAATTATAAATCAGGCGTCGTGTTTTCTTATGCATCTCATTTGAATGTTTCTTACGTTTTATTAAATTTTTGGTCGTGTAATCGTTGTTTCTGTGCCTCGAATTCAGACGAAATTTCTCTTGACGAGAACGTTCACGAACACTGTTTTCGTTCCCGTTCGTCTTGGCGGAGACCCCGGTGTTAGTCTTGAATTTGTGAAACACTTTTATCTTTGTTAACTCTCCACCGAACCGTTCCACACAAGAATCAGGAGATAGGGGAAGATCAGCCTGAACACGCGAGCTCCACATCAATCATTGGATTCGAATCCGATAAATTCTCATCCGTGGTATTGCATGAAAAACACACCACGCAGCTCGTTCGAGATCGTTACACATGAGAAATTGTTGTGTTGCACTCGAAATAAAAAAGATATAGGGTAACAATCCTCTTTTATTTCTCTCGCCTCGATTTTTGTACCAAGCCACAGGCACTTCCCCGAAAAAAAATATCAACCACTGCAGAAGTTAGAACTCTCTTTTGTACCCACCATACCAAAATTTGTAATAGAGCACAGCATGCGTGAACTAGCTGTTCGGTGCAGCCTAAAGCAAACACACTTTTTCAGTTTATCTTCTCCCACTCTGTTTTATTTCGGGAAGCAGCAATATGTACATCCAAAGGCACGACATATTGCAACCATATTGCGATCAACTCGGCTGAACTGGAATATGTTTTCGGTTCTTCTTCAAAAGTAAACATAGCTTTCAGTGGTCGAGGTGCTCGCCTTAACATCATTCCGCTGGCGATCGCTTTCGAAACGCTAAAACAGCCGAGTGTGTGTGTTTACGGAACACTTGAAATTCAATTTCAAGTTCTCATAATGCAGGATCGTAATAGTGCTACTAAGTGGTCAGATATACAGCTATAAATATTGATGAGTAACCGCGACATTTTGATAAGGAAATCTCCCGGTCTTAAATAGAATATTTAAATTTCCACCGTTGAACGGAGAAAAGTTTGTTATCCTGGCCTTCCCCGCATTTATTGTTTCAACGCAAAACTCCGCTCGAGAAAGAACGATTCTATACAGTTTTTTCCTGGATCCTCGTTACATTGTAAAGAGAACGGTTTAGGAAAAGCAAGATAAACTGCACTTCAGAAGTTCGATCGATGCTGAGAAGACTCAACGAGAAAGAGAAATCTAGTTACAAGGAGGAACAATGAAAGGAAACGAGCAACAAAGGATCAGAAGTTCCTCGCATGAATAAACAAGACTTTCAAATTTTCATAATACCGAGTAACTTTAGTAACATAACCGTTCATAGATGAACTTTACCAGTATACTTAATTAGACGCTGTTTTACGCGAAAGTAGACTAGTCCTTGAGAAATAAGTCTCGCGAAAATTTCGTTTAAAATTTAGTTTCGAAGTTCCCGGCCACAGTGGCGAATGTTAATTTACCCTTTGAGAGATTTAATCTTCCCCCTCCTTCCGCGCGAATCCCCGAAATTATTGTCCAACACCGAGATTATTTCTGTGCCGTAGTCTAATCGTTGCGATTCAGGGTTCAACGATTCTCTCCCGGTTTCGTTATTCGACAACTCGCCCTTACTGATGCGTATCTGCTTTCCCAGGAATAAATTTTCTTGGGGTGTTACAGCGGCCACTATTTCTCTCTTACAACCTCTGTAGCTTCCCCTAAAGAAATATATATTCCATTCGTTTTATCGTTATCGCGCCTCCTTTTAGGGAGGTCGTAATCCGAGGGAATAAAAAGTTCATTCGTTTCATTTATCAATACATCTTCGTCTCCCTTCCCTGATACGTCACATAAAAAGTTACGCTTCGTGCTTCGTTATACGGTTCCTGTTCTGTCATGTTACCATTTTTCACCGTTCTACCGCCCCTACAACCGTCTAATCACTTTAATCTATCGCTTTTGCCTTATCATACTAAACTCACTCCCCCGCCATTGTACGCCCTCTGCCCTTATTGTGTCATGATAATTATATCGAACTAAGTAATTAATTGCTACGTTTAGTGGCAACTCCGCCTAGAGTGTCCCAGAGTTGTAGACTGCATTAAACCGGACAAGTTCTTCATACCAAAAGGAATCGAGAAGATCCGTACAGTTTTACAATCTGGGACCTCGTTTTCGAGATATGAACAATTGAAGTTTCAGGGACCACCATTTCCGCGGCGCGCTGTTTAAATTTTAGACCAACGAGCGCGCAGGGGCACAAAAACGCATTGGCATATGAGGAACTGTAGTGGATATGTACATATTTACATGCATTGTGGGATTAATAATGAGTATTTTGCTACAGTTTGCAGGTTTAGAATGCACACCCTCAACTTTTACGATTTACCTTTATAATTTCAAAGAGACTTATTATGCAGCCGGGGGCAGTAAAGTACTCGCAATCAAGCATAGTCTGGTAAATCTCTTGTTTTATGTAGCTTCGCATAAAAGGGAGGAACTCTTATAACGACATGAAAGTCAGCATGTTGCAACATTTGCATGCAATGCATACGATATGAATATTTCCCTTTTTTCGACTCTCTGAGATCGGATGTACGAATACAACGGGAGTAGCTGCTAATATATTCCAATTTGTATGTTCCTCGACTCTCTAGTTCTCGCTCGCGTATACATTGCCTTAATAAAAATGCATCCTGTTTCACTAATCTTTAGCTCAACTTTTAATCAGAGTCTGCGTAACCTTTACACTTTCGAAGAGAACAATTACCCCTAGGTAGAGAGAAAAGGACGTGTAAAACGAAACTTCAACACTCTGTGCCCTTTTAAACCGCCCAATGATAATGTTGGTTAATCCTTTGTTTCCCGTAGTTATCGTTGCGGTCGCGCGACGAAATAAATTACCTGCTTCCGAGCCCTGTTCGCGCTCTTTTCGCAGCGAAGAAAGACACGCAGAGTTTCCCTGCCGGTTGCATACGTAATAGAGAGGCCTTATCTATTCGTGGCTGTCGTTAATAAAATCCGCCCTCTTTTCTGCCCACTCTCCGAGTACATTAACCCCAAAACTAGCCGCAATAAATCGCCTCGGCACAACAGTTCTTAATTAGCGAACAGCGTGAACCAGCATACGTAGGTGGTTGATGAACATTGTACAGGATGGTTCGATAGAATCAATGGAATTAATTAGCTAAAGTTGAATGGAAATAAAAATATCTCAGCATATTTACAGTCAGAATCGATATGTGTAAGTTTCGAAAGAGTAACTCGAACAGTTTGAGTGCTTTAAAAATATTTGGTAATTGGAATGCTGAAATGAATTGTAGAGGTATGTCAAATATAGATGCGAAAGGAAATGGAACTGAGTTATCATAATAAAAATAATCTAGGTCATAAGAAAAAAAATACTGATAAGGTTTGAATAATTCATCCCGTGTCATCCACTAATTAATTATCCCACCAGATATACTTCACTTTTACTAATTGTTTCTTACCCAGTACGAAATTAAATGGGACAGTTTGAATATATTAATCTACAATAATAGAATGAAAAAGCGCAAAAGGACACGAGTTCACAGCCCAGTTTCCCATCCATCCGAAGTAATTTATAAAAACAGTAATGGACCAACGTTACTAAATTTGGACACGAAAGCTACGTTTATGCGTTGAAAATTCGAGTAGAATTCTATTTACTTCAATCACTGTAAAATACGTATAAAAAAGAAAAGACAGTACAGCTGGCGTCAATCCTTCATCTCAGAATTCCATAGAAATCGATTTTAAAGAGAGTGGATAGGACATTTAAAAGAACGTGCGCTGACAAGAACGCCTCCTTACGCGAGGCGCGGAAATTAATTCGCGATAAGTTGACGCGGCTTCGTGCGATGCCGCGAGGCGGTGACCGAACGAAACGAAGGATCGAGGGCCGTTAGGTGACTACCGGTGAAGGAAACAGGGCGAGGGTACGGGGAGTGTGACAAGCGGGCGGGCACGAAACACATTACGTCGAGTGAAATACCTGCCGCGGTTTATTTTTCCGGGCAAAGTCTCGCGTGCCATTGCCGTTCGCGCCGTACATTGAACTCTTACCTTAGCGTCCCTCTGCATCGAGTCAAGAGTGCCAGAGCCGGGTTCTCATCCGTCAGCGAAACGCTGCTCCACCGGATGCATGATCTACGGTCCTCGTTTCGATGACAGCCGACGATCGAATCCAAGAAACACGAGCGACGATCCTACCTGGTAGCCCTCCGTCAGCTTGGTCGGTGTCCGGTCCTCGATTACGCGGCAAGATTCAACTTCTCCGGATCGCGTCCGCGCACACGAGAAACTCACAACAACAACACTGCTCGCCGCTTTGTCACTGGAACCCTTACCTCCATCGAACGTGAACCGGCCTCTCCGTCCGCGCGGAAAAAACCAACGCTGCGTATTTCGCTTCGAATGCGAATCACGCGTATAGAGAGGCGAACGTTAGAGAGGACAAACTCAAGAGAGAGGGAGAGCGAGAGAAGGGCAGCACGCGGGCTACCACATCAGCCGGCCGACGAGACATACCACGACAGACTGAAAACGGGGGGTAGGAAGCGTGGTTGCCCGTCGCGACGCCCTCGTGTCTCGTCGGCCGGCTTCGGCGGACCTCGTGTGCCGTCGCTGATCGTCTCGTTCCGCGCTTGGGGCCGACGCACTCGCTATCGTCGCCATTCGGGTCACGTGTTCCGGCGAGGGGTGAACGACGCGAAAGCTGTGTTCCTATGTAACGCTTCAACTTGTTTTCTTCTAGTAATTTCTCCTCGAAATTACACTGAACCTTTGGAGCATTGGTTGGGAGGTACGTTACACTGCTACTTCCGTTAATATTAAGGTAGTCTAGCTTCTATTCCGATACTTATGCACGGTTCGAATGCACTCGTTGCGTGTAAGTAGATGTGTTGGTCATGGGAACGCGTCCCCAGTTGTATTTCGCGCGGTTCGCGAGGAGGGATCACGTGACGGAGAGTTTGAAGTTGAGAAGAAACGGTAAAGGTGAACGAGGTGACGCGTTATGCTGTCGATGGAATTGGAAAACTTATAATTATAGGTGAATATACTGACATTTAACGTATAATTGAAATTCTACACGAGACGGTAATGTTCGACGAGACGTCCAGTAATGTTAACGAACGATTTCGATTCTCCTGCATTGTCAGCTCGTTCGACAATCATTATATTCAAGCTTTTCTACTAGCAGGTGGCATTATTTTCTGGAAACAGTCTATGTAGAATCTCTTTGTGCATGAATACCTACTTACTCGCGAATCTGTTTAAGGAAGAAGTTACTTATTGTACCTTTAGCAAAAAATTTTCATAACCTCTAATTCTATCATGATATCAGTACAACGCAATCGTCTAAACGCGAGGCAGTTGTATCTTTTCATATTCTCCTTTCTCTGGGAACGAATAACCTCATTTCGAGCATTTCATATACGCTGATTTTTCCAGCATTAATATTCGCGGTAGAATTCAGAGCGGCGTGGTAAATATTAACGAGCCCCGGCGTTTATTCGTCTCGTTGACGTTACTGGTGCCGCCGAATCTGTAGAATTTAAAAGCCCTCTCTAAATGACCATATTTTACGGTGCACTCATAAAACGCCCTCACGTATACCGGTACGAATAGCTTGCATAAATAACGTGACTCTACGAAACACAGTTATCCCGATACCGGAAGATTTCCCGATGGACTACGGCGCTGCCCTTCGCACAGCGACACCTGAAGGAAACGAGGCTCGCCGTGACTTCTGAAGACACATCATCCTGGAAAATGAAACGGGTGCCTGCGAATTTCGTCGACGAGGTGGTGAGTGAAATACTTTATTTATAAATTGTCCCAAGGGTAGGTTACCCTCAACGGCCCCAAATCAGGCCCTTCTTCAAACGCATATTCTGTAGGAATAAATGAATATAGAGATAATTTTTATTTTAATTTCTAATTGCCATTTCGTTGACTTTAATGCGCAAAAAGAAAATTTTAACCCTTCGTTGACACACCTCTTTTTTCGATCAGCTTTGACACACCTGGGTGGCTCACACCCAGAGCAATTTTTGAACGAGTGCCATTCTCATCCAAAAATCATGGGCCAATTTCAAGGTCTCTAGAATGTATTCCACTAATTTTTTGATTGAAATTTTATCACAGTTTTTGTAAAATACTTCTAGATTACGACAAGTCGAGAAAAAACGAAGAAAATCGTAAGGAAATTGTAACTTTTATAAATTTCAATATTAAAAGCTAAAAATCTACAGAGTTGATGTTCGGATATAATATTTTGAGAGAAAAAATAGTTTGTAAGTCTTCTTTGAAAAAAGAAATTTATTTTGCATATAAAAGGTTCAGAGCGTCAAAATCAGCTTATGGGTGGTTCACACCCAGAGTGTCAACGAAGGGTTAAATATATTCACTGGAAAAAATTATTAATATAAATGTGAGACCGTGTACGCTACCTAAATACGTAATACGCTTACCTAAAGCACAAAGTAAATACACTTTTATAATCTGCAAGACAGTCTCCATCTTGTGCCGGAAGCAAAATTTTGATAAACAAATTAATACAATTTTTATGTTGGGGTATATGATTTTACCTTTTTTCTGTAGGAAAAATATTTTTTATCTTTTTTTAAGAATTTATAGTCAACATGTGCTCCCAACAGATTGTGGGGAATAGTTCCCTGCATCTCCCTGCAAATTTTCATCAAAATCGTTGGAACGGTATTCGAGATTTTATGTTCACCGTTTTGAAAACGTAGTTTCTGGGAAATTGCGTTTAAAGTTGGACATGCAGTTTTGTCGTTATCAGATCTCGTGTGTAGGCTCGTACATTTTTTATTGCAATTTCTTCCATTCTTCGAATTTGGGGTCCCGGTTGTGCTTAAAATACGCAGAAAAGTTGTAGATGGTGGAATATGCAAAAGTCCTAAAAAACATTTATCGAAAATTTTGAAGGTAATCTTAAAATATTACAATGGGTACAGATCATTTCCCCCTTTATAAAAAAATAGATCATTTATCTACATATTTCCTTAAATATATTATAATTGTTCAAATACTCTAGATCTGCTATCTAGATGAAATATTCGGTCAAAATAAAGTAGTTCACATCCTAAAATTAGAAAACAACTAGGTACATTCGCGCGGTGAACTTCCACTTAATCGTTCACTCGAATCGCTACTTTTCTGTTGTAAACGAAACTCATTGCAGATACCTACCTGCACAATATTGTCACTAACAATTGAACATAAAGCGTCATCTCAACGAGGCTTTTATCTTTTAATATGGCATCAAGTTTCGTGAAAAGCAATGTCGTCGTCGAAACACGCGAACTCTCGTAAAATGTACAGAGAGCGTTCCTGACGAAACCACCCGTAAACAAATTATAGCCTACAATTTTCTAAGATATGAACACGCTGGAATAAGATCGCGACACGTCCCAGAGATTTTATCCAGTGTTCAACTACCACCCTCCGGGGCGATTAAAAATTTTATACGATTACTCACGAGGCACGTGGATGCCATACTTTGTCATACTCTCTTATTACTCGATGGAAGGTACCAGCTCCATCAAAGATAAAGGCATTATTATACAAGTCTGAGCACCAACGTGTACATTTACACGCTATTTTACCCGAGGTTGAAAAATTCTCCAAGAAAAAGTGTCGACGGTCGAGATATCGGTTCCTCGTTAAATCCCTGGCAAAACTTTATCAACAACATGCCGCGGGAAGCAAAGTTGACCAACCGGTCGGAAGGTCAAGCTCGTTTGCCATGCTCCCTCTTAAAAATCACGACTTCGGTTTTAGGATCGGCTCTCCATTAAATCTGCGCGGGGATTTATCGGTATCACGGCACACGATCCTCGGCGGTGTCGTTCGAACTTCCCTGAAACTTTGAAGCGACCTCGTTTGCAGCCAAGCCGTTTCGCGACAACGGGATAGAGCGCGCGAGTGCCTAGAAATTTGTCTTGTGAGTGAAACTTTTTCAGGGCACAGAGCCTCGTCGCGACCCGAATGTCGGCTTTCGTACGGGAGGAAGCTTGTTCGCTTCGAATGTCAGAGGGCCTGGAAGTTGTGTCGCAGTGGCACGGAACTCTGTAACAGTCTCTGTAGTCTGTACTCTCTATCGCGGAACAGGTTGCGCGTTTTCCTCGTCGTCGATGGTTCCTGGTACATACGCGACGACTCATCGTCACAGAGGAGCTTAAAAGTGCAAACGCTGGTGGCATGAATTATTACTGATGATGGAATGGCAGTCGATGTTAGATTATAGGTATAATGTAGCTAAAGGGAACGCGAAATGCAGGGTGGAATGAAAGTTGCATGCGCAACGGTGGCGCTCGGTGTTCAGTTGCGGTTGATCATCGAGTGGTAGAGTTTGAAATTGTGCTGGGGAGTAGGAATTCCTACTTAGGTTGATAGGGCGGAATATTGGCTGTATAACGGGTTCGATGCTATGAATTCGGTCTCGGTCAGACAAGAGACGATGTACATACTCTGTTTGAACTAATTACAGGGTCTCCTTACTTTGACGTACGAAAAATCATGCGAATTTGGGAATTATTTAAAACAAAACTATTAAATATATTTACTTCCAGCTTTGTGGCTTTATTTGTCAATTTTTAGGAAATATGAATAAATTGTATGCAAAAATAAATTGTATGACAAAAATCATATGCGCATTGTTAGCATAAAATCAGCCGCTGTAGTTGTCAGAAAAGAAAATTTAAAAATTTGTGTAATCTGTACGAGTGTGTCTATCGTCTGAACTAGATTAAATGAGAAATATTGAAAAGTACAAAAAAATGGCACCGTCTAAAGCAGACATCGATTTCTTGCAAAAAATTCGCTGATTTTTAAAGTCGCAATAGTCTAATTTTGCTAAAACCAATTTAGCTTTAGTACCCGCGAGAATAGGACATCTACTGAAGATATATGCCAAGTTTGAAGTAAATCAGGTGATTGGTTCTCGAAATATCATGCTAACTAATTCAAAAAACATCTGTCCTTTTTAATTACCTTTTTTTAAATGATGCCTAAATGTGTACAAATATATTCATAAAGTTTTCAATTAATATAATCCGAGGATTCCTCTTAAAAGAAATCCAATACATCGCGCTCCTTTTCAGGCCGTCGAAGTAGAAAGACCCCTTGAACAGAATTCAAATTACAAGCAAACGCTTTAAGTTGCTTACTTCTCAAAGAAAGTGTCTTTGAATATCTTTCTCGATACAGTTCCGTTGCCCGTGCCACGCGCAATCCACCAACAAATGATACGAGAAGCATTTACCTCGCCTCCATATCCAGCCGCAAAGAGATACGTAGCATGCAACAGAGGGCCATGTACCGCAAAAGTAAATGCAAAGTCGTGCGCAAAAGTCCTGGTTCGAGAAATGGCACGGAAGAGGCGACGATTTATGGTCATTAAATAATGTAACGAAATTTATTCCGTCGCTGCCGTTCCAGGAACTCTTGGCGTTAAATTTCCACGGCACGAACGTGTGTCTACGATTGCGATATTAATGGGTGCCGTGTAATAGGGATCCGATATAACTGGCGGGCAGCCAACAATCGACTCCCGCCTCACTTCATCGCGAAATTCCGCGACCGAAGAAATTGCTCGAGTTTCGTTCGCCACGTGTTGTACGGCGTCCGATAGTTCCGCCCTGCGTGTGGTTTTCACGCGAGCCGGTAGGAAACCGAGGCAACCGCGACGCGATGTTTCGCCTCTTGCGCCGTGCTCGTTCGATGCCATTAACGCGGGTTGCACTATTTTTCAAGCTTCCTGAAAAATTCAAACTCCGCGAGAAAGTTGCACTCTGCTCGCTGCATACTCTGTATAAATTTCCCTCTAGCCATTACACCGGCGTTAAGGAGAAACAAATCTTCTTCTTACGATGGAACCAACTTCTACCGATATGTTCTTCTTCTTTTCGCGTGGTTACCATCGTTCCAGCAATAGCCACGCCAGCAAGAACCCACGGCGGATTCTCTCCAGTAATTTCTCAGGCTACATTATTAATCGTTCCAGAAATAGCTTGGAATAACGTAGATTAAGCTTGGAAAATTCTACTGTATCAGTGCCGCGCCACGTTCCACGAACTAAACCGTTTACGTTACAACAATTTCGCCGTAAATCCGCGGCGTTGTGTCGCGGGGGGGTTGAAAGATCCGAGGTCGGAATGGCGACGTTATCGCGAAACGCGCGGTTGAAACTTTTCATCGGAGCCGGGGTCATTGACCCACAATCGAGAGATACTCGGCCGGATAGAGCACGCGATGCATTAAGACCGAATTTAGTCGACGTTGATGTGCTGCAATTCGGTGCATGCATAGCCCGAGCTGCATATGCATTCGCGTGACTTGCCCGGCTGTAATAAGTGAATTCGCGTTCGTTCGGGCCGAAAAGCTTAGCTGACAAACCCCGCGCTCGCGCTTGGGTCATTCAGCTCGAAATCTCCCTTGTTTTGAGACGATTTAACGGCTTCCCGTTGGGACACGCCGGCCAGGGACCTGCTTTTTAGACAAACTGCATGCAACGCGAATTACTAGACGTGAGGTATGGATCCAATGCTGGGGCTGCATGCAGGTTCGCGTGTGTACACCCTACCATTGATTTGCACCGTGTTTACTTTAACTTTGCCTCCTGCTTCGACTTAATACGTTTAATACGATTTCAATCTTGGGTGAACATCAATTCCTTTTCAATTTTAAGACGTTGATACCGTCCGTCAATTTTCATCAGTCAGTGCACGGTTTTTCTTCGTATTTTGATTACATTAAAGAAGAAAAATTCACTTTCAAAGAGGATATAGTTTCGAGTTTTGTATGACGCACTTGTTTCCTGCATCCGCGTGTCCATCAGATTTGATGGATTCGTCGAGAGTGGTAGGTGAAAATAGAAATTCATTCTGGGATACCCTTCCATTGTCCCGGTTTTATAAAAAAAGAATTCGTACCTGTTCCGCGAGCACGGTACCCGTTCCCCGAGTTTCAATAACGATCAGCGATAGTGATAAAAGTTCCGTTCGGGATATAGTGATACAAAACACTTTGCGAAGACGCGCGGCTTCTATCATTCTCAATACTGAGACCGATAAAACTTTCTATACATTCCTACTATCCGCACTCTAGGGATGGAACTCATTTAAACTTTGCTCGCGAGTATCTTAGGGAAGTATATTTCGAGAAACTTTCACATCTGCACATATTTGTCCGAACATAGTTCCGACATAGATCACTTCTTCCCAAAATATGTGCATAAAGGCACTGAAATTTTGCACTTATGCTTCGGCTACAGGAATTAAAATCCAAAAAACGATTCGTCGGCGATGTGGTTTCATAAAGTGAGCCAAACAGTAGAATCTCATGTTCCACGATTTGTTTCTCTTTACATTTATTGAAATTCCATTATTAGCTTATCGTAAATTTAATTTGCGTTTAATTATGGCGTAATTAATTTTTCCTCGTGCTTAAGTAACCACTTCCCCGCGTAATTACCCCGCACAATATTGAAACGCGTCCCGATGAACGCGCTAAAGGTACTTTGTTCCGAAATTAATCCGCAAGCGGCTGTCGAATTTACCCTTTCTGCCGGATCATCCCTTTTCGTAGCACCCCAACGAATTGCGACCCCAAGTCGTCTTCCAACTGACAGAAAAGAAGATTAGATTACTTAGAACTGGCCCCTCGAGTTCAGCCGTAAAGAGGTTTATCGCGGGCTGGCAAGGGAAGAAACGTAGGAAGAAATTCGATGTGTCGCTTGTCGATGTCGTAAAACTGTCCCAGTGTTCGTTAACGTGGGAAAAGCCACGGAACAACAGCGTGGGCGTTAAGAAAAGTCGAGTTCAGTAAACTTTCGAATGAAACGGTCGAGTTATCGATCTCCTCGTTACGTCACGTTACCCCTTTTTCACCTGCCAGAATGCCTACAGTCGAACTACGTACACTGTGCACTTGCGTTTACGTTGCATAAATGACGGCTGGTCCCGATGTGCTATTCCGCATCGATCCGTCCTAGTGTGGGTTTTCGCGAGAGAATATTAAATCGGGGAAAAAATCGGAACGGCCCTTCGGTAAATGCACGCAATTCCGCGGCGAGCGTGAACTTTGTTGTAATCTGATTAATGCGCGAGAGCAGCTGGACGCGAGATTTATATTTGCTGAAAGGCTTTAAAGTGTACTCGACACGATGGGAAAAGTGGGGCGATGAAGCGGATCTTTATGAAGGGTTTCACGAAAGCGCAAGAGAAGCTTTGAAGCTGAAAATTGCAGAATATTCATTTTCCATTTCTACCGAACTCGCGATGCGAGCATTTACAAGAGGGTCTCTGGTTCTTATTGACGACCCCATTTCACACACTTTCCGCATTGAAAGATGTCAAAGAAACGAAGTTGCCACGCTGAGGTTGCCAATCAATTCCATTCAACTTTTGCTTCGTTGAGTGTACAGTAAAAACAGTGGGGCAATTCCCAAACAACATCAAATAGTTTTCTGCAATATGCCCCAAAATACACCAGTTCGTTCACTGGATACAGTGGTTACAGTAGATAATTGCACGCTTTCCCTAGTTTCTGCCAAAAATTTCGGATATCAGAGCCATTAATTCAGATTAACAATAAAGATCAGCCGTTAATTGGCAAAATGATGATCGCCCAGGTGACTCCGTTGTATTATCGTCCAATTAACGACAGCCGCATAGCGCGAGGGGGTGCTGTCGCCAAGTGCTCGTGAATCGATAATTCA
Organism: Andrena flavipes; assembly: GCA_963971345.1. Lineage (NCBI taxonomy): Eukaryota > Metazoa > Arthropoda > Insecta > Hymenoptera > Andrenidae > Andrena > Andrena flavipes. The sequence continues at coordinate 39,652,608 of OZ020481.1, forward strand.
TCTGTCGAACGACCCAATTCCTCATTTACGACCATCTGAATGAAATGGTTTCCATCTTGATCGATACCCATCGTCGATCTAATCCTTCCCACGAAGTTGCTGGTTCAAACCCCCAGGAGACGTTTCACCAGGTAGCCAGGGAAAGCGTAGATCGCGCAGGCAAATAGCAATACGAGTAGCACGCACATCACGCAGCATATTATCCTCCACTTGTAATAGCGGCAGACCACAAAACGGAAGGCTTTCCACGGGTTCCGAAACCACGAGAACGAAGTGTCCGGTCGGCTGTAAATTACAGGGAACTGGATTTACTCGCGAGATTGATTTTACAGTGAAAAATCATCACCGGTGCTTCGAATCGGATTAAATAATGCAGTTTCCGACCGTTACTGCTGCACGTTCAATCGTGTACCGAAGGTTTAATGGTGGCCAATGAGGAGTTTAATTACAGCAGAGAATCAACAACGACTGGGAGAACGGGGGTTCTATTGACCGTTTGAATTCTGTTCTGTGTTGAGGGAATGTTTGCGGTATTGCTTGCCTATTGGCTCGTTCTTCTTTGATAAGCCTCATACATATTTATTAGAGATTGAACGGGGGATTGAGGATTAATTGGAATGTAGGTACCGTGTATTTTAAAATTTATGATAGAGTAACGAATTCTGAAAAATCTCACGCAGATAGTAATTTGATCAGTTCTTGAATATTCAGTGTTAGCACCGTGATTCGAATACTAATAGGACGCGAGCTAATTTTATCATTCGACCTTTCTTTGCGCTGAGACCAGGCAGTCACAGATTCGAGTGGATAGTAGTGGATTGTCCAGAAATACGTTGCCCAACGTATATGACCTGATTTAACTCCCGAATTATCTAAATTACCAGTTTCGAAAATCTACCAAAAGGATGAAAACTCGAAGATAACGAGTAGTTTGCTATTTCGTAATTAAGTTTCTTACTTCGGTGGGGGAAGACTCTGGGGTGGGTCTCTTCCTCTGCCCGCAGGCTGCCCGTCGGCTTCCGTTGCTGGCAATATTGACATTTCTAGTTCGACTTTGCCCTGAATCGATACATTGCTCCACGTAAGTCTACTTCGACGTATCACGATTATTTCTTAGCAAAAAATAGATTAATATTTCATAGCATTCGTGACTGCAAAAGGTACATTTCGGGCAAGTCGCTCCGATGGCAACTGAAAGCTCCGAATCTATCAGAAACTACTGTAGTCAAATGTTACGGTACAAGATAATAACGTTCACTTCCATAAACGCTAATGATTAGACACAACTTTACGTAACGCACTGCCTGAACAAAGTCCCCGGTTCCAACGCTGCTCACGAATGGCCACCACGCCTTGATCCGTGTCACTTTGAACAGATCAGTGGCTGGTAAGCTGGGATCGAGGAGTTTGAGGGTGCAATTCTTCGAGTTTGCACTTCCCCGTGGCATTCTGGACAGATCCAACGTCAAAGCACCTAGGAACAGACGAATTTTAACTAGGTACATAGTTTCCGTTGCGCTCGTTGACGATTGCTAATTAACGCCGGGATTCGAGTGGTCCGCCATACCGAGGAAATCGTCCGGAGAGAAATGATCGCTGTCCCAAACTTGCAGATGCAATTTGCAAGGCAGTTTGTCCTCGGTTTCACTCGTGCTGAAGACAGATATCTTTCTGCGTACGATCATAGCGCGCTCGCCCTTAGAATACGTGACACGATATATGAATCTCCAGTTGAAGTTACCCTCGCCGTTCAGGGAATTGTAATGGACGTCGGTCTTTTGGTAATCATCATAAATAATCCAGCTGGAATCGATCGTCGGATATCAGAAAATATGTCGCGTTCCATATTACTGCAAGAACTCCTGCTTTCTGTTCCCTGTCTATATGGTTACACTGTCTACTTATCCGTGTACTTTAAATTTTAAGCGCCCGAGTATTTTGAAACAAATTGATCGAATCCCAGATTCCCGATAAACCTCTAAAATCCTTTCGGCGATGCTCTCTCGAAACGGACGATTTAAAAGATACACGTTTATTCGTCGGCGGCATCCTCGAGCGTACCCTTTCACGAAAATATCCGAGCTCTTCTCCCCCGTAAGAAATTGACTTTCAACGAGAGGCACGTCCTCGGTATTCCAAACGATCACGCGAATTTCATATTCCACTGGTACCGACGGAGTGATGTCTACCGCCGGTTTCGGGGGTAGCTCCTCCAATTGGAACATGTCGATCCAGAGTTCCAATTTTCCCTGAAACCATCGATCGAAAATGCGGATCACGCTTTTAGAACTGGCCAATGAATATTTAGGCAGGCGAGAGTCCAATTTGCGAATGTCGCGCTCGAGACATTCTTCTGATAAATCAATCGGTCTAACGGAGCCTCAAGTGTTTTTAGCCGGTTGAAAATTCATTACTGACATCGTTTCCAAATCTATTTCGGCTCCACGTTAATGGCTAATCAGACATTCAAGCCGCGCATTCAGAATAACAGCAACAATTCTTTTTATATACTTCACAGCAGCTTTGTTCCTATTCGTATATTCAGCTATCGAATGAAGAAAATCGTTTCTTTCATCACCTGCTCCAGTCCAGGTTTCGCGACGTTAAAAAGCGGCCTTCTTTCAACGTGCTCGGGCACCAAAGCACCCCCGCAAATGGGGAAGTCTTGCCACTGGTGAAGTACATTCAATGCCATGCATTCTTCTCTGTCTGAATAGTAATCATTTATCATTGATATAAAAAAGAAAGATCCCGTTTGACACGATTCCCATGGCATTTAAACCCGAACGATTAATTCTTAAAACGTACCGGCTCCGTCTTTCGGACGGTTATCGATGAAAGGGAATCTCTTGCGCCCTATTTTCACGTAATCGTTTCTATATTCGGGTGGCGGCAGGTTATTCCTCCTGCAAAGCTGCTCGAGTATCAGCGTCGGCTTCTCGCGATCCCTCCAACGATTGTAACCGTCCACGCTATAGACCCTCGATATGCCGCAGGTAGCGCGGTGCCTGCTGTAGAATCGATTCTCCAGGTCGATCTTGGTCTCTCCTATCAGGTCATCGCCCGAAGTCGCGTCGTAGTCCCATACTTGCACGATCAACATGTAGTCTCGAGGAAAAGTAGCCTCTATCTCGAATAGTCTAGCAAAGCAGGTTGAAATTGAATAGATTTCCTAACTTCGTGAATTTCAGTCGGCATTTCATAGTGATTGAGTATACTTGAAGAAAGACATCTACTAGAGAACATAATGCTAATGTCTGAGTGATCTTTAGCTTCCCAAAGGAGAGGAATACAAAGTATCACATTCATAGATCAGTATCATGCCCCTAATTTATTAAAAGCTAAACAAAAGGTCACCAAAATTGAAACGCTCGCCTACCGTCCGAATGTCGGGTTTAGCTGGTTAGGTATATAATTCTTGTTGTCGTTGATAAATGTTTTTCCAAGCCTGACGCACAGATACGGGTCAGATTTTCCGCTGAGGGGATCGTTAGGCTGTAAGTTAATACCTATGGGGAAGATTCGTTACCATCCTTGCTGCTAGGAGTCTGCGAGGACGAGTGCTTGTCGATGGACTCACCCTTCACGACGTAGAGTCTGACCAGAAGCTTAACTGGCTCTGGGGACGGATAATCGTCGCACAAACCGTTAACCGCGCTCCTCCCACTAGTGGTCTTGCATGGGAGATTGTCTGGGTGCGGCCAACGATACACGCAGATGCGTCCCTGCGAATTAATTTCACATCTCCATCCACGAAATGCCGGCGATTGACAAATGAAAGAGACAATTTATTTTGGTCATTTTAAGGAGCAGGGGAGAACGGAGCAGGTTGAAACACGGGGTAAATTGTAATACAAGTAAAAAAGGTACAGATTTGTTTAAGATGAAGCTAGATGTCTAAGTGTCCAAGATTTTGTCACCTACTTTCACGCAATCAGTCCACCATGCACATACGTAATTAGTAAATCACGCAACTTATTTCCTGATTGAGGAAAACACTTTCGAGGAAGAACTCTGAATACTTTTTTTATTACAATCTGCCCCGGTCTCCCCTACCACTTGCTAATGATTTTCGAGTACTTTGTTTTTATGAAACATGCTCGTTAATCGAACCTCTTCCGCCGCAATTTCCAAACGATGAATTTTTAAGCCAAACCTTGAACTTTCCAACATAATTGTAGCTGTCGTAATCGGGATTCTCGAATTTTCGTCCCTTCCATAACTCGAACGTCCTGATACGATCCTGGAAACCGGCGAACTGCGGCTGCATCTCCAGTTCTCCATCGTACACCTGTTTTCCGTCCAATGAGACAGTTGTGCTGATGAAAATACGTTAAAGCGTAGGATACCTTGAACGTCACAGCGAGCTTGCGATCTTCAGGAAGAATGCTGCCTAGCTGTCTGCTCCTCTCCTCCTGAAAACATCTCGTTTCACTGCGGGATCTGCGGTACATTACAAAATATCGGATCATCCGCTTGACGGATTCCCTTCTGTCGACTCACATCCAGGGAAGCGAAATATTTACTCCACCAATCGAGCGACTCGTCATCCGCGGAAACCACTGCTCTCGTCGTCTTCTTCTTCTTTCGAATCCCAAGCAGACGAGCTAGAAGTTTCTTCACCGATCGTAAGATCTTCTGGATCCTCGAAGAGACATCCTTCCCAGCCATACTCTTGAACGGGATTAGTTCTTTGTTTTCATCTTTCGATGGGTCGTAATCAATCGACAGTGGCACTTAGGGGAAATCATTAAACATTACATTAGACATTAAAGATCGAAGGAAAGCGTTCCTACTCTCCCTGTATATTTTCGCCTGGGGTATTGAAACCGCGTTTGTCGTTCGAATGTGAGACAGGTTGATTGACAAATCCATTAATAACCAAACCGTGGAGTTAATTTTGGCTCGTGCCAGTTCGGAGCCAGACAGTTAACGTTTTTAGACATTACTCGAGTGTCGGAAAAAAACGTTTATTCCCGCGGCGGGATAAATGTTCCCGTGAACTTTAATTAACAAAGTTCCTCGGTCGCGTGCAGACTAGAACTGGATTTTCCATGGCGTTATTAACTTTTGCAAGGAAAGTTGCGAAATCAATGTACGCGGTCTGTTGAACGACCAAGCTCAAATATTTGGTAACTTTTGAAACTTTTGGAACCCAGGTTATTGCACTCAGACGTATGCTCATATATTACGGTAGAAATATAGCTGGGAGGAAATTATTTCTACGATTACTCCTTCTAAACAAAAACTCACGAATGGTGGCGGTCTGCTTCCTCGTCCAAGGAGATTTGAAAATCGATTTCGCCTCGTGTATTTGTGCATCGTAATCCTCCTCAGTTATTAATTGCTCCAGGAACACATGCACGCTCGGTATGATGCAAATCCCCGCGTACTTGAAGCACCCGAAGCCTCGCGAATCATAAGCTTTTATCGTGATGCAGGGATAATAGATATTCAGCTCCGGCATATCCTTCGAGAAATTTATATCATTCAAGTTTATTTCGGAACGTTTTCTAACAGCGACAGGAAACACCATTATGAAAAACAGTTCAAACTAAGAGGAAAAGAATTGTTTTTCATTCGTGTATCAAGTATTTCCACTTCACTGATGCTGGGTTTCACTTCGCCCTGACCATTCTCAGGACTTGATGTGTTTAAGACACAATAATAATAGCGAAGAAACTGACAGTAGTTACCAAGTCGACCATAATGCGAGACTCCTCGAAGTTGCTGAACTTCTTAGCGTTCTCCATCACCTCCGACTTCACGTGGACTCCTGCGCATTCTATAATAATCCTAGGTTTAAGCACCGGCAGGTAACATATCTTCTTCATGTCCCGTACACCCCAGAATATAACTTCGAGCCGGAAGCTCGCCATTTTCGGCCTGATGTCGACGGGTATATTGTATATCGTGTCCTCTTCCGAAGGGTCTATCGCCCTGTCCACGTCTTCATCTGCTTCCACCTAACAGGGCACACAGATTTTCGTTTGCATTTCTTCAACTAATTTCAGCTTGTCCAAAGTCAGATGCTAGTGAACGAAACGTGGCTTTAATAAAATAATGATTTCCCCATTTATATTTCGTACGCGTTATTACGTAGTTATAAATCTAGGTAGGAGGGAAACAGCAATCTGGAAATTAATCCCTAAAAATAATGGCAGGGGGACCACGAGGAGAAGGGAAGAGGAGGTGGTGCGACGTGAATATCGATTTGTATCACAACCCTCACCTCTATGAGTTCGAAAGCAGCGAGCACGGAGCCGCTGCAATCCCTTTGCGATTTAAATTTGTACCACTTGAGTTTCGGAGGGAAATCAGGCGGCGAGTAAGTTTCCTTCGCGAGTTTAACTAATGGAACGGCTGTGCATCTTCCGCAGAACTCCGTGGTGCCCTGAGAATTTCGATTTGCGAACAGCTATGGGTAAAGTGTTATAACTCGAAGCAATTCGTAAATTACTTTGAGGCCAGGCTCACAGGCGTAATTAAACGTATCTACGAACGTGCAAAGTCACGATGCGTGCTCGGGGATGAATTAGCAACGTTACTCACGCATATGTCCTGATCGAATACTTGCAAGACTATCTTGGGTGGGTGCAGTTTCACGTGCTCTTTCGTTCCATGCACGGTTCTCGCTGGTAGAATCAGAGTCTGATCCCAGAATGGATCGAGAGTCTGCTTAAGAACCTGAAAACGCAGACGAGTTCGAATAGAGTACTGTAGTAGACAGTTTAATTGCTCTCGAGTAGCGTGCCGCGAATTTGGGAAACTTGTTTACAATGGTATTCATTCGTGTATATTCGTAACCACGAAACTTTGCTCGATTATCGGGAATCGTGGGTGAATTATCGACAAACCAAACTTACTTTAGTAGCAGCCGTGTAACCGTGAAATGCAACGCATACAAAAGGATCCAATAAACCAGATGCATCCATCCCAGGATCAAAGCGACCTTGGAATATGTGAGCGCGTAATTGGAACGCCTGCAATGCAAAACGCGGATGTTTCGACGAACTAGCACTGTTTCGTTCGAAATACTGCGGAATGATATGACGCTAGAATTTATCAGTCGTAACGGAAATCGAGATTGTCACGATTACTCAACGGCTTTGACAGTCGTCATAATTGCAACTACTGAGAGACTGTGAGGTCGTTCGGCTCAATTTTACATGAATTGTTTATCCATTTGATTGGTTTGAACGGGACTAGATTCATCAGCAATGTTATCTCTCACATGAAAGTTTGTTTTTAAACGGGAAGTGGGAATAATTTGAAAGAGTGGAAAAGAATTTCAACGGTTGAAGCGCGCATTCAATTGCATTTAGAAAGGCGTGTTCGCCACGGGATTACTTTGCACTCCCACAAAGGTTTCAATTACTTTCTACGTTACTGTTGGTGTAGATGGATACCGTCATTACGATTCATTTCTTTAACGTCGGTAACCTCGTTTAACCAGAGACATTTTAAATACATTTTCCACCAATTTCTTACTCATTTGAATTTAAATAGCATCCTCGTTACCATCGCCGTGATAAATTAACAGCTTTCACGGTCTTAAGCGAATAATTCATGTAACTGTAATCTCCTGCAGAATTGTACCAGATAATTTCTGAACAAGCTCGTACAATGTAATTAAAGCGAGTTTTAGTAACTCGCAGTGCCAGTGTAATTTAAATCTATAAATTCTCAACGTGCCCAAATAACGTGACAAATTAATTAGTAATGGCTTTTTTTCGCGAAGAGACTTGAAAAGATCCACTCTGCTTTTGACCCTATAACCTTCCGGTTCCGTCATTAATGAAATTCGTGTCATCTCTGAATGAAGACCGCGAAACTCGACCCTGTTCCAAAATTTCAATAAAGAATTCATGTCGTACCGAGGATTGAGTGTACTCCAAAAACTTTGGGAATGAGTCGACACCCGTTTCATAGTCCACTTCGTATCCTGGGGGAATCGTGGACCAGCAGCTACCAACGTATTTTGCATTCCCAAGCCAGAGGAAAATCTCCAGTTTGCAGGCCGCGTAATCAGCCTCGACATCTTCTCGCGGATCCCTCATGAAGATAATCATCTTTTGGCCACATTTCTTTCCTCTTGCCACCGCCTCCTCCGAGTAAATAATTTCCTTGGCCATCAGTCTCGCGCAGGCCACACGTTTAGAGCCGGCTATCATCCAAACGAAAACGTCGGGGAGACTGTGCTGTGGCTGATAAATTCATAATCAGTATAGACTGCTCCCGGAGACTCTGATTCCTCCATCGAGTTACTCGCGAGATGGAAAAGCTCTAATATTTAAGGAATTCGGGACACGAATTTCCACGATGAAAAGAACCCGATGTCTCTACATCCTGCTTTCAATGGCGATTTCCGCTTGGGAATCTCCGCGCAGCGCAGGGAGAAACAGCTTTTATGACTCCGTTCTCCTTTTCATCTCATAAATCACTTCCCCGTATCTCGACCAAGCATAAAGAGAGAGAACAAGGAAAGTTTGAACGGTTTGTTTAAAGGTTCCCCTGGGACCGCAAGAAATTCTCAAGACGAGGAAAGAACAACAGGAATTTAAATTAAATATGTCTCTCCCACTCAAAAAAATGTTCTCTGAAAATTCTCCAAGAAGGCAGAAGTCTGTAATAAAGCCCGTGGATGTTATTGAACTCGGGAAATTAATCCGATGAGTCCGTAATCTCAATCAAGGTTAAACTCTTGTCGCCGGTTTCTCGATGGAGTTCCATTGCCCCCCGCAGCGATTTTTTTTTCAAAAAACTTCGAAATAACCACAGAGCTCGACTCACGTCTTCCTGTAACTCCTTCACTTTTCCTAGATAGTGGTACGCGTGCGCCATCGCGATCCTCAGGTAGTGATTGCTGGGAAGTTCCCCGTTGATCTTGATCCTCTTCAGAATAGTCTCGATCTCCTTACGGCAGAGATTCACGCGATGTCGATCGAGCTTCGTGGTGCCACCATCGTCGTCGTATCGACCCGCGTCCAACGTATGCAAATAATGGATGCAGTGACTCTTGAGGGCGCGAACCGTTTCGTTGTACAGCTTGTAAGCTTCCGGTTCCTCCAACGCAACGAGGCCGTCCAGTTCCTCCAACCTCCTTTCCTATCGCGGAGAATTAAAATTGCCCTCGTATCGCTGCCCCACTTCGGAAACAAACTTTGCCGTTTCTCCTAAGCCGTGGCCGTTCGATTCGGGATTGTAATAAAATATTTCTTTGGGCCGAGGGAAGTTCGTTGGATCGAGCAGCGATGCTACTTCATGAAGCTTTACTATTTCAGAGCGTCGATGGTCGATGACTTTGCACCGAGCTCTTAGGTCGTTTGTCGTCGAAACGAACTAACGATCCCACCTCGTGGACCTTTGTAACAAGACTTTTAATGCTTAATCACTTAAGTTGCTATTTCAATGTTCTCTGAGCCGCTCGATAAGTACCCTCTTACAATTGGTACAGATGGTGGCTTTGCAAAGAATCTTATGGAATGGTGAAGTATAAAGAATTACAGATAGATCGATCCATCGACAAGCATCGAACGAGGAGGACTTACAAGGAAGTCAGCGATGAAAGCCAGGCTATTGCTATTGTGCATCCTCCACTCGAGGTTCGGCCACCAGGACTTGACGTAGAGGCAGGGTTTTCTCGAGCCAAGTGGCAGATAATTATATTTGCGATCCAACGATCCGGTCATTCGTGGCGGGGTTCCGCTCTCGAAGTTCGGTCGCCGCTCCGGTATACCGTTTCCTGTTGAAAATTAATCACATTTTACGGAGGGCGCCGCGCACGACGCAAACTTCCGGAGTATATTAACACAAGTAATTGGGAGGCCGTGGGCAGTTGGAATGGAAAGCACGAGTGGTAACATAGATTCGCCGGTTCTCGACCATGCGAAAGGACTCGCCGAGGAAAGTATGCACGTGAATTCAATACCGTCGTTGGTGTCCTCGAAGCATTGGCTGTAAGGGAATTGTCTGTTGCCTGCGTTCCCGAGGCTAACCTCGAAGCTTATTGATTTCGACGAAAATTTTCGACGATCGATCAGGCTCACGTCGTACACCACAGCAACCAGGCAGTATTCGTCTGTGTCCCACAAGCTTTTCTTTGAGAAAGAGAATTATCGGATCATGATGGCGTTTCTTAGCGGAACTTAGTTATTCGAGTACTTTAGCATTGAATTTGGAATCCCAAAGAAGGCTCACTTTCCAGTCGAGTTATTCATGAAATTCTCGAAGAAATCCGCAATAAGATTGCAGTAGAATGGGCCAACAATGAAGGGAATCGACGGGACAATCTCGTTAGAAACGAAAATCGATCACAATGGACGTACCTCGATGATAGGAGCCGTGGGCTCTGTTTCGATTCTGATACCGGACGACGCTTCTGGGTCTTCCATCTCAGTTTTTAGGGAGAGAAGAACTCTGCCGCGATACAAAGGAAGAGATGTCGAGTATTTGCCGAAACAGTTGTTCCTTTCTGCTGACCCACAGCCGTAGAAATGAAGGAACGACGGCCCGAAAGTTGGCAGGAAACCTTATGAGTGTGGCGAGATAATACATCAAGGTACTTTCTATTTTCGTCTCTGGGAAAAAGTGAATGGCCACGCGAAGGACCCTTCCCTTTTTTTATCAGACAACTAGGACAATTTATTGCGCAAATATTTATCGTGCAATCAACGTTATTTCCGGCTCGACCGCCTCGTTCAATTTCGTTGGCTAAATAATTATTTGAATTTCTTTTACGCGACAGCTCGATTTTTGCGTGTTTGGCTGTTTGAGTCGTTATAACTGTAAGGTGCATCTCTGGAGTCGACATATTTACCCATTCATTTAATAACGCATCCCCATTAGTGGGGGGATAAATATTTAAAAAGCTTCAGATCTTCGCGAGAGATACTTACCGTATTCCCCAGAGTGCGATATCCTGCTCATGTTAAGGATGTAAGAAGCCACCACACATGTTTGACAGCTGTTGATACGATGCTTTATTGCAATTCTGACGCGTTGACAGAGGGACGGAAACATTTCCTTGAATGTGATTCTCTCGTTAAACCTCGGCCCGTAAGTCTGCCATGCCTCGCTCGTCGATCCCTGCGAATTCTCTCAATAATTCCCAACCGCATGCATGTGCGTGCAGCTCGGTGCTCGATTAGATCAATACAAGAATTATTTGCTTCACGGATACCGTACAAGCACCTCGTTTACAGGGCGCACGAAGGGACGCGTGAATGAGTGATTAATTCCTCGCTTCCGAAGTAGAAATACTTTTCGTGATATATTTTCGAAAACACGATTTTTTAATCTCTATTTACCTAGTCCATTCTGCAAGCACGAGGTGTTTTCTTTATTTCGCGAGATAAACCGAAAATTAAAAGCAACAAAAATCGAGTGCGCGAGGAATGGGGGATAATAAACAGAGATGAGTATAGAAAATAATAAAGAAAACGTAAAAAAAAAAGATTTATCTATAGAATGTATAGTTTCGAAAGATGAATTACACTTTTTGTTCGACAGTGCCGTAAATTGCTTTTCTACCTGCTTTATTTACGGTTAACGTACCTTCATCCCAGCAAACGATATTTGCACGTATGGGTTAATATTCTCGAAATCGCTTTTCACGCACACGCTGCTCATGTCGGGCAGCCCGTCCGCCCGATAAATCGCAAAAATGTAGCGCGCGTGTTGTCTAAAAAGCAGGGACTCGCCACCAACGGGCAGCAAGAGATTCCTGTAATTATTCGACCTCCGTTAAACGGTCTACTAGCTAATATCGCGAAATCGGGGCTGGCTCGATATCGGTTTCACGCGAAACACCGCGCGGAACACGATGTGTAACATTAAAATGGATGCTGGAACGCGGCGATATTTCCCGTCACGGTGACGGCAGGATGCAATATGTATGTAGATGAACTGTTACGCGACGGAATTATGAGAGAATAAGTAAAAAATTTGTAGCAACAAGGCTGTTCCAACATTATGAATCAATTTAATAAACAATTTCTTTGCGGCAGGTATTCGAACGCGTTTCATCTGTGAGATTCGTCGAATATAAATTCGAAAATTCAGCTGAGAGTTTGATAGCATAAATATTCGAGTGTTTTTTAATGGAAATTCCTAGTGCGCAGTGATTGGAAATTGACTATCGATTTGAACCGTAATTTTGGCACAGTAGCCGTTTTAATCTTCCTTAATTCGATTTAAATTGCATTATCTCGCGATATTAAGATTTCACGGGTTTTGGAGGCAAGAATTTTATATGAGAATATACGAGTTGGGCGTTGCAATTTATATGAAACGTACTAGAGGTTGGATAGGTATACGTTCAGGATTTTGATGTGATAAATATTATAGCATCTTTTAATAGGATTTGTATGAGGATGATGGATGGGTGAATTACCTATTCGACGTATAATTTTAGTACAGCTGACGTTTCAGTATCTTTGAATTAGATTTATGGTGCACTGTAATCGTTTTAGGTAGTCCGCGATGTTAAAATTTTATGCTAAGGATGTAGATAATATTTTCGTAGACAAAATGGTCTTGGAGTAGACACAGTTCTTCAACTGTGATCTTTGGAATATTAATTATTACGTGCTTAGGATTGAAAATTACCCTTCGATGTCATCTTCACCCTCCGTCTCTGGATATACTTTCATTTTCTCCCCTTTTACATTAATTGCGATGTTGCATTTAACGTAACCATTGGCCCCTACAGCGAGATCCTTTGGGTTGGTCAGCATCGCCCATTTATGATAGTATTGACGATCTATCCAAGCAAATGTGCAATGATACTAAAATTTATTTGGCAAGACTTTCAATTTTTCCCATGAGCCGTGAGACTATAAAAACAGTTAAATAGTTTGGTGCACCACCTGGTTGGTCCCATACTAGGGCAACTTCGAAACTCGTGCTGCCATGAAACTTTAGGCAAAAGTAATTCTTCAAATATACGGCTATCATGATTTTAGTACTCAACAGTTGGTCCAAATTGCAGAAAAGGTCGAATACAAAGTACTGAAATTCGTTGAAAATTTTAAAATGAACGTGGCTGACAGAACCTCTTCAAACTAATGTTTTACGATATTACGTCGTTGTAAACTGGCGTGTCGGTTCTTTCACGAACCACAGTTTTTCTCTTTCGATTGCCCACTTTGACCACCACCATGGGATTTGCATTTTGCGGTAAATACCTCGCTTCCAAAATTGTTATGCAAACTTGATAAGGGTTGGATCGAAATCGTCTGTGACCCATCGTGCCTCGATATATTATGAACTTTTCTTTTGTTTAATGTATTCTCTCTTTGTTTTGCAAGTTGCAATTAACGCCAAATGTATAGTTAGGTAAATAAACGTAGAATTAATCAAATTGAACATATCAAGAGACACAGAGTGGCTCTATTACGCCACGACTCGCTATCAAGAACCCTGAGATTTCCGAATCTCAATAACGGCAGATCCGATTAGTTTTTGAATAGTCTTAATGGATAGCTTGGGTTTGATTTACATCAGAAAAGTGTCTTCGTTTTGTTCCTGCGGGCCTTATGAGCTGAGATATTTCGATGTAAAGTTGCAATTTGCTGAATTTTATGTTCTTAAGATTCAGCATCGTCATCGTCATCGTCCTACACTTCTAGGCAAGAGGGGGGTATGAAAGGATGAAGAAATGTCTTTCAGGCACGTAATTGTCTTGGTTAATAAATAAAATAAAACAAGACAAGACACCACTGAGACACGAAAGAAAAAGATTTTAATGCAATTTATATATATTTATTCAGTTTAGCAACACCAATTCGGAGAGCAGCGCCAAGTATTTTGAATACAATATTTATTCGTAGCCATTGTGTTAATTGGCGCAATTTGTGTAGGGGAAAGTGGGGTAAAACGGAACGGGTGGGTAAAATGGAACACCAAGGTTTCTGTTGGATACGAGCTGCGAATGAGTTGGTATCGCGTGACATGGAACCAAGTAATACTGAACATAACCCATGGTTTTCAACGTTCGCCGTTAAAAAGTATCGAGTCAATTTTGAGGTATAAAGTTGTCAAAGTTTTTCCTTAATATACAAGGAAGTTTTTTTACGAATTTTCATACTGATTAATAAATAATTGTAGAAGATATGACGATATATATAATTCTCGCACGGCGCCAACTGTCAACGCGAGTGCCTAAAACTGCTAAATAGCAGATTTATATACATCGTCATATCTTCTACAATTATTTATCAATCAGTGTGAAAATTGGTGAAAAACTTCCTTGTATATTAAGGAAAAACTTTGTCGCTGCAAGTTATCTGTACGCCAAAATTGCCTCGATACTTTTTAACGGCGAACGTTGAAAAACATGGATTATGTCCAGTGTTACTTTTTAATTAAATATTACTATATTTTTTAACATAAGGGTTTTGTGCATACATTATACGGCTTCGCTAGAGTTTTCTGTGTTTTATGTTTCAAGTTTCATAACGATCCGTTAATATTTACTCAAGTTATCACAGTTTATGTTTAAAGAAATAATGATTTTGGTCGGAGAAATGTTTTTAGTTTATAATTTTTATCTCGAATACTAACAATTCGATAAAAAAACTGTAAATAGAAAAAATGTGTGCCGTGACGAGCTTTACAAGACTATATTTTTTAAAATACAGTTTAACAACTGTAACAAAAATTTTCCAATTTTTATTACATCCAACCCTTCAATTTATGAATATAATTTTACTAAGACGTCTGGTTAAGTTTTACAAACTTAATTAAACCACACTCCTGTATGTAGATGCTAGATATTTTATAAACGAAGGAAATACATATATTACGCGTAATATTTCTATTCTACCGGTAGCTCGGTTCAAACGGCTAGGCCACGAGCCGTGATGTTTACTTTACGCGGCGTGCGATAAGAGACGTGTATTGCCGCGCGAGGCTTGCCTGCTCTCCCCCCACCAAAGCCCATATTCGCCGAGGTACAGCGACGTGACGCGGGGGTCATTCGTTCCGTGGACATCGTTGAGTTAAGACGTTTCGATAGCTGCGTACGTAAATGGTACGCGTACATTATCTATCGTCACATAATTACTTCTATTCATTATTAGCCTTCTTCTTTACTCTCTATCGTCACTTGTTGCTACTATTAATACACTTTTGTCCCGAAATTGATTAAATATCGCGAGAAAACCATTACATATTCGTCACGTATTCCCTTCGTTGCCTTCGTGCCGATATTTCTGCACATTTAGTGCACACATATCGTGTCTCGGTATTCAAATACATCACTTTTCGGGCATATTTCAAGTTTATTTCTTGTTTAATTGCCTTACGAATGTTTTAATGCTTTTGTTTCAAACAGACGTTGAGGCGCAAATCGAAAGCAAAGGGCAGGCGATGCCATGACACTTGACGATTAACTTGAACTTTGAACGATGCTTGGATGGCGTCTGGTCATTCCTTGGAAAAAGTAAATGACAATACGTGTGGTATACGTATTTTTCTCATTATTTTATTGAATCATTGTTGACTGTGATTGAATTATGATAAATTGAATAATTTTAATCAGATCTGTTTAAAAGTTTTAAAATGGTGTCTATAGATGTTTACGAAATATTGGAATGATTGAATTCTATTGTATTTCGGTCGCGTTTACGTAGAATTCAATGATATTTCAATGATTTTTAAGAATCTATCTCTATGAAGCTGTGGTAATTGCATTTACGTTCGGTTTTGGATGCAAGTTTTATTCTTTATGTTCAAAAACTGCGTAGTTGATCGAGGACATGCTATTCAAGCATGAATAATTAACGAATTTTGATTCTTGCCATGAATTTTGGATATTTATAAAGATCGTGATATATTTTAAAGTATTATTCGAATAACACGAACTTGCTTACAACTTTAAATACGAAAGCCACTACTATGATTCATTTAAATGTAATAATTATATCTGCAGTAGTATATTCTGGATAATATCGTGTTACTGAAATACAAAACTGCTCCTATCGAGCAAGCATTCTGTATTTTCGTAACACACCTTGTATTCTAAATAACAAGGAGCGCAAGTTCCTTGGCTGGTTTGACGAAAAACAATATTTCCTCGTGACAAACATTCGATGAAACCACACCCACCCCACCCTCCTATCCTACTTATTTTTCAGAGATTGTGACCGCGTGCAATGCGGCCAAATAGAGTCAGTGTTTATGACGTACGAAGTTTTTCGTTTTGAAGAGCACAGTTGCTCATAGTAGAGTTTCGTTAACAATTTCGGAATACGCGAGGGTAGAGCCAGTGTTTTCTACGCAATTTATATTCTTTCACGAGCGTCGCGGCTCTGACATTCGAATCGCGAGAATAGATTCAATGCTTTGTTCGTCGATTATGATCTTTGCGGCGCGTTTGTAGTCTACTATTTCTTTATTTTTTTTTACTTTTGAAAGAGAAACTCGTTGTCGGAAATTAGAGTCAGTGCGTCAGCTGAAGAGGAGATTTGTGCGCAGCATATTAATGGAAAGATGTAAGTATCTATGTATTTGATTTAATTCCTTTAAAGTAGAGTTCATTCTTCAAAATTTTCGAAAGAAAACAATTTTAAATAAATTAATTTTTTGAATAGAATCACCCAGAAATTCAAAACTAACGAAACTTTTTATCATTTAGACGTTATAAGAAAGAACTTTTGTTAATTTTAATTTTTAATATTTCATTTTTTCATTTTTTTTTTCTTAAAATGTCTAAATGATAAAAAGTTTCGTTAGTTTTGAATTGCTTCGTGGTACTATATTAGAGTTGAAACAATCGTAACTTTAGAAAGAAATTATAATCGTGTTCTGTTCCTTCGTTACAGTTTGGGCGCAGCTGAGCAGCTTGGTGACTTCTCCTGAGCAGTAGCAGGGGTGTTGGCGTCTTCGGCACCGGGGCACAGCGAAATGTGAGTGCGCATGCATTATGGTTCCTCTGGTCACTCAATCATGTCGTAGGACGTTTGGTCCGAATCGACACGAGTGACCGGTTGTATATTTAACGAGCATAATGACCACGGGTATGATAACCATGCCCGTGAATTGTAACATTTTTGTCTGTGTATGTATTTATTAGACGAGGCTAGGGCCTTCTTGTACGCCGCGCTTTTTCAATAGAATCACATTATAATCATAATTTCCAAGATAAACGGTTCCTAACGCGAATATTTATCATTGATCATACATTGATGTAGATATTTATTAAATAATGCACATAAAGGTGCATAGCAGCTCGGAAGGTATTGGTACGAATATCAATACGACTGAATGCTAATTTTTATATAGCGAAGAAGTCTGATACTCTCAGACTCCACAGCTACGATCATTTTTAATTAATACGTAGTGGAACGATTATAATGACTTGAATTTCTTTTATTTTTCTGATACTACGTGTTCAAAAGTAACTTGATTTCTAAATGATGATAATATACATAAAAATGTAATTCCTTTCTTAAAAAGGTCACTCGTTTGCGTACACAATTGAATAATTAATTTCCATGTGCAAGAAGACAATTGAGGGTGGGGAAATTTCAGATTCAAAGTAATTAGCATGAGATCATACTTTCTTGTTTTATGAAATTTACTTTGACGATGGAATAGCCCGTTTTAAATTCTTAAAGTAAATTCTTCATGATTTTGATTGATTTTCTTAAACAATTCAATTTTAGAGTCTTTCTTCTCGCTAATTGAATGTCGAGTAGAGTCCTTTTTCTTGATCTAAAGTAGAGTCCTTTCTTATTTATCAAACTTTAAACTATTCACAAGTTGAAAGTCGAGTCACTTTGCTTAATAATGTAAAATAAAAGAATATTAGCCTGCTAGACACTATAGAAACTAATGATATTTTCTAGTTGAGGATTTTTAGGATATCTTTCCGTACTCATTGCCTTTTAACTCATCCACGTGCCCAAGTGCTACTTGGGTGGGTGAAGGCAATGAGGCACGATGACTTTCTTTACTAAATAATTACATGTCGGCGGCTGGCATTGCGTTAGTGTATCGTGCACGCCGCATTTTCCACCTATGTGTGTTTGTGTGGTTAGGCGGTGGAATTTGCGTCGGTGAAAGATTTTCATCAAAGACCATGTTAACGAAACTATAATATGACGATACCGATATATCATATTCCTTTTTGCACACAATGATCATTCTAGTAAATAATCTGGGAATATGATATTTAATCAATCGCGTACAATCAAACCAGATAGTAATAACGATTCATGTATGTACATAATACATATGTACAATGCACATTATCAAGTAATCCATTGTTTGAAATTGAAAATAGTTAATTGTTTTGTAAATCATACTTATACGCAATGGTCACTGCCTTTGCCAGCCGATTTCAGTGAAAACTGGTACGTACTTATTAGAGTGTGATTGTGTGTGAGAGAGTGTTTTGCCATTTTTTAAATATACATAGCTGTTAGGTAGGATGGGTAACTTAGCTGTTCGGTAGGATAGGTAACTTAGCTGTTCGGTAGGATGGGTAACCTAGCTGTTCGGGAGGATAGGTAACTTACCTTCTGGTACGAATGTGTGACTTAAATATAAGTAGGTAGGGCCGGGGCAGGTCATCGTATTCTCTGATCGCATGTTCCCCCCTGCGATGACCTGCTTTCAGGAAATTTGTGAGAAAAGTCGACGGCCAGACTAGCGCGAGTGGGGTATGCCCTCGCTTCTAGCCTCGCTATGTCGACTTTTTGACGCCAGTGGGACATTGCACATTGTCGCTGGTCGCGGTCGGCAGGACGGGCTTGGGCACGCTATTAAGGGGGTACTCCACTGTGAATGGTTGAAAAATCAAGCTATTTTTAAAGATTTTTTCTCAGTAAATACAACATATAATGAAATAAATCTTTTCCATATTTATTAAGTTACTCTTATATTATACCAAAAAAATTAAAAAGAATATTTTCAATTTGTGTTACTCGTTTTTTTACAACGTCAATATGGCACTTAAACAAAACCGGTATGTTCGTGGTGCAGGTGATTTCTCGGCTTAGGCTGATCCGAAACTAAAAATTCGAAGAGATTCTTAATCTGTCTAAGTGTCTCTATCGTCCGTTCCTCAATTAACAATTTTTTCCGAAAAATAACCGAGATTTTTCTCGGGGAACATTCGAGAAGCACCATTATTTGGAGAACTTTTTCCTTCAAACAGACGCCAATTTGTTATTTTTCAACAAAAATTGTTAATTGAGCTACGGGCGATAGCGACACTCATACAGATTAAGAATGTTTTCGGATTTTTTGTTTCAGATAAGCCTGATCCAGAAAATCACCTGCACCACGTTTTTGTTTAGTTGCCATATTGACGCTTTGTAAAAAAACAAGTAAAACAAATTAAAATATTTTTTTAATTTTTTTTATATAATATAAGAGTAGCTTTAGAAACACCAAAAAGATTTATTTCGTTATATGTTGTATTTACTGAGAAAAAATCCGTTCACTGTGGAGTACCCCTTTAACTTTCAGAAGGGCGGACCGCCCGAAGCAAAGAAGTGGCCAAAGAGCCGAAGATAGCCCGGCCAGTAAAACGGCCACATCATGTGGGCTACCAAGGATGGCCCTGCATCCTCGGGTGCAGGGTTATTCTTCGTAGGTATTACTTTGCCATTATGCTCGTCAGTAGTTGTAGTAGTAGTAGTAGTTTGGTCGGCCATAGGCTGACCCATCGATACCCCCTCCCCAGAAATTGAGCACACCGCGTTTTCAATTAGGGTTGCGAAGAAGATTACGCGGCCAGTTAGTGTTGCGACTAAATGTTGATCACGGTTTGAATTAGCGTTGCGAATCGAGTATTCCTCGCGTTTGGTACCAGCATAGCGTTGCGAATAAATATCGAACGTGATTGCTTGTAGTGTTTCGAAAAAAGAGTCGCGATTGTTTTTGAGATTGTTCTTGTATTTCGAAGTAAAGTTACTAGAGTTTGATTTATAGCATTAATTTTGATTCATTGTATTCTTTTTATTAGAGTTGCGATGCGACTGATCGCGTTTTCTTAATTACTCGTTCTAGTTTGATTCTTAATAATTTTTTGAGTTAGTGTTGCGATGATGATTGATCGCGTTTGTAATTAGAGTTGCGACCCCCAGCCCCCAATGCCCCAAAACTGCCCTGGGACATGTCCAGAGACATGTTCCTGGGGAAAAAGAGTCCCGAGCAGCTGGATTCGCTGCGCATGGGACTCTACACAGCCTTCAGGAAGGCTGCAACGATTTAAAGTTAGAGTTGCGTATTACGAGACACAGGTGCATTGAATTTTTATTAGTGTTAGGAAAAATGAAACCACCCACGTGGTGGTTCTCTGTAGCTTTTTATATTTGTTAGAGTAGTGTAACTGCTTGAGAGCTTTTTCGTTTGCTATTGTAATGAAGCACCATTCGGGAATTTTGAAGTTATTTGAGAAATTAGTGCTGCGAGTAGTCCAAAGTCCTAGTGACTATGCTCGGGAGTTGATTTTAGTCTGTAATAAGCTAGCGTTGCGAAAGAAAGAAACGGTCCACTCACGGTTTTCTTGCATTAATGAGTGGACAATGATCATGGAGCAGCCCTAAGTGGCTGCACCATCCTCCTTCTACTCCCACCATCTACCCGCTCTTGAATCGAGTGTTTGTCACTGGAAGTATTGTTTTGAAAGTATATTCATATTTTGCAAAAAATGCCAATTAATGAGAAACTACAAGGAAATTATTGAGTTGATGTAACAAAGCACCCAATGTGCTTAATATTATGAATATCAATTGCTAATTTGCGTAATTTGTTCTATTTCGTGTATTTTGTCTATGGTTTTGCGTGATTTATTTTATGTCCTGTTTTATTGTGTTTATTTAATTTCCTTCCAGGCTGGTAAAAGTTTTTGATTACCTACTGTATATAATGAATTATATACAGCACCTTAATGAATTATAGCACTCATAATGAATTATAGCACCTAATGTGCTTAATATTATGAATATCAATTGCTAATTTGCGTAATTTGTTCTATTTCATGTATTTCGTTTATGGTTTTGCGTGATTTATTTTATGTCCTGTAGGCTGGTCTCACTATTACTAACATAACGTAGTTATACCTTCGCGGTGAAGAGACTTAATAAAATAATATATTTAAAAATAAAAGTGATAGTGAAAAGTAATAGTGAAAATTGTTAGTGCAAAGTGATAGTGATAGTCGATATTAACGCGTGCTCGTTGTTGCTACTTTCTGTATGAAAGTAACTTCGATTACAGTGCAGTAAAGTGCAATTATTCCAATCTTCAACATTTGCATAAAAGTTTTTGATTATCTACTAAAAATAGGATTTCAGGTTCATTATCCTTGAGAAACGAAATCTCACGGAATTTTTATTAATACTTTTTCGAATGTTTCAAATATTGCCCCTTTATTCTTTTTTTCATTCCCGATTAGTGAATAATTGAAGGGTTGGATGCAATAAGGGGACTAGCGCTCGAAAATGTGAAAACGTATTATTCAATCGCTAAGAAAAATTGGAAAATTAAATGTCGTTAAATTGTATTTTAAAGAATATAGTGTTGTAAAGCTCGCCACGGCACATATTTTTTCTATTTACAGTTTTTTCATCGAATCATTAGTATTCGAGATAAAAATTATAAACAACAAAACTTCGTCGACCAAAGTCAGTATCTTTTTAAACATAACTTGCGATAACTTGAGTAAATATTAACGGATCGTTATGAGACTTAAAAGATAAAACTCAGTAAAATGTATGCACAAAACTCTTTTGTTAAAAAATGTAATAATATTTAATTAAAAAATAACACTGGACATAACCCATGTTTTTCAACGTTCGCCATTAAAAAGTATTGAGGCAATTTTGGCGTACAGATAACTTGCAGCGACAAAGTTTTTCCTTAATATACAAGGAAGTTTTTCACCAATTTTCACACTGATTGATAAATAATTGTAGAAGATATGACGATGTATATAAATCTCGCGCGCTTCCATCAGTCAACCGCCACGTATAATGTGCTATTTAGCAGTTTTAGGCACTCGCGTTGACAGTTGGCGACGTGCGAGAATTATATATATCGTCATATCTTCTACAATTATTGATTAATCAGTATGAAAATTTGTAAAAAACTTCCTTGTATATTAAGGAAAAACTTTGACACTGCAAGTTATATGTACCTCAAAATTGATTCGATACTTTTTAACGGCGAACGTTGAAAACCATGGATTATGTTCAGTCTTACTTTTTAATTAAGTATTATTATATTTTTTAACATAAGGGTTTTGTACATACATTTTACGGCTTCGCAAGAGATTTCCGAGCTTTATGTTTGAAGTGTCATAACGATCCGTTAATATTTACTCAAGTTATCGCAATTTATGTTTAAAAAAATAATGATTTCGGTTGACGGATTTTTTTTTGTTTATAATTTTTATCTCGAATACTAATGATTCGATGAAAAAACAGTAAATAGAAAAAATATGTGCCGTGGCGAGCTTTACAACGCTATATTCTTTAAAATACAGTATAACGACATTTAATTTTCCAATTTTTCTTAGCGATTGAATAATACGTTTTCACATTTTCGAGCGCTAGTCCCCTTCTTGCATCCAACCCTTCAATTATCATGGTAGAAATATACCAGAAAATTCTTCAAATTTAAAACAGAAAGAAACAAAAAATGTTTTAAATTCTGCTTAGTTTCATCGCGGTAGCTTTTTACAGAATAACTCCTTCTTTTGCTCGCTTGTGGAGCGATCAAGGATCGTTCTGCAGTCGTGCATCCGGGGGATCGATGGAAATGAAAATAAAATTTTGCATAAAAGGAGGGCGGATGGGCCGCGGTTAGGGCGGATCTCCACTCGCAGCGCCTCCACGTGGTGAGATCTGGGCAATCTGTATTATTTGAAGTATAATTACTAACCGTATCACAAGTAACATTGTAATTCAGTTATTAATTACATGACAAGTAATACGAGCCGATTGGCTGCGATCACCTATCTCCGTTAATTTTCTATTCCATTTGTCCAGATTCGATTCTAAATATTGCTCCTATAATTTCATTTTATTTCTCAAATAAAAAAATTCTAAAATGACTTTTGATATACATAATAATAAATATATAACCCATAACCATAAATTCAAACGACTTGAAATCAGCCACTCGCGATAAAGACAAAAAGCCGCTGCGTTTGGGTCGCTAGTCGCTTCACGATTTCCGTAAATACAAAATGTGTGAAATCCCCACAAATTACCTTTTTTAAAAAAAGGTACAAAAAGAGCGCCAAGTATATAACCCCATCAAAAAGAATCCCATTTAAAAACATTGTCGTAAATTAATAACTTTACAAAACTAATGATATACATAAATTGCGCCAATTATTACAATGGCTATTTTTACAAATAAAAAAATGTATTATATAATATTAAGGAGATATATTTTTATACAAATAAATATTTTATTCAAAATATTTGGCGCTGCTCTCCGAATTGGTGTTGCTAAACTGAATAAATATGTATAAATTGCATTAAAATCTTTTTCTTTCTTGTCTCAGTGGTGTCTTGTCTTGTTTTATTTTATTTATTAACCAAGACAATTAACCTTCTTTTGGTTTCGCAGCGCCAAGTATTTTGAATAAAATATTTATTTGTATAAAAATATATCTCCTTAATATTATATAATACATTTTTTTATTTGTAAAAATAGCCATTGTGATAATTGGCGCAATTTATGTATATCATTAGTTTTGTAAAGCTATTAATTTACCACAATGTTTTTAAATGGGATTCTTTTTGATGGGGTTGTTATTGACTACTAGGCAGCCATACATTTCATACAATATTGGTTTCCTCCCCCTAATTACATTCGCATTGGTATGGTCACAAGTTTCAATCCTGAAACGTCATGCATAGATGTTTGATCATCGGCAAAGTATAGGATAGATATAAAAATCAAAACATAAGTAATTAATAGTTTCATAAGAAGTATTGATCAGAAAAGGGAATTTGTCAAGTATAATACCTAAATAACATTTTTTTATAACTTACGTGAACCAAAATACACAAAAATTCTATAATATCTGTGTAGAAATTATCTACGTATGTAAATATGACAAGTAAATAATACATTCAGAATATCAATTTAACTGTAATAATTATTTATTATTGCTGTAGTACTATTCATTGAATAGTATTCAGTATTTGTTACAAAGATTGAGAACTTTTTTCATATTGATGAGCAAAATATCTGTTCCTGTTATAGAGAAATTTTTATTTTTATATTTTGTAAGTTCCATTCCAACTAGAACTTTTATTTTCTGGAACTTTTACTTTAGCAGTTCTCATGAGAATTTATAATTTGAGAACATTTTTAAAAAAGTTCCCCGGTCTATGTTTGAAAAAGAACCTATTGAACAGTTCCGGAACTCTTTCGAACCCTGGTCTATCCTATACCTCGTCGATGCTTTGTTTTTAATGAATTATTCTAAATCCAGTCGATAGATTTCCTAGGGATTTTGGAAAACTGACTTGTTTAACGCTGATAGAAGGATAGCTTTCCAAAAAGTTCAAGGATCTGCACATAGGTAGCGACACCGTAAGTTGCTTGCATAGGGTGACTGAAACATAGATGTCTACAGCGTAGAATTTCGGCAGAAGTAGGCTCTGAAGGTAAAGGAGGAAGCGCGGTGGCCAATAAAACAGAACAAAATCGGTCTCTCTGTTTTATCGAGTAAATTATTGATTCTTCAGTCCGCCCTTTCTTTACTATACCTTTGATTAATAATTATTTAACAGTTAGACAACAAAATAAATGATATCTACATCAGCTACAAATTCTAGAAACAACACAGAGGAGAGTAAAGGGGAATCATATTTTTTTAATCACCACTTAATTTCTTATTTTAATTAACATGAAAAAATAATTCAATCAAGCGTACCACTGTAATCGAAAATCTGCAGAGTTGCAATGTCCAGGAATGCACGCTGCGTCGAATTTAACGCTGACTTCTCGAAAACAATTTTTCCAACTTAGTGAACCGGATAACCAAATGAATCCAATTAAAACTGCCCCGCGAAAATTTCATGAAATCTTCCGCCTACCTTGCAAAATTTACGCGCCCACAATTCATCGAGATCTTTTTTGTGGAACTTGAATAGTACGCATGCACGTAAATTAATTATCACGGAGGAGGATCGTCGAAAAGTTCCGTTGCGAAGCGTGTAGATTAAAATCGAAGCACTGGCTCTTGTATGTCGCGAATTAATGACGAGTCACCGGAAACCGTGACGTGTAATTTTCAATTTTTATCCACGATTTCCGTCCGACAAGAGAGACCCCCGTGTAGTGGCACTTTCACCCCCAGTTTCGCGTCACCAGCTTCGAAGGCCAGCCTGTCAAGCACAAGTGTGTACTTCACACGTCAATTTGCGTAGCGGCGTGTAAATAAAAAAAATTCTACGCGATGACGCGCTTCAACTTATTTCACGATTGTCACAACGACTATCGATCGACGCATTAAAATTAATTCGGGCGACTTGCGCGTTGATTTACACTTGCACGCTTATTTTTATTTACAATTAGTTATATCTCATTTCACCGAATAAAGCGATTCAGCCGAACCGTGCTTTGGAAATATTCAGGAAATTCCGCAATATAAGTCGACAGGAGTTATTAGAGATTTATAAAAAATAAGGACTTCTAATAACAGGAAATTCTTTTGGAACTTCAGAAAATTAAAACGGTGTAGTCTATAATCCGAATTATTTTTACTTTCGTTCGACCCTGAAGAATGGACATTTCATATTCGGCAATCTAATAACCATCAGAGATAGTGTTATATTCGATTGGTGTTCGCCATTAAATTCCAAGCTTCACGAAGGCTGTTCCCTAATATTATCAGGAATCACGGTATCGATGACACGCGTCGCAAATATCGCGCCCAGATAGAAACGTCACGTTTCGCCCTCAGCCCAGGCTCAGTCTATGGGGCGTACACGCAACAGACGGGTGGAATAGCGAAGGGCGTACGCTCAATTCAGACGCTATTATAGGCACGCGGTTTATTTCGACACGTGTCTCTAGCGAGGCTGAAATTGCAGTCGTTTGGTATCCTAAGTACGAACTTCCGACGTGTTGCCGCAAATCGTACAGCACATTTTCACCGATGATTTACCGAGAAATACGCGCGCAATCAAGATCGATGCCAGTACGGAAATTACACCCCCAAGTCTGGCGGAGGTTTCCCTTTGACTCTTCGCTTCCTCTCAAGCGATCCAACTTGGCGTTCATGCTAATTGCATACAGTGTTGAATAGCGATGGTTTACTGAACCTATTGGCTAATGAGATGCCAGTAGCATCAGCGAGTATCAGAATTTAGGGCAGCGCGATTCTAAACTCGTCTGAAACGTCATCAGAGCCGATAGCCGCCGAGAATGTGAACGTGTGAACGTCGCTAATAGCACGGAATTATCATCTAACCGTCGTTCCGACCAGTAAGGACGCTGCAGAGCGGGGAAAGAAGGATCCTCCAGCAGGGGATGAAGGCAGAAAAAAAAACTTGTATTCCAGCACGCATTAGCGGTAGAGGCTTGTAAGTTAACCCCGCTAACTGGTGGAGGACACGAGCGCGGAGCGTGCCCCCTGTGGGGGTTACGCCATTGGGGGTGTTCGTTATATTCCGAGTCCTTTTGAAAGGGTCACGTGCCCGCGGCGTCCCCCTCGAGCCGATATCGTATTTGTACAACACGCATCCATTATTGCAATCCGGCTGTTTGTGTGTTTTGCGCACTCTTTGTACGACGATCCTCCGCTTGTGCCCTCCCCACGCGTCGCGCCCGCTTGCCCGCTCACCCGCTCACGCACGCCTTCGTTTTCTTTCCGTGGAACGGCGCCCTCTCGGCTTTTCGCACACTTGTCCTGCCGCTGCGAGCGAAACGCGGGCCCATTATTGTGCCGTGAAACAATGAGCACTCGCGATCGACGGACCACTCGACGTGAAGAGAAAGAGAGAGAGAGAGAAAGCCAGCTCTTTCGTTTCGTCGGATCACGTGGGAAAACGTCGTCGTCGTCCGGGTCGCCTTTTTTTTCGGATGAAAGGGAGAATATCGATGGGAGTGCTCGAGCGTACGCACGTGGGAGAAGTCAGGTTTTCGAGATCTTCGAGGAAGGTTCTTGCCAGCCCCGGGGGGATCAGGCTCGATGCACTTTGAGGATTCAAAGCTTCGCGGACCTTGCTTTCGTGGCTTCGAGTACGCTTTACTGGCATCGATCTCCTTTGATAGAGGGGAGTGGAGTTGCCCGAAGTAGGTAAACCCTGCTGTATTGTTCCTATGCTTCTAAACATAGGATCAGATGATATTCAGAAACTAGAGAGTACCCTTCGGACCCAGTTTCCACTTTCTAACCGAAACCTAAATTAACAAGGTTCCGCCATAAGAGTACTTACATCCGAAATCCTCCCTCTGAATCGAAAATTGAAGCTCCATTATGAGAGACAGCTCGACGGTAGAAATGACCATGGTCAGACCTGGTCACAGAGCAACCGGAGCAATTGGAATTATCGGGACGCCACGGCGTCACCGTGGCATCGCGTTCAAGCCTACCAAGAGGGATTCGCGTAGCGCTCTCCATGGGTGGCTGCGGGCATTTCGAAGTGAGCTCCATCGTCTAAATAGCGGAACATTATCCTATCTTCCGTGGTGGAGGACGCGAGGCCGTGTGGTACCTGCTCCGTCCAGCGGATATCATCTTCCTTCGTGCAGGATGGCTGCGCCGGTTGTCGTGTCCATGCCCGAGCGTGGATGATGGGATGACGGACCGCGGGCGTGTCCGAGTAGCCGATACCGAGGCGCGTGATCGGGAGACCTCCCGGGGCCGACCACCCTCGAGGGGCCACGAGGGTCGACTTGTTAGCCAGACACAACGGGCCCTCGAACTAACGGAGCGCTCCTCCAGCGCGACGACAGCTCCGAGCCGACAATGTTTCTGCGAGGCCAGCCGAGAGAACGCTTTGCATCGGCCGGCCTGCATCAGTTCTCTCGTATTCCACGGGTTCGTGACTCCGTTGGAAGATCGACGATTCGGTCGAATCGTATTGGAGCACCGGGAATCACCTGGCCAAGTTTTGTTCGTCTTCGTGGATCGTGGGTGGTGAGCTAGGGGACATCTGGGCCAATCGAGGCTCGGGTGTACAGTGGAAGATGCTGATTGCCAGGGGATGATGTGGAGAGAATTGCACTGGTCTAGTAGAAGATTCTACTTGCAACCTGCCATCTGCTTAATTATTATGATATCGTGGATCTCGTTTGCGACAGTCAGGCTTCAGGCCTACCGATGAACGAAGGTACCACAGATAGCTCGGGCTACCCGTTAACTCGGACGCGTCATTTTTTTAATAGGATATGAGGTGGAAGTTCCAGAAGCGGCGGTGAAATCTCAACGAGTCACCGGGAGATGTATTATCCGGTGGCCGCTATTAATCGCCCGCGCTGTTTCAAAGGGTTTCGGCGTCGTTAAACAAATTTTTAAGGTATCCCAGGGGGACTCCTAGGTCTCTACGAAAAAATGTTATTATTGGACGGTTTCGACCGAAAGCGAAACCGTGTTCGTCGAACCCGCCTTAATGAAGGTACATTCTTCGCTCGCCCTCCGATCAAGATATCTCCCGTATAAATTGAATGCTTTTCACCG
Source organism: Andrena flavipes (assembly GCA_963971345.1). Lineage (NCBI taxonomy): Eukaryota > Metazoa > Arthropoda > Insecta > Hymenoptera > Andrenidae > Andrena > Andrena flavipes. Next base: position 39,681,274 of record OZ020481.1, read on the forward strand.
AAGCTCAATCAAGCCGTGCGCGGTAGTCGAAAAAATACTACTGGAGAGTACGATCTCGATTAGAGGGGACCTCGACGGTCGTGCTGCGGCGTGCCGCGCCGAACTTTGTCTCTTTTCCCGCGATTATCTTAAAAACGAGACGAGTTTGCTGCGAGCAGCGACCCCCCTGTACAGCGGAGGTGTGCCTGTGCCTCGAATCAACTGAAAACCAAGCGAACGCATTCGAGTCAGTTACGGAAACTGTCCCTTCTTAAATTAGTATTTTGTTTATGATCGATTGCTTTCAAAGAGGATGCAGCCACGATTCGAGGAGAATTTTTTTGCGAGGACATTAATCACAGGCGGCTGATCCTAATAGTATTTTCTGTTTCATACATTACTCCGGAGGAAAAGTATGTTTTGAGGTATCGCTCAATTTCCATGGTTGCAAACGCGCATAACTCGTTCGTCCACTTAAAAATCCTGGATAGAGAGGAGTGAAAGTGGCTAGGGGAGAGATAGAGAGAGAGAGTGAGAGAGAGAGAGAGAGAGAGAGAGAGAGAAAGAGAGAGAGAGAGAGCAGAGAAAAAGATTCAGTTTAGTCCCCAAATACCGTACAAACGGAATGTCTTAGGACACCGCCCACGGGCATGCTAACGAAGCTTAAGGTCGTTATACTCCTTTTAATTAATGGCCACTCTCGTCTTCTTCCGCCCGGCCTTACTCTCGCTCTCCGTCGTTCGCGATGGCAATCGCCACCTTCTCCGGTTCCTCTTTTTCTCGTCAGTTCAAGTGCACCAGTGGCATAGAGTGACTTTCGAATGGAGAGCTCTGATCTTGATTTTCGGTTAGAATTGTCAGTCTTCCTTGGGCAATAGTTCAACTATGTATCATCGTCTGTGGTCCAGTGTATATCCGGTAAACTGCGTGGGTTTATCTTCTTTATCTTCTACAGTCGGGATGGACGAGTTGTTAAGTAAAGAATCTTTCTTAACCATTTGCCCCGTTTCTCCTGAAATTCATCTCCCTAAACTCGAATCTGCCTATTCTCACGGAACGAGCATAAACAAGTACGGGCGAAGGCGGAACGTATGGCCAAAACCTGATTCCACACGGGCATCATGCCGGTCCCTCCGGAAGCCGCATTTCACGATGCCACGGTCGGAGCGGGGCAAAGCGTAATCAACGCAAGCACGCAAATTAAAGTCTCGTCAGGCTCGACCTCCCTTCGCGCGTCCCACTGACCTGATTTCGTTTCCACGGGAAAAAAGGAAGCCGACAGACCGGGGTCTGTGGGACTCCGATCCATCCGACAGTCACCGGTGAAAAAGGGAAGAGCTGCGGGGAGCAGAAGAAAGAAGCGAGGCGGATGTAAAAGGAAGGCGGAGAAAGATCACGGGATAGAGGAGAACGGAGAAAGGACGAAAGAGGAGGAGGCGTAGGAGGAGGGGGAGGGTAGGATGAAAGAAAGAGAGACACTCGAGGAGAGCCTGGCGGCCGAGAAGAAGGAAAGGGAGCAGAGTAGGAGGGGTACAGAGAGAGTGTTTAAGGGAGAAAGACGAGGAGATGGCTGGCGGAGAGAGGGAAAGAGAGAAAAAAGGGTCAAACTCGTTTTCGTTTTCGTCGCTAATTAGACTCGTTAACCGCCTCTTCTGGCGTAGCAGGCGTAGCCATAACCGGGCGACTTCTCTTCGGCTCTCTGAGAGGCCGCCGAGAAGCGAACGGAACGGCCACCAATGCTCGGAGGCTAGTTTGTTCTCGTCGCCCAGTCCTCCAGGGTGCGTTTGCCTTGATCGCCCCTCTTGGCTATTCGACATGCGTGCAGCACGCGAAATTGCAGCTGCACCCGGGGCTGGCTGCCTCTCTCCACCTTTCCTCTCTCTCTCTCTCTCTCTCTCTTTCTCTCGCTCGCTCTTCCTCCTTTCTCGTAGTGTGACCGATTCCACGTGTACATGTGTGTCAGGGAAAAGCTTCGAGGTTCGACGCGACACCGGTGCTGTTGCTGGTGGTGGTAGCAGTGGTGGTGGTCATGGTGGTCATGGTGGTGGTGGTGGTGGTGGTAGTGGCGGCGGTGATGGAGTTGACGCCGGATGGTCGGTTTTCACGAAACTCCAAGAAGCTATGATAACACCCCCGGTACCTGTTACATCGAAATTACGCCAGCAATCTCGTATTCGCAGGTGGCCGGGTTACGCGTGTGACGAAAGAACACTTAGGCCTCATTACGTCCGGCTGGACCGATTGGTCATCCCGATGACGTCCGTGATTGTATCTGTACGTACGCTTTCGGATCGCTGTTATGTCGGTCGGTGACGTTAACACGGGTGCCTTGGTTCGCTCGCAGCGCGAAAACTGTGACACTGGCCTCTTTGAGACAGCCTGACGGTACCCTGAACTCATGTTCACGCTTATTATACCTCGAAAAGAAATGGTCATCTACCAAACCGTGGTATCTTGATGACCAGCTGTATGTCACGAGACCATGAGACCTTGTGGAATTAAACAGCGTAAGTGGACAGAAGATCGTGGAACAGATTATCACTCGTCCGGCTCTCCGCAGTTGAAGCCTCAGATAATCAGTTTTCGAGGATTCCCTGTTGCTGATCCGACCGTGGGGACTCGGTAACACAGAAATGGCGGTGGAAATATCTTTTACCAACCGTCTGGACGGCGATGACACTTGGCGATGGCTGTCACGGCTGCCCGGTCGTCCCATTGACTCCGCCACTATTCTGGCTGCATCCCTTCAAGGAAAAGGTCGATAATGATCGCGTCAAGCCGCACGAGCTTGTTATCCTGGGTATCAGATATCGCAATGACGCCCGTAATGACGACTAGGCGGACTATTCCAGGCGAGTCCCGTGAATTAACTTTTCAAACGGCAGCTCGAAGTTTTGGTCGGTCGGATTTATTCCACTAACCGATTGGCGCGCGCAGCTGCGCGTAATTGTCGCTGTACTTGGTCCCATCTCGGTAGCCATGGTGTCCCGATGCGATGAGGTGTCGCAACACTCGCAACTGCCCGTGTACCAGCTTCGCAGCCTCGTGTTTTATCGCGAATTTCTCACTTCTCCGCCGGAGAACGTGGATTCCGAGGAGAACTGTATCTCGTTGGCCGACATTGCGTATCAGGTGGAAAACGAGCGACCATCACTCACGATCCCGGCGCGTCGAGCGGTTTATCGTCGCGTATCCACGGCGAGGGTAGAGAAAGATAACGATGCAATCGACGGAGATGACCGAGGTATCTCCGAAAGCAAGACGGAAATGGAGGCTGGAGCAGTCGTCGGTCCAGCGGATGATGAAACGTACGGGAAAAGGGAACGCGCGTCAGCGCTAGTGGCCCATCGCTTCCACCGTGAAAATAATTAATCACGTCGCCGATAAGAACGTCGATGCTGACAGACGCGGATTGGTTTCACGAGGGATCGTCTATCGTCCCTCGAGGGAAACGGTTATGCCAGATCGGCATGCCATCGGGAATATTCGAGACTAATGGTGGCTACCTGACGAAGAAAACGAAGCGTACGAGTGGAAACTCCCCGTACGAGGCGGCCACGAATCGGCGTTACCGATCTGGAAAAGTGACGGGTCACGCGTACACGACCGCATCGCGCGGCGAATCTCTCTTTCTCTCCACGGGAGAGAGGGATCTCCTCTCTACGAGAGAAGGCAGATTGAGACACTCGCGGCTACCTGATCGACGATAGAGGAATGGTGAAATGAACACCGGTGCACCGAGAGTGGCCAACCAAAGCAGATAAGGATCATTTTTCAAGGCGTTACACGATGAAGGGACTCCGGCTTGATAAATGAACGAGCTGCCGCCCGATTTTCCAATGGCGCGTCCTCGGCGAACGGTGAATATGAAAAATGAACGGGCGCGTTGGACGTTGTATATCGAACTGTCGCATTTTTCCCCGGAAACCGACAGGTAAGGCCGTGCTGGGCGCGTTTATCTCGAATACCATCACATCCTCTAGAGTAGATTACATTACTGCTGAGCGCTGGTACATATGTATGATGTACTGCAAATGGAATCGCTACCCCTCATTCAAAGTCCTACGATTTTTCTCGCGCTTCTGTAATTATCTGCATCGACGGGCATCTATAAATTAGCCAACGATCCGCTTCGTGATTTACACGCGAATAATTTCCATGGGGGACAGGCTTCTAAATTGATCAGGGACCTTCTACGTCGTAATTCCGTTGAGGACACTTATCTGGCCAATTTGGAGCACTTTCCAGGCCAACTGAGGCAGGTCGGCTGGAACAGCTGAGAACTGTAATTTCTGTGTTGGTCGCGGCTGTCCTTGATGGAGCGCAGGCACACGGGCGTAGGGGCGCGCGAGCGCGGGCTCGCTCGTCCGATGCACGATATACCGTATTTCTTACATAAAGCGGACATTGACGTTCGCCATAGGGTCTAATACTCGCGGTGGGCGGCCATATTGGATCGTGATATGGGCCCGCAATTAAGGCCGAGTAGGCCACCCGGACGAGGGAGCGCGATAAGGTGAGGTTCAGCGTCTCAGGGCTAAGCTTGACCTTCTTGGCCCCCTTCGCTCGATGCGCTTCCCAAAGCGGTCCGCGCTGGAGGTTAGGTCACGATTAAGCACTGATTGGGTGGGCCTAATAACCGGGGACCGTGCTGTATGCAGAACTTTCACCGAGGGAACGTCGCTCCTCTGACGGATTAAAAGAATGATTTCACGTGCGCCAGCCTTCGACAGGGCCGTCAGCAAAGTGCTCCGAGATTCCCTAGGTTCCTTGGTGAAATTCTCTAACGCCGCTTAACCTGTGGGCTATGCTAGAGGAACCTTTATTCTTCAAATGCAACAAGCGGTACCTGGGAACTTCGATTCCGCTTAACTGGGTTACCGTTAAGGATATAGGCTCGAGTTCCCCAATTTGCGTTCTGACTACGCCAAATCGAACCTACATCTTACCCAAGACCAAGAACGCAACACGGGGCAAGGGCAACGGCGAAGCTCACGGGTCCTTCAAGTGTTGTCGCTGCCCACGATCAGATAAACGAGCGAGTCTCTGGTATGCAAATCCTAAACGAACTAATGAAGATTAAGAATGCCCTGGGTAAAGGAGTTCGCCTCATTTCTAAAACATCCTGCGTCCCCCCTTTGAGCCCTTCCCGAACGAAGAGACACTAGGCCACGATCCCGAGGATTCCTGCAAACGGGCCACTGGCCATTGTCTGGTATCGTTTTAACAGTGTCAAGCTGGCGGACCTCCAACGGCGAAATTTCAGCGACTATGAGGTGAAATCTATTGACCATGGGTCCCGTCATCGGCGGGAGGGGCCTTTCTGGCCCCCGGTTACGGTAGCCGGCCGAGATTATCATCTTCAACGGTAGCGGGCGCTATGAGGGATTCCCACTTAATAGCTCCTTGAATTTTTTCGGTTCGCGTACTCGCGTCTTTCAGATGCTTCCTCGTGTCCTTTCGTGGAAGCAGCCGGTGGATCCGATCGTTTTGTAATATTTCACCCGGTTCCACGGATTCCCGTTCCGCCGTGGACCCTAATTTGGTGGCGCGAATAAGGACGTCCCTGCTCCGGGGCCCACGGGTAACGCACGGTGTTTTTGAGTTAATGAGAGGAGCCAGAAGATTTAGGGGCCGATCCAGGCCCCGAAATATGGGAAGTTGAGACGTCGGAGGGTCTCTAGAACAGGTGACCGCGGAGGTGGTCGGTCCGTTGAAGCTGGGACAGGAACCTTTTAGGAATATGGATCTCAGGGACGGTCTGATTCATTTCATTCCTAGTAATTGCAATCTCCGCTCCTCCAGAAGCTACTTCTTTGGCTATCTTCCTCCAGCGAACCCTTAGAACCGTGCTCTTCCCAGGCTTACAGATTTTCGTAATTAACGTTCGAAAACCCTGCGGGTGAGCCGCCAGTACCTCGAGTCCCATCTTTTCCGCAACGATTCGGTGATACGTAAAATACATCCAGCGGGAGCTCGAATCCGAGCGCTTTCCTTCCGATTCAATGGCAAAGAGCCAATCAAGCGCGGAGAAGCAATAGATTATCGAGTTGGGGGCCGATAACACGTAAATATACACGCAGGCGAGCATACACTTCGACGTGATCGCGTGGCTGCATCGAACCGGCATCATTATCCAGCCTGTTTATACCGCAGCATCATCGCAGTTATCGCGAGCAGTTTCCCAAGTGGTTCCGTTCCAGCGAAACATATCGGCGGATCAGACTTTAACGTCTCGTACGCGAGATCTCGCGGAAATTGGGGCGCAAAAACTTGCGAAGGAAGCGACAACGTTTCACCGGCGTGGATTTAAGTACCGGCGAGCGCGACACTAAATCAAACATTTATTACGCGCCCGACTATTCCCGTCACCGGCCGTTCAAGCGCCTATTTACACCCACGGGCGATATTCCTTCCACTCGCGCGATTATCCGCGAGAATTTCTGTGCCGCGCGAAGCCAGAGGGAAAGTGAAAGGGTTCGTCCAATGGACAGGCCGCGCAGTCAATTTCTCTACCGCCCACGCAACGGGTCCAATTAAAAAACGTCGATAATTCAAGCCGGGGCGCGGGCTTCATCCCAGAGAGAGAGTCTATCCTGGAGGAACGCGAGCTCACTGACGAGACATTAACTTACGAACGAGGCCCGCGGTGGGATGGAGGCTAATCCTGGCGCAATAATTACACCCACGATGGAATTTATTCGCGGTTATCGCGAAACAAATGCGCCATCGCCGAGTGGGGGCCCCCCAGCCACGTCCTTCTAAGCGGCGCTAAAACCTGGTGCATCCAGAGCTTGCCCCCAGGGCTGCACCGGGGTCCTGACTCCCCCGCACGCCAAATGAACCGTAGCTGAACTTATTTCCACCGGACCCATCCCATTCACTCTCTATCTCTCTCTCTCTCTTTCTCCCTTCGCTTCCCTGCCTCTCTGCCCCTTTCTCGGTTCTGTGGCTGTTTCGCTAGCGGGCCTGGCGCGGCCGCGCGAGGTGATAAATCACCGCGCCATAAACAACCAATATTTCTCGTCGAATGTTTACCGAGTACGCTTTAAATGCCTTGTTAAAACAAACCTACGCCCGTGCGAGGTGGACTGTACGCCCTTTTTGCCCTTTTTGCCCTTCTTGGGCCCCTTCTCCGTGCGCACCCTGGCCGTGCCTGGCCGACGGGTATATATCACGGACCCAACGTAAACTCTTTGACCCCGCGCGAAACTCTCCGATGGAAAAAGTCGACAGAGTCCAACGGCGACCCCGTCCCCGTTGGTCCCGTCCTACGTACACCCCGGGTGAGGCTCGCTTCCCACGGGCGATTAGAGGATGCGACCTTTTTACGACACCCTCTTTGTCCCTTTTCTGATTCCGCGGCCTCGCGGGTGCTCGGAGCTGTTTCGTTGGGTATCAAAGGTATTTGCAGGGTAGTTAGCTGCGAGCGGGGTGCGTAGAATGGGAGTTGAGAGTCGGATGTGGACTACCGGGTATCGAGTCCGTGAACTGCGCATCCATCCTGAGATACTTTCCTCCGAGGCATCAAGTCGAAGTTAAGAGCTCACTCTGTAGAATCTCAAACTAGAAACGAATACCACTCGTGGCTATAAATTCACTCCCTCCATCTCTAATCACTTCCACGGCCATTTCTCAGGCAATCGAAACCTTTCCTGACCGAAATTAATTCCTCGATCTCTATTGATTTTTTCCCCAAAGGAATAACCCCGGCTCGGTCGACACCGCTCTTTATTATCGAAAAAGGAAGACGAATCGAAACGATTAAATTTCGAACGTGAACGACTGGGAAGGGACGCGCCACTTTGTTCCAAACCGCGACCAGCGCAAGCAATTTGAATGTTAATCGAGTCGGTCGGGGCCTGTCCAGTCTCATTTACAGCCTCTTAGGGGGAGGTCAACGATCCCCGGTTAATGTGTCCGCGTCCTTCGTGGAAAGTTCAAAAGCCGTCGGAAAAGAGTGCCGGTGCACGTGGGCGTAGCCCGTAGCTCATCGGTCGATTGAGTTATAGCGCGTTAAAAAAGCCAAAGTCGAAGCTCGGAAACCCTATGCGCCAGGACGAAACGAATCTCGGCCGTGCCGCGAAAGGACCCGATAGGCGAGATGAAGTTAGGGACGGATACACTCGTATCGATATCCCGCTGTTCATTGCGCGTAAAGTATCCGATGGACCACTTGAGAGACGATGAAGCTCGTTATATACCGGATGATACGATTGGATAATACTTGGCTCGGTTACGTAAAAGGGTGTGACTCGGATTTATTCACGCACGAGGGTATTGGAATAAAATTCATTTATACTAAGTAGTATAATTCATGCTTAGAAGCATAACCGAGGCACGACACTTTTTCACCGCCGTTTAGATCCGAGCGGCGTGAAAAGAGCAACGTTTCGCGATAACCGGCTAGGAATTCCGCGGACTATCTGATTTTCGAGAAACAGTACAGAGGGTAACCCTCGTCGAAGATATCCACAGCGTCATGTAACGATAGTTTAATGACGCGCCGGTGATTTATTTCGCGTTTCTCGCGGCAATAAACGGTCGATCAGAAAATGAGAGAGATTTATCAAGCTGTGCCTCGGTTACGAAAGAGAGAAAGATAGAGTTGGCAGCGGGGAGAGGAGAAGTCGCCTAGAGGTACACTCGTGCCCGGGCGAGCATCGAGACTCCAGATACAACTTTGCTTGAAAAACACACTGTAGACACAGCAGACATGGCCACTGCCGGGTTATCAACCGATCAGAAGTAAATCTCTCGACCACTGTCAGCCAGAGCGTTCGACAGGCACGATAGTGAATTAACTTCGGAATAAATGGTGCCTCCTAGGACGGAGATTCCATTCACGAAATTTCTCGCCAGCCCCTGTCCTCGCCACCGATAAGAAAAAGAATGCACCTACTTCGTGGAAAAATTTTGTACACCCTTTTTTTCGGCCTGCTCGCTACACTTTGGCTCCTTGTGCGCCGGGGATCAATGATCTTGATAACCGGGCCAGCAAAGGCGGGACTTTGGCCGCTGACTGCTCTCTTCTTCTTCCTCTCTGTCCCTCAACAACCGGAATGATTAATTTCGTAGGTGTGCGTTTGATGAATCGGCGATCTCAACAGTTGTTTAATAAATGATCGTTGGATTCGATGGATTTCTCAGGTATCTTTGCGGCGAAGTGGCGAAAGCTCGATGCACGTTGCACAGGGCGAGGAATAAATTCGACGACAAATCTGTAAGGCTGGGGATACGGTGAATCTTGGGAAATTCTTCGAATATTCTACGTAATGCGTAGAACTGTAAAGCTGGAAGGATATCGAACGGGTGAAACGATGGTAGCAGCAACTTTTGTAAATGGTAATCTAAATCTTGTACGTCCTGTATCCATTATCCGCGAAAAGTCCGTGGGCACGGTAGCCACGTACGTGAAAAAACCTTCAATTTGCATCGGCCGCCATTCTTCAGCTCCTTTGAATTCCGTCGCTATAGCGACCTTTGTCCGGATCGTGCCACAATGGCCACTATCTTCTCCCTCGGCTCTCCGCTCTTCCTGGAGAAACCGTCGCAAACAAAGAATCCTCCCTGCACCCCCGGGAGAAAAAGGCCAAAACGGCGAAAAAGGTCGATACACGAATAAGCGATGCGCCGGTTGGATAATCCGAGAAAAAAGACCGCGAAACGTGAACTCGCACTGTGCTCCTTCCCCTTTCTTCCTCGTTCACCTCCACCGCCATCGTACCATTTTAGGTGCACAGAATGGATCGAAGTGTACAACAGATTTTTGGAAACGAGAAAATGTAATTCGTTCCTATAAAAAAGGGATGTTTTATTCGTTTCCAGTGGCATACATTAATCTCGCGGCATTTCTACGTAAACTATAAATTGTGAATGCTGTCAGCATAGCTGCGATTCCATTGCCGACACCCTCGCCGTATAAAGTGACGTTGAATTTATTCCACAATAACGTGAAGGAATCCCTTCGCCGTGAAAGGTATCACGCAGGTGTTCAAGCATTAAACTATATCTGCCACTGTAACAGTTCTCTATGAATAGCAAGTACTCGTGTACGCAGCAGTTATCTGCCGCATCTACAGCGTTCGTTGTCACGTGGAAGGCTGTATGCAAAACTTGCACCGTTGACATTCTCTCAACGGCGATTTCATTCATCGGCGATAGTTTCTCATTTCGAAAGTGTCGGGGAAATCGAATAGGTGTGGTGGAATAACCATTTTCTACCGTGCGAAAGAATTTAATGCTAATTTTCAGTTAGTTGCCGTGTTCCGAGTAATCTTCCCGTTTGTAAATGCCACGTACTCCCACGTAACTCTACTGAAATCACGTGTCCGCTGAATCCGCGCGCCACCGTCCTCCCATCAACCCAATCGAACATTGAAGAGCACACGGTCGGAAAGCCCCGCGCAGAACTCGAAAGCGCAGCAGATCGTAACGACAGGGCGAGCAAGTGACTCGTTACCGTAGGGGTGGTGCGTCCACCCTCGTGCCCACAATCGTCGTGGCCGCCACAATTTAAGCGTGGCCGGTAAAACGATTCGCCCCCACCTTTTGGGAACTTTTGCGAAATATTCGGCGGGGACCGAGTGGAGAGGGTGGTCCAAAAAGGTGGTGGGTGGGGTGGGAGGGGGGGGGGGAGGATCGGTAGAGACGACAAAGGAAACAAAGCGAACGGCGTGACTGCGGTGGCCAATGGGAGTCCCGTGCGAGGGGACATCGGGACCGAATCAGTTTATGCGCGACAGGTTCTGAAAAGAGAGAAAAAGAAGTTGGAAAGGAGGAGAAAGGGGGAGAAACGGGAGAGAGCCGAGGGGGGAAAAGAAGAAGACAGAGGAGGAAGAGAGCCAGGGGCCAACCAGACCGTATAGTTTGCCAACTCTCCAACCTTCTGGTTCGCCGCCATGGAGAGACATTATTTACAACGGAGGTCTTTGGTAGACAATGCTGGGGTACCAGCGGCCATCTTTCGTTCCTTTTCTGTTCTCCATATGCAACAGCATCTGCCCCGGCCATCCCATCGGCTCTCTTCACCGCCGGAGAAAAGGGAACTGTTCTCCTCTCTTGTCTTCTGTTTTGCCTGGGACCTAGCATGAAGAGACAGAGAGGAAACTCCGGGGCCGCGCTATCATTATCATAAACTCGCGGCCGACATCTACCCGACCGTAAAATATATCGAGCCACCGAGTGTCAGTTTCCCATAGAATCTGGTCAGCCCCCGACGTTCCCCGGTTCTGCCAACTTTGGCGAAACCTTATTGTCCTTCCTCCCTCGGCCGCACGGATCTATGGAAACGCTTCACTCCCGGCCGCCTAGCCGGGCACGCCGTTGCCCGTGAATCTTCCTTCCTCCCTTTGTTCCGCGAGAAAGATTTGCAATATCGACAGGACGGGCTTAACAACCTTCAAGAGCAACGTAGTCTGAACGCCAGGCCGCATCCTTTACCAGCATTGTCCCTGGGCTCTGCGCAAGCTGCCGCAGACGGACGAGTTTCAGCAGCTCATTTCGATTCAACGGATACGCTATGATTAGCCGGGACACGGTGGCAACAAGGATGATGCTCCCTGCTCGTATTATAGATCTTATCATCGATCTATCCCTCAGCGAGGTGCTGTGCAACGTTCCTTCAGCAGGTGCGTCCTCGCGGCGCGGCGGTGTTCCATCGAACTTTTTGCCCCGGTGAAAGCTTGGGCAACCATGTTTCACGCAATTCACCAGGATCACCTGGTCAACGGTAGCCGTCTCGTCTTCTGCAACTCGGTTTGGTCTAATTAAAAGGCAATTTCTCATTTTCTCATTGTGCACGACATCGGGCAACGATATCTCAAACGGGGCCCCGTGGCCGCCCCTTCAGTTTTTTTTATCGTTTCGACGGGAGAGGACGGGCAGCCAGCTCCCCGTGACTGGCGGTAGGTCCATCTCGAAGGCTTGACCGAACGAAGAGCAGTCCCGGAATACTGGTTTTCTTGCCAACAGGCCAATATACACGGGTAACGCGTGCCTCTGTCACCCTGTCGGCGGCCATCTGCTGTGTCCCGGGCAGCTTCCGGCGAAGACCAGGCAATCGAATCGGCCGCGGCGGGCTTATCGCGAGCGGAGCCAGAGCGAGCGGGCAAAGAACGAAGGGAAGAAACAGATACAGAGGACGCGACGGGTACCCGTCGGCTGTATCGGCGGAAGCGTAGCATCCAATGCAATGGCGGTGGAGATGCAGCGAGCGGTAGCAGCTGGCTGGCCTGGCCTTCTTGCAGTCAGAAAACGAGTCGCGGCCTCCTCTCCACCGTGTAACATCCCTGTGTGCGCCCGTCCACGCACACAGGCCACAGTGCCCTCCACCAGCCAGATACAGTCGTGTATATATCGAGTTGGCGAGAGACGATTGCCGGACCCTGGCTCCAAGAGCAGCCGCCCCAATAAAAACTCCGCTCCTCGAGGCCCTCTCGTTGTCTCCTCTTCTCGAGCTTCTCCTCGTCCTCGAGGACAGAGAGAGAGTTAGAGCGGCAGAGAGAATGAGAGCGATGCAGAGAGAAGCTAAATAGAGAAGGGAGACACGAGGACGGTAGAGAAGAGGCCTCCCTTCCTCCCTTCCTTGCCTCAGACCCCTCGTTCCGTTCTCCTTCTCTCGGAGGAACCGGGCGCGGTCCACGTTCCGACGTTTGACAGAACAAAAGACTATCGACCGAACGCCCTGAACAGCCGTCGAAGGCTTCCTCTTCCCTCGAAACTGGCCTTCTGCTGACCACCCCTCGTTCCTCCTCCCTGTCCACCATCGACCTGTCCTACGTCCTGATGCAGCCCTTTACACCTTCTCTAGGTGGTCGGACACACACGCATGTGCGCTACCGTTGCCCTCTCTCCGAGGGGGTTAGGCATTCGGGAGATCGAAGGGGCTCGAGGGGAGGCTACTCTCCCCCGGCACGAACGGATGCGTGCACATCCGCGCGGTTCCACCGCGTACAAATTACTGAAAATTGGTCCACTTTTTAAGCGGCCGGGCCACTTCGACACCAACCGGATACCACCGACTGACTGCCGACCGTTCGAGATGTCCGACGCTTGATCTTTTCCACTGATCCCTCGACCGTACCGTTCACGGCGGCCCTTCGTATCGTTCTTGTTTGCAACCGGGTCCACCGGTGATCCGAGATTGCGACGATTTGCAGACAGGTCGCCCCGCGTTTGGGACTTCCACGCTCAGTTTTTACGTTTTGCGGAATAATTTCGATGATCGCCGGCCAATTGAAATGTAGGGGAACACGGGCTACCTTCGACTAATTGGAACTCTCTGTCTCTAGGTCTCTATGGCTTCAGTTAGTCGTCCCAGCGCGCAGGGTGTCGAGAATGTACTCACGGTTTTAGGAGTGCATGGGATTTATTAGAAACATTAAAAGACGTGGGAGAAAAATTTGGTTCTCATCCAAGTGGCACAGGAGTTGCATAAGAACGATGAATGTATCGAAGGGAATTTATAAGAAATTTCTTTATTAGGAAACATCATTATCAAATTCTCTGCATAATTATCTTACATCCTCCGGATCGCGTGTAGATGTCTGATCGTTGACTGTATTAATACTACTTGTCTGACTACATCCTCCCATATCTACTGTCCCATATATTTCCCCACAATTTTCGCAACGTTTCCTCGATGCAGGTGAAGTCTGCAACCCTCGCTACCAAGGCATACCACCTGCAGCTCCCTGAAAATGACAAGATTCGTCTCCTGAATGGCGCTCACATAGCCAGAAAACATTCCCTCGTGCGTGCAGTTCTCATTACACCCGGGCCCTCCATTACTCGTGACACTTGGACGCCCTCGCGCGCGACTTAACGACGCTTAACTAATTAACGTAAAATTCGATCGGTCATGGAACACGAGGACTCCCCCCGGTACCCACTCTCTCCCACCCTCACTGTCTCTCACTCTCTCCGACTGGCGTGTACACACTCGGTGGACACGGACAACCTGTTACTTCATCCTCTCTTTCTCTCTCCGACCGGAGAACCAGATATCACAGCGCTATCTCGTCGTGGTGGCTCGTGTTAAAGGTCGGCCGATTTCCACGGACAAATGAAGTTGGCACGGCCGTGTAAACACCTGTAAAGGGATTGGGTAACCTGCAAATTAACCACGCGTAAGACGTTCGTTATTTTCCCTGCCAACTGCCGTTCGATCACCTTGCCAGTCGATCCACACACACACATACATCTGCCCGTTGTAGATTTCGATTTCCACGGTCCCCGTGAAAAATCACGACGTGAACGTCGTATCGTGACTGCGACTTTAATCGCTGATGAAACGTGTTCCTTTTGGTGTCCCGGCCTCTGTAATTCGCGGCGGGAAACGTTCCCGGCACGTCTCGGTGGAATCGGGTTAATCAGCGGAAAAGGGGATCGAATCGAAGCAAATTTATGCCCGTCCGCGGGCGCGTCGCGAGAGATAAAGTGCGCGAGGCGGAGGCTCGCGATCGCCAATAAAAGGGGAGGACCAGATTCTGGGAGAGCAGCTGTCGCCTCTGTAAAAGGCAGCAGGAGCGACGACTGCGTTTCGAGCGGTCAGAAAATACGCGGAATTCATGGATGCACACGTCCCTCTGACGTTTCGGGGCTTCTTGCGGCCAGGTATCCCCCTCGTTAACTGTTTACACATATGCCGTCTCTGTACCGTTGACCAGGTCGCAAATTAGTTGTAAATAGGGCGGGCGACAAAAGAGGCGTAAATTGGGCGTTTCGAAGAACGACAGTGGTCATTCAGGGCTTGTATTAGTGAGGCTCGGAATGGGAACTTGAATTCGTGAGTCCGCTACGCGACGACTTCTGGCGTAAGCAGCTCTTGTACGTGACATTTATTATGGCAGGGGTCCGAAGTTCAAGGACTGCAACTTGAAAAACTTCTCCGAAACGCTTTCTTTAATAAAAACCCTAATTCTAAGGTGCATCGATCCCCTTTCCTGAGAACTTTAAAGGAGGAATAGAAATATGCCCTCATCTTCCCGCGCTATCCGGACCGCGGACGATCCATCCTCTTCATGCACGCGTGCGCGCGTTAACACGCCTGTAAACACGCCGCATCTCGAGCGCATCGCGCCCCAGCTCAGTTGATATTTCGAAGTCCCCGTGGCCGGGGCTCGGCCATTGTATCTCCTGGCGCTCATTAAATATTAACGAGAGTCTCAATTTCTTCATTTCGTTGATGAGTCGCCGCGCGCCATCCGAGAACCCGCATATAGATTGAAAATTAACTTATATGAGCGCCGACAAAATATATATACGGCGTACGCGGCCGCGGCCATACAGCGTGCTGCACTTATACGATTCCAGGGCCTACAATTTACACGAGAGGTCCCTATGTTGGTATAACCCCTAAGTAGGATACCTTAGTCTTCTTTTTCATCCGCCTCTCGACCTTCCTCCCCTTCTTCGTCTCCCTCCCCCAAACCACCTCTTCCTCCTCTTCGTCCTCTTCTTCTTCTTCTTTGAACGTCGAACCTCTTTTCTCCACCGGGTCGCCGGCTTCCCCCACCGTCGCTCACGCACCAACGTGAAATCCTTAAATACCTAATTTGATGCTAATTAGAACTCGCACTTGCTCCGCGACCGGATCTTAGCGCTGCCTCTTAGCGCGTGTGGCGGAAACGCGACGCTGGCTCGGCGGGGGTTGGGCAGAGTCGTAACGCGGTTATTGATATTTCAAGGGAGCAGGGCTGTCGGGTCCGCAGGGAGACCGAGTCCCCTTGATCGCTCTTGAAGACGTTCAATGTAACGCGGGCATGACGCGGACCGCGAATAAAATTCATGTTTCATGGGACCGTGGACAGCATAACTGTCGGGACCGTGTCTTAACTTTGTCGGATGTTGAGCGCCGAAGGTTCATTTTCACCGGGAATCCGGGGTTTCTCTTTCGTTGCTCCTCGCCAGGGCTTAATTTGCGATTCAATTAAGATCGAGGACACGCGAGGCGCGTGGGCTCTACGAGGGATTACTACTTCACTTTCTGGCTGGAATTTAGTACCTTCACCTTGGAATCGTTCGAGCTCTGATTTCTATACACTTGATAACAAATGGGCAAACTTAAATTCACCCTCCAGCCATGAACTTTAGTATTATTTTAATTGGTAGAGATTGAAACGTAGGTTTATTGATTGCTATTACCTCGAAGCTCGAATCGATCATGCATATGCAGGGGAGAGTGATCGGACAGGCGATTATGAACGAAGAGTGGCGTTTCAAAAGTCCAGATGTACGTAACTATTTATTATACGATAATAGTCGCACTCGAATGCAGCACATTAATTTATCTATACAGTTTTACATAATTGGTTCAGGCTTTTTCTTAAGACGCTGACGTACATTAAATCATCGCTATGCTACACATGCCTAACACGCGACTGCTGCCACTTGTCGACTATGCACACTATCCCCGTCTCGGCGTTTCCGCCGAGGCCGCTTCTGACTCGGGTCTTGCGTCGCGAAATGTGGATGAAAGTAGAAAAAAAGAAAAGAAGTGTCGCGAATGCTGTCGAGTAATTGACGAGATCTCTGGTTCACTGGTTAAGGAAGATTGCACAGAAATTACACGACGCAGAGCTCTGTCCCGGCGAGGAAACCGTTCGATCTCTCGTCGCCTGCAATGACGCGATGCATCTATATAAAAATTTATACGTTCTCGGTCGGTACGATTAAATTTCTTCTTCTCTTCAGTAGGAATCCCCGTTTCTATCATTCTTACGTCCAAGGACTTCAACGGCTGCGAACACGACGCGATAGAAAGTGGCATTTTCAGCGAGAACATGCACGTTTCTTTCATTCTCTGTCCATCACTTTGCTACACATCGATTTGCACTTAAGTAACTTAGGTATCCCAAGCCTTTATCTCGAATACACCTTACGCGAGGTATAAGCTCGGAATCTGACTAAAAATTCTGCGAGTTTCTGGCCTTCGCTAATCATCATTCTCACTAATGTACATACCGTGTCGTCGGTGGTCGAATGAGTGTACTTTGCACCGATCGAATCCAAAGATCGCAGGCTCCACCGAGGAAATGCAAAGTTGGTCGAATTCACAAGCTTGGAACATAAGAAAGAAGCAGATTTTCATAAGCTGCGATTAATTTACCAATTCACCCCAATTGACTTTCATTACCAGGGTTATCTACTCATTAAACATCCGGTAGGCTGACGTAAATTTGTTCTCGACGAAAATACAGGTGCAATATTTACTTGCTTCAGCCAAACGTGCAATCTTGACTTAATAATTGTGAAATACGATTCCTTTGGATTCGCGCGGCGCCGTAGAAAAAACTCGTATCTTAGCTACGTTTTGGCACGAGGAGAGGAACGCCGTTTTAACACACGTGTCGCTTGTTTGCTGGCGATTCTACCCGTGAATCGCCGTATTCGATATCAAAAAGTCTCTATATTTGGTTTCGGCTAAAAAGGAAGAGAAGCAGCGCGCGAAGTCGGGGCCGCGTGTTGGAAGGGGAAAATCGAGGCATCCAAGCGAGACATTCGTCCATTCGTAATTACACACCGCGCATGAATTCTTGGGTCAATCGATCGGGGGATTTATTCGTCGACTAAAAGTGAGCCGAAAAAGCGGAGTGAATTATTTTCATACGAGACCCTCTTTCGCAGAAAATCGACGTTGACTTCGATCGGGCGATACTCTCTGTACCCTCGACAGTTTCCAAAGTCGTTTTCCTTGAATACGAGGGGCCAGACGAAAGAACATTATACCGCGCTCTCCGATTATTTTATCGCGATGAATCATTCTTTTCCCCGATTTAGCACGAATCGCACCGCACTCTGTACATTTCGCGATGCTTACGGTCGCGATCGTGGCCACGAAGGATGCATTAAGCACCGATGCAGCCGAAACGACGGGAAAAGGGACCACGGTTTAAATAGTCGCGCGAAAGCGATCATTTAAAGGGCTGATCGTCGACAGATGAAATAATCCAGCGATATAATTAAGCGGTGAAACGAGGCACGCCCATCCCGTCGGACCCCCGTTAACTTGTCGAGGCAAGGAACGCCGCGCGACATTTTTATAATCGGACTCGGCCTTTCCCCTCATTTCTGATAAATCGCTAAGTGTAACCCCGTTCTCCGCACACCTGCTCAGCTCGCGCTAGCGAGATAAAACTATCGCCTAGTACCTTTGGTAATTCGGATGTGCATGGAACTATGATTATTATCACTGATTACTTAAACATAATCCATCGCTCGATTGCTGTCGACGTTGCTGGCCGATACGCCTGCTCGGCTCGGTCGCCGATAGCTTCCTGGTGAGGGAATTCTAACTACGTCTAGAAGATCGTGGTTTTCACTCGGTGGCGTATTGTTTCGTGGCGTTACCGATTGATTGAGTGATTGCAATGTATCTTGTTACTGGAAATAACGCTCGTAATTGATGAGCGGCCATTTGTTCTTGTCACGTATGATTGACGTTTGGTACTGGCTGATGCTGGTTGAAATATAATCGTCGGGACGTGTGGGATTGGTGTATCGTTTCGTGTAATCGCAATAGTCGTGAGGGTTTCACAAGGTTTGTAGGAAAAAAGGGCATGTGCCCTCGTGAGCCGAGTGTCGCATCGATTAAGGAACAACTTCGAAGATACACCCCCATCGGATTCCCGAGTATAATTACTCCTACGGGTCTTCCTCCTCTCGAGCAGATGAGAAAGCTCTACCGCAAGATTCTCGATCGTCCTCTGACAAACTTGAAAGCACTGTACTTACTCACCAGGAAGATCGTCAGCAGTTCAGCGAGTCCTTACGTCGAAAGCTCCTTCGCTTTGCTGCTCGGGAGAGAATCCGCGTGAAACTCAACTAAAAACACCATTCCCTACCCTCTCCGAACCGGCGCGAAACTCAGAGTCCGTCTCTTTCGTGGCGATCAGCCTCGAATCTATGAAGTAGACGCGAAATGAAAATCGCGCGACTCCTCCCTCCCCTGAAAGCCAGCGCGTCGAAAGTCGTTCCCAAAGAAGGACATGGCGATCCTTCATCCAAGATGGCTGGAAAGGCTGCTGTAGCTGTCCTCCTCCATCTCAAGCCGTCGTCAGTAAAGATCAGAGAACGAGACCTGAGAGGAAACGCCGGAATGTAGGTGGTGAAGAGCGTGCAGCTCCTCCATCGAGGTCGACGGCATGCTGTTGCTGTCACCTAGGATACTGGCTGACGGTCCCACGTTCGGCGAGCCACCAGTGTTCGAGGGCACCGGTGTCCCCGGACACCCTACGTTGCTGACCGCCGTGTTGCCCTCCTGCCTCATCATGTTCCGTCGCCATTTCGCGCGGGCGTTTTGAAACCACACCTGGGGACCGGCCGGAATCGAGTCGTTCAAAAGCCAATCTGACTTGGGCCTCGCATAGAGATAGGGGAAAAGGGGATCGTGGGCAATTGCCGGAAATGCATCAGGTTCGAGAGCGTTCCGAGAGATAGAACTCTCGAATTTCATGGATCGCAGCTTCAGTATCGAATTTTTTGGTGACACTTTTATATTTCCCATCGGGTTTCACTCTCGGCAATTTATTCGATATGGAAACGGCAGTTGCGAATTTTATTTCAGAACGAAATCAAAGTGTTCTCGTGCTGGTATCGTAAAAGGAGAGGCACAGCCGTGGCGCGGCAGAGGGGAGGAAATCGAAGATGAAATTTATGCCCTACCTGAAGCACCCTCTTCGAGAGACCTGTCTTCTGCGCCAGTTGCTTGAGGTCCTTCGCATCGGGGTTCTGATTTATAGCAAAATAATTCTTCATCGTTCGCAACTGATGGTGCTTGAAGCTCGTTCTCATGCGTTTCGTTCGCTGGCTCTGGTGCACGGGCCCGGGTGAGCCGACAGACGCGTCATACGCTGCCAGGGATTCCATGGACGAAGACAGTTCGGTAGGATGGAGTAGTTCTGCAACAAAATGTGATGAGATTATAGAATACCTAACTGGAAGCACAGCGAAATATTCGTAGTTCCTTGCGTCACGGCTGTTCAAGAGATAGTAGACTAGTGATAACTTCAAAATCTAACTTAATCAATGAGATCGTTCAGACATCCCAGTATGTATTATCTTGGAAATATGACAGAGGACAAACTTGCTTCTTTGACTCCTGTCCGAAAGTCAGATTACCGAGAACTGAAACAGAAATGAAGGCAACGAAGACGCCCTTATAATTGACGAATCGCGTTTAATTAATCGAGGACCCGAGGGCCAGGGTGGAGCGAGGGGAACCTGGGGAAGTTTAATCTTCCAGCAACATCTTCGACAGGACCACGGTCAGGGTTTGTTAAAAGAGGTTAAAAGTGTGCGCGAGCGCGTGTACGTAGGCCATACGGCGCGGGCTTTCGCGTACCTATTACAAAGATTTCTTAATCTGATCGGCCCAGTGGACGCGCGAAAGGAGCCCGGCGGTGTCTGTAAAAAGACGAGACAGCGGACAGAAAAAAAGGCAGGCGTCGATCGAACGATACACAGAAGGCTCGATGGTAAATGAGAGGATTCTCTTCGATCGTTGCTGAATGCTTGTGATCCATCAATCGATAATGGGCGACTATCTAGCGGTCGTATCTGGCGATTTGTTCTTTCGTTTGGTAACATTCGTGGATCATCACTCTTGTCAAGGTGTCTGTCGCCTTTCATAGAGAAGGAAAGAGCTCGCAAGGTTCGTCGGAGTACCATTCCACTACCCGAAGTCTTCAGAATTTCTCTGCACTATTCTCTTCTGCCTAAAATACTTCACCACAAATATTCGCCATACTTTCTTCGTATCCCCCTCATCTCCTCCACGCTGAGACCTATCTGCTCCCACTACCTCTCCCCGTAACGATTATCGCCAGTGATCCAAATCGACCACGGGCCAACCGCTCCAACCAGCCCATCGATGCTCCGTGTTCTCCACCGGCCTAAGCGAAACGGAAAGCTCGGTGGCCGCTGGCCGAAGCGAATTTCCGTGCACGTAACCGCGGTGGCAGCGTCGTGGCGGAATAAAGGAGAGGCACCAGGACGACGACGACGACGACGACATCGGTGCAACCGTTCAGTGCCGTTGCAAGTTGCAGTTGTTGCGCGCCGCCGGAGCGAAGGAACGCATCCAATAAATAAGACGACGAGGGTAACCATTGAATTCAATCGAGAGAAAGAACGGGTTCCGGCGACGTTCGTGGACAGCCGCTGGGCCCTGGGAGAAGCTGGAGGGCAGAGGGGGGGGAGGACAGAGTCACCCAGAAGTAAATCCCCGAGCACGTATCCGCCATTACTGTTTATTGTCCCGAACTTCCATTCCCTACGGACGACGGGCTGTTCTGGCTCGCGATCCAGAAAAGAGAAGAACCGCTCTCGCAAACGGCCACACCGGCGGAGGAATTCGTTTTCTTAGCCAGAGGTGAACGACACAGATTTTTGTTTCCAGCCGAATCGCACGGAAAACCATGCTTGGGATTCGAGGCGCGTAACGGGTGTTCTTTCGGCAGCTCGTTGAGCCGAGGATTCGAGAGAGGATACGGTATCCATGGAAGCTGGATGACTGATTGGTGGCATTTGAATTTAGTAATGACGAGGCGGGCCATGTTTTACTTCGATTCGATCGTGCCCCCCTGGATGTATCTTGCTCCCCCGCTGGCTGTACCACGGGCGCCTAGGAGCCGAGACTTGGAAAGACGGGCGAAACTCCGAAATGGAAATCCTCCCTAAACTGCCTCCAATCAGAGGCTACATAGTTTCTCTTCAAACCCATCGATCTCTTTTCTCCCACGAATGAAAAAGTCCACCGTCCACGTCGCAATCGCCGGGCAATTCCCCAAAGAATCGCTTTCCCTAGAAAACCAGCTCTATGAATAAACGCGAGCGAGAGGCTCCCTGCAAAAGGAATACGCCAGTTTTTTCGCGAAACTGGCCTGGTTCCCAAGCGTGGTAGCTGGTCCCGCCGACAGGGTGGCGGGGAGGTGGACGAGGACGGTGGGATTTGGTGGTTCAAGAATGAGATTACAATTTGTCAGGAGCGGGCTAGAGGCCGAAATCACGCGGATGGCACGGCCGGCCGAAGAAGCCGAGCGAGGGACGTCCAGGCCGGCAAGAAACTCACGCAGGCGGCATTATAGTGTTCCGCCGGCCATTCTGCTGGCAGCGGCCACGTATTGGCCACGGCAGCATTCTTTTCCGGCCAGATCGGCCAATCGATGCATCTCGCCACCGATACCCATCTGTCACTGTCCACGGGGCCTAGCCTTTCCTCTGCTCGTCGAGCGCGGCTCGCGCTGAAACACGGCACGTCCAGCGAAATTGCTCGAATCGGCGCGCGGTTGCACCGCTCTTCCGGGGCTTGAAAAAAATTCTCAACCGACTTTTCGGCTTTGCCTGTCTCTCGTTGGCAAACATATCCAATTGATCACCAACTGCATTTTGCTTTGGTTCTGTAAATTCCATTGAAATGAATTTTCGTAGCAGTGGTATTCTCGCGAGCAACCCCTTTCTTCGTTCTCTTCTGACTTCCATCGTTTCTCGGATATTTTGATTTTAAGTACACGTTAGTACAAGTTACCAGAGCCCTGCATGATTAAGATAAGTTTGAATATTGAAAATTGAATATTGAATAATGAAAAGGTACTGTGAATTCACGTATCTTTTACTAATCAATGCTCTCGATCGTCGAGATAAGGGTAACTCTCAGTTTCTCACTCGAGAAAGCTTTGGTAGGAGGGTTTTGAATGATTATTGTCTTTGGTTTTTTTTATCACTGATCCAAGCTAAACTAATCGTTCAACATACACGAGCCACAAGCATTTAGGTGGCAGTGTTTTTGAACGGCCGAGAAACGACGGCCTTATCGCAGTGGCAATTCCAGCGATTCATCGAACGCGCTGGCCGACGTCCAGACGGAATAGTTCGGGAGCCCTCTCGAACAGGGCAAGAAGTGTCCCAATTATATATAAAGACAATAAAACGCGAACCAGTTGGTCGGTTCCCACCCCGGCCATGGGCTGCGTCCTCGTGGACGATTTTATGGCTGTTGGTCGTAAATTCCAGCCGGTAGTCCGAAAGTGATTC
This sequence comes from Andrena flavipes, assembly GCA_963971345.1. NCBI lineage: Eukaryota > Metazoa > Arthropoda > Insecta > Hymenoptera > Andrenidae > Andrena > Andrena flavipes. The sequence continues at coordinate 39,704,287 of OZ020481.1, forward strand.
CCTTTGATCGCGCGTCGATTATAAAATAGCTGCGGGAATCGGGGGCAACGGATGACTCTTGAACTCCTCTGAAACGTCGTAAACATGGTGATGCAAATGAGATGCTTGATAACGCGGACAGGGATAAAACGGGACACGTTCTCGCGCGACAAACGAGGGTGCTTTGCGCGGGCGTTAAATGGATTTATCGCCCGAACGACTCGCGGAATGAACGCATCGATTTTGAAGGGGATCATATCCCACAGCGCTTGTGTCGTTGACAGTTAGCGTGTCGTCGAATTACTATTCGCCGCGTCGTTCTGGATTTGTTAAAATTTGTACGTTCAGTTGGCAGGGTGGTTAATGTTTTTGTCGGTGAGTTGAGCGACAGAGGATACTGTTCTACTCAGATGCTGGGATATCGGGGCACTGGGGCCCTGGAGTATCAACTAAACAACCCATTTCCCTCGTTTCTCTCCGATCGTTTTATCCCACCTTTCGTGGTTTCATTGGGGCCAATTTAAATCGAGATCAATTTGAAAAGCAGCCTCCAGCCGTGGCACAGGCATTTGACAATGCGTTCGAACGCGTTATTTATTCTGCTCTCGAGAAAGAAAAGCGATTTACACGGCTGGCACATGTCCTCCGCAGGATAGAGGCGAGGCAGTGTTCCCGCGTCGCGCAGCCGCGTTGCCCCGTCCAAGGATCAATTAGACAGCCGGCGAAATTTCGCTGAAGAATTCCGTGTGTGCCGATGAGAGAACGACTAACGAGGCGCGCGCGCGCGAACAATCTACAGCCGATTCCGCGGGCCGCGATCTCTCGAAAGCCCCGGCAAATGTTTGCACACCGAAGGAACCAGCCATTATACTCATTGCTCGGCAAATAATGCAACTCCCCCGACTAACCTGTTCGATTCGAGGGATGGAGGGAAGTCTGGCAAGTGGAAGGAAGAAGTGGCTAGCCAGGCAGCTGGGTGTGGGAGAGAGAGAGGGAGAAAGAGACATGCACAGACATACACGCGGAGAAAGGAAAGAAAGAAGGCGAGTGAGATCGCGAATAGCGTACCACGTGTTCCCATGGTTTTAATGCCAACGTTTGAAAGCACACCCCCGTTTACCATCCGGCCCAATTATCCCTCCGGCAACCCCTTCCATCCCTCGCTTACGTTCCCGCGTTGTTTCACTACTGCCAATTACACGTATTTGCGTCCTCGGGCCGAGGAGAGCCGAGACTGGATTCTTGTGAATTCTTTATTGTTTCCACTGCGCGACGGGAGGAACAAAGGGTCCGGCAGCGTTTTCTTTTCGCCCCGCGCCCCCACCCCCCGTCCGTTTTCTCCCTTTTGTCGTGCGATTAATCAATCGGCGGGACGTTCGGGTGGAGGCGCGATGTCGTTACTGTCGAACCGGATGGATCGACTCTTCTCTCTGCCGTGGATAGTCTTCGATAGAAGGGAATCGCTCGATTTACTTTCAACCTGTGCCAGCTCTCTTTCTACTTTAATGAACGTTAGGCTTGTGTCGAAGGGTTTCCTATCGATCCTGGGTTCAAGAAAGACGTAATACTTGCTAAGACTCTTAAAGACAGACTGTGTGGACTATCTTTCGTTCGAGTTTGTCGGTACGAAGAGATTCTCCGAGTTATTGGGAACGAAAGTTGTGCGAGCGTTTTCATTTTGCAATCATCTAGTTTTAAGCGCAGAAGATAGGGAAGAACTACTTACCGAGTGCTCCAGCAGCTAGCCTCATCGTGACGGGTAGCTCGGAGCCGGTGACTTCCGACAGCTTCCTTTTTCTGGGACGACCCTTCTGTACCACGCCGGAAGAGGTGATAGGGCTCTGCTCCGAGGCGCTGTAATAAGCCGGAAGCGGCGACACCCCCGGCGATCCGATGTCATCGATGCTGCCAGTTCCGCTCCCATAATCCCCCGCGCAGCAGAGCAACTCATAGTGAGGTCTTGGGACCGACCAGCTCGTCATTCGTGAACCTTGCTGTCGAGTATTTCAGTGGCGACCCTTCGTTATCGTCCGAGTTCGATGAACAAGCGAACGCGATCTCGCCCGCGAGAGAAGACAGACGAATGGCCAAGCCGCTTTCCGCTCGATCGGATCCATGGATCGATGGATCGACCGTCTACCGTGGCTCTCGCAGCTTTATCTTTGTCACTTTTTAATCTGAACGGAGGCTGAAGAAGACATACACGACTGCATCGGTCGAGTATCTGATCTCAATTGACGTTGGTATTCAAGCATCCGCTAACTGTTTCGTAATGATTAACAATTTCAACGCTATCGTTGCACTCTGCCAGCCGATACGAGCGATACAGGGAGATGTAGTTTATAATAATTCCTACTTATAAACCGTACACGACAAATTAGTCCGAATCCATGTCTACGCCAAACCCGACTAAGAAGCTATTCGAAATCTCTTTGAGAATCAGCACGCCATCCTCTTCTCGAATCTGACTAATTCTATCGGTACGTCCCTTATTTGTCCCGCGAGTCTCATCGAGATCACCGCTGAACGGGGATTAATAAGCGCTCGGGACGAGCAGTTGATGAGCCGTAACGATCGATCCCATCGATCCAACCGGGAAGCGGCACCGCGATGTCTTTTCCCTTTACGAGAACTCGCGACTCGATCCCGTTTCTCCGAATTGAAAAGAGCGGATTTTCGCCCGCGCCCCGGTGGACTGTCATTACGCGGGCGAAACGAACGATAATAAGTGTCGTACGTCGACGCGCCTCGTGTTTCTGTCACTCTCGTCATCAAACTCGTTGATAACAAAGAAACGGCCTTCGGAGGATGGTAATTCGGGCTCGTGTTTCTCACCTACAGTAGACCAGGCCGTCCCTCTGCCCGAAATGATCGCCCTTGTTCAACGGGGTGCCGCAGGAGGCACAAGTAAAGCAGGCTACGTGGTACACCAGATCCCTAGCGCGCATCACCAGCTCCGAGGCGGAGATGCCCGCTCTGCATCGGGAACATCTCGAGACGGCGAACAGCCTGGCAACAGAATTTCCGGTGAAATTCATCGGTGAATCCTATTTCAGCTTCTGAACTTCGGGGTTAGTGGTATTCGGGGGAAGATTATGGACATAGTTTTGGTGTATCACGAATTGTATTTTTTTTTCTAACCCACAAGCAGAGGAATTTGAAAAATACATTAGGTATAGGTTGTAGGCAACATTTTTTATGGGTTCACCATTGAAGTCGCGCTTTCTGTACGACTTCTGCGATATATAGCACTCTATTCGTGATTAGCCCACGGCAGTCGAGGAATCACGAACACCTAGGGTTTTACTTTTTCAATATAAAGTTGATTTTTATTATAATTTTTCAAAAATTCGTCACAGAACTTTATAGATGAATAGTTTAAGTAGCAATAAATGAACACTTAAGGCTAACGAATGAACACTATTACAAAATTATGTTTACAGCGCGATTGATATGAAGCAAGAAATTAAAAGAAGTTTCTAATTAACTAGTTGCTTATTTTAATAACTTATTTAACTAATTTTAATGAAAACCGTCCATTCACCGGTATGTGTTCAGTTACTGGTACATCCACCCTAACTTGGTTTTCTTTGACCTTATTCATGAATCAGTTACGTATTTCAAGGGAATAATTTTATATTTAGATTCAGTTCACTGTTTCACCTGTTTTTTTACGTTTATACATTGTGCTTATTCCCTCTGTCGATGCGCTGTATTTTATGGTGTCAGTGGTATTTCCTCCGATCGGTCGCGTCATTATTATTCTTAATTACTTGTGCAAACGGTGAGAATAATCCCGGGTAAATAAATAAATCAAGTCAGTAATGGCTGAAAAACTCCAGCTCCATTCACTTATCGTTGATATTTATACTGGTATGAATTATATGAGGTACAAATAAAATCATCGGCAGGTATATGCGCGAAATTATAAAAGTTAAATACTTGCAGAGCGGTGTTCGATATTTTTCACGATCTCCCATCTACAAACATCGTAATTTCATGCGTGATTTTTCAGTGGAATGTTGCCAGATTGCGGCCAAATACTGGTCGATAGGGGATTAAATGAGTTTGCGTTCTTTTATATTATATTTTTAAAGCTTCGCGTAAAAGTTACTGTTTTATTTTATTCCGCACCAATTTTCACTAAATTATTTCCACCACAGAAGCCTCAAATTCACGTAAGAACTTGTTACGACTTGTTAGAACCGCCAGCAATTTATTTCACAATTAATTCTGAAACTATTTTCGAGATCACGAGAGATTCATTAAATTCCACACAATCTGGCACAGCGTCAGAATATTCAACATCGAAGCGACAGAGAATTAAATTCTCCTAAGCAGTCCACCGTCTACAGCAGTGTTCCAACAGCGAGAAGCTTAAAAGATCCCTGAGATACCCTGCAACTAGCAACGAGTACGGCTGATGCAGTCCCTTGGAACCACATCATCCTCGTATCTGTCCACCGAATCGACCCTCTGCCACGACAAAACCGTTTCAATTCCCCGCTAGAGCCACCTAAGAGCAGCTCCGTTCAGCCGTCGTTCCGGGTTCCTTCAAGGATCGAGCGTCCCCGATCACGCGTTCTTCGTAGAATCCCCTAATTACAAAATCAACGATCCCGATCGTCGCTCGAATTCATCGATCCTGCCTCTATTCCCCGTTCGCGCGCACGTGACCCCCGTTGTTCGTGACTATCCGCTCGGACCAAAATCGGAGAACAATGCAGGTACTCCCCTCCCCACGTGCGTTTTTCTTACACCGATGCACCATAACGCTGCGAAGGGGGCGGCGGCGGAGGCGGGCGAGGGGTTTCCTTGCGGGCTCTCATATCGGCCGTCGACGATCAAGGCAGCGTTACAGTTTCCGAAGCGCGAAAACCAAATAGAGACAAAGGGGTTGGCCTGGATATGGATCGTTGCATATTGCATGGGAGCCGGTTGTATTCTTCTCTAACGAACCAGCAGCCGTTACAGCCTGGAGGAATACCGGTCGTACGTGTGTTCCACCCTCGCACGGAATCCTCTGTCATCGGCTACGAGCGCGAAGGAGGTGGAGCGGGCCATGGTCGATGGATATTTGTAGAATGTGGCAGAAAACGGGGGCTAACTTTGGCTTCTTCCATTCTTTTCCTGGGTAAATCGAATCTTTACGAGGGCCTTCGATTATTTATTCGAGAATCTTTATGATATCTTTATAATACAAAGTCGACTTGATAGGTGGCAGTGGTACTTGAAGAGCGTGTTAACAAGGAGGAAACACACTGCGGCGAGCATAATTCAAATGACCTTTGCCTCTTTTAATTAATTCGTTCTAACGATGTTTGTTGGGGATTAATGAGGATTGTTGAGAATGCAACAAGGTGATAATGTTCAATAGAGGCACGCGTCGAAGCTGTGTTCGCATTATTCACCGATTCGTAGGAATATTTCCGGTAGTGAATAATTCATATGGAATTGAATATTTAACGTCGTCGTTCCTCGACGAAGCTCGTCAACTTAACAATTTCAATCTGCTTAACGCGAGCCATCGGGAAAAAAAGGAAGAGAAGAAACCGTTCTCACGCTTTTGAGGGCTCGACGAATTATGCAACGCGTGCTCCTCCACCGCGGCCGTTAACTGCGCTCTGAATTTCAACGAGAGCACAGCGCTCCGTGGGCAAAAACACAGTAACAGATTCGCCGCATCTAATTACCGTTTCCACAATGGCCGCGTTTAACTTAATTAATTTCATTCATCGGGACTTTGCATTTTAATATCTTAATCTACGCCGCCGCAGACGGCTTCCTCGTCGACTTCTTCGCCTCTGAGCGCGCGATGCAAGGGGGCTGAACCGGTACAATGAAAATCAGATCCGCGAGAGTACTTTGATTCACTTCGCTGGCTATCGTTTTCTAGAGTTTAGAGAATATTGGTGGAAACTTCGCGTAACTTATGTGGCTGTTCTGGAATATTCACGGGTTACACCTCGGTGTATCCTAATGGAAGATTAAGAGCACATTGATTACGCTCATGAACGAATGGTCACGATCACTTCCAGCCGAACCCGGCAAAGTAGAGAAACAGCATGAAAAACGAAGTGTCATCCGGTAGCGTAAAGGTACTACCGAAAATCGTGACCGAGTGTTTTTATCGCGGCGAGTATATCACCAGCCGTGGAATTTCAGGTCCCGGTTCGAGCTACCTAGCTTCCACGGGTTAAAGCTGGCCATTAGTAGACATTTTGTGTGGTCCGGGCCAAGTTTTGAGCGGGGCGGACGCTCCTATGCAAATTCGCGGATACCCCAATAAATACTGAAACGGGAAGCCGTATGGCGGGCCAGGGGAACCTGGTAGTTGGAGGATTTTGCATTAATTCCGCTCGTCATCCCGGTAATACGACGTATAATGGCTCGCTTTGTTTCGCGAAACGAACACGACGAAAAGCTGCTGGTCGATATCTCCCTTTTGAGTTCAAAGTGGAATCGCTTTCGATAAAAAGAGACTGTCTTCGCATAGGTACACTGGCAGACTTTCCACGAAATCTGTTCTGCAAATACAATGGCGATCAACGCTAATGTACCTAGAGAAGTCTCTTCCTCTTCGCAGAGGTGCTTTGAAACAACTCCACCCCTAATATCCGCTCACATTTTCCTAAATAGTCAAAGCATCGAATTCAAAGGAATCTCCTAACCGTTACCGATGCAAACCAATCTACCCCCTTGCCGGAAGCGATATTTCACCCCCCCCCCATCCCCACCCCCGTGACTATTCCTCTAAATCGCGTAATCCTCTTACGACGACTCGTACTAACCTATAATAATCCTCTTTGCAGTAGATGTTGCCGTCCCGGGCGAAGCACGTCAGCTCAGCAGCTAGTGGCACTCTGCAATGGCAGCAACGCAAGCAGCCGCAGTGCCAGGCACGATCAGCAGCCCTTAGGTACCACCTTTCGGCTATCTCCCTGCCACAGCCCCCGCAGCCGAGGATTCCGTCGCTGTTGTTGTTTTCGACGGTGCCAACCTGCCGATTGCCGACGACACCATCCCCTGGAGGGGGTGTGCTGCTCCCACAGCCGACTTCCTTCAGCATCTCGAGGCGAACGGCCACAGCCACCAGCGCATTCTGCTGACAAACGGTTCAGGTAACGTTCTGTCACGTAATCCTGCTCAGCTGATTCGCGGCAGTCTTTCAAATTACTACTGTTCACGTTCACCCTATTGGGGCTTGCGAGGGAAGGGCTCGAAGTGCCCCTCTACTACTCCAATTTGCTCTCGTAGAAAGGTAACGTAATAGTGGTTAAGTTATTATGTTTCAAACAAGCTGCATTCACCTAACGGCGCAAAGGGGTTGCTAAAATAGCGTGAAAGTAAATTACGTATAAAGTAGAAAAATAAGTAACAAGGCAACTAAGGGTAGATTCACCCGGTGTAACCCTCCGTGCTCGAAGAATCTCCCGTCAGAAAGCAGCAAGAACTCGCTTCACGAGTTGACAATTCTCTTGTGCGCCGGAGAACACCGAAAAAAAAAAAGAATGTTAACGTACTTTCCCGCGCGCGACACGGTCTACTCTCGAGTCCATCGATTTTCCTCGCCGAGTTTCTCTTTTCCACGTCGTACAGGGTGTCCCTACGAAAAGCACGATCTCTGCGCGACAGAAAGAGTTCGCATCGCACGCGTCCAAATCGTTTATTTCACGAAATCAATTTCCAGGGATGAGAATCTTTAGCGTCATCGACATCACGCTGAAGCATACCGAGGCTCCCACAAGTGGCCCCAGTTTTCTGACCTTTTTTAGGAACACCCCGTATTTATCCGACAGAAGAGTAGAGCCCACGGGCCACTTGTCCCCCATTTCACGGTGGAAATCCTCCCCTCCAAGTCTGTGAACTTTTTCTCGTCGTCATCGCGATGACGAGGTTCCAAGCTGAAGGACTCGCTCCTCCAGGAGTGGCGGCGTCGCAAGCCAGCCGCATTCATTCAGGACACTTCTCGGCAGCGGCAGTAGCGGCAGCGCACGCAAGAACCGATGAATGAAAACAATTCGTGACTGCTGTCCCGTTAATGAATGACTCCCGGGGTAGTGGCTCTCGGTTTCGAATCGGCCGCGAGCTAATTAGTAGAACCTTGCGGATCGCCACAATAACTCAACGTCCTTTACGAGCTCGGGCCGCACGTGATTTCCGTAAGTTAAATGGAAGGTGACGTCGCCTGGAATCACCCGTACACCTCGTTTTACCAAGGTGACGCCGTTTTGCTGCCGCTTGTCGCCGACGTATTAGGCCGTACGTGTACGCGCTGATTTACAACTATTCTCCCCTTCCTTTCTGTCCCCTTTCTTCCCTCTTCTTCGTTCTTTTCCCAATTCGATGACGATTCTGTTGTCCCATGCCGCTTGGGAGGAATAGAGGAATCGCGCTGCTTTTGGCGAGAAGGTTTGTCTCTTCGGTCGCGAGGGTGAAGGTCTAGGTAACTTGTCACGGAATCATTATTTTGTACCGCGAATATTTATGCCACGAAGATTCTTAACTCTGACGCATATTCATTTTCTATTTTGACGAGTTGTTGGTCGCTCGCTTCTGTTTTGCTTCCTCCAGGAATGTGGAATGCAATTGCTGATGGTACCGCAGCTGTTTGAAACGTTTCTTGTAATGCTACCCTCGTGTTTTTCTCCCACTGTCTCGTTTTCATTGCGTTGACAACGCGTCGACCTCCGGTTTCATATAAAAGGCAGGGAATTATATCTTCTATTACACAAAACTGCTCCAAGCAATTGAATACCACGCAAGCCAGATATCGAGTAAAAATATTGCTGTATTAATCCTGGATTACCACTTGCATGGATATTCAAGCACAGAATATTTCCTTCATCCCCAATGCCTATTTCTCATCAGTACCACTCGTCTTCGCTGAGCGAGTCTCGAAATCCACCGTGCATCGTCGAATATTATTAAAATCTCAGCAACAGAGCAACTGACATAACCCAAATGGAAGGATTTCCCAAGATAGGTGTCTCAGGTGCGCGTAGTTGCGCTAAAATTACACCAGAAAGTCCTTGTCTAGACCGTCCTCTTCGTCGATCATTCCGGATCCCTTCGTCGGCACACAACGTCAGCCCTCGTCCCGCGAAATTTTAACGATCAGCCAGTTCGCTTCTGTTCTTACCTACCTGGGCGTTCGTTCAACCAGCTGGAAACGCGTCGGTGAGTTCCACCGACGCTGCTGACAACGTTGACGTGTCTTCGGCTCTCTGTCGTCCGTCGCTTGCCTATTCCCGTCGCCACGAACGAGCCCGCAGCACGAATTTATCCCTCGAACCTGGCTATTTCCATCCGAATGAGCTCCAGTAACCTTGAATCAGCAGCAGCGAGTTTTTCCACCATGAAACTTTGGATGATTGGTTGTAGAACGAGCGAAGGACCAACGCACGAGTGTCCGTCGGAAGGTGTCGCGCAACGACGTTGGAAAATCGAGATGGAGGGCGAGGAAATCGGACGATCGAATGAAAAAGTCTCTCATCGAGCATTGACTACTAAACTCTATTGACACGTGGAATTGAATCCCGTGAAATAGTCGTGTTAGAAAATCAACGAACAGTCAGAATTGCATCCGACAACAGTGAATTCGAAGAAGCGGGCCATTAAATTTGCCTAATGGAACGATGATCGACCTAACCACCTTGAAAGGAACTGAAAAGCCAACGATTCCATGCAAGAACACCGCAAAAAATCAAGCCAGGTAATCGGTAAAACCCCGACTTTGCGGTTAACCGAAACGTCAATCCCGAGCGTGACGGTAATTCCGAATTGCCCGCAAAAGAATCGCCAGAATTCCGAGTCACGAATCGAGGCGTCCCGACCGCGATCTATGTCTTCCATACGATTCCCACTTCAAACATGATCCATCTATCTACCGACAGCCGCCAGTTCATCATCATCCTCGTCGATCGTCCAATTTCCCTCTTCGACCACCTCGTCCAGGCTCTTCGATCACCCTAGGTCCTCTACCTGTCCGCTGTCCAGCGTGTCCCACGGCTCCCCGGGTCCTCGAGTGCTCCTCTATCACCTGGTCCTGATCCAGATCATCACAGGGACGTTGCACAGCGCGCCGTCGTCTAAACGCACGTATCTCACACGTCACCGCGCGTCGCGTCGGTGCGCCGCGTCAACTCACTACGATCGTCGCCGGTGTTGGCGTGGACGGGCTCCGCGGGACCGGAAGGCGCCGTTTTCGCGACAGAGGAGCGCTCCTCTTTTTGCCCGGCGAGGAGGAAATTCTGCGTGGCACGCAGGGAGGAACGGATAAGGTCGACGGTGGCGGATGACGTTACACGCGAGGGAAGCTGCTCCCCGTCGGCGTAGTAGTACGATCCTGGGCTGGCCAGCCAGGGCCAGGGGCGGACGTCGGCATGGCAGGATAGAGGGGTTGGCCCCCGCGTGCAACCACGTCGGCACGGGGTGGGGTCTTCCGCGGCTTCCACGAGGGGTAGAGACGTCGGGACGCCCGGCGTTTGCGCGTTGCCACCGACGCTTCCCTTTCCTCGTTCCACGCGACGCCTCGCGACGCGTCCTTCTCGCCGACGCCGTCACGAGCATCGACGACGCCTGCTATGCAGTCGAGCCGACTGTTGGACGGCAGGTACGCGACGGTAATCATATTTGGAGGCTTGTTTCCTCGGGGTACGTCGGGTCCAGGATTTTAAGGGCGGTCAGGGTGATAAGAGCTTCTTGGATGGCACTTGGGTATTGATCAATTCCGGGGTTTCAATGGCATTTTGGTGCTGGACAACTTCAGTACACAGATGGACAAACATGTACTGGTTGAGGTCTCGGGAATTTTACCGAGAAATATCGTTAACGCAATGATAAACTTGCGACGTAGGAGATTAAAATCTTCGTTTCATGAATCTTCATAGGGTTTCAGTTTTCACTGTACGTGCAATGTTTCGCACGAAACTCTATCGAATTCTAATCGACATAGTCTACATGATCGCAAAAATAGTCCATCGAAGATGAAAATGCTACCGGTTTCAGGCGGAAGTTCGTTAAAAGAATTGGTGGAGGAGGTGGGTATTTCGTCGCGAATGAAATTCCAGCCAGAGGTGTTGGCGGGGCGAATGCAAAAAAAAAAGCGTCGCTGAGTTTGAACTTGTGAAACGAGCGACGCGTTCTCGTTCGAGTGTATCTCGAATACGACCGCGTGACAAACGGTCAGCGATATTAAAATCGTCGCGGGACACACGTTTTTGGCCGGCGCGCCGGACTGGAACATTGCCGGCCCGTTTAAGTAACAATTTGTACCTGTATGCGTGACTGACGCGTGACTAACCATTCGCGTGTCACGTCATTTCTCTTTTGCAGGAGAAGCGCTCTTCTCCCCCCGTCTCTCTTATTCAGCGGCCCCCGATTACAAATTAATTGAGAGTGAAACGCGAACGCGCGGTAAGCACGCTTTGAAAACGACGTCGACGGCCACGGAGGCGCTAATCATGAATAATGAATGCCGGGCCGCGTCGGGCCGCTTAGAAACGGCTTCGACCGAGAGATTTCGAGCAATAATTCCCTTCCCCCTGGCCACGGAATTCTGAAAGTCCAGTCGAACTTCGCCTTTCAGACACGCGACTCGTGGTTCGGGAGAACCGCTGGCTTTCGAGGAACTCGATCGCCATTCTTATAGTCGCGTGTATTATCCTGATATATTCCGTTCCGTAGATAATTTCATGACGAAATCGAATAGGCAGAATTACCAAAAATTCTCTGAGCAACGTTTATCCTATTCTACCCAAGTTGATCGAACAACTTGGTTAACAGGTCCATCGAAAGCCAGCAGCCGCGAACAAAATCGCGGCCAACTTGGTGAACGAAACGAGACGGGATCAGCCGAGTTTCTTGCCTCGTTGCGTGTGCACCTGTTTTTACCGATGGACCGTGCAGAATTCAGGAACAGATTTTCTCTTCCGCGCGCCCGCGCGCACGGGCCCCTGAGAGCGCCCTTTAATTGTAATCGAAGGCGGCGCAGTGACAGTTAGATGTATTGTCCCCCGCGACCAGTTCTCGGCTCGCCTTCTTGCAAACGGCCGACTATATTTGGACGGGGCGTCGGGAACCAGTAGAGCCGCGTGTATTTGGCGTACCGACGGAAATCCATCGTCGAACGCGACGGAATCGTGTCTCTGGTGTGTACAGAGAGGAGAGAACTGCCCTCCTTCTCTCTCCCTCGATATATCCCATTAGGTTCATTAACCGCGGGTGGCACAATCGTGTGCACGAGCCTCTACAAATCGGGCCTCGCCTTTTATACGCCGTTACCACTGGTCAACAGCTTCTTGCTCCGTTTCGGGCTTTCGTGTCCGCGAGATTTCACGGCAATTACGTCCGATGACTTTCTTCGAATTAACAGCGGAGCCCGCGTTTACGGAAAGTAGAACAATAGGGAAGCACGATGTTCAGGCATGTCGAAGCAGCTCCTTTTGCTGGAGATCGATCGTTTCTCACTGAAAAACTTGTCTCGATCGTGGATATGATTACCGATGGGGAAGTGGTGGTTTCGTAGAAGAATTGGGTAGGAAATTTCAGACTCTCCTTTGGTAGAGAATTGTGGAAAATCCAAGTGTGCTTGATAGGTGTCAAAATAATCAATTTAATTGCGTCGGAGCTAAATAATAGATTGCTTGAATCGCTGTTGACGGTTTACAAATCACTTCCCTCGACCTCGAAGAACGCCTCCAGGAGCGAGACATCAGCCTCCCTCGAGGCAGCACCGCTCTCCAATCGCAAGAACCAATTCCACCATTCGGCCAATACTCTGGCAAGAATCAATCGAACCGAAGGAATCGACGCGGCACAGATCGCAACCCCGTTTCCCTCCAATAAGCGGGAAAAAAGTCCGCCCTCAATCAAGCAGCTCTCAGTCTGCTTGGCTCGCAATCTTGGGGATTACGAGCGGGGGAGGGCCGTAAGACGTCGAGAGCGACCCTGTCAACCGGGAGGGTGCACGAGGAAGAGCCCAAGACGCATCGGGGATGCGACGTCATATCGATCAGGAACTTTCGAAACGGTCTAACGGAGGGACGGCTGGAAATATAGCAATACTAACGAAGAAGAAGACGAGTACTAGGTCTATCTCCTCTCCCTCGCCCCTCGGCAGTCTGCATCTCTCTCTCACTGTCTCTCTCTCTCTCTCTCTCTCTCTCTCTCTCTCTCTCTCTCTCTCTCTCTCTCTCTCTCTCTCTCTCTCTCTCTCTCTCTCTCTCTCTCTCTCTCTCTCTCTCTCTCGGGGAGAGGGAGACTTTCCGTCCCCGTCCCTCGTTCTCTCTTTCTGCCCTCGCGTACCCCGAGCGTCCTTCTTTGGCCAGCTGGAGGGGAAAGCGAAGGTACAGTAACCCCAGATCCAAAGCAGCAACCTCTCGGCTAGGCGCGGCCTTCTGACGCCCGCTCGATAGAAACCTAACCGGTTCCAGCCAATGGGAGGACCGGACGAAGATAAAGCCGTCGTCCCATTGGTCGACGTGCTATTCAGACTGACACCGTGCTGATGGGAAACGGCGAAGGAGAGGAGTTGGAGATGGAATACTGGTCCCACCAACATCCACGGACCAGGGATCCGTGCCGTGAATGGGAGTCATCTGGTGGATGCTGCTCGAGGCTGTTTTCGACGACGCTCCGTCCCGAGGAGGATTCTTCGTGGATCGGTCGCGGGACTGTTTGCCTGGACTTTCCGTTAAATTAGGTCGGAGTAACGGAGGGTTGCCACGAAACGTGGGATTTTTAGGGGAGATGCCCCTTAGGAGCGACCTTCTGGAAAAAAACTGCAAGCTGATGAGACGTAGTTACGAAGCAGCCTTTTTTTTTCTTGCATTCGGCTCACGGTACCTCGGCATATCCTTTGAGGTGATTACGTAATTGGGCAGTTGTGTAAGTCTTTTGAAAAGGCCACGTGATCTTGCTCGAGGAATTGGGTTGCACGTATGCTCTTTGAACTGTACGTCGTTGAGTTTTATCTGCTAAACGTTTGTACTCTGGGTGGCAGAGGAAGATACTGGTCTCCTTCCATCCGAAATGCAATTCATTTAAAAGCGAAACATAGATATTCTTGTAAACGTGTCCTTCTTTCCCGCGTTCGTGCAAGATTGAATTCCTATTTGTCTGTTCAAAGTGTTTGCGATCAATATTAGCGCAACAGTAATTTGATATTAGAGCGACATCATTGCCTATTAGAATTCCTAAGTGCACGAAGATGTGCGTATAAGTTTATAGGCTTGTTAATATAAATTCAAAAGCGGTTGAAGTGAATTGGAGCGAGAGCATCCAGAGACATATAACAGCCTCGTGCTTCAAATTTACACAGTGCAATAAAATTGAATTACATATCGCTGACATTTCATGCTCCACATTTTTCTTCTTCCAAGAAACTGTCCAAATACATCATTCGAGAAGCGGCCCAAGCGAGCCTCAAATAAGCCACAAACCTTCGTCAACTTCCTGATATTGCATCACTGTGACATCGTGAATTTCATAACCTGGCAAAAGATCAAGCTAAATCTGTTCCCCTCCAAAATTCATATTTTAATGTTCCCCGTGCATTCTCCACCCAGCCTGGAAGAAGTAAATCAGTTTCCTATCCTGTAGAACAGAAGAGAGACTTGGAGTTTCAAAAACTAATGAAACGGTGATCCATCAGCTCTGCGTCCCGAAGACCTAACTGAAATGTCATCAGCGGACTCAGGGTCCGTTTGTCGACACCCTTCGTCGGTTCCCCATCGGCCCACCTCTCCAACATTCTGAGCTCCGCGTCTCCGCCAAGCTTCGCGTTAACCCCGATTCACTGCAAAGCCCTACGACGACCACCGTAACGAGATCCCCGCGACGTAGCCGAAGGAATCGAAGAGCCGGGAAAGCCGCTAACGGATCCCGGCTCGGCCTCGAGCAGAGCGCAGCGCATTGCGTCCGCGGCATGGCCCGATCGCATTATGTAAAATACGGTGCGCCGCTCGCTAGGTTATCTGCCGGTGTAAGAGTAAATAAGTGCAAAGATATAACGGTTAATTTCCGTGTTAACCGCGTTTTATCGCGACGTCTATCCGCAGTGAGCCGCCCAAGCAGCAGGATGCCGGCTCTTCCAGTGTGAATCTGCCGCGGTCGCCTCTTCCACGTGTGTCTACCGTGTCTGGCCCGCGCACACGGGCACACGCACAATACCCGGGCCCCCTCCCCCCCCCCTCTCCTTTGAACACACGCGGCCGCCGGGCCTCCGGTGTCCTCGTGTACGTGCACGGCACGCACACCTGCCCGCCCGTGGTCCCCCTTTGATCGCGGAACGTGTGTTCCACGCGGTCTCGCGTGTTACTGTGCGTTTCTACGTTGCTCGAGCTTGCATCTCGGTGGAGGACGTAGCCAGAGACACACGAGCGGGACGACGGGAGAGAGAAAAAGCGCGCGGCGGAACGAGGACGGGGGGGGGGGGGGACTTGGTGGAGGGAAAACGCGAGGTGCGTGTGCGCGTGCATCAAGTATATTTATGTGCGGCACCGTCACGTGGGTAAGGATCGTAGATTGCGGCCAGGACACCGGTGTTGGTGAATGAGGCTGACGTGGATAAATGGTGCGTTTCCCCGCGGGAGACGTATACCCGGTGATCTTCCGGGCCCTGGACTCGGCTACAACCAGGCCGATCGGTGCTACGGGAACTTCAGGAAGCGGACTGGTCGATGCTCGCCGCTGATCGCTACCGAGCCTTCATGCTGGCCAGGAGGTGAGCGGCGCTGTGTTGTCGCATAGCAAGTCCACCTGATGGCGAGACTTTCGGCTGACAATAAATCGACTGGGACTCCCGGTTCGATTGATCGATAGGTGCTACTAGCGGAATCGAATATTACAACATAGGAAGAATTCCTGAACGGTTTAGAATAATTTAGATAGAATGTTGCCAGGAAGCTCAGCCGTCGGCGGTATTTGAATTTTCGGCCTGTTAGTTGTTGGATCAACGGAGATCGACGAGGGAAACTTTCCTAATCTGCAATCTGAATATCACAATGTGAGAAGAATTATCCTGCAGTGGCTTTGTAATGAAACACGCTACTTAGACTGACGTGTGATGCGGTAAAAATGAGTTAGCTAGCTAGCTGAAGATTCTTAACCAGCTAGTGACCTTGGATATCGGTGCTCAGATCTCGAGGCACTTGTCCCGTCTTCCAGAAAAATGCTGTCCCATTCAAGGTGCACGTTAGAGGATGATAAACGAAATTAAGTGCTGAGGCATGACAACGTGGAAGCCAGGTTGCTCGGTGATTCTACATCAGCTTCTAAGATCGCGTATCGGAATAGGCACCTTAACTAAGGATTCCAGCTAGATCGGCTCTGAAATACATATTTCTGGTGTTCTAAGGACAACGCCGCGGCTGATAGACACGCGCCGTCGATGGAAGGCGCGATCCGCCAGGTGAATCAGTCGTGTTTCATTCAACTCGTGACGGAGCAAAGCAGAACACCACGGCGAAGCTTTCACCGCAACGTTCTTCGAAATCTAATTAACCCATCCTCCCCATTCAGAGAACAGGCCGGCCACTTCATAAACACAATCAGCACCGTGCAAGCTTGTAGGCAGTGAATCAGATCTGGCCAGATAGCGATCCGTTCCGCGTTCGGCTTCTCACTTTTTCACGGATCCTGTTAAGTTCGTCTCATTGTTCCCGGGCGATATGCCGGCCTGTCAGGCGAAACAGAAGGCGACGGTTGGCAACGGAGGGATGGCGGGGCGGCGGGGGAGGGCGAGGGAGTTGGACGGGTAGGAGGAATAAGAAAGCAAGGCAGGTCAGGCAAAGCCAGTATAGGGTTATCTGATCGCGAGCGCGCGAATATCTTCTCGGCTTCCGGCGCCCAACCCGTGATTACCGCGTCGATTGTCTGCAAATGGAAGCTGAAAAATGCATCTCACACTCTATAAGAAAACCATAGTTCCCTCCGCCCACCCTCCGCCTCCCCTACACGGTAGCGCTGCGTTCACCGCGCGATATCTCGGTTAACATCGTCCCGACCCACCTGCTTCGGATATCGTGGACATGCTTAGGAAATCAGTGAACATCACTGGCGAGGCTCTCTAAGAATCACCCTGGCAGATTTGCGTCTAATTAAAAGTAGGTGGTAAGTGATGTAGCTTCCTCTCGGGTGGAATTAATTATGCGCATTGTTGATTACGTGAGTTCCCGTTATTCGAGTATTCTGCGTACAATTCATTTGCGCCTCAAAGATACTCGAACAAAGTTTGTTTGTTGTCCTTTATTTAGAGAATATTACAAAGCCATTAGGCAACCGTGCTGCACAAGTAGAATGATAGGAAGCGTTCAGACGTCGATCTTTCTCCGGCACTCAGCCGCAGTAGTACGAGACGGCAGTCGACAGACAGCGCGCGTACATGGGTATGCGTAGGAAACGAGGTCTTAGAATCGGCAAACGTTTATTTTACTGCGTCAGGGAATCTAAAACCACTTCACAGTGCCTTCGTTAAGAAAAAAAGCTGGCTACCTCGATGCGTATGCTTCTGCACCAAGCCATCCACATTTTTCTATGGAACGAATATGAATTATTCTTATTCGATGCTGGAGTCACACTCTGTGACCGTCGAGTTCCAGTAAAAATGAGTCGAGGTGAAAAGAACGGCCCAGAAGAGGGGGAAAAAAATGAAATGGAAAGGCGGCTGTTGGCGAGTTGCGCACCTCATTGTCCGGGCTTAAGCGTGCAAGTTCCTCGCGCTGTCTGTTTAATACGGGACGAGATTCCTCGTATTTCGTTTCGCTCCTTGAACCCGAAGTCTCGGCTCAACACCGAAGTGTATTCTCGCCTCTGATTTTCGAGATAGAGTGCTGTAACTGGGGCGGGCCGACGTGGATGTCCGCCGTAATTGATTTCCATTTAATTATATCCGGGAATCATAATCCGCCTCGAGGGCACCTGAAATATATTCGAAATCCTCCGTAGCTATCTCCACCGGTCTAGCTGTATTTTAATAAAATTTTTGAGAACGCGGGAGAGGCATTATAGCTTCGTTACGCGGGATTTTCATCTGAAAATTGTAGGGAATTTTAGCAGGACGAGTTTAATAATTATCAGGGTATCAGTTTTAGTACGCAGAGTTAATTGCTAGGGAAGTAGACTCTCGTTTTCGAGTGTACATCGATGTTCCCTTTCGTGCTCCACTATTCGTCGAATTTTATAAATATTCATCGTTGCGCGGAACATCTTCTTCTACCTTGTTTCCTGCGCTTATCTGCTGCTAGCTCTTCTAAACCTAAGGAACGAGTTAGTTCTTCCAAAACTAAACTTCGTTGCACTTTAACTTCCGATCAACTCTCAGAGTCCTACGAATTAACTCAGCGCAGAGTGCGAAGAGACCAAAATCTGCTTCAAACTCGAAAACAGACCGCAACGACGGAAGATACCGCGTAATGACTCGTCTCCCAACGAACAGCTTGTCCACGGAAATCCACTCCTATTATTCTCCACCTCGGCAAAGGGGAAAAAAGATGCGTAATCGCCAACGAACAATGTATCAACGTAATAGTAACGTTCCTCTAGGATGCTTCCATACCGCGAACAGTGCGGCAAATGAAATTATAAAAATTCCTTAAACAGCAACGCTTTTTCCCCTCGTAACATAACAATGTTCCTCTCACTGAGACCGCCGTGCCGCCTTCAACCGTCAGCCATTTATCAGAACGCGATACGTCCCGGCGTTTTCTACTCCCCCGTTTAAGGAAACGTAATCCTCCCTCGTTCGTTTTTCCGTTGGAGGAGCTCGTTTTTCCTCTGCCCTCCTTACGCGAAGCCAGCCTTTCGCCCTCTGGCTGTTTTTTTCCCGCTCGCGGATCGCGCGAAAAATCACATGTCCTGAAAAGCAACCGCGAGGCTGCATGCGCCAAGGCAACGCGTACCCTACGCCCATAAATACGCGTCCCTCCGCGCGTTTTTCCCTTCCGGCAGCTTTCCGCCATATTTATGACGGTGAAAACGAGGCGAAACCTAGGCCTAGGCGGGGTAAGCCCCCGGAGGAATGAGATTCTCGTTACTCTTGCCAGCGCGGTGGTACGTTCGGTGTCGGGCATCCGGCGCGGCGGCGCGATTTATTTGAGCTTCCGTCTTTATCGTAGGCCAGGATCACGGCGAAAGAGGATATAGACCATAACCACTTTGCGCGTCGGCTGGCTTCCTCGCCAAGTCCCGTATCCTATTATACGCGAAAATGGTCGTAGGAGGGGCAGTTGGAACGAGAAAGAGGAGGAAAAAAAACGGGGGAGAGAATGAACGCGGAGGACTCATTAAGAGGCTCGATGATAAAGTGAGTTATGGTCACTCGCGAGGGGAAGAGGGGGGTGGGGGGAGAATGGAGCCATTGCGAAGTGTGATCGTAGTAGTGTTTCTAGCTTGTTGCCTGCGCGTCTTCGCGCCTGTATCCCTTCTCTTCCCCGCTGTTAGATTTCATTCAAAGAGGAGATCCATTGTTCCGAATTGATGGTTGAGTTGGTTGGACATTATGTACGAGCGGGGGGTGGTTGAAGTTTCCTCGTAACACTGTCAAACCCTTCCAAACTCCTCGCATATTATTATACACATTATTTTGAGTTGCAGATATTAAAGGAGACCGGGGATAGTTGACTAATTGCATTTAATTGTTGTATCATGGAATAAATTATGCTGCGATTCGCGATATTGAAGCACACGAATGACCAGCTTGCCATTTAATGTGTCGCCGTGGTAAAAACTTGTGTGGTCAGTCAGTGAGAATGAAAAATCTAAAAAGATCGGCGGGAAGTAAATATTTTTGTTTCGACTGTTTGTGAATTTTTATCCAGTAAGTACTGTTTGATGTTTTTTGGGAATATTTTGTGGAAACGTGATACATTGACTATTATTTACGGTATTTTATTTTATCCGGTGCGTGGAGGTTTCGTACGTACGGCCCTTAACATTTTAACAATGTCGGACGGGATTACTTGACTAAGCGTAGGAATACCACTAATAATTTCATTTTTTATCCTCAAAATGCAGTCGAGCCATAGAGGCACAAATCCTTCCAAACTCAGCCTATCCTCCCTTCAAATTCTCAGGCCTTCCAAATAGACCATAACAAACAAGTACAAAATAATTAGGTACAGTATCTAACACCATGATAAATAATAAAAAAATTATTAGTCGTAGTAGTTTGTTGACTTATTCGTCTCACTACTCTAAATACAATAAAAACTACAACCTAGACTCGATTAAAACGATTTTCAAAATTAAGCCTGTATACCTAATGAGATTTGTAAACTTTTGGTATGCAGCAAGTCAACAAAATACCAGTGGTCTATTTATGAAAATTAGAAATGTAAAAAATTAGTCAACAAGCCCCGGTCTCCCCTACATTATACCAAAAGCACCCTTTGATTCCATTCGAAGCAGCTGTTCTCTCACTGCAGTCAGTACATGTGCATAAATTATTCCTCGTCTGTCAGAGATCGTCAACGACATCCCCCATTACTCGTCATTATCTCCAGTCTACCCCCGCTTTATTTACCTGGCCGCTTACCAGTCGGAAGCCATTAACGACACGTAGGACGGAAAACAGGGTGAGGGG
The DNA here is from genome assembly GCA_963971345.1 of Andrena flavipes. Taxonomy (NCBI): domain Eukaryota; kingdom Metazoa; phylum Arthropoda; class Insecta; order Hymenoptera; family Andrenidae; genus Andrena; species Andrena flavipes. Next base: position 39,724,850 of record OZ020481.1, read on the forward strand.
TGAATCGAACGTCTCCAGACGACAGGAATCGACGACGAAAACTTGGATAAACAAGTCGAAGCTACCCCATTCGTGACAGTCGTCAAAGAGGACAAACGAGAGCGTCGAGTGGCAGAATGTTGACGCGAGCCAACACGGAAGGCGGTGTTCGTCTGATGTCGCGATGAGCTTCGTTTCACCACTCTAGCTAAACAATACAGGGACGTGTATTTTTGGTTGCGTCCGGGGGGAAATAATCCTGTAAGGGCTTCTATTGACTTTGCTTCTTTAACAGTCTCTTTTTTTGCGACTGTGTAATCGACGATACTCTGCGTGGATATGGGACACTTTAAATATAGACCGTACCTAGTTGCTAGTGTTACCTCTGAAGCTATTCACGTAGAATTCAAATACAGTGACTCACAAGCTTGTTCATCGAGCAATCCGGAACTCTTCTAAATTCCTATGAATAAACCTGTGAGGCATTATATATTCCATCACGCTTGGACGTCTATTTGCCATGCTTCGAGTTTTATCTGCTAGCCCCCGCTTATCACGCGAACGTGGCATTCATCGACTCCTCTGTTCACGGTAAATCCAAGATTTTATCTTTCTATGCGTTTGGCGCAGGTCCTCGTATATAATCGTCCCACGGCCGGAATGGTACCGGATCGTCATATTCTTCGGCACGATTAAAGGACCGACGACTTTTAATCCCAGGCCCGAGCGTCCACGGGGAATGCTGGAATACGATTCCAGCATAAAGCGACGACTTTATGGTTATTCGACGTACGATTCGCTGACGGGTTCACTTTGTGGAAGACAACGGGAGGAGGAAGAGGAAGAAGAGAGGCGGAGGAAGACGATGACGAGGAGGAGGACGAGGACGAGGACGACAAAACGCAGCAGCCACGCCGGTTTTGCTACCTGAACGCATACCCCCAGCGCGAGCTTTCTTTCACGTAACGGGTGACACGGTGCAAACGGAGTCTGGTATGTCTTCACGATTGTTTTCTTGAATATTTGCTGAAGTTGCATTGTCTACTGTAGAGACCTGTATGATAAGGAAAAGGTTGCGATGAGAAGTCACTTGCACTCGTCTTGTAAATTCTGTTTCTGTTTCTTTGTGGCTAGATGTATAATTGAATATTCATTAAAAAGGTAAGTGCAATTGGTTAATTCGAATAGATTTGTTAAAGCTTTAAGGTTTCTGTGAATCTCATTCTTTGGGTACGTTTAATAACCGTTCGCATACTGCGCTCTGCAGTGAAGCAGCATTTCTTAAATAAACTGCAAGCTTCACCGTCGCATGTAACCATGCATCAAGCCCAACTTTACCATTTCTCTCTTATTACACGAAGTCCTCAGGTATCAAATGATCCAATCATTTCCCTCAATATGATACTCGAATATATGGCTACTATTTCTAAACTCCAGCCTCGCGACACCTCTACACGCACTTAATCACACTTTAACTACCCCATATATTACACGTTCGAAATAATTGTAGAATTTTCAAGAAATTCTCGTCACTGCTTCGACTTTTCCACTCGATCCAGCAAATCTTTATCAACGATTCGCTGCGTGAATCGAAGGTGGAATTAGAAAACGTAGGCGACACACCCTGTAGACAGCGCAACAGAGGCATAGACCACAGAGGGAAACGCGGCGTGCTGGGAGTTGATGTGTGGCCATTGTGACGGAATTTTGATAACGACAGAGAACACCACGGGGCATCCCGCGGCGCTACCCGCGATTCGGACGTCAGACATAATTCTCGTAAAATTCTCGGCTTTATGGTAATGTCCCTCTTCGTATTGCCGTGGCAGGCCGCGTCAGCATCGAATTTTCTCCTCTCGCTGCGCTGCGTCGTCCCCGAACCGGCTCGATGATTTTTTCTTATCACGATCAGCCAGACAGCTAGATGATTTTCTGGCCGAACGGCAATTCCCGTCCTACCACGCCATGGGAATTTGGAGCCAATGCTCCTCGACAAACCGACATACAAACTGGTAAACGGTGCTTACCCTTTACATTCAAATTGAATTGTCTCGACGTAGCGTAGATATTTTACAACTCCTATATTAGCTGTCTAAAATCTGTGTACCTTAGATTATTAGCTTCCATTCAGACACCGCACAAAACGAATAGAGAAATCATTTCTGATCTTCTACCCGGATAAAGATATTCTCAGGGTTCAAAAGTTTAAGAGCATTCTTGAGGAAAGATTTACTTTCCACGACGAAGTGGCACTTAGGACAGGCTTTGGCCCCCGGGAAAATTTTGGAAATCCAGCTTCTTCGCCCGAGTACCTCGACTTACCGAATTTCTCATAAATCCCTCCCCACGGTCGGGGTCGTAACGCGCGATAAAATCTGGCCAGGGTTACACGTAACGCCGAAAAGTCCGCGTTCCTAGCCTGTGACCGCCTTGATCCCCGTTCTAACCGCGAGTAATCAACTTCATCTTTATCATCGTCCTTAAGGCGTCGCCGCGGGATGTCGGCCCATTCCAGTTCTAACTTCGAAGCAGGAGATAAGCGCGAGGAAGATTAAAGGCTCCCGCGCGTCCACCCTGCATTTCCATTTTCCTGGGCGCAGGGAGAGAGTTAGTAAAGGCCTGACAGTCTACTCGCGACTCACGCTTGTTGCTGACGTTAACTCTTGATTAATTCCGTGGGCTGCTATGAGACGCTCGATAGCCTGTTACCGCAGAATCGAAGTACTCCGATGTATTAGAGCGTGATGTGTACTCCTAGTTTTAGATATCGAAGGACAGAGTTTGATTTTATGTTAGATTCGTGATACCGCCATCTGAAAACGTTTCTTCGGTTTTGAGTAGCTTTTATTTAGAAGATTTCATTGCCGTCTTGGGTCTACTTTTTTAGAGCAATTAATCGCCAAAGTGAGACCGTCAATTTCAGATGAAGACGTTTGGGACGATGACCCGACAATTTCTTGCGATAACACGGCCTCCGTTGATTGACAATCGTGGCAGATCGCGCCGTTTCCCGGACTCCTTTTTCGTTTCTTTCCCCCCCAACGGGGAGGGGAAAAATCGTTGGCTGATTAAAAGGCCGCTTAGTATGCTCGGAGCAGGACCACTGATAAATAGCTCCGCTTCTTCCGCACTCGCAAAAAGCTCGCTAGCGCCACGACCCATTCATGCCGCATACGAAACCATATGTGGCGTTGTCCTCAGCGTTACACTTACACGGGATTCCAGACCCGGAGGAGTCTGTTGCTCGCGCAGGATTTACATTCCTGGTGGGATCTGCTCTGGATCGAGCTGGACACGATCTTCTTGGCGTGTTGAAGTAACAGTTGCTGTAACTTTAGGAGTGGAATTCAGATTAATGGAAACCTTTAGAGCTCGGAGAACTGATGTCGGATTATGTAAAGTGATGGAACGGTGCATTACAGCTGGTTCATAATTATTTCAATCTTTGATCGAAAGATAAGAAAATTCAACAAACTTTGGAATTTGTTATACAGATTTCTTTACAGAATTCAAGTACAAACTCGTATTACTATTAAGAAAATGTAAAGGCAAGTCTTTCCAAGCATGGTTCATAAGCCCAACCCTTTTGCAGTCCTATTCCACCACCGGCCACTTCACCCTGCATCCAGAGAAACCTAGAAACTCGACAATTTTCGTTAGGCGCTAACAAAACGTGGCACACTTTCCACCGCCATTCTGCAACCCCTCTGTCCCATCATTGCCTGGGCGTAACAGAGAACAACACGACGAACAGAAATAGTGCTCTTCTCGAGCGTCGTCTCAAAGCGGGTTTCGCCCGTTTGACGCGTGATACGCGGTTTCAAAAGCGCCTCGAGGAAGCGTGGAAAGTCGAGCCAGACTCTGAACAAAATCGTACGATTCACAGGGAGAAACAGAGGGAAAAAGTAGGAACTACTCCGACATCCGTTTCCGTCAGTTTCGTGCGCGAAATTCAAGTATCCACCTCCTCCCGTGCCTTTTTCCGAGAATGAGATTCGACCGTCATAAAAGAGTACGAGGATCGCAGAAATGGGGGTGCGAAGGGGGAGGGATTCGAAGTTCGAAGAAAAGTCTGCCGGTATGGCGGGGGTCGTCCCTTCGAAGCTAGTAATTAAAATGCATCCGAAGGAGTTGTAAAGTCTTAACGACGTGCGTGCGCGACGGATTTTTTGCCACGCATCCCAGCGTTTACGATACAATTTACTGCTTATTTAATTTCCCCCTCTTCTCCGTCGATTTAGGCTCGTCTGGCTCCCTCTGAATTAGCCCCCTCGATCTCTCGCTACTGTCCTCGGTGCCGATGGCTGCGGCGACCATTGTCTTTCATCGCTCGCATGGTGTCTTCTGGGAACCCATAATCTTTCCTCCTTTCTCGATAATTACAGTGATCTGTTCCCGCAACCCTTACACACTTCCTCCGTTTATAATACAACTCGTAATTAAACGCTCGGGTAATTTCTTTCCTGTAAGAGCGGAGGTTGGTGAAATTGCTCGGTAGCTGGAGAGATTTCCAACAAACGCAGAAGCCACCATCGATAATCTCGTTCTGCCAGTCGTCTTTTTTCGCTCCCCCTACTACCGATCACCCTGGCCTCTCTTCGACTTCTTACGGACGCGTCCCGAGGATGCGATAAATCATCTCGTTTCTCGAACGAGGTTCGGCGGAGCATTTTTATTTGACAGCGGCAGCCATGTAGCGACTTTCCAGAGGCTACGTGCACGGCGAATTAAGTACACTGTATCCGCCCTCGAGAGACTGTCAGGTGTTCCCGATAGACCGACAACAGCTTATTAAAAAAGCTGTCCCCTCCGGAGTGAAACGCTTCGCTGAACTTTCGTGGGAAGCGCTTTTCGCTGTGGAAAATTTCGTGAGAATCGTACTTCCTCGTTCGATCGTTCCTAGAACCGCTTTTTCCCCTGCGTTGCGACTCTGATACGCGAGCGTCTCGACTATTTTCTCAAGCGTGCTCCGGACATTTTTAGTACGCTTTACTCGGAGGAATCATTTTATCAGGAATATACTTCGTAGAATGTAACAAATTCAAGAGGATCTCAACTAGATTTATTACCCATTTGAATATGTTATCTTTTAAATATTCCCAACGTAATGCTAAAGCAACCCCCTCTTCCAAGTGTTCCATTATGCATCCCCCGACTTGCATCGATCAATTAGAAAAATTCAGTTGGCGGTGTCATCGAGAGCGAGCCCTGGAGTGGCGCGTAGATCGCCAGGAGATGCAGAGGCGTGTTTCCCTAGCGAGTTCTCGCCCTTTAATTAAACGAGCCGAGCTCGCGAATGGAGCAGGGAGGCCGGACGATAAGAGCGAGCGAGAGAGTACGTCGCGGGGAGGGTTGGCGAGGCGCGAGGAAGGGAAAAGAAGCGGAAGGAAAAAAGAGTAGAGGGAAGAGGGTGGGGCAGAGTAATAATTACTACTGGGCTCACAGTTTCCAGGCCCGATGCCGGCGAGCAGTCATGTAAAAAATCCTACGCCACCCACACCGCGAGCGACGAGGGGCCAGAGGTTAGTTATTCATGCGTCAAGGCGCCACCGCACAAGTTATTCGAACCAGACCGTGCGTCTCTAATGCGTGCCTACGAAATTCTAAGCGGTTCTCCTTCTCTCTCGTCGCGCGGAAACCGATAACTCTCGCCACGAACCCTCCCTGGCCGAGGCATCTTTTGTCGAGGTGGGGTTGATGGCGAACTCGACCGATGTCTTGTCGTTCCTAGGCGAAAAATATCGAGTGGAGGTGCTCCGGTTTTTTAGAAATTCTCTCGCAAATTCTCGATCGGAATCAGAAGACACTGGATAAGGGCGAGAGGGTGTTGCTATACATAGATGTAGCGAAAGTGAAGTCGCAGGCGTTCTTTGATGTCGCAGGGAGGGTATTCGTGTTTCTCCTAAGGAACAACTTGTGGGTTACATCGTCGTAAAGGTAGCACCAGAGGCTAGGAATAGCCCGAGCGGCATGGAAGTTTCCAGCGTGATGAGATGCGAGGCAATCAATGCGCCATCAACTCGCTTCGATTTACGGCTACATCGTCACGAGACCTATTCGAACGCTGGGATCGTTTTCCTTCTACGAGCTGCCCCCTTACACATCCTCCACTAAGTTCGACAGATTCCACTTCGCCTGGCCGGCGGCTATTCCCTTGCTGGAGGATTATTTCAATTTACTATCCTACCCCGCGTGTCTCACCTTCGGTACCGATGCATCCGGCCTCTCTTTTATCCACCTTTGTCAGCGATCCCTATCCACGAAGGGCAGAAGAACGTGATTTATGAAGACGCGTCTATTATCCACTCCGCGCGATACACCACGCTGAATGCATCGTATCGCGGTCGCCTTTGAAATATTCACAAGTCCCTTTTGTCTCAAGGATGTACCAGAACGAGGCGTATCGCTGGTTCGATAACAAAGTCTCAAATTTTCATTATCAAACTGACGTCACTCAGGTACGTTAGTTCGATGGACCATCGGTTCGCTGAAAAGTTTCTGAACACCAGCGACCACTGGACTCATCCACGGAGAGGACACGTCGATATTCAAGTCCCATTCGCCGGGGCGGATTTAACTGGATCGGGCAGACAGTTCAGTACTCGTGGGCCATTAGCCGCAGCCCGTAATTTACGTATTTGTTCTTCAGCTTGTAAATCTTGTGGCAGGGTCTCGGCCGCTCCTCTTCCTCTCCTTCCGTCTCCGTTTAGCCGGGGTTGCAGGCGCCAACGATGGAGCTGGCCGAGCCAGCCAATATGGATAGGAATGCGTGACGTTACCATAATATTAATAGTTTATTTACCCAGGCCCATACGTCACTGTGTCCCACAGTCAGCTTCGTGTATTAGTTAACGTCCGTTGATCTTGCTCCGGGCGACTATCACTAAATATTCTACTTCGCGAAGACGTTGACAGGGGGTGAGCCCGCGCAGGTATACGCTCCGTGCACGTAAGCACGATCGCCTGCAGATGGTACCTACGTGCAAGCTTGCACAGCCCTGTTGCGCGTAGAACAGTCGTATGGAAACGTATGGGCGCTCTAGCTTCGAGTGTTCGACGGTTAATATTGATGGCGGGATACGGGAACGGGCATGGTTAAACGATCCGAGAAGAATCAGCATGGTAAATAGCCAGCTCGGGTTTGTAAGCGATTATTTATACCATCGGTGGTAATTCCGATCGAATTTCCATGGAACCCCGAGGTTGCCAGATACCCCTGCTACTGGACTGACTCTGGGACCGCTGGGTATCGTGGTTCTGAGAATATTGGGAAGGAAAAGGTGGGTAAATCCGTTTCGTCATGCAACGTCTTTTATAAAGAACTGAAATTATGGTCTCTTGTCGTAACGTCTATCAAATATCATCGAGGTAGCCAAGAGATCCTTTCCCCCGCCGACAGCCCACCTCTCCGACAAGTTACCCAAAAAGAAGCCCGCCCCTCTTCTTTGTTTCACCAGTAAATTTCAATCTTCCCGCCCTCTGTCGCGAGTCACGAACGAAAATTCCGGAAACGCTGGATCCAAGAAAGCCCGAAGGGGCAGACAGCTAGCAGCAGTGGCAACAAAAGAAACCGTGACCCATATTATAGAGTCCTCCAAATTCAGCCTCGTCAATTTCACAGCCGCACCCTGTCATTATTCCCCAACATTGTTGCAGCTCGATCGTGCATCCATCTCGATACCTATTTCTCCATGGTTCCTCCCGAATACTCCAGTAGAAACTCAGCGTCCATCCCTTCCTCCCGATCGCGTGGTGGTTTGCTTATCTATTACAGACACACGGGGCCCCGAAGGGATCCCGTACGAAATCGACGTTGCGTGCCTCCGAATAAAATGGCGGGTCAGGCCTGTTTCCCGAAAATCCCAGTGCCGGCTGTAGGTCCGTTTCGACTGCTCGCCGCGCAGTTTCCCAGAATACGCGATCGGTAATTGACGGACGCGGTGGAAACGAACCGCGGGCAGAGGGGGAAAAAGGTCGCCCCGTAATGATACACGGGGATACGTTCAATTATAGTGCGGTGCATCGCGTGTGCACGTCTAATGTGTCGCTGTGGTGCAGGTATATATGCACGATACGTGCTGCACGGTTCTAGGGCGGACTCGTTCCCCCGTTTCTCGTCGTGCTTGCACTTCTTCTGAATCTCTCGGTGGACCCTGGAATCGCTTTCCAGGATCCACGCGTCTGACGGAGGCTAGACACTATGGAATCTGATTATGACTAATTACCGCGCCGGAAAGTTACAATGGAGGACAATCTCTCCGAGAGGCTTCGATACCGAATGCAATCACAGCGGCTGCGGAGTCTTTTACGACGGTGGCAGGACAGTAGGACATAACGATGACTGGTGACCGATTGCTGGATACAGCCAAGGAACCCGGGGCCGGGAGGAAAGAATTTGCCGAGTAATAGCTTGGAGCCTCCGACTATTAAACCGCCCGGTTACCGTCGACTTTTCTCCGCCTCGTTTCTTCTCCCGTCCTCGGTGGCTCCTTTCCTTTCACGGCCTGGGCCCCGGGTGCACGTAGCGCCAAGGGAGCAGGTAGCCTGGCCCCCACAATCGCCGGTGTGTGCCCTCTCACCTCCTTTCGTGTCACCATGGATTGCAGCGGAGAGATATTAAAAGGCAGTTTAAGGATGACTGGACGATGACTCATGACGCTCCTGCCATCGGCTGGATTCGTCCTTTTTCCTGCTCTTTCACCGCGGCGAGAGGCGTCGAGGAGGTGGACCCGTACACGGGGCCCGTTGACATCCTCCCCAGAAATTTGCCAGTCACCGCCGGTCGCAGCCGGGACCTGTACGATGACGGCAGCGATTCGAGCAAGCCAACGTGTCCGTGAGAGTGGAATCCTGCGTACGGAAGCTCCGATCGCTGATTTCAGCCGCTCGGAGGATCCTTCGGAGTCGAGAGAGGGTCTTATCGAAGGTCGAGCCTTTTCGTCGCGCTTCGTTTCTCCTTTTCTCTCCCTTCCTCTCTGCCCGCGGTGAAACCGGGCGAGGGGCAGGTAATAATTTATGTTTGCCGGCTGATGGGAGAGATCCTTTTTCTTCCCTCTGCTTCTCTCCTCGAGATAAGCCCTTCAAAGACGCTGTCCACTGTGTTGGATGCAATCGTTACCAAATCAACAGCCCAATAGACCGGCGAGTAAGAGGATACTCAATGCGCGTATCGATCTCTCGGTACAGCGGGAAACAGAAGAGCGGTAAAACAAGTCCTCGTCAAACATCGGACAGATAATCAAATATTAAAGCGGACACGATACAGAGATCGCCTATCGCCGTATCGAATCAGCGCCGAGTAGGTACCTGCAAATAAATGTCCGTGCCAGTAAATGACCGAATCGAAGGGTCCATTTGTAACTCGGCCGGATCGTCTTGAGCCTCTCTCTGGCCGATGATCCACAACGGCTCCCCTTTCTCCGCCGCCGAGGTATCAAAGGGAGCCGACCGCTCTTATCTCGCTTCGGGGTCAAAACGTCCTGGGTGGACTCGGGACGAGCTCCCAGGGCGGAACAATGACGGACTATCCGTGGTGGCCACCGTGCGCCATTGTTCTTTGTTGCGGCGCCCGATCATCCTTCGCCAGCCGGAGGAGACAAACCGCGATCATGTAGTCCGATCTTGGTATCGGTCTATCGGGTATCGAGCCCGCTCTTGGTCCCTTTACATTTCAATCTATCGCCGCTGTGGGTCACGTGCTCTCAAACGTGTCTCTAGGATTTTAAGCGGCGATTCGAGGGTCCTACTTCGCCGGTGTAATGGGAATTTACAGCGTGTTCCGCAAGAACTTGATTATTACAGATATAAGGGTCTCGAGTAGCGCGGCTCGAAAAGCCATACAAGGACACCGCGAACGTGCTGCTTAGGAAAGAAGAAAGTACAGTTGCTCTAAATGTGCCTCGGCGATCTGTGACACTGCTAAACGTTAACTTTCTCAAGTCGCCAGCCTGACGGCCGTACCGCAGACTTTAACAAGATCGAGGCAAGAAAAAACGCTGCTCCATACGCGGAAAATAATCCTTCGCCGAAAGTGACATCGCGCAATGATCCTCGTTAGAGTCGATCGGTTCTCGCGTGACGTGGAATCGGGTCGCGTTCCTCTCACCGGCAGTCGTCCAACAATGTGGCTACCTTTCATCGCCAAACAGAGAGCCACCTTTGTGCCCCATCGGTTCGTGGCTTGCCGTCACCGGCGTTCGTCGAACCGTCCAGCGGATATTGGCCGTTCGATTACGGATGCCGCGCGCGTTCCTTCGCCTCGCCGACAGGCTTCTCTCGGTCCAGTTTCCTTAGAGCTGCTGATTCATTTGGAATCTTAACGCGCTGGCAAGTTCGTTCCTCCTTTTTCCACCAGCAGCGAATTGCCAGGAATTTAGAACGCTCGCTGGTCGATTATAGGAGTCGAGGTACGTGACATGCTTCTCGTTGCCACGCGGTACAATGTCTTCGAGACTAGTCGATGCTCGCGAACGGAGTAGCGTACCCGAACGGTCCTGTGCGATAGGCCTCGTCGCTAACCACATCCTCGTCTAAGGGAAACGAGAAGAAGGATATGAAAGGACACGGTAGTCGGCGGGATTGTAAGGGGCGCCCGCCAAATCTCGCAGCGTAATCGCGACGGTGCGCCAGGAATCGACAAGAGGAGGCTAACGAACACGCCTCCGGTTTGTTCGGCGCGGCGGTCTCTCGTCGGGCGAGCTCGTGGCACAAAATCGTTAAGGCCATTATGTCGCGGAATTAAGACGTGAGCGCGGATCCGTCGCGGCACATTAATCATTTCTGGATACCTGGGACGAGCGGGCGGCTATCCTTCCGGCGCGCAGAGGGCCCCGCATTGTGAGCGCTCGCATGCGTGCCCCTTCAATGCCGTGTGATTACCTCGCGCCTCGTGCAACGTGCCCGTGCTCGCGCACCGAGCACCGCCGTCGGCCATTATTATCGCCGTGAATCGGTCCTCCGAAGTTCAGCCCGAGCGATTGCGCAACGTGAACCAGCAGGTGGTGCGATATAACAGATCGTAAAGGCAGTGAGTTGTTTCCACGGGCCGGTACGCTGCAACATCGAAGAGGAGCACAAAGAACAGGGCACGCTGGGACGGGGGGTGGACGAGAGGCGAGGAAACTCGATGATCCTTTTTGATCTTTGGCGGCTGGTGGCTCGTTCCATTTGGCAGCGTGCTGGAGATATTCTTGGATGCGCGTTGGTCTGATTGAATTAAGCAGTTGATTGGGGGAGGGATTTTCGTGGTGGAATTAGGGGTGCTAGGAAGCAGTTTGATTTGGTGATTGAAATTGTGAAAAATTTTGGATAGGTAGATCGCAGTGGTACAGTGGTCTCTAAGATGTGTAAAGAAGTTGTTAATCTTCTTCCGACTAGGAGGAGAAAGTATGCGGGAATCTCCGTTTATGTATGCCTCTTTAGGTCGCCGCGTAAAACAAGTAGAAGTAATGAGTAATAGTCAGACGCGTTACCCAAGCAGTATTCAATCTCACGCGTGATCGATACATCTTGGAAAACGAGGCGTCATATGTAAAAATGTGTTACATCATCCTACATCCTGGTGCTATTAATTATTGGAGTAATAGGGCTAATTTATTAAAAAGCCCTTCGAAAAGGGTGTACGGCTTGAGCGACTTTTCGTAGATAAATCAAAGCGATTGTCTTCGTAAAAACTGATTACAGTTATCCACGCAACTACAGGCAGCCCCAACAAACAAATGGGGTTCTCGCGAATCTAATACCGCCAGCAGGACGACTGTTCGGGCGAGACTAAGTATTTGGCCAAACACATTTTAATCCGTCGAGCAAACAGGCTCCAGGTTGAGGGAAGGGTGGCTTGTTTAAGAAGCGGACGCGAGTAATTGAGATAATCGTTGGAACGGGGGCACTCGACGGCCGGTGGCGGCAAAGTGTTAACCTATACGAGTTAACTCTCGCATCGTTGCCATCCGTAACGTAATCAGGTTGCATTCAGGTGTATTCGATGCTTAACCGCAGCGTGAATTTGGTCTTTGAGGCAACTTAAGAAGAATAGAATCATATTTCCCTCCTTTGAGCTTAGAAACTTTTACTCTGTTCACTTTTTCGCGAGCCCTGAGGCAACGCATCCATTCAGACGCGGAGGTGCTTGGTTTCGCAGTACATATTGTTCAACTTCAATTGCACACTTGTGTCTAAAATTTAGTTACGCGTTACCTTCGTTGCCTTCCGCACTACCGACTCCGCACTTACTTTCATTCCATCTTGTAATAGCGTTTCTCCGAGTCTTCTATTTATACGAGGCTGAAAGTGGCGCAAACGGAGCGAAGGGAGGCTGAATTCTGGCAGGACTTTAATGCAGGTGAGCTGGCGAGAGATGCGAGCAACCCCGCTGATTAATGATGCGCAATCAAAGACAGCGTTAGAGCATCAGCAGCGGGTCATAAAGGCAGCGTTTAACATCGCGCGATGCCTCATCATTCCTTTGCTATAAATCAGTCTAAGCGGATCTCGAATAGAGGGAATGGACTTTTTCTCGATGGCTACCTTCCTCCAAACCCGTCCGCTGTACCGTCGTGCATTCAGCGTCATATGCCTCTCTGGATTACGTCACATATTTCTCACGCCTTAGAAATAATATTGTTGTAACCCCGGCGACGTCGAACTGCACAAACAGCTAATTAAAGATCCCGCGACCAGTTACATTCCTAAACCTACATTTATAATCTATGAATCCTCCAATCTTGAGTATATTCATTATCTAACGAAGTTATTGAAACAGGCGCTGTGTTTGATATAACTCATTACGGTCCCAATTTCCTCAGATTAACGTCCTGAAATGCTTTATTAAGTAATTACTGGTATAATAAGGGAATTTGAAACATTTGCTGGGGGATGCTCGTAGGGTAAATCCGGGAGACGCGGTCGGGCCGGAGAGTTGGTCGAGTCGCTATATTTCAGATTATCTACTTAAAAATTCATTAAAGTGCAGATACCAATAAATCTGTAGTTGTATTCACTCATAAATAATTTTGCTTTATCCTTTGTTAATTTTCCATGAATAATTATGCGAGTGGTCTCTGCCAACGACGAAAACTCTCTGTCATGACTTCAGTTTTCAACTCGATTTACAGTAAATATCGTTTAAAGCAAATATCCATCAGATTTTCTGAAGTAGCATAAAATTCTGAACACATAGGTTTGTTCTGATAAAATATGTAATTCCTATATAGTTTTAATAACATGTCGTATTAGCTCGACCGCGTCTCCCAGATTTACCCTAATCGTAGACACGTGGGGATGGAAGATAGGGCATCTAAATCATCGATTTCATCTATTTCCTGATGACTTCTCAGATGGAAAAGAAGGTACGATCTGGAATCAAGTCAGTTGAATCACATCCCAGCACGCAGGTAGAAATACCAAGTAATAGATGCGTAACGGAAGCCTTGAATTAATTCGTACTATACGAAAGAGAAGATCGGATTTCTCCAACGACTGATCGCTGCGCAAATATCTAAAAAAATCCCAGAATCCTCGATGCAACACCCCCTCTGCTAAGAAGCAGCATTCACACCGTTGTTATTCCTCGAATCAACACGCCCGGAGGTGGTTGATCGTTAACGACGAGCCGCCGTGACATTTCGCAGCGGGTGCTCCCGCCTGATCCCGAGTCACTCTGATCCGCCGACGAGAGAACGACACCAGCAGCGCCAAAGGGACAGAGATAGAAGAAAACAGCAGGAGAAAAAAAAAGAGATCAGAATCCCCAAAGAAAAACAGATCCAGCTATACCGAGCTACGGGGGCATAGGGGAGGGAGAGAGAGAAAAAAACGTGTTTCCAAGGAAAACTCGGCGTCTCCGTATGATTCAATGGTAGCCGGTGCAAAAACAAGTAGAATGGGGAGCCGCGAGGGGAGAAGTGCAAGCGATTCGTCACAGATATTATTTGAAGGGGCTCCCTCTTGAAGCACGGGCACAATACAAGTCAACACGGCTGTCTGCGTAATGAAGTACTTTCTGGAGGGTAGATCCCGCCTAACAGAGAAGAAGAGGTCGGAGGGGAGCCACGGTAATTGGGGGGTAGCCCACTCTACCCGCAACCCCCAGGAGGGGCCACGAGAAAACCCCTAGCATATGCTACCCTCGATCGGGCCCCATCCTCTCTCGTTTGTCTCTCTGGCTCGCCCCCCTTAGCGCTAATCCTGCCGATCTCGATGTCGAGCCCCGTGTAATAGATAAATAAAGGCTACGGGCACCAGTGCACCAATGGCCGAAATCTGTTTCGCGTCCAGAGGGGTTACGAAGAAGTGAGCATCGTCGGTGTCAAGGGTTTTCGGGATTTCCAGCAGAGTTTTCCTGGGGTATTCGACAGATCTTGATCGAGAGATCCGAAAGATTCGCGCGGCGAGGATCGAGAAGTGTTTGCTGGTTGCTGTTTGGTTGATTCCTTATCCTGGGGGATTCAAGACTGCAGGCTTGTTATTTATAGTGCGTGATACTGATTTATACTGTTTGCCGTGGTGTAAATCGCGCCCCTTTGGAAAATTGTTTTAATCCTTTTACAGGGTTACAGGATGGCTTTAGTGGAGACGAAAGGATCAAGTGGAGATCGTTAAGGAATGACGAGTTTCTTTAACACAGAAGCAATATCGGGGGTTTAATTAAGATTTCCTCTCTTCACACGTGTAATAGTGTGTTCCACTCCAAGAACCGTTCGTTAAATCTGACCTTTTGTCACTCCCCCAGGAATGACCCACGTCCCTCGAGTTGCAACGATAAAAACCACGAGCCTCGACGATTTCTAAAAACGGAAACCGTGCTAACGAATCTCTATCTTCGTCATCTCTTCTACCGCGCTCGTGGACTCGATCGATGAGTCATTGAAAGAGAAATCAGGCGAAGGAAAATTGAAAACCATGAAAAGGGACGGATTTGTTTATTTTCGCGTATCGATTCATGGAATCACCGGTTCAGCCCAACCCCTGCCGGCTTATCGTTGCTCCGCTGCGTTTACGTGCACCCCAACCCTTCTCTGATTCTGATCGCCAGCATATGAAGACATCAAGGGAATTTATGGGCACCGCAATCAATTGTCACCCGACCACCCTGTGTACCTCTTTTTTTTTATACTTTTAACGGGCCGTATGTCGCGGATCGTGAACCTCGATTCCTTCAATTACCGTCTATTGTGCAGTTGACTGACTTAATTGCGTGAAGAGATTCGTCTCGGTGACGAGGATGGAATTGAAACGTTTACCAGTTTCATCTCACCTTGTGTTTCCATGGAACAATGGAGACAAAGAGATGCAATATCATCAAATACAAACAGAATAACCTTTTTAAATCACTTTATTTTCACGCCAATTTAAATTTGTAAGTTCACAGAATTTATTCTACTGAATAGGGGAGAGTAGGGTAAAATGGAATGCCTAACTTTGGAGGGTGGTAACATAAAATCCGAAGGCAAAAAGGCACGGGACTTCGGTAGGAATCTTAAGTAGACCTTAGATAATAAGAAAATCAAACTGTTTGTTTAGAAAAATATTAGGGCAACAAAGGAAAATGAGATTGAGATGAGAGAAATATTCGCCTCGCTCAAGTTAAAACGAAACACCCACTTGAAGGCCATGTAAACGTACAAAATCGTTATTTCTATGATTTAAAACGTATTCATTTATGTAAAACACTATAAATATATGATTTAGGTATAACTATTATAGATAAAATATAACAAAAACATATTATACACATAAGAAAAAATATTTTTCCAGATAACATGAAAATTACTGAAAATATTTAAATACCTATATCTCCAGAATGGACGCCATAATTATCTATCCACAGCGATTCCTCGTAAAAAGCGACGATGGAAGCGTCCAATTGGCAACACGACGGAAGTCAGCCTTATTAGCCCGGAAGCGGATACAGAACGTCGGATGGAAGTCGCGATCACCTGTCAGATCCACGTGACCGTACGGCTTTTCCGCGACAACGACGAGCCACCCTCTCTGTCCGCCCTCCACCCCCGCTTTTCCTTCTCCACCCTTACGGCTACGTTCACGTCGTATTTCCACGTGACTTTCATGTGCTCGTTAGCGTCGGCTTTAGGTGAAATCGAGAGCGTCGACGTCACCAGTGCTACGAGCTGAAAGAGAGGAGGCCGGCAAAGAGAGAAACAGCGCGAGAGAGAGGGGACGCGCAAGGACAGAATAGTGCTGGGGAAATGGTGGGAAAAGGGAGGAATGAGGGAATGGGAGGGAGAGGCCGGAGGAAAGAGGGTGAAAAAGAGAGGGGAACGTCGGCGAAGTTCCTCCCTAATTGGGGTGGAACGACGACGACGACAACGAGGACGACTGGTGCCCGGGGGTTAAAATCGGAGCTGCCGTCCTCTTCAAGTACAGACCTCTTCTTCGTGACCGATTGCGTGGCTCCGTGAACGGGATTTTCAATTTTATCCCGCGATGCCTGGGCACGGAAGAGGCACTTCGATCTGCGCCAGGACAGAACACGCTTGTTTCGAACATCCGTTCTAGAATCGGAGCCGCCAAGTCTCCGGCCGACATTCGCTTTTCAATTAGGGAACCAGTGCTTGGGACAAAGCGAACGTTGGACAGCGAGGGAAAGTAAGGAGAGGATCTTTATGGATGAACGGTGGTCGGGCTTCTTCAGGGGACAATCGAGACTGCCATCGTTGTCGATCGTTGTGAATGAACGTTCGAGGGGAGAGCCTGTTTGTAGGAATCTGAAAATTAATGAAAGAAATCAACGGGGCAGAGAGTGCTACCCAAAGTTTCACGAGTTTGCACAATGGTTTACTATGACTACTGATCGGCCATGGTGTTCAGAAGTCAGCGAAATTTTCATGGACGAGTCCAGCTCTGTTTGTACTTTTTGTGGAGGGGAGAAATCGAAGGCAGTACAAAAAACGAAATGTTGTTTTTCGTTGCACAGGGGTAAGTGGGAAGCGGAGGTGCAAAGTCGGCAACGATTTACACTGCGAGGGGGGTGGAGAGTGTTTGCATGGCCAGCCAGCCGACAGACATGAAAATGAGCATAATATTTGGCCACGTAATCAATCAATTAGCGCAGGCAACGCGCATCACTGGCGCGTATTAGTTTACCGCTGACTGGCCACCCCGGTTGCGATCAATCGAATAAACAACCCCTGGCGCACGATCCGCTCCAACGGCAGTTTGAGGATCGTGCAAACACTTTAGACCGTTGCTGACGGTAACAGCGAGATTATTCTACGATCCGAGTATGGATATTTCACCCTAAATTAACTTACGTATCAAGGATGAACGAGATTCATAGGTTTGAATACCCTGGGAATAGCTTCGAGCACCTTCTTTCGCCCCACTCGTCTCTTGATTAATGCTCAACAAACGTCAACACATTTATCGACCTGCATTCACGTTCAACGACCCTTCAAACGTAGTATTCACTTACAGATCCTCCACCTAGACACTGAATTTCAATCTCTCCCTCTGACCTCTCACCCCGCAGACAGCAGCCGACAGAATCTCGCGTCATCGCTCATCGCGAACCTCGTCGTTTTTTGCCGATAGTCGACGTGTTTATGTTTAGCTGCCAGTTCGATGACCAGGCGATAATCGCGAAGCGATTCGGGGCGCAAAATCGTCACGGACCACGGGATATACTCTCACGAATCCCCCAGCGACTCGGCTGCCTATTTATAAACACACGTCACCCCATATTAACCGTCGGTGCACCTTTTGTGAGGCCGAACACTCGCTACGCACGAAACCAAATGTAATACCTGAAGCCCGGCAGCCTCTTCTCGGGGAATGCTCGAGGCGAGTGGCTGATTTGCGGCGGGTAACACGTGGACCTAATGCGATCACTTCCGCCATTTATGTTAAATAAGGCCCGCGTAACGGTGACTGATTTTTTTGTGCAGCCTCGAAACCGCGGCAAACGAACCGCGGCCCCAATGAATGCGGAGGGTCGAGCATGCTTTCAAAGGTTTCTCCTCCTTTTTCCATTCATTTTTTGTTTCTGTATCATCCTGTGAAGGGAGGGGGGTAGAAAGCGTCAGCGTTTGTCAAATATCGCGCACGTTATTGAGATGTAATCGCGTTCGAATGAGGAATGTTCTTTTTAGAAAGAGAGAGAGAGAGAGAAAGAGAGAGAGAGAGAGACGAGAGTTTCCGAGCTTCGCCATGGCGAGTGAAAGATTTTCTGAATATCTACTAAAATCCGTTCTTATACAATCGATAAGGTTACTGAAATCGCGGATCGTTGAATTGGAAAGTGATACGAGTCGGTCTTCGCTCAATGGTTGACTCGTACTACTATTAACTTCTGTAACTGCAGTTACGCTTTCCCGATACGAAAGGAAAGAAATGAACGTATTGAACTGAAGATTTATTCAGCACTTCCTCGTGATTTCATCAGTCTCCTTTCTATCTAAAGAACACCTCGTTCGAATAATCCTGCGGTAACTCTCGAAGCAGTAAAAGAAGGCAGCATCTTGCATTGCTTGCCCTGATATCCAAATCTTCAAACATGGTGTCCACACCATCGAAACCTCCCCGTGAAAGATCTTCACCCGGTCCGCGTATCCCCCCCCCCCCCCACCCTCCCCGCGCGAACTCCACGAAAATGTTAATTCACGGCGTTTGTTTCTCACGGCAGCCAGCGTGGCGCACGTCGGGGGCCAGTATCCTTTGAAATCCTCCGGTCTGGTGTCCCGCTGGGACATAATAAGGCTTATATCCATTCTTTCCACGGCCGATAACCCAGGCAGCCACCCACGAAACCGCCTCGCGAAACGTCGACGTCGTACGGCCAAGTCGTCCACCCCGCCCCGGCGACCCTCGCCGCCACCAGGCTTTCCCTCCATTTTCCTCGCAGTTTGTTATTCTGAAAGTCTCTTTTTAGCCGTGGAAACTCGACACAGCCCTGGCAACCCGGCGCTCCCCTCGCCTCCCCGCCCCTTGGAGTAACCTCCTTTCTCCGCGTCACCCCTCTACAGCAGCCCTCCCGCCCCTTACTCCCGCTGTCTTTCACCCTTCTTCCTCCTCGTCGTTCTCTCACCTCGTCGCTTTTTCGCTCTCTCCGTCGGCCTCGCTCGCTCTTCAAATCCGCTCACCCCTTTTTCCTGTGTAGATTTCTACCACGCTTCTGCAACTCTCTCCCCCTGCTTCCCCCTTTCGTACCCCCACCCCCTCTGTTACCAGCAGTTCTCACCCTTCGTTCCAACAGAGGCTAACCTTCCTTACGAAGAATGAAATTACCTTCGTTACGCGAAACTCCGTTCGGCCCAACCCCCGAACCCGATTCCTGCCTCTCTCTTTCCATCCCTAGTTCCCCAGCATCCCCCTTCCTTCGCCCACCCCTCAGGCTCCTTCACGACCGGGGAGGAGAATATATACGGGGGTTGTACATACACCCACACGTAGGAGAACACGAAGTGTGTATTATGTGCACACGGACCGCGCGTACACCAAGTCAGAGGGACGATTTTATTGCGCCATTTTTCCCTCATCCCCCCGGTCGGAGTCGAGTAGTCGCTCCTCTCGGGGATGCTACGAGAAAGTAATGGCTCCTTCAGAGACCCGCAACTCAACGCCACGTGACACTCCCGGGATTTATGGTCAGCCGTGCCCGGTGCCTCCTCCGCTTTCCTTCTCCGCTCCGTCTTCCTCGGCCCCGTTCCTCGTGTTTCTGGTACTTTCGTCCTTACACACCCTCCCCCATCCTTCTTGTTCACCGACCGCGAGCTTTCTCGCCTCTCTTGTCGCGCGTTAGCGCGGGTGATAAATCCGCAGAGGGTGGATGATGATCGAGGAGATTACGCGGGTACACGCGACCCGTAGCCCGGGGATTTTCGATGCAGGGCCTGAGTTATGGCGATTTGAACGGAGTTTCGACGAGAAATGGGGGAACGCGAGAGGCGAATGGTAAAAATCAGCGTTGGGCAATCGAGGAGGTTTTGGGAATTTGAAAGATTTCGATCGATACTGAAAACAATGAAAACCATTATGACGCTTGTCCCGGAATACTCCTTCTGTCAATAGACACTATTTCGTACGAAGGAAAAGAAACAATCTTCGAACGTCTCGTGAACACCCATCTCCCGTGAAATCAATATTTTGCCAGCAGAGCGCGATGGATTGTTACAGAAGAAACGCACTTGGTGACTTGCACCCCTTGTGCGCGCCGGAGCACCTGGGTATCGTGTACCAGGAAGAGAATTATTATCTGTTCGTCGAAAAGATAAATGGAGTTCATTGATAGACCATCAATTGTGTTTGCCAAAGGGGATGGGCGCCGCTATTGTCCAGCGGAAAGTACCTTGTCAAATCTGTTGCACGGAGATTTGCCACGCGATGCGTCTGATACATCAGGGGTTGAAGTAACGAGCCCAAAGGGGGTGATAATCGCTTCCCCTACTCGTCCAAGTGTACCAGTTGCTCCTTCGTTGAAACTTGGCTGGCTGATGATCACACTTATCGATGCGATCGAGGGATCATTATCGCCAATACTTATTGATTAGACGGTTAAAATTGATCATACCCACTCTCCGTTCGCTAGAATCCTACTTGGGGATGCCTTCGACGAGACGATACTATACGGTAATTAAGATTTTAATTCCTAAGAAAACCAGAGGCAAAGTAAACACATTAAATTGCAAAGCTCCATCAATCTCCCGTTCAAGCTTCGCTTTCCCCCACGATCAGAAGCAACGAAACATCAGCCCAGTTATGGAAGGAACGGACCATAAGCCGACTAATCGTTCCCAGAATTCGCTGCATGTCGCGGGGGTGTTCCGTTTACAAGGACGCCGCGCGGTCGCAGGCCGCTTTTGAAAATAGCCCGAATTCCGGAACGCGGCCGGTCTTCCTTCCTCCACGCGTCATTAGCCGCGTTGCGGCGAAGGAGAGCCGAAGGAGGAGGAGGGACGGAGGAGAGAAAAAAAAAGGTCGCGGCGAGAGGGAAGCCGTGCTTTCGGGACTTGCGCGCGGTTCACACCCCTGCAGACGGATCACGTGTCGGCCACGCAACGACGTGGCGCCAGGGCTCATCTTGTTTTCGGGCTCCCTTCTCGCCGGCCCTTTGAGGCAGACCGCAGAAATCATCGACTCTCCCTGTGAAACTCTACGCAGAGCGCAGAACGATCGCAACACGTGCTGGCCCCGGTTTCCCCGATCGGCGTGTCGACTTTCATTGTTGGCCAGGGAAAGGAACGGGCGTGTCGAGCTTTTGGTAGTCGAGACGCCTCGCGGACACGCGGTTCCTTCAGCCGAAACACGGCAGGAACACGGGCCTCTCGGTGTTGCTGTCGGGGCCGTGAAACGGGATCTTCCTGGGCAGATTGATTCGTGGCGACGGTTCGGGTTCATGGATACATAGCCACGGTTGCGACAGTCTCTTTCGCTTCCTGCGAGCAGCATTAGAGTTTTTACTAGCCCCTGGCTTATTTCCTCATTTATCTACCGAATTACCTACGTATTTAAAGGATGCAAAATGAATAATTGAATCCATCTTATCCCGAAGATCGTAGAAACACGGTCCCTCGAGTCCATCGAAAAAGAGCGAGTCAAATGGCTCCGCCGGGGCGGAAAAACGTGTACCGTATTAATGAGAGGCTATGGGGATCGTTTGTTCGCATTAAAACAAACATTTCATCGCAGGAAATCGTTAGAACCCGGACGGGAATCGCGTCGGTTCACTTGATGCCCGCCGGACGTGTGCACAGTGCCTCCACCTCCGGGACTAAGACCGAATGGATCGTAAAAGTGAAACGTAAAAAACGCAGAAACGCCCACCGTACACGTTGCGCCGAGGAACGTTTTCTTGCGACCATTATTCATAAAATGCTGGCTGCCTCCGCGCCGTTTACTGCGTTTTCTTCCTACGTCCTGGACCCGCGATGACCCTGTCGTTCACGCGAGCTTCCTCGCTCGTTTCGCCGGCACGCCGAGCTCCCGAAGCTTTACAATACTATTCCCCCCCCTCTTCGTAGTTTACACGGTGCGCCGACGTAATCGCGAGCCCATGCATTTCAATTCAGCGTACTCGGAGGTGCGCTTCAACGCGAGGTCAGGTCACGACTCCCAAAAGATCGCTCGTAATTTATTCGAGCGAACAGTTTCGCGCAGACAGGGCCAAGAGCTGTCCTGGAAATCAGCGAAACGGAGGTTCGGAGGGTCAGCGATCAGCAGAGGGCGCAGCAGGTGTTCCAGGCGGATTTTACGACAGCCCTTGACCCCGACTAAGCTGATCGGAATAAGTTTTCCGGCTGGCCCGAGGATATATTCCCTGGTCACGACACGTAGGTGCCATTGGAACACCCTCCGCCCCCCCAGTTTCGGGGCCCCGATTTATGTGTGGCCCCGATCGGACGAATAACGATCTGTAAAGAGGTTTGTAAAGTTGGCGGGTAGCAAGAACCCCGTGGCGTGGCGGGCTCGGCCCTCCCTGTGTGAGATCGAGGTATCGACGAGGCTCGCGCCTCGTCCGAAACTTTGTCGAGCCTCGTTCCTGCTGGATTTATTCCGCGCATTATGCTTGGACACACCTGGGGAGGCTCTCGCGGGTCGGGCGCTTCGGGATCGTAGGAATTGCCGAAGCGTTAGGTAATTTATATTTCCCCTGCTATTTCATTTTACTTCGGCGATAGGTTGTCTGCCACGGGGGAGTGGTATTCTGAGTGTTATCTATTTGTGGAGTGTAAACGTGCTTGAATTTGGTTCGGTAAGCGCGTTCTTGATTATCCTCGGAGAGGATATTTCGTAGGTCTTGGAGTAGTAAATTTGGGGAAATATTCTAGGACGCAATTACCCGGAAAGTATATTTCTTTCGCGTAGAATAATTGTGTTAAGTGTTACGTTTCACGCGATACTGTTAAGATTCGGTGGGGAGATTTAAAGAAACACCAGTTGCAACGAAATGCTCTTGAAGCTTGGCGCGAGGGACATGTTTTTCAAAGACCCGTGCCTCTTTGTAAAGCCCCGTGTCAGACGTCATCAGCGTCGCGAAACAGCGCCCCTGTCCAATTACAAGTCGCATCGGATTCTTTTTCACGGCTGTCTCCACCCACTCGAGGCTCAGACACGGCGAACGAGGGGCTCGCAGGGAGCAGAAGGGGGGTTGATAAGAAGCAGATCGAGTACGATAGCGCGCGAGGGCTTTGTGTCGCCGGAAAGCGACGCGAGATCATCGATCATAGCCAGGCGAATATGAATGGCCGTACCGAGTCCCTCGTTGCTGGTGGTTCTCCCGCGTCGAGAAATTTGCAAGTCGAGAGAAAGGAGGGAAAGGCGACGTTACTCGGGACCACACGCAACTCGAATATACAATTCTCGATTCAACGCTCTGCCCTCCGCTAGACGATGAAGGGATTAATGCTGCTCCTCGGATCATGACGAATCGTGGGGAAGTTACCACAAGTGCGCCGCTAACGAAACTTCCACGTTTCGATCTGCGTTTGCGTGGTACTTTTCACACATTCTAGCGAACACTGTGTATCCGTAAACTCTTGAATACCTTTCATTAACACTTTCCCAGTGATTTTTAATTACTCATTTTTATTTAATAATTTTCGCAGCACAATGACATTGTCGAACCCATATCCTCCACGTTTCCCTACACCTAATAACTTTACAAACTCGAAAATGTTTAATGCATCTGCATTCCCTCGTAATCTACCCGTGCTACGCGAGCAGAAGTTGGAAGAGCAGCAGCCAAAGATCCGTTTCGCAAGTTAACTAGTACGTGCAACCTGTCAGAATGGAAACAATAGGGCTGGAAAGTTACCCCCATTCGTTGCTCCTTCGACATGACCTGGAAAGCACGCATCAGTTGAACGGGAATCGCGGGGGCGAGCACACGGATTCCACAAGCTCGCGCGGAGCGTGGAAAAAGCCGCCGGAACCCCTGAAAACGCGGAGGTGCCGAGCCATTTCTGCACACCCACACGGCGTGGGCCTCGAGACAATCGCCACCTACGAGGCCATTCTTCCGCGGCGGGCCCCGCATAAGCGAGATCACGAGATTTACGGTTTTCTTGAGTTATGGCCAATTAATTAAACCGCGAGTAAGAGGGATCGCCTCTCTCGAACCGTAATGATCCACCGTAGACGGTTTCCAGGGCTCCGTGATTTCGGAGATTAACCCTCTCCCGTGTCTTCGCGATCGTCGAGACGCTCGAGCTTTCGATATTCCCGCTGCCACGTGCTCCTGTAATCAGACGAAACTCCCTCCATACGAGTATAGCCGAGCGCGAAAAGATTTTCATTCCGAAGTAGAAAGCATCCTCCGACACCTGCCCCGTAAGAAAAAACGTCTCCAGTAAATCCTCGATGGAACTCTAGGCCCGAGACAGGCAACGCCACTAATTACGACTAATCAGACGCCGCTACACCTACTCCAGCGCGTTCCACGGGCTGCTGCCAAGAAAAAAGCTCGCGAGGGGTGCACCCGGGGCTAAATCACGGTCGACGAGTTATTTTGTCCGCCCTGCGGCTGAATATCGGGGCCGGTGGGCGCGATCAGACGCGCAGCGTCGCCTAGCTGGGTGGTCCCGAAAGTGGGTATTCCTGTAACTTCCTCAATGGAGCGGCTCCTTGCGCGGCGCTCGGATCGTTTTCGACGGGGATCGTCGGATTTCGGATGTAGGCGCGACCACGTCTAACCGAAGTGCGAAGGTCCGGTGACGACCTAATGAGCAACAAACCCGCTGCCATCTGGCCACCAGCTTCGGGCCTAGGCCTGACGTTGCTCGTGGTTACGGGAAATTAATGTACCTCGAGAATTAATGATCCGACCCTCTTCCTGGAAGAGGAGCACGGAACGGTTTCGGTCGCGTCCACTGGATGTGGCTCGCCCCGAATTTCCGTCCACGACCAGCCTCCTCGCCAAAATTGTTATAGTTTCACGCTGCTCAGGGTTTATTGCATTGTCAAGCGCTATTAGCGGGGAACTACGTGCTATTTGCGGGACGGATTTGTAGTGTAGCTCGATCGAGATTTGGGGATACTTATTGTTAAGATTAATTAAGAACACTTTATCTGTATTAATCTTTCGTGGTCACGCGGGATGTATCGCACCCCCAAGAGCAATTTTCGAGGTCAAATGTCGCGGCTTTACGACTCCCGACGGGATTAAGAGTATTTTGAGTATAATTAAATAGCTATCGGCGTGTAGAAAGGCCTTTGGTATACTAGGGGTATCTTCGGTTTAAAAACTGTTTAGCGCTATGGCATTGTAGGCACAGCAATTACCCCAAAGCAAACAGTCGTCCTCGTAAAAAGGATGGTGGACCCTGAGAAGCAGGGGAAGGGGAATAGCGCGGTCGCTGTCAGACGGAACGAAACAATGAACACGGGGTCGGGAAGCAATAATTCGAAGCGTTTTGCTCGATTTTGAGGCTGTTCCGTTGGCGGCCGAGTCGGACAACAAATCGCGGCACAGGACTGACCGTATGCATATACATATGCAGCGTGTAACGAGTTTCGCGATGATTTACATCCCCGTGGCCCCGCGCAACTAATCTGTATTTGTTTATTTAGTCAAACAGCCTCCGAGGGAAGAGAAGATCGGCGATGCAACCAGGTCCGGTCTCTCCGCTCTCCCTCGCCCTGTCTTCCTTCCCCCCTTTTTCGCTGATCTACGCGGTGATTTAGGGTTTCGGGTTTCGATGCACTCGCCGGTCCGTTGTGTTTACCATTCCGCTGAATTTATTGCCAGAACCCGAAGCAGATAGCCGGCGAACGAGCGAGAAAGCAATTGGATTCGCACTCCGATTTCCTCGCATACACTACGCGCGATTCCCTCGCCGAATTAAAAATACTCGAGCCGCGTGCAACATTGTTGCAAGCTAAGTCGTACCTTTTTCTCGATCCGTTTAAACGGGATGCCCTGCGTCGATGAATTTCACGAGAGAACCTAGCGAAGGTAACGCACCGATTCGATATTAAAATACTACAGAAATGCTCCATCCCTGAAATTCCGCAACAAGATTCATCAAGCTGTCAATGATTTATAGATTTCTAGGAGACCCTTGCCGATTCCTCGTTGCACAGGTTCAATCCACCAGTCAACCATCGAAGCTTCGAAAGCTCGCGATGCATGCGGGCCAGCTCGAAGGGGGTGCACGTGGAGGGCGGGGGGAGGGTGGGATTATGTCATTAAAGCGGTTACGGTTCACCGAACTGTCAGCCAGGATCGACCCAGCCAGTGTGTGACGCGTGACGCGCATGACAGACGCCGGCTACCAGTGACTGTTGCACCTGTGTTCCCGTTGTTATCCTCGCTTTGTTGCGTCGTGTACCTGCTCCACTCGCCTGAAATAACACATCCGAAAACACCACGTGCGCCGGCCACGCATATACCGTGCGCCACGTTGTGTGCATCTACGGGTACGTTCGCGCTGCTCCGCTTACTAACGAGGGTCGCTCGCCTATAAGCTGCCAATTAACGGCCTATGAGTCTCATACGAGATTGGCCATCAATTAATTTAAATTCTGCGCCAACCCTTCAGAGGCCCAGCGTATCACCGGCTACGGAACACCCTCTGCCGCTCAAAGGACACAGATGCATTACGCGAGGCTGTGATTAGACCGTCGGAGTGTTTCATTCGTTGCATCCATTGTCCGGCGGTATTCTAGAATTTGATTGGACATTCCTGTATTCCGTTGCTCTGTCTGTCCGAAGGTATCAGCGATCAAAGACAGCACTCTGGCGATGAAGACGCCATTCGTTTCCCAACTTCTCCACCCATCAATCATCCCATACAAAGCGTTCAACCACCATCCAGCCCGCCCACGATTCCTCCCGCGGGAAGACGCGAAACGAGGCGAAATATTTGCGCGATTACGTGGTCGGAATTATCGGTAGGTCAGCGCTGTCGCGCTCGCGAGTAACGAGAAAAAGAACGGTCTCGCCTCGACGGCGACAGTCGACGGTTCCTCGCAATAATGCATTGCGATTAATTAGCTAATAAGCCGCCTCGTTAGGGATAAATGGCATCGGCGTTGGTGGCGCGCAGTTGCGTCACTCGATGAAAAACTTACGGTAGAGATGACGCGCCCAGATGTCTCTTCTTCGAAGCAATTCGTATTCTAAGTCGGACTTAAAAATTTCGCAAATCCAAGTTTACGTGGGCACCGGCACTGTTTATAATTCTCAGTAGAGATGCATTTGATTCGATTCGTACGAGGTGGTCGATTCAATTTAAGCTCGAGAAGAGCGCATCTAGTGTTTGTTATTTCGAATTCACTAATAGAAATGTTGAGGCGTTTGTAATTCGCAAGTGAATAGTCTCGAACAGTTTAGCCGGTTGGTGTTGGGAAGTTGATTTTCTCCCATTGCCGCAATTAACACGTTAATTTGACTGGCAGAGGCGTGCTGAACTCGGACCGTGATAAAGGAGAAACGAAGGAGAAGCGGGCGGCCGCTCGAGTTCCTGTTATAATCCCTGTTACGGTATCTGGGGATCCCGCGACCGGTTTCTGGACGAATCCATTTCGATTTTCATACGTTTCTATTGCCCCCGGGGGCTTATCAGTGGCCCCGAGTACTCGTAAAACGCCGTATTTACGTAACGCCCAGCGTATATTATTAATCGTTAATTAAACCGGTACAAAGCGGCTCGATAAGATACCATTAAAACAGTGGTGCACGCTCAGAGGGGGCTCGCCTGTAGTCGAACGATTTGCGGGGGAAAAGTACTGGAAAGGGAATATTGATATCAAATTGATCTTAACTAGTAAGCTATTAATAAACTAGTGAATTTGTTTGACGAAAGGCGAGCCACCTAAAAGTGAATATTAAAGAGGAACTCTGTAACGAATGCTTGATATGGAAAAGGTAAATCAAACACTATTTGTATAAATAAGTATACTTTATTTCTTACTTCTTTGAATGTAATGTACAGTTGCATATTGGAAAATAACCTAAGAATGTAACTTGTCTTCGTTTAAGGGTACCACGCACTTGTTCTTGTCAAAAATGAAGCATTTCTGTTTCAATTAATTACAAAGAAACAAATTGAAACTGACACGAGATTTCTTCTTTGGCATGAAGTTTATTAACATCGTAAGCTTTAAAAAACTTGTTTGTTTAGTCAAAAATATGCATTATAGGTATATGACGCTACAGATGGATCATTAAAGAAGCTTTTAAAAAAAAAGTTTCTTTTGTTTTGCAGTGATAACTTAAGAACGGAGGTCCCAATCGATTAAAAAGAAATTCGAGCATCTTCACAAGATGTGTAGTTTCGGACCAGACCTAAATTAAAGTTAATGAAAGCTTTTGTTCTTTATGAAAAAAAACTCGTTGAGATCCCATTGGTGAGGTTTTACCATCCCCCAAGCCCCAAAAGATAAGGTCTTACTTTCTTTTGCGATGGGTGGTGTGCGGTGTGAACTATGAATAGTGAAGTGTGAGGTTCACAGTGCAATCTCAGGAGTGTGCAATGTAAAGTGTGAACCGCGAAGCACGATGGGTGACTTATTACCTGTGATCTATGAATCGCGGCGCGAGAAAGTTGACGCTGCAGAGGCACCGTCGAAAGCGCAAAACTGAGCAAAGAAGCTCGATATCGGAGGGGGGAAGGAGAACGACCTGGTGAACGAAAGGCAAGAGAAAAGAGAGGAAGCTTCCTCGACGGTGGAGCGCGTGTGACAAACAACCGCGTGGATTCCATGGTTCCACGCGGCGCGCAGAGTCCGCGCTAATTAGCGGTTCACGACCGTGCCGAAAAAGAGACGACGCGCGACGAGCAGAATAAGAGGAGGACTGAAAGAGGGTGTTCGGGGGAGTAGGAAAGAACGGAATAGAAAGTAAAAACCGAAAAAGAAGAAGGCGGCGTGGTGCGTACGGCCGGAGGAAAAACGAGGAACGCTTTAAGATGGCAGGTCGAGCGGGCCATTTGAATATATCGGCGAGGGACAGTGAGCGATGTTGCACCTGCCGCCGCGAGTCAGTGTAATAGCTGAGAGATGTCACGGCGGTACAAGCACGAGCAAAATTCGCAGCTACTCCTTCGCGCGGGCTCTTTTTAGTCGGCAAGATGCGTCGGGGAACGCGCCGCTCCGGATGGACGATTAGTTGGATGAGTTGCAATGGACTCTGGGGGTGGACGCTTCCATACGAATGTCTTCTTTAACCCTCCGCTTGACGAACCGCAGATGGAACTACGTGTCCCGGACGCGCCTCAAGCACGATTATCTGCCGTAAAGAGCGTCAAGATTGGTTGCGACTCAAAGTTTTCAGTCAGTCACTTTTCATCATTTGCACACAAGGTTTTCATACATTTTTGCAGCAGCGAGTTTCACGGAAAGTTGCCCCGCTCGCCTGGCTTCCTTTCGCTAGGGGAGGCGAAGAACGACGCCTTTGAGCGCGAGACGGGAGAGGAAAAGGGGAAGCGGGAAGTGCGCACGGCTTTTGATATACAGTCGGGGCGATCTTCACGCCCGCGCCTTGAAGTCTGAATTATTGGCCGCGAAGAGCGGCACCCCTTGTCGAATGGTATCCGAGCGTGATGCAGGGCGTCGAAAGTGCTCGGTGGCAAAGAGAACCAACCGGTGCCTGGCTGAGTTCTACACCAGTCCACGGATGGTTTCACGTTCCTGGAGTAGGGTCGTCGCTAGACTCTTGGAAGCTGCTCGAAGATTCATTAGTTCTTCGAGAACTATGCAGTTGTTTGAGTGTGAAAATCTTAATTCTCGAAACTCCTGTCTACGTTCTAAACTAGGCTACGCAATGAATGATACTATTTTACATATTTCGCAAATTACTAACCTCTCCGTCCTGAGCAAGCTCACCCTCCCGAAGACGCTCCAGCCCCTGCGAGCGCAACCTCCCTTCGAGTGTCTACGAAACTCTTCTATCTGTTCGATTCTCAGCATATTCAGCGCGCTCACCCCTGCGCCGTGGCTCGACAAAAAAAGAAAGGAAAACAGGGGCAGAGGGAGAGACCGGGAGGAAAAAAACTTCGTCGCCTCCCGAATCCTCTTGTCGAACGGTATCCGAGCGTGTTGCGAGGCGTCAAAAGTCCTCGGGCAAAGGGTTGCGGTGCTCGGCGCGCTCAGAGGAAGCGTTTCTCGAAGAGGACCGCACAAACGAGACGAGTGAGTCCCGACTCGCGAGAGGAAAGTCAAGAGACAGAAAGAGAGAGAGAGAGGGAGAGAGAGGGAGAGGCGAGAGAGGTGCATCGGGGCGTGGACGAGGAGCCTCCGGAGACCCGCTGGGAGGCACTAAAAAAATCAAGGAGAGAAGTTTAATGAGCGGGTAGCGGCGAGAAATAATAACGTGACGAGGTTTATATACAAAAAGGGGGGAAAAAAGAGAGAAGCCGGAGGAAAATCAGCGCGACGGCGACGCGACAGCGAACCGCGTCGCGCTTCGTATTTTCGTTTCCGTGAAATGCTACCTCGATAAATTCAGAGCGACGCTGGATCTCCGAGCCGTCGACGAGAGATAC
Organism: Andrena flavipes; assembly: GCA_963971345.1. Lineage (NCBI taxonomy): Eukaryota > Metazoa > Arthropoda > Insecta > Hymenoptera > Andrenidae > Andrena > Andrena flavipes. Next base: position 39,755,266 of record OZ020481.1, read on the forward strand.
TGCAAGCTGAGAGAGAAAGGCAGGCGAAGCTGCCTTTCAGTAAATGATCTTTGAAACGCGGTCAGAAAACGAGAGGCACTCGTCCAGAACTCCGAAACGCAAATGCGTAGGTACTACAGTTCTGACAATCCAAGTCTCAAAGAGGGGTTGAAAGCCGTTTGGGAAACGTGTAAGCTTAACTACCTCCTTGATTAACTACACCTTCCACCAAGAAGTGTGCCCCAAAACTGCCTCGAGGTTTCCAATGAAAAAACCCATTGGAAGATTGCTAAACGAATCTGAAAATGGCCCCGGTCGAAGTTGCGGAATAAACATAATCAGATAAATGTAGCACCAAAAGTAGGTGATCTTTAGGAATTAATTAAAGGAAAACTATTACATATAATTTAATGGGATTTTTTGCAGTGAATTAAGGATGTCTTAAACTAAAGAAATCAATTTTTTTGTTTTATAATTAATCGTTACAGACGTAATTGGGAAGATTATTAAAGGGCACGAAACTCTCTAGTGGACTAGATGAAAAAATTACAAAAATGACATTTTTCAGAAAATAACAACGCTTGAAGTTTGAAATCACTTTTTCCCTATACATATAGTCCTTTCAACGCCTTAAAAATTTATAAATTTTCACCTATTTTTTTTAATTTTACTGGTCTGTCCACGAGTCAGAAGTATAATTCTTCAAAATAAAAAATGTTTCAATTGAAACCGATAATAACTTTTGGTGATACAAGTACCACCGATTTTGAGAACATTATTTCGAGAAAAACGCGTTCAAATTTTTACGTGAATGCCGAATGGCCAGGTGTTATGCATTTTCCGCTACTCAAATGCGTATAACTTCGGGAATTTTACAAATTTCAAAAATTCGTTTGAAACACACATTCCTAAACGAAAGGACATTCGAAAAATTAAATTAAAAAATCAATTTTTAGACCGGAACCTACCCTTAAGGGGAGACTTTCGTTTAAGAGCCCCAAAACAAACTGATATTTAAGAATTTCTTTTTAAAAAACTGTTGGTCATACATGATTAAACTCTTTTAAGATATAAAGAGGCATCTTCAAATTTGCAGAAAATATTTCTTTTATGTCGATCGTTCTCATTATTTATTCAACGTGGGTTACGAAAAATAGCATGTTTGTCTTCGTTGTCACGAAAACTACTTATCGCGTTTCGGTTTTCGCTACGACCACGTTTGGGCGGTTTGCCACAAAAAGTAGCATGTTCCATTTGTTGATTAATAAATAATTGTAGAAGATATGACGATATATATAAATCTTGCGCGCTACCAACAATCAGCAGCCGGGTATATAACGCGCAACTTAGCAATTTTAGCACTCGCTTAGGCGCGTGGACAATAATTCTTCCCATTTTCGAGCGCTATTCCCCATATTTGAAGCGAACCCTCAATTAATAAATAATAAGAAGTATCCACATAAAAGAAAAAAATTCTACGAGTTGAAAGATGCCTCATATCCCAAAAGAGTCAAATGTAATATTAATAATAGTTTTTTTAAAAAGAAAATCCTAAATTTCTGGGGCTGTCACACGAGAATCCCCCCTTAATAAAGCGGTGGCGATGGGGACGAGGTAGAGGTAGCCGCATTTTCTTCTCACGTTGAAAACAATGCCCGTGGAGTCGTGGGCTTTCGTCGGCCGATAAAACGAGAACGTCGTGCCCTCCGTTCCACTCGCATTCGGGGACCGTTCGTTCTGTCGGGCGATCAGGCGTGATCGAGGGACGACCGGGAGATTCCTAGATTCTCGGCGCGCGATGTCAGGTCCCCGGGCCGCTGTCCTCTGACCGGTTCCAGGGGATCGAGACGTCGATAACGCGAATGATCGATGCCGGGGCAGCGGGCGACAGGGTTTCTGGCCACTCGCCGTTGACAGTGGGTATACGGTGTCGAACCACGGCGACGTCTCATTTACTTCGTTAAATGCATCGTGACTCCTTCGCGGTGCGGTGCCGTCCACGAGGACGGGCAACGGTCCAACGTGGCCACGGTCCGCGGATCGTTTGTTAAACGCGCGCCCGCTTTCCGGTATTTCTGGATATTCTTGGGTGTATTCATCCGGCTGTTTTTGTTGGACCACGGACCGGCTTTCTTCGGGAATTCTGGTACTTCGCCCGTTGCGCGTTGTATTTTCAGTGTTACTAACTGTACAAGGATGAAATAAAGACGGTCTAGAAAACGAGCGCGGGTCTGCTCTCGTACCTTTTACCTTTTACCTGTCCCTGATAGTATATGGTCGAGCAGATCGGTTGGAATGATGAAAGGAGGGCCGTGTCGGAGCTCCTGGTAGAAACAGGAACCTTGTCGCTGGTCTTTCAATGAAAGTGGAATCTTTCGGATTGGCTCTTGTTGCCAAGAGTCGCCCTTGTTGATACGGGATTTACAATAATCTGGGTACGGAATCGTGCTGTCGGGAACGTGACTGGGAACGGGGCAACCTGCGTGGGTGTGGAGACGTTCACTGGTTCTCTCTGGTCTTTCGTCTGTGTTGGATCGTAGGGAGCCACTGAGAGTGGCTCGGATCGGGGTGGGGGTTTTTAAAATGCACGAGTCTCGGCAGATTTATTAGCGTGACTTACCGAAAGTATGCAGAGGCGACCTCCTCTACGAAATCACATTCGCGAACCGTCGACCTCGAGCCTGCTTCTGGACTGAAGAACATCGAGGTCTCGTTCGAACTTAATTTCACCTGGCCCGAAGATGATTCCGCTGTTTTTTCACTCACGGCATCCTCTCTCGTCCGCGATTTTTATCGATTCAGAAATGCAACGAATAATCTTCACTCGAAATCGCCTCGTTCCGTGCGTCAGACGCTTACTCAGCGTCAGGCACAATGCAGCTGGATGCATATTGTATGCGCGCCGTCCTACCTTGCATTCTAGTTTTTTGCATTTCCGTTATCCTTCTCCGTGCCTTTTCTACCACAAATAATTAATATTCTCCCAGTAACGAAGGACTGCGCTCACGTTCTTTCATATGAATGCCATTGTAAGACTCATCTCTGCGCATTCGCTGATAAGGAAACTTCTTTCACGAGTATAATTACGTTATCGCGTTCCCGAATCAACTGGCTATCGAAAAATGATCTACGAAACCGCCCTCGAGGAAGGCTATCCAAGAAAGAAGCTTCTAATTAAAAATCGCATCCCCGATACTGTAGGACTGCAAAGACTGTTCGTTTGATAAAGTATGTTTGGACCAGAGCGACTGGGATCTAGAGCGGATGTTTATAGTAGAGTGTCGAATGTGTTAATAGTGTGAGGTTTGAATGGTTTCGTCGAATGCACGCGGAGAGTTTGAGTGACCGAAGCGCGTGTCAAGAGTGAGTGTAAGTGTCAATCTCGGGGAGCGCAAGATAAGAATGAATGAAGTCGTCAGTCCTGCAGAGTCCCTCGAACGAGTGGCATCGTCGCCTGAACCTATTCTTTTACTCCTGCCTTGCTCACCTAACAATAATCCCTGCAATACCAATAACATGGCCATCCAATCGCTACTGAAACACTTGCCTCACGTTCTCACTGCGCAGAGACGAGTTTCTCTGTTCCCACTGTTTCAAGGGCTATATAGTAGTCGGGAGGGGGATGGTGAGGTGGTTGGGCTGCGAAAGGAAAGAAAAAGTCGACAGAGGCAGCGAAGTATATTGTCAAAATATATTCAATGAAAAAATCATCTTGTAAAATTAGACAATCGTTCCATTCGTTACAAGGATATTGATAATAGGAGTGATAATAATAATAATCGCCGTCATCATTATTACCTTGCCTAAAACAGAACCGCTACCGAATGCAATTATAATCCCTACAACCTATAGCGGTGCCTTATGAAACTCGAGGAACGTCCTTTATTTACAACAATTACGTGAAATACGCCAAGGATTCGCGATCGGGCGCGATTCGATCCGCCGTTCTCCCCTCCAACCCTACTCATCCCTGTCTCGCGTCGTACTCTCCTTTTCCGTTTCTTTGAGCAATAATTATAATTACACGGCCGTTCTCGCGCTCGACGCGCCCGAATTTATTTATAAATAATATATTTATATTTATATATATATATATATATTTATATTTACTCGACGTTAAAACCCAACGTTTCGCGCGACACCAGAGCACTTTTTAATTAACAATTTTTCTCAATGGCTCTCCGCCGTCGAATGTCGCGCCTCGGCACACTCCAGCGAATAATTTGTCGAGACGCGCGTCGGCTCAAATCGAGCCACTCGAACGAGCATTCGTCATCTAATTCACCTAACGTTAGCAATAATAATAATAATAATCATAATAATAATAGTAATAATGATAAAAATAATAATAATAATAGTATATATTATTATGTACGTACATATGTATATTTATATGTTCATTTATTTATATCGTTACGTAATACGAACGAAAGTATTACATCTCCCCCCCCCCCATCGTCCTACCGCCTCGCCCCTTCCCCTCTCTGCCACTGGAAACGTTGGATTTTCACACAGCACTGGTAAAGTTTGTAACCCCTTAACTAGGCTTACCTTCAGAACGCTTATAACCAATAAATAGACGTCGACAACTAATTACAAAACGCATTCCGATCGAGGCAATGTCGGGACGCCTCGTCGAACCGTGTGTCCTACTCCTGTGTAATGCGTGCGTTTCTTTCGCGCGTCTTTCGTGTGTGTGTGTGTGTGTGTGTGTGTGTTTGTGTTTGCGCGGCGAAGCCTGTCGAGTACGAGGCCTGCGATTCGGGACAAGAAAAAGGCGTCTGTCAATAGAGATACACGCTGAGCTTCACCGTGCCGGGCTACAATAAATACAACGCTTTATATTCATTCGACTATAATCGACCCTCGATCCGCTATGATACAATCGCGTGACCTCCCCCAAATTCGATCCGAAATTTAAACTCCCCCTGGTCGAGGAGACTCGCGTACGCTACTCCTCCCGTCGCCGTCGGTCGCCGATCCTTCGTTACGCGACGTTTCGACGCACGAGCGCGACGAGCTTACCGACGATGAAAAGTCTGTTAGCAGAGCGGCTGCAGGAACGGCTCGTCCCGATCGGGGGCGGCTAAAACGGCGGGTGCGTCGTCTGATCGTCGCGCAGAAGAGAGTAACGGCTGCAACGATCCGCAGGGACTCCACTTTTCGCTCGTCTCCTTGGCGAGCGACAGGATAAATTATTCACAGCGTCGCGGCGCTCCGTGGAGAAATGGCAACCGCGGGCTCATCGCGTGGAGAGGGAAGAAAGCTACCCTGCCTCTTTCCCTCGCGTCGAACTCGTGGATCCTCGAGGCGGAGAACACGGACGCGACCCTCGACGAGGTCCCGGCGCCGATTGATTCGATGGTCCTGGCCCGAAAGCGGGATTTCGGGGATCACGCGCAGTCCAAGGACGCCAAGGACGCGGGACTGTGCGGTCCGCCGAGCATGAACGGAGGGCTCATCGGCGGCCCTCCGCTTCCGGTGCTGTTCCCATAGAGCTCAAGGTCGCCAAGGGAACCGCCGTCCACCCCGCCGTCGCATTTGTCCGACTTCCCCTCCTGCTTCAGCACCATGCGCCGCCATTTTGCGCGGGCGTTCTGGAACCAGACCTGCGAACAGAGAGAGAGAGAGATTGCAAGTGAACGGTGAGGCTGTCTGATACTGCTTCCGAGTCTGATCGAACGCTCCTTCGACTCCCTGTTTACGATAATACACAAGAAATAAATGCACGACAACCGATGACCCTCGGCTTCGATCCACTGCTCTGAATTCCTTCGGATCATCACCTCCCACCCCTCTGACACCCCGTGTCGCGAATCCCCCTAAAAGTAGCGCTTCGCTACCGAAAAACGGGGAAGAAAGGAGCCACCCTTAACCGGAGCGCGTCGTTACACGTGACGCCCGCGGAGAAACGCGGCGACCAGGACACAAAGGAAGGACGACACTGCCGCGGGACGAGGACCAAAAGCTCGCGCGCCTGGTACCTATATATCTTCATCGACGGGGGCTTTTACACGGGCGCGGGCGAGGAGGGCAGGGGGAGTAATTTAAATGCAACAGCACGCGCGCAGGGCACGTCAGCGGTGGCTGGCCCTGCTAGGATAGCTACATTCTCCGTACAATGCGACAATATATAATGCGACGACACACACTCGAGCACACCTCCCCCTGGCCCTCCCCCCCCTGCCGCCCCTGTTTCGCCACCGCCAGGCTCCCCTCGTGTCGGCTCTCTACCCTCGGTGTTCTCGATAGATAAAAGACGGCCCCGATGCACGGGATCCCCAGTCGCCATTTTCAAGATAGTCTCCTCCCCCGCGGACTGAAAGCCAGGAGAGACTTCCAACCGACACAACCACGGCCTCCCCTTCGCGGTCGAAGCTCGTGTACACGTACGAGTGTGCCTCTCCGCGGCGAGTACGGACGCGCGCGCGACAGAAAACACGTAGGCGTTTGCAGGTACGAGGGTCTCTATACGCGCACATAGAGACGAGAGGAGAGCGGCGACGAACGCAGCCGCGGCGAACGAGCGAGTATTCGTGCGTTTCGCGATCAATATCAAGCAAGATGGCGACCAAGAACCCTACGCCGCACCGAATACAATAGGCCGGCGAGCTCTCCTCTTCCCCTGGCCCGCCGCGCCGACCCCGCTGCTTCTTTTCCCTTTCTCTAGATCTTCTTTTGGCTGCCGCCGGCGCCATCGAGTCACCCACGCGTCTGCATGGATCCTGCGGGACCGATCCTGCCCCCAGCTTTCGCGCACCGAGTGCCGAGGACCTCGACGATTTCGAGGATCCCCCACCCCCTTCGTCCCCGAAGCAGCGGACCCCACCGCGTGATTATTCGAGTAGGTGGTTTTGTTCCTCGATCCCGGAGGACGCGCCGAGGTGCCGCGAGGGATGCGAGGGGGAGAGGCGAGGGTGAAAGGCTGCGGCATGTCAGATTTGTCAGCGCGGAGGAGGATGCGTGAATGGGGGCGTTGCGACCGCTCACGATATTTCGCAGGATTACGCGAGAAAATGTAAGGGTTTGGAACCTCCGTTTCCACGGGGCCACGTGTCTGAATGAAGCTCCTACTTACACGGGAGTTCTCACGAAAAGGTGGAATTCAGGATCCAGGAAATTGTACGGCACAACGGTGGCCCTATTGAAGTAACCTTCCCCGCTGCGTCTCTACTCCCAAAACCGAAAGCCTCCGAACTACACCAACCTTCTAAACCACTACCGCGGCACGGAAGCCGCGCATAGTCACCAAGACGATCCGCGCAACCCTTCAGCCTAACAGCAAAACGGTTCCGCCGAAGTGACGTAGATTAATTCCCCATAAAAAAGCGTGGCACAACCGCGAGGCAACCGGAAGCAATCTCGCCATGGGCTCCGCAAGACCAGAAGCCCGACGACTAATCGGCCAGAGAAATGGCCCGTGATTTGGGCCCTGCGGTGGCCGCGATAATCGCGGATCCGCGATCGGTAGGCCGGGGTCGAATCAAAGCGGCCGCCGGGCCCGGGCGAAATAGATTCGCCTATGTAATTTAACGGTAGTGGGTTAACGAGGGCGCGCTCGTTACCAGAGAACTTGGTCGACTGGGGCGGATTTTGAGCAGCGGCGGATTGACGGAGGGCCATAATTACGGAGAAAGGCCACAGGCTCGTCGACGGAAATATCGCGCGGCCCATGCGGTTCTTTTACCTCAACGCGCCGCCAGCAGCACGCACTAATTGGGAGAAGCGCGCTCGCGCGACCGGGTAAGCGCGTGTGCACGCGTCTCGACGGTCGCGCGTCCGCACGCCGTTCGACCGTCACACGTGAATATTTTTATAGGAGCCGGCAACGGGGCTCGTCAGAAAGGGGGGGAAAAAGAATAAAAGAAAAACGATCGAAACCACCGGCTATCCATCTTCCAGCCGCGATTTTTCACTGCACCTTTTTTACCGAGCCCTGGAAAGCAGAAGAGCCGCTCCGCGCTTCTCCCTTCGCCCGATAGGCTGTTCTTTCCACGGGGAACGATGGATATCTGAGCGAAGTCTCCGAGGGACTTCTTTCTACCGTCTGCGTCTCGTTTTATTCTTGCACGGAGTCTGTACAGACGCTGGCAAAGGGTTTTCTACGCGTTTTTAATGCCTTATCTACGGGGGTAGAGGGTGGCGGTGGTTACCCGCAGATAAAGAGCCACCACGAGTTCATTAATCGCGGGGATTGCTCATTAATGTTCGCGAGCTACCGTTGCCCGAATAGAAAAGGTTCTCGATCGTAGATAGGAGTCAGCCAGGAAACGGAATACCGGAGATAACAATTTTGCCCGGCGCTTTTCGCGTACACTAACAATCCCTTCTATCTTTAACCTCCCACCGAGTGTTCAGCGTTTCAAGTGCCGCAGAAATAAACGTAACACGGTCGTATAAATTCCAAAGACAACCGCGGCTGGAATCGACACGGCCGCGAGCCACCCCAACGATACAATCTGTCCAAAACGACGGCCCCGAAACGTCCCCATGGACACTTTTAGCGTCTATGAAGGGCGTCATGCGTCATTGACGCCACGCACTAATTGGAGGAGGCCGGACGCGAATATTTTTCCCGCCAAGCGACTCTGTAAATTTCATTTTAATTGCGCGTCGTGACGAGTCCGTGGCAAGCGGCACCTCGATATCATCCGGAGGCAACGTCGCTCGATAGCATTCTGATTCGATTGATCGCGAGGCGAAGGTGCGCGGGGGGGGGGGGGCGAGAAATTAAATTTTGCTACAGCAAAATTGTAGGAACGGTGCTTAGAAACTTGTCACCATTCGGTTAAACGCTAACAGAGCTGAAGAACGTCTAGGCACTTAGACTCTGCTGGAACGTCGCCGAGGAAAGCACAGTGGATCAAAGAGCGAGAAGGGAAGGATGACGAAGCTTACCTGCAGCACCCTTTTTGGCAAGCCAGTTTTCTGGGAGAGTTGCTTGAGATCCTTCGCGTCTGGATTGTGATTGATCGCGAAGTAACTCTTCATCGTCCTTAACTGGTGATGCTTGAAACTCGTTCTCATTCGTTTTGTTCTGCTGTTGGAACCAGGTATGCCGGGAGTCGCCGGCCCTCCTCTACCGAACGGCATATCTATGTAGTCCGCGTTCAAATCTGCAACATAAATCCCCAACATCCGGATTATGCGTCTTAATTAAACACCGATGTCGCGGGTATTTTTGAAGCCGCCCGTATCGGCTGTATCAGCCAGGGGGATCTTTTCCGGCGGCCAAGGGCTGGGCCAGTTTAGATTTATGTTTCGGGTGGGTACGCTGTTCATCTGCTCGCTACCATTCGCGTCGATATCGCGGCAATTGTTATTAAATAAGGGGATGATCGTTCGAGGATCACTGCCTTGGTCGCGTCGGAACAAGTGTTCCGAAGTTGATTCGTTTATTCGCTTCGCAGATAGCTATCGTAATATTAATCCTTACGTGCGTGGCGGCGTAGCGATAAGAGTGTAGCTTAAGATTTAGGTTAAGTTAGAGTAAAGTTTTCAGGTATAAATTATGGTTGTAACGGCGGAGGAAGGGGAGTTGTAAGGCGAAAGATTGTAACAGTGAGGGGATCGATAAGGAGCATATATATATATATATAAATCCTTATCTATCAGGGAGGGAATAGCTTCCATCGCGAAGCCAGGGTCCAGATCCTCGGGTTCCGCCAAAAACGCGTAGTCCTCGGGATTTCTAAACGCGGAGCGCCTCCATGACGAATAAAATTATCGAAGCAACAATTGCGGGGTCTTCTCGATAGAGCAACGCTAGGAACGAACCGTCGGGAAGCGGCGATGCCGCTGGTCGCGACTCTAGCGCTGTTTGATGTGTATCACAGCTCATTAGCTCCTCGAGTGCAAACAAGAAGGGTGATAGCGTATGCGAAAGACCAGTGGATACACGGCCAATTACAACTCTATGCAGCAAATAGTTCGTAGGCACGATACCTCATTCCGGTATACCTATCTTGTCCGAGGGACTCAAGCCTGTCCAGGAAGATAAAGCGACGCTTGACAGTCGCCCGAGACGATCGTGAGCCCGTGAGTGGATGAATCGACGGGATCGATAAGATCGAGATCGATACGGTATCGTCGACTCATCTATGGAAGCTCGGGAAGCAGAATCAAACAGTTTTTTCATTCACGAGTCTGCTGCTGGTGGCGGAGTTGAGGATCGTGCGACTTGACGATCACGATTCGACTGAGATTCCATAGAGGCTCTATGGACACGTCTGATTAGAAGAGGACTTAGTTGAGGACCGATTTGGTTGTGTAAGTAAGCTCGAAGCGTAACAGACTCAGTGGTTAGTAGTAGAAGCTACTATCTTTGCGCAGCATCTTGACCCTAAATGAAGATCTCTCACCTAACCCTCTAATCCCCAAACTCGAAAAAGGATCCTCAACGTCTCATTCGCGAACAAGTCCAGAAATTACCTCTTCCTCGGCTCACACAGACAAAAATCAACGAGGACCAGCAAAAAGACGACGGTCGAAGCGTTCCAAGAGGCTGGGTGACCTTGCCAGAAAAAAAGGCTCAATCGACCAAGGTCCCCTCCCCCCCCTCCTGATTCCCCTATCAAATTATTTTATTCCCGGCGATAAATTCTCGCGCCTCATCCGACCAGCCCCTCCGCGACCAGCAAAGAGAAGAAAATAATTGCCCAGTCATCGGGTGGGTTCCGGCCGCGACGCTGTGGCATCATCGCGCGCTCAAGATCCATCGCGCTGCACACGCTGCGCGACGATCTTTTTCACCGAAAGAGGGGAAAAAAGGAAGGGGCGAGCAACGCGAGAAGTGGGACTGGTCAGGGTGGACGTCACTCCGGTGGTTTTGACCGAGCCACGGGTCCCCGTCGGCCTGATGGAGCCGGCCTTTTCCCACGGTCGGTCAACAATCGAAATTAAGTTCTCGACGCCCGAGGACGCGGAGAGAAGGAAGCTGCCGGGCGCCGCCCACGCGCGACACGTACACGCTTCGCTGGGATCGGGGATTCGTGAATTTATGTCGCGGCGACAAATTTTATCAGGGTTCGGTGGCAAACACCGCACGCCCACGCGCGCCCGTAAATCACCGGCGACGAGGAGAGTGTACCGGGGCTCGTGTACACCGCGATCTGACCGCGAGCGCGAGCGCGAACGCGCGCGCTAAAGCGGACCAACAGCGCCGGGGCCCCGGTACGCGTCCGCGCTCTTGCCACGGAGATCCGTGGCGCGGCCGTGGTCGCCCGAGGAATTTTCGTACGGAGCGGCCGAGACGCCAGATTGCCATCAGCGGAACAACCGGCGGACCAGAATAATGAAAATCCTGGGGCAGGTAGTGGCACAGAACCGCCACGAGCAACGACCAGGCGCGATGATACTCACGTGGAACAGTCGATAACTCACCGCGATCTTCCTCTCGTTTCGCGGTTACAACGCTTTGGCCGGGCGACGGTGCTAAATTAGCCGCGTTACGCGGACAGCTCGTCGTGCAATATAATTAGAAGGAACGTCCACGGCGATATCTGAACACGCGTCGCGAACTCTTTCTGCCCCGCTCGGCTCCGGAGACACCAGGAAGCTGATTTACTGGTGTCCTTTGTGCGTCGAGCGCGAGTCAACTTCAGGGGTAGAGGGAGGGCTGTTGGCTGACTGCGCGACTGTCTCGAATCTGATGGACACTGTTGCGAGGAGGACGGAGATGATGAATTTCATAGTTCGTTGCGAAAACCGTGGGGCAGCTAAGTGTAGGAATATTAATTAGGGACGGGGCTTGAAGCGTAATGGAAGATGTGCCACGCGGATGATGGTTATGTAAGTTTGTGACAAACTGTTGTTCGATGACAATATATCATACGCGGTTGAAGTTTAGTATGACAGTTAGAGTTCTCGCGCTACTAATTCCTCGAGATGGGGGGTTCAATAACATTCCGCGGCTGTTGCAATGCATCCATAATTCTTTCATGCCATTAAGCAAATATTTGCCCACTTCACGGTCCAAAAAATTGTATACCAAATCGCTGTGATTACACGCCGGTGCTTTCTAATTGCAAACTTTGATCAATGCGTGACGCACTCTAATACGGTCTACCCTGGCCTACGTTTTATTGTAACATATAATTTACAGGAAGCCTAGAAACCTCCGCCGATCCTTCAAAATAGAAGAGCCAGATGCTATCGAAGATATACGCTGAAAGCGCTGCATCCGTGCCTATGCACGCGCATAGCTATCTTTCTAACACTCCATTTAATTTTCAGAACAAAACGTCACCGCTCGATTTCACGCGGAGACTGTTCCCAAGATGCGTAGCAACCTCGATACACCTCATCCTTGGTAGAAAATGTCTCTCGGATCTGACGCTGTTATTTTACAGAGTATTACGTCGATCACTCACCTATGTTTGCGGTCATAGCTTCCAGGTCCTTCGGTTTCCTCTTCCTGGGCCTGCCCTTCTGCCTCGGCGGCGGCACAACAGCGGCGCCATTGAAGTACGGTACTTTGGGGGGCGATCCCGCGTCGGGCACGGATGGCGTGGAGGGTTGCAGCGGCACGGGGCTCACGTGGCTGTGAGGATGCTGGGGGTGCATCGAGTGATGTGGATGCGGCGGATGGGAGGGATGATGATGATGATGATGGAGGAATTCTGGCGAGGGGAACGGTTGACCAGGGTAGTGGGGGCCAGGCGGGTAAACCGGGACCGGAGGGCTCTGGGACGGGTGAAGTTCAGCGCCCATCTCGTAGTGCAATCGACAGAGCACCGCGCCATCCCTCATCCCGAAATGGTCACCCTTGGTCAGTGGCACGGCGCAGGCGGCACAGGAGAAACAACGAACGTGGAACACGAGGTCCCTGGCTCGCATAACCAGCTCCGAGGCTAGGATCGCTGCTTGACATCGGGCGCACCGTTTCATACTGCCGAACATCCTGGAAAAAATGGACAGATACGGTTAGTCCCGAAGCAGTTAATTCCCACCGCGCGTTGAGCGCGTAAAGTCGAATAGTTCTAATAAAGCGATGCTCTTTAAACACGAAGCTCCCAATGGCTAACCCCTGGTAGCATCCGATATCTCAGGCCAATGCTCCCACCTTCGCTTTTGGTAAACTTAATTTAGTATCGAGATTGGAATTGATTGCTCGGTTTATCACGGAGGTGGAACGTAGTTGGAATCACACTTTCCAATTCACGGCGAAGCGAAGCAGAGGTGAGTACCCTGGATCGAAATGAGACTGAGCCCCGAAATCTGCCGGCGATCGTGGAGCCTACTCAAGATCTGACAACCCGTCCCATTGAACAGCTCCGCGAACTTTGCGACACGGTAGATTTTTCGAGCCGAACCGGCCAATTAACGAGCCAACAAATCGAGCAACGTCCGCCGACACGCCGCCTCGGCCATAACAAAAATAACCAAGAAATTATCGTAACTGCGGGACGCAGGCGGCGCCCATTTTTCCCCCATTCACTTTAAACGATACAAACACACATCCACGGGCCAGAATGTTTCCCATCGTCCTGATATCCGCCGTGTCCCACAGATAGGGTTCCGTTAAATCGAGAAAAAAGGCCGCGGGACGCAGATAAAGGCCACCAGACGAACAGAGAGAGAGAGAGAGAGAGAGAGAGAGAGAGAGAGAGAGAAAGACAGAGGAGGAAGATCATGGGTGGATGCCAAGAGAGACAGAGAGAGAGGGAGAGAGGGAGCGAGGGCGGGAGACACGTAGAATTCTCGTTGATATCGCCAAGGTAAGGAGGGACACGTATGGTAACCGCGGAGGAGCAAAAGGCCGGAAAGGGAAGGAATATACCGATGCAACAGGCACCGTGACATCGCTACTGCATTAGCGGCACCCTGCAGTCTCCATTACCGAAGCCGGTCGACTATCTACCCGACATCCACCACGGCTACCTACCTAACCACCTATCTCACTCTCCACCTACCAAATATATTACGTCCCCTTCGCAGCCGTACTAAAGAATCTAGATAGAGACGTGGCCGATCTTATAACCCTGATCCACCGCGTTCAATCCAGTCCCAGGGGTCTGCCTTGCCACGTATTCACACGCGCGCCGCCTCCTCAGGGGGCTGGCAACGCGCGCGCAAGAGTTTTCGGTCGGCGGGCGTCTGCCTGCACTACTTGCTCCTCGGCGGTGACGAGGCTTCAACGATCTGACGAAACGCTGTGGTTACTGGCGGATGAGAAGTGCTGGGAAGCCTCGGATATATTAATTCGCATGGAAGATTTAAAATAACTAAGCGATTCTCTAGAATTTATGCGATCATGGGATTTCAGGGAAATTGAGACTCGGTGGGTACTGGAGTTTAGGATTCCCGCGCGATGTGCTTCCTTGTTGAACCGGGGGAACTATGGGTTACGAGGGAAGCGTTTTTCCTTAAACATTCCTCTAAATCACGTCACGCATGTACCGCGAGACAATGATTTGGCGAGATCAACAGATATTGACGGAGTGAATGGGGAAATTGCGGGGAAAACAAAAGGAGGATGTGGCTACACGAAATCGTGCATGCATCGTGGAGCAACGATCTCCGCGATCGGAAAACGAGAAAACGGAGAGCAGTGATCAGATATCGCTGAGGGAAAAGCAGGATATACTACGGTATGACCCAACCATCATAATGAACTGAAATTTTGAGGAGTTGGGCGGAAGGGGAAGAGGACGCCAGCTTTGGGTATTTGTTAGTCACTGAGATATTAATAAAATCTTTCGGCATAATACATTGAAATCTGCCTATACAGACGTTACTGTATAATGCAAACATTTTCTCGTCACCGTCAACTATTTCGCAGCCCTCGATACAATAACGATATTGATCTCATCAAGCAATGCTTGAAACTGCAGTCTCATTTTTAGTATCCCCAATGCTTTACGCGCCCCTCGCACTAAGCTAGCTCTAACGGTTATAACCAATAAGGGAGAGTGGGGTAATTGCGAAAACCTAAGCTATGTGAGAAATGAATTTGTTTATTATGAACAAGCATACTTAAACTATTCATTTATAAAGTACTGTGACAAATTTTTGAAAAATTATAATAAAAATCAACTTTATAATGGAAAAGCACAACCCTTGTACCCAACTGCCGTGAGGTAATCACGAACAGAGTGCTAAATATCGCAGAAGTTGCACAGACAGCGCGAATTCAATGTTGAACCCATAAAAAGCTGAAAGTTTTTATTAATATCTCAGAAACTAACAAAAACCTACCCGAAGCTAAAATTTTATGTTAGATATCCTCTGCTCCTCCTTCCCAACCCGTCGAAATTTAATAACGGATCTCGATGTTTCCGAATAGAATAACGACTGTGCACGTTTAGAATTATTCTGAGGTCTCCAACAAGCAACGTGTTAATTCTATACACACCCTGGTCTACTCAACGACTAGCACAGAATAAATAACAAAATGAAGTAAACTTACAATACCGTTATAATTACTATGACTTTTACAATCTTCCACAGACAATCTATCACTATCTAATGAAACTACTCTGCCAAATTCAAGCACCTTAACACCTCTTCTTCGATCACATACTCCACTGATCAGACTGATCCAATCGAATTAAAAGAAATTGCATCCCCAAACGGAGTGCATCAAACAGACGCGTCCCAGGATCCCATTCAAGTGTCCACGAGAGTTAGCGACAAGTTAGCGTCAACACCTCTTCACAGTGGTACGAACGAAACAACCTGAGCGTCTATACAAGCCCGCCACTCATTCAGGACTCTGTATCCCGAAGGTGCAAAGGTTGCAGCGGGTCCTGCAGGCAGAGCGGAGCTCTCGACTACGAAAGGACTCGACCTGGTCCCCGGTAAAACCTAAACCTAATCTAATGGATTAGCCGCAGCGTGGTCCACAGGACCGTCGAGGGTCTCTTGACTCGAGGTACATTGTTATCGGTCTTGATCCTATTGACAGCCCCAACCCTGCTACACATCCTGCGCGCACAATAGCCACGGTGGCCTGGTTTGCGCCCAGCGGTGCAAGACCGCGGTGTTTTCACCTAATCGGATCCTTCCAAGCGTGTTGGGTAATCGACTGTCCCTATTCTGTAACCACAACGGATTCACCTTTGACCAAGGTAGATACACGCGAGCTCCCTAAGGTGCGCCACTAGGGGAGCATTGTCTCTTCTTCTTCTTTGTTACACTGTACGTGTATTCCTAAAACTGTTTAGCTATTCGCTGAGACTTGGCGATAGTAGATCACCGTGAATTCTCCTATAGAATAATTAATTTACTCAGAAGCAACGAAGATGACGAACGTAACAGTTGCACCCCTACGCGCGGAAAAGTCTAAGTCCCGCCACGCGGACCAATCAGCGAACACTCTTGCCTCGTTAACCCATCACGGCTGCTTCCGCTAATCGCAGGTCTGAACGCCTCCGGTGCAAGGGGTCCCGCGAAAGCGAGCCAGGGTGGAAAGAAATGCCGAAAGAAGGCTGGCCAGGAGGGGGCCAGCGGGGAACAGTGTTATTCGGCGATTCCTTGCTTTTCCTTCCTCGTCGAGCGTGTCTTCGATCGTCGGCCGCCCCACGAGGCTGCCCCGGTCGATGGATGAATGAACGAGTTCTCGACGACCGGGAATAACCTCATTCACGGTTTCCATCCGTCCTTCCTCGCACATCCGTGTTGCAGGCGGTGGGGGGGACGCCCGCAGAGTTTTACAAGATGCGCCATATGCGATACATTATTATACAATGTGAGCGCGTATTCTAAGCGGGCACCGGGAGGGTTTCAGGCGTGTTCGACGCTCCTAAACAGAGGAGCTCGGTGTGCCCAAGCCGCTACAAAGAGTCGGAAATCTTTTATATACGCGACTGTACTCGCGGCGGGGACCACTTGCCGCGCGTTCGCACACTCGGCACCCGTGGAGCACGTGGATTTCTCCTCGGCTCTTTCTTCCCTTTCCTTTTCCTTCCCTTCCCTCCTTTCGAGCTTCCTTCGCCCCGGCCCGTCCGTCGGCTTTCTTTCGGACCCTCCTTTCTTTTCTTCCTCGTCGGCCTTCTCCCCCCCCCCTGATCCCCCAACCCCTCGCCGCCCTCGGGGCCCCACGAGATATGCCCGCGAGGACACGAGCCCCGCAGAGGCCGCGATTTCTCACGTGCCGCCTCGGGAACCTCGCGCCGCGCCGTCTTCGTTGCAACCGTTGCGCTGACTTCAATGCTGCTCCAACCGTTGCGATCCTCGAACCTTCGATATCAAGGGAACCGACTATTTTGTACTAAAATGCACTAAAAATTCACCCCGCAACGAAGTGCCACGCGAGCGAAGCATTTAGCGAACGAGTCTGAGATTCCACGGGCTCCGATCTCCGGTGAAACCGACGATTAACGCCCGAAAGTCGCGGGCCCTGGCCAATTAAACATTCCTGCGATTTCTTCGTAATGTAGCAACAAACTCTGAACCGTCCAGAATGCCATCTTGAGCCATTGGTCCTTAAATTAACACCGCAACGTCGTTAAGGCACGGTACAAATCGGCGTGTTGGGGTAACACGTCAGAGGCTGATCGTAGAAGTAATTAACTCTGGCTTGTCCGCGAGTGATTTTTTAACAAGCGCCTGGCGGTGGTACAGATGCGGTGGACCAAATGTCCCGTAAGTGCTCGTCCAACGACTCTATTCATTGGTCCAGTTGTAAGTTAAGCCGCGTTCTCGCTACGCTTCTGACAAGCCGCGGTGGGATTAAGGGCCCACGGCCTGGCGCGATGCTGTAAATTATTATTTCCACGATAAAGCCTGTCCTCCTCGGCTGGAATTCCCGTGGACAGCGTAATTAATGCATCTGGCGATAAACGCCCCGCTTCTGTCCTCCCTTGCTGTCGCCGGCGCGGTCTCTCTAATCGAGAAGATTCGACCGATCGGCCTCGTCCACTCGGACGTGACTGGGGTCCGCAAACGGGAAAACTGTGCCTCAGACGGATCTTTCGAGGTGTGTCGGATATGGAACTCGCACACTTCCTTTTCGAAAGTCCTCTGGTTCTTATTTTCTTTCGTAAAGGAGCACGAATCTTCCACCTCCTCTTCTATCAGTTATACGTTAAAATAACTTGGCCTCGTTGCGAATTTGCCTACTGTCACCTATCCTCCCTTTCTTCTTCCATCTTCCCGAAAGCTTAGTTCCTCGTACAGAATCTCTATTTCGATCTCACTTTTTTCGAGCTTCCCCAAAGGATCTATGCGCGTTGCAGCAACCGCAGCTCCTTCGAGCCAAACACCAGCGAATTAAGTAACTTATCAAGTGACAAAAGTCACGTCGACGGTGACACCGAGAGAAGCCGAGGATTGGCCAGTCCGAGGGGCAGCCAACACCGGCGCAGCAAGACGCGGGGGATAATATAATGCTGTGATCTAGATTAATGCGAAACGCTGCCGGCAACGTCCCACGCGCAGCGGTGTCCAGCGTATCCAGCGGTAGGCTGTCGCTACATTATTCATAAAATAAAACACGCCAGCCGACGGACAGACGAGAAAATCAACGAAGATGCAACGAGCCGAGGCGAGCAAGCGTGAGCGGCTGTTACGAGATTATGCGAGAACCATTCGACGGCCATCGCCACCGCTTCCGGCGGCTCAATCCAATAATAGAGCGATACGTCCATATCGATATCATAATTTACCTATTTCCCACCATCCGCGATCTGTGCTACCCTCTTTAGTTAAAATGTCCTATCTAGCATTTCGAAACAACCGAGAAAACGGAAGTTTTATCATTTACTTTGTACCTTCCTTATTTTCCTTCGTTCAAATTAAAACACGTTGTCAGTATTTCGTAATAGCTAAAAATAATTTTTTGTAATAAGCGTACCGGTAGGCAATGTGTTACTAAAGTACCAATTACTTAATTGTTTTAGATAAGATATTTTAACAATTTTGAAAGAAATTAGGTAAATTAGAAATTAGGGTAAAACACGCGTGGAACTTTAAATATTTCAACATATCTGAAAAAATGAAAAAATGCTAGTTAGGATAGTTTAACTAAGGAGGGCAGTATGCTGCTTCGTCCCTCAACGATTCATCCAAGCTTCTAATGCTTTACGTTCACTCTGCGCGACGGGAGTGAAAAGGAAGTGTGTGAAGTTGTCGTTTGACTTATTATCAGAAATTGAGAAGAGTTTAACTGGAAGCCACGCTAAACCCCGAAGAATGACGGAACCTCGCCCGAGCTCGACACACCGGCAGAAAGCAAGGGGAACAGCAGTTCGATCTGTAAACCGCGATGCGCAATCTCCGCGCTTAAATCCCGCCGGCTGTCGTATTCGCACGAGGATCCTCGCCAAAGTGGACATAAACATGTCATATTCCCTGTATCAACACCAATAACTTGGCAATGCGAAACAAGTTCCCTATCGCCGTTTCTCATCGCCATTAGCATCTCCCGCGGGGCTCGCCAACAAAGAAGCCCAAAAGGAAAACGTCCCTCGGCTCGCGCACCGTGAAAATCCCGCCGATGTGTCGATAAAAGAACGTTGCAACGTTCATCGAGTGGCCATACGGAACAATGGCCAAGGGAGCTCCGCAATGTTGCGGCGTTACGCAATGCGCGTTGCATTTGGTCCGATTACAACCGCGTCGCGTTCTGACTGCCGATAATTGCAATATCCCCGTGCCGAGGGAAGAAAGACAGCCTCCGGCGGCGGAAAATTTGTATCCAGAGTGTCGTTTCGCAGCCTCGCGGCTACCGTTGTTGGGCGATCTAACAAACTTTGCGATCGATACGGCTGTAACTTCCTAAAGGTACAACTGGAACAAGATCGAATACGAATTGATCCGTCTCTGAACATGGCCGGGCTGTCCATTTACGAACACCCACGGCCCACCAGGGTAAATTTATTATCCCGCGGTTTCTTTCGCTTTAGGAAACATCGACGTCGAGAGGCACGAGAGCTACGGTCGGTCTTGCAGCGAAGCTGCGCCGCAGCCTCGACCGCGGTTTTGATTAATGCCGATGCGTCCATCATCCACTCGGATGCCCGGCTGTAGCTGCTGGACTGGTAAAATTATTTATCGGACGATGGGAGTGTTGAGAGTTCGCGGGCTCGCGGCGAGGGATATAGAAAGCTTTGCAACTTCTGAGAAGGGAGATTGATTAGTCTTGGCAGCTCGATATATGTGGCGTGTTTGTCTGGAACGCATTTAGGATGTTTAATATAATTGCAGGCTTAATAGGATTTCCCTTGGAAGATTGTTAAGCAGTTTTTAAAGATCGAAGAAAGGTTTTTAATTATCTTTGTACCTGGTACCGCTAGAATAAACATATGTTTAGATATTACTACAAACTCGATCCTCCGCTTCAGGGAGCCATCAGGAAATCCCTCCTAATATCTAAATTACGGAACAGCCTCGCGCCCCGGCTGTAGCCTCGAAAGGAATCTGACTTGCTTCGATAAATTCCCCATAAAGTTTTCTTAAGAAGAAACTCCAATGTTTAGTTTCTAACCAGCGACCAGCCTGCTCCTAATCACCGGCCATAAAACCCTCCACCGTGATATAATAATCGCGGAATAGCTCGGGGAGCGAGCACCTATCTCCCCCGGACAGTCTAATCTGATTATTGATCTACGAAGCAGAAGAAGAGGTAAAACGGGAAAAGGAGGCGAGGAAGTCGGCGAGAAAATATAAACTCGACGGGAAGACACGGCGCAGCGCGTCGCGTGTTACGCGGGGTACCTTAGCCAGAGGGTACGTAGCTCATCTCCGCCAGCGCAATAAATACGCGCGATTACAATGTTGCGCGGCTGCAATTCAAGCAAGCCCCCCAGCAATCGCCCGGGGCACAGTTGACTCGGGAGACTTTCATTTCGCGAGGATTATTTGAGTTACATCCCACGACTTGGCGCAGTCTTGGAAAGTTTAAGTAGATAAAGAGACCGCTGTTCAGACTTCAAACTGGGAACTACTTCTAGCTCCTAAACAAGGTCACTTTTTCTACTAATCAAGATTTTTTTCAAACATTTTTTCACCCAGAAGCACCTAGCCAGCTTGCTCGACGATCGAACCACTTGAGAAGAGATTCACCTAGAACTGGAAACTCGAAAGGATCCTAGCCAGCTTAGAGACGCCTGTGGCAACGACCAGCGACAATCTAACCATTCATCTGCGCGCTCAAAGGGCACAGAGAACAGGAAGGAGAAAGAAGGGTAGTCGGAGGAGGCCGAGGGCCGCGGTAACCCGATACTTTTGCGGGGATGGTTTATGTGGTGACACTCGCAATTCCGTGGTGGACACACGACTCGTCGTGACCTTGCGGGGCCCTGCGAGATGGACCCCCTGCCGAGCTGCGCCGAATCCTCTTAAGGAGTAACGATGACCAACGGCCCAGCCACTCGTAAAAACTCCATACGAATTCCCTGGCGAGGTGTATGCAGAACGGGGTTTATATGCGCGAACGTGTCGCTGGCATCCTGTACGAATTAAGGGCCGTGAGATCTCGCTATCTGTAGACCGGGGAAGGGTTGGAAGAAGATGAGGAATGGAGTGCAGCTCTAGAAACAGGGTGGAGGGAATAGAACAGGACTCGTCGAGAACACTGACCAGTCCTCCTATCTTGAGAATCTTTGGCGCCACCTAGGTGGTAGAAAAACATAACTGACTAGACCAGAGACTCGAGGATATTTAAATTTGAAGTGGGCTGAGCAAGGAATAGTTCAACACTGGGCTGTGTCAAGGGCTTCTCCAATTTGCCACGATGAATTCGAGGGGCAAACGAGATGATCGTATTCGTGCAAGAGTCGCGCAGGATTATCAAGTTTTAATAAAAATTGATACGAGGGTAGTTGTAACACGAACGGGACGAGTGACTCCTAGCGGGGCGCCGCTGCCCGTGAATCTGATAATGGCAAGAAGGTATATCGCCGCACCGAGGAGCTATCATTCGTGTTCTCGCTGCGTCCGCTCGCATCCTGCGGCTGATACATGAAGTGTCCTGCGCGCAGGTGTCGCCGGACAAATACGCCCGGTCCAGCTATCTCTCACGGCATCTACGACATCGAGATATCGTGCTGGTCCCTTTCTTTTTCGATGTTTCAAATAAGGGATCTATTTGTACCCGAGGCATGGTCGCAATAAGCTCTTCGTTTCCTGTCGTTTTACGGGGATGTTTGAGAAGTTGCTCGTGAGAAGGCAGTTGGTTCTTTCAATTCTCTAACTTTACTTCTGTAACTTCTCGATCTTCTACCGAACAATTACCACGGGCTTCACGATACCTATCGTCCACCCCCTCGTCGATTCATTTCCACCGATCCTTCCTTCGGCTCTAGCTTAAAAATCGATCGCCCAACGATCCTTTCCCGAGGTACCAAAGGGAAAACACCGCTCGATGACCCGACAACCGATAAACCCAGCACAGAAGACCAACCGTTATTACACCCCAGGAATGCGGTGTCTCGGGTGTATCTTCGGAATCGGTGCTTAAACTCCGCTACCCAGCGGCGTCTGTCTCTTCTTTACGTCCTCTAATCAGTCCCCTCGCGGGGGACTCAGTGATTAGACCGCGGCTGAGATAAGAGGAACCGTCCATCGAAGATCGCCCGTTATCCGGCCTGGGATCTACGGCCGCGTCCCCATGGAATTTCCCCCTGGAATTGGGGGCCCCAGGAACAGCCCGGCTCGTCTGGGACATAAATATGATAGAGTCATGACCTGGACCCAGGGATGCACGCACGGTAGACACGGCGAGCGGCCGCGGTGCGTTGCACGGTAACATAATACGCGTGCACAGCCTCTCTCGCACTTCTGGGACATGCATCATCGGTAGCCGTCCCGGTGTCGCAGTATTTCTCGGCCCCTTTCTTAGATCGTAACACGGTGGAGGCACCGAGTTATGTCCCAGGGCCTCGTTATCGTTGCGCCAGCCGATCTCTGGGGGTGGTTGCTTGCGTTCTGATTAATGCAGCACTCTTTGGTACCGTTGCCTGTTCGCTCCTTCCTCTATCGAGTGCCCGTCACCACCGTGCTTGTATTTTCAGTTAACTTCGCGGGGAACTGTGATTTGGGGACGATCGAATCGATGGTTCAAGGTTTGGGGGTGAGTTTCGTGATTTGTACATGGAAATTTTTGTTATTCATCGCTCAGAGGTTGGATCTCGGTGCTAGGTTACTAATCGATAGTAGAACACTCTTCGAAGCCGCTGACCAAACACGTTCTCAGAGAAAACCTGACGAAGAGAACGGAGATGCAGCCGAAAATCTGGATTGGGCGAACGGGCGGTCTCAAAACAGGTCACATCTATTTTCGTGAGAATGTTTCGGGCAGACTGGTCGTGGCTACTCGTGCTCGTCCTTTTTCGAGCAAGGATTCTCGCGCGTACGACGCGAGCAGGGGGTTCCAGCGGGTCCCGGAGTCCGCGCGGCGCATCTTAATTATGAGGGCTAAATTATGAGCGAGCTCCCGGCGCTGAAATATTTGTGTGTTCGCCGGCCGAGGGTTATGGCTCAATTACCACTCGCTATTTCCTTTGCGAGCCGTTGATTTAAGGCGACCACTTCCTGCGCCCGAAAGGACGTCCTTTCGTGATCGTTTCGCCCCTGCGAAAGCCGCGAGAAACTCGCTCGATCCACGCCTTTAACGAGTCTACCACCGTTTGATCTTTCTCGATCCATGAAACCCAACCACGTCGAACCCTTTGCCACCGCTCGTCCTCCTCTTCTTTTCCTCTATCTTTGAATCGTTCGCCCGCTAATCCAGACAACGAGGCGTCCCCTATCCCCTTTCAAAGCTTCTAACGATTGTCTAGCGTGCCTTTGGCGGCACGGCAGGTTTATTCCCGGAGATGATTCTAACGGGACTGGTCAAAGGATCTCGGAGGTGTCGCCAGAAATGACGAAACGTTACGTGAAACGATCCCGCGGATCAGATAAAGGGTAATTGTAAACCTTCGAGCGGTGGCCTTCGCGTGAGTTCATCATCCAGGGATTGAGACGTTAAGCGGAGATCGCGATCGAAATTTAACGCGATCAGATAAGGGCTAATTATCCCTCGACTTCGGGAGCACGGTCGCATCGGGAGGAAATCGTAAAACTTAGGAGCTCGGTGTCGAGCTGCACGCACCTAGTATCGCGATCTAAACGCAGACATCGCGTAATGTTCAACTTGTTGCTGGTAGATAGCATCGTACAAGCGGAAAATTGTATGATCGCGAAGAGATTCGTGTTGTTAATCGATAATGATGTCACGTGTGTCCGATACCTGTACGAAGACAATTTTGTAATTGGAATCATTACCATTACATTGGAATAATCACGTTCTCACTAATGATCGCAGAAGATTCAATGCAACGTTTCGATTAATCTCGAAACAGCAGTTTCCCGAGAATTCCCGAATGCTACCAGCTGTGCCAAGCTGGATGACCCAGGGAAGAGAGGAAGGCCGCCGGGGAGTTTCATTCAGCTAATTAGAGCCCGCAGGAAGACAATGTCTGCAGATGAAATCATGAAAGCTAAATTCAGTCATCGGAGCGGCGGCGAGCACGCATCCTTATCCTTCGAGACGTTTACAGCGATATATACTTTACGACTAATATCCGAGCGCAACGAGACATCGTGCGCACCACCATGTAACGGAGTGTGCGCTTCTAGACGCCGCGGAATCGCGCGAGGGCGTCCTGCCAGCACACACGCCATGCCCACGATGCATGACCACTGCCACCGGCTGGATAGCCAGCCTCCACAAACTCCAGGAAGTCGAGAGCAAGCCCCCGATCCTTTCCCTCCAAGCTTTTTCGCCTGTAATTATGAACGCGTCCACCTCTGCGCGAGTTTCTTCTGACAGTTGCGATTTTCACAGGTCTCCAGCCAGGGTCAGTTGTTTGGGGATTCGGCGGGCAAAAGGATTCGGAAAAACTGAGGATTCGATGCTGAAATTATTCCTCCCACGATTTTTCAATCAATATTTACCTTTGATTTTAAGGGGGTATACCCGTTTGAACCCTCGGAAAATGTGTACATTTTGTGGATTTTTTTCACAAGTCAACGGATTGATGCAACGGATTTCCCCTTAAGGGAAATTAGTGATCAAATACCCCAATTGTGGAGGGTAGTCTACTTGGATTAGAGGAGCCGGGAGATTCTAATGGTAAAGTTTTAAAGAAAGGATTCAAGTTACAGTGTCTGTGGAATTCTGAGGAGACTGGCTTACCAAGGAGGATAAAACGAAAGGGAGCGACATTAAGTTATCCGAGTGCTGAGGAAACAGAGCCATAGGCGACCAACGAGTAGCGAGATACTCCACCGAACCGGTTCAAACTTATCGCTGGTTCTACATGGAATAAGTGAATTTTATGCGCTCGTATATCTTTCGCGCTGAAAATATGATGACGTTCCAGAAACTATAACTTATTCACAGAATACAACGGCATTAAAGTCTTTATAGTTACGCTTCCAAGCCACCTTTGCTCTCGCCTATCGAGACTGGAGACAATATTTCCCCGCGCGAAACGGAATTAAATTTCAAAAACTGCGGAGGCTAAATACCGACCCACTTCCTCCTAGCTCGTAATAATCAGTTCCCCGTAATTGTCGGCGCTAATTGTACGTTGCCTGACAATTTCGCGGGAGTTGGGAATCGTGCAAATCGCAAAATGCACGGTTGGAAATTCGTGCAGATCCTCGTTCAATTTCATACGTTCGCCGTGTGCAAAGAGCCACGCGATAAATTATGCGTGTCCAGCGTCCCACGTGGCGCTGGTACGAGTTTGCTCGATAAATAATGAGTGGCGGGTTCGCGGCTCTTCGTCCCTCGTTCCCGAAAACCCATCCAAGGTAAGAGACGAAGGGTTGCCTGGCGATGATTTCGACTACCAATAGCGAAAATAAACCTGCAGGAACGTGTGTTCCAGCAAATCCGACCTGACGTACCCTTCGGTACTCGGAATCGTTGGTAAATTTAACGACCCCTCTGTTCTTCTCGCGCAACCGTGTCGCCGGATATGCAACTCCGTCGCCTGTGCACGTCACGTTCGGTTCGAACGGAGGCTACAGTTCTTCAGAGGTTTTTGGCAGGGTTCAGGGATTGGTTGATCAATCTGAGAGCACGTTGCCTTATCGGTGAGTTATCGATTAATAGAAAAATGCTAATGGGTAAGAAGCGTGGACGCATCGAGTGCTCTTACGAACAGGAATTGAAGTATCAAGTGAATGAATATCACTTACCAACGATTTCCCCGCGAATAACTGAACTCTGAATCAGCTTTCAGTTTCGCCGGGAAAGCAGTTTCTCGACTCTGAAATTGTCTTGTTTACTGTTCGAATTATCGGAGCTATCAGTGCAACGTTAAAGAAACCAACAAACCTTCATCATCGATCGATCAAGGAAGTGGCCATCCAACCTCGACTAAACTCGATTCACGAGAAATCTGCTGTAAAATCCGGAACACTCAGGGAAGAAATACTACCTGCGTATTATCTAATATCAATTTCCCTGAAAATAAAAACACGAAAGATTCCCCACCCCGATCCTTAACACATCGATCAGTCATCCTTCCTCCCAACCTCAACACCTAGCCAAACAAACTGCTGTTCACGCATAAAGCCAAAAGGATACCCCGAAAGTGACTTAACCCTTCACCCCATTAATTATCCCCCGCGCTGAACCCGATACGGGCCAACTGGCCGCCGCCCACGTAACGAATCTGCATCGTTTACGGGCGAATTTGCCCCGGCGTGGGCAAGAAATTCCGAAAGGTCCCCGAAGCGAGACGGGGGCCCCTGGAATTAATTACCAGCCGGCATTGAACTTCCCTGGGCGCGCGCGTACAGCCATCATCCTCGAGCGTCTCCTCTCGAGCATCCAACAAAAGCGTCCGCGCGCGCGCGCGCGCTCGCGGATCTTGTAGCGGGTAGTTCATTAGTCGCATTAGAGCAATTTATCAGCGATCAGGGGGCTGGACACGCTTCGATTATCCAGACGGTGCTCATATTAACGGCGATGCCAGCTTTGAACCGACGTACGTAGAGGAAAGAGAGAGAAAGAGAGGTGGGGGGAGGGGCAGACGACGACGAGAAGAAACAAGGCGAGTTGGAAAGAAACGGAACAATCCAGGAAGCTCTTCACAGCGCCGTGCAGCGATCTCTTTACGCGCAAGCAATTTTTACGACGAAGCCACCGGGCCGGGCCGAGCTAACACGCGAGGTGACGAGGTACTTTCGACGTTATGCGCTCCCAGCGAGATGCGCGTTAATATTTCGCCTGGAAAGCGGCTCGTTAAGACTCGTCGAACACCGTCCACCGACCGAAAACGGATAAACCTGGGAGAAGGCACCTGTGCTATGCGGCCGATGCTCCCCCTCGCCCTTCTTCCTTAATTACATCCTGCTCGATGTCAAAATATCAAGATCTGGTCACCGGGCGGATAGGGAGGCACTCTTTGTTACCTCCTTTTTTACCGAAACTGGAGGACTCGAGGCTGATAAGGGGAGATAGCGTGGAAAGCGAGACTGTGTTCGGTAGATGGTCTCGATTCGCCAGGGTATTTTGGGCGAATGGTTGCCCGATGTGTAGAGGCCTGATGGTGGTTTGTTCGGAGGTATGTCGAATTCTGCGAAGGTGGAAGGAGCCAGTACGTACCGAGGTGGAGAGAAGCATTGCAAGGGGAAGTGTCTGGGTTGGGTAAGAGTGGTACCACCTTTAAAGCAATGGTACTAATGGCAACCACTTTCTTGTCACAAGCAGATACTCCCTTAAATTTCAAGAAATACAACCTCTCCACCCAGAGTCCAGCCTACAAGCAGTACCATTCGATTCCTCGATGTCTCCCTCTGATCCCCTCACGAATGCAAATCACTGTTTAGCCAGCATGCGCCACCGAGCTCAAGTCGGACGTATCTTTCCTCGAGTATCCCATCGAGGCGCGACTTTCCGCGTCCAGGCATCAACCCCCATCATTGTCAACACCGTCCCGCGGCGACCCGTTGATCCGGTAACCCGATACTAGAAAGCCTGAATGCCTGAGCGCCTCGCCAAGTCCGATCAATCGGCTGGAGCAGCGCACGAGGCGTTGGAAAAGCGGACTTCCAAGGCTGCTGCTGGAAATAATTCCTTCCGATGGAGCCGCGGCTGTTGCGAAAGGGTGTCACGCGCGTAAAGCCGCGGGTTCACTGGACGGACACGCGAACGCGCTGCCTAATAACAGCGGCGAGACCACGGCGACAACTACACGTTGGCTACGCGGCCAACGGCGAGATCGCACATGCGAGCCAGCCAGATAAGGGGCAGGGTAAAGAGAGAAAGAGAGAAAGAAAGAGAGAGTTTCGGGCCCCGAACGACGGGGACGGTTGTCGTGACGGGATGTCCGCGCTATATTCCATCTTGGCTGTCACTCTTGTATGACGGCGTATGCAGTCCGCGCGGACCATGGTGTCTGCACGCGCGACTTCCACGAGGAAGCGTGCTGCGCGTCCATGGGACTCGCGTGCAAGGGCTGCTCGACGTGTGAACACGACTCCACCACGCCTTCTGCCTCCTCCAGATATGTATACTACCTTCGACCGCACTCTGACGCTCTCTGGCTACGCTGCACCTCCAGCTCGTGAAATAGGGGCTTAATGGATCGACGATTATTGAGACGGTGTGTACTCGATTCGTGAGAGTGCAGTTGGAGTGTCTTGTCTGTAAGGCTTTCATTTTGGCTGTTATCGAGGTACAGGTCACCGAACCAACGCTGAAAAGTCGAATGCCGTTGGTTGATACTGGTGTAATAGCGTTATCAGAAGGCCGGTGCATGGATCCAGGGGTGATTCGGAGCGGCGAGCAGCTCGGTGCAGTCGCGTAATCGGTGTCCGCGACATTTGCATCTCAGGCACGAAACAACGAGTGAACCTGGTCCGTGCGTGTGCAAAAAGCTCCGTAGAGCTCGTCTTACACAATCGCATCAACGGGAAATCTACGTTCTCAAATTTCAAGGCTTAATTTACGGGTGACGCGCGAGTAAATCACCGAGAATCGCGGCGACGAATTTATTCCTTTATTCCTAGCGGATATCGCGTATCGCCGACACACTATCCGCCACGAATAGAGTTCCTGCTTGGACGAATCAATGCGCTTCGATTTGGCAATCTGGTTAAGACGTTCGGGGAGCAGTCGAAGATATCGGTGACCGCGGGCTTCGTCGGAATTAAGTTGACATTTCCTTGATTTAGTTGGGTGTCGTTCAATTTTTAATACCTCGTACGATTAAAGCATTCAAGTGTCCGGTACGGGACTTCCCCCGCGAACTCTAATCTCATCTCTGTCGCAGGGTGTCTCCTCCGACGCGATAAAGCCAGCCCCTTATCTCGTAGGATCTCGACCGTGGCTTCAGAGATCGGCTGGCGCGATTTTCGAGGCATACCACCGCGTCCACGAGCGAGCAGAAGCGCGTAAAGAAGGAAAGGAAACGGTAGAGCAGAAAGACAAGCCCCCGCTGGGTGCTGGACTCCTGAAATTGCGAGAAACTTCGCAACCAACGGCACGTAAAGATGAAAAAAGTCATCGGAAGATCACCCCTCCCTTAAATCCTTGAATTAGGAACACTTAGATCCTAGAGCACCTCGCCGGTGTTTCTGCGAACATCCTTCCTTCGAATAAACTCCACTCCAATTCCCCTCGCGTTTATCAGACCGCTAATTAAAAAGGAAAAGGGAGAAGAAGAAATTCATCGTGGCCGCAGGAGGTCAAGAGGTGACAAGAAAAAAAGACGGAGTGGGGAGTACCGAAGGGAAAGGCAAGTGCACCGAGGACATCCGGGGATGACGTCCGGCCGCTGCACGTGTATATATCGTCCCGTCGCTCGTGAAATGTAGATCGACGGTGATTTACTTATCAAGAATCGACGCTTCGCCGGAGGTAAATGGTCGAGTCGTGACCATTAGTCCACGAAGCTGGGCCTCCGCTCCGTACCAGCTCTGTGTGTGCGAATCGCCCAGCGAGGGAGTACGCTAATATCCGCGCCGTGTGAGGCCCTCCACGGCCGCAACACGATGTTCCTGTCCCTCTGCTAACGTCCTTCGATATTCTCCGGATATTCCACCCATCAACCATTAAATTATTTCGCACCGCGACCCGGTCAGGGACGATCCAAGGGGCGTAAGTTGCGATCTTGGCTCGTTTTAATCTAGATCAGTCGAACTCGTAGAGATCTGTAGCCCTGCTGGAGAAGCCTTCTTCGTTCTCGTTTCTTTAAGAATGACACGCAGATAGATACCTTTGTGGAGGCATGATCGACAGTCGCCTTTGATGGCGAACAAAGGCTCCTAGCGATTTTCAGTCGAAAATATTGCGTCCGTGGCGACAGTCAGAATCACGTACGCGTATTTATTGCGACCGAGTCTCTATGCTCGGCTGGGATTAGTGTCTCGAGGCGACGCGAAATATGGCAAGACAGGTGATTTCCTCGTATATTCCCGCCCGTCGGGGGCGCAATTGTTTCTCGGAATGGAAATCACCGGGCGAAACGTGAGAGAATTCCTCTTAAGCTGTGCCAAGTGCACGCGCGCCTATGGGAATATTTCGCCTGTTAAAGGAGCCGCTGGAATTTCCGAGACACTGCCACACTCGGGCCGAGCAAATTCTACTCTTTCCAGGCCCGCCGGAAATCGGCACGTTGCACAACTTCCTGCGGATTGTTTATCGACGATGTCTGCGGGGGAAAGTTGATTAATTGGGGAGTGGTTCGTGTAGGAACGCGAGGAGAACTCTTGCTCGTCACGGGGAACACAGCTGGGCCGATGGACGCGTGTTTTACTGTTTTCCTGCTTGTACGGAACCTGGAAATTCTTTCAATATTGTAATACTTCGTATCTGAGTATGTACTTCGAAGTCATTATTTTCTGATTAACAAATGGCAAGTCGAGTGTAATTAACTCGACAGACTTGACGTCCTACAGTTATCTAACTCCATGTTGCTTCTTCACTCGCAACTCTGATCTTCGTCAGAGATCGCAATCTCTCATTTCTGAAATATTATAGGTACCTCTACTTCTAAATATAGCTTCCAACAATTAAAGCACAACCCTGCAGGCTACTCCAAAGCTCAAATCCCTCTTTTGATTTAACAACACACCTACACCCCCCGAGAACGTTTCTCCTAATCGACTCACGTTCTTGCAACGTTCTTCGTTTTTTTACGTCAAGCCGATTCGACGTGCAGAAACGATCCCGTATCGCATTGTTTTTCGTGGCGGCAGCGCGACGATAATTTTTTGTTATTCCGGCCGGCGCAGCGAGGCAATTTATTGTCAATCGCGTGCACGAAGATATACCGGGCCCTTATCGCCGCGAAAGAAGGCTCGGGAGGTCTCGCGATGGCAGTTGCGCAAACTGTGTCCACGCGTTTGAAACGGCGCGAGCAAATCCTGAAATCGCGTCTTCGAATTGGCTCCCGGAATTACAAGAAATTGCTTCGCGCTTGACTTGCTGCCGTGACGAGCACAGAGCCGACTATTCTCGGCGAGGTTGTAACGAGCAGGCCACGGTTGCGTGGGACTGCTCGTAATTGAAATCGTGCGACATGTTGCGGAAACGCGGAGTAACGTAATTTCGATGAAAACAGGGCTGATGGAGAGACGATGGTGGAAAGAACTATCAAAGAAGATTGCGAGTACTCCGATGACGTTGATGGCCGAACATTCCAGCAAGGATTGAGGAATGATCGTGAAAGATTACAGTGGATCTTAAGATTGCAAATAGAATTTCAATCTCCGGAGCTTGCAACGCGAGGAACGCAAGGGTCTGATTATTTGAACACTGTTTGATAGGACGGAATATCGATGCTCTCGGTCGAATTTGGCACGTCAATTATAGAAAAATGTCAGGTGGCGAATGCGGGACAAATTCTACATCCGCATTCGTCAAGGTTACATAATCGTTCCTGATTCTAGAGTAACTATGTAGACCTAACCGCAGAACTTCCTCGGGAAACATAGCTGATAAACACGAGAGACACTGCACTTTGCGGTTTCGCTTAATTGGTTTACCGGGGAGCATTATCAACTGGCCAGGGGAAGATTCATAGATATCAGTGCGGTTGCAGAAATCGAGTACAGTCGTTGGGGGAGATACAGCGAAATTGTGAATGAAACAAAGCGCTTTCGAGGGTGCAACAGACTACCATAGTTGGGAGTGTTAACCCTCAGCTGGTGGGAGAGTCTAACTAATCGACACTGTTTAGAAGTTGGCGCCTGAAAGGATCGAGCAGAGCACGTATTCATCCACTTGTTAAATTAGCTTCCCAGCCAACTACTTGATTCAGCCAAGGGTTAACCATCTTAATAAACGCGATGTCCATCTACTCACCGATAGTAGTCCTTCTTGCAGTAGATGTTGCCGTCCCTGCTGAAACAGGTGACCTCGCCGTCGAGGCCCTGACGGCAGTGCGAGCATTGAAGGCAGGCGGCGTGCCACCTCCTGTCGACGGCCTGCAGGTAGAACCTGTCGGATATCCGAAGGCCACATCCGGCGCAAACGACTCCGGGGACGTCCTCGGACTGTGCAGGCGGGGTGGGTGGTGGCTCTAGTTTCGGGATAGCGTGCAAGTGTTCCGTGGTCTGCTGTTCTTGCGAGTGGGTCTGGGGATGTAGATGGGAATGGTGATGGTGGTGGTGGTGGTGATGATGAGTCGTTTGGGGTGGCATGCTCAGGTCGCTAGGGTTCTCGAAGCTGCCGTTGTTATTATTATTGTTGTTGTTGGTCCTGTATTCCTGGCCACCTGATCGACATTTGAATGCTTGGTGAGCTGATGTGATGATATATCTAAAATCTGAATAATTGCAGTGTCTACTATTCAGGTGCGGAACAGATTATCCAAGATTACTGTACAAGTCTCCGATAAAAGAGAACTAAGAGACGCTGTTTAGAAACACAGTGTGGTACCAACCTCCGGGAGAGTCGTAGTCCCTGGAGTCGTAGGGGGTGGTGGAGCCGTCGTAACAGTTGTTGTTGGTGCCGCAGTGAGTCTGATGCAGGGGCGTATGATGGGGCCCGTGATGGTGGGCGGCAGGAGGGCTGCACGGCAAGGTGGTGGGTCGTGCAGCGTCGCCCATAGACGCGGGGAGGCAAGGACTTAGGTCCCTAGCCTGGTCCACTGCTCCGGGCACCCCCGCGCTACCGGGCCCCCCTTGACGCCCCACAGCCAAGCCGCTGCCACGCTCCTGCGAGCTGGCCGGCTGCTGGAACAAACACCAAGCCGAGCACTTTAGAAACTATTCCGCTGCAGAGATTCGGTCCGTGATCGCCAACGTTTTTGGGGGCAAACCGTTGCCCAACCTACTGTGCATTGATCATCGGTGATCAACTCTCGCGAGCCACTCTGGACAGCAATTGCATAATGCCGAAGGCTGGTGGCAAAAACTGCGGGCGGAATGAAACGGTTGCGGAGCAAAGTTCTACGGATTGCTGAGTAATCGCGCTGTTCGGTTTCAGTCGGTTTAAATCCACGTGCCTCCTTACGAGGATAGTTCAAAGTCACCGCACGTTCGCCTTTTTAAAGTAGAATGATCTGCTTTAATACGAGCACGCGGCGGCAACGTTCCAGTGCCCCGTGGGAAGGAGATTTAGAAAATGGAAGGAGGAGCGAGTATGATCGTTATATCGACACTTCGTCGTCATCGGATTACAGCATAATCCGTGTTTTTACCACTGATGATTATCTGCGGGCCACGGATTACTTCATGTTTTCGATTCTGGTAGACACATATATGGAAATTAGACGTAGGGTGACTTACGAATGTGTTCACCAAGGATTATCACGTTCGCTCGTGTAGGTTATGCGTGTACCTCTTCTCTGAAATTAGTAAGAACTGGCCACAGCCAGCGATATACGTGCACGTGAAACAGTTAATTGATCCTCAGCATCGTGCCTTAGCGTCAAGCGATTATCCAACAGGTCCCCCGTTTTGCAATACAATCTCTCGTCGCTGAACATTGAAGCTTCTCTGCTCCTCGTGGTCCAGCGCTAGTACCACCAGTTTGCAAGCACCCAGTACGATACATCCGTTCGAAAATCCTCACCCAATACCTCTGTACCCCGGAGTAGCGCGGCGGAACCGTGACTATGTTTTACGAAAACGACATCGTGAGAAATCAATGACCAAACACAGACAAACGCAGTGAAAGTACACTGGGGAATCGTCCAATTAAAGGTTCAAAGAGAAAGGAGCTCGAGCCGGTGAGCCGATGGGACAAAAGGCGCCAAAAAACGTCGCGTCAAGAGCTGCTCCCTGAAAACCAGTAACCACCGACGATACCTGAAAAAAGCTCATCGGTAAAAGTAACCGACGCGCCTGCCTAAGATGGCGAGGAGACACTTTCCACCGAAGGTAGACGCGAAGTGGACGCGAGGAGGGACTGTAAAGGACATCGTCGGAAGACGTCGCGTCGCCCCGGCCCGTCAGCCGACGCGAGCGGAATAGGCGAAATAGGACAACAGCCTGGGCACCGACGAAGGCGGAGGAAGGCGAAGGAAGGCGAAGGAAGACGGGGAGGTACGGTGTACCCCAAGTGACAGAGGATTACGGCACGGTTGACATCGGCAAAGGGCAAGGGGGCTAGAGAAAAGAGGAGAAAGATAAAGAGTGGCACGCTGACGGCGGTAGCTGGTCGCCTCTGATGGATGTCGTGAGCCGGTGTGCGCATGCGCGCGACCCTATAAGGCGCCCACAGCCGACCAATCCGAGTCGCCGCCGTGTTTCAACTGTCAACGCGGCCGCGCTGCGCCGCAGACATAAATTACGTGTGGCGAGCTGTGCCCTGGGTCCTCTCTTTCCCGTCCTTCTCCTTCCGCCTACCCTTTTTTTCCTCTCTTCCTCTTTCCCTCCCGCTTTCTACCCCTTCCCTCCACTCCCTCCCCGACCACCCTTTCTTCCCCATTTCCTTCTCGCTCCCTCGGTACTTCTCCTCCGTTCTCCCGCGGAAAACCAATGCCGCGGTTTACGACACCAGATACCGGTATTTATACCGCGCCTCGGTGCAAGCGGCGCGTTTGTGATCGAGCCTACCCAAGGGTGGCTTCACTTCTGCCGGTCAGACGTCCCGAAGATCGTTCGGGCCGGCGCTGACGAATTCGAGCTCGGATTCCGGCAGCGGCGCGGAATTAATTGCTCCTTCGGCCACGGCGTCGCGGTCGTGTGGCGAACCCGGGGGATTCCCTGGACGCTTCGCGCGGCTAGGGAATACTGAGCCCTCGTCCAATTATGGCGACTAATGGTGATTTATATTCGGGAGACCCTTGTTACACCTACTTAAGTCGATTTTCTTTATGACTTTACGAGTCAATGCAACGTTCCAAAGCTGAATAAGTAGCTTATTATTTCACCCCTTTGATCGCCCCTCCCTGTATAAACGAGATACAGTGATGACGATCCCTCGTGAAATTCGCATTCCATTTGCAACATGCCTACTCCTTTTTATCGATTCACCCGAGGACGAGTGGCTCGCAGAAGGACGCGCATCGAGCATAAAGAGATCGATCGGATAAAACAAGTGGCGGCAAGGGAGAGCCCGATAGAAACCGCTGACTTTGTTCGTTGCGAAGCTAATTTTCACCGCGCAACGTAACGGTTACGTGGATGGACGGCTGTTGTTTCTTATGTAATAAACCGGGTCGCTGAAAGAATCCTAGGAACGCGAGTTTCCAAGATAGCAACGTATCGGCGACTCTGCGCGTTTCCATCCAAGATCATTGATTAAGCTCCGAATGGAACTTTGATTGGGCGACTTTCTTGCGCCGCGTTTTATTCAGGGCACCCCGGGCAGGTGAACTCGATTCTACGGACAAATATGTTATTTTTTCCAACCGGTTGACGAGATCTAAGATTCACTAACTGGCACAAAACTGACTACCTCGGGCGATGACGAAGGACACTGGTTGCGGTATCGGAGCTCTACTCGTTTCTTTCCAAGATATCGATGTAATGCCTACTACTTATCGTCTATGGATATCGCGCTTGAGAAGATCACTCGCGAGTCAACGTATCGTGATCGAACGTTATTAATAGCCTGTCAACGTTAATTCAGTAATTTAGTAATTAAGCAATATTCCAGTCCCGATGAATCGCGCGAGGAGTCGACGCCAGATTCGTTTATTGTTCCGAGTTTAATGTCATTATTAAGCACCGCGAATTACCCGAACAATGCGCGCTTTTTCCAGCAGTCAGGCGCGTTTCTTAACACTCCATTGTGTCAAGTTGCGCTTACGAAGAAGCGGTGCTGGAGGATGTTCCTTGGGAGCTGAGACAGAGGCGCATACTCGGACGCTTTTCTTTCGACGTGTTTCAATGAGATTTCCCAACCTTTCCTCTCGTATCAGGCATCAACGGTAGAATCGCCAACAACGCATGCAAATAGGGATACATATATTCCTTACATCGTCGCGCCGCTGGAAATCGTGCCTCTATTTTTCCATTCGCGTGCGCGTTTCTCACGAGCGTTTTTTTGCCATCCCCCCGTTTCGAAGCACGAATACGCAAACTGCGTAGTATTATTCCCTATGCGAGAATTTCACGAATGAACAGCGTAATCCTTATGCGGATAAAGAGTTGCCCTCTCCGTAGAGTGAATGCTCCATTACTTCTGCGTGGTTCACGCGAATTCTGATGATTAGAATGTTTACGATACTGAAGCTGACGACAGTGCACGACTGCTTCGCAATTTAAGCGGTAGTAAAATTCTCATAACTCGCGTGTTCCAAGTTACACGACGCGGGGACAGAAAAACATTCGCGCAAGAATTTTCTTTATGAAGCTCCCGGACCGTGGAGCATCCATGTGGAATAACTGCAGCAACTTTGAGCGCGAGAGATTAGCTTTTCAATTTCTATTACCACTGAAAATATCGATGAAGTAATCGCAGACACTTAGGAGGGCCGCGAAGTTCCCGCGAACGGTAGCGCCCTGTCCAGCCGGGCGAGCTCCATTTCCAGAATTGTGCCGCGGTTTCGTAAGCGTTAGAGCCGCGGACTGGACGACGGATCGAGTACGCCCATCCTATAAATTTCCCACGAAACGACCGGTCGATCGATCTTCGCTAGCCGGCGAGAGATCCTTATCCATCTGCCGAGAGTGGACCCGCAAGGAGGCCCTGGGCTCCGGCGCGGACTGCAAAACGGACTTTCACCGCGAGCGAACTTGCACAAGACTCCGCCTTTTTCATTTTCACGAAACGTGAAGTAAATAACGAACGAGCGCGGAATCCGCCTCGCGGGATGCCGGCACGAAAAGCCGTAGAATGCCGACAGAAATGTCGCCGGACAGCCGGAGCCGCGGCGCGACTCGTCGATTGTGCTCCCCCTCCGACAGTGGTCGAAACCGTTTCGAGATATCGACCGCCAATTGCAACCGTACGTTACACATACCTCCTTCCCGTTTCTGCTTCGCTCGTCGTATGCGCACGAACATGTTGACCGACCGCGGCATGCGATAACAGTAATGATTTAGTAAGTTCGCGGCGTGACTTTGGGATTGATAAGGAATCGGAGATTCATTTTTGCGCTGGCTGCTGTCCGGGAGGGTTTTCGTGCAACGTTTACCGCGATACCCCGTGGCGAGATGTGGGCTTTCGATGGAGGGATACGAGAAGATAAAAATGTTGGTATCGATCGAGGAGTATTAGAAATTGAAGAGTATTGAAAAAGGAATGGGAAATAGGGGAGCGGAGATGCAAGGGAGTTGAACGATTCAAGTTGGAAATATTTCTGAGGAAAAGCAGCGAAGGGAGACCGGGCAGTCGTGTTTCTCCTTTTTCCGCGGTCTGCGTGCAAGACCACCGATCCCGCCCACGCAAAGAGATCGATCCCATCCGCAGATCCACGCGAGAGACCGTGGCAGCGACAATTCCTCGAAATATCTTCTAAACCATATCTAATGAAATTTATTTCACGGTGCCTTATCGCGGCAGCGAGGAAAACCGCCACGCAACAAAGTCTTGGCTCGGCTCCGCGGCTTTTTCTCAGCGCGGCGGCAGCTTTTTCCCTTCTTTTCGCGGCCAAGGAATCGAGGTAATTGGAGCGCGATTCTTTTTGTCCAGCCCCGAGATCTCTTATGATTTATGAGAATCCATGGTCGCATGAATCGTGCAACGAGCATCGCCGGCGACGAGAATTTTTCCGAGAACGGCTCTCACCGTCCGCTGGAAAACGTCGACGCCGGCCTGTTATCACCGTCCCTGGTGATTTAACGATGGGAAAACCGCTCGTATCGATCCGGCCACCCTGGGAAGGCTCGACGGGCAAGTCTGTTTCGATGGGGGAAAGTTTCAAGGACTTGCCAAGTGATCGAAGGAAAACGTTCAAACGTATTTTCAACAACGAATGGAAAAACAGGCGAGAAATTCTGCGTTGCTTCTCGGATATTATATTGTCGTTGTGGCGAGAAGCTTCTAAAAGTTTTTACAAGTGCTTCTAGCTCACAGCCTCGTTTAATTTTCATATACTAGCACTGTCCCCAAATTCAAGCAAAAGCCCACGATTAAACACCGGGGTGGAGAATAGTCGCGTGAAACCACTCCACGTTCCATCGTTCCTCGACAAACAGCCAGCAGCGACAAGAGCTTTCTCGATTCTATAAACACGCGCGTCTCTCCGACGTGTCGGCGCGTATCAGCTTCCCTTGGCCGGCCATGATAGTGATAACAATAAACAGCCTCGTCCACTCTGGCGTACGAGTGGCTCGAGGCTATGGTTTCTCGCTTAAAACGTGTGGGCGGCGGTTAACACCGCAGAGGACCGATAAACCGCCTCGCTATCTGCACTTCTCCGCGCCGACCGGCTACCAACACGCCGGGATTGAGCCGCGAAGCGGACAAAAATATTGGGCCTTAGCTACTCGTGGCTACTGTGCCATCTCCGTTTATTCGGCCACGGTAGCAGGAATGTAAAAAAAAGAGGGGGGGAAACGTGGATCCACGACGAAAGGAGTTGGTCGGCGAATATGTATGCACTTATAAATTCAACCCCCTTGAACCAGAACCCGCGTGGCCTTTGCGCATCGAGTATTGGAGGATTCGATGACTGGTGGAGTGGCTGGGGGTGGTTTCGTTGAATTCACTCGAGGGAGGATGGATTTTTCCAATGTTGCGCTGAGAAGTGCCTCCTCTGATTTCGTAGCTCCAACTTTTTTAACGATTTAGTGGAAATATTGGTGAATTTGTTTGAGTCTGGTTCTTGAATGGGTATTGAGGTAGTTTTTGACATCGTTTGATGTGGATTTGTGGCGTTTTTTTTTTTTGAGGGGGGGAAGAATCAGACGTTGATTATCGATCACCAAAGCAGAGAGTACAATTTGAAATATTTAAACGAGAGATCCACGATCCAATGTTTCTGTGACTCGAACACAATTCGACTATCGATCGCTTACACCGTGCTCATGAATATTAATTTCTGTTAAAACTGGCGAGCCTTTTGCGCGCTTCTATGCCTGATTGCGAAACCCACGTTTTGCGAGTTCGATGAGTCAGCGAAGCCCAGAACCGACTCGCGTTCCCGCTTCGAATCGCACTGATAATTTTTCGCTTCTCGATTCTGCGTGCTCGAATCTATCGAACCAGTATCAACGACAAGAATCGAGGAAGAATGGGTGGATTCAAACGAGACAGGACACATTCGATGGTAAGCGAAGCTAAGACCTCGTATATTAAATTGAATCTTTCTGTCCTTGCGATGCATCCGGTGCATTATTGCACAATTCTTAGAATCGAGACGCAACGAAGGGAAGTGATGTGATTTGATTGCTTCGGTATATGAGAAACGTGACTGCAATCGAGAAATCACGAATTTCGATGATCTGTCGTTTTCTTTCAGCGAACTGAGTCAATTGCGTAAGACCTACCGCTTCCTATAAGATATTAATGAACCACACTAACGATATTACTTAACGATAACGAATTCCAAAATAATAAACTTCGGTCAAAATTATTCTCCACTGTAAAGACTTTGTCCGGGTCTGTAGAAAGTAAGCAACTTATTAAAAAATTTACAGTTGGTTAAGAGTGCTCGAAGTTTTGACAAGAGATGAATCACGCGATGGAGTGTTCGTGCGATGTGAATCACTGACTCAACATGGTCGAAATGGAAACGTGTATCGAGCAGTTGACGCGAGTCACCAGAAAATGATTATTTAAATGCTGAGAGCAACGAGATGAAATGACACAAAGCGGCGTATACCGAGCAGGCCAAGAATCACGACCCGACCCCGAGATATTGCTTTCCCTCCTTCGACGTCCACTTTGCGTGTCGCGAAAATTCAGACCGCATCTCTGTTGCCAACCATTCCGATTCACCTATATATTAATCACGCCCGAATCTCCTAATCAAACTGCTGAAAGAATGAGTGAACGCTACTGACAGCTAAGCATGACGAGCTCCAAGATTTCTCAAAAGTACTTCCACGCGACAGAAACACTTTGTATATGACAAGATGACGATATAACCACTGCAACTTTCAACAGCTTCGAAAGATGTTTTTCAATAATTCAAAGAAACTATCGCAAAATCTTTAGCGATTAAACGACGGTTTAGCTCTGCATATGTAACTCGAGTACACATTGGGAGTATCACTTGGAGACTAAACAGTTTCTCTTAACTGGCTGCATCTTGCTAAGTAAACTGCAGGAGGTGTGAATGAGCGATAGAAACTAATCACTTTTATTCCATTACCATCAAAAATCAATACAAAAATGCGGTTCCACTATTCGTCCAATAGAAACTACATAAGACGAATTACACTTACGCCCAAATCGACCGCGATTTTCATTAAGTCAACGACAAGAATTTCGAAGTCGATTTTCTCGAGAACGAAGCGCAATATCAAAAAATTGTATTCCTCTTTCTCAACTTATTTACTTGTTATAAGTCGAAAAGAAACAGTAACCTTTTTCCATATCGCGCTTCATTTTCCAGAGAATCGACTTTAAAATTCTGCACGTTGCGTCCAGTGGCAACGTACCTTAACGAAGGAAAACGTACCTTAATGAAAATCACGGGCATTGCAGGTGATTTGGGCGAAGGTGGAATTCACCCATAGAAAGAAGACACCTTCAGGTACCTACTCCGTCACGTCTGACCATAAACCTACATATATCCCTAACAAGCAGACCTCTCTGGCACATTCTCCTCCAACCTCTGGCGACAACACAATATCGAAAGAGTAGCGATATTACTATCAATCTTCTACAGTCGCGAGTAATTTTTCATATTTAAGAATCTTGCGGAGAAGAAGTTGCCATTGACAGCGCACAGTAGAAGCATAGGAAATGGGATCGTGGCGAGCGTTCGCATCGAATGTTCGTGACAGACGCAGGTGGATTAGATCATGAAGAATGAGGATTCTGGTGCGGGTTTTGACGTGTTATTAAAACGCGGGAATGGTTTGAACGGCGAGTCGCGATGCCCGCCGCGGCGTCGGCGGACATATCTCTGGCCAGCCGGCTAATAAATTACGCTCGCACAAACGGACCACTATCACCAGCAGACACGTTCGTGCCACGATGCCCTTATCTCATCGAAGTTACAATAATCACACTCTCTTCGGCCGGCTGAGCCCCGGCTCCACGCTGACGCACGCGTCCAACATCGCGCGCAATGGAGAAAGATCAAGAGCGTCATGAGACTAAACGACGTCCAATAAGATGCAGGATATCGGTGATACTCTTCGCATGCCTCCGCAGAGGTGCCAAGAAAATTTTGGCTTCCAAGATTCTGCTGAATTTTCGCTAAGACCGATTGGAGATTTGAAAAGTTGTTGGAGTACTCGAAGCTCGTTTTGAGACTGATTATTAGATAGAAGCTTAGGTGGAAGGAAAAAGTTCTACATTCACTATTTTGAATTTTCAATGAACCCAAGGAACTGCCCCTCGTTCTTCCCTTCGGAATCCTCCTCGAGGAGAACAACATCCTCGTAACTCATCCTCGCGAGTACCTCCAACTGGCTAAATAAACCGGCGAAGAATGCTCGAAAAATTCCATCTCTGCTGGCCATAATTCACAAGCAAACTGTCCCGGAGTCTGTCACTTATTTTCGTGTTTGCCACGACCGCGGCTCCGAGCACCGCCGAACGAGACATAGGAAAATCTGCTTGCGCAAGCGTCCGCGAGAAAATCGGTCTTCTCTCGGTGGCATCCAGTTAGGCATTGTAGCGCAGTCGAAAATCCGTTTCCCCTCGTTCCACCCAGCGTTTCGTACGATAAAATAATCGCTCGTCGAAGGAGATTAGGACGTTCGACACACGGTGCTCGTGGACTTTACGCGATAGTATTTAATCGACCACGATATTTCGGTAAACAAAATATTTACGCCGTTCAGCCCGTTGTCTCCGGTTCGTGAATCCACTATTTCCGCCCGGCCACTCGGAAATCTATTAGATTAGAAATTAAAGGAACGGCACTGGGCTCGGAACGACGATGCCCGAGGATGCTCGTTCATAGGCAAGGCGACGGACATCGCTACCGGTTTCCTTATCGCTCGACGGAATTTAATTTCGCTGGAACACGAGGCTGGGAGAATCTACGATCTCTCTAATCGCAATTAT
The DNA here is from genome assembly GCA_963971345.1 of Andrena flavipes. Taxonomy (NCBI): domain Eukaryota; kingdom Metazoa; phylum Arthropoda; class Insecta; order Hymenoptera; family Andrenidae; genus Andrena; species Andrena flavipes. Next base: position 39,797,720 of record OZ020481.1, read on the forward strand.
TTCACAGGCTTTCGAAGGGTCTCGACGACCACGAGGCAACGAAACGGGCCATTGAAATCGAGCAGAAACGCGTGAATCTTTTCATCGAGCGCAGAGTGGGAAATTCCTGCAAACGTATCGAAGGAAAATAAGTTTTGGGAGCAACGAAGATTATCGTGGCAATCGACTAGTCTTTGAGTGTAGGAATTTTAAAGAAACGAGCCGACTGTCTGTTCTTTTCCTTTCGCTCGACGATCGCAGCTTTAGTTCATCAGCGGCACAGCAGGGAATTAGATGGAAGAACGTGGCTGAAGGTTTCGAATGGCGACACCCGTCTTCGTTTCACGCGAGTGTTTCGAATGCCCGAACAATGTACGATCAGCGAAACCGGCGTTCATCTTCGAGGAATGTTAATTCCGTTTTAAATGGCCGCTGAATGGCAGCGCCGTTAACGGGTACACCTTGTAAACAAACGTAATTGATTGTTCCGTGTCACCGTGTTGGCCGCTAATTGAACCGATGCATTAACAGCGGCTACGCCGACCAAAGGAGGTGGATAGAGAACGCCCCAACGTCCCCTTCACCCTCATCCTTCCACAAATTCACCGTTTTCACAAATTAAACATCCCTCGGCAGTTTCGTAACGATACACGCTATGATCGAAGGAGCTGTCACAAATTTCTACCGATTCCGATTTCTAAAACGCAACGATACAATGTCCATCTGCATTCCGAGCTTCCTCAATTATGCACTAATTCGAAGCGTGAGATCTCATTAAACATGTATGTACATATAAACTAGCACTTTTAAAAGTAACACAGTTTGCGATTAATGACACGTTAATTAGTTTTCTCGCAAAAACTATTCCACCTAGTCACCGAATGAATCTTGAAACTAATTTTCTTGTAATATCTTCGAACGCATCTGTCCTACTATTTACTTTATATCTCACTTTTCCTACGGAACATGAATTTTTAAAATTCTCAGTGCGTCGAATGACAGAAACCTCTAACGATCAGGGAAAAATCGACAGTGAAGCGCATCCCCGCGTGATTCTACTCGTTGACATCCAAAAATCAGGGACCTTGCCAGCGATCCGTCAAATCCTGGATCGCGTGCACAGGCACGAAGGCCATCTTCGTCGGTTTTTTCCTGTCGCCACCGATCTACAACTTTGCGGATCAAAAAACCCGTTTCGCCTGCGTCGCTGTGGCTCCGTGAATGTATCACTTGGGCGTTACGTCGCCGATAAGCTTCGGAATTCATCGGGCGACCAGTCGTACGGGCGTCGATATTCCAATTACAGAATCAGAAGCAGTGAAATCATCGCACCGAATTATCTAGCCGAGCGGTTGTTTGCATTAAAAGGTACGTACGAGTTCGCTACGCGTCGGCTTCGATCGGCCGTCGATGCGAGCTTTTAAACGATACGTCGCTGTCTTTTGTGGGAATCATTCGGATGCTTACTGATTTTTGGAGCGTGAAGAGGTTAAGATTGTTGACAGTTGATAGGAGAGATGGTGTCTCCTTTGCAGTATCGTGACGTATTCCGTGTTCTAGCAGTTTGGAGATTTAATTCCCTTTGGAATATCGAACAGTTGTGGCGTCGGTGGTTTGGACGATTGGAGGGTCAAAGATTGGAAGTTGCGGTAGGTACAGAGATTGTACTATCTTGAAATAAGCCCGCGTAAGACAACACGTGTAAAAATGTGAATGACTATGCCGCGTCCAGTGACTGACGAAGCAGAGAATGATTCGGAGGAACGAAATACTCTAAAACAGCCCTTAATAAAGTGAAAATACGAGGGAAGCTAAAGTCAACTCCGAGAGATTAATCATCCGTGAAACGTAGCAAAGTACTCAACGTTCAATTAGCCCGCGATAGTGGAAAGGGTTGGCGAAGCGCAAGTGTGAAGTCGCGAGAGGGCAGACACGGGGAAGATGAAAGGGTTGGGCAAGGATCATCATCCACAGATCATCGAGGCCACCGAGACACAAAGGACCCCTGTGCCGGGCCAATAAGCAAAGGAGAGAGAACAGAGGGATGACACTCACCCAGTGCATGCCGGTGGTAGGAGGGGCGCGCTCCTCATACACTCCCATCAGGGTGGCTGCTGTCGCGGGGTAGTTCCCGCCGAGGGTGCGCGACGCCGAAGCTGCTTGGGGGGGAGTCCCGGGGGATCCGCTTGCCGATAACGCGGAGATGGCGTCCGCTGCGCAGATTCGCTTCTTCTGCCTCCTTCCTCTGCCTTCACCACCGTTGTCACCTTGCTCTTCCCTGGTCCCCTCGGTCCAGCAACTTATCCCGCGCACAACAACGTCACCACGAACTACCTCGGGTCCTCCTTAACTTTAGCGAGGTACCGCGGCGAGGCAGAAGAACCGACAGTTGTCTAGCGAGCGAGGGTAGAACGCACGCCCTCGCGGGCACATCTCGCCGTCAACTAAGCACCCCGAGAAATCAGCTACTACCGGCCGGCTGGGAACGGTACGGACGCACTCGATCAGAGTCACCGCTGTCCCCCTGGGACCAATGTACACCCCTCACTGCACAAAATCACTGATCAGGGACAGGTTCATCGGCGCGTGCCGTGGCGGCTGGACAGAGTCCGTGCGTAACGCGTGTATATCCTGTCGCAGAATTCCTGGTCCCATATCGTCGGGACCGGTGGGAAAAAAAACCGCTTCACTGAGCACCACAGGGTAGACGAAGGAACGACCGGGCCAGCGAACAACACCCGGCTAGTCCGCGCACCTGCACTCCCAGAGTATCTCTCTACCAGCCTGCCCGTGGAGTCCGTACGCGAGGCTTCGGGGTAACCGGGGATCGATCTCAGTACGCGTCCTCCAGCGATGGGAACGACCTGACGCGGACGTATCAGGCCCGTTTCATGGCGCATGTGCCCGGAACTCGACGAGACCCGACCGACCGCGACACCGTCCGCGAGAGCAACGACGCTAGGAATCGAGGTAACGCGCGAGCACGCCGCGCCACGGTAAATACACAAGGCCCGTCTCTGCCGTGGCGAAGCCGCGATGCGGAGTGAGGGAACCGGCACAGCTGCAACTGGTTCCAGCCGGGCGCAGCGCCGCTCTGCGGCGGAACCGCGAAAACCGGGACGACAGAAGGAGGGGCGGACACGGTTCCGCGAAGGCCGTCCCACTGGCGCCCCTGCGCCCCTCTGCGTGCCAACGACAAGCACCGCCCCTGCAGGGAACCCCACGAGAGAACCCTCTTCTCCTCTCCTATCCCCTGCCTTTCTGTCTTGTCTGTCTCTGTCGTCGCGCGACTACGCTCCACGCCGCTGCGCCGGAGAACCGTCTGCGCCGAGAGGACAGCGGCTCAGCTGCAGCGCGCAGTGGCGTAGGCGCTTATGCGCAACTTTTAGGTTTCTCGCCTCGCGAAATGCATCGAATACAGGGTACGACTGGCTTGGATAGGTACTATTAATGTTCACGATGATTCTAGGGTGCGTTTCATCCATCATCGTCCACCGTATATAGCGCACTGGCACGTAAGCGGAGCGAAAACGTGTATGGATTGCGCGTATCTAGGATTGGTAGATTAATAAAGAGCAATTAAACTCGCGTAAACTCGAGCGTGAATCTCCTAAATCTTCGGCCAGCAGTCAGGGTACATTACGTTCCGCTAAACAGCCTCACCTCGCACTTATCGCTCGATTCGTTTAATTAAGGGACAATAAAATCGATAAAAAAGAAGCCTCGAAGCGCCACGACACTCGTCAAAGTACTCGAGTGCCGAGACACCTCGTTTTCGCTCCAAATTGAAAGGCGAACGTTCACGCCCCGTCATTACGCTCGTTTTGTACGTGTTTCGGTGGAAGGAAAAAAGGGAGTCCGCCGCTCGACGAATGATTCAACCACCGGTGCCCTTAACCACCTGGCATTTGCATAAACAAACCAAATTACACGGGGAGGCGTCTCGTCGCCTTTTGTCACGCGAGACATCGCGGGATCGTCGTTTAGCCGTGACTTTTTTTTCTTCCCTCACGAATCAGAAGCACCGAAGGGGGATGGGGGAGAGCAGCAGCTCAGGGAGGGCAGAAATGGGAGTCGAACGGTAGCGGTAAAATTCGCGTCATCGATTCGACGCCTCGAGGAGAATCCAGAAGTCAGCGGAGCAGGCAGTTGCATCCGGCCACGCTTTCTGCGGTCTCCATCGGGCTTCTGGGTCTTTTTATTTCCCTCTCTGGAAAGTCGATTCGGCGGAACAGTGGCGGCCTTCATCTTTTTGCCCCGTAGTCGATCGAAGCCTTTGTACACGACATTGTTCGCTCGCCTCTCTATCCGCGACCGACTCGACGCTTTTTGGCCACGATTTTCTTGCCGTTACACAACGATCGAGTCTCGCTCCGGTGTCCACGATAGACAGAAATTGTAGGACGTCCGATCGAGCACGGTTTCCTTTTTTTTTTCCTTTTTCACTGGGTCTGCAGGTTAAGGTTTACATTCTCCTCTTCGTTTTTCATTCCCCAGAGTTGCCTTTTTTTCGAGATTCTGCCGCGCTTGCCCACGTGAAGTTGAATTCGCGATACAATGGCAACGGGGTTTAGGAAGTTGGATTATGATTCAAGGAATTTCCAGGACCAACGTACTACTTCCCGGTATTCGTCTCCGTCCACTCGATTTCCTCTCGATCCTGCACCAGCAGAACTCTCGATTCTCCCATGGATTTCCTAACCTCGATCCACTCGGGGAGACCGCGGCCAGTCTCGGACAAAAGGCGCAACAAAAAGGGGTGTTCGTCCTTTTTCCCCTGTAGCCGTGGCTCGAGCGTAACGCGCCCACCGCTTCCTTCCTCCTGTTCCCGGTGTTGCGTCTCCTGCGAGGTGAAAAAACGACAGGTCTCGGCGAGGAACCGAACGGAGAGGACGATGGCTAGCGGAGCACAGAAGGGAGAAGGACGAGGCGAGAGGAGACGACCAGGTGAAACAGAACGACGACCGTCCGATATTCCGTCATAAAAAGGAACCGGTTTCGTTTGCAACGTAGACGGAAACCGTCGGCCCTGCTGCTCGCTTCGATAACGCCGTCGAATGATGGAATCCGTGAAAACATCTCCTCTGACCCATCGTGGCGTGTCCCAACTCCGTGTGCGATTAAAATCCAGTGTTTACAGGTGGAGGGGGGGGGGGGGGGGGGGGCTGCGCGAGGAATGCAGAAAAACACGTCGACGAAGCGGAGATGTCGACCCGTGGACCGCGCTGTCGCGTCGCCCGCTTTGATTCCTCGGGGCTGTATGTTCAGATTTTACGACGAGATCGATCGTCGATAGAAGATCGTGGAACGGTAGCCAGAGGGGAGTTAGCGCGATCACGCTCGGGATCCACCTTTATCGGGGACGATTACCCCCGGTTCTTCGAAACTACGTCCCTCTGGGTGTCTTCGGACGTCGCCTGGGTTTAACGGCTGCTCTCCACCCGGTAATCATCGACCAATCGCGAGAGGTGATAATGATTCGGCTACCATGCTGATTTAAGGTACCGAGGCATGCTGCTCGAAGACGAGTTACTGTCGTCCCGGTGCAGTGATGTCCGGGAGGATCGACGGAGACGTTCCGCGCAGTCCCGTGTCGTCGGGAATGCTACGGTCACCCCTCGCAGTGTAATTCCCTCCTAAAATGCACTTCGCCAGATCCCTCGCTGAAAGATCGACGGCAGAGCTGGCCGACAATTCGAGCCGTGTCAGAATTTCGCAATCTCGGCCGAGTAACAGAAAAACATGCAAACGTAACGGTGCAAAGAAACAGTTGGCGACCATTCGCGGCTCCGAGGTCTGAGAAAATCGTCGCCGAGAAGAGCTCGGCCGCGGGGCGAGGGAAACAGATCGTTCGATATGTGTATAGAAATGGGAAATAAAACGGAGAAAGAGGAGATGTGAAAAAAAAGGTGAGAAGGGGAGGGATGCTGTTAACTTGACGCGTGAGTACTAAACACGCAGTGACGGTACAATGAACCACCGGCGCCCCATAGAGAATGAGGCCCCGCCCGTTGAGAACCCCCCATGAGCGGGGACTCGAGCCGGATAGCCGTGAAAGAGCCCCATGGAAGAGCGCAAAACCTTGCGTTTCGGGGGTCTCGCCGTGAAACCGCTTATACCTTCGGGATCAACGTAACCGGATGAACTGTTAAAATTTGTGTTCGTTCATTGATAGGCTCACAATGCCCTGTTCTCGGCAGCGTCGCGGGGCTCGGCTTCCTCTGTCCCCTGCCGGTCTATTTGTTGCGTTTCGAAATAAATTGACCGATCACCGGTGCTGCTTTCGGCGCTTAACGGTGCCGCTGATGTCTTTGGACGGCTGGTGAACGTCGGTTTCGAGCCGAGCGTTATTTGCATTTAGCGGTAACGAGTGTTTCATAGGGGTCTGGGTCTGGAGTAGAGCATCTAGAGTCTAATTTGAAATATGAAACTAAGTTAATTTTCTGGGTCATCGAAGTTGGTTAGATGGACTAATTTTTCAGGAGCACGTTTGAATCTGGAGCAGTTGCTTGCGCCGTTTAGAATACAGCGATGAACGATTACTTCCCATGAAAGGCAACGTCGAAATAGAACAACTTTTAGCAGTTGGTTCTCGTTTCGCTCCTAACGTCAGCTAAAACAGCTCTTGAGCAGAACTTCGTTAAACTCCAACGGCGAACCTTGACCAACTTCTGGCCGAGCAGCGAAATCAGCAAAGCGACAGCCCGTGCGCACCTCTTTTCGCCGTGCGAGCTCGCCGCCGCTGACTCGTGTGCCGCGATTTACGTCCAGCATTCAGCAAACGGCGGAGTTCCGGAGCTATGTAATCAGCGGCAGCGAGCGCAACAATTTCAACGGGCGCAAAACCAGCTGGTGACTCTGCTCTCCGTAGAGGCAGCCACGCTCCAGGCGGAAGAAAACGCGAAGAACAGAGCAGAGAGGAGGAATTAAATGCTCGAGACCGAGTACCGAGCTTTTCCTCGTACATTTTCACAGGGAACAACGTGGCACGTGAGGGAAATAGAAAAGCCTTCCACCCTTTGACCCGGAATCCCTGTTTCTCGGCTGGGAAGCCGCTGTCGCGCTGCCGACCCCTGTATACACTCTCCCGGCATCCACTCTGTTGCGTAGTTTTCTTGTTGAAAAGCGAGTTAGACACTGGGAAACTGGTGCATGGAGAGAATTCCTCTGCTCTTTCAATCTGAATAGCAGGGGATGAATCCACACTCGAAGGCTGAAAGTTATTACACAAGCGGAAGAATCAAAGGCACCGTCCGCAAGAGTCACCCGCAACGCAAACCTCGTTAGATCACTTAGATCGAACTTAAAACCAAAACCAAACACAAAAAAAAAAGGACACCGGTTTCGCTACCCCCCTGGAAGCCTCGGCGACGAAACCAGCCACCCCAGTGACAAAGCTCAGCCAGGAGAAACGGAAACGGGCAAGGGGGTGGCAGAGGGTGCGCGTAATACAGACATCGCAAAGAAGAGCAGAGCAGCACGGGGGCCCTGAAATGCGGCAATTTCAAGCCGGGGGGGATGGGAGCGGCCGTTTTTCACAAAGCTACCCGGGCGCACCCCTAAACGGTCCACCCCGTGCGCATTGTCGGCATTGTCGAGGTTCGTGTCTCGCCCACAAGCACGCGTCCAGGCTCTTCTGTATAGCGAGCAGAGTCGAGGTCGATGAATGACCACCGTGGGCCAGTTACAAGCTCGCCCTCGACAACGATATTACAATGTTCGAGGGAGCATGCTCCTACGCTTTCCTCGGCCCGGTGGCTACATTCGGGAAATGCTCCTGGGCCCTATTGTGCCCGGAACGGAAATCGCCGTTTTGCACGGACAGCTAACAGTGACCAGCGCGGTTGCAAAGTATAGGAAACGCGTGCTGATCAATGGTCACCGCGGGGATTACAGGATTTCGTCGATTCTGATCCCTCCAAGTGGACAGTCGACGGCGACGTCCGTGGCCCTTTTGTTGGTGGAAAGTTTCTGGCGCGTTGCTCGACGCGTTCTTCACCGCGGAGAGAACACGGAGATTCGTGATCGTGGGCGTGCACCGCGAGCCGCTGTGAATTAGCCTTGATCCGCGGGGATAACCAAACAAACGAGGGGATGTCGGTGATTAACGTTTTTAGCAATTGCAAGTTGACTCGCTGGGTAGGTAATTCCGTTGCGTATTTTTCCTGCGATTTAGCGAAATCTGTTGATGAATATTGATATTGGGTAGAATGGGATTCTGATGAATTTTGATGTAAAACGGATATATCAGCTATTAACCGTTAACGAGCACCACAAATATTAAAATCTATAGGAAGTATTTTTATACACAGTGACTGACAGATTCATCCAATGAATTGATTCTAAAATTCTTCTATTTCTTCCAACTCCAAGCTGCTGATGAAGCTATAGGTACACGATCTAATCATCTGCGCCAGTAGACGAGGGGTAGCAAAGTGATGATCACAAAGACCCCCGGAAGAAAATCGGAGTTTGATAGGACACCCAGGGTCCGAGATCTCGCCGGGAGGATTCTAGCGGGGAGAATAGGAACCGGCAATACGTCCCCCGTGCCGAATTTCAAAGCCGTTCGCGGGCAGGAGCGAGAGGAGGCCGAGGATTGGCGCGAGTGGAGAGACTCGAAAAATCTGACGTGTCCCGAATCTCGCTTAATTAATAGCCTTACGGGGGCGAGAGGAGAGGGGGCGTCGTTGCCCCGAAGGACCCTCTCCGCGCTGCTCTCGCAGGACTGGTCGGCAAAGGGGGCACGTGCAGGCCACGTGTCGGTAAGAGGATATCCGTCGGCGCTGCTACCCTAAGCGACCGCCTTCAAGGGAGAAAGACGGGACGAAGAGGGGGCACGGGCAGCGTTGCACGCCCGGTCTCAAGCTCAGGTGCCTCGGCTCCTTCCTCGTTCCTCCCTTTCGCGGCGTTGTGCTCCTTCATCGTGCACCGTGTAATCCTGGAGAGAGAAAGGGCGAAAAATAAAGGAAGGGAGTCGGCCGACTCCGGTGGATTTCGCGCGTACACGCGCTGGCGAGCGTTAATCCTTCGGGCGAGGCGAATTCGACTTCGATCCGTGCCCCCTTTTTTTTCGGGGGGCCTCGAGGGCTCGTGACTCGGTGGAGCGGGCAGGGCTCGGTTGGTCTTGTCTCGAGTCGATGGCACCGGGCCGACGGAGGTCGAGAAGGTGAGCTGTATTTCGCGCGAATCGCGGAGAGCCGTGCGGAATGAGATAATTGATCTTTGAAAATGTTCAATGCCATTCGGTAGCGCTGAGTTACGAGCTGGAGGTAGCGAAACGAAGCGAGAGCGAAGTAAGGTGGAAAATCTGATGAGCCGTGTCTGGGCCCAAGTTGTGCTTGGACAGTTTGACGGTTTAATCCTCCGTGTAAAGCAATACGAGACGCTGACGAGAGCCGAACCGACGTGTAAGGGATACCCCTTAAAAAAAACTACGTCCTACACCCCGCAACGAGCTCACGTGTGCCCTTTATTGTGGGAAACGCTTCGGGAAGCTAGTAGCCACCCGTTAAGTTCATCCTTCTGCTAAAAAAAAAGATGGCACGGAGTCCAATTTGCCGCCACGAGCAAGGGGAAAACGCGGGCCATTACCGTTTATATGATATTAACTGGGGGGGAGCAGAAAATAGTACAAGCGCCGGGGAAATGGTAATCTTTTGTAATAAAAACTATCGCATATTCTCTAAACCTTCCTCCTGAAAGCGTGCATTTGTAGCGAGCTGGAAATTTACGAGCACGGCAAGTTCAACAGGTTCATAAAAACGAAGTAATGTACACAAGACGACCTCTCTTATCCCGGAGGGTGAAAAAAATGGTGACTTACCACCCACTAATTATCTAACCACGACAGAGAGAAAAAAAACGCCTCCGTGATTGCTCGACATTTTATTATCCGGCTTATCACAGGAGGGTGCACATTTTCCCAACATTTCGCCTCCATAAAAATCTCATAAACAATGCGATCAACCCCCTGTACGTGGATCGGCGCGCGGCCCTCCCACCCTCGGCCCCTAGTTTCGTGTTACAGACTTGCAGAATTCATCCATCATGCAGGAAAAAGCCGCGCGCAACCTGCGGCATAATGAAAACGACAGCAAGCTGGCAGCTCGTGATTGATAAAACGTCAAATTAGTTAAGCAAAATCCGATGATGGCGCTCAGTTGTCCCAATGAGGGGGGCGAGGAATTCGTTTCAACCGCGTGACTAGTCATGAAACTAAATCTATCTATTCCTGTTCGATAGTTCTCCGCATTGTCAAAGTGGACAGTTAAAGGAGTAATTGCAAACATTCTAATTTTGTCAGTGACAGGAAGGCACAGATTACCGGGCGACAAATTGCAATATAACGACTCTCGTTCTCCAGGAATCCTATTTAACGGCGTTTATTACCCGCTAATGACGGTACATTGTGACCGACAAGGCCGTGGTATGCTGTTCCGATGACAAAACGCTTTTGACGCGTCGATGAGGGCGCTTAAGGGCAGGGATTTAGGAAATTTCGAGGATTTCAAGCCGTGGCCGACACCTGGATCCCAGAATCGCAGGTGTCCCAGGATCCCTCGGGAGGACCTCCTAGAGATCACTGGATTCAATGGCTCCGAGGGCACAAAAGGGCGCGACGACACACAGAACGTGCCAAGGGTAAACGGCTGATTTCACGCAAATTAACCAAAGCGCGGCCACCAACGTGCCCTTAACTCTAGCTTTAACGACCAACCAACGAGATGCTCGTAATTTTTTAACACCGCGGACAGGAAAAATAAAATAAAGTAAAAGAACCAAGTTAACCCCTGCCCCTTCGTCCATAAAATTCAACACAGAAGCGAAAAGCTTATCTACAATTGACCCTGATTTTTCTACCCCTAAATTGAGTTCACGGATCGTACTCAGGAATATCCCAACGAATCGAAGCAATGTTAAGCCGCAACTTGGTCTATCATTCTCGAATTGCCCCGAAACAGAAACCCGTTCGTGTGGGCGGGCAAACCAACAACAGGAGATAGAAATTCCGCTAAGAGTGCGTTAAAATAGGTTCAACCGAACCCCCGCGACTGTCAGCTCCCCGAAAGCCAACGTTCTGGTCAACGTCTCACCTCGAAAGTGGCCTGCAAAATCTACCTCCTCCCGTTTCGTGCCGCGTGCAGGCTTCGAAGTGGCCGGTTATTTATGGCTGGATGTATTAGAGGTGGATATAAACGTCGGTTATTGCAAACACTTAACAGTCCGTATATCAATCAGACGCCAGCCACGGCTACAGCCCTCCTCGACAGAGAGCGAGAGTGCAGAGGGTTATACGCCAGCTTTGCGCTTCTTCCCAGCGAGGAGCAGCCACGATCACGTAGGTGTGGGCATTCGCATTTTGGCGTGCTCGACAATGTAAACGTATGGACAGTTGCATTAACGGCGACAGCCCCGGGGTACATCGATGCGAAAGTGATAAATAATCCAACTCCAACGGCGCATGAAGCGAGCCGGACACCGGCGCGCACTCTCCCCCCACAGCTGATTTATGGATCGTTGCTGTCTCGTCTTGAGAAACAGTGGAGGCTGGGCTTCTTTTCCGAACGAGCCACAGTTTCCTAGTTGACTCGCGGAACAGGGAAACCAGGGTATAAAAGATATCGAATTTGAATAAAAAGGTCATTGTTATATAGTTACGTGGATCCAGAAACTTGTAAATGTCTAATTTTGGATCAGCCAAAAGTAAGCTTAAGGGCAAACTCAAAGAACACCGTCCCTGTATCATCATAGATATCCTCCACCCGTTTCCAGAGCCACGACCGCGAAAGCCTCCCCCGAGCCCCTGAAGTTCTCCTTAAATCCATCCGAAAACTGCAAGTGGACAAGCATCTCGCTCCGTCTGATCCAGCTAGAGCGGACCAAAAGAAGAAGACGACGTTCTCGGGGCCTCGTCCAGACCCCCCGTGCCCTTCGCTTCGGTGATGCTCGTAAATAACACGCTCGACGGAAGGAGCAACGGGGCGAAAGGGGAGAGGAATATGCCTGGAAGCACGGCGAAACAGAGAGAGAGAGAGGGAGAGAGAGAGAGAGAGAGAGAGAGGGAGAGAGGGAGGGAGAGAGAAAAGGGGCATCGAGAGTTGGCCAGAGTCACATCACTACCGGCCGTTTGATAAGCCCGATAAGACGCATAAAGAATGCTTGTCCCTCGTGTCCCTCTCTTCGTCGGCCGCGCCTTTCCCCCGTCACTCTTGCCAGCTAGTGTCGGTATCTTAATGTTCCTCTGTCCTCCCCCCCCCTCCCTTCCCCGCGCCCTCTCTCTTCATCTTGCCCATTCTCTTTCCCGCGCCTCTCTGTTCCTTCGTGTTCTTCATCGGCACGGAGAGTGCAGCGCCCCTTCCCCTCGAACCCCTCTCGCTTCTCTCTCGGCTTCGCGTCCCGGCCGATGCTATAAATTATGCGACTGCATCGCGGGCACAGCTGCGACGACGGCTTGTCCTGATCATCTTTCCCTTTCGGCGGCCCCTTGGAGATCCACGCTAACAGTCCGACGTCGTTGATACCATGGAAATTCTTCGTTGTCGACTGGACCGCGATATGATCGATCGCGGGGCAACGAGGAGGCGGAGGGGTCGCGTTTCGCTCGGCGGTTTTGTATATATACCATTGATACGGGGCGATCGGAACTCGATCTGGAATGCTTCTGCGCGGGGAAGCTGGGCAACTTTTAGCGGTCGTGTCTCGAGGGCGAGCGAGATCGCTACTTTTCTTGGGGTAAAACAGGCTGCGCTTGTTATACAATTTTTTGACAAGATGATTCTTTGTCGCGCTCGTTCAGACCGGAACTTATAGTTACCGTGGGATGTCAAGGTTTTCTAACATTGGTCTTTGACAAATGTTTTTATTTAAAGCGTCTCAGAAGCTCGTATTAAAATGAAAATTACATTATTAACATTATTCACATCTAAGCACGATTTCTATCTATCAATAACCACGCGTTGATGCTTCTTCTTCCACTATTTCATTGTCAAAGTCGCGATGTGGTGGCTTTCACTCCATCACTAGCGCCACGGATCCCCTCCACCAGGTTAGGCAGCCGCGAATCCGGCCACGTCCGTCAAATCGATAGATTGCCGGTGGGATTTAAAACCCCTGCCCCGCACTTTCGCGCACGTGGACCGCGCACCTAGCCAGGGAACCACCAGGCGTGCACGCGCGCCCGCGTTGTTTAATGGTTTTCAGAGGAGCCGGCCGAAACGGGCGGCAGGGGACGGTCGTTAAAAAGGATTTCCCTACGATATATCTTCATTTACGCGCAGTAAATAACTCACGTGTCCCCTGTGTGTCGCGACGCGGCCGTCGAGGAAATTGTGTCAGTGTGATAGGCGTTGGGTTACTTTTTTGCCCGATGTAGTCGTTCCTTTCGAAAAATCCTCCGTAACCGGGGAAGCCGCGGTCTCCTCGCGCCGCGACGTTTACGATCCAGTAAATTAAGTTGCGGAGAAAGCACACGGTGTACGCGGCTTTGGATCCTTGAAGAGCTGGAAAAAAAATCCGAGGTTATCGCGACGACATCGTGTTCGAGGACTGCGCACTTCGCTCAAGCCATCATTTTTTTTTCCTCCGCTCGTTTTATCGTTCTTCTCTAGACGAAACTCTAGATCCCCTCGTTTTTGGCAGCCCAGCAGCCTCCTTAATCGCTTCTAACGCGGCGTCGTCTCGAGTAACTTCGTAGCAGTGGACGTCCTGCAAAATCACTACAAGTCGGATTTTTTCAGAGAGTTAGAAGGGGAAGTACGTACGTACGTACGTACGAAAGGTCATGCCTTATCGCGATTCGTCGCGGAGATCTTAGGAAAACAGGTGGGAAACGGCGAACCTTTCGTGATCGAGCCTGCACCGTCATCCACTTCTCGCCTTTCTTCCTCGCCAAAAATTAGTAGGCCGGGTCGCACGCGGGTCGGGCGCCGTCTCTAAATATTTTCTTAGGTCACGACGCCCTGTTCGACGAGCCTCTATAGTGCCCCCCGTAACGGAGACAATGACCGAGCAAACATCGAATTATCCTTTGCCTTTCGGCTTTCCTTCCTTCACCTGCGAGATCTACCATCGATCTTTCCAGGTAAGCACGGCAATTTTGCGAGCCATCCGCTCGTGAAAGGAGCAACGATAGATGACATTTTCCCTGGGACGTCTAACTATCCACCGGGGCAACTAGAATGCAATTAAATTTACTTCAGATTTCTGCCGTGATATTCAAACTCAACTGCACCTTTGAATCGCGCTCTATGGATTCGTCAGAGGGAACAGCTTTGTAAATTGCAGAGGAGCTACTAAAATACACCGAGTAAAGCGGCAGGAGGAAGGAAATTAAGTTCATAAATATCGTAGCTGTCTGATAACGAATCTGTATCACTGTATCTAGATTCCGAGAGAAGCTATTGCTCGCTCAAGTGAAACTCCTCGGGGAAGAGGAGGACCCATGCGATCACAATATTAAAAGAAAAATTCCAAGCATCGCATCGTCAACCCTCGACAAATATTTTTACCCTCTCGACGACCAGACTGTTTCGAGTTCCCGATGCATCCAAGGAGATAGCAACAATAACTCCCCACGGGCATCTCCTCGGCGGATTAGAGGCGACCAGCGGTTATCTCGGAGGCGAATCGTTGTTAAGCCTTATCTGCGTCGTCTCCCGCTTCACGGGCCATTGACTGAAGACTCCCGAACATCTGGACCGTACAGATAGTCGTACTTTGACTGAATTCTGACTCTGCCCCGTTTCCCGGAAGCATCTATCTTGCGACGTGGCGCTTAAAACGGTAGTGGAGACGGTGGAACGCTATTTAAATCGCCAAAGTCGGGCGTAGAGTGAAAAAAAAGCACAGAGAAATCCAGTCGGAGAATAAATTGGATAATTAAATGGCAGATACTTCGGTAATGGGACGTGCTCAAAACGAGGGAAAAAGTGTTGCATTTCAAAAGGGACCCTACAAAACGGAGTACCGCTGTGTTTGTGGGTAATGCTGCCAAATCGGCTTGAATATCGATGATTGATGCGCAACTGGTCCAGCAGCAGTCGCTAATAGTGACTCGCGCTGTCGAAATTGCTTTTAATCAAACGTTACGGTCGCGACGCGGCAGAACTGCAATTTACGAGAGGTCCAGGCGCCTGACTGCTCTTCAAGGACCGATTAAAGTCGTTAGGTGTGCGAAAGAATGATAGGCGAGACGAGTGCACCCGGGTATTTTTGCCCCTTCGCCGGCCGGAAATGATTCGGTGATTTTGGCGAAAACGCCGGAACGGCTGACACGGCCACCATCTGTCGTCGCTTAGCTCGCTAACCATCCTTGTCGGAGGGGAGATAATTAACTCTTCTGCCGTGACAAATGCGGCGAATTAACGTTTCACCTTGCACGAGTACCCGCTCGCACATGAACAATCCACTGGGAGTTTAATAACTCAGGAACATCTCAATCCACATCACGGATGGAAGCCAAAAGCTCGACTATGAATACGCGATTGTATTAAGTAGTTCCTCGCTTTCTAGCCACATCCAGTTGAATCTATGGAAACAAGGGGAACGGGAACATGGAAACGGGTTAGCAAATCTTGGGTTCTCAAAATCGTCCGAGTAGAGTGGAGCAGATTGCACGAGCGAGGTGTTGAAGAAGACGACACCGTCCACCGTGAGAACGAGGAACGAGAAGCGAATGAGAAGCGAGACACAGGTGTAAAAAAGGATTCCGCAAACAGGCCGGAGAAACCGAAAAATTCGTGAAAGCGGGGCTCGATATCACGGGGCCAGGGTAGCTCGGGACAGGTAAGGGGGCATCAAACTCGCTGGTCCCTGGCCCTCTACAGGGGGTCTAGTCACGCTGACATGTTTATCACGCTCGTTTCCCCGGGACTCGTGCCATGCGTTATGCGAGCTGGCCGTGTTATGCTCGAGAGCGTAAGGTTCGTGAGGTTTCACGTTACTGGCGACACAATGCCGCTATACGCGTCTCCGAGCATTTTTCATCTCCGGGGAACGCGCGCCTCCCGGTGTCCACCGGCGGCGGAACATTCGAACGTGCCCGCTGGATTTCCTTGAAACGAAACGCCAGATAACGGGCGGACGTAAACGCTTCGGCTCATAAACCCCGCTGACGTACACATCTCTTCATCAAATACCATACTGATGGAGCAATAAAAATTATTCTGGCGTGACTGTGAAAATTTTCCGGCGGGATTTAAAACGTCGAAGCGTGTTGCGTAACTTCCATCTACATATGCTGTGACGCAATCGAATCGTGGATGATCCACGTGATCGTCCTGGAAATTTATAACAAATAATTCTATAGGCAAAACTGAGACGATCATGTAGGATAACTTTTTTCGAAATTCGCCTTCGTTTCCTGGTAAATCGCTGGCAAAGTTCGTTGCGCGCGCATCACTTTGTCGCTTGAGTAATGGCGCGCAACATCTGAACGCGATGCGCGCGCATCGAACTTTGACTATGAATACCTGAAGAAAAAGGAACTTTATGGCAAAAAGGTACTCCACGAAATCTTCTCGTTTTAATGCCAAGAATCTTTCAGTGTGAGTAATATTAATCGCAGATGTAAAGCTACATTTTCATAGAGCCGTGAAACGATCTAATGCGACTAATATCATTGCGTAAATTACCTTGTGCTACGCTATACGTTCGTTTGCAATCGTTTTATGGGATCCTATATCTGTTTGTGACATCGATTGAACGTTGATTCGGTGTGTTTTCGCTTTGCGAGAGGCCATACGGTAAATCAACCACTTTTCAACTTTGCACAGCGAATGTAATGTTCTTCGATTGTATTCTCCTCGCCGCGTAAGAGGTATCATTCATTTTCTGATTTATCGTCGTCATTTGTCTACCCAGCGAGCACCGATCCTCCAGGAATCTTTTCCCCCTTTTTCTGATTTCCGTGAACGCACACGCGGCCGGCTTTTTCGCGTAGGTACAGGCGCGCGTTGAGACACGAAGCGCGCCTAAGGCCAGTTTCACGGAATCATCGCGATGAGAATTACAACGGCAACAGCGGTTGAACCGTTATAAAATCCTCGGTTGCCCTTTGTCCGTTGGATTCGCTGTACACAAACGGTCAAACTCCAAATTTAAAATTTCTCATTGAGTAAATCGCTATCGCTTATAAGCTTGGATAAACCAACCTCAATGATCACCAAGTCCAGTTACCAGATTTTATCCAACACTTGTAATCACAGAACCGAAACAGACACTGAACAAAAGCTTGCCGTACCCAACTGTGACGCCACCACGATCGAGCAATTACACCAGCTACCCGTTCCTCAGGCTCGAACCTTGCAATCCCGTTGATTCATCCGACGCGTCATACTACTCAAGCTGCCGTTGATCTCTCCATCAAAATTCCTGCTTAAAATGTCTTTTTACGACGATAGTTTTACGATCCACGCGCGTTAGCACCGATCCTCTCGCCCCGGGGCCCACCTCCCCGCCAAGGTGACGGATTACGCGGGCTATTCGATACCATCGCCAGCAACCAACAAGCACCGAGGGCAGAGAAACAATCTACGTGCCCGAGGACCACTCAAACCTAGATCTGGCAGGAGGGTTGAAGGAAAAAACGAGCGGCGGGTCGTTCGACGCTTTCTATCTGCGGCGATAATCCGCGAGCGCATGTACTCAGGCGTCTGTCCGCGTAACAGTCGACGAGGACAGCACGGGGAGGTTAAGCCGCGGCCAGGCTAATACCCGATATATCTCCGCCAATATCGACGTGGATACCTCGTTCCCTCTGTATCTAACTTCACCGCCGGTCGATAAGGCCCCTTATTAAGTATCCTATAAAGTGCAGCCGCGCGTTTTCCCGTCCCCGACGCGAAACTTTCGCCCGTCCTTTAAGGACCGACTCGACCAACGAAAGGAAGGGTAGAGGGAGACAGAGAGGAGAGGGTGGGGGGGAGGGGAGGGGGGGGGAGAGAGAGAGGATCGAGGTGAGGAGGCTCGTAGCACACGAGCGATCGGTGATCGACGTGGAAGGCCCATAAACGCGCCACGGAATGTTGGTCATCGTGCCGCGCAAGGGAATCGGAATCGGTGGCAGTACAACAAATCAGCGATTTTATTCGGCATAACTGCCGCCCGGTTGGGACCGACAGCTCTTCATATAGGTTATCTCTTTGCATTACGTGGCCGCTCCAAATGCAGTCTTCAAACGCTGCTGCGGTTTCCAGCCGGGAATGCGGTCCCAATCGTCCAGTGATACTCAAACAGGTCTCTCTCTCTCTCTTGCTCTGCTCGGCTGGCGGGATCGTTTTGGTTGTGAAACAACGTTAGGTAATGCGTTCTGACGGGGGGGAACTCGGCGATCGTTAAGGCTCTGTGATTAGCGGCGATGCTCGACGGGGACGGGGACGAGCTTTGTTTGGCATGTAAACTTCTGTATCGAGTGTTTTCACTTACACCAGCTCTCCTTGCAACTGGCTGTCGGTAATTGGTAATGAGCTTTCGGTAGATGCTGCTTTGGATACACTTAGGTGGAGGTTGTGGATCTTTTCGAGTCCTTGATAGTTACTTAAATATATCGATGCTATGTTACTAGAAATTAGTAACAAGATAAATCCATCCCCCAACCGGGAAAGCACAGAACCACCGAAGACGAAATTCGTTTCAGAGGCAGGAGCTACTACAGAGGACCCTGGTTCGCGTATTTAGGACAATTAGGAAACCCTCAATCGCAACCCTCCGCGCTAACGTTAATTTAAACTGCAGATTTAGAGTCCCAGGTTTGGCCAAGGACCCTCAGTTTACGTTTAACGAAACTTCAGGACCTGCAAGGACTTTTCGCCAACATCGTTTCCGCTCGTCCTGGTTTGAGAAGCGCTGCATGAGTCCGCCGTATTTCGTGGCGGCCGCGCTGACGTGCTGCTAGCGCAGCGGGCACGGTGCGATGCCGCTTGTAACCGGCAAGCTCCAATCCCGGCTATGCGACATACCACGATATATAACGCGGAGCGTATCGTGCACACGACTATTTTCAACAAATCGACCTGGATGCCCCGGCCACGAGCATCGTCTCGAGGACGACGTCCTTGAACGCCGCTGCGCCTCGAGTAACGAGGCCGGCCCTCTGATAAGGGTTGATGTTCCGCGTCATCGTTGCGCCGCTTTCTGTCGCGCCGACAACCGGGAAATCTGTCCCTGCTTAGTGGAACAAATGTGGACGACCAAGGGAATCGGTATACCTCACCGATATGGGAGATATGCCTGAACCTTGGACACTTGGAGGCAATCGAGACGCGGGAAGAAGTTACATCGTCGGAAAGGATCGTTGAACGACGTGAGAAGACGAAAGAAACGAATATGAATATTGTAATCGAGATTTTGGAATATGGGAAGAAGCTTGAGATCCTTTGAGATCCAATATTAATTTACAATGTGTACACAATTTTCTGATTGAAGAGTTGATCGATACGGTGTGAAATCTGTCAAAGGTCAGCGCCTCGAATTCCCGTTCCCGAAGAAACACTAGCTCCTTGGCTTTGCTCGTGGATTTCATGAAGGCCGGATCCTCGGCGGAGGATTCACCTGGCGCAAGAGTGACGCAATCCGTTAGGATTCACGAGCGCAGCCTAGCCTAATTAATATTTGCAGTTAAATCTGCGATCTAGATCTGAGCGAACCGCTAGCTATCCAGCCAGCCAGGGTGTACCGGCTCCTTGATTCCGTTGTCCGACGACCAGGCTCTTCTTCTACGGACTATCCAGGAGATAGCGTTCGTGTGAGTGTTCACTGACCTGACGAGAACCGGGGCTGATTACGATTACGAAACAATGTGCGACCGTAAATCTTCCGGGCGACCATGCCCCGCCGGAAGTGGCTGGGAAAGCTCTTAAATAATCGCGATCTAATTTCACCAGGGCCTGGACGCGGCCATTTTCTCTCTATCGAAGGATAAATTCGATGGAAGAATATTGCGAGGCACTTGTGTAATTCTCCTACGGAATATTAATTGCCATCTTACCATCCTACATCGTTTCGTAGGATTCATGAATCTTCCCACTCTTCGACATCTCAACTCTCATCCAACTTTTATCCCCAACTCCTGCAACTTCTAAAACAAGTCTCTCTCTTCGATCTTCCCAGCACCCATCGGTGCTCCCATTAACCCAGCTCATTCATAGCAGCCGCGACTGGAAGGAGGCTAGAATTTTCTCTTCCCACTCAATTTCTTCGATGTTTAATTCATGGTACAGCAAAGGAGCCAGGCTCCTCCTATCGGACACGCGGGGGTGCTTCCTCGTTGGAGACGAACAGCCAGGACAAAGAAGCTTGCGACATCGATGGCAGGGGAAGGAGCGAGACAGCTCGAGAGAGTCGATGATACCGGCAGACGGATATCATGCGTTTAATTACCAATCAGAGACGCCAGGATCGCGTGGTTGATTCCTTCTCGGCTGCTTCCCCTGGCCGGAACTCGGTACGCGGTATTTATGCGTAATAGCCAGCCGAACGCGTGGTAAACCCGTATGTACACGCTGGAGAAGGTACACTTGTTACAGTCGAGCTAAGACGCGCGCTGACTCCTTTTTATTATACATCGTGTGTGCCTGGGTGTGCACACAGGTGCGCGAACGTAATCAGCATCAGATAGCAGATCTCGATCCGTCGATGACAGGAACACGGTATCCCCGTGGTAATCGCGCCGCCGTTGCCTTCCCGTTCGCCTTCACGGACTAAAATTACCGTCTTCCACCTTTGTTCCTCCGTGTTGCCACGATGGGATTCCTTGTTGCGAGGATCGCGATCGCGGCCCGCGCCTCTATTATTCTCTTGCTTTTTCGGTGGGGGACGAGGGTGGCGACCTTTCGCAGCAACAGCAACGACGGGGGAATTTGAGTGCTCAGGGGTGTTCTTGAATGACCGTCTGAGCACAGCTGGTAGTGTAGTTATCGAGTTGGATATGCTAAATTGTACACTTCGTGACTTCTACGTGGAATACACCCAATCAGACGAAAATGTTAGGGAATAGAGTTTCTCGAAGAGAAGGAACGCTGACACAGGCGCACGGAGAGTCTTAGACCCAAGCACGCTTAGCGCTATCAAAGTGAAGAAAGGAAAAGTCGGAGGAAAAGTAGGAATTATCGGAAAGATCGGTAAATTTCCAGTGGCGGAGGAGCGAACGGTAGCGCAGCGATGAAATAACACGATTTGCCTGCTTATGCAAGATAATTGCATTCTACAGTGAGTTATATCGTGTATCTGTTCGTGCTAACTTGCCCGTGGCAGAGCACGGTTAATTTTTTCCCCGGGAGCAGCGGTTAACTTTCGTTTCGCAAATGGAGCGACCGTCGAGATAAATGATGGAACGTGTCGGAAGCGATTACGATCGTGGAGAACGACGTCGCTGGCCGATCGGAGATCGACAGTCCAGCAGTGGAATAATCGGACACCACAGATTTCCCTTTCCCCCGCCTGTTTCTCGAATCACAAGAGGATCTATGGTTCCATGGAATACGACGAATCGCCGTTTCTAACGTTGGTGTTTTTCCTCGGCAACCTCCAGTGCCGGTGTTCATCGACGCCAAAAGACGATCAGAGCATGCAACGAGGTGGGAATTCGAGCAGAAAAGTTCCGTGGAACTGCATTTGCAAACCTTTGTCGGCTCCCGATTACTTTAATTCCACGCGTATCCCTGGCATTGGTTGTTGTAATTGCCGGTATCGTTAAATTTCACGCGCGAGCTGTTCCCCGTTGCTCGTAATTAAACGCGAACGGCACTCGTCGAACGCAGTCATTGCTGGGGAAAGATTCGACGCATCGCGGGCGTGCACCTACCGAGTTCTCGTTTCGAATTACGAGGCTGCTTTGGGGAAAGGAAGAGACAGAAGTGACAAAAGGTGAGATAAGCTTGCAATTGATGAGATTACTTATTACTTGTTAGTAATTGGTCAGACCTGTTCGCCCGAGGTACTGTTATTTGGCTTTAGAATTAAAATGAGGATCGAATGATTTTGCAGTGCCCAAAGTAGGCGAAATATATGGCAGTTAAAACGGATACCGTTCCCAGAACACTCTGCATGAATACATTAACCGAAGAAATTAAAAAAAAAACAAGATTCCATGAGAATCTACTCGGCAAATTTATACAACCTCGTTAACGACTCGTCGTGTCCAAATCCAGAGGCGGGCAAAAACCTTCGAACAGCGTTTTCTAATTTTTACATCTGCAACGTGTATTCGCTGGTTAGCGGCAATGAATATTCATGCGTCGAATTTCAGGAATCTTCGGCAGTGGCTTCTTTTCTCACGTTATCGGCGTGATGCATGGAAATATGATGACGCGGGGTCCCCCAAAAATGGCGATGGAACTCGGCGACCGTGTCAAGGGTCGCTAATTGCGCGGACGGGGAGGCAAGCGCGCATGAAACGCGCTCGTTTCCCCGACGAATAAACGTACATTAGCCGCTATCGCGGCGACGTCCGGCACATAAGCAATAACAATTACGAGTATCGCTAATTTTATGCACGAGCCATCCCTCATGTCCGCGGAGGGCAATAAATACGCGCGCGGGTGGCTGAGTCGCGGTCGCTAGATCTAGTTCGTGGCTTCCCATTAAACCGTGGTACGAACCGTGTCCCTTCTGCCTTCCTTGCGTGTGTCTGCGCATCAAGAAACATGGGCAAAAACTGTCTACAAGGCAGTGTAAATTCTGCTATGAATTTTAGCATGTTGCTGCCATGGGGGTCGCTGTCAGAGGCACTAACAAGGTACATTCGGTAAACCGGAAATTCAGAAAATTATTAAACTCGGTGCGCAAGTAGAGTAGTTCATCCGTAACGCAACCATATTTTTGTTGGTGCCATAATGCAATTTTTTGGGGTGCAATCACCCCTTGAAGGAAATACAGAATTTTCTATTCCGCGGAATATCTCGAGGATAGTGAGAGATATCGAAAAGAAGTTTTAACAGACGGTGCATCGTTTTCTTATATCTACAAAACCGCGTAAAAATAATTTTCGAAGAATTCTGCTCAGCTCTAATTTTAATGCTACGCCCGCTACAGATGCAATTTTAAGGTGAAATCAGACGGAGCGTGGCTCGGCGAACTTTGCGCGTGATTCGCCGAGCCACACGCCGTCTGATCGGTCATGGCTGTAGAAGGGCTGTGTATTTTTTGTTTATACTCTCCTTCCCCTCAGCCGCCGCCCCCAATTTATTGATTACACGATACTAAATATCCAGTGACCAAGAGGGTCGTTATTTCAAAGGAAATTCCCCGAGCTGTTGCAGCGAGGGAAAAGCTTTGCGCGACCAGCGAAAAGCGATCTGCCTATTCGACAAGACGCGTAACATTTTCCCACGCGCACCGTGCATATCGCTTTGAATTATTATTACACACATAGAAGATCAGCCGATACAGCCGGGGCTGGCGAGCACAAACCAGAACACACTCGAACACGTACGCCTCCGTTGCTCCCAGAAAGCTCGACGTGCACAAGGGGGTTACGTGTACGCGTACCGGAGTATTATTCTATCGAGGGAAGCCACGCCGGAGGTGCGTTGGTGTATCACAGCCAACAGTACAACTATGCCCGCTTCCTTCCACATTAAATCCCGCGAGCGAATCGCGAATCTACCCGGTGAATTGCCCCGGAGCACGCACCAGTCCCTCCGTTCGCCCATGGCGAGCTCAAGAAACCGCGCGGACCGTAGCTCCTCGGGGTGAGAACCGGAGGCGTTCATTCTGATAACGCTATCGATAAGCAGAATATCATTCCGAGTCCTCATACCAGCGATATTAATAAAAAAGAGTCTGACGTGTGCATGAGAATGCGCAGCGGGAGCAGAGGCTCCTGGAATTTGTCCCTCCTACGAGTGCCCGAGTTCATCGGGGAGTTCAATCTGCAAGTGTATCCTGGTAGGATGTACAATTAATCCTGACGCAAGAAGCATTACACGGAATGCTATTAGATTCTCAGTGAACTCTGACATTTAATACAGTTCGTTATACCACAGCTTGACAAAATAGCCCACTTTCCTTCAATTTTTGTCGCATCAAAGTTTTCAACGTCAAAGGCACATCCTCCTGCGCGCGTTTCGTAATGGACTGCGCGGTCCCAATAGGACTACAGAGTGCGGCGAGCTGCTGATTAATCCGCAGAGATTAAAGTCGGAGTAGAGACGCCACTGAAAAAGAGCCGATCGATCGATCGCTCGAGTTTCCCTTTGCCCATCGTCTTTCCCACACGCCAGCGTGCTTCCGTTTTCATCGTCCGGCTACCAATTAACCGAGAAACCGCGGGTACCCATCGAAATTTCCCTTTCAGCGGCCGCATGCCAACGCGCAATCGTCCAACCTGTATCCGCGCGTCGTTAACGTGCTGCACCCGTTTCGCTGCGACGGGGTCCATTAAAGCTCCGCGAGTCATTTAGTATCAGAAAATCGCGGATCGCGCGCGCACGCGAACGAACGAGCGGGATAAACGATCGCGCGGGCATCCGCTAATGGAATCATCAGGGCAGACCCAGCGGATCGCCGAGAATTAGGCGCGGAACGCATCGCAGATACACAGGCTGGCGGGCCTAGGCCCCGCGGCACCGCCGTTGCACTCTCTTCGCCGCTCATAACCTCGCATATTTACATTGGACGCCGTGAATAAAACTGTTACATTATGCCCTGGCATTCCCACGTGCGCGATCTCTTGGTCCACGGGGAAAAAGAGCGAGTAAAAGAGAAAGAGAGGGAGAGAGACGAAGGATGGAGAACCAGACTGACGATTTTTGTCGCTGTCTCGACTGTATAACGCGTGGGTCCTTCCCTTTATTCCATTTTCTCAGAGAGCCGGTGTTCCGACGCGGGACGATTATCCTTGGGTGATTTTGCCGAAGGTAGCTTGCGTTCGATAAGGTGATAACGATTGACGAAGATAAATTCGATTTCGCGTTGCTTCGGGGATAGCTTGGCAGAGGAACTTGATTTTTCGATAAGTGAGCGGCGAAAGTAGGTATATAGGTAGGCACTTGGGTAATCGAGTCTTACTTGAAGTGGAAGGGCGCAGGAAACGACCATGACTAACCAAACCCTTTGCCACGATTACCGAGCCTCGGCTGCAATACGACCACACTACACCAGCCACTTTAATCTCACGCGTCGAAACACTTCCTTCCCTTTCCTTTCGATCCATCCAGCACTGCGGATCGCGGTGCAACGATAAAACGGTCCATTAATGCCGCGATGCGTACAAACGGTTCTCCATATCCGTCGATCTGCGGGCGAAAAAGGCGAGCGATAAAGCAAAGTAACACGAACCGATCCGTGGAAAAGACGGCCGTGCTTGTCCCGTGGTAGCCGGGCGCGGAGACCTCCGCACAACTGTATTCGACAATACGGCATATCTGTTTCGCATCTTGCATAGATCACACGCCTCTGACCTCTGCAAATGTTTGCGCCGCCGGAGAAAGTAACGTGTAAAAGTCGCGCTTACGCGTGCACGCTTATCAGATTAATTACAGCGAGGAACGGACACCAGCGAGACGGTACGGTCCGGTCAGCTATACGATCAGCCCGTTTTCCGAGTATCGCTCGAGCCCAAGTGTATTAATTAAGACGTGATTAGGCCGGCCCTTGGCCTTGCTCCCGCCGTTTACCTCGCCGGAAAAGGAGTCGTAATTGCGCGGAAAACGAGTCCAGATGATGTTCGCCAACGAGTCTCCGATCTCTTCCTTCTCCCGTCTCGTTCTCTCCTTTTTTCCTCGACACGGCGTAACGTAATTGCCGAGGATAGAAAACAGTTGACTCTACAAAGTGGGTGCCCGAGCCTCAATCACCGGGGGAATTAATTTGTCTCGCGAGGGAATGAAAGTTGACAAGCTGGAAACTTCAGCCTGCAAATTTCATTCCGCGGTCGTATTCCTCCTTCTGGATACGGTCTCCTTTTGCAGTAGCCACTTGGAGCGGAGAAACAGGTCGAGGCCACCTAAATATGACACGCATGGGCCAGAGTGCTGGTAGAAGCTTAGCGGCCGAAACACAATAAACTGTTATCGCATTGCGGAACAATAATTCGTTACCAATTAGCTACAAAGTAATAGAAAATCCAAAGGTGTTTTCCACTATTATCCGTGGGCGATCCCGCGATCTTTTTATATCCCTCCCTCGCCGTCAACCCCGTTTCCTGTTCGCCTGCAGATAACGCAACGCTAAGCAGGACGCGTACAAAAGCGTGCATGCGGCGATGCTCTATCGTAAATCACGTCTCGTTATGCCTGTAAATGTACGTCTTATTTCGCAGGGAACGATGGAAGCCCCCTGATCTCGGACGGCCATATCGGGGCGGTAAAAACCAGCGCGGCAGAAACGGGGCTGGAATGAGTGAGATACGTAAAGCGTGGCAGTGGCATCGTGTTTGGGCGAGAAAAACAGCACGGCGGCGACGCGAGGAAACGTTATAGTTGTCTGTTTACCATGAAGCAACGCCGCGCGCTCTACAGACAGTTTAATTACACGCTCCAGCAAAAGGTTGATGCACGTTTGGCGGTAATCTCTCGAAAATTATGCCCCGGCCGCACGCTACCGACTTTAGGCACATAAATTTCACGGCGACGCGCGGCTACCAACGTTTTCAGCCCCGATACCCGTTCGAAGGATCGCGCGCGATCCACTGCTGGCCAGCACTCGCAACGCTCCCGTTGATTTCCGTCATTGAAGCTCTCTTTTCGCTTTAATCCTTCGTTTTTCTTGTTCTTCGCGCCGGCGGTCGATAGCCGAGAGGGAGCGGCGCGGCGTTCGGATCCGTTCCTCGAAGAGCACGCTTCGCCAACGAGGAATCACGAGCATCGCTATTTCCTGCCAGAAATTAGCCGTCGATGATAATTCGCGGGTAATGGAACGAGTGTTTGCTGCGCGGAGATCGTTCTTGGGAGAGTGGAAACGGGGTAAGTGGCTGAGACTGCTCGGCTCTGGGTGCATGGGTTTAATCACCGATGTTTAGGAGGAGATGGTGATCGAGCTTGCAGTAGCACCGGCTCGGAATAGTTCGTAATGGACAATCCTGTTTATATCTTATCCGGAGTGTGATAAAAGTTTTTAGGGACGCGATCAAAGATGAAAACGATCCCTCCTTGCCGATAGATAACCTGCTGCTACTTCTCGGGGCCATCCACTGTCCCGGGACGTAGAGTTCTGGGCTTCTTCTGGTCTCCAACGCGTTCTTAAATTGATAGCAACCGTTCGAAGGGACATCGACGTCACGGAGTTACAGCTGCTCGGTCGAATCCCCGTGACTTTAGGAAATTGCACGGGGCAAGCAGTAGCTACTTGTGTAGGTATCGCGCACGAGGCAGGCGTGGCGCGTCACGGCGCGGCAGGTGCTTCGCGATGCGCTACGCTAAGCAGCATCGGCGCAGCCCCGGTCAACGAGCCATCGACGAGAGTCTCCTTAATAGGAGGGCCCCGGCTTTATGGGCCACTTTGTATGGGCAATTTCACTTTAATGGGTACGCTTCATTTGATCGGAGCGTCCCATACGTCAGAGAAATATGCAAAATACGGTGCTTCGGCGCGTCGATTCGATTTGCTCCTTCCGTACTGCCCTGGTCATGCCTTTTTTTTTTATTACTCTCAGCGCGTATCTCCGTTGTGCAACGTGCCGCGAGCTATCAAGATCTGCCGTAAGAAAGGCGTCCCTTTTATTCACCTTTTTATTATGCTGTAAACGTAGACTGACAGTCTGATCGCGTGACAGAGCAAAATGTAATAACGGGTGTCACACGGTTTGTTCTGGCAAACGTTTGATCGCGACCATTTCGCTGGGGATAATTCGTGGTAACGAGCCTCTTAATCGTTGCTTCGGCTGGTGAGAACCCGGGAATGTGAATTGAATATCCGGATAACCTTGATGGAAATTTGGAGATCGTACGTTTGACGCTGCTTGTGTCACGTTTGGATGGAGAGATGAGATCGATCGGGTCTCGCCGGTGTGCACTTAACATTCAACTACATATTTCGAGAACAATGCAGACCGAATATGTTGCCCGGCATGCGATCGAAATGCAGGTCTCATTTCTTCGCGCATGCTCGCGCGGTCTTAATACCGTAACAAAACGCTTGCAAAAAACAGGATACAGAAACACGTTGCACAAGGGAGAAGGTGACGCGGCGCCCGTTCTCTCAGAGGGATGGGCAGTATGTAAAGATCGCATGCTGCCTGAACATTTAGCATTAATTGCATATCGGTTTTGGCAGGTGGTTGCCAGTCATATAGGATAAACATCTCCACTCAGTGACCGGAACCTGTACCATAGATGAATAATTATTAACTGCAACGTACATCCCAAAAACTGTATCGAACGCCATCTCTATCGACTCGGCTTAATATCGAAATTCATCGTCCAGTCGATTCGTATAAAGATACGCCGGGGAGGGATACAGGAACGATTCGAGTACCGATTAAATGGACTGGTTACAGAGTCGAGTAAACGTGATTAAAATATTGAAAATTAAAAAGGAGGACGAGCTTAATCCAGATCATCTATCAATTTCACGAGAAATTCTACGCAGAAGCAACGCTTTCAAATGAATAATAGCTCCGTACGGTTGGGAAGGCGACGTATTAATCACCGCGAAAGAAAATTACCAAAGATCAAAGAGAAACGAGTCCCACCTTTCAATGTCTACGTGTCCATGAGAAACGCTCGCTGCTAATAGCGGTCTACATAGATGAAGACGACGGTCTACCGAAGGCTCCATGGATAATGGGATAGTCGAGGTAACCATCGCGGTAGATTAAGGATTGAAGAGAAACGGATTCCCATCGAGTACCCCATGATTTCATGAAAAATGCAGGCTCGGAATAATGGCAACGGAGTGGCAGAAACAGGAAACAGAGAATGCCGAGCAACCGACAGCGAAATGAACAGCATCGAGGCAGCGCGCGAGACCGATGAGCGCTTCGAATTATTATTATAAAACCGGCTGGAATCGAGGAAACAGCGGTTCGACATGGTTTACCGGATCGGTGCCACGGGAACTTAACGAGATCCCAGATTTTTTAATTAATACAGTTGGCACATCGAGAGCTGGGAACGAGGAACTCCCGTGCGCCTCTATCCTGAGAACCACGAAATAATGCCGAGCGATTATGTATGCGCCGGTATCTGCCTCGTGAATCGATCATCATCATCAAGTTCAGACTATCTTGGCCTTTGTGAGTTCGCGCGTGTGCTTCTAAGTCGCGAAGCTTTTGCGCGTTATGGATTCATCAGGGTCACGTCAGCGAGCAGGAACAATGGGGATCTCGCGGAGGACGATTCACGCCTCGTTCGATCGATATTCTTTTGCACCATCTCCCCCAACCGTTGTTGCTAAGTGAAAGAACAAACGACACATGGGAAAATCAGGAGATCCAGAGGGTTGCAAAAATCGATCGTCAATTAAAGCTGTCAACGCAATAGTGGCGCAACTCGAAAACTTTTGTTTTCAGATAACGGCTAATGAAATTATTGACGTTTTAAAAACGCTGTTTAAAACTTCCACTTTTAGGTACGTAGGTATGATTTTTTACAAAATATAATTGCTAAGGTGCATATCATTAGTATATAAAATAATAACCAATGTTGCACAAGTCAGTATTTTGCGACGTAAATCGACAAAACGCTCAGTGCAAAAACACGTTATGTTTTTGTAGAGTTGCTGAAGACACTAGGGTAAAGGACCCAATTACTGCCACCTACTAAATTATTGTAATGAACTTAATTTTTTTTTCGTTAATTTGAAAAGAAACGGTAAAAAATTTTAAGCGAAGATTAGGAGAATGGAAACGATGACTTCCTTACTAGCGAAAGAGAAAACAAAGCGTTATAGAAAATGCTGTAATTGCAATATTTGAGCTATTAACATAACAAAATGTAATGTTTTAAATAATATAAGCATCGTAGAAAGTAATGAAGATCGAATTAACGATTCGTTAATTCTTTTTACTTATTAATTAGGTGACAGTGATCGGTACAAGCGTTTCAAGCAATTTGGTATTACTGTCACTAGCAGTAGTTTCTCATTACACAGTATTAGGTTAGCTCACAGTAATTGGGGTGTCAGTAATTCAGTAAAATACATTTGAAGGGTGTCAGTAATAGATCCCCAATTTTTTTTATCAAGTAAACATATTAAACAATAATAAATATCAAGCACAACATATCCTTTTAGTCTATACGTACATAACTATACGATAATGTCAGTGTCAATGCTTAATGTGCCAATAATTGGGTCCATTACCCTATAGAATTAAAATTTTGCTGTATAAAAAGTGGTTTAGGCTGAAATGTCAATGCACAGAAAATTGTGGATTGTGCCTCTGTTGCGCTGATAGCCTCAATTACAGTCGATACGTGATCTTACGCGAAAGTTCATCTACAGATAGATTCCTTGAAGATGACAGAAACTGTACAGTACATTCCAACGAGTGGTGCAACCCCCATTCGTTACCAATCATCTTCTTCCACGATTAAGTCGCTCGCCAGCCCTTTATCCTGCCGAAACTCTCAGCTAGCACGAACACCTAAAGGGAGTCATTGGGAGCGTAATTCCGTGCACGCATCGAGGGAAACCTTGCACGGAATTTATTACTTAATAATGTCAAGCCGTCCGCTTAATTATTTCGTACCGGGCAAGCTATCTCGCCGGTTCTCGCTCCTTCCGTTTACATTTTAACGGTTCTCCACTTCCTCCCGGTCTCGATCGGCCGGCAGACCGGTCGTCCCCGCGCGTCTTGGTCTCTTCTGCGCATGGAAATCGGGGATGTAGCGCGCATGCGCGGTCGGTCGGCGCGCGAGCCAGCGAACGGCTCAAGAGCGCGCAACCACGCTGCATGCCTGCTAGCCAGCCTGCCTTGCTGGCCGACCAACCCAGCCGCGCTTCACGTGTGATCTCAAGCAGAAAAAAAATGGTCTGCCGGTCCCGATAAGATCGTCTGGTTAAAGCCAAACAAACTATTCCATTAATTCGTAAAAGAAGAAATTTTTCGCCGCTGCTCCGCCACGCCACGGGGATAGAAGTGAACGCGACCAATTCCATCCGCGTCCCTCCTCTCGCCGGCCACGTAAGCCCGTCCTTCTCCGTTGCTGGACAGACGAAATCTTTATCTGGACGCGGTTAGTCA
This sequence comes from Andrena flavipes, assembly GCA_963971345.1. Taxonomy (NCBI): domain Eukaryota; kingdom Metazoa; phylum Arthropoda; class Insecta; order Hymenoptera; family Andrenidae; genus Andrena; species Andrena flavipes. The sequence continues at coordinate 39,828,822 of OZ020481.1, forward strand.
GCGCCTGATAATTATTCGGCAGCGACGGAGGTGGGGGATGGTAGCTTGTGCACCGGATACGTCGGAAAGAGCAGCGCTCGCGACGGCAGGAAAGCGTAAAGATGTGTATACGCGGCTTGTTTCCTTCGGTCCGTGAAAGACGGAGACGATGGGAGAGAAAGGGGGACAGGCGGGCTGTCAAAAATCGTAAAGCTTCCTGACAGCCCTTCCTGGGCCCCCGACCAGCGTTTTGGCTTGTATATCGTGTTGTGATCGCTGAATACATTAAGCAGGCGGCAACAATGTGATACTGCTTTAACGCTCCAGCGATAATGCTCGGCTTGTTGCGAGTAATATTTTGGACAACAGCGAGGAGCAGGTAGGCATTCAGAGCGTAGTGCTCGATGGTAACGATAGGGTAATGCGGTGTCTTGTACATTTATCAAACTACCAAAGTTGGAATGTATACATTTCGCCAGATACACTGAAAGATATCAGTCGTGTAGGTATACGCTATTAGCTGCCTGTACGCTTTGCCACGACCAGGGAAAAGTAAAAGATCCGCGGTTCCTTTTGAACCAGCGCCGATAAACGTCAAACATTATGATCCTACGACTCCAGCTACCCAGGCCTCACAATTATCGGGCTTTCGAATTCAACGTACCAACCGCCAGTGGCTGTGATCTGCTTTTGAGCGCTTTGAATCGGCCGAAATCGCCCCGTTAGCGACTAAAAACGCGTCGAGAGGACACGGCGGCTGCCTTTGACGGTCTCGCATTCCGGCGAAAACGGCAGCGAAGTAGGAAGCTAGCCACTCGTCCTGGATCTGGTAATCCGGTCATTTGCAGGTTCAGCCGTGAAAATGTGTCCTTCTTAAATGTCATTATAATCCGAGGCACCGCGTGCAGCCACGAGAGCTTGCCCCTTTTTCCCTTCCCCGGTAGCCCATTGTGACCGTGGATAATCTTCATCGAACAGCGGCGTATAACGCAGCACGCGATACCCATTTCCAGGCCCTTTCGCGGAAAGTCCGTTCAAGACGAGCCGCCGGTGCTTATCAGGCCCCTGTAAAAGCGATTATCGCCCAATAATCGCGCTGCCAGGTGGCGAGGACCCATGGCCATTGTCCCGTCGATCGTCCAAACTCCAGTTTTGTACGGACCGGTGGTGTAAGGTTTATTGGGTTGTTAGAGAAACCTTCCAAGCCCCATCATCCAGCCAAACAGCCGGAGAGCTTTCGACGACCGATGGCCTGAGAGATTTTACATCGATACTTCTCCAATTAGGGTCCAGCTTACAAATTGGAAGCAAACTGTGACCGTTGTGCTAACGAGAGCCACAACATTTCAGCGTCGTCGAAGAACTACACTGGCGTTTATTGCTTGATTTATCCTGGAATGAAGAAACTATAAAATCTTACATGCTCCAGGATTTTTAATACTATCTGAACTCGCTGCTATAAGACACGAGCACGTCCCGCTGCGTCTTTCCTCGATGGCCTCAAACGCCGTCTTCATTAAGACACTATCGAGCCTCGCCAGGAACGAAAGCAACACGGAATGACAGAACTGTAACAACACCGGCCAGACCAGTACAACGTCGTTTTAACCCGTGAAACGCGTTTCGAGGCTCCCAGTGAACTGGATATGGCACGGCGGGAGAAACAAGTCCCCGGGTCATCCGCACTGTAACCTATTCCGTGACACGAGTTTCTCCTACGAGACTTTTCACGTCTCCGGAGCGCTCCGTCTACCTGGAGGCGGAGTCGCCGAGCGCGTTCTGCGAGCCACAAAGGCGAAGGCTTATTGGGGTGGACGGCTCATCAGATAGCATTTAACCGTGGAGTCCTTCGAGGGACGAGGAAACGGCAGTCCTGGCTCGGACAATATAGCGCGGCGTTGTGTGCGTGGCCATAGGTAAAACGCCACGCGACCAACGGGGCCAAAGTCCCTGTCGACCTAAAAGCCCATAGTTCGCACTGGGCCCGTAGATGTCCGTCGGATAAGACGACAACTTGAATTATATTCACTGGCGCGACCAGGGTACCTATCCAGGGATGAGTTTCGGCCGGAGAGATAAAGTTAATAGCTTTATTAACTGTGGGAAAGCTGGCCACGCCGCGGGAGTCGCGCGACAGCTTTTCTCTTGTCTCTTCCCAGGCACTAAGTAGATCCAACTTCTACGCGATGAAATCGAAGATCTCGAGCAATTGTATGCTCCGAGGTAGACTGTAATTTTGTAGTTTGAGAAAATTTGAAGAGGGGCCATTTATAGAATTAGACGCGTGATACGGCGATTGAAGCTCTGGCCGTGAAAAATATTGTTACAAAGCTGAAAGTTTAATTGCTTCCAACTAATTACACTTGGTAAGATAGAAATTTTCCGAGTGTTGAATGTTGCGGAAACTTGGAGTTTAGTGTTTGCAAAGTGGAGTGGGAAAATTAATCTGATCATGGGAGGAGGTTGCCGAGTTGAAGAACTTTGGCTACTTTTACGATGTCTGCGAGGATAACTACATTTGCTATGTAAATACTTTTACAGCTTTCCTTTCCACGGAAAGTAGCTTGGAGAAATTCATTCGGAGTCTAGGATTTATCGACGGAAATAGATTACAGCGTGGTGCTATCGACGGTGTCCACTTTTACTTTCTGGAGAGGTAGGATGTTTACAAAGGGTGTAAAAGGATACCTTCGAGGGTGTTAGATGTTGTGTGAACGCAAAGTCTGAAGTGGCAGGGGATGAAACTGATCCAAACACGGTCCATCGACCCCCGCAGCTTTTAATTACCGTGGCAGGTTCCACGAAAACTGAATCACTAATTGTATTCTTCGGTGTTGAATTAACAAACTCCCAAATCTTCGATACTTTCCCACCTCGTTCAACACTGTACCACCTACTGACACCAAAACCTGCACCAAAGCAGACCGATGCTCACCGCTAAACCCACCCCCAAAATCCATTTAACGTCACGCAAAAAAGGCTCGCGATATCGGGCTCTATCTATTCACTAAAGATTCTCACAAGCTCCGAACTCGAAGCAAGACCATTGAAGAGGTGGCTGGAGGTAGCTGGCAATCGCGATCGAGGATTTTCCACCGCAGATCCTCGGGCCCGATTGGCCTCGTCGCGCCGAAATATCCCGGCCCGCTAACGAACCGGCCAATCCTTTTCACAGGGCGAGCATTCTCACCCCTGTCGAGCGGAATCTCGACGCGCAGCGACTGTTCCGTGGCGTACCGAGTGGCGTGGCGCTCGCGCTGCACCGACGTCGCCCGCCGATGAATCGATACGGCACGGAATCGAAGGGTGATCGGGATGATAGGCACGGGATCATCGATTTTATCAGTTTCGCGCGTAATTACGCGTGTTGGGCACACAGCGAGGGCCAGCGGGGTCTAGCGAGGGCTAGCGAGGGCCATTGTAACCGAGGGCCACGCGATGCAAGTGGCCTTAACGAAGATATCGGGACCCTTGGGGGGCAAGGGAAATGGAGAGTGGGGGAGGCAGGGGGGGAGCGAGAACCCCTTGCTTACAAGCTGGAAAATCAAGGCGAATATCAAGAGCCGTGGGGCAGGTCTGATTGAATTTCCTGTGGCAATAATTCTCCGCTTTTACACGGGCAACGGGCATGCCTCCTGCCTCTCCCTTCTCTCACTCTTCCACGCTCCCTCCTCTCCCTCCCTCACTCTCTTTCTCTCTCTCTCTCTCTCTCTCTCTCTCTCTGTTGTTCTCTCTCGCTCCGGCTGCGCCAGGCTGTTGTTGTCCGGGGTAAAAAGGCGGATGCTGTTAGCAGCGCAATTAATATCGCGCGAAATCGTATATCAGCGGGCGGGTTTACGGTTAGGCTCGCAGGTAAAAGCTGCCCCTCCTCCCTGGGGCTTATTTATAACTATTTAAACGGAGTGGAACGCCGCGGCGAGGGAAAATGTCCGTCTCGCGGGTAGACAAATTGGGAATGGCCGCGGCGCTAATGCGGTAATTAGTATTCGTGCTGCAGCACCAAGATCGGGATCTTTTCTTTCCTGATTTGCTGTTCTCTCCCCTCCACCCCCCTCCTCACCCCCAACCGTTTCTTTTTTCCCCTGTACTGTTCGATCTGCTTTATTTGTGGGTTTGATCGTGCCGCCGCGTGTTGTAAACCGTATTTTCTGTAGCGAGAGAAATATCGGTTTCGCTACCGAGAGAAATATCGGTTTCTGTACCGAGAACGGCAGCGAATATGTTCAGCCGAGGCTTCATAATTGCAATTAGGAAACAGATCGCTACTACAATCTCGGAGGCGCCTCTACGTTTCTGTTTCCATCTGGATTGAACTTAAAAAGAAGTTGGAACGTAGAATTTCTGCCGGACAATGCGACGAGCAAGAGTCCGAAAGCTTAACCGCGACTCGAGGTGGCAAAGTTACGACTATCGCAGCGGCTCGTAAATATTTTCACCCTTTGATATCCAGTTTTCTCATGGTACCTTTCGTGAAACCCAAAAACCGTGCAGTAAAATAAAAATTTACAACGTGCCTGGAACACGACCCTTTTCCCCCCTCTCGCGTCGTCCTGTCGCTTCATTGATCCCCGTGGAATCGATTGGACGGTGCAATAAACGAATAAAACGGTTTATTTCTGAACATTTCCTTGGAGCTTTTGTCGCGAAGGGGCGAACAAGCCGCGTCCTTTTCGGCCCCGCAACAATGATCGCCTAATAAAGTGACTGCGGACGTCGTCACGCGAAACAAGGAAGCAGAATTTATGAGTTATTATGCGCTCGACGCATCCCGCGGCTCGCAACAGCGCGGCGTAGTTGGCCGCTACATAAATTAATTTACGACGCCCGGTGGCCTGACTTTTCTTCGGCGTTATGGCATTCCTATTCGAAATAATGACCCTCGCCGGGGAACGATATCGAGATGACGCGAGCTATGTAAGTGCATACTTGCCTCCAACGTAACACGTAATAACGCGTTTACGTAAGTGTTATTGTTACGGTATTGCGTAACCCAGGGCCGACTTTAGGGGGAGGGTGGACAGCCAGGGCGACCGCAGGGGATGCTAAATCTATAGAGGCGCCGCTGCCTAATGTTCTCGAAAGGGCGTCGCTGCTTAATGTTGAAAGAAAGGTTTCAACAGTTGCATGACTATTCGGAAACGTGGTCTTTTTTGTATAATGTTAAAAAATCCTCGAAAGAAATGAACTTACGGTGTTTTGTGCTAAACTGTAACAAAATCTTACCGTTGATAACAATTCTGATGTACATGGAAATTTATTGTGTGATGAGCTCATAAGTCTCAAAGATTTTCTTCCGGATAACGATGTTACGCCCATTAACGTTTTACATTTTATAAAACACCACAATATTCAGGAAGTATGTCCAAATGTGTGGATTGCATTTCGCATTTTGCTAACTATTCCTGTAACAGTAGCTAGTGGAGAACGCAGTTTTTCAAAACTTAAATTAATTAAAACGTATTTACGATCAACAATTTCACAATAAAAATTTACTAACTTAGCTGCGCTCTCGATTGAAAATGAAATTGCCGAGAAATTACATTTCGCTGACTTGATCCGTGCTTTTGCCGACAAAGAGGCCCGAAAAGCTGAATTTTATTAAATTTCTGCTATTTTTAGATCCCATAGTTCAACTTGAGTTCTCGGTCGACAATACAAAAAAATACAAAATCTGAAAATGCTAAAAAGAATTAAAAATGAAAATAAAAAAATTTAATGAAAAAAAAGACAAAAACGTTAAGAAAAAAGCTGCTAGTTGATTTTCGTGCCGTTGGAAGGGCGCCATGATTATATCACCCCGGGGTGCTAATATAGCTAAAGCCGGCCCTGGCGTAACCAGGCAAGCTTTCGTTAGATTAACGATGCACGATTATCTCAATATTTCAAAGCGACTGTTACGCTAAATATTCACTTAGGAGTAACACGACGTTCCACTTGTATCGTTCAATTAGGACTCGCTACACGAAATTCATAGTGCTACAGGGTGGCAGTGAGCGTTACCCGGATCAGCTAGTATTTTTTTCGCAACGGCAACTCGGGGAATCGAAGAGGTGTTATCCTGAGCGTGGAAGCGGACAGGCTACATATGTCTGCTAAAAAATTCATCAAATACTTTTTAATTAATTATGCATGATGTTCAGCTGGTCGGACTGTAACCGCAGCCCCGTTGCAGGCTCGGAAAAAAGGCGAGCGCGCGCAACCCTTAGAGTCATCCAGCGTGAAGAGGGCGAGGACGCAGCAGGCCCCGAAGGATGCAAAAGCAAAACTAACGAGCACCTTTAGCGAAGATTACCGCTACCCCGTGCTCGGCCAGGGAATTATCCGTGCCTCCCTCGTTTTCACGGGGTCGGCCGGTATAATCATGGCGTATTATTCAGTCACCCCTCTCGGCGGCTGGTATCTACCCGGATCGAAGCAACCGAGCATCAAACTGGCTTACGTTGGCTACCAGAGGCTACGGGGCAAACACGACCGCAAACGTTTGTGTGCGCAGCACTATAACTTTGTCCCTAAAATAAACGATGCGCTCGCGGGGGGCTGCGACGGGGGCGAAAGGATTGCCACTCGGGGGTCTCTCCGTCATGAATGTAACACCGCCGTCACGCATCGGTGATGCGGAGAATCGGTAATCTTCGGGGCACACATGACTGATCGCTGGGCAAACGGAGGTGGAACTCGTCCTGACAAGTGAAGAGAGCACGTGAAACGGCGATTCTGGGAATTGAATCGAGCGACATTGGTGACACAATTTTTAAAATGTTTTATTATTTAGGGACTCGTGGAAGAAGATAAACTTGACTTATCGTTAGAAGCGATATATGCACTCTGCGCAAACTACATATATTAACTGCGCCATTTTTATATTTCTCGAAACCAAGATTATAGTACAAGCACGACCAGCATTTAGCGAACCGTTTATCATTAACGAGATAAGATAGCTAGCGAGACAAATAATTTTAATCGTGAAAAACATCTTTCCCCTACAATAAAATAGTAATTGCAATTAACAAGTCAATAAAAGTGTAGATTTTTTACTGCTTCCCAGGTCTCGTCGGTAAAGCTGTACAAAATATGAACGCCCCGGAATACAATACGCCGTGAATATCGTTGGCCGGGCTAATTATTTTTTATTGCCCTCGCGTTGAGCTATTTTTATTGCTGATTTACTTCCTAGATAGTCGGGGACAAGATGTATTAAAAGCACAAAGATAGAGGCAGAGAAAGAGGCGGAACATTTTAGCGACAGGACACGTCATCGTCGCTGTCCGCCCGACGTGGATCAATCTTCGTAGATCATCAGCGATCCAGCGGCGACGATAACGACGGTCTCCCGCGTCGCGGCTCCGAACTTTGCCAGTAAAATCGTCCGACGAATCGACGGCTGACTGGCCAGGCGATCGGATACGCTCGCGAAAATCGATAAATCGTGTTAAACGACGCCGACCGAGGGAAAAAAAACGACTAAAATGCAAAGCGAGTAAGATCATCGATTAGACGTTCGACTTGTGGCAACGATCTTACAAACGATCCGGCGTCCCCCCTCTCTCGAGCAATAAAACGTCACCGAGCAAAACGAGGCGATTTCTCAACAGGAAAGCGACCAGTCAAACTGCAATGCTAATGCAGCGTCTATTTTATTAATCATCGCGGGGCTAATTTACGAAATATCTAAAACGTCAACGCGCACCACGGGCTTCCTTCGGATGGGTGATTGGTTCTGCGACTGCTGGGACCACCCTCTCGATGAACGGAAACATTATCATAAATATCAGAATAAAATCTTTGATTAATACCGCGGCTTCCCTTGTAATATTCTGTTTGGAATAAATCAGTTTTTAATTTAGGCCAGTGTACGATAGCAGAGGAAATCTCAGGGTAGTCTTTCCCCAAAATCAACCTGATATTTGACGGTGAAAGAGCGAAAGGGATGAGAGGAAGAAAAAGGCACGATCAAAGGGGTACAGGGAAGTCGCGATACGATCGAGAGCAGCGGAATCGCGATACTTTCTCCTTGGCCGGTAGTAACACGTGTCCCTCGTCTCCGTTGCTGATCCTGCGGAGTGAAACGAGCGCGACTTGACAAATCCGCCCGGCTTCCCGTATTTATAAACACTCTCACGCTACATGAATTTAAAGCCACCGCGAAAGAACACGGTGACGAAGCACGTCTACTCGCGCGTCTGCTCGCGCGTCGCCCCCAGAGAGAGCTCTTTCTACTTGGACTGGCGCGCTCTCGCCTCCCTTTCTCTCCCTCCACATAAATCACCCAGATTTCTCTTCGGCTCGTCCGCGTCTTAGTTACGAGATCGCCCGTGCTCGGATCCGAGCCGCCTCGATCCAGGAAGTCAGCCTCTAGACGCCGTGGAACTTTTTATCCGTGGGAAGACGGTATCCGCGGTCTAATCCATGCTTAATTAATTCTTCCTTTCTTATTCCTCAATTCTCCGCCTCCTACGTTCCTCGTACCGCTTGGACCAAAGGATACAGCGCGGCTGGCACAGCATTTCCCTGAAAACACGAGGATCTACGCGGCTGGATTAATTGGGGCTGCGCGTCTGATCAGACAGCTCGGCGGATGCTGAGTGATTCAATGTTCCTCTTGGCAAAGTGTTCTTTCCGCGAAGCGAATACCTCTCTTGTGGGGCCACTGTGCTTTATATCAGGGCCACACCGCGCGGCCTGTCCAACGACAAAGCTCGATTCAAATCTTCTTCCTTCTGCTCCTCGACGATCCACGCACGGGAATAATCGCCGCGGAGTTGCCCAAGAATCGGCGCGGTTGCGAGTTGCAACCGGATCACAGGCGAGCTCTCTCCTTCCCAGAGAGAGCTTCATCTCGGAATAGACCAGCGAGGCTGAGGAACGGAGGAGCTTTTCGAGTGCGAAGAAGAAGGTAGCAGGCACGCCACCCTCCGCCTCGTCTCCTTTCTATCGGGGAGGGGTTGGATGAGCGTTTGAGCGGCGCGATTCCGCGGCTACGACCCTCTTCTCTCCCTCCCCGCCGTGTCTCTCCTCTCTCCTTCTGTCTCGCTACATCTCAGCCGTTTTTACGACGCTTTGAGTCGCGGGCGTCGCAGCGGAATGCGCTAATGAGGACTTGGCTACCGTCACACTTCCCCCTTGGTCGTCGTCGTTGCACCCCAACTGCACCGGCGACTGCGACCTCCGCCACCCGCGGATAACTCCTTCTCGTTTTTCCAGTGCTTTCCTCTCCGTCTCGTGGTGACGATCGTGACGCTGTCGCGGCAATTCCGCGTCGTATTGATACGCGTAGGCTAGTTAATTTTGGTCCTGGCGGTGTATTTCTGGCGGCTAGGAGCGGAATCGGCCTTCTATTCCGTCGTGGATCGCCATTTAGAAGCTTTCCGTAGCTTTTGGTGGTCGACTTTGTTGGTGAGAAGCTAAGTAGTAGCATATCTGAGTGTTAATAATACTTGAATGTCGATAGTCGCAGCAATGGAAGAAGTCACTCTGGTCATTTATAAAAATTGTCCTCAGCCCCTGATGTTTCGAGAAGATTAAATTGCTATCGGAGAAGTTCAAAGCTACAGAAACCACCAATTACTTCATTTCTTCGTGGAAAAGAATCACCCTTTCCATGGTTAGGGAATTTTCTTTCAAGGCGCGCACAGCACCGCCTGGAGAGGGTAAGCTCGAAAGCGCAACGCGACTGCCAGGCGACTGCATCGAATGCAACACTTAACGCACCTTTCGTCGGGCGGCCGTGTCATGGCGTGAAATCATCTACACGGCCCTCCAGGATACACTGAATAACGAGCGCGGATCTTTGCTTTTTTCCTTTTACTTTTCGACTATCCGCTCGAACGCTCGTGCACGCGCGCTTCGCCGTCTGGCCGTGTCGCCAAGGGGAGTGTGTATCGCCGAGACGCGGGGAAAAAAAAGGAAGCAAGGGAGTCTCTTAATGGTACTACATTTTAAAGTGCCCCAGGGACGAGAAGTAAGAAACATTCGCCGCTCTCGCCTTTAAACTGCCCCTCGGTTTCGCGGCAAATATTATCTCGCGGCTCGAAAATTCTCGGGCGAGAGAAACCGGTAGAAAAAGAACGAAATAAGAAAATAGAGGACGTTGTTCCCATTTTGCAAAATAATCTGATGGTAACACTCGAAACGTCCACCGGCAAATAACACCCGTGTAAGCTGATTTACTTTCGAATAATTCATTTCGTTAAACCTCCGCCATTTAACACCCCTGCGCTCCTCGATCGCTTTCATTATCTTCATCGGTGAAACCAGATTCCCACCATCTCTGCTGTTCAACCACGCAATCTGCTTGTTACATTATTCCTAAATCCTGCCGCGAAGCGGGTCCCGATTTACGGAAGGACGTATCTATCTCCATCTACCCGGTAACGTGCAATTTGCGCGGCATAAAGCTGCAGACCTCCGTGAAGAATCCTCGAATTCTCGATGGAAATTCATGCCGGGATCCGGGGGATTTTCATCGGAGCGCGTTGCACCGGCGCACCGTGAAACAACAACCCGAGCCGTTGCATTAATTGGAGCGGTGTTTAACAGAATTTCGTAACGTTGCATCACCCGTGTGCCGCATCGTTCGTGCGCGTCCGCGGAAAAGTTGCGCACGGTCGGGGCTAAATATTCATGAAGCAGCTCGGTGTTTCGCGGGCGTAAAAGAGAAAAACGCTTTTTTACAACGGCTTCGATATCTGACGGTCGAGAAAACGCGATTCCTTAGAGGCTCTCGCGGTCTCGCGGGAGTGAATATTCTAATTTATGTAAGCGGCGCGCAACGGGATTGGCCGAGGCGTTTCTTTGCAACGTAACTTTCCATCCGCCGTGTCTCGCGGATTACGGTCTGGTTGAGATGCGCGAATGGCCCCCGTGTAACGTATAATGACGCAAAAGCGGCATCGCCGTTGCCGCGGCGCCAACGTTTACAACCCTGCAAACAATTTATAATTACTATTTCACCGCGCCGTTTGTGCTCTCGGCAGGCTACAACTTTCCGTGTCGCGGTTATTTATCGCCGATAAAGCCCCTCGGTGCTCCAAGGATTCGAGAAAACCGTTTCTACGAGTGATGGACAAAGGCCTGCATCGAGAACCCTTCCTTTCAGCGTCAGTTCCAGGAATATTGTAAAGCGATGAAATAGATGTTGCGCGATGCAGCTTTTGATAGCAGACGCCAATACCAATCTCAGTTCTGCTTGTGGCAAAGGATCTCAAAAGACTAAGCGATCTTACGAATCGATGTAGCCTACTTTACCCCACTTCTTTCTCACGAGCCGCGTTTCGCGGAAGATCCGAAGGGGAAGAAACGAATGCAGCCGGATAAAAACGATCGAGCGGCGCTTCCATGGTCGCAGTGTGTCCGTGCAAAAAACCACCATCGACCTATGCGTTCTTCCGCAAACAAACGCGTGAAAAAACCAGAGGATGCGAGCTCGAGCGAAGGGGAACTTCGTCGGTTGGCGCCAACACTTGCCATGCAGTGCATCAAAGGACGCAGGCGCAGTCGCGTGCGTTGCTGTCCAAGGGATAGGCGGGCAAGGGGTTTCCAACCGTAGAAGGAAGAAACGCGCAGCGCTTAGGCTGCACTTTTTTGTCGCGCATCGTATATACACGGGCTATTGCAGGTACTTTACAAAATGCTTCCCGCCGTGTATAATAAACGGAAATATTGTAAGAATCGAAGCTTCGGAAACAAATCTACGAATTCTTGATTTAAGGGGTCTTCCCACTGTTACGCCCTGATAAAGTACCGTTGTTTATAACTTCTTTTGTCACGAAAAGGACGTGTTTATTAAATGAAGTTTTTTTCTATTTATTAATATGTATTTCGGGAATACAACAAATTTTTTCCCATTTCTTTTAATGCTTGCTTGCCTCAAAATAAGAAGGTGTAATACGCGCTAATTGTCACTATTCCGAAGTAGAATCCCATATTTTCGTTGTTTTCTTCTTATCTTTTATATGAATGATTAAAAAATTTAGCAAATTTCGATAGTTCGAAATTTGGACGAGATTCCATAGCGAGAATCATACGAATTAGAAATCTACTTCGTTTTGTTGTTTCAGACACACGATACCTCTACACGCGATCACGCGTTCGAGGTGTCTTTTATTTTGCAGCGCACATTGCATCCACTTATTTCGACGCAAGCAAGCATTAAAAAAATATGAAAAAAAAAATAACTTTGTATTCCCAAAGCACGTATTAATAAATAGGAAAAACTTAAATTTAACGAACACATTCTTTTTCAGACAAAAGTAGTTCCAGACAACGGACTTACTTTATTATGGAAAGACACTGTAACCCCTAAATCAGTTGCGTCGATGAAATCATCTTCTACACTATACCGCCCCCACAGCACATTTGTTGCCGAAATGTCTCAGTTGCGTTGCGGTTTAATCCTTGGAATATTGCACGGAATGTTGCCGAAAAGTTACAAGTAAATTGCTATGTCCGCCCTGTGCAACATTGCAGGATATATTTCAGCAACATTTTTTCGGGATATTACAGCAAAGGTAGCGCAACATTTCTGAGATTTTATAGGAATGGTAGCGCAACATTTCTGAGATTTTACAGAAATGGTAGGGCAACATTTCTGAGATTTTACAGAAATGGTAGCGCAACATTTCTGAGATTTTACAGAAATGGTAGCGCAACATTTCTGAGATTTTACAGAAATGGTAGCGCAACATTTCTGAGATTTTACAGAAATGGTAGCGCAACATTTCGGGCAGTTGGGCCAAAAATAAAAATAACGGTATTTTATATATATGCACGTACATATTTTTATCACTTCACTTGAATGTGTGAAGAAGAATCATAGTAGTATAACATCCGTGTATATTTTAAAAATAGAATATTTAATTTACCCCAGGGAAGATTCGAACCCGCGACCTGTAGCACCGTAGACGAACACTTTACCGCTGTAGCTGCAATTGTTAATTGAGAAAACTGCTTCCGTATTCGAACATTACATTCCAACCATGCAACACTTCAAACTGAAATTATTCAAAAACGAAGATTCGTTTTGACAAACCCCATTACATCTCCCTAATCGCTAAGTTGAACATTTCACAACAAATTCATTCCGACGCTTGATGTTGTATTAAGTTGATTCATATTCTGTTATGAAATATCCTGCGTAGTACAAGAAAATAATATTGTTTTAGTTTTTAGCGCATTTTTAATACAATCGTTTAACATTATTTTATATATTTTTTCATTTTCCAGTCTTTAGTGTTAGTGGATATACATTTCACAATTCAGACTTCGTTGCAAATATAATTTATTGCTGTATACAGTTTAATAGTTTGCTTACACCTTATAGTGCTAATTTACTAATTGTATTAATTACTTATATCACATTTTGTCACTGTTTACATACATTCCCTCGGAGGTTGCCTGTGAAATGTAACACTGTATTCTGTTTGTCGACATATTGAATATAAATAATTACTACAATTACTTAATGAACACATATGGTTTAAACAAATTCATAAAATATATACAGCAACAAAACATGTGTGAATAACTGCCAGTGACCGTAATATTAGCATTTAATTCATTGTATGTAATTAAAACGTTCCGAACTGTCGAGGGAAAATATCTAAGTCCGGATATGTTGCGGAAAAGTTGCTGAAATCGTGCTCGTATCTTGCGAGCGCTCGCAACATATGAGCAAGATTTCAGCAATTTTTCCGCAACATATCCGTATTTCCGCGGAGCGATCCCGACTTCTCCAGACAACAGAATGCAGTCTAAGACTCCACAGACTATCATCGAGGGAATATAAGCGAACTTGGACAATATCTGACATAAATAATTAATACGATTATTTAATTAACATTATATAGTTTAAACAATCTCATAAACAATATTCAGCAACAAAAGAGATTTGAAGAGAGTGTTACACGTGCCAATAAATAATTAATACGATTATTTAATTAACATTATATAGTTTAAACAATCTCATAAACAATATTCAGCAACAAAAGAGATTTGAAGAGAGTGTTACACGTGCCAATAAATGCCAGTGACCGTAATATTAGCACGTAATTCATTATATGTAATTAAAACGTTCCTAACTGTCGAGTGAAAATATCTAAGTCCGGATATGTTGCAGAAAAGTTGCTGAAATCTTGCTCATATGTTGCGAACGCTCGCAACATATGAGCAAGATTTCAGCAACTTTTCTGCAACATATCCGTATTTCCCCGTAGCGATCCCGTATTCTCCAGACACAGAATGCAGTCTAAGACTCCACAGACTATCATCGAGGGAATATAAGCGAACTTGGACAATATCTGACATAAATAATTAATACGATTATTTAATTAACATTATATAGTTTAAACAATCTCATAAACAATATTCAGCAACAAAAGAGATTTGAAGAGAGTGTTACACGTGCCAATAAATGCCAGTGACCGTAATATTAGCACGTAATTCATTATATGTAATTAAAACGTTCCTAACTGTCGAGTGAAAATATCTAAGTCCGGATATGTTGCAGAAAAGTTGCTGAAATCTTGCTCATATGTTGCGAGCGTTCGCAACATATGAGCAAGATTTCAGCAACTTTTCTGCAACATATCCGTATTTCCCCGTAGCGATCCCGTATTCTCCAGACACAGAATGCAGTCTAAGACTCCACAGACTATCATCGAGGGAATATAAGCGAACTTGGACAATATCTGACATAAATAATTAATACGATTATTTAATTAACATTATATAGTTTAAACAATCTCATAAACAATATTCAGCAACAAAAGAGATTTGAAGAGAGTGTTACACGTGCCAATAAATAATTAATACGATTATTTAATTAACATTATATAGTTTAAACAATCTCATAAACAATATTCAGCAACAAAAGAGATTTGAAGAGAGTGTTACACGTGCCAATAAATGCCAGTGACCGTAATATTAGCACGTAATTCATTATATGTAATTAAAACGTTCCTAACTGTCGAGAGAAAATATCTAAGTCCGGATATGTTGCAGAAAAGTTGCTGAAATCTTGCTCATATGTTGCGAACGCTCGCAACATATGAGCAAGATTTCAGCAACTTTTCTGCAACATATCCGTATTTCCCCGTAGCGATCCCGTATTCTCCAGACACAGAATGCAGTCTAAGACTCCACACACTGTCATCGAGGGAATATAAGCGAACTTGGACAATATCTGACATAAATAATTAATACGATTATTTAATTAACATTATATAGTTTAAACAATCTCATAAACAATATTCAGCAACAAAAGAGATTTGAAGAGAGTGTTACACGTGCCAATAAATGCCAGTGACCGTAATATTAGCACGTAATTCATTATATGTAATTAAAACGTTCCTAACTGTCGAGAGAAAATATCTAAGTCCGGATATGTTGCAGAAAAGTTGCTGAAATCTTGCTCATATGTTGCGAACGCTCGCAACATATGACCAAGATTTCAGCAACTTTTCTGCAACATATCCGTATTTCCCCGTAGCGATCCCGTATTCTCCAGACACAGAATGCAGTCTAAGACTCCACACACTGTCATCGAGGGAATATAAGCGAACTTGGACAATATCTGACATAAATAATTAATACGATTATTTAATTAACATTATATAGTTTAAACAATCTCATAAACAATATTCAGCAACAAAAGAGATTTGAAGAGAGTGTTACACGTGCCAATAAATGCCAGTGACCGTAATATTAGCATGTAATTCATTATATGTAATTAAAACGTTCCTAACTGTCGAGTGAAAATATCTAAGTCCGGATATGTTGCAGAAAAGTTGCTGAAATCTTGCTCATATGTTGCGAACGCTCGCAACATATGAGCAAGATTTCAGCAACTTTTCTGCAACATATCCGTATTTCCCCGTAGCGATCCCGTATTCTCCAGACACAGAATGCAGTCTAAGACTCCACAGACTATCATCGAGGGAATATAAGCGAACTTGGACAATATCTGACATAAATAATTAATACGATTATTTAATTAACATTATATAGTTTAAACAATCTCATAAACAATATTCAGCAACAAAAGAGATTTGAAGAGAGTGTTACACGTGCCAATAAATAATTAATACGATTATTTAATTAACATTATATAGTTTAAACAATCTCATAAACAATATTCAGCAACAAAAGAGATTTGAAGAGAGTGTTACACGTGCCAATAAATGCCAGTGACCGTAATATTAGCACGTAATTCATTATATGTAATTAAAACGTTCCTAACTGTCGAGAGAAAATATCTAAGTCCGGATATGTTGCAGAAAAGTTGCTGAAATCTTGCTCATATGTTGCGAACGCTCGCAACATATGAGCAAGATTTCAGCAACTTTTCTGCAACATATCCGTATTTCCCCGTAGCGATCCCGTATTCTCCAGACACAGAATGCAGTCTAAGACTCCACACACTGTCATCGAGGGAATATAAGCGAACTTGGACAATATCTGACATAAATAATTAATACGATTATTTAATTAACATTATATAGTTTAAACAATCTCATAAACAATATTCAGCAACAAAAGAGATTTGAAGAGAGTGTTACACGTGCCAATAAATGCCAGTGACCGTAATATTAGCATGTAATTCATTATATGTAATTAAAACGTTCCTAACTGTCGAGTGAAAATATCTAAGTCCGGATATGTTGCAGAAAAGTTGCTGAAATCTTGCTCATATGTTGCGAACGCTCGCAACATATGAGCAAGATTTCAGCAACTTTTCTGCAACATATCCGTATTTCCCCGTAGCGATCCCGTATTCTCCAGACACAGAATGCAGTCTAAGACTCCACAGACTATCATCGAGGGAATATAAGCGAACTTGGACAATATCTGACATACATAATTATTACGATTATTTAATTAACATTATATAGTTTAAACAATCTCATAAACAATATTCAGCAACAAAAGAGATTTGAAGAGAGTGTTACACGTGCCAATAAATGCCAGTGACCGTAATATTAGCACGTAATTCATTATATGTAATTAAAACGTTCCTAACTGTCGAGTGAAAATATCTAAGTCCGGATATGTTGCAGAAAAGTTGCTGAAATCTTGCTCATATGTTGCGAACGCTCGCAAGATACGAGCAACATTTCAGCAACTTTTCTGCAACATATCCGGACTTAGATATTTTCACTCGACAGTTAGGAACGTTTTAATTACATATAATGAATTACGTGCTAATATTACGGTCACTGGCATTTATTGGCACGTGTAACACTCTCTTCAAATCTCTTTTGTTGCTGAATATTGTTTATGAGATTGTTTAAACTATATAATGTTAATTAAATAATCGTAATAATTATTTATGTCAGATATTGTCCAAGTTCGCTTATATTCCCTCGATGATAGTCTGTGGAGTCTTAGACTGCATTCTGTGTCTGGAGAATACGGGATCGCTACGGGGAAATACGGATATGTTGCAGAAAAGTTGCTGAAATCTTGCTCATATGTTGCGAACGCTCGCAACATATGAGCAAGATTTCAGCAACTTTTCTGCAACATATCCGGACTTAGATATTTTCACTCGACAGTTAGGAACGTTTTAATTACATATAATGAATTACGTGCTAATATTACGGTCACTGGCATTTATTGGCACGTGTAACACTCTCTTCAAATCTCTTTTGTTGCTGAATATTGTTTATGAGATTGTTTAAACTATATAATGTTAATTAAATAATCGTATTAATTATTTATTGGCACGTGTAACACTCTCTTCAAATCTCTTTTGTTGCTGAATATTGTTTATGAGATTGTTTAAACTATATAATGTTAATTAAATAATCGTATTAATTATTTATGTCAGATATTGTCCAAGTTCGCTTATATTCCCTCGATGATAGTCTGTGGAGTCTTAGACTGCATTCTGTGTCTGGAGAATACGGGATCGCTACGCGGAAATACGGATATGTTGCAGAAAAATTGCTGAAATCTTGCTCATATGTTGCGAGCGCTCGCAACATATGAGCAAGATTTCAGCAACTTTTCTGCAACATATCCGGACTTAGATATTTTCACTCGACAGTTAGGAACGTTTTAATTACATATAATGAATTACGTGCTAATATTACGGTCACTGGCATTTATTGGCACGTGTAACACTCTCTTCAAATCTCTTTTGTTGCTGAATATTGTTTATGAGATTGTTTAAACTATATAATGTTAATTAAATAATCGTATTAATTATTTATGTCAGATATTGTCCAAGTTCGCTTATATTCCCTCGATGATAGTCTGTGGAATCTTAGACTGTATTCTGCGCGTCGACAATTCGGAATCGCTCTGCGAAACCCGGATTTATTGCGGATTAATTGCTGAAATCTTTCACATTTATTGTATCTCAATATATGCGCAATATTTCACGGCAATGTGTGCGCAATATTCCTGAAATATTGCACAAACTTGGCCATTGTAATATTGCACTTCAATATGTGCGCAATATTCCTGAAACATTACACAAATGTTTCCATAGCAATATTACATGCCAATGTGTGCGCTATATTTCTGAAATGTTGCGCATATGTTTCCATAACAATATTACACGGGGATGTGTGCGCAATATTTCTGTAACTTTGCACAAATGTGGCCATTGAAATATTACATGGCAATATTTCCGCAATTTTGCAGTAATATTGCAATGCAACTCGCAACCAAACGGCAACATTGTAATGTACTGCAACTTTTGTGCAACATTTCGGCAATGAAATGTGCTGTAGGGGCGAGTCCTTAGAAGCTCGTTCACCGTGACCAGCCAAGAATCGCGCAACACCAGCCAGTGCGAGCCAGACTTAAATGACCCGATCAGAAATTCCTTGTTACAGTGTTCCAGTGGTGGTTAAACGTCACGACATTACCATTCTACAGTGGCTCTCCCGTTTCACGATGCACCGGTTCACGCGATGTTACATAATGCAGCCTGTTCCATAATTAATAATCTAATCCGCCCGGTGAATTTCGAACGTGATTACGTGCAAATTGGCGGGTTCACGGTCCGATCCTCCCGTCTATAGGCGTACCCGTGTATAAATTATTTATGTAATATAATATATCGGTGGTCCGTTAGAGGTGTTTACTTATCGGTGCGCACTGACACCGGCTTAATTGCCGGAGCCGCGCGAATCGATCGAATTAATTATTGCGGCGAGCCGAGCGGCCGAGTAGACGCGCGGCGGATACGCTTTCTTGGAACGCGTGCTGCCGCGCTGTAAACGCGGCCGGACGATGGTCAAGGATACACCCCCGGCCCAGACGCGCCACTTTGTCATGGCGTATTACGCCTAGGCTGGCGGCGCCTATGCCGCTGCTTCCTCCCAAAGGCGCCCATTACTCGGCTTAATGCACCGAGTTCGCTCATTTTTATGCGCACGATATGTGCCTGTGCCCCCTTGCGCGGCCAGCGTCGAGCATTACACGGCTTACCGCATCCAACGACACGGGTGCACGCGAAATTTACGAGACAGCAGTGTCCAACTTGGCGAGCCTCCGGCTTCGCTCCATTCCTCCCTTACTCCCATGTCGGTGGCGTTAGACGGTCCCTCCTGTTCCTCGCTCCGCGTACATACGCTGGGTGGGCCGAGTACAGAGAGGTGAAGTTTCCTTCGGGCTACCAGTCGTCAAGTATGATTTCTGGTGGAAGACACTAAATAATGCCGCGTTACCACGTGTAACAACGCCGCGCTACGTACGTACGTAGATACATACTCGGATTCTCGAGAGCAACAGCTAAACCAGCCGTAGTGCGCGCTCTAGGAGTATTACCATATCAGGGTACAAGCATTGTTTCCCGAAGACGCAATGGCCTTGCATGGCCGCTGATCGAATCAGGCCGCCCTCCAGCCACAATGCGCAACCTCTTCTTCTTCTCGTGCCCGTTCCTTCCTCCGATTCTTCCTCGTCTTTTTGGTTGTGTCGGGGTCGCGGCCACAGCGTCAGCACCGGCTGCGGACACTAGTTGCATGTCGCTTAGCTGTAAACGCGCGGTTACCGGGCTTCGATTAACGTCGATCGTCTCGGTGGCTGGGCAAACGGGTGGTTATCTCGCGATGGATCGATGGCAAAATGCGGCAGGGTTGCACGGGCCACGGGGGAAGGTTAGGGAAATGCCTCGCCACGGTGAGGTCGAGCTTTTGTTTGGCCATTTGCGGCTTCGACGTGCTTCTCTTCACTTTCCGTCGTTTCATTCGAATTTATCGAAGACAGATGCTTTATATACGTCATCATCGCAAATATTAAGGTTACTCGCAGCTAGAAACTGCGAAGTAGTTACTCGTGTGCAAAAATGTTAAATTCGGATCAATTGCAAAGGAAAGTTTTTACTTGTGTATTGCAATAATAGCAGTGCATCCTTGTCTATCACTGTGCACTTTCATTTATGTAGGGGAAAGTGGGCATGACGGGGTAGCAGAGTAAAATGGGGTATCATAAGAAAACCATAATTGAAAAATGCTAGACATTTGATGAAAGTACCAAAAGGAAGCCATTGTATTTTTAATGTTCGGTCGTTGATAAAAATGAGTGAGGGAGCACGCGTCCTTGGTTTAGAGCTGGGAAATCGTCCACATGCTGCGTGGATCTTATTTTGTGTACTAAAAAGACTTCTAGTAAATGTATATTTAAAAATGGTAGGTCAATTATTCTTGTTACATTATAATCTCCATTTAATGTACAATATTGTTTTATTCATAACCCATGGGTATGATTCATACCCTGGATTATGGTTCATGTGAGGTGGAACAACGCCATCGTTCTCTATTATAGTTTAGGTCACATTTTCGTTACTTTTAATTCGGATTTGAAAATGATAAGAACATGTAAGAAGAAATTAAAGGAGGAAAATGGTCAAACGAAGTTATGAAGAAATCTGTAGATGAAGTTTTAAGGAACAAACTGGGGTACAAGAAAGTTGCTCGAGAATATTGCCTTCCACAAACAATATTGGAACGTTATATCCAAAAATTGAAACAGGGAAATGAAGTGATCATGGGTTTACGATTAATTAGGTCCAATTAAGAGGGTATTTTCGCATATAGATGAGGAAAAACTTGTCGAATAACTCTTATTTTTTTACCCGTCGGGTCAAAACATCAGACTGCACCATAGACAATACTACATTCAATTGTTTGAAGTTATCCTGGGTAATGTCCGAGTACCCGGGTAACCGACGGATCAAAAAGTAAGAGCTTTAAGTCGAATATTTCAAAGAGTAGGAAGAAAATAATTTAGAAGAAATTCACATTTACATGGATTGTGAAAATATTTAGAGAAACCGTGTTGCCCCGGATGTTATTACTTTTTTTTTAAAGTTTAATAACTTCAAATTTTTATTTAAATGTTGCTCAAACTATGTACCAAAGGTTAAAGTATTAACATATAATTCCATATTGATTCGTAAAAACTTAAATGAAAGGTATAATTATCAATATTTTTGCATGTTTGCTTTGCTTCCCCATCATGCCCCCATTTCTTCTACTTCCGTCGTTTAGGGTAGAGAAACTTTCGTTCCTTTTGCGAGATAGATTATGGTTCGTTATACTGCATCGCGGTATTATTGATTACGTTATAACGTGTATTATGGTACGATACGGTTCTTCATGTGTGCACTTATAAATTAATTAATGGCGCGCATAATTTATGCGCGATACCGGGGATCGATCGGCAGACAATGATAAAACGCTCTGCATACAGGATCGTCGGAAGCAAGGTCAGGCATTTCGTCATTAATTTACAGCTCAGGCAGGGGATGATAAAATCGTCCGTTGGCGAAGACGAGCATCCTTGACTTTAAACTGTCCCTTCAGGAGAGACCGTTTAACACGTAGGTATCTGTAACACGCACCGCTGTCCAATTAATTATTCCTCATCGTTCACGATTATTCCTTTATCGATTCGTCGACAGATTAGAACTCGCGTCAAATTTCTCTAACGAAATTTAACCATCACTGATCCCACAGATTATGTTTCAAACTTTGGAACATTCCCATTCATTTAATCTGCTATTCAACTTCAATATCTACCCACCTACAAATCCACGGCTCGAAACATGTTAATCGCAACTAATAATAAATTACCCACTGGCGACACTCAAGCGACTATTTTCGCAAGAAACAAAACCGAACCCCAGCAAAATGCAACCGCAAAGCCCGCGTGTAATTTCGGGCGCGCAGGAAGGAAACCGAAAACCGGCTCACAGATCGATCTAGATCTGTCCACCGGAAATGCATACGTTTCTATGATATATACACATCCGGCGCCACGCCTCCTCGCCTCACCTGCTGCATGATGCCTTACACGATGATGATAATAATAATAATGCTCATCCGCATCGTCGCGGACGAGCATTCATAACACACATCTCTGGGGCACGTGAGCGATAACGCCTCGGTTGTTGTTAGACCGGCCGTCTTGTATAACGAGCACGAAGCTCCTCGATGTTGAAACATTGCGATAGCGTTTTAGTCCCGAGCACATCAACGTTCCTTCAACCTTGCCGTTCGAGAATCCTCCGCCACCACTTCTTTTTCCATGCGAAACCCTGCAGGCGAAATCTTGGGAACGAGAATCTTTCAGCTTGGCACTCTGTTCTTCGAGGGCGACAGTCCGTATCGAGAACAGGTGCGATTTTAGGGACAGAAATTTCTTGGAATTAGAATCCTTGGAGGTGCTTTGTGACCGAATACGCAAATTTTCATTCTGGTAGAAAGTGCAAATTGCAAGTAAAAGAAGAGCGAAGAGCTGGTAGGGGAGGCCGGGGCAGGTTGTAACGCGGGGTATATTGTAACATAAGTAAAATCTATTGAACGACAAATCTGGTAACCCACAGCATGCGAGAGATTTTAGTGCAATTTTAGTTTAATTTTACATTTCATTTTGTGGTTATGCATAGCCCAGAATTTTAGTATTTAGAGCACGAAAATAAATGTTGTCTTAGCACTTTTATTCCAATTAACCGTCATTAGAAACCTTTTGAATTTTTGCTTCTTTGTCGCAAACGAATCAGTACACAATGGTTTATTATAATGTTAACGCATTTTAGTAATTCGATGTTTAGTTTCTCGTTTGCTGAGATAAAACGCAAAAATTCAAGGTCAGGGTAAATTGCAACATGTTACTACTTCCTCCGCTTTAAGTGGTGATAAAGCAAGCTATTTGCTGACACACTGCAAAAAGGTACTCTAGACGAACAACAGAACTACTCCAAAAAGTAGAAAAAAGTATAAAGGCGAAAAGAATGCGAAGAAGATTTTGATAGAATCGGATGAATAAGCAATCATTGTTTAACTCGTGTATATCAAATGTTTAATAACGATCTGTGTTGTCATTTATATTTTTTAGAAATGTTTATTTGTGTTCACATTTGAATTTAAATAAGGACGGGGGCACAATGTAACAAAGCTTCAGATTTGTTTAAGATAAAGCTAGATGTCTAACTGTCCAAGATTTTGTCACGTACTTTCGCGCAATCAGTTCACCACATATGTAAGTAGTAAATCACGCAAATTATTTCCCGATTGAGGAAAATACTTTCGAGAAAAAACTGTGGAAACTTTTTTTATTACAATCTGCCCCGGTCTCCCCTACCAAACGAGTAGCACATGTTACCATTGTAACGCGTCACTACAAAGAACTAATCAACCGATTTCGCAGATCCCTCTTGAGCAAGTTGAAACGATTATCCAACAAGCTTCTAATTAGTCGCTCCACTTTCTCTAAGCAATCTTTCACCACTCTACATACAAATTGTCCAATGTAAACGCTGTCTACACCCTTCCTTACAATTGCCCCGCAATTTTCGACGATTCTATTACACGCAACCGCACCTGGGATCGTTCTAAACAAGCCGCAGGAAGGAAAGGCGAGTGTTCACACCGGGTTGAATCAATTTTCACGTTCTAGTCGGAGGATTGGAGACTCGCAAAGTCCACGGGAAGATGACGGGACACCCGAGCTATTTATACAGTGTCGCAGTCTTTACTCTTAATCTTACTGGCAAAATATCAATTCCGCGGCACGTAATCGTTGCGCACGATTTCCTTTGTAGCTGCTGGTCCACCTACGTTCACGTCTAATTCGAAGAACGGCCACGAGCGACCGCGTCATCCCGTCAATCCTATGCCAAAAATACCATCGCGCTGTTTAACATATATCAACCGAGACATCGTTTCGTCCAAAGCGGAATTCAATATCAACGATTGCCCTTTCAACTTCGCGCCGTTAAAAAAACACTTTTTTCTAATCCCAGAAACACTCCTCCTCTTCCAGCAAGGCGATTGCCTTTTAAACGAGATCGTTTAATTTTGATCAAGGGGGAATTTGAAAGTCAAAGTCCCAATTAATACGTGGATCCGATTTATTATCTGCCTGTAAACTAATTAGGCGAAACAAGGGGACGAAATTCATTTAGGAGCATCGCTCGATGATGTCTCGGAAACTTAATGACCCCGTAAAAATTCGAAAGGGAGGAAAAAGTTCGAGGCAAGTCCAGTAGCTGTCTTCTTGGACAACCGGAACTCTCGATCGGGTCCTAAGGAGGGAAAATGGCTGTGGGCCATCGTTAACGAGGAATCGGTGAATGAATAGGAGGAGGGAAGAGGTATAAAATTCGAGCACCGAGGAATCTGATCAGAGACACGGAACGGAAACAATTAAATGCTTGCTTAACCCTCGCTCAATGAAAACCAGGTCATCTTTGGCTCATTGTTGTTTCGTTTTTATACGCTTGCAATGAATTACGGGCTCTACTTAACCGAAATAAAGTTTAGAAGCGAGTTCTGCCATAAAAATGTAACACTTAATATATCCTACTATCCGCAAGGGCATCTTCCACAGTCTTCGCGTTCTAGTTCACTGTAAGATCTACGCGCATCCCCCAATTACTCCCACCTGCCAATTTTGCATTACGCTATACGAAATGACGATCGTTTATCAGAGGACCGACTGCAACCTTCCATTACCGCTAACAGAAGAATGGCGGCGCCATTAACGAGCAACAAAACGAAAACAAATGCAACAGAAAATCAGTGACAACGGGTCTGATCAAAAGGCTCGGCGAGGGACATCGCGTAGAGCGGAAATGGCGATGGTCGCAACCCTTCCCGCGCTATGAAATCCCACGGTGTTATCCAGCGCCAGTGGCAGAGCTAACAAACATTCCGAGTTTTCGTTCGTTAATCCCTCTGGCATAACGACAAGCTCTTTGCTCCTCGTTTTTTCTTCCCCTCCGCCCGCTCCAGCAGGCCACTGCCAATTTGTGGGAATATTCTCGATGCGCCTCCGCGAGGAAATCGCGCGAGTCTCGCACATCCTCGCGCCAGCGAATCACGGGAGGGAGGTCTTGCTGGTCCCACGAGCGCTCCACCGCGCTGGTTACACGCGAGAGCACCTCCTCGCGACCAGCATTAAGCAAGCATTATGATAAGTGGCGTGTTCGCGAGCCAATTCGCGGCCTCCGCTGTCCCACGCACGAATTTCAGCCGACGCGACGCGACGCGTCACGCCAACCCCGAGCTGCACATGTGCCTCCTATCCAGCTCTCTGCTGTTCATTGGCACCTCTTCCCTGGACCATCCACGGAGCTCTTAATTCTTCGAAAGAGTACTTGAATTTCCACGATTAGGAATTCAGTTAAAGGGTCATTCTACTTTGATCGCCCGAAAAATGAAGGTATCTTTAAAGATTCTTTTCTCAATAAATACAATATATAATAAAATAAAGCTTTTTCTTTACGCCACGAACATACTCTTTTTTGTAGGTGTCACTTTGACGTTATAGAAAAATATATGAAACAAATTAAAAACAGTCTTTTTCAATTTTTTTTTTGTATAATATAAGAGTAGCTAAATAAATTCCAAAATGGTGTATTTCATTGTATGTTGTATTTATTGAGAAAAAAATCTTTAAATATAGCTCCTTTATTCGGCCAAATAAAATAGAATCACCCCTTACGTATGTTACAGTGTTCTTCTGTCATCTACAGCTGTAGGAGATTTGGAATTGTAAGTTGAAAATATGAAAAGAGGTTGAATAACCACTGCCTTTTCCCCTGGAACAAATGGAAAATTCGTGCAGCATGCTTTAGTGTAAGGTAAATGGTTTGCATCTCTTGTTACAAGCCCGAATACCGACGAAATGTTAACAATATTTTGTTACGAGCGGGTGCTCGACTAATTTGACGAGCGAGGGGAGAGTACGCTGACTAGTATTGAATCCCAATCGAATCCCGAGCGCGACACGATCGTTCGCGATTCAATCAAACGCGCACGATCTCCTGAACTACATTTCACGTTTTGCAAACAATAAAACAGCGCATCGCGAGCGCGCTCATGAAAAATTCTAATCGAAAAAATTTCTCTCGGCCCGACAATGCCGATTCCACGATTAATTGCGGGACTCTGCGATGTTCCAGCGTCATTTTCGAGGCATCACGTCCGCGCATTAACCCGTTCTGGATTCCGCTTCCGAATGAAAATCAGACCGCGATTCAGGGAAGATAAAGCACTTTCTGCGCGTATTTCAATTAAGCTTACTGGTGGCCAAAGATTTTGCGCCGATATCTTAACTGGAATCGCCATAAAAAAACAGGCATATTCCTAAGAGGATCGCTGGAAAGATGAAGGCAGTAATTTGCTTAGTGTTCGGAGCTTTTCGAGAGGCATTCGAAACATTTTCACGGGCAGAAATTTCTTCCGGGGTCCCGTTACGCCCCGAGCGAATCGGTTCCGCGGAAGAATCCCTTTTTTTTCCACGGAGATGATGCTCGCACAACGATAATCGGGCGCAGGAATCGTGCGACACTCGCGATGAAGAAACTTAGTGAATGAAAGGAAACCGGTGGTGGTTCACACGAGGCCGGAGCACGCACGTCGCTGCCGTCTGCCTCCCCCTCGACCATTTACCTTAAAGTAAAGCGATTTCCTTTTGCGCGTTATGATCCCACAGAAAACGCTGCCCGCCGACGTATCCAGCAGATTATCCTTCTGTACATACCATTACCTCGACACGCGAGCAAGGGGGAAAACGAGCGAGCGGTGAACGGTCGCCAACGATCAGGAAAAATTGCGGCTGATGACTCCGATACGGTGCTCGAAGCGCGCAGACTGCAATGGAATTAACAGACACCATTTTTATCAACGAATCTATGCATCTACAAATATGAAGATTTGTTGCAATTACTCGTGGAAGAATTAACGTTCCCTTCGAAACTCGAGCCCTAATCTTTCTCTCTAAGTATTCTACCGTCGACGATGAAAGTAAAATACTCGAAAGAAGCTGATTCTTAAAAGTGGCTCAATTGAATTACGCAGAAACACCAACGGATGACTAAATTTTCGTAACTTCCCTTTTCAAATACTTCAATCGTACCGTGGCTGCGCGTTTCCGAGGAAGTCGTTAGGCGCGTTCGCCGGGGAACAGAATCTCGTTAAGTGAATTTCGTTTCCGGTTACGTAAACGTTGATCTGTGGAACTGGTGGAAGCAAGCGGAGGAGAGAAAGAGGTACAAACAGCGCGCAGCCAACAAACATTATTACTTAGACACGTATAAAACAAGAAACCCCTTTCAAAGTGTCTCCATCCAGGTTCCAGAAGACAAAGGGGAAGATGTGAAAGAGCGGTTGAAAATCGATCATCCTGGGCAGCATCTCTGAATAACGACTCAATCCACATTCCACCGCGGAGGAACACAGAGAGGGACCCCGAATAATCTTATCGCGAGGTGTTATAGGAAGCCGGTCGTGGTCTCACGGCCGTCCACAGATAAACCAGTAAATTTGACTTTTATTGAGCAATTCCTCGAGAACCTGTCCGACACGTACACGGATCCAGAGGCGATAGAGGGACAAAGAGGAGGCGACGCGGCCGGAGCTCTTTCGCTACAGTGCCATACTTCCTGTCCAATCACTGCTTCATCGGTCTCTCACGAATGCGTGCCAGACACTAGCCACCTGAGATCCCGCAGATACGAGGAAAGCGGTCACCCAAGAAAAAGGCCGTACCTGCTTCCACGGGCGTGTTAACAGCCGAAACTCATAAAGACGTTTAAAGTGGCCTAAGAGAAAGACGGGGATGGTGGAAGGACGCCACCGACCATCTCCCTTTTTTCCACTTTGCCCATCGATTTTTCGGAGTCGCCAGACGCCGACGCCGCGCCGCTTTGAAAGGCGGCGACGATGAATAGGCCGTTCACCGATATTCATTCGCCTGTGTGTATACGGGGTGATTGTGAAGGGACCGCGGGATGCACCAAAGCTCGAGAAAGACAAGAAACTTACGGATTCTCGGAGGGGGTTGCTCTCAGATTTTAACCCGAAAAGCGAGCAACTCGAAACTTTCGAGTGATTTAAAGAAGAAGATCTGAGAGATCTGAAGATTTGGGGTAAACGAGATTGTAATGTTTCAGAGAAACTACTGGCAATGGTGTCAATTATGAAGTACTTAAATTTTTCAGCTTGATACATCCAGATATATTTAAATTTCCGAAGACTAAACATTAAACCTTTACCACTATACGACCATACCAGACGGTATTAGCAACAGTTTTACAACGTTGCCCGATCAAACGGTGTCGCAATTAAAAGTTGATTTATACAAGAGTCACCGCGCCGCCCGTCCTTTCGCATCGTCGTTAACAACAATATGGGAGGAAGGCGCAGCATGCAAATTTCCGCGATAATTGGCGAGCCCGTGATTCGCGCGGCGGTAATATCGCGATGGAATCGCGCCGGGTGGATCGATCACCGGGCTTTTACGGCTTGGTTCGGGATTACGTGCAATTTGTCATAGACAAGATCTTGCGTTTCGTCGACGATCCGCCAGCGAAATCGTGTATCCTCCGCGAGGCTTTATGATCTTATTAGCGGGATCGCGACCGCTAAATTTCCCCTATGCATCAGCGCTTGCCTGATACAAGACGTAACGCAATGATCGGAAACGAATTAGCCAGCGCGATGGATCTGGCTTGGATCTTTGCGATCTCCTGTTAACGGAACAGCGAGACGTAATGATTGTACATACTGTCTAGGTGTCCTCCGTATCAGATCGCGTTCGAAAACGGCGAGAGTTTCCCTGAGACCCCGAGTTTTATCGGCGCGATCAAAGGGATCGAGATACGACACGAGAGACATTGACACGAGACCGAGCCCTGGTGTCATCTCTTTCCCCGTGACAGCTTCGCTATCTTGTTCTTTTCGGGGGACGGTCAATCCCATTATCTAGCTGGCTGACCTGCTACCCAGGCGTAAAGTGGGCAGTCCTGTCCAGCAAGCAATCTTCGATCTCCGACCGATCGATCCCCGTTTCTTGGGAATCTTCGGGGAAACAGAAAGCTCCACTCTCATTCATTCGCTATTTTTCAACGTATTTCGTTGTGTTTATCAAGGATTTTCTGGCGCGAGGGTTCTGAATGGGATAGCTTTAACGAATTCCCAGGCTCCCTCGTGCTCCATGGAATACGTAAATCTGTTCGAACGTTTCGTAACAACGTCCCAAGGAACATTGGTCCTCCACGGAGTGGAGTAAAAGGAAGAAGAAGAAGAATAATCGAGCGTCTCCGAAGGAGACACCCATGGTAGCCTGTCAGCGGGCGTCAGGATGATTCTACGAATCGATTCGTTAGGTGAAGTCCCGGCACGGTAAATAATTTGACTCGTGTATGTATAATTGAACGTTACGGGCGTTCGTGGACGTGAGGAGGACGACAACGAGGCCGTGGTTGCGCCATCGAGAAGACGAGTCGTTACCGAATTATTTCGAGGAGAGACTGACAGCCGGTACCAAAGCGCGATGGTTAGGGGGGCCTTCACGGACAATGCGAATCTGTAATTATAAGCGCGCCGTCTTCTACTGCCAGTCCCCTCCCGTCCGCTCCTTTCCCCCCCCTTCTTTTTTCTTCACGTAAAATCTCTTGCAGCCCCGGTATTATCGCCTTAAATCAACAGAGCCGCTTCTACGGGTACCAAGCGCGCGGCCCAAAAAGAAGCTCCGTGGCCCGGGCGATGTGGCAAAGGGGGACCCCCGAAACCGAGGAGATGGCACGAGAGGGACTTTAATAGTAGGTCTCGCTTAATAACCCACGTCCCGGGGCCCAAACTGATTGTCATTGCAGTAGATTCGATCACGTGAGTCGGCACTGTCGGCGTAATATGCCAGTGGCGTACCATGGCCCTTGGATTCGTGCAAGGAGAAAGAACCGGGATCGATCAAGTTCATTTTTTAGTCGGGACTAATGGGCGCAGCATTGCCATCCCTTGAAAACCTTTTGCTTTCAGGAAATTCGCCGAGACGCTGTGAAGATTTCAGTGAAGAAGCTTTCAGAAGCCATTATGATTGTCTGTGCTTGACTTAATTGGTGCAAATGCAGAGGAATTTTAAAGAAAACTGATTGATGTTGTAGGGGTGGCGAATTGTCTATGGGGTTGATAGTACTGGGTACCGAGGAGTGTCTATGATATAAATTTAGATATAGTGATGGGATATTCATACTTTTTAAGTAAAGAGAGTGAAAATTTGGTGTTTGAGATGTAAGCAAAGAAAAGAAGGGAATCTTATGTTGGATTCATTAATAAGATTAACTTGTGGATGTCTATCTAAGATATGAGAGGGTAAGTTGCGGAGGGATGCCCCTTTATTAAGATTTCCTCACATTCACCAAATGATGGAGATCGTAGCCATCTAGCGATCAAATCCGGAACTCATTACCATAAAATAATGCCGACAAATAAGTGACTCGAATGTAACCTTGATTATAACTGACAAGCATGTTCGGAGCATAACAGAAGAACATAAAATAAAATGATAAATTTAGCAATCGAAATTATATAATAAGAATTACATACTTTTGTTGATAAAGAAGAAATTAAATCTAACCACAGACGAGGTATAGAACCTCTATAGTTCCACAGACGAGGTATAGGATAGACCTATCATCTTATGGATGTTCGTGTCGCCACTAAAACTGTGTTACCGATCCATAATTTGAGGACTGAATGTAGTGTAATCTGTTCATAAACAGCGTCCAACTCAGCAACTACTCTGAAATGTGTTGAAATGCTGAAAGCGGTGTGCGTGCTTGTATACGTGTGACTTGTTGAAGGCAGGCTTTTGCTACGTTATGCTTTGGCTCGGCTTGTCAATGACTCACGCGGATTTCTCTCCGGAAATCCATTTCAGGGATCAAGACACTATTGCACTCAAAAATGGTATTTCTTTAAAGCCCGTGTAAGCTATAAATGCAAGATGACATTGTTTATTATTACTTTGCGTGTAGTAGAGCCCTTTCACGTATTTAATATACCGAAGCATAGTCTGTTAAGACTATGAAATTGTAAAATCTCTTTCGCGTCCGCGGATTTTTTTTTTAAATAGTAGAGTGAGATTGCCGCTTCCCTCATTGCTTGCAATGCGGAACGCGATGAGTTGATTATAATGGAGGGTGGATGGGATTAGAGTTTTTTTTCGGGATGAACCTTTTGTTGGTTCTTCATCTCCGATTCGATATCTGAACCGAAGGGATCGATGGATCTTTGTTTCCATCCATCTCTTTGGTTTAGTAGGCTAAGGATTTCATGTACAGGGAGATCGACGGAACTATGATTCCATCTATGTATCTCTCTACGGGTCTCCAAGCGCAGCAACCTCCTCGCGGTGAGACCTGGTAATCGGTGAGAACCGAGCCGATAGCTGCGATTGTATAAGAGTTTCTTTGAGTTGCAATACATTGGTGAAATATGAGAATAAAATATGTAACTTGAAATGTTATTCCATTGTTCCTACCCGACCCAAAAGCACGCGTAGAATGTTGTTTATATAAATTTTTATGTTAAAATAATTTGTTTTTCTTTAAATAAAGTCGAATAGGACGGCGTGGTTAAAAGGTGTATATGTTCTTGTTTTGTTGTGATCCTTCTTTCTCTGATGTTGCACGGAATACGTTTATAAAACGATTTTTATATTGTTACTCTAACAGAATCATTTATAAATCGCGGGTTTCGAATGACCTAGTTTTACACGTGTTATATTCTACTTCCTACCACGCGTAGCGTTACCATCTGTTTCGAGACTTCACCGGTAACGTTGCATGTGACACTAAAATGGGAAGGGGGTCCTAGGACCCCTTAAACCGGCGACAGAAAATTGCATTGGTTGATAGGTCTATCCTATACCTCGTCTGTGGTAGTACTTCGCCGAGTGTTTTAGAATTTTTGTAATAAGAGAAGAGACATAAGTATTGACAGTAAGCCATAGAAGTAGATATGTTGTCGCGATTATCTATAAATATTAGCCGAACGTTGCTAGTAAATATAAATTTAAGATCACAGGTAAATCGACGTATTAGCTTCCGTCGTGGTTATGTTACTGCGCCTTAAATCGCTATAAACAAACATATTTTCACGTTGAAATGTAAATCTGTTCAGAAATTATCAAAATGCAAGTTCAGTCGTCTCGCTTGCAGTACGGCGAACGTTTCGTCGAGGGACAAGTATGCCTTCGGTATTCACAAACATTCGAAATTTATTGGCATTTACTCCGTTCGACATCAGAGCACCGTCGATGCGCCGATGACGAATGAAACTGTAATAAGTACACCGAAAGGTACGAACTGTTACGTGATTTTTAATTAAATGCATATCTTATCAGACAACCTTATATCAAATAGAAAAACTGTCTTTAGATCCACCCGCGCCACAGATTCAAGACGCAGTGCAAAGCACGAGTGGGACTGGAGCAGAGAGGGTTCTTATAAGCGAGTTACCAGGTGAAACAGCGTAACGCTTCCCCGAGCAAATACTTTTATCTATAAAATAACCAACGAACCGTGTAATATGCTTTAGTTTTATAATATTTCATTTAGATCCGCCTGCACCGCCAGCTCCAGAAATAGTAGAAGTTCTCCTACATCCAAATGGGGAGCCTACTTTGGCAAGTATAGGATTGGGTGGATATACTCCCAGTGGAATGATACAATCGTGTCTCGAGTGGCTTCACATTAGTTGCGATATGCCATGGTGGTCGACGATCGTAGCGGGCACAGTGTGCGTCAGACTACTAATATTCCCGTTAGTAATAATCGCGCAGAGGAATGCCGCAAACATGAGCAATAATATGCCAGAAATGCAGAAAATACAGGTGAAGATGACAGCAGCTAGACAATATGGAAATGAAGTTGAAGGTATGAAAGAAACATTTTAATACATTTATAAATAGAAATAAATTATAATTTTATTTTCAGCTTCTATACACGCACAGGACTTAATGAAATTTATGAAAGAAAAGAAGCTTAATCCTATGAAAAGTTTAATAGTAGCTACAGCACAAGTATGTAGTTTATAATCCGTAAAAGTACTTCCAATAATTCCAAAAGTATCTACTTTGTAATAATAATGAGTGAAATTCTTTCTTATGTATTCACCAGGTCCCAATATTCATTTCATTTTTTGTGGCCCTGAAGCAAATGGCTAATGCCCCTGTTGAAAGTTTAACAACCGGTGGTTTGTGGTGGTTCACAGACTTAACAATTCCCGATCCCTATTATTTACTGCCTATAATCACCAGCTTAACAATGTATACAACAATCGAAATGGCCATGGTAACAAGTGGTAGCATGGGTAGCCTGGGAATAGGAAAATATGCGTTCAAAGCGATACCAGTCGTCATGTTCCCGTTTATATTAAACTTTCCAGGGGTAAGAAACACTTATTATTGTATGCTAGCATAAATAAAGCTACATTTCCACTATTAAAATTTGTTGCATATACTAAACCGCATTGTTTCAGGTAATTTTGTGCTACTGGGTATCAACAAACTTCATTTCCCTGCTCCAAGTTGGAGTACTAAAAACAGAAAGACTGAGGAAACTGTTTAATATTCCAGCTTTGGTGAAACATAAAACAGAAGAGCTTCCTATGGAACCGAAAGGCTTTGTGCACGGATTAAACGAATGTAAGTTTCGGCAGGAATCCCAGCCTTTGCGTTTAATGCATTAATTTTCAAATTCTTTTCAGCTTGGACCAACGTCAAAATATCTAAAAAACTGCAAGATAAAAAGTATGCAGATTCAATGCAGTTCAACAGAGCAGGAAAAGGTCCTTTGCGGAAGACATTCAAATACGATCCAACAAAAAATCCACCAACAGCGGCAGCAATTTTAACGAAAAAAAGATAATACCTTACATGTAGCTATCTGTAGATAAAATTGTAATATTTAACTTGTTGAAAGATTATTATTTCCAACGATTCTCCGCTCTGGTAATAAATTATAACAAACCCAATTACAGACCTACGATTAACTACAAATTGTCTAACAAACTGGATAATTTATATTTATATACCAATGCCATTAAAAATATTTTAGATAGATAAATTTGTTGAAACATTCGATATATTGCCTAGCGAAATCTTACAGAATTTATATGTAGCTTATAATTAACATTTAAGTCCAATACACTGATTAATGACTTCAAGTAGATGACTGTTCTCAAGAGCTGCTGCTACTCTTTCCTTATCAGCCAGTTGCTTGTTCACTGCTGTTTCCGAGACATGAGTACCTGGTGTAATTTCGACGTTAACTTTGAACCTTGAAGGCAAAGCTCGCAAAAGTTGCACTCGAATTGATAAACCAATCAATGTTGCCATACTACAGTGCGGTATAGTCGGAGTAAATTGTATATGAACTTTGCTTGCTTTATTATCAATCTGTAATGAAACATACCTAACAACTAAAAGGAACTACCATTATTAATGTATTAATGTTACCTCGATAAGTGTTTGCTCAACTACATTCAATTCTTCCAATGTTAAGGGATGTTCAGGATCATTGATATTTCTAATGAGATCTAGAAATTGGAGTAAGTAAATGTTGCGTACGGAGACAGATATTAGGATATTGAAATCTAAGTCTATGGGATTTTTAATAAAACACACCAAAGATCTCGCGAGAGTCAAATTCGTCCGCGACATCCTCGTCTTCGTCTTCTGCGGTAACTTGTCTATCGTCTACCCTTTTGTATAACTTGGGATTGATGTTTTCCAAAGTATCACCCATGTTTTTATTCTCAAATAAACATTGCTATGCAAGATCTATATAATGCTCAGACTCTTCTACTGTTTACATTCGTTGAAAGAGGCTAACTTCAAGGTTATATTAGAAATTAGAATGCTCTCGCGGCGTAGTAAAACTGTTGAAAACTGTTATGAATTACAGAAAACAGATTCTACATAGAAACAGAAAGAAATCAAATGCTGTGATTAGTGCTTTTTCACGCGCAGTACTGTCTGGACTATCTTTAGTACGAAAACGTCACTATTTATATTTTATATCATTTTATATGGATTACCCACTTTCAGTGATGCCAGAATGAGGACGGGAGCGCGCGAGAATTTCCCCCACCACGCATGCACACTACGCCGGAGCTGCGTGTCCGTGAGCTCGGCGCTTCGGACAACGTCGGAAGACGAGAGAAAAAACGAATGTGTGTCTTTCTCTCTCGCTCTTGAAACCAAGCGACACGCGGCCGTACGCGACTTCACGAGTGCCTCGAGATCCAATTTTCACTTTCTGACATATGTTAGCCTTTTAAGGAGTTATTTTAAACGGGTGAATGCGAGTGTGTTGTGTGTGCGCGAAGTTTTTCATTAGATATAAGTATACAACCTTTCCACATGAGACCTGAAATTTAAGGACCCGGTTTTTGCGGAACTGATTCGTTCTTTTTCCGGATCTGATTCACGAATACACTACCCACCCTAAATAGGGAGAATGGAATAAGAATAAGAACCAAAATAATAATGATAATAAGTTAAAATACTCTATTGGATTGCGAGCGTCGTCTTTGTTTCTCTACGACCTGTTAACCCATGTATGACACATTACTTGTTTTTATTTTTTAAGTAGATTATTCGCTACATTTGTACAAGTGACTTTTTTATACTCTGTACTAAAACGAATAAAACATATACAAAAAAAAAAAAAGTGTCGGACTGCTAAACCGCTGCAAACTTTTTGGACGTAGGTTCGAGCCTCGGAACTTCTAATAAGTCCCACAGGGTTATATTTTTTATCACATTAATTATGTATTTTTTCGGTTTCTAACTATATGACAATGTTGAATATTTATTTACAAATGTTTTAACCTTATGTTAAAAATATTTCAACCTGAAATATACGTAAAAATGACTTGAGAGCAGTTTTTATGACACTGTTTCTATGGTCTAGTATTCCGTCAATTACAGTATTGTTCTAACATTCCTACACTAAATTAATATTATATATAATTGGTTTTCTAATCTCTCACCTTTAACAATTGTCATACAATTCTCTCGTGTTTCCAAAATTCAGAAGTTAAACAATACTGTAATTGGCGGAATACTAGACCATAGAAACGGTGGTATAAAAACTGCGGCTATACTTCCGAAAACCGGTCAAACCCGATTGGGCTGAAATTTTGCAAATAGGTTCATTTTGCATAAAAATAATGTTTGCGAGAAGGATTTTTGGCGACTCGAATTTTTTTTAACCATTTCAATGTCGTTTCCTACCTTACCGACAGAGTCGAGAATGTCGGTAAGGTAGAGAACAAAATTTCAGCCCAATCGGGTTTGACCGGTTTTCGGAAGTTTCGCCAAATATTACTATGTAAATACGTTACTGATATGGTAGTGGAATTGGACGCTATTTAAATGGCGTAAAATTGGGAAGATAATTTAATTCATTATACTCATCATATGAAATAACATTCGTCGTAGCTTCTATAATATACAAGTCAGGTTACTTAAAATACTTTTCTTCTGCTTACAGGTGAAACTTGGGCATATTTCTCCGTGACAGGAACTTTATATGGGCCAAATGATGGAAATTTCAACAATGAACACAAGAAAATAGTAATTTTATATAACTGACAAAGTAAAATTATATATTATATACTTTATTGTAACACTGTAAAAGTCTTTATTCAAATAAAGTGGGAAAAAATTGAAAAAGACTATTATTATTGAGAAATTCCTTTTATACATACTCCTATCCAAATAGTCGCAGTAGCTACATTAAAGTGACATCTTCGAAGCAGAAATTTAGGATACCTCCTTTCGCTTCATGTTCTCCTGCTGCTTCGCTCCAAAATTTGGTCAAAAATCTCAGTACGCTGTAAAATTGAGCTTCGCAGCAGGAGAACATGATGTCGAAAGAGGTGGCACAAAGTTAGCGCCTTCGGAGAGAGAATCGAAGACGCAGAACTATTGAACGCAGAGGCGCACAGTTGTCGAAAGGTTTCTGGCGACGGAATTCAGGATACCTCCTTTCGCTTCATGTTCTCCTGCTGCTTCGCTCCAAAATTTGGTCAAAAATCTCAGAACGCTGTAAAATTGAGCTTCGCAGCAGGAGAACATGATGTCGAAAGAGGTGGCACAAAGTTAGCGCCTTCGGAGAGAGAATCGAAGATGCAGAACTATTGAACGCAGAGGCGCAGAGTTGTCGAAAGGTTTCTGGCGATGGAATTCAGGATACCTCCTTTCGCTTCATGTTCTCCTGCTGCTTCGCACCAAAATTTGGTCAAAAATCTCAGTACGCTGTAAAATTGAGCTTCGCAGCAGGAGAACATGATGTCGAAAGAGGTGGCACAAAGTTAGCGCCTTCGGAGAGAGAATCGAAGACGCAGAACTATTGAACGCAGAGGCGCACAGTTGTCGAAAGGTTTCTGGCGACGGAATTCAGGATACCTCCTTTCGCTTCATGTTCTCCTGCTGCTTCGCTCCAAAATTTGGTCAAAAATCTCAGAACGCTGTAAAATTGAGCTTCGCAGCAGGAGAACATGATGTCGAAAGAGGTGGCACAAAGTTAGCGCCTTCGGAGAGAGAATCGAAGATGCAGAACTATTGAACGCAGAGGCGCAGAGTTGTCGAAAGGTTTCTGGCGATGGAATTCAGGATACCTCCTTTCGCTTCATGTTCTCCTGCTGCTTCGCTCCAAAATTTGGTCAAAAATCTCAGTACGCTGTAAAATTGAGCTTCGCAGCAGGAGAACATGATGTCGAAAGAGGTGGCACAAAGTTAGCGCCTTCGGAGAGAGAATCGAAGACGCAGAACTATTGAACGCAGAGGCGCAGAGTTGTCGAAAGGTTTCTGGCGATGGAATTCAGGATACCTCCTTTCGCTTCATGTTCTCCTGCTGCTTCGCACCAAAATTTGGTCAAAAATCTCAGTACGCTGTAAAATTGAGCTTCGCAGCAGGAGAACATGATGTCGAAAGAGGTGGCACAAAGTTAGCGCCTTCGGAGAGAGAATCGAAGACGCAGAACTATTGAACGCAGAGGCGCAGAGTTGTCGAAAGGTTTCTGGCGATGGAATTCAGGATACCTCCTTTCGCTTCGTGTTCTCCTGCTGCTTCGCTCCAAAATTTGGTCAAAAATCTCAGTACGCTGTAAAATTGAGCTTCGCAGCAGGAGAACATGATGTCGAAAGAGGTGGCACAAAGTTAGCGCCTTCGGAGAGAGAATCGAAGACGCAGAACTATTGAACGCAGAGGCGCAGAGTTGTCGAAAGGTTTCTGGCGATGGAATTCAGGATACCTCCTTTCGCTTCATGTTCTCCTGCTGCTTCGCACCAAAATTTGGTCAAAAATCTCAGTACGCTGTAAAATTGAGCTTCGCAGCAGGAGAACATGATGTCGAAAGAGGTGGCACAAAGTTAGCGCCTTCGGAGAGAGAATCGAAGACGCAGAACTATTGAACGCAGAGGCGCAGAGTTGTCGAAAGGTTTCTGGCGATGGAATTCAGGATACCTCCTTTCGCTTCATGTTCTCCTGCTGCTTCGCTCCAAAATTTGGTCAAAAATCTCAGTACGCTGTAAAATTGAGCTTCGCAGCAGGAGAACATGATGTCGAAAGAGGTGGCACAAAGTTAGCGCCTTCGGAGAGAGAATCGAAGACGCAGAACTATTGAACGCAGAGGCGCAGAGTTGTCGAAAGGTTTCTGGCGATGGAATTCAGGATACCTCCTTTCGCTTCATGTTCTCCTGCTGCTTCGCTCCAAAATTTGGTCAAAAATCTCAGTACGCTGTAAAATTGAGCTTCGCAGCAGGAGAACATGATGTCGAAAGAGGTGGCACAAAGTTAGCGCCTTCGGAGAGAGAATCGAAGACGCAGAACTATTGAACGCAGAGGCGCAGAGTTGTCGAAAGGTTTCTGGCGACGGAATTCAGGATACCTCCTTTCGCTTCATGTTCTCCTGCTGCTTCGCTCCAAAATTTGGTCAAAAATCTCAGAACGCTGTAAAAT
Organism: Andrena flavipes; assembly: GCA_963971345.1. Classification (NCBI taxonomy): domain Eukaryota; kingdom Metazoa; phylum Arthropoda; class Insecta; order Hymenoptera; family Andrenidae; genus Andrena; species Andrena flavipes. The sequence continues at coordinate 39,868,075 of OZ020481.1, forward strand.
TGAACTTCGCAGCAGGAGAACATGATGTCGAAAGAGGTGGCACAAAGTTAGCGCCTTCGGAGAGAGAATCGAAGACGCAGAACTATTGAACGCAGAGGCGCAGAGTTGTCGAAAGGTTTCTGGCGACGGAATTCAGGATACCTCCTTTTGCTTCATGTTCTCCTGCTGCTTCGCTCCAAAATTTGGTCAAAAATCTCAGTACGCTGTAAAATTGAGCTTCGCAGCAGGAGAACATGATGTCGAAAGAGGTGGCACAAAGTTAGCGCCTTCGGAGAGAGAATCGAAGACGCAGAACTATTGAACGCAGAGGCGCAGAGTTGTCGAAAGGTTTCTGGCGATGGAATTCAGGATACCTCCTTTCGCTTCGTGTTCTCCTGCTGCTTCGCTCCAAAATTTGGTCAAAAATCTCAGTACGCTGTAAAATTGAGCTTCGCAGCAGGAGAACATGATGTCGAAAGAGGTGGCACAAAGTTAGCGCCTTCGGAGAGAGAATCGAAGACGCAGAACTATTGAACGCAGAGGCGCAGAGTTGTCGAAAGGTTTCTGGCGATGGAATTCAGGATACCTCCTTTCGCTTCATGTTCTCCTGCTGCTTCGCACCAAAATTTGGTCAAAAATCTCAGTACGCTGTAAAATTGAGCTTCGCAGCAGGAGAACATGATGTCGAAAGAGGTGGCACAAAGTTAGCGCCTTCGGAGAGAGAATCGAAGACGCAGAACTATTGAACGCAGAGGCGCAGAGTTGTCGAAAGGTTTCTGGCGATGGAATTCAGGATACCTCCTTTCGCTTCATGTTCTCCTGCTGCTTCGCTCCAAAATTTGGTCAAAAATCTCAGTACGCTGTAAAATTGAGCTTCGCAGCAGGAGAACATGATGTCGAAAGAGGTGGCACAAAGTTAGCGCCTTCGGAGAGAGAATCGAAGACGCAGAACTATTGAACGCAGAGGCGCAGAGTTGTCGAAAGGTTTCTGGCGATGGAATTCAGGATACCTCCTTTCGCTTCATGTTCTCCTGCTGCTTCGCTCCAAAATTTGGTCAAAAATCTCAGTACGCTGTAAAATTGAGCTTCGCAGCAGGAGAACATGATGTCGAAAGAGGTGGCACAAAGTTAGCGCCTTCGGAGAGAGAATCGAAGACGCAGAACTATTGAACGCAGAGGCGCAGAGTTGTCGAAAGGTTTCTGGCGATGGAATTCAGGATACCTCCTTTCGCTTCATGTTCTCCTGCTGCTTCGCACCAAAATTTGGTCAAAAATCTCAGTACGCTGTAAAATTGAGCTTCGCAGCAGGAGAACATGATGTCGAAAGAGGTGGCACAAAGTTAGCGCCTTCGGAGAGAGAATCGAAGACGCAGAACTATTGAACGCAGAGGCGCAGAGTTGTCGAAAGGTTTCTGGCGATGGAATTCAGGATACCTCCTTTCGCTTCGTGTTCTCCTGCTGCTTCGCTCCAAAATTTGGTCAAAAATCTCAGTACGCTGTAAAATTGAGCTTCGCAGCAGGAGAACATGATGTCGAAAGAGGTGGCACAAAGTTAGCGCCTTCGGAGAGAGAATCGAAGACGCAGAACTATTGAACGCAGAGGCGCAGAGTTGTCGAAAGGTTTCTGGCGATGGAATTCAGGATACCTCCTTTCGCTTCATGTTCTCCTGCTGCTTCGCACCAAAATTTGGTCAAAAATCTCAGTACGCTGTAAAATTGAGCTTCGCAGCAGGAGAACATGATGTCGAAAGAGGTGGCACAAAGTTAGCGCCTTCGGAGAGAGAATCGAAGACGCAGAACTATTGAACGCAGAGGCGCAGAGTTGTCGAAAGGTTTCTGGCGATGGAATTCAGGATACCTCCTTTCGCTTCATGTTCTCCTGCTGCTTCGCTCCAAAATTTGGTCAAAAATCTCAGTACGCTGTAAAATTGAGCTTCGCAGCAGGAGAACATGATGTCGAAAGAGGTGGCACAAAGTTAGCGCCTTCGGAGAGAGAATCGAAGACGCAGAACTATTGAACGCAGAGGCGCAGAGTTGTCGAAAGGTTTCTGGCGATGGAATTCAGGATACCTCCTTTCGCTTCATGTTCTCCTGCTGCTTCGCTCCAAAATTTGGTCAAAAATCTCAGTACGCTGTAAAATTGAGCTTCGCAGCAGGAGAACATGATGTCGAAAGAGGTGGCACAAAGTTAGCGCCTTCGGAGAGAGAATCGAAGACGCAGAACTATTGAACGCAGAGGCGCAGAGTTGTCGAAAGGTTTCTGGCGACGGAATTCAGGATACCTCCTTTCGCTTCATGTTCTCCTGCTGCTTCGCTCCAAAATTTGGTCAAAAATCTCAGAACGCTGTAAAATTGAACTTCGCAGCAGGAGAACATGATGTCGAAAGAGGTGGCACAAAGTTAGCGCCTTCGGAGAGAGAATCGAAGACGCAGAACTATTGAACGCAGAGGCGCAGAGTTGTCGAAAGGTTTCTGGCGACGGAATTCAGGATACCTCCTTTTGCTTCATGTTCTCCTGCTGCTTCGCTCCAAAATTTGGTCAAAAATCTCAGTACGCTGTAAAATTGAGCTTCGCAGCAGGAGAACATGATGTCGAAAGAGGTGGCACAAAGTTAGCGCCTTCGGAGAGAGAATCGAAGACGCAGAACTATTGAACGCAGAGGCGCAGAGTTGTCGAAAGGTTTCTGGCGATGGAATTCAGGATACCTCCTTTCGCTTCGTGTTCTCCTGCTGCTTCGCTCCAAAATTTGGTCAAAAATCTCAGTACGCTGTAAAATTGAGCTTCGCAGCAGGAGAACATGATGTCGAAAGAGGTGGCACAAAGTTAGCGCCTTCGGAGAGAGAATCGAAGACGCAGAACTATTGAACGCAGAGGCGCAGAGTTGTCGAAAGGTTTCTGGCGATGGAATTCAGGATACCTCCTTTCGCTTCATGTTCTCCTGCTGCTTCGCACCAAAATTTGGTCAAAAATCTCAGTACGCTGTAAAATTGAGCTTCGCAGCAGGAGAACATGATGTCGAAAGAGGTGGCACAAAGTTAGCGCCTTCGGAGAGAGAATCGAAGACGCAGAACTATTGAACGCAGAGGCGCAGAGTTGTCGAAAGGTTTCTGGCGATGGAATTCAGGATACCTCCTTTCGCTTCATGTTCTCCTGCTGCTTCGCTCCAAAATTTGGTCAAAAATCTCAGTACGCTGTAAAATTGAGCTTCGCAGCAGGAGAACATGATGTCGAAAGAGGTGGCACAAAGTTAGCGCCTTCGGAGAGAGAATCGAAGACGCAGAACTATTGAACGCAGAGGCGCAGAGTTGTCGAAAGGTTTCTGGCGACGGAATTCAGGATACCTCCTTTTGCTTCATGTTCTCCTGCTGCTTCGCTCCAAAATTTGGTCAAAAATCTCAGTACGCTGTAAAATTGAGCTTCGCAGCAGGAGAACATGATGTCGAAAGAGGTGGCACAAAGTTAGCGCCTTCGGAGAGAGAATCGAAGACGCAGAACTATTGAACGCAGAGGCGCAGAGTTGTCGAAAGGTTTCTGGCGACGGAATTCAGGATACCTCCTTTCGCTTCATGTTCTCCTGCTGCTTCGCTCCAAAATTTGGTCAAAAATCTCAGTACGCTGTAAAATTGAGCTTCGCAGCAGGAGAACATGATGTCGAAAGAGGTGGCACAAAGTTAGCGCCTTCGGAGAGAGAATCGAAGACGCAGAACTATTGAACGCAGAGGCGCAGAGTTGTCGAAAGGTTTCTGGCGATGGAATTCAGGATACCTCCTTTCGCTTCATGTTCTCCTGCTGCTTCGCACCAAAATTTGGTCAAAAATCTCAGTACGCTGTAAAATTGAGCTTCGCAGCAGGAGAACATGATGTCGAAAGAGGTGGCACAAAGTTAGCGCCTTCGGAGAGAGAATCGAAGACGCAGAACTATTGAACGCAGAGGCGCAGAGTTGTCGAAAGGTTTCTGGCGATGGAATTCAGGATACCTCCTTTCGCTTCATGTTCTCCTGCTGCTTCGCTCCAAAATTTGGTCAAAAATCTCAGTACGCTGTAAAATTGAGCTTCGCAGCAGGAGAACATGATGTCGAAAGAGGTGGCACAAAGTTAGCGCCTTCGGAGAGAGAATCGAAGACGCAGAACTATTGAACGCAGAGGCGCAGAGTTGTCGAAAGGTTTCTGGCGATGGAATTCAGGATACCTCCTTTCGCTTCATGTTCTCCTGCTGCTTCGCTCCAAAATTTGGTCAAAAATCTCAGTACGCTGTAAAATTGAGCTTCGCAGCAGGAGAACATGATGTCGAAAGAGGTGGCACAAAGTTAGCGCCTTCGGAGAGAGAATCGAAGACGCAGAACTATTGAACGCAGAGGCGCAGAGTTGTCGAAAGGTTTCTGGCGATGGAATTCAGGATACCTCCTTTCGCTTCATGTTCTCCTGCTGCTTCGCACCAAAATTTGGTCAAAAATCTCAGTACGCTGTAAAATTGAGCTTCGCAGCAGGAGAACATGATGTCGAAAGAGGTGGCACAAAGTTAGCGCCTTCGGAGAGAGAATCGAAGACGCAGAACTATTGAACGCAGAGGCGCAGAGTTGTCGAAAGGTTTCTGGCGATGGAATTCAGGATACCTCCTTTCGCTTCATGTTCTCCTGCTGCTTCGCTCCAAAATTTGGTCAAAAATCTCAGTACGCTGTAAAATTGAGCTTCGCAGCAGGAGAACATGATGTCGAAAGAGGTGGCACAAAGTTAGCGCCTTCGGAGAGAGAATCGAAGACGCAGAACTATTGAACGCAGAGGCGCAGAGTTGTCGAAAGGTTTCTGGCGACGGAATTCAGGATACCTCCTTTCGCTTCATGTTCTCCTGCTGCTTCGCTCCAAAATTTGGTCAAAAATCTCAGAACGCTGTAAAATTGAACTTCGCAGCAGGAGAACATGATGTCGAAAGAGGTGGCACAAAGTTAGCGCCTTCGGAGAGAGAATCGAAGACGCAGAACTATTGAACGCAGAGGCGCAGAGTTGTCGAAAGGTTTCTGGCGACGGAATTCAGGATACCTCCTTTTGCTTCATGTTCTCCTGCTGCTTCGCTCCAAAATTTGGTCAAAAATCTCAGTACGCTGTAAAATTGAGCTTCGCAGCAGGAGAACATGATGTCGAAAGAGGTGGCACAAAGTTAGCGCCTTCGGAGAGAGAATCGAAGACGCAGAACTATTGAACGCAGAGGCGCAGAGTTGCCGAAAGGTTTCTGGCGATGGAATTCAGGATACCTCCTTTCGCTTCGTGTTCTCCTGCTGCTTCGCTCCAAAATTTGGTCAAAAATCTCAGTACGCTGTAAAATTGAGCTTCGCAGCAGGAGAACATGATGTCGAAAGAGGTGGCACAAAGTTAGCGCCTTCGGAGAGAGAATCGAAGACGCAGAACTATTGAACGCAGAGGCGCAGAGTTGTCGAAAGGTTTCTGGCGATGGAATTCAGGATACCTCCTTTCGCTTCATGTTCTCCTGCTGCTTCGCACCAAAATTTGGTCAAAAATCTCAGTACGCTGTAAAATTGAGCTTCGCAGCAGGAGAACATGATGTCGAAAGAGGTGGCACAAAGTTAGCGCCTTCGGAGAGAGAATCGAAGACGCAGAACTATTGAACGCAGAGGCGCAGAGTTGTCGAAAGGTTTCTGGCGATGGAATTCAGGATACCTCCTTTCGCTTCATGTTCTCCTGCTGCTTCGCACCAAAATTTGGTCAAAAATCTCAGTACGCTGTAAAATTGAGCTTCGCAGCAGGAGAACATGATGTCGAAAGAGGTGGCACAAAGTTAGCGCCTTCGGAGAGAGAATCGAAGACGCAGAACTATTGAACGCAGAGGCGCAGAGTTGTCGAAAGGTTTCTGGCGATGGAATTCAGGATACCTCCTTTCGCTTCATATTCTCCTGCTGCGAAGCTCAATTTTACAGCGTACTGAGATTTTTGACCAAATTTTGGAGCGTAGCAGCAGGAGAACATGAAGCGAAAGGAGGTATCCTAAATTTCTGCTTCGAAGATGTCACTTTAATGTAGCTACTGCGACTATTTGGATAGGAGTATGTATAAAAGGAATTTCTCAATAATAATAGTCTTTTTCAATTTTTTCCCACTTTATTTGAATAAAGACTTTTACAGTGTTACAATAAAGTATATAATATATAATTTTACTTTGTCAGTTATATAAAATTACTATTTTCTTGTGTTCATTGTTGAAATTTCCATCATTTGGCCCATATAAAGTTCCTGTCACGGAGAAATATGCCCAAGTTTCACCTGTAAGCAGAAGAAAAGTATTTTAAGTAACCTGACTTGTATATTATAGAAACTACGACGAATGTTATTTCATATGATGAGTATAATGAATTAAATTATCTTCCCAATTTTACGCCATTTAAATAGCGTCCAATTCCACTACCATATCAGTAACGTATTTACATAGTAATATTTGGCGAAACTTCCGAAAACCGGTCAAACCCGATTGGGCTGAAATTTTGTTTCCTACCTTACCGACATTCTCGACTCTGTCGGTAAGGTGGGAAACGACATTGAAATGTTCAAAAAAAAATTCGAGTCGCCAAAAATCCTTCTCGCAAACATTATTTTTATGCAAAATGAACCTATTTGCAAAATTTCAGCCCAATTGGGTTTGACCGGTTTTCGGAAGTATAGCCGCAGTTTTAATACCACCGTTTCTATGGTCTATACTCGAGCTCATTTAAGAAGGAACTTGCCAACCGACGAGTTTTGATCGGTTCTGCACATGTTGGCGACGAAACAAGTTACTATTGGCTATACCACAAACAAACGCTCCCTCGGAACCAATGATCGCATTCTACATGCGCGAATTCAGTTCCTTCTTAAATGAGCTCGAGTATAGTATTCCATCAATTACAGTATTGTTTAACTTCTGAATTTTGGAAACACGAGAGAATTATATGACAATTGTTAAAGGTGAGAGATTCGAAAACCAATTATATATAATATTAATTTAGTGTAGGAATGTTAGAACAATACTGTAATTGACGGAATACTAGACCATAGAAACAGTGTCATAAAAACTGCTCTCAAGTCATTTTTACGTATATTTCAGGTTGAAATATTTTTAACATAAGGTTAAAACATTTGTAAATAAATATTGAACATTGTCATATAGTTAGAAACCGAAAAAATACATAATTAATGTGAAAAAAATATGACCCTGTGGGACTTAGAAGTTCCGAGGCTCGAACCTACGTCCAAAAAGTTCGCAGCGGTTTAGCAGTCCGACACTTCACAGCTGCGCCATCGACTCCGTTGAAAATATCTTACACATTTTAGACTGTAATGTCACAGCATGTTTAGTTCGTTGAATTCCTACGCTGTTTTACTGTATGTGAAGACATTGAAGATCGCATAAAAGATTTATTTCATAATGTATGTACGAAAATTCCACCTATAAGTTACTCTGACACGGAAAAAACGCCGAAAATATCGGTTTTTAATTTTTTTAACTGCGGCGCACCAAATTGAAGGACATTACTTCTCTCGCGTTCAGATTAGCTAAATGCTGCTTTATTATGTAGCGTGGTCGACACGCAGCTATGTACATAGTCGCTGAGCGGTCGCGCTACCGTACTGTCGTGCAATAAGTACTTTTATTTCATAGAGGATTTTCTGTAAGCGAGGAAATATGGAAAGCGCGGCGAGTATCGAATCCGCAAGGAAAGAAGCTAATTTAGGAAAGAAAAAGTTGATTTGTAAGACAGCTTGCTGCAAAAAATCGAAGAAACTAATACTTACGTAAAACATAACATTTTTTGTTTCTTTTTGTGCTTCATTTTATATTCTATTTATAGCTCTTTTCTAAATAGTCAAAACGTGGTCAGGAGGTCTTAAAACGTGATTTCCGTAACAAAAATTTTTCCTAATTTTTTTTTCATTAAAAAAATTCTCGAAATTCTCGAGCGCTCCCGTCTTCATTCTGGCATCACTGCCCACTTTCAGAGTGCGCCTGCGTTGTAATGGCTGCGTACAGTGTTGGCACATGCTTGATTTTTTAGTAATGATTATTCTAATACATTATAAATAGGTGAAACATTATTCAACGTTTTATACAAAAGATTTGATAATACCGTGAATACTATATAAAAAAAAAACAATCGGTAAGTTTGTTAATATATAAAAATTTCGTAAGGTTATACTCATATTTTCTAAATTTCTTCATTTCCTCGTTTTCTCGATTATTTCAGATTTTTACTCGCAAATAATTTTGGCTGCAGACTTAAGATGGCTACATCACTTGCGGAGCAACTAAAGAAGCTCAGAACCCCACAAACTAGTATATTACAGCTAGATAAAAAACGTGCTAGCCTATTGTTCGATCCAAAAGAAGCTACAAATTTAGATAGAGAAACAGTATTGAGTATCGGTCAAAATGGGTTGCAAGAGTTGCTTAAGTTGACCGATCTGTTCGTAGAATTTGAGAGAACGCTCTTTGCTGACAGCTCGCTGAGCCTAGAACGTGCTGTGCAAGATGTTAAAGTTAACAAGAAGTTAGATGGGGAAATTGAAAGATTTCTAATTCTCCTTTCCCCTTACTTTCTGTTAAATAATGCTCACAAAGCACTTGAGTGGTTAATATACAGGTATCGAATACATGAATTCAATAGAGATCAGTTTTTACTACTAATTCTACCGTACCATGAGACTCGAATGTTCGTTAGAGCACTACAATTGGTAGATCTATCAGACGAGGCCGACAAATGGCACTGGTTGGAACCTCTTCAAAAACCTGGAGTTCCATTAGCTTCGGTCACACTAATTAATCGCCTCAGCTCTGACAATGGCCTGTTAAAGCTTATTTGCAACCATGTCAGTGCCGCTACAAAAGTTTATTCCGATCGAGCAAACTCTCTGAGTACATTGTACGCTTTTTATACTACTTCTATATTAGGGACCATTGATCGATCTACCACCATGGCTGAAGTTCAGATAAATCACATGTTACCGACCATTCTGAAAGGCTTGGAAAGTTCTGTAGCTGATTTCGCAGCTAGCACTTATATGATTTTAGCAAGACTAATGACGAAAGTGAAACTCAATACTGAGACCACAGAAAAGCTACTCTTAAAAGTATTTAAAAAACCATATTTGAAGGAAGAGGCACTGACTTTGCTCTTTTTCCTGTACAACGCGCCGGCATGTGAACTGACCACTGTTTCAAAGAGCCTCGCAACTCGATTATCCGAGTTTTCTTGGTTTATTCAATCAGCGATAAAGCTTCAGTCCTCCAACATGAATATATTAAAATTTATTGTACCGCTACTCCAAACCAGCTGTCGCGTGGTTTTGAACGACCCGATGGGAACGTCGCGCGTTCAGAACATGGTGAGCGAAATACTCACTCGAATAAAGCTGGACAACGGCGGCGTGGATGCTATACTGTGGAATATTCTGGAAAAGGAATTTCTCGCGAGAAACGTTTCGAGCGAGGCTAAAGATTTTCTGATGCGGTTGTACCAATGCCTCGAAAAGACATACCCGGAAAGATTCGACGACTACTTGAAGAGCCTTATGAAGCGCGGCGACGCGGACAAAAATTCCAAACTGGCACTGCAATTTCTGACTTCCTGGCATTACGGGGCCAGAGACACCCAGGACTCCGTGGGGATACTCGATAGACTTATCCACATCAGTCCGCAGCAAAGAATCGTAGCGTTGCAAACATTGGCAGAGAATAACGTGAATATCCCAGAGAGCTTCCAGGACATGATGACGAACACCTTGCAAGCTAGATTCACAGACAGCGAGGTAAATGTAATCAAAGCTTTACTCTCCGTCCCTACGGAACGTCTGACGAGGCTTCTTCCTGTAGATCTGTTGATCGATGAGCTGAAAGTGTTGCTATCGACTTGTCACAGCATGACCAGAAAGGTATTAGCAAAGCCTGCGTTGAAGATCTTGTTAGAGCTGTGCGAAGCAGGGGACGACACTAGTGTCTTCATCACGTCCCTGCCGTATTTGTTTCCGAACGATGACGCAGACGTGAACATTGCGATGGAAGTACTGAACTCGAACTTCGCGAAGAAGAATCCTTACATGCAGCATGTGCAAAAGGACCTGGGTAAGTCGCCCAACGCGGAGGCGGTCTCGTCGGCAGCTTTTCATAACATATTAAACTGGAAACTGTTGCCTCCGACTGTTAATATACTGAGCGCTATGAAGCAGCATATTGCTCACGGTGACGCAGCCTCCATGTTCTTCAATTTAATACTCCTGGGGTCGGTGTGCAGAGTGCCCGTCGGTTCTCTGCAGCCTGAAATTTGCAGGGAGGTTATCGAAATGGCTACGGAGATAATAAAGAAGTTCCCCCAAGTGAAGATGTTGCAGAACTGTAACAACATAACGGGAGACAATATACAGACCGCCATCGAGCTGACGTCGCAAGGTGTCCTGCCGCTGCAAGTCAGCACGTACGTGCTGGAAATGGTGCACAGACGCCTCGATCTGAAATTGAATTCCAAGTTCGACTTTGAGAACAACCCACACCGCAGCAATTTGATCCTGAGGCTCCTTGAAATGTTCTTCGAGGGGATAGACAACAAGTACTGGTGCAAGCATTACTCCCGATGCTTGCAGATATTCTTCCAGATACACTTCTCCACGGTGAAGGACCTGATACGGTTCCTATCCCAGCTGTACATAAAACCAGTCAGAGTGCAAACGTCCTATCATTGCCTGAAGATTACTCTGGTGCTCTTGAACGAATGCAAGTCCATGCAATGGGCGTTCGAAGATAAAGTCTTCGTGACGAACCTGTTACTATCCCTTGCCAGAGAAAACAACGATTGTCGAGCGGCGGCGCTGGACGTTCTCAAAAAGCTCACACATACGTTCAACTTGGTAGACAATTCGTTGTCAGCATTGCTAAAGCAGTTGGTGATCAAGAGTCCAGAGATATCCTTGGATCCTGACCAGCTATCGCTGACACTTTACGTTCTACTCTCACCAGACCCGGATGTTTGCGGACAATTGAATTCTGGCTTACGAAAGAAGCTTCAACAGGCGCAGCAATTGTTGTTCGACTTTGTTATGGACCCGGAGACTCCTATACATATCAAATCGCAACTTTTGGACATACTGGTTCACGTTAATGGGCCGACAATAGTTCAGCAGCTGGCGCCCCTTGGCCTTCAGCTTCTACAGACCCTAACGACCGAATCTAACACCAAATCAGCTGGAAACGTGGTGAAGAATATACTACAGAGATTCAACAGTGTAACGGTGTCATCTTTGACTCTGAAGCCAGTGTGGCAACTGTTCGAGGCTAGTATAGTGGAGCACAAGACCGAGATAATCACAGAGGCCAGCGCTCGACACTCGCCGAGCGTTGTCCTCTTGAAGCAAATCGAAGAGACATTCTTCCGAAGCGCTGGTAAAATGTCCTCGGAGCTTCAGGAAAAGATCCTGGCTAAGCTGGTGGACGTGGTCACTGACTGCAACATAAGCAATGTTATCTCTACGGCCAATAGGGCGATCAGGAGGATTCGTATGGACGCGCAGCTCGTGGTCAACGAGCTGCAAAATATGAAAAACCTCAAGGACACCGAACAGAATGCTACAAAGGCGAAGACGAAGAAACGATTGAGCGTTGTACGTTCGCTACCGGACCCAACGATAATTAATAGGAGGGAGTGGAAGCGTGGTGTAACGCTTCTGGAGTTCGTGCAACGAGCTAATAACATCGAACGCGAGGAACTGCTTTATCCAGTTCTGTTTGACTTATTGAAGACGTGCCTGAGCTTCGAAGAACAGAGCCCTATAGAGTACACCAATCAGCTGCTGTTGTCGACCATCCATCGACTCGCGGTGAAGAAATTGCCCATAAGGGACGCTCATCTGCAGGTGGACTTGATAACACAATGCATCAGGACCTCGAGGAACCCTCAGACCCATCATCACGCGCTGTTGGTGCTGGTGGAGCTGTTGAAGGTCGTGGACATGCGCTGCGCCCTTTACACTATCATGCCCATATTCACCTTCATGGGCAGCTCGGTGGTGCGACAAGACGACGCTTATTCGATACAGATCATCTCCAAGACCATCGAGACTGTGGTGCCCATAATAAACGCAGCTGAGAACGAAACTCACGCTTGCGAAGTTCTAAGGACATTTATCGTTTCCCTGCCCGACATCCCCGAGCACAGGAGGACACCTCTGTTCGTTAAACTCTTGCAGCTGCTGGACAATCATTTCCATCTATATTACCTGCTGACCTTCGAGAGGCACGTCGTGTCAAGAACCATGCGCATCACCGATCAGGAGACTTCTGGTCAGAGATTGGAGTTTGCCCTGCAGGTGTCCCAGGAGTTTCCGCCTTCCAGGCTTATACAAGTCTGCGTGAAGCTCGCGCAGTTCGTAAAGGAGCTGCCGATCGACATAGAAGAGGAAGAAGACAGGAAGGCAGCGAGGTCCTTTAAGTACAAGCACGTCTTCGACGTGGCCAACAGCAACCCCAGATACCTGAGACACTACAAGTACACTCTGGTCCAGTTCTTAAGCAACCTCCTATCCTCGCCGGACTTCATCAACCGAATCGCAGAGCTTGACTCCGCTGAAGTAGATAACTTAAGACCGTACTATGATCAAATGATCGTCGAATTGATTCTGCTGATACAAAGTACATCGAAGACCGCTGATCAGCACCAGGGCAAACCGTTTTTGAAATACTGGAAGGTGCTTCTGCATTATTTGTACGATGTCCTGGATCTGATCAATAATTTACTGCCGAATGCAATCTTCTTGGACAGTATAAAGCACCTGATGGACCACGAGTTGATGACAGTCAAGAGGAAAGCCCTGGAACTTCTCAACACGCGTCTCCAGCAACGGAAGTTCGGGGAGGAGGATTACGCGGACTTGCTTAGCTTGATCGAATCTTTATTGAAGATCATCGAGGTTAGAGTGAAGTCTGAGACGCAAGAACAGGAGATCGTCCAGCAGACAGTTCTCATCACCCTGAAGCTACTGGCCAAATTACTAGCCACTGAACATCCTTCCGTGTTTAAACCTGTAAGTTCCTCAGAAAGGCTTCAATGTTTTTATCTTTGTAGGCGAACAATTCCAATCGTGCAGGAATTCTCCAACGAATTACTATTCTGTTTTAGATCCTGGAGATGACTACCGAACTTCTTCGGACGAGAGAAGGACCAGTGCTAGGCAGCGCTGCACTGTGCGTCGCAGAATTGTGCAGCTCCATGCGCATCCACGCCATTCACTCACTGAACAAGTTCGTGCCAGCGATCTTACAGCTACTGGAGACCCACTGTCATCAAGGTGTGCCCGACGTGATAGTCGTCAGCATAGTCAGCGCGCTGCAGAAGATAGTCGAGTCCGTAGGAAACTTCCTGTCCCTGTACTTGGACCAATTGCTGTTCCAACTGGCGAGGTTGAATTCTCTCTACACCGATACGGAGCATCCAAAGATCGGGATCGTGGTGTCGCGGCTGAAGGCAACCACGCAGAAGCTGTCCAGCTGCGTGCCTTTACGTGTACTACTGCCAGCAGTGAACAGGACCTACGCCACGTTGCTGACGAAGAGGTCGTACCAGTGTATACCAGCTCTCATGATCGTTTTGGCAGAGTCCTTCAGCAGCGTGCACTCGTCTGACTTAACACCAGCCATCCCAGATCTTGGCACATTCTTCTTGAAGGTCTTGCAATTCCGCGAGGACATTTCCAATCCCGAGGACGGGATGGAGGTGGACGACTCGGAAGTGACGCTGAAGCACGTGGTGATGGTGGAGGAGAGCGCTAGCAAGTCGTTAGTCGCCTTGGTCTTGAAACTGAGCGAAGCCACTTTCAGGCCTGTCTATTACAAACTGTACGATTGGGCTGCCAGAAATCCACAATACAAGCAACGGTGCATCACTTTCTACAGGCTCTCTGCCAATATAGCCGAATGCTTAAAGTCCCTGTTCGTGCTCTTCGCTGGCCACTTCCTCAAGCACGCGGCTGTTCTGTTGAGCAGCAACAATCCAGCCATCACGGAAGAGCCCCAGGAAATGACGCTTCCCGAAGAGTCCAGCAGGATCGAGCTGGTGGAAGCTATTCTGCTCACCCTTTACCGGGTCTTCAGCTACGATGCGCACAATTTCGTGAATCAGGAGAGATTTGAGACGCTCATGCAGCCCATCGTGGACCAGCTAGAGAACACGATGGGCAGCCAGGAGGAATACGAGAAGAGGGCCAGTGAACTGGTCGTGCCTTGCGTAGCAGCCTTCGCCAGTGCTATTCCTGACGATTCCTTGCACAAACAGCTGGTCTACCAGACATTGCTGAAGACGAGGCACGCGAAACCGTCTGTACGAAGCGCAGCGCTGAACGCCTTGGTAAGTAGAAGTTTATTGTTAATTTGTTCCTCTGATATAGTTGATCTTTCGATGCTTAAATGTCATGAGAACACCTCTATACATATCTGACATTGCACACGAAGTATGATCGCCGTTGCGTTTGATTAACATAGGTCGAGATCGTAAGAAAACTGGGAGAAGATTTCATGCCACTGTTACCAGAAACTATACCGTTCCTGGCAGAGCTATTGGAGGATGAAGATGAAGCTACAGAGAAATGTGCACAGAATGCAGTACGCACACTCGAAGAGATCTTAGGAGAGCCTCTGCAAAAATATTTCTAAACTAATTTGACAGAGCTGTTCACATCATAGCTCAGATACATAAATGTTGTACATATCTACGCACGTAAGTGTAATCAATGTTATAAAATACGTCATTAATTTTTACAGGACATTTTCTATCTCCTTACTCTCTTAACACGCCGAAGAGTAAGTTTCTTTTTAATATGCTTCTTATTACAGTATAAAGCAAGAGTGTTAAGAAAACATCCGTTTATTCGTAACTTAGTCACAATTTGGACGAAATATAGAATATATTATTTCCTTACATTATAATACATTATCGTAAGTGTACATGTGTGTGTATGTGTGTGTGTGTGTGGGGAGGGGGGAAGTGTAAGTAAAATTGTGGCAACACTAAGTAGGCGCCTGAGTTCTAATATTGACAGCGAATTTATTTGCGGCGACGAGCGCATTTATAGTCTTTCTTAGAGAGTGTCCCCGATACATACGCGAGCGGAACGTCGCTTGTTCACCCGGCCGTCCCTTTTCCACGGAGAACATTTCGAAACGATATAATAGACACGAATTTCGAGGTCCCTCGGCACCTCGACAGCCATTGTTCGCGACTTAACGGTTAGGGGGGACGATGGGGTCGAGGCCTCTCGACGACCCTCTCGGAGATCGATTCCTTTTGGAGATCATCTTCGTAGAAAAATGCAACGTAGGCCTCCTCTCGCTGACGTTCCTTTTTTTTTGCTGGCACCGTGAACTTAATTGTCGATTCTCGCCCTGAGTCACACCTGGGGCACCTCTGCTGCGTTCCGCAGTGCCATCTCTTCCCCTTGCTCGATCGATGGGACTTTCCTACAAAGTCAATTTCAAATCATTAGGCGTAGTTGGTGTCACTAGGAACTAACGTAACTTCGAATGACTCGCGCTCTTGACTCGAAGACACACCTCTCGGCAAAGTATCGAACCGGTTTTATGGATTATCACGCTCAAGGAAGGGCCAGCGATGAAGGAGGAAAGGATACTGCGTTGGGTGAAATTTTCGGTGGTCGCGCCACTCTTCTGCGGGATTTACTCACCTCTTTCTGTACTGGAAGATTATGTAGACGATGATGGCATTGCCAACGAACAGCAGAGCAATTAGCACAGTCGGCAAGACGATGTCTGTAAGGTTCAAAAGGAAGATACGATTAGAGAATATCTAGCCATGTGCAGATTTTCATCGCGTGTTTCTGTGATCTAGTTCCACGCTTTTCAGGGTGGCACAGTGAACTTTGGACGAAGACTGATTAATCGGTCGAAGTTTGCCGTTCGCGCGTGGTCGTTTCCGCGCTGATTGCCTCTTAATCGACGGTATTTTAACTGCAATTCATAGGGAAATTGTGTTTTTTTCGCGGTGCTGAGTCATCGCCTGCGATCAACAGCTTGGAGTTGATGCAGTCTTGGATTCTAAAAGTGGGTACAATTCTTCCTCTTTCTGCGAAGAGTGAATTTATGTAGAAACATGTTGATCTTCAAACGAGATCAAGTTCTCGAGGTTATATATACTATTTTTGTATTGTGCTGACGTATTCATAATTTACAATGTGTTCTGAAAGTCATTTGTATTCGAAGCTATGAACTGCGATGAATTTAGTAGTAACGTTGATGGTAGTGGCTCACTAAGATTCATCAGAAATTGCGACTGATTTCTTGCATCGAATTCCGTCTCCAAAGTACCATAAAGCAGAGGTTTTAAAGATACAGAATTGTATACAACATCTATACTTTTGACATTATCACTTCACAACTAACGATCCGGGAAAGAGTCTCAATTTAGATTAAATAAATTCAGCATAAACATCTTCTTTTGTGCCTAGAATGGCCTTAGAAATAATTGGATACAAGCGTTTATTTAGAATCTGTAAGTACGATCTTTTTATAGTGGGCAATCGTCCACTGCTTACGAATTAGAGTGAATTAATTAAAAATACAAAAGAAAGCGTTAGAGACTACAGAGTACCCTCGAATCAACAGTTCAGCAGTGGAATTCAATCGGCACTTGCAAATTAAGATTAACTGTCACGTTGAACTTGAGTCACTTTTATTGGACGTAGTCGGGCATGAATTTTAATAAATGCAAATTGATGACTTTATACTCGTTTCTGTTATTCATTCGCTGCGCTCGTGACAGTCATTTAAAACGAAATCGATACCTAATTACAAATCAAGGGGCAACGATGTCGGTCTGGACTCGAACAGAAGCGAAGTCTTGTTTTTGTCGTTAATGCGCCGAGAAAGTAATGAACGGCAAGGTACTCTGCACTGTGTACGTTGAACCAGATACCTGTCTCTTATCAGAAATTACATCTGGATATCGGTAATTAATACCGACGTACTTTTAGTTTCCGTTTCTCGCACGAACCTTGCTCGTATTATTTTTTTTCAACTAATTGCTCTTTCTATCGACGATAAGTTGTCGTTACACGATTTTGAAATGAAATTGAGCGGAGAACGAGCGATGCAGATGTGGGGACGCGAACAATGAGGGGCGATAAGAAACTGTGAAGTTTTCGCAATCACGGCCATTATCTCGGAAGCTCGGGACATTAATTTCAACAAAGCAAGGCCAATGGACTTGCACTATCCTCGATAATTATTCCGTAATATCGGTGCAGAGTCGTTCGATGAGCAGTCAAGAAATTTCCAGGCGACTCTCCAGCTGGACAATACGATGCTCCAAATGAGAAATTACGCGGAAAAGGGGGAGGAAGAAATGATTGAGAGCATTTGTCTTTCTTGACAGGATGACACATTCGGAGGGCGATATTTTAGAAGAGCTGAGACCTTTGTGTTTAATTACGAAGTGGTTATTAATAACAGCGATTAATAAATAAATGGAAGACACTTGAAAGGAAATAATGATTGACACGAAACTCGCGTTAGAAGACACTGATACTATTACACAAGAAAAATATATTTCAATGATTCATAGGTTTGATCCATCCATTACATTACGTAATACGCGCACAAAGTGCTGGACTGCTTTTTTAAACGCGAGCTTGTTTATTACGTGATTCTTACGGAAACGAGAATTTTCCTTTGAAAGCTTGACACCAGTGGCCAAGAATTATTGCCCAAGCCATTTGTCAAGCTGCACGTGTTATCTTATCACGCAAGCAACCGGACCCGGCGAAACGCGACCTATACTTCTGCGCATTTTTCAGTTTTCCTTGCTTTTAAACAACATTCTTTCTATATTCTCCCATTTTTCCTGCGCCAAAGCAACGTCGAGTGATATTATTTATCATAAACAAATAGCACTAATCACTCAGCCCAGAAAATTGCAATCAAACTTTCGTTCACCACGTCACGGATATCCCTCGTCTCCGGCAATTTTTATACTCCAAAATAACTGCATCGACTCCAAACAAGCTGCTTCAGCAACTATGGCTCTCACCGCACACGTCAATAAAATTCCACGGCACGGACGCGAACAACCCAGAACACTAAGGGCTCGAACAATAGGTGCACAAATGAGACAATTCGTTTAGAAAAAAAAAAAACGATTCAATTGTTTAGTAAAAATCAGATGGAGCAGAAAAGAATTTCGCTAAGCTTGGTTCACTGACCTACGACGTAGTCGGATTGCTTCATCATGGCTGATTGCGCCGAATCCATAATGTACCCGTTGCCTGGCGCGACTGCGTCCTCACCTCGGCCGATTCTAACCCCCGTGCCAATGACGTCCCCCGAGAGACTGGACAACCGGTGGTGGTCGTGTTCTGTCTTCAGGATCACCGCTGAGGTGGCTGTCGAAAAAATAAGGAGAAAAACAGCAATGATTATTGAATGCTTGTTTTTAATATATAAATATTTAGTTCCCTGTATCCAAACATTTCTTCCTGCGCGAAATGAGTGATGAATATCACGAATATCAATTTCGAAGGTCGCGAAACTCTACAGTTTAAGTAAAAGTAAGAAAGATGGGTGATGCAGGGTTATCGAGAACTCTTATCATTTTCGAGCTGACGTGAATGTAGAAAAGTAATCGATAAAGTGGCTGATAATGGACGAGCATGTTGCAACGCACGATGGGAATATATATTCCGGAGTTTTCTTAAAAACTCTGAGTTCAAAAACTCTAATTCAGCGTGGTGTTTGAAAGGAAACTCTGCCGTCATTGCGATTAAGATTTTTTAATTAATTTCTGCGGAAAGTAGACATGAAAAACATGAACTACGTGTCGTCCCCGTATTTTCAGTTTCTCTTTTGAACTTCCGTGTTATAATGGCACTGTTCGTAAGATTAATTCTTCCTTTCTGTACGCTGCAATTACACGGGGAACGAAGTTTCTTCGCGCACGTTTTATTTTACAACCGCATTTCGTTGAAAAGCGGCCCGGAAAGACAAACGCCCTGGTTCTAAAGCCGCTGCCGACTTTAGTGGAGCGTGCTCGAACACCATTTTTCGATATAATATTGGAATCACCTTAGAACCAGACGTGCAAGGCTGTAAAACACGTTTACGATCTAGTGGGTTGGTGTTCCTTCCTTGGGGATTTCTCTGTCGTGCGAATGCGGCCCTTTCGTTCCAAGGATTAACATCCACAGGCCAGGATTTATGACTCTGGGCACGTAAATCGCGTAAATCGCGGGGAACTCGAATAGCGCGCGGTGCAATATTGTTTCTCCACTAAGAAAGTGATGTGTAAGAAGAGGGGACTGTGAGAATTCATTTTCTATCCCTTGATGCTTCTCTAAAATAATTACGCTTATTATTGATAATTACCGGTGGTATTAGAGAGGAACTGCTACTTCACTCGAGGAACGAATATCGACTACTATTAAACACAACACTTTCTCTGTCCTTCATCTGTCGCCTTGTTCGAACGAATAAATTTCAGGCTCGCTATAAGTATCATTGTATACACATGTATTCCCGTGATGAGACAAGTCCTTATCGAACCAAAGGCGAGAAACACGAATTTACGAGTGGATGATGTTTCGATAAGACACGAATAGATTGTTCCAAATAATCGGCCACTCGAATGTTAGCCACTCGTACAATTCAAATGAAACGTACATTATATATCGCTCATCGAAAGGAGAAAATCTGTTTCGAACTTTTTAGTAACGTAGGCTTCTATTTTTAACTATTTTACATGTGACAATAGATATTCAATCGTAGCTGTATCGCATACAGGAACTTCTCGGAAGGAAATCTTCATTTCAACGAGATCAAATAAAAAAGATTAATTTACAGTGTTCCTAAGGAATTCAGTTCATTAAACAACTACACGACCACGAACTCTTTCAACTGCGCGACGTTTAATGATTTAATGACTCGTGGAAATATAGTGTGAAGCCATGTATCGAGGGTACGAAGTCCAAGTACAGGACTGGCCACACGGTTATGATTGGTGAAAAAGTGAGAAGAAAGATAGAGAACTGCGCACTGTGGTGTATATCCCGTTGCAATATACGCTGTCAACTTTTTACAAAAATTCTTCCGTGAAGAAATTATATTATACAACGCCGCAAGAGCACTGCTAAAGTGTTTGTTACTTTCTTACACCGAGATTAGATTATCAAAGTAACCTTACATAATCTGAATGCCCGACAGAATCTAACTTCAACGGTGTTATAGTGACTCTTAATTAGAAGATGTCGATTCGCCCCTATCCCAGCTAATTTGTCGATAGCCCAACTTTTACTCATCGAATGACGGCTGACCCCGTTTCAGCAATTTTTCTTCTACTCCTCGTATTGATTGAGCTATTTCCGTCGTGGTTTATCTACAGTTAATTGAAACATTGTATTTTCCAATTCGAATTTCATAATCGCGTCCCTCGCGATTCGGATTCGTGTCAATAGAAATAGATGCTGCCCAATATGTGCTTGTCACATAACGACTGCTTATCTGCCTGGCAGAACGAACTTTAAACACATTTTATACCACGATATCTTGACGTGGCCGTTATTGATACACTGCTATGTATATTAATTGCAACGGATATACCATCATACTTTGTTCTTCTTCTTCAGTTACCTATATAAGTAAATAATAGTGCTACCATGTTATTCTCTACCTCACCTCTCTTACATTTCTATGATGCAGTTTCTAAGTATCTCATAAATCTAGATTCCAGTTTGGAAAAATTCAACTGCTCCAGGTGAGCTCGAGACAAATTCATACTGCCAAGGTAAACACAGTCGGTCCGCGAATACTTCAACCGAGACGAGTGTACAGAGCTACTGTTCAAAGACAAAAGGATATTATCACGCGTGTTAGTGGAGAGGCCTCCCGCAAAAACCGTTCCATTCAATGATTTTTTGCCTGCCTGAAGAAGGAAGAACCTTGCCGTCTTGTGAACTCGGAACGTCACGAGAGTGGGGAACGTGAACGGCGCGTGCTTCCATCGTGAATTGGAAAATGATAATTGCAGAATGGAGCAGCGATATCCAGTGACCCGCGGCAGATCAGTACGCCTCATCGAAATCTTCCCACATAACGCGTCACATGACACGATAACGGATCGTTCGACTCTCGCGCAGCCCAACAACGATCGCTTCTTTTCCTCTACGTAGATATCTGCCATTAGCGAACCGCCCGCGAAACATTGCCACCCATTCATCGCCGATGACAGTGTTTTCGTGTTGCGCGGCGAGGCTGGATTTCTTCCACGGTTCTGGATATAGTCACACGAATTTCGCCTCGAAATTGCGAGAGAAGCTGCACGGCGCGAATGAGCGCAGGATTTCAATCAAGTGCCAAGATACGCTGCCATTCATAAGTAATAGGACACATACTCTGTGTGGAATAATTGTGAAAACCGTTGGAAATTTATTGAACTCCTAACAAATTTTACTTTACTTTGTATTTTAAATTAAAACGAGTGAAAAATATTCAATCTTAAATGTCATATGTTGGTGCAAACTCAGCAGGTGTTTTAATACTTATGAACGACATTCCAGAGTACAAAGGAGTCAGAGATACTTTACCTTCCAAGGGAATTATTCACCTGTCACCAGTTAGAATTTTTTCAACCGCAATGTCCTTGCTCCATCGGTGACTCAGTTAATTAAAGTTTTTAGGGGGACCGGTTATACACTTCTGGGATTTTTTTTATGTATCGCGTTGGAGGGTTCCTACCAGTCGACTGGGTCTTGCGCGACACTCAGGCCAACTGAAACGGGCGTGTTTCGAGTACTCTAGCTAAGGGTCCTTTCAGTCATCGTCCAATCAGCCGCAATTGTCGGTAACCCTATAATCTAGTTAATCCTTGAACGATCAACCAGCCGAGATGCCACTCGCAGGGCACTGTGTTTTCTCGAGTGTGACGCAGAATCGTTTCAGGGAACTGAGGTCGATTGTGTCGAATTCGGTTCGTGGAAACGCGTCCAAGATGGGAGGGAAACTGGTGCATGTAGTCAAGAGAAAGACATGGAGAACACGTCGTGCATGGTGACTTGAGAATTTCAGGATGATTCGGAATTCTGAGATACATGGATGTAGGTTGCAGATTTATTCTACTTTAAGCTGAAGAGGGGATCTAATCGATACTTCGTGTCATAAAACTGGAGATACTACGAATAAATAGATTGGATACTTAGAAAATTAGTAAGTTATTTTTAAATAATTGTAGAAGAACTAAAGATGGTAATAGAATAAATTATTTTGCGTTGAATTTATGAATTACTTATGAAAAATTTAATAAAATTGGGGAAAGTGATAACAATTGTTAATGAAAACGTCACGTGGACCTCAGAGATAAGCTTGCGTTTCTACGCAGAAAACTATTCAACCCAGTTTTGTACTTTCGAGCTCATAGAATCAAATCAGTTGCCGAGTGCTCTCGTGTCAGTCCCACGAATCGTTTCGCAGATCGTTTCGGCGATTCGCTGCACAACTTCCTGCAATTCTTTATCGGTCGATGCGATAATGACAATCTCGTGTCCTCTTACTGTTGCGATGCACAAAAGCGTCGAGGATTGCTCACGATTATCAACAATCGATGCCTTGTCCGTGGATTCTGAATGACTCTATTTTCGCGTGGAAACGATTAAACGCTATTCCGAACCGAAACTAATTGAATTGTAATGTAAATATAATATCTTCTACAGTAAGTACAGTACGAAACCGGGGACTTGGTGTCCCAAAGCTATTTCATAGAGGAAGTGCAGCATATTTGGAATACTGTTGGCAATTTGGAATACCAAAGTATCTAATAAACTATTAACGTTACCTAATTTGTAACACCGTAGACAATAGGGGCTAATGACTTGTTAACAAATGACATTTGCAGAGTAAGAAAACGTCAATCTGCAAGACTCTTTCAGCAAGTATTCAATCGTTCCAATCGACCAAAGTTTCACCTACTTTTTGTTATAAATCATTATAAAATATAAAATCATTGAAAATATCATATCCCTTTTGCCTTACCACTGCTTTCTTTCTGTGGAAAGATTTTATATCGCAATCCAAAAATGACAGAAAAGATATTCGACAAAATATTCCCCATTAATCAAAAAAATTTCCACACCTTCGCCACCCTGTTCGTAGCAATAATATTATCTATAGCCCGTCAGAGTAGAAAATGCAGAAAGAAAAGAGGGAGCGTTAAACGCAATAAACATGCGGGAAACGTCAATTGAGAGCCCGTCAGTAAGAATAGCTCGCGCGTATGAACCTGAAAAGTCGCTTCCAAATTGCATCACGCAGTTCCTCGCGTGGGAACCTAATTTTAGAGCCGTCGAAAAGCCGCGAAGGAAAATGTTGCTCTGGTAAAAAGGGCAAGGGGATCGAAATTTAAATTGGGATCGTACAAGAGTTTCGATATGTTGCATCAGTCACGTACACCGCGTGGCGAGAGGAAAAATTTCGCATGGAGAAAATGGCAAGGTCTTGAAAATAAATATTCAAAAAGAAATTCCGTGTAACATGGAAGGTAGGTAATTTTGAAGTATAAAGAAATCGTTACAAATTTTAGAGTCGTGTAATTTCGTTGAAAATGAAGTGAATTCTGTTTCGAAGAGAAAGGAATTTCTAACTTCAATTTCATGGGAATAAATGTTGCGCCAGAGCGCAGCCTTGCAATTTTCCATCGACTCAGTGAAACGAACAGCGTCGATCGAATGGAATTCGTGGAAGACGCGCAATGTCAGCTGAAGACGATTCTGCTTGACAAAGTGCCGTGGCTATAGTGACTCCTCGACGTATAGACTACTACGTTCATTTGAAAATCGTTCGATATTAATAGGAAGAGTTCGATGCTTCTCGAATTTTGTCTAATGCCGTCGCGTTGGTCTTTTTTTAAGTCATAGTTGAGCGGCGAGCACGTGCACAGTGATGTAACACGCGACAAAGTGGGCAAACATTTTAGCCGAGTGTTTTGGCCGGATGCGATCCACAGAACACATCCACGTGATTCCGCGTAATGAACGTGATGGCATCTCTTGCCCAGAGTATAAATAATTTGATTAATATGACCGCTGCATGGACGTTTCGGAAGCGCCATATTATCAATTCCAATGTTGTCAAAGCGAAGTTTAGACCGTCGACGGTCTTTGTCTCCCAACAATAATCTTTACACAAAAAAAAATCATTTGTTTCGAAAACTAATGTTACTATGTTTAGAAATGATGTTCAGATGATGTTTCATTTAAAGACAGGTACTCCATCAACTGGTCAATAGATAGGGGAGAGCGGGGACAAACGTAACGACGTCATGAAAGGAACACGTCGTCCCCCGCCTTCCTCAAAAGTTTCCAAAACGTTTGCTTTACATAGTTACGCGTGTTTAGTGTTTCTTTTCTTTCATGGAGTGATGCTGAACTATACTCTGTTAGGTTTTTTGTTAATATTCATAGTTAAATTATAGACATTGATCCAATTATTTGTTAGAGCGTTCTTTTGAGGTGTTACTTTTGGGGCCGTTACACGAGATTCCATATTAAATCAAATACACAGTATCAAAGAAATGTTTGAAGCTGGTTGTACTTTATCGGTACCTATTTAAAATATGTTTTTTTGAATGTTTGTTTCTATCGTTTCTGATAATAAAAAATCATATTTTGCTTTAGAACAAGCGTCGTTACTTAATTGTTCTCAAAATAATTAGTATTACTTTCGTCCCACAGGTATGATATTTTCGTCCTACCCCTGCAGGACAAAAGTAACAATGAAAATTGTCACTGCAGAAAATTGTCATAACTCTTTGACTACTTATCATGGAAGGCTGAATTTGTGGTGAAATGACAGACCAAGAAACACACTATCTTAAGGCATAATTTTCGTTTTTATATCTGTAAGAGGTAATTGGCAGCTAGGGTAAATGTAAAAAGTGTTACATTTGTCCCCGCTCTCCCCTAGAATCTTACTGAAATATGATCAATGGATACTGGCGTGATATCAGTATAAAAATGACAATTCTCTTTTCCATTTTCTTCTGTCATCGAGGCGACAGAGCACACATTTGTGAAGAAGGCACGCGCGCAATGCGATCTCTATCCTTGAGCCAGCAAATGGAGGAGAAAATTGTCAGAACGAAATGGCCAAGTGTCTAGCGCTGAATCTTCAGGACACTCACTTATCAGGTTCCTGAAGGTGTCCGTGAATATTCGTATCATGATGAAGAATCGGCAAGAAGCTCCTTCACGGTCCTCCCTTACACCGAATTTGTCAATGGCCTGCGCGCTGTCAGCTGGTACACGCCACCATAACGCGTTCCTGCACGACACTGTGGTTACAACAGCACAGCTATAGCTGCCTCTGACAACTAGACATGTACTACTGTCGTTTGCTGAGAAGAAGGAACGCGGACGATACAAGGGGCAAAGAGGCTGCTTCGCACGGATTGACTCCCACTGACTGTGTCCCGTTCGCTTACTTTAAATTCGTCGACTTCGTCGCGTCGGCCAATAGCGACAATAGGCACAGGTGTGCCCTGCTTCTACGATTTTGTTAGAGAACGTGGGCCTATGGGGATGTACAGATCGGACCACGAAGCTTCACCCGGCAACATCTCAGCAAACGACAATACTATAGCATCAGTGGGCCCCGCTAAAAACCACTCGCAGTCTCTCCCCGAAGTCTTCCCCCTTTCTCTCTCTCTCTCTCCCGTCACTTTTGTCCACTCGATCTTATTCCTTCTCTCGTTTCACACGACTTCTACGCTCCCTTCGGAAGAACAGTCCCTTAAATCACTAATCACAATGTATAGCACTTCGACTCTCGTACAATCACTTCTCCAACAGATTTATTGAAAACCTTCCCTGCTTCTTGAACAGAGTCGTTCAGCCACGAGGAAACAGGAAGAGTTGATGTCCAACAAATATAGACAGACGTCCTCGTAGAGTCAATACAGAGGATCGATTTCCTTGAACGACTTTAATCACTTAGGAGTTCAGATGGCATTTCATGGAAGACTGTCGGAGTTCGACTTGTTTGAGATTCCTGGGCCACTCGAGCTCCCAAGACCATGATCCTTTGTTCTCGACTTCAAGTAGAATTTTATTACCTACTGCACGGAGGCGCGACACTAGTTGGAGTCCGAGCAGGACGCGAATGGGAGAAGAGCACGAGATTTCAGGTTCGATCGATAGTTTCCGAAAGAAGATCCCCGGAAGTTTGAAGGCACAACACTGGTGACGTCACCGTCGCAGAGGAAAGCCGAGTGTGTTCCTCGTCATAGCTCGATAAGCGACCGCGGAATACGGGCGGAGCAGAAGAGGCAAACTGAGCGGGATCGTCGCTATTCCATCGACTTTATTATCCGCGGAGGAGCGCGTGGCGTGACGGGACGACGCCTCCGTTTCCAACGAGCACGACGACGATGCCCTTTGACCCTCTGGGGGCAGTATGCGAGCGAAAAAAAAGTAACGGGGCACGCTTGGAAAAAGAAGCGAGCAACGGAGAGATCCTCTGCCCCGTTATCTCTTATCGCTCGTGCTCGCTCGATGCATCTTCAGCACCCCCCACTACCTGTTTTCAAGCGACTCTTGACAGTGGAATAATTGACGGCATCTTGCTGCGAGCTGACGGTTCCGTTGACTGGCCGAGCAATTTCGATTATTTTTTTCTGTTTGCACGGATGCCTTTTACTTGAGAATATTTGGAGTGGCTTGCGCGGTGTTGATAAGGAATCTTCCGAGATAGCGAGATCACGAATAATCTAGAGAAGGATCTTAGTTTCGATTGTTTTGAATCTATTTGTCTGATAAACGAGCCTGAGAGGGAGTCTAAAAACACCTGGAGAGAACTAAGCGCCTACCTTTGACAGTTCCCTGAAAATACTTCGGAATGCTTCGTGTAGATTGCCAAGAATAGCGCTGCAATGTTTCTTCCGTCGACGCGAAAGGCACTCCTGCGCGAATACAGGATACTGATGCAAATTGGAGGATAAAAACGACCGGGGAGTATTTGCGAAATGGACCTCCGCGAGTGTACTGTCAAATCTGACAGGAATGTGACGAGACTAGCAACGTGGCGGGCACTCGTGCGGGGCATCTCGAACGTTGAAGACGACCCTGAGTTAACGACGCCACATGGCCTATCCTTATCCCCCCACCTTTCTTTCTTGCTTTTATACATTCGATGTTCTCGGTATGAGAAGCGCTTTCGGGGGCAACCGCAGTAGTTCGACCCAACTCGAAGCGTGTTTTCCATTTCGTAGAAATCGCGCGGAAATGGCGAGACTTTGTATCGACCGTGAAACGAGCGTGCTCAAGGAAAGTTTCCGCCAATAATAGCCGCCGATAAATTCCTCGATGTCGATGTTATTTTAAGCTCCAGATTCGCGTAATTTCCGAAGCGGCCCACGAGGAACATGTTTTTTCTGCGTCGAAAGCTGACCTTGCTGCCTGACAAATACGCCGCGTCGTATGAACGAGCCTCGTCTGCTCGATGCATTTCAAGGAAGAGAATAAACGATGTGCAGTGGCAGAACGAGAGAGAGTGAGATAGAGATAGAGAGAGAGAGAACGAGAGACAAAGGAGAGACAGAAAGGAGAGGCGACCCGTGCACAACGCACCCGCTTCTCTTTCGACTTTACAGTCCTCTGGATTCTACAGTCATTCCGCCGCCCCACTGGTGCGCTTCTTCTTTTTTGCAACAAGGATAATTATACGAGCGCTCCTGCCGTGTAACGGCATTTTCTCTGGCCGCAAAGAAAATTCGTAATACCTGCTTGACGATGCGTTCGTCTGGTCTGACCAATGGTGTCCTAATTTACTTTTTCCTCGAGTCTTCGCTGGCGGGGTCTAGGCGATCCTCCGTGGATCTCGTTTCGCTTCGAATTATATCGCGTGGTGCGACTTTCGCTGTATTAGGCGAACAAAAGGTAATTTTCGCTTGTTGTTTGGGAACTGGGGTGCGCGGAACGCGGTTACGGCGCCATAAGAAAAACAGCTGCCTCTTTTCCTTCTCTTTATTATTTCTCTTTTTGCCGGCTACGCGTGAAATTCAAGGACCGATGTTCGCTTGAACTCTGTTCGGGCTTAATTTACTCTCGACAGACTTTTTGGATTCACTCGGGCGGTCATTCTCAGAAATGTTCCCTGAAAAATACTTTTCTTCGGGCCAAATTGGTCAACCAGCCTCGCCTCTAATCGAATCCACGATCCGAGCCTCGGTCGATCGTGGCTCGATAGATCATCGCTCTTCTGAGCGCCCGCCTTCAGCCTCTCACACGTCTAACGGATGGTCCGTTTCTATTTCGATACCGCGTATCGGATTAACGAAAGTAAGCCTGCTCGTGAATCGTTCGGTAGAATCCAATCGGGCCAATTGTATTTTTCGACGAACGATTCGCTTTTCAATTCCACCGTCTTGGCGAACCTTTCAGGTAACAAGATCAGCGCGTATTAAATTCGTGCCCTGGACGAGTGTTTTCTCGAGCGCAGGCTGACCAACTCCATCGAACTAAATCGGAGCACGGAACCAGCATTCGGTTCTCGAACGGTTCTTGTTTTCCTTCTTTACTTCTTTCCTTCTTTCCTCCCCTCTACTTTCTGTCGGTCAGCAACCGACGATGCTCTTTCCGCGAGAACAAAGATCACCAGCGCCCGTTCTCGGAACGACGCATTCTATGTAGCTGTTTCGCGTGGCAGGCGAGCCAATTGGACGTCGAAGCGAAGCCAGGCTTCGAGGCACTCCGACCTAGCGAGCAACACGATCGCGGCTTATTCCATCGACTTTCCTTCGAGTCTGTGCGAGTGGACGATGGTCGCCGTCCGAATACCCGACGGATGGGATCCCAGGTTCGTTTCCCTCGGAATCGAGCGTCTGTTCCTCTTCTCCTCACGATATCGCGCGTGCGTCGTTGAGCGTAGTCGCGAGGCGTGCGTACGTGAACGTGAAAGACGGTGACACGAGCTCTCCATTGATAAAAAGCTGAGGCGATAAGACGGCAAGAGTCGCGTGGTCCCACTATCAGAAACGCCGACGACGACTGGAGAGGAAGCTTCCCTACCTAGGCGACCACCGAGCCGCTCGCTCGGGGAACCTACGTGGTGAGGGCAGGCCAAGAGGGACAGAGAAGTCGCCGGGATGGTGGGAGGATAAACAGGGGCAACTGTATCCCCACCAGTTCGCCACCTACTCCCCTCTCCCACGCAACTTCCCTCCAGGATGAGAAGCAGGCTGTCCTCTTTCGATCCGACGAGACTATCGCCAGCTGCTTCGTCGCTTCTTCGTCTTCCTTTTCGTGGCAAATTGATAGAATTCGTTTGGGAACGAGGGGGAGGGCTCTGTCTAAAGTAGGGGTAGCTATCAGCTGTGAAGTAATGCGACTCTCCCTTGAAATATTTGCCACGCGTGAATTAAGAGGCTGTGAATCCTCGAATAGATCGAACAGTGCCTTCAGCTTTTCTTGGTCATGGTGCACAATCATTAGGGCGGTTATTTTCGGCTTGGAAGTTGACGGAACGTCGACGAGAATAATTCACGTTACGGCACTGTTGTGCCAAAGTTTGTCCGACGCCTCATCAATATTAATATCACTAATCCTCATTTGAAATTCTATTGAGCGTAAAAACGCCGTGGCTCGTGGGTGCCAGACGGTACTCCAACATTTACGAGACACCTTACGTCTGAAGACCTTTTTAACTGTGCCCCACCTCCGCGTTTCCTGTACATAATTATTTATTATCAACCAAAGTATTTTCATCACCCAATGAAGTTTCTTCTCCCTTTTAAAAATTCGAAGCGCAGCTTTGAGAAATGTTCTGCGAAGCCAACAGGCTCTGCATTTAAACGCAGTTTTCAAAGCTGATCAGCGTCCCAGCAGCTGTTCGAAACATGTGCAACCGTGCAGTTGTTTTATTCTGTCGGCTCTAAAATTATCTCCGTGCGAGGAAGGAGACAGAAATGGTGGTGGAAACGATAGGGGCTATCATCCCCTCCATCGTTGGTCCCTCCTCTCATTTCCCGTCTCCCTGCCCCTCCACCTGGGATCAGAACGAGTTATATGTCGACTTCCACGTCTCCCACGTTTCTCGTTACATACCGTAAAACGCGCTGCACCCGAAACCGCGCGTCCACTGAATTATGCATTCACATTCGGAATGTATGCAGATGTAATGTGTGCCAGCGATGCCGCAAGCTCGCGCAGCTGTTTTGCAGGAAATTTAGAAAGCTCGCTCGCCCACGAGCACGCGACCGCTGGCAAATCGGAGCGCCTCGTTTGCGCGCGAAGAAAGCGTCTTTTTGAATCCAGTTTCGAGAGCGTACCTACTGGTAATTTTTAAATTTCACGTGACTATATCATTTCCGTGGATACTTCCTGGCTTCTATTTACAATTTCAAGAAGCTGTCATTAATTTCGGGCAGTCAGCAAACAATGTTAAGAAAAGCCTCGAGTTTGCCGCTTTTCGGTACACTTGCTTTCCAGTTTTGAATCGATTTATCAATACTTCGTGCAAGGAAATTTGAAGGAGAATGCGATTTGTTCCAAAAAAGATTTCCAGGCAGCCACGTCGGGACTGAGTAGTTTATGCGCCACAATGCGATTAAATTCTATGATTGAGGTTAAATAGCAAGTGCTTCGGGCGAAATGAAGGCAATAATCGTGAGCAACGCAAATGGTCAGGTCATTCCTCGCGTTCGTTGAAAGCTAAAGAGTAGATATCTGGATATGCTCAAAGAAAAATTCCTCACGGTCCTCCGCAAATTATTAGCGAGAAGAATAGTGGAGAGCACAAAGGACGGAGACACATTCTTCCCGATCCCTTTTGTTCGGAGCGTGAAAAGCCGTGGGAGGTTCGGGCGGCGGGCAATTTTTTATCGCGAGCGAACTTTTCATTTCGGCCGCAGCCGTTGAGTATGCACCCTTCAGCAGTTTCATTCAGAACAAGCATGGGAATTAGCGGGCGGAATCGGTCGATTTTCGGCGAGGAAGCGGTCGAAACGATAACGCTTGCGCAAAGGAAGCGATAAGGGAAAGTTTTCGAGACGCGAGTAAATACTGTCGCTCGCCCGGTGTAGTCCTGATAAGAGGTTGAGATTGCGAGTAGAATTTCTTCTGATACGTGCATCTATGCTGCTCCAAATGAATGGAGGAACATTCTGAAGATAATCAAAAATATACTGAAAATTTCCCTTGAATATTAATTTCAGTGGAGAAGCAGCGCCCTGAATCTAATTTCGACCCCAATCACGTTAACATCTTCCCTTTGAAGTAACAAGAAAAGGGGCAATCAATAGCCAAAGCGGGAGAAGACGTCCCAAAAGAGTCTTCTCTCGTCAGCGCTGTGCTGCAAGTGTTGAATTTTGCGATAGTCGCACGGAAGAAGGAAGCCGTTAAGTGACTGCAATTAATTCAGAATTCTTCGCTAGAGTGCGAAGGTTCGAGAAGAGGGTGAACTTCGCTGACCCCGTGTCGATCATATTTGATAGCAGTTTTTATCAACAGCAAGAAAGAAGGGGAGTGCGGAAAAATTGCTGATAAACGGTCGGACGATCGATGATTTATTGCGTGGAAGCGTGCTGCGTCGACTTAACTATGTTTGTTGCGTAGGCAGATCTCTGGCACGCAATTATGAAACGATTTCTAACGCGTGCAACGCGGTTCCGTTGCATTTCTAAGGAAAGTGACGTTTCGAACACATGTTGAATTGAATTACCTGGTGGTTATCAGAGACTCGGGTACGTCTTTCGGAGCACAGGCTTGGAACGACTCACTCTTCTTCGGAGACGTTTCGCGAATATTAATGCCGGCGACCGATATCACTGATTATCTAATCGTGAACGCGCATAAATTCGATAAAACGTGAACAGAAGACACGGTCGCACGGCGAATCGAGCCGCGGGCGAAAAATTTCTTTTTCAAACGAGATTTTCGCGGAGAGACACGTGGCGTCGAGACGGCTGGCGTCGTTACGTGCCCGACGCTACCGATGTATGGTGCCTTCACGAATACTTCGCCGCCCCAAGATTCCGTCCCTCCGTCTTTTTCTTTCATCCTGCCCCCCCAAACCCCTCCAACCCCTCTTCGTATCCAGCATTTACCACGATACTCCCCACCAAACCGTTTCCCCTTACGATGGGCAGCCATGGGTTCCCCGGAGGCCCGTAAGGAACGTACCGATAAGTACGAGAGCCTTGTGCATCGTCAATTTATTGTACATTGCTTCTTCTTTATGTTGCGTTTCGTATAGCGTGTCTACAGATTGAAAATAATTTTCCACACTTCTCGTTTGTAACTTGGATCGAATCCTTTTATCGTGATCTTGCTGGGAGGGAGATCTATCGCGAGAGAATTGTAATTTTTTCTGTTGAAAGATATTTGCTCTCGAAAGAAATTAGAGAAGAAATTATTAAATGTCCTCGCGGTAAATGCCGCTTTTAAGTTAACAGCGTGAGCAGAGTTTGACAGGAAAAAGATTCGTTAAAGAAATATGTAATTATAATGAAGAAATGATTCTCACCCGTACAATTTGGTATGGCTACGACGCTCTCATTCCACTTGCCGTTTCTGCACTCGAGTATCCTCGTTCTTTCTTTGCTGTCAGGGAACACGGTGCCCAATTCACACAGAAACGTCCTCGAAGTCAGAGTGCCATTCAATATGTAACTTCCGTTGGGCGGTGAGATATCCGGACAGGCCAGCACTGTAATATTAAAGTGTCTGTTACTAAAGTGCTCTGGAAAAAGCCTTAGAATTAACCACTGTCCATTTCATAGCTTCGCAGTGAAATATGAAACGGAGCAACGAGAATCGTATAGAAAATTCCTCAAAATCGCGATTATTCTTCAAGGAAGCACTAATAATAAACGAACGCGAAATATACAAAGTTGTCGATACGGAGACGTGTTATTAATTCTTTTTGATCACGAGGTATGATCATTGGAGCAGATCTCAAAGTCGCCGAGTCACGCTTCTGCTCCGAAAATAACCCGTCGAACGTTATTTCTGGTTGAAAGAGTTTCATTGCGCAATCATCGACTTTTGTACGTGTCGAGTTCCACCGGTCTCCGTGGCGCGGATCTCGTTTCCTCGATTTATAAAAAAGCCTCGCCGTCATCCCCGCCGTAGCTGGACTGACCTTGATACTGCAAGAAGAATCCTCGAGCGTTGTATATCCTGCTCGATGCAACAAGGTCGAGGGTGATCAGGTTCGAGCTGGACACGACCCTGACGCCAGCTGCGGTGCCGCAATACTCGAGGAGCGTTCTACCCCTGTCACGCACCCTCACGACGTCCACGCAGCTCCCATCCACTTCAGGGCCTGCAACGATAGGAGCCACCACCTCGGTTTAAAAAATGACGGTCTCCTGGCGACTGAGAAAATAAAATTCTCTCCGTATCGCCGCGTAATCCAATGTGAAGCGCAGTTGGTATTGGCCAAGTGTTTTGTGCGACCGATGAATAATTAAAGATTAAAGGCAAATGGATGGTAGGAGGGTCTCCGCTTCACGCCTCATAATTTTTAAATCGCCTAATTACACGACATCACGAGGGGGACGCAGGACCCCTCCGATCGATACTCACCCCGTATATCCAGGTCGTGGAAAGTGAGGGCGATCCTTTGCCCAGGAGCCGACCTGAAGGTCCATCCACACGTGCTCTCCCCAAGATAGTACAGAGGATACCCCGGCGAACTTATGAAACCACCCTCGCCGGGAACCACCTTCACCTCCTCGTTGCAGTACCTTCTGACGGCGGCCTCTGAAACAACCCCCGAGGGGGCGCAAATTAGAACACGAACGCCCCTTGAAAAATGAGAACAGGAGCAGCATCGTGCACGACCATAAATATACTCCTGGTTACGATCCAGCCGCGGCGCCCCGATGGCTGCAGAAATGAAATTTCCACCCCGGGCGTACGAATGAATTATCGAGGAAGAAAAAAAGGGTATAAATTAGTCCCCGAAGCGATGAGATCCTATTCTGATACGGTTCGATTCGGCTCGATTGAATCCCGACCCCCCGAGCTGGCCCCGAGGGTGCTGTTCGCCGTTGGGACGCGAGAGGACGACACTCTGGGCGGCATAAGGTCGCGGATCAACATCTGCATCCGTTTCGGTCCATTTGCCGATTTCGAGTGTGACTGTGGCCACCATTATGCCGTGTCAGGGGCGGGCGAGGGTGTCCTTGCTCCAGTTTCCACTGGAGGGGTGAAACGAACGGAGAAATAGCTACACCTGGAGGGGGCTGATTCCGGTTGTAGGGCGTCGAAGGGGTGGCTCGGCCCTTCCCACCTTTTCCCTCGGGAGAAGGAGCTGTCCTCCCGACTTTGCTCGATAAAAGCAGTGTTGTCTGAAGGGAGCCTTTGTTATCAGCGGGACTCAACGATCGTTGAAACAAGAAGAGTGTATTTATATTTTACTTTTTTATTTTCATCGTGAACGTAGGGGAGTGTTTTTTTGAAGTCGAGGAGGATTATTCGAGTAAAATTTCTTGAAGGTTTGCTCTTTTCAGGGGTCTGTATTCGGGTGACAGGAGCCTTTTCGCGCCTTTGGCGGCTATGGCTCACGTACTGGCATAGAAACGACGGATTAGAGCGACCTTCGGATCTTTTTCCGGAAGAATTCGCGGGTATTATGGAGGCTTTAGAACGATCTACTAATCCTTTAAAATTGTAGGCTCCAGTGCATCTTGCTTTATTCCAAATCGGCGTTTGAAATTTGATGCAGGTAACCCTCGACTGATAGTGTGGATCAACACTCCATGTTCCTACACTCTCCACGTTCGATTGAAATTATCTAGCTTGCAAATAAGGAGCAGGAAGTTGCTATGTGGGTGAGAAAAGGTTGTTTTTATAGAATAGAAATTCAACAGCTCTTTATACCACTCACCAGGAATACAGGCGTATTTCAACCGCAAAGTGGCTGGATTCCAGTAACCTGCACCTCGCTGGTCGGTGGTGAAGTTGTAGCGACAATAATTCTGACCGGAACACCTGAAAAGGGCAAAGGAAAGTTAGTATATTTATACATAATACACTTTTACAATTCCCCGCAAACAAAAATACCTAAAACTTCCCTTCTATAATCTCCCATAAAAGAACTCCAACGAGATCGATCTGTCCTTCAAAATGAAAGGAAAACAAAACGATTTTCGCCATTTTGATTGCTACGCGCATAGCACGTCGAAATCTGAGTATCGCAAACCGCGCAACGCGCGAGATTGTATCGATTGCTTGCGTCAGTGTCGTCAATTAAATAAGCGACGCTGGTCATTAGAATGTCTACCGGGTGACGAAGGCGCGATTGCGTACCCCACGCACGAATAAAAGAGAAATAGCGATTGTTTTCAGATCGAGATGATTGTTGCGCGGGGGATCGAAAGTGGCCTGGCCGTGGGGGACAATAGTTCTATGGGTCGATTTTCACCCCTTTCGTCGCGCAGCAACTCGAAGCTCTCCCCTTCTACCTCATCGATACTATCGCGTCGCTCCCCACGCCGGAAATAAAAGGGAAATAACGTTTCGCGTGCCACCCACGCGAGGAATCCCTTTGAATTTTTCGACGCAGCCGACATTTTGGGGTCGTGACTCCTGCATTCACGCGCCCTTTTGTTGCCGAAATACATTGCGCCTGGTGTATTTACATCACGATGGCCCGCGATGGACAAAATTCGAAAAATAAAAGAAACTTCAGTCTCTGAAAAAGCGTCATCCGAATAGCTTGAATGCAATTTTACCGAAAGTGAAGAAGGCAAAATCAATTCCCTGACGCGGTACCAAGACGCCCAGAAACTCCGTCCGAAAGGGGGAGGGCGGGGTAGCTCGTTCCCTCCCTTATCGCGGCTGCAACCCCTTATTTGCAAAGTTCATCGAGCTGTGCTCCTCGCGCGCGATCCACTACCCCGTGAACGATTTCTCCTCCGACAAGCGTCGGACGTCGCTCAAAAGGCAATTAAAACTCCGCGCACGCTTTGCTGACGCACATCAAACGACGATTTCGCGTGGCTCCAGATTTCGTCCCGTCCCCTCGAAGATGCGTGGTCGCGATCGTGTGACCGTAGCGCACAAAGGAATTGTTCGAACTTCCGGCGCGGTGAAAAAAATGCGATTTCCGTGAGCGCTGACAGCGAAGACCTGCCAAATTTCGTGGAACCGCGCTGAACTATAGTGGCCAGGTCTATTCACGCGAT
This sequence comes from Andrena flavipes, assembly GCA_963971345.1. NCBI lineage: Eukaryota > Metazoa > Arthropoda > Insecta > Hymenoptera > Andrenidae > Andrena > Andrena flavipes. The sequence goes on from OZ020481.1 coordinate 39,904,255, forward strand.
TGTCGACGCCACCCCTATACTTTTCTGTGAACGGGGACATTTGTCGGCAACTACGGCGCGAATCTAACGCGGGTGCAGTGGTGTAGGACGACGGGGCGTCGAAAACTGCGAGAATTAATGGGAGGAAAGTGACGTTTTGTCTTCCGAGGAAGATTAAAGTCAATGTACCGTTTGAATCGAAGAAGCTGTGTTACTGGGTCATTACCGTCGATTTCTATCGCCGCCAAATATTGGAAAAAGTCGTGCTTTTAATCCAACTTCGTGCCACTACGCTGGTGGAGTAGTTTTCTACTTCTGCGGTCTACGCGCGCGTAATAGAATATTATTCACTCTCTCCTTTCCTTGCGGATGCCTAGCGGGTGACTCGTATTACTGCAGGGCAGGTATACGTACATTGTTTTGAAATCTGACGAAAGACAACAGCGTTGTCTACCTAGGTGCCACTGAAACTTTGCAAGGCACCATTCCAGGCGAACAACTAGCATGCAAAAGGAAGAATAATAAAAAGACTACGTACTTTCTGTTCAACGACTGTCTAATGTCCATTATTCCGAATCTTTGTTCGTCAGGATCATCGATATAGTTCCCCCTGAGACCCTTGCTCCTCAACGCCATGCTACCTCGACTCTTCATCTTCTTCTCCGCTAGCATCTGCGAGTCGTATCCACAGATCTGCGTGGCGTTGGACAGGTACTCTGCTTCCAGCATGAAGATGAACGCTCTTAAGGACCTGCAGGCTAGTCGAACGACACTGTGAGAGCAGTGCTCCTCTTGGACCACCTCCATGTAGCCGCCTGGAAGCCTGACTCCTTTCAGAACCTTGGCGAACGGCGAATGGGTGTCCACGAAGTCGGTCAGCGAGCACCTCGTGATCACCATCAGCGACAGCAGAAGACTTGTCAGAGTCGTTGCTCCTGGCGCCATGGTCGTTGATCATTACAACAGTGGTCGAAGGAATCCTCTCGAGATGTGTCTTAAAATTAGCCTCCTCGAGGGGGCTGAGGGCTCAAGTGCGTAGATATACTGCAGCAAGCTCCTCCATAGGCCTCTGCTTCTTGCACGGAGAGCTGCAGCCTCTGCTTGTTCTCCAAACCGTGCTTGGACACTCGAGGACCACTTTATTTGGGAGGTCGACGGTCCGAGCCTGCCAGAGACGCGAAGCACAGCGTGAAGGGCGTGGGAAGCAAGTCGAGATCGGAAGGGGCTACTTTCGAAACTAATAAAATATCCTCTAGCTTCGTACAATTTCAATTCCCACTCACGGACACCCAGAGAAAATTCGCTAAACCGTTCCGAACACTTCTCTACGAATGTGACATTATATACTGTAAGATCTGAATCTATGATGGCACCGGAGAGAAAGGACCCAGACGGGAAACTGAATTTAGGATAAATATCGGGTAGAGTGATTTACCTTCTAGTTCTAGTAGTCCCAGCGAAGATCTATTCGACGGAGTCTCGAAGGGGTGCTCCCGAACGTGGCCACCAGGTTGGATAAGCCCCGAAAGACTGAAGAGGTACGATTATTTGTCCATGAAAATCACTCCTCTCTTTATTTTCGGCCCGCGTTACCGTGCCTGCCGATTGCTAGCATCTTCGGGTTCCCTCCAATGGTGCCAGGAGGTTTGTTGCTACAACGAAGAGACCCCTGGTGCGCGATCAATCGGCCACGGCCATTTCCAGGCTTCGAGACAACGGCGGATACTCGCACCTCAAGGGCACGGATTAGAATAGTATCGAGGACGCGTTTTAGACGCCGGACGCCTGGGCACAGTTGCACGTTTTGTCCAACGTTGACCAACTTCGAATCGCGTGTCTACGGTCTTTTTTCGCTTTTATTCTCGGCCTGGGAGACGCTCGTCGAGTCGAAATAGATCTTCGGGTCGAACCAGAGCACTGGGTCCATCGAGGATTTTCCTGGAATTTTTCTATTCTCGGAATGATACGTATCGATTGGAATTGAATTCTTGAGGTTCACTTCAAATATACAGCCTCGGAGAACTTTTACCGCCGATCGTTCAGCTGGGGGATTTTAAACTCGATACCTTTCCGTAGTCTTTAATTGCTTCTGATATGAAATCGTTCACATTTCTATAGAGGTAGTATCTGGAGTCTAGAATTGGATATTTAAATTTGCTATCGAAATTTCTTTGGTAAGTACTTGTCACTCGCTATTTAGTTTACGATATGTCTTTGAAACTTACAAAAATATGTTACAAAAAACGTACACGTATACCGGCCTCTCGTATGAAAATATATTAATAAGTTACTTCTATAAATAATCTTCGAAAAATATAATATGAAATTCTCGTGCCACGAGACAGCTACGAGACTCACAAGCGACTTATCGATCGCTCTAAAATTTCCAGAAACATCCTTGTTTTCGGTCCATTTCTAAATATGCTTCCCAAAGGCACAGATTAATCGACCAATCGCGATCGCGTTTCGGTAATCCGATTCATGAAATCAACCACTGTCGACCAACATTCTCTGCTGTTCCTCCACGATCGCGAACAGTTTCCGCATTCTGAGTACACACATTCTGCGGGAATTAGCCTCCCCTTCGAATCTCGGCCAGCGACATCTCGAAGCTCCCTCCTTTCTCGCGCTAAATCGTCGCCTGCTTTTCCACCATCTCGTTGGCTGCTTCTTCTCTACATAAATTTCCGCTCCGTCCAGCGGCAGAACGCCACGCCGGGCTTTCCTAGCAGGAAGTGGCCGGCGGAAAATAAAACTTTTTCAAAACTGCCGGCATGTTTCAGCGCGATAAATCACTGGGAACGACGCAGGGACCAGGGGCCATTCGTCAAGATAACAGAACGCTTTTTCCCTGTCCCTTCGTTGCAGCGCGAGCGATAACTCCGTGATAACTGGAGAACAGAGAGTGTAGAAACGTAGATGCACAAAATCGAGCTCTCGCCCTGGGAATTCGCGATGTTAAACGGCACCGCCTTGGTAGTCACTGTTCTCACAATTCACAGTCCAGGATAAACAGAATTGCAGCTTCGAAAATGGATGTACATGAAACAGGTGCAAAAGGACCGAAGCTCGTTGCGCGTAAAAAGTGAACACTTGACGAGAAATACCGAATATCCATTTCATTGATAAAATCACTAGACTCCAACTGTGATGAATGTAGACGAGGAGATAGATCCCGAGTCTCGTTCCTCAACTCTTTCATCCGGCTGTCACCAAGCCTCTGTCCAGGGACTCACTGCTCCCTCGGCCGTGCAGGCTTCCCGCCCTTTCGATACGTCAAAGGAAAAAACCCGTCGACGATCGGTTACTAGCGCGTATGAAAGGAGCGCGCTGTTTGGCGTCGTGCCCGTCACTGAAGAAACACGCACCGTGTCCGTTCCTGTCGACCATTCGTCGCCGTGTGCCACGAGCCAGCGTGCTGTCAGTCCGTTCCTCTAACATTGACAGCCTAAACTGCGAATCCTATGAGCCATTGGCGTCCAACCTACCCCCGGAAGCCGGCATCCCCCGCCAGCGATCGCCAACCTTCTGAAACCAGCACGTGTTGGTCGGTTAGACACGCTTCTTAAGCGCACCCTCCCCACGGGGACGAAGAATGCTAACCGAAGAGATGAATGGAGGGGGGAACCTCGTAATTTACCCTGCCAGGTAGCTTGTACTATTAATTACCCGATTAGAATACGCAGAATTAATTTAGAACGTTTGCTTGAGAAGTTCGAGTGGTTGGAGATCCTCTGGATCGAGGGGGCCACCCCTGCAGCAGCACGTGTACGTTTTTCGGGCACACGAAGGGTGTTGGAGGAGCACAGACGCGCGCCAGGGTGGCTTTCCCTCCTCTGGATCCTCCCCTTTAATCTCTAGCTTGGTTTCTTCTGTGAAAGATCGACCCGTGATTTCGACAGCTGCTCCCCGCGAATCGCGACGCGCAAGTTTCTTTGATTTCGTCGTTCGATGCCTTTCCATTAATGGGGTGGGCATTTTTTCTTTGTCGAAGGGGGTGCAGGATAAAGTTATTCGTTCTGCTGAAATTCTTAAAATTCTTCGCCCTATCGCAGCGTTCGACTCCTCTGAAATTTCCCAGATTTTCTGGATATTACACCCCCTCGTTTTCACCCTCGTTTTGGAACAGCTTCAGGACCCGTTGGACACTAGCATTTCCAACGACAGCGCGTTCTACGTCGGGTAACAATACCAGCTTATCCCGAAATCACAGTTTCCACATTTCCCCTGTTCCGATTCCCACATTTAATCCCTCGTTTCTGATCTTGAGCCATTGTACAGATCGAGCCGCCATTCAAACAGCTGTCGCTCTTGCCCCCCTCAATGACGTGCCGATTTTCCATCGAATGGAACAGCTTCCACGATCGTTAAACTACAGGGAACTGATCCAACCTACGTTCCGCATCTCCATGTGAATAGAAGACACCCCAAAAACCTCCACCCTGTCCAGTGGACATCCGTTATTAGGACATCGCTGGACGAGTGTTCCCTGGTGTCTTACCGTTCTTCCAGGTAACACGAAGAAGCCTCGTGGTCCCATTGTTCAAGACTAGGCTCCAGAAGCATCGAGGACGATCTCCGCACACGATTGGTCCATTGTCCGTGGCACGTGCGTTCCCTCGCGCGCATCTGCGCCGTCCCAGGAAGCTCCTTTCTCCACGGATGTACACCGGTTGTCATCGATCCCCCGTTGTTCGTAAATCAAGGAGGAGATCCTGGATGATCCTCCACGGTCGTGGTCCGATGTTTCGAGGACCAGGAAACGGGAACACGGAGCATCTGCCGCCTGCGTTGCACGCGCGGCTGCTGAAGGAGGAACGCGTTAAGATCGAGCCGCTGTCACTCCTCTCGTGGCCCCGGAATTTCTTTCACCCTAAATACTATGCTGGCTAAAGTGATCCGACCACATTATGTCCTGTAAGTATATTTAGTCAAAGAGAACGCAATGCTTGATTCTTTGGAACTTTGTTCTCCCGTGATCCAGGTTGTTTGCCTTGTACAAGAATGCTGTGATCACAAGCGACTCGATTACCACTTAATATTTGCATTCTTGTTAGCCACCGGATCGCCGAGCAACAGTAACGCACGGTCTCGTGGATAATTCCCTAGTGAAACGAAAAGAATCGCATCCGGTCCGGTGTGCAGCCACGAGCAACCCTGCCGCCCTTTCCACCCCGATCCACCCCTTGAATGGGGGCACGGAGCCCTTAGGGCACGCGTTCGGTGAAATTATAGCGACATGTGCGACCAGTCACGGCTCGTTTGATACGCAAATTCCCTCCAACTTTGGTAAAATTGGATCTTTAATTCAGTTTTATTTTTCCTGTGGGTGGAGGATGCAGGTATCAGGACGAAAGCTTTTACAGTATTTAGAAGGGATCGGGTCGTGCCGGCGTCTACCAACTGCTATGTTGTATGATTAATAGGCTCTGATAGGTAGTCAGTGGGGTGGTTAATCGGGTTTCAGAAGATATTAATGAAGATGAACGAGAGTGCGAGAATATCTGAAATTGTTTCACAAAGAGGGACGAGAGTCTCCGCCTATTGAGGCTCAATTTGTTGCAACGAGATCGTGTTTGGGAAGTCGGGGAAATTTGCATGCTTAATCAACTTATTGTAAAAGGGACGAAAATGAAGAACAAAGTCTTCGTGGGGTAAAGAATATAATATACTACAAAAGTGTACGAAGATCCGAAAAAGATTTTAATTTTACAAGTAAAGTCATCCCTTCAAGACGATCCATTACTCACCCACTGTAAAACTTTACCGAATTACGTAAATATAGTTCGTGGCACATCTTATGCCAACTATACGGGACTTAAGTGAACTTTACGACAGACAGCAACCCCCTTGGAGATTTCTAACGAGATTACGTATTACGTGTGCCCTCCAGCATGTACGATACTCTTGCGTAAGTCACCCCTGCGATCGACCCGGTGGTCTGCGATATACAGGGAGGTTCATAACGTGAGCAAGAAACTTCGACAATTTAGCAGGCAGATTATTTCAAAAGAAAACATTCGAAGTGGCAAACCCTCTTTACCGCGTACTCCCAGAAGTAATTGAGAATATTTCAGCAAGAGGGATGTAGCCCCATTTTTGACAATTTTTGAGTTATGACGTGTATAATATATGTATCCGATAACAACTGAGCGATTTATTGCAAATAACTAAACATATTAATATTTTTATTATATTAATATCAATATTAATAATAAAATAATTGCTTTGACTTAAAATTAAAAAGAGAACACTAATTGAAAAATATATATTTTCAAGCAAAAACTATTCTATAATAAAAATAGGAATATTAATATTAATATTTTTATTATAGAATATTTTTTCGCCAAAAATAGAAATAAAAACTTATCAACTCAATAAATGCTACTTATTGCAAGAAAATATATATAGGTATACCCTTCAATTACTGTTCTCTTTTCAATTTTAAGTCAAAGCAATTATTTTATAAACAGTTTTTTCTAATTTATTCAAGTGGGTAAAAAGCTGCACCCCTCTTGCATGAAGTTCGTCAAGTAGGAAACGACCTCCCTCTCGAGCAGTTAAAAATTCCCGACACTCTTTCAGTGAAACGTCCTATAAGTATCACGCCCACGCGTAGCGAAAAGAGAAATCCGGATAGGCCTTACGATATTTTGACGTTTAGCCAGCCGCTGTTTATCTTCTCGCTACGGTTTCGCAATGGCGAACACTTATTCCTGGCAGAAGAAGAAGAATTCTAGATTACAGAGGCCGTCTTCTTTTCCCTCTAAATCAGATCAGTTCGAATGGGTTTCCGATCAGTAGAAGAACCTCCGCGGTTCGAGGAACAATTCAGTTCAATGTAAATTACGGATGCTTTTTTTTCTTTGAATTATAACGGCGCCGAGGATAAATGGCCCTCGTTCCTTCTCGGTGCAGTCGCGTCTCGTTCTTGTATACATTTATTATCCCTTTCATCGCGAATTTGGCGGAGCTTCGATTGTTCGCGTATCGAACAAAGCTTCTTGTTTACTTTACAATAGATTTATGGGTCACAGTCGCCATCCCATTGAATCGTACCTGGCAACAGCTCGCGGTTCTCGGCTCATTGTTTGTGGACCGAACGGTGGTCTTTGTTTGAACAGAAATGAAATATGTTTCGTGATATTTACGAATTGCAAAATGACGTAGACAGCTTCTGGGAATTTCTCTTTTCGTAATTTCGAATCGCGTAGATTCGTGGACTTGAAAACAGAAAGGGTCTGTGTTGTTTCACACTACAAACAGCTTATTACAATAAACACCTGGCTGCTGTTAATAAAAACCTGCTCGACCTCCAAGTTACGTAATTGTTAACGCGTAACTTGAATTACGTCACCGATTAATTTATACTCTCCCATCATCATTCAAGGTAAACTTGGAGGAATTACCTATTATCCGGTGCGTGGATGCCGATCGATATTTTTAATTGGCTGCCGTGATTGGCGAAAGTGATTTCTGATCGTGGAGGAAGAAACGGGAGGAAGATTCCGAGGAATAGGTTTCTGAATTGTCTGCAGACGGAAACGTTCGTGTTCTCTGCTTTATCGGTGATAAGTTTACTGTGTTCCGGTAAGCAGGGAATCTCGTGGCCAGTTTAAACTCTCGACATTCATTAAATGACAGTGTAAACAAGGAAATATTTAAACTCGATGAAATGTGATTGAATAAAAAGTTTTAAGTGCTCGGTAATTTCTCATTAATTACCTTTTCATTTGCGAGTCAAGATGCCCATAAAATTTTAATAATAGATGATTATATACTTAATATAATATCCACCAATGAAAGAAAGATTGCAAAAAGCTGTCGAGCATCCTTCGAATTGAATTCAATCAATTTTACAGTACGAATAAGAAGAAATATCGAAAGAAAAGCCAGAAAACTAATTCGTTCGAAGCAACAAAGATCTTATGCGAAAGAAAATTCTATGAAAGGTGATGGCTAAAGAATTCTTACTAAAGGTTACTACTAATTTCGAATATTTTTAAAATCTAAAGAGTAAACCCGAAGACTGCAGACATCAAGGAATTCACATTTTCCGTGATGAACGGTTTTATTCAGTTACAATAATAATCGCCATCGTCGCAGTGATGATAGTAATCATAATTATAGTAACGACACGCGAAAACATAATCGCAACTTCGGTGACAGTAATTACGCTCGTAACTTTCGATAATAATAATGACGGTAACAATGATGAACGGCAACAATCGAACGGACAATTAAAGCGTTCGCGTTTAACAATAATCAAACAACACGATCGTGCGATTTGCACGCTCAGATGAATCTTCTTTGTCCTCTTACGAATGTATGTATATCCTACGGGTGTTTGCGAATGGTTCAGTGTGTGTGCACAGGATGCGAGGAAAGTAAGCATCGTGACTTTATGATATCAGTCGTGGTAACGCTGCTCTTATTAACTTTCTGCTGTTCGTGAATGGAAATCTATTAATAATTCAAATCTACCCGATGTTTAACTTACAGACGTAACTAGCATCCTCGTTTCTTAGAAGATTATTCAACGAAAGCACCCAGTACGAAGAAATTAAAGAGTAGAAACTAGCCCATTAGAGAAATTAACTGAAATACCATGAATATTCCGAGCATTCATCTATTCTGGAAACGCGAGAGAACGAAGATCGAATCTGAGGCATTACCATGAAAATGGATCTTCTAAAATCTCAGAAGATTCATCAGGAAGATATCTTCGTTTAAATAAAAATCGAAGAGGAACGAAATAAACCTGTAACACATATTCTTCACACCCTGTGCATGCTTGTTCCCCGTGTCTATGTCTATGCTCCCCGTTGTAACAATATTCTTCCATCCTCCGTTCCGCGACGATGGGCGTATTAATAGACGAGTCGTTAATTAACGCGCGACGACTCATCGTTTTCGGCCGTCGCGTGTCTTCGTACGTGTGTTGAATGTCGGGTCGGTTGTGTTTGAACGTGTGTTGCTAAGGGTGTTAAGGGTGTACGAAATCGGCTGCAAAAAGGATGACCTATGAAATGCGTGTGAACGAGCGTTTCGCTTATGTACAGTGTCCCTTGAAACGGTTACGAGTACAGTTACATCTGCAATTGTAATTCGGTTAGCGTTTGTCTTAATGGTAGTCGGATCGGTTTTGCGTCGTGCTTCGATGAGCCTCGTCCTCCGCCCCCTCGGCCTTCCTTTTGCCACGTTTTCGCGCATGATTCTGCTCGTTTTCCAGGGTGTGAACGAAGCTTAAGCTGAAGATTCTCGCGATTTCTGTTCTCCGATCGACGTTGGACGAATATCACACTGTGGATGCAATGAGCTCTCTTTTCTCTTTTCCTACCCATCTCCTACGCAACATTCTAATATTTTCGCCACTCTTTAGCCAATTTTCAGTAAGTTTGCCGAGGAATTGGAAGCAAGTGAACTAAAGAGGTAAACTAGGATATTGGTAAATTAAATCTGATCGACGCGGAGGAAGAAAGTCTGGTTCTCCACTAATGTAATTCCTCCATCGTGTGTCTTTCTAATGTCCACCACGAAATCCTTCGATCGCCTTTCATCAACGCAGTGTCCGATTTCCGTGCTCGCTGCACCCACAGGCCCACGATCGATGGAGAAAAAGCGAGATTGCGGATGGTGAACGTGCGAAAGCTGAACAGGTTTTATATGGTACGAGTCCGTGTCTCGGGTTTGTCTCTTTCTCTCTTTGAAAAAATAAATCACTTTGCTAGGTATTACTCTCATTTCTCTGTCGCGCGCGCCTCGACAGTTCGGCTTCTGCGGGAGCTAAAACTATATTAGACACACCACTAACGTCGATTCGCGTAACACTCGCCTCCGCCTCGCCTAATACTCTTCTATCGGAGCATCTACGTATCTATCGCGACTGGTTGGTTGGTTCCTCTTCAGAGTCCAATATCGAGCTGATCGATTCGCCTACGATTACTCCCTCGTACCTTCGCGTACCTGCGGCACGCGGGAGCTCCTCTCTTTCGATACCAGCGTTCTCGGAACCAGTTGGGCAAATAATCCGCGACTCGATTCGTTCGAAATGCATCTGGATTCTCTGGTATCCATCGCCGCAACTGAAGACTACCCATGACTAACGAACGACGTTTACTTTATCCATACAATTCCGCGGAATATACTCGAGTAAACATTTGCTCGAACAAATTATTCATTTTATCGGTGGATACGATTTCTTCGAATAAATCTTTACTGCGATACTTAAGACTCAAAGAAAAGGAGTGTTCTAACAACGCTCAACTCTGTCTCGCGTGGAGACTTCAACGCGGAGACTCGAATGCTTTGGTACAGCGCGCGGTGACTTGGACGAACAAAATTGGAAACTGATTTTTGCTCCCGTTTTGGAAAAAGTACGCGTCGCTTTTAGCCTCGCGACTTATATTATTTTTTCCCGCGGGTAGAAATCCGGACTCCCGCGATACATGGCGCTTTTCCTTCGTCTTGTCGAAAACACCTCGTTTCGCGCGGACGCGATTCCGTTTCCCGCGAATTCGCGTCGAACGCAGCCGATGACTCGATATTGTCAGGGGAAAGAGAAGTTTCTAATTGGTACGCTGAATCGTGTTCCGTTCTTGCTGTGCTCCTACTGTGTTTTTTGAGGATTGGAAAGCGATCGATCGAGAGTGAACGTCTTTGGAATGTCCGTGACTTCCGTCTGCTGGCAGGCGGGGAGACTTGCGTGGAAAAATAGCTACTGGAAAATCTATGTTCTTTCTCTTATTTCGATAGATGTGGAAGATCAGCGACCGTGAAGTGCACGCCGCGCGATGAAGCTGCTGATATCCGAGGTAATTGCGATGTTTGGCAGTTTTCTCCACGAGCATGCTGTAATTCATTGCTTTTCCTTCCTCTTCTGATACATTTTCTTTTAATCAAACCTACGGAGTGATGGGAAAGTGGGCTGGCATCGTTTACTCCGAAGTTCCGACCAGAGCTTCTTCTACGCCACATTAGAAATCATCTCTCTTTCTACGAACGATCATCGGCACGTATTCTAATCACTCCATAGGCTCGATCCGCGAATTACAAAAGTGCCGAGTGTTTTTGTTTTAAATAGTTCTTGCACCGTGAACCTTTTCAACGTGCGCTGATCAATCGGAAGTTCAGACGAATGTATCCCTTCGCACTGTCGATCACGATTATTTTGCAGTGATTTCTCTTGTTTAAAGCGGTAAGGCATTGTCGGATATGTCAGCTGAAATCTTCGGACCGTTCCTGTGATTGCGGTACATCGAAAGCTTTACAAAAATATCTTCTTCTCGTCGCTTCTCGAGCTCCAGTTTCCGTGCCCCTTTCGACATTCCATCCCTCCAACGAATCAACTAATGGATGCCTCCCAGGGAAAAAGAACGAAGCACTAGTGCGAGATATTTTTGTCTTAACCGGAAAAGCAGCTAGCCCACGTTTACTCGCCCCCTTCTTCCTTTCCTCCCTCGTTTTCTTCTCGTCCCTTCCATTCTCTTAACTGCGATTCGCTCGCGATAGCAGTGCAATTGCATCCTTGTGCGTGCTACAAATTAACGTCGAAGAAAACAACTCCAGTGCACACTGCTAAACGAAATGTACACGTTTCCCTTCTCGATTCCTGTTTCTTCTCCTTCCCTCTCCGTCCGTGTATCGACCCCCGACCACTTCTACTTCGAATCGCACATAGTCCTCGCGCCTCCATCTATCCTGCTCCCAAACTGCAGGCTACTTTTGCCTCGTCTCCTCTTCTTCTATTCTTGGTTTTCTGTTTTGGCACATTTACCAGAGTACGTAGTACGCACGCCCAGTTACAACGTCGTTCTGAACGTGTCTCCTTGGCTCGCGATGGCACACCAACGACCAGATAATTTGGTTTCAATACCCTCGGGGTGAATACGTTCTCTTCGTTCGCCTCCGTTCAATTTGGATAGATTTATCCTTTATTGAGAATCGAATTTCTACCTGTACAACTGTAAGGAGTCTTTGCTCGTAGAGAATATATCACAAATTTAATAGTGCAGGAGATTTTAACAAAAAGAGTACGTTGCTTTATAGAATATTGTATAGGATAGTCGTCGTTTCTTAATTCTGTTAGTCGATTTCGAATGTTACAAAGTACCAAGATACAACCGTGCGATTTTTTTTTTTTTGATCAACCGACGACAAAGGATATCGGTAGAATTAAATTGAACTCAGGGGTAAGTGAATTTTTCAATCCGATCGTGGCTCGCTTCTCGCTTATTTAATCGATTCGCCTTCCGATTCGGCTGCAACGCGTTCGCGATAATTCTACATAAGCTTGCACGGTTTTTTAAGCGAGACGATCGCGGACGATCGATATCGATGGATGGACAGACGTGGACGCTCGTCGACTACATCGTACAATTACGTTTAAACTGGTAACAGGTAGAGAGATATTAAACAAGACAAGTGTCAACCGTAACTATTACAACAACGTCGCTACATTTACTCACGAATGATAATCGGTAACCACTACTCCTTTAGATACAGCTATCCTGGTAACGATTACTTTATAAACTCTCCTTTCCCTAACAAAGCAGCTCCTAAAACGAGCATCTCTCCCTCTGGAAGGAAATCAACTCTGCCCTACGTAGAAATTAAATCCTTGCGTCGCTTTCGCTGCTAATCTTCGTCCCGTCGAGGTCCTCCAGTTCGATATCGAAGATTCAAGAAAGAAATCCTACCTGCGGACCGTCCAAAACAATGTGGATGAACCAGAATGCAAAATTCTACGATCGTCTACTTCGAGGCACCACCTACCACGAAAAGAACAACCGCGTACACAACGATGAAACTACAGAATGGTCGAAGAACTGCGGAGCAAGAACCCCAGCAGGGTTACCTCTGCATTCAAGAATTCAAACGTGTTTCATGAAGTAGAAAAACTTCGGAGAATCGCGAAGATAAGAGAGAATTCCAAACCGTCTCGAATCCTTCGATAACCAAAATCAAGTTTACTCGGGCACGCGTTTAATAATCAAGGAAAACTCTTCCTCTGTCCGTTGTTTACAAAAAGTCACTGACGTCATCCACGCGGGTGGGCACGGATCGGTGAATGAAAAAGCATGCTCTCGCTTAAAGAAATTGCTCCCAGCTTTCCAACTGGGGCGCAAAGATCGGGCGGGGCGATCGTCGCTTTCGAAACGGACCACCGCAGCGTGACGCGTCGTTAAACAATCTGCCGCGCGCCGCTGTGTGCAAACAAACGATTAAACGATGCGCGAGATGCGCGAAATACGTTTCACACTTTCTCGCCGATTTTCCCACGGAATCCTTCCTTTCTTCGTTTCTCGGCCACGATTTCACGATCGTCCGCGATCCCTCGAGCCTTGGACTCGAACGACCAGGCCCGTTGCTAAGTACGCGATCGCTATGTTTATTAACGTTTTTTTCGTCTTTTTTTCTCTTCATTTTGGTTGAAAATATCGCATATAGAATTTTTCTTACATCTTCTTGCGCGGCTCGCGAGCGTACAAACGCGGCGACGCGACGGCGCGTACGTTTGTGCGCGCTCGGAGCCGATCGGTAGGTACAAGTTGCAATTCCACTACGATAGTCAATAATATTATCATATAATATATATGTATATATAACATACTTTGTTAAGCCTCAACAATTCCCATAATAAGTCTGTGTTTAGTCGCGGGCTCGTGTCGGTCAGGACTTTCGTCGGCCTCGTTTCCCCTTCTTCCCACTGATATGCTAATGTTTCGGTGGAAGATTTAAAGAAACTTCTGCGACGCATCTTGTAAACGTAGGATTGAGGTTTCCAGGCAGAATAGATTCTAATGTACTTGCAGATATTTGAAGGAGAATCAGAAGCAATAGCGTTGGACAAAAGGATGCAATCTCGCAGAAACTTAATTCGCATAATTTACCAAGCTTCCGAAGAGATTTCTAAATTACCATTTCCGTGAAACGGCTGACGCCAAGTGACCAGCGTCTTCGTGACTTCGTTAAATCTACCAGGGAGCTCGGTCGAGAAGAGTCCTGATCGACGACAGCGGCCGGGATTTCCGATCACGGATTAGTCAACGGTGAATCTCCGTGTATCACGTAGTCGCTACGTGCTCGGTGTTTAAGCACGCTCGAGTCCCATGCGCGTGGAAACTCTGCTCGTGATTGCGCTCGTGTTTGCTCGAAGCTACGAGCGCCGGTGGGATGAACGTTCACCTACGTGAACGTGACACTAACCTCGTGGGATCATTAGCTCGAGTTTCTTTTGTCACTTAGGATATCCCAGAGCGGTGCCTGAACAGATAGGCCCGCAGCCTCTGTACTCCGGACAGCGTCCTCGTTGGATCTCTTATGATTAATAGTATCATAATTACTATACACGAAACAATCCCTAATAGTTTGGCACAGTCAACCACCTCCTTCTCCTCGTTATGTCCTACTGCATCTCACTTAAAGTGTCTCTCTCATCAACAGCGTCCGCGATGGACCCATTCCCTTCGCACTCTTCGTTCCCGGATCGTCTTCCTTGCTTCCTTGTTGCGTCCTAGCGATCCTCCTCTTATCAGACCTCTTCTCGAATTGCTCGAGCTAGAAAGGTCAAGCCCAGAGGCGCCTCGACCGGTTCCGTTAGCCTGGAAGCTCGTCGTCTACGAGGACAGCAACAACAGCGTCGACGATCGCGCAATTATCATCCCATTGACTCGCTAATCGAGCTTCCCTCGCCGCTAACCTCCTCCCTCTGCTTTCTACGATGCTTCTTGTATTTCCTCTTTCCTGTTACTTCTTTGGGTGTTCCCACCACCAGGGCCAGGTTCGATTAGCACCTGACCAAGAGCTCGACCGTCTAATCGACAGCGTTCGGCGAATATGAAGAGCAAGCTCGTCTTCTATTAGTTTTGCAGGATTTCCTCTGCGTGTTCGTTTCTCCTCGACGAGCTTGGCGGACCTGCTGCTTGTCCCTCGATCTCTTCAGCTTCTTCGACGGTGCAGACGCGTCAATGGTCGAGCTCTGGTCACGTTGGGCTACGGTGGTTCCGGCTCGGAGGTGGGAGATTCCTGCTACGCCTCCAGGAATATCAGAGCCGTAGGCTTCGGCTCCAGGTTGCTCTTCTTCGCCTCGACCACCAGGAACTCGATCTCGCTGCGGTCGCGCCTGGCGAACGACTCCGCGATCAGTCTTGCCACCTCCTGATGATGAAGACCTGCGAAACAAACGGATTATACGGCCTTTCTGGACCCCTGTCTGCCTTCGCGGACGTATCAAGCTAGATTCTCACTAGTATCCGTCTGGACGGCGGCCGTCCCACTAGTGCAATGGAGAAGTATGCATCTGTGTCTCCGTTGCTCTAGTGAGGCGGTCGCCGTCCAGACGGATAGTGAGAATCTAGCTTTATCGTCAATCTCCCGTTCCGTCCGAACCGTTCGCGGTGATTTAGATAGGGCGTAACCCGTATCTCGCGGCAACGTAGTAGGAGTTCAAGTAGAAGCAGCGAGTGATAAACGGACATACGTCAGCCAAGTCGTACGCGTACCCCACCCATCTCTAACGTCCACTTTCTCGTTAACGAGGCCTCGTAAAGAAGACTGTTATCCCACTTCTTCTATTTACCTTAGCACAAAGAATCGACTTACGCCCCAACCAGCACAATAACTATAATTTACCTTCCACTTTGTGGCCGTCAACTT
Source organism: Andrena flavipes (assembly GCA_963971345.1). Taxonomy (NCBI): domain Eukaryota; kingdom Metazoa; phylum Arthropoda; class Insecta; order Hymenoptera; family Andrenidae; genus Andrena; species Andrena flavipes. The sequence goes on from OZ020481.1 coordinate 39,919,891, forward strand.
CCAGAATCAACTGACCGACTTCGAGACCGCCAGCCTCGAAAGCTGCCCCGTTATCCTGTGAACAGAACACCTCATCAACGCCTCAACTAGATCCCCCATCACGAGTCGTGTTTTACTAGCAATAAGAAAGAAATTTCTATCCCTCTCTGTCTCTCTCTCTCTCTCTCTCTCTCTTCAATGAGTAATGGAACCTGACGAAGATGGAACAGTGAACTGCAAGGAGGATATCGATCAGCTTACGTGTATATTGATGATCCTGGGCAGTGGATGCTTGGTGTTGGCGCCGCCCTCGATGGCAATGCCCAGAATCGACTTGGTCTTCTTGACGGTGATCCTCAGGTTCCCCTGGTGATCCGGCACCACCAGGGCGCCGTCCTCCTCCCTTCTCTCAGACAACTCGCTTCTGGCCAGCCTTTGAGCGCTGTGGTGCCGCCGAGGAGGTCCGCCCGCGCCACCAGCTCCGGCGGGCCCGCCACCGGAGCCACCCTCCTCGAGCAGCTGAGCCTCCTGCATATCGAAGCTCCGCGAGAGCTTGTGCGCGAGTTCCTGAAACGGGCAAAGCTACGTTTCACCGCAAGCAGCTGAGCAACCCGCCCTGCTTCCGCTCGACTTTATAGCAACGTGACGGCCACCCACGATCCTCCACCTCCTTATCAAGGAATGTTACTCCTCTTTTGGCAAATTGCAATCTCGTCTATCGGAAGATCGCTCGCGATTTGTCATAGCTCCTTCCCAGGGGATAGCGAACATTCTTCGAATGTCAGAGTAATAACCAAGGATCCGGACACGTTTAGAGTAATCAGAGATGGAAGGAGCGACGAGGAGAATTTCGAGGTGTTGTTTGGAAGATGGTTACCGTCACGCAGCCCGTCAAAGTCACGTCAGGCACGCGCACGATGACAGCACATAAGAGCTAAGGAGGCTGATGCTGACGAGTTTCCTGTGCACCCTGTAGTCGAAGGGAGTCCTGGTAGTCTGTACAATTGAGCAGTCGAGGTGCGTTTCACGTCAAGAAAGAACGAGGGCTACAGTTAATCGTGGGCGTTCGACATCGAATTTTCACGCTGTCAAACAGCCAAATTGATTTTGCCTACCGGGGTTCACCTTCTCCACAACGGTGCACATAATTCCATCCGGTGCAGCCTATATGCAATCGTACATAACATACCGTGTAGACGAAACGTAAGTATGAGACAATACATATCGATATAGGTCACAAGAGTAATATTAAAAAATTAAGTCATGCTTGCTGATAGGCTGGTAGCAGTTGGGTGTTGGTGGTGCTCGGACAGAGTGGTGGTGGTGGTGGTGGTTTGTGGTAGTGGTGGTGTTGTTGCGCAATCATTACATTCAAGTATCGTGATTCTTGCCGTCAAACAACAATAACAACGACTCGAGTATCGATTGTCACACGTGAAATAGAAGAATCATGAGATGATCGCAGCTGAACCTGCACGCTTCTAAACTCTAAATGCTCGCGACACCTCGCCGAGGAATTTGTCTCCGTTAAATCTCGAGGTTTCCTTGAAACTCGTCGATCGACTCGCTAAATTCTCGAACCAAGGGGATTCGTATCTGGAGAAAACGGACCGAATTTCCAGCTGAAATACCGAAACTTCTTCATCGAACTGCTAAATACTTAGAGCAAAGTTCTCCAATTTTATTTCTTTCCCGTCGGGCTCTACTCAAGCTTCCTATTTAAATTGCGAATTGCTTATTTGAATTTTAAAGCTCTCATTAAGCTGGCCGGCGAAATTCGTTAAACTCCTAGCGCTAGGTTGCTTCTCGTCGAAATCTCTGGATCGGATACGCCACCGTTTTGAAATGTCTCGTTATCATTCGGATTTCCCCTCGTCGATATCTCCATCGGCACGAATGTTTCGGGAGCCGGAACCGTAGGTCACGGTCGACAAGCATGGAAATCGAGTTAATCGTGGTCCAAGTTTCGCGGCTCGCTCCACGGAGAAACGTGAATCGCGAATGGTGAAAGTGTTTCGCGGACGCGGGCGTGCGAGACGCGCGAATGCGCGAGCATCACAATTTCTCTTCCCATCCAATTCACCGAAATCGAAACTAATTCCACCCCATCAACCGTGCATTTAACAACGATCGAAATCAATAAAAAGAAAAAGGATGCTGCGAAGCATTCGTTGGAACCGAAATTACAACCGATCCCGCGGGAATGTAAAATCGAACGAACTAATCGTGGTCAGAAATGAGTTAATATATCAATTAAGGAGCTCGATCGAGAAATCGTTTCTTTCTTCATCATTTCCCGGTGAACCCCCGAGTTTCCATGTTCGGTGAAAACTTCTGTCTGGACTTTCTCCGCTGATTTACCGTCATCGATAGCGTTCCATTACCGATCGAAACTTTCTTCCTGCTAAGGTTCTTCTTTTACGAAATCTACCGTGGTGACACTATATCGGGAATCTACGATCGTACGTCTCTACCGTAACGTTATAATCGGATGAGGCGCCGCGACGTTCCTTTCGTCGATCAACTTCACGTGATCAACGAGGGGAGGGGTCGAATACAGCTACTATTACCGCTTCTTCGTCTCTATCTTTTATCTATTTCTTTACGATGTGAGTAAAGTGATCGTGCATGCCAAGACATCTATGTAAATATACTTTGATGTACGCGTATATATAGAATTATCTGCTAGCAGCCGTGTAATTGTATATATACGCGATATACGGTAGTCGTGCTTGAATATATTAAGGACAAATCGAAAGTAGCATGTGCAAGACATCTAAGAAAAAACACGTACACACCTATCGCTAATTTCGACTAAGTTCGCTAGCTCTAAGAGCAAAAAGGAAGTTGATCTTGGTGAGAAAAGAGAAAGAGAGAGACAGAGAGAGAGAGAGAGAGAGAGAGAGAGAGAGAGAAAGAGAGAGAGAGAGAGAGAATGTGTGAAAGAGAGAAAGAGAGATAGAGTAAAAGAAAGATAGAGATCTAAGTGGAAGAACTTCATGCCAAAGGGGATGATCATTTCCGATGGCTCGAACTTTTCTATTGTCGGAGTAAGTATGATCTCCGTTCTTGAAAATTTCAAAACGCAAATGTCATTGCTTTCTTTTTTTTACCCATCACGTACTCTGGCGGGGAAAGTTTTTTTTAATAAAATTCTGAAAGAAACCGCTATAAAAGTGACTGAACAAATGCCAATTGGAGTATTCGGGAGTAGAGTTGCTTCTTTTAGTAATCAGGATTAATTGGCGCCGCGGTCGATTCGAACGTCGAAGCGACATTCGACGCGGAAAAAGTTACGCTTCGCCGCGCCGCGGCGGACTCGCACAATTCTGCTGGAACTTTTCCCTTCTATCTGTCGGGAACTAAATTTTGTTCATTAGAGACATTTATCATCTACCTCGAGATTCAGCTAACTATCGCAACTACTCTATATAAGTAATAACTTCTGACGAGATTCGTTAGCGAATCTTTTTACGATGGTAATCTACATTACTCTCTATCTAGGTTCGCTATGTAACTTTTCATCTACCGTTAAATCTATCGTTGGATCTAAAGGATGAGGCTAGCAATGAATAAAGGCGTTTTCATTTCACTTTACTGTTTTGACAATTTTTTGGAACGCTCCCGATCCCAAATTGCGTCGAGGGTGTCGAGAACTCGGCTCTGCCCGATAGGTACGTTAGAATTTCAAGAGAAACAAAACAGAAAGGATTTCGGAATTGTATTTACCGAGCGAGAGTGAAAGGGTGAAAGGAATTTCCAAAGTAAACGGAAGAAACTTTCCCTCGCGTCAAGTCCCTATCGAAAACTACCCCCGCTGTGTCTTCTCCTCTTTCCACCGTTTTGCAAGCCACAAACAGTGATGGGCAAGTCGACTGTCTCTCTTGCGATTTCTCTGGCCGGTAAACTTCGAATCGCCACGAACAATAAGTGTCCCAAGATCATGGTAATCCCCCGAGGACCTCGACGGTCTTAACAAACACAGAGCATTCATCGATCTCAGTGCTTCGAAACGAAAGGAAACCCACGAGTGTCGAAGCATTTTAGACCAAAACATCTTTTAACCTTCCAGACTCGCGTGTCGGTTAACGCAGCCAAGATCGTACTCGAAGCGGCTCGAAGTTTACACGGAGATCGCGAGAGAGGATCGACCACGCGCGACTGACACAAAGGGATCGAAAGAATGAAAAGAAATTGATGACGGAAAGAACGAAAAGTAGAAGTATATCTGTGCGTGGTAAATCTGTGTGTTGTGGTTCGTTTGATTAGAAAACTTACGAGGGGCCTGGCGCCCCAGTACCAGGATTTCACGCGTTGCGTCAGCCCACCGAGCAAGTGGGACCTCCAACCACCGAAACCTCCACCACCTCCACCCTCTGAGCTCCTTTCCTCCCTTCCTTCGTCCTCATCCTCCTCCATATCGCGCTCCCTTTCCGTCCCGCCTCCGCCTCCGCGTCTCGCGTTACCGATCATCTCGGCGTCGCTACCATCGCAACCACCGTCGCTCTCCTGTGTCGCGACGCCCCGTCGGGAGAAAAACATCGAAAGCGTCGTGTTAGCCCCGTCAGCCGATACATAGGTACATCGTTACGCGATTGGGTTACATCGTTCTGGGGGAGCATCTTTCAACCCCCGACTCTCACTCCCCTTCTTTCTACGTCATTGTTTTCACAGTGTTTCGGAGGGCTAGGGATGTTCCTTGAGATTTCAGTATTTCGTTATAGGATAGGAAGACTGTGGATCAGGTTTCGATCGTATTTGCAATTGAGTTATTCCCAAAGTGACGATAACGGGGGCAGTTGCTTTTTAGCTATATAATAGATAGGTACAATTTGCTAAAAGTGTGAAGGACTTTTTTTTAGATAGCTGGAATAAAGGAGACCGGGGCTGGTAGGCCAGTTTTTTAGTTTCTGATTTTTAATAAATTATGTAGGCAAAATATCATTAAATTATTAATGTTGACTCAATTTGACAATAATTAAGGTATTTTAATGTTTTTCTAACTCCTTCCATGCTGATCAACCAGCCCCCATGATCGGGGTTGAGGTAGGTTGACTATATGTAGGTACAATCAGTTAAGAAAATGTTATTAGTAATTTATCTCAGTGGTAATAAAATAACACAATGTCACAAGAGTTCTTTCATTATAAAATATTAATTTCTTTCGTTCATATTTTAATAATAAACTGAAAATATTTTCAATTTAAACGTTAATTACAATGTATTTATAATATAGTGAAATTTAAACGAAAAATAAAAATCGCTTTATGAATAACAAAATAACAACTTAAACCTTATTAAAGTTATTAGTCAACCAGCCTCGACCGTTCATTTGGTACTTTAATAATCTATATAACCTTCAATTATTTATGTATAAATAAAAATACTATGTCAATAGATTGTCTAATAAACAAACTTTAAAACAGTTCCTTAACATTTATACTATTGTAAATATATAGAAGGTGAAAAAATAAAATCATTAAGAAAAATATTTACTTACGTAGTCAATTTTGCGACAAACGCTGATAACTGTTAAAAAACGTGCGATCGCGGGATCGGACATAAATGCATGGCATAAGAGAAGTGACTTCTTTCTACAGTGAATATTTCCGCAGTAGAGCAAAGTTATTAACAATTAGTCAACCTACCCACTGAGACAACCAACCCCGGTCTGCCCTAACGATTGATCGTTTCCGCGAACGTTGACGAGCAATCCCGGCGTTGAAAATGATTCGCGGGAAACGCTCGCGAGCCATCCCACGATTCAGTTATCCACCCGACGCTGTTAATTCCCTGGCGTGGAAGCGATTGATTTATATCGTAATCGCTGCGGTGTAGAATTTCAGAACGTCGAGGGATATGTCCGCGGTTCCCCTGGACGACCGTGACGCGATAATCATCATTATCGCGTCCAACATCGCGTAATTCGAACGAGCCATTCCCATCAGATACTCCTAGCGAAGCGCGCGGCACGCAATAACAAAAGGAAAAGGCTGCTTCGCCGAGCAGCTCGTGAGAATCCGCGATTATAGGGAAACCAGTGCGATCATAGCCATAAGTGATTTCGCGACTTCATGATTTCTCAGACAAACGCAGACGAACGCAGTAGATAAGCTAGCAGGCGGTTGCGTCGCACAGTGGGACGAGAATGCCTTACTTATTTGGATATCGGCTAAAATATGAAGCGTTGAAATTTTGTTCTATCACTTCATTAAATCTTTATTAAGCGTTCGTAGCATTAGAAAACACATATTCCCTCGTTATTTGTAGAAATTCCAGAAGGATTGCATTTTTTTTCTCTAAATCTCAGTTATTCTACATAACATGAATCGAAAGTGTGCAAATCTTTACAATGAAAGTCCAAACCGTTTGGAAGTAATTGCCATGTCCAGTTATTGTCCTTACGTCGTTCCACTGTGCGTCGTTTTACTTCTTTCCTTCTTTCGATTACAAACAAATCGTTGTGTCTGCAAGTGAATGAAAGTCAAAGCTCGTTTAATGAACGGTCGAGTCTTCAGGGCTGTGCAGTGGCCTGAAGGCGTGCTTAAAACGTTCTGCCCGTAGTTGAAGGTGAAATATGATTGCAGTCTCCGAGGAAAGTTATGACAACCATGTTCTCAAATTTCTATGTCTATTGTACAAGAACGCGAGTTCCCTTCATACCACATTACGAGATCGAGTTTGTTTTTCTCTCAGCCTTCCCTAATCATCAATTCGCTGATACACATCGTGTTGATGCTTACTAACGAACTTTGAATCCGTGATCCACGAACACCTAACGGTACGAGTTTCAGGGATTCACAATTGTCTTAAGTAATTGGAACACGTGCTCGTAATTAACAACATCGCGAGATCCAGCGGGGTTGCTGTGGAACGCTGCGAACACACTGCAGGGACAATCTCGCTTTCTGATGATAGAAATGAAAATTCGAAGTTTCATTTTAAGCTCGGCCCGCGATTGAAATATTCAGCGGAGCTTTCATCCTCCGCTCCGGCGCTAGAACCATCGCCATCGTCGATATCGCGAAAATATGCGGTCTTTGAAAGAAGCAACGCTACGCTGGAAACGAGTCAAGGTGATTCTGAAAAGGGTCGCTTCGGTGAACCTGTTCCTACGGGGGGAAAAAAACAATGGCTCCATTCAAAAAATAAATTTCAAGGGGGTATTCAAAATTCCCCGACGCGTCTATAAATTTCATTAAAAAACGTGGCAAGGTGTCCTCGAATAGTTGGAAGCATCTCGACGCGAAGCTAGTTGGAAGTAAAAGGACATAGTAGGGAATTAAAAATCGGGTGTTTCCTGTCACCAGGATCCCAAAATAAATATGAAACAACAAAAATTGTATTCTTTATATACGTCCATACATCTTTGGCTTTGGATCCACTGATCCCCAAATAACTACGTATTCAAATATCTGTCATCGTCGGTGCTCCTTTCGGTTACCCACAGCCCGCAATCAAAGGAGCACCGTGTTACACGATCCTGAGATTCCAATTGTTTTCAAGCACGATCTCCCGATTGCACCGTGCAATTAGAACAGCTGTTCGCAATTAATGATGTTGAGAAGTGGTTGGAGCGCAAAGGGCCGCGAAATCGGCGACGCGTTTCGCGGAAAATTGTCTTCCCAGCTGGGGCTGTTGCGCCTCGGACCGTGCAATTAGCTGGCGACGATTAATCGCAATTAAGAAGGGACGGAGATCGGTAACCGTTCCCCTGGATCGTTACGTGGAACGTCGGGACCGTTCGAGTGATCGCTGGACTAACGGGACGCGCGAAGCGTAATTCGTCGTACCGTAATCGCGCCGGGCGTAATTCGTGCTCCCGCCGTCTGACATTCTGCTCACCGGAATGGCTTTAATTAACGCGGGTAGTAAATAAAAATAAGTGATCCCGGCGTGGAATAAAAAGGAAATATCTGAGGTTCCTGTATTAGCTACTTCTTCCGCGTTTTATCCGATAAATCAGGCGGAATTTGTGATTAAGAGTAGCCGAAGTCGGGAAGACTAGGAAATATCTTTCTCCAATTTCAGATATGCGTCGGAGAGTGGTTAATTTGTTCCGAAAGTGAACTGTTCGCTTTCGGTTCTGTTTGAATTTTCGATGGAGCCGACACGGAGGATGTTGGATAGATCGTGGCGACCAGCGACCCAGATCGCGAAATCGTGAGGCGATGGGCGTCGCCCGAGACACCAGACGCTCGCCGCTTTTTGGCCTGCTTCGTCTTCCTGGTATATAACGGAACGATGCGACGCGCCGAAAACTTTCTCCGACGCTGACCTATTATCGACTCTCGCCATTATTATCGCTGTTTCGCGGAGTCGGTTAAGGTTAGTGGGTAACCGCGGCTGCTGAATTACGAGCCGAGTGTCGCTGGAACGAGGTTGACGTTTTTCAGAGTGGAACGACGCTCTGAGCTGGAGCAACCGCGATAGAAATTCACTGTGTACAGGCGGCATTTACCGCGCGTAAACTTGCCGGCGATATCGAAGTGGACTAACGGGTGGTAGAATTTTTAAAAGGCCGCGAAACATAGTGCGGCTCCTTAGAAAGGGGCACCTAATCCATTTATCTTCTTTGTCGATAGTCGTCTCTTCCAGAGACGAGGCGGTCGATTTTTAGCAAATTCAATCCTGTAGCTTTATCTTCCCAAGAATTTCTTACGCTCGCGAAAGAGCAAGTGTACGGCCCGAATGTTGAAACAACGATAACAAGGAATTGATATCGACCTCGCCTAGAACGGGATATCAATTCCACGAATGCGAGTCGATTCGTGGATTACGATAGATTTTGCACGTAGGTGTCACTCGTAGACTGCTTTCGAATCCTTACGCAACACTTTAGTTCAATGGACCTCGATGAGATGGTAATTTAAGCGCAGCTGTTCCGTATCAGGAGAAAAGGGCAATTGAATGCACCGATGCGCCCCGATCGTCGGGCTTTCCGCGAATAATAATTAATACCTTTCATGATCAGTGATCGGAGAATTAAAATAGAGGCTTCGTTACCCACTCTCCAAAACTAGTCCGCGCAAGGGCCATCGATACTCGAGATAATCGAGTACCCAAAAATCTATCAGACACCCGATCACCCAGCATCCCACTCCCGGCATACGAGCCTTGAGAACGCAATCCACATTTAAACTATTATCCAGCGCAACTCACAGATTCGTGCGGAGTGCCATCCACCGTCGTCGCTATCACCCCGGCTCTCTAGATCACCGTGCATATTTTACACCGAAAAGCAACCACAACGTCGATGCCTAATTACCCAGCCTCGAAACGAAAGCACCCAGCGACGGGAAAAAGGAGGATCGAGGATAAACGCGCAACGACTCGAACGCCTTCGGAAGGAGATCTTCGGTTCGCGTTTATGACTTAAGTGGCAGCGAATTTATTACGCCGGCCGGCGACTGTTTAAGGATCCCTCGCGAGGACGGCGACGGGAAAAGAAAAACCGGAGCCTAAGCTCGCTCTGAAATGCTTGTCGGCTTTCAGGCCGGCAAGAAAATTGGAACGAGTTCGGTTTCTCGATCGATCTGCCGACCGAGCGGCCCCCTTCGACGGTTTATCTCTTATCTACGAACCGGTTCGATCCGCGGATCATCCTTCTATCTCGCGGCTACCCTTTATACCCTGCCTCCGCGATGACTCACTGTGTATGCATAGCTGCAATTAATAACGAGCCACTCGAGGGTCAGCGTCCACGTTTACGGCCGCAAAAAGGAAAAAGGAGCCGCAGCCTGGCGGAGGGAGATTCGCTTCGAGGTAATCTCTCATCGACCAAAAGCTCGCGATGAATCGATTTATTTGCAGAATCAGCCCCCTTTGTGCGGCGATCGTGGCTCGATGTCGCTGCGTTTCAATGCGCCTCGTTTCGAGCCCTGGCAAACTTTATTCGGCCTGGGAAGTTTAATTGGCCGTGTGAACGGATATCGTGATAATACGAGCTGTGATTGTTCGTTCGTTGTTGCCTGTGAATTCGATTCTATTTTCGGCTCGCAGACATACTGTGCGCTGGGAAGTTTCTGGTACATTATTGTTTCTTTTGGTTCGTGTTTCGTGATACATATTTAGAAACTTAGTGTCCGAAAGTTAGTGGCCCTTGAGATGATCCAAGGTAGGGGTTGCAAATTCTACGCATTCCTTGGAAATAAGTTCTTCTTGGACTTCCAATAAAACCGTGCAACGCCTCTTTGGCTCCCACGTACAGGAATGTTCCAGTTACCAAAGCTCCTTTGCCACTCGTTCCTAAGTGAGACCGAGCCCCGAGGAAAGCGTAAAATGAAGTCGAGTGACTCGTTAATTCCTTCCGGTAGATTTTCCTTCCCCATTTAAATCGCCGGGATGTAATTTCCATCCCAATTGACCCTCGATGGGAATTAAAACGTTCCGAGCGAGAAAACATCAGCAAGACCAATTAACGAGGAATAGTCTGGCCAGAGGAGAGTCGAAAAGTTTTCCCAAGGAAGCGAAGAGAAGAGGAGAAGTACCGTTCGCCTGATGCGTCGATTCCAGGTAAGCCCTGATCGACAAACTGACTCATCGTCACGGTTCCCATCGAGGAGAGCCACTTCGTCGGCTGGACTGGTTGGCCCGTCGACCAGGAAGCAAAAAAGAATCGCAGTTTCTCTCGGTGAGAACTGTTAGACCCCGACGTCTTCTTGCCACGGCGTTTTGCTCGTTAAAATTCGCGACGGTTGTGCGCTTCCATGGAAATGAAGATTTTGCAGGACCGACCGAGCCGCACGTAGCAGCGTAACTGAATTATCCCCGGACACTCGTGGGTGTCCGCTTCGAGCCGGGGAATAAATCAATCTGTTCGCGGAAAGCACGCGAATGCCAATTTTCGCGACTGTTACGTGCGTGATCGATGGCGTCGTTAATCTTGCTCGCTTATCGATGATCCAACGGCTGGCTTCTTTGGAGAGCTCTCCGGAGAGAGGAGTCACCAAGGTTAATTGAAATCACTGTTTACTGTCCATTCGAATTACGCCGAAGGGTTTACTGTCTCGCCCGGGGTAAATCGTTAAAGATAATCGTGGTGATTTTGCTTGATGAAGGAAGTTATTCGAGATCATGCTGCACGGAGTGTTCTTCGGTTTGGGTTAGAATCGTTGAAAGATTTTGCGGAAACAAATTAACGAAGGCCCTCCACTTGTTTGCTCAAGTCAGAGGATAGTGAACACTGAGCATCCTTCTCGAGATGTTATCTTATGATTATTACGCTGGTTCAATATTTTTCCTTGAAACAAGCATCTCAACTTCTCCTGCGCCGCAGGGTTTCGTCGTCTCGCTTCCGAGTATCTACAATGTCGCGAAATATGATCCCAGCGTTCAGTCTACTTTATACTCAATCAACTACTCTGTCTGATGGGTACTTTCTCCATCTGTGATCGTCGACGATTCCTCCACCGGTCCAAGTGCACCGCCGAGGCACACCCATGTTTGAATTAGAGTTGCTAGGAAAATTCAGTACCTCTCGCAAGTGGGACAGTTTCCTGAAGGGCAGAAAAAGCTCGAATGTCTCGTCCTACTGGCGATGGTATCGGCGCAACGTCTCGTAATGTGTACATTGCACGTGGAACGTCCCGGGTGGCAGCGAGCCGCCTCATCATCCCCTTTGTCCGTCGCCGCGCCTGTTATCATCCTCCTCGGGCTTCCACCGACGGGATCGACGCTTCCACTCATCGTCGTACACGTAACCCGCATTCGAGGATAGGCAGACAACCTGGCAACGTTGTAGAGCCCATTCTTCCACCTTCTGCCCCTCTCACCTGTTACCTGTCCACCGTCCCCACCGTTCTCCACCTGGGCTCCCGTCTCTCTCTCTTCCGCCAACCCGAGGATCCGCTTGTCCCTGTCCGCTGTTGCACTCCGACGATCAGGTAAACGTAAACCTCAGCCCTGCCGTACCGTCACTTCACGCTCGATTCTTGAATCAGTCGTGGCGACGACGTCGAGCCGTCTGCGCGTCCACCTTCCTCCTTCCCCAGATCGGGATCATCAAGGATCATTTAGTCTCCGGACGTCGACAGCTTGGAATTGATAGCGGAGAATCTTGGGCTGCATCAGGACACGACTACTCCGCCGAGTCATCTTTGTCACTGAAAACTTCTGAGGTGAGTTCAGGGGCTTTTAATCAGGGGACTGTGCGGAACTTCGTTCGGGGAAATTTTCATTCAAAGGTGCTCGTTGACGTCGAATTGTTTTCGACGAAACTGTGGGGCTCTGAGGGAATTGGGGGATTGCTGGGATCTTGCGAGGGGATCGTTTGGCGTAGATCAAGTTGGAGTAGGTGAATCTTGAGAACTGTTGAATGCCGGTGTCCTCTGTGCCGAGGACTTTCATTTGGAACCTCCTGGAACTCTTGTCGAACTTGTAATTCGAAAAGTTTCGTGGGGATCGGATTATTGTGGGCGAAATTGAAGTACTCGGGGCACGTTGTTGTCCCGGAGACAGCATTCGAAGAACTTTTGCAAAGATCCAGCGAATACTTGTTGGGGAATCAGAAAATTCGTGCCGTTTTTCAAAGAGGTGTGACGGCTTCGTTGACATTCAATTATCTCTGAATTAAAAGTCTCTTCTCGAAGCTTCTAATCCGATAATCCTTAAAAACATCTAATGCTTCGCTCCATCCAGAGTGACATACTTTCAATACAGTTACGGATATCAAATGACTCAGAAGAGAATGTAAGACTCGATCAATTGCAGTTATCGAATTTTTCAATGGCAAAGTCAACTGTCGCATATCAAGATCGAAATCGCGAGCCTCTTTGTTTACACGTCTTTGCTAATCAGTAAAGATAACGCGTGATCCAACGCTCCGCACATCTTCAAGTTCCCGCGCCTCGATTGGCGCTCGATTTCATAACGCGCGCACCTCGATGATTATCGACAAATGGAATTTCCACCGATACTCGATCAGCGCTCAGTCTGTTCCGAGGCTTTTTTTACGAATGCCGTGACAAAACCCAGTCGTTCTTTCGCCTGACGTTACGCTTGACTATTTTTGCGCAGCGAAAACTGTACGACAGTCGCCATGCATTTTCTCCTGTGCCGTGAGTATCGATTGCAGACCAACAGAGGAAGAAACATTCTTCGTACCGCCTTGATCTCTATCACAAGTTCTAAAAATCTCCAGCGCTCCAAATATGCGCAACGTAACAGCTTCCTACCATCCGAATGAATAACAATCCGCGCCGCGTATTTGTGCATTTTCCGGCAGCTCGCTCGGAACATCCGGTTCCAAAGGTATATTTCATGGAATTATTGCCGGCGCAACGCGAGGGACCTCGGGAATTTTCATTTTTCACGGACGACTTTTGCTGCGGAAAAGGGATTCGGCTCTGTGCAGCGGCGCTTGGATTAGGAAATCAGTGTGCGTCTGATGAAATCTCAACCGTGGAGAAATCATTAATCCGTTCGCGGCTCGTTCCAGGTGCGTGCATTATGAGATGCACGTGCGCCAAGTCCGCTTCTTTTTTGTCCTGTTTTCGCCCGATCCGATTGGTCCGCCTGTCGCCTTGCCAGTGATGCAAGCATCTAATTGGCGCCAGTGAAGACGAGAAGCGCAGAATTTCGCAAGGTGCTTAGAAAATCGCAAGTCTCGCGTGGTTGCTTTTAATGGGCTCCGTAATACTGTACGGTTGCCAGGCGAGTGTAATTCGGCTTTGTGCCTCTTTGCGCAAAAAATCGCAAGCGAGGGACTAATTGTAAGTATCGCTTTCGGGATCGAATTTGGTCGAGTATTCGAGAGATAATGAAAGAAAGTGGATGTTCTCTTTTGTTCCGCCTTATCTTTTTGTCCTGCTGATAGGATAATCCAGTGATACTTTGTTGGAAGAGTGATTAAATCGACTGAAAATGTTCTTTGTTCATTGGCGTTCATTAGCACGCTACTTGGCCTTCGAGTGTAGCACAAAGAATGGCGCTCATAGTCATCCTACTTTTGCTAGATTCACATAGATTCTCTGCGAGGAATAACACCTTCGTTCCAGACCATCTGCCAAAATGGACAGAAATTGTAGTTCACTAGGAGAGACGAAACGGAAGTCGTGGAGCATCTGAAAAGCGTTCAATCGCAGTTAAACGCGTAGATAGTCGACGTTATCGCGGGCTTGGTCGCGGTTTCTGCGCATTTCGTTATTGTTTTAGCGGCTGCAATAACGACCTCGCGCATTTCGCAACTATCCATGCACCGACCAAGTTTCAAGCTGTTTTTCCATCTAGTCTCCCGTTTCCCTCGCGTTTTTCGCGCTCACGTTACCTTGGGCCAGTCCCGCGTTGAATGTAGCCGCGGAAAAAAAAATGGATCCGCGAGATAATGATCCGCGTCAGCGACGGGACTAACGATCCCATTAACGAAAACTCGCGTGCACCTTCGCGGAGCTTCTGGTCGGCTGAACGTGGCTGCCTTCCCGACTACGTCTAACTGTTTCTTCTATACGGTATCCAAGCACCGACTGTGGGAATCCGTAATTTTTTAACCGGTTCCATCGTTTCTTCTTATCGCCCCTCGAAACGCTCCTTTCACCGTTCAGCGAAACGGCCACCGTGAAATTCGACGCGAAAGCATCGATCGCGGCTGTCGAATTCGCTTGCCACGTGAATTCCGCTCCGTCTTGCCTCGATTGGCAAACGAAATTCGGTGTTGCCCAAGCAGCTTGGAAAACTTTAACGAGGACGGAGCGGCTGTGGAAAGTTCCTCGAGTATCGCGAGTCATTCGCAGCGATTTACGAATATTGATTGGGCATGAACTCACGCTTCCATGTTCATGTAACGTTTCCAACTAGAATACACTCGGTAGCTTTGGAATATTCTATGCTACCGAAGCTTTAGAATAACTGTTTGCGATGTGATACTTGAATTCTTTTGAGTAAAAGGAGTACCGAGGATTGTCCAACGTTCTATAGAGTTAGAACGTTAAGTATGTTCGCCGCGAGGTATACTTAAAATTGGCGTACTGTGCAAATAGTATTCTCTGTTCGAATACCATCATCTGCACGCTACGCCGTCCATTTCCCTCGATTTTCCAGCTTTTCCGGCGAAACACGATTCCCCGAGAATATTACGACGTCGGAGCAGAATGGCGTCATATCCGCGGAGAGATCCAGAAATCCAGAGCTTTTCTGCGCCCTCAGCTTCGCGACACTATCGACATATTATACGCGTTCCTTACTCCGGAAAGGCCGAACGTAAACAAGATCGTAAAACCACCCCGGTGGATCGAGTCATTCCCTCCGACTAGAATGCGACTTGGCTGCGCCTCCAAGCTTCAATCTTTGCGACCAGTTAATTGCGTCGGGCTTCCTTCTGCAGTCCGCTGTTTCAGCAAATTAAGTTACGTTTCGTGGGATCGCAGGGTGGACAGTAGAGAATCGATAGGGGATAAAAGAGCTTCGAATTTCTTGCGTCGATAAAAGTTTTGATTTAACTACACGACAGGGGAATACTCGATGTGTATTTGATTAAAGAGAAATGAAAAAGGAGCGTAAAACGCTATCTATGTTTTACAACCGAGACGCTAGGTTTTCTGCAGACATCTGGGCGGAAAGAAAATAGAGCAGGGAATTAGCTTCCATCGAAGCTGTCGCTGAACCTCAAAGGTTGGAAAGTCGACTACAAGGCGGTGAATAAGGAACCAATGGCGTTGCAAATTGAATTACACAGTCGCAACTTTCTAACGGCGACCAGCTGGTCTTTCATAATCACCTTCGGATTACGTTTAGCCGAGCTCGGTGTGATCGAAGGCTTGGAAGGATTCCTTTACTCATTAAGGAGTTAACGAAGGTGACCTAGTAACGTTGAAGGGTAACGCACGTCGCCAGATTTTCCGAGGCTAATTAAGATTCAGATCAGGCACGGTGGAATGTCCAGCTGGCCCAGTGACATTCTTCCCTTTTTTCGTCACGTATCTCGACTGACCCGTTGCCCTCGAGTGGCAATGGCCACGATGCTCCCATTTGCTCGTTTTGTTGTGTTGCAGAAGACCGCCGGATAAGAGCGTGGTGATTCACGATTACGCGACTCGTAGGAAATTAGAGTGCACTGTTTAGAAAAAGGAACGAAATTGGGTAAACTGGCGATTTAGAATCGTACGCTATCTCGCTTCCCATGTGTAAAATCGCATCGTTAAAGTTCTGTCTATGGGAACACTTAAAACGCTGAATGATAACAGAAAGTATGCTCTTAGCTAGGTGACGTAGAAAGTCGCTTCTACAATGCCATAAAGATAACGTCAACGCAGAAGTCTAAAAGGCTTCTAAAAGTTCATAATCCCCTAGACACGAACATCGACATAAAATACGTACAATAAGTTCTAAGGGGAGCATTAAAGTCTCCACCGAGCACAATGTTACTTATCAGACAGTCAAAGTACCTAGACTTATTTAGATCGGAATAAATCTGCCCCGTTAAAAACAAGTGCTCCTTTCATCTGTCCCAAGACCAAATGAGTTCCTCCGGAAAGTGTCCTGAATTCGAGATCCAAGAGTTCCCAGGCACTTGCCCCCTCCAGCTTGATTCGCGGTCAAGTGGTAACGTGGAGAGAGCCAAGGCTAAGATTAAGAGGAACCACTTTTTCGGTTTTGTTGCAGCGTGCCGAAGAAGGAGACGAACCATGGAATCGTGGCTGAGCGAGGTGCAACGCGTGAGAATCCCACGGCCGAAATTCGGCAGCGGCAACTCGGTCAGGAGATCCAACTCGTCTGTCCAGCACTCCCGGCCGGAAGTGCACATGAGGCTGAGCCAGGACGTGGTGGCGAAAGCCACGGAGGAGCTCCGACAGGCGCTCCAGGACAAGCTCTGATCGGCGATACGTTCCTGGGGGGCACCGTAACTCATCGAACCGAGCGAATCACCACCCTTCGTGGATCATCGTGCCGGGGTACACGGCCACGTCGTCGCCTTGTCGTCGGTTGCCTCTCATCCGGTGGTTCGAGGACGAGTCGTTTCTCTGCTTTCTTTACTAATGCTCGCGACAGAGTTTGCTACTCTAGTGAGAAACGGACAATGGAGTTTGCTTTGGCGGGTTCAATGAATCGGTTGAACTATGCTGCTCCAGAGTGGAGGAGAAACGGACCGATTTGGTACCCCGGTGACGCGTGGGGGGGGGGGGGGGGGGCTGTTGAGTGATCTTGCGAGGTACAGTAGAACGATGGATATTCTGGAGTACGGTGATGCAGCGGTCATGCAGAATCAAAGTTTCCTATTGAGAATGTAGAACATCAGTGTATTAGGCAGCTGATGAGAAATTCTTGAAGCAGACCCCACTCTACTCGAATAACCAGAGTTCTACTGTACCCAAAAGCCACTATATTTAAGAGTCATCATCGTTCTGTCTATCATTCATACAGTCCACTGATATCACCTTCACTATACTTATTAGCTTTATCTTAAAACGACGAGCTATTATATTCGTACACGTTTGTAACTCTTGTAACAGTGACGCAAATGAAACAACTTTCAAAGCCAAACATCCCTCTTTCGTAATCGTTCCTATCTCGCTTCCACTCTTCGCCTATCGCCGAAAACCTGTACAATTGCGGCGGATCGGATAGAGCGGATAGATCCTTAAGAGAAAAATACAGAAACGATTTGAAAAAGCTTCGAAAGCGCGATCGTTCGTTCGCGCGCTGATCGTCGCGAGAATCCTCGAGACTCGAGCCTCTTCTCCATCTTTCGCGCGGTGAAAAAGGAGAATCGAGGGAGGTCTTCCCTCAATCTCAGGTTCTTCTTCAAGGATATCAAGAACTCTTGCTCGGTCGACGATCCTTCCTCAAGGCCGTGAATGGTCCATCGACGCCAACCACCGAGAAATAGAGACATTTCGCGGCCGCTATCTGTACACCATGATCGATCGCGCCTCGATAATTAATTCCGACCTGGAACACCTTCGTCGGCTGGTTCCAGGATCGCGCGGCGGAGATAGGCGCCCGTGTACGCCAAGTGATATACGCGGCATGGGGAGGGAAACACGGATCGACCTGGCGTGATCAACGTCCATAAATCCAGCTGCTTCGAGATGGACCCGTGAGAAGATCCAGTCGATCGGTCTGGATCATCGTCCGTACGGGAACGTGATCTCGTGACCGGTTCGATCGCCAGCCATCGGGATAAATACGAGGGAAATTAGCGCGACGAGCACAAAATGCTGGTCTCGAGGAACGGAGCCATTGGAAATCGTGTTCTTCAAATTGCTCTTAAGTAGACCACGTTTTAGAAGTCTCATCGAGTGGAAGGAATCAAATGACAAGAATTTGTTCGAGGTAAGTGGCCCTGTAAGATTTCTGCTTATGGATCGCCATCCTTAAGCTTCTTTCGTTCCTCAAAGAAATGTGTAGGTAAACGCAGTAACCGATAGAGTGACCAAGTAACGGAGTTGCGAAGAAGACGGAGGAAATTAGTTTATGAATAAATATGGAAGGGATCGAAGAACCGATCGGCGAATCTAATTGGCTTAATGGAGCCCCCCTCCCCTATTGTTCTGCCAGGCGGTAATTTCAGCAGTTTCAGACGAGAAACAACCGTTTCCTTCTGCGAGTGCTTCCGAGGCGTTACAAAGCAAACTGTCGAACTAAAAGCTTCTAATCGATGTGCACGCCTTGTACCAAGAACTGAGCCACGACCTGCTGACTAATTAGGGTGGCTCGTTACAGACAACAGTTCCTTAATTGGTCGATTCTTGCGGGACAACGATCGAGTTAACGGTATCTTGTTCATTTAAATGCCGCGGTTCATTGCCTCCGATCAATCCTATTACCTCGATCAGCACGGAGATCTATCGCGACGAAGGAAACCGATGATGCGAAGCAGAGGCACTAGAAGCCCCGTAAATTGATAACCATGATAGAAGGATAGAGATGACCGACGAAATACGAAACTAATTGCTAAAGTGGCGAGGGGGCGTGGTATTGATTTAGCAATTCAGACGGAGAAGAATGTTACTTTGTGAGTAGAGAGATTTCTCTGCAGCCTCGATTATCCATTTGTTCTGCTCTCGAGCGCACCGCACGTGTATCCTTTACTCTTTCTTTCTTTTTGATTCAAAACGAGCGATCAGTTATTTCATTTTTTTCAAAACCAGATCGTCCAAAGTAGACAGGGAGATATCATTCGGTTGGGGGTTAAGATGAATTGAGCGAATCTTTGGTTCGAAAGGAAGAAGAACAAGAATACATCTGATTATAATCTGTGTTTAATCGAGGTACAATTTTGTAACCTGCCTTTACTTGCGTTTGCCTGCGTTCAGTCTCACTTATCAGCGTTAAGGGAGGATGTATACCTGTTTGAACCCTCGGAAAATGTGTGTACATTTTGTGGATTTTTTTACTAGTCAAACGGCTTGATGAAGATTTCCCGTTTTTTTTACTACGTTTACATACTATTATGAACTACTTATAAAAAAAATTTCAGTTAAAAACTATTGTTTTTCGGAAGTTATGGATTCATATCCAAAAATCTCTCAAGTCGTTCATAATACTATGTAAAGATAGAAAAAAAAAGGAAATCTGCATCAAGCCGTCGACTTGTAAAAAAAATCGACAAAGTGTACACATTTTCCGATGGTTCAAACGGATATACCCCCTTAACCAATGTTATTCCCCATTTATCTGAGTCAACCTGCGTTATTCCACCGTAACCTGTGATAACTTGTGTCATATATCTGATGCCTATATTAAACATCGCCTCCCCGCGTCGTTAACTGCCACTAACCGTTAGTTACTACGACAGTGTCCGCATAAGTCAGCCGCAAATTGAATTTTACTACCTGTGCGTGTCTTTCAATTAAATGTGCACAACGATTAAGTACTTCATTAATGAATTCGATTAAAATAGCACGATATAATATTCAACTTAGTTCCGTGCATATCGCAACGCGAGACATTGTCATATCGGAGAAAGGGAGAGCAATAAATGTGGGTTGCGGTTTTATACGAATTGTAGCCACAGGAAAACCTGCTTGTTTAATTATAGATATTGTTGGGATATCGCGAAATGCCTGAAGGCGCTTTTGCACGATAAATTATGCAATCGTTTAACTTTTATTTTACCCCGCTGCCTCTGTTACGCCGTTACGCTATTGAAACTAATTAATTAGCGCTTTAAGTTTCCAGTTACGTAATTAAATAGCTTTCCGGAAGTCGTTCCGCGTTACTCATGCCTCGTCCGCCGTGCTTCTCAGCATCTACTACAATTTAAATGAGACTCCTGAATATTCTACCAATTGCTGAAAATTCTCAATCTCAAATTCGCGATCTACACGGAAAATCATTTGTTCGATCGATTCGAGATATGTACCTACGTAACTCCATTCTCTTCCGGAATATTGACAAGGAAACCTATCCATCGTGTTCTTCACCATCGAAAGCTCGAAACGTAAGTCTCAACGAAAATCCTTGCACTGGATTTTACCTCTCAGTGATCAATTTAAGAAATACCCAGGGCCGAAGGCACTTAAAAGATTCTGAGGCTCCCTTATACACGGTGATCACTTCAAAGCAATGTACGATTTCTTAGGCAGTTCCGATAATTTGACTAGAATGTGTTTCTAACAAAAGTTACATTTTAAAATTCAGAAAATTTCTATCGCGCCCCCCTTTCTCCCGATGCCCTAAGCAGGTGTTTACTTTGTTTAATCCAGCACTGGATGTACCCCAGAGAAAAGCACCAGTTGGTGGAACAGGTCGATAAATCCCGATCGAAACGGGAGGTTCTCAAAGAGACAAGGAGGTATCGTCATACAGAGTCCCAAGAGGCAAGAACGTCAACTATCTCCACTCACCAAATTATCTGGATGAAGATGATGGTGGCCGTAGTCTCTGGGATTGCCACGAGAACCGCCTGGGGAGCTGTGCCTACGTCCACGGCCGTTCTCCAGGTCGTCCTCGTAGTCCTGCAAAAGAAACCGATAAAAACACACTTTTATCGCGTTCGCCGGCCGAGTAGGATGTTTCGTGGGGAAGGGTGAACGAACGCTTCGCCTAAGAACCGTCGAACTTGGAGGGCACCGAGGTCGGAAAGGTTTTTCCCCCGAACGACTTTCTGTACCTGGTTGTCACACTCGTCGTCGTTGGAGAGGGCGAGGTCGGAGGTCGTCACTTGATGCTGTTGTGCCCTCCTGCAGCCCGCTCTGGAATTGCCAAAATTGCGATTTGAGACCACCCACCCCTGAGCCTCGCCCAGATTAACCCTTTCCTCTAGATCTAACCACGTGCAAGATCCCCTCGCCATTCTGTCTCGTGCGAAATCCCGTTTCGAGCGTGGTTCTTCGTCGATTTCCTTCGCCACGAGAGTGGTTCGTTGGGAGAACGCTTCGGACTGCATATCGATTACTATTTAATGCAAACAGACTGATTTCTCGGCATTGAGCACGTCGCGGGCGGAATTGTGCGTGGTCTGTAGCTTCGAGTAGTTTACGAGGGGAGGCAAAGAGAGTTGCTGGTTAATGAACTGGGGATTCTGTCAATTTAATCCTGCTTCGGTAGCGGGGAAACTCGAAGATCGACGAATTGAGGATGGTAGATGGAAGTGGAAATTGGTTGCTGCGAATGAAAGAGATGAAGCTCCTTCGTTTTCTGGATGCTGCGAGGATCGTGTCGACGAAGGGAATCCTATCTTACCCAGTGAAGTTGTAAAAGAGTATCGAACACATACGAGGCACGAGGCACAGTGAACGGAGAGTGTTGCAGTTGTTTCTGCATATGTTTGGCATCGATTATTTAATGAGCACCGCATACGTCAGCCATCGATAAGCGGGCACCGTTGCAGATGTTCATAAGTCGTGCAAGCCAAATCTATTTCCGTTCACTGGTTCGTCCTTCGTCGAAGTTTAAGAGTCACAGGTGCTCATCGATCGGCCGATATCGCGCGATCACACGGTCAGGAGTGAGCAAGACACGATTCGCGACTCATCAGTGTCCACCAAACCTGCACTCTGACTTTTCAAAATTGCTGGTCGATTCTCCAGACCGTAGGCGAAACTCGACGAAAGTTTACTCCCTGATATCGCCCAGAACGTCCGCTCCAATCGATTGTTCTCAGTGTTCACCTGTCGGGTAGTGATGTTCGATCGAAACGCTTCGATTCCCTGAATCGTAGAAGGTCTCCCTTCGATTATAACGACACTGACTCGTTCCTCTATGGAAATCTACCTGAAGCGACTATCAACGCGCACAGCAGCATTTTTCGACGAACGTTTCCTTCGTAGAACGATCACGGCACTAACTCTCCCGAAGGCTCATTTGTTTCAGTCCGTTGCCCGGGATACGACCTAGCGTTAGAGCCTGGGTCGACTAAATTTTCAAGGGCCATTCGTGCTCCCTATACGTGCAAGTTTTGCCGCATAAACTCAGCGCAGACTGCGGTAGGAAGATTTTCAGAGCCACCCTTCATCGCACACCTCACAATTCCAGACCTTTGACACTTTAATTCCTTCGTTTCGCTCTCCAACACCTAACGCCGTGTTTTCCGGTGCAAAGGATGATCGATCACTGGACCAGTGGGATTTACGATGCGACACGAGTTGAACAATGAGGAAGGGCGAGTGGAACAATGTAAACGATCAGATATCTAAGTCCGAATCCTGTCAAGCGTTCCATAGAAACGGCGCTATTCGTATTCTGCCTAATCCCAACGCCCGATAATCGGATACCGTCGAAAAACCAATATCGCCCGTCGAAATATGCAAATTCCATTTTCCCGGTGTTTTCGATCCACGTTGGCGGCACGTCGGGGCGCACTATATTGCCCTTCCATCAGAAGATATCGATTCGACGGAATTTACTTACAGCCAATTCCATGGAGCGACACGTGCACACACACAGATAGAGCCACGGGTCTGTCCGTCACTCTTCCACCGATGTCTGAGCAAGATGTCTGTGGGAAGAATCGACAAGAGGCATGATGATTTTTTGCGTCCCTGCACCGACAACCGAGGTGAACAGAAGTTTAACTTTTTTTTCGAGGATGAACCGTTTCGCAGATACAATATCCTCGGAGCTATCGGAGGCGTAGCTTCCGTTGGGAACGAATTGACGTCAATGTTCCTAAATCTTCAGATATTTGGAAGGGAGGATGTGTTATTCTTTAACTAAGAATAGCATTCTCTGTTTCAATACAATTCTAGAGTACCGGTAATTATTTCTTTCCCATAAAAAAACATCAATTTCTCTACCATTTACAAGCTCTACTCCAATCAGCCTCTGCTTCGAGAAACCTCGACGCACCCCCGCGACAAGAAAGAAAGCCTGTCGCGCATCCCGTAAATTGATCGAGTGATTCATACAGAACTGACCACCGACACATCCCTCGCCCACTCACATCCAACACGAGCCGACATCCGCCCACGCGGGTACACAAAGAACAGACATGTTCGCGCGCATAGGTCGCTATTCACCTCTCTCCCCCCCCTGCTGTATTCTACGCGTATCTGTCGGCTTATCCGTGCACGTACCTGCTACCAGATCGGGGCTGTCGAAGGGGTGGGCGGCTGTGAGTGCGGGATAGATACTAAAGTCAGATCGAGCCTGGTAGGAAATGAAATATCGATGTAGCACGTATATCCGACACAGAAACGCCATTACGGCGGTCCCTGCTCCCCCTCCCAATCGCGTGTCCCTCCTTTTTCACCTCCCCTCTGGAGAGTTGAATTCGCTGATCAATTAAGGATTCCCTGAAGCACACTGCGGAAGTTGAGGAATTCGGCTCCGAATCGTAGGAAATGGATTATGAGAGATGGGGGAGCCTGGGGGTTGTCTTCCATTATAGGATGAATCGATGTTTCGGTTGTAAGGTTGTTTAGCTCATCTTCCACCCAGCATGTTCCTCAATATTGTTGAGAACAACGCGGTTTTGTACAACCCCTGTTTCGTGTAATTGGTTATTGGTAAAACGACAATGCACGTGAGCTTTTATTTAATTAATTGGTCGCTGAGGCCATGTCGTTAATCATTCCTGTGCAATCCATTATTCTTCTTGGCTACCTGTTTCTATGATGCTTAAAGGACGTAGACGTGTCCTCCGCAAGCTTGCAACACTTTTTATGAAATTAACTGGTAATGTGGACGAGGACGGGGCAAACGGTGCCTCGTACTCGAGAAATCAGTCTGATTCGTTACAGCAAACAAAACGGTTTGCCTTCCTGCGCTTCTCATCGAAGGACCCGGCAGAATTGAGTTACCCCATGTATGTCTAGAAACTTGTCGCCCGCAGTGGAAGACAGACTTCAGACTTCAGCTCGGCTCGAACCCGTCACGCGAGTTAATCGAATATCGGCTTCCGCGCTACAAATTGCAATTAACCGAAAGCAGAGAAAGCTTCTCAGATTTGTACCACGAACTACATACTAATCGTGTACTAAGCACAGGATACTAATTCTTCGAAACTATCGAATATATGTACACAGAAGCCCAAGCTGCCTGCTACCTTGGAATTATTGAAAAAGTAGTTTCCCCCGCGTTATGTAACAGAAACATCTCGACGGTACAGTGTCGTTATCGCCCAGAGTTTGGCAGATAGAAAGAAAGGAATTTTGCATCTTCGCGTTTAGGAGACTCAAAGAAAGCAAGGGAAGCTTGATGGGTGGCGCGTATAAATGACAGAAGGTGCAGTTTCGAAATCTTCTCGACCTGGTCCTGGGCATGTCGGCCCCCAGACCGCTGTCCTCGCTGGGGGATCTATATTCCTGGTTATCCCTCGGCAGGAGAGGTCCTGTCACTCCGAGAGGGTCTCCCTCGACGTCCACCAGTCGTCCCGGACGGCAACAACCACCGCCACCCCTCTGCGAGAAATCACCAAAGCCCGTCATGCCGTTTGCCTGCCATTCCCACTTTCCCACCCGGTTTCGATGGCCAACGAGCACGTCGTGTTCTTTCTTTTCCCTCTTCCCCGTTTATCAACCGTTCTAAATTACTTTACACTGTCCTTCTTGGACACAGCCGCACGCTTGCTGAATATTTAAGTGGAAAATCCGGGTCTCAGGGATCGTATCGTGAATTCCGTCGCGTGTTATACAATAGTAAAGTAAAATTACGATGACTTGTTCGGATAAGACATTTTGAGATGACATAAAATATCAGCAAAGTCTGAACTCAAGGAACTCAAAGTCTGACAGAAGCGAGAATGTATAATTGAAATTATTGAAAGTATCGAATTTCAAAGATAAATCAGTAAATCAATTCGTCCTCCAGAATTTTTCAAACTCCCCTATTTTAGGAACTACCGATCGTGAACAGTTAGAACCCTGCCAATTTGTCCCTCCCCCGTTCATCATAGTCAAAGACCCAGTTAGCCACACAAGCACCCGGTCAATATACCAATTTAGCGGCAATCTGTTATCAATCGTCGCGCGCGTGACGTTTGTCATTGCGCGGACGACGCTTGATTTACGATGACTTCCGGTGACTCTCTTCCGTTCAAAGATCACGGAACCTGCGGACCCGTTCCGCCATAGCAGGACCGTGAACCGTGAAAGCGTGGGCAGACATCATTAATCAAACATCGTACGATCGATTTGTCGAGCGATTCCGATGAAAACGACCCCCAATCTTCGAGTTGATTAACCCTCGCTGGACTAAGGTGATAAATGTAGATTGCCATCATCACGGAAATTGACGCGATCACATGAGCTTCCGTTTTATAAGGACATCCCTGATTAATTATTTTCGAAGATTCAGATTCAAGTCATTCGAATGTCACTGTTGACCACAGAGTTTAAATGTCTGCGCTTCTTTGGCAAATTTTGAGAATTCCATTACCTCGCTCCATCGAGCGATGTTCGTGATATCGAGGTAACGGGAGCGTCACTGTTAAAGCTGTATAATTAATACAACGTAAAATCAAAGAACAAACGAACGGAAATCGTTCGAGATCTGAACACTGGCGCTCGTTTGAGACTCGTTGGCTACGAAACCGGCCGATCAGCGAGCTTGCCCGAGCTTTGGACGAGGCTGGCAAGAATCTCTCGCGGATGCTCTGTAGCTTTCCCGAGCACAGTGCGGGAATCGACTAACGGAGCACCGTGTGACAAGAACTGAGGAAGCTTTTTGGAAACTTTCCAGCCGCGAGATGCGATTAGGCCGATTTTTGGTGAACTACTCTTAGCGTCTTGCGATCGAGTGCGTGATCGAGCTCGTATTGAGACAGTCAGAGGGCTTTAAGGCACTTTGGGCGAAGGATGCCAAGTGAATAGGAAGCTTTCCCTTGGGAACAGTCGGTTGATCGTGTGAATGCTGGAACGGTGTTGCAGTATGGCACAGTAATAAGTTCAACGAACTAGAATCGCATGAATTTTTCTACAAGATTTTTGTAATTAGTATTCTGATCACGCAGACGATCGATGTAAGACAGAACGAAACAGAAATTCAGCAAAGCTCAGGCGAACTCGTCCGAAAAATATCGCACTTTGTACTGTCTCCCTCGATGTAGTTATAGCGTGAGAAAGAAAACCAGAGGCAGGCCGTTCAGACGGCGGCATTCTACGCACCCTAGTTTTGCAAGCATCTAACCTATCGCATCCAGAGACACAAGTGAATGCTGAAATATCCGAAGCCGTTCCCTTCGATAGCACGAAATTCCAGGCTTCGAATATTCGCGTGCTCAAGCACTACGCAAGACCATTCGATCGAGTTTCTACTCGACAGGCACAGAGCTTAGACCGGAGACAATGCAACAGTAGCTGACAGAAAGCACGCTAGCCAGTTGATTAAGCCAAGCGAAATCATAAGCAGAGCAAGATAGAGCACAATAAGAGAAACAGAGAGAGAAACAGAAAGAGAGAGAGAGAGAGAGAGAGAGAGAGAGAGAGAGAAAGTGAAAGCAGTTAAAAGTAGAAGAAGCAGAAGAAGCGATAGAAGACAGACAGCGATGAAGACGCGACTACTTTGAAGCAGAAAAGAAAGAAGAAGATGGGGTTGCAGGAAGATTTCCGAGTCATGCTTCATAGGTGACCGCGATAGCCGAGAGCAATTAAGCAAAAACAAAAGTTCATCTCTCGGACCGACGTTTCCCCTTAATCGTCGCGAGACGTGTCTGGTAAATCGAAGATTCCCTTGGAGATTATCCAGCAATTTCCTCCTCTTCCCCTGGTCCTCTCGATCTCTTCGTTCCGTCGACGTTACACATCCGTTACCACCTCGCACCTCTCCAACCGACGATCACATTCCTTTTCCATCTCTCCGTCTCATCGTCCTTCTCATTCTTTCCTCCCCAACTTTTTCCACGGCGTTCATTTCGAACCCCTTCCCCCCCCCCCCACCCTCCCTCTCGAAACGATCGACGCTTTCCAACGGTTCGTTTCTGGACAGTTATCGTGGGAATCTTTGCGCTCTAATTGGATACATTCAGTGAGGGGGCACGAGCATACCAGATTGTCCTTTACTCGCGAGAAACCTGACCGAGCGTCTTTCCCTGGACAGGTTTCCACGGGGAGAGATCACCGGGGCACAGGTTGCTCGCGGATCTCGGCGACAGAAAGGTAAAGACGAGAGAAAACAGTTACGGATCGCTAACAGTTACAGTGGACAACGCAGAGAACAGAGAGTGAGAGACAGACAGATAAAACATAGTTTTCTATAGACGCCCCGAGGGACGGAGAGATAAATAGAGAGAAAATACCGTGTGTCAGGTGAGAGTCGTGTGTCTGTCTGTGTGTGTGTGTGTGTGTGTGTGTGTGACAGAGTGTCGCGAATGTGTACACGTGTGTTGGGGTGTAGCAGCATTGTTCACTCACCGGAAGATCGTGGAGGGATGGCGTCACTATTAGATCCGAGTGGGCACGGTCGCCTTTTCTCTGCAAAGCGATAGAAAAATTATTTCACTATGGGACAGGAGGTGTCTTCTGGACTTCGCTTCTGTCTTCTACTATTCTACTCTACTGCCATTCCTTTCCGTTGAAGATTCTGACACCCGGCGGGGAATAATATGCTTTCGTATGGATGATGGAAATTTTAAAGTGAATACTCGATATTTGATAAGCGAAATTATGTGGTCTGTTAAGATACTATTAATTACCATTCCCCCGTGTATATAACGACGATACTGTTATCCCATAATACGTACCCTTGCCATAGATACGCGAGGCCTATACACCAGGTCGTCGAAGGCAGCCCTGTCCTTGCTGTCGACGAGTTCTCTGAGCTCGGTGAGCAGAGTCAATTTCTCGTGGGTGTTGAGCAGGTCGCCCAAGCTGACCACCAAGTCCTCGATTGTCAATCTCCGTGTCCTGTAGTCGGCAAGAAGCTGAGATAGGGCCGCCCTTTCGCTCCTGGCGAGAACCACCCTCGCTTTTTCCTCCACCATAGCAGCTGTGGCGGCGGAAACCGTGTGCACGCCGCCCCGGTGCCTCCAATCGCTGGCGATTCTAAACACGGAATCGACAGAAATCCTCTCAATTAGGAAAAGGAAGAAGAAATGTGACACCACGAATCCAACCGACGTGATTAAACTTAACGCTGACTTTCTAATTTCACTGTTTCTCGTGTGATTATTGAAATGATGGATTACAATTTTGGAAGAAGGGATGGTTCTTACGTGGGGCTTGGCGGTCGATGGTTTCCAGGGCTCTCCAGAAGCAG
Source organism: Andrena flavipes (assembly GCA_963971345.1). Lineage (NCBI taxonomy): Eukaryota > Metazoa > Arthropoda > Insecta > Hymenoptera > Andrenidae > Andrena > Andrena flavipes. Next base: position 39,948,442 of record OZ020481.1, read on the forward strand.
CGGATCGTGGTCAGGGTACCTAGAAGTTGGCATGACGATAGGCTGGCTGGTGGTACAGGAGTGTGGCACTTTCCCCACGTCGCGAATCAGAAGGGTCATCCTCTTGTTCGTCTTCAGGATCTGCACCGCCTCGTCGTGAGTTGCCTCCTCGAAGCTCTGGTTATTCACCTCGATGATCTGATCGCCTACCTGAGCACAGAAAGTGGGACGAATACAGTTGACAAGTGGATCTTGTAAGTTCTCAGATTCCGACCACGATGAATTCTCAGAGAGTATGTTTCACTTTAAATTCGCCTCAAGTTCAACTTCAGAACCTCCTATTTCCCGATTTTCTCGTGAACGAAGTGAATGGCATTTATCGTTCGTCGATTCTTACCAATAATCCAGCTCGATCCGCCACACTGTCTTTGTCGACCCCAGTCACATAGATCCCAAGGCCGTACTCGAGGCCACCCCTAATCATCAAGCCGAGGGATTGGCCGGGTTCGATGCAGAGCTCGACCTTCCTCGTCCTGGGGCAGTACCTGGAGTCTCTAGATGGGTATACGGGCGGTGGCGATGCCGGACGACCTTGGCGGTCCATCCAGCTGCAGGATTGCTGGCGACCGGAAGTGGACCACACAGGATGACCCACCCTGCAACGAGGGTCCAGAGCTGGTCCACGCACCGTCATGCTCAGGGTCCTACAGGACTTCAGCATCTGTGCACAGGGACGAAGTGTGTTACTGGAAATACCCAGAGTCCTACAAGACTTGGACATTTGTAAATAGGACAGAAAATTATTAGAACTTGAAGAAGTGGTATTGAACTATTTAAATTTAAAAAAAAAAGGCAAGAAATTAGTCTGCTGAGTAATCCACCATTTATAAGTCTACCAAGTTCTTGAAGAATTAACGCTCGTACAGTAGTTCTTTACACATCGCAGGAAATATTCCTCAAACAGGAGACGAAGTTCCATTTCGCGGTTAAATAGGAACGTATTACGGTGTTTGGAAGGCGTCGCTGCATTTTTCGAGCGAACAAACGTGCCAGGGAAATAAGGCTGTCACTCTGAATATTATTCACCGCGCAGAGCGGCTCTCTTATGCAAAAGAATTCGTGATACGTATCAACGAGGAGAGGATTCCTCGTTGTCGACCTCAGAATAGATCGCTTATACATGTCTTGCCTCAGCAAACTGAAAGAAATCATTGTCCGTGAAGGGTTTCTTCCCAGGCAGCCTTGGCAAGCGAAACGACGGACAATCGGCGCGTGTGAGGTCAACGAGGAACCTATGCTGTTCCTCGAGGATGAAAGCTATGACACTGGTGAATAATCCTCCGCGAAGTTTCAAAGACCGCGAGTCCTTTGGCTCGTTACCCCACCCGAAGAGTCTACTTATTCTTACATAGACGCTCGTAACAGGATTAACAGGATACCTCGATGAAAATCATCGCTTGCAAAGGACGAGACAGCTTTTCGCATCGAGAGAAATCTCAACGAACTCCCACTCTTTACAGCATCCGCGTGAAAATGATTAAAGAGCTTCAAAAGAAGAATTCCTCAGAGATTTCGCAAATAACTCCGAGCCTTTGGAAAATGGTACACGCCAGTGGGAGGTGAAGGCGTAGGGACGAAACACCTGTTTCACTGAAGAAGGGCGATCGTCCGACAAGGATTGGCAGTTGTAACCGAAGTCGGGCGAAATTTGGCACGTGTAAGGTCAACAAGGAGCAGACAGTGCGTTTTGCGGTGACGCCACTCGGTAGCTAGGATATCGATCTCCCGGCGCTCCATGACGTCACATCCTGCCTATCCTTGACCCAGGCCCGGCCCACGTCCTTAGGATTCCGTGTCTCTGGCCCCGCAAGGATGCAATTTCGTCGTGTCTAAGCGAGCTATGCGCCCTGGCGTCACTGTTCCACGTCTCGAGCCTTCAGGAATGAGCTAAGAAATACTTTCTGCACGAATGCCCACAAATTACCGCCCCGCGATCTCTAGGAATTAAGCTGCAATTTCCATAAGAAAGGAAACAGCGGTCCAGTTCTCAGGTGTAACTTCCGGGCAAGGCTGAAAGGATTATGAGGGAACAAGGAGTGTCGACAGACGAGACAATTATAAGCAGTCGGAGGGATGAAGCGTTTCAGCTGGTATTTTCGTCGACGGCCAGCAATGTAATCCGTGACGGATTTCAGTAAAAGAGCATATACAAACGATCGTTTACCTGCAAAAGCGATGGGGACCCGTTTCCCAGGGTATTATCCTTTTACCCTCGCGAAGGAGGACGTTATTATCGCGGCCATTTCCACGCGAAACGGCATAATGGTCGTCGCTTGGACGGTACAAATGCAAAACGGAACCCGCGTTTCGCGTGCTTTCCAACGATTAAAAAGCCTCGCGGATTCTTATCGTTAATAATCCCGGCGGAAGTTTGTTCGGTATCGTGTGTTTTCCAGCCAATTATGTTTCTGTGAAGCGCGCTCTTCCGACCTGTTTCAAAATCCTTTTCCTCTTCTCGTTCCCTGGGAATCTTGCATATTTGATTGGTAGAAAGCTGGCCATTTTCTACCACTCTACCGATCTACCAATTGTTTGTTTACCAGTGCGAGTAATTATGGGGAAAGAAAATCATAATCACAATTTAATTCGCCGATTGCGAAGCAAGATAGCACGACTGCGAAACGAAGAACAGACTTCACTGTCGTTAATAATACATATCGCAGAAGGATCAATTATTTATTATCGAGGAAAACGATTCCTCCCTACCCTCCGACTATGTATCAGAGTTTATTTCCGCTGTATCGTACACGACTTCGCGTGGCTCGCGATTTTTCAGCGGACTATTTGGGTGCAGGTCGATCGGCCCGACGAGAGACGACACCATCGTGAACTCTTGACACGGTTCGCCTCGTCCGTTTCGTCTGCCAGCCTTCGAACCAGCTTATCGGAATTACGCGTCACGGTTTAATCTGTCCTTTGCCTGGTCTGTCGGAAACTTTTCGATGATGAACCGATAGAGAACTTCCCAGCTATTGCATCGATGACTCCTCGTCTGCTTCTCTGTTCACGGCACGACGAGCAATCAGCTCCTATTCTTTTTATACAACGTGTTTCCTATATACATTCAATCGCAACGATGCGCAATAAAATACGACACTCTGGGTCAGGAGCGCGTGGCAGCTGACAAGGGTGCAATTTCTGCGCCCCCGAAAATCGCTCGTGCAAATTGCAGTCCCGACGAGGACATTCAGAGGCCTCCGCGGAAGTTTATAGGCCACCATTTCGTGTCCGTCGTCTATCTTCCAGGCGGGCCAATTAAATAAATAATTCATGAGGTCGAAGGGCGCGCGAAGCCGCGAGAGCCAAGTCGGCCGAAACTCGTTATCGTGTCCTGGCCAGGACTGTTTCCGTTCGACCACGTCACACATCTCTGGGGAAGGACCTTCCTCCTATATGCACGTGTTATTGGACCTCCCGAGGACACCCACCCCCGATTCCGCGCGATTTCGGACCTCTCTGCGAACCAGCCATCCCCTCCACGGTATCGCACAGTAAACTGGCGCCAATCGGTCTGCTCACTTTCCTCATTTTCCACGATATTTCTTGATCAACCGTGTCTGTCGAGATAATGGTCCCTAGGTGGCGTTCTGCGAGGGTAGATTTCTGATAGACGAGCCGGGGGGTATGTATCTCTGTCAGAGTAATTGATCATAGGATTGGTGGGGAGTTGGTCCTGTATCTTTGATTTCCTGCTCGATATTGGTTTTCATTACGGAAGTAGAAACTAAGTATACTATTTTCATCTGTAGCAGGGTGTACTCGTTGCATAATTGGTAGAGCAGAGTCAGTTTGGGAATGATGCAGAATGGAAAATGAATACGTTATGTTGGCCTGAATAATAAATTAATATCAACGTCAGAATGTATTTGAAACTCAAGGGATCTTCCAAATCCATGATCCACAAGTTTGACTACGTCTTACTTTACTAGTGTGCGCAGAGATCTTCTCAGGAGGCTGACGAGTTATACGTAGCTCGACGATACTGTTACCTCAAATTGCCCAGAAGATTCAACAAACGCGAATATTCTGCCGCGTAAGGAGGAAGCCGAGGGATGGTCGGCCATAAATTCCCTCCCTTTATCCCTATTGCAGGGAATACTTGACCTAGAAAAGTCGTCCGAAGATCCGCGAATGTGATCGAACTATTATCCTCCGACACGAGCTAAATACCGATTGTCATGGGAATGCGCATTGCGATCTCGCGATTCTACTTCATAGGGTAATCGCAACATCTCGAGCCCCTGGTGAATTATGCGAGCCGGGGAGCATATGCGAAAAACTTCCACGCCAACGACGGAATGTACCTATCGCTCCGTTTCCCTGTCTTCGCTGTTTAAGGGATACTTAACCCAGAAACACGACACGAAATCAAGTGAACGGTCTATAAATATGGGAATCCTTCACGGAGTCTGTCTACGATCGAATTCCACGGAATTACAATATATCGGGATTGTATTATTATTGACGTTTTAAATATTCGTGGAACATTTTCCGCAGCGTGAATATTGAAAATCCACGGAGATTGTCATGAAAAATTCGTATTCAGCCTATGAAGAGTTACAAATTGAGTGCGTGGCGCTTTGAAAAATGCAAAACGCTCGATTCTGAGGGTTTAAAATGCGAGGGCCGTTCGCCGAAATTTCAGAGATATTTTCCCCTCATTTCATTTATATATTCATGCAGCAGAATTGCAGTCATACAAATGTGATGGAATAGAATTCTCTTGATCCGCGTGCCTCAACGAAGCGACAAAGTAACACTTTCCGATTCCCAAAGGCGCGGGTAACGCGGTTCCATTGGAATCGCGGGCTTACGAGCTTCCGCGGGGAGAAGCAACGAAACGTGGAAAAAATAAATTCTATCTCGGTTACGGTGCTTCTATTTTCGCGAGCAAAAAGAGGTGTATCTCAAAATCGCAACAATAATACGACGATGCTCCTCGATTGTCCGCTTACTTTCTCGTGAAACTTTCAGACCACTCTTGAAACCCTACCATTTCATCTCTGTGTATCCTGAAAATCAGTAGACCCAAAGTACAACTACTCGTCTCTGAAACATCCTTGAACATAAGTGAAAGAAAAACATAAGGCGTCCCGAGGAACCGCGAGTGTCCAATGGATATTATTTCGAGCCACCTAAAAAAACCAACCTGCCCCAAAAAGAGCAATATTAGGGAACACGTTCGAGCACGGAAGCAGAGGATCTGGAAAGGAGTCGGCCGCTTCCGGAAATAGAAAAGGACGGGGCTCGATACAGCGTGGGCAAACAGTCTTTTCGCCGTAGCGGCGCGAGGAGGGAAAGCAATTTCAGATCGATCTATCGTTGCCCCTGTGTGCGCCCGTGTGCCATCCCCCTTGTATAAACGCGACGCTCGGCCGCGCGAGTGTTGGTAAGACGCCTTTGCCTACCCGCGATTCGGGCAATGACGGGATTCTAAAGCAGCTTCCGCGGTGGCTTCGTGCATTATGTAGGGAAAATAAATGACGGGGGACTCGCCGGGGGACGCCGGGACGGCTGGCGCCGCGACGACGCGGGGCAGGCGGAGGAGGCGAACCAGAGACGCCGGACGAGGAAAAAATGGGATCGTGGGATGAAGGCTAATGGCGACTTTGTTTGTCCGCGCGTGTGCTCAGGAAGCGTGCAAGGCTCGCTCCTGTCCTCCCCCTTTGTCCTTTCATTCCTTTTTCTCTAGTGGGTGTGTAAAGTTTTTTTTTAGGGGAAAACTCGGGGAACTGGGATTCATTGTTGAATCGACGTACTCGTTTGGTGACCGTGGAGAACGTGTGTGTGTGAGAGAGAAAAGAGTGGATCATTGTAGAAGGTTTTGTCGAAAATGAAGAATACCTATTCCCCAGGCTTATAGATTCCTCGAACCTGATGTAGAATTATCACGAGTTTCCATTCTCGACAATCCGAAAATTCATTTCATAGAAAGGGATGTTTAGTGCAGTTAATTGGATAGAAGTAACTTACACCGAATCCGGAAACAATTTGCATACCTGGCTGGGTGGCGAGTGTACTACTGTCTGATCTCTGACAGGTTTTTCTACTGATTTCAGAATGCAGGCGCTGTTGGGATTATAAGCTCAAACTTTAATGTGAATACGTTTGTACCCATGTATTTTCCCATTATTATTTTACTGAAAATGCGAGAGAGATATTATTATTTATCTCTGGAACGTTATTAGTAGAAAATTGCAAACAGATGCACACAGGCTCCTTCCACTGCAACAATAGTCGTATACAACGAATATTACGTTCCGGATGTACTTGAAACTTTCCTGCCCTCTAAAATTAACGCTGCCCTAATGAATTCAGGAGAAAAACGCCCCATAAATCCGACAAACTTTTGCGCGCGAACCCTGGCCGGCGCTCGGGAGCGCAGGTTTCTGGCTGTGCGCGTCTCCGCACACTACTAGCTACCACGTCTACGAGCCATTACGAAATAACGAGCTGCCGCCACCGTTACGCTTTACGACAGCCGTGCAATTTAATCCGGTTGGATCGTTCAAACGTTTACGCTGGATCGATGTCAGACAAGGCGTAGACTCCAGCAGGATGCTAGTCTCCTGGAAACAATGACTAGAATAGCAAAGCGCCTTCGATGTGACATCGATACCCGTGACCTACAGTTAAATGCAGACCTTTTTGCAGAATACCAGCAAACCAGCTTGGAGTCCGTAATTTCGCGGTTAAATGAAATCGATTCTGTCGCGACTACTGCGCTGAATACCATCAGACAGGGTGGTCTGGGATGAATTTCGATGTTCGTTATAACTTCGTCTCTCTCTACTTGCAGAGAAGCTTCTCAAGAAAGGTGAGGAGAATTTGAATAGCAGAAGCAACGAGTTCGCGCGGAAATTGCAGCTCAATGGGAGAGGCTTGAATCAACAAAACTTCGTTTTGATTACGGTAACGAGTAGGTGACACTGTTCCCCGCGAGCGCAGCGAGCACGCCGGAAACTTAATCCGTGGATGGTCCAACTGGGTCAACCATTTGACCTGTCGCGATCGTTTAGCAATCGCGGCTCCTCGAATTTCCTGCAACACATGGGTCAAGGCTGTCCCATCCTTTAATTAACAAATCACTGCTGCCTGCGCATTTCTTTCCAGCTGTTCTCTTTCATCGAGACTCTTCGCTCCACCGAACTCCACGAAATCGGTCCGAGACAATATTCTTTAGCATCCATTCCCCTTCGGTCATTTCTCCACGTCACAGATCCTGTTTATCCCGCTCGACTTTGAGAAAACGCGACCTTCAGAACCGCGCAAAACCCCCAATCTGCCATCTCTCGAGATTGAATCTCCCCAAGTTTTCAGAAATACAATAAGTCTCTCGGACGAGGCTAAGCGGGGAGGGATCCTCCGAGCCAGTCCAAACGAATTCGCGCAGAGAAGTGGAAGCAATATCGGCGAAAGATACAAAACAACAACGCGGCTTGTCTAGCGGTACATCAAACTGTCGATTTCAGAAGATTCTGACGTTAGATACACTTCGCGTTACTTACCGAGTGTGCCTGTTTAACCGTTTTTCCTCGAGCTATGCAAAAATGTTCCATCACTGAATATATAAATCTCTAGTGCAGAGATTGGCGGAGTTCTGAGTGAAAGTTTTCGCGTTCCTTTCAAGCGGTGAATTCATCCCTAAAGTGGGCCTCAGCAACGAAGAAACACCCTGTACATTCGGAATTCCCAGGCAGTTTTCACCCAGCTACGCGCCTCTTCACCGACAGCCAGCCTGATACCCTGATGGCCCATTGTCGACGGGCTTTTGTCTAGAAACTCCCGAGCCACTATGAGAGTATGACGAGCCTCCGGATCCAGAGATACCCATCAGAAGCGTTTACACCAGAGATTACTCGCGGCGTGGCTCCGAGCGACGCTTCTTTCCATCTGGCCAGTCGATAATCCTCCCCCTTCTACCCACTTTTGTCTGCCCAACGCCGAGGAATTTCAGGCCTCGATGACGAGCAGAGACCTCGTCGGTATCGAGCAACCCGACCGATGGGAATACGAGGGTTCCTTCCGAGGACATCGCTGGGGAATTGCCGTGGGGACGTGAATACTGATGGTATGGTCAGGCCTTTTTGAGGAAAGGTCACTCGGTGGTCCTCGTGGAAGTGGTCTCGGGGTTGTAATGGATTTTGAGATGGATGATACCCGGGAATGTATTCTGAGAATTCCTTGAGGTATCGTCGAAAATTCTGTGTACTTATAGGGAGGTGTATTGATGCCTTGGGAATAGTTTTGAGAATAGGAAATATTTTTTAGTTGGAGTGGTGTGTGCTGGAGAGTATACGGAGTTTCAGAGGAAGTGATACTTTAAGATTTTCAGGGCTAGGCGCCTTTGCTCCCAGGAGGTGATAATATTGCTGAAACTTTTACTATAACCGCCTTAGTGCCACATTCAGTTCTCCATAATCCGAAGGAGTTGCTAAGAAGTTAAATTAAATACAGAGCGAAATGCAGTGAACTGTTTTCCTCGGCAAAGGTCAAGGAACCGTCAATGCGCTCGGCATAGATGGGGTGGATTCTCGAAGGTAAGTAAAGAAACTTAATTTCCAAAAAAAACAAAATCTTAGGCGCGGAAGTATACAGCTCGTAAACGGCAAGTGACGTAGGACCCTTCGAATAATTGAGGAGAAAGATCAAAGATAGCCACCACTCTCCTGGCGTTAATCGAAATCAACCAAGACAAAAGGTGTTTTTAAAGCTGCTAAAATCGCATTTTCTCCTTCACTGATATTTGGGGAATTCGTCTTCCCCGTTCTTCTCACGAATCTCTCACTCGAACACAGATTGCATTTGCCCGGATTATATTTATCCTCGTAAGGATGAAAATACAAGGGCAAAAATATCAGGGGAAGGGATTAAAACGAATGAGAAATCACTGGACTGTGAGGAGGAAAACACTCGAGCCGATTGTCAGATAATTCTTATCGGTGGAAAGTGGAAATGGTGCGCCCCACCCCTTATAATTTAGTTGAGAGCCTAACCAGTATCCGCAATCGATGGGGTTTCCGTTAGCTCCTAAGGTCACTCATAAATACGAGATCACTCCAATCGATTGCACGCCAATTGCCATCTGACGGGGGATAATTCGTCGACGATTTTTAAGGGGGATCAGGCACGTAGCCAGGGTAGCGTGTTTAGGGAAACGTTCCAAGTATCGAAGGAATCGATGCAACGAAGGGAGGGTGAGTTGAGACGTGATGGATGCAGTACAGATACATTCGTGTCAAGCTGTGCTACTTGTCTGCTTCTCTAATTGCTCGACACTGCAAATTTTCGCTGGGGGGAAACTTACGAAATTATCTGTTTTTGCTATTAACCTGATGGACATTTCTGAGCCGAGTCCTGTCTGAGACACGGAAAGAGGACAACTCTGGTCTCCGCCGAGTCAATAATGTCGACTTTAGAATCGCAGGAGTCAAGATCGATATTCTTGGAGCTGTGGAGGGAGGGACTCAAGGTTACAAGAGTCGATTATCTACGATCTTGGTATCACAGGGGCCTATAGCAACGACCCTGAATCAGGCGAATTGACGCTGGCCACTCCCACGGCTCGAGAATCATAGAAATCGATTTCCCTGATTCTAGGTCGCTGTTATCAGTTCCAACGAACCGCTGACATATCACTGAAATCGATCGCGGTTACTCCGGTGTCATTGCTATTTTGTCTGAGGACTCAAGGACCCCTGGGACCAACCCTAAATACTCCAGAGTCTTCACTGTCTGATGTCAGACCTCGCGTTGCTCTAATAATATAATCGAACGATTATACTATTCTTCCGTTAAACATAAATAATAAGAAAAGCTGATTTCCGGAAGGTATCCAGTGCCAAAAGCAAGGAGGGCCTCGATCCCACGCGCTATGGCCAGCGTGCTATCGACGATGCCAAGAGTACACATCGTTAGGCGAGCTTTATGACGCGTGAAATTTCTCTCGGTTTGGAAAATGAAAGTTGAAACTCACTTTGAGGGCCTCCTCGTGGGTCACCGCACGGAAGGGTGTGCCGTTCACCTCCAAGATGGTGTCTCCTGGCCTGAGTCCAGCGCGTTCGGCCACCGAACCTTCCTCCACCCTCGAAATGTAGACACCCACCCCTGAGAACAATTCACAGACTTTCCATCAGGCCGGAAGCTGCCTGGCGACTGGTCCACGACCAGTGCTGACTAAAACCTTCCACCCAGGGCGCGTCTTTTCCGAGTCTGCCTTTCATGCAGCTCCTAAACGTTCCTTCCATCTCTTTTGTCGCATTGGAAACCGCTCGGGCGCAGCTGACGGGCGGGGTCGCGTTTAAAAATGGGAGCCACAGCTTAATTGAAGTTTTTATTCCCTCTAATAACCGCGGGAGTGGTATAGCCAACTTGAGATTCACTAATCGGTGGAGTTTGGATTGAAATGCTTTCCATGGGTCAAACGGATTGTGAAAAGCTTCTCTAATTAATTATGAGTGATTTTAATGGCCGAGGCTGGAGTACCCCAGATTGGTTAAATCCGTGTAAAGCGCAGGTCTGTTTACGATACAACAGACACTGTAAAATGTAATAACGAGAGTGCTCCCATTTTTAACAACCGCCGCCGAGGAATTATCTCCGCTCAACGGAAACGCCATGGGTGGAGATGATCGTGTGTCAAAATGAACGTAACGAGAACAGAAGTAGAAGAAGGGTAGTAAATGCGGATGCATAGAAGTGAAACTGTTCTGAACAGAGATTACGATCCTGTGCCAGTGCTTGTTCGTGTTTCCCGCGCAGAGCGAGGGAGCATGCAAAAGATGTTTCTTTTCTGCGGAAACTGGGCGATAAAATCGGACGATTTGCGTCGTGCACGTGCGTGACTTCGGCGGTTTAATTGCAAAGAAGAGGGACTTTCGAACCCGAAGTTCGGGCAGGCGACTTATCCTATCTGGGGCGCCTCGATTCTCGGCTGAACCGCACCAATCGAAGGGCAGGTCTCCGCGAGGTGCGAATGCTTTACCACCGAAATGCTGTTTCCACAGAAAAAGATAATGCGCGGGTAATGTCACCGGCTACCAACTGCCGCGAATGTTTTGATGCTGTTTCACGAGCGTCCGTGGCGAGGATTCGCGTGGTATGACTCGAGCGATCATCGCCCGCGTAATTAATTTGCCGCGGACAATTTGCTCGAAAACCATCATGAATTCGCAATGAATGTCGAAGTCGGGGGACGTCCGCCTGGCCAGAAACGCGCGCGAATTATTCATTATCTCGAGTGATAAATTGCCGCGAGGAAAAGGACTCTCCTTCCATTCGCGGATTCGTCCCCCGACGTTCTATCGTGAATGAAAATAACCACCTGGATCGTATTAGTTTCACACCGACGGTCTATAGCTGCGGGACAAATATCTGAATTTCATGAACAACTTCTTCCTGACATTACGCACGCGAGATCCCAAACCCTTCGCTCCTCGCTGGGAAATAAATCGAAAATACGAGAGGGCGTTTATGGATTTCGCGCGCGAGCCATTTGCAACGGGGTAGCGAATTTATTCCCGTATTACAGGCTATCAATCTCCCGTGATCCGATTTATTCTTCTTGGCTTCCACCGGGATATTCGAATGGCAGCTAAAAGGGCAAAAAAAAACGCTCGACGTTAAACAGATCGGTAACGAATTTCCTTTCGATACGCAACAACAGCTGGTTACTCGTGGCTTCTAGCTGAGCGCGTGATTCCTACCCACGGAATTAAATGTTGCCTGTGCCGCGCGGAGAGCCCGAGCATAGAAAGTGTCGTTGATCCTGGTTAGTGTGAACTAATTAGGCCAGACGTCTAATTAGAAAAGTTTCACGTTGCGTGCACTTGAACGTGCTATAGATTATACAAATTAGCTGCTTCCCAGTCTTTTTGATCGGAGCAACGCATCTCCCATTCTGCTACTCCGCTGTCTACTCTCGGGGAGTCAAATGGTAATCTGCTATCTTAATGCCCGCAACATCCACCCACGGTACGCTACCGAATAAAATATTGGACACACGAAGGGCGGGGAAAAAGGATACGGAATTAGACTTGCTGAGCGAGCAACACCGTGAATACTTAATTCCTCCAGATATTTGTCCCCGGCACGAAGCGGGACACGCGCGGGTCGCGCGATGTTGGGGCACGGCCGGATGTAATCGATAAGCGTTTCGGGCGCAAAAAATTTTTCCGCTCGGACGTCGAAACGGGGGGAAACTTGGGACCCCTGTGCCTCGACTCGGCTCTGCCCCGGGAGTCCTGTAATTGATCTCCTTCTACGCCGACAGGCCGAGTCGGGAGCAAGGATTAATCTGGTTGATAAAAGAGATAAGAAGAACAATGAGCTCGTTACGCGAGGGTCGCGTCGCCCTCGCCTCGACTTGTGTCATCGCCACGGGTTAATAAAAGTCGTTCCTATCTCGAGCCCATTTAAGGAAAGATTCTGATATTCCAAACAACTGTTCTCGCGTGCTTTCTCTCACCTCGGTACACCAGATTTCGAGAAAACGATCATCTATGTTGGAGAATTATAAAAAATAATGGATCTAAGTCTTGTCTGTTCTGTGAGTTCAATCTACCAGCTCCTCTATTCAAGAAAGCTAATTGTTCCGCAAGCGTTTGTTTCTTAATTTCTTCTCCTTCCCGTGATTAATATGATTCTACGATATCCTTAAATGAACTCCCATTGGGCCGTTAAAATTCCACGTCCCAGCTTCTTGCCCGCTGACACGCAATGCGAATTGCGTATGCACGTGTGTAGAGATGCGTTCGTGTCTGTGTGTACGTTTTCCTTCTATAAATTCATAAACTATGCGCATATCCATCATACACTGGCATGCAACGTAATACCGGCGTGCTAAGCCTAGAGGAACTCTCGGCTGCTATGATTGCGACATTCTGACGATGAATCGTTGAATGAACAGGGCACAGAGAGAAAGGATATTTCCAATTCCATTCTGACGCGTGAGAGGAACATCTTTCTTACTATTTAAAAGAAGGAAACTCCTAAATCAAATTATGGCGAATACAGGAAGCTCTCGCGAAGAAATTACTTTTCCACCATCAAAGTGGGAAACTTGTTTCAAGATTCCATCCGGCTCCATATTTCTCGAAGAGGAGTGCTCTTTTCCACCGCCTCCGGAGTCCCTCGAAATCAAACCTTTGATCTTGGGAGCGTCGAATCGAGAGGCGCCCGACCGACGTTTCCAGGCTAATCTGTCCTTATCGCTGGCATTCGTCTGGCGAAAAAACTCGATAATACCAAAAGGAGCGAAGCACGCGGCAGTAGGTTTTTGGCGAAATCGTCGGCGGGATGGAAACCGTGACGACAATCGGACCTGCACGTTCCGATCACCGAGGGGAATCGGCCACGGCAGGTCAGCCCGGCCACCTGTTCCTACTTTTAACGTCGAAGAATCCACTCGCGCACGCAATTCCAACGAGCAACCCCATCTCGGCGGAAAAAACCGATATCGAGGGGTGACCGAATCGTGCCCGATTCCCTGGAAAATATTCCGAAGCTGGGGCAAAATTCCAAATCGAGGAGGATGGTGGAGTGGCGACAGGTGAGATTGGAAGACGAAAATAGCTGCAGAAATAGAGTGGACGTGGTGAATGATGTGTCGGACATGAAAGGGATGAAGATGAAGGAGGATTCGCGATCCTGTCGTTTCATATAAACTCCTGGAAGCAGTGGAAAGTTGTTTGTTGCCTCAGGTATAAATTCGCTATCTCTTTCAGGCAATTTATGGAAGGCTACGAATTTGTACTTATTCCTTGCAAGTGCTCATCTCGAGTGTAAGAAAGATAAATGTTTCAACGATTTTTGATTGAAGTACGAAAGTTGTTACTCCAGTTCTGCCACCGGCTTCCTTTCTCTCGTGCTGCTCGTCGCCCTCTAGTCCCAAGCCCGGCCGATCTGCGCATAACACTTTCATGCGACATCGATCGTTACTCAATGAATGTGTGCACGTGTACGTATGTGTATATGGATACTCGAAAACCACGGGGAGATTGGAACGACCACGAATTTCAAACGATATGGAAACCATTGGCCACGCTGGTCCTCGTCGCACATTCTCTGCGTCTTTGAAACGACTTCCCCCGAAGGATCCACTCGATCTTAGTACTTTCAACGAATTTCCTTATTGTCGCTTACATATACCGTGTCGACTTGGTTTTTAAAGACACGCATAAAAAGAATCTTCAAGAATTCTCTCCTATGAAAGATATAAAATTTCTTTCGTTTTTGCATTTAATGTCCAATAAATCGTTCAAGAATTTCGATTTAGAATGTAAATTCTCCTTCCCGCATTTGACTACGTAAGCTAGTGATTGGAAGCTGTCTAAAGGAAGACTAAAGAAACATTATCAATCGTTTAGCGCGATATATTCGATTAAACGAACCTGTCCCCTCGAACGGCCCCTGCAAACTGTTACGAATCACCGTCGAGAAACGGGCGTTACGAATCGAGCAGCCACCATCAGGGGCATAGATCATATCGATTAACGATTGCCGGCCGATGAGGATATAAATCGCGAGCGCTTGTCCATTAAAATCGCGAGTCTTTGGTCGAGGCAGAAGTTTCTGCTTTTGATCGCGGTTAATACGTTCCTCGATCCTTCTGCTTTTTTATTGATCATCATTTTTCGCTTAATGACTGACTTGGGTTTGATAAAGGAGCCAGGATTCTTATCGTTTCTGTTAATGTATCACCGTTCTATTCTTTTCTTTCTGCAATTAAATTGAAACAGAGGAAACGTTTGTACAATTTCTCAGTGAGTTTAAAAAACACTGGTTTATGTAGCGTGGTAATCGTGGAATATTTTTGGAAAATAATGTATTCGTGGCAGAGATGTGCCCAGTTTCGTAATTCACACTTATGTTCGAAGAAAGTACGTAAATTGGCGAGGACCGCGGTTCATTCTCGTTGGAAGTTTTTTGGCCCGTTCCTCCAAGCTTCCCAGGGGTTTTCTTTGTATATGCTAATATTTCTCTCTCTCCTCCCTCTCTCTCCAGTTTTCTTACATTCTCTCTGCCTCTCAGTTCGTTACGGTTGATGAGTTACCTGACTGCGCTTCTGGTACAGCGGAACAGAAAACAAGAAAGACACACCGCCAGTTGGCTTATTTCGACTTTGGCCGATTCGAGACGACGCCAAGGTGCCGGGGAGATGTTCCTTCGAAAACGCGGAATCGATCATTCGGGCGTGACGATCGCCTGTCCCACTTTTGCGTGGCTCGAAAGTTTTACTCGTTAAAAAAGTTACGTTTCAATAACACCCCGGTTCCCTATATTTCACGAATGAATCACTGCTCGCGAATATTCTCGGAAAATAAACTCTTCGAACGCTGATTTATGGGAGTACAAAAAAATTTCAAACGAGCTTCTGTAATGATGATTCATGTGTCTGTAGAAAAAGGTCTCCAGCAAGTCCGTATTACAATCAAATGGAAATGCAAAACATCCACCGGTAAGTCGTTAAAATATCACTTCGCATGTCAGTGCCAAATATCTTTTGGTAATACCTGAAATATTATTTACGGAAATACCACAACAGTTTTCTAATTAAAACTCTAAATAAAAAGACACTTCTTTCTCCGTCCGTAACATTAATTTCTCCTCTTGTTAGAGTTCGTTAGAGCAGCAAAAGCAGGTGGGAATATTTTCGAAGAAACTCTCGAGGCACCCTGGAACGCGTCGTTTCCGGCCGCTGAGCGTCTCCCTCCGCAGGATCCACGTGCCAGGACGACGCGATAACTCTCGCTGGCTCTGCACTGCTCAAGCCGAGGGTTTCACGCTCGAGATCTCAACGAGGACGAAGCGTGAAGCGGGAGATCGTTACCGTGCGTGGTGCCCTAACGCCGCGATCAAGCGCGAGGTTTACGAGACTCGAAACCGCGAAACCGGACCCCGACGACGTAGGGCACCGCGTCGAGGATTATTGCTCCTGGCATCCGCGGAACGTGGATCCTGGACGGGGGACATTTCTATTTCACTTCCACGAACGCGAAGAACTCCTCTGGAGAACCGCGCCTGTACCTCTCCGCCCTCGTTTCCTTCCACCTTCCACTAGGATTCCTCGAATCCTCTATTTCCCTTCCCATTCCATTTCCTCGTGACAATTCGCCAATTTGCCAATTCCTCGTACACTCACAAGAAGATCCTCTTACACCAATCCTCGCCACGGCGAAAATGGCAATGCCAATTCGTTGGAGCCCGAAGCATGCAGATTCGTGAAAATCGGATGGAAACGCGAGAACTAGCCAGCCATCAAAGACACGGAAACACGGCTTTCGCCAGGCATGATCAGCCTCTACCCCCCCTTTCGAACCGCTAATTGTGCCCAATCACCGGCAAATTGTATTCCAAGGGCCGCGATTAAATCCCACTCGAGCTAGGGAGCGGGGGGTCCCGGGAATTCTATCGGTGATTAGCAAAAAGCGTCGCGGAATGGATGGGAAAGAGACACAGAGAGGCGAAAGCACTCAAACGTTTGCTCTCGCCTATTTACAATGGGGCACCGTTCGGCGAGGTAATTAGCGATACCGGCTAATTGACCGGCGATAGGATGGCGAGCGTTTAATGACGCGCTTCTAATTGCCGGCAGCCGTCGCGTAACTTTTTTTTTTCCGCGGCCGGCGAAACGGATCAAGCCGAGGCATGATTGCGACCGGTGTATCTGGCGGTGTAATCAGTTCCCGGAATCGCGTCGTTCGTTTCAGCGGGGTGCTGGATGCACCAGGCACGCGAAGATCGCAAAGAAACCAAGTAGAATTGGCACCGTCTCTGCTACGGCCCCCTCTATTTCAACGACCCGCTAAATATCCTTGAATATGGTCAAGAGAAAATAGAAGGATCGCGAGGGGAAAAGTAGAGATCGGCGTTTGGGCTGCTGTCGATTGAGTTCTTCTGTTTCAAATCACTTTCTGAGGAATGCCTACGAGTGCTGGCAATTGATACCAGTTGGTAGAACTCGAAAGATTCGGAACATCTTTTTGTGAGTGTATGTGATTTCGTACCAAGCGATGGATTTTACAAGTGCTGGCCAATAGAATTCATATGGAAAGTTTCAGAACGGAGGACAGCAAATTGCTTTTTAAATTGTCTGTCTGGTTTGACGATTGGTATTCGAGCTGCCACGTATCCCAGAGAAGCTCGGCGCGGCCCGATCAACTGCGACGGGGAAAAAGAATCTCGCGAGTTTCAATTATTTTCCTTTCATCATCGTTCTGGCCATCGACAAGCGAAACAAACACGAACACCTTCCGCGCAGAGAAAACAACAAGAGGGGAGAAAATCGAGTCGAAACACGATTAGAATGTACGTAACTTTAATTACGGCGGAGGGGAGAACCGCAGCTGAAATGGGAATGATGCTTAATGATCGAAATCATGTTTTTCCCCGCCATTTCCTTGCATTCCGATTTTCGTCCCCACGATAACGATCATCATTCGGCTGAACTCAAACCGAATACGATCGTCCTCCCTTTTTCATTTCAATTTTGTACGATAATTCAGCGATAATTGTATCTAATCAACGTGAATTCTCATCAAAATTAATGAGGAATTCCATTGATAAGATATAACATTAATTGATGGTATAACCAATGAATATCTGTTGTTTTTAACTTGTCCGCGCAACCACGATGAATTTTGTGCCAAAACATTTATCTGAAACGCGTAATTCAGTATTCACTCTGTTATTCTTGTGGCAACTGAAAGTATCTTGCCAATAGATTAAACATTTCTCTCCTGACGCGAAAAGTATTAGCATAAAGGTAGTCGCGAGGACGATAACACCGGAAATCAAGGACACGCGACAGCTGTGCTGAAGCACAGGAAGCAAAGGGTGTCGGTGGCGCAACGATCATCAACGAGAAGAAGTGAATCTGATAGAAATACGAGAGCAAAGATCGCAGTGGGCGTCGCGAAAGAATTACATCAATTGCGATTGTCAGCGTTACGTAGACTCGACGATCACCTCGAATGCTGCAAACGATTCAGAGTCAACGACGAACTTGTCAGAAAAAGAACAGAAAATAAATAAAGAACTCCCGATCTATAATTCAGAAAATTCATTAGAAATCTATGAAAAAGGACAACTTTTTCACCCACGATCTAATTCCCATCGATCTTCCCACATCATATTACAATAAACCACGTTCCAAGAATTCCACATCCCTCGAAGAATTCTGAAGTCCATCGAAGGGATTCTAAACCCACGATACAGAAAAGAAACAAGCACGTCCCTCGAGCCTCCCTTATCCATACCCCCGATTAAACGTTAATTTCAACCCTGGTCCAGCTGCCAGCAATCGCAATTGATGGTGCTCGATAATGGCATCTAGTGAACGGCGAGAAACGGCAATGAAAGTCACAGCTGTCGGAAGATACCTCGATCTTGAGGCGCGAAGTACGGCGACGGAGGTAGCCTGAAGGTACTTCGGATCTCACCTGCGTCCTTTCCACCCTTCACGCAGATCCCAAAGCCATGATGAGAGTCCGGGGGATCTCTCGTCATGGTGATTGTCCTTACGGTGAGGTCCTGCAGGCTAAGTGGCTGCGAGCTCGGCGACGTAGGGGGATTCGCGGCATTCGACTGGGACTGCTGCGACTGTTGCTGTTGCTGCTGCTGTTGGGACGACGAGGACGACGTCGTCCTGACGGCAGAGACGCTGGCTGGTGACGAGGCCGGCGTCCTTCTATCGCCTTGGCGACGCTCCGCGACACCATTGCCGAAAAGTCTGCGACCAAGTTTCTCGGTTTATTTCGCCTCCTCCCTCTGCCCTTTCGAACGAGGACTTTGGTCTCAGGCTTTGATTTACTTGAAGGGTTTTAGTACTGTAACCTTCGTGCTACGGCTATAGAAGTCCAAAACTGAATTCCACTTCGCTATCGCGTTAATACTTCGACGTATTGTTAGTATTAACCATTACGTTGCGAGGTACAACACTGACCTGCCGAAGGGGTCACTTTTTAGAGACCTTACTGTTTGGGTTGTTATTCATAGCGTGTAAAAAGTTTGAGGCAGGCACAGGAACTTCTGTTATGGAACGCCTGGTCTATTATTAACGCGAAAGCAAGGACAAGAACGTGTTACACACGTCGGTGTGATAAAAAATACACCGGTTACTGCGAATACATCCTGTGTTTCCGTTCTTCTTCAAGGTTTGGATAGCATCCGTTGCACCTGCTTTTACAGTGGCAATGAGTAGAAAAATAAACACTAGAGAGTAAATTTTGATCTCGCATCAACGTGGATTCACTCACCCTCCCACGTTTCTCGACTATTTACATTTACCATGTACCCTGTATCTCGCCTGCTCCATTAACCCCTTTTCAGCAGAATCTACCGCCACTCTGGACCCTACACCCCATACATCTTCCACCCCACTAAAACTCGTGCTCACTGCCCCTGGCGCGTTCCTTATCCCAGTCCATGGCGGTAAAATATATTCAAGAAAGAAGCGTATGTAATAAATGCTACGTGGAATCAAGGGATAAGAGCTTACCTGATCACCTGTTCAGGGGAAATGGCACCGCTGCCCCCCGTGGCGTGTCCCCTGTGCCTGTACGGTGTGGTGTGCGACGAATGGTGATGAGGGGCGCTCGGCGGCCTCTCAACGATCGTGTAACTCGTGCCCGGGGGGCTGTAATAACCCCTGTGCTGGCCACCATGGTGTCTGCTGGTGGACTCCAGGTCCTCTGCCTCGTAGCAACCGCCTCCGCCGCTCCTCAGGAAGTGGGAGCCGCTGCGCAGGAAGTGAGACCCGGTACCACCGCCCCACTGCAACTCCTGCAATTCCGAGCCGTAATCCTCCGTGCTGCTGGCCATGCCTCTGGGATCCGTTTTGTCAGACCTGCGAAACAAATCCAGACGAATGGTCAGCGTCGTAAGGGGTGTTGAGGCAGATAACACGAGGGGGGGTTGAAAAACCACTCTTCTCCAAGATACGTGGGGATGTTTCTGTGTCCGACTCTTTTAAGGGTTGTTCTTTGGCTCGGTGATGTTGGGAGGATGGTAGAGTAAATTTGAAGGGGATAAATGTGTATTAAGATCGTATTGTTTTCCTGGATATCAAAGTCTTTACTGTACCTATTCATTTCCCCGGATTTTTGTCACACTGTTCGTCAGAATTTAAGCCAGCAAGTTTGGAGATAACGAGAACACAATTAGCGGGTGTCGCGTCGGTGGAGTATTGGTAATAATCAAAGTATCTTAGCAGGAGATAAAGAGGGCCTCCGTGGAGAACACGACCTGAATTTCAGAGACAGCGAGGCGTCGATCTAGATTCTCATAAATTAGTCTGGTACTGAGGCTCTCAGGAGACCGTGAAGCCGTTTTCGTGTCGCATGCATCTAATATTCACCTTCAGCGACACTCGAACATCGACTTCAACTACACCCAGGCTGGTCTGAGTAGGAAATTCTCGCAAGAAGTGTCACTTTAGCAGTGCACTTCCTGCCACTGACTATTTTCGAACGAAATCCTAAGGAAATTCTATATCCGCTCCTCTCGAAACGTCCGAATAACAAACTTAACGTTTGTCCTACATTTTCCACCACCGACAGTTGCTGGATCGAGCTCGAGGAAAATTGTACCCTCTATCAAACGGAGATGTCCTCGAATAACTAATCCGTGTCCAATCAGTCATCTGTCCTAAACCGAAGCTGTTGATTCCTCCTTAATTTGAACCAGCACGGTGCTTTCAAATTACGATGGAAGCAGAACAGGTCTCTATCCAGCGAAACTGTACATTCCCACCGAGAACTGATTTTCCTTCAGCCCGGTTCGAAAGCGTTCGCTTTGGGTAATATACAGGTCAACTTTGAAAGCCCACGTTGCTACACCATTGCAGAATTTTCAATAGCCACGAGCAGCCTCTATCTCAACGCAAACAGTGAAGCAAAGTATTCATTAAAAAGTGGAACTGATAGTTCCTAAGTAATCAATTGCGAGAATGGCTTTTAAAGCTTATCCCTGGAGTGAATCGAATCGATGGGAAGGTTCGAGGAGTACCTGAAGACGATCGATAACCCCTTCGCCACACAACGGACTCGTTACCAAGCCGCTGCGTCGTTATCGATCTATATTAACGCGCGGCAAATCGTGGAATTCGTCGCGGGTGAAATTCCCTTATCGCGTGGGTCCGCCTGTCTCCGATAATATCTTCACGTGATCCCCGACAAAGGGGGCGATTTTCCGTGGCGTGGCGATGTCATAATCCAGCCAGGAAACCAGCCATTATCGCCGGAAGAAATTTGAAAGTTCCCTTGTTCGTGGCATTAAGCCTTGTGCAACCCACGCTCCTCTCTTACGATTTACTCGCTCCCCGCGGGGCTGGATTCCCCCCTCGGGACTGAGATTTCTTGTCGATGCTGGCGTACGTCGAGGGTGGAAGTTTCGAAGAATTTATCCTGTATAAACGACACGATCGTGGTGCTTCTTTTCCTTGCGAAATATTGAACGTATTTTTCGTCTTGTTTTTTTTTTCTTGCTTTCTGTATGCTGATGGTAATTGTATTGTAATTAAAATTTTAATAATCGAGAACGCGAATATTGCAGGGAACGTGGATATGCAACGCAAATTTTGTACGCATCTATTAAAATGTTTCACTGTTTGGTAACGGTTCTTGTTTTATGCAACACGGTCGTGTTACCATCGAGATTCATATTTGATTTATTTTACGATTGAATATCGAGATATGGAGAATGTGTAATATTTGAAGATATATTTTTGGCTACTGTTGCTGTATTAGGGGACTTATGGTATTTCTAATGTAAAACGATGCTTCATGGTTTATTGAAATTGTTTGTTGGTTGAACGACTCCGTGCATGGGTTCGTTTCATACATTATGAAACACCGTGTCCCGTTTCCAAGGCATTCCGTATTTTGTGACAGAATTCGTTATGTCGATATTATATCGATATTCAGAATAGCGTAACAGAATATGGAATAGATGCTATCTTTGGATGATATCACATTTCCAGCTTGCCCGTTAAAATACCTAATCCTATATCGGACAGCTATAAAAAGAATGAAACAGGCATTACTCTCGCTAACTGTAACCTGTCGAATCACCTTTAACATTTCAAATATATTCTAGCATATTAACAATCATGTGAAATATAACAAGAACCTCAAGTTTTCCCGAGGAATTCTAAATAAGTGATCGTTGGTACCAGAAGAACAAAATCTTTCGTGTCAAGTAATGCCATCCTGTTATGCATCATGTCCGTTGTGTATTACGAAACGAATAAGACTGAGAAGGACTTAGCTCGTCCCTGCCAACGAAGATAAGTAGTATAAAAAGAAGTACCAGGTAAGTCCGTCTTTGCTGCTTAAAGGTTAAACAGAATAAGAGGTTCACGATGTTAACAACTTCTGCTGTGTACGTAATCGTGTATGTGCACTGCAAAGTGACACAGTGAATAATTGATACCCCAAAGGAACTCGGAACCCTGGCGAAACAACTCTGCACGATTCTATGCAACTTAAGATTCCGAGTGGACACGAAAGTTGTGAAACAAGCTCTCATTACGGGGGAACTTCAACGAACGGAAAATACAGAGTTCAAGAAATCTTCCTAAATACAAAAATCGATGGAAGATTATTGCAGAGCGATTCGGTGTCTTCACTCAGTAAAAATACCTCTCTCCTTGGCTTACCTATTACTTACAACTTAACAGAGATTATTATCTAATCTCAAAGATGATCCCCACGCGATTAAATAGCAAACGAAGCACTCGCCCACCCTCGACTCCCCTTTCATACTCTCAGTCAGCTTATTTCCATCAAAAATGTTCCAAGTCCCTCGTCTGCCTTCCCTCGTCCCTCTAGACAAGCCACGAAATAAATCTCTTAACGCTTCCGTATTCATCTCTCTATGAACAAACCGCCCCCAGACATCGCCAACCCCCTGGTGGCCTCAAGCGTTAAATACTAGTGTTATCAAACGAATGCGCTCTTGTAACTATTGGAAGCACCATTACCGAAGGAATTCGTGACTCTGACCGATAAATAACGGGTGTCTCGGGCGTCAGCGAAATCGAGCTGGAACTCGAAGCGCGTTGAATATTAATCTCGCTGGAGGGGGTTGGGCGGGGACGGTTCGACGCCGGCCGCGTCTCGATTTTCTAGACCAACCGAGGCATTACCCGCACGGTAAGGGTCTAATAGCGTTAGGAAGCCTCCTGTTACCGCCGGAAGAAATTTTCGGAGTCATCCGGTTCGCGGTAAATGCACAGTATGCAAAGCCGTGGTGCTTCGTTCGCCCATCGATCGGCCACCACCGCCGAATCGGCAGCCCTTATTTAATTCATATACGGGCGAAGTGACGATCGATTTACCGATAAACGAACCTTCCCCCGTGGCGATGTGCGCGCTCTCGACAGAAATTGGCTTCGAAAAGGAACGCGCACCACCTGTCCGCGGAGGTACGAGTCCCGGATGGGCCACGCCGCGCGGAAATACGTACACGCCAATTCTCGCGAGTTCCGGCAAGACTTCCCGCGGTCTTGTACCACAATGAAAAGTTACACACGAACAGGAGGAATGAAAAATGTGCAGCAACGCATTCTCGAAGAAAATGACGTCGAATGTTTGCGCCGAGTGCACGTGCACTTGGCTTTGCTTCCACTCGCAGGATCTTCTTCTGGAGTAGGTACCATTGTTCGTGTTATGCTGAGAAATATCGATATTCAGATGTGTCTCGCGTCACGGTTGTCAGGATGCTTTTGTCCACGTGGAGTCTTGGATTATACGATACAATCGATATGGGCAGGCATTGTGTCACGCTTTCGAGGACGTCTGTGTGGTAATATGTCCAATAATTGTGGACATAAATTTGACTGGAATGAACTGGGAACGGAGTTGAACAGAGGGACGCGAGAAGTTTTTCGCATTCTCCGGCAGAATCTCCGATTAGAAGGAAAACAATTGGGAACGAAGGTGCACGCTTTTCCCTGGCGATTTCTTTCATCCTTTTAACACGATTAAATCGAAAGGCGCGATTATCTCGGTACAATCGCGGCGGTTGCCCCTCGCACCCTTACCGGGCCACTATAGTCGGCTATAGAAGCGCCGCGAGAGCGGTCGGAGCCACGAGAATCGGTGGAAAGGGAGCTGCTGAATGAAGCCGGCTTCGGGGGGTGTTCCTGCAGTATTGATCGCCCCACCCTCGCACCACGGGACACATAGCATCCCTCCTTTCCTTCTCCTCACCCTCCACACCCTACCATTACCCACACCGTCGCCCGCTATAACTTTATCTCTCTCCCACGTCCACCCCCCAGCCCCTCTTTCACGGCCTTCGTCGTTCTATCACTTTCCCTCCCAGACAGACACTATCCTTCTTCATCCATTCTTTACTCCGTCACTGTTCCCCATCCTCCTCCCCCCTTCCCTATCCACAAAGCAGCAAACCCTCGTTTTCTTCTTTCCATCACTTTCATTCTTCTTTCCCCTCTTCCTCTACTTTGCCCCTATCACCCTCTATCTCCGTTCCTATCTCCTGCCTTCCTTCTCCTTCCCCTCCAAAATCCCTTCCATTCCCCTACCGACCCCTCTGCCTCTCCATCTCCGTCTCCTCTCCAACAACCCCGAGGAACGTCCAGGGGCAACTTGCACCGCGACCAGCCCCCGCCGGCAAACAACCCACCCCTCTGTCAGTGTCAAGGTTGGGTCAGGCCGACTCGCGGATGAGGAAACGAGTTTGATTGCTGCCACGGCATGAATAACCGAGCGTCCGCGTCTATTTGGGAAATTGCTCGGTTTCCTAGCCACCTCTGGATGTGGGGGTGGCTGGGGGTGGCTGTGGCCGGGGCTGGGTGGCACAGGTGCGCGGTACGTGAATTCGGGATCCCGCGGCGTTGAGGTAAGGCTGCGGTCCGTTAGCCAGTATTCGATGATCGTTAGCTCACCCTGACCAACTCTGGCGGGCAGTAGGCTCGAACGGAGAATCAGATTAGCAATTGCTCGCGGATTGATCGAAGAGTAGAACGGAATTTTATCCAAGCTCGGCGAGAGCGGAATTGGTAGAACTGACGCTTGAAATTTATAAGTTTTCTAACGGCGTGCGACTGGAAGGAGAGCGTGACGTTTCGTCGTGCCACGGAAGAAAGTGAAAACTTTCGAGCCGCGCATTACACCGTGCAAATGATCTTAGAGGATTACGCGGCACGCCACGAATCGCGGCCGGTATTATGAAACGAGCCGCAGGAATCGAACGGGGACGATCTGAAAGCCGAGTTAATTTCGATAGGGTGTCGTCAGAGCCAGCAGCGGCGGATTTTTTTCGCGTCAATTAACGATTATCACCCCTGTCGGTATGGTGACACTATCGAACGCGTTCTAAATATAATCCTCGGTTCACAGGCACGATGCTCGGCGAGAAGCTTCGGGCTACGGTCATTTTCGCGGTAAACTCAGGCCTCCATCGATTATGGGTCTGTTTATTAACGAGCCTGGTTAATGAATGAGCTCGTTAGAACTATGTTTCTCGCATTCGGGAAGGTAAACATTCGTAGCCAGCCATTTACGAGAGATTAAAGGGTCCCCCCAGAGAAGTGCCTCGTCATTTTCGCCAGAATAAACGAAGTGAAACCTGGACGACGTGTCTTTAATCTCGTATTAAACAATTACACACGAAAACTGGGACAGTACCGCGGCTCTGTTCCCACGGAACTGGGACGAGTTGTATAACATCTTCGAAACGTTTGGAGACGCGAGACGAAGCGACGAGGCAAGATAAAAATAGCGAACCTACGATCTTCTGATTTTAGATCACCAACAATTAAGTAGCAACGGAGCGTTATGAACCACCCAGTGTACCAGCGGCCAATAAAGCAAGTCCAGTTTTATAAATTGCAGCAACTTTCCGCGCGATAAAGTACGCCGCCAAGAACCTTAATAAACCATCCCACTGTATCGGTCTCCTCAGGCAAGCTTGCCAACGCCGCGCGCGAGAAGCGCGAAGGAACGAGCGGAAGAGAAGCAAAGGCGAAAGAAAAAAGAAGACACAAGGCGCTGGAGGAATAGAGAAGGGGGTCAGGCGAAAGGGCACACGGTAAAGCGCGTAAAGGGGGTCGTAAAACGTGGAAAGCATCCGCAGTCGATGGTCTGGAGCATCCCTCGTTGCATCGATACACAGTGGTGGTCAAGAGAGACTTTGAAGATCATAGTTCTATACAAATATATAATTACACTTAATACTACGTCTATCGTGCAGCTATCGCTAGTCTGTTTTCATTAATGTCTTGACTCTGTGCCGGATCTGTATCCTTGCCGACTAATTGTCGCGTTTCTGGCGTCGTTCACCTTTTGAACTTTCCTTTGACCACCACTGTGTACAGGAGTTTTCCTAGGTAGCTGGGAATAAGACGGGCCTTCGAACAACGCTGCGGCGACTGCAGTAACAATATTTCACGAGCCCCTCGGAAAGGGGCATGCCTGACCTCAGTGCACTTTCAGGTGCAACGACGGGAGCGCGTACGTGGTTCAGGTGTCTCGGCGAGCCTCTCAGAGACAAATAAACCCGGCGTTTGTAAATATTGAACGACGCTGCTACACCAGTGGATGCTATCCCACCGGTGAATCGTATTAAAATGGATGTTGCGGCGCAGAGGCCTGCTTCCAGAGCCTCCGCGAGCTGATGATGGCTTTGGTGCACGGGGATTGGGGATGTGGAGCAGCAACTGGAGGAATTCAGATTTTCCTTCCATTTAGATGTACTTAGATACCGTGCAGAGAAATATGGTCAAGGCTCTAGAGACGCTCCGGAATGTGGAGCCATTAGAGCGGTGAAAAACAATCTGGTAACTTCTCCGTTTAATTAGGATGTAAGAAAGACTGTATATACCGAGAGGAGGAGGGAGGTTTATTATCCTCTGTATTTGGATGCCTCTCTCTGTCTCAAAGGCGACCTTGCGAATAAACGTTTATTAAGGAGAAGAAGAGTGTACATGGTCGGACACGAATTGTGTTTGTAAAAGCTTGCGAGAAGTTTAATAAGCGGATGTATACTTTTGCGACAACAACGTGCCCCGAAATTTGTTCACCTCTAAGTATTCGATATAACCCTCCGCAATCTTTGTCCCTCGGAAAACTGAATAGACCCTGCAACAGTTACCGTGCTCCGAAATTTGGCCATTTCTTTCCAGTGACCTGTTTTCCGCCACGAAATTTCGAATTCCATCAGAAGGCATTCCATTCCATCGAGGCTGGGGGTACGTGCTCTACGTACGAAGCTGCCGGTGCTACGATCAGAAATAGATGAGAGTCGAAATTTATGCTCGCCAGGGAAACTATATTTTGATGAAGTAACGCGTTCACCAGCGCCCAAAGCGGCACCCATCGAGGAGCGCGTTGCCAAGCTAAGTTTCAGCGTTCCCTAAATATTATCCAGGGCGTTCCAGAGGCGCAGCTTTTACGCCGAGGCATCTCGAGTGCCAAAAATGGTAACGCGGTAGGACGAGCGTGCGTTTGCCCGCGGGCGAAGCCGGGCTCCGAGTGAAACGGCACGCAGAAACCGGAAAACAGTCGACGTAAATCCTGTGTGCACGCTCTCCCGGCTGCATTTTTTACATTTCCCGGTTTATTGACACAAAGAAGCGGGCGTAACGGTGACGTTTCAGGATGGTTAAAACTGCTGTGCTCGCGTGAACCATTGAAAACGCGGACGAGGAAATTCATTTCGCTCGGGGTGGTTACTCGTTGGAGCTCGCTTCGGACGCCCGATACATTATCCACGGATCCTGCAACGGGAGACTCTTCTTTCAGCGCATAGAAATGCTTTTCCATTAGAAGGGAACGTTAAGGTGATTTCGTAAAATGTTTTCTCGGTACTCGATGACCGTGGAACGGCCTGAATCTCAATTAGTTGGAATGAACTCCTGGATTTACCTTGCTACTGGGAGGAGGAACTTTCTCCCTTGAGAAATTGTGTTTCCAAAGTGTCAGTTTTCTTTTAGATGCTACCCTGATTCGGTGTGTAAACTTCGCTTTATTTGTTTATACCGTTCTGGAATGTCTAAGGGACTGCGCCTTCTTCCTATCCTCTATCAATCTTCTTCCCGCTATACGCACCGGAAACGCAACGCGCGCGAACGATAACGAGGAGTTACCGCGATTTAATGCAGCAGTTAATTAATAAAGGCAGACGCTTCCCTGTAAACACTTTAAAACGGAAACCGTACCTAGATAGCATCAGAAGAGCACTGCGCAACGCGCGTTGCACAAACCAAGCAGTCATTAAGCCGGAGAGCGCAATCTACGAAGTTAGTGTTTCGCTAAGTAATTGCGAGATTAGTTCCTACGAGAAGATCGTGGACAAACCTACAAACTGCGGTCTTAACCACATCGCTTTCAACAAGCTTCGCGACACTGAACTTACAAAAATAGACCCCCGTAAGTCAGACCTGAGCAATCGAAATGAAGCCGAAACGACGAGATTAACAAGATTAAGGGAAACAATAATAAGGATCCATTCACACGGGTGGGTACCAAGAAACCTCAAGTAAAACGGAACTCCGCTCGCGTACCAAAAGGCGCGGCGGCCTCCGACTTCCGGTCCCACTCGCGCCCGTATTTTTTCGAGTGGGTCTCGCAGCTATTCCGTCGCGTTAAGAAAGTAATTCTCGCCCAAGTGGCGGCCGCTTACACGTCGAAATTAATTTCCCCGCGTCGTGGCTCGCGTCGCGAAACTCCGTTGGATTATGCAGCAAGTAAACCTAGAGAGGGTAACGAGGGAGAGAGGAGCGAGGATCGCGAAGAAAGGCGGCGATATTCAGTAGCAAAATTCCGTGGCCCTTTTTTTTTCAGCGTCTCCTTTACACGCCACTTTTCGCCCCGTGAGCCCCCGCATCCCCGTGGCCAGCTTCTATTCACCCTCTTCGCGCGATTCGTGCACGACCGCATTAAGAAGTCACGCTGACGTGACTACAGGCTTACCACTGCATTGCGTGGCGACATTCGTCGCAATGTTGCATATGCGGCCGAGACTGCACCGGCGAGTGCGCGTGGTACGCGTTCGCTCGAATGATTCCCGAGGCCCTCTCGTTACGAGGCCTGGCTGCGTTCGTGCAATGCGGAGATCGCTGTATATAGCGCGGTTCAAACGGTTGGTGTTTCAAATGTGTTTCGAAGCGTTGAAACAGAGAAACGGGACTCTATTATCGCTATTATCCTTAGCGTCTCTAGCACCCCTATTATTCGTATTAACCAGCTTGAACGGGGTAACTCGATCGCTTTGATTACACTCCAACGACCGTGGATCTGGAGTGTCCGACGGGGATAACCTTCGAGGGGTACAGGGGGGTGGGGGCGTTCAAATTGACCCGCACCGTCCTAGAGAAGTCAGAAACAAAAAGCACCGGGATAGATCAGGGCAGCTTTCAGGCTGCCCGATGACGAGACAGGACAAAAAGACGGTCCGACGAATTGTTCTGCTTTCTGAAAAGCCCTGTCGGACACTGGTTGCCGACAGAATGGAGGGAAAAATGTCCCGACGGATCTGGAGTCGCCCAGCGAGCGACCGAGCTTTAAACGGAACAGAGGGATCGAATCCAATTTCCCGTGCCGGTTAGCGTGACGGCTTCACGTGTATTCAGGGTGGTTTAGCGTGTGTGCCGGATCAATGGGACAGTTCCGATCCGACCACGTAGCGTTTACGTGCCACTGCGGCTATGTTATTTACGAACGGAGGCCTAGGTGCCTCGCCGAGTGTTCACCCACTCAGACATGAAATTAGGGAACCGAGGAATATCGTACCAGGAAAGAAACGTTGAATATGGGTGAATAGAGAACGTGCTGACTTGCCTCGATACAAATCGCCATGGGCCGGTTCACGTTTAGATTCCAAGGGCGATACAGCGAGCAGAGGAATTATGTGACATTATCGCGAATCATGGGAAACACCGTTATAAAAAGGACCTTGATGGCTTTTTACCCGACTGCGGCACGCAAAGGACGGTATTGTGTTTATCAGGTTATGTTTGTTTGTCCATTTTAACGCTCTACAGCCTGTACGGATACACCAATTCGGACAAATGAGGTGTCTTTAGAATTGTCTTGACGTTCCGAATGTTACAGGATATATAATTTTCAAAAAAGTAAAAAAATAAAAAAAATTTAAAAACCCGACTGCTTAAAAAGTGAACAAAAATGACAAAAACAAGACTTAATTTATTTATGCATAGTATATTATTTATTATAAATAGGATAATAATAAGATGACTATTTAAATTAACTCAATTGCCTGCAGTCGGAGGCCTTAGCATCTTTTGATACTCTTCTATTCTAATGACTAAAGAAAATGCTTCAAGCTAGTAACAAAAAGAGGTGGACAACATCAGTGACAATTCATGCTTATACCCATGGTGATATTTCAACTTCAGTGTATTTTGTAACCTATATATTCTTCTCATTATTTGTGTGGAGAATACTGTTAGCGCTGTTAATATCTCCTGAAATTTAATTACGGCGAACAGCGATATACGATATTTATTAAGACAATATGCAATTTTCTATTTCGAAATAAATGTTCAAATGTAATTACATGAAATCATTTGCATCAAAAGATTTATGGCCTCCGCCTGCAGGCAATTGAGTTAATTTAAATGGCCATCTTATTATTATCCCATTTATGATAAATAATTTACTATGTATAAATAAATTAATTCTTGTTTTTGTTATTTTTGTTCGCTCTTTAAGCAGTCGGGTTTTTAAATTTTTTTTATTTTTTTTGCACACGTTGTTCTATGTTCTCTGACTAAATAATTGTCCTGCTTCGAGATCGCGGCACTCGTTAGCTGCCTGTTGCATGAACGCTGATGGCGAAGATAGGGTTAATTTTCCCCTGCTAGCTTGCCCCCTTTTCGATTACCACCCTCTGACACACTTCTGTGACTATTGCCCCGCGATTTTCACGTGGATTTTTAGCGAGTGTTCTTTCTGTGGTACTCTATGTATTCAGTGATGATAGTCGAATGAATTTCTAGGGTTTAGCGAAGCTCGTGTGCCGTTGAAGTCTTCGGTTGCACGATGCAATTAGGAAGCGATCTATAAGAAGGGAATCCTGTTTCCGAGTTGTTCAATGAAATCGATGAACGTGAAAGAGATCACGAAGGGATTTCGTCGAATGCAAAACGACACGAAATCACGCGATATTAGTGCACCCGCGCCACGTGAGCTGAAAGCTCGCAATATCGTGTAACGTTAATATATATTCGACGTCTTTTTTCCATATTTCGACCGGGTCTCGTCGGCCCCTCGTTGCTCGTGATTTCCACGAGCTCGGGATTGACGGATTTAGTACAAACATCGACTTCTCCAGTGATCCAAGATTTAGGTTGGGAGATTGCGCGTGGAATATTTAAATTCTCGGGCGGTTCGAGAAGATATGAACCTTCGACTGCTCGAACGACAGCAATCTAAATTAGAAACATGTTACTTCGCCGCGTTATCCTATAAAAATCAAAGAAAATCGAAGCACAGTAAAAAAAAAACGTATGCGAGCTAAATTGACAGCAAACGAAAGGAAAAGTTTCCAGTGAACAAGAGCGTCGCGAATGTTTGGAGTGGCGCCGTTTCAGAAAAACGCAACAATGTTCGTAATGCGCTCGAAAATCACGAGAGACAGAACAATACGTTCGACGCGGCTGCCTCGTCACTCGGCGTATCGGTTCTGTGATTCGTCTGGCACGTGTACGAGAGGTAAATGTACAAATGGCTCAGCATGCTGCAGCCGGAAAGCCAGGTAACGAACGACACTGCGTTTGTTCCTATAGAGGCGTCCAACTTGCTAAATAGTGTATATAATACGCGAACGCACCCCGTACCGTTCCCTCAACGCCGAGGGGCATAATTTTCAGCCTTTAGAAATGGATAGAATACTTGGGGGAAATCCTATCATTTCTTCCCGCGATACAATTATTTCGAATGCTCACAATTAAGTACCGCCTAGACAAACCCCGAAACCACTACGGTATACAAACTTTCGCCACCGCGGACAATCCATGCAGCCTTCAAACACAAGTCCTCTAAGCCCCCATCTCGCCAGAAGTACCAGAATTCAAACACCACGTTACCCTGGAAAGCTGCTCCTCGGGAGAGAGAGAGAGAGAGAGAGAGAGAGAGAGAGAGAGAGAGAGAGAGAGAGAGAGAGAGAGAGAGAGAGAGAAAGAGAGGAAGAATCACGCTTGATTCTCGCGCGAGGGGTTTCAAGAGCCACCCAGCAATTTCACGGGCGTCGTTCTCAGCCGCGCCGGCTGTAAATCAGGCGGAATCGGGAGGGTAGGAATGCTCCTACTCGCGGCGAACGATCACCGAACGGGGTTAATGTTGCGACCGTCGCACTTGCCGCCGCCTGTAAGCATATACACGCCGAGCTCAGAGAGCATTGCTATTAGTTATTAACGTGCCCCCACCTGGTCCCCCTCTACCGCTTCGTTTTTTTCCACCAAGGCGCGCTCACGCACCACGTCACAGGGATCGATCCTCGGCCACGAGGTCGAGGGCTGGAAAGTGTTACGAGAGGAGAAAGGAGAGGAGGTAGACCCTAGTCTTCTGCCTACCCCTAAGGAAACGAGCCGATTCAACGCCAGAGGCTTGGCTACCCGCGACGCTTATTAGCCGTCGCGAGGGGGGGTGGAGGCAGGGATGGCATAGGGGGTGAGTTCTTAGAAAAATTCAGCCTTCCAAGCATCTTTCGAGACACCGGTATGAAAGGTCACCGGGACAGGGAGGACCGAACGGCGGGGGTGGTTTCATCCGCGTGCCATCGTGCTCGGCACTGAGACTCGAAGGGGTTGAAGGCGACCTTGCTCAGGGGGTTTGATGGTTCCATTAGGGGATTCTCGCCGGGGATGTGAAGATTTTGTGCGTTGGAAATCCGGAGGATCGGTGGTGGGAAGCCGTGATTGTCGTAGCTTCGATTTCTAGATTGTCTGTACCCTGAGTGGGATACCTTGATCTAGAAAGAAGGAGATATAGGGAATGTCTGGAAATAGAGGACCTTGATGAATGCATTAGGGAGGTTTATTTGACATGATAGCGGAGCAGCTGGTTAGCGTCTGGAGGAAACTGCACCGACTAATTGATTACGGGCGCAATTATTCGGCGGGGGCGAACGCTCTTGAATTCTTGTAGTGGCGGCGGTTCGTTAACCACTGGCACGTGCAAAGGAATTGGAAAAGGAAACGGCAGAGCTGGAAGCAGGCTTGTCCTCCGCGAAAGAAAACATAACGATTCAGCAACGGCGGCGGCTACTTGGCTACCGTGACACCAATTAAGCCCTGAAATATTGTGCACACGCGGTTACACGAGCATGCAAACACCTCTAACCCAATTTACTCGGGAGAAAGATTTCGTAAGCGATAACGGTAGGGATCGAGGGGGGTTCTCTTAATTTCTGCTCGTCGGAGCCTTGGTCATTTTGCACGCGCACCCTCCCTGCGATCTTTCCCTGCATTACATTTTATCTGGCGGAAGAATTACTCGCGAAGCCAACTCCTTCCGAAACATATGCGCCTAACGACGTCCATTCTTCGATTCTTTAGAATCGATCTCCTTCAGAGCGCACCATCCGGTAGCTTTCCTTTACTACGACAAATCGAAGCGATTTGACTAGTTTAAAATCGCTATAGGACATCCTGGTACATCGTAGCTACGTCCACGTGAATGCACTTCTAGTGAACCCGGTGTCTTTTTATTCGGAAACGGCGAACAAAAGGGCCGATTGGCTGGATCCGCTCGTCGGAAGCAGAAATGTTCGACATTCGGTGATTCCGACGTACCTTTGTGCTCCCGCGACGAAAAAGGCCACCGAGGAGACGTGTTATCGATTTTGGAATACCCCCGTGTTCAGAACTGTTAAAGCCAACCCCCTGTTCGTCTCGCAATCATTTATCGCGGAAAGTTCTTTTCAGACGAATATTAACCCACGTTAATGGCAACTCCCCGTAGATACAACGCGTTTTTTCCCTCGACCTGCGTCAGGCAGTGTAAATTACTTTGAAGAAGTTGCTCTACCCGAAGGGAGTTCTTGGTGTCGGTAACTCGTTACAGAATCCAAGCGTTGTCCATTTTCGGCTTGAAAGAAGATTCAAATTTTATGTAAAACAGGATAATTTATTTTACAAATCGCGGCTCTACTATATTTCGCCGCGGCAATTAGTTGACAATGTTACGATACCGAGAAATATGCGGGATTTACTGAAAACCTGTATCGCTAATTAAAGGATTATTTGAATGAGTGAACAGGCTGGAATTGGTCGAGAATCGACGAAGATCTTGATGAATGGACTCGTTTATTGGCATAAAGTATTAACGTTTGCAAGTTGGGGCACCAATAGTTGTTGTTAAATTGCAATTACACCGCGAGTTACCGATGCAACGGGGGGCAGTGAACGATATCAAAGAAAAATAGCTTGTAAACCTGTTACAGAATTCGAGCAAAAGGTTTCGTTAAAGATATCATCTAAATGGCTCGAAGAATGGTTACTAGAATGATTGACCCAATTATTGCCAATCACCCCGAGGCAGCTGCCATCCCTGGCAGTGAAAATCACAACCTAGACGAAAGATCCTCGGCGGATCACCCCTGGCACCCCTGGACCCGAGACGTGCTGGTAATAGCAAACGATGCAAAAGTCCTCTGTCTCGGCGTCAAGCCTCGGAATAACTATGGACGTCCTGTTACGAGCCGATGCTCATTACAAAAATCTGTTATTAATACATTGCGGCGGTTTACGAGCTCAAAGTAGAGCTTCGAGCGGCACGCTGGCGTCGTAAACCGTCCGCCAAGAAGTCCGTGATACTTTGTGCGAGGATCATGAATACGTAATCGCGTCGCGATCAACGTCCAAAGCAATTTCAGGTAACTTTTATTAGGCTGCACCAGTCTCCGCGAGGGATCGGCAGCAATGCCGTGAGAAACGCCGCCCCCAGAGTTGGATATTCATAGCCGCGGTCCGAACGAGCCCCGAAAATCCGTTTAGTTTTCCGGCTAAGCTGATTTGCAATTTAAATAGCACCCAGGAATCGTCCAGTTTATCCTGTTCATCCGGCCCATCCAATGAATAATTCCCCATTGACTCTTTTGATAAATGAAAGGGAGTATCTGCTCTGACCATAATTTGAAAATGAGGAAATATCAGGCGAAAGAATGTCCCATTTTTAATTTTCCTTTGTAGCTATTTATTCTAAAGAGAACAATGCTTCGCGTGAAACGGGAGGGAAGTGGACATTTTGATATCGCGTCCGCGTATTATTCGCACGCGCACAAGCTCGCCAGAGAAACAAGTGACTCCATGTATATTGACAGACTCGTTAAACGTGAAAATTCGGCTACACGAGCGACAAGCAAGTTACAATTAACGGGACAACTATGGCGTGGAGTTTTCCTTCGAAATCTCGGCTGAAAAATTCATTAGTACTGAAACTCGCTTGGTCGGCGAGAGCCCCGTCAGCTCGACGGCAGTGGCTGTGCGCGATAGATCGATCGCGCTGTACCATATCGAGAGAACACGATACGGGATGCGAGTACGTGGCCGGAGAGAGAGAAAGACGGGTCGGGGGAGGGTGGTCGCAGTGGTGGAGGCGGTGGTAGGTAATAATAAAAGCGAAGGAATATTTCCTGTATGCCGTGGACATGCAGTGTCACCGAGGGAAGGACATACCGTGATGGACAGAGGGAGAACGACGAATGAGACTGATAGCAGCGATGGGAGCGGGGAAATTGATAGAAACAAAGGGGATGAAAATGGCGGGGAGCGCTGGAAGCCATTGGACACGCTTGCAAATGAATGTGGGACCGGGAATACCGAACGAACAAAGAGCCTCGCGGTTAAAATACGCTAAATAGGGAAGAATTCAAGTGTACCATAATTGTGGGACATGAATCAAGAGGGGAAAGAAATATGCAGAGAAGAATTGACCTAAAGCCAAGATTTAGGACAAAGCCAACGAGATATTGAAAAGGAAAACGCAGAAAAGGGTTGATCAGTCACAATAAGGAACAGACGAAGAATATAAATCGGCAAGATGAAGTAGGAACACCCGCGTACATAGAAAAGGGACGAGTAAACTGAATGGGAAGAATGAAAGGAGCGAAGGGAACAATAGCCAAAGCTACGAGTGAAAATGAAACCAAGTTCGAAGCGCGGTCGAACGAAGATAAAGGCGGAAAACAGGGACGTAAAATAGAGGGGAATATTAGCAGGGAATAATGTAGAAATCCTGGCCGAGAGAGAAACACCCGCGTGGGACAGACAAATAACTGTGAGTACACATAAAAGCTGGAAATTAGCTTGAGAAAAAATCTGGAGAATGGGGAGCGTAAAAACAGGCGAGAGAAAGTGCCCAGCGAAGGCGAATAAAATGTCGGGCGAAAGAGAAATAGGGGCTGTGGCGGGCGTTACGTGATGAACACGTGAAATATATATAAAAAAAAAGAAAGAAAAGGAGGATACGAGGGGGGTCGTGCGAGGGGATGCTGGCCACTTGACTTTGGGCCGAGTAACTCGTTGGCCGGGCGGAAGTGGCCTAGGAAGACAAAGAGCTACGCTTGGAACGAAGATAGCGAGACGTTGGAAATTCGGTGGAAATAGCCGGCACGAGTGCAGCAACTCTCAGCCAGGGGGTGGTTTTCCGTGAGTCAAAGGTAGGCCCGCCTCGATATCACGAAATTAAGTACGCAGCCGTGCGTAAACTGCCTTTTGCTCGATGCACGTGATTGCTTCGTGCAAATTCTGCGATCCAAATAAATAAACCCGGTCTTGTTTCTCGTTCGCGAGCAGTTGGAGAATCGCGCAGATCGGCGGAACGCCGTCACGTACCCCGTTAGTGGAAACGGCGCCTGTTTTTATAAATATTGGCCACGCGAGCACGGGGTTATCGATTTCGCGGCAGTGCATGATGCAATTTTTTTCCACTATGCAGTGTCACGTTAAACAGAAGGCGGAGTTTGATGTTTTTTCAGTGGGATCGCTTGGAGTGGGTGGGAAATATTAATTTGCGAAGTATCGTGGGAGAAGTCGTAGAAACATAGTTCTGAGAAATATAGTTGAAGTCACTGCGAAGAATAAGCCTCGCGTACCGCCAAGCATTGGACAGTACTTATCAAACGATTCAATTAGAAATTTCGCTCGAAGATGTCGCCGAAACACCTGACAGTGTGCTCTTACGCGTGCCAGTATTTCAAACTGACTCGATCGAGAGCACATGGAATACCACTGAAGACCTAAATGCATTGGAAGTACGATCTCGGAGAGAGATCGCCACAAACAGCATTATCCAACAATTCATTCTCAACCCAGTTCCATAGCAAAGAAACTCAGTCGCTCGGAACAGCAACCAGACCTTCAACAAACCCGCCATCAGACCTAGAAACCGCGACAAGATACACCCACGTACAACAAGTTATCCGATCAAGGACACTTCGGAGGGCTCGAGTTGCACACAGAACGGTAGGTACTTGATCGAATATCAGGGTCGCCAGAGGATCTTGAGGAGGTGGATTTTCGTCGGGACCTGAGCTCTCCGGAAACCGTTCGACCCAGGTGCACAGGGCCTCCTGATTCCCCGAACGATCTGTCGCGAAAGCAAAACCCGATTACGCGGCCTCGACGACGCGAAAATGTAGAAACACCCCCCGAGGAGCGAAACCGTGATTCGAAATTCGCGTGGCGAAAGGAGACTGCCATCTCGCGCCACCGTAGTCGCCGCTGGATACCAGCCCCCGAGAGGCGTCCTTGGATCGAGGGACGGGGATCCAGGGGACGGTTGAATCGCGGTATCGACGTGTGCTATCGACAACTCACGTTTCTCATCTCGCAGTCGACGTGCTCACGTGCGGCTGTCCGATCGTCGCACGGTCGTTGCACCGTCGCTGGTCGTTGCGGCAGCGTTCCTTGGCGGCGACGACGTTGACGAGGGGAATCGTGAGGACGACGAGGACGATCGACCGCCGGGGGTGTCGATTAGGGACGAACGACACGCGCAACACGGAATGTCGAGCACACGGTGCAATCGCGAGGCACACGCGACGAGCGACGAGCGACGAGCATCGCCCCAGCTCGGCACCAAGCTCACGACTGCCTCTCTCTCGACCGAGGGCCTAGCTGGGGGTTGCTTCGACTCCAGTTCACCGGTTCAATCGCGGGGGCTAGGGGTGGCTGGGGGCGCGCTGCTAACCATACACCACCGCCGTCTGCAGGCTACCCCGCGAAAGCACGCGACCCCCGAGCGCGCAAGCTCTGCAACGATTCGTGGCGAGGGTGAGGGTGGGAACGCGCAGCGGGAGCTTTTCGGTTCCTCCAGCGGGACGGAGGGATGAAGCTACTCGGGTTCTCAGAGTTTGCTTTCGGGTGTACTTTATCGACTTGTCCACGTGAATTTCGAATTCCGTGAAAGCAGAAGTCTACGTTCTAACCGTGCTTAGAATTTAAATGATGACTCTAGGTAGAGGTACATAGAGCAGCGTACATTATGGATGATCTAGATTCAGGGATCCAGTGAGTTGTTCAAAGTTCAGTAATTTCTCCCGATACTCTGTTCAGTAAACTCTACGATACGGCAAAGAGACCTACTTATAGGTAGTCACGGTTAATTCTGCGTCGCAGTAGAAGCTGTCGATCATGGCCAGGCACGCGATCCTAGCGTAAACTCTCTAAATTAAAACTGTGACGCGATACCTGATGCGCGACCGACAACCGAGAAAGCTTTACGCGCGTACACTTTCTCGATCGAAACTCTGCTTTGAGTGCATAGATGCACTTTCAAAATGAGCATCTGGCGTCGATTACGCGCAGAGTTATAACAAGACACACTGGCCAAGATTTCGAGTAGCGTAACCTGCAATCTTGAGCGTTCAAGCACTTTACGTTTCAAGTATCATACACCCTCGAAGCATTCCCAAAGACACAGAACCTCGGACTATGATCTGAATATCTCAGAATATTAAATTCAATGTTCCTCCCACACGATCCTCGGGATATTCCCAATAACCCAGTTACGATCCCATTAACCGCTGGCACGCGCCAGTAGGAATTGATACTCAGGATCAATTAAGCCTTCATACATATATCGAGCATGCACGTTCGAATTCCTCAGGATCGCCAGTTCTGACGCAAGCACGACCTTGAGCCAGTTTGGCAGACCGGAGGCGCGATATCAGCAGCGCGTGGCTAGCTCCGCGGTTTCCCTCGAGGAAGCTCGCCCTTATCGCATCGATCGTGACGATAGGAAAGGGGTGGATCGCCCTTCTCCGTCGGCCTTTTGCTGAATGATCGCGAGCCACCCCGGTAGGAACGGTTAACCAGCTGGCAACCGCCCCCCCCCCCCTGATACCCCGCAGGTTTCCTTGCTTAACATAGACGAGCGTGGTGCACCTACCTGACTGGCTCGGGGTACTTGCCCCCTGGCTGAACAGGGATCAACAGGTTCGCGTGCCGGATGTGCTGGCGTACAGGAAGTCATCAGCGAGGCCACGACTTCTACCTCGCACGGCCGCGATCTGATCATCCCTCGCGGCGAGATAGCAGCCTCGTAAAAGTGTTACTCTCGATGGGGTCTTGGATAAGCGACGATGACACGCTGGGATAGCTCCGGGATTTCTGGGGATCTTTGATGGGTAACAAAAGAAGATTAGAATGGGAGTGGATGGGTAAAGGTGAGCGGGCGCTCGATGAATGTAATCGATACTGGGATCGAGATTTCAAGGCGGGAAGATAGAGAGAATGCTTGCTTGGGATTTTTACCTGTGCAGAAACTGGTTGTGAAGGAGTGGTTCTACCGTGGGGAATGATGCAGGCTGATCTTCTGAACCGAGTCACGGTTGGGTAAGGAGGCACTTCTGAGATGAGGAGTGACGTAGCTTGGCCTGCATCCGGATGGATTAATGTTAGCGGGTATCGGATATTGATGGCCGAGTGAATAATGATTATTTCTTGAAAACGGGATCTGTTGGATCGGCGAAGGATGTTATACTGCAAGGAGAATCATGGCCAAGATCGAAACGCCGTGTAAAATCGTAGGCCATCTATTGTCACTTTCATCGACTCATATTACACACAAGTTGCGCGAATGTTCAGTGAGGAATTGACGTGTACACGAACAGATACGACGTTACTTAGACGACTGGAGGAAAAATCAGGGTCGACAGAGGTAAGTACAAAATTGCCTAAGCTAATCGATGCATCGAGTAGCCAAGCTCGACTTGAGCGTTGAATCGTATGCCACCCGGTCGAGCTTGGATCCTCCCAATTATTATAATTATTCTGTGCTTCTTTTGCCCCCTATTACGAACGCATGCAGAGAGGCCCATGTAAAAATATATCAACGTACACACACGTGCTAACGTGCCCTATGCTTCGATATCGGAACGAGTATTCGAATTTCCCCCTCCCTTATGAAAATGCGTGCTCGATTTCGGTTTCTGTCTCGTACTCCAAAGCCGAAATGAGAGATTCCAATATATATCACAGAATTTGCAGTTTCTCTGTGCCGCGCGTCGCCGCGGCCGCGCGGCTAGAAAAATCAACCACGGAATGGGCGAACGATCGTTTCAGCAATATCCCGACTTCTTTCTGCAACGAAGAGGAAACAATTAATTGACTTGAATTTTCCCGTTTTGAGTCCGTTTGGTCCGCTCGATTGATCGATCACGCTCGAAGCCCGCGCTACGGAACTAAAAAGGTATGTACAAAATCACAATGATCCACCCGCGGACATCCGGCACATTTCGCCATTCCCCTCTTCTCCCCATGGGATCACCGTGGAATCCGCGAGGCAGACACACATAAATACACGTGACTAACACACACAAGTCGCTACAATTCGCGCACCTCTCAACCCGCTGCCATTTATCCACCGTTAGTTTCGCATGTGCGCCGATAATAGACCTATAAATCACGCTAAACACACCTAACGGCTAAAGTACACCCCCTTAACGATCTAAACGTCGAGTTCGGAGTACCGTGATTAGGCGGGTAACGCGTTCGCGTGAGATGCGAGCGGTGTGCGACGTGTGACGAAAAATCGGGGCAGGAAAGTAAATTTGCACGACGGTGATCAGGCAAAGACTGTTGTGCACCAGCGTTTACGCGGCTGTCACCGAACGAATACGTACTGTCATGGTTATTAAAAACGAAACATGGTGGTAATCCACCATCGTAACGTAACGAGATTCTCTCAGCTTCGACCGGAACACTATTCCTCGCGCTACTGTTCTTTATCTCTTTCTTTCCCTCTTTCCCAAAGAGAGTATGAGGAAGGTCGAGTATTCCACGAGCGTTCCAGCCGTGTTCAATTCACCACCGTGTGTCGATGGCTCAGCTACGAGTTGCCGAACGATTCAGCACTACCGTTTGTGACTGTGACTCGACTTGCTCTTGGGGCTGTCCGTGGAGATGTCGTTCGGCTCCCTTCTAGGCCGTAGGATGAAGTTGAGATTGTGCGCGGTGTTCACGGCGTAGTAAACGTTCGCCGAGTTTGGCAAGACCATCTCCCTGTCCGGCAACACTTGGGCCAGAGTGTACTGGTCGGGGCTGCCCTCGATTCCCAGCTTGAGCATCGCGTTCCGTATCACCTGCGGTGTTCTCTCGTTGTTCGAGAGCATGATCGACTTGTACATCACCACGCCCTCCGTCTCGACGTTGTCGGTCTCCATCGTCACCTTGATGATGTAGAAATCTGGCGAGCTCTTGTGCGAGTGGCTCGGGCTGGAGAGGCCGACGAGATTCGGACTGTTCCCGTTAGCGGTGATCGCGGTCGGCGGTGCCAGTCGGTTCTGCTGGCTAGCAGCTGCCCCTCCGCCACCCCCGGAGCTCAACGACACGTCCAGAGATGGTAAAGAGGAGCTGGACGAGGAGCTGGACATCTGGGACGGCGAGGTCCGCCGATCGAGAGAGTTGTGCGGCGAGCTTGGCAGTGAATCCAGGTCGCAATAGAACTGGGAGCTGCTCGAGCTCGACGTAGAGGCTATCGAGTCGTTTTTACGATGACCCTGATGACTCTGTAAGACAAATCTGGGCTCAGTCTCTCCACACTGGAAAGGGGATAATCGTGGACGAGGTAGGCTAACCTGTTGACTGGGAGGAACGAGTAAACTCGCTCGAAAATGCCTCCCGACTTGGCGCGAAAGTTTCAGTTTTTACTGTCCCTATGTCGAGTCATTAAGGTCACTGAAGATCATACATGGGCTACGTTGTCTCTTCGATTCTTTCAATTACATAGCAAGTCGGATCGCCTTTTGAATATGGCAGGAGGCATGTCTGGGCGTGGAATGACCCAGTTAACAGGTTCGAGGATCGAAGGGGAACGTGCTAACCTGTTTCTTCTTCCCACGATTGCTCAGGGTGTTCCCAGGAGGCGGTGACTCGATCTGGCAGCTCAGCTTGTACGCCTCTCGATCATCCAGCACCACCACAGAATGGAACCAACGATCGAACAAGGGATCGGTGCGGAAGTTGTACGCGTTCGCCGCTCCTTGGAGCAATCGTATCCTAGCGAGCACCTCGAACTCCTTTCGCCTCTTATCGAAGTTGATCAAACCGTCGGCTATCGTGTCGGGTATTGCGGTGTCTATCATAGTGAGGTCCGTCAGGAAAGTCCCCAGATACGGTATAGTTCCGTAGCTGATGTTCTAAACAGAAGGAAACGATCCCCCATTGTAACAAATCCATAATATTCCTTCCATAAGTATTATAAAATATGTGAGTTTCCTTAATAATAATTCTACATTGGCATTGAGTCACGCAAGTACATTTCAAGGAGAATTCTATCAGACGTATCACTTACGCCAGCATGAGTATTCTGCTTCTGGAACAACTTCTGCAGATGTCTGTCGCTTCTACCGGCAGTGTCCGCGAACTTGGCGGTGCCCTCCTTGATCAGAAGCTCCCTTTGCGTCCACGCGTTGTTCTCCTCCGAGAAGATCCTCTCCAGCTCCCTGAACAGCTCGTGCTTCTCCCTAGGCATGCACTGCCAACATTTCTCCAGCCTGTACACCGGGTTGCTCTGCAGACCAGACACGATCGCCTTCAAGCTGCTGAAATTCTTCAGCACGCGCAGCTCCTGAGCAATATCGATCCACGTCTCCAAGACCCTAGCCCGTTCCTGGGCCTTGGTCGTCGGGTCCATCAGTATCGTCGAGATGACGCGAAGGGACACAGCGTTGAACTGGTTAACAGTCGCCAACACGGTGGCGGCGTCGTGGCTCCTCGAACGGTCCCTCCTGGACCAGACGGCGCCCAGACACTGGTGTGCCACGAGTTTCTTGAACACCTCGGCGTCCATACGGGTCAATTGCTCCGCGAAATGACGGTGCGGAACCTCTGGGAAGTTGTAGTTCACCCAGTGATCCACGATAGGATCCGGGGAACCGCGTGGTGGCCGACCATTGTCGTACACCATACAGGAGTCTGCGAAGAACGTGCGACGAAGAGGGTTAATGAAATAAACTCGTCCGTACGACATGAATTAAACAGACTATATATAAATTCTTTGACCGAAGCATCGATGAATCAGCCGGTGACGACTAAAGTTGCAGCTTTTATCTGAGTAAACATACCGAATTGTGATACGACGCGTGACAAACATCCGTCTGACATTCGAGTTAAAAGATTGACATCGCTGAGTGCTGTGATTTACCTACATACTCGGAATAGAACACGGGGAAACTACTTAGTGATTCTAGTAGGATTACCCACGGTGCTGATCGACATTTTTCAAACTTGAAACTACAAGGAGCAACAGGCAAACTGGATCGACTACTCTCTCCCACGTGCAATCCTTCTTGCGATCCACAAGGATGCCATGTTGCATGGTTCCAAGGTTTCATAGGAAATCGTGGATCCCCTTACCTATCTGATCCTCACGCTGGAACCTGTGCAATCGATGCCTTGCCTTAAGCTCGAGCTCCGAGCCAGGAAGCCGTCGATGCGTGAAGTCCAAGAGCCTGCTGAGCAGAGGGTGATTCGGTAGTGACTTCCAGTCACCGGGGTACGCGTCCAGCCAGACATGAAGAGCCTGCACGAGGGTCTTTCGATGCTGTTCACCTGTCAGGGCGGCGGACCCCTCGTCGAGGGCGTCGTACCTCGCTAACAATAGCTCGAGAACCTCGCGCGGCGTCGTGAACGCGCGATACGTCGCCAAGAAGACGTTGATGTACGTAGACTCGAGTTCCCCGTCGTCGTTGGCCAGACTCTCGACCAGACGCTGGACGGTGCCAGCTTTCAGGAAACGCACTCTCACCGTCTCCCATTCTAGGTGCGAGATCTCGTCGTCCGAGTCCTGTCGAAGAGTCCGACTGTTAATGTGTGGGAAAGTTGAAGGGACGTCTGAGGACAAAGCTACTGGATCTTTACTCCTCGACTAATCGTAAGTACCAGACTGACTTCGCAAGTAATTGGCTGATGAAACTGC
Organism: Andrena flavipes; assembly: GCA_963971345.1. NCBI lineage: Eukaryota > Metazoa > Arthropoda > Insecta > Hymenoptera > Andrenidae > Andrena > Andrena flavipes. Next base: position 39,992,892 of record OZ020481.1, read on the forward strand.
TCAGACTTTCAGGCACAAATGGTTTTACTGCGCGTGATTAGGAGGAAAGGATAAGATTGAAAAGATCGGCTTACCGATGCTGAGAGGCTCCTGGTTGGCCTGTGATACCGGACCTTCTTCAGGTACACCGTGTATATGACGCCGTCGCCCCTTTCCTCGCCCCATAAGCGCCACGTGGGCTGCAAAGTAAAAGCAAACGGCACAGTTACACAACGAGAAGCACGCAGACTAAATCCTGGCCGAGGTCTGGTGGGCGGCGAAGACAACGGGCGAGCAAAACCGTCGCTCCGGGGGATGATTTACGCCGCTAATTTTACGGGCTACCCCCTGTCACGAGCAACCGTCTCTCTAATGGGAGGACGAGCTAATCAATGGACGGCCGTGCAGTCGACAGATTTATTGAAATAATTGACTTCCAGGTCGAAACTGACCTCGGCCGTCCATTTCACGGCTTGAATCGCGATTAGCCGGATGCAGACCGCTTTATCTTCGAGCTCTAGCCTCCTACGTTCCAACGACTTCGAGCAATCACCCGGATGAGTCTATAATCGTTTCCATACGTAATCGTTTCACATTTTTTTCTTTGCAGATTTACGACCGCCATTCGAAATGGAAGCGAAAACGGTTTTGGACCCTTTCGATTGCTAATGAATAAAGGCTTTTAAAGCAGCGCATCTGCAATTACTCGGAACGGTGCATCTAGGATTCCACTTGGTGGGGCAACAATTTGAAGCGCTCTCAAGCCACTAACGCGGGGCTTCTTTACTTTGATGCCCGTGCAAGTGAGAGAACGAGGCGAGAGCCCCGTTTCCTCGTCCGTGCAGAAGCTGAACCAAGCGAAAACGGACAAAACGGAGACGGAGAAAAGCGATTACAAGCACTGTGCAACAGAGGGTCCATGCAAACGCGAATAGATTTCACGACAAATAAACGTGCCAGCTTGTGTCTACACGATTTACTTCCGGGACACCCGTAATATCGCCGTGCAACGATAAACATTCCGTTGGGGGAACACCGAAGATAGGGATCTCTGGTGTTTTCTACGGGACGCCTGAACCATGAACTCCCTCATACTAGATTCTTAATTGGCATTTAAGAATTGCGCCGGGGAACTTTAATTGCAGCTCGTGGCTCATCTTCGTTCGCCGGCTAACCTTCCTGACACTACGATATCTACGTAACAATGGTCATTCATCGATGATGAATAAACGTTATTCTTTAATGATCTCGTTAAAATCCTCTATGCGCTCAATTCCACGGATACATTTTCATTGACGAATTGAGCGCAACCTGTATGCAGTAACTCGCACAGAAAACGGCCCCTTCGCAAGGGTACAATGGGATGTTTGCGTGGCAATTACCATCTCAAAAATTTCTCCAGAGGGAATAAATTAGGGGACCTTCAAAGGAACCACTAAAAATAGTATTCCGAGGAGGCAGGCGGTTCGCGCAGTTTCGTCGCCTCGTTTTCGGCGTTCAGAAAGCCGGTAAAGTTATCTGGCACGGAGGATAAGATAAGTTACTCGACAAAGGACGAGAGGATCGTAATACGCTTCGCGCGAATACAGCGAGAACTTGTACCGGATTTTTACTAGCTCTCTGTGGAATCGATGCGCAAAGAAACGAATCGTGTCATTGCCGTTCACCGCTTCTGGCTCTAATATGCAACATTTACTAACTGCGCCTGCAGAAGCAGCGGTGTGCACACAATGCAACCGCTGCTCGATCGATGCCACTGCAAAAGGAAAACGTTTGTGCATGGATAATGGGGACTGTGGCGAAACAGATTCAAAGACGAAGGTTGCACATGGCGCTGCGACACCGTGGATTCCGATTCAATAAAACTGAAACACTGTGAATAGGTGCAGTGATTGTTCTATTATTGGCTCAAGGCTACTCTTCTTGCCGCGACTAGTTCTTTTAGTACTGCAGTATCAAAAGAAAAAAATAATAAGTGGCTCGTGTTTATCTAAGACTTCATACGGTTTTTAATCCAACCTCTGCTTGCTTCTAAGCTTGCCCCCTTCTTTTGTTCAAGTTTAACGTTTAGCAACAGATCCCTTACAACTTCCTCCCTTTTTGGTGGTCCACCTGAGCAACAGAACCATCGAGAAACACTCCCCAGGGTGCGGACAACTGCAACTGAACAGCAGAGGATAGTCCCTCCTCTAGTACCGGCAAGGTTCTCAACAAAAACCAGAAATTACGGTCCCGAGGAAAACTGAGGCACGTTCCTCGATGATGACGAGTATGATACTGTTGCGGAGTTCAGACAGCGGTGAACTCGATGGAAAAAGGCGGTTTACACTCCGGAACGAAGCAGCAATTAGAGGCTTACAGAGAGAACCCGAGCGTGACTTAAGGTCCTAGTAACCCCTCGTCCTTGGAGACGACTCCTTCGGGCACGTCAACTCTCCATTGTTCGTGGAGACCTGCCACGGCGAATAGATGGCTTGCTCGCTCGAACAATTCTCAGAAAAGGGAGGATAATCGATACTAGCCTTTGTGAAATTCGAATGAGTTTTACGTCGATACAGGGCAATACAATTGCGTAACAGTCTCTCCCCTCCGATTTCACGAAAGCTTCCAGGGGAAGCCCTCGTCCAGACCCCTGTTTTTCAGCCTCCCCCGCGGGGCGAAATGAACAGTCAATCCTAAGAAGGTACCGAAACCGACGTGTGTACAAACTAGCATCGCCTCTATCATTCCACGTCGGCCTATAGAAAGCTTAACATCGGATTACCTCCGGGGAGAGTTGCGGCGATCGATACACATGGAAATATATCAGACTATCAACCAGTCTGTGCCCCCCTCCCATCGTCGCGAAAACGTCGATGTGAAGTCGCGATTCGAGAAACCCGAGGAATATTCCAACCAGACGGGGGACAAATTGGACGGCCTGCCATCGATTTCACGAATTAAATTCTGGGGGCTGTAATCGTCGCTCCATTTCAAGCTGAATTTCTCTGGGAAGTGGGCGGCTCCTGATGGATATTGAGAAAGGAGTGGAACGAGGTAGAGATAATTCTTTGCTTTCGAGTTTAGCTTCTTCTTGTTTTCAAGGAATAGAGTACCGAGGAATTGAAAACAGAAAAAATATCGTGTGAATTCTTTAAATGGCCTTTCAAGTGAACAGAAATTTTAATCGACAAGTGAAGATAGCAGTTCGGTGTGACTCAATTGATAACGCTAAAATGCCCCGATAATACCTAGACCAAGGTTTGCTTACATACATGCTTCTAATATTTAGTGTACCTCGATGTTTTTAATACTGTTTAGGTTTACGGCACCTGTCGAGTTGACGGATTTCAAATTTCGAATTAATTATAATCAATTTATACCGTAAATTAATAATTCTATTCAAATAATTTATACACACATTTATTTCCTCCTAGGCTTTCTAACTTTTAAGATTGGCAGATCCGTCAAATTGGCGGATCGGCTAATTGCGTAAGTAATCTTAATTTATGTGGTTCATTTGTAAAATTATTACTCCAATAATAAAAAGGTCTCTACTAAGTAGAAATCATAATATGCCGGAGATATATTTGCTGCTCCGAATCCGATATCTCAAATTATATATGGTATGACCTCCGTTTTTATTGATGCCTTGTCGATAAGCACGAGTATAAAGAACGATCTTCAGTAGCTAAGTTGCAGTCGCAGTGTATACGGACGTTTTGTAAAGTCACAGTGTAAAAAAAGTTTTAGTAATTGTGAATATATATTTACATATATATTTGCGAAGAAAGTGCCCACTTATTGCAAGTATCTGCAATGACATAATGGAATTTGGGCCCAGAATTTATTTTATTTTGATCAATGACCCTTCTTTAGCAATCACGAATAAGTTAAGAAGAAACAAGGAACTATTGAAAAAAAACGTCCAACGTAGTTTTGAAGAAAATGAGTATAGTTGCAAAAAAATGTGCCGAATAAATATCGTATAACGTTAATTATAATTGTTACCATTTCTGTAATAATTTCTGGGAAAATACTTTTTAGTAATTTATTTAGACGTGCAGCTTGATATTATATGAAATGTCCGTAAACCTAGTGTTAATAGGTGGTCACGAGTATTTTCTTCTCTATGTATATCTACGATAATCTATACTACGAGTACTATAACTCCGAAGATGCATAAAGGCTAACCCGTCAAAACAAGGTAAAAGGTGATCCCATTCTACCGCGCAGAAATTGAACCAGAGCATCGGCCGCGGCGATTACTTTTAGGGTACTCCTTTTATTCCAACTATTAACTTCGGTTTCAAGAAGTCGTTGTTATTTTATTACCGCGGGCGGCGTGTAAATGGCCGCCATTATTGCACGGCAGAGAGCGAAAGACCGGCGAATGGAGGGACCGCGATAAACGATACGCGATCTCTGATCTCCAAGGATCTCGAGGACTGGTGCGCTACTATAAATAAGATCTAATAATTATTGGCTGGCGTGTATCGGGAACCTGCGGTGTAATAAAGAGGATACGACAGAGTAAGAGCTGCTCCGCGTACAGATAACAGTCATTTGGTTAAAGAGTTTCGCAACGGCTCCGAGCAACAATTTTCCGAAGCCTGTTAGATAAATCCGCGCGGTGATCTAATCCTCTGGACTTTCTGAGTGCGGCGTTTCAACTCGCGTTATCGTCGCGGAAGAGCCAGTGGGCTGGGCGTTCCTTGCGTTTTTCCATTCGCTCGCGGATATTTTATTTCTGACCTCTGTAACGCACTAGGCGAGCTACTTGGTACAGTAGACGTATCGATATCAAGGAGGTAAAAATATTCAGCATGCTTCATCAAATTTTTGAAGTCGACACTCGATGTCGGATTGAATTGAAACGAGCAGGAAACTTAAAAGATATGCGTTAGGGTGGCTTTTATTTAGTCTTGGTAATTTTTTTTTTCAAGATTCGCAAAAATATCGAATATATAGAGCCTATATCTTCGATATTTTTGCGAATTTCAGTCCCAAATTTTCAGAAAACATTCGTGACATAACATACACTGAAAATAAGATTCTTTTATTTTTTTCGTATATTTCAGAATATGCCCCTCCCCTTAAATGTTTAAAAAATAGACCGTGAAAATATAAATTCCATTCTTTTTGTTCGTCTTCATAAATAAAAAGTGTTCTAGACGCATTTAAACTTTCAAAATTTGAGGGGAAAGTTTTATTTAGTTTCTCGGACTTTTTTCGAAAACCGTTTGTCGCACGAGAAAAAGTAATAGAACATAAAATATGCTCCTTGCCCGGATCTACAATTTTTATTTGACATATATTTTGATTTAATCAATAACTTGGAAGATATTATATAAAATAACGACTTCGCGAGCTGTTAAATAATGATTTAAATGTTTAAGGGCCCAGGGGCACCCTTTCCCGTTATCCGATCGAGCTCAAACTTTATATGGATTTTTTTTTAATTATTTGTAACTATTCTGGGGGGTGCCCCGCAGAAAATTCAAAAGTCGAAAATAAGAGCCACCCTAATATGCATTCTAATTCCCTTAACCGTTAGATTATAAAACGTCTGTATACAATTTTCTAAATGTCAGATCGGAGATTAGGGGATAAATGGAAGGTAGAAGTTGAATCATAGCAGTAATCAAATCAAGAAAGAATTATCCATTCTTCTCACCGAAGACGAAAACAAGCTACCACCTCGAGCCAAGTGACTCAGGCGATGTAATATTCAAAGGAGCTCTCGGGTAAACTGTAATAGCCACAATCGTCGAACCGAAGGGAAAGGTGGAAGAAGAAAGGCGACATGTGACGGGCGAGAAAGAGTCGTGGGTACTAGGAGACACGCCGGAAGTTCAAAGAACGAACGGTGATAAAGCGAAGCTTTGTTGATGTCGAGCACAAAAGCCACTCACGTAGCCTGTTCTTGAAAACACCTCTGCAGGAGGCACAATACGGCAAACATGTCAACGCCGCCGAAACCCTTCAAAGGGAAGTCAGGGTCAATGATTCTATTCTCTCTTCATGAAATTCGAAGGACAGCCGTGCGTTGTACATCGTGGATTATCTGATTATCGACTGTTGACGAAAACTGCTACTTCAACCAATGAAATGTAAAATAAATTGAAGGTCTACGAAGAAACATGTTGTCCCACGCGGTTATCTCCTGCAGCGGAATAACGATCCGTGTGATTAGAAATCGATGTAGGTATTGCAACGTCCTGCGTGGCCGCGGTTGCAAGAACACGGCGGCCACGTAATTAATCAAGTAATTTTATATCACGCGTCAGGGACTTTGCATAAACGATACGCCGACTGCAAAGCAACGACTGTGTGTTTTGTAAACATGCGGGAAGGTATGTGTGTTTCGCGGACACCGTGTCCGAGTACCACGAACAAAGGAATTTCCTCGCCTTCTCGAGGGAGTCCTATTAGACGCAAGCTCCTGCCTGGCTTCCGGTCAGGCAACGCATAATTACACGGACCCGTAAGCCGGTACGCAAAGTACGATCCCAGATAAGCAATTAAACCAACCGGTGGCAACAGTCGGCGATGAGTCACGTGTGCACCGATAAAGAAGGTGTCAAAGCACCTTTTCCTCCGTTTCATTGAGAGCGTGGGCGGACCTTGATTCGATACGGTTCCGAGTCAGGTGAACCCGTAGCACTTGTGAGTCAATTCGTGGCAGAAATAGTTCTGTCTGTTTGAATTAAAGAAATATTGATGCTATCGTGCTCGAAACTGAATGGGATGGTAAACTGAAAGTGGAATCTTAGTAGAAATTTATGTGCATCGAGTGATACTTGGAGTGACAGCTATCTATTGGCGTTAACGCGAGACTTTAGTTGAAAAAGGTGCTGATACGAAGTGGAGTATCTACTAAGCACGATTAAGGTAATTTAAAAAAATTGCCGGTAAATTGTGGGTCATCGAGTTGGGAGCCGTGGAAAGAAATAGGCGGAGTTCAGGAAAACAATTATCATATCAGGGGGTAGAAACGTCACCAGCGTGAAATAACGATAGTGCCTAATTGTCCGTCGCGATACGCCAAATAAAACTAATTTTCCCATCGTTCGCATTTAATTAACGAGCAATTATAGTTCGTTCAGCGGCCTCGCGGTAACTGGGTCAATGTAACCATAATTCATTTTCTATTTACACGCTGTTCCCGGGCCATTAATGACAACGATACAGTTCCGATGACACTCTGACCCTGATTGCCCGATTAAGCGACTTCCCCACGTGCCTCCTCCGATCGAGACTACTAAAACGAACCACGCTACACGCTGCGACAGTGAATCACTCGCACTTGAACGCACGATCCCAAGATCGAAGGTTCTTTTTCGATCGTTTATTATGCTTGGAGATTGTTTTCCACGGGGGGAATATCTTGGAGAATTTGCAATTTCGACGAAATTTATCCGATCGCTCACGCCCCCCGCGAGCGTATAAAAACATTCTGCGCGGGAATAAAAACAACGCGCGGTAAGTGTACTCGAGAAAAGAACAAAAGTAATGTACGGTTGATACGGTTTAAAAAAGAACGCTCGATAAGTGAGGGAGGGGTGGCATTGAAAGTAATGGAAAAGTTGCCTCTAGGGCTTAAAGATAGATGCGAGGAGAATTATTCGTTGCGTTGTTCGCTGAAAGCTAAAAAGTAACGTGTAATCGATGCTCGTTACATTTTCTTGCCGATTCCAGCGATAGAATTTCTTTCTCCTTCGGATAAGCTGAAACACAGGAATTCCTCGCGTCCAAAGAGTTCCAAAAGTCCTTTACCGTTTTCCATTCCGTGGCCGCGTTTCCGAGATATAACTCATTGCAGTTTGAGGGTCCAGCGACTTCCGGCGCGCCCTTAGCCAGTCGAGGATCGAACACCGCGCACTGGAAGTTGATGGACCGTCAAACTTCGACTGCTCGTATCTAGAAAACGAAGCTGCAGATCGTAAAATGGTAAAGGAGTTTTCGATTCCTTTTGATGCAAAGAACTTGCAAGGTTATCTGTTAATAAACTGCAACATTCAGGGAAATCGTGTGCACTATTGGGAATTTCCCCGTGATACATTGCATCCGATTCCGTGTACTTCGCTCGCAACACAAACAACAAGCCGACAAGTTTCTAGCGTGCTACGTTTGAACAGCGCTCGACAGTTCTCCGCTTCTCATGCACGGGAAACTGCGATACACTTACGATCAAAGCATGCACACATCAACCAACACGGAACACTTGCGGTTCACCAGAAAAATACTAAACAAATTCTGCGTGCGAAAGCGGTTTGCTCGGCGGGCTGATAGCTTATCGGAACTGCGCGTAATCTCGTTTCATCGACGTTACGGATTACCGTTGCGTGCCGACATTGAGAGATCGCGAATAATAACGAGCCTGTTACCGAAGTCGCGTGTCTATGGACCAAGTCACGGGGATTCCCAGCGGCCAGAATCTTTGGAAACTGAATTTGTAAGGGGAACGATTCCAAGTCGAGCCTGATAAATCCTCGAGGAGTTCGCGGGAACTTTCGCGTGATCTATCGGATAGAATCGCGACCGTCGAATTTACTCAACACCGAGACAATCGCATTACCGAGGAAAACAGGCAGCCTGCAAAAGTTTCGACACTTTCTAACCGAGTGGAATCGGGTTTCCAGCAACGGGTTCGACGTGCTAGCGTTCGATATTTCTGATGTTTGAAGGGTGTAAGGTTTCATTGAATTATATCAGACGATAGGAGGCGAGCTGAGCAAGTTATTCTTACAAACTGAAGAAATATCGATCTAATAAACGTTTTAGCAATGTTAGGTATATACCTGCTTTAATTCGATCCGAGTAATCCCCGACGAATTCAACAGAGGAGCGCTATCTGAGCTGAAACAAAACCCGGGTACTACGCGCTCTAGAATATTCAAGACACAATCCCCATGCAATCCGGCGTTCTCCGTTTAAGGGAAAAGAGTGAGCAGAGCATCGAACCCAGGTACCAGACTCGACTCGGTTCTACTACAACGTTACCGCGCGTCGAACGCGAGATGCGAAAACCAGTGAAAACAAGTAACCAGCAGGCAGGAACACAAAGAGCTCCGTCGTCGGGCAACCAACCGGCGAGGGGGGTGGAGAAAAATACAGGGAAAAGAAAAATTGAAAACGAGAAAAAGAAGAATGCTCCGACGAGGAAACAAAACGGATGATGATGAATCTCTTGGGTGTCTGTTTACCTGCTGCACGTACCACTGCGTGGAATTCTGGTTCTTCCTGTGGCTGCTGGGCTTGCAGGGGGCGCAGAGGAGCAGGGGCGCCAGTTTGTTAACCCCCTTGACGCTGGCCGAGGCCGGGGGCGACGTTGGGCTCAGCCCGTCATCCCCCAACACGGGCCACAGCATCCACGTCTGAATGTCCGCGGAACTTCCCCTTCTGCCGTCACTTCGATTCTGCCTGTGCAATTTCTCTCGTGATTGTTCTGCCGACTGTCCTCCGATAGCTCGCGAGATTCGCCACGATTTATCGACCTCGCTCTCGCGGGGCTTCGTGCACGAGCTTCGTATCTTTCCGAGCAATTAGCGCGCACCGCGTGTAGTAACGCGTTACTCGCGTAAGGCGAAACCTCGAGTTACTGTTGCACACGGTCCCCGCTAACTGTACGCGAGGATGCGCGAACCTCGTGCACCACCGTCGTCAGACTAAACTACAAATCACATATCGAGTCTTTCGAGCTGCACCTTTCTTTGAGCGATATGGTTTACAGTTTGCCTATCTGCACTGCTATGGAAATATAGACTGAGCTAAGTCCACGTCGATTTCTCGTTTCGTGGCCTTTATGGAAACTGTAGGTATAATGTTTCCAACGCAAGGCTTATCCTGCAACTGCTTGAGAAATACAGGATTACGACACAAACAGAATTCAGGCGTACCAACGCGAGTGTCGAGCTCCACGCGACGCGTTTAAAAGATGTTAATGCATCGTCATCCTTCGAACTCCGCTAACTATTCGATTGACGTGCGCCATTCGTTCTACCCATTGTTTCTTTAATACCCGCCAGTTCCCACGAAACCAAGGACTCGAATGAACGCGCGCAGATGGAAGAATACGAGAATTTCAAAAGCGGAGGCCACTGTGCGCTTCGATCCGTTCGATCGCGCCTGGAGTTCGCACACCGTCGCGGCGCTATTGCCAGCGCGAAACTGAATGATCGCCGTCATTCGAAGCGACTGAACGCTCGATCCCCAGCGAAACCGATGACGTTAATGCGTAACGACGACCCGAGACCGCGCGGCGATATCGAAATCGAATTGAGACATCGACAGAAGTCCGTCTCGCCGTCTCCACCGAAGACTAAATAAAGTATTTTTACTATCTACGTCTGTACTATCATTTTATGTTCCGAAACTGCGCCTCGACTCGTCGGGCTGCTCCATTTTCCCAACGATTCTGCACCTCTGGAAATGTTCACTTCGCCGACCCACGTGCATTCATATCTATTTGCAGAGAGGGATCAAAGGACGGGAGTCTCCCGTCACAATCGATGCTTCGATGCGCCACTGCCCGAAAGGTCGAAGGAACAAAACGACGGAAAACGCTTTCGTTAAAGAGGATGTTACTACTCCGTGGGCGGAATTGCACTTCCGACCATTAGTCCTGCGTCTGAAGCTCGAGTATTTTCTAAATGCCGGGACAACATCGTGATGTTTCGACCTTTTAAATAATTAATTCAACCTACGAACGAGCTTCCATTACGAAAAGCATCCACCCCCACGGGTACCTACTCGAATAAAGAAAATGAACCGTTCCCTACACCACAGAGGAAAATGGAGAGAGAGCTGTTACGAAGGCTGAAGTGTTTTTGATTATTTCGTTTAAAGTAAACTAGCGAGTCTGAAGCTTGGTATCTTCGGGAAAAGATGCTAATTTATTACTCCACTTTGGAGAATGTGAGAAATGAAGACAGTAATCGCAGTAGGGATTCAACTAAGGCCCTTACAATTTTATTACAACAGCATCAACGTGGAAGTTGAAATTTCGATAGAGGACAGCCAGTAAAGTGAATGCATTATTTAGTTCCTCAGACGATTGGTCAGTATCGACAGAGGAAACCGTAAAGGACTGCGAAAAAGAATTCTGAGACGGCAGTTTGAGCTGCGTGCAAAGCAAGGGAACATTTTTCTAAATTAATCAAACCGATTTGCGGTGCATGACTGTCGGTCGATTGTACGTACCCACGATTTCCCACGTGCCGATTCATTACGCAGTAGTAATACAATATTGCAATGCAAGTGATAGAATAATTTCCAGGAACTCGCTCTGTACGAACGCATCTATCTCGACGATGAGTTCCGCCTAGTTTCACCTTCATATTAAAAAAGAAATGATAGCACTGCTATAAAATTTAGCTCGTTTGCCCTCTGGATTTTGCTGCGATTACTTGTACATTTGAGAATCCAAAAACTGCAACGAGATTGTCTAATGATTCTGATTGTTTCGATTAATTTCGGGCGTTAAATTTAGACAAGCGGTGCTATCATTTACTAGACGATAAACAGGCGAATCAGCGCGACAATAAAACGGAAAACCGTTTCGATTAAAGGAACTTGAAGCGTGGAAACGATTAAACGGGATCCCGGTGGCCTGATAAAAGAGTCGATGCCCGGTGGACGCCTCGTTCTGATAAAACAAACGCCCTGTCACCGCTTGCCACCAGAAACACGCGGTCGTACATCGCGACCTTAACCCTTTGTCATTCATTATTCCTGCGAATCGCATTCCGAGAACGCTGCACTGCATTAAACAAAGTTCTTCGAAAATTAGAGCAGCTCCAAAGGTAAGTGATACGGTGTAAGTTACTGGAATCTGTGTCGTTCTTGCTCAAAGGTCTTCGAATAAAAGAAAGTGTGAATCATGTCGCTGTTTGATGACACAAATGTAAGTATATTAATCAGAGCTCGGTAACAATTACGACATTCGATCATCGCGAGCACAGAAAAGGTTAGGAGAAAACCTGAGAGATATCTAGATATCGCAAAGTGTGTCGATCCAGCTGAGCTTCGTGACCATGGAGGCCCTCGGAATTGGAGAATCCGTCAATTAGTCAGGAAATTACTCGCGCAATGCTATCTCGAGGCTGCTCGAGAAACGGAGGCAATCCGTGTGCATTATGCAACGTAGGTATTGTTCATAAAGAGAGGCCTGGTAAATCGGTACGTAGCAGGAAGTGTGCTTTAAGCTGCCTGCGCGTTTCATGCGAGTATGAATCATTTGGCGGCTAGAATGATTTGGCTGTTACGTTATTTTCTTATCTAACGCGCGGGCGATGCGTGCCACTCGGACCACGAGTGCTTCTGCGCTCTTCCATCCAATTGTTGCTCCCACGAATGCGACAATGTTAACGCTGACTCCGAACGGAGCTGAAGTTCTGAGAATCGCGTCAGGATTCGAACAAAGAAACAACGACGAAACAGTAAAAGCGGAATGAAAATATTTCTGTTACTTGTGTGTCAGTGTGAGCACAGCTGAACGATTAAATGTTATCTTGCACGAGAAATCCTTTAATTATTCCAAGCATTATGCGTAACATAACGTAGAAAAAGATCTGCTCGACTTGGAGCAGTTTAATATGACACGGACGTGTGCAACGTTTAGTAAGAGGATAAATTCTTGCACAGCCAATTACGTCGTGTATCTCGAGCAAATATATCGAATGATAGTCTGAGATCATTCCAGCAGAGACTCCCTACGAAGAGTAGCTGCCTCGTTCGATAAACACGTAATATGAGGTCACGGTGTTAACGTCGCGTTATTCGCCACAGGACGTAAGCATTAACAGGACTGTTTGTACACAGTCTCGTGTGTTAGACTCCACGCAGGGCAACAGGTTCGAGCCGTTATCCGTACTCGAATGAAATGAAAAGATTTCGTTCAACGGGCAGAGAGAAAATGAATATCTTCACCATGTATGTAACTGGCGTTTGAAAAAAACATTTCACAATGAAATGAGGCAAAGTTCTTTCTGTTCTATTAGTTCTATTTCTGTGGTTATTAGAGACCATAGTCAGTGGTTATTTTATATTTCGCAAAACACATCTAGTCTACGGGTAAGGTTTAGTGCTTTCTTGAGGTTTTCTTCTGTTTCGAATATTTTTTTCATATTATTGGGGAAATGTTAGAAGACAAAATTAGCAGACAAAGTTGTTCGCGAAGTTCCATGTAAAATTTCGAGCTAATGGGTCATCCACTCCAAGTTCAAATGAAAATTTTGCTCAGTGAGAAAGTAAGAAGACTAGCCGCTCCACTGTTCCTCGAACCACGTCGAATGTCGCGTATTCAGGCATCGGTTCGCTAGTTCGAGGAACACAGCATAAAAAGGAAAGCAAATCCGGTCTCACGCTATTTATAGTAAACACAGACCCCCAGGGAAATATATGGGACTGATTTACGGCTCGCGAATAATTTCCATGGTAGAGGAACGTGGCTTTAAGCTGTTTTGGGGCGCAAAGATCGCGAGAAGATCCAAGAGCAGCGTAAATCTCGGACCTTGCAAGCTTCGCCCAGAAACTGGTGTGAAAAATGGATTGCAATTAATACTATCCCATCAGTTTACTCTAACCAAATGAAAACCAAAAGTGAAGCCTTTGTCGCGTCTCAGTGTAATTCAAGAGGCTCTTGCGACGACACGCGAGTCGCTATTTTAAAATTCATACAGTCTCGTCAGATAACACTCGTTTCGCTGATAAAACGAAAGAAAAGGAAACCCCGAGAAAGAGAGAGAGAGAGAGAGAGAGAGAGAGAATGACGAGCGGGAATGTCACGGTTGCATTTGCATACCCGATCTGGTAGTCGAAAATAAGCCCAATCTTGGCTCACTACTGTTCCTTTCCCGCCGAAAAATTTGGACTCCTACTGACCAGACAAAAATTCGCAGAAAAGGAAGGAAATCCAGTTCGACGATTCCTTTCGTGTTATCAGCCCGCGAAATTTGGACCGTGTCCCGCGGCACCATAATACGCGCGCAGTTTCACAGTTTCGTTGGGGAATCCGTGCCAACGAGAAGCCCAAAACGAAATCACGCTATTTTCTACGTTCCCTCAACGTGCCAGGGTACTGGCAATCGCACGTGCAACGAGCAGCACGCGGATATGGAATTCATTGGAGCGTGCAGGAACGTTGCAACCAGCCACACAATTCATGTTATTTCCCTCTATTTGCTGCGTCTCTACGACGGATTCCCTCGAACTTGGCAGAATGGTCAGTGGCTACGTTCGTATGATTGTTTCCCCGACTTCTCGTCGTCGGTCTCTTTCGAGGGTCGGGATTATTCTGTCGTCGACGAAGCGGAATGGAAGAGGCCATGAATCAGTTTCTCTTTTCCTCTCTCTATGGAAACACGATGTATCGATTGTTAGGGGTCGCGAGATTCTTTTCGCGAGCTTTCAGGTGAGAGGATGAAGCGAGAGTGTTTTAATTAGTTGAGGTCGGACGGGATTTCTGAGGATTCGACCGATGGGTTATAGCGATATTGATTCTGCTTTGGGTGAAAAACCTTCAGGAAAAACTTTTTTCGAAGAAGTGTTTCTTTTTTTAATGCATATTTTCAACTTTCAACGTTTTGTGTCGAAATAGTAATAGTTATTCGGTTGCTTGTGTCGTCAAATTATTCTATGAACTCTCGCGAACACGATATAAGTTATTATTGCATTATTACCATTTAAAATGCACCCGAAACGCACAAATTTTTCCAGATATCTTTCAATTTATTTTAAAAACGAAGGATCTAGAAGAAAATCTGACTACTCCACGCTATGCAGCAGACATTTTTCCGTCGAAAAACATCAACAAAAGTGGTAAGTCACATTTCGTTTTCAATACCAGAGCGAAATTGTTTGGCAAAACGTACGGCGCCGACATTGCAATTTAAGCGATTCTGTTGCTGAGCGGTAATGGATACACCCGGCACTGTTGTTCTCTGTATTGAAAACAAAACGTGACTTACCACTTTTGTTGATGTTTTCCAGAAGAAAAATGTCTGCTGCATCGCGTGGAATATTCAGATTTTCTCCTAGACTCTTAGTTTTGGAAATAAATTGAAAAATATCTGCAAAAATTGGTGCATTTCGGGTGTACTTTTCCCTTTAATCTATTATTTATAATATGAAAAAAAAATTAGATGAAAGTTATAATGTTTGACAACGTAAATATAATGCCAACGAAAGCAAGTATTTTTTTATGGTTAATTTTTGGGATTCCAAGGTCATGATATTTTTTTTAAGGGATCTCATATTTTGCTTCTATATTATTACAGAGCGTAAAAAGATAAATTTAACTCCTATATATTTCTAAACTACCTCCTGATTTAACCAAAATAATGGGCCCCCTCAGGATGTTTGCCACCTGGGCCTTTTTGTTTAAATCCGCCACTGAGTATCCTACTGCAGATGGAGCAGAGTTAATTCAAACTCGATCAGGTTGAATATACTATAATAATTCTAAGTGCATTAAAAATATTTCTAAACTAAAGCATCCTACTTTAGGAGTAACCATAGATAAGAACACTTCACCTTATGAAATCGTCACGACAAGCTCAGTATGCAAAATTATTATCAATTGTAAAAAATATCCAGTTTTTCCCCTGGTACTCGAAGTTCATCGACATACCGAGGCCAGCCCACATTTTCGCTTATCACCTGTGCCGTATCATCCGCCTGTCGTATCGAACGGCACTGACGGTCGATGTTCGACGAGGTAACTGCAGGTCCCAATTAAGACAAGACGAATAAGCGCGTTAGCGGGTTATGGGTGGCTAACGCGTGACACACACGGTTAGTCATACATTGCTAATGCCTAGATGCACGATTGTGCACGTGCAAAATTTCCAGGTGTGGAGGTGCCTAGCATGTGCCGCGAGTAACGAGCACTTTTCCAAGGTGTTCCTAGAATCAGCGAACCTAGTCGGCGCGCACGTGCACCCTCGCGTCACGCGTCCCACCGTTCTGATAACAGTTCGCGTTTCTAGGATCCGAAGGTGACGGTGACGATCAACCGGTGATAACCGACCCTCGATGTCATCGCAGGAAAATGTTCCCCCGCGATGTTTGCTTACTAAAATTGTTGACGGTACGAAGGTAAATAGTGACGTTCAATGGATACGCAATTGTACGACAGGCGCCAATGCGCGTGGGAATAAAATCAGTCTTTCAATTGACCGCGTCGAGTTAACTCGCCGTTCAGAGTAAACAGTTCCATCATGAAGTTTTCAGTGTGATTAAAGTGTTTTATCAGAGTATAATAGCATCAAGGATGACATAACAACTTAGAGTAATCCCTGTATTCCTTCACTTCTATTATGCGCTCCGAAATCCTCTAATTCCTGCGATTCTCCTATCATTTTATATCTACATACACCCCGACACTTGCACTATCGAGAAAACCTATGCCAAAGCCTGGTAAACAGTATAAACCGAAGACACCCATATTCTGCTCGCAAAAGTGATTTTTCTTTGCCTCGATGACTCCAATGGGACAAAGAAAGAAGCAGCTCGATATCGCGAGATCGGGAAATACGTTAATTTACTACTCACGATCATAAGCTCAGAGGACCATTACTTTATACCACATTATCACTGGAGAACAAAGAAATTTACTTTCAAACCTCCGGCGAAGAACGGAGCGGAGAGACTGGATCCTCAGCAGATCAACAGACACGATGGTCCCATCCTCGCCAAAGTTGGACACCTGCTCTCGTACCTTTCCCCTTCGCCTCGATATATTTAATCAGGTTGCACGGGCACATGCGACCGTAAACAATGTCGTGGAAACTCGGGGCACTCGATCGACAGGGGTGGGCGCAGGTGGTACACGAGCGTCGAGAAAGACGAAAGAGACCAGAAGAGAGTCGCACGAGTGTTGAAGCGTCGAGGAACGTTGTTCGCGGTCGAACCGCGCGGCTCGCCGTCTCGACAACGACTGGCTCCGCCGCAAACACGCGATTCGAGCGAGCCGGCTGAATGCAATCGAACTGACCACGCTCTTACGCCGACCATTATCACAACGTGGGACGTCCGCTGACGCAAATCTACGCTTGCGATCAGAAAGTACGCGGGAGCCACTTAAAATTTTCGGGATCCCCTGAGACCTGAGCGGGGGAGAAGAGGGTTTCGGAGGATAGTTTAACTTGGAAACAGTCTCCCCTTCTTAGATTCTTAGGGATCATTGCAACTGTTATCTGAATCAATTGAATTCTCATGCTTTCTTTCTGATGAGTATTGGATATTGATTCAAGTGCTGATAGGTGATTAGTGATGTGATATAAGTTCATTGCGCTTTATGATCTAATCCTAGATTGATAGCATCGAGAATTTTTGTTCCATTGTGGACATTTTTAGAGAGGATTGCACAGTTTGTTTTGAACCTGAAAACTTGCGAAATTTAGGGTTTATGGAGAAATCGCGCGGGTAGAATAATTGTAGAATCCTCGTAGAAAACACTGTAAGTGCCAAAAATCAAATTCTATATTATAGTATTACCATTGGAACGTAGAAAAATTCCCCATAATTGGAACTTTTTTTTAATTTTAGCACTTCCAGTGTTTTCTACAACCCTTCAATTGTTAAGAAATATCTTAGATGTTAATGGACCCTGGAATTTGTATTGTAATAAAATTGAAGTAATAAAAGTGAAGAATTAAGAATGATTGAACGAGGAGTTCAATTAATTTCTATACTGTGTACAATACCGTAAAATTCAAAATTCTATGGACACAGTGATATAGTGAACCAAGACTCAGTAGCTACGGCACTGGCTCTCGTCCCACGCAATGGATAAAGTCGATCCATGACGTTACCATCGGCAGGATCCAGCAGCTACGAGCGATCGAGTTTATCGATCTCTCGAGGGAAAACTGTATAGATTTTATCGGGCGTACGCGCTTGGAAAGAACAATCGTTGTTTCGCTTCAAGAAATGAATTGCATCTGGGAAAGTGACAGAGAGACACTTTACGTTCATTCATAAAGACGAATCTTACTATGTAGGATGAAGAAAATCCCACATTACTGACCAGACATTGAACATGAAGCAAGTAATTCCCCTCAACATTATATTCCCAATTACGTTGAATTCGACCTATAAATATACTATCACAAATCACACGCGGTAGATGCAACTCAATTTTAATGAGAAAGAAACTATCAACAGTATCCATGTATCGCGCACTATCGAAATTGTAAAAAACGGAGTAGCTGGTGCTTCGATCATAAAGATGTACACCAATGCTCAATTCGCCTGAGTCTATTTCATAGGGAACTTTTTCGCGATACAGGCATCGCGTGATGATAATGCCATATTCATCGTGGCCCATTACCGTGAGCGCAGGAGAATTTATGCGTGTCTCTATTGCGGTACTCGCACGGTCGCCTTCGAATCGCTGGATTTCGTTTCGGTCACGCTTTCTACGCGAATCCTGGAAACCCGACACTCTGTCTCCCACGATTACACGTAATCGAGACATTATCTGGAGTGCGCGAGGGTTCCCCGCGGGCAACGAAGCGGAGCCAGCAAATATTTATCCCCAAACAGAGGAAATCGGTAATAAACAATTCGGCCGGGTTTGTTTGCTCGTGGATTTCCTCTTTCGGCTCGTCTTTTGTGGGACACGGGAAGGATGGGATGGCATTGAAGGTAAGTATTGGCAAATATCCGATTACACCGGAGAACGTGTGTTTATAAAATATCCACCGAAAACAAAGTACCGAAAGAAATGCAGTTCCAAGGCTGTCCGTGTCGCAAGATTTGCGACAGCGCGTACCAGGTGAATGCTTTTTAAATTGCTCGAGGTATGCTCGTAGGTCGAAGAATTTTAGGTGCTTAAAGGCAAAATTCTTTTGAAAAAACGATTCTTTATTCGGAAAATGATTTCTTGATAGGGGATTCTTGGAACGATAATAAAGAAGAGAAAAGTGATGGAATCGTATGCAGCTGAGCACTGTTGGAGCACCCCCGCTTTGCAGAGCAACCCCCTCGAGCAAACTCGCTACTACAACGTCAAGATGTTTGCTCGTCTGCTCTCTACAATGGTCCCTTGGCGTCGAGATGGGGGTGCGTAATTTCATTCCCCATAAAACGCTCTGAGTCATCAAATTCACCCTATACCGTGCCAAGGGACGATGGAACCCGTGCCCCAAGGGTGGCTGGAGTATAACGTAGGCTGGTCGCGAAACCAGACCATGGAATCATGTCTGTGAACATTTTTGCTCGGATAGAAGGTATCGCGGGAATGGTTACATAAGTGAATCGCCACTTTCTTTTACGACTCTACCTTTGCCCTACGAAAAGAATGCTTCCCTGTGAAACGACGTCCATATACGTAGATACCTACTTGGAAAACAACGGGTCAAATTAGATTTTGTTAAAGATTTAAAGATCCGATGGAGTGGAGAGGGAAATTGAGTTTTTGGAGGGAAAAAGGTGATCCTTGGTAATAGTGTCCACGATAAATGTAGATTTTAATATTTGATATATTCTTTATAGCCGCTGCATAGTCGGCATACAGTGTTTCTATTCCCCCTCGTGGTACCATCATATAGCCATCCAAGGACCCAACCCTGGGTCATCCAAGGACTCCATAGCCACCCTATAGCCACCCTCTGTGCTTTCACGGCCTCTACAGTCTTTACAGTCTCCATAGTCTATACTTGCTACATTTCCGGAGCATCTTTATTTTCAATATTTCAGAGGACACGTAATCGCGCTAAGGTTTACTCGTCGCTCTTAATAAAACATGACCGAGCGCAGCACGATGCACGACGTGGTACGAACTTGAACGACTTACTACCACCAGGATCGATAAACAATTGTAGCCGCTGGCGAGCAGTTATATTTCACTCGTTATCAGCCCGCGACAGGCCGGAATCACGCCGTCCTACGTGATAAACGAACGCGTGACGTCGCGAGTGTGACGCAATCCAACACCTACGTCATCGCCTTGCAACTCGATTCTACGCGCGTACACCTACTGCACCCGAGCCGCAAGTTAATTCATAATTAAACGAGATATGAATGAACGTCAGTAGGAGGCCGTGCGTTCGAAAACTGATTACCCCAGAGAGGAGTCTTCACTGTCATTTTAAAGGCGTCTCCATTTTAATTTAACAGAATGCTCTACATCGTTTGGTGGAAATCCGATAACAAATGAGCGATTTATTGCAAATAAATAAGAATAGAAATATTAATGTTAATATTAATATTTTTATTACAGAAATATTAACGATAATATTAATATTTATGTTATAGAAATATTAAAATTTTATTTTTATTATAGAATCATTAATATTAATATTTTTATTTTTATTATGGAATATATTTTCGCCAAAAATAGAAATAAAAACATATCAACTCAATAACTCCTACCTACTTATCGTGTGAAAATCTATATTTTTCAATTAGTGTTCCCTTTTCAAAGCTAAGTCGACGCAATAATCTTATAAACAGTTTTTTCTAATTTTCTCGAACTTCGTAAAGATGGAGCTGCAAGGTTCTCAATTGAAATGGCATTACACGTCCGATGCAAAACTTTAGGTGGAATCGAACGATCGCAAGTTTTCGCTTCGGGGCAGCACGCATTTGAAAGGCGAAAGAACCGGATAAAAGGAGCTTGAACGAAGGGATCGAGGATAACTCGAGAGGCGAGCGTTCCTCGCCGAGAGAGCAGGGTTCGTACCCCGTTAATACCGGGGGTGAGAAGCTCGGTATCGATTTTACGTCGAGCCCCGCGCTCTCTCGCTCAGACTGACACACGAGTGGTCCGGCGGCGACGGCATATACTCTCGTCGAGAGTACGTGCACCAGCTAACAAGATTTACTGGTCGTTGAATTGCACGGTGCCGTGGCGAGAAACGGAAACGAAACGTGCCACTGCGCGATGAATAAAGTCACGTACGCGATTCGCGCGGCGCGCAAACACGCCGCCAACTGTGCGCGAAACGAGAATTT
This sequence comes from Andrena flavipes, assembly GCA_963971345.1. NCBI lineage: Eukaryota > Metazoa > Arthropoda > Insecta > Hymenoptera > Andrenidae > Andrena > Andrena flavipes. Next base: position 40,013,814 of record OZ020481.1, read on the forward strand.
CGCTTTACCAAACCGTGCTACGCCAGCCTCCGCTGTAGTACAAACAAATAACGAGCAAAAAACCGCAGATATCCTCCAAGTGTTTCCCTTCTTGAAAACCTGAACGCGCCGGCAAGCGAATGCAGCCACCCTCGAAGAACCAGGGAGGACAGGTTACGCTAAAGAATCTCGATCCACGTTAATACGGAATATTACGGTTTATCAGAGCGACGCGCTGCAGCGATATCAACAAGCACACAGGCTGCTTTGCTAACGGGAAATGTAGACCACTGGAACTTTATCCCACCGATCGGACGCCCATGATTAAGATCGCTAATCAACGAACCTATTTCCCCATTTCCTTAATCAGTATCGATCAACATCGTTCGTTCCACGTCTGGTTTACTGACCCGAGCCGTCCAAGCTTTCACCCCAATACCGATACAACATTTATCACTGGTCGGATTGATGCCCGTACGCTCACGCGAAACGTTCGTTAAATATTTTAGAGCACGAAGATGGGCCAGACTCATCGATCAGGTGGCATTCAGACGGCGGTATCATTGGAGAGTCATCGAGTCCGCGAGGGGATCCGTGCACGGAGGATAAATCCGCGTTCGACGAACCGCGCAGGGGTTAATGAACACTGTCGTCTCGCCTAGGGCGAAAATTTTATCGGAGCTACGGCTGTTCCGAGGCTTTCTAGCTCGCGTTTCGTATTGGCGCGCACGCACGCGGCGAGTGCTACCGAAAGTAAACGACCTTACGACTGACAAGCACACAGGCTGGATGGTAATTGCTCCCGGCAGTCCCCGAGTCCGAAAGCAGGGCTATGAATAACGAGGTTGTTGCTCCAATGGCTTAACGTTATCCTACACCCAGCCCTTTACACTTTTGCTGGAGTTTCTCTCATCCTGTTTCCTAAGCGAAAAGGATATGTTTCAGTTGAGCTATTTCTGTACTAGAAAGAAGGGAATCATTGCTCCAATGTGCATTGATCGCCGATTTAAATAAAATCTACCTACGTTTAATACGAACACTTTACTCGACTTGAGTGACTTTCGTCGCTAAAACTGTGCCTTTTGAAAAGGCAAAGTACCTCCGCTCATTACTTTGACAATGGTTCGTGAAACCAAGTCACATGACCCTACACCTCGCCCCACGAGTTAAACTTCTCGACTTCCTGCTAAATACTAGCACCAGAGCATTAAACCTGCCAACGCATTCTTCCCCGCAGACGAAGTCCACTGGGGCTGTTGAAAGAATCATTTGAAGTATGCCGAGGCTCCTACCAAATGAACCCGCGACAAAAAGACTTTCGCAAAAGTGGTCAGGATCCAAGGCGCGATTAGATCCTTGTCAGACCTGTCGTCGGTCGCGAAAGGTTTTCTCCACTTTCACACGAGAACGAGCGCCACGGAACATACGTTAGCCAGTGGTAACCAACCCGCGTTCCCAGTCATTAGAGCAGACAGAAACGTTCCTCTGCGCGCATGGACATTGTGAATCTAATTAACAGCAGTGCTCCACTGATTGCCTCGGCTGCGATCGCTCGAGACTCCTTACTGTTACGCTACGAATTCATTATTCCATGTCTCCGATCAGATCCAAGGATCGCGCGGCACGCGTCCCGCTGCGGATTCTCGCTTTCGTTCCATCGGGCACGCGAAATTTGCCGTCCGAATTGCACCACACGGAAACCTTGACGGCTCTCGCAAGCACCGCGTAGGAGTCCAATGAGTCACAGAGGAGACAGAGTAGCGAGTGTCCCACGCGTGACCCACAACTGGTGTTTTCACGATGCACGAAAAACTGTGCGATCGAGGCCCGGCGGCTTCGAACGCACCCTCCCGGTGTTTCAACGCGAAACAGATTCTACGACGATCGCCAAGGTGGCCGTTATAAATTCAGGGGCGAATTTTGGTATGGACTAAGTAGGTCGCAGCTTACTTAGGGGGGCAAATTGGACAATTTGGGAGAGCATCAAATTATGGAGGACGGCAAATTTTCAGGAGCTATAAATTTTGGGTGGCGATAAATTTTGGGAGAGGCATATTTTGGAGAATAACAAATTTTGGGGAGCTGCAAATTTTGAGAAACATCAAATTTGGAAGAGCATCAAATTTTGAAGAGCGGCAAATTTTAGGTGGCGATAAATTTTGGGGAAGGGCATATTTTGGAGAGTGATAAATTTTGGGAAATAGCAAATTTTGGAGAGCAGAAAATTTTGAGGAGCATCAAACTTTGAGGAGCGGCAAATTTTGGAGAGTAGCAAATTTTGGGGAGTTGCAAAGTTTGGGGAACATCTAATTTGGGAGAGTATCAAATTATGAGGAGAGGCAAATTTTCGGGAGCTATAACTTTTGGGGAGCGTCAAATTTTGGGTGGCGATAAAGTTTGAGGGAGGGCATACTTTGGAGAACGGCAAATTTGGGGGAGCGACAATTTTTGGGGATCAACAAATTTTGGAGACCATCATATTATGGGAAGCGATAAATTTTCGGGAGCAATAACTGTTTGGGAAGCGGCAAATTTTGAGCGAAAGAAATTGGAAAATGTTTAAATGTTTAAACACAGACGCTGGAAACAACTTTAAAAACAATTCATTTCTTTAATGTAGCGAATTAGAAATGACACAGATGTGAGTGGCGATACTGAATTAATTTTGAAATTCCCTCGACTCTTTTAAATTAAAATATTTGATGATATTTCGCGGAAAAGGGGGCAGACGCTTGCTAGCCTAGGGGCGCCAGATTTTCAAATTCGCCCCCGCCCCATATGAATTGCAACGATCTAGCTCGCGAATCCACGCGGAAGCGATATTGCAATCAAGGTCGAATCTGTCGAAACAGTTAGAAGGTTCATGGCGGTCGAATGACGGATAAACTAATCATTCTAATTCGATATCGGGGAATACTCCATTGGTGAGTTTGTGTTATATACTCGTCTGTGAGACTTGCTTGGGAAGTGGATGAAATCGATGTGAAGTGATACCGAGTTGGGATGAAAATATAAGGTTTTATATCCGAGATATGATTAATAGGAAATTTCAAGCTAGTTCGATAAGGGAAAAGTGTTGTTATTGATCGAATACGGAGCAAGTTGAAGGTCTTTCCAATGCAGAAGTTTAGAATCAAAGTTATACTCGAGTATTACTCGAGTAAACATTTGTGCAAATGTTTGACTTACACTGCCGATAGCAATTTCACAGTGTCAATAAGAAACACGTCCACCGCGGAATGTTTCCACATTAACATCTGTTAATCTAGAGTTTTTGCATACAAAACAGTAAGATTTTCCATTGAACCGAACAACTTCTGTTCAAACAGGACGATCATGAGCCTGCGCTTCATGTAGAATATCGCACTACCTGGAAACCGCGATAAGAATCCTCAAACTGAATCGCAAGAGATAGATCGTGGAGGATGTTGGTCTTACCCTGTCGAGACTTCGTTAAGCTAACTCTAATTACCGAGGACGTTTCCCGTGGAAATAAACCACGGCTTTGCAACTTCGAAATAAGCTTCTCTGCAAACACCATTCCGACTTCCCAGTGCTGAGACGCGCTTAAAGAATTCGAGCGTCAACAAGCGCCCGATACGAAGCGCTCTTAATAAACTGTTTCAACGTAAACGATTGCTCTCTGCCTTGCCTGCATTTCTGCAACGTACACGGTTTAAATATTATAACCTTCGCGGCGCGTCCTTCGCCGGGACAGAAAATCGCGTTAAACGCTTTAAGTGGATCTAATATCTCAATCCTGGTGCCAGCTGAATTCCCAGCCAGACAAGCGACCGAGCGTTTGCAAAATATTGATACGGGACGCGCGTTCTCGTAAACTGGATGCCCAGCGTTCCTCGCGGTCCACCCTGCGGTGTCGTTTCCTTTGCGAACGAGTGCCCCTTCGCAGGCATTACCACGGTGATTCGTTACCAGTGCGATCCTCTGCACTCGCCAAACACTACCTGGGCCCGTTTCAATATTGTCACTGCGAAGGAGAATGGCCTGGCAAATGGCAGGGAAGAACGCGAGCGGTACCGATGCTCCAGTTACGCACGCACCTTGGCGTTCTTCGCACGGAATCGATCTTCTCACGAGTCTGCTCCGATCGTGAGAAAGGCGGATGTCCATTCAGAATTCAGCACGAAACGAGAGGAATCTCTCCTCTCTCCCTTCTTCCTTTCCCCCTTTCCCTGATCGCCGTTTCCCGCGGACGGTCGCCCGATGGAAACGTGAAAGTACGCGCGCGGTTGTATTTTTCCCCTATCCTGAAATCGAGACGGACCGGATCCTCCGAACGCGATGACGGCCAGCGGGAACCGACTTACTGAGAATCGATACCAGGTCTCGAACTCGAGGACCTCTGGAGAGCAACTGGGCCAAAGGAAGGTGCAGGATTACACGGAGTTAATTGGCCGAGATTGCGGAACGAACGGATTATGAGCGCTGGGGTGGCTGGTCTTCTTCTTGGCATGGGTCAGGGAAGTGGCACAGTGATATAACTTTCAAACTTTTATGGTTCTTTTTTGTAGATAGGAAAATTCAGAGCCTGACTCGAAACTTTGTGTGGAGACGATATGCAGCAGAGATTTAAGGTGTGAAGCCAAGATGAGATTTAAACGAGACAAAAATCTCAGCAATAACTAAATGTAGGTAAATAATGGAAATAGTCGCGAGATGAGATTTTTGGAAATATATCATGAAACTAATGACAAAATAATTAAAGACAATGAAATCATATACTCATGAGATTAGTCTCGTGCGAAACACGATATTTTTATCTGGTCGTGGATTTGCATCTTTACACTTTCCTTTAGAATTCATTTTATCGTAGCCCGATGGTTGAAGGTAGATAAAGAAGATCGAAACTGTTCTGGCTTGTTCTGTCCGTAGGAGGGGACGGTGGATTTTCTCCTCACCTTGGGTCGAATAACTAGAAGTAACAGTACCCGTGGCATTGGCACGGCTAGCATCTGTCGAACACGGCGGATCGACTCGTTTTTCGTTCGAGTTTCTTCGGCAAACTTCTACTCTGTTTCACTTACGCACTTTGAACGTTAGCACAGGCGTGCTTTTCCTAAAAGAGCGGCTTTTGTATGCGCAGACGTAACGTAAAAGTACCTTTTGCTGTTAAAGAAACAAATGCGATGGACATTATTTCCTAAGCCAAATTGACTGAAGCTAAATTTCACTCGCGACGCGAAAGATACTCGAAACTCATCTCCAGCGCACATTCAGAGGCCCCGTGCAGCCTTCCAAGAGAGATGTTCCTTTAATAATCGCGATGACTTCCGCGCCACGTGTTTCGCAAGTGGGAGCGCGACTTTAGTCAAGAGCAACGCTTGCTCGGGCAACTTCGAGGTCGGTTTCCTCGCGAACCGAGGCTCGTACAAATTCATTTCGCGCAACATTTTCAGAGTAATTTTCGCGAGGAATCGGATTCTTTCGGTTCCAAGCGCGTATTTTGGAGCACACTGTACGAAAGTAGCCATACGCGTTCCTACGTTCACGAAGCTCGCGCTTCTTTCTCGCCTGCTGCATTCCGCGACGCGCCTCGTTAGACTTGACACGTATTACTTTGCATTCTCATAAGCGTTATATACCCGCCCTGCCTTTCTCATAGCTAACGCGCAAGATCGCCGAGGAATCGGGAGCTCGGAGCAGCCGACGCGATCGTGGAGTTTCCAATCGGGAAAAAGCTTTCCACGCGACGGTGGGATCGAGTCGCGGGAACACGCAGAGGTGGGAAAGACAAACTCTGAACCCGCGCTTGTTTCCGTCGTGGAAAAACGAGGCAATAGAAATAAATAGACCACATGGTGCGGTAGACCGAAGTCTTGAAATATTGGATCCAGAATGATGAAGGTATTCAAATTGTTACAAACAATGTATTGAGAATAACAATGCTGATACCCAACTCCCGAATATTAGAGTGCCATCTGAGACCCTAATTTTAAAATATCGGAGCTGATAGATCGAGGACGTGTAGCGCATGAGAATAATACTCCCCACCAGATTGATCTTCAACATAAACAGAATGCCATCCCTTAATAAGTAGGCATACCTTCGCGTGCGCGAGTTTCATTGACTCTCTCGAGTTATTGAGCGTGTTGTATGGAACTACAAGCTACCCGCTGCGTTACGATCGCTTCCATCCAGCTCGGCTACAACGGGCAACGGTGTGTACCTGACTTCGAAGCAGGAAATTCCAACGTTTTCCGAATAAAATATTAATAACGAGAGAACGTCGTGGATTCGCAGGTGGACCACAAATATTCTCCAATATTCACTACCTGTCGTTCCAGTCTCTCGAATCACCCTGTAGATCCTAATGGGTTCTGAATAAAAATTCTGTTCCACACGCGTTCCATTTTGTTTCCCCTCTAACTCCCAGAGAACTTGCGAAAGGTAAAGCGAGTTTCACAATCTACAGCAATCGAGCAAGAAATATTACTAGCCGTGGAAATTACTTTTACTCGGTACAGATGAGTCCGTCGAGGGGTCACGTGTCCGTGGACCACGTGACGGAGTTCGAGTAATTAGCAATTAACGTCAGGCAAACGGTGTAATCAGGATAAAAATGTGAAGCTGCTTTTTTGTTTTCGTTGAACCTCGTCTAACCCTGGACAAGCTGTTAAGAACGAGACTGTGAGACGAACAGCTGCACGCAAATTCAAAAGCCGGGCTATTGAGATTTCAAACTCTCACGTTTCCTCATTCATCACTCGATTAGCAAGACAGAAATTTGTAGAAATTTCTGCCGTTGAAAGACTGTATTACATTTCTCGTGAAACAAGCAGAAGTATGGTTTCTTAGAATGGAGGATCATCAGTTTCAAGATCTGTATATCTGCTATTCATGATATACGGAAATTAGTGATTTATATAAGATCAAAGGCCGACAGACGACCAGGTATATATGGCTGATAAATTAATCATGATTCGAGGCCCATTGAATTTACGGGCAGACTCAAAAGTACCGAATTCAAGCACAACATTCATGTTTGGAATACCACACGGCATGATTAGTCATCCTATTTAGCGACTGACAAAAGGTCGCAGCTTGTTATGCTACAAGGTGAATCCAAGTCGATTACACGAGCGCCCCGAACGTTAAGTTTTGCCATTCCCTTGTTTCAAACGTACTCCTGCTCCGTTATTACGCGAGCAATGATAACTTTTTCACAATTATCTGCGCAATTACCTCGCTTTTCCAATACCTCGTAAGGAAAACACCCAAGGCGATACCTAAGTAACTATTCTTCTGAAATTCAACCAGAGGAAGTGATATTCGATCCGTTGTAATCACAGTATGGCGTTACTCGAAAGATTTTTTGAATAAAGCCCCGCTCCAACGAATTCCCCTTGAATTCACGATTAAAACGAGCGCGGTTTCGTTGGAATCGAGACCTCGACAAGTATGCGCCAGCTTTCTAATCACGGGTGCCCATTTCGATCAAATATTCTACGGAATTCTCCGAGGCGATCTCACGGCCGTATCGTTGAGAGCGAACGAAAAAGCAAGCGTCCCGCGCGCCTCTACCTCATACAAATTCAATAGAAATTGCCGCCAGGAGGTACGGTTCCTCCGTGACCGCGTTACATCAGAGAAAGAGCTTCGAAATGCACGATAATTTCCGCACGGCGTGCTGTCAACCAGCCAGCCTCGTTGCCCGCAATACCAGGCACGGGGCACAGTATTAAACGGAGACAGGCATAGAGCGGCAGAGACGAAAAAAGTGCGCGATAGAGGGAGAGGGCAATAAAAAAGAGAAAGGTATGATAATTACCAAGGAGTCGTCCCCATTGTCAGCGCTCATAGCCCACCGCTAGCGCGAGGGAATTCGAGATCGTCGACGTCGTGGTCGCGGTCGTCTTCGGTCCTTTTCGCCGCCCTTCCGCTCCAACAACCTTGCTCTCGTCATTCTGCGGCGTATCCTAAATCCGCAGGACACTCGGATGGCTCGTTAGCAGACACCGGTGCCACCGCCTCGCACCTGTCATCTGGCATTGCAACGAACGACGCGCGGTTCCGTGTAGCCCCGACGATGGTAAACGTACGCGGCAGGAGGCCAGCAAGGGAGAGACAGAGCGGAGGGGGGAGGGGGGGAAAGGACAGAGGGATGCCGAGAAAGGACGAGGCCAGAAACCAGAGGGAGACAGCCGAGCGGAGCGAGAGAGGACACTGACACACGAAACGTCAACGACACCAGCACGCCGTCGTATTTCAGTTCGTTCCCACGGAAACCGTGCCGAAGAGCTTCATGCCGCGCCGCGAACACGAGGCCCGTACCACGCGCCGCACGATTTCGATTTCGGTATGTCCGGTTTCTCGCCTCCCAACCGACCGTCCGGCAGGGAACAATAACGCTCCACGAACGAAATAAACTAACCTCCGCACCAGCTCACGGACAGGCGCCAACTTCCAGCGGCACTCGACCCGACCGCTCGCTAATGCCGTTCCCTTCCCATCCCGTCATCCCCCACTGCTCGGCCGCTTCGTACGAATACCGAGGCATAAATGACACGTTTTCACACCAATTATCTGAACCGTGCGTTACGTCGGACGCGTTATCGTTTAGCGTGTCACGAAGGCCGATTATTTTCGCGGAACTCGGCGCCGAATATGACAGACGACTTGGAAAATATCGCGAGTAAAGGGGACGCGACGCGCACTTCGTTCCCGCTACGGACGCCATATTGCGGCTTCAGCTGCGCGCGCAGCCGCGGCGCGCGGCATGGGGGATTTGAACGACGATTCAACGCGACGTTCTTGCATTATCGTAATAAAAGACGGATATCGTGAATTTAGATTAAGTTTCGCGATCGGTAAATGACGCTATTTTGTATAGGAGTAATTCACGGACGGAATACAGTTTTCTGCACGTTGTTTCTGTTGGGATATGTACACATTATTAGAAGATGATTAATGTGAATGTGAATGGACTGAAGGATATGATGGAATCACATTAAACATGATTAAGATTGCTCTTTCGGCGCACTACTGCCGACGCAACGACCACAACTAAAAGGAGTATTTGCGGGTTGATGTCGTTTCGGGGATATAAAGGGAGTGAAATAATAGAACGGTGAGAAGAAACATACACAATGAGACAACACATTACACGCAGACAAGAGACTTTTTCACAACATTTAATAAAACGCTATCAACTATGTATGCCTTTTTTTTACTCAAATACTCTAAAAGTTACTTACATACGTGTGTAGTTTATATGTATAATTATGTCGTAAGGAGGTGTCACATCCCTCGCGACTCTATCAACGCATTCTACTGTACGGTTCCTCCGCCCTCACCATTCGACTCTTCTATTCCCGAACGTGAGAATTCGTTACTGCTCGATGTCCGCGGACAAGCAGCGCAACGATTTTAGGCACCAATCAGCGACGATACGATGAACACACGGTGTAAAACGCGGACGCAGAAGACCGTACAAGTGTGGATGTGTGCTCGGGAGCTGACACGTCCAGTAAGTATGTATAAATTTAATACTATCGTCGTTATCATTGTTGTTTCCTTACGCGTAATTATTTCAATTAATCGTGGGTACAGCGATCAACGTCCCGGGATGCTAAACAGGTCTGTGTCTGAAAATCTACAAGGTGAATAACGATGGGTGTGCAAAAGAGAACGTCTGCTTAAAGCAACCGTGCCTTTTGGACTTCGTTCGAATAACAAAACTCCGCGCGGGTTTCTCTTTTCATCCTTCGTGTTGACGTTTACCTTGAAATTGCGATTAAGGAACAGAATTGAGCCGTTGATCGGTCGAGGAAGCGAGAAGACACATATAACATCCAAGAAAATAAAAGCAATTAATTATACCACCCTCGAAAACTGTTTCGCGCGTCTTTGATACGTGTGCATGCTGGTACCAAAAGGAAATGCAATTTCAAGGTGCCGTGAAAAGAATGAGGGGAAAAATAATGTACGAGGGCTTAACGTTACGTGTTCTGTTAGACAGCGTGCGCTCGGTATGCCAGCCAACCATGATTCTTCTAACATTTGGAAACGTGTGTGCATTCAAGAGTGGAAAATCTCTTATTCGGTGTCGGTCGCCGTTTTACCATCAGCCGTTGGTTGGAAAAAACAATTCGAAAACTCGATCCCCCCCTACTAACTGGCATAAAAAAGTCCCATAATTTATTCCTTAACCTATTTTAGCCTGGCAAACTGCATCTCTCGTATAATATGCACAAGTATCACAATCGCTCACGTTTCGTGGTCGTGTACAAATGTTACTCTTCTTATTTGTTTGTGTTTGCTCATCTGTTGTACATATCATAGATCGTCTATTCCATTTCATTCCCTCTCGATCAGCCAAGCGAACACTTTCAGTCTCGCGCGCTGTCGCAATAAATAACGTTACTTAACGCCGCTGTTGTCCAATTTGTTTTGTTTAAAAAGACGCGTGACCCGCGATCCTACGATTAAAGTATTAAAGTTAAGGTATTATAAACTGCAATCTAAAGCTGATCCCATGTTGTTTCTTGGTCACAACCTCGTTGAATTACTTCTGTAACCCCGGTTACAGAACCCTTGGCCGTTTCAAGGAGACTGTACTCGTGGAGATTTTCGACGAAGACCGTCCACCGAAAATCCATCGCCGAACCTCACGGCCCCGGATTCTCTTCGCAGTATATGCTTGTTTGCCTCCGGAGCATCGTTCCAGCCGCCCGCTCGATTCGAACGATTGGCAAACTTTCTGCCAAAGGGGCAAAAACGATGTCTCGGAGTCTCCATCCCGGGCGGACGCGCACAACTTTTCTTTTTCCATTTTCTAACGACTCGTCGTAGTGTTTAACCGCGAGTGATTCTCCAGAAGAACACCGTCGTTCTTGTCGAGAACCACGTAAAACAATTTACTCGGATTTATCTAACTCGCCGGAAGGACGGCTCCGGTCAGAGAGTTCCGTTACCCTCCCTCAACCCCACCCCCGCCCCCCAATCACGCATGCGAGATTTCCAATGAGGCTCGAGTCCGTTAGAAATTATTCTATGTTTTTTTTGTTTTCTCGTAATAAATCACTACGAGTGAAAAGACATTTGTTTGAAACCGCGCACAGACGTACCTCGTATCTACAAGTGTTCGACCTAAGCGGATACTGTCTCGACCATCGATTTCTTGATGATCTCGCCGAAGTTCTCGTCGCACTCTTCCGTGCTCTCCGACTGTTGCTCGTTCCCTTGGCCCTTCTCCGCCTCGACCTTCGCCCCGTTCCCGTGATAAGTACCGTGCGTCTGCGGCTCGATCTCGCCGTAATACGAGTATCTGGCGGATAGAAGCTCCGAGAACGGCTCCAGCTTACCAATTTGCTGGGCCGTGTTCATCGGCTGCACCGAGTTCAAGTTCGTGTACTGGGATCCGGTGGTTTCGTCCTGGGCGAAACTGGCCTCGTAGCTGGAAGCATGCTGCCCAGGATGTACCTGGCAGTTTCCTGCAATCGATCCATTATCTTGTCCATAAGGCGCGTAGTGGGTGAACCCTGCGTTCCCTGGCACCGGCTGGAACTGCGGTTGGAATTGCACCCTAGACGTGGAAGGAAGGTTAGCGTAAGGTTGGTAGTCCTGATAAGCGGGCTGTTGGAAGTTCACGCCGGTGCCGGTTTGGCCCGAGAACGTTTGGAACGCTTGACTAAATTCAGGATGCAACTTCCTTTGAGGCCCCTGCGTACCGTCAACGGTGTCTTCGCTAGGGTAACAATCGTCTCTGATCGCGTATAGATCCAGGCTATCTTCCCTTGTGCCGGGAGCTTCTGGCTGACAATTCGACCCGCCGTCCACCGCCTCGTGATTCTCGTAATGCAGCGTCGTAAAACCGCCGCCGTTCAGGCATGACTGTGCGTTCCTGTTCTCCATCACGGACCCCAGATTGATCTCCCTTAAGGGGCTTCTACCGTTCTGATTGTCGGAAACGTCGTGATCCGCGCCCTCCTCCTCCCGTTGCTTCTTCTCCAGCTCTAACCGCATCAGAGTGTGGATGAAGTGCGTCCGCACTCGTACAGGATTGAACTCGATCCTGCCTGAACTGTTCGCGCAGCCATCCCGTGTACACCCACATGGAAAACCCGCCCGATCCACCTATTCAAGCATACCAGACTCCTTTGATTCACGTCTGACAAACACTCCTATCCGACTACCGCAAGGGCTTGACGATTCAATCCCGAATATCGCGTAGTAGATACATGTTCCGATCGGGGGGAAATCAAATCCATGCTGGAAGGGAGAGGACTTGGAGCTACAAGGAACATTAAAAGAAACGTAACGTAGGGATTGATGATGCGCGTGAACGGGTTCAAAGGATCTCGTAGCGACTTCATGGGTAAGAAAGATATGATCGATTCTGCAATAGATTAGGCGTGCTTCAAATTCAGTTTGGTCTGTGCATGCGCTCTATACGGTGATTAACGTAACCAGGAAATATGACGAAAGGATTTCCGTAAGAGGCATACGCGAAGCATTCGAGTTTTCGTTAGAAAAGGGCCAATTGTTTAAGTATATTAATTGCCAGTCTACTGACCTGACACTTGACGTTAGCGCGACTGCAGGGACAGCTCTCGGGGTCGCAGTAACCTTTGCACCCACAGCCGCAGTGTTCTCTGCTTGCTCTAATGTCGCGACACTCGTCCTTCTCGATGGCGTCTATTCTGCGCACTCCTGCTGCTCTGAGTAGAGCTCGTCTCTGCCACGTGGGCACCGGCTGCAGGAAATAGTAACTATCGATGTCCAGCTCCTCGGTGTCGCTGGGTTCCTCGTCCGTGTCGTCGCTGGGATCCTCCGAGCTGGACGCCGCCTCAGCCACGCAATTTGCGGCACGTTCTGAACGCAACTGCGCCAGTCTGGCACGATGGATTCGCCTTTGCTCCGCTGCGTGTTCCGATAACGAGAACCTTTCGGCGTGGGTGTGCGTCGCGCTCATGCCAAGGGTACTGCCACCCTATGGATGAAGACGAAGCAATCTGGTATATCGTATTTGCATGGGAAGGTTGGAAAACAAACACATCTTTGTATGAAATTTTCTTTATTATTCACGTGTGTCGAATTCAAGTAACTGTGCTCACAGTTGTACTATATTAAGCAGGTGGATAAGTAAGTAGCGATAAGTTTTCGTGGTGTCAAGATCTTTTAAATTGCGAGTTCTAAATGAGTTTCATTGTAATTCTTACCTGGGAAGGCACGCAGGTGAAGCCTTGCGCCCTGGGGAAGTAGTACACGGTGACGGCGTCGAACTGGATATTGCGCTTCTTCTTCATCGCCTCGTCCGTGTTGCTTCTCTTTGGGGTAGGAGCACCTTCCATGCAGTCGGTCAATCTTCTCTTTAGGTTACTCTTCGGGGGAGTAGGGAAACTCGCCAACGGCGGCTGTGGCGTACCAGGGACAACAGGGTTGGGCACGAATGTGTCTAATTGATTGACGGCTGAAATGCATACATACATTTGCTACTACCATTCTGCTAGTAATTCTCAATCGAAAAACTTCCGACATAGCCCGACTAGTACCATTCATCAAAGAGCAGCAGTTACCTTTTTCCTTGTCGGAGAGAATATCGTCGGGTATCCTATCCAAGAAAGAAGTTTCCGAATCGCTCTCTGGAGCAGGCGCAGGCCCGGAGTCCCCAGGTATCTCGCTTCCCAGGCCAGAATCGCTTCCATCTGACCTGACCTCGTCCCTAGCACCGGTAGCAAGCGCCAGACTCTCCGCTGAGTCTTCAGTGAAGGCCTCCGGCCTCTCAGCCTCCAACCTGGTGATGATCTCCGGATTGATGTCGACGCAGCACATGGATTCACTCTCTGGGCATGATATTTGGTCGGAGACGGCATCGTCGTCGCAGCTTCGAATGCGAACGTTCGCCATGGACGACATTTCGGAGCTGTCGGACCCAGTCTCGGTCTCCGTCTCCGTGTCTATTGCTTCTGCTGCATCGGTGGAAGGTTCCAACGTCTCCGCTGGTGAGCTGGGTCTCGCCTCAGACGAATCCATGTTGTTCAACGGCTGTACATTTTCCGCGGCGGGCAACGATGAACGAAATATAGTCTTCCGATCCTTGTCCAGCTCCCCCGTAGAGACATCAGGCACTGCTTCTTCTACCTTGCCTGATTCATTGACTGTCGGCCTCGATGATTTCGGCGGCGACACCCTCTCCAGCATCACTTTACACTCCATGATAGAGTAAATAGACTTCACTTGCTCTTCAGCGTGAGTCGGTTCCTGTCTGGACTCCGCGACAGAGGGCAAGTCCTTCTTCGAATGATCCTCTGGCTCAGTCTTTTGGGCATTCTTCTTCTTGTAAGCGCACCTTTGTACGAGACGCGACATCCTGGGCGATTCCGTGGGCTCGCTCCCGGCATCCACGTCGCTACCACCGTCGTCGCACGCCACGTTCTTCTTCAGCTTCCTCTTGACGATCGGCCTCTTGTCTTTTCTATCAGGTGACAGACCACCGGGCGATTCGATGCGCTCCAGAATCACGACTACACGGGGACACAACGCGTCCTGCACCGTGCTGTCCGTCTCCTCGGACGTGTTCCCGGTAGTGCAAGTGTCGTCCGCGTGTGGCGAGCTCTCGTTACACGTGCTCGGTTGGACCGGCTCCTCGCACTGTTTCTCTTGACGCGGATCGAGGTCCCTGTCGGGGCTCTCCCGTGGCAGGGAGCAACAGGAGTTCTCGTCGATGAACACATTGTCCGCGTACTCGAGCTTCCTGTGGCAGTCTATCACCTCCTCGGGATTGCCCGCGCATTCACCATCCGGCGAACCCGCAGCGCATACCCTGCGCTCCGTTTCAGGGTCCGTCGCCTTGTTCGTGTGCATGGAATTGTCCAGGCTCGCGTTCGCCTTTAGTCTACAAGTGCTCGTCAACGAACCGTCAAGGATCCTACTGTTCCTAGAGATGCACCGGCCATTGGCAGAATCCTCGTCGAATAGGCACGAGTCCGAGGACAGGGATATTTCGCCAAGGGTTCGCTCTCGAAGGCTCACCAGTACCGGCGAGATTCTCCTCACGTCGCTCCTCAATTGATTCGCCTCGATCTCAGGAATCTCCACGCCGATTCTCTTGATCTCGGCGCTGATAGGCAAGAAGTCGCTGGCTGGCCTCTTCCTGGACAGAGGCGATACACCGATGAAACCGACGCCAGTGACGAGTCGGTCCTCGCTTTTATCGACGCACTTAATCGGCGTGGACGTTGCCTCGCAACAGTCTCCTAGCTGATCATCGAGCTGTTCACTCGGCTTCACTTCCGTTCCCGCGTCTTCGGCTAGTTGCCCGACGCCTTTTTCCAACTTTAGTCCCATGTCCATCGAGTACTGGGCGTCTTCTCGAGCCGAGGGTGGCTCGGAGGAGGCGACCGAAGCCTGGCATGATCCTAGGTTGGCAAATCCTGGGTCACCCACGGCCTGACGGCTAACATCGTGCATTCCTTGGGGATCAACCGCGGGAGCGGCGTCGTTATCCACCTCCCCGGCAATAACCTCTGCGGCTGGTGTTACCGACGACGCGGCGACCGTCCCCAACGATCCTACCGCGCTGGAATCCTCCTGGGCCTCGGCAAGACGTTCCTGGGCCTCGACAAGACGCTCCCGGGCCTCGGCAACACGCTCCTGGGCCTCGGCAACGCGCTCCTGAGCCTCGACGACGCGCTCCTGAGCCTCGACGATGCGCTGCTGGACCGAAGGCGATTCCATCTGGAGTGTTTCGATCTGCGGGGAACAGGAAAACAGAGCTGCGTTACAGAAAGCGTCGGGCAGAGTGGAAACGATCAGAAACGGTGGAACCTTCCGTGGACTGATACTAGTCGCGAAGGTTCCAACTCGAAACGGAAAATAAAAATAGAAAACAAGGCGTGTTATTCGTGGGTCGTCACCCAGAATCCAAGTTCATCAACTGCGTCGTCCCGTGAACCGGGCGTCCTCCAGGTAATATCGCCCTGACCCCGTCCCAGGTAATCATATTCCCTCTGCATTGCCTCTTTTCCTCGAAATATCATAAGCAAAGGACGGGGAGGAGGACGGAGGGGATCAATAATCCGTGCGCTGATAACCGCGCGCCGGTGAACAGGCCGAAAGACAGTGGGGCACGATCGGCGTGTATCCCTGTGGAAGGACGTATCCAGATTGGTCCCCTTCCGGATCGAAAACGTCGTTGGATGTCCCCCGATCGATGCTACCTCGATCAGTCGATATCTTTCTTATCGCGACACCCGAATAAAAGGGGGTGGAAGGGGGGCGTGGGTCTGCATGTAATCCTGGCCGGAGATTATTGATTCAAAGCTGGCAGGAAAGGAGGGGGTGGGGTGACGCGGAGGAAAGAGGGGAAGGGAGGTTTCTGTCTGCCTTCGGTTACCATGCGCACCTTGTACCCCCTGTATACCCCCCAGAGAACACGACGACGGGCCAGGTGTAGGAGAAAAAAGAATTCTTGCCTTCCGTTTCTCTTTCTTTCGTTTCTGCCTTACGACTCTTTCTCTTTTCGTTACTCCCCCTTTTTGTCGTTTTTACCTTCGAGCCCCGGCACGATCTTCTGCTCCCTCCACCACTACCTTACGCACCACTCTGTCCCCTCGCGAAAGCCGAACAACCTCCTTCCAGCACGAGGCTAGACCTCGACGATGCCTTATCGCGGACGCTTTAAGTCGTCTCGCAAATCCAGCCGGTTCCATTCCGCCCGCGTGTAAGCCTGTCCCCGAGAGCCGTCGCGCGATCGGCGCCCTCCATCGATGAGGGCCGCGCGGGCCACGCGCCAGCCGGCATGCGAAACAACGTCCTGCTGCCTGGAACGATCGAGATTCTCGGGTCCCGAGGAGGTCGGGCGTAAACAACGAGGCGCGGGGGAGTCACGTACAGGGTCCAAATATCGCTCGGAGACAAAAGAAGAAGAGGACGACCGGATCGGGTCCGAAAGCAGAATGCCGAGGTAGACGATGAGAGCTAGGTGGCCTCCGAGCGGACGCGAGGAGTGTCTGACGAGGAGCGAGGCCCTGAGCAGCGAGATTAAACGCGCAGCGTTGTAAAAAGCTTCGTGGCCGAGGAGGGCGACACAGAGAGAAGCGGCAGCGGCAGAAGAGACCAGGCTCTATCGGTGGAGGAGCCGAATCGAACGCGGATATGCGGCTGGCTAGTGAGGCCCGAGAGACGGGGCAAGCTGAACGTTCACGAAGACTGAAGAGACTGACTGTTCCAGACGTAGCCCGAGCGACGATGATACTCGATGCGATCGTGAAAGCGAGGGAAATGTGCCTCTAGCAGTGGAGAGAGAGTATGTGGTGTACTCGGCGAGAAGAAAAGAAGAAGCGAAGCGGAGGCGCGTGCGTCGCGTTCGACAGCTCGGAGCAGAGTGAGCGTAGGTGCCCCCGACGCGGCGCCGCGTCGATGACGATTCCTCTCGGCGCCGCTTCTCGTGCAGGTTCGGCTTCCCTCGGCTCTACTCCGCGTTAGTGAAGGGTACACGCATACTTTATACAGAACGCGTACACCCATGCGCGCACACACGTAGGACACAAGAACCGCGCGCCTCTCGGTGCACGTGTGGGTGTGCGCTCGTATGCGGGCGCATGTGTGTTTGCGCGTGCTCGTGAATGTGTAATACACACTGTGTATACGGGGGAGCTACGAAACGCCGTGGTTCTCAACGGTTCGCGGATCGAACGCGAAATTCAACCGCGTGGCGATTGATCTTTAAGGTTTTTCCCAAAATCACGCTCGCAGACTCTTCCCTTGGATTAGCTGATTTATCTGGAAGGAAGGGAAACAGGGGGTTGAAAGGAGATTTGAGAACGAGGGACCCATTGATTGCTGGTCGGTGAAATTTTGCGACCTTTCCAGAGTAATTCTATTTTCTGCACGGTCTTGCACACGCTCGCCAGCGTGGAGGCGCAACGTGGACTACGCCTACGCGTACACGCGCCTGTAAAATTAACGGAAGGGTATTATTAACTTTCCTAGATTGGACTACGGAGTGTCCCTTTTTTCCTATGCCGAAGCATCGATCGAGGATCCCACGAAACGAAAACTAGACTTCCAAACTCCATCTTTCTTTCTCTCTATGAACGTGTGTTGGATTAGCAGCCTTCGACTGGCTCCTAGTAGCTGAAGGGTTCAACTGATAAGTCCGATTTCCATAGTGGTGAGGACACTCACCACTATGCTCAGTTTCCATTTCACAGTCTATATTCGCACCTACTTCCTCATCTAATACTTCAGAACCGAGGTTATACTCGATATCTACGCTTCTGGAACATTCTATATACCTATCACTGAAACCGATACCGTTCACGTTGTCATAGAGTCAGATTCAGACTACAATTCATTCGAGTGAAACCCCATGGTTACGGCAGAATCGATTTTGCAACTTTTCGCCCGAACTGCAGCGCGTAATTAATGAAAATGTCGATGAAACGGTGGAAAAACAATGGGACGGAACGCTCACGACCAGAAGGCTAGCGCGTCGTGTTATTTAAATTAACCTCGTTACAATTGCCGGTGGACGGTCGAGGGTTATCATCATCGGTGGAAAGCTGACCACGGTCGAGTCACGCTGCCGCATATGATGGTACGAATCATGGCAAGAGAATTCCAAGTCTGTCATCGTCTTCTAACATCACGAAACTGAAGAAGCCGTGAGTAGCCGCATAGAATCTATACGTATCATCGATCTCACCGATTGACCAGCCTCCGTGCCCGGGAAACGCCGAGCATAAACTTCGTTCACCGTCACGCTAACACCGCGATATCGTGGGGAACGTGGCACGATAACAGCGATCACGTGGACGGGCGACAAAATGGATACAGAGAGGAAAACGAAGCAGTCATAGAATTTACAAGAGGAGAACCATGAAAACCACTGATATAGGCGATACACTCGCGGTGTACCAAACAGGTTTCTGTCGTTACATAAGCAAGCATTCGCCAAGTGGCTGTATCACTCTTATCATTACCCTCCCAGCGGACTTTTGCGGCGGATTTGCATCGACGGTCCCGATGATCCAGAAGCTACATTGTGCCGGGGCGCATTGTTGGCGAGACGAGGACTGATTCAGATGGAAGGGATCTTGGAGCTTTCAGACCCTCGCTCGCAACCTTGAACACCTTGGTAGCCCCAAGCTCGATTCCACGATCAAGATTCGTGTAATACCTAAGTGATCCGGAACGTTCAGATTTGTTTCGCAACAAACGCGATCCCCGTGAAAACTCGCAGGTCCGACACGGTCCTCCGAGTCTTGCGTCGATCGTAATGCATTTGAAAAGTGGAAAGCTCCGCATTGGTGGCGCTGCTCGTAGAATTGGCGCGGTATTGTCTACGGAACACTCCCGCTCTCGCTCTCTCTCTCTCTCTCTCTCTCTCTCTCTCTCTCTCTCTCTCCTCGTTTCTCGCATTTATATTTTTCTTTCTCTTTGTCGAACCCAGCACACACGCATACACGGGCACAGAGAGAGACCAGTCTCTCTCGCGAGCGGTTCAACGAACGAGAGAGCGTGGCGCTTGCGCGGGCCTCCGTGGCCGACGTAATTGTCGCTACGCTGCGAAAGTAGAAGGCGTACCAGCGCCGCAACCCTGCTCGTCTTCTTTCAATCTCTCCCCTTTTCGTTCCCTTCCTTTCTTTCTTTTTCCGCCAGTCAAGAAAGTAATGGCACATCCGTGCCCGCGACAAAATATCAAAACAACCGGGCTCAACGAGAAACCCTTGGCCCGTCCGCCAGCGACAACCCAGCGCCGCGGCCTCCTCCTGGTGCCTGCTGCACTCCAATTTCCCCGTGTTACGGAGGAATTGAAAAGCTTGGCGTCGTTTAGAACTATGATCTTGATCAGATGTAACTCTGCAGTCTCGATTCCACGTTTGCTGCGCGTGAAAAAGATACTCTAATTCGGAAAGACGTAGCTGCGTCGCTGAGGAGGATATTGGAGTTTCCTCTTGGAGCGGTGGAGCGAGATTCATGAATTGGAGGGACGGTTGAAGAATGCACCCTCCGAAGAAATATTACATCGAAGCGATAAGCCGTTTCCATGAAGGATTCTATAATTATTCAATTACTTCGAGCACTCCAAAATCTTGTCAAATTGCAAGGGCTCTTTCAAGGATTCTCTTCGCAAACCCAGCCTGCTGTTCGAACTGAATCTCGAGCAGCGGGACGTCCCAACGTTTCACGCTAAACGAGCGAACAATTCGTTACGTAACCACATAATTGAGCACCGTCGAAGTTGGCCCCGTGTTCGATTTCTTTGCCATCCGCGTGTGTCGACGTTTCGATTGAACCTCAAGGTCGCGTTCTTGAGCCACATCGCGAAATTTTGCGCGCCTCCCCCGCCGCCCCTCGCTTCTGTTTACTCCGCTCCGTGCGCGCAACGAGTGCATACGTGCACGCTGCACGTTGCTCCACGTAAACGTGCACGCGAGGAACAGGTGCGTGCGACTTACAGACTGACGGGTCAAGAAATCGACGACTGTGATCGTGCCTACTTTCCAACCAATTTACGTTACGTTTATTCTCCCGGTTTCATTGCAACTTACGCCGACGATTAAACAATTCCTCGCGTACCGTTAGCTTCCTGTACGATCTTGGAAGCGGCTGTTCCACGGAGGCCTCTGCGAACGTTTGCATGCGAGGAAAAAATGCGCGCCTTGCAATATGCTGTCAGATTTTGTGTTTCAATAGTTGATGGGAAGGTATGGACTGGTTGAACCTTGAACCCTGGCGTGCTAAGGAAGATAGGTCGCCCAGAAAAATGTTGCTCTATTAACCCTTTGCACTACTAGCATGCCTCCCAGGCAGTGTATTACGTTCTGCTTCAAGTATATCTCCCACTGGGCCGGATATCAGGCACTGCGAAGTTGGAGTTAACCTCGTGTGCGGATTTTAATCATCGTGCAAGTGAAAAGTAGCAATTTGGAGTCTCTGCGTGTGAACTGGTCGAAGCGCGGAGGGTTGAACTTGTTGATCCTTTTTAATGGTTGTGTAAGATCTCTAATTTTGTACACACCGCGCATCTTCCCAGGTGGAATTTGAGCTTTTATATGCAAGAAATAGTTGACGACTTTTTATTTATGCTGTCCAAAAGTCACATTTATATATGCTTCATATATTTGTCAAAATTTGTATTTATGTTCGTTATACGTCCCTGAATCTTATGCACCATCGGTGAAGGTGGACATACAATATTTGTGCACTAAACCATCGATATGCTCCCGTCTTGTGAACGAAATAAAAAAATCGGCAGAAGCTTGTTCTCTGGAAGCATGCGAGCTTAATCCTTCGCTCAATACACACATCGATGAATTCTAACTGTATACCAATTTTCTTCGATATTCATTCGAACATCGATTATCCCCTCGTCAACAAAGCCCAGCGCACGCCTCGGTGTCCCCCGAAAATCGCCAACCTCCCCCGGTCTCCACCCCCGTGGCGCAGAATCCAAGCGAAGACACTCTAAAAGGGACAGTTTGATCGGGCCTTGGTACGAATTTTCATCAAAAAGAACCGAGGCGGGGCTTGGCCCCGGGTTCCAACCGGCTTTTCTAAACTCCCAAAGAGTAACGGGGAGAGGAAGAACCCGGCTGGCTAGAGGGAGCGGGAGGGAAAGTATTGAAGCAACGCAGGAGCGAGAGAGCAACGGGATCAAAGCAGTTTTACAACACCGGCAGACGCTGCGATATTGCTCCGTCGTGCTTTCTGCTTTCTGGGAAAGGTTCGGAGCGTTCCCTCTCTCTCCCTCCCTCTCCTCCAACGCTGCTCTCTCATTTTCTCTTCCCCTGCTGCTCCACCATTGCTCTTTCACCCACACCACCGCGCACACAAGTCTGAACATGCCCGCACATGCCTCTCTCCCCGCCTGTATAGCGTATACTCTTTCACTTTGGCCTCTCTCCCTCTCCCTCGCCGGCCCATTCTCATCAGTAGTATTCCTCTCTCCTCTCTATCTATCCCTCGGCCTCCCTGTTTCTCTCACCCACTACTCGCACACAAATCCACCGCAGCCAACCGCGTCTCGCTCGATCTTCCCGTTAGTCCCTCTCTCGCCATCCCTCTCGCGCCTACGCTTGCGTTTCCCCCCCTTTCCTCTCCCACCTCTCTGCCCCTCGCTCTCTAGCTGCACCGCCTGCTCTATCTCCGTTTCCGCACAACTTTCCAGGCACTGGCTTTCTCATATCGCCTCTGCGCAGGCCACTATGCCGCGTCCACTATAGCACGACGCAACTATACGAGCGACTATAGCAGTCCCTCTGTGCAACGCGCGCCAACGGACAAGACCGAATCAAAAGAAGGTACATAAGCGAAATCGGTGCAAGAGTGACCGATTTTCATGTCTACGTTGTGACGAGTCTCTCTCACTCTCTCACTCTCTCGATAAGACAGATTCCTTTATCTAAAAGTCACTCCACGCCAAATCGATCACATTTTTAGAGACTTTGGTCAGAATGCAATAAGTGTATTTTGTAAATGACGTGAAATTATGGAAAGTTTTGAGTCATTGTTTAACGGGTTTTGAACTTGGTTACAAAATATAGAACTTTGAATTGTGCAATTTCTGCCTATGTTCGTGAAAAGATGGTGTTCTTACGAATTTCTATCTCGAAAACTCTCTACAGCAATGCGTTAATTTTCTTTTATTTTAATCGAGAAGAATTCATTTTTCAGAATAAAGTTTCGAAATTGTGAAACAATTTTTCATTTCATTTCCGACAGGAATTCGTTCTTCAAAATACGTGAAATTTGCAAAATAAGACTTTGATTGCAATTTTCAAAATTTCAAAATTAACTTTTCAATACAAAAAAGAGTATTAGATTAACCCACACTTTCTAGATTAAAATGAAAAAAGAATGAATCCAATACCATAAAGAATTTCCCAGATAAAAATTCACAAGTACAGCTCGGTTTCATGAAAATAAGCAAAAATTGAACAAATTCCAAACCAGTAAAGTGATGACTGAATCCCTTCCTAATATTTGGGTTTAAACAAAATCCCACTGACACCGAGTGCAAAAAGTGATCGATTTGGCGTGGAATGACGCTAAATAGAATAAGAATTTTATGAGCGCCTGTATTCCTCGACTTGTCCGCATGGCGCGTGCCGCAATAACCAATAAGATTCGAAACTCTGTCAAATCTCTATTGGGAAGGAGGTTGGATTCGCCCTCTGGAAGAGGATAGTAATATACACCCGACAAGGACAACGATTACTCCAGGCCCGCAGCTAAATAGTCGAAAGTGATTGGTCTAGGCGTAGGAGAAGCACCAATCGCGAGCCTGGACTAGTGGCAACGTCGCAAATTCTGGCCTCGGTCCGAAGGCGCCTTTTTTCGTTAATTCGACTATAATTTCATGAAGTTGTACTTTCATGAGGCCAGTTTCGTGATATGCTTTCGAAAATTTCATCTCTCGCGACTATTTATATTTAGTTGTTGCTCACATTTTTGTCTCATGATAGAAATATCTCGTGTAAAATCTCATCGTGGATTCGCACCTTAATAATTCGATATGAAGGTAGGAGACATATAATTCATTTTTCTTAAACCACGGTGTTCTATTGTCCAATGAACACACTTTCTTCTGACCATCACTGCCCGTCCATCCGAATCGCGAATTTCCCAGGGATCGATATATCGGAACAACGCCTCTCACTACGTCAACCTATTTATCGTGTCGTACTACTGAACCCCACTCGCTGGCAAACGAATCTTTAGGCATCCACCTGCTGGTTTACCGATCGCCGACACATTCGCGCGTCATCCCCTCCGGAAAGAGCTCCCAAATCACGTATATACATAAACCTATATACAGGGTGTCTCATTGTTCGTGGTGCGAAACGGAAATCCACAAAGGTTTCATAAACTCGATGCATCATACCGAAACATCTCATTCCATATTTTTGACTAATCTTTCGATGGAGACGCAGCTTCCCCCTGTCCCTTCTCATCCCTACATTGTATCTCGCGCTGTGGAACGGCCTGTACACTTCAGAAACACACGTACACGAGATACCGCGTCCGCGCACACTGGCGAGCGCGCGTTCACAGGCACGTACACCCATTGTGCCCATCGCCAGAGGTTCGACGTGTGCGTGAAGAGGGTTGGCATCCCCCACACGAATGGAGAACGGCGCCGAGCGAATGTGTGCCTCTCCAACACACCGTGAACATGCCGGTATAGGTCGCTCCGGCATAATAAGAGCGAGGGAGCAGAATATAATGCCAGCCTCCTGCGCTCTCGGTGGCCTCCCTGGAAGCTGTGGAATGTACCACCCAACCTGTCCTGCTTGTACACAGCAGAGGGAAGACGCGCGTGACGCTAGTTGTTGTAAACAATCCTCGGGACCCATTAATACTAAAAAATCTCGAATCAGGGCTGTTGAGCTCGCGGGCCAATGAAACAAATTGGTCCTTTCTGGTCCACCGAGGGAAAAGGCACGACACTCGATTATACTTGTCGCTAGACAACCCCACACCCCCCATTGTTGTGGCGGAGGATTTTATTTGTAAATCGATTGGACGCTTGGAACGAGGGTGTTACAATCACTTGATTGTAAAACTGTTCGCGTCAATCATGCTGATCAGTCGTGATTAAGCCGAGCAAAGGGGTAACCGAATCCCTCGATCGATCTCCTAATTTCTCTGCTCGGCCGACACCTCGTTCGGCGACCAATTCCGCCAATTACTAGCGCGAATCGCCGGCCAACACCGAGAATTTCGATGGCCACCGCGAGTAACGCGAGCGAGCCATTCATTACGCGTCTTGCTTAATAACCCGCTGGGTAGTAGCTCTGATTTCACGAACAGCGCTGAATAACGTAGCCGTGTAAACTGATCGAATCGCTGTTGTTGTAAGCTGCTGTTCATTGTTATGGTTCAGCATGATTCACGTCTTTATCGATCAATCTTTCACATGTTTAGAATTTGTAATAGAATTTTCATATACTTGGTTGCTAGATTCGAGCTCTAGATCTCCTGACACCATTTCGACGAGTTTCAGTGCATCAAGGTTTCACGTAACCTCAATATAAACTTCCTTCTTACGAAGGGAAACTGTCTCCCCACCGCGATCATCCCCCGGAACATCTACACCCCACCTCCCACGAAAACCACCCCCCGAAAACGGATCGAATATTAGATCCACAAAAACCTCCACCATAATCGTGTCTATGATTCCAATGATCGCCATGGCGATAAACAATCGTTGCCCGCGCGAAACCCTCGGATAAATCTGCCTCTCGTCGAGGAAAGGAAAAAAAAGAGGATCGAGGAAATGCGAAGGGAGAGAGATTCTGACAAGAAGCGACACGACCGCGAGGATGCTAAAAGACAAGGGTGGAAAAGGGGGCGGGAGAGAGGCGGGGAGACGAACGAAACCACGGATATTTCGCGAGGGTGCGAAAGAGACGGAGGCTGAGCTGCGGGGTGTATATTGGGGCTTGTAAATGGGGGTGGGGAGGTTCCACCTCCGGCCGAATCGATCCTACCGCAGTGTAGCACTATAGCAGTCCACGTGCATACATACCATGGACTCTCTCTCATCTCCCTCTCTTACCCCTTGCCATCGTATTTTCCCCCGTACAATCCACGCTTCTAGCGCTACACACCGTAGCAAATCGGCGCAGCTGCGTGACCGAGACAGCGAAGCCAGTAGTTCAGGACTCTGAATGAAATTTTTTAATGATCGTGATTAATGCGTTCGACGCTCCACCATGGTCGTGGGCCTTAACACTCGAATCAGCCGGTTGTTTTACGATCTGCCCCGCTCGTGGTTCTGGACGAAACACTAGGCTGTGGCATTAATGAATTCGCCGGCACCAAAGGGTGTTGAACCTTTGTCACGTGCTCGATGAAGGGTGACTTTCTTGTGGGATCATTGTGAAAGCCTGACGAGGGTGTTATACTAAAGTCATGGCACAATTAGAATTGAATACTGCAGACCGTTCGGTCACGAGCTGTCCTTTAGGTTACCAAGTGAGAACTTGCAGAGCTTTGGTCATTAATCCTTGGAGCGTGGAAGGGAGGATCTGTCGATCGGGTCGGTGGTCAGAGCATCGAAGCTGAATATTTCATTTGCCACGCGCCAGATTTAGAAGTTAAGCGCTCGGGGCTATCTCAGAGCTTAATACCCGGAAATAAGCGCTCGCAAGCAGCCCAACGATCCGCTAACACGAAAACGAAGCAATACAGTGCGAAACGGTGCTATTATAAATCGATACAAGCGAAACTATCACGC
Organism: Andrena flavipes; assembly: GCA_963971345.1. Taxonomy (NCBI): domain Eukaryota; kingdom Metazoa; phylum Arthropoda; class Insecta; order Hymenoptera; family Andrenidae; genus Andrena; species Andrena flavipes. The sequence continues at coordinate 40,040,005 of OZ020481.1, forward strand.
TGTATCCTCGTGCGCTAATTGGATATCCTGTACGAGGATTACTCACGCGTTCATTCAATTCGTAGTACTACTCGTGCACGGCTGATGCAGGGGCTGCAGTCACAGAACGCACCTATATGTATATCGAGGCTGCAAATCGAAAGCGTGGGAGTGGGGAAGAGAGAAACGGGAAGGTGTGGGAAGGTAACAGGCGCGGAGTATTATTACGTGTGTCGTCGTGCACAATGGACGCACGCATTCCATAGTAGTAAGCGGGCTGCTTTGGCCCACAATTCATCCAGGGTAGAATTCAGGGAAATTTGAGAAATAGAAGGAAACACGACCATGTGCCCTTTCTTTCTAAACAATACATTTCTCCCTGACATCTTCAACGATCTATCGATGCAAGATCAAGGCTTGCAGTATGTTTCGGGGGTAGGTATGTACCTGATGAAGGCATTAACAAATGCACTTTACCGCCACACGTGCCTACGTATTAATAGTAAGGTGGCCGGTTATCGCGCAAGTAACGAGTTTAACGGCCAGTTACGACTCAAGTTCACGCACTCAGCCTTCCCTAATTACACTCCCCTCCCGTAAAGCCACGCTTCCACGGATTATATGGAACGTTAACACGGGCATAAATACGAGGCTACGCTGGCTGGTACAGCGGCCATAGCTGTCGCTCATTGTACTCGGTTCAATAGACGGTGCTATAGATTTCTCGTAGCCTGGTGTATGCGTGCACGCTTGTACGTGTATGTAGCGCGAAGTGCATGTTCTCCGGTTTGAGAGCATTACGCGCTGTATGGAAGCCTTCGTTCACATTTAACTGCGATGCAATTTACGGGGCCGGCGCGTGTCGGCGGTAGCCGGTCTCGTGGGCAGAATTTTACTGTAAACGGAAGATGAACGCAGGACTAGTGACTAGTGATCCTCTAGGCAGTGATCGGAAAATGTGTCCACTATTGGGACCAAAAGCGGAAGTCACCAATCGGCGGGCACATTTTAAACGAATACTGCCCTCTTTAAAATGTCCTGTCTAGCATTTATAGATAAAACAGTGAGTCCTGGAACTCCACTCATTTACATTCGGGAATATTTTTCACTCTGCACGCGTTCGCATCAGTTCGCACGTTCGAAGATCACAAATAGGTAAATCGACGCCTCAGAAGTAAATGAAGTTTGCTGCTGATCCCACTTTTCGCTCAATGTTGTGGAATCCAATTGCTAGATGCTCTTTGTTTTTTTTTACTTATTTACTTGCTCTCTCTACTTCCGGTTTTGACCCCATTGGCGTCGACCAATATAAACACATTTTCCGATCACTACCTAGAGGATCACTACGCAGGAGCACGATCGAGCACCACGCAAAATCGACGAATTTCAGGGACAACGAGGATTTCTCTGCGATTGCTCGGAAAATTCAGATTTGGGTACCAAGAGCAGCGCGCCGCAGCGGATATTGGGAGGTGACCAAATCGTTCATCGACGACGCGGCCTATGCAGTAGCCTATTTGCTCGTGCGTGTGCGGGCACGCATGGGGCGTGCGTGCAGCTCGATCAACGTGAACGTGCGGATAAATTCGAGGAAATGGACAGCCGCGAGTGACCAAAGGAAGGGTTGAAGAAAGGTTGCGCGTATTTATTCATGATCTGTTGGTTATAGTGGAAGAACTTTAGCTATTAGGGGATGGAAGGAACAAAGGAAGAGGAGTAAAGAGATAGAAGGGGGTGGCTGAGAAGCGCGGAAGGGGGGAGATAAAATGAGAAAGTGGTAGTGAGGGATGCTTGGGAAAGGGAAGTTTAAAATGATTGGAGTGGGGAGGAAACAAAGGGGTGGAAGATGACGGGAGGGGAAGAGTGATCTGACAGTGGGAGAATGAAGGAGAAAAGGAGAGAGTAACTGGGGAAGAAATTACGCGGGGGGGGGGGAGATTAAGGCAGAGGTGGTGGGTGTAGCGAAGGGGCTCAAGTGGATACAGAGACTATTGGCGAGGGAGGGTGAAGAAGATAATGAAATACTTGGTACGTAACCAGTACAGGGATCAACTTAATCTGAACCAAAGGAATTATTATTTAATCAAGTGTGTAACCATACTCGCGCTAACAAAAGTTAGCTTCGCCCTGTTTGCAAGTGCTGGTCGAAAAGAAATTGGGGATACGAACGATGAGAAAGATAAAGAATCATTTTTAAACTTCATTCCCTAATCCTTGCTGAAACGAAACGATTCCTTTTGTAATTGCGGCAGGAAAGAAATCGTCTGTGCACGCGCACACCTATCAGGGGAGCGCGCGGTACAGTAACCGGCCACCTCGTTGTAATTAGTTAAACCTACAGGTGAAAGAGAAACTTTAATTGCCCACCGAACAAATATAGCGACCATGGAGCGCCGTGGCTTGGAAAATATTAGCAGCATCGAGGCGTTAAAAATACATCGGCATCGATCGGTACTGTGCACGTACATACATCGTGGCCCCGAAAGAGAACACCTTGCTTCTCGAAACGGATTCTTATTATTTCTTCTAAGCCGAAGGAAGAAGTAACATCCCTCGCTAAAAGAGCCAGACCATGGAATGAACTCCTGGTTAACGGGACCCTAGCGGTGGGGTCAGGCGAGCCCCGTTGTCCCGAGTCCCTCGTTTCCCTCTTTTTCCTTCGCAAATGGAGTCTGTACTTTCTGCTTATCCGTCGCAATTCGCCTCGTTCGCCTGGAATTACTTGCAACTCTCAATGATTATAAATGGAGCATCGCGAATGCTAATCGTCGGACGAAATTACACGATGCCCGAACCGTGGAAAGTTTCATTCGTCTTTGGTGCCCTTGGAATGCTCTATCGACTGTTCAATTCCATCCATTTCTTTGATCCAGTTGATATTGTCGTTGGCTTACTGCAGTTGTATAAAAAGCGTTTTTAGGTCACTACTTGAAGGGTTAATACGCCAGCTATAAGGCAGCGTTACAATTGATCCGTTGGAGAAATTGTGGTAAAAGACTAGGGAACGGTGAAACGGAATCAAACGAGCGCTTCTAGCGGAAATATCGTTGGTTTAACGGAAGCGCGAGAGGCACCGTTATATTCCACGCACAGAGAACTGACTATCCTCCATATCCCACTTGTTCGTCACCGTCTTACACGCGTCGATCGTCCCACGAGGGTCTTCTTCAGGGTCGACGCCGCTCGCAAGATTCCCAATGTCTGGCGAGCTTACATAAAATCGAACAAAACAGCGCGGGGAGAAGAGGGGTCCTATTATTCGATAAAAACTTCGCCTCCGTTCGAAGCACGCGAGCGCCTCCTTTCTTAATTAGATTACCGGCTAGGTTGAACCATCGTCCAACCGTCGCGACGACGCGTCGAACTTCAATCACAGGACGAGGGAGTAATAATTAATTTCTTCCCTTTAGTATTCGGCTTTTTTTTTCGTGGCAATGGTTTATTCATGGAACGATAACGATACAATAACGGTAGAATGTCGGGAGTTTCCCTTAGAATAAGGCAAACATCCTAGAATATTCCAGCCTCGTCTTGCCGAGGGCTTGTTATCATTTTTCCCCCTTCAAGAATTTTAAAGGGAACCGCAATCTTCGTATTCAATAGCCCCACGTTTGAAGCACGGAACTTGCATTGGTCGATGCTGGAGATATTCATTAAGTCCACCCTTGATTTATATCAGTGCTTAAGGGAGAACAACCCTCTCGACCCCGTCGCGGACGAAAGTTTTATCAGAATCATAAACGGTACGTTCGCGCGAGGGAATTTTTGGACTGCCGCGATTCCATGGGATCGATAAACGTCGACTGCAGCGTAGCATCGATCCCCAAGCAAATTACTCGCTCGTGAAATGAGCAACGCCGACTTGCCACCACCTCGCATTTACTTCTTACAAATGTTTACTCTTCGATTACAAAACGTGTCGATATTACATAAAAATTTCACACTTTTCCATTCTACAAAGTCTCTAAACAGTGATGGTTAAACATTCAGAGAAATATAGTACTCTGGGGTGCTGTTGAAGCTATCCAAGGGAAGAAACGGTAGTCTAATTCATATGCAGATGCTATCACGAGTAATTGAAAGAAACCTATAGCCTAGAACTATTTTATATAGGGGAGAGTTGCCTATATCGCAATACGTAAGACATTTTACGTTATATTTCATATTTGGTACTAATCTATTGGATATTGTAGCTTGATCTTGTAGGCACCTACTATTATGTATATGCTTTACCTTTTGTAAAAATAGTGTCAATAACAAATAGAGAAGAAGATATTCCACATAAAGATTATTATATAGTTACATATGCATATGTATACTGGATTTATTTATAAATATCAATTTAAACTTTATAATGAATGTAATATGTACTTAAAATGAATGTAAAATATTCTACATTAAACCCGGTTTTAGAAAATTACAAAAATACAAGACAAAATTGTTTGGTTCGATTATTATCAGCTAAAATAAACTGGTAAAAAGTTACGTCAATCATACCTGATTTTTTTAAATGTTTATAGTACACACAAAATAGAGTGTAACCTCAAAAGGTTTTGTTTCTACTTCTTATTTCGCATTTACTTCATTCCTATTTTAGTCATCAGATGTCGTTTACATTCATTAATTACTGAGAAATTGATGAGGTACGATTTAGGTGACCAGTGCGATATTAGCAACTCACCCCTACACCCACGCGTTCTACCCCACATTTCCCCGGCACCCCCCGCATTTCCCCGCGAAATATTCATCGTACCACGTAAATTACTCTTTCGACAAGCTGACGAAATTGAACTGATCAGTGCCGGCGAAACGATCGCTACGATTCCCGTCGATTCGAGGCCAGGGAATGGGCTGAACGTAGGAATCATCTCCGCGGACCAGAATAGCGTCGGGCCTGACGTCACGTAGACGTAGGGACCAAACAGAACGGATGACAAACGTTGAAAATACCGTGGCGGCTCCGTCAGCTCGCATTACACACGTTGCACATGCACGCTGGCGCATGCAGCTCGCGCGACACGCGCATGTACGCGTCATCTGCATGTGCACACGTCTATATGCAGCACCGTGTTGTGCGAGCTCCGTCACGTATCCGCGGGGGTGACGCCACTTTCGCGGGGCACGCGCGCCGCCGCGTTTTTCGGGGGCAAAAACCCCGCGGGAACCGCCGCCAAAACAAACGGGAGGGAGCCTTCGCGGTTAACCCCTGGGTTTGCTTTGTTTGCTGCAGCCGGTTAATGCGCTGTATTCTCGGGACAGTGACGAAGGATGGCGTTCGGCCGAGCTACAGGTTTCAGGAGTGCACGTCTCTGGCGAATGAAGCACCAAAAAACGGATTCTTAACGAGTCACACTTGTGTGAATCAGATTGAAAAGTTCCATACGTAGGGTGAATGAGGAAAGGAATTACTGCGCAGTTAATTGTAACCTACTATCGGTTTGAAGGGTAATTATACATGTTTTAATATAGAGCACGGCATCGTAAAATATGGAAGCAATATTCATGAGGATCAACTCTCCATTAACAGCACAGCTTCTATCCAATAGGGTGTGCATACAAATGATAAAGGTATATGCTTGGAGGTATTAGCCTCTACTAATTGACACCCCTTGCACCTCCATCCTTTCCCACCAACCGAATATTATTAAGAAGCTTGACATTTCCGATTAAACATCGTACCCAGAAGCTAGTACAATCTTTCATCGCCATTAATTGCCGAAACTACGTGCAATCTTGTTACACAGGCTCATTCTCCGCCCCCACAGTCACTGGAAAGCGCTTTTCCTTCCAAAACTTTCGGTTGAACGTCTGACCCGAGCGACGCCGAATTTACTGCAGATGGAGTTGAGAAAGTAATTTCCTCGCGATAAAATGCTACAAGTGGATTCGCCCGTAAACTTTGCCGCCGTCACGGGTCAGAATCGCGGGTGATCGGGGGTGGACGACACAGGGAGAAGCTAGTTAAGCTCCACAGCCTCGTTACGCGCCGATGTAATGTCATTACCGATCTCCGATGATTCGACCAGCAGGAGACAGCAAAAAATCATTGAACGCGCCCTGCAGAAACCTCGTCGAGATCAAAGAGAACGGGCCTGACCCACTTCTGGCCGCTGAGGTTAGCTCCGCGCCGCAAAAGAACTTGCAATAACTTGTCCTTCACGCTTCCCCGGCAAACTCAAATCCCTCGACTTTCCCATGTTTTTTTCCTCCCCCTCCACTGGCCGCCGAAACTTTTTACGGTCTCTCCGCGGCCTCTCGTAGAATGCCGGGCAAGGTCTTGTTTCCTCGATCCTCGTGATCACGATAATTTCCCGGCAAAAAGGCAGAGCGCATTTCCCGCGCGGGGTACCTATTGGATTATCGATGGCACCTGCGAGAGCGCGTTGCTTAATCGGCAGTCTCTCGGTCTTATAGAATGGAATTATCAGTAACGAGCAATTAGGACGACGGTTTTTGTTGGTTGTGAAAGTATCCTAGGCCGGACCAGTAAAGGCAGAATGCAAGTAGAACGAACGCACGAGCGCGCGGGCCTGTTGCAAAATCATCCTGAGATCGCTCGGCCCCGACCGGCTGGCTGGCCGTGCATTGCGAGCGTTTCACAACGGCCATTGTTAGATGGAACGATGTCGAAACCGCATCAATTTTAGAGGCGACGAGGACGAAATGGAAGACTGTTTCCCGAGCTGACCCCCGGACGGCGACTTGGTGCATCGACCCTCGAAACGTCGAATGGAATTCGATAGAAACCTTAGGACGAAGCCCGCGGAAGCTTTGGGGCCCTTTGTGTTCGTCACCGAAATTGAATTTCACGCTGGGGTAGTGGATGCGCCAGATGTTTGTACTCGAAAATGAAACGTTTGCGTTTGATAAGCATTGACATCCCATTTCGTTGGAGTTTAGAGGAGTAGGTGATCTATCGAGTAGTTCCAGATTTTAGAGGAAGGAAAGATGGACCGCGAAGAACTCGCTAAGTAGTCGATAGCGTCCACTGAGCAGACGATGCCACGCGTGGAGCACCTAGAATGAACGAGGGGGTGGTCTCGAGTTCCCGTGTAACTGACCATTCCTAATTCCCAACTTTTGCGCTGGCTCGCGAGTTAATCTCCGTCGAGGCTTCACTTTCCCTCTGGCCCTTATCCCCCAGCACTCCACAAGTGCAATTAAATCTGATCGATGTGAGGAATAAACGATTGAACTACTTCTGTGGAATTCGCTGATAACCTTTTTCATTTAAGGGTATCCTCCGATTAAAACGCTTAAAAAGTACGTGAATTACTTTTGAATTTTATCATTTTTTCCATTAGATATACAGCTATTCTACTGGCTCTTATTTACTCTTGGTAATTTTTTTGAGATTTTCTTCGGGGCAGCTTTCAGAATAGATCCAAATAATTAAAAGAAATCTGTGTAAAGTTTGATCTCGATAGGATAACGGGAAAGGGCGCCCGCTCAAATTTCGAAAGTTTAAATGCGTCTAGAACAGTTTTTATTTATGAAGGCGAACAAAAATAATGGAATTTTTATTTTCAAGGAATATTTTTTAAACACTTAGATGGGGCATATATCGAAATATGCGAAAAAGATAAAAAAATCTTATTTTCAATGTTTGAAATGTCATGAATGTTTCCTGAAAATTTGCGACCGAAATATATTTTTACGAATTTCTGTCTCAAATTTTCAGGAAACGTTCATGACATACCAAACACTGAAAATTTAACACAAAGAATTTTTTACCTTTTCGCATATTTCGGTATATGCCCCACTTAAATGTTTAAAAAATAGTCCTCGGAAATAAAAATTCCATTTTTTTTTGTTTTTCAGTCTTTCTCTAAAAAATATTCCAAATTCCTGTCCAATCTACATAGATCAATTTATCTGATCGCGGCGTCCCATTCCTTTATCGATAATCGACCTTCACTCGTCGCGAGAAGCGTGGAAGCATCCACAGGATATCGAATACCGTGAGTGATAAAATTTGCAAAGGTAATAGAGGACTCTTCGAGGTCGCTGTTAAATCGATGGGAAATGGATCGTTGGACTACGGCGCATCTCCTGGGAAGTAATTTCGAATCAAACAAAACGCCGTTTTACGAGCTAACCTTGAACTATCCAGAGCCAAGTGCGACGGTTAAAGTCGCGCAATAAAATCCAGCTTGTCGTCTCTCAGACCCGTGCTCCAACGCCCGGTCAATCCCTCTAGGACTCGCAGATGGATTAGGTGGAGCCATGTCGCCTTACGAGAGCCCTTCCTCTCATGGTAATCCAGTGGTCCAGGACCATAACCTACCATAATCCCAACCGCGGGCAGGTTAACCCCTGACCGCGAGGTCAGCGCTTGCCGGCATTCATTTACACCCCGAAGGGATCGGAGGAACAAATGATGGTAAACAAGCTCGCCTTTCCTCCTGCGGATGCCACCGGGTGCTAATGAGAAAACCGGTGAACGGAGCAGCGAAGAAAGTAGCCACGCAGAAGAAGTGAAACGGGTAGGTTTCAGTAAAGAACTGGTTTTCAGTTTTGATTAGCACTTGGACTGTTACAGTGTCCCAGAAAGAAGTGATCAAACTGTGGCAGCTTCTTCAACAGATCCTGATGTATGAAGACAATCTGACTTGTCTTAGCAGGAAGGTTGAAACCACCTTCCAGTTACCTGTATTCGGACTGTATAGCGCAGCGCTAACGAAGAAGGACCTAACGCGAGAACCATCCACTGGAGCAGCGTATCATCAAGCAGGAAGCCCGAAAATCCCAACGCGATTCCATGTTAGAGGAGCCTGATGTCTCATAACTTTCAGCACTTCCATGAACAGGGAAATGAGAAAAGAAAGGAAGGGCGAAGGAGTTTCGTGGCTCGCCTCAAATATTTATGCCTTCGCCGCCACAATGGGAACAATATCTGTTGCCTGGCAACGGTCTGTTAAGAGGACGCATTCTACTTTCACCTCTCCCACCCTCTGCAACCCCTTTCTTCGATTTCGCCGCCGTGTTCTGCTAAACACAACCATCCTCTTTCCGGAGCGCGTTCGCGCACTTTCCTCGGTCCTTCCACACCGTTGCACCCCAGACTCTTCCACCCCCTGGCTTCTCTGTGGGTAAGAATCGAACGAGGAATGATCGACGCTGGGTTCTAGCTAAGCAGGAGGCAAGATTCGTTGAACGCAGACGAAGAGAAGGAACTGGCTAAGATAGACAGGAGGCTGAAGCTACGCAGAAGACCAGGCAAAAAGGAGGATTATCCTCTCCTCGTTTCTCGCTGCTTCTTCCCCGTTCCTGCAGCCGTGCACGCATTCGCAGCTGTGTGTTCAGCGAAAGAGGGCCAGGGGACGAGAGAGCAAGAGGGAGAGAGCGAGAGAGAGAGAGACCAATAATGTGTGCTGGAGGAGAGAGGAAAAGGACGGTAGAACACAAGAGGGGAGGGATCAATGCCGGTTGCCAGGGTAACCGCGGCACCTGATCTTCATCCATCCTGGACCATACTTCTCAGTCCTGGCCCATTGCACGGGAACAAACTGGGACGAAGGGTTCTTCAGGATACCTGTAGCAACTTCTGAAGACAGTTGGCACCGCGTGTAGAGACGAAATTCACTTCAAGACGAACGGGAGGGACCACTCCAATCTTCCCCCTAGGTGAAGCCCTCGATTTGGACTTGTTCGCCGGTGCACTCTCCGCCTCCATCGGCAGCAACGTTTGCCAGAACAACGCAGACGATAGATGCAGGAGGAAGTTATTCAGGGAAAATCGATTCGGAGACCGCGAGAAACGCGTCTTCGGCGTGCACCGATGTTTTCATGCTCGTCGCTACCTGCCTCAGTGGCGACATCTACTAGCCCTCCTTTCCCTTCTTGACCTGCCCCGCCGTGGTATCTCCTCTCCACCGATGACAGCAACGTTATTTTTACTCTCGATTGTGGAGGCAAAAAGTCCACCATGTGGGTGGCAAGCAATAAGAGAACATGAAATCGGCGGCTATCGACGCGAATTCCAGGTCCAGTCCTACGGAATCACTCGCGCTGACCTGGTACTCCGTGACTTTACCTAGTACCATCGAAATGACTGCTCTGCAAATAGCAATAAACATTCTCCTCTCTCCGGAGTCTGCTCTCTGCCCCAATAGACTCGACCATCATGGCTACTCATCAGAACACAGATACGTTTATCCAGATTCAAGGAAACATCTCGATCATCGGTTCCGGGAGAGTAAAACTGAGGTGGCTGGGAATAGATTCTCCTCTCTAGAACTCCCGTCTCCTCCTGTTGTACATTTTCTCTGGCAATATTTGAAACCAGTTTACCTACGCTCCTAAAGATCGACCCGAAGGAAACGTCCCGACCAGCCTGGAAGAAACGAAGCCCCGAAGAATCTACGGCGGTATTCAAGCGTCAGTCGGTTCTGGACGCCCCGACTGCGCATGCTTTTACGCATCAGGCGAGTACTCTCTTTTTTCCCCCATTCGATCTCATTTGCAGGCAGCGATGTTCTGTTCGAGATCGATTTGTCTTGACCGGCATCCGTGGCGGTAAAATCGACCCGAATAGGAAAATAACCGTCGCTGGAGGGAAACAGGGGACTGATTTAGAATATTCCTCAGTTGAAGCGGACGCGGCGCGCTTGTTTCTGCGCATCAGCGCGTGTTTTGGCGGGTCGATGCGCCATTGTTGCCCTGGCGGCTGCGTTCGCTTTGTTTTCGTCTCACCCTACCTCCAACTCTCCTCGTTCTCTCTCCCCCTACCACCTATCTCTCCCCCTACCACTTTGCTCTGACTCTCGTCTGCTCTCCCGTTTCACAATTTTTTTCGCTCGACGCTCTCACCGATCGGCCGATCCCCTTCGGCTTGTCCGTTAACGAGAAATAATAAAACCAAAAACCGCTCGACCGTGGGACGACTCTGGGTTGCGTTTGCTAAACTGGCGCCGAATTCTTCGGCTTATCTGTTTCTTTTGATAAGACACGTTGGGTCATCGCGGAAATGCTACCCACAAATAGACATTTTACGACGTTTAAGGGGAGAGGCAAGAATTCTGGTGGAAAAAAGGAAAATAACATTGTGGTCAGAAGTAACCTACAAAGCGGGTGTCCCTGAATTTATCACTCCAAAAATTCTTCCACATCTTTTCCTTAATGCAAAGGTGTGTGATAGGGATATGGTAGCATGATTAATGTGTAGCAATTTTAACGAAATTTTATAATACCCATTTTATCTGACCCGTGGTCAGAATCGTAAATTAATAGCTTTACAAAACTAATGATATACATAAATTGCGCCAATTATCACAATGGCTATTTTTACAAATAAAAAAATGTATTATATAATATTAAGGAGGTATATTTTTATACAAATAAATATTTTAATACGAATAAATATTTTATTCAAAATACTTGGCGCTGCTCTCCGAATTGGTGTTGCTAAACTGAATAAATATGTATAAATTGCATTAAAGTCTTTTTCTTTCTTGTCTCAGTGGTGTCTTGTCTTGTTTTATTTTATTTATTAACCAAGACAATTAACCTTCTTTTGGTTTCGCAGCGCCAAGTATTTTGAATAAAATATTTATTCGTATTAAAATATTTATTTGTATAAAAATATACCTCCTTAATATTATATAATACATTTTTTTATTTGTAAAAATAGCCATTGTGATAATTGGCGCAATTTATGTATATCATTAGTTTTGTAAAGCTATTAATTTACGACAATGTTTTTAAATGGGATTCTTTTTGATGGGGTTATATACTTGGCGCTCTTTTTGTACCTTTTTTTAAAAAAGGTAATTTGTGGGGATTTCACACATTTTGTAGTGTTTATGTATTTACGGAAATCGTGAAGCGACTAGCGACCCGAACCTAGCGGCTTTTTGTCTTTATTGCGAGTGGCTGATTTCAAGTCGTTTGAATTTATGGTTATGGGTTATATATTTATTATTATGTATATCAAAAGTCATTTTAGAATTTTTTTATTTGAGAAATAAAATGAAATTGTAGGAGAAATATTTAGAATCGAATCTGGACAAATGGAATAGAAATTAACGGAGATAGGTGATCGCAGCCAATCGGCTCGTATTACTTGTCATGTATTTAATATCGAAGTCCTGTGCGTCTCCTTCATTTCTACTATAATATAATAACCTTTACATAAAATAGAAACTCTAAATTGCTGGTATACAAATACAAATATCTGGCAATTTAAATTCAATGCAATTTTTTACTACAATATATTACTTTGTACCAGCATGGTACAAATTTCTAGAAACTTATGCGAAAGAAGGTGCTTCTCTGTCGAACCTTCTCCGGACAACTTCCAAGTCTGTGACTCTACATAAAAATCTATTAAATAAATTTGGCAACTTACCTTGTTAATTGAGACAATAATTCCGTCTCCTATTTAGTGTAAAAACTCCCGACATCTCAAATTCGGACATCTCACTTTATTTGACACTTAGCACTTGGTAGGTTATTTATCTGTCTAGCTGTCAGGTTACAACAACTTGTTACGCGATTGGCCGAAACCCGCATCCAATGAACGACGTGCCTGAGGGACATTTCCTCACCCTTTCATACTCCCCTCTTGCCAAGAAGTGTAGGACGACGACGATGACGGGGACGATGCTGAATTTTAATAACATAAAATTCAGCAAATTGCAACTTTACATCGAAATATCTCAGCTCATAAGGCCCGTAGGAACAAAACGAAGACACTTTTCTTATGTAAATCAAACCCAAGCTATCCATTAAGACCATTCAAAACCTAATCGGATCAGCCGTTATTGAGATTCGGAAATCTCAGGGTTCTTGATAGCGAGTCGTGGCGTAATAGATACACTCCGTGTTCGCGCTGCGCATATATATATATTATATACTTGGCGCGAGACACTACCGTGTCTCTTGATTCAGAAACGCGATCCCCGAGCTTTTCGGAGTATCGTATTTTCTAGAAACGCAACGCAGCTAAATGTTTGCCGGCCGAGTGCATGGGGGACGGTCAAATTGGAAGCGTCAGAAACGGTATTAGAAAGTTTTCGCGAACGGAGTAACCGTGTTCGCTGCCATGTCGCGAAAAAAATGCCTGCGCACCATATCTCTGCAGTCTGCGTGATAACGAGATATCTGTCTGCTGCTGCATCGCGCTTCCTCCGTCTGTTCTGCCCTTCCTTATCCCATTTCGTAACGCGATTCGCGCAAATTCTATATCTCCCCGAATCTTGGAGGGAGGTGGAATAATTATAGGAAGCAGAATCTTTACTCCGATTGCTTCTATAGTTTGTGCCCATATTTTTCGAACACCCTATATATAGTACTTAATACAGTAACTATATCTGATAAATTTCGTGACGCTAAAAAGTTGTTCGAGTAGATGGCTTTGTAACTATTTCGAAATACCTGCTAATCCTGAGCATTCCATTTTTGAGCAAACTAACGCGAGCCACGTGCGCAAACGATGAAGACAGTTAAAGCAATATCGATAACGAAGTGGCTCGTCACCAGGCACACATCAATTTCTACTCCGGGTTTGATAAGCCCACAATGTTGCGACTCGGTGTGCTCAATTGGAGTGGCAGCCATTTTTCACTCGTCTCCTCGAATCGTGTTTACGGCGTGTCGATAAACGTCCTTCGGGTGAAAACAAATTCGAGCGGAGATGAAACTCAATCCTTGATAATCGAGAATGTCAAAGTACGAAAGAAACTAGGTTCTCTCAGGGTTGCCACCTTTCCGGTTTTGAAACAAATTTCCGGGCTCGGTTTTACTGGAAAAATCTCCGGGTTGTAGAAAAAAAGGGATAATAAAAAATTATGGTATTATACAATGGTATCAATTTTATATATAATAAAAATTATTAATTAAAACAACAGATACTTTTAAATTCTGAATTGTTTGAGCTTAAAAGAATTGCACATTTGTTTTCCTTATATTCGAGAAGAAAATTTTCTTTTTACTTTGTCTATTTCGGGTTTATATCAAAATCTCCAGGTTGAAATGTGTGGTACTTCGGGATTTATATGGTGATAAGGTGGCAACCCTGGGTACTATAATCGAAATTTCCAATTCTCAAATATCTCCGCTTCGAAAGCCATTTCGTGCTCGTTATTTCGGAACACCCTGTATAGATCTGAAGTGCACAGTAAGGTCTTTCATTTCCGATATTTGACTCATATCCCGCAATTAGCCGAGATTATTATTTAATTACTGCAAGCAGTGTGTTTAAAATTATTTTTATTGTTAGTTGCTCAGAACAAAATTTATTACGCGTAAGAATTTCTTGATAATACGATATTGTAATTGCGAAATTTCTGCGCAACGATGGCGAACCTCGAGGCCGACAGATACGAGAGCTGGTGAAAATCAATGCATCTGAATGCTTATCACTTGCTCCATGCACATTGTAATGTTATTCGAATGCCTACGTACGCGCAGTCACGTGCACGTAAAGCGGTTTTTATCATAAATTGTACGTCACGCATGCCGAATGCCCGACATACGCGTGCACCTGAGATAAGTTCACCGGAAATGTGTCACGAACGACTTCTTTCGTACTTAGGTCAACCTGAACGAAACAGATAACGATGGAAATTCTTTTGCTCGCTCGGTTACCGAACCTGCATTCTTTTCCACTGAGTCTAGTTCCGATGCCGTGCAAACACGGTTCACGCGGCTGAAATATCACTTTTATCCCTTCAAAAGTACACTAGGGCTGTTCTCTACAAATGATCAAGGAAGACGACTATACAGGAAGTACGAGTGGAAGCACTGTACGTAAGCTCTGCAATTAACACCACGCGCGGCAAGTTCCACCACCTTTCGTCATGTTCTCAATAATCAGCACTTGCATTCGAATGATTTTTTATACCTTACCATAGCGACAGTGAAGCCATGCAATTCACTATCAAATACATTCGAATATAGCAAACAGGAATACGAATATTTCATTGAAAGTGGACTAGATCCACGATCGAATATATTTATATTATTTGCCCTGGTATCCATCACTATGCGTTTCTATATATTTTACTGCTACCATGTTCCTACAACATTCACAGTTAAACCTACATCGTGAAACATCACGAGGCAGTGAATCAAGCGTTTCAAGGTGTTTTGATCTTAATTGACGTCAACGGACAAATAAGCATTACCAATGGCTGGTTCACAAGCGAAACCGACATTCTCATACCAACCCCGAAGACCAGCAGTTATTCATCCTACCGAAATCTAGTTAAATACAAGAATATTTCATTAACTGCAAATCACTCCCTGCCGTAGAATATCGTTTACGTTCATTTCGAGTGGATCCATCACGAATTGTCCCGGCACGAATGTTTCCACATCGATATTTTTGGCAGTGAGCGTTACGACGCGCATGCCCTTCGGGAGGGGAGTTCAAACGGCGAAGGCGGATTTTTCGGCGTATAGGAAAGGACAAGGAAAAGATAAGTTTGGCTGAAGGCATGGAAACTCGGCAGAAGCGAAAATGCAGGTATCATTTACGTGCCAGGTATCTAGAAAGGACTACCAATAGCGGCCCTGTCGTGCGTCTTTCGGCCAATCGAGAGGTAAGGTTAGTTCTCCCACTCGCGGACACGGAGAATCTTACTCTACGGAAAGTATCCACTGTACGTCTGCGTAAAATGCAGCGGAACAATCGCAGCCACGATACTGTCCGCGGAACGCAATCCCCTGTTCTTTTTTTCTTCTTTTGAAGTTAGCCTAGTCTCGTTTCGTTCTACTTAGCGTAAGGGAGACAAGGTTAACGAACGTGTACGCGGATCGCGACCGTGCGACGGAGACAAAGAGACTACGCGACCATCGGACGATTATGACATCATAACCTATCAACCAGCGCTCGTCCAAGAAAACAATCGCGCTTGAGGACGACTGTTTTATCGCATCACGGTGTATTCCTCGCGGAAAAAAAAGACAGTTTGATCGTGGTTTAAGCAAAGCTATTTGTCACGGACTACCGCTACCTTCTTTGATTCCCGTTCGCTTTCTCGCGGACAGAAAGTTTCCTAGGGACGACCCACGTAGCGAGAGCCCGGCCAGCGAAAATCCATTTTCTTAACTAGTGGGCCCCAGCGGTCTCGCGAAGCGGAATAGAACACACGATGGTGTATGGTCAGTGTAGGTGACACGACTCACCGGTTTCCCAGTCGATCGTCACATTTCCAGGTTGCCCCGCGTTACCAGCCGGCCGACGCACGTCTTCGTCCTGCCACCAAGACGAACTTCTCTCCGCGGAACGTTTACGGCGGGACACCAAGCACCGTTGAATAAAACGATCACACCAAGGCGCGTAGTAGCTGCCTGCTGGCCATCTTGAAGCTACTGACGAAGCACGCACACAATAAACCCCGTCAAGAATCAGGCACACACGGCGTAAAGGTCCTCCCAGAAGGACGGAAGACGAACGAGTGAATGCCTCCGCCGAAGTGGCGGCCATGATGGCGCCACTCGTCGAACGCCTCGATGACGAGGGAAATTCGTTTGACAAATCCCCCGAGAATCAACGTGCCCCGGTTCAATGTAAGGATTCGTACAACACAGTATGACACGATACACAATTACATGGATTGTAACTCACGTCTCGCGATAAAATCGCGCGGGATTTAAGGGGAGTCTTCTAACCGAATTGAATTGTTAGTTCGTCGCGCGGCTCACGCGATGGCGCCACTAATCAGTCGCGTGGGTTACGATTCAGTTAACAGTTGTCGTTTCGCAATTTGCAATTGTCCGATTAGTTGGATTTGCAGCCCGTATCGTTTCGTCAGCGACGTTCTTGTGTTTTTCAGCTGCCTCGGCAATCACGGCGATGGCACGGTGAGTATCGCGTTCACCGTTGCTAAAGTAGCAGACAAATTTATTTCCGAGTGCAGCATGCTTCCGATATCTTCGCGTCAGATTAAAGCAAAAAACCACAAGCTCAGCGATGAACTTGGGCCTCGTTGTTTCAGAATAAGATACCATGAAGAAATCGGAAATTTCGCACTATACTGCACGCTGATACTATTACATTATTTAATAAAAAAAAAATGTTATCGGTA
This sequence comes from Andrena flavipes, assembly GCA_963971345.1. Classification (NCBI taxonomy): domain Eukaryota; kingdom Metazoa; phylum Arthropoda; class Insecta; order Hymenoptera; family Andrenidae; genus Andrena; species Andrena flavipes. The sequence goes on from OZ020481.1 coordinate 40,057,017, forward strand.
CGTGGGCTCGCTGTAACGCCTTCCCACGAATTCAAGTCGTCTGGTACGAATACTCTGACAGAACACCAATCGGTATTATACTTTTTCGAGGTTCGTGCCTCTGCAAAGCTGATATTGTAATAAAATTTTACGATCTTCTCTCAGAGCATCCGTTCGATCCGTAACTTTCTTAAATAGATTTTATTCGAGCACTAAACAGTGATATCTACACTCTACAACAAACATTCTCGTCTGTTCACCCGTCATCAGCAATATCCGCGCTCTTTTATTGTTACTTAACGAACGTCGTCATTGGAAATCCCATACAAATAAATAAGAATCGTTATTGCTTGACGTTAGAACGCTGCCGTGAATCAGTTTTCACAACGCTCCTTCGTAGAGGCCTATCGGAGGGCGAAAATTCCAAGGAGCAAAATTCTATAAATTAAATTGATTATTAAATTCACGAAATCTCGCCCTTCGACTGTTATTTCGCACGTTCCTGCGAAAGAAGTGGACAAACTCTTGGCACATCGTAGTAAACTCTTAATAAACGCATTATGTATATAAATAAGTTATACGATCGATGGCTCAATTCGAATTATTAAATATATATATATATAATCTATATATGTATATAATATGTATATGAATATTTAAGATCTGTATGACTAGAATATAATATATATATATATATATAATATCTCGACATGTATCACATGCTATATTGACTATCGCGTTGACGGACGGGATTTGGAAGTTTCATTCCTCATCCATACACCATCTCTCTCTCTGGCAGTTCTAGTTAACAGAAAAAAAAGGGAGAAAAAATTCTCTGAAAGGACTCGCCTATTAAGGCCGCCTTTCTCGTTAGGAATCAGCTTTCCGTTCACCAGAGACAGAAACGTGCTGTCGCTTATTGCTGTGTTATAGTAATCATAGACCGTAAATTTTAAATCGTTAATCGCTAGTACTTTCATCGACTTTCATCTTAGTAACGCCTATCGCAAATATTGACTCATTGTTTATCGAACTCGTAACAGAGTGTGCCAGAGGACCTGTTAATTATTCGGCTAATACTTTCGCCGTTTATCAACAAGTGGCCTCGGTGTTCGAAACTTACGGGCTAACATTTCTAATACGATCGTCAGATTCTCCTCCGAATCCTCCCCAGCGTACTCCGCAATCTCTGCGAAGATCTCGTGGATATTAAAAGTAATTACTTTCCGCCGTCCCCTCTTTATCATATTACGCTAATTAGCCTTGGTATGAAATACTTGGATAGTTCCGACACGTCTACTCGCTTCCCCTCTACAAAGACTCTCGCGTCAATCTTACACCTAATCGAAGAGAGAAAAGGCTCGAATGCTTAGTTCGATTCGCCGCTGGTGACAGCGCCGTCGTTCGGAGGCCCTCCTGCTGTGACGCTGTGATGGTCGGTGGTAGGAAGTCCCTGCATGTCCTGCACACCTTGGAACAGTTTGCCCGGGAAGCCGTGCAGGAGGTCGTAGGAGACAGGTGTGGGCGGCAGGGCGGTGGTGTGAGCGTGGGGTGACTGCAGAACAGCTATCACTCTTCTCAGCTCCTCTAGAGCGTTTCCTAGACGAAGCCAACCATTCGTGAGCAAATGAAGTGGTAGCAGCAGGTGAGATTCGGGGATACTCGCGTATGAATAATATTCCGCGCGTCACCTTGCATGAGAATGTAATTCTTTGCCAGAAGGAGCGTGGCGATCTTGGACAATTTTCTCACGGACGGACTATGAGCGTAAGGGATGACGGAGCGAAGTTCGTCAAGCGCATCGTTCAGATCGTGCATTCTTCTGCGCTCCCTCGCGTTGATGTTCAGCCGCATGCTTTTCCCCTGTCTAGTGGACTTGGATTTCGGCGGGCAGTTCAATCGGGACGCTCCTGGTCTGGAAATGATGCAGGAACCTCGTCATCTTTAATTAATTCGGTATTACTTCGGGAGGTATGGCCATTGTGTGACCACAGGGTCCTCGGGTCCTAGGGAATAGAATTGTTAGAAAGACTTCCTAATATACCTTTCGTGGCCTGGTCTGTTCTCATCAGACAGAGCGCTCGAGGAAGCGTGCGGCTGCGGTTGCTGCTGGAAATAGAAACCACCGAGGCCAACGGCACCCAAGGGAGTCCTCCTTCCAGGTGCGCTCTGAGGGTGCTCCGACGAGTAGCCAGCTGGAGGAGCGGAAACGCTAGGGTGGGACGCCCCCGGCACGGAGTACATGGACTCGAGAGATGCTGTGGATTGCGGTGGTAACGGGTGCTGCAAAGTTCAATTATGTTCGTAACACTCGGTCAGATAGTACGACGTCTTTAACTAGTATTTACAAAACGGGCTAATGCTTCTTTGCTCGTTTCCAAGCACCTACGCATCGTCGAAGCGCTTAATATTTTAGCATTATCTCGGAATCCGAACAACCTTATGTGCCAGGCGTTCCACTGATCATAGAAGTTTAATTTCAAAGCCGATGCAATTGTTAACGATCAAGTATTATCACCCACAGATGCACGATGCTCCCAAGCCCATGTGGGATGCGAGGCGGAACGCTGCCAGGATCCTTGCTGGAGATGCGCCTCGGGAAGTCCCTCTCTCCTGTCGTCGTCCTCCGTCGAGCTGCTCTCGCCGTCATAGGACCTCATGTCTCAAGCGATACTCGTCTCAACTTCACCTGCACTTCTCCTTCAGCTCTGCCAGCAATCGCTACGAATCCGCCTGTACAGGTAACTGCGCGAAGCGCGTAAAAATCCCCGATTCGATTATCATCCCCCACGCGTGAATATCGGATATGCATAGCGTAATCAATAGCAACCGCGATACTTACCCAAAAATTGCCTTCCGCCGCCCGTTCATGCACGGCGCAGGATCCTCCGAATGCAGCGAGGATCAGCAATATTTTTTGCGCACCACCGCGTAACAAGCCATCCTTCCAATGAGATTCTTCCTCCGTGTGCGATGGAAATATCACCACCAGTTCCAGTCAATCGAAGCTCTCTTTAGCTGTTATCTTGCGAATCGATGCGTTTTCCCATCAACCCCGAGCCCCGTACATAAATCACTGTTTACGACCACAGGCGACGCTAATCACAGCCATGTTCCATTCGCGCGAGGGAGTTAGGGGGTCCAGCTGTTCATCTCGCGTCCACCGGTCGATCTTCCTCCGCCCACCCCTTTCTTCGCCTTGGTTACTCAACCTGACCGCGTGTCTCCCTGGCGCCGGTTAGCGTTGATCTCTCTTTTTAGCATCACCGCGGCTAATACACATTTCGGCTTAACGAAATTATCGCCCACGAACGGGATACTTGCGAGCAGAACACGCACGCGTCTATTGTTCCCGGATGGCCTGCGCAGAGGGTGCACCCGGTGCAACCCCAAATGTAGTTCCAGCCGCCTCCGACAGGACGAGGCAGTGTCGAGCGGGGGATGCTGGCCTGGACCAACGGCTGGCGAACCCTGGCGAACGCCCGGCTAAGTTTCACAACGGATGCTACATCTGCTTCTTACCATCTGGTTAGGTCGATGCCCAGATGGATCGGGAAGGGATCCCCGTCCTTCGCAGGGTGCAACGCGGTTTTCGCTCGGCCGTCACTCGGACGTTTCCCCGCATCCCTCTGAGGTGGCTCGATTCCTTGGCATCAGCCACCATCGAGTCACGCTGTTTGTCGTTTCACGATACAGAGAATTGTTTGGAAGCAATTCGTAGGTACCACGCGAGGAGTATAGAAATTATGCTATAACAGTTTCCCCGAATGTAGACGGTAAATAGGGACTTTCGTAATGTTCCACGGGACACTTCGGGTCTCGCGATAAGAGCATTTATCAGCTGCCGTAGCTTTAAAGGTATTTCGAACCGTCGCACTTTGGCGTCATCCCCTGACAGGGGATTCCTCCTGGGAATCCTACTCTTCATCTCATCCCAACGTATTTCGCGATTTCACCCACGGCGCGAAAGCAAATTCCGAAATAGCATTGAAAGGAAGGACAGGAAGAATAGGGATCGAAGTGCGCGGACAAAGGGGATGCAGAAAATTTCATAAATGGGCTGGGGTGGGCGGGCACGCGGAAATGCAGCGCGGAGTGCATCAGCCAGCTAGGGGCACGGTCGCGCGTAACGTTGCAGATCAATTTTTACGAACGGGGGAACAGAGCCCCGGCTATGGTGCACGAAATAACGACGGATCGACGGCTGACACGTTTCACCGCGTACGTTATACCTGACCGTGGGCATAATAACGCCCGAAATCAAAACCGACTACGGGCGCACACTGTCGTGCCATATTGTCCGTTGCATCTGTCGTGTGCACGACACACACGGGGAGGGAGGGTGGTTGTCATTCGCAACGAACACGTTCGACGAAAACTCTGTATCGTCCGCCTTTTGCCCACAGAACAATGGGAATTTTTCGCCGTGGCGAAAACATTTTTTTTTTCCCTAGCCACCCCTTTTTCGTTTTAATTAATGCCGACCGGAAACGAGGCGCACCCGTGAAATCGGCAGAGAGGAACGGAGGATTTTCCTCGACTTCTTCCTGGTCTTTTTCTACGTGTTACACGCGCCGAAGTTTCACGGTAAAAATAACATCGGGAATCGATAAACTCGAATATCATCCCTCCCCTTTTTTTTCGCCCTTTGTGATTGGAAAAATGCGGGAGTTCTGTGCTCCATTCCTCCTCCCGTTGGACTCCTGTTTAAATATCTACCTAGTAGGGGGGTGGGGGAGTAATTTATACATACACGAAGCTACTCTGAGTTGGATCGGAACACTGGGCCACTGGTATGATCGCGCACATCGTAATGAAGAGGATTTTGCTACGGAAATGCATTCGGAATTTCAAAGTATCCGAGAGAAATCAACGACGTTACACTTGGCACCGAACCATATGTAAAGCGGACTCGCGAGGGCGAGAGATTTTTTGAGTGAATGAAATCTACGAGAGCCTGCGAGGAGTCTGCGATTGTATTTGAAGATTCTGTTTTTTTTTGTTCATATTTTGTTTTCCCAAAATATACGGTATACTGGGTGGTTGGAAAGTGGCGAATATTTAGGATTGGTTTATTGAGATTCGTGTGAAGGGGACGTCTGCTAGGATATCGAGCAACCGTGACATCCCTCGCGTCTGAATCATACGGCGGATCCATCCCTTCTAATAGAAATAGTGGCTGCTAGAGGGGTTGGTCTCACTTCTGCCCGAAGTGTTTACTGTACGCAATCCGGCATAATGTTGCAGCCTCTCCGACCAAAACTGTTCTGGAGGTGGTCGAATCTTTGGCAGAGAAATAGGGGCTGTGATACGTAGAGAGAAGGCTGGAATTGTTTAAGGAGTTTGTGGGAGTTGCACCCTCATCTAGCATCCCCTTCCTCCGAGTTCTCCTGCGCTCGGAGCTCGCAGAATTCTGTCGTTAGCATTTTGCTACGAATAAGAGTTGGTACGGATAGTAAAATTCAGGAGCCATAGATTTGCATTGCATTCCCATAAATTTCTCTTGCATAGTGACAACGAATAGAGTAGAATTTATGCCCCGACGACTGCAGTCGATAAATTTTGCGTGGCAAGCTTCCTATTTCAGGCAAAATAAATACAGAATCTTTCTGGGTCGAGCACCCGCCGTCGTAAACGACTCGTTCGACGGAGGAGTCTCTCGAATTTCGGGCAGCCGGGAAAGTGGCGTACATTTATCTCGTACACGAGATGTCCAACAGTCGCACTTTTCCGAGATAATACGATTTGGGATCTGACATTTCTCACTCTCGTTCTTTAGAGCAGGATATAGATGGATTCTAGCGCACATGGGATCAGAATTGAGGCTACAAAAAACAACCTACAGTCTCTATACTTAATGCTTGAATTTCCGTATCCTGAACCACGAGCCTGAGACTTCAACGCTACCAATTTCCACTCGAGGCTCGCCCCGGCGAAAGCCAATCACGCGCGAAGGACCAGCAACCGATCCATGGGGCTTGGGTACATAACATTCCCTACAATTATACCGCGGTCCCGTGCCCCGGGACGAGTTCGAGGTAACAACAACAACGGCAAGTAACGGGTAGACGGTAACCAGGGAAGGGCGGCTACGGCCGCTGGATAGACGAGATTATTTCCTCGAAAAGCAAAAGGAAAAGATACGTGTCGAAGACCCCGGAAGGAGCGATTCTACGTGCGCGCGACTGGAAAAAGGATCTTTCGCGTACGCCCAGAACGTACAAACCTCCGTCCACAACGAAATCCACGGTGGTGCACGAGGAGGGGCGGACGCGAGGCAGCGGGAGAGAACGAGATAGCGAAACCAGGCGTTCGTTTAACACCTATAGATCGACCTGGTGAGGACAGAGAGAGGCCAGAGGGGCCAGAGAGGCCAGAGGAACGGAGAAGCGGATGGGACGGAGTGAGGTAGCGAGGGAGAAGGAGAGAGAGAGGGCGAGAGAGAGGAATATAGGCGCGCAGAAACGCCAGGTTCGTACGGGGGTGGTTTTCGGTGCGAGGGGCTGGTCCGCGACCGGTGGAAAGTCCTGAGGGATGAGGAGGAGGTTGCCAAGGCAACGCTCTGCCAGCCTCGGCTTACTTTAGCTCCGCTCGTGCACTCGGATCAATACAGCATCACCGTGAGTTCCCGGACCAAACACACCCCCTCGACACCCAGCCACCCCCACTGGCAACCCTACCACCCCTTCGTCCATCCCGCTCCATCCTTGCCGTTTCTCCCGAGTACCCTCCTTCTCTATCACCATTCTTCTCTTTCCATCCTGCCTCGTTTCTCGATTACCCTCCGGCCCTTTACCTCTTCGTCCCACCCGCTCTTTCTCTCTCTCTCCTTGCTCCTCTATCCACTCTCCCCCTCTCGTTCTCTCTTTCTTTCTCTTTTATTCGCTGAATGTATACGCGCCTCTCCCCTTTCTGGGGTTGTGACTCGGCCTCTTTCTCTTTCTTTATCCATCCCCCCCCGGCAACCCCGCTTCTGTCCGGCGCGGGCTCTCGGTACAGTGATCGCAAAAATTATCGCGCCGTTTTCGGTGGGTCATCCTCGAAAACAATCGCGGGCTCGCTAACGCGGCGGGCGCGGTTAATTAGGGATTTAATGACGGGGCGTAAAACGTTCGAAGTCTGTAATTGGCTTCGGACACGGAGCTCTCGATTGCGATGTTGACGATTTCAGTTGGGATGTTTTTTTATGGATTTTTTACTCGACACTCTATCGCCACCTTGCTTATTTTTCTTGGAATACTCGGATCTAACGTTGCATATGTTAATGTTTCTATTGGCAATCTCCTGCTTTGCCGGTCTTAGAAAACCAATGGATTTCGACCCTCTAATTTAGTAGCATGGTTTCATTCCGGATAATCTTCAGAGCTGTTCTTCCAGCAGTCGTGGAATATTAAGCTAGGCATTCAAGAACACAATGCAAATACAGGCAGATACGTAATCGACGTGTCCAGAGATCATCCATGCTGCGGCGATCGTCGACGAGTTTCTCAGTGGTATACGTCTTGGGGTGAATCGTAACCGCCCCTCGATCTAACGAGCTTCGCGACGATTGATATCAAATTTAGAACTACCCCAGACAACACTGTCCGAAATTAGACGTTACCCCGTTTCCGATAAATCCGACGTCACACTCGCGAAAAAATATCTGAGCATTCGCGAGCGGTGCTCCGGTCGTTCACATCGAGCAGTTTACCGATCGATTGACATCCTCGTCAACCTGAAATATGATTTCCTCTCGGGTTTAATTATTTTTTAATGGAATTCGGTGGACCAGGAATTTCCAGCAATTACAGGACGACCAGAGTGCTCTCGGCGGGGCGTAGTTTATTCAAATTCGCCTCTGCGGCCCCCGAAATCGAATTCGTCCCGCGACGCGCGCCTCCGCTCGCGTCCTTCTAAACGTCGAAACAGATAAATTGCAGCCCGCTGTCCGAAGAGCGTGTCTCGTTGCTCGTAATGCGCTCCTTGGTTGGCAGCGTGACGCACGAGGGTGAAGGGCGGCGGATGAACAAATTCAATCGGACTGATCATTTCGGTTTTATACGGTGAAAAGCACGGGAGGGATGTTAATCACTCGGAGCAGACGCTCGCCGCTCCATTTTCGTCGGCTCTATCTCTCTGAGTCATCGCGAGCCTCCATTTTGTCACGGGTGGCGAATTAAAAGGAGCAAAGAGCGGACGAATAAGAGAAACAGGGGAGGTCGCGTCGACGGCTCGCCGTCCGTCGAAATCTCCAGGTTACTCGCGACGTTCCTTCCACCATTTTCCCGGCCGTTCCCATCGCGGCTGGCCGGAATTACAGTTTTCAACTCAATTAAAGTGACGTCACGCTGAATGGAAAGAAAAGGAGGGTGTGGTAATGAGACAGCCTCGGACAGGTAGCCGAAAGAGGGTTGATTTTCACTTTCTTCCCTTCCATAATACCGTGGCGGTCGCGGTGGTCTCGTTTCTCTCGTTCCCTGAAATTAATCACGGGAACAAGGGGGGTGCTCGAAACTTCGCCCAGAGATTTTTCGATGGCGCGATCTCAGCTCCGCAAAAGCGACAACGAGGACGGGAGTGCGCGAGAGTAATTAGAGCAACGACAGAGTGGTAGGGAAAAAGGAAGAGTAGAATGATAGGAGAAGAGGGTGGCTATCGCGGAGATAGAGAGAGAAAAGGTCATCGTGAACGTCGAGCAGCTTAATTGATGATTCTTGGCTGAAACTGGCGCTGCCTTCGTCGATGCGCAGCCCCCGTTTCCCATGGAAACTTGGGCGAGATCATAACTGCGTGAAATCGGAATACTGAGCCGCATCAGCGCTTAGAACTTTCCGGGATGCCCGAACTTAGATTAATCTCTGCCCTTAAACAGGGCACTCTTACCAAAACACTTCAACGCTGCCCTTCGCCTTGAAAATTTCGCCCGCGCAGAAAACTTCAACGCCCCAGGGTCGATCGGGAGAAAGAGAAACAACCCCCCCGGATTTCGCCCCGGAGGGATAAAGAGTTTACGAACTCGCGGCGATACTCGAAATTCAGTGGCCGATTAAAACGAATGCTCGGAGAAGGTCTCTTGATTATGATCAACGACCTCCTTACCACGGTACACAGGACAGATCTCGGGGTTAGGGGGTGGAAAAGGATAAAGTTCCAGCGGCGGTAACCGGCGGAACTTCGCCGCGAGTTTGCCATGGAAAACACAAGGAGACACCCTCTCCATCATTTCGCTCGTAAATTCAACGGGGATAAGGGGGCGAAAGAGGACTCGCTACTGGTGCCAAAAAAGAAGTTCTCTCTCGGCTCGAAGATTAACGAAGAGGAGGAAGATTAACTGACGCTTTCCTCCGCCGTGCCCCTCTTCCGCCTCTTCTAACATCTTCGTTCCACGGCTGTGCCTCGAGGAACGTGTCATCGGCAGAAATAATGGCGGCTAACGCGGGATCAAAAGGCTAATCGGAATCCCTTGTATCGTTCAGATTCCAAGCGAGGCTGCTTCCAGCGACGGAGAATAGTTAAATCGACTAGGAAATTGCTATCGAAGGGGCAAAAACGATAGGAGAACGAAAATAAACAAAATCGTCGACGATCGTAACCTGGTTTCGATACCGGAGTTGTAATCCACTAACTTTATTTATTAACGGTTTCCGGAACCACTCCTGAAACGCAAACGAGGCGGGTGAAAGGCGTGTTATTAAGAAGAAAGGGCCCACGTTCCTTTCTTAAAGCGGCTGGGGCCGATTCTTCATCCCTTCTGTGGCCGACCGCGTGCCGTGTCATTTTTTCCTCCCCCTTTTTACAAGCGAAACGTCGTTTTTCCTTGGGCCGCGTAAAAGCGACGAGGAAGTGTCGAAAATAAAACGAGAGCCTGGAGGGGGAGGGCGAGGGAACAGTGGCCGTTCAAGAGCGGGACGAGGACAAAAGCCGCGGTCGGAATGGGACAGGACGACGGCAGGGGGAGGCAGAGAGAAAGAGAGAGAGAGAGAGGGGGAGAGGCTGAGGGAGAGAAAGAAAGGGAGGAAACGTAGGAGCAAGAAGAACGGCACAAATGAAATTTAATAAAATTTCAAGCTCGCTGGTCGAACCGTACACAGAGAGCTGCCGGGTCCGTTGGCGGTCACCATGGAGACGCAGCTTCCCGCTCCCTGTGACGTCACTGCTCCATCGATCTGCAACCCCTCTATGGTTATCGCCACCACTGTACTCTGTACCCACCACCACCACCACCAACACCACCTTCGATACCATCACCAACACCAGCGGCATCAGAACCGATCTCCCCTGTATACCCCATCGGTGTGCCTCTCTTTACACTCATCTCCTTCTACGTTCACAACCACCCCTCGCCCGCGTGGTCGTGCACGGACGGGGGTGCACGCACAGGCGTACACGCGGCCGGTGGTGCACGTAGACGGGCGTACACGAGCGGATACTCACGCAGCATCCGCGGTAGTACGCATCGGGGGAAAGTGAGTAACCTTGCCTGGCTGGCTGGCGTACACCTTTCGTCTACCTTCGCTCAGGTGAGGGTGGAGTCGCGAAGATGAACACGGTACAGAGAGGAATAACGAGGAAAAGGGTGGGAGATGCGAACGGGAGAGAGAAAGAGAGAGCAGCCCTTATTTCTGCGATTCGTCCGGTGCACCCTTCGCCGGATCGCATTATCGATCGATGGATGGGCGCGAAAGGGGCAAAGGGCTCCGACGCACCCCTCCCCCTCCCCCCCTCTGTGGACCCCTCTCCGTTTCACTTCCTCTTTTTCCACGGTTTATATCATCGATTACGCGCTTCTTCCTCTAATTTCACATAGCTTCCTCGTAGATCCCCGTCTTTCCCGCAACATTCTTCGGTTTATTTCTTATTTCCGGCCGAAAGCGGGGCGTTTAATTAAATCCGAGTCTCGGTGAAAAGAGGCGGCGTTGGCGCGACCGCCCTTAGACGCCGACGAGCCGAGCAGAGCGGCGCGGGAACACGTGGAGCTCCAGGATGTTTTCGAGCGGCGAATTAAATTACGGGGCCGCGGGCGCTGGTAAATGGAAATTGATATCGCAGTATCGCGGACTTATTTAGCGGATTGTCGCGGGTCATTCTGACTAGGCGGATTTATAGCGGGGTGGAAGGGATGCGGCAGGGATGCGCAAGCAGTTTTAGACATTAATTTGTTAAGGATTTGCGCGCTTAAATGTGGCTCCTTTGATATTTCTCTGCCCCACCTTGACGCATTCCACGTGCACATCGAAAGGGCCTCTGGCAGATGGAAACCCGGACGGATTATACATACCGACAATTTGCTCTATGCAGATCATGTCTCCAACCGTAGCTCTCTAACCTCCCTTTAATTTCATTAAAATCTCGCCGCAGCTTTTTCCGCCGTTTATATAGAACACGACAGTGAATCTCGGCTCTATTTTTTCTTCTCCTCCTCTTGTATATGTCCTTCTTGAGAGTTCCCACTGTGAAACACATGGTAAATATTCCCCCCGCCGTCTTCGTCCCCCGGATCATACAGTTTTTTACATCGCGAGAAAATGCTATTTGCATCGCTGCCTTTTTCCACACCCCTGCCGGATTATTCTCCCGAAAAGAGGTAAAAAGTCGTTCATCCGTCTTCCATAACCGCTCGAGTGTCTTGGGAAACGGTCTGTACGCTGCATTTCAACTCCCAACCCCTCCGATAGCAGCAGTGGCCGTAGGAGCTAGGGCCATTTATAATGGACAAGAAATGGACAAGTTAATTCGGTACGTAAAGGGTTGGACTCCACCTATTGAAGCTTAAATCTCATCGCCGAAAATTCCAGCGGACACAATGGGGTTAAAGGAACGACCAAGGGTTGAACGTCTATAAGCTGAACGGGGGCGCACCTGTCCTTGGCGAAAGATCAGGGTAGAAAGGGTTCACTGAGGTGGTCGGTGACGGGGGAGGTCTTCTGACGTTTACCGGCGTTCAGGGCGAAGAGGAAACACCGGGAGACGTCATTTCCACGAGTGTTTTTCTTTGCCACACAGACCGCGACGATACGCGGTGCTGTTCCTGCCGATCCGTCGACGTGGCTCCCCGGCAATCTACAGCTGATCCCAAATTTTATCACCCCCCGTGACCAATCAGGAGGTCGGTGTCCCGCACACGATGGAGCTAGACAGTGTGACGCCAGTCGTCCCGACGGATTTTCACCCTCGGAACGAACTCGACTGCGCGGAACCCTCTTCTCTTTCTCTCCGCCGCGTTCTTCCTCCACGGTCTCCTCTCTCTCTCTCTCCCTCTCTCTCTCTCATTCTCTCTCTCTCTATCTACGTCCCTCTCCTCTCTTCCCCAGGGGATCAGTGGTCGCGGCTACGTACTGTGACCGAGAAACCACGTCCAGGAAAGAAACGAAAGCACGCCACTGGGGTTTTCCCGATCTGCTTTTCCAATTTCTTCCACCCCATTCCGCGAGCTGACACCTGTATTAACTGGGGAACGCTTGAAATGATATGTAAAATGTTCGGACGTTCGACTGGGGATTCTTCTGTGCAGCCTCGCCGTAGCCGTTCAAGTGCCTCCATTATTTCCTTTCATGTTTCAAAAGGATGTCGAGGGATGAAAATGTCCCGTTTGATAGGGCGTATCGAATGCTTATTTATATCGTCGCGTAACGCGATGGTTGAAGGAACGCCGTGGAAAACTCGGTTTATCGGATTGTTCAGGCTCATTACCCCGGACCGCGAGTTTCTCGCGTTCTCATCGCGAGCCCGTGAAACGTTGAATCGAGGGGGTCCCAGAATTTTATCGATTGCCCCAAACGGCGGGCTCTCCGAATGCAGCCTTGACAGTCGGTATCGGTTGTCCACGTCAGCGAAGGGGGGGGGGGGTAGGTGCATGGGAACCACCAAAATTGGAAAGGCAATAAGGGTGTACCGAGGGTGCACCTCGAGCGGCTCATGGGGGTTGCCTAGCGACCCCAGCATCCCTGTTCTCTTTCTTCTGTTCGCCAGCCCGCGCCTCTCTTTCCCTTCCAATCCCCCTATTTACTGGCTCGTGCTGCCTCCCCCCCGTTCCAACCCCTCGGACTCTCTGTCCCATTTCCGCCAACAGCCGCGATCCTCCGCTCGTCTTTCTCCCCCTTGCTCCTTCTCGTTCGCGTGTCCGTCTCTCGAAATACCGATGCCCTCTTCCTCCTTCTTCCAACCCTCCCGTTACGCTGTTTTCCACTACCACCACCACCACTACCGTTACCGCGTACACCCCCTTTTTTCCTCCGTTGTTTCTTTTTCTCCCTGATCTCTTTTCCATTCGACGCTCCGTAGTACTCTTCCCTAGTCTCGCCCCTCTTCCGCCCACACCCTTCGCCCGGCAATCGTCCGTCGCCCCCTCTCCGGTTCCACAACCCTGAGACCATTTTCCCTTCTTTTCCTTTTTCTGCCTCGTTCCCCTTCCTTCCGACGAGTGGCAGCTTCCTCGTCGGTTTTCCGTGTCTTTTCACTCCGCGGCAGAACCGGGAATAGGCGGCCCGTCCTCCTCCATCCTCCGCGCCCTTCTTCCTAGCTCCTCGACCCCCTGCCGCGATCTTCGCCCCGTCCCCATCTTCCCACTTCCTTCTCCTATCCCCCCTTCAGGGATTCCTCTCGCACCAGCTCGACGGAAACTAGCCCTGACGGTCTCTCGCAAGGAGGCCGTGGCCCGAATTCTATCGACCCACGCTGTGTACCTACTATCAACAGCCTTCAGCTTCATTCACCCGCCCAAAAGATCCGGTTAAGAGATTGCGTACGCACACAGAACACCGGGCACATGTTTTTGTTTTTGCCACGCTGCTGGCCGGCTCCCTGGCCCCGTGAACAGTCGAGCCACCCCCGAGTTACCACCAGCCTCGTTCCCCTCGATTTTTACGATCGAACGCCAGCCCGGTTAGGTGCGAAGCTCGATTCCTCATTCGATCGCCGGCCAATGGTGCAGGTAACTAATTTCTGTCCCCGGTGGGTCGTGTCCGCTCACCTGCGACGATTTCATTCTTCCAGGGAACCGCATACTGCTCGATGAAGCAGCGTGGGCTCGGAGTGTTTCGTAAGATAAGTTGGATTTTATTTAAAACGTTGCAGTGGACGATCCTCTGATTACTTCGATTCCTGTCCAATTGCACGTTTAATAGTAGGTAATCTTTGAGGAACAGGAATCCTATATTATTGGCGGCTGTTTACTGCCATGCATAAAGAATATCTCCATCGATAAAAGGCCAAGCAGTGTCAACGATTCGTGGCATACGCGCAGAGTTACTTTAACCGCGCGAGCATTTCCCAATTCCACGAGAATAATGGAGACTGTGGTTCTGTTTAAAGCAGATTCGATTCATATATCAGCCGTGACGCGGATGAAATTTTATTCAACCGTGCGCGTGCATGAAATACGCGGGCCCTTGTACTAATGAATGGCGAGCGTCCGATATTAGCCCGTAATGACTGTTGGTCGAACGGATAATTTTCGCGCCGTGTCCATTCGGAACGCGAGGAACTCGTGCGCGGGCGTGTTTCACTCGCCGGGAGAAGAACAAAAAGATCGGGTGAAAAAAAAGATGGGAGTATGTGTAGGAAACAAAACACACGGACGGGGGGAACACGCGAAAGTTCGAAATTGGCCGAAACGTGGGCCAATTCCCTTTTAGAATGGCAATCATCACCTCTGCCAACGTCGATAACGCTCGTCGCTTCGGGCAATTTAATTCAAACATAAAAAATAATCCCTTTGATGATAGGCGGAGGTCGGCTGGAACGGTGCCAACGGTCACGGCGAGCCCGGCTCGGTGACCAATCTCCATTTTACGCTGGATCTTTGGCAAAAATTCTGTTTCCCGATCACGCTACGGCGCCCCACGGCCGCCGCCGTGGGAAACGCAAGTTCCACGAGTGACGGTTTTCATTATTCAGTCAGAAATTAAAAATTCGTAAAGAATTGACTCGCATTCAAGTCTCTGTTCTTCGGTCTTCTACGGTGACACACAAATCTGTTCTCGAAAAACTATCGTGAACAGTGACCGGCTGTATTTGAGAAGATGATCCCTCGAAGTCGATGTGTTATTAACTCTACGGGATCCAGACGACAAAGATCGACCTCCCAGTAGCAAACTGAGACCAGGTTCACGCCTGCATGTCCGTTGACCTATCATCAACGTATACCCGATCCTCGAGACACACAAATCCTGTTGGCTCTCCGCAGGTGACACGAGGATTCCGCTTCTGTAACAGCGGCTGGTTATTAGACAGCCCCACGACGCCTACGACACTTACTGATAACCTCGAGCTGGCAATTTTATGGTTCCCAAGGCTCTTCTTCTCGGGATTCGATTTTCTCGAATCGATGCCCACAATCCTGCGCGATTGAGATAATCCAGGTGATCGTGATTCGCTCCGCTCGAGGAAGGGAAAGCGTGTTGTCCACCGCGTTTTATCGCCTACAATTGTATTTTTGCAATTCAACCTCGACAAGCTTGGGAATCTTTAGATACCAATGCGATGTTACTTAAGATCCTCGATTCTTCATTGTCGGTGAACGAAAAAAGCATGAAAAAATAGTGCAAAAATGTGTGCAAGTGGTATTAGTCTTCGCATAATTAACGCGCAACGGATATGGGAATGACAACGGAGAAATCTTCCGACAAGAAAGTAGATCTGACGAGCACTCGATCATCACCAGACGCCTGCGTCTGACCAACAAGTGTCCAATACTACTTACCGCCAATCTAGGCATCGGACCGCGCAATAATTGAATGCCATCAATATAAATGAATGTAAGGTATCCAATTCATTTCACGCAACATTGCGTAATCGACAGCGATTATCACACTTTTAACCGAAACGTTTACAGTAGATGTTAATATTCTCCTTCGTTATCGACGGGGGCCATTAATCCCTTCCAACGTACCCATTAAATTCTGCCATTTAAAATAATTAATCACCGTTACGTTCGACCAGTTCGTCCACAGAATTTACTTCGTAAACAGAGGCTACTGGACGTTGCTCGTCCTTTAAATTCTTTAACGTGTCCACGTAGCATCGGCGAAGAATTTTTCAAAGTCCCATGTATATCGGGATTTAATACTGTATTACCCTTCCGTCTCCAAATTCACGTAGACGTTGCCCTCGCGTGCCTTTGGTTTACACAGTGGCCATGTCAACTACCAGTTAATTGCTCAGTGTAGTGCTCGACCAATATGCCCACATATTCGTGACCGATAACACGGTTGTGTGACTCGAAGTGCACGCGCCTACGCAATGCAATTTTCTGCACATCGATGATTAATAAACCATCGAGGGAACCACGTTACCGGACCCTCCTATAGCAAACCGAATGTATCTATACCTCTAAACATTGTTGGACCCCATTCAAAGGGGCGAAATGTTAGAGTGCACATCATCACTGCAATCTCCATATCACACTCTGTTAACAATCTAGAAACTTTGCTGCGGCAGAACGCGAGCCAATACCAAAGCTGTTCAATCCGCGAAATACGAGTTGCCACCGTACCTTTAAACAAGATAGAGCCAATTTCCTTCTCTTCGCTCGCATTGCCGCGCGTTAAATCGCGGAGACTCTCGTCGCATGAATGCAGCATTAATTTCATTGCACCGCTCGATTCGAGCAGCCAACTCCCGCGAGCAATCGCCTCGTTCCGCTAATTGCCGATCAATTTTCCAATTTCCGCGGTGTTGTCGCGCTACCGAGCGGGGAAAAACGGACGTTCGCTAGCTCTCAGTCGCGTGACGGACATATTACGACGAAACAAAAGTTTACGTACAATTTTCGTACTCGCGCCAGGGGAACGATCCATAAAGGAAAAGTGGAAGGGACGGGCGTAAGGGGAGGGAAGTCGAAAATCCGGTGGAAGTACGAGGCAAGGCTTTCCAAGGGCCACTCTTTCCCTTCTTGGGAACTTCATCTCCAACAGGAAAAGAACTTTCGATGTCGAAAGATGGCGGAGCCCACGGAGGGTGGCCTGTGGGTGGAGATGATTATTAGAGGAAGGGCAATCGGTGATAGTGTTTGCGAGAGGAAGCAGAACGGGGGCGACCGGATGAAACTTAGATTTTCTCCCTGAACGTTGCTTCGGCTCCGCGGAGCGTGTGTCGAAGCCTAATTGATATTAGGAAGTTGAGGGAAGGCTGAGCAAATAGGGCGGAACGAGCGGTTAAAAATGTAGTGGATAGCAAACTTGAAGCGGTCGACTCTTGTTTGTTCCCGATGAAAATCGCCGCCGGGATTGCTAATTGCTTCCGAGACTCGAGTTCTGTACGATTTTTTGCACCGGCCGCGTGGGAAACGAATTTCTAACCGATTTACACGCGACGTACACGCCGCTGGAAGGGGTGAGGCGTTGTTACCTGTTGGCGAGGAAATGGATTTTAATTTCCCCCCCGTTCCCTTTGTATTTCACGCTTCTTGTACGACTCTGCGAGAGGGGGGGGGGGTGAAGGAAAAGGTCGCTAATAATACCCTGACACGAGGATGCCGAGTGCAAGAAACGGAAATGGCGCGGCGTAAACGAGTCGTTTCGGTTTTCCGCGTACAAAGGCAGGCTTGCGGGGGGATCAAAGTCAATTTTTTTTTCGCCTCGAGCCCGATGGAGGAATAATCCGGTAAAAGGCCTCTCTGCCGGCGGATACGTTTGCGCGTGCGGCGCAAGACGCCCGTAGTCTTCTCGCGCTGAACAAAAACTTCGACAAAGGACCTCGCCATGCGCCGTGTAAAGGCGGCTTTTTTTAGAATTGCAAGGTAAGGAAAGTCGATTGAGGAGTGGCGCCTTTGTCGCGTCGAAAAGGATACGAAATAATGGATGAATAGTGCGAATTGCATGGAAAATTCGCGAGAAGCAGATCTGTTCCTATTGTATCCGTTGATTATGACCCGTCGTTACGCATCGTCGCGACACTTTGTTTAGGATCATTCGAACCTTCGCATCCTAAGGTAGCTTGGAAAAAAGTATTTATTTATTTCGCCGAAAAGCCCGCATATTCTGTAAGAGAGTACCTAAAAAAAAAACAGCTGTATTACTGTCATCATCATCCATCTATTTCGTTCGCTCGTGCAATATCGGAGATGTTGCGCGACCTACGAGCAGGTCCTTTCCGAAAGAAGGGGCGAGTCCCCTAAGGTGTAGGTGGCGAGCGATGAGACCTTGCACCCCGAAATTTACCCCCTTACGCGGGCAGAATCCGAAGGGACCCGACGAAAACACCGGCCCGGAGATTCTCGTTTCTGGGTGACTCGTGGGTGAAAGAAGAATGACGATGAGAATGCTGGGACAAAGCGAGAGGGGCGCGCGGAAACTCAGGAACAGAGGAGCACATTACGGGCGGTACGCCGACTGGGCGACGAAGGGTGGAGATGCGAGGAGAGAGGAGAGAGCGAAGCTGGTAGCTGGTCGAAGGGAGATAAAGAATTAGGAAGGAAGGAAGTAAGGATGGTGCGAGGAGGCGCGAAAGGGACAGCCGCCGCTGGATCTCTGTCTCCCCCTGAAGGTTGCACGCTGGAAGGGGGTTGCACGCCCTTGAACGAAGACGGGCAACAGGAGCGTTACGACGTGCATCCCTCGAACAGAGACGAACGCATCGGGGATGTAATATAGCGGTGGGCGGCCGGGCCGCGGGGAGAGACAGAGAGAGCGTGCTGCTCGTCGTCGACGGCGGCGACGGCGGCGGTGTGCGAGGCTCGATTTCTGGGTGACGCTTGCGCGACGAGTATTAAACCGCGCTCGCGCCATCCAGCCAACCACCACCAGCATCGGCGACCAACCACCTCCGCCATCCTCCAGGCGGGCAACGAAACCGCTGGCAGAGAAACGGCTGGCACCACCATCAGTGCGATCACGAGCATCGCCAACCCCGCGTCTGGCCGCGGAAAATGCGCGGCAGGGGTGGAAAAGGGCCGACGACGAGGGAACGTGCACCCTGGCTGGCTGGCCGATGGTTTTCGGCACAGACGACACGGCGCGGCAGCCTGTTCGCGACGAGCCCAGACCAACGTACTCTCCCCCGGAGAGGGGGCTGACTGGATAAAAGGGGGGGAGGCTCCAGAGCCGGCATCCCACGTTCCAGGGTGGAAACCGCTGGCATCGGAGGGCTGGTGGGGGATTCCAGAGAGGGCTAAAACGAGAGCCGGCTTGGTGGGAGGGAGAACAGTCGATCCCTGGGGCACCCGCAGGGGGATTGGGGGTTGATATCGAGGGGCAGGGCTAGGTGGGCGAAGACGGAGAGGGCGCAGTGGTCCCGCGACCATCAAACCAACAACACCGTCCCGACACAAAACGGCGCATCCTCCTGTGCCCCCTTCTTCTTCTTCTGCCTGCTGCTTCTTCTTCTTCGTCCACACGTCCTACTCCACTGTAGTCGATCGCGACGGCGACCACCTCGGCCACGTCCTCCGTTTCGCGTCGATCCGACGGCGACGCGACGTCCATCAGGTCATCCCCGACGATGGATTTCCACCCGAGATTTCTCGCCGGAGTTCCACCATCTGGACCTGCCGCACCGCTGTGCCCGCGAGCCGTTCTCCAAACGGAGATTCGGGGCGGAGGATCCGGGGCACCGTAGGATGAAGATCTCTGGGGCAACGGAGTTCATTCGCAGGTAATATATTTCAGGATTCTAATGTCGGTGGTCTCAAGGTCAGTCTTCAGGGGGGATCGTTTGGTTAAATTTCTCTTATCGTTAGTGTCTTGATTTCGAGGTAGAAGTCGGGGGATGCTTGATCTCTGGGTGGTGGCACTCGGTGAGGATTCCTGTCGATACGTAATTTTCTGCTGGTTCAAGGTTAGCCAGAGAGCAGGGAGTGACATTCGCATTGCTTCTGGGTCATCGCTAATGCGCTCCAAAGTTTTTTCCCTAGATTCGTGAGACGTAGTTTGTCTTGGGGGAATTATCGATCAAGGGCAATTTAATATTGGTCGTCGAATTGTTATTACAACTGTACAAGTATCATATGTGATGGGGCAATGATAACATATCAATTTGTTACTCAGAAAGAAAAAAGTAAAAATAAGGAATCGTCTTTTGACCTTGTTCCATTTCAGAAAATTGTACATGATATCGTAAAAAAGTATCGCCACGCAATTTGTTAATTATTCGAGTCTGGAAATAATTACCCCCAAATCATTATCGTTTACGCCAAGTTCCATCATCCGAGACGACAAATGCAACGGCACATGATCGACTATAAATTTCGACAAAAAAAAGGAGAATCTACATTCTATGGAGTCACCATATGTTGCCATCTGGCTAATGCTATCAGAAAGCGTAAAATTAATGTTGAGAAAATGATCCTGAACACGAAATTTCACTGTAATAGATTGAACAAAAATCATTAGACCAGCACCCTCTTCTGTTATCTATGCCAGAGTTCTAAAACACATTTCCCCAATTAAGAAGTAAATAATTCGACTACCCCAGGCCACTGTCTCTGCACGTAACAATATCCCGTGCTTGTCTTGATGAATATAAATATAACTTTCTATAAAATCAGGTAACGAGTGCTAATGAAGCTCCCCTCACATGTCCTATTAACGTTCCTCCTCGTTCCGTCTCGTAACCACCGCGAAACGCCCCGATTTCTCTGACACCCGGTAGACAAGGTGTTCCCCTATTCCGCGTAAGTACATTATGGTGTGTACTGTTGTTTTATCAGTAGTGCAGGATCGCCATGGCTACGAAGTATGAATAAGCCGTTGCCGGCACGTCGCCGCTAGCTGCCTAATTACCATTTTCGTAATTTTCTGTCACGAAACTGACTTTCAGCCGCCATCCAAAGCGGGCACCCGATCGCGCCCAAAGTAAAATCTTTCGTCAGATAATCCTTATAGATCTATCGATCGTTCTGATATCAATATCGAAGCTACCCTGCCGTTCCCCCCATACTTTCAGACTTGTACAAGCTAAAGTACTGATCGATCAATGCTCTTAAATAATTAAGTCTCCACCAGTTCTCACTTCTGGCCCCATTTCGATACGACATTTTTCATATTTCAAATTCATCTAGATTAAGATAGAAGTCTTGGAGAGATCGTACGACTAATTGCTCGGAAAGGGGTTTCGTGGATTGAACGATACTATCTCGCCAACTTATCGTACTGTCAATATGTGATCAGCTGACGAACTCGATCGGGGGTTTCGTAGCGGGCTCCTATTTATAACCGACGGTCGTTGAAGCGTTGCTCGACAGCTCGATTGCACTAGAGAAATTCAATTCTTAACCGTGCGAGGGATCTATACTCCCTTACAGTCTCCCCCGTCACCTCGATGAACTTTAGCAGCATCCCAAATCCGATATCCTCGCCTTAATAACCGTCCCCTATCGTGTTCCTTGGCTCTTCCAACTCACAGCTTGGATTCATTCAACAAGCAAATACATAACTATAGATAGTGGCAATCCTATTCTCTCCATGGCGCCCTACGCGTCAACACGTTCGATTCCTTCACTCTCTAATTGGATGAGGAAATGCTGAAAGGTTGTGGAAAGTGAAGATTTATAGCCACCACGAAAAGCTGTTGCTGACCTACGACCACACAGCTGCCTGGGTCGTCTCGCCGCGTTTCACCCCCCCTCTGTCGCTGCCTCATCTTCCTCCCTCCCGTGTTTCTCTGTTCCGCTCGTGAAAACTGTTCATTTGTTCCAGATACCAGGTAGAGCCATACGGTTCGTCGGCCTGGTACCAGGGTTCTCATGAATGAAGAAGGGTTCGCCAGGATCGATGAAGAGGGCGTGCCTTCAGGGGAGGATTGGTATCCGTGACGTTTTCAACCCCACCTGAGAAGGCCGCAAACGGAGAGCACGTGCTCGATTACGTCACGAGGACACCACGGACTCGGGCGAGAATAGAGCCATTCAGCTTATCCTGGCTCGACAGGGACTTGGTCGATCCTCAAGGTCCTCCTCTTGCTGCCGCGACGATAACGAGACGGGTGTCTGTGGTAAGGATCGATAGCTCTATTTTTCGCTTGGACAGTCTTACATTCTGTACCGTCTCTACGTTCTATGGTCATTCAACTGGAGCTGTTTCGTAGATGTTGAATGGGAAGGGTTGTCCTTTGTGTACTTGGTACTGGAAAGGTTCAATGGTAACTTCCTCGTGTAATTGTATCAAGGAAGAACGCTATTTTCATCTTCTTTTGGAGGATTGATATTACTTCCTAAATAGTTCCAGGCAGTCCAAGTTTCTTTTAGGGGGTAAAATGGTAAAAGAATGCTCCTCTACTCCTATCCAGTTCTCGAACACATCTCCCGTAACACTCTCAAGCTCGCTATCGAAACACCGTAAATTCTCGCGTCCTTGAGATTTTATTGGTCGTATGATTAGTCTCGAATCGCCGCGCCCGATTACACACCCCTGTTCTTCGCACTCCGATGACCTTCCCTTTGAGTCGTCACTTTCATGCCCCCCAGAAGGTATCGCCAAAGTAACCGGATCGCCTAAAAACGAAGCAGGCCATCATCTGCCCCAACCGATACGCGATATCCTCGATTCTCAATGCAACCATTGAGAATCTGCACTATTTCTGTCGCAGAACTTTATCGGATCATTGGAACGAATAATCCGATCGTTTTCAACGAAAAACTTTTATTCAGGCGTCATAAATTTTGCCGAGAAATTAACGACAGTCCCGACGCGCTGTTAAACATCAACGACGCCCGGAGTTTAAATAGCTGGGTATTAAATTCCTCGTCTCCAAGGGTGTCTCTCGTCCGAGGGGTTAATAGGCTGAGATATCGGGGCAGGGGTGAGGTAGTATGTGGGGGACAGGGGGCGAGGAGGAGGGGGTAGCAGCACGTGGAGGGTTTAAATCGATGGATGAAACCCCCCCCCTCTCCCCCCCCCCCCCACCAGCCCCCTGGTATAACCCTGACCCACAGTTCTGGCAGACGAGGTCCCAGCCCTTCTGAGGGAATGCCCCATTGTGCCACGGGTACCCCCCGTTTCTTCCTCGCCCGACGGATGTGAATTGGCCTTTAGGGCGACTGTAGCTTTCGAGCACGCGCCTGGACCCCCCTCGCGTCCAGACACGCGCCCTTTAAAACGAGCAACACCCTTTTTTATTTCGGCCGAGAGTTTTCGGTCTCCGGACCCCTGCCCTTTTCTGGGACACTCGGCCAGAGAGACACGCTCGGCCAGTCACCTCTCTCGGCGGCGAAAATTATGGGCTTCCGGCTCGTTCCCCGCGTTCCTCCATTATACACCATCTTCTTTATCGCCCGATACACGCGCGCGCGCATATGTGTCCGTTTTAACGAGCCGCTTTGCCCCGCCGGCGAGGGAAGCTTTACTCAGCGACGATGGATTTTTAAGTGGCGAAACTTTCGGAGGGGCGGTTGTAGAAGCTCGAGTACATTCCACCTTGAAAGTTGTTACGGGTTTCCATTATATATCGGACCGAACGTAGAAGTAGCTCGCCTGGAGACTAAGAAAGACATCCCATCTGAAAGCACCCCCTTCAAGTCTTCCGGTGCCCCAAAAATCAAAGAGGATAATTTAGATTCCCCGCGATTTCTCCGCGCCCGTGGAACCTTGGCCACAGAATTGATCCGATCGAACGGATCCGTCGACCGTAAAACCCGCAGCTTCCAAAGTTGCACGCCGTGTCGAAACGGTGATAGGGGGTGCCGAGGGGAAAGACACGGCTCCTGGTCGTGGAACGTCCTCCGGGCAGAACATCCATCAAGATCGGCGTCGATATATATTAGTCAGGGCATCCCATATGTCCCTTTCCACGCGGCGAAAAAGTACGGGATGGGGTGGCTTTCTTGATTATGCGAATATCTACAGACAATGGAACCCCAACGTCAGCTGCTCCCCGGCCCTGGATTTCACGGGGTCGTACACCCTCCCGCGAAATAAGCAATAAGTTATGGTGGGACTGACGAACCCCCTGCAGCCCCCTTCCTGCCCCCCTCCCGGTACCCCCACCCCGTCCGCCCTCCCCTTTGATCATGGGTCAATGGGACGAGTGGTATCGTTCCATAGTACAGTTTCGACGCTCATCAAGCTCAGTTCGCATCGCGACGTGCAACGCACCTCGTGTGTGCCCCGGCTCTTTTCTCACCCCCTCGTCGTCAAGCCTCTCGATTATCGAACGTTCAACCGGGACGCGACGCGCCAAAACCTGGGAATAACGCGATCGAATTGACGGTGGACTACGTGCCGGTGGAACATTGCTGCGGGATCGTGGTTTTTATGGCTCGTAACGGTGACGGAGGGTGAACACTTGGCCAACTGTGACGCGATGTTGAATGACTACTGCGATTCCACGGTTCCTTTTCGATTCTTCTCTTCTTGTTTTCTTGTTTTCTTTATCATCGTGACTCTTCTCCTTCGAGATACTCGAATAAAACAGCGTCGCGGAGGATCGTCCGAACGGCACGACGAGATGATCTAATGGAGAGAGGGACGTTGAGGATGCTAGTGTACCTTTCAGAGCTGTTAGACTCGGGTTTTGGTGGATTACTTCGGGGGAAGGAGATGTGTGGTCGATGCGGAGGCATTGAAGATGGAAGATGCGTGAGTCTGTGCTCCTGGCGTTCACTGCGGGCTTCCATGTGCCAACTTTTCAAAATTCATAAGGCACGCGGTGAATGCCAAGAGCAGACCAAATTCGGCGAGTTCCACTTACGAGTCCGATCAGAGAACTGGGATACTCCAAGGCGCATCGTGCGTTGTGCGTGACCGGCGCGTTGCAATTTCAGAAGACAGGTCAGTAGAGGTCTGAAATATTATTTCCCATCGAGCTCCATGGCTCCTTTAACTTCTCCTTCGTTCGTTCCATAGCTCGCTCGAAGCGTACCGCAACCAGTTGAACGTTTACCTTAGTGGCATCCTGAATAGGTTCGCCTACCAATTAATCAGTTAATTTAACGCATTAAGCTAATGATTGTTCTCGGATTATTTTTTAACCTGCTTCCTGTAGATATTTTCGTTCTTCGACTGGGCAATGTGATACGTATAGCAACCATCCCCCGTTGAACTGTGTATATACAATTTTTCTTTTCAAATAAAAAAAAACTTGTCCCCCGTACTGCATTTCTCAATCATTTCTCCATCACAAAAATCTCTTTCTCCATCGACTGCTTTCCCCATCAGGTAAGGCCCCTCGAATCTTCCCTTTCATCGCCCACTTCGTCGAAAATATACCCAACCTTTCACTCCTCGGTCCCCCAGCTTCACACATCCCTCGTGCACCCCTGAAATTCAGAAATTACTATACCCGATCTCTTCCCAAGAACTTCACACCCACCGACATCTTCTCGATCCGTTCCCTGCGTTATCTCCCGCCCGAGCCACGACCCCCTACCCGCCGCATACCTTCCAAGGACACATTCGAATCGAGTCGATCCATCACGACCTCCCCCAACCATCGGATCCCTTACCCCGTCGAAGATAACGTTTATCCTTCGTTCCAAATGGCGATTCGCGCATCGACGACGAGCGGATAAAAAGACAGAGAGCCAGATACCCAGAGAGAAAGCAGGGTTAGCAATCGTTTTAAGTGTCCCACGGTGGCGCAAACGGTGGGCGGGGGTGGGCGGCGATCGCGGGCTTAAAGTCGGAGAACCCTCGTAATGGAAATTGGGGGATTCCCGGGCGTACGACGAAAGCGGCTGGTTGTATCGACCGAGTCCTCATCTCCGCGGGACGGGCAAACACGGGACGATGGAGGGAGCGGAGGGTTGGCCGGGGGGGGGGTGGTGGTAGCGGTAGGGGTTGGACGGAGGTTTAAGGGTGGACGTACGTTGCCTGGCAACCCACCCCTTCTCGCAGCATCCCCCCTTGGACCGCCTCGACGCCGCGTTACCAACACCACCGCCGCCACCCCCGGATACGCTGCCTACCACCGAGCCACCCCCCTTGTCCTCGGGAGCACCTCTGCCTCTTTCCATAGCGTCCAACACTCCACGCAGCTTCCTCCATTATTCAGGGCCTCCGATGCTCAACCACTGTCCCTTTTTCGCCCGTCCACCCCCGCAACCCCCGCGCCGCGTTTTTCTTCTCTTCCAGCTTTCAGCGGCACCGGGGGGCTGCCGAGAACTCCTCTCCCCGGGATAATGGAAGTCTGAGAACGCGAATTAGCCGCTCCCCTGCCCGCGGCTGGACCGGTGGATTATTGACGATCGTCGCGGAGGAGGGAATTAACGCCCGGAGAATTCCCATCTTTCCTGTCGGACACGCGGGAGCGTGAACAACTGCCGAGGAGGGTGGCTCGGGCGATGGATCTCGGATGGCGGAATGATCGTCTGGATTTAATGTTACACGTGTGGATTAGGGTCGCTGTGAAACGTAAGAGCGGCGATAGAGGGGTTTGTTTTAGAGGCGAGAGTTATGCTACGAAGGTAACGGAATGATTGTCAGCGAGTGAGTTGGATGTTGCTTGAGGGTTCTGTGAATCGATACGAATTTGCTGCATCCTTCTCCCGAGACCGTCGGTTATTAATTCTGCCTGATCGATTATTCTCTTGCCAAAACCGATGGTACTTTAGATCGTAGATACACGTAGAAGTAGCGCTAGTACTACTATAGTGAATCCATCATAAGAAAAAACGTGTCCGCGCAGGAATGGTTCCGAGGAGGCGCTGATTGGTCATACTTCCCCACTTAACCGCCTACGTTTTTCTCTGTCAACCGTTCCGCAACCTGCAGTGTTTTCATTGATAATGGTCGCTTCCCGCCCTTGGACGGGCAGGGTAACCGGCAGGTAAAGCGCAACGAGCAATCGCCTGCGTCGAGCCCGTAGACAATAGTGGGGGCTGCGCAGAACGGTCGTAAAACGGTATGGGTGTTGTTTTTTCTTAGGATGGATTCACTATAATAGAATATTCTACTTATTTTGTATATTGTACGGGCTCCTTTCATTCCTTGTCTGTAGTTAAGACTTGAACGTAGCTGTACATATAATGTAATCTGTTTGCGTACGAGGAGAGTTGTGTGACCTGTACAGAAATATATATATATATATATATATATACATATGGAGTGTAATGGAACATGTTCTGACTGCATGACGTGTAATGTCACTTGAATAAACGACCCATACGTAACATCGTGGTGCTGTCTCTGAGTGAATCACAAAATGCACCGAACGATCGAAACCTCCTTCCCGTAATTGCGCAGCTGTTTTCCCGTCGCTTCTGAATAAAACACGCGTAGCTTTCCAACCATACCGCCGATTTCCCGTTCACCCCTTCTCCGTTTCCCCCGTCGAGGACAGAGGCGATGGGATTAAAAACGGTCGACAGATTGATCGCGCAATAAAGTATAATCCGACCTAACGCTTGTTAACTCTGGCGTTCGTGAATCGGTCCTTTTCATTTCTCTTTTTATTTCCTCTTAGCTATAAATGAATCTGAGGTCGCGTAACTCTGAAGGAGATAAAGAAAAAGGAAAGCTTCTTCGCGATGAACACGGAGGAATATTTATGTAACTTATTTGCAACAAAGGGAAACCCATCGATCCGTCTTCGACTATCAGAACTTCATAGAAGAATTTCGCATCCGCTAGCCGTATTTCAGCAAGCAACGCGCCCCTCATCGATCAAATCCCCTTTAATCCTCGCTCACGGAGTGAAATCGTGGTCATTATCTCGTGCAGAGACCAGCACCATTATCGTATCTACTCGGGCGCGAGATCACCGCCACGGTAATCCGTACACCGAGGACAAACGTCGTCCCCATCGAGGCAAAGGCCGTTCGAAGGTAAAAGTGGAAGGCTATGCCATTTTCGACACCACCCTCTAACCACCGCCGAAATTCTCTCGCCCCATCTGCTTGGCGGAGAGCGTGGGCGCGACAAAGAAATTCAGATGAAGGTCACTTTACCAATAGGAAGAACCCACCCAGAGGGGGTTGAAAGGGGCAAAGAGGCCTCTCGGTGAAACAAGGAGCGAGGGGAGAGACAGGTGGGCCTTTCATCCCCCTGGAGCGTTCCTGGATCGAGGAATAAATTTCATTTAGGTGAGGAGGCTGCGCTCGGGCACGCGTTTGATCCTAAATTAGTTGATTTTATGGAACAGTGAGGCGCGATCTGAGACTGTTTCCTCTGCCAGAAAAACGGAACACGTATTTCGTTACTGAGATCTAATTATTTCTCTGTATATAATACTAAATTTCTGGCTATCGTCGAGCAGAATAAAATGCATCGATTGGAAAACATAGTAGAACTTGAGTGTGTGGAGGAAATGGTCTTAGAAATTTAATGCAGAGTCGAGGAACCAGTTGCGTAACGAGGATGTTCGTTACAGGGAATATTTTATCGAATGGACGAAGTGAAATGTGGGTGGCATCATCTAGCTCGTAGCACAGGCATCGAGTAGGAGCGCGGAGTTTTGTATATATGATACGGATGCAACTAGCAAGTTCGCTCCTCCTCTGCGGGCTTACTCGCGAAATTTCACGAGAATTGGACACAGTAGCGCATGAAATATTACCACGACATCCACGGCTTCTAAAGCTTCTTTCTGAAACCATCACCTCGGAATCTATAAAGGTAACAGGAATCGACATCTGTAAGACAGTTTTCCATTGGGATCAGTGAATCTCTTAATATAATCTTAGCAAAACCGGAACTATAACGCTGCCGGTATTCAATATTCTGAAACAAGATCACCATTAAATTTCATCGATTATTCTACCGTAAAGTGCAGGAGCTGCTCGCGGAATAGGGGCCGTAAAATTTGCTTTGTACAAAACTTTCTGAAAGAATGCTTTCCTAGGGTGCTTAAAACTTTGAAAATATTAAAAGCTCCTTAATCCAGCGATATCAAATTACCCGAAAAGGAAATTTCTAGGAGTGCAATTACGGTGTACAGCTAGTTCAATATCCATGACGCGGTATCGAGGCATCGCGATTCCTGTGCAGGCTTTAATTACATCCTTTCGAGCCTCTCCTTCCAGCGCTATATCGCCCGCCATCGAGATAAATGAATATTTATCATCCCCTTTCCTCAAACCCCCAAACACATTCGAAATCTAATTCCCCCGTCGGTCGGTAACGCGAGTGCGAGCGGTGTTTACCAACTCCTTGCTTCCCCGGTCCTTCAACTTTCTTCGATCGCGTCCTTTAAACGAAGCGCCCGCGAATTACGCAAATTATCGGCGTAACCGTGCTCCTCCGTCCCTTTCCGCCGCCACGCTCGATTATTTCAGTCGCTTCCGGCGGAGGAGGGACGCGTACGCCGCTGAAATCAGCGCACGAAATCATAAACTTAGCAGGCCCTCCGTAATACCATAATACAGTGCGATTGTTCCTGCCGGAGGACTCTATCGCGCTTCCCCCCACCTAGTTCCTCCACTTCGGCGCGAGCAGATGACAGGAATTCTCGATAAATTGTTAAGATTTTTACGCGATCTCTGTGAACGATGAAACTCGAAACCGACGCGATCGGCCAGCAACGAGCACACCCTCGGCCGGATCTTCATAAGAAAATCCTTCGATCCTAATCCCGTCGCCAGCACCCCCGAGCGACACCATTTTTCTGCCCCTCCCGCGGCCAGGAGTGCTCTCGAAACGCGCAAACAGAAGGAAACCTAATAGAAGCCCAGAAGAAGAAGAAACCGGAGGACGAGGAGGGAGAAGGACCCGGCAGAGGGAAAGGAATAGATGGAAGGAGGCGAAGGGAAGGGAAGACAAAAAAGGGGCGGGAGAGTAAAAGAAGAAAGACGGGGGCGCGATGAAGGGGGGCTCGGGAGAGGGAAGCAACGGCGAGGGGAGCCAGAAGGGAGGGAATCACGTGGGAAAGGGGAAAAACCGAGATACGGGGTGAGATCAATACGAGGTCGCTAGGCAACGAGCCTCCGGCGATCTCGGTCCGAGTAGACAGGGTGCCGCCACCAACCCCTGAAGCCACCCACCAACCACCCACCCTTTCCGAACCAACCTGCCTCTGAATATACCCTGTGCACACCTCTCCTCCTCATCCTACTGTTTTTCATCCGGCTGTTTCCCTTTCCAACCCCTCCTGGCCCTCGTCCTTGCACCCTCCGCCCCCTCGCCGGGACCGATCGCGCTATCTCCTGCGTACGTACGCTGCCTTCGAAATCTCTCCTGCACCTGGCCGCCAGCTCTTGATACCGCTTGCAATATTTACGATAACCGTTTGCATAGGAATTTCGATTCTGCGGCGGATACGACCCAGCCTACTCGTCCACTGGGTAAGCACCGCCGCGTAACCGGAAATCGGCCGACGCTGGCGTATCCCCAGGCCGATTCTCCGTCCTCCTTGACGATACAGGAGCGCACGGCGCACGGATGCTGTGTGCACGTCGCCCAGGTGCTGGATCGATGACCGCTGGCCGTCGCGGTCGTTTGAAAATTTTCACAAAGAAGCTGAACGGTCGATTGATTTTTCGGGGCGAGACCTGCCCTCTGGCCCGGATCGTGTACCGCCACCTGTTGTAGTGTGCCTCGTCGCTACCCCTAAACTTCCTTCCACCGTTCGGATTCCCTCGGCGGTTTTATAGTCGTCAGCCCCCGCGAGCCTTAGTCTCGTCGTTTCTGGAAGCAGCTTTCGGTGGCTGAGATTCCTGGATGAAATTAATGGTTCTTTGCGGATAGATGATTCACGTGTTGCTCTGGTCGGATGCTTCGAGGGTATGGGCGAGGATGACGTTCGCGCGGGGAGTATCGGGGAGTCAAGGTTCAAGGATTATTTAGAAGACGCTGCGGGGAAGAATTCATTGATCTCTTCTACTAGCACTGTACGGAATCCGTCAACCGAGATGGGATTTGTAGAGGTGAAAGCTTTAGAGCAGCCTGGATTCTGTTATAATCGTGAATAAAGTAATTTGCAATAGAGTTATAGAGTGCCTTTGCTATTTATCTTTAGATTCCGTAATCTAAGTTGTTAAATGTGATCGAAGTTCAAGGGTGAATCGATCCTATTTGATAACGGTGCGTGAATGATCGACGAAGCTATATTCGTGTTAAAATAAACGTTGGTGTTAGCACACGGCGCGCGTAATAACTGGTTTAATCGGACAATTGGCAGAGCATGGCTACGCCTCGCAGGATCCAATGTTCCTGCGGATGCTCCGTCGGGAGCCATATTGCGATTACGAAGTTGGTCGAGTGGCCGGTCGTCGACAGGACACCTTTCCTTTCAGCGGTTTTGTACACAGGACATGTGTACGTGTTCTTCTCGTGTACTTCGTCCTTTTTAGCTGGTACCAGCCAGATCTAGCGGAACAAACGCGGTAATCAGTAGAACAAGTCCTCTTTTGAATCTTTTTAAAATTTACCACTGCCATTGCTTCCCTAAGTAGTGTGACGGCTGAAAAAAGACTTAATTTTTCCGGAATTAAAAAAAGAAACGAATATTATTACCTTCTAAGTTATGAAAAAAATTGTAAGTAAAAATATCCATTTATAGCGGAATAGAAGCATCGTGAAGAGAACAATATCCTTTCGGATGCCAGACCTGGTTGCCAAATTAGCGGAAGTAGGTTAAAATTGAATTACAAGATTTGAACCAAACAAACAAACGGATACAGGAGTGAAGCTAAATAAAACCGTTTAATAAAAACGGAAAGTGCCGATCTTTTTGAATTTTGTGTTTGAGAAAACTACAATTGCTGATATCAAATTGTTCCTTTCGCGATGCAACTATTCCGCTACGAGTGGATATTTTTGCTTACAATTTTTTTCTTATAGTCTCAAAAGGTAATACAGCTACAAACGTGCAAAACGATACATGCAATACTCGTTCCTTTTTTGAATTCCCAAAAAATTATGTTTTCTTCAGCCGTCACTCTAGAAAGATCCGTTAACCGATGTAGAACTCGTTACAAACGACGGAAATATGGAAAACACTCACGTGAGGAACAACCGCGTACAGAATCTTCGGCAAGGATTCGTCCAGCTTCATCGTATCCAGATTAAAGCGAGCTCCGTCAAGAAACATACCGTAGATATAGACACCGTCGTCCGGTGGTTCAGGGAAAACTGTTTCTTTCATAGGTATGAAGTCGTAGATCAGAAGGTCTATCGGTATCGAATATTTCCTCGCAAAATTCTGACGTGCCCCGGTGAGGAAAGCCTGCGTGAAGTAGAAGCCAGATATCCAAAAGGTCGTCGGAGGCCCTTCGTCGTACCACTTCTACAAAACGATTAAAAAGATCATCCTACTAGGCTAGGCATTCGTTTTTGTCGCAAAATGAAGTATTTCTTTCCCATTTAATTCCAAAGAAATAAATTGAAGTTGAGGCATGTTCTTTGACACAATCGCAAGCATGTTTGTTCACCAAAAATGAAACAAACTTTTACAAAACAAACGAAACTCTTTTAAAATGCCTCTTTAATATATTTTTGATTAAACAAACATGTGTTTTTAATATTACAAAACATCCTCCTTCGATCATCACCGATCATTTCGAAGCTCAAATATGAATTATACAACGACGGTCCTGTAAGGGCAAACATATGAGCACCTGAAGGAAAGCCAGCCTCTTCAAGAAGTCGTGCACGTAGTTACCAAGAGGCTTCATGGACGGATAAGAGCGGTTCATCCACAGTTTCGGTATCCTTCCCGTGATGATCGACGTGTACACCTCCTCCAGGGCCGTGTTCATGATCACCAAACCTTGGATCAAGTTCACGAGCTCGTGAAAAATCCGTCAGATCGCCGGCGGCCGCGCTCACACGCTCGCATTACCTTTGATCGCCTTCTGAACGTTCACTAGGCTATCCCTGATCGTTTGCAGGAGCTTGTTGAATCTTCCCATCTCCTGGACCAGCACGGTATTCATGCTTTGATTGTAGAGGGTCGGGTATTTCTCGAGCGCCACGACCAGATCGAAGTCATCCGGCAATTTTGACAGAATATCAGCCGCCACACCGTGGACGATCTCTTCGGGCGATTTTCCCACGTCTGTTTCCGCCTCCCCGGTGTCCTAATTGGAGGACACAGTGCCTCGTTAGCAAGTCCGCCGCGCGATTCCCTCGCGCGGAATACATTTAAGGAATGCCATTATATCTCGCGGAACAACGGCCGCGCGCGTGCACCATAATTGTCGCGGAACTAATGAACGAAGATAAGGATAATGGGCGGCCCCACGAGGCTGGCGAAGCTAGCATCGGGAATTGATATTTTTCGTGTACCCGAGCTTTCGGTGATAATATTCTGTTACCTTTTTCCTGAATTTCCTTAGCTGGGCGGCATGAAAAATAATTAGCAATAGATATAACTATTCTGTTTACCACGTACCTAAGTAATGTTGTGTCAAGCAACTTACTTTGATCTCATGAATGGTCTACGCAGCGCAGGGATAACGAAATTGCTTGTAGAGTTACTTTTTAATGAACTTCTAATTGTTTGTTAGCTCGCTCTGACCTGGGTAGTTAATATCGAGGACAGCATCAACGTGGTTTCTTGTTGGTCCTTAATGATGTCCGCGTTCTCGTTCATGCCAAAGACGCTGGGCGCGGTGGCCATCGGGAAGGACCTAACGTACTCGAGAAATTCACTGTGAGCACTGACAGCGGGAACGTAATATATGCCACTGGGATCGAACAAGTATCTCTTTTGCGTGAGGATCTCGGGGCGATAGAATCTCGCCAGAATTGTGATCAGAGTCCTCCTGTCCCATTCGTCCGTCACTCGGCCACCGTAATTGCACTCGCCTTGAGAGACAAATTGATTACGATTTGGTCCACTGTACGGCCTAAATTGCTCTTCAAACATTCACAACTGTGCTGATTGAAATCTGGTACTAGAGCTCGACGAAGTGAAATTGAAGGGAAACAGCTGTTGGAAGGTGCGATACCTGTTAAGTATTTCAAAGCAGTGAACTGCACGTCGTCGTATTGATCGAGGAAGATCTTCAGTTGCAATACACTGATACGTAGATCGGTTTCGTTGAACTCGTACTGATTGTTCCAACCGATGGGGCCGAATTGCCTGCGCTCCTGGATGATCGCGTGAAAGAAGCACAGGGCAAATACCAGCTTCTTGAAGGCCACTGTCTGCTTCGACGTTTCGAAGAAGTCCTCGTCGCATATTGGATCCTATCGTTTCAGACGATGATTTATGCATCTCGAATATCCATCTCCATTCATGGTTACCTGTAAGTAGGATCTGACTATGTTTGCTCGCAATCCTTTCGGCGGTTCGTTGGTCATTTTCACGCCATTTTGGAGAACGCTGACGGGAAAGTGATCCACTGGATAACTCGTCAACCATAATCGGAAATCTGGGTGGACGGTTCCTGGAGTGAAAGTCTCGCAAATCTGAAAACAGCTCTCATTGATTTCAGTCGTGTTGCAAATTTAATTTTCCTTTCATTCTATTCCCCATTTCGACATCCGCCTTCGCTGCCGGGACCTACTACCAGGCACTGAAAAATTCATCCGCCTACCTTCTCCAACTGTGGCATAAAGCTCTTGGCAAGATGACAATTCTGCAACACCACCCAGGTGCCGTTCTTCACCCCCTCGTCGATAAGCCCAGCGGCGATCACTCCCTGCCCTTGACCCAAAGACAGGGAGAAGAGCCTGTTGGTGCCGAAACCCTGGTCGTCGGCAAATTTCAGTAGAACCGCCATGGGATCAGCGCCGGGCGTCAGAACGAATATCAGGGGAATACAGGAGTACGAGTCAGCGAAGGACGAGACCAGATCGAAGGGCGGCGGCTCGACGTATTGCCGGCCCAGTTGCTCTACCAGGACGCGAAAAGTACGAATGTTTAACGGAACTCTGGTACAGTTTCGTGTTCCAGATACACCAGAACTTTTCCTACTCTACGCAACATATGTTTCTGCCACATTGCGGTATAAAAATAATAGAAATAGCAGTTCCCAAGAGGATTAAGAGGATTAGGCACTCAAATCGCTCGAAAGTCAAGTATTTTTTGCGAATTAATTACAGGAAGATGAATACAAATTGTAACTACCTAGTAGGTACTTTTGGGTAATGTTTATGAATATTATAAACAGTATAAACTGTGAAATTTTTTTCTGCCGTTTTGCCCTGATTGCAAAAAATCCAGGCTTCGAATCGATATGAAATTTTGACGGCATCTTCCAAATATACCCCTCTTGGAGTATATCTCATTGTCAGTATGAAGTATAAAAGCTCTGATTTCCAAGATAAAAATAACTCAGCCATTTGTACACCTCGAAGATCGACATTTTTCGTACAAATCGCCTTTTCCTAGTCGCTATTTTAATAATTTTGTTTCAATTATTTCTTTAGACTCTCCCCTCCGCCCAAAAAAAAGATACTAATTCTAGAAGAAGCGTGTTTCAAAGAAACCGTTGCATCTTTATTTTTAAGCTCAATATCAGTGCAAAATCAAAGACACTTTCTAAAACACTGTATAGTAAACCTCGTGTAGCGCAATTTGGAAAATAGATTAGTAGATGAAAAAAAAATTGTTTACTCTACGTGATAGTAATAAACACTCTGTAAAAGGAAAAGTCTGCGCTTGTTTTCGTCTGCTTGTAATTAATTCGCAAAGAATACTTGATTTTCGAGCGCTTTGACTGCCTAATCCTAGTAGAAGACAGGAATAAAATCATTAGTAGACCGTCTTCTTCCATTCATCTTAATATATAAAGCAGACAGTGTTTGTGTGTTTGTCTGTTACCTAAAAACTTTCAAACAGTAAACTCTGAAGTCACGAACTGTGTACCAGCTTATTATCTAACTAATCCAGACGAATGTGACTATTCTCACAAAAAATGAATATTTTTTTTTATAATAGCAGAATCTAAATTTCGGGCAAAGCCGAGTAGTAAAGCTAGTATCTAATATTCTGAAAGTTCATCCTAAGGGCATGATTTGAAAGCTTAATGCTTCCGCCACTCAGTTTTGTACTGACACTGTGCACTACTATATTCTACAAATGAAGCAGTCCTATCTCCATGTGACTCTTGAAACATTACTGTGCACATTAAATTGCCGTGTCGATCGATAAGGAATGGTCTACCTTGCGCAGAATATTTCTACCTTCCACAAACTGCTGTGCGGCGGGCACGACTTTGTCAGGACGAACGCACCGCAGCACGAGCATTCTCTCGAAGGGGGTGAGTTTGTCGTAAGGCTCTGGGAATGGCAAAGTGTGCGGCTCCATGTGATCAAAGACGACCTTCCAAGCGTCCACCTTCTCCGTGAAGCAAGCTCGCAAGCCCTACGCGCAAAAACGGAGACGGGCGGACTTTGTACGCGACGAAACCAGAAAATCCTTGGTACTATTCATTCTCCGAGAGAGATAATAAACGAAGCGATCTCGCACCTCCGCTGCTTGAACTTTTAATACATTCAAGCTAGAAGGACAATCGTTATCTCGCACCCCATTCGTGTTTTATTTGCATCTCGATATACCTCGAATCCAGAAATATTGTCCAAGCGGCAGAGCTCGTCCCAGGATGTCGGAGGCAGCCATTTCGTGGGGTTCGCGTGGGGATTGTCTAGGCCGACGCCCCCGGTCAACAGAAACATCCACTGTGGCATCGAGACCAGTCCCTGCTTGTTCAGCAGGTTCACCGAAAGCAGCAACGCGAACAGAAGCTTGTCCTTCTCGAACAGCGAGCGACATATGTTCACATACAGCGAGTACGTGAAATGTTTCGTAAGGTCCTTCAGTCGTGTCTGTATATCGTCGACCGGCTCCGTGTTGTCGATGGTGTTGCTGAATAGGTTCACGAACCAGACCAACGAGTACTGGTACATGGGGTCGATGTTCGCCAGCACAGCTGTTTGAAAATCACTCTTTTATTCGAGGAACACTACCTGTGAGTCGCCTCTCTTTCAAGGAAAAGTGTACCGATCGTGAAGAAGAGAACAGTGCTGTAAACAGCAATCGGCGTGTATTCTAATCTCGCGGCGTCGATAGACTTCTCGGTGATCTCAGCCGCCATCTGCTTCGCTTGAATGTCGTCGGAGAGGTGCTTCGACGAGCTGAGGACGCTGATCGCTGTCTCGTCCTCTAGAATGTTTTCCTCGGAGGTCGATAGAACTTCCAGGATCTTATCCTCGATCTCCTTCAGCATTCTGCGACAGAGCATTGCCAATGAACTTTGAAGAAACGTCATGGGACATCGATCACGTACTTCTTATTAGCGGCTCCTTGCACGATCAACTGGTTCTTCTCGGTCTCCAGGTCTGGCCTCTCTTTCGCCACCACGATACCGAGAAGCTGATCCTCAAGGCCGATGGGGGTGATCATGAAATTCAGTAAGGTCACCTTCACTGCCACTTCTGGCAGATAGTGCGGGTTACGTAACTTCGTCGTGATGTAGAATCTGGAAGAAGAGACACAAGCCTCGAAACTTCTTCGTCAATCGCTTCCCTTTTTCTTTCGAAAGGACTGTCGTTTCGTTACCTGTCCGCGTTCCGAATTCCCGACCTATCGATTACCTCGCGGTACACCCACAGTTAACTAAGAAATCGAATACCCCAGGGAAAGTTTAAAGGACACGTACCGAAAGCTGTCAGAGTAGTCGATAATGGAATCCCCGATCTTGATGCAAATGGTACCGCCAGACCTGAATGTCTGTCTCATTAAAAGAGGCTCCAAGGCGGCATCCAGCTCCTCGCCGACGTTTTCCAATAACACTGGCTGCCCAAACTGCACGGCGTTCTCCAGCACCCTCATGTAATCGCTTTGAGACAGTCTGATCACGTTGATGTTGTTCTCCTTCTCCATGTTCTTCACCCATTTGTTGGCCTGACCCTGGGGATCGATCATCAGGGGGAATCGCCGCGAATTCGTCACGATTATGGCGTTGTCTATCGAGAACAGGTCGCTGGGCAGACCGAAGATGTTCCACGATCTTATCAGCACAGCATCGCCGAGGATCTGCGTGAGCTGGTAGTCCTTGGTGCATACCACGTTTAGATTGGTGCAGATCTGTACCCAATTTTCGATCTGCTGCTGCCTGTACTGCGTGGTGAACACTCCTAGGTAGGCCACCACTCCGGAGCCTACCAGGATATCGCCTGTCAGCTTGTAGTAGCGTTCACCCAACGCCTTAGCAGTCTCCGACCATCTGGTGTATTCTCCACCCAACCCGCCAATCAGCTCCCTGGCTCTCCTCAATTTCGCCTCGCACTCGTTCACTTCATCGGTCATCGCCTGGTACTCAGCCCTTCGTTCTGCCAACAGCTCCTCCAGCTTCTGAAGCCTGTCCCGCACTTCTTGCAACTGGCTTCTCTTCAAGTTCAGTTGGACCATTGCCTTGGAGTACTCCGCCTCCGCCGCGGCCAGGGCCTGCCTTTTAGGTGCCACGATCTTCGCCACTACGTCGTACTCCGACAACGCAAACACCCATCTGCAGAGGCCTTCGCAAGCCGTGGACACGTACTTGATCCTCTCCGGATCGAAATTCGGGTTGGTCAAGATCGTGGTGCGAATTTTCGTCATAATCCTCTCTGGTATGTTGTCTTTGTCGAACAGCAGCAAAGACTCGAGGAACCTCATGTCGCTCAACATGCGGAGGGAGGCCTTCCAGTAGTCTTCAACCGTGCCTTCCGGGGTTTGAACCTTCTCTGGTTTCACGTCCTGAGATGACAGGGTGTTTAATATATCTCCGATCTCTTTTTATCGTCCCGGCTGGAGGTCGAGGGCGGTACCTTCAGAATGCAGACTGCTTCCATGACCAGTCGGACACCAGCTGGTGGACGTTTCATGGACCTAACGATTTGGATGTCCTGGGGAGTGAGAGTGTTCAAGGCGTCATTCGCCGCGTTCAATATTGGCATCACTTCTTGCAAGTCCGCGTCACATTCCAAGCGCATATCTTCTGCCCCCTTTGCTACGAGCTAAAAAAAGTCCCGAAGACTTCGATGTAAGCCGAAGAAAAATTCAAGCCCAACTACCGTTAACGTAAAGCAAAGAGAGGAATGAATACAGAGAAAATAAACTAGCTTACGCGAAAGAACGTGGAGTGTCACTCGCGAAATTCAGGCACCCTAAGTAAAATCGCGGGGCTTTGATCTTGAACCCGTCTTACCATAGCAGCCTCCTCGTCCCTCTGAACCATCTGCTCCATGGCAGCGGCTTCGTCGTTCTCCTTTTGAACGTCGAGGAACATGGCCTCCACGTCCTTGGCAGCGACAAGAAGCAGAGGTTGTAACGCGACCAAGGTCTCCTGCATCTTCTCCACCTGCTTGTGAGTACTGTCCAACCTCTCTAAGCCCGCCTCGTACCTCTTCTTACCGTCGAGCGCCTCCTTCCTCTTCTGCTCCAGTAGATCCTTGAACGTGTTGATGAGCTCGAGGTAGGACGTGGGCGTGACGTAGTTGTGCCTCTTGGCCCTCCTCAGGAATTCCTGGGACAGGTCCTGCGTGGACGTATGGAAGTACTGGCACATCTCGATGCAGGCGTCCCGCTCTTCCTCCGGCATATCGATCTCGCCTAGAAACTTGGTGGCGACGGCTAGCAGAGCGTCTTCCGGCCACGGTTGTAGCCAATCTATCGTGCAGCAATTCACCAGGGCCGGGAACTTCCTGATCCTTAATCGGAAATTGTCGCCGATAGGCGACATAGTGACCACCACGTGCAGGTGCTCCCGCACCGTTTGCACGAAGAAGTTGAAGAGCGCCACGGGGCTCCCGTCGGTCTGCAAGGACCTGTCCCTCTGACGGTCGATCACTCGCATCTTCTCGCAGATGTCGGACATCTCGTCGGCTGGGAATATGTTCGGCACCTCCCCGGAGTTCAGTAGGTTACTGATGTCCTCCAGGAACGTCTCCTCCTTGATCTGAGTGTCCATGAACAGAAAGACCGCGTGCAGGTCGCTAGCGGCGCTCTTCTTCAGGATACTCTTCAGATCCTCGTGCCACTCGTATTGCCCGTACAGCTGGGATATCTCCACTTGGAACAGCTCATAGTCCACGATATGAGCTGCCAACTTCGTCAGGGACTGCCGTCCTGAACCCCCCACGCCGATCAACATCGCGTGACTTCGCGGCTGCATCATCACTCGGCAGATTTTTGACAGATGCTCCACGGCGAAACTGTCGGGAATGGAACGAAATTGCGCTCCTCAGATGCGTTGTTTAATAATTGTAATGCTAGTAGAATGGAAGGTAGAATTGAGACCTAAAGAGGACGAGATTCATCGGTGTTCTTGAAATCGAATTGTACTCAGCGAGGTACTCCTCGACCACGATTGCAAGATTCTCTAAATCCTCCACCTCTGTGTACAACTTCTTATCAGCCAGAGGGTCATGGAAGTCGCAGTAGATGAGCTTTCGAAGTTCGGTTTCTGTCACCTAACGAACATCTCCCACTTTTTAATAGTAGAGTAGACTCTAAACTGATCACGAGACTAATATAAGGAGAATAACTTACCGTATTACTAGTAGTACTAAGCAAGTCTTGAAACATACTATTCAAGTCGTCCTCCATATGAAGCGTGATGGTCTGCCGTATCTGTTCGACAAGCCATTTAATGTCCGTGTCGTCGACCAATCGATCCCCGTAGACGCGGAGGACTTCGTGCACCCACAAACGCTTCAAGCCCACCTTGATAGCGAAAATCATATTACTACTCCGCGAGACGGACGTCCCCTGATCTGCATCGGTGCTTACAGGATTAGTGACAGTTTCGGGGGTTGATAAGAGCACTCCTTGGATCACCCTCGAGAAGTCCCTCAAGTTAAACAAGTAATGGCACTTGGCTGGAGTTGGCAGAAGGTATTCCTTGGTCTCTTTATAGACGTCCAGCGTGCCGTCCACGATGTGCGCGATACTAGGGAGGAAAAAGTCGGGAAACTCTTTGGTTTCCAAGTGCCAACTGACTATAGTGGTGAATATAGCAATCAGAACGTCGTCAGAGAACTCCGAGATGCCCAGCGTGACGAAGTGTCGTTTGAATCTCGGAGTAACGTCCAAGCCGCCGGCTGGGGGTCCCATCGCGCAGACTATTTGGACGTCCACCAGCTCTATCGGGGACATTTCCTTTAAATCGTACCACGTCCAGTGGTCTAACAACTGTCTCAGCAACTCTATGGGCGGCTGGGCGCCGTATTCCTCCTTCTGTGGCATGGAAAGATCGTCCACGAACACCACCCAGTGCTTACCCGGCGGAGCCCCGAAAAGTCCCTTCTTCCTCCTGTCCAATTTGTTCATGATCATCTCCTGGGTCTGATTAGCTGTGGTTTGCGCCGAGAATATCACGAACATCGGCTTGAACGTCTCCGGGTCGTTTCTCTTCAACAGGAACTCCATGATGTAGACAGATTTCCCTGTCCCGGTCGGGCCAACCAGAAGTACAGGCTTGTGGTGACAAATCAACAGCTTGAACAGATGAAAATACCGGACCGTCTCGATCGTCGGAACGATTATCTGGTTCACTGGCATGTCCGCTGGAATCGCCGGAATGTCATGCAGATCGTCCATCCACGGCCTCCACCTGCCCCTGCCCTCCTTGATGAACTTGTAATCGAAAACTAGACCAGTCATTGGCAAATTCACCACGTACGGCTTAGACGGGTCGGTGATTTCCTCGGAGACGCCGAAACGTTCTCTCACGTCCTCGGGAAACTCTCTCTCGGTTAATGCTCTGAAAAGATCGCTGAACGCTTGTCGAGAGTCAACCATGAGCGTGCCACCCATCGCCCAAATGCAGGAGAAGAAGAAGCAGCCCTGCAACGCGAATGTTGCTGAAAAGTTTCTAGGTCGTATAGATATCACGGAAAAACGAGTACCTCCACTTGCGCTCTCATATCTAGATCCGACAACGTTTGCAGGTACTTCTCGTTGTGGAAATCGTCTAGAAAACAGTCGACAAGATACATCACGGACCTCACCAGATTTGTATCAGGCATCGTTATCAGTTCCTAGAGACGGAATTAAAAGAAATCGTGAACTCTATCTAACTCTATCTAACTCTATCTAAATTTGTCTGTCAAAGGGATCCCCTCCGACCTTCAGTCCGCCTCTCCGCAGAAGACGCAGAAGAGGCGGGCAGAACCTCATGTACACTTCGTGCAAGTGAAGTTTAATGTGCTCCGTGAAAGTGGATGGCAGAGTGTTCAACCAGGAGGTCAGAAGCGGCGACCAACCCAGGCTGACTGGCTCCATGTAGATCATACCGCATCTCGACACTGTGGCGGGCGATGCCACCTAACAATAGTTCATAAACAATCATCTTCAAGCGGTAAGAAATTCCGAAAATCTTAGCTTCGATCTACAAAAGCAATAAATCCTTCTTACATCCAGGTCCATAGGTTCATAGATGAGGTTTGTCGTGGGCGCCAATTGGATGATCTCCCCCGAGGTGAGGCACAGCTTCTTATTGTCGTCCAACACGGTGTTCATATTCTCGATCCAGAGCGCGTCCACCGGCCCGTCAAACACCAGCCACTTCCTATTTGGATTGGTGGAGGTAGCAAAGGCCCTGTAGCTGACGGCCAGCACTCCGTCGCTCCATTCGTGGGACGCGGGGTCGAACTGCCCGTATAATTGTCCCATGGTGATCGCCTTGGGATTAATAACCGTTATCTCCACCCGGTGCTCATCCATCAGTCCTTGTTCCTCTAACAAGCCAAGGCAGTCGGCCAGTATCCTGTACGCCGATGTTTTCCCGCCGAAAGGCAGGCCGACTATCATGAAACCGTGCCTGACGATCATCATCTCGTATATCTGCTGTATCTTCTCCAAGAAGAAGGGCGTGCACTGTATGTTCCCCGCTGCAGAGGCGTCCAGCGTGCAGGCATTCAGGTGGGTATAATCTGGCGTCGGCAGAACAACGCCGGGGAACAAATCCGAAGCGATGCCCTCGAACAGAGGCAGATCGTGGACGAGGAATTTCGGCAGGTTCACGTCCAATATGCTCCTCAGCATCAGAATATCCTCGGACTGGTCCGGGTATCTGAGCTTCAGGTTACCGGCAGCGACCAGAACAGACTTAACCGCCCTCATACCGTAATCGTAGTGGGGCTGGCTGCTCAGCTGCTCCGAGCAGAGCTTGTAAGCGGTCACGATCTTCACGGCTAGTGGTTTGCCGTTGTAGAAACCGTACGAGTAGAGAGTGTTCTCAGCGATCAACGCGTAATCAGGTACCATCATGGCGACCGGGCGAAACAGGGCTTTCAGATTATCCGGCAACTCGGACCTGCCGGCGTAACCCGGGTTCATGGTGATGAAAATGGCGCACGACGGGTCCAGGAATATTTCCGACCCCTCGAAGAACATCCTGTCGGCGCCGCTGCCGATCGCACGTTGGATCGTGAGGATCTGTTGAGCCACCACCGACAACACCTCCAGGTCGATTCGATTGAACTCGTCGAAGCAGGACCAAGCCCCGCAGGACGCCAACCCCTTGAAGAACTTGCCCAGAGCGAGGTAATCCAACCCCTCGGAACAATTGAACACCACGCACTGCTTAGCCACCGCTTTCGCCAGGTCCTTTGTCGTCTCCGTCTTCCCGGTTCCAGCCGGACCTTCCGGCGCACCGCCTAGGTGAAGGCTCAGGGCCCCGAAAAGGGTTCTGTAGCAGCGATCCGTCAGAGGAGTGATAACCAACCTCGAGGAATTACCCAGGTACTCGTAACCGTATCGTTGGAACGTGTTTATCATGCAGGCCAACATGTTCTCTTCCTAGAAAAATCGTACTAGCGTAACGTCCTCGTCGTTCGGCTCTTACTTACTGGTAGCAAAAGATATTTCTAACCAGCCAGTAGTAACGTAGGTGGCAAAGCCATTTGAAGTCGGTGTTCCTGATCACCTTCTCGATGCACAGCTCTTCGAGCACGTCTCTCCCGTGAACATCCAGCGTAACGAGGGCCTCTAGAATTATTAATAAACTTGAAGTTGATTTTCCACGGTTATTTGTACATATAACGGCGCGGAGGGAGGATTCGGTAGTTACCCAAGGTGATGCGGTTCTGCTTGGTCAGTTTGCCCCTGACGAGCACTATTATGTCCGTCAATTCCGCCCGGCACTGGTTCAAGTATCTCGTCATGCCTTCAACCCCGTCCTGCATGGCCTCCTCTATGCGCAGTGTCCAATAGGTCTTGCCAACGCAAAGAATTGTCTGGCCAGGCCAGTCGAGCACCCAGTCTACCCTGCGTTTCGTTGGAAACGCCAGTATCGCCTGCTCCACCACATGCCGCACACTTTTCCGCATAATTGTTTCCAGTTCGATGAGCCACTTCTCCACTTGTCCCCTGGCGGCTGAAGTGGATATTATCTCGATCAGGGGAACCTCCTCGTCCTCCGTGGACCTCATCCCGAGCACCTCGAGGTCCTCGTTGAACTTCAGCGTGTGTATACCCTCGAAGCACTTACTCAAATGCGGCTGAACGCTGAAACACCGGTGATTTCACTATTCTCTTATTCTAACTGGTCCACCTGCAGGATCGAAGCGGATACTAGTGTCTGCAGACCTACCGGGTCGGATCCTTGGTTTCGGACAGAATCTCCAGCAGCTCGTCGTTGGAGAGGAAGAAGAACCTGGGGAAGAAGAGCCGTTTCTTCTCCAGGTAATCATTCAGACCCTTCTGAATGTCTTCCAGCAGAGCGTAACACTTCTTCAGCCTCTCAAGCATCTTATCGATCTCAACGACGACCAGGGCGCGAGAATCCACCTGTACGGTCTTCATGATGTCCCGCCAAGTTTTGTCAACGGAGGAGAACTTCCTCCCCTCTTCCGGCATCTGGTGCTGGATATCTGGCGACGTGAAGATCGGCTCCAGATACATCCAGATCGCCTGCACGTGCAGCCATTGGTCCAGGATGTCTTGCAGCAGATGCAGCTTAAACTCCCACCTCCTGCTCGTGCGTCATACGATCATGTCTAAATTATCTCGCGAGGATGGGTAGCATTTTTCGAAACAGAGGCTTATAAACGTAAGTCACTTAATAATACCCTGCAATTTTACTTACAGTATCCTCGTTTCAAAGGGCTTTATGTTGGGCGAGTTCTTAATGGTGACCGTTTTCACAATGTGATCGTCCAGAAGTAGCTGTATATCGTCAACGTCCGCGATCACGTAAGTGCCAGTGTCCTTGAAAGGGTTCACCGTGAAGGCC
Source organism: Andrena flavipes (assembly GCA_963971345.1). Lineage (NCBI taxonomy): Eukaryota > Metazoa > Arthropoda > Insecta > Hymenoptera > Andrenidae > Andrena > Andrena flavipes. The sequence goes on from OZ020481.1 coordinate 40,101,952, forward strand.
AAGTCTTTCCAGTCCTGGTGCATCTTCTCGATGGCAACCTCCAAGGTGCTCTCCTTCGAGGCGTTGTCCGAGATACTCTCGAACTTCCCCACCAACGGTTTCAAACCCATCTCCAAGACCCTCAGCAGTGTTAAATCCGCGTCGACCTTCATGGGGATGCCGATGATCTCCGAAATCTGCTCCCAGTGACGATCCTTCAATCCCGGATTGCCCAAAGTCGTGATGATCGGCATATTCTCCCTAAACTTCTCGATTTTCTCGCGCACGCTGATTGCCAGGTTCTTCAAGTCCGGCTCGTGGAAAGATCTCTCCAATTTGTAGATCGTCCTAATAAAACGTGTCAATCGCTACTGGTCAAGGCACCGATCAATAAAAGCTCCCATGTGGAAAGCTGAAACGCGGCTTACGGACCTGTACGCGTGCCCCACCTCGTTGTCGATCTCCTCAGGGCCGTAACTGCCGATCATCGAGTTCATCCACTGGTCGTGTTTGGTCAAGAAGTCGCAGATCGCATCGAACAGCTGCTTGAATGGCTTCAGCTGATCCGCGATCTGCTTGCGCCTCGGATATTGCGTCATCTCCCAGCCGAACGAGTCCTCCTCTTCGTTGAACTTATCGATCTTCTCCATGGCGGCGACCAGCCTATTCTCCAGGTTCTCCGCTCGCTTCTGGTACCTATACACTTCCTCCGGATCTCCCCAATATTGAATCTCATCCACTTGCTTGGCGTAGGACTCCAGCTCCTCTTCAAACCTCACGTACCTAACTGTTAAAAACAGACGAGTTACACTCCGATCGATGATCCGATGCTTCGTTTCTAACACCTTTTAAAGCATCCTGAAACTCTATGGTCTTGTTCGCGACGATCACTTCGTTCTCTTCAAAAATTTCGGGCATCTTGTGGTACCACTGAAACGCCACGTTGTTGACGTTTATCTCGGCGTCTGTGAGGAGGCGGTAATCGGACAGGAGGAGAATATGCTCGATTATTTCGTAAAGCCTTTTCTCCAGACTCTTCAGGGAGACGTCCATGGCTGTTCGAACGAAGCTTATTAGCTCCATCAAGCTGGCAGTGTCCGAGGGCGTGCTCAAAGTTCGCTCGGCTATCGTCTCGTATTCATCTGCAACTCTAAATTACGTTGATGATTATGACTACCAATAGGGGAGAGCGGGGACAAACTTAACGGCGGCATGAAAGTAACACCCCTTCTCCCCCATTCCACAAACATTTAAGTAACAATGACAGTCACTGCGGAAAACTGCCATAGCTCTTAAAGCATAATTGTTATTCTTATATCTATAAAAGGTAATCGTAAGCTAGGCCAAATGTAAAAAATGTTACTTTTGTCTCCGCTCTCCCCTACCCTGGCAGCCTCCCGATACTACGCTATCCTTCCTGAGACAAGTTTATCGTCGCTTGTTAAGATAACAAGACACTCACCTGCTCGCTGTACTCTGGTACCTGTCCACCAAACTGTCGGTGAGAAGACGCTTCACACGATCGACGTTCTCGACGATTGTCTGGATGAATATCTGTCGGGACACTTTGAAGAAGCCCGTGAAAGCTGTCCTCTCGAGCTCCAACGGGATATTTACCATCAGATCGTGATAATGCTTTATCATTCTCTCGTATTCCTGTAAAGTCTTGCTCTCGTTCCTTACGAACCCCTCCACCATACTGTACTCGTCGCCGTTGTACAAATGCTCGTAGCTACGAAATATGGATGAAACAGCTTCGAGGAGAGCCGTGGTCGCGGGAGCTGACAATGAATATATGAATAGTTACATTTGTAACTTGTTCAGAATCTGCTCCGGAATTAGCCTCCCTCGATCGATCAGGTTCATGATGCCCCGTTTATGTTCTTCCACTATGAGCTGCTCTATTTTCGGCTGCAAAGAGTTTAAGCAGGTTCGCGCGGTTAGTTACTCGCCTAATTTTACTGCGAATTTATACGGGCGGTAACAAAAGTATACAGCGAATATTTAAGCTGAACGCCTCAATCTGTGAAGCTTTAATACTTTCAAAGTGTCGAACGGCCCAGCCCAGTCCAAGTAAAGCTCCGACTCCAGTTTCTTCAAGTTCCTCACGGCTTCGCACATGCTCTCCAAAATATTGCACAGCACGTACTTAAATCTGTCGAAGGATGGCTCGAATTGGAGCTGATCAAAAACGACCACCATGTTCGCGTTGAACTCGACACCGACGGGCTGCGAGAAACGAATAATTCCTACGTCGTACATTTTATCCTCGCTCAGAAACGGTTTGAAAATAATTCACCTGGCACCGGACGACCATGTCCATGAAATCTTTCAAACTCTTTTTAAAGGCGTAGAGAAGCTGCGACTCCATGATTTTGCCAGCGCACTCGAAGAATCTCTTGAATCGCGCACGATCCATCGGGCTTGGCACAAGATTCTTCCTATTATTCTGCGAATGATAACTGAGACATTGCATACTGGTAGTAAAATTCATTCAGGGTAAATCCGGGGCTTTCGGTACTCCTAACATAAAATCGCTATTAAAAGTAACACTGATTATTTGTTTTATCAGAATAAACATAATACGTTTAGAATTTTATGCTGATTCAGAAGAACTGGTCTTTATTTGCTTTAAGACCATATTTGCTGAAAATCGGGTTGAAAACCGAGGTCATTACATCAGACCATTTCTCCCGAGGTGCCAGGTGAAATGGAACGCGTCGGTCGGAGAGATGGTCCGCCCTATTTTGGGAGAGATGACCCACATAATTATTTGTGAAAAAATGACAAAGAAGAAAGCAAAATTCTCCACTGACGATTAGTAAAGTAAATGAATAGAAAAGTGACAAATAAAATAATTAGGTAAACAAAAATAATGAAAAATAATCCCTCGCAGAATATTGTAAATTTAACTGATAGAATAAAAGTTTAGAAAGTGAGTGGAATGTTGCTATTCATTCAACTGTTTGGCTTTTAGAGAAGCAATTGGTCTGCGCTTTAACGAAGTTTTACGTATAGGAAAATGCCCCCGCCGTACCGACACCCCCGGATTTACCCTAATCAATAATCATCGAGCCTTTACCACAAGGAATATGTCCTGTATTCCGCTGTACCAAGAATTCTTCAAAACGTTCCTCGCGCTGTCTATTTGACGAAGAACCGTGCTTTCAAATTCCGCGAGGTCCCAGCTTTCCTCGTGCTCCTGGATTCGATTGAAGTCGATAAGCCGGAAAGACCTGAAAGAAATTTTCCCCGATCGGATCCCCCGCGGGAACGTTGCACCGCGGATAGAGTAATCTCGTACCGAAAATTGGAAACCCATTGGTCCAAGGTCATCACCATGCATGGGTTTATCAGGCACAAATTCTTCCGCAAAGTATCGCGGTGCTCTCGAAATTGAACCTTTAAATTGGGCATCAATCTAGTCTCTCCCTCCTGCGGAAATTGAAAGTGTTCCTTGTGAAACGAGCCATCCAAAGCATTCCTTAAAATTGATGGAAAAGAGGCGAGGCTGCCCGGACCTCGAGCCGGTGCTCCTGCAGAGGATCTTGAAGCGCGAACTGCAATATCGCCTTCTTAATGTTCCTCGTGAACCCCTCTTTGATCTCGGCCAGTAGATCCTCCGCTCGGTAGTTGAACCGATCGCGCAAACTGTACGGAATTAGCTTCAGTATATCCTCCAGGACCTCGGCTTGAATCTGCGCCGTAAGAATCGTGTCAACCCCGTTGCAAATGTAATTGTAATATCGATTCACATCCTGGTCGTTGTTCAAATCTATTTCCACGTGTGGTAATTCCGGCTTTACTGTCAGGCCCACCATAAACCTGCAACCACCCACAGAAATAAGTTTCTCGAGGCTCCAGCTTCTCCCTTTAATCGTTTTAAATTCCACTCCTGCTCTCCTATCTCCGAATAAACACAGGGGAAAGGAGAAAGCAGTGAGAGAATGTCACGTTTCGCGCTGACCTACGAAAGCTTTCTATTTTCAATCGTTTTCTGGTATAATTGACCTCGCGTTGCCGCTGCCTTCGTTTCTCGTATTTCCTGTTGCACCTAGCGCACTCCATCAAGTCCGCTGGCAAAGAAAACAACTGCTCGATTTTCGTGTCCACCACTTTTTGCTGTTCCCAGGCACATTTGGCGGGCTCCTTTCGAATGGACGATTGCGGAAGGCCCTCGCAGGACGTCACTTCCGGGCAATCGCACTCCATGTTGAGACCGCGTATTGTAACAGGATCTCAGAAGCTGCGCGACTATTTCACGTTTAAAGCAGCGTGTAAACGCGAGATGAAAGTGCGGCCGCGGTGTCAATGCGAATCTCAAGTAATCGTGAATGAAAAATTAAATACAATTCGCTGCTCGCCGTGAATCTTACTCACCAATTCTCATTTGAAATACTTCGATACCACTACCTTGCTATCGAACTTCGTATCCGTCGCAGAAGGCGCCACTTTCGGAATAAGTCCCGGTTTATCAATTGTTACAGGTCTCCGTTTTTAAAACGGTATACACGGTGAGTATTTTACGGTGGCACGTGTTCCTTGACACATTGAATATCCTGATTAAAGGATCATTGTAAACTACTCTCGAGAGGTGACGACTAAAGAACCTTTACCTCTGTGCGCTAGCACACCGTTAGATTGCGAATAGAATGACACCCAACGACTGCAATTGACTGCAGTCTCTAGGCAACGAAATTAATCGATTTCCACTGGATTTGTAGGGCTTTTGAATAAGGGAACTTCTCTTAAAGTAACGTCGTTGCAATATCGTTGCATCGAAATAGCGTACAAATCGGAGGGATAGGTAGATGTTTTTAGGTTAACTTTATACTCATTTATGGGGCGACTCGTACAGCTTGTTCCAGCAAGAAGTAACACGATCCTGCATATTTCAGATGATTCCGCGTCAGCTGCTTCGTTCTGTACACACGAATTACTTGCTCTGCTACTCATCCAAGAAAACGCTACTGGCCAAGCTGCGCAAGAAGACCGGGTACACGTTTGTGAGCTGTAAAAAAGCATTAGAGCTGCACGACAATGATTTTGATAAGGTAAGGAACTTGACGCGTAATCCGCAGAGGAGCGTTATTAATCACTTGTAAATTCTAGGCTGAACAGTGGCTAAAGGAGCAGGCTCAGTCCCAAGGCTGGACTCAGGCAGCCAAATTACACTCCAGAATAACTTCTCAAGGACTGATAGCTGTGATCACCAATAATAGTCATGGAGCCCTCGTCGAAATTAATTGCGAGACAGACTTCGTCGCGAGGAACAAGAAGTTTCATGAACTAGCTGAGACTATCCTTGCTGCCGTGTTGAAGCATGGAACAGCTATGGAGCAGAAAGCACCTGTTAATAAAACTATGTTGTACACGGAATCTATAAACTCGCTGTCCGCTGGCGATGGTAAAAGTTTGGCCGATCACTCTGCTCTAACCATTGGGAGCATCGGGGAAAATATTAATATAAGACGCGCTTTATGCATGAACGTAAACTCAGGAGTGTATTTGTACGGATGCACGCATCCTGCCCCTGTAAATCCAGTGCCATCGTCGTTTGGGCGATACGGAGCACTGATTGCTTTAAAATGTAAGCAGAAGAAACCGGTCCTGGGAATGCAACTCTGCCAGCATGTTATAGGTAATTATATAAATTCTTTCTATATGTGTGGGACAGTTGTTCGTAGATACTTTTAATGATAATTTATACTTTGTTGTAGGCATGAATCCGGTCAAGATCGGAGATCCGAAGATCGATGAGCCCTACAATGACACAGAAGACGAACCTGTTATGCTGTATCAAGACTTCTTGCTCGATCCTAGTATATCTGTTCAGCAGCTGTTAGAGAATGAACAAGTTGAGATCGTGGATTTCGCGCGCTTCGAAATGGGAGAGAATATTGAACGAGATCAAACAATGGACGCTGTAGAAACTTGTGGTTAAGATAGCGAGCGATCTTCATCTGATAAATGGCGTGTACATAAATTTCATTATGTAACTATATTGTTCACACATCGGACAAGAGTACTGTTACTTTCGCTTCATAAAGAATATACAAGCATTTTATTCGCCTTTTGCCTATCTCTATGCAGGTGAACGACGAGAGAAAGTTACATTCGCTTTCACGCACGACCCGTCGTAATAAACTCGATACGTAACACGAGAACCAAAGTAATATCTTATTAATTGATAGACTTTACTCATCGTCTCGTGCAATATACATAGGTCGAAAAGATAGAAATTGAAAATAGCGCTATGAACAATAAGAAGGACGATCCAAATGCGAGGAACTCTGCGAAGTCCGTAATTCTACATGGCATTCAATTTATTGCTCTCCTTCGGTTTCGTTGTTTGTCGCGGACACGTTATTAGATGAGTTCAACTTGTTTCTTCTTCGCATAAGCCTTACAGATTTCCATAGCCACATTCGCGAATCCTTCTTCCAATAACGGGCAATGTCATCCGGCGAATGCCTGACGCCCTGAATCAGTGTATATCATTAACGACGTACTTTACAGGGCGGAGTATTCGAAAATGTGGAGATCGTACTTGGAAATTCAGAATGTCGGAATGCTGAAGCACTTGCCGGCAGGGTAGCACGTCCCTAGCAGTCAGAGCGAATAACTCTTGCTCGACTTCGTCGGATGGCTCGGTTTGAGCATCACTGGTTCGTCGAAGCGGTATCGTGTCCTTTCTAGATTCGATCTCCGCCTCCAGCTCCAAGCGTTCGAGAGCTGAGGTGAAGCTTCTCGACTCCTTGCAGTTGCCGAAGTTCGCCTATTTTCCAAATTCATCATTCGATTACAAGATAATCCGTGCAATCGCTGAGAATAGAAATCACGCGAACCTGCACTCCTTGAGAACAGACATTACAACCGATCGCGCCCGACAAGCTCACGTCGCTTTTGGTCTTTGTCAAAAGATTCTTCTCGTCCCACGCAAAATTCTCCACTAGCCGTAAAGGAGAAAAAGAGAGTTGATAAAATGGAATGGTACACGATACACGAGAATGAATCACAAACCGCTGGAATGGTCGGATTCATCGTTTCTCCAGTCCATCAGTTTCGCCCTGTGCCATAGAAAAGTAACATTAAAAAAAATCCCCGTATCTGTCAAAATTAGCTGACAGATACTGATTCTAATTCTGAATTTCTCTGCGTGGATGCAGAAACATCCTCGAACGATATTTGTAATAAATGAACGGCTCTCGCGCGACTGTTCACGCGTTTGCGATGTAACATCAGGCGGCGATAAATTATACTTCCTCGAGTCACGTTTATCACTGAATTATGAATTTTCTGGGAATAAATTATGCATTTTCACAGTTTCAACTGAAAATATAGAGCCTTCGCTACATTCCTGAATTATATTCCCTGCAACTTCGAATGCAATTAGTTCTTAAGAACTAATTGTAACGCGATAAGTAACGCGACCCCCTGTTCTTTAAATAAGACATACTCATATATTTCAGTGAATTGTGCACTTCTTACAAATAACTCGTGCACCTTTGCAGTTGCAATTATTTCCGTTATAATTAAAACGTGTAAACGCCTTTTGGAAGGATCCATATGTTATAATGATTTATGTATATTCTCCGAATAATTTATGCACTTTTGTAGTTGCAATAAATAATATGGACCCTTAACTAATTTCTGCAATACATATTTTGTTCGTAATCAAATAAGTAGTTGTCAACTTAAATCTTAAAAGAACGTTTATAACACAATTATTCAATTTACCGACAGCGGAAGGTGTAGCCACCTAACGGTGCAATATGCGAATTAAGCGTCTCCTTAAGTTGGGATCAGGAAATTCGCTCGAGTTAATAGGAGCTCAGAATGTCATAAGAGGAGGAACGTTACAAAAGAGAGAGGGAGAGAGAGAGAGAGAGTGCAACTTTGTGCGACAACGACAGAGATAGCCAACGTTCCCAAACTTACTTCTCATTTTCTTGGAGGGATTCATGCACTTTTGCAGCTAGATCTGAAACTTCTTAAAGCGTAGACTTCCAGCTACCTTCCTGTGTAAATTTGCTTAATTAAGTATTTATTAACAGTCAATTGTAAATATCCACGATATTCAACGAATTATGCATTTCTCATGAATGATTCATCATACACTTTTACAATTGCCTCTCAAAATATAACCTCGTGGCAACATCCTACAACGAATTTTGCCTACATCCTATTCGTATTTAATTACTCATTAACAATTAATTAGAGTAATTAAGTAATTAATTAGATATTTTCGTCATGTCCATTTAGAATCACATTTAGTAACGCGAAAGCGGATACATATTCATTGAATATTCTTTCAGATCGGTAATTTCTCTGTTTCGTCGAAACGTTGATAATATAGCGTTTGGATGTTCCAATTCGGATCAGAAATTGAACAGATTTAACAGGAATACATGATACTAGAGGAGGTAGACGATGCGAGCTGAGTGAGAGAGAAAGGAAATATGTGCGACAAGGATGGACATAGATGGCGTGCCACTAACTTTGGTTATGCACTCCCGATACGTAGCAGGATCACATAAACAAGAAATAGTGGCACGCCATTTATGTCCATCCTTGTCACACATATTTCCTTTCTCTCTCACTCAGCTCGCATCGTCTACCTCCTCTAGTATCATGTGTTCCTGTTAATTCTTCTCAATTTCTGGTCCAAATCGGAACATCCTAACTCTGTATTATCGACGTTAACAACGAAGTAGAGAAAATTACCGACTTCGAAGAATGTTCAATAAATTTGAATATTTACTTTCGCGTGGAATATGCGTGACAAGCGTTGCTGAAAATTCTTAAGGATCTTTATATTCGAAATGCAATTGTGAATGCGCATAAATTAAGCACGGAAATCTAATTACATTACCGAATATGTAAGTAATATGAGTCTACTGCATTCGTGTATAATATAATGTGTAGGAATAGGAATGAGGATTTGCGTACCAAGGAATTGTTAATAAGTAATTAATTACAGATAGACTGCAGGCAAAACTCGTCGTTAAACATCTATATTCTCAAATTCGATTCTGAAGGTGTATAAATCAGCGAGGGGGACCGAATAAATCACCGAGCAACACAAATATCGACAGAAACACCGGATAAAACTAACGTACCCGAAAATTGTTAATAAATAATTAAACACAATGTTCATACAAAAATCGCCGCTAAATGTTCTCAGACAACTGCGTTACAAGACTATACAATTTACATCGATCTCAAGCAACAATACATACTCATGCCTCCTTTCCACCCTACAAAAGTGCAGAAGACTATAAACTTCCGCATCCTTTATTAGAAGCCCTCTAACTAATATGAATTATCAAAGTTCGCGATGAATTACACGCCTCGAAGCTGATCCTCTTCGTCCCGTGGCACGGCATTAACGAATATGAAATATTCTTCTGCATATTTTACACTTCGAGGCGTGACGAACGCGTTCTAGACTCGAGGCCTCTAAGCAACGCTGTTGATCGTGAGGAGGAGCGGGAGGAGGCTGTAATCGGGATCGTTAAATCGCCGTCCGTTATTCGAGCGCGAAGACAACTGATGGGTAGAGAGAGGACGAAAGGGAAGAAAAGGAGAAGAGGAGATCGGGACAGGGAGACCTGGGGTGACGGTGGATAACGTTAGAAAGGTGCAGAGAAAACAGGTGCGCTGGAGCGAGATGCGCGCACCACAGAAACCGATGCGATGCCCGCATGGCTCAACGCATGTATACCCGGTCGGTCACGGGTGGCCGCCCGGTGTTCCGGGGTCCACTTCCGGACGAGTCCGCACCGGTACGGTTTCTTTTTAGCCAGGGACGCATCGTATCAGTTGTGCTCGCGTACAGTTAGACGGCGTTACATCGCGCCGAACGTTTTCCGCTGCTCCTTCGCGCATATCGCCGCGACATTAACTCGTGCGTAGTTTTTAAATGACTTAGAGGGAAGCGACGGGGAACGAGGCAACACCATGGACTTCTCCAGACGGGTAAGTAAGCGCACGTGGATCTACATCGCCGCGCGCGACCAGCAATCGGGAACGAAGGATCTACCCGGGAACAGTGATTAATCACGCTGCAGTTATATATTCTCGTTCTTTTCAATAAGCCGCAATCTTATCTGAAACGTGCGCATTGGACATGATTGGATGTGAGCCTTCTATTTGACAAGCATTTAAAGTTTAAAGCATTCGGAGAGTCCCGGTGTATTCCTATATCTTTATTGCGCTTGCAATTAACGTGGCGATCAGGCACTTTCTTTTCTGCCGTTGCACGCGTCGCTTTCAAAAAGCCTGGGGAAACAAAGAAAACGAGACTCTCCGAGCTCGAGCAGCCACGAATTTTCACCTCGGCGCGAAACCCCGCTGGCAAGTGGGCGTGCAGCAAGTGCAGTCACCGCTTCCTGCCGCAAATGATCGTCGCGAGTAACGCTCGAGTGTACACGCGCACCGTTCGCGAACCGTCCGTGTCGTTGGGACGTGCGTGGGCATGAATGAACGCCGAGAGACGCATCCGCGAGAACAATAGAATGCACGGGTGGCCGTGTGTGCGTGCGATCGCTGCACGTCGCGTGCGCTTATCGCCGGCTAACGGCGATCGGCAAACGAGAGTCTACGCGTATAACTACAGGTAATACCGTGTTGCGTCATTGGCACCGGGATAGCTACATGTTTATTACATCCAACAGTTCCAAGACAGTGCCGTTGACATCTTGGAAACCGCGGAGCAATTAACGAGCCACTTAGCAAGCAAATCGGCAAGCACCGGTACAGTCACGCTAGCAAAAAAAAAAACAGAAAAGAAACGAATTTACGTATGCGCTCGTTATAATAATCTGCACAGATCGTCGAAGAATATTAATGCATCGACATTGTGGCTTACTTTTAACGACAATTAACTGATAATTCTTCGAGGAACTGTATATCATAGTCTAGTCCCAATTATCTACTGTAACTGGTACAATTGAATCGCTTGAGGATTAAACTTAAACGATGCCGTTGCGCTTCCACGAATATTGTACAATGCGCATCGTTCTGCGGACACCGAAACGATATACATATCCCCGTTTCTCTGTAACACTTATCCGAGTATCCGGCTCGGTCGAAACCATCGTGGGCCGTGAAAATAACACGGCAATTAATTTCTGATAAAGCACGACGGTTATTCCGGCAAATTGTATTTACGCACGTTCGGTCGCGCGTACGCGCGATTATAGCGCGCGGTTGTGTGAGTGTGTACAGACGTGCGCCGGGGATCCCGCGGATCACCTGTGATTAAGTCCTCTGCAGGACCTCGCTCTCGTGAGTTCCCATACCCTAGTTTTCTGTCGGCAACCGTCGTGTGCGAGCACCGATCGCGTTTCTCCGTTGCGAAATTCGTGCGCGCGAACGACCGTGCCCGCGAGACCAAGCCGTGATCAGAAAGGATCGGGACGGCGCCCGTTCAATTTCAAAACGCGAAAATCGATCGACGGCGATCGCCGGGGCCGGTGTGCCGTTGCGTAAAGAATAGCGCCTTGGCTGTGTCCGCGGTGCGGTAGAGATCAATAGCTGGACTCGGTGGCAAATGTCGGAATCACTGGGAAGGGTCGAGGAGCCGGTGCGTAATTAATAATACAATAGAGACCGCGATTTCGCGAGGGAAAGCGTGAGAAGAACGAGACGCTAGTGAACTATCGATAACGCCACCGCGGCTTTGACAAATCCGACGAAAACGAGATGAAAGCGGCGGAAACTCGGCAGTGTTCCGAGTCTGTTGTATAAACACTGTACGACACAGTTTAATCGTAAATGTTATCGAAGCTGTTGTACAATTTTGTTGATTGATTCTTCAGACGGCTGTTTCGAGTTTCTGTTCCATATCGGACGGTTTCATCGGTGTTTCGCGTCACCAACGACCAGATTGCTCTCGATATAAAAGCCCTGCAATTACAGTTTCGCGGCATTAGCGATACGACGCAGCTTTTATGTGAACGTAAAAAGAGGATGTTTTTTTTTCTTGTGGCGTAAGAGGCAAGGGATTACGTAAAATGTGGATTTGAAAATGTGTGTTACCTAAAGCTTTGATTGGTGTGCCGCAGGACGACAGGAGCTGCCGTTCCGACGACTCTAATGGCGAGATCTTCAAGAATGTCCCCAAGAGCAGCAGCACGTTTCGCATTTGGAAAATCGAGGTACCGTTTCGTTGAGTAGAAAACAGACCGAAGGTAATGCGCCACGGGTGTTTTCGAGAGATTGTGAAACAGAAGGAGTGAAAGCATGAAATACAAAATTACCTTGCTAATGTCCGTGCAATAGGGTCTGCGAGTCGCGGCTGTCACCGGAAGTAATATGGGATACTTCCTCTCGGAGCTGGCGTACATTATCTACGCGGTGTCAGCGAAAGACGGTCCACTTCCTTACCCCGGGATGCCGGTAATTACGTTCGATTAGAAATCATCCCAATTCCCTTTCTATTATTAGCTTCGCGATTTTTAGCATTTCCTTCTCAACATAAGCGAAGCTTCTCTTTTAATGTTTGCCTGTGTAATTGAAATAGGTGAAGGATCTGAAATCTTCGCCAGTTGTCCGCGTGATTCATTTCTGGATCGGCTCCGCGTGCGACTCGACGATTTCCGGCGCGGCCGCGCTCCGAGCCGCCGAATTGGACTCGCAAGTGTCCACCACGATTCTATTGAGGGAAGCACAAGGCCGCGAAAGCTCGAGATTCCTGGCGTACTTTCGGCAGCCCCTCGTCATCGAGAACTTTCATTTCGAGGCGCCGACCTGCTCGTTGCACCGGGTCACCGGCGTGGCGGTTCCCGTTTTAACGGAACTCGAGAAGGTCCACTGGGAGCAGTTCAGCTCGCGGGACGTTATCCTCGTGGACGTTCTGTCCAAGTACGTAGCCACTTAGCCGGTATTTAATCCTTCCAAGAAAATTCACAGCTAATGCTAGGAATTAAGTAGACATAGATTTGATGGAAGCTTATAATTGTGAAACGATGATGTCACCATGTTAAAACAGGGGCATCGTGTTCCTCTGGCTAGGATCATCGGCGGACCCGCTGCACAAACGACACGCGGTCAGCGTGCTGGAAACGAGAAAGGAGAATAATAACGGTCGCGTCGTCATCGTCGAGGATGGTTACGAGCAGACACTTCCAGAGGGGGATAGGCAGTTCTTCGCGAGCATTTTGGACCCGTCCTCCAGGATGGTCCAACCCGATCGTCCCTATAGAATTAACACACCGAGTCCGGTGAAGTTATACAAGTGCAGCGAACAGTCTGGTAAATACAAGGTGGCGGAGCTGAAGTCTGGGCCGATTCTTCGATCGGATCTCACGTCTGAGTCGGTCTATCTGATTGATCGCGGCGAGGCGGGCGTTTGGGCGTGGGTCGGACGGAACGTGAACGCTCGAGAGAAGCTCGAAGCGGTCCGCAACGCGCGCGGATTCGTAAAGAAGAAGAATTATAGCAATGGCGTATCCGTCGGCAGAGCACTCGAGGCTCACGAACCAACAGAGATGAGAGCTCTAGTTAGAGGCTGGGAGCCGTCGAAAACACGGCCACTTACTCTGCCACCGAGTTTTGAACCTGACTACATGAACGAGAGACCTAGGATGGCTGCTGAATGCCAGCTGATGGACGATGGATCTGGCGAAAGAACTCTCTGGCGAGTGACTCACAAAGAAGGAATGATCCAGATCGAGGACAAAGGGATATACTATGCGGAAGCGTGTTACATAATGTGCTACAAGTACGGGCAGGGGCGCAGGAGTAGAACCATCGTACGTTCGCGTAGGAGAATGTAGCTTGCAATGTTGAGGCGCGAATCTGAAAGAACGATAATGTTTTAGGTTTATTGTTGGGAGGGCGTTCATTCTATAAAGGTGGACCGAGAGGCCTCTTTGGAAGCTGCTTGCCGTTTATCAGAAGACACCTCCGCTCAGCTGGTAAAAGCATGCCAGGGTAGAGAGCCGCCTCATCTGCTTCAAATTTACGACGGGAAGTTGAAGATACTAGCTGGAAAGCATCGTGATTCCCGTGAGTGATGGATGTGCTCCATCGGCTCTTCGAGCTGCACTTTACTTAGTGGAAAATTCACGTTGCAGCACCAGCGAAATACCTCGTCAGAGTTTTCGGATCTACCCCGTACACGTCGAAAGCGGTGGAACGTCCTCTGAGATCTAGCAGCCTCGATTCCAGCGGGGTCTTCATTCTATTCTCTGATATGCCCGTCGTATGGTGCGGCGGTAGAAGCACTGGGGATGCTAGGCAAGCCTCGCGTCGCCTCGCACCAAGTAACGCGCCTCTGATGATTGAGAATAAGGAAGATAATGAATTTTGGGCGGAGATTGGGGGTAAAATGCTTGGTTCCATAGCTTCAAAGTATTGATTAGCAGCTCCAGAGCTAGAGAACATTTTATGCGAAACAATTTATTAATCGTGTATACCCTTTAGGTAAAGGCACTTACGGCACAGAAACTCTGGATGTTGGGGAAGAGCTTGAAAAACATTTATACCAATGTGTAGCGGAAGGTGAAACATTTGTCGGCGAGGAAGTCCTTGGATTCGGACAGAATTGCCTCCTTCCGGAAGCAATTTGGCTGTTAGATACTGGAAATGTAATATGGGTCTGGATTGGGAAATCTTCGTCTTCTAAATCATTAAGGGAATCCGTGCATGACGCGATAATATTTCTGTACACCCATCCAGCTGGTCGAGATCGAAATACGACCATTTCTGTTATTAAGCAAGGTACAAAGAACCACGAAAGTTCTGTCGCAAGATGTACAAGTCTTCTTTTATCCTTCTTTCAGGAATGGAACCTTCCACGTTTATAGGACTCTTCGACAATTGGAATTACAATTTACTAAGAGATTACAAATCGTTCGAAACGTTTTCCACGCTCCTGCAAGACAAGGAATTACTGCCGAAGATACAAACATCGTCGAAATCATCGAGTGATTTCGATAACTACGTGAAATATCCTCTTTCCATGTTGAAAAACGATCCGGAAAATTTACCGTCCGGTGTCGATGTTGCTCGCAAAGAAATGCATCTCACTTTCGATAACTTCATTGCAGTTTTTAAAATGGAACCCGACGAATTCGTAAAGCTTCCTGGTTGGAAAAGACAGAGGCTGAAGCAGTCGGCGGGTCTTTTCTAAGACATTCATCCCTTTATAATGAACTTTGTACGATAGTAATTATAATATAATCAAAATACGAAAAAAAAAAACATATTTTTAACGTTCGGACTTAAATTTATTAAACGAATGAACGTGAGAAATAAAGTGCTTTAATTTCAAATACCACAGTTAAGGATTTATTTATTAAAAATTCACATATCCTCTGAAATGAAACTTAGAACCGTTCCGTGCGCATTTCAGGATGAGGTATCCATCGGCTCTGTATCGATTCTACGAACGCTTTCTTCTTCAACAACTATGGGATGAACTGTTTTACGAAGTACAGCAGTGGTGCCGCGCTTATATCGATAAGATATATGTCGCTCGCCCTTTACATTAGCAACATCGTATGGACGTAAATAATCAACAGAACCCTTACGTATAACGCATAGATCGACATTTGAACCAGAAGCCAAGTCATTGAACACACCGGCACGAATGGCGTCTGCCACAAGTTCCTTAGCTTCCTCTTCCTAAACACATTTCCACATAGAATATAAGTATGTCATTCCCAAGAAGAAATACGCGGAGGTGAATTTTAAATGTCCCTACCGTCATGTCAGCTTTCCATCTACTTTCGAACGTAGCCATCGCAGCTAATGATCCTGTGCCCATGCTTGTGTACATGTGCTTATCTGTCGATCCGTGAGGATAAATACAATACAAGTGTGGTCCATCCAAATCGACACCTCCTAATATCAAAGCTGCTCCAATATTGCCTTGATAACGAAACAGCAATTGTTTAATCATTGCATTGGCAGTGCAGACCGGTATCATACGGCCGGTATTTAAGCGATGCAACTCCAATTGACTGGATATCATCTGCGTAGTCATTTCAGTATCTGCAGCAGTCCCAGCACCACAGCAACTGTAAAATGATAATGTATTACCTTTTAACTGACTGATATTATAAAATGAGTTACAAGAATTACATTGTGGAACGTTCCAATGCTTACTACATATTTTTAGCAAGAAAGTGAATTTTGCTACAATTTTTATCAGCGACTATGGTATCTTCTGTTGATCTAGTGTCGCCGCCAAGAACCACTCCATCTTTATAAACAACTCCAGCGATTGTTGTTCCTGTTTTAACAGCTTTGGGAGTCTGAAATCCTTTCTTAGCCAGAAAGTTGTTCCTGAAAGAAGCGTAAAGTTAAACAAAATCGATCATTTCCGCAGTGCTGGGCAATTTCGTGGCTACTTCGTGAAAGTATGAAGGGAAGTTTATAGAGGAAAATAGATCTTTTTAAAAAGTGACACAGCAGTATTAACTAGCAGTAGGTTATGTATCATGGAATACTATTCTCCGGTTTTCTGATTGTGAATGTAATCGACACGAGCCTCCTTTAATAACGAAACCGTTTAAAATTCAATTACCTCTGACAAAGATCGAAAGAAAATCCAGGTGAAGGAATTTCTGGCACAAGTACCGAAGACATGATTCAAAGTTTTTGGTTTTTACACTCGTAATGCCATCAAAAGGAGCAGTAATGAGAAGCGGTTTCATAAGTATTGACGCTTGCCAGAAGATGGCACTCTCAACGAATTCAACACATTCGCATTCAAACTGTCGCGCGTGTGTGGGCACCTCGTAACGACAATGGAGTTAGGATAATAAACGGAATTAAAAACATGGTGCATTTATTAAACAAGAAAACTAACATGGCTGCAGGTGAAATATAATGTTAAACGAAAACACTTTGCTTCGATACAAAATTAGAATTTGGAGAGTGTAGAACAGTGAAATGTATAGTAGATACAAAAACTTTGGACAGTGTTTTTATATTACACAACTGTGAAACGTCAGATCCATTAACTTTACTTAAACAATCAAATTTACAAAGAAAACAGGATAAAAGACATGCCGAGTTATAATTTAAAGACTATTTAAAAAATATCGTCACGCGTTATCATAAAAATATAACACGTCTTACGACGCTTCGTAATATTCAGTCTAACAAATCGCAAGGATTTGTGTCAACACATTTATAAACAAGTTACGTCGTTCATAATTTCCGCCATCATATTTCTGTCTTGTAAAGCTGCGTCCAATTCTTCCTGGTCCCACTCCAAGTTGATTTTCGACAAACGAGGCTCCTTTTTGGTCGTCAATTTTAGAATACCCCTGGTTTCTATCAGGGAACACAGACTTACGAATTCGGAAGAGTCAACCGCGTAAATATTTCGCTTCTTGCAAACTTTCTTGTATATTTCATGTAACTGAAACGTAATTATGACAATGAAAGTGTGGCCAAAATTTTCACACGCGAATTTATTAACGTTTCTCGAACTTACTCTTCCCACTGTCACATCCTTATTTCGTCCTTTATTTAGAATAAGAAGAAGGGAACATAGTAGCAATTTCTGCTGCAATGGAAACGTACTTTCTTCTTTCTCAATATTTTGAGATCCCCCATAAACACCATTTAAAACTGTGATGACTTCCTTTAAGTCTACTCGCTTCTCTGTCACAGGTTGCTGTTTTTTCGGGCTGCCAGTGTTTGTCTCTATAAAAATAAATACATTAATTATAGTAGAAAGTAATCCACCTTGCCAATGTAATCTGCTTTTTACAGGAAGTAGCGAAACATACCGTTGTTATTTGTGGGTTGTAAAACTTGTACCAATTTATTAGATTCAGCCAGCTCTATTACTCTTCTACTGATATCCAATGCTCTTCTAATATCCCCAGAGACGGCTGCAACTTTTCCAGCCAACATCTGTATTGCAGTTCCAGTAAACAAATCGGACACATTCGCTTCGTTCAATCTTTCGGATATTATAGTACATATTTGTGGCTTTGTATACGGTGGAAAATGCATTAACTTTGGTTTCAATTCGCATCTAGCCTGTAATCTAGGCAATATTCTATCTGTCAAGTCTAAGGCATTGGCGATGCCAACTAAAATTAATTTTGAATGCTGTATCGATGGCCATTCGAAGATAGAGTACAAAACGGATTGCTTTTTGCTTTCTAATTGATCTATCTCATCTAGAATCAACAGCAACATTTTATGCTTTGATTTTAAATATTTTTCGATAATCATTTTGCCATTTTTTCCAGTCTTTGGCCCAGGCAATTCTAACTCTTGAATGATCTTTCCATAAATCGCGGCAGCGGATTTCATGGTCGTACAATTCACATAAACTACTTTCAATTGCGACTTCAACTCCGGCTTTGACATTAGCCTCGAGAGACATGCTGTTTTTCCAGTCCCTGGAGGTCCGGATACGTATAGCGAGCCTGATGTTTCATTTATTAAATGCTTCTCCATAAATTCTTGTAATTTAACTAATTGCACTTCTCTGCCTGGCAACGTTACTGGTACAGAACTATGTAAAGCCTTACGAGCATTACGGTATTTATTCAAAGCAAATAATTTTTTAGGAACTAGCTTCTCCTCCTTCTCGGGGGAAGACATCAAATGTAATTTATCTAGGAGAGTGGAGGGTGTCAAGGGAGAAGTTGTTAGCATTCCCTTCTCTGTCCTCTTTTGTTTCGGAGGTGTGGAGCCACGATCCTCTGAAACAAATACACAAATTTTGTCTGCCATTATGGGCGAATAGAAAAATTAAAAAGAATTCAACAGGAACAGTTATATACCATCAGATTCACTTGATTTTCGAGTACGACGTGGAGTTCGAACGGCCGTACTTGCGTCAGATACTTTGACATTATTTTCCAACGCATTTTCCACATCCGAGTCCGAGTCTGATTCGCTACTACTCAAGGTAATGACTTTTCTCACCGTCGGAGTATATTTGTAAGAAGAATCTCTAACAGTCGCGTTAGTAAAATCTTGTTTCGGAACATCATTTTTAGTTCCGTAGAACGATAATTTTTTTCGTATGTTAAACGGAATCGTCGTTTGGATACCCGTCATTTTTATACAGCTTTTACAACACTTATGTTTTACTAATAAACAACAGTTTTATTCTTCGTATAATAAAGATATTCCCTCTGAAAACCGAAGTTTCTATCGTGCACTCTTTGACATCATTCCTTATTGTCCGTTAACCTTTAACCCTCTCCCTTCGACGTTCATTTATTTAATACTGTTCCTTGGTCGCACTTGAAATAACACATTTAATAACGATACGTCGTTAAAGTTAATCTATAAAATATATTCAATTTATAATAGACAATCAACACCTTTGTACACTGGGCAACAAGTGCAGCCAGCTCATCATGCATTTTCGCGGGAACACGCTTTGAACGCGGGAAACCGAAATTGCGTGGAAATAGGAACTGTTTGGAACAGGCGAATGTTTCTATTTCCGCGCGAAAATAATGGAATTTGAAAAATTCGAAGCATTAGTTTAGAATAACATGCAGCGAGGAATATTTTACAAGCGTTGATGGCTGCTGTAAGCGCTATAATGAACTATGATTCTCATTTCGTTACGTGTATTTAAAATTATTCAATTTAACAGAATTTACTTAAAGGCGGACACATGTGTGTTCGATTCATGGCCCTCTATAGGTGAAGGTAGAAATTATAGAGTACGACGTTTCCGGGTGTTTCCGGGCTTGGCAAGAAATAACCGTTTCTCTTCCATATTGGGTTTAGAAGTCGAGGGAGACGGCGGAATCAAAGTCCGCAGAAATCGAGATATTCTAGGATAATCTAGAAATCTCGAGAAAGCAGAATGAGAGCGAAGGTAAGCTTCTGTTAACGTTTTATTATTAATCCTAATATTTTTCGCGAGAAATTCATTATTACGTGTTTTTCGGAATATCTACACGTACGTTTCGGTAACGACGTGCGTGGTTACTTGACACGTTATAAATGCAGTCTTCCTGTGATAAATTTAATTTTCATAACGTGTTTAAGATCTTTTAAACGTTCTGCATTCCTCAACGGTCACGAGCCTTCTTTCCTATCATTTATATTATAGAGGATAATAAATATGCAATGTAGAATGCGTGTAAGGAGAGGTTAACCGAGGTTTACATGGTTCTTTTCAGTGGAGAAAGAAGAGGATGCGCAGGCTAAAGCGTAAAAGGAGGAAGATGCGCGCGAGGTCCAAGTAAATTTTATATCCATAAACTCTGTAAGTACATTTTTGCATCGCCAAGTATTCGTAAATCCCGTAACACACTAGCCCTCGTATAATTTTTGTAAACCAAAACACTAATCATACTGAAAGTATTGCCATAATATAAAAATTATTCCTTATAAATAAGATACGTGACTGACGATAAATTATGCACAGAATTTCTGTCCAAAAGTGCATTAAAATAAGTGCCTAAAACAGACAGTACCTATTTATATTAGAGGAATTCTTTCTACCAAATACATTAACCACTTTGAACATTTATGTTTTTACTTATAAGTTTATGAAATGTTTGTTTCAGCTCTAAGAAAAACATGAGTTCTCCACTGAAATGAAATTTGATCAACCCGACTGATGCTGTTTCAACAGTTCAACACCTACTACTATTGTTTCTCTGCGGAGAGTTGCATTCTATTAATGTACACGACTTGGATAATTGAATAAATTTAATATTCGAAATACGTTTATAAAATCCTTTTCATTCCCTTACTTCCTTAACATTACATTTAGAAGAATTCGTTAAGGAAAAATTATTTTATTTAATAAACATGTAAAGGACAATTTGCCATGCGTGCGTGCATGAATATTTAACGAAGACTAAAGAATATATCAGTTACGAATTACGATAATACTCGTACTTCGGCATCGCAGTATAAACGTAACCTTTCCCCTAACGCGCGAACACAAAATGCGAAGTCGTTTGTTACCAAGTTTATTGCAAACTAGAAAATTGTTTCATGAATATTTCAAACCTCCCATAAATAATGTAATAACGTATTCACAATTGAAACAAGCTAAAAGTTTTTCATCTAATAATCCGAAGAAACCCGTAGATATTAAAAATGTTCAGGGAAGCTCACATAACCTACCCGGTTCAATTAATTACACTCATAAACCCTTTGAGGACAAAGATGCAGACATTATTTTCGACGCCAGTGAGAATCAGGGGACAATCAACTTAGATGATTTAAAAAGTCACGAAGAATATTATAATCCTTACGAAGGAATAAATTTGGAACGTAAGTTAGAAATAGAGCAGTTATGTGCTACTAAATTACATACCGTACGTTAGTTATAGATATATACTCAATGCATTGTAGTCCTCAATGTTTAAACACAGAAAAATGAAGATCCTTTATAATAATAATAATATTAATGCAATTTCTTATTAGGTGGGGTAACGGGGGTATTTGAGATAGAGGATCTTGTGTCGCTATTACAAAGGGACAATGCTAAAAACATATTTGTAGCTTCGGTGCCTCCTGAATTATCATACGTCCGTTACATAGTCGTAGTTACCGGCAAGTCGCAGAAGCATATGCAAGCTTTAGCTACCTTTGTTCGTAGAGTGTTTAAACTGAAAAAATGTAAAACAGATTCTACACCCAAGATCGAGGGGCTAGATTCAATGGACTGGATAGCTTTAGATCTAGGTACATCTATTCTGTTTTTCTCTTTTCCTATTTCACGGTGTAATCAAATAATATTCATTTCTTTCATTGTTTAGGAAACATTGCCTTGCACATTTATTCACAGACTGCCAGGTCATTGTACGACCTGGAAACATTATGGTCGGTTGGGCCTGATTACGACGATAAGAACAAAGTTACTGGCATCGATATTATGGATCAATATAATATATTCTTATCCAATTTGGAACCAATGGAAGAGAGCAAGGGGACTATAAAGAGTGGTAGCGCATGAAATTATGTTGAAATAAATGAAATAATAACAATTGATGATATTGTGTAATAAATACATGTTTAATTGAAAATCTGTACTTTCATTTTATGAACACCTAAAAATCCATGAACCATTAAAAAGTTTTTGCTTTCTATACCTTTATCTCGAATAATAATTATTATAAAAGGACGTTTTATAAATAGCCTAGAAGAGAAATTTTTTCGTAAGAAAAAAAATAAACAAATTACAACCTCGATTACGTTTATTATGCAACAGTGTCCGAATCATTTGCACTACGCATGTGTGATGATGCACATTTCTCTCGCACATAAAGGAAGGGTTTTCTCTCGCACCCCCTGCCTCCTTCGTTTAATGATTGTCCTTTGAGAAGTAATTCGTTTAGACAGTGTCCATATCTGAAGACGTCTTATCAGGGACTAATAGCGAAATGAAATCTTATCGAATTATCTAGTCCATTCACACGCTGACTAATCATTCAGATATACAGGGACCTGCGATCGGCTTCGTCTCGATTTAAATTGCGTATCTGCCCTTTTAGACCTCGCGTGTAGATGAAATCGTGATTACAATAGTAATTATTCTATAGCATTCTCTGAGCAAGGCATTCACGTTCCTGAATTTCACATATATGTAATTTGTAAGATAAACAAATAAATCTACGTATATGTTTTGCAACAATGTGTTCCTTAAATGAAACATCCATGTAGCTGCATTCAGGTAATCTATACGACATTTTTTAAAAGTATATAGGTTTTTTTCTATTATTTAATATATAGTTCGTTCTGTAAAATTCACTTTAAAGTGCAACAAATCGATCATTGAAATTGTAAAGCTATTAATATTTATATATGTATATCACTAATAAAATATTGGAAATATTTACATATAGTTTATATTTATTCCAGTCAGTTATATGACTACGTCAAAGTGCTTAAACAAATATCAGTATCAGGAGAGATACATAAAAGCAAGAGATATGAAATGGTGAAAAAGATCGACGCGATCTCAAAAAATGGCCAGCAATCCAGATACAATTTGTCAAAGGAAGTGCACGCGTTTCCTACAAGTTCCTTTAAAGTCGACTGAGCAAATTTATCTTGTCTTTTTGATCCCAACACTGATCTCTTGTTTTATATATATAATACACTTCTCCGCTGACCTAGTGGTTGCTGTACAACACTTTAGAGAGCATAATCCTGTATGGGGATGCTGTACGCTTGCCTTTATCTATGCGCCAGCAATTGTATATTTTATGTTAACCGTTTCGAGGCCAGATTGGTGGATGACAGATGACGATAAACTGAATAAGGGCGTATTCGGTTGGTTTTGCCTTCAGTTTTGCCAGTTGATCGGCTTTGTTTGCTTTTCTCTCTACAGGTATCGTCCTTTCGTTTCCATAGTTAACGATCATATTCGTTATCCGCATTATTCCGATTAATAATTCTTCTTCAGATACGCGGGCCTCCTAGTGTTGGTTGTGGATGCTATTATTCTGTCTGGGAAAGATAGAACAAAGACTTTGAACATAGCAGCTGCGCCCGCAGCTATAGAGTTATACTTCTTTTTACAAGCTTGGTTTCAGGCAGCTCCTCAAGCGATCTTCCAAACGCATCTACTTTTCCGCGAAGCGTCGCTTAATCAGACACATCAATCTGGTATTTTATCTCGCTATATTATTATTCAATATAACTGAAATTACTTTATAAGTATAAAAATGCTGATCTTTTTACAGTGGTTGTAAAGGTGCTCTCCATTCTCATGTCCATTACGGTACTGGCTATTCAGACTACCTCTTTTCAAAGATTTGAAAGTCAACGTGTTAATGGCAGAAAATTACCATGGGCAATGTGGTTGAAGAAATACTGTGTTCAGGTACCGCGCTAAGATAGACCTAATATTTGGGCCCTGCTAAATATATGTTTAAATGTAATCGTTGTATTTAGGAACTCTGCGATCTCGAAGAAAAAGCTCCTTTAAAGTTATCCGATGCAAAAAACGAGGATACTATAAATACAAAGAATGAAACGCAGGAGTCTGAAGTGCATAAAGAATCTGAAGAAACTGAAAATGGAAATAAGAGAGAATATGATCCTCATGTCTCCTTGGATCGTCAAATATCTATAACGCCTCCGTTACCACCGAAAAATGTACATATTATACCGCCTCCAACTCCTTTACGCGGGATTACCACAGTCGCGCCTCTGCCTGTCCCGGATATACCAGCTCCACCACGGCCAGACTCTATCTGCACGAACACAGAGAATCTTGAATCCGAGGATGCTAAGTCGATATCTGCTGAAGAATCGAAGAAAAAAGCAGATATACAGAATTTAAAACTTCCACAACGAAGATACTCAAAGAAAGGATTGGAAGAAGATGATCCTATAGGAAAATTTTTGTGCTTCCTATGGTGGTTCTTTTTCATTCTGGCGCGTATACTGACTATCGGTGTGTTCTATGAATTTTATCCTATTCATTTATCTATCGTGCTTAGTATACATTACGGTGTCATGTTGATATACCTCTTTTACTATGCAAAATATTACGATATCATTACGTTCTTTGTTAATTTATGGCTCGGATTAGTTTACATATGTAGTTTAATCGAATATAGAATCAAATTCAAATACGCGGACAAGTGGGTATTGCCGTATTACGTCTTTGTATTGCTTCAAAATACATTTCTAACATTATCTTGGTACCTGTACGCGGACTGGGACGGATTTTGGTACACTTACGTATTTTACGTAATTTTCGCAAGTATGACACTTTGCATTTTATCGACTACGATTTATTGCGTTTTACTTAAACCAAAGAAACGAAGGATATATACCAGTTGACAAACGATTAAGATTATCTCGTGGTAAAAACTCATCGAAATGTGATTTCGTAAATGCTTTAATCTATTCCTAAATGTCGCATTAACATATTCTATTTATATGAACTTCGTTTGCATTTCCATTTTCTATACGAAGTAGGTAATGTTAGAGAACTATTATTTAGTTAAAGACACCATAAAATAATTGGTATATGGTTATAATTGCAATGCGCAATACGTAATTTTTAATGCAAGATGAAATGTACTAAGGACTGATAATAATCGTTAGATAGTATATTAAAAATGTATTTATCGTACATCACTATAAAATTACAGGTAACTATATTTATGTAATATTTATAGAAACATGATCCGTCTAACAAAAAAACTTACAAATAGTTACTATATTCGGCAGCGTTTTTTCTTATCTGCGAATTTTATACTTGTACAGTGATATTTACAGTACTATGCATTTATATACAGAAATAATTCTAGACGCCTATACGAGTACTTATAAGTATTAAAAAATATATGTATATATCTTTCAATCTGTTTTCATCTTTGAAGATTTTTTATACATTTACATCGAATACTTATCTCGTAGTAATGGTTTAATAGAGGTTCCGTAGAAACCGCTTACTTTCACGATATTCGTGAAAACGAAAACTAAAAGTATATTTATAAAATACATCACATTATTTGTATCTGGCTGCTTAATTTGGCAAAAGCCTCGCTCTGAGACTGTTAATATTAAAGTGGTGCTGTAAGACAACAGTAGCAAAGAAATGTTAATAAATCTGGTTCGATAAAAAATATGTCACCTAGTAGACTTACACAGTTATATTCACAACATTCACTTATTTGGAGAGAAAAGTGTTTCTCATACATGTATATTGGAATCTCTGTGAAGGTTCCCCAATTGTGCTTCGAACAGAATGTCGTTTAATAATTTCTCGGCTATAATTCTTTGGTCTAATCTCATATTTCTAAGTTTCGCCGCTACGTTTCGTCCGATCGCGTCAAACTCATCCTCCATCACGAATGAGTTATTGTGTGATATTTTTAAGAGATCGGTAGATTCAGCTTCCTCCGATTTACGTCTACGAATTAACGGAGACTCTGCCCATTCGCTAGGCTGATCATAAGTCTCTTCGTTCCCTGGTTGGCATTCCTCCTAAATAGATACACGTTTATATTTCGTAGAAACCTAGCCTCTCATTTAATAAAATTAAAATCGACAAAATCCACTCACCGTTTTGTAACATTTCCGGTATCCCCGTTTCGTTCTAACTAGTTCCGGGCATTTCTCAGCTGATAGATCGATATACACCATTGCAGGCTTTCTCTGATTCGATTTACATTTTATTTTATCTACCATACAAGGGTGTACCCTCTGTAGAACACTTAAATTAATAAACATGAAAAATCAAGTTAGAACTTAAATACTCCAAAAAATATTACTTACTTTAATGTGACTTAAAAAGTTTCCTGTAGATTTCAAGTTTCCGTTCAGGTGTTTCTGACATTGTAAACATCTAACTGTAACATTCGTGTCTTCTACTCTAATCACTGTAAAGAACTCTCCATCGAGAATAGCTGGTAGCCGGATCGGAGTAAGGGTCATGCTCTGTTGTGTATTCGACTGTATCGGAGAGATCTGATTAGGTTGATCTTGTTGATGCTGTTGTTGCGACTCTTGCTGTTGTTGTTGTTGCTGGTGTTGCTGATGCAAAGCCGATGCTTCATGATTCTCTTGGTTTTCTACCTCAACAGTTTGGGAGGGAACTTGTCCGCTTACTGTCTGAGATATTTCTCGCTGTTGGTTCGTAGTATCGATCATGCATGTGTCAAATGTCTCAATCTTTGTTTCGTACCTTTGCACAGGGTATGTATCCATGGTCTTGCGATACATACAATATTCAATCTAACAAATAAATGTGTTAGATAAAATGCTGAATAGATTAAATAAATTTTACATAAGCAATGTTTCAAGTACCTGCAATTAAATGTGAAACCATAATTTTTACTAGACAGTAAAAGGAAAATGCTATTATTTATCTTGGTTTCTTACTGAATTTTAGATAAGCTGTTAGATAAGGATGTCATGCACACAATAAATCTAGATCAGATAATAGATGAGACCGTGTGGAACACAAGCTAAAGAAATTCCAATGTCTACTTACGGTCTACTTACCAACTTCGAAAAATAACGCTGTATTATTATGATGCGAGAATCTTTTAACGCACAATGATAAAGTCAAATCTTCTGCTCATTTCCTTGAATATTGCGAGCGTGTGTTTATTTATGCCTAATAAATGTTGTACGACAAGCTTAAAGGTTATTATAAAATACCACAGCCGACTCTACTACTAGCCGTGCTATACAACGTGGCAACACCGCTCATGTGCGGATCGGGAGTCCTATTTTCAATAGTGGAGTTTTGTAGTCAGCATTACAATTATCGTTATTTTGCAATATAAAATTATACTAATATAGAGTATTTTTGATTAATTATGTATAAGGAATATTTAAATATTATAACTATTCTAAGTAGAAGTAATATAGAAGTATACTAATATTTATAAATGGTGTATATATTTTGTGGACTCTCGGACTAGTTTGGTGTTGTGATACATTATATTTGAAATATTTACAGAGATTTCAAGAAAATATAAGTGTGAAACACGTTAAAACCGTCTTTAAACCATATCGAAGGATTTAAACATTGATAAAGGTATGTATAAGTTAATAGAGACAGACGTTAATGTCCCCACACAGCACAACGGTAGGTTGGGTTGGGTATATCGAAGCCGGACTCTCGCGGTGTTGCCATTTTGCCTTCGGCACGGCTAGTACTAGAGTCGGCTGTGGCCAAACGAATTAGGGGACCTCTCCGTGGTCCGCGATACTATTATAATAACCAAAGAAAAGTCGCGGAGCTACCTTTTTTGGCCGTTTTTTCCCATCCACAGGCATTTAAAACTTAGACCCATTATGTAGGTAATACCAATGAAAACCTCCAAGGGTGTTGGTAAGGTAACCCACACAGCACACATCCGTCCTCAAAACGTCCCCGGGACGTACTTCCCGGACGTACCGTACGTCCCGGGGACGTCCCGAATGTCCCACGAACGGCTCATATACGTCCTCTGAAGGTCGAATGTTACAAAAAAATTAGTCCCGGGTACGTCTTTTAAAGCGCCTGGATTCGGACTGAACAATCGTCCTCAAAACGTCCCGGGGACGTCCGTCCCGGACGTACCGTACGTCCCGGGGACGTCCCGAATGTCCCACGAACGGCTCATATACGTCCTCTGAAGGTCGAAAGTTACCAAAAAATTTGTCCCGGGTACGTCTTTTAAAGCGCCTGGATTCGGACTCAACAACCGTCCTCAAAACGTCCCGGGGACGTCCTGAATTTCCCACGTACGGCTTATATAGATCCTCTGAATGACGAATATTACAAAAAAAGTGGTCCCGGGTACGTCTTTAAGCGCATGGATTAGGATTGAACAGGTGTTCGGAAGACATAATTAAGACACTTGAAATCGGGTTTAATTCATACTTTTAAATGTACAACTTAAACAGAAATAACATTGGCATAAATTAGGTAGTTAAAAATAAACATATACATACAACTTACAACAAACATACGAACAAATTAAACATAGACAGGAACATAACGATTTAAAGTTAATAATCAGACACGTTTAATGATTCCCAAAAGGCAAGGCGATTGATTACAATTTCGTAATTAAATTTTCTTTTCTCTCTGCTGAAATTCCTTTACATTGAACTCTGGCTTTTGGTTTTCATAACTTAGTTTTCATTGTTTTCGCATTAAGAAAATTTAACTCCTTAAATTCAGCAGAAAAATCATTTTTATATTTCAAGATTTTTCCCCTCTTGTGAATTGCACAGATACAAAATCATGAATCTATGATTTAGGAGAATTTCTTTTTAATTTGTGCTGAGCAGTGAAGTTTTCCCAATTAAAAAAATTATTAATGTCCATTTCACAAACGTCTACTTTAGAGGAATTTGCTCCCCGCATGGCACATTTAAAATCACTAAAATTAAACACCTTACGTAAACTTAGGACAATCTAATTTAGTAGATAATACATAGGACATTATAAACTAGTAAAACTATTTGAAAAGCAGTTAGGATGAATAAATTAGACTGTTTCTAGATCTCTACAAAGCACGTAGGGGTTTCTAACTTTACCCAGCCAGACTTTCATGAGTTAAATCTTGATCCTGCAATGAATCAATACATTTACTACATGTCTTGATGAATATTGCTATATCGTTAGACTCATCCCACACAGCACAACGTCCGGCAAAGTCTGCAAAGTCCACCGTGCTGTGTGGGATGTTAATTTACTAAATATGACTAAAATATATGTTGTAAATATAATGTAAAGTGATGATGGCAATTTGCAATCATTGTGTGCTGCATTGATTGCTATATGTTTATCTGCCACTGTGTAGTGTATCTACTACTCTATCACTACCGTATATTTTTGTAAAATCCGATATGTGTATTATGTACACTAACATATGTTATATTTATATATTTCATGTATTGTATATATATTTTAAGTGCGTACGCGATACGTGTATTCTGTGTACACTTTGTATATTCTGATTTGTATATTCCAACCAACTACAGGTGTATCCACTACTCATTCTAGGTGCATTCTATAGTCATTTCGCGCATGCACGCACGAGCAATTTGATTATAGAAATAGAATAATTTAATTTATAATTTATAACAAATAGAATAATAATATTGTAGTATTGTAGTTTTTCAATATTTGTAAACACACATAGTGTAACGCAGTAGATGATATAATTTGTAGTGTACTGTAACGAAATAAATGGAAATACATTTTTATCAAATTTCATTTTATTTTAATCGTATCGATAACCGTCTTCAACACCGTCCCAATGCATTTAGCCTAATTTAGACCCTACATATATATATATATATACAAACCCTCAGGATGTACCATATTCGGGTCCATATGACTCCTCACTCCCCGCATAGATTTTAGGAAAGAAATTCGCACACCTCTACACCTGCCGCCTATTTCGAACTCTCGCTCCAAACAAATCTTTCAACATTTCAATCCATTTTAGAGTAGTTCTTGAATTGAAATATCCTTTGAAACTGAAATGCACCTCATAGTATAGACGACGTTCTATAGATGGCGCCTATATAGCAGGTAGCACTCGACGTCTTAAAACGTCCCAAGCCCGTCCCAAATAAGTCCCAAGCCCGTCCCAAACACGTCCCAAGCCCGTCCCAAATACGTCCCAAACATGTCCCAAACACGTCCCAAGCCCGTCCCAAACACGTCCCAAGCCCGTCCCAAGCCCGTCCCAAATACGTCCCAAACACGTCCCAAGGCCCGTCCCAAACACGTCCCAAGGCCCGTCCCAAGCGCATCCCAGGGACGTATTTAGGACTTTGCACAGATGGCGCCACTGTAGTTACACGACGTCCCAAAACCGTCCCAAAATCGTCTATAGACGTCCCACAACCGCCCACGGACGTCCCGGGGACGTTTTGTTACAAACCGGGACCTTCAGACCTACGGACCTAGAACGGACCTAAAACGTACGTCCTCGGGACCTCGTGTGCTGTGTGGGAATAGCTCCCAGGAACAACAACAATAGAAATCATGATAAATAAAGGGAAAAAAAAAGTGGAGCTACCTTCCCACACAGCACAACGTCCCAGGGACGTCGACAGACCGTACCAGGAACGTCCCAGGTACGTCCTGTTACTGATCAGGACGTAAAGACCGTCTTTACGTCAGACGTACCTGGGACGTCTGCAGACGTCTGTAGACGTCCTAGGGACTTTGCCGGACGTTGTGCTGTGTGGGTTTTTTGGCCCATTCCAACCTCCTGCGACTTCTAATATCTTGTATTGGTTTAGTAATCTAAGGGTTTCATGTACAGGGAGATCGACGAAACTGTGATTCCATCTATCTCTCTATGGGTCTCAAAACGCAGCAACCTCCACGCGGTGAGATCTGGTAATCGGTGAGAACCGAGCCGATAGCTTCGATTGTATAAGAATTTCTTTGAGTTGCAATACTTTGGTGAAATGTGAGAATAAAATATGTAACTAGAAATGTTATTCGATTGTTCTTACCCGACCCAAAAGCACGCGTATAATGTTGTTTGTATAAATTTTTATGTTAAAATAATTTGTTTTGCTTTAAATAAAGTCGAAAAGGACGGCATGGTTAAAAGACGTTGTTGTGATCCTTCTTTCTCTGATGTTGCACGGAATACATTTATAAAACGATTTTTATATTGTTACTCTAACAGAATCATTTGTAAATCGCGGGTTTCGAATGACCTAGTTTTACACGTGTTGTATTCTACTTCCTACCACGCGTAGCGTTACCATCTGTTTCGAAACTTCACCGGTAACGTTGCATGCGACACTAAAATGGTAGGGGGGTCCTAGGACCCCCCAAACCGGTGACAGAAAAATACATTGGTTGATAGGTCTATCCTATACCTCGTCTGTGAAAATAGTAAGGGGGTCCCAGGACCCCCCAAACCGGTGACAGAAAAGTACATTGCTTGATAGATCTATCCTATACCTCGTCTGTGTCTAAACTGACATTGACATGTTTGAATGCCCATTTTTTCGAAAAATTACTCATACTGGCAAAGTTCCATATCTTGATGTTCAATACTGAAAATATAATATAAATTAATTTGGGGAAAGTCATAATTTTGGCAGAGAGAATTAAACTGAAAATATAAATCACTGTGCCTAGCTCTCCTTTTGCAGTGGCTGTCGATTATTATGCAGTGAATAAGAAAACTGCTCATTTATTCCTAAAAATTCGATTTAAAGACAAAGAATAGTGCGTGAAAATACGCCAATGCCAAATAGAAGTTTCTATCAATACGTAAAACTGGCAGTTGGCGTGCTTTCACGTCTAGTTTAGTTCGTAAGTTTCACTGCTACGTGGTAATAGTGTTTGTGTTTTCCAATGGTTTTCCACAAAACCGAACAAATTGTTGATACTCTTGTAAGAGTAACAAATGAATAATATTGTTGATGAGTATAGATTGATAATAAATTATACATTTCTGTAAAGGGCCTAAGGCTTAGTTTACAGATGAATAAATAAAGCGTCGTAACTGTTTAATATAATTTCATGATAAATCACAATATCCAATTAAGTCATACACATATTGGAATTTCAAATATTTCATTAATAATATAATTATCAAAGTCGTAATTATATGATTAGAAGGGACTATGAATGGAGTTACGTTCATGCATTAAATATAGGTTACAGGTTACACGTACATTTGTAAATAATGTAAATAGCATTTACTGAAGCGGACCATCATTGTAGGTTGTAGGTTATGTTTTGAAACCTTCAATAATTTATCTGATTCATGTCCTGTTTAAGCATTATGATACATGAGGAGATTAAATATACGACCGAACACATATTCGTATAATAATGTTAGTAAAATAAAAAGATAACACTCACGAACGATTCCAATGAGATATCTACTGATAAATGATAATTAGTTTATTCGTACATGCATTGAATTAAATAGTCACTTGTCATTGTCCAATATTTTTAATTATTAAATTAAATATCGGGCAAAATGTTAACGCTAGGAATGTTTCAATTAACTCACCCTGAGGCATTGTCTGAAACTGAGCTTCGAGAAATCTTAGAGTATGTAAGTAAACGGCATTTTACTTCTCGTAAGCTCCTTGTTAAATATTGTTAATTCTTTTTATTCTTACACTCACATATACTTTTGATCTGTTTATAGAGTTGCATCGACTCCAATACTTATAAGCATTTATCTCGATTAGAATTAATAGACCTTTATAAACGAGTGGCAATGCCATTGCCCCCAAGACGCGAACACTCCGAAAGCTCAGACACGAAGAAATGTAACGGAGAAAGAAATTCCATTAACGAGTCGGATAAAAATTCTGGTTCTTCGTAAGTGAAAACATTTTCTAAGCAATAAGATTATTCATCGTAATATTTGTTTTGAAAAGAATGTAAGCTTTATCGAGACTCAAATTTTACTTCATAATGAATGTGTGGAAAACAATTGTATATCTCTATTCAGTGATAAGAATAACAGAGAGAATAAATCCTTTGTAATCGAGCAGCTTCTGTGAGAAACAATGTTTACTTGCTCCAAAAATAAAGGGGGTTTGTTAAGTAGCCTTTTTTTAAATGTTTCGCCCTATACATAAATTAAAAAATACCATATAAGCGAATTATATAAAAAATTTATTAAAGGAACGTATTTGTATACATTTAAAAAGTATAAATATGTTTGCAGGAATGGCATCAGAGATACCAAACATTCCGAGTATAAAACAAGGACATCTGAGTCCTCCTTGAGTTTACCAAAGTCACCTGTAAACGAACTTAGACATACACCTAAAAAAATACGGTTGTGCAATTCAAATAATGCGAAACAGTGCAATGGTACTGACAAGCGTGTTAGCAATGACAAGCACAATGTACGTATGCTTAGAATTTACATGTACTATATCTAAATTTAAATTATCAACAAATTCAAAATGATATCTTGCATTATAGTGTTTTAAACAGGAATATTATGACTATCCTGTAGCTTTGTTTTGCATGTCAATTTAATTATAATTAATACAATTTTTGTATGTTTCAGGATGCTCCATTAAAGAAGAGACAGAAGATTACGTGGCCATAACAGTATTACTATATTAAATATTTGTAGTGTATGAAGATTATTATCGTAAAATTATCTGTTCACTTCGTTAGTTGTTATCAAGTAGGATATAACTTTTTACTCTATAAAGCCGGGAATCCATCGGGAAGCTAAGCTAAGCTATGCTATGCGATGCTATGTTTTAACGTAGCTTTTGGTGGAAACGGTTCCATAAGAATGTATTGAAGTTAATTTTTTACAACGTAGCATGGCATAGCATAGCATCGCATAGCATAGCTTAGCTTCATGGTGGATTCCTGGCTTAATATTATACTAAGCTAAATGATGTAAATGTTATAAATAGTGAAATTGTGATTTTTAATCATTTCCGGTGAATGAAATTCGTTTTATCAGCTAACAAATGATATAACAGAATCTGATATGTTAACGTCAATTGCTACGCATGAATTCTTATACGAAACTTTTTGAAAAACTATTTCATAAATTAGTTTAATTTCATTACACGTACATTTACGTGTCACCGGTTTTAATGTAGATCGAAAGGAACTAATTTTTCTGTATACTTAGTTTATCACTCTTCCATGGACTGAATAAAAATAAAGCTACTAATATACAAAGAAAATTGAGATCGTAACTCCAAAACCTGGACCTAATAAATGGTCACAACTCCGGCAAAAATTGTCGTCGCGATATCTTCAAAATATCGTTTGAAAGTGTGGAATCTCTCCCTTCAGCTGCTTCTCTCAGATTTTAGCTGTATTGTTCTTGGGCGAAATTATGGTGATTTAAAGAGCGCTGACAATTTTAAAATATTTTGTCCAACTTCGTGATGTGTACATGGGGCAAAAACGATTACGTCCCTGTGTGAAATCAGTGTTCAGTGGTTGTTGTGCGATTCCTTTTGGCCGAGCTGTTTAAGTTTGAAAGAAAAATGGTCCTTTTGACTCTAATTGTTTTAGAAAGCGAAGGAATCATCGTAGAATGTTCTACAAAAATGTAATAGAAAGATCAGTCTTTCCTCTTTAAAGGCCCTTCCTACTCCTGCATCGCAATCGAATAAAGTGCGAAATCCACGAACGCTTGCCCAGGCAAACTGATTGTAAGTACTAATAAAAGACATTTCTGAGCGTCGGGGAATATAGCGATTCTGGAAACTTCGTTTATATACAGGGAAATCTAATCTGGCAAAAGAAAGCGTTAAGGGGTCATTTCTGTAATCACGCCGCGAAATTCTCCAACATTCAGATTTTTTTCTCAGTGAATACAATGAATAACAATGTCTAACTTTTTTTTTACTTATTAAGCTGCTTATAATATATAGAGAACAATTTTTTAAATACACTTTTAATTGTGTTTCTTCAATGTGATTTGGACCGCGATCCCTACGTTATCCCCAAGAAGTCCCCAAGTCGGCTGATTGGACCAGGAAATTCGCCGAAGTAATAGGAATACATGATGCTAAAGGAGGTGGCACGGCCGAACTGTGCGAGAGAGAACGCTAGCGCGTGCGACAAGGAGGGAGATAGGTGAAGCGTGCGAGAGAGAGCGCTAGCGTGTGTGACAAGGAGGGAGATAGAAAAATTACACAGCCACTGTAAATTCACAAATTTCTCATTTCCCGCGAATATTTTATGAACTTTCAGAATCGGGTCTCGAAGAATAGACCCTTGGTTACTTTCCTATGTGGTTTTCGCGTAGATTTTTATTACAATTAATTAGTTATTAACAATTCTTTGAAACGGT
The DNA here is from genome assembly GCA_963971345.1 of Andrena flavipes. NCBI lineage: Eukaryota > Metazoa > Arthropoda > Insecta > Hymenoptera > Andrenidae > Andrena > Andrena flavipes. Next base: position 40,137,153 of record OZ020481.1, read on the forward strand.
GACGAGAATCACGGTCCTATGTGAACACTCAAGCTTCGTCGATTGTAGGTGCATTTTCTAGATGTAATTTATCAACTTTTGCAATTTCATCTTGAAGTATGAACCCTTCACTACTTTCCTAGGTGAGAGTTGTAATGATTCTGATTAGAATTAAGCAGCTACGATGTGTTTTTGGACAGATTTACAAGTTCCACTCCGCGTTTAGTAAATGCACACTTTCTTCAAGGATTCTCGATCTTTTCAAAATGATTTGTATATTTGTACGTGTAGATTTGAGAATATAGTCTTGTGACAACGTTCAGCAATCACTCGTATGCGTTTTATTTACGAATCTCTACATAGTTACTAATAAAAAAAGCCTTTTATATAGGTTAGATTACCGATGATCGCGATCCCTATGTTACCCACAATTTGGGTTGAGACCAGTAAATTCTCCGAGTTAATAGGAGACCTAGTACTAGAAGAGGTGGCACGGCTGAGCTGTGCGAGAGAGAACGCTAGTGTGTGCGGCAAGGAGGGAGATAGGTGGCGTGAGCGAGAGAGAGAACGCTAGTGTTCGCGACAAAGAGGGAGATAGAAATATCACACAGCCACTGTAAATTCACGAATTTCTCATTTCCCGCGAATATTTTATGAACTTTCAGAATCGCGTCTCGAAGAATAGACCCTTGGTTAGTTTCCTATGTAGTCTTCGCGCAGATTTTGGCTATAATTAATTAGTTATTAACGATTCTTTGAAACGGTGACGAGAATCACGGTCCTATGTGAACAATCAAGCTTCGTCGATTGTAGGTGCATTTTCTAGATGTAATTTATCAACTTTTGCAATTTCATCTTGAAGTATGAACCCTTCACTACTTTCCTACGTGAGAGTTGTAATGATTCTGATTAGAATTAAGCAGCTACGAAGTGTTTTTGGACAGATTTACAAGTTCCACTTCGCGTTTAGTAAATGCACACTTTCTTCAAGGATTCTCGATCTTTTCAAAATGATTTGTATATTTGTACATGTAGATTCGAGAATATAGTCTTGCGACAACGTTCAGCAATCATTTGTGTACGTTTTATTTACGAATCAATACATAGTTACTAATAAAAAAGCCTTTTATTCGGGTTAGATTACTAACCGCGATTCTTACGTTATCCACGAGAAGTTCCTGAGTTGGCTTTTGGGCTAGGAAATTCTGCAAAGTATCAGGATCACATATAACCAGAGTTGGTGGCACAAAATCTATCTCTATCCTTCTCGCACGCATTAGCGCTCTCTCTCTCTCGCACAGCTCGGCCGCGCCACCTCTTCTAGTACTAGGTCTCCTATTAACTCGGAGAATTTACTGGTCTCAACCCAAATTGTGGGTAACATAGGGATCGCGATCATCGGTAATCTAACCTATATAAAAGGCTTTTTTTATTAGTAACTATGTAGAGATTCGTAAATAAAACGCATACGAGTGATTGCTGAACGTTGTCACAAGACTATATTCAACACCAGTTCGGAGCGCAGCGCCAAGTATTTTGAATAAAATATTTGCTAAAAATAAATCTGCTTAATATTATTTAATACATTTTTTTCTTTGTATACATAGCCATTGTTATAAGTGGCGCAATTTTTTTATATCATTAATTTTATAAAGCTATTAATTAATTTACGACAATGTTTTTAAATGGGATTCTTTTTGATGCATTAATTAAAATGTCCGCGATATGAGTAACGGAATGTATGAACACAGCATTTCAGCTGTGTATGTGAAGTTGTGACATCTTAAGCGCAGTTGGAAAGCTCCGTTACGTACTTGCAGCTCATTTTGATTTCACATATTTTTTTATATTTATTTGATTTCATGTACTTGGCGTAATTTTTTTACTTTTTTTACAAATTCACACTAAAATACGTTTCATTCACGAACGAAAGAAAAGCCGAAGGCAGGAGTCGAAATTTGAAAGTGAAATTCGAACATTCCAAACTGGAACGTTCCGACTGTTCAGTATTCTTCGCGCCCCGTACTCGCATGACGGAAATGTTACACTTGCAACTGGAGCTAAAAGAATTACGCAACGGTGAAAGCACAATAGTGCTAAGCTGGAAGAATTATTGACCGATCTGATCATTTTACATTTTACAGATGCTTATTCCCTTTTCACGCGCTCTTCGTGAACGGGAAATATAATGTTCGTCATATTACATTCGTTGACTTCGTATAAGCACTGAATCTACATGATTTATGTTATTTATTCAACTGCTGTGTGGGATGTTGTACGGAGGCTTCCATAGTCTTATATGTATTCCTACTATATGACGACAAATGGATGCATTCGAAATTTATGTAGAAAATATTTATGCACTATCAGGGCTGCATTTATACTTTTGGACGCGCTAGGCAGAATAGATAGGTTTAGGAAACAAAATACATAGTAGTTATTACCTCGGTAGGTTTTTGCCTCGTTGGTGGTACGCTCACGTACATGAATTTTATGTAATACAGCAGTTCCCGTTAGTTTTATATTCTAAGGATAACCGATGTATTTTAAATAAAGACGGGTCACAAATTCTTCAGCTGCCTCTAGTTTTTATATTATGAATTTAATATTTTAAAAAAATATTTTATTTTGCAATAAAATTGCAACTATAATTAGGCTGTTTTTGATGTTGTTTGTGAGGAGTAAAGTTTTAAAATGCGCACTGTTCACAATAGTGCTTACGAAATTGTAGCTTTAGAGTCTCAGAGGCTTCGTCATCTCCTACTGTATCGACTTTTTTTTCTATCAGTTACTGCTTTATTATTAATAAAAATGAAGATACAAAAATATATATAACTTTTGGCAATTTTATAGTTACTTAAATTGTATATTATATTTTGCAAAAAGGTGTACTTTTTATATTAATGACGTACAATGCAACAGGAAGTTCCTCGTTAGTCCTGCGATATACATATGTATACAACCACTCAGCAGTGTGCAGGAGCTGCATTAGAATAATAAATATAGAGTTTTGGTATCATAAGAGCATTTAATTTACTTCTGCTTCATATGTACTTTTCCCCCTTTATGGCTTGATCACATTGGGATTTATAAAGAGGTTACATAAAGTAATAGTACAAATGTCGTAATTATGTGAAACAGTACCAAGATAAAATCGATAAAAAGTCCCTACACTTCGGAATAAATAGCGCTAGTTTTAAACAAACTTCAAATAGTTCATAACACTGTTACATCTTCTATTACCTATCAACATAGTATGGATCAAAAAAATTTCAAAAATGAAAGTATTATACCCTAAGTATAAAATTTAAGTATACACACTTTCTCATTAAGAGGTGTATTCAAACTTTTGAGCGACGATGTACACCTGTAACTCCACAATACTATTTGAAACTATTTACATCGAGAAACTTGGAATTTAAATTTAAAATTAGATTTTTTATATGAATTGATAAAAAGAACATATAACGTATATATAGTAAGTAGTAAAGTATGTATGTATGATTTTCCGGTGGCTTTTGGCATTTAGCTCCAGAGATAAAAGGCACCTTTCAATTTGTAGAGTTAAGAACAAGAGCAAAACTTATGCCGTGGCGGCGGAAACGTGTCACGTACCGGTCGAAGCTGTTTGCGATGCATCGGGGGCTGCCGAGCATCGGCACACGTACACCGAACGACCACCCTGTGCTCCTTATAAATACGTTTGTCACTGGGAAGCAAACAGTCAGTTCCCTCCTTGACTTTCGTTCAACAATAGGATTACCTTAGGCACAATCATGATGGTCGTCAAGGTGAGAAGAAAGCATCTGATAACGCGTTAAATTCTGATACTTTTCATTAACGGGACTAAGACTAGGTTTCTGGTTCGCTATGGAAAATGCACAAACTACTAGGGCGTAATTTTAATTCGAAAATATTTAATTTACAAATTCCTGCGGACTTATTACCTACTAGATATATTTGAACGTATTTTGGACACTTTCTATATTTCCATATCGAAATTCAAAAACATACATTATATGTTTGCCTACTGAGCATACTCGGGATGTTTTTCATCGATCATCAAGGTACTTTATGCAATATTAAATACAATATTATGCACTATTAAGTACAGTATTTTGCAATATTAAAAGCCAGAATATTATACAAAAATTGTAACTTCGAAATTGTCCGTTTTCGAGGGGATATAGTTTATGCCAGCCATGTGAAGGCTTTTTTTTAATAATGTGACTTTGAGCTGTCTTTTATGCAGAATAATCCATATTATACGAATTAGAAAATAGTACAGCGCAGTATATAATTAGCAGAACAACATCACATAGTTTATTTTACTGCTGCTGTATGATATGCTCGCCAAGGAAACTCGCCATAAAATAAGTAGTTCTATTGCCTCTATGATCAGACATAGCGGTTCCGGCTACGCAGTGTCACTTTGGGAACTAAAATTAGTTTCCAGTTTTTTCATGAACTGTTGCATGAATTAACCAGCCCCACTTCCATCTATTTAGATTTTTTACAACGCAATGAAGACTATTTTTTAAATAGAACCATATTTAATTTTTTCAATATAAACCAATTACACTGGCCAGTTTGTCTGCTTACACAATTGTACTGAGATAATTTCTCCAGGAAATCATGTAAACTTTATCGTATCTTTTTGGTTCCTTTAGATTATTAATACGTTGCTACTAATTATTTTCATCATTTCTATTATTTATTTTGCTCCTTGATTTCTAAGTGCTCACCTCATATTTTACGTATTCTTGTGCTTTAATTCTTTTCCATTATTATAAATCGATGAATATTCTAGTCCGCCCAATAACCAATACCAATAACAAGATCACTGAATTTAGATCACAGAAGATACATATCTACAAACAAGCTACGTCCAAAATGGATCCAACGTTCGAAATCACGTTATAATATTTATAATTATTAAATAACGATCTCTATTCTGTAACGTTGCAGAGAGTAACGATCCTGCTGGCGATCGTAGCGTTCGCAATCTTGAATGCAGCTGCGATTCCTGTACCAACTTTGCCAGTGGCTAAGCTCGGGCCCGTCGTGCCGGTTCACCCAGAGTTCAATTACGATCCCCATCCGCAATACACATACGCCTACGACGTGCAGGACAGCCTGACCGGGGACACGAAAAGCCAACAGGAGAGCAGGGACGGCGACGTAGTCAGCGGTAGTTACAGCTTCATCGAAGCCGACGGTACGAGGAGGACCGTCAAGTACACCGCGGATCCTGTGAACGGATTTAACGCTGTCGTCCACAGAGAACCAGTGGTTGTCGTGAAACCAGCCTACAAGATCGCCCCCGTAGCTTTCCACCCTTAAGAACGAGAACCTGGAGCTGCTTTCTGAGATCATCGCTCACATTTGAATCCCTGAGAAACCAAACTAAGAAAGTCCATAAAATACGAAGCTGAGAAGATTGAGAAGATTAGGCACTTGTTACGTACTTATTAGCCCCGGGTCTCTTTGGACCGTGGTGGCTGCCCACTACTTGTTTTATATGACTTTACTTTTAATAGTGCAGCTCATTTCTTCGGCTTCTGAGCTTTTTGCTATTACTTAAGTTATTTGTTAAAAAAACACGCATGCACCGCTAACCAATGGTGAAGCACTTAAGTACTAAAATTTAAGAATTTTACAGAATATTCGAGCAGTTTGGGTTCTGAGGGGGTTCATTTATATCGCTACTTAATTTATATTTGCGACGTTCTGTTGCTGGCTTGATAGCGATTTAAGAATACGACTGTTTGGATGATGCATCTGTTTCGATGGTTCTTTTAACAGAAATCTCTTTTCCTACTGATTACCATTCATTGTATCATATATGGTTCGTATGGACTATTGGAAAAACAATGGAGAGTATTGCACTCAGCATCGCGAAAAGAAGAAGAATAGAAGATTTTCATAATTATTACTTACATAGTTTGTAATTAATGTTACATAGTATCTAAATCTGAGTGAAATTGATGATATTCATTGATTAATCAGGAGGGGGCGCATTTGCTTTTTTTTTTATACTGTATCATTTTTTGCGCAACTAGTCATATCATAATGTACATATCACAATTTATATATTAAAGTCTCTTATAAAACATACATATAAGTTTACCCTTTCCCTCAATTTTCCTTTTCGTATATGTATATTATTATTAATTTAAAGTAGAAAGTATTTAATACAAAAACACGGTTTCACGTCTAGCATTAATTTTTAATGCCGCTGCTAACAATGAGATGTGTCGAGAGCGAAGTTTTTTATTCGATGTAGCATCGCCTCAAAACTTGCTTATAGTGGCTAGTCTTTTTGTAATTAAATGATCCCAAATTATTTGTCACATTGAAAAGTGTTTTGGACGAAAGTCCGAACGTAATATGTAGTCTCAATCTTCCATGTAGAATCATACTGGCAATGAAAAACATGATATATCAACAATTTTGAAGAAATATTCTCACACCTTCTCCCTCCCTTATATTCTCAATAGCTTCAGAATTAATACAAAGTGTACAGAATTTTTTTTTTTAAAATGCGATGACTACTACTTTCAATCTACAAATATCGGTGCAATGGAAACTCATCTGTGCTGTCACCAAATTTTTTTAAAGGAGATTCAATATGTTTATAGAAAAGCTGTACATTGCTCCGTTTCGAGTTTTGATATTATCTTTAAAATTGGTATAAGAATATATATACAGATATATATATGTACACATATAATCCCTAAAACGATAAACTACCAATTCTAATATTTGTTCTGCCATTTGTATCTCTTTACGCCCCCGCTCTCTACCGAAGTATAGGAGGCTTATAACGTGACCGGCTCTTAACCCACTCGCGATCATAACGCCGCGCATTACAAAAAGTAGCACGTTTCATTTTTTCTACATGCAGTTGTCCATAAGAAAAAAATGAAACGTGCTACTCTTCGTAACGCGCGTGGATAACAGGTTTAATGCCATCTACCGACGATCCGGCAGAGAGGTTTATAATATTTAGCTATTTTATAAGAATTTCAAGAGACCCACAGTAAGATAAGCTCTTCTCAGAGCTGCATTCCATATTTTTACCAACGTGGAACACTTTGGGTTTAACTTTTCAAAGACGATTCTGGTTGAATACCCTTCTTAATATATATCTTATGACCGCGAGTGAGTCAAGCACCGGCCGCGCCATAATAACTTTTTTATAATAGAAAAATCAAAATTTTACTTTATCCACATTTTCTACTGGAATATATACTTTTCATATACAAATGTACAGAAAAAAGGATTAACATTTGAGTAAGAAATTAACAAAAAATGCTATTCTTTCAATGTATAATTTAAACAAATTGATTTTTTTAATCAGTTTGCACGGTTGCATCCCTTAGTAGAAAATACACCATTTTACCATTTCCACCTTTCTCCTACCTTTAATAGTTTCCAAGATATTTGACCAAACATGTTTCTCACCCGAGTTTCAGGGCTGTTTTCACCTCTTCAACATGAATGTCAGCTGATAAAAAAAATACTTGTGAAATATTTTTGTAGAAACTACTTTCTACCAAAGTCGCATAAAAATCAGCGTTTGTCACTTCGATGTGTTCTGTTGTCAGTATAACAGAACTGAAGAATTCAGTTAGAATGTATTATATCCTCAATCTGTAAACATATATAATGCATAAGTAACACTCTTCCAAAAACTGAAAAGATGCTCCCTTGTAAATACATGAATGGAAATGTGGTAATTATTTAGAAAAGGGTACTCACCCCGATTTTGATGACCTTGAAATATCTTGCCAAGTTTAACATTCTGAACAATTTTTCCCCATAGATATAGGTAACCACAAAAACTCATTGCCAAACTTTTGAGAGATTTAAGATAAAAAGATATGTTTCAGAAACACACTTTTGCAACACGAGTTGCTGGTTCAAATCCCCATGAGCAGCCATTTCCCGGCAATTTTTTTCGCCAGAATGAAGTGTACCTACTTGTAACATAACAATAATTTTAATCAAAATCTTTGCGGTACTTCTTTCTTTCCAATTGATTTTATGATTTTTATTAGAAGTACTTACAAAACGTGACAATATTTTACGGGATTATCAGTTGATGTTAATTTTACGCATCGTCGATGAAGCTTTTAAAAAAGGAAAAAAGTGCGTGTTGGTACATTTCGATTCGACGAGTAGCGTTACTCTTGAAATTCATGATGTGTCGATGGCGTGAAAATATAGAGGTTGGGAAAGGAAAGAAAGGACACAATGGCCGTATACATAGAATCCACTCCCTTTCGTAATTTCGTTGACTAACCTCGGATGACTCTCTTTGACGTATCGGCATACAAATTGTGTGCGCACTTAGAATTTCAGGGGCCATCCTGTCGCGCTTGAACTAAACCCAATTGCCTCAAATATGATGTGGTCGTTTATCATCGATAAATGATATATAGCTTTGTTATTCTGTTTTAATTACTCGGTGTAAAAATCGCATTATATTGTTTAGCAATTATAAAAAATGAAACTGGGTACCTAGTGACTATATCGATCCTAGTCGCAGTCAATTTCAATGCCAGCTCCAAAAATTAATGACAAAGATAATCCTAGGTACTACAATTACCAACCATTTTAATTTAGAATTCTTCAAACCTACTAATAAACTCCCCGCATTTGAAAATCTCATCTATATACCTACAAAAAACGTGCATGCATAGTACGCGTAGGCTAACAGGCTATCGCCGCTCAATTAAAACATCGTAGCGTGATGTAAATGTTAATCGATAATGATCGCGCAACAAGAAGGTAAACTTTTGGCGAACGTGGACTACAGATCAAGGGGGAGGATTGGCCCAGAGTTGACCGCGCGTGGTGGTGCCTCGCGGTTTCGTCGTACGGCCTCGAGCGGCTCCGTATCTTCGATATATTGGCATACAAGTCGCGTGTAGAAGCGCGACGATATGAAGAAACATAAGCGTGCATACTCATCCACTGTGTCGCATGTACACCGTAACATTTATGAGGGGGTCATCGGATGGCAAAGGAAAGAGGAATAGTCAGACAGAACGAAAGAAGGAGAGATCAAAGTGGGGGGCGTGTGTGTGTGTAACACGGGTGGCACGAGGCAAGTTTGGGTGCAAGGAATAGCTCGGTTATTGTTGGCGGATGACACGAAAACGCCGACGGGCATCACCTGTATAAAAGTGCGACCGATCTTACCCCGAGGCATCAGTCTTCTGGTGATCCTCTCGCAAATCAACATGGTTGGAAAGGTAAGGAAAGCTTCGTTCAAGGCACACCAACCTCCGTGCCTATCAGCACCTTCGTTCTATTACCGAGCATCCCTTCTTGGGACCGGAGATCGATGCGGATCTCGTTAAGTAGAGGAACCCTTAGTCCGAGCGATGCCGACTGCATCGGTAAATTTAAGACGATGCAGCCGCATAGTGAATTGGTATCCAAAGGAATACATTCTGTATTCCCATCTGCGACAGATGAATAGGTCCCTGCAAGTGCCTGCATTTCTTTACTTCGTTATTTAGGCTAATACTGACCTGGTCGTTTGAAATTGCAGCTCGTCGTACTCGTAAGCTTGGCGGTGCTCTCGCAGGGGGCGGTGGTGCCTGCGGTGGTACCAGCGGTGTCCGTGCCAACGGCTAGGCTCGAGGAGCTGGACGCGGCGCCTCAGTACAGTTTCGCTTACGACGTCCAGGACCCGGTGACCGGCGACTCGAAGGCCCAGTACGAGACGAGGAACGGCGACATCGTGCAGGGTAGTTACAGCTTGATCGAGGCAGACGGTACTAGACGCATCGTCCAGTACACGGCCGACCCTATAAACGGATTCAACGCGGTGGTGAGCCGCGAGCCAGTCACCTCGGTGGCTGCGATCGCAGCCCCACTGTTGCCTTACGCACCTGCCATCGCGCCCTCCGTGGCGGCTGCGCCTATCCTGCCCGCAGCAGCTGCGCCGGTGCCAGCCATTCCCGCCAGCGGCCCGGACTCCGACGTGGAAGTCGTCGAAGCCAGGTCGGGCCCCCTCGTCGCGACCGCGCCGAACGCTCGGGAGGAGCAACTTCGCCAGCAGCAAGAACGACAGCTGCAGCAGCTGAAGGAGATCGAGAGGCAACAGCAAGAACAACAGCAACAGCAGCTGCAGCAGCTGCAACGGCTTCAACAGCAATCCAGGCAGCAGTTCCAGCAACAGAGTCAGCAGCGGCAACAGGAAAGGACGCAGCTGAGTCACGAGGAGAGCGAGGGACAGGCAGAGCAGCAACAGCGACAGCTGCAACGGCAGCAGGTGCAGCGGCAACAACCGCAAGTGCAGCGGCAACAGCCGCAGCTGCAGCAACAGATCGCACCGGTCAGAGCTGCCGCTACTCCTGTGCAAATCGGGGTGAAAGCTCAACGATTAGTCGGGCTGCCTGTGGCTAAAGCTGTTACTACTTATCCCAACGCCTATGCGTATACGGCCGCCTATTCCTCACCTCTGGCTTACGCGACACCTCTCAATGGACTCACCTATGCACCCGCCACCGCGCTCCTGTGAAGTAGTTTTTAATGAATATTGTTAACACATTCCCGCCTAATCGATAACGGTATTGTTAATAAGATTGGAATAAACGTGTGCTTGCGTTGAATTATGTAAAATTCCTGTTATACTCAAGCGCCTGAAATGTTTATACATATAGTGGCTTGCAGGGGTGCAGCGATTCACCTCAGACCCTTTCGAGTGGTGTCAAAAGCCTTGGAGGTATAAGTCAAGTATTTTCATCATTCGTTGCAGAATCTTAATATATTAAAAAATATGCTCAATACTCGATACTTTCCTGGTTTCTTCAATTGAAGAAGGACACTTAAGGTCCCTATTAACTTTGCTGCCTGTTGTTTTTATATCACTATGGCTTTGGAATCTACTGTTCTTAGACGTGTCCTTGGAGGTAAAGAAATAATGAAGTCATAAATTAGGGTTGGCCTCTACAACATTAGCGGTCATCCCCATTCTAAACTATGTTCAGTCGATTAGTTTGACGCGTTGGATCTATATGAGGATCTATATAAGTTCTTAGACTTCTGCCGGGCTTAGCCATTTAAAACCTGATTATATTTGCCACCCCACCTCATTTACAACTTCAGTGTTTACTTATTGTCGACAATACATGACTACTTGGACTGTAGATAAACTCTTGCACTAATGCTACGAAAATGTCACAATTAAAAGTAGTTGATCCGTATACTTTATTAACACAGAAAAAGACAATAAATATACAGAGTATAAGACATCATTGAAGATTCTTTGCGGCTAATTAAGAGTTCAATGATTTTGATTAAGTCGGCATTTTTCAACAGCCCCACAATAGCTCTTTGTCGCAGTCTGTAGCTTCATGATCCCAAAAGCTCGTGGCGTCACTTTCCCATAATTTAATCATTAACACAACACGTATACGACATGTCTGTGAAGGAAAGGACATACGAAAAATTGTAACGATTAATTTGCAATGCTCCAACAAAACGAACCACGTTACATCTCGTCTGCCATAAAGACGTAAAAACAAAGGTACCTACCTACCTACCAGGCAGTGATTAATCGTGCAGAAAGAAAAATAAAGATTTATTATTCAAGAAGGTACATGAGAGTGGATTGTGCCGTTTCTTTCTGGATTACGTAGGACTGTCTCTACGATGGGGCCAGTGTCCTCGTGATCTCTATAAGGCCCCCCAGTCCCCCGACGCCAATCGATTACGTCGCGCGACCTACGTGACCGTGCGTAGGCGTAATAAGTAAAAGCGCCGCGAATAACGTCGATCAATGTCGCAGACGGGGCAGGATCGATCACCCGTCACGTTCATCCGCGAGCATCGGGTTCATCGTCGTTCATCGTGGATCCCCGGGTTACGCAAGCTGCCGTTACAGCGCCCGGCACCGTTCCTCCGCCGCGAGTTTGCGCAAGGAACGCCGCGCGTATGTTTAACACACGGAGCGCGGCTCGACCTTCGACTATACGCGCCGCGCAACTATATAAACCTGCCCGCGGGTCGCATTGTCCACCATGCGTTGCATTCTTACGGAACAGGTTCACGTTTGGACGATATATTTATGGACGGTGTCGCTGGCCTGCAATCATCCACCTCTCCATACAAATGGGGTCCGGAGGAACGAAGGAGCTACCTATCTATCCGTTCAGATGAATAATTATGGGATCGTGACGTGGTGTTCCACGCGTTCACATCTTTGGTCGCTTCTTTGAAGATCTACATCCCATTCGGTATCGGTTTTTGGCGCGATGTTTATAGAATACTTTCTTCTTCATTTCACCTCCCCAATCACCTCTTTCAATCCCTTGTCCTACTAATTGCGACGCTTGCCGAGCGGATGAAATTGATGCGCCGGAATGAACTGTTGTGGAAATTTTTTTACATTAAATTTTTTCAATTATTAAAATTCTTTTGAAGATTTATGTAATTCATGTTACTCGGTTTTGTGTGTGCGATGAAACGTCGTTTTTAGGTACCTACTCATGTTGAAAATTAGGTTAAAAAAATATTACGTTGGACGCTATTTGACTCCCCCCTCCCTGTAAGAGATCGAAGGTATTCGCGCCCCTCCCCCCCCCCAAAAAAGGCCTTATGTAATTCAAGGACGACACCAATAGGTTTTAGACTCTCGCATGCACTAGTTACCTCCCCCTCCCAAAAAAAGTACGAGACACAGATTTTCGGGACTACTAGAAAAGTGATTGGAATAGGTTACACCCCTACCCCGAAATACATCCAAAATTGCACGGTTTGAATTTTATGGTCTGGGAATTCAGGGGAGCCTCGGCTCGTGTAGGATGATAAATATTTAGAGTGGAATTAACATTGTAGTGATATTCCGTAGATCTTGTTTTCTAATAAGGCTTTACTTCTGTGTCTTTATTCTGCTTCACTGCATACCTACACAAAACGTGAATCATTTTCTATGCACACGAGGCACTAACAAGTAGTACAAGTGGTTTCGTAAGTAGTATCGCCATGGATATGTCAGACGCGTCGCCGGGCCTGTAGCGTGTGTATGTACATATGTATAATCACTTTCACGCCAGTGAACTGTATGTGTGCTTGTGTTTCATACAGCGCGCGAGCTTTTAATAAAAAAGTACTTTCAATGATTTTGATAATCAAGATCTAGATTATACCCTGGGAATTTAAATTTTGAATTATAAATCATGAGGTGAAAGCAAGACTCGAGACGGCCATCATTCTTTGGATCAGAATGACCAAAAATTACGTAATTTATGATTTTCAACGTTTATACCATTTATTTATTCAAGTGGATTATGTAAAGTTGCAGATCTGTTTCTGTTATTCTTCTGTAAATAGAATATTGCTTTTTTGCAAATGGTAGACTTAACACGGACCTAATTATTATTTTACACGTACACACGGAAAGTAATAACCTTAAAATTAAGGAGATGTATGTTGTACAAAAAATTCAAAAATTCTTATTAAGATTACGGGCTACAATAAGCATACTCAGGAAGTGTATCGTTTTTTTATTAAATATTATCCGAATAAAAAATGTAATAGAAAAAATTGAAATGGAAAACCATTAAGAATGTTTTGCTATAGAACAATATTGCAAAAAAAGTTAGAAGTCAACAAATGAAAGAACATTGAGATCTTTCCACAGTATTGCGCAATATTGTTATATATATTATATAAAATGTTTTCACTTCGAAATTGCCCGAGTTTTCTATAGCAATCAGGTCGCAACTGTCTTGTCGCATAAAATTACGATAATTTCGGCCAACCCGCTCTTAAGAAAAATATAACAAGGACGCACGCTGCCCGAGAAAGGAAGGAACATTTTTTTATACGCAGGAACGTAATGTTAATCGCGGGGCCCGCTATTATACGAAATAAAATTTTAATTCTTTCATAGAAACTGGTTTCCCATCCGTCTACCCCATCCAGTACACCGGCGAAACAAAAAGCTTCCCTTGAATCAAATTCCACATACTCGAAAATACAAATCTTAAATTTCTACACTTCATAATTTTAATTTTTCAAAATATATCAATCATTCCTTAATACTTAGCGCATTTAATCAACCACTAGACCAGTGATTCCCAACCTGTAGGTCGCGACCCCCCCAGTGCGTCGCGAAATGTTTTCTGGGGCGCCACCGCAATTATTTTCAGTTGACGATTATTGGCACTCATTTATTTTAATTTAGTGGCATTGCCATAATATTTTATTATGCAACACTGATTTTTCATAAATTAAAGGAAGGAAATATTTACCTTGGATACCTTATTGGAGGGGGGGGGGGGCGTCGCAGGTTATTTAAATATTATAAAAGGGGATCGCGATTCAAAAAAAGTTGGGAAAAATACTGCACTAGATACTTAAATAATATTAAAAAAAAATTATCTTCAATTGTATTTTATATAGATTCACTGGGAAGTAGAGAATTGCTTTATAAAAGAGATCTAAAAGGAAAAGCAAAATGTTTTATCGTGCGCGTACTTAATTTGAATACCACGGAGAGACGAAATAAAATGGAGAATGGTACCGTAGCCCTTGGGTGAATATTGGAAAGGGGGCCCTGAAGGCTTTGTTCCGTTCAGTTACATGCCTGCCTCAAATGGCTAACTTTCACCGAATAAAGGTCCGTTTATACAGCCACCGAGCCGAGCCTTCCGAGTCGTCCGAGCCTCTATAGTATGCTTATGGGCAGCGTGCAGGCGCCAAGGTCGGCGCGGCACAGAAGGCACGGAAGGCACGGACGGCTCGGTGGCTCCCCGCTGTGCCCAGGCTCGGTGGCCACTCGTTGAGACGACTAGACGGACGGGCCGAGTCCGTGCCGTACCGAAATGCAACGCTGCTGGATGTTATGCTCCCAACACGTAGCCCGGGCACAGCGGGGAGCCACCGAGCCGTCCGTGCCTTCCATGCCTTCCGTGCCGTGCCGACCTCGGCGCCTGCACGCTGTCCATAAGCATACTATAGAAGCTCGGACGGCTCGGAAGGCTCGGCTCGGTGGCTGTATAAACGGACCTTAATCCAGGGCTGCAGCCGCGGCCGTCAAAAGTACCGCGCCCAATGTCACGATGTGGCTTCTCGTAATCGCGCCCCGTATTACGTAGCTCGCTACAAAAGAAACCGGTCCACTTTTGGTAGACCGGTTACGGAAAGAATTCGACCAAATGGACAACGGATCGCCTTCGGCGAGGAACGTGGCTGCTCCTTTCATATTAATTTCGATTAGAAAACGGGCAACACTCCCCGCTCATTCGTCTCTAACCACTTAGACAGCTATATTTTATAGTTTAATAATAATTAATATCGCGTTTCTCACGGCTTCGTGTTGCAATACCGCGAAATATTTGTGAATAGGATTGTCCGAATGGAGCCGAGATGAACGGATAAAAATATTTTTAATGCAAATTCAATAAAGTGAAAATTCAGTAGGTGATTATGAAAATTTATTTAAAAAATAAACTCCAGCTTTCTCTTCTTTTTACAAAGCTATGGAAATACTTCAGTCATGGTTACTTTATTATCCTTTTTCCTTTTCTTTGGGGGGTGTCAAGGCCCATTATCCCCCCTCTGGGTGTGCCACTGGTGAGCGTGCGAATTTTTACAGGTGTGGAAATGTAATAAGAAATTGATTTTTTTTTAGTAATGTCAAGAGTAGTCTATGAAAAGGTTTAGCTTTACTTCTAAGGCTTAGTGATTCGAGCAAAGTGGTGTAGGGAAGACGGGAATAAGTAATTTAGGAAGATCGTTTGAAATGATCTTTTGGACTTTTGAACTTTTGGAGAACTCTTTACGATTTTACACCGAAATTAGAGTAATTTTACCCGATGATGTAACACTACTTATGAAGAGCAACATTTCTATTAAGGAATTAATGATGAATATTAATTTTTCATCCAGTAAATATTAAGGAAAATGATTATAATTGTCGTCAGAATTTACTATTAAAATTATTCTGGTGTAATTTCAAGCAGATTCGTTAGCTATTAGAACACCTATTTGTATTGTAAAACGAATGTGAAACCACGCGATCTCGATACCTCGTTGCGAACAATCAATTGCCGATTAATAATCGAGTCACGTAAACAGTAGAGACAACTGCAGGTGCTATCGTGACTGGGTTATGCCTTTCTTCCACGGATTAAAAGGTTACAAGGTGTTTCTACGCACAAGTCAATGAAAAGTGCACGCATCTGTTACAAAAACCGCTCTCTTGCTTTCGACTTCCACCCCGTTCTTCTCTAGAAATAGTTTCACCCCCACAAGCATCTACTGTTGCGGTGACTATACGAGTAGATTATTTTAATAGTATAAAATTAAATTACGAAAGTAAAATTGTATAAAAATTTCCAACGATCAGTACTTAATAAAGAAAAAATACAGACAACGAAAGACTTTCACACGAAACGCACAAGATTAAGAATTGTAAAATCTTTCTTCCGTTATTGTCGACACCCTGTCATTATGTTTTCACCAAACTGATCCTACCTTCTCTTCCAGCCAATAAACGTACATTTTAGATCAGTCTGGTGTAATATCAGGCGGATTCATTGAAACATCGATTTATATTTTAAAACAAAGAATACTATAGCAGATAGAGATGAACGTATGTTATCCTGTGACGGCCTCCAAAAAAACTTTATCGTTCTGGTTCCCTCTTATTTCGCAATCACTTAAATCGAGGTCTGGAGTTAAGGCGCCTTTCTCCCCTGGTAACGGATTCAGCCCATGCGATCAAGATCAATTTCGTTACACGTAAGTCGCGCGTTTTTCCTCGTTGCTCTGTCTCTTCCCATTGCGACACGCGGCTTTACAGAATTGCTTATCATCCTGAACCGATGAAAATTATATTCATTTAAAATTCGTCTAACGTTATCCAACATTCATAACTTCGTTCTGTTTAGCCCTTTAAATACTGCGAGCAAAAATGTGCAGTTGCTCGTTATATGCAGCATGTGCGGGGAACGCCTTTAGACGTTCAACCACTATTGTTAAGGTATGTGGCTGGAGCAGTCCCGCACGTGGCGTACGCTGAGCATTCGAACTCTCAGCACTGAAAGGGTTAAAGGGTTCTCTATTCGTTCTAAAAAATTCGAGAGTATTCCATTCTTAGCACGTCTATCACACGAGATTAATGTAATAATATAGTGTAATTTTAAAAAGAGGAAAGAGTAAAGAGAGAATTCTGAAAACAAGAAACCTGGCTCGACAGTTTCGCGACTTAGTAGTCGCGACAGTTGCTCTGAATTCTGAATTAGTTTTCACCAGACGTCACCATCTCTTGCATCAGTCTGCACGATGACAGCGGACAGTGTAGAAATTTGACGATCCAGCGCGGGCCGCGCTTGAGAAACGAGTACGAAAATAGAGTGTAGAAAGTGGGTCGGATCCGGTGGCCGCTAAGACCACTAGAAGGATCCTGGGGCAGGTGCGCCACCCCATGGTCAAGGTATCACGAGTGCATCCTGTTGCTGAGAACCATTCATCGAGCACTAAGCCGTACTTCCACCGGAATTGAGGGATGTAGAGTAGGTAACAGGTGTAGAGCAAGAGGCAGTAGCCTTGTACATTCGTAACAAATTTAATTAGTCACAAACAAGTGCTAAAAAAATAAATAAAGTTCAGCCTGAGTCGACGCCGTTGGGTGTGTAGCACGGAGTACGCTTAGAGGTAGTGCGCCGGGGCAGAGGCGTAGGACAGAGCTGGTGCTGCAGCGTAGGAGAGAGCTGGCGCGGCGGCGGCGTAGGACAGGGCTGGTGCAGCAGCGAGCTTGGCGTAGGGCGCTGGGTAGGCAGAGTAGGCGTAGGGCGCTGGGTGTGCAGAGTAGGCGATGGGTGATGCGTGAGCGACGGCTACTGGGGCAGCATGGGCGTAGGTAAGAGGGGCGGCTAGTTTAGCGGCCGGCGCGGCGTAGATAGCTGGGGCGATCTTGGCGACTGGGGATGCGTAGGCCAAGGGAGCAGACGGGGCGTATGCCAGGGGTGCAGCGTGTGCGACGGGGGCAGCGGCGATGGCCTTGACGGCGACGGCGGCTGGCTCTTTGCGAACTACGGCGTTGAATCCGTTGAGTGGGTCAGCGGTGTAGTCGACGGTGCGCTTGGTGCCGTCGGCTTCGATGAGGGAGTAGCTGCCCTGGACCACGTCACCGTCCCGGCTTTCCTGTTGGCTCTTGGCGTCACCGGTCAAGGCGTCGTGCACATCGTAGGCGTAGCTGTACTGGGGATGGGGGTCGTAGTCAGCGTCCACAGACTTGGTCACCACCGCCTTGGCAATCGGGGCGACAGCTACCGTTTTGGCGTAGGCCAGAGGGGCAGCTGGGGCGGCGTAGGCCAGAGGGGCAGCTGGGGCGTAGGAGAGAGGTACTCCGGACAACACACCGGCGTTGGCGGCAGCCACGAGGGTGGCGAGGGCGACGAACTAGAAAGTCGAAAGCGAATTGTTAGAAGTTTGTAAAAGCTGGTTTTACCTGCTCTTAGGGGTAGTTCCTTGATCGTCTTACAAGGTGTACCGTGTACGCCGATCGTCGGCTTCCTGTACTCACCTTGAACACCATTGTTGAGGAGATTTGGTTGGTTTGGATCGACTGAGCGACTGATGATGTCAAACGGTTATTCGGTCTGCTTTATATACCGGCGCGCGGGCCATTGCCACTATTCTCCCCCTCCAAATTCGTCAGGTTTTGCCGGACTTTCAAAGTTTGGCGGCAGATCGTATCAGCCGACCGCACTTGAACTTGGCCGGTACTAGGGCACCTCTCATATTCAACATTTCTCGATATTCGACGGGCAGTATGGACGAGAACGCTGATTTCGCCCGCAGTCAAGCGGGCTTATTCATAAGCAATCGTTCGTTATGTATGGGCACGCTTGTTGCGTGGGTTTTCAATTAGACTTGCCTTTTGTGAAGGTTTTCGATATCATTGAATTATCCAGTTACTTATCAGTTAAACGAACGAAATTTATAACAGACACTGTTTGCAAAACGAAAATGTTTGAAAGGAAAAATGCTAATGCTGTCCGAAAATTACTCTTTCAACGAGATTTTTCTACATTTATCTTATATTTCGAGCTAATTTTCCTGAATATGAAAGGGTTACTCAATATTTCTTGCTAAAATATTTGCTACAGAATTGATTTGCAAATGTACTTCGATCAGTTTAGTCAAGCAAATTGAAGTGTTTCCTTCGTTCGTTGTATTGTCATATCTGTGGTGGACGGGCAAACGAGTATCGATAAGCTAGAATTATTAGTTTTACAAGAAGACACTTATAATATCTAAAGTGCTATATAAGATCCGGTGTTAAATTTAAATTTTGGACGTGAAAGTGAATAACGTATACACGTTAAAAGAATCTTAAAAATAAAAAACCGATATTACAAATAAAATTTCGATACATAAAAAAACTGTTTAAGCTTTAACTTATACAGCTTTTTGTACCGTAGTTATAACATATTGCTTTTATTTTTCTTTTGTGTCTGTAAATCTTTCTATCTTTTTAATAAATTCCAGCTGTAGACTCCACCGATAGGTACTAATTTTCATTATTCAAATAATTAATTCTATTCTACTGTTCCAATACCTCAATCTTAAGTCAACCAAACGAGTAATTAAATTTCACCCTAAAATTCGTTTAATTCGTGCCATTCCCTGTTTACGAGTCTCCCAGTGCACCGAAATTTCAGATTCCAGCGACGACCGTCGAAATTCAACTTTGCCCACTGCAAATCGGACCGGCGATCGATTTTCTAAATTTCACCGAATTCCATGGCAACTGGCCCCGACGGACGAGAATTCGTCGCAAAACTTTCCAGCGATACGTGTCGGCGGGTGTATCCTGATCTACCTCGTCCGTTGCGTCATATCTAACGTTACCATCAACCAGAAGTGGAGCACTTTCATAAAGAAAAAATAGGTGGGCCGTCCGAAACGCGGGGCCCGCTGTCGATCGATCAGTAGCCCCGGGGCCAGCAGGAAACTATATCGATCTTGATCCAGAATCAAGATCTCCGCCTCCACCAGCTCCTGTCCTGTATAATCCTACGCTCGCGTGTAGCAGTCTGCGACGCAGCCGCGTGAAATCATTGTCGCAACCCGAATTTAGGTCTTCCGCACTTGTTGCGTACTGACCGCTGGAATTTTAATGCGTGCTACTCCTATTCTTTTTCTGGGAACTTGGTTCCTTGTTGCCAATTGCCGACAAATATTCGGGCGAAAGATATACAGAAAGTATGAAACCATTAAAAAAAAGCAGACTATGCAGGATGTCGATTACATGGTGGATGAACATCTACATATATTTATAAAACATATGTCGATGTATAGTTATACTGATATGAGTAATATTTTGTATTTTATAATATAACGAGTGTGTTTTAGTAAATGCATCTGTGTTTAGAATAGGAGAGAATGAATAGGCAAGAAGTTGACAGAACTTGCACGTATAAATAACCGCTACTAGGTAGTGGATGATAATGACGGAGAATAAGGAAAATTGTATCGGTGCGAGAAATTAATGCAATATAAATTTCTCTCTATATGCATTAATCGTGTAAAACTCCCATGATTCTTGCGTCATCAGCTCCTTACATCACGAGTACGTAATCTCGTTCTCTTATTTTTTCATACTGCGAAAAAACCAGTCGATTCTGCCAATTATGGTGGAACTCAAGGTCGGTGCACGAATTTTTTACAGCATCGAACTGCAGTATATTAAACGATACAAGTTGTTCGTTGCGACCGCTCGACATCCCCCTCTTCTACAGAAAATGGTCCTCCTAATAGCTTCCAAGTAGATAACATATGGCGAGGACTTTAACGAATAATTATATGGCAAGAAAGTTGTCAAATTTTTCAGGGAGTTTGATGTAACAGAGGTAAAATATTGTTCTCGATTTTAACTTAACAGCAATGTTATATTATGAAATTTTTAACACGCGTTTTCTAGTGGAGTGCGCCCCACGTTTAATCTAATTTTTTTAATTGTTTTAATACTTATTCACTTCACGTGTTAGCACGGTATTCTTGATTTCCTTTAATTTAGAATAATTTAGGGGGTCCCATATGGTGCTCGCCTCAGGGTCCCCGAAAATGACAAGACGTCACTGAGCGGTACATGCATTTCAATTGAAATCGTTAAATGTAATTACCACGTCTTACTGTACGTGGTACTTCGATAAATTCGCAGGTGTATCAGTTTGTGACTCGTGAAAGTCACTAAATTTCCCCACACGACTTTCCCATGGATCCCAAAATTCATGGAATCAGTATTCGATAATCATATGTAAAACAACGGGAAATATGCTGCCAGGTTCCTCTAAATAAACGATCTATACAATATTAACAAGTACCATCGAAATTAGAATTTAATAGAAACAAATATTTCATCTGATTTGGCTAAAAACATACAATCTGCATTGATATTCTACCATACGGCAGAGCAAACTGGAAACGATCCGTAACTAAATAAAAATCGGCGTAAACCAAACGGAGGCTAAGGAAACAATTAATTCAGCAAGCAATCGGCAATGGCAAAAGTGCTATAGAGAAGAAAAGCGACGCCGCGTTTCCCTCGAGCAGAAGTCCGAAGACGGATTAAGTAACTCGTGGCAAGGACGTGGCCTAGTCCACGGCAACGGTGTTCATGATGGTCCAACGACCATCGTCGCTGTTCGAATTGTTCGTGATGGGCGTGGTCCGATTTCTTGCTCAATTTTGTGCCACTCTGCGGCCGCAAATCGGGTGACCGTCGAAGGTACCGTCACCCAGTTACGTCAGCGTGCCCGTGGGTCCTGCTCGCGCGGTATAAAAGCCGAAAACCACCCGACCATGGTATCATTCGCATCACAGACAGACAGATCAACAGATCATCCAATCAAGCAAGCTACAATGGCTTTCAAGGTATAACAGCCGAGAACTCATAATTCATTCTGCGAACACTATAAAAGCAGTCCGCCGACTACCGGGACGGGTTTCGATGCGTGGCGTCAAAGTATTTCGAACGACTTTATCGTCGAACCTGCCGCGGGCAAATTTTCGCCAATTCTAATTATTCGCTCCTCGGCGGCGAAAAGTATCACAAAATTATTTGTCTCTTCGATTAACATTCCTTTTTTGCGACGCTGCGATCGAAAGTGGAACACACGTCCGCGGCTCTGCTTTCAATAATCCTGCACGTACGATTTCGGTAACACGACTTTCGTCGACCACTCGAGAACGGTAGAACTTGAAAGTCGCAAGCGCTCAGGAGATCGGTGCATATTCACAAGCACGGTATCGAGGCATTAGACTGTTAAGCTTTTGAAAACCGATTATCCGATTCTAAATGTACAATTCTGTTCACAGTTCGTTGCCTTCGCCGCCCTGGTAGCAGCCGCCAACGCTGGGCTTTTGCCTGCTACGCCTCTGTCTTACGCCCCAGCCGCACCCCTGGCTTACGCTGCCGCGGCGCCGGTGATCGCCGCCAAGACCGTAGCCGTGGCTCCAGTGGCCAAGACAGTGGACGCTGACTACGATCCTCATCCTCAATACAGCTATGCCTACGATGTGCACGACAGCTTGACCGGTGACGCCAAGAGCCAGCAGGAAACCCGCGACGGAGACGTAGTCCAGGGTAGCTACTCCCTCATCGAGGCTGACGGAACCAGGCGCATCGTCGACTACACCGCTGACCCCGTCAACGGATTCAACGCTGTCGTACGCAAGGAGGCCGCCGCTGCTCCTCTTGTGGCCGCTGCACCGGTAGCCAAAATCGCAACCCCCATTGCTAAGATCGCTGCTCCGATCGCGTACGCCGCACCAGCTGCCCCGGTCGCATACGCCGCACCAGCTGCCCCGGTCGCATACGCCGCACCAGCTGCCCAGGTCGCATACGCCGCACCAGCTGCCCAGATCGCATACGCCAAATACGCTGCTGCGCCAGTTGCCTATGCTGCCCCAGTCGCCAAGCTGGCCGCCGCACCCGCGCTCTCCTACGCCACTCCATTCGCCAAGATCGCTTCACCCCTTGCTTACGCCGCCCCAGCTCAAGCTGCCTACATCCACTGAAACCGATCTGTCTTCTTTAGGGATAATGTCTGTCAAATAAACGCCGTTTTCTAGCAAGTATATGCCGTCGTTCTGCAATATCTGCATCCCCTCTTTGTCGACTCGTCCACTCGGCAATGGCCTTTCACCTTTCATCCCGTTCCCTTTTGGTCGCTCGTAGGAGCACAGGGTGCCCCTGATGCGCAGCGATGTATATAGTTACCTGCTTGTGCTTCGTATGAAGGTAAATTGGAAAGTGCTCTGGTGGTACGTTGTGCTGCAGAAATGAATTAATATTATATTTGCGTATTATTCGTTAGAATCATTTTTCTTCATGAGGTCAAGTGGTAGGTATGTATAAGTACTTTCAAATCGTCAACACCGTTTCGTTGCTCTCTTGACGCCGTATGGTGTTCCTGTACAGATTTATGTACACTCTAGCAAAATACCTCCGCGCTTCGCTTTCGGGTATTAAGAACTCCATGAAAATACATTTCACCCCTTTTTACTACCTTAGGGGTTGATTAGGGCAAAGTGCTGAATCTGGTTTTTCGGCATTTGTGTGGGTAATCTTTGTAAGTAAAAATCAAGTTGATATTTAATCGGACCTAAGAAATAACAAAGAGTCCGAGAAAACAGATTCCACCCCTTTTCCCCCTTCGTGTTGGAATTTAAAAAAATCCTTATCGAGCACCTACGTCGCAAAAGGAATATACCTTCCGATTTTCATGTTTCACAACGATTATATAAGTATAGATAGATATGTTAGCGATCACCGGTTTTGAAGGTAGATAAAATGAGGGTATTCTGAGAGGTTCATTTTTTCGGGAAAATGAAGGGCTAGTCTACTAAAAACGAGCTGTGTAGTAGTTTAAAAAAATATAGGGTTTGTATGAAATCATAATTTTATTTTTGGAAATGGGGCCCTGAAGTGGGCAGAGGCCAAGCGGCAGCGACTCATTGGCCGCTCGTTAAATCAGCCACTATATAGGTCTGGTAAAATGATTAGTAATTATGCAGAACACATGTTTCTTCACCGATTTCAATGATTCTGGATATATTGTCGGGGACATGATTCTAAGTATCTTTGTCCTATACATATAATCGCCGCTCGGCTTTAGTTTCCAAAATATTTGCGAAAAACTATCCGTATTATTGCATATTAATATGTACTGAAATATTAATTTTTGAAAGGCTTGCGGCACCTCAAAAAAATTGTTGGTCACGTTCAAACTTTGGCAGCTTAAATACCATTATAAAATGCAACTTTTGCTCACTATTAGAAGTCATGAATAGTAAAAAATATTTTGCCCCTATATTTCATTCCACCCTATTGGGGACTCCCGTCAACACCCCGATTCACAGCGGTTCGCTACCATACTTTACGCGCTAGCAAGAGGGTTCAAACCTATACCAATATCTCGTGACATACATATATTAAATATTGCAATTAGTTGTAACTATTATTTTTATTTACTGTCTAACCTACCCCTAACTTCTTTATCCCAATCTTTAGAAATACGGTAAGTAATTAAGTATATAATAATATCGAAACATAGTTTTTCGCAAATATCTCGGAAACGAAGCGGCTGTAACATGTAGAGGAAAAAGTTGTTCAGAATCATGTCCCCGACAACGTATTTCAAGGTCGTCAAAATCGACGACGAAACACCTGTTCTGCACAATTACCGCGAATATTATTACTTTATTTGTGTAATTAAAAGAAACTTATCGAGATGCATAAAAAACATTCATGCATAATATCTGTTATTCGTATATTGGACAACATTATTCGATTAAATCGGCGTTTCGCCATTTTGAAACAGAATTTTATTAAATACTTAACTCTTAATTCTGCTCATCTTAACATATTCTGCATACAATTCCCGAGATTTAAATATATTTAACGACAGTAAAAACATTACATACAACTTTGTTCGCATAATTTTGATTCGCTTCTGAAACTACCACGAAAACCTCTTCCAACCGTGTGTAATGATATCATAACTCTCTTGCCATGTAATACTTGCAGAACAAGTAGAAGGGCTGTAAAATTCGCGTGAAATTAATGCTGCGCGAACAATGACATGGACTTTGTATCCACATTTCACTCGTTCTTATCGCTCGTTAAGGGGACACCTTTTCGTTAACCATGCACGGACAGACGTCGCGTTCTCCAACACTTTCTCCGCCCTGTAGTCGCCGTATTGCTGGTTACACAATACAACCACGCCTCGTACCCATCGGCTGTTGCGAGTGGTACACGTAATGCGAGCCGTTGCGTTAATCGGGAACCCCAGGCAAACCAGATTCGTGCAACGATGCAACCTTGATCCACTTACGATCCCGCGTATCCTCCTCTTTAAGCGCGCTTTATTACTCTTAAAGTTCACAATTAATCACAGGATGGCAGTTGATATAATACTAAAGAGGGACATAATTCACACCCCCTTATAGCAATTTTATGGTTGCCATCAATGCAAATTACCAGACACGACAATTGAACGGTCTGTTTCATTTTACGTTTCACGTGAATTCCATGTCTATTTTTGTATTCCGAAACAGAGTATCACGGAGAAAGTGTAATATCCCGGAGTTATAAAAAAATGATTCATTTTTATCATATGTATTTTATTACAAAAATACAATGTACACTGAACAAGATTTTAATGGAACCATTGTTATAAATATAGTGTCCGTAGTTAGAAAAATATTTTTTGCACTATACTCCTGTCTGAGAGTATTATCTTTCTTTTTTCTTCCATACCAGAAACGTTTTCGAAATAGATAAAAAATATAAAAATGTTGAATATTTGTTTCTTAACACACATATTCCATATAAACCTTTTAATATCAATATGGTAATGCAGTAGCATAAATATATTATTCTTACTTAACAGTAGTAAAAAGCTCTCACTTTTAACAGAATCGACGAGGTTATTATACTCCTAATATATTCTAAAAGAAAATTATAAGTAACACTTGTTAAGGAGTACTAAACTAAGTTGTACTTATTGATCTTGACTTGTCCTCTCTGGCGCCGCCAACCTGCAAATTAATATGTTCGAATGGGTTATATAAACTGCTTTTTCTTTGAATCAATTAACTGTTAAAATTACAATTTTCGCTTGCATCGAGGCCGCACTTACCGATGGATTGTTACGTAATCCTCTGCAAGGACATTAGATGTATCTAAAGGCGTTAAAAATGTGAACTGGCTTTGTGGATGTGTTTTGGCGTGTTCCAAAAGAATGTCCATTATAACTCGTCGGTTTACTTTATCCTAATTGAAATAACCATTAATGAATACTACACTTTCCATACCCATAAAGGATTCTTAACTTTCGTAAATAATATGTACGTACCATGAAGACGTCAAATTCGTCTAGGAAATAAAATGGTAATCCGGTACAATCCCAAAGTGCTAAAATAAAGGCAACAGTCGAATAAGACCTTTCACCGCCTGACAATGATCTTGCGTCATTGGTTGACCTTTTACTATCGTTTTGCGTGTGTACTTCAAGTTCAAGTATCTTCTGTCCATGGTCGATGTGTATGGCACCCTGGCAAACAGGTTTAACGGAAAATGATAACATAAAGAAATGAAAATACTCCTCTTGTTCCAGCAGACATTTTTATACATACTGTTTTGTTCCGCAAAGCGAGCACATTGGAAAATGAATTTTGTATGTTTTTTCCATAAGTGATTTTCATGTCGGCAAATAATTTCTTTCGAGTTTGCAACCGTTTAAGATGTATCTACAACATATAAGCATTAATTTATTCACATTTATCTTTCATGTTTGTGACGATGAAAAGGAGTATAAGGAATAAGTTATTCAGTTAACTTTAGTAAACTTTATAATCGAAACGAAATAATCACACGAGTCCATGCCTGGGTCTATGTGGACCCGTAGTAACTGCACCACGATATTTTATTTAAATAATACAATTCGTCATACCATAAATTTTTACGATAGCTATGCTACAATTTCAAATTTGTTGAAAAGCTTTCTTTTGAGGTATGAGTTTCTCTATTTACAGGATATTTGGTGCAATTATGCTAGCTGCATTATCATGTACGTAAAGGAGAAAAATGTAATATCTTACTTGATAACTTTTTTCAATTTTCGAAGCCAAGTGAAAATCCTTGCCGCACTTTGCTTCTTTTTCTTTTAAATCTTTGCGCAATTTTTCTATAGTACCAAATTGTCGCTCAATCTCGCGAATTTTGGCTTTCAAATCTTTAGATAATCGTTGAAGTTCGTTGACAGATCTGTAAAAATATTCGGTTTGCTTTTCGGTTATACACATTCTAGTAACTAATACGATACACATTATCCGTGTACATAATAAGTTATTCACCTTGCCGTTTCTATTCTTTCGCATCGACTTGTAGCATCCGATACTGCCTTTTCAGTAACCCTCTGTTGCATCTCCAGCTCCGCCGTTGCATTTTGCAGCGCCTGGCGAAGTAACAGCAATTTCTTTGCCGCGTGTCTGCTCTTTGCATGCATTGCTTCTTTTTCGTCCTGCAGTTGTTTTATACTTTCCTAGATAAAATGTAAGAATGTGTAAACACAGGCTACTAAAGCGACCTTAAATTCAGAAAATACCTTCAAAGGCTGAACTTTTGTGTCCAAATTCTGCCTTAGTTCTCTATGTCGCTTAACTTCTGCATCTAAGTTCTCGACTTTCTTTTGAAGCCCAAGAACGTCTTCGTTTAAACGAGATTCTTCGTGTTTCTCCTGATCTAACTTCTTCTCCAACTCGTTCAATTCATTTTTCTGCGCAGAGATTTTGTATTTATGTTATTTTTATACATTTCACGAATACTTCACTTTTGGATAAAGTACTTACAAATACAGTAACAGACATAGCTTCGTTCACTTCAATTTTATCCTTCAGATCATTGATGGACGCTTTATATTGACTTCGAGCCGTATAAAGCTTCGCGACTTTCCCATTCACAGATATTAATTCGGAACTCGAACGTTTCTCTTTCTCGCAAGCTGTCGTGTATGATTGCATCGCGTTATTCTTCTCGTTATCTATGCTACGGATCTCGTCTTCTAATGTGCTGATAGGAAAATCGGTCCATGAGTTTTGCAATAATCATTCGGAAAAAAAGAAGAGGTAGACGGACATACTTAATCGTGTCTTTAACAGAAACTTGTAGATATCTGGCTTTCAAGCCGCGTTGCCCGCCATAACTCCTATAATGTGGATCTGGGAAGAATGAATCGCCTTGCTGAGTGAAGGCCCGCCTACACTTCCGTGGAACTTTTGTGGCGTCAGACATAATGGCCGATGCTTCCTTGCTGGTCGGTATTAACAAAACACATTCAACTTCCCGCTGATCGATGAGACAATTAGCAACGACAGGATCTGATATATCCATTGCGTCTAATAGATTAGAATAATTTGGCGAGTAAGTACAATGTGCTTGAACATCGTGAACCTAAAAATACGAATGAACTTTTATACAGCGAACTATAACATTTTACAAAACAGTTTACTTACCATGTTATAGAATTTGCTGCATATGATCTGTGGGGGTCTTTCCTTTAGATAAATCTCTAACATAATTACACGTAATACTTTGGCATCTTGACTATTATCTACACAAAAAGTACTAAAAATGTTACGTCCTAAATAATTTTCAACGGCAGGTATCCATGCTGGATTCTTCACTTTTATATACGCTCCTAAACACGGATAAAGGAACACATACGTGTAGTAAAACTAATGAAAATATCGATACGAAATAAAATAAATTTTCAACTATTTACCAAGGGGGCCGCGTGGTTTTTGTTTGAAATGCCCATTGCTATATTCTTCTTCAATCCTTCTTAAGAGGCGTGGTATATTTCGCCCAAAGACACTTAATGCATTATCCGAATGCTGTTTCCTTGCAGTTAATTCTCGTCTGATTTTCACTTAAAATGGGATTAGATTGTTCAGCCTCGTTCAACTTAATTTCATATTTCGAGATGTGACATTAATTTACATGCAAATAATTAAATACTCACGTATACGATTTTCACAGTTGCTTGCTTCGATTTTGAACGCTTGAATTTCTTTCAAAAGACGCATTTTATCAGTTTCTAAATGTGTTTGATGAGTTTGTTTGGTACGTAATAAGGCTTCAACCTCTTCCAACTTTTGTTCCAAATTTGTTAACTGCTGTTTCATCGCGTTTCTTTCATTCTGTTCTGCATTATCACCACTAAAAGGAACACGCAATTGTATTGGCGAGTTGATACGTATACAAATTATATAAGAAAATTATAAAAGATACCTTTCTAGTCGAAGTATTTCCTTTCGAAGCATGCTAATATCATCTTCCAATCTCTTAATTTTAGTTTGAGTAGAACGCCACTCTCGTGCTTTAGTGGAATGTGCGTCTTTATTTATGCTATAGTCTTGCTTTGTTTTATTATACACTTCGGAACTGTTAGTAACTTCCTGTTCTGCACAATTAATTTCCTCTCTCAATTTTCTATAAAAAAATAATGACATATATAGCATCCTATATACATGGAAAAATAACGAATCGTGAATTATCTAACGTTTTCTGCGTTCCATCACACAGATACAATTCAATGCAAATTTAAATATGTATTATCACTAATTTTTTTTATCAAATATAGTTATACAATTTTATATTACGTTTGCACCCATTACGTTATGGCATACTCCTCCCGTTTGTCTTAAAGAATGAAAGTATAGATTCCATTACAAAAGATTTAAGTGACCATCAACTTGTGGTATCTCAATCAGACTTCCTTCCCCATATTTTTTCGTATCACCAAGGATGAAGATATTCGCGAGTAAATCTTAGGTGATTCACATTATATACTTGTTAGTAAAAACAGTTATTAAATATTCTTACTGGATTTTATTATTTATTTCTTCATCTTTAGATTCTGCAGATGCTTCGGAGTCCCTGAGCTGTACAAGATTGTTTTCACATTTGTTAAACACTTCCTTGACCTTCTGTAGTTTTGTTTCTTCTACTATAGCCTGCACAGTGGTATTCGAATTTTATATTATTAATTAAAAGCAAGAAATTATTCTGTATAATTCTCATGTACCAGATTTGTCACTTACAACTGCCCAAATCAACTCCATTTCAAGATCAGTTATTTCATCGTGTAATTTATCAATGCCTTCCGCTCTCTTTATATTCAATTTAAGCTGTTCCACTTCTTTCCTTGCCTCCGACAATATCTGTAACAAATTCTTGTTAGCATATGCATAAAATCCACCACTCGCTGCAAGAAACACATAACAAAAGTGCACCTCGTTGTATTGTTTTAACTTTTGGTATTCTTGTTGACACATTGAATCAGCTTCCTTATAGTTATTACCGATTACATCTAAGAGCGTTGCTTTCATAAACAGTTCGTACTTTTCTTCCGGCTTAGATGATATTAGAAAAGTTCTTGATATGTCCTGATTCAGAATAGAAATGGGATTGTCTATCTGAATATTCATTGCTCTTAATATGTTATCCAGCTCGTTTCGTCTGGTAGAAATCACTTCCCCTGTTAAACACAATTCCACATATATTTCTGCTTCAAATATCTTAAAGTATACACAGGAACTAAGTTAATCGACTCTAATAAAACATAACTGCCTTGCGAACCTTTCCAGTTTTTTATTTTGTACGTAGATGAATTTCCGATATTGCGAAAAACCGTTATCGCATTGCCGTAAACCTCTGGTTTGTATGCCATTGGTCCATTGTTAAGCAACGTCACTTCGATTGTCGCGGTATGTTTTCCCTTCTTTATGAAACCTGTGAAAGAAATATATAATAAAGAAAACGAACAGTTTCCACTAACGCTATACCGTAATATATGTTTATACCTTTTACAGATGCTCCGCGACTGGTGACATTAGCCCTGGCGCCAAGACCGACTGTCAAAGCTGTTAATATTGCACTTTTACCGCTTCCATTACGACCAACAATGAAATTTACATTCGGGTTTAATATTATTTCCAAGGCGTCGTGGCACATAAAGTTTCGCATCAAAATTTTTGTTATCTTTCCTGGTTTGGCCTGCAAGATAAGACGATACATAAGAATAACTCTACATTCTGATACATCCTTATGTGCGAGAATTAAATCGTAAGAGCTTATCTGGCTCTCACGGATTCATTGTTAAATCTAACCACTTACTTCATCCGCAAAATCAAACGTATCTTCATTTCCTTTCGAACGTTTCGACTGATAATCCTTCGATTCCTCGGACTTCCTCTTTTTCCTGCTTCTTGTATCACTGTCCATGGTTTTAGCGATACTTATTTACAATCCAGTTACGTGCAAATTGTATGCTCATTCAAATAGCCGCGCAACCAACTACTGCATACACCATCTTCCTCGTAGATGCTTATCGATTTCATTACAAATAACCTTCAATCATCCTGCAATTTTTATAGACTCCTTCTATTCAAGATTCAAAAATGTGCTTCTTTCCTTCAACAAGCCGGTGACATCAAGATATGTTATCGTACCGAACAACTACCTAGAAATACGCGTGTATCTTTCCCGCCAGAGAACACTCACTTCTATGCCTACAACCATTGTGTATGAAACTGTAGATTTCCCACTACCGTTTACTTATCCTCCGTTTCCACCAATAACACAATAGCATCGGGAAAATGAGTACACGACAGCCAATCGCGAAAGAGAATTTTCAAAAATTCAAAATGGTGGTATATAAAGGGTGCACTCAATGTTGGCTA
The DNA here is from genome assembly GCA_963971345.1 of Andrena flavipes. Lineage (NCBI taxonomy): Eukaryota > Metazoa > Arthropoda > Insecta > Hymenoptera > Andrenidae > Andrena > Andrena flavipes. The sequence goes on from OZ020481.1 coordinate 40,168,923, forward strand.
CAGGTGGGGGGCGAATCATCCAACCGCCTGGGGCGCAAGGCCAGTAGGGGCGCTCAAACAAATTTTCGACAAAACTGATTATTTAACTCACCTCTTTCTTCTTTATTAACACTGTAGATACGATTGCTTAGACTAGCCTTTCATTTCAGTTAATAAATTGCTTTATGTTCGATGATGTTTATTTTATTTATATGATAATATATTTCTTGGTCCACACTCTGTATTTTTAATTTATATTATCATTAAAATCACTCTTGAAAGTAAAAAATATATTAGTGTCGTTTTATTGAGGATTAAGTACTGAGAATTAAATATTTTATCACAGAAAGGTGACATGAGAAAGTTTCTCCCGGGGTGCTGAGGTTCTAAGGCTGACACTGGGTAAATTAAATAAAAATTATTTAAATCAAGGTTACACTTACTTCGCCCTAGACAAATTAAATAAATAAAAGGATATAGCTGCACATATATTATTAAAGTTAATTGCGTGCAGTGTAAAAATCACAATATCGTCTCGAGACTAACAGATCCTTTTGCACGTTCGCTTTCATACTGCGTTGTAATTTTATTTCCGAAACATTCGCAATAGTATTATCACAAACGCTGTATAGAATAGACCGGTCACCCAATGCTATTTTCTGTGCCACGATTTTGGGGCTCATGAGCCCATTACCATTTCTGTGTCACATTCAACGTTAGCGGCTAAGCATGAAATAAGAGTGCAGCACTACAAGAGGTAGGAATGAAGATTATAATAGCGGAGAAAATATAAATACAGGGTGTTCCGATGCCAAATTAATACAGCATTCATTTGTTCATTAATCGGCAACTCTACAGACCCATATAATAGATAAATATTGTACAACTTTGTTTAAGAGGTAACGAATCTTTGCTGTCTTATAACGCCTTAATAAATTCTTTTCGGGCATGGGTTTATACGAAATTATTTCAACTATTTGACCTATTTTATCTGACCCAGTCTGTGTACCCAGAGATACACTGCCATTTATTATTTTGAATATTTCCTATGGTATATCTTCCTTGCGTTTAAATTCTAAAGTTTTAGGTTATTTTAAGGACGCAATGTTATACGTGACATATGAATGCAGCTACAACGTATGTATATACAAGATAACATTGGTGACTGTGTGCCTGATTTTTAGTGTGTGATTGTGGCAGGCAACGCTGTTCAGCGGTGGGCCAACACTCGGCTACTTCCTCTTCCAACTGTACCGTCCTAACATAATATTCGCAAGGATACGTGGCGAGTGTGTATTAATACACACGTCATTTGTAACATCATAGTCGCCTCTTTAGCGTCGCGCGGTATCCCTGACAACGCGGACCAGAGTGGGAGAACTTCACAGCGCACGTGTTCTGGCTTCACCAGCGCTACTTTAATGTACTTATGCTGTTACATTTACTTCGTGACGGTAGAAATAAAAGACGTTAGCAAACAATGTCCCATCGAAAGGAACAAAAGTAGGATCAGAGGAGAACGAAAGTACATTATATAGCTTTTCAAGACAGCAGTTAATATTTCTTTACTCATAAAAGGAAAAAAGGTTCCTTGCTTTTCGTTAATCCATATACCAGCGTTCCCCGTGTAAAACGGGCGACCCTTCGGTCTCGAGAATCCCACAGATTGACTGTCGAAAGCAATAAAACTGGCGTGCCAGATGGGACATTCGGTACGGGAAACTAAATTGTTTGTAATTCTGACAGATCTATGTGAAAGTATCATCAATCGATTGCTGGGGTGTCCTGAAGAAAATGAATCTATGTACATAGAACGAAACACTACATTTGTAATGTACAGTGGTAACTAGTTAAATTAGAACGAAATGTGCCCGGTTAAATTGGGGAGAACCATCTCCACCACCATTTTTGTGTGACCATGCTCACAGTCATCCTTCCTCGCTGGTAGCCCGTACTACCGAAGCACCGAACAATAGGGTCGTAAACCCGTACCTTCGGCAGATGCTCGCGAATTTGACGCGGCGAAGTTAATCATTGACCTTGCATATTTATTACTTTCACGTGCATGCATCACCCTACCAAGGAGTATCGGATACTGAAATAAAATTGATTACTATTTGGAAACATGGTTACAAATATGTATGTTTTCCGTATTACTGTAAAGGCTCCCCTAAACCAAGGCGATTATTCACGGCGGCAGAGGATAGTTTGCCGCGATGGATCCACGCTAGTTTAATGTTATCAGTGATATCGATTCGCTTTCCAAGGCGTTTCTTCACTGCCAATTATGGATCAAATATCGAGCTTTTCTCAATTGCCATGTCTCGTCTATCGATGTGGCGACCGCCCAGCGACGAAACAAAACAAATAAGTTAACTTTACATTATGCAAATCAATAGTTCATGTAATTTTTTCAATTATGGCCCGAATTATGTCGTTTTAGGGGTTATTTTTATCGGGAGAACATAAGGAATTGATTGACATCATTTTCACAAAGATCTGATGAGAATCAGATTATTTTAGTTCTTAGTACGCAACATTGTATAGTCCCACCGGTTTCGAGTGTCGAAGAGCCGCGAAAATCAGCGAGGCGCGATCTTGTTGGCGGTATTGCCTCTGATTGAGAGGTCTCTAGCTGGAGAATCGCCCTATATTACTTTCCATTAAATTTACTCGAAGGGCTTGAATTTAACCCCTAAAGATTCGACTATTTTTCGATTGGATTTTGTAAATCGCAATCTGTAAGAAATAGAAAAAAAGATTCAAGACAAAAATTACTTCGTTTAATTAGATCTGTCAAGTGGTAAAAGTTTTATCAATTGTTTAAACATTTAGAAAAAAGATATAAACAAAAATATTAATAATGGTTTCTAAAATTCGTTTTCTCACGTGAAATGTGAATTGGATGTTTACGTAATTATGAAACAGCATAATCCATTTTTTTTGTCATACAAATTCAAACCTTTGTTGTATCGCGGAAATGTGTTCCTCGACAATCGAAGGACTTTTGGAACAATGTTCTTCTAATAGTTATTAGGAAATAATACGTGACATGTAGTAAGAAAGTAAGATAATTTATGTACTTACTCTTGTCTCCCATCAAAGTATTATCTCATGTCTATTGTTGTGTGGAGCATTGATAATGAGAATAACTTTTATCAGTAACGTATTATGATGTATGTATGTACTAATAAGCTTGACTTTTGTGAAAAGTATTTCAAAACGCGAGACACGAAAGTCCAATAAGCTGCCAGGTCTATTCTATACCTCGTCGGTGGAATTATCAATGAAATAGAATTTTATGATTCTAAAGACATTTGCTACTTTGTTCTATTTTATGTGATTTAATCATTCGGCGGTAGGTGGCTGGAGGTTGTAATTCTATTTAACAGTTACAGTTTTGCAACACGTTTTATCTTCTGTTACACATCTTATTTTATGCACCAGGTGGACAATTTATTAATGCACCTATACCTACTTTCTTTACAGAAGTTTTTACGAAGAAGCCTCGAGCTATCGTTAAGTGCTTCATATTATTTTATTACTTCCACGACCGGTCTTCAACTTATTCGTTTATGGCCAGGAAAAGCTAAACTCATTGTTAGGGTACGAAACATTTGGCGTTCTTTCCTGTCCGTAATTACCGTCTATGAATAGCGATTGACGTATCATAAACCGAGGGAACGCCAAACCTTGCACCATGGCCTCAGTGATCCGTTCCCACAATTGCCACCACGTGCAACGGCTTACGGCGCATACCTGCATTGCTCCCTACGACATATTAAATATTGTTGCGGCGTAGAGGTGTCTCTTCGTTAGGCATCGTTAACAGTTTAAACACTATCTACTTACATCAATAGCCGTCCCTTGTCTCGGCCCCTCTCCCTGTTAGAAGCCACTGCAGGACATATTGATAAAATTGCCGAATGAGCAAGATATAACTCGGATTATTCGAGTCTCGAGTACCGAAGAAAGATAAAGCATCGTTAATTCGATTCGTTACTTAAAGAATGCTCAACTCTCTCCTGGTGTAGAAAAACGCAAACGAGGTACATATGCAGGCCAGCTGAAGGGAGCACTAAAAACTATATCGCGCGCTTAATAATAAAGGAGTCCAACTCCCACATAAACAAAATAGAAGTGTAATTCTTTTTTTATTGTACCTCGTAAAGCTAAAACATATTAAATACAAATATGTGCAAAAATTTGAGTGCGCCTAAAATTTTCTTGCATGAGGGTGCCAACCATCCTTGCGCCGGCCCTGTATATATGTATAGGATGGACTCTCATCTTATGAGAGTTTGTGTCACACGAATTAAAATATCGGCTATATTTAAGAATGGTGACTTTGGGAACTAATACAACACAATCACCAAAGTCGGTAAAATTAGTAAAGGAAAAAGCAATAACGCTGCGTTCACAATGAAAATATTTTTTTCTACTTAGTTCATAGCGTGGATTTAGAATCTAGATCAATTCACATTTGCGTTTTTGTAGCAATTTTAAACATATTTAGTTTCAATTCCGATTGCCAATAAGATTGCAATCGAATTCTGTTTTAAAGCGATAACGTATGCGACACGAAAATGGCACCACAGACGAGGTATACTTCGTCGATGATGGCACATTAAATGCTCCCTCAGTTGGTATGGCTGGCAACTTATCCTATCCACCGAGCGCTTTCTCTCAAAGCTTTCCTATACTTCGTCAGTGGCGCTACATTCAAGGTGTTTAGAACGCACGTGTGTCTTTTACGAAAAACTTGTGTCAAAAATGTTTAATATTTTTCGTAATCATATTTTGTAAGATATAAAGAAATAAAACACATAAAATGCAGCACGACGACGTGAGTATACTATGAATTACATATAGATATTGACAGTTAACAACCTTACATTTTTATAGGTTGTGTGGAGCGTTATCAATAAGTCCTTCTGCTCTTTCAAAGTAAAGTAAGTACAATTTTTTATAAGAAGTTTACATCTCTATCGTTGAAAACAATTCTAACTTTACTTTATATTTAATGTTTGCAGCACCAAGTCCCAAAGATTTTGTCGCAATGAATACAATCTCACAGGTTTATGTAGCAGGGCATCCTGTCCTCTCGCTAATAGCCAGTATGCTACCATCAGAGAAGAAAACGGTATCATTTACCTATATATGAGGACAGCAGAGAGGTAATAAATTTAAAACAAAATTCTACGTTTTAAGATTAATTTCATTACCATTAGACTGTGTAATGAATTGGGAAATCTGCGCAGGGTGCATTCTCCGAAAAATGCGTGGGAGAAGGTCAAGCTTTCCAGAAACTTTGAAAAGGCAATAAGCCAAATCAATGAAAATTTGTTATACTGGCCAGGTTTCATAAAAGCGAAATGTAAGCAAAGATTTGTAAAAGTTACGCAGTATCTCATACGAATGAGGAAATTAAGGTTAAGAAGGCAGAAACAGATTGTGCCGATTCAAAGAAAGATCGAAAGACGAGAAAGGCGTAGAGAAGAAAAGGCCCTGGTCGCGGCTAGATTGGAGACAGCGATAGAAAAGCAACTTATGGAAAGATTGAAGCAAGGCATGGTACGCGTTTTTACTACTGCAATTATACCGATATATGTGAATATATATTTTTTACACGATCACAGAATATTTGTTTCTTTTTTTCAGTACAATGATATTTATAATTTCCCACAAAAAGTATTTGACAAAGCTGTGGAAGCTGTCGAGGTCGAAGGAGAGAGCGAAGCCGAGAGTGAAAGAGAAGAAGAGAAGGAGGAAGAGATTGAAAAGGAAGTGGAAATGGAATTAGAAGCAGACGAAAGGGAAAGAGAAAGAGAAATTAACGAACCGCATTACGTAGAAGCAGAGTCGGATGACGATGATGACTATGACATTGAAGAAGTGTCCATGGTAATTACAAATTATAATAAATTATAAATTATAGATTCTTCTAAACTAATGTATTTGTTTGAGTAGGACGAAGACAGTGATTCAGGACAGAAGGAGGAAGTTGAATTATCTGATAATTTCGAATCGGAAACGAGTGACATCGAGGTAATAAATAAAAACCCTTCTGCCCTTTCACATTTAAAATCGATGTACTTTTTGCAGGATATAACACCGTCCACGAGTAAAAAGGCAAAACGGCCGGCTCCCAAAAATGGCAAAGCGCAAAAGAAAACCCGCCCCAAAGTCGAGATTGAATACGAAGTCGAGGAGGCACCGCGGCAAAGAGAACGAGCATAATTACTTTTTACTTAGGAGAATTATAATTGTATCTTTAATAATAAAGTTGAAACTTGTTTCACAAATTTCAGCAGTACTATCTTTACGATATTAACATTTCTTCTGTAACAACAGATAATATCATAGTCTTGTTTAAATAACTCGAGATTCTTCTTTTGGGTAGCGCGAGTTTGAAATTCGCGCCAGTGCTTAAGGAGCTTATATACACAGTGTAGATGGCATCTCCTCAAACAGAAATTATGGGAACCTAGCAGACGACATGTTTGTACACAAGGCTAAGGTAACTCCTGTCAATTTTCCACACGAAGAATACAAATGAACATGAATGAACTATTTATCGCCAAAGGTATAACAATTTCAATAAATTGTGATTGATCCGAGATCGTGATACTACATACAAACTCCACCGTAAATACAACATTACGAACCCATTTACTCGTACGTTGCGTATGTTGTTTATCTTTCATATACTGGCCCGTGTATAAATCTATCTTTCTAACCGAGAAACTACTATACTTCAATAAGATCTCGGAAAATTATGAAATAAATGTAACAACCACGCTTCGATTACATATGTCACAATACGTGAAGTGACGTTTCGCATGGCATGCATTAGATGAAAAGAGCGGACGAATGTCAACTTGCGGCCTGTCAAAAAAACTTAAGACGCTTTTGCGTTAAATTCTGTAATGAAGTACGATCGTTTTATCGCACGTTTCACGCGGATGTATCGAGCTTCGTAATAAAGCTCCCGCAGGCAAATGTCACGAGCTTCGCATTACCCGTGACAGTGTCTTTTGTTTGCTATAAATAGAAAAAGTAGGTTATCCGTAAAATCAATTCCAAAAATAGGGCAATTAACCCAATATGTTTCTTGGTTTTAGCAGGCAATACTAAGGCAAGGACCGCGTCATATTACCCTTATGTTCAATTTTTCTGATCTCTTATCATTCTGCTCTTTCATAGTCATAATTAACTTAATGCAGGATAATTACTTCACTTGTTTCACAAAGCACAATTCAAATCTATATAAATCTCATCTTGAACGAATTGTAATTGTACTCTGTGGATTCTTACATAAATTGTGATAGTAATTTGTATGGTAGCTAAAACACTTTATTCAAGAAAGTGCTTTTAAATGATTACAGTTTTGATGAAATCTGTGAAGTAATTGTACGAATATATTTGTAAAACATGCTTGTTACCTAACACTTGTTACCGCTAATTGTCATCCATACCCTATTATTAATGTAGACATCATTTTTGCTTGCAGGTGTATTATGAAATTTAGAGAAATTTTTAAAATCATTGATCGAGATTAAAGGCAAGATTATGGTCCTGACGCAGCATGATTTAACACGTTTCTAAGCTCGCATTTTATTTTGCGCATAAATGTCAAAATATTAGATTATATCGCCATGGAGTTGAATAATGTGGGAAACAATAAGAGTTCCGTATATATGGCAATATCTTTTAGAAAATTATGCGTGGCAACGGTGTCGTTACCTCTTGTCACTCTTTTATTCTGCTTCGTTACGGCGAATATCTTCCAATCAGATGACATTCATGAAACACATTGTAGGGTACGCATACTTGTACATTTAATATTTTATAAATCATCGTTTTCAGTTAACTGTATTAAAAGTAAATGTTTTTCATACAGGTTTACAATGTACTTCCATCGATCTCAGCTATTACTGGCATATCCCCTCAAAGATATTTGTGGCGCATAAGTATAGCATTACATATTGGCCCTCGACTAATTATTGCCAGTGTTTACCATTCTTATTATTATAATATGCTTAAAGCAATCGATGATGTACCGTTGAAAATTATGGGATCCAGGCTTTTAAATTTATGCTACTGGCTGAATATCGGGGAAGTGGCTGCCTTATGTGGTGTTACGTACATCTCGAACAGAGAGAATTATTGTAAGTATCATTATAGAAATAGTAGTCTCGCATTTAGCATAGCCGAGTTGAACGGATACAAATGTTTTTAGTGCAATTTCTATAAAATTCATTAGGTGGTTATAATAATTTATTTAAAGAATGAAATCTAGTTTTATTCTTTGTTTACAAAGCCCGTTCTTTGGAGAGTGCCAGGACCCCTTGGTCATATATTAATATAGAGCGTGCATTTTAACATTACTATATTTCCATTGCTTTGACGATGCTGAATAGCGTTTGAGAAATAAAACATTCTAGTAGTCTATGGCTATTTGTTTCAAATTGAATTATATATTAGCTTTTTATTCGCGGCAAATTTTTTTTATGTATAATACCTGTTTTCATGGTTCGTAATATAGGGTTTGAGGAAGTAAATAACGAAAATTGTGTTTTCAGCGGTGCATGAAAAAATCTTCATCGCCTTCATGATTAGTTCCCTTACGTATATGCTAACAGCGGTAAGGCTGGGACGAATAGTAACACCGAATGCACAAAGTCTTCGATATAAGCAGGTGCTTTTTATAACGAGTCTTGTCAGTACCATTGGACTCGTCATTTTCTTCCTAAAACACAGGCTATTGTGCCATGATCTAGGTAAGGAGATTCATATATATACGATAAATAGTTGATAAGCGTTTATAACAACATAATACAGCAAATACCATTTGTTTTTACTTAACTGTGAATTACATTTATTCTTAAGGTTGCTGTTTATAAAACTTATTACAATATTTTTCTAACAGCATTTAGTTGGTTTTCCTTCTGCGAGTATGTGATTGCCTGTGCAAATATGGGTTTCCATGTTACCGTAATTTTAGACTTTCCCAAGGAGCAGCTGGTTGTTGGGAATGCTTTACCTGCCTTAAAGGTGGATTAACTCCTCGTAATATTTTATATTTATTGTTATCTTATTATTGTCATCAAAGTGCCTACTGCCACTGTCTGGAAGTGCTATTGCCAAGAATTAAAAGTATATTATACTATATGAAGCTGAGTATCCACTGCTAAATACTGGGAAACATTTGCTAGCAACACTTGTGTCTATTAACGAAAGTTAAAGTATCTGTAAACAGTTGTTTAAACATTCCATGTTCACAGTAATTTCGGCGATAATATTAATGCGGCAGCATTAACAAAATTCTAAATACTACACTACAGCTTCCATAATGAACAAGAGGTAAAATCAAACGAGAACCTAATCTTTTGATTTCTTTTATTTTTTTCGCGGCAAATAAATATCATAGAGTTTATGTGAAAGCGAATAAGTAATTATAGATTCATAATTCATACGACCCGCAGCATTTTAATTCATTTTAAAAAATATCTGTTGCAGTATGTTTGTTGCTACATTAGGTGTTGGAGTTGGGGTTGTATTTATATATGTACATACCATAAAAATTTGTCTTCTATTTCCGTTTAAGATATTTAAGCATTTAGAAGTATTCAGAAATGTTTTACATATTGAGTGGATACACGGTTCAATGCACAACGGTTCTCCAATTAAATCATACTCTCACGCGAATAAAGCAATATCAGCGTGACATAACGCTTTATGTTAGTCTGCAAATATTTGTGGCAATTTTCATCTTAATCTTTGCATGCATTTGTTAATAATTTTCTAATCAGAAATACGATACTTCCACTTACTTCTGACGTATAAAAGCACAGTTAAAAGGAAAAATGGAAAAATCTAGCGCTTCCAAAGTATGGCACTGGTATCTTCCCAGGCAATGAAATCTTTAATGGCCTTTTAGATAGTAGAAACTTGTAGCGATACCAGACAAACATGTATCCTACATACAAACAATATGTAAACGTAAAGTCTAAACTAATGGGATTTCCATATTTAGCTTCCGCGCATAGTTCATTTTAAACGTGAAAAGAAAACGGGGAAATAATTGTTAGCGCGAAGAATGGGACGCGCACTGGCGTATAAATAATTTCGAAGCGTGTTGCGTTAATGGTAATTTGCGAGGTGAGAATTCTAGTCGATAATTAATTCTAGTCGTCATATTTTTGATGTGTTTTAAAACATTATTATCATGTCATGCCATGAATTTTGATGCATTGTTAGCATGTAGGATGCATTTACATTGACGTAATTTTCATGTTTAATGAGGGTACGTTCATAGTACGAGTGTACGCAGTTTTAATTTAAAATAAAGTAGAGATATTGTACATCATTGTACAGCTGTATATCACCAATATAATATATTATATCGCGTATTAGTATACATATATACATATATATGTGTATATATATATGAGCCGATCATTACGTAATGTATAATACAAGCGAAAAGGCACAAGTTACTCGATGATACTCACGCGAGATTCACCGTTGCAGAATTATGTTACGAACGTAAGAATTAATACCTATGTTTACACGTAGCGTATAATCTTTAAGTGCAACACGATAATTAGCAAACGATTGGTATTTGAATAATTATGAAATTTAGGGAGGAACACATTGACGGAAAGTAACCTCGATAATTAACTTGTACGATATATTTCTGACCAAAGCTCGAATAACGTCCAAAATTACGGAGCAAATTTACGAGATTAATTCGAATAACTGTTTGTACGAAATTTTATAAGCAAGAGCCTCATTCTCCCTTTTTAAGCTATCCATATAGTAGGTATTGGAATCAGTTTTATAAATCCGAATGAGTATGTGTAATACTTAAGGGCACTGGATGAACACATCGTTTAGAGTTACCGCAGTGATATATTGCAGTGTCATGTTCCTTGCGTATTTTATTCTGCATTCAAATAGCGATAAATAGATTTTAAATAGCACTCGTTTAAGGCTGTCGTTACTCTACATTTCTACATCCCAGCATTACTTGTATAATATATTTTGATGCTAGGATTTTTAGACTACCACTTGAAAGGATAGTAACGGATATGTCCGCTTGTAAAATGATCGACAATCGCGTAACAACCCTTTCATTAGAATATACAGAATTATTGTTGAATCGTGCTTGTCTTAGTTCTATGTATCTGACATTCACAACTCTATAAGTACTCTGAAAGATACACCCGAGATGTTAAATCGCTTCAGCGAAACGATCATTTCTATTATAATACGTTCGTGTTAATTTATAACCGTGTTGTAGAAACAATTGTGAATTGTTACGATTAGTTTATCGACATTATTATCCGACGTTAAAAGCCGTGCCAAGCGATATATTAAAGATACCGTGCATGTATTGCATTGGCATCGAATCGGCGGTATCGGACGGATAAAAATCGTTCTACAAAATATCTTTAATAAGTCACTTATTTCTCGCAGTATAATCATTTCCATTGCTTCTTACATTTACTTGTAGTAGTCGTGTATGATGTCTTTTAAATTTTCTTAATTACTTCTCCAATGTCCGATGAATATCTACGTTTATTATTTGTTTCTTCTTTATCAATGCATAGAAATGAGGTACACACTACTGGTTCTGAAAATGCATTAAATGCGGGGAAATTGTAAACTGTCTTTTTAAGGCAATTTACAAGGAGTGATTTATTGCACACTGCTTTACAGTAATCGCGAATACACGATACACTCCAATTTAGCGATACGTTCGGCTAGTATTGTTAGTCGCTATTGTTTACTCCGTTATCTGATTTTACAGTAGGCTCGTGTTTATCATGTAACATTATCAACGAGATATTTTGACGGAACTTCGATCGTATCAAGGGACAAGTGGATGTGACACGGTTTATGTAAACTGTCACGTCGGTGCCAGAATATAATGTGTTGTTGAGGTGCAACTTATGGGCGACCTTGACATGTGTCAGAATCTTTATTTAATTGATGTCGGCCACTTGGCACGATGACTCCGTCATGAATTAGGCTGAATGTCCGCCGCGGTTTAAACAGAGGTTTATTATGTAAAGTAGTTCGAGGTGGATTCTGGAGCAGAGTCATACGCCGGTATAATTATAAAAATTGTACGTTAGAAGCGTCGCGCGAAGAAAGTTGTTAATCACCACCTTTACACTCTGCTCCTCCCTGCGCATGTACGTCTAACACATAGACCGTGCACGTACAGTCGAAAACGTAGCCAGCGAACTTTATATCGCGAGTAACACTGAATTCGCTGGAAGGTTCAGGTACACGTAGCGATCGATAAGGCGGCTCGATAATACGTCTGCAATTATAATTGCACGTCAATTTTTCTCGTTGCATGCACCACGCACTTTAGCACTCCCGAGGTGGAGCTTTTTATCACTTGAGTACCGACATATTTACGATCTCGCTTTTTAACGGTCCAGGTTCAAAATTGTACCGCGAGTTAACGGACGTTTTACTACGCATATTTGTGAAAAGTATGCTCACACCCTAAGAGTGACTAAAGGAGAATTAGGACGAGACAAATGTTAACAAAAGCCATTGAGAAAAAAAAAGATACTGATAGAAATATTTGCTAGACTCGTATTCCTGTACTGTCATTCGTACTATTTTTCTAGAATAGCAATACTTGGTTGTGAGTTAATATATTTAACGTATTGTTATCTGCGTGTAAAGTATATTTTTTCCCCCCGTTCGATTTTTGTAAAAGGTTTAGGAATCTTTGCGTGCCAGAATGAGCTTTTTAGACATATTATTATGTAGTTTCTATATATATAGATATATAAATACATATATAAATATACACATAGTTCAAACTTAAATTAATTAGCAATAATAATGGGAGTAATGAAAGAGACATATCGACTCGATAGGTACATGAAACTTTAATTTTTAGAAATTCGCATCAACGATAATACACGCTGTTGTACTAAAACAGTGTGCGATGGCAAAGAATTCGATAATTGAAACGGTTCGCGCTTCGTTGAAACGAATGATGAAGAAAAAAAAGCATTTTCACACGAATACGCTTGTTATTGGCTCGTGGATATGATATGACTTTCAAAATAATTTTCCTACCGGAACACTTTCTCCTGATTTATCTAATTCTAGAACGAAAGAACCGCCCGTGCTCTTGCAGTGGAACATTTTCCTCTTCGACACGTGGATAATTTAAATGATCGGCAATTCTGCCATAATCAGCACAAATAGCTGTCCCGCGATACTGTCTTTTATTATTCCATCGTAGTTTAAAAACTGTATTTATTGTCTTCTATGGCCTGTGCCTAATTAAGCTAATTAAGAAATAGCAATCACTCGCTTGTCTCTCTATATTTTTCTCAGTTTATCCTTTCCCTAGATCAATTCGTTTCAAGTATCTCCCGTTGTTTTACAAGCCGGCTACGAGCATTATCACAGAATTCGTTTCCGTCGGGGCACTTATTTCTGCGAGCGAATGGCCGATTTGCAAAGTGTTGTAAGAGAGAAATCATAGCGTTCGCCAGGAGAATGACCGATTTTGTAAGATCGGGTCGAATAAATGTTTCGTCCTGACCAGATCCGCAGGTTGATATTATAATTTACCGATACGTTGTGTCGAAGGCGAAGCACAAATGAATTAATGTGGCGCAGGTGAATGGCATTCAGAGTCGTTGTAATATTCTTAAAGAACAAAGATTCTAGAATGACTCGCGTAGAATCGACGTTCACGTTCCGTATGTACGTCGAACGATGGATCGCATTGGCCTGTAATTCTCTAACGCCTGGCGTAAGTACATACTTGATCTCCTCCTGTGCGCGCGATCAATTAGAACGAAAGTGATCGAGCACCGAGCCTGATTAAAACTTGGGCATGGTCGCCGAAGGTAATTGAACTCCGTTGACCTTAATACGGGGAAGGAACGAGCCGCGCGATAAGGATAGAGGGGCATCTGATTGTCAGTATGTAAATTGCCAAAATCGGGGGTCGATCGGACCACTATAAGACCCACGCTCTTTCTTTCTCCTTGGTTCCCCGGCGAGCAGTTTCGTTGCCGAGTCGAGCAAGGTGTGCGCTATCTGTAATTGGCTTGTGCAACGTGCCCTGTACTGTGATCGGAATGTTCTTTTGCGGGAGTGATGTATGAAATTGCGTCGATTTGTCGAGAACGAAGTACGTTTAACGACGGGTTTCCCCACCCATGTACATGTAAAGAAACGATTAACGAAATAAAGCGTACCGTGCATGTACATCGATCGTTTCTCTATTCCACTGCGTATTATTCCCAGCAAGCTATTCCACATCTTTCGAAATAAGTAGACTGCTATATCAGTGGCGGATTTAAGGAAAAAGGCCCAGCTAGCAAACTTTCTGAGGGGCCATTTTTGGGGAAATTCAGAGGTAGTTTACTAAAAACGGGATAAGTGTAGTAGAACAGAAAAAAAATATAGTGTTTGAATAAGATCATAATTTTTTTTTAAATGGGGCCCAGTCGGACACTGCTCAATCGGCCGCTCTTTAAACTCGTCACTGGTTATAATCATTACCTGTATAGATACACTTTACAAACCATAAATATTTTAATATTCTAAGTGGTTCCAAATATACTTGGAACGTTAAATATATTTATCAACAATTACAGAACGTAATTTCAAGTGCTTATAATTATAACTGCTTGGCTATCGAACGAGTTACTGAAAGTTTCGATCCAATTCGTTTCCTCAAGTGGTTGGAAGACACGGTCTTCGTCACTTTCGGCATTAACTGTGTAGAGTTTTTCAGGTATATGCCCTCGCCGGTGCAGCTGGCCGTTTGAAAGCAATCTACAAACACACCGACTTGATATTACGAATTTAATAAAAAGGGAAAAAATAGATACGCATAATATTCCTTACCTAGTGATGCTTGATCAGCGATACACGTCTCACTTTTTGATAAATTCGCCTCTAGTTTCCCCGCCCCGTTGGTCTTCATAGAAGATTCTCTCAGTTTGCTCGTATCGCTTTGCTGGCGAAATTTTTTAGGCTTCTTTTCGTCGGTGGCGACAACGGAGCTTACGGAGGCAGCATCCGTGCATTTCCCGCAGCGCCATACGATTCTGGGATCATAGACGTCGATGTCAACGACAGGAGGCTGATGGCACAGAGGATGATACACCTCTTGACACTCTTGGCACTCTAATAAAATCAGTGGGCCTAGTTTTGCTCCATTGCAGACCTTCCGTTCCATTCGTTCCGTCGAATAGAATTCGATTTGCACAAAGCGATCGAATATATTAATCTCGTGTGCCGCGGGCAATTTCGTGGACAGAGGAAGGGCGAAAGTATGATAGCGAGTATACCAGTTGAAGAATGATTTAATGTTATAACAGTAGGGTGGCCTCTTTTTTTTCAACATCCGACTTCTTGTGCTCTCGCCAACTAGTATGGTTCCATTTCATAAAAAAATAATGGGTACCGTACAGACTTTAAAAGTTTTGTTCAAGGAATATTAAAAGAGCATTCAATTTTCTACAATTTCTATATAAGTATAACATCTTTTTGTGCTTCCAACCATTTTTTTAAATAATAGCGATAATAGGTAATACGCTACCTCTACGAAAAAATGAGATGTACAGAAATTGTAGAAAATTGAGTTTTCTTTTAATTTTATTTGAACAAAATTTCACCGGGGCTTACAATTTTCGGAAAATTCTTTAAATTACTCTGTCCGCGTGGAATAAACTTTTTCCGGGATTATGTTCTTACGAAATGGGACCATTCTAGATGGTGAGAGCAAGGAAATACGGGGAATAGAATTCTAGACATAAAAATTAGGCGTCTGCCTAGGGCGTAACATCGACAAGGGGCGCAAAATGATCTTTTAATTGTTACCATTTTTTAAAATAATATTTTAAATTAAATATTCCAAGTTGTACTATAAATGTTTCAAGCTACGAATACAAAAAATTCAGAGTAAAGGCATCAAAAAACTAAAAATAAATGTATAATAAATAAAGTGCCCAATTTGGTAAATTTATCTAGGGCGCAAAAAAGTCTTGAACTAACTCTGGGGCCAATATCGTGTCTCGCATGAGACTGTAATCATCACGAGACAATTATTTCATTATTTTATTATTTCTTAATTATTTTGTCATTAGTTTCACGAAACTATTTGGAATCTCATGAGACAAGTTTCATGACACATTTTCAAAGAATCTCTCGCGATTATTTCCATTATTTACATTTAGTTGCTGCTGAGATTTTTGTCTCATGATAGAAACACACATATTCCTAATAACTAGGTTACATTATTGCAACTAAATGATTGTCCCACAACCTTGCATAAAAGCCCGTCCGCCGATCCTTCGTCTGGTATGGATATCCTCGGAATGTCCCCTTTGTCACTATAATCTTCGATTTCTGCATGTGTCCAATCACTTTTTGCTGTATTATTTACGTAAAGTGAGAGGTTCTTGGGTCTTTTTGATACATTGGAGTCATTGGACCTTTTCCGCGACACGGTTCCGCGCTTCTCCGATTGATCGCTCGAGAAACATGTCCCACAAGTTTTCGTGTTTTGCAAAAGTATCTTCGGCATCCTTGCCATCAGGATCTTGTCGAATCCGTACTTTCTCCCGATGGACGCGTCCAGCATTTTACGAAGCTTTTCCGCGCTGTCATCTTCGGTCGAATGTAGCAGTGTCAAAGCGTCGAGGAACTCGTCATCGACGTCAGATGCTTCCTCCGTGTCCTCGAACATTTTACAGGGATTCGGTGCAGCTCTCCCTTCGAAGGTCTCCTACATTTTCTTTGGCGCACGCGTATGCCGCGATTATCGGTAACTATATAGGGCTCGGCGCGAAGGGGATCGCGAGCTTCAGAGCGACGTTGAAGTTTTGCGCGAGCATTCGACGGATTCGATTGTACGAATAGCGACGGACGACTTTGAACGAATGTTCATTGTGAAATGTGCCGAAGAAAACTCGTTGGTATTTATGAACTCGACCATCGACTTGCTCGGGCGATTGTATATCGATAGACTTGCATCGATGCACTATTGTTCTCTGGTTCGGCGATGAAAGCTACTGACCGCGGCGCTGCAATTGCTGTCTAACCACGATCGATGAGTTACGAAAGCTTGTGTAAAATATTTTGAAGAAAGCACTGCTCGTAATAAAACTGTAATATACAGCAATCAGTTGCTGTTTCCTGATCTTTTGCCCTTATGCTTCTGGCATGGGATTCCGAAAGGGGGTGCAAAAGGAGCAGTTGCCCCCCCCCTGGCTTTTGAGAAAAAATCGATTATTTTTAAAAACTACTCTTTATTAAGTTTATACTGAAAAAGTGAATAATTCTAAATTTCGGATTTAAATTTTTAATTAATTTGACACTAAAAAATGAGTTCAAAAATGCAAGCGTTGCAAAAGGCTACTCGTTTTTTCGTTACTATATTTTTCATCATCGTCACATTAAAGTTGCCCCCTCGTGGAAAAAAGTCTACGGACGCCCTTGGGTTTTTGATGAAAACGGCGTGTAGTACATATTCCTTGGCATTTTAGCAAATCTGTTTCATTACATATGTTCTACAAAACACTTGGGTTTTTATTGTAACGTAAGCGCGGGTTATTATTAGGCTCAGACATCATTTTTCCCTGCTGGGTCAATTTACAATATCTATGTACCTACTGGTTTTAAAAACCTAAGAATTTTCGTTTTTGTTGCTTTCATGTATTATTAGAAGTATCTCAATTTGTAGTTTAATGCTCATAGATTTCTATAAAAACAAAAGTTCTCAAAAATATGTGATTTCTTTTAATATATATATATTTTTATACTATATTTTTTGTACTATATTTTTCTCTAGTATGTAAAATATATATATATAGTACGCAAAAATATTATATTTCCGATACATCGATAAAATTTTACAATTTTTACTCATTTTTTAATCTATGGCGCATCAAAATGCAGGGTTGTCGGGCTGCAGGGCTAATTTAATTTACTAATTTAAACTTTAACCGAGAGTACTTTTTTTATAAAGAATATGAATTGTCGGGAAGAGAGAAATATGAGAGTTTATCTTATAAAAAATGAGCTCCTGATATACCTATGTAAATTTGGACTTTCAGTGCAATCGAACGTAACGCAATATTATTATACGTAGTTCCCAAAGGTATACAAATCATGAGCATCTCAAAGTAATTTCTTATCTTTTGTCACGAATGTGAAGTGGCGGGATGAGAGAAACACGGCTTCTCTTAATTTAATAAAGAACGAATTATTTACGTGTTTTAATACGCATATTGAGTGCAATAATGCCATTGAGTTATTTAAAAATGAAAAAACTTGATCTGTATTGCTAAAAGCAATAAAAAATATGTTTGGAAGGAATAAAAACTAATTAGAGTAAAATGTACTTCTACCGAACGTAGGTATTTGTTTTATACTCCACGAAAGCAATATGTACGTTATTTTTCATTAAAAACGTGGCAACCCTACCACCAGCGGATGCTGGTAAACATCAAATTCATCAGTCCTGTTTGCCAGAGTCCGAAGTCCAAATACTTTTATTTTTTCTATATCATAGAAAATACATTTTCTAAGATATTTCGGGCCTCCGACGGGTCCACAACGGCATACGCTAGGACTCATTGGTAATTTCCAAGATTCACGGGTCCTCGAATATTTGCGGTAAAACATACACCTTTCACAAATGAACGACTAAGTACTTTCCTAGTGCTTATATGTATATCCATCTTTCCCAACTAAAAGTTCAAGCAGCCAGCCATTACCCACAACCTCCCGTTCTTGTCACCAATCAACTTGTTAATTTCAACTCCGTGCGCAGATCGTCCAGCATACGCGGTCGCGAAAGAAACGAAGGAGGAAAGGAGTTCAGTTATTATGGAGAATGACGGGTTTCTCACCCTGCAAGCACTGTACCAGAATCGAGTGGAATCCAGCTGAGAAGCCGGGCCCGGTAGACGTCGAACGAGTAGGATTATTCGCCAGTGGATCGGAGCTGGAGCCGGGACCTGGGTCGGGGTCGGGGCCGCGGAACAATGTCGGAAACGACGAGGACGGTATGCCGAGATATGCAGGATATCGCGCAGAACTGCGATCCTTGGAGATCGGGGGCAGAGGCAGAGGGTTACGGAGGAGGCGCGCGCGAGCAAAGCCGGGGGTATACGTATCCCCGTTGCACCACCACCACCACCACCAGCAGCCCCGACGGCAACGCGCGCCGGGAGAATACGTCTAAGTGTATTACCTACGGGGGAGAGCGTACCGTTCCACCTAAATATGTAATAATATCTACCGGAGATACCGGCATTCCTCGACCTCGAGAAGAATTCGATCAAAATGTGTCGCGATACTCCCTACGGTATGCCAGGTGAGGTACGCGTCTCCCCGCGCTACCCTTCCTGCACCACCTTCAACCCCCGTTCGCGCTTCTACGTCTTCTTCCTCGTTCACCCTTGCCCTCGTTTGTCCGAACGAAATCGGACGGGGGCGGTATCGGTATTCGCGGCCGTTTCTAGTTTGCGCGAGGGCGCTGGCGCGTTTTTAATATCGCCCCAGTCAAAATTCGCCCTCGCCGGTGATAAGCATTAAGACACCTATTCTGTGGGGAATAATCGTGAGAGGCGCGACGAATTTATTGGAGAACTTGACAGATTTTACTTTATTTGGTACTTTACATTGAAGCCGGGATTTATAAACAGTGAAAAGTATTCAATCTGTATCGAATATCACGTTTTGTGGAAATACAGCTGCAGGTGCGTGTACTAAAATTTATTTCTGGACGGCAGCGAGTTTCATCGATTTTACGAACACGTTTTTTGATGTTTCGTTGTAGAAGATGGAGAGTGGTTTTGTTCATGATACTGAGCAAGTGTTTTCTTATCGATACATACTTAAGAGATATTATAGGTGCATGTAGTATGAATTGAGTTGCGCACTTATTCGATGTTGTTCAATTTTGTAAATTTCTCCTAGTTTTTACTGATTCTGAGCATTGACAATTTCTAGTTTCAAATGATATTCATTGGTAATATAAAACTATTTTCAAGAGATACAGTGGGTGAACAAATTATTATACGCAAACAAAAAGGTTTGAGATGTTGTAAGTTTATCTCTGGCAAACATGGTCGCAAAAAATATTTAAAAAACGCATTTTAATGCTTGAAGTTTCTAGATTTTAAATCAAGGACACATTTTTTTTATCCATTATGATACTGTTTTATCAAGATGAAGCGCTGGAAACGAAGTTTCAGAAATTTTTGCCTAGTTTGAACGTATGTACGGGACAAAAAGTTTTTTTTTCGGCAAATCCAACGCAGAGCTCTTATATAGCAAACATTTCTCTTTAATTTCGTTTTTTTTTTTATTTTGGTTTCGTTGTACGATTTTTATTGACGGAGTTATTCGCGATTAAACTCACGATCGTAGACAAATTTTCATGAGTCTTTTGGAAAGCTAAGGAAAGCATTCCTTTCAAAATCATTAGTTGCCAATTTAAGATTTTTTTTTTAATCGTATTAAATCCATTTTAAAATGATTCCAAAAATTGACGAAAATATTTTGAGTAGGTATAATGATTTGGCCACCCTCTGAAAGTTAATTTTTTTTTATTTCGCATAAAAATATGTTTAACCTTTTAGCGTCCACCCCTAGATCCCGTTGAAGGAAAAGTATCTCGTTTACTTTGTATCGATGTCAATGGTCTGAATTTTCATATTTTCATATACATTTTTTTCTTTTCTCATAGGTTAAAATGCAGAAAACAAATGAATACGGGATTCAAGTATGTCCATCCTTTTTCAACGAATAAAACTACTTCAAACGTGTACTATTTAATCTGGTTCAAACCGTGAAACAGTAAAGAAAGGTAATGCACTGTACGTATGTAGAGAATTAACATTAAAATTTATTTGTATAAAAGAATTTGTAGTGGAATATCTCTCGTCCGCTTTATTGACCCGCCTGTGCACCCGATCATCTTATGCCACCGTTAATTGAGTTTCTTGATCGTTTTCTTCTTCTTGCGCGACACCCTTTTGCGTCTTGTAGGTGACGGTAGAATTTTTAGAATGCATCGCTCGCGCGATATTTTAATATTTTGTAGCTTGTCCTTCGCGAAAGTAAATCTCCCCCGCGATAAGCCCTGCCAGGAATCTCACCCGCGCAGAATATCCGCAGGTTATAAGAAATGTTTCCCAAGTTTATGAGGTGATGCGAAGGTTCGCCGTAGCATGGATCGAACGCTTTTACCCTTTTTTCAAATAACAGAATCAACGGGGTGGGAAGCGTTGCGTCGTAAAGCACCCAATAAAAATATTCACCGTCGGAGCCTGAAAATGGCAAGAACAAATTGCACTCACCAAAAAACGGGCCTTGTATATTCGCAGGATTGTGATAATTTTTACGCGGCACAATTACCATCTACGTAATTGCTAAGTAGGCGCGTACGTTTGAGGATCGTGACAAATTAAAACAGATTCGTTTCATTACGGACCAGGAATTTTGATGAAATTTAACGTATAGGAAGAATATTAAAAATTGTTCCAGTCATTTCTTTTTTATCACCTGATATTCATGTTACATTTCTCATAAACTAATGGAGATGGAAAAATATCAAATAGAAAGATTACTTGGTTTTTAATAATATTAATAATCTGTCGGATTACGTTTTTATGTAGATTTGATGCGAGACACATTTTTGCTAACTGAATACCAGCACAATCTCTGATAAGTATTCTAATTCCACTCTTATGATTATTCTTTAAAATTAACTCTGACGAAACGACAATATTCTCTTCGAGTTTCCGTGGCAAAAATATAAAAATCTATTTACAGTTTATTCGAAGTAGATTTCTATTGTTATGCGTTTCAAAATGAATACGTCGCTTCTTGTGAAATGTTATAAATATTATCTCGATGCCTAGAGTCAGCGGTTGCATTATTGAAACAATCAGTCTGCTATCTTTATTATTAGACCGGAATGTTGGCTAAACGGTGTTCGGATATTCGAGGTTTTACTCGGGTATTTTAACGAGATTTCTATCGATTGCAGAGAATCGAAGGGCTCTGAAAGGTCACGATGCCGGTAATAATTTGACGGTGCGTTTACTCCGTGAGCACGATATCCGGACACACTTTAGCCATTGTTGCGACATCACAAATTCAAGCGAAAACTGGCATTGGCCAGGCTTCCGTGTCCTGCAATGCAGTTTCGAACAATGTAGGAACAATAGGCGCGCAACTTCCGTGAAACGATAATTTCAAGTTCGCTCCAGCTCCTACTTAATAAGTTTACTGAATGCGTTATTATAATTAATTTGCATATTTAACCTTAGAGAGAATTCGCGATGGGTATTCGAATCAAATTATTTACAGGTTAATAAAATTGCAACGTATTCCCTTTGTTTATCAGCTCAGAGCTACTGAATTCCTATAAATTATTGAGGTATGTAGAAAATTTATGGAAATATGAAATAACATCGCTCTGATTATTAATTTATTTCTCACTCGCGTGACAGTATTTCCGATAATATTTCAAGAACAGTAAAACAAAATTTATATATTATAACAGATTCTGTAATAAGTAGGTACGTAATACATACTTACCGTAAATATAGGCAGATAATTAACATGTATTAAAGATAGAAAAGGATAAAATTTTTTATGTATTTTGACGCTTGTAGAACATTCACAAAAATCCAATGTTATAATAGGATACTTAAAGCAAATGAAAAAAATGTTGATTTTTATTTTATAAAAATATATCATATTATTTACCATATGTTAAAGAAGGAAAAGAACAAAACTTTTATGCATTTTGAGACTTGTAGTACAATCACAAACGATGCGATGCTATAATAGGATAAATGCAAATTCAAAAATTTTACTTAAAAAAATAAAATATTTGAAAGAGAGTGCATTGAACATAAAGAGAAACAAATTTAAGTGTCAATATGAGTTCAGATTGGTAAAACTAGCTGTTAGTGCTATTTAATGTTTATTTTATACCTATAGCAAAATATTCCAAAAAAATGCCAACATTCCCCCAGTTTACGTTATCTAATGTCTTTATGAAGTGCAATTTAAGTAACTTCGAGGAAGTTCACAATATCTTCGTGTGATTCAGTTCGATGTAAATTATAAAAATCAAGCTCTGTTTGCCTACGTAACGAGACAAGTCGCCGATGTTGCGAATTTTTCGCAACAGTCAGGTGCAGCCTGACAATATCGATGTCGATGAACCTGTATCAGGTGGAGTTATTAGACACGATTGAATGCAAAATGCATCGTTGCATAACAGAGTGCAGCACAAAGTATCGCAGCAATCGCGTGCGCGAAGTGTCATTTAATATTAGAATTGTAATGAACTTCGTTTTCCTCATAGACTTAATGGATTATAAAATACCTAAATCAGTGTTACTAAAGAAGCTTGAAGAGGCCCATTCTTCGCGACGAGCAGAAATTACGAAAACCCTAAGATGAACTATCACGTTAACACTGATTTACGTGACTTGAGAAGAAGGAACGATCGTCTTGACAGACGTCTAACACTTTATTCAGCGTGACAGGTGACAACGAAAGGGAAGGCAATTTCGTTTTACAACCCTCATCATCGTTCACCCGATTTGTATTAGCGCCTATCCGATCGCGTAAACGAGCACAACAGGAAGTTTTATGACTTTATGACTATCGTCATTAAGACAGGTATATACACAACATACCGACCGTCCATATATACTCGAGTTGGAATAACTGGAATAAATGAAAGTCATCGAGGGATGGATAATTGTCAATTTCATCGCGTATGAAGGAATCGATCGACATCTTACTTCTAAGGCGAATTTACATGGTTCACTTTTGGTTGAACAATGCGGCTGATTCGACAAAATTCAAAATAAAATGACCGGTCTAAATTACCACTCGATCAAAGTGGTCAAACGAATTGAACACTGGAAGAATTTGACAGAGTTTCAACTTCTTTTGTCCATTCAAGACGATTCATTCGAGTTGAACACGCGTAAACACGCATCTTCAACATTGAAAGATTTTCTTCACTTGCGTCGATCCTATTGTTTGTTAACAGGGCTGCTGTTTTTGTGCCTGAAAATTGTAAAATATTAGAAATGTTATGCAAAACAAACAAATTAAATTTTAAGCGAACCATTCGATTAAATTGAAATTGTGTAAACCTTCGTCTTTCAATGTCAATATTTGAATTTGTTGAATGAACAGCACTGTTCAAGCAAAGTGAATCGTGCAAATTTGTCTTCAGGTTCAATTTAATCTCATTGTAGTACCTGTTATTTAATTGCTGATAAATAAATGCACTACTGATTTCGAAGAAAATAATTTTGCAGATTTAACACACAGTAACGATCACTCTACCTTACTCGCGATTAAAATACAGACGAATTTGAATCCATATCATTGTAATAGAAAGAGAGGAGCATACCTATATTGTTTGATAAAACGTGTAAAAGGTCTCGAATTAAGTTTATTACGGCGGAACGAATCTACGAATGTGTACCGCACAATTATGCTATAATCGAGGGCGAAGAGTGCGCGCGAAATTGCCGCGAAACTAACGGAATCGTTTAGCCCGCGTGGCTCGTCGACGCGTCGCGAAAATTGAGCGCTAACGTAATTAAGTAATTAAACCTCGCGGGTGAAATCGGACCGTTGCTTTTCCCATTCAATGTGTCGCGCGCACTGAAAAGCTCGCACGAAAACTGTGGATTTCAACCCCCGCGGCGAGTCTGTCACCGTGCACGCTCCGCCACTCTGCGATCGTTCGTAAACATTTGTCGAGTGCAATGTGTCCAACTGACAAAAGGAGCCCGCGCTACACCGTGCGTTTAAAAGCATTAATTACGGCTGCTTTTGTCTCCGTGCAAAAGCAATGCTTTGAGCGTCATTTTGATACGTGACATTCGATTTCACGAGCGCTGCCCCTCCTGTTCTGTTTAAATTGCATCCCCGAACGTGAATGGAACGCAGTGAACCCAGATGTTCGCCGTACGAATCGACGTGCTTCTACGAACAATTCCGAAATGCAAGGGTAGTCAGTTCGAAGCGACTTGCTTTGGCAATGATTTAAATCGGGGTCGTTTACCTGCCAAGATTTTTCAATTACTTAATTTATGATAACGATGATAATACGTGTTTCTTGCACATTCGGAATTAGAAGAATAAAATAGAGATACACTAGGGCTCCTGTTACCGTCAACCCGTTTAACATCACCAATAATTTGTATAAAATGTAAAGCTATAAATACATTATATAAGTTTATACGTCAGTACGCTATCTGTGTTTGAGAGT
The DNA here is from genome assembly GCA_963971345.1 of Andrena flavipes. Lineage (NCBI taxonomy): Eukaryota > Metazoa > Arthropoda > Insecta > Hymenoptera > Andrenidae > Andrena > Andrena flavipes. Next base: position 40,194,241 of record OZ020481.1, read on the forward strand.
TTGGCTTTTATATTTACGTAAAGTTAAAGTGACCCCTTACCCCACGTACAAGGGAAGATCCCGAACACGGAAGTTCAAAAATATCTAAAACTCTGTGATTATGTAGGGAATTTCCTCCTGATTACAACGCAATCTTCGTTTGCTGCCCAAATTCACTCTAAGGGGGTGTAATTGACGACTGAAAATCTGGTTATTCTTCGATTTTGTGTTATGAACTGTAAAATAATTTTTTTACCAAATGATAGATCTAATTAAAAGAAGTAACTTTTGTCTTGAAACTTTTTTTCTATCTGATACAGTTTGCAAGTTATAACACGATATCGGAATATAGCCGAATTTTCGGGGGTTAATTTCAATCCCTTCGAAAGAATTTGGTCTGCAAACAAAAATCAGGAGGAAATTCCTTACATATTCTTATGGTTTCAGAATTTTTTTAATTTTCGGATTCAGGATCTTCCCTCGTTAGTGCTCTAAATTCTGAACTGTTAACCGGGATCTTACTGTACAACAAAGAAAAATTTGAAAGAACATAGGAATCGTAATTAAAAAAAGTAGTAAATACCTATAGTCAAATTTAGCAAGAAAGTATTTGCTGTTATTAAACACATCCTGAAACGATATTTGAAATAATATTTCTAACTTTTATTTGAAAAGTCTGACTTGTACCTACAAACGATGCGGAAAATATTTCATCAGTCACAGTTTTTTCTGACACGATTTTCTGCGCAATAATCTGCTGCAGATAAAGTAGAACATCAATTATTCGGATAAGTGACAGAAAATTTCGTGAAATTGATAATAGCAGATCTTTTGTATTATTTGGGTGAAATGGTTTTAGTATGTGAAATATAAAGTCTCATTATACGCTCGTACCTATAATTTAAATGTGGGAAATCCATATTTGAGTAATACAGTATTTGGAAAATTGGTGTCTGATTAATTAGTGCTCTTTGTGTGACTAAATTGTAATTATGCGTAAAGAAAGATTAACAATTAATGTACCTCGTATGTTCATTGTCACAGGTAACAATGCATTAATTAAATTTGGCATACGATATTATAGTATTGCCTTGCTGCCGCAATAATCAGTTTTCAGAACCTGGTTTTAAATAATCTACGATATATACTACAAAAGTTGTTTTTAATAGAACGAAAGAACTGAAAAATCGGTACTGCTCTGAGTTATTTGTTTACGTTACTAAATATAGCACCAGGTTTATTAAAAATTGTATATAGGATGGCCTTTATAGCAGGACAACGCCGGCTGGGCATTAACCCCTCGAAAATAGATTCTATAGGAAATTATGAATAAATGAAAAGCGGTTGGAAAGCGCCGAAGATGAAAGGTCGTTTTCCAGAGAATGAGGGAGCATGAACGTCACTTGGCAATCTTCAGTCAGTGCACTTGCACTGGGTCAGTTGTGTCTGGCACACAGCTACCGTCGGATAATCCCTAGAATCCGTTAAGTATACAAATGGCTCCAGTCGGTCTGCTACCGAAAAACTGTGCATGGATTACGTTATGCACAGCAACTTGGAGATCGTAACGATATCCGTTTAATGCCTTCTACTCTAAGTACACAAATCGTTAGTGCCTTATGAAACAAAAGAAGCCTAATGGGGACTATTGTAAATAATAGAATAAAGTATTCCTTTTCTTCTTTGATGGAAATTACATTTTGATAGCAAAACATTCTGGCATCGCCATTTATTTCATACAAACAACAGTTGTGACATATACGAATCGTCGTTATGGACGTAACGATATTAATCATTAACTGGTTACTATTCAATTGCGTGAAAAGAAGGTACGTGTAAAGGTAAAGAGGTGGTTTCGTGGTTAGCTAATTGGTGCGTCGTCATTTATCAAAAGGTCCATTCGGAAAACCTAAAACGCAACCCCTGAAATTCAACAAGTGCCCCTGAAACATGAGCGAGAGAGAATAAACGAGTGAGCAGGCAACACAACCAACCTCTATTACGTGCGTGACGCGACTGATCTCCCGCGCGGGGAGTGGGGAAGCGACGGTCCGTGCGCCCGGTGGGGGTAGAGGATCGGTGGTATTCGGCGGGGTTCGCGCATCCCCGGCGGCGCTCGGCTTCTGGTTTCTCCCGCGGCCGCATAAGCGGTGTCAGCGTGTGCGCAGACCGGCTGCGCAGCAGGCGTGTGCGTTGTCCAGATTCTTTGTGCCATTCCTGGCATACCAAAAACAAGAGTGGTGACTGCGCTCGTATTTACCGGGGTGCAGCGTTGCGCGCTAATATTACTGTGCGAATTTTGCCCGTGGTGTAAAAGGCTCCGCGCGCGCGCGACGCCACGTCAGCTCGCCCAGTGGTAAGTACATCAAAGAAAATAGTGTCGAAACATCCTCGAAAGAGCGCGTCTACTCGTCCACGCCCGTGTGTCCCAGCGGCGTCGTCCCACACACAGGGGCCGCGCTCCGAACGGATTCGACAGCAGCGACGACGGCGATATACACACCGTCGGACACCGACGGACGGACAGACGGACGAAAGGAAACGAGAGACAGAGGGAGCGATAGACGCCGTGCGACAGAAAGAGACGAACAGACAAACCGACTGTGCGATAAAGACAAATATTACGAGCAAAAGAGAGCGTAGACGCGGCGGAGTGCGTGAACGTATTATGTACATGCGTGCCGACGTTATCCGGTCGAGTGTGCTTCTGATTCGGTAAAAGATACTACCGATTACTCGCGTATTCCTCGTGTGTCGTGATTGTCAGGTTCGTACTTCCGGTGACCGTGATGTTCGCATTGCTAGCCCCGTGTTGCTGCTCCTACTACTACTTTGGATGAAAGAGAGAGGGAACGTGTATGCGTGAGCGAGCGAGGAAGAGAGGATGACGTAGAGGGAGAAGGAGAGCGCGGAGTGTGTGTGTATATATATATGTGTGAGTGTGAGAGAGAGGGAGAGTAAGAGAAAGGATAAGAGCAAGGGAGAACGATAAGAGGGAGAGGGAGGGAATGGGAGTTGCATGTGTGTATATGTGCGCGAGAGAGAGGCATACACAGAGATGAAACGATAGTCGGATCAGTTTGATAAACGAAGAGCTTGACTCGAATTACCGGTCTATCGCATCTACCGTGCGGTTCGCTAGTGCATCGCTGCGCATCTGTCTTTGTCCGATTGTCGCGTGTTTACGAGCGTTGTGTCAGCTGTGTGTCAAGAGACGCGGAGAAGTTGCTAGCCTCCCCCCCACCCCCTGTGTATGTGTGATAGCGGAGCGTATGCAGCTCGACTCTGGCAACGTGTACGACTCGGCAGCGCAGGGACGGTGGTCGAGGAGGTTAGGACGAAGCGTGATCGGTGTGTGCCGGTGGTGGTGGACTGCGTGCGTTTCCCCGAGGAGAGCGCGCCACGACAGAAACGTGTGCCTCTGCCTAGTGCCTGCGTGCCAGCCCGCTCGCTCACCCGCTTCTGGTGAATTCGTATGGTGAATTATTGATCCGCGGCGGCGTGTGCGTGCGGAAAAACCGCGCGACTAAGCGAGAGGAATTCACTGGGGCGGGGGGGGGGTTCAGGAAAATAGTCCAACGGACGGAGAAAACGATAGATCACAGTCGCCGGCTTGGCCTGTGCCGGTGTCCGTTGTTTTGAAAACTGTGCGCGCGCGAAACACGCACTGCGCGGCATATGCGGCACGCTGACACGAAACGTCTCCGAAGGTGAAGCGCAGTGGTGGCAGCGAGGGATTTTCTTTCCCCCCAGGCGGGAACCAAGCGCGAAGTGCTCGCGCGTATATTCCATTGCTGGAAACGTAACGCGTGCCTCTACGTGCATACGTGTCTCTTTCCCCCCATTCCCGACTCTCTCTCTCTTTCTCTCTCTCTCTCCCTCTCTCTCTCTCTTTCTATTTCTCTCTTTCTCTATTCCCCGCTCTTTCCCCACGGTCTCTCGCTCGCGTTATACGTGTATGTGCGTTTCTCTCCGTCTCACTCTGGCCGCGTTGCCGTCGCCGCGTGTGCGTCAACGAAACCGAACGCGGGAAAAGCTCGGCGCGCGCGAAATATACGCTCGCGGTGAATGTACACGCTGTTGAGCGTGACACGCGGCGCGTTTCCGATGCCCGGGCAGTGAGTGTCCCCCAGTGCAGAGATACGGGAACGGATTATTTAGCCGGGCGTAGAGGATCGAGGGAAGGTGTGTGTGTTGTCGTCGTCGTAAGACGACGGCGACGACGGTCACGGCGCAACGATAGCCAGCCACGATAAACGTCGGTTCGAGGAACTTGAACGCCGCGACGCTGTGGTAGCTCTGTCGCGCTCTTTCGCGTCTTCCCGATAATCCAGGACAAGCGAAACCCTACCTCCGCCACCGCGACTTGGATGGATACTGTGCATTATTTCTGGAGTGAGTTTCTCTTTTAATCCTGCGCCTGTGTGCGAACGTACCACGCTTGCATGTGACGGCTGTGTGTGAGCGCGTGTGCTGTGCATGTGTACGAGGGGTACGCGTGTGTGCGACGGGTGTCTTGGAGCGCGCGGGCATCGGACGGCTGATTTTTTTCTCGTTCTCTCTCGCGACTAGACGTTAGCCGCCGTCGGGACACACGGTTCGCGAGCAACGTTACATCTCGACGCTGAAATATTATTCGCTCCCTTCTTCGTTTACGGTATTACTGCTCCGATACGTCAACGTATTCCTTATTCCTCGACTTGGGATTGTGTTTTTGCATGCCAGCCGAGGAACCAACAGTTACCGAATCGTCGTTGTTTACACTTTTGACATTCTTTTCTCTCGTAATCTGGGCAAGGTTATGAAAAAAGGGCCCAAGGAGTCGTCAGACGCACGTTCTCGGAAGAACATAGCAGGGAACACGCGGCTCGTTTTATCCGCGAAATGAATCTCGCCCTCCGACAGATATTTTGAACGCATACGTCTGTTGAAGGAACGTCAGGGGAATATCGGAGTGACAGGAAGTTTAATGCAACGGCGTTATCACAGTAGGTTATCAAAAATAATTCCACGGTGACACGGTAACACGCTGTTACATAAATTTAATCGGATACTTGTCTTGTTATCGTGCCCGGTAAGCGGGTACGACCAGGTACGCCGTTTAGAAAAGATCGTTGCCGTTGGCTGCGTATTTCGGGTCAGCTCTGATTCGTTGCCTTCTGTCGTCCACGCAATACCCTTTCTTTTTCAATTCGGAACTGGTCGTGGTCGAACGTAGTTCATGCGTAAAACTCTATAGCAATAATAGGGCAGGCGTTTCATACCTACATTTTCTGGTTTTATTTCTGCACTTTTCCTCTCTTGTTTTCGTGTTATCTGACGCGAACCACGGGGTTATAGTAAGTGGAGTTTAATGCAACGTTAGTAATGTTTTGTACACAAAAGGCGCGGTGGGTTTTTCTAGTATTTATTGGTCCAACGCTCGTTGAATATTTCTTGGAATATTAAACGTCTGATTTAACTGAATAGATTCTGTGATATCCTGGAATGAAATCCTTGAAATTGGTTTTAGTCAACCGTGTGAATCGTCAAGAGGCGTGTATTATGGAATAATTATTACGCGATTAAGGATGTTTATCCCCTATCCCGATCTTTGCATTTTAATGCTGTCAAGTCAGTGAGTAATTTAGAATGTTTTTTTATCAAGTGACTTTGGAAACAGAGGAACATCTGTATTAGGGTTGTTGATACTCGAGTCATCGCGTACCCTGTTAATCGGGTGATACCTGGGTACATATACGTATAATGCGGTTACGGTTACCCGAATGCTCGTATAACACAGTTAACTATAGTTAACTGATTAATACAATGAAGCTTAATGAACAATATATGTAGTTGTTTTACATTTGTGATGTGTAAAATACTTTACTGTTGTTCTTTACGCGTTGCATGACGGACATTTGACATGAAAATTGATTAGTACATTTTAATTTGGATAAATAAATGAAAATTATTTAAGTAAACTGTTTTATTATATGGTTAACCACGCGCGAATCTACCTATTATCCAGTAAGTGGCGAACTAACTGATTGGATTATTGTCTACTTTCAGTAGAAATACACTAATATAATAGGACACAAAGATAATAGCAAATAACGGCATCGTTACTAGCGTAGTATGCTGCTGATACATTTAACCGAATGCACAGAAACAACATAATTAACAGTTTAATGCAATTAGACATTATTAATTATATAATGAGTTGTGTAGCGATTGTAAATTGTGGTGGACGACCACAGTAATAATTAACATAGCAATAGGAATTCATTATGCGACTTATTCTAAAAAAAGGTATGGTACTTCGCACAAACATAAAGCAATTAAGACCTTTATTATAGGAATATTTGGGTAATTGTAACCATATTATTTGTTTATGAGGGTGCTCAAATATTAACCTGTTACTCAAAAAATCTCTATAGCTACAAGGGCCTTTTTTACACGAGACCCTTCCGTGGCTCACGACTGGTATCTAGGATATATCCACTTAACCAAGGTAACACTATTTCGAAAAAGATAAAAGGAGATGCGGAATGTGTGAATTTTTTGGAAATACCATTTGGGAGCAAAAAGCTATCTCGCGTTAAATGTACCTAACGGGTATCCACCGTCGTCTTTGTTTACATTTAGTCAATGGTTTTGCACCGTTGTTTTTTGTCTGATCATAGCATAGCTAAAAAACTTCGAAAAGAAGTGAGAAATAGTTGAATTTTTTCCCTTCACTGCGAGAAGCAACCTAAATAGTATAGCACTCGATTTTTACATATTCCATTGGTTCCTACGCCGTCGAAAATAATAGATTTTACAACCGAATAAGTACAGTGTATTTCTGTCCTTTTCTTCTGAACCCGAATTCTGACCTAAATATTACGAACCAGCGCTGCCCCATACAAGAATTATTAAAAAAGATTACGAAACGTATAAGTTATCAATTAAAGCAAATACTACACTTTCATCGTGCTAAAAAATCTAACGTGCAGCCCATATCTTCCTTATCTCGATGAAAGTGTTAAAATTCTGGCACTATACAATCGCCCTCGATCTTTCCAAACAAAAATCCGTGTTACAATAAATAATTGCTCTCGAACTGACAAGTCGCTCCCAACTCACAGTCAGCTGCAAGAATCTTGCCATCGGCCCTCGCGCAGTACGGCTCGTTGAAATTCGCAACGAGAGTCGGTTCGTCGGTTTCGAAGCTCGGCGATAGCCATCGAAGTTTTAACTGGTCGCACGAAATCTGGGGTTCCGCTCAGGGGAAAGGATCTCGGTTAAGCAGCAGCAGGTGCAACGTATGTTTTTTCGTGCCTGTACCGCCCCCCTCGTTTCTGTTGGCCGAGCAGCTCGTTTTCCTACCGAACAGCGAAGGCGCTTGGCTGCACGCACGCGAGCCGCGTAACCGGTAGCATCGGTAATCGATGAATTCGATGCTCGTATCACCCCTGCTAAACTCGCATTCACTTTTTATGTCAGATATCTGCCTTTTATCTCGTCGTTTTATCGACCGGTCAAATATTAGAACTCGGATAACGTCGCTCCTTTCGCTGGCCCCTATACTTTTACTCCATCAACACTTTTCATTCCGAGGAAACTTACGCCGCGCGCACCAACAAAGTTGCCGCTGAGTTAATCCTTTGCTCTAACTTTATTGCTCGTCCAACGACCGGAGATACTTTTGCTCGATGCTCTCCCTTATTGTACAGAACCTCGCAGCAGGAAATGATACAATGATTCGAAAATCGGTACTTCATTTCACCTTATGAATTATTAATTAATATAATTAGCGTGTATCGTTGATTTACAGTTCAGTGCGCCTAAGGGGGATACTTGGAGCACGAAGGGTTAAGGGATACTGCACACCTCGAATTTTAGTGGCCCTTTGTTGGCGAGGGGACGCGACTATGTTCGCTCGCAGCCCGGCTAGTAGAATCGATTTCATTATTGTGGGTGAATTTGATTCGGTCTCGTTCAATGGCGGTGGAGCGATCGTATCTCGGTGCTCGTGACAGCAGTTAGACTCATTAAGCCGAGGCTTCTTCGCGATATAAATAGGACTTCTTGTACCGTTGCACTACGGAAGGAGCAAATAGATTATCGCGCGCGTCCACCGGCTTCTCCACTCTCTTCTTTCCCTTTCTGCCTCTCTCCTCTTACTCCTCTTCGCCGTCGGTTGGTTTCTTTTGCTCGCGGGTGTGCAGCCCGAGCCTCTACCGCGCGTGACTTTCTATTTGGCGTAGACGGTGCCAAATTGTCAAGTAACTAAAATTACCTTCGAAGGTGTACCCCCGTGTCTTTCTCTTTCTCCTGCCCCCCCCCCCTTCTCTTCCTCTAGCTAGAGCAACGCTTCTCGCTTTTTTTTTCACGCCGTCAGCTTTGCTCCTCGAATAGCACCGTTTGCCTCCGCGAAACTTTCCACTCTGTCGATCGCGGCAATCGTATCTCGCGATCGCGCCGCGGTCGATGATTCGAATTCTGGCACAGTTTAACTCGCGTGCATCGGGCTTGTATCATTAATTCGCGACGGTGCCTCGGCAGATTAAACCTGCCCATGATCCGCACGTGTGTGCGACAGTATGGCTGTCCTCCTCGGTGACCCCTAGGTAATCCTAATAAAACCTACGCGAAAGGTCGTTGTTCCTAGATCGATTCGCGAAAGGTCGAGCGTCACGCCTGGCCAGATTTCGTACGCTCGAGCTGATGGGACCAGCCTCTCGGGCACCAATTCAAATTGTCCTTCCATTCGCACAACCGCTAACGATCCTTGGAGCCTAAAGAACGGACCTTCCTTTGAATTACTCGTCGAATCTCTCGTTCGAATCGTTTCGGTGAATCGTTTCCTGATTCGCTGTTTTATAGAACGGCGTCCCAGCCGTGGAAGATAATTCCTCGTGACGCTGGTTCTTGAAACGAATATCGCGTACACGTGCCGATTTTATCGCGGTCGTCCGCTCCAGCTCGTTTATGAAATCGAACTCGCGCACGCGCCGCTCTATTTTTTTTTCGTCATTAATTATGTAAAATTGAAAACAGTAAATTAAACGCGCGCCGTTGGTACGGGGACGTTTCGCGCGTTGCCCCTTCGACCGCGCAAATTTCGTCGATGAAAATCGCGCGCGATGCGTTGATTTGTATCACGCTCGTTTCACCGTAATATTATATTTCGGCGATATTGCGATTGTGCCGTTGCAGCGGCTAACGATCTCGATTGAAATCTGCCTGAGAATCGCCTGCGGACCGCCGCGATTGAAAGTCCAATTTAAATCGGGGGAAAAGCGATAGCATCGAGCGACCGGTATTAATTAATAATCAAACTGGCGACGCAGTGATCGATCGGCAGAATCGATGACGAAACGCCTCGATAGTGCACGGTGGTCATGATCAATGAACGCTGTTTATCGATGGCTGTTTTGTATTGCGAGCGAGGCAGTTGGACCGAGATCGTTCCAGATATCAAATAATTATTTTTTACGGGACATTCGACGTGTAAAGAATGTGCAGATGGCTTTAAAGGCGGCCGTAATTTTTAAGGGGAAATTTGGGATTTTTTTAAAAGAAAACCATTAAATATATTTGTTTCCAGCTTTGTGGCTTCATATCTCAATCTTTAGAGAATATGGAAAAAAAATTGTATGCAAAAATAGTGGTTATATCCGGAGTTATAGTGCTTAAAATACAGCATCTTAGAAAAATCATATGCGCATTGTTAGCATAAAATCAGCCGTCGTAGTTGTCTGAAATAGAAAATTTAAAAATTTGTGTAATTTGTATGAGTGCGGCTATCGCGTGACCTACATTAAATGAGAAATACTGAAAATTGAAAAAAAATTGGCACCATGTAAAACGGACATCAGTTTCTACAAAAAAAATCGCTGGTTCTTTATGTCGCAAAAGTCTAATTTTGCAAAAACCGACGTAGTTTTAGTATCAGCGATAATGGGACATCTACCGAAGATTTATGCCAAGTTTGAAGCAAATCGGGTGATTTTTTTTTAGATACCATGCTAACTAATTCGAAAAACATCGTTTTGAGAAAAACGCGTTTAAAATTTTCGGTACCGTTTTTTTTATTCCTCTTTTTAAATGTTGCCTAAATGTTTACAAATATAGGCATAAAGTTTTCAATTAATATAATTTGAGGGTTTCTCTTAAAAAATCCCAAATACCGCGCTCCTTTTCAAGCAGTCAAAGTAAAGAGATCACTTAAGGATATTTTTGCCAGGATATCCGTTCCCAATAGTAGACATTATTTGTGCTTCGTAGGGGATTTTATTTTCTTGGCGAAATTGAGGGCACAGACGATTATAAATATACGTCATTTGTGAAGCCACTGTTTATGTAACTTTTATCACTTATGCTGGGAGAAGTGGTGGTATATCGGAAATTAATAAAGGAATTGTCCCTGAGGCACGTGTATTTCAGGAAGATTGAACTATAAATGGAAACAGTAATCCCAGAGTGATATCGCTTTGCACTCCACAAAATGATGCAACAAGGGATGTCAATACAACAAAGTTAGTTACGAAAGCATTTGAATTCTAGTTAATACCTAGTAGACACGAATAATTCGCTTTACGTTGAAAATTGCTTTCGTAATCTTCCCTTTCGCGATACTCAGACAGAACAATTAAAGCTGACATGTATCCGATTTTAAATCACTCATCCGTTATCTTTGACGCGCGAGCTGCATTTTCTTCCCGAATTACTTATTCACCTTCAGCGCTTTTAATCACATGCAGTCAGTATCGTTATTCAATTTCCTAATTTTATCCAGCGGCGGGTCAGGCGCACTCGTGTTCGTCAAACGCCCGTGCCAATCGGTGCTCGTAAAAACAGCGACTATTTAAATTCCAGCAAATTCGAAATCAGACTCTCTCGAGCAGGCGGCCAGTCGATTTACACTGGCAGCTTGCGAATAAACGGAAATAGGAGTCGGTGGTCGTTAGTGCGGGCGCAATTTACCGTTTTGGTCGTCGGATGGAAACGCTCGAGCCCCTTCCTCCCCGCCCCGTTTACCCCGCCCTCCTCTCGTATCATTACGATACGCGCTATTGTGCCTGGTTACGTTCTGCGCGACGTTATGATTGTTATTACGAAACGAGAGAAAATGTTTCTGGTAGTAATCGATACTCGATATCCGGTAATAAGACGGCCGATAGCGTACGTAGTCCATACAACAGATATCAGCGGGGAATTTATCGGTGTACACACGTGCACACTCGTGTCTGACTGTTGACCGTGCACAGAGAAACGTGTGCATTTCAATCGCGTGATTGAGAACGTACACGGGGTCGAGCTCCCCCCCTTTAGGGAAGTTTCACGGGTCAGAAAATCATGGGGTGGTTTTACCACCTGGCCGATGCCCCCTCCCCCCTCGCCCCGTCGTTCGCCCTGCCAGAATGTATGTGCATACAGTCGCAGTTCCCCTCGCGGTTCGAGCCGTCTCCCTCGCCGTCTACTTTTCTCTTTCTAAAATAATGCACCAACCCGCTGCAGTTTGTCTGCATACCAGCCGAGCCACAATCACGCGATTCTGTCGCGGGTATCGGTCATTCGGTATGAAACGGAGCTTACCGTGTGGATATTAAACGGCGTACTTGAACATTTGCGTTTGAGAAACTGTGAAATGACGTAGCGAGAACCGTGGAGCCAGTTCGCGATAGTGCGGGCTATTAAAGCAGGGCGGGTTTTATTTGGCCCTAAAAATCATTCTTGCCAAGGGACGGTTCCGAATTATTCGGTGGCTGAATTACGAAGGGAGGAAACGGGCTCAAAGGGATTGGAGTCATTACACAGTTAAAAGTATATATATAAGAATTATTTTCAGCCTCAATGTCCTTGAAAAGGAACTTGGTTTTACAAATTTTCAGTCGTAAACATATGTATATGTACCTATATGTATATTGATTTAGGTAAGATTTAAACTGAATATGAGGAAACTGTTCTCACCTTTTTTTCATTTCTGCGCCTTTTGCATCTATATTTGAACGGTAAGGGGAAAACAGGAAATGTCCATTTTTTTTTGCGATTTTGCGGTTTGTAGCATATTTTATAAAGGTTATAAAGTCCAAATGCCCCCGTAAGATAAGGTTAGAGATTTGGTATACTGGTTAAAAACAGGAAATGTCCACTCCGCACAGCAAGAAAATACGACTGCCTTCACTCTTTGCCTAAGCATAAGCTTCTGTTGTCAAGATAAAACAAGAAATTATTCAAGAAGAAAATTATATAAGATTTTTTTCAATGATGGACTAAAGTATGAAAAATTAATTTTTTGCATCACGCTGTTTGTGACATTCCCTGTTCTTCCCCTTATCCTTCATTTATGTAAGTGGACTTTCTTTCCTCAAGTGCTTCGTCAATGGATTCTCCTATATCCATAATCACAACTATTTAGACTATATAATAATAATAATAATAATAATACGTCTTTATTACATTCCCAAAAACACAAAGAGAATTAATAGACGAGACTTAGCAATTTGCTGCGTTTAAGTCTATCCTGAAGACTGGTGTCAAAGTAGAATAATAATAGGAAGAGAACTTACAAAATAAAATAAAATAGAAAGTACTTACAAAACCAAACAAAAACAAACGCATTACGGTAGGCACGCTCAATTTTACCCTGAGCTAACAGCACTAATCAATATAATAATACAACCTACTTTAGTCTGAATAGCAGAAAAAAACAGAATCTCAAAAATTGCCAGTCAGGTATGTATGTGTCCGTCTACTTATTTCGGGAGAGATCGATAAATCTGCCGCGATTGCATCGTAAAGTTAATGTATTAATCTTGCGCAGCTTCGTATCGTTCGCCGACGCACAATCGGCAATGCCAGCCCTTCACGCGTGTCGGGAGGAATAATTCCCTTCGGAATGATAGCTCCGCGCACGGAAGGGACCGATCGGCGCGAGCATATAAAACACGCACGGTTAATTGCACTCGTTCCAGTTCGCGCAGACGGGGGAAAGGGTTACTGTATGCTCGCGACGCGATTTATTATCGCCCGGCAATGATCGACGCGGTATTGCGCTCGCGATCATTGTTTTCGTGTGCGAGAGGCATGTTACGAGACTCCCGTCTCTCGCCCTTCGTATATACCCCGAGTGCTTTTCGAAACGTGTAGAAATCGAGTAGATCCTACCTGGATAAGGTGGAAGGTTGCTCGTTGTCCGTTGGATTCCTGGGGCGCGTTAGATAATGGCCTTCAGACCTGGTCGAACAAGGTAGAGACGGCTCGTGATAAAGAGTGATGAGAGAGGGAAACAAAGGTTGGTCGAGCCTCTCGTGTCACTACGGTGAAAGCGCAGATTAGCGCGAGAAATTAAAGTATAATTTCATTTCGTAATGATAAAACAGCCATCGGTACTAGTTCAAAGGGCAATGTATGCTAGAAGGCGAAAAAGTAGGATGGATTTGAAGAATTCTTTTTCGGTTGAGAAATGTTTTTATCAAAGAACGTTATATACATAAAAAGGGACTTACGTTTCCGTATAACGGGGATTTCAGAAAAGGCATCCGCGGTGACCATCATATCCTCGTTTTTTTATCTGAAACAAAAGAGGAAAAATTATTGTTAATCTAAACAAAACAAAGTAGTACTTGTGGTAGCCGGTTTTGGTTATCTCAATGTTTTGCAAAAGGGCCGGTATTTGAATATAGAAGTTCACAATTTTATGAGTGAAAATGTGAAAAGTCACAGACTTCTTGTCACGGCAATTAATTTTCCCGGTTTCTGAGGGTTTGCCTGTTAGCATTTATTATTAAGCACAGCTTGGGTCGAGAAAGGCCCGGCCGAGGGTTAACGCATAGGCGACGGACAACGGTGGCGAGCGAGTAGCCAGTTAGAAAGGTGAAAGATCAACAGGAAAGTCGTAGATTTCTCGTGCCAGTCGATAGTATTAACCGTGCCGATCGCGAGGTCACCGAGCGAAAGATTCGTCAAGGTGATCGAGAAGTTTCCTCCGCGGAGGCTGTTGCTGTAGTAACGTCTCCGGCAATCAAATACACCGGTCGTGTCTACTTTATTGCCTCGCCAGATTGTCGACGTGCGATAGTAAAGTTTATTGGTCATGCATCGGTGAAATGTTTGCAAACGGTAGTGGGGTGATCCGAGAGCGTTGTCTACATTTTCGTTTCGATATAACAATAGTGATAAACAAGAGGCATGACACTCTTAGGAATTAATACTTCATTCAGCTATAGCATCGAGGAGAAGCAGCTGCGAAATTTCCGCCAGCATATACACATATACGCTGGCGAGTCTGCAAATTCTTTGATGTATGAATGAAGATTCAGTATCTTGAAAACGGCGCATAATAACTGTGCACGACGATGAACCAACACTACCGTGTTATGCAGATTTCTCTTCACAGCTCATAGTTCGTTTAAATAACTGTTTTCAAACTTTTAACAGATGCTGTATGTCTCTGATCAGCGCGCAAATGAGTATAAGTGAAATGTTGGTCAAAACGGGATAAGTACCCTAACATTTTTTACATTTCTGACCTCGGCTCCAGAATTACCAGTCAATATCACTTCCTTCCCGCTTTTTTTTTACCGGAGATTGTAATAGTATACCTATGTCAAAAATACAGTATAATGGTGGGAAAAACAGTGTATATATCTACGTTGAGTTATGTCGACAGATACGATGAAGAAGATAATATCTCACCTCAAGCTAAATAGTTTCTATTATGCGAATCGAAGTTAAAAATAAAAGTTTCTAATTAATTCCAAGTTAATTGAAATTTTGTAATTTTTCTTCTAGTTGCGGCATATTTGTTAAAGTCCAACGAGACATGTGTTATTAACTTTCACGTCCAGAATTTTAATATCTTGCTGCAAAACTAATGATTTTTACTTATACTTGTTTGCCCGCCCACTAGAGACGAGTTTGGGTCCTCGTTTTCATAGAGTACCTGATCAAGGTTAGCTTCGCTAAATGCACGCGTCGCGGTTATCAGGCTGCCTTTAGACTGGTTTATCATTGCTTCACCTTTGACGATGGTAATGCGTGAACGTGAAAGAAGGAACGCGTCTACAGAGGCAGCTTAAAGAATAGAAATAAGATGTGGGAAAGTGGAGTCGCGGCGGAAACTCGATACGAGTCGAAAGTAAGAGGCGTACCTATAACGATGAGATGCGTGGTTGTAGTCCGAGGGGATGGTCAAAACCACCCCGCCAGCCTTGGTGCTATTTCCAGTAGTCCATTAGTTCGTTGAGTAGGCAAGGAAAAATGTAATAAACCGCGGACACGTCGCATCTGCCATAACGATATAGAACTCCGAACACCGGGGAAAGATTAAATTGCTGCGTCCCCTTTCCTCGCGCGTCCACTTTCCCTCCTTTCCTCCGTAATAAGTCAGGAAAGATGGCCGCGACCCGCGCTGTTCTGTAATCCCTGTCTCTAGGCGTTTTGCGAATCATTTCAATTCTCGTTGAAGCTGTTTGCCAGAGTGCCGGGGTTGTTTCTGCTTGAAACCGGCAAATACACGAGTATAATGTCGAGTAGGACACGCGTCTTTATCGTTTTTGTGTCCTGTAACCACCATTGACACAGTGCTCGCGTGCTGGGTACACTTTGCATTTGTTACGAGCTCGTGATACGGATTACTAAACATTTCCCGTGATACCTAACGCGAGTGTCGCGTCAGGCGACATTTCATATTTCGTTTCGCGGTCAACAGAAGCAAGTAGAGGGGCTCTAAATTCATCAGACATTTCCCCCTATGAACTGCGCGTCTCTTCCCAGTTCTCAATTCGATTCTATATTCGCCATTTCAACTTTGTTAATTCAGATTTCTGCATATCAGATTTCTGGCTATAAAAACCGACTGGGGAAGTAAATTGCGCTATTCAATTATAGAAAAATAGTAGTTGTTATATTCTTCACGATCTTAATCTCTTCATAATCTTTTTGAAAAATTTAATTTAGCCTGTATCTAGAGATAGCTGTGAGTAACTAACTTTGTTATAGATTTACGTTTGTTTGTTTTTGTTTGCTATAGATTTAGGTACTTTACTATTAAGGCCAGGTATAACAACTGGCATTTTACGTAAGCATGTACCTAAAACTATTGGCATAGGCTCTACATATAACCTGGATATGCTGAGTATTAAAGTCGTTTAATCCTGATTTCAGTTGTCTTTTATTCTATTCTGCTTTCGACACTGAATCGAGAAACATCTTTTTCCTTTGAATAAAAGATTCACCACCGATAAATATCGCGGGCCCACGTGGCACGGAACGTCTTAAGGCCGTCGTGTATTTTGTCGAACTGGAGAGAATCGAAGAAATTCATAATAAGTAATTGTCGCTGCACAATCGTTTATAAACTTTTCTCGTATCGTCGCGTTTCGCCAAAATTGCGCGACGGCCTTTAATCAACCTACCCTTCGGTCCCGTGGACTTCTCGTTTTCCTTGTGTCGCGTCGCGCTACGCTGACCATTCGCACCGAATGGCCAAACATATTGGGATCGTGATGAGTCCCACAAATCCAGTAGATTTTTACGCGCTACTCGCGATGGAGGGTAAGTGAAAGACGATGGAAACGGGTTTTACAGTTACAGCGCTGTGTTTACGAGCGTCTGCCCTCCCCACCCCTCGAGCATAAACACTATTTGCGCGTGCAAGATCGCCCCCTACCGTTTCCCTCGGCTTTCCGCCCCTCTCTTCTCTGTTTGCGCTGCCATCGTCATCGGTGGTGTGGCAGCGCCGACGCCCGGCGTCGACGTCGCCGTCGACAGCGACGGCATCATTGTATTAACACGGTCGAATGGAAATTACACCGTCCTGGTCATCTCGACGTTTCGTGGGCGCGTTTACGACGTCGTTTCCTCGCTTTTAATGAACAATGAGCGCGACGAACGTTTTCCCCGCAGCCACGTTTTATCGCCGCTCTTCCGAATAGGCTGAGTGCGAGTAGAGCACATTCTCCTGCTCTTTTCGGTATCTTCTCTTCCAACCGTATTCTTAAAAGTTCAGCCTGGGCAAATATGTATAAAAGATTGCGTGACTTTTATTTTATTTGGTAGGAGTGATACGTGACTTCGATAGTTTTACCATTTTTCCTTTTTCTTCTGCAGTTACCTATGTATCAGAAGTATTCACGAGTTTGTGATTACTTAAAGGTTCACTGTAAAGTTTATGATTACTTAATAGGTTCACTGCCTCGCAAGTCACTGGTGGCACGCGATGATAATCATACTGCATCAAGTGTCCTTCGATTAGATATCGAGACGAAATGGAGAGGAAAAGGAGCCGAGGAGAATAGAGTTGAACGTAAATTCAACTTCCTTTTCATTGAATATTATGAGGCAACTGTCGGAGTAGCTTTTAAAGTACTTTCGAGGACATTAAATACCCCTGTGGCAGTTAACGCGTTAATTATACAAGTAGGATATATTTCTCACTCGTTTTAACTGTCCAATGTTTACACAAATAACATTACACGAACTGGTTAAAGCAGTGTTCTAGAAATTTTACGAATTACTATTTGAGGTAAACGTTTACTTAAACCACGCTGCAAAAATTTGATACTACGAGATGCGTGTCCTATACCGCATTGAACGTATCAAGAAGCTCCCATTCGTAGAGCGGAAGCAGCTCGAATAAACTCTACGCAAGTATATTCTCGTCAAGGACCGATACGTTCCCACAGTCTGATATCAAGAAAACCCAATGTCGAATAAAAATAGCGAACCTCCGCTGTCGCGACCTGCGCGTCTTCGTGGCTCTTAATTAATTAAATCGAGATTCCGTTTCTAAGCGAAGTTATAGTCACTTCCGTGATTCAGAGGTAGACGACGACGGTCGTTCTTGCTTACCGTGGAAGATCTCCGACGAGGGGAAACTTTCTAAGTGCAGACTGCATAATCCATTGCGTGTCGGGCAACCAACGAACGAGCGCGCGCGCGCGTGTAGGCACAGGCTGCTGCATAAGATACCGTTCCACGAGCAAAGCACACGCCGTAAGCTAACAGTGTATGGTCAACTTTCAACCTCGATGGAAATGTAACAGGTAGCCCGGCGTGGAAATGCAATGTAACGCCTGATGAATTTTTCCATTCACACGTGTAAACGAGCCACGTGGGCCACCGTTGAGATCACGATGTTGAGTTCCGAAGGTCGTCGGATTAAAAACGTTGCCTTAAATTATTAACCATCGGACGCATCGTAGGTACGAAAGGTGGGCAGTCGAGGAAGCTAACTTCAAGGTGTACTTTTCATACGATATCAAGCATTCTGGAACGAAGCGAGTTGTAACGTGGCAGATGGTGCAATTGTGCGCCAGATTATAGCTTATAATCTGCTCCGATAATGTTTCTGCCTTGGCTAATTCCCAAGGTGGACGTAACGTTACGTCAGCCCCGACGCGATACCGATTGTACAACGTTACCAGTGTTTTTCATTTTACATACCGCGATCCTGTACATTGATCGATGCTTCGGGAATGCTGGTTCCTGTCGCTCGGACGAATAGAGATGGATCTGAGGCAGCTTGTACCTTATCCTGCGCGATGTTTCAGCGTGATGAACGGTCCGTCGTTCGTTCCCTCGCAACGTTTATTAATCGCGAATGATTCGGTTGTCCTGTACCTACGAATTCCACGAGGCTGCTCACCTACGTTTGGAACTGGCCCAAAGCCGTTGCGATCGTAGTCAAAATCGTGAATCTTTACGGTTATTACCGCTGCACCCGCTCGTCAGCCGTGGGTAGACAGACGAGAAAATTGTTCGAGCAAATTCAAAAATTAATTTATGGAGTTGAAGAATTTTATTGGCAAACTGCTCTAATATTCAACGAAGGATTCGGTATCATCAGGGCTGGATTAATATATTTAGAGGATCTAGGCACTGAAAATATGTTGCGGTCCCTTGTACAGGTGATCGCTCCAACGCAATGTACGATTTCTTAGGCATTTCTGATAATTAATTTGACTAAAAAGTGATGCTAGCAAATCATTTTAAAATTCAGAAATTTTCTATGGTACCCCGTTTTTTCCCGATGCACGTGCTTAGTTTGCTTACTGGTTAATTCAGCACTGGGTTTCATACACGGATTGAAAATATTTTTTTTGGCGAATTCGGTTGGGAATGTGTGAAAAATCTTGAAATTGGAGTTTAGATTGATCTATGTTGAATATATGAGAGTTGTAGCGTAAATTCTTTGAAGCTTATCGTATATTTACAGTAAATGGAAAGTTTCAGTGAATTGGTAAAAAACTTTGCACAGTTTTATCCACTTCGAATAATCTTCATCTGTTCCCTCTGTGCTGTTCTGATGAAGAAGCTCGTAATCGGACACCGGAACAGAGTGTTGCGTTTACGTATTATTATTGGTCTCCTGGCTAGATTAGATTAACGAAGCAGTCATTAACTAAGTTAGCGTCACGTCTGCGATGAGAAGTCTCATTGGTGTTTCTCTCCGTCTACTTGCTTCCCCCTTTCTTCCTTCTGTCCCTTTCTCTTCTGCCCTCTCTTCCCGCATCCTGTTGGCTCGATGCTTGATTTGTCACAGTACCGTGCGTATAAACGCTCACTGTCATCATCCATCGGATTTACAAAGCTAAAACTGTCGATGGCATTACCCATTTCACGATACATAACGCCAGTAGGTATCTACCACTGTAAAGAACATTTCATTACTTTCGCAAGTTCCATCAGATTCTTCCTCAAATCGATTTAAATAATCCCGCGACAGTTTACTTCATCCACACGAAGCTTAAACTTTCGTTTCTCCCACGTACTTGGTGTTCTGTACAAATGGATTCTTCCACTCCAACCCTCTGCACTGAAATTTATCCAATACCTCTCTTCTTCCACGCAGAACGCATGGTAATTTCGAAACCAGAATTATTATGCTTTTAATCTGACAAAATTAGCATTTGAAGCGCAAAGAGTCTCTAGAAATATTGACTTAATTTTTTGATTTACTAAGCCGTGCACGGCTTTTTTTGACTCTCCTCGCTGCTTTTGGGCTTTATATAAACCCTGTGGACGTTTGTGCTCTGTTATGTCTCATCGATTTCGTTAGGAGGCGGATAACGAACAGGTTGACGTAGAGCGATGTAATACACAGATGGGGTCCCTTATCCCGAAGAGAGTCGGCACGAGCGGTTTTCATTAGGACTCGAATTGGCCTCGGAGAAGCGTGGTTTGGTTGGATCTTGCACGGAGGGCCGTCTAAGTATATCCACGTTATTTCTGGCGAGAGCTGACGCACTGTTTCTCTCCTCATCGCTTCTCTCTTCTCTATTCGCGTCTTCCAAAGAATTATCCTCGTGTAAGCAAAGCACGATACACTTGGACTGGGATCATTCGCTTCTCGAAGATTCGACGAATGAGCACGCGCCGCCGTTTCGAACCTAGCAACGAATCGGCCAAACGATTTCTCGATAAACGCCTGAACGCGTCGAACCGGCTGCCTCCTGACGCCAGCCAAGCCTTCGTTCTGAACACCCGTGAACTTAACATGAAATTGCGAAAATTGTACATACATATAAGTTGCAGTACAAAGAATAGAGAGTAAATTAGAAAGAGTATTTTAAATAATTGCAGAGGAAGATACGTTAAAATATATTTACGGAAATGAAATTAATTAACAATGAGCCTGGTAGATTCAATTAGCTAATATTTCTGTTAGTTTTTTATCTATTGGAGGAAGAGTGGTAGAAATTAAGAGGAAACCCTTTGAAAAATTAAATTCATTGTAGGTTTCCAATTAGAGTTTACGTGTTTGGAATAAAAATATAATTTGAGGAATTCTAGGTGATGTGTATTTATAGAACGATCTGTTTTCATGGCTTCACAAAATTTTGCATTTATTCCTTATGTGGTGTAATACTAAAGAGAATATTTTTACGTGTATAGTATCCTCTATCAGGGTTAAGAACAATAATTATTATTGTCACCATAAGACGGTTTACTTAGAATAACGAATAAACCTTGTGAAATCATACATAAAAAAAATTTCACATACAATTGAAACTGTTATTTGAACGATATAAAAACAGCACTAAATTTTTTCGTCGTTAATTTTGAGCAGACGATCACCAATTGTAAGTGGATATTGGAAGAGTGAAAACGATGATATCCTTACTAGCGAAAGAGAAAATAAGGCATTAAAGGAAATACTACAATTGTAATATTGAAGCTATTAACACAACAATATATAATGTTTTAGATAATATAAATTTCATAGAAAGTAATAATGATTGGAATTCAAAGACCAGTTAGGTTTTCTTATTTAATATTTGGGTGGCAGTGATTGGTACAAGCGTTTCAAACATTTTGTTATTACTGTTATGGCAGTGAATGCTCATGCATACGAAATGACATAGGTAACGTTAAAATGAAATAAACAGTGTTTGGTTGGGTGGCAATAATTGAGATATCACTAATTCCATCGACCACGTTCCAAGGGTGACAGTAATAGCTCCCGACATTTTTGTTTTAAATCAATGAATTTATAAATAAAAATAGAGGATTTGATAATCACAAACATTTTTTCTTCAACTAAACATATGAAATAATAATAAATAAAAAGAAGAATTATACTTTTGGCCAATAAATACAAAAACTATGCAATAATATCAAAGTCAATTCTTAAGATGACAGTAAATGGATCCTTTATCCTGTACAGACTCCCAAAATATCGTTCCAACAACGATAAACAGTTATTCATAATGAATTGTGACTGGATCAGCTTCCGACAATATACACAAACACTTATTTTTACACTTTTTATTGAACGGGCCCAGGAGGAGGCACCTCCCCTTCCATAAAGTATGCTCCGTTTTTAACCCCATTCTACAATTTCGAACACCTCGGTGCAATTTGCATTCGAGTGTTACACGCGTGGCGTCGTGCTCGGCGACCAGTTTTTCGAAATCCAGCGCAAGTGCAGGTTGTCCTTGGCGGTGGTTTCGATAGTGGAACGACGAGAGCAGCGTAATAACCGTGTAAAGACCGAGGGAAGTGAGCCTACGAGCCTCGTAGAGAAGAGAAGCGGTGAACCGTAGTACAGCCAGCGTGTGTACGACGATCATGGGACCCCGCGACTCCGCTGCCCGTTCTGAATTATTCATTAGGGCCGTGGCAGCCGTTGGGCCTTCTGCACGCTTGATCCTTCCTCAGCCTCTATACTATATACATACATATGTATACGACGCACCTACAATCGCATTCGCGAGCGTACGCGCTCGCACCCAGGCATCTTCTTCTTTCGACGCTTCCAATATTCTCCACCTTGGCAGTCTTATGCGCGAATCACAGGTCCTCGAGTGTTTCTTTCGAAACACGCTGCTCCCTTCTTCTTTCGTCTGTTTCGTGTTCGATGAGGTCAACCCTTCGAGCACCGAGGTCGAAACGCTTGGCGTACGCTGCCGTTAGTGAATACTAGGACACCCACGCTGTGTGGAATAATTGTGAGAAACGGTGTTTTATCGAAGAACTCTGAGAAACTTTAGTTTGTTTGGTATTTTAATCCTACGTGGTCAAACCTTATAATCTAAAACTGTGGGGCTCATTGCACCCCAGTGTCATTTTTAAGTTAACCTTTTCGTATTTTTGAATCTTTTAACGTGTGAGTGATAATTGTACAATCGTAATACCTACTCATACAATCATGCTCTAATAGTATTTTTCTAGAAATGTAAATTCTGTATTTCACCATTAACGATTGTATTTAAATAACAAGATTGAGCTAGGAATTCCTTCTTTCATTTGCAAATACTTTCCACCCATTCACATATATTCACCCTTATATTATCAAAAACAGGAACTAGAAGTTCACAAATATAAGTCTTCATTAAAAACGTTTTAATCTGTCGACTAGTACCTAATTACTCAAACCAGAGACATTTGCAATAAGTTTAAAATTCCATACCTACGTAAAACTGCTTACAGTCGAATTATATCATAGTTGTAATGCTTTGTCTCTCCTCTGTGCCATTTTCTTTTCTTTCCGTTACTAAATGAGTCTTACTTGTTCATCGAATAAATAAATAAATAATTAAATAAAAAAATTAACATACCACTGAAATTTTTTAATTTTTGTGACGAAGTAGCTTGTCATACTCGTCAAACAAGAATTTACAAATCATTAGACAATAATAACCCCCGCAACAGCAGTTCTGTTAAATACTATACTCGTTACGAAATTCTTCTCGTTCCACCATACTCCGTAACTAAATCTACTGTACTTTGCGGCGTTCGCAGAGTCAGGTATTTCCACAGACAGTACTTTTTCTTTTTTGTCCTCATCTTGCATAACGTGGGCGGTGCGAGGAACACGTCATGCCAAACCAACGATTAACCTCGAACTTGCCCCGGCCTCTGACGCCCGTTTACGCTTCCCATATGACTAGTCGCCCCCCCGTTCTCTGCAATTACCCAATGATTCATTTGCTTAACGATCTCCGATCGACCGCCGACACCCGTTTCCAGCGGGCCGGGCGTCGAATTGAAACATCGGCCCCCCCCCCCTTGACCCCCTCGCTGATTTTTATTCCGCGCGGGTATCGGCCGAACATTCGATGAGAGGTCGCGGAGAATCACGGGAGCCCTTGAGCCGGAAACTCTGAGCTCTTGTTGGCTGAATCGCGTGCAGCCAGATGTTTAACGATCGCTCGAAAATTAGCCCGGTGCGAATCGGATAGGCGTACGCGGCGTGAGAAGCGAACGGAGGGAGAAAGAGGAGACGTTAACGGCAGCGATGAGGAGTAGCTTAGCGTCATCGAAAGGTCAACACTATCAAGTGCACACTTGTCGCCCCGGCTCGTTTACAATGCACGGTGCATCCCGGGCAACGAGCACGTCGCCTCCCTACCGTTCGTTCACCCCACGCCGAAATTTCTTTCCAAAGTGTCGTGTTCGGCGCGAGGCAGGAAGAGGCGCGAGGCAGACCCATTCTCCTTGAATAATGTATACTTGGCGTGTTTTATCCAACCGCGCGGGTTTACCATAATCATTCAATTATCCATTCAAATATCAGTTGATTATTGAATCTCACTAGGTATCATCTATGCGTGTCTTCTTGGGTCTTCTTGGGGGTTGGGAAAGGTATCTATATAATTATTATCTTCAAAAGAGCAGGATGCTTTGGTATTTTTTAATGTAACACGAAGGGAGACGAAGTTGCCTGAGTAGTACGAGCTTCGATTCGATTAATTTCCCCTGAGTTATGCAGAAGTCTACCAACCCTCTAAATGACAAAAAATTAGTTTTTCCAAACACAGACTTAAAAAACAAAAGCTACAGAAAATTTAAAATAATATTATACTACTCACTATTAAATAACAGATTAAACAAAATTGTGAAACAATAACACGAAATAAAATATTCCCAAGATAAATAAAGCTAGATATTTTTCTTTACCAATTGAAATCGCCGAACTAAATTTACTCAATTTCAGATCATTAAGGGTTGATAGTTTTATACATAACTAGGCTCAATAATTGGGGTAGGTCGCGTGCCCTACTTTTCCGAAGATAGAAGAATAAGCTCGAACAGCGTGGCGCGTTGCTTTTTTTTTTAAATCGACTACTTTGCTAGCCGAATTCGCGTAAACACCTTCTGAAAGCAAAGCGACGTGGCCGATTCGTTGGGACATCTTGAAAAAGTTGTTTTCGCGATGGCGAAGCGACGATGTATCGGCGACGCGTTTCGCAGGCTCTCTGCTCGTCTCGTTTACATAATTCAAATTATCCTCCGCCCCTCTCCCTTTCTCTCATCATCATTCCTCTCGTGACTCCCCTCTTCCTCTTCGAATGCAATTTCGACGTCGCGTAGTTGCGTCTCGTCGCGACATTGCAGTCCAATTAAACCGGCCGGTCGAACGAATTCCCCATCGTCCATTTCCATTTTCACGTACGCGCGCCGCGCTGTATTTACGTGTCAATTTCCGTACATGTCGTATCCGACGACAGGATAAGGGATGGCGGTTCGGGGGAAGGGAGGGGGAGGGGGGGAGAGGCTGACGCGGGGGCGGACTGGGATGGAGGTGAGATGGAAGGCATCATCGGGGGTATCTAGAATTCGAAGCTGGGCCGG
This sequence comes from Andrena flavipes, assembly GCA_963971345.1. Taxonomy (NCBI): domain Eukaryota; kingdom Metazoa; phylum Arthropoda; class Insecta; order Hymenoptera; family Andrenidae; genus Andrena; species Andrena flavipes. The sequence goes on from OZ020481.1 coordinate 40,219,270, forward strand.
TTCGTTTGGCGCTAAGCCAGGCCGACTTACCCAATTAGGTTTCATCACTGGGTCGGCAGCTTCCCTGGCTGCCAATATTTGCAATACCTAACTAAACTGATCCAATTATAACCAAACCGCTGCTCCATCACTCGTTCGACGTTCAGTTGCTCTGCACCGAATACATGCGCCGCAGCGTTACACGACCAAAAGCTACACGCGCGCTGCTCCCATAGAATTTTCTATTAATCCGACGCCTGGATCTCGGCACCTCAGTCCCCGTTCTATTCGATTACCGTGAATATAATGATTGCAGGTGTCGATCGATCGACAGAGGGTTTATCCACATAAATAGTGAATGAAAAATTAGGGGCCTGTTAAGTTTTCTGGAAATGGCAGATTTTTTTTGATGCGATAGAGGAATATATCAGAGTGCCTTTTTTTTTTATCAGCGAATTGATTTTAAAGATATCGTGGAATCTCCGTGAGCTTGGTGTAGATGTATCGTGTTTCTATAAGACGTATAGAAACAATAGTGAGGAATAAAAAGTGTCTTCTTTTTTGTAATTGGTTTTTGAAAGTCATCACGTTGGAATTTAAAACTGCGAGAGTGTAACACATACAATCTTCTAATTGAAGCAGATGGACACCTGTATGGAAACATTTTATTTTGCATTTCCGAATGATCTAGTTTTTATTTTGGGCCACATATTTGTGGCCTGTGATTGGGAAGGGTAAATAAATAAGTCTTTGCAAGGAACGAGATAATGATCGGATATTCCTGTAACTGGGAATGTTCTCATTTAAAATTCTTACAATTAGTGGCCAAATTAATAATTCGCGTATTCTTGGGTATACTATGTGTGTATCATCTAGAATGATTAGGAATCTAAATACATATACCTATCGATCGGATTATTAAAATATATAGGTAATCTCATGGCATTTCGACTTTGGTATTGCGTATTATTATTTTCGGTCAAATCTGCTGAAATCTGCGTGATAAATTATGCTTCACTTTCACTTAATTAATCTCACATATTATTTAAATCGATGTGTACTGATTATTCCCGTTGACGTGTTATTAAAATATAATCAAATTGTTGCACGCAATTGAAGAATGGAACAGGTTCCTTCTTTCTTTCATGTAGATCAGTCGATAGAGAGAGCTAAATTGATAAACAACCAAGAAGGAGCAAAATTTATTTCCTCGTGAAAGAGAATTTGTACAAAAATGTGCAAGTAATAATTCTTTTTAAAAAAGAATTGATGTGGATTAAATTACAGTTCCATGTATGGTGGCCATATACTTATGTACACCCTCTAACACGGAATAACTTTTTTAAAGTTGGAGCAAACGACTTGAGTTTCTTTGAGCAGGTACAAGGATTAGTTTACTGGTTGACCTGTTTCGGTGTTTTGAAAGAAATTTTCAATTCGCCGCAGTCGTTACTTAAACTTTTTTATTCAAGCCTCTAATGAAAATTTAAAAATCCCGTTTGTAGATTTAAGTAAGTTGTATACTTACATGCTGAAAATTTCATCAAAATCAGTTAACATAGCTAAGAGCTACAAACAGTTAAAAGTGGTGGAAATCATAGTTTTTGGCCGAAAACTGCCGAAATATATCTTCTATCTCTCTACACCTTCTCCAAAGTTATATCCACCTGGTACAAAGTGCCCCGCACATTGGCGCATATCTCCATTCTTCCCATGCTCGCAGGGCAAAATATCCTCAAGTTCGCTCCCCGAAGCCGCCGCTAATTTATACTTACACCCTCCCGGTGGATCCTCGATCGTGGCCCGCGGCCGCCGCTACGTGCTCGCGCTCGTACGCGGGTTCATGCACACATTGCACACGCATGAATGCTTTCGAGGTCCGAGAAGAGAGTCCGCGCTAGTCCATTGGCATCGGCAGCCGGTCCAGCGGGAACCCATCTACCCGGGGAAAACGGGGTGTGTATAAAGAGGAGACGCGAGTACGGTGGAGAGAAAGGCTGATAGAGAAGAGGGGAAGGGCGTAAAGCGGCAGGGGCGCTGGCAGGGGGGGGAGAGAGAGAGCTAGAGGGAAGAAAAGAGATAGAAGGAGCCGTGGCCGCTCACCGCTATTCCAGGCATTCGATTTGGTATTTTTCTTTGTGTATCACGGATAGTTCGAATTGTTCTGCAAGCAGGGCATTGATATATCGTCCCGCGGGTCCTTTGAGCCGGCCGCGCGGCTCCGAATTATCGTTCGCGTACTCTCACGGAACCGAACGAGCCCAACCACCTCCTCCCGTAACCCCTTTTCGCCGAATGCACTCGCCGTCCTTCCCCCGCGCTCCCTTTCGTCTTTTCTGACCCCTACCTACCCACCCTTCGCCCACCCCCTCCGTCTCCTTTTCCCCTCTCCCCCGTCCTGCCGCTTCCTCTATGGCTCCCTCGGCTACCGGTCAATTTATCCAGGGTTGTCCCTCTTTGCTTTATTTCGCCGGTATCACGAAATCTACCACTCGTACCCTTACGCCGACTGGCGCGTTCTAGAGAGCAGCGCTTTTTCGTTCTCCTCTCGTTCGGACGCCCCTCTTTTGTTTCCCTTTGCTAGTGACCCCGATGCAGCCGGGAACGTCAAGAGCTCGGGAATCTCCCCGAGACGTTCCCGGTGATGCGAGAAATCTTGTATCGTGAACGCGCGACATTCTAGGAACGTCCCACTCGGATTTTCCTTTTGCTCTTTTCCCTCCATTTTTAGTTCAGCCTTATTTTGTTCCAAGTATTTTGGATGCGCGCCGCTGAGAAACGCGCGAGTGAGCCGCGGTGGATCCTCCGTGGAACGCCTCCTTAATGGAACAGAGATTTAATATTAACGCGTGACGCCCCGTCGAATTTACGCTAAAATCCGGGGCTTGATTATTGTTAAACAATGTAATCAGCCTTCGGTTACCGATCCTTTGAACTCTTTGATCTTGATTGGCTTTATTTATTTTACTGCCACTTTATCGCAGAAGGTGCAGTGTCCCAGATTCGCGAATCATTTTGAGATACGCCTTAAATCCGCGAGCGCATTTTATTCATCGCTTCATCCTTCGGCTCTTTCACGTCTCCGTGCGTTTGATATCCCTTCGGTGCGCGACAGTGGATCACGTCAGGACATTGCAGTTTTATTGAATTTTCTGTAGCCATTTTCTTTCACGAGCGCCCCATTCTGGCCTTAGTCGCGCGCATCCACTCGGGATATTCCCTATTTTGCTCCACTTGTCTTCTAATATTCCCATTGTCGCCAATTATTTCCCACATTCTCTTGTGAATTTTTCTAATTCGGATCGGCTGCTAGTTTCAATTCCACAATCTTCCCTGGAAATCGTTCACCCGGATCCAGAGATGGGCAAATAAAATTTCGAATAACGAGTGAAAGTTAAAAAAAATATCATTCGTTAACCCGAGTTAACTTTCTTCCACGCATAACGAATAATTTTTTCACTTTTCATTCGTTATTCGAAATTTTACTTAAAGGAAAGATTTGCCCAACTCGGCTCGGATCCTAAAAGGGGGAAGATAGAGTAATTCCCTGAAGAGAGGTTCGCGATGATTTTGCATCCACGGGGCGCGATGAAACGTAAGCCGGAGCTTGTTCCGCTCGCCCAGGGTACCGTTACATTTTCGATATTCATACGTGTCTCCTACAATGTTCATCCAGTTGCCCGTACCGGTTTTCACCTGGTAGTCCACCTTGAATCGGAGTCAGGAAGAAAACCGCGATTCCACGGAATTTTCTCCCAGCCCCGCGCGCAGAAACGGCCCGCTCAACTAGAATCGCTCATTTTTATGTGCAACTTTCACGCGGCGTCCTACCGTTCGAAAGAACCTGCTGCAGGCCGTCTCATCTTGAAACCACCGCGGTGGTTTTCTCCTCTCGTTTCTTTCTCTTTTTTCCTCTCCTCTCTTCATCTTCCGTCCCTCCATCCGCTTATAGCCAGGGTCCAAGCTTCCCTTTGTGTGTAACGGTGAATCACGAAAGAAGGACGGGGCAGATCGGCGGCAGGAGGGAAAGAAAGAGAGGAGGAAGAAGGAGGCGACGGTGTGGTAGCGAGAGAACGGGTGGAAGGGTCTGAAGAGAGGCGTGGGAACAAAGGAAGGTGACCGGAGCGAAATGAGGAGGGATCGGGAGAAATAGAGAAAGAAAGAGGAGCCGCTTCGTCTCCCTTCCCGTCTGATCTTCCCGTCGTCCCTTTATTTTCTCGTTCTGCCCGCCTCCTAGGGCAGGCTGGTACCCCGCTATCCTTTTAAAGCGGGTAAAAAGGAATTACCCGGGGGGGAGGGTTATCGGTAATCGTACAGGTCTAGGACGATTGCCATCGAATTAATTCCTAAATTACACGTTCCCGCGCGCATCTGCGCCCGGGCACTTCGCTACTGGAATGTCTGACGACGGGCGTATGACGACGGGACATATTTATGCGCCAGGCGGACGCAGTTACACTGGTAGGCAGCGTCCTTAATTACGTATAGGTTCGATCGTATCGAGCAGGCCTGCGAGATTCTGAAAGTCAATTACCCCGGGGTTCTTTCATCTCTCGTCAAAGAGAAACTAGAAGGTGGGGGAGGGGGGAGAGAGAGGGGAGAAGGAGCAGAGTGACCTTTGATGCGCGTAGCCTAGAAAGGGGAGGAACGTAACGAGAAATTGACAACGAGAGTCGTGGAGGTCAGGCGGTGTCAAGTAGTATATACCGTCCACCGACCGCCGCTCTCCACCATCCTCCTTTTCCGTTAATGCACGGTTTTAGCGAGTAAATAGCGCGCGCCGCTCGCTTCTGAGCTTGGAGCCTGGACCGCTTCCCGCCGTACCTGTTTCACCTCCGCGGGAGGACGATAGGTAGGAAGGCTAAAAGGGGCCATGGTAGGGGGAGTCTTCTACGACAGATGCGAGATGCGCCGTCGTTGCACCTTCTTGCGTACAGCGCCACGTAAGACCCGTAACTGGCCCCCGCTAATAAAGAGTCACTTTTCTTCGGTGCGCCAGTCCGAAAATCTGTAAACAGCGACGAGTAAGCAAGCGTGTTGTATTTTTTTTTTGTGTCTCATTTTAACACCGATGGTCACTCGATTTGGAGTAAAAGTTTGAACCTGTTTCTTGCTCGTAAATGTTTCAATCTCATCGGTTTAGAGATATTGAATTATTACCAATGCGCAGTTACATCACTGGCTATCGTAATTTATTTATATGGATGACCTGGAAAATGTTTCTGAATGTACAGCAGTGCGTTGAAAGAGGGACGCTGCCTCGAAATATGTATAATGATCACAAAATTTTGAAACTTTCCGGACATGTAGAGGATATAGGTATAATATATACCATGTACCTAGGTATGTAATGCGCAATTTTTCTTGCTGCTCAAATTCAGTCTAAGGTGGATTTTACTGACAATTTTCCGATTTTGTGTTTAACTCACGACCTGTAAGAAAATAAGTTACCAAATGATAGTGCAAATTAAAAGAAGTATCTTTTATCCGAAAGCTTTTTACAGTTCGCGAGTTATAACAGAAAATCGGAAAATAGCTAAATTTTCAGAAGCCCATTTCGCTCACTTAGAGTGAATTTGGACAACAATACAAAATTGCGTAACACATACCTCTACATCCTCCAAGTACATAACCCCCATATCCCCAAAGTTTTATAATTTTTTGAATTTCTGGGTTGGGATCGCCCCTTGTTTATTTGGAATTAGTCCTAAGTCCAAATGGATATGATATGATCCGAATGAAGCGCGATGTAGCGATTCTTTAGCCACAAATCATTTCATACACTTCACAATCTTTTTTTCTATAGACGTTGTGTTATCCGCCGCATCGTGACGTTCGCTTGATTATCCAGACCCTGTCCGACACTCGTTTAATCCGACGTGCTTAATCGCTTTCGTCGCCGCGCGTTTCCTCGCCGTTCGGGCGGGAACGCGCTTTCGTCTCGCGTCATCTGCGTGCACATGCGCGTAATGACGCGTAAACACGTGTGCCGCCGCCTCGCGTACGAGTGTCTACGCTCGGCGATGGAACACTCGTTGATGGAATAATGGCTCTTCGGGCGCGTGTCACTTGCCAGTCACGTTTTTCCCCCGGCGCATCTTTTCAACGGCCAAGAACATTTTCGTCCAGCCTCGCTGGCCTTGTTTCTCTTCCTGTCTGTCTTTCAGTCTCCATGGTAAAAGAGACAAGGCTTGGCGAGAGGGTCCTCCTACTGGCAATTGGAGATTGGAGGTTCGAGCTATTTGAGTAGCCGACACTTTGGGTCGAGTGAAACAGTGATTTAATTCATTCAAGAAAAGTCCGGGCAGCTCGATTAGTTTAGCGACCTACTTGAATTTGTTTCAACTGGAATAGCTGGGCTGATCAATTATTGGAGGTCATACAATTAGTATGGTCACGGGGCTGTCGTTATGTAATAGACACACAATTAGTCATAAAAGTCCGCTCGGTCTATTAGTATAACACAGTTTATTTGTTTAAGTATCTAATGTTAAAGACAGAATTATTATTTATAATTTACATTAGTATAAAGACTATAAAGCTTGGTTAATGTGCCTTAAATTAGTATAAGTTTTATACTAATGTAAATTATAATTAATTCTGGCTGTAACGTTACTTAAATAAGTAAAATGTGGTATACTAATAGGCCAGGCGGATACTTTTGTGACTAATTGTACATTTCAGGAGTACATTGATACAATTTGATACGGAACACAATTATTGCTACAGAATATAATTACTTAGAGTTCTGAACTATATTAGTAGTTTCCAATTATTGAAATGTTTCAAGTAGTAAATTGAAGCGTTTGGCATTAATTGTATTTAATCTCATTATACTATCTCCTGAAAGGAATCCTACGAAATGGAACGTTACAATAAGGTAACGTAAATTATGTATATGTAAATGAATAGCGAGAGCCGGTTTCTTGTGTTTTCTGTATTTATAATATTACAAGTCACCTAAAGCATTATGACGAACCTAAACAGCAAAGTTTTTTTTTTATAAAATCCAGTTACTTTAAAGCTGCCTTTTTAGGTTAGTTGTAACTTGTATTACAACGATGCTGGGGTTCGGCATCGAGGCATTAATGTATATTGTTAAATCAATCGAGATTCGTCTTAGTAGGCAATATACATTGATTTACAAATCGATGACATTTATTTCGTTATATATAAAATATAGAATTGAATTTTATTTTCTTAAAGCTTTTGAAATAAAATAGTATGTATTTATACGCAGTAGACAAGAATATTAGAACAGGGTGTAAAGTTCGACCAATATTTCTTACTGTAATATTTCACTTAATTTTTAAAATGCTCGTTTATGATCCGAGTCACTTGAAAAATACCTGTTGTTTTCTGGTCGGCAGATATCAACTGGCACAGATCTGTTCCGTAGAGTCCAGCAAAAGTTTATCTAGCCGTTTCCATACGTCAGCGTAGATCCTTTTTTGCTGGAGAAACTTTCACCCTCTGCAAAGGAAAGTTAGAGAACGGGCAACTATTTCGATAGAATCTTGAAGATTACTTGATTCCAGCTCTTCGTCCTACTAACGTGGAACGCCAGCTTATATAAATCATCGTCCACCTGAAAATCAGCTGATTCATGTGAAACGCGTTAAGCAAGCACAGCAAAATATCGATAGCACCGGGAAACGAACAGAAGTGTCCCGTCTGTCGACCATGCGAGCGACGGTGCCATTTATTGCGCTTTATAGCTCTCATAGTCTAGTGGCAGAGTTTCGCAATAACTCCACTGTAAGAGAATTCTTGTTAAAAACGTCTGCGAGTAGGTAACAATTTTATTGAAAACAATCTTAATTGTTTCTATCTAGAAAAGAGATTACATTCTTCGCTCCGTACGTTAATTATGCCACCTAATACGTATCGCGAGGCTGAGCGACCATTTTCGGTCTGTGGGCGCGGAAATTATAAAGCCCGGCGAATTAAAGTATAATGTAGCCGTGGAGCCCTCGGTAAAAGCGTAATCTCCAGGAAAATCTTCTTTTTTTTTTCGCGATAAAAAGTTACACTACACGTCCGGGCGCTCGAGTGGACGAGTGAGCAGTGCGGAGAAACGTCGGACGAGGCGAGTGGAATAAAAAGGTTTATGGTTGTTTCGGGTGCTCTATCTTTAGGACCCACATATCATGCCATGCTCTTGCTCCCTCTCTGCCCCGACTCTCTCTTTCTCTCCTCTCTTTTTCTCTTTCCACTCGCCTCACGACCCTCCTGGCTGAACCCTCGACTGAGTTATTTCACGGTTAAAATAGTCGAGTATTCCTTCCGACTGAGAGGCTGCCGTTCGTGCAGTTTCACGCGAAGAAAATGCTCTCTGTCGAAGCTTGCCCCGGCTCCTGGTTCTATCCATTAATTTTTTTTTTCGACTTTCCTCGGCCAGCCTCGCGGTAACGTTTCGCGAATGGCGCGGTGTAAACGGCGCGGGTTCCAGGAACGGCAAACTTGAGTTGCCAATGGTGTTACCATTGCGGTAAGATAGATTTCCCTAACTGTCGACTTTATATTCCAAAAGAAATTAAGAAGATAAATATTTCGAAAGGGATAGGGCAATTTACGCGTTTGCAAAAATAATTCTCTAATAAAAGGAATAATATTATTGAAGATAATTCTTAATAAAGAGGATGTTTCAGAAATTGTCGCTGCTTTGTTTTATTAACATTAAACGCGACGAATTTTACTGCGTAAATCTGGAGATAAAACTCGTACGTAAGCGAACTGCATGTCGCGGTATCTACTGTGGTTAGTTGCTCGATAGCATTAAGTCATCATCCAGATTGATTTTCGTTGTAAAGCGTGGATTTACGCGCGACACAGGCACACATCGCCAGCTGATATTTTTGTACGTTACGTCGACGCGGCGACCTAATAAACGCGCACCTGCCTACGTTCGCGCGCGAACCATGAATGAAGTTTCCACAATGGTGGGGACTTTGGCAAGTGGCTTAAGCCCAGCATCGACTCTGAATGCATTTTGCTTTCTACGCAAAGTCGGCCGTCTCGGCCCGGCTTCTTGGCTCGCGTGCAATTTCGATTATCTCGTTTCCGGTCGATCCTTGAACGGCTTAAAATCTGTTTCCCGACGGCCAGCGCGACTACCAAGCCGCGGGGTCGTTCCCAAGTAACTTCGTATTTGAAAATAGAAGACTTCCAGTGAACTGTTTCCCCTCTTAACAGTGAAGCTCTATTTATTGACCTGTTTCCCGTGGAATAGTATAATCAGGGGGGATCGTAGCTACGTAGATTTATCTGACGTTTATTCGGTTGGTGAGAACAGCATATTTTTTTAGTAAAATTCGAGACCCCAGAGAAAATGAGATTGGTTGCATTTGTTGAGAGCATTCAGGTGAATTAACTGAAGGTGGAGTCGACGTGTAAAGTACCTATCACCATCAGTGGGGCACTCAGGATTTAATCTTGGGGGAGTTGAAGGGATAAAAATATTTTTAATGCAAATTCAATAAAATTCAATAGGTGATTATCTATACAATTTTTTTTGAAGAATAAAATCAATTTTCTTTTCTTTTTACCAAGCCCCTTCTTTGGGGGTGCCAGGGCCTCTTGGCCGCCCCCTCTGGGTCCGTCACAGATCACGATGCAACACTTAATAATCTATTCCTCAAATTTTATATTCCTCACTTGCACAAGTTTGATTTGTCAAACTCCCATTTTCATCGAAATTTCTATTCCTCTGAATTCTAATGCAACTGACATTTCCAAGATCATAGTTAATTCCTCTAACTTACCTAACTAAGTATATTGAGTTCAACGCCCTTCCATTCAAGTGTAATATAAAAATTACCTTTCCCCAAATTTAAAACTGAAAAATCTATCAACGTAATATCGTCACAAAAATGCATAAAAATACGTTCGTTTCCTACTTCCCAAAGCAGTCGTCAAGCCGATCGACAATTTTCAATTAATTATTCTCACGTCGGGAGTCGCGTCTGCCACGGCGGAGGCACGAATGGGCGCTTTGATACAATTTTTGCGATCGTCCCCGCCGGTTTGTAGGAGGAGGATGATTCACAGTCGGTTGATTTTCCCAAGAGAGTTTACCTGCCGACGGGAATTATTACTCGAGCGAATAATGGCAGCGCAAGCTCTGCCGACGTTTAAGCGGAGTTAAATATTTAAATCGCGGATAGGCCACGGGCCCACGCTCACGCCTACCTCGTCGCATTGCAACCACCAAGGGAAAATACATATCTTCCCAGCTGTTGATTCGCGATCGTACGCCGCACAGACGTCGATCTTGAATAATCGCCTGGCCATTATTAGATTCGTCGATTACACATCGATCGATATAGTCGGTGTATTTTTGCGGCCTGATCGGTTACGCAACACGCTGCAAAATTATTCATCGCGCAGACCCTATGCGAACGATAATGCGCACTGAATCGATTCGTCCGTCGACCAATAAGAAACTGCCAATAATTGGACAATTGTTACATCTATCCTACTATTTTAAATTGATGACAAGCCCCCGGCTAGCATCTCGTACTATATTTCTATAAATTTAGCGTGCAAAGTTGCCGTTTAGAATAATTGTAATGTCAGTAGGGACGAGTCGACTAAAATGTCACGTGGCAGTCGTTATTTAATCTCCTTTACTGTTAGCGTTACCATCCGTTCTGTAATGTTAGCTGATGAAAGCGGAGGAAATAATGAGGATATTTGTAGTCGCAGCTGAGACGCGTAATTAAATTATTTGCTCGGCATCCAAGCGATCCGGCGGGCCATTTATTAGTGGAGCGTTCGCGAGGAAAAGGAAAAAGGCGGAGGAGGAAGCCGTGTGATTATTTTCGATTCTTGAGAAATCAGGGTCCCGGGGTTGGCCAGCGGCCAGCCATTCACGATTACGAGAAATAACGAAAAGCCGTGTGCCACGTCCCTTGAAATTAACGGTTCATTTCGTTAACTGCGCTCGTGGAACAGATCTCACTCGGATTTGGCGTGTGAAACGCCGAGCTTGCCTAATCTACTACAATTTGTGTTTTAACATGAATTTCATACTCGATTAAGATATACCTAATCTATATCAAGAATGAAAAAAAGAAACTGTTGATGACTGTTGCACGACTTTTTGTATTTTATATTTACGTAATTTGTTACCGCGAGTATTAAGAAAAATATTAAGCACTTCGGATTTTTATTCGTTAACTTTCTTACAAGAAAAATGTATGGGAATACGTTTATAGAAGCTTGTAGAAAATATGAGCAATTCTGTGTTCAATAAATAAGTAAATAAAATAAAATGAAAAGTGACACGACTACAGAATTAATTGTTCATCTTTCTTTGTTTCAGGTAAGTTTTCGAATCAACCAGTCTTTTTGGCCACCCTGTACACTACCGAGAGGCACTGTTATGCGTCCAATACATGCAATGCCAGGTTACGTATGCATAATAATTGAGTTTACCTTTATTACATTCTCTCCTGCGTTTGCATTAAGCCTCCCCTAAAATTACGTATTTGCATTTTTCTCACGTTAGACCTCAACCCACTCGAGCATTCACATTTCAAAAACTCGCGAAACTGAATCCTTTTTCACGTTATGCAAGAAACATTTTCACGCGTTACTACTTACCTGCGCGCTTCTTTTTGGCGCCCGCTATCGATCGCTAGACGAAACGGACGCTCTTGCAAAAATGTCGATCAGTTCGGTACCGAGTGAATATCAGATCCCGAAACATTCGCCAGATCGTTTCTCCGCGATGCTGCTCGAGTGCGTACGATTTGATTTATCCTGAAACACTTTTACTTGTCCGTGTCATTACTGTATGAATCGTGACCGCGCACAAAAATCTTGTAAAATGTAGCTAGGCATCGAGAGACAGGCAGGCATTTCTTAGCCACCCACGCGATCCGTCGACATGATTTATGACGATTCGAGAAGATTGTGCAAGACGCATTGCACGGAAATCCTGGAAGATCGAAGAGATAATTTTTGAGTTCAGAGATGATGCACGATATCCCATCGAATGAGAAATTGAACAATGCCCAGCGAGAAATCTAGACGCAGCAACTGCCCTTTTCTAAGTGTCGCTTATATTAACGGAGCAGAAGTGAAACTGATTCCTGTCTAATCTTGGGAGACTTAGAAAATGAACGCTTTGGTTTTTATTATATTTTTTAAATATTATTCAGTGTTCCCATTAGTTCTCACAGTTCCCACTTCTCTGCGAAAAGTGAAGAACTAAACATTTTTTTACTTTATTTATTGTCGATTTTATTAGCAATTTTAATAAATAAAACAGCTGTTAATGGTGCTTTTATAATTCTTTCAATATTATATTTTTATTGTCACTATAAACTATTTAACAAGTAAATAATAAAGCGTTTTCCTTATTGAAAATTGCTTTTATATCAGTATATCAATACTTTAATTTCAATTAACTTTTCTGCAACTAGAAGGGCTGTTATTTGAAGTTGTCATTTCATAATTTTATTCGGTCAGCCGGATTCACTCTTCCAAACAATTATGGCAGACGTAACGCCGCGACGAAGAACCGTTTCGCGCGAAACCAGACATCCTACTTTTTCCTGGAAGACGTGGTTCAATAAAATCACCTTGATCGTCATACACTCTCTTCATTGAAACTCCAAGCAACAAAAAAGCCTCTGCTGAGTAAAGACTGGTACACACTATCCATCCATCGAAACGTTTTTGAGTGAAACGATCTTCGCTGCTCCACCACTTACAAATGATAATATACACTGAAGATATTTTATTTTTTATCTAAATAGGTAGTTAACGATCACGAAATATTTTCCACAAATATTCGCGTGGTATAATAAATAATAGGTCGGTGCAAAAATCCCATCGTTTCATTGAACCAAAGTCTTTGTTAATAGTCAAATGATATAAGCTACAAGTTTTTTTAATCAAATTATTTTCCTTTGCTGTCTATGGCCACTTGCCACTTTTCTGATAAAAATGCAAGTAGGTGCAGAAAGCTACCAACCTTCAGTGATCTGTATTCGAGTAAATTTAGTAAGATTTCAACTGTTAAAGAAAACTTTAGAAATGCTTTCTGAAGCATTATTTACTAAACTTTTGGCAGTGAAAATGCCCAGAATTCACAATTTTCTCAAGTTATAATTTATTACTTCAAAACGGTGTAGTGAAAATAATTGAAACTCGGCAGATATTTTCATCTATCCATATAAAATATAAATGTAAAAAAAATTGGAACCATTGGTACCATTTCTTCAACATTTTTTCAGGTGTTTTATCTGTCAAGATCGTCTCTTTCCACAAGAGCACGTGTAAAATCAGAGAAAATTAAAATAGTTAGAACTCAGCAACCGTTTAGTAAATTCGTTTAAAATTTTTGGAGTACATCAGGAAGATTAGAAAGAACAATCTCACAAATTTCCAACTTGGTACCACTTTGAAAATAGGTCCAATACATCCTTAAACCCCGCATTGAAAGCGTCCTTCATACTTCTTTAGGAATAGTATTCCAGATCACTTTGCAGAAACATTGCTACGTACTTTAAAAGCAACAGAATACAGAAGTCTGACTATATCCAAACTATCAGTGACGACCCACATTATAAGCGTCTCCTATGAAATGACTAAGAGACTTGCATAAAAGTCGAACATTGGCGAACCCATTGAACATCGTTTCGATCGACCGCCGCCAGCTAAATGAACACCAAGAATCGGGCTTAAAACCAAGAGACTGCGCGACGAGCGGAGTGGAATTTTATAGAATCCTTAAGAGCCGTGACTCATGCATGAGAACCGGTCTCCAGCATGACGAACGCCGATTGTCGACGTGCAATCTCAGTATTAATTGCCACGATTTTCTGTCGATACACTTACCTCGATCGCGCGGCATTTCGAGCAGCGGGGAAAGAAAAGGGAGAAGAGAGAAGACATCGCTCGACCCCTGACTCGCGTACAGCATTACCTCGCCCGTCCTCGAAATTGGCCGTTGCATTGATAAATCTTTCGGCGGGAGGATTTATTCGCGAATAGCATCGGCAGTTTCTGCGTTCTTTCGATGGTACCCAGTAACATTTTGAAATATAAATTAACCACGATAAGACGCCTTTGTCGGCTCGCTTTGCGTGCCGCAGTTACGATCAGCGTTTTCCATCGTAACCTCCAGGTACACAGCTCCCTCCACGCTCGTTACATGTGTAACGCCGTCGCCGCGACCGCGAAATCCTCCTACCTCGCGAATTTGTAATTTCCAGCTTGTAATCGCGATTGCCGAGCGGCCGTCGCGTCGGAGAAATAGGTAAGCTTCGACCCGCGTCTACGGTTCCCCCTTTGCAAGCCTGTTCGACTTGAGTCCGAGGGAAAGCGTCGTACTGCCATTATTTAAATAAATAAAACTTTCTGTGTGGACACACTACTTTTTTATTATCTCACGATCTTCTTCAGTTCTCTTCTACTATCGTTTGTTAATATATTTGTATTCCAAGTACCGATTTGAAGAGCTTCATTGGTCTATAGAATCCTTTTGGAGTTGAACACTTTGAGCACGAGCGGATTTCGCGATTTGGCACTCGTAGCTAACAAGCACCCTTTCCGCGAAATATCGCCAAATATTTTAATTTAAAAGAGTCTAGAATTTCAAAATTAATTCAATATAGCAACTCATACATGAGTTATTGCTAATTTGCTGTAGGAAAAAGAAGTCAATTTTGCCGCTGCCTAAAACCTTAGCCTAAAACCTTAGCCTGCAACCTACTTAGCTTTGAGTAGGGCAAAGTTTTGAAAAGTTTCCCTTTAAAGTTTAAACGAATTCCGAACTATGTATGTTCTCAAAGCACACACTCGACGATTTTCGGAAACACTTTTGATGCTCGATGCGCCAAAAAACATCGACGCGTAGATACGTGAACGCCAGTCCGAGTGTTAATTTACTACCTATTTATTTGGCGAGCAGGGTGCATTTCCAACAGAAAGTCATACACAGAGGAGTTACTAAAATTTTCTTCTATTATTGTTCCCTTAATTGTTCAAATAAACCAAGCTCCGTCGTTCCGCATTTGCTTCCCAGAGTAGCCGTACCGGATTTCAATGATATCCCATTAGGCTGTGCAGTATTCGCAGCACCCTCAATCCCGTCGCTATTGAACAATAATTTCAGTATCATTTCTAGTATTAATTTACGTAACTAGGCGGAAAATAGCCACGACAGTCGATTTGCTCGTATTTCGTCGGCACTGCAGGTTGCGGTCACTGTGGAAAGAGCGACGTTCGAGGCTGAGTTATTATGGTTATACATAGGGGAGAATCTGTGTGGGTTACGTGGCATCGTGCACACGCGGCCGACGTATGCCCGTAACACGTATTTATACGTCCCTCTATGCATTCACGTGTACGCCACGCACTCGTGTCTGTCCGTGCAACTGCATTTTATGTATGGATGCAACGCTGAGAGTCGACCAATCGCCGCTGTCGGACGATAAACCTGGAATTGATCCACGTATTTGTAAACCTGCACCGAAGTGTAGCGGGTCCCACTCCGGCGAGCCTCGTAAACCGCAGCTTCGTTTTACGACTCATTTCGGGGTCTAATTTATCGGTCTGCGACTCACTGTTGCGCGAAACAATGGATACGTCGCGATGGCCCCTTTTCGATCTCAAGCTTTTTCGCCCTCTTTTCTGTTTCCTACGTTCGATCGTGATCGGGGGGAGATCAGTGTCAGTTGGGCGCAAGGTAGTTGCGTGCTAAGTCGAAAGGAATATGTCGCGGTCTTCCAAACAATCGGGAACACGCGCAGGAAACGGAGACACTGTGGTTGCACTAAAGATAGCATTATCGAAATGGAAGGACCTTCTTGTGGAAGGACACGTGAATTTTGACAAATCGGCGGTTGTGAACCATCGTTCAAGCTTTGGTTAAATATTACTTAACCGAAGTAAGAAGTTGCTGGAGGCTTCGAATTATAAGCGCCAGGGGAATTAATCCTTGTCATTTGTAAAAAGTATATTTCTTGTAGAAAACCCCGAATAGGTACTTTGCTCGTTTTCTTCGTTTCCTCGAGTGTCTCGCAGACTGATCTCCGTTAGTTTCGTTACAGAAACACATACTGCCCGTATCGAGCAGTATAACGCTCGAGAAGACTATTCTTTACCTTTCCCGCATCAAAATTAATTAACGTAACACGTGGAATATCGAACCGGAATCGGTAAGCAAGACACGATTCCTCGACTTCGGGAACGTTCAACGAATGATCGTTATTTATTCCATTTTTAATTTCTCTTTGTTCGCGGAGGGGTAGACTGTTCGATGAAGCAACAGAGTTTCCACTCAAGGCCTTTTCTAACGAGATCGTGCCCGCCTCTGGTTTAATGACATTTGAAAGGGCCAAGAAAAAGGTCAAGATGCATCGATGCAGCCCCGTGCACTCGCCGGATTCGTGCCTCCTTCGCGAGATGAGCATGAGCCCTCTCTCTCTCTCTCTCTCTCTCGCCTCTCATTGCCCTCGGATCGGTAAACCGGTGCAAAAGGTAGCAAGAAGTGAAACCGCGGCGAGCGGCGGCGATTTGTTGGCAAACAATAGAAGGTCAATGCATTTCAGAACGCCGGCACGACAATGTAGTGTTACGGGAGTTTATGCAACGGGGATGCAATGCGCCGAACGAAAGATCGTTTAGGGAGAGGGAACGGGATTTTCCTTAAAGCAATTGACGTTAAATGCTACCGTATCGCGGATTTATTTATCACGGGGGCGACGCAGGTGATGCGCTGGGTATCCGTGAGTCACGTGACGGGCGACGTGGTGCGCGATGTACGCCGTGGATTGTTCTTTCGTTGCATTACACGTGTATTCTATTAGAGTTTCACCCGCAATCAACGATTGCTCAATCTGCCGGCACGAGTCAGCCAGCGTTACGTCTAATAAAAAGGAGGCTAATGGAATTGCAAAACCGCATAACTAAATATGAGGCTGTAGGAAATATTGAATCGGGTGGAACAGCTAAAACCTCTTCATCAGTGAAGTTACGTTTCGAAGTTACTATTGTTTATCAAATTATTTTCTTTCAACAGGAGTTTCACAATTTATCTATTAATTTTCTGATATTATATGTAGTCATATATATCATATAACCTTAGAGAATTTAAACTCAACGGTTTAGGAAAGGGGGTAGCATTTTGAGGCCGTTGTTGAAAAATCTTCACGTCGTCAAGTACAAATCGAAACTTTCTAAAGCATGAGGGGCAAACGGCTGTCGAAACGGGATCGTGATTAAGTCTACAGGAATAAAAGTGTTCGTATCTACAGCAGTTGAACGCGTTTTTCTCAAAACACGAGTTCTAAAACCTGCGCAACTCCTAACAAAAAAATAATCGACTGATTTAATAAATTCTTTACAGTATGCTTATTAAATTCTCCGTGGAATCATCTATGATGATAACTGTGCGACCAACCTTTTTTTTTTATAAACATCTTCGTGCGTAAAATTACCCGTTTTTTTTCGATGCTTGTGGTTCAATCGACTGCCAACATATGAGATTACTATATTTTGCTGTGACAGTAGATGAATCCACGAAGAATCTTATATGCATTAAGAATATTCGTGGTGTGTTAGTTCTACATAATTCTACGAGCCGTTAAAAATTCCGCAGATAAGAAACATTTTTTGCAGCACCCGGACAGTCAGCAGTATCAGATAAAATTTTTGTCTTATATTTAAAGATGTACAAATACAGTCCAAAAAGTATTTTGGCCTTGTGACGTTTACTTTTTTTTTTAAATAAAATCCTAAAAATGACCTATTTCTGGAGTGATTTGATGGGAGAGTACCGTTAAACCAATTCGTGGGGTAGATTGCTGTTGGTGGATTAATCGGAAGAAGGGTATGTAACGTCGATCAGCCAATCAAGAAGTCTGGCCGTTCGAATATTCTTGCGTCACTGGATACGATCTAAAAGAACCCTATAACTTGTAGTAAGACGATCCCAGAATATCGTCTACCTGAGGACGTCCCGCAGGATTTATTGCTGCGGCTGAAAGTCGACGTCTTTCGTTCTAAGTAACACGCACCTGGATATATAATAGGTGCCCCGTCCATTAAGGATAAGGAAAGAGATCCGACGGCTGGGTTAGGAAGAGGGTTAGCAGCCGACCGTTGAGGGAGGTTAGGAGCTTTAGTCGAGGAAACGATGACGTGAATTGTGAGCGATTCAGCTTTCACGATCTGCGGTACGTGACAGACCATATCGCCGAAACGGCAACGTCCATAAAGGACGATGTTCCTGTTGGACGAAGAGTCCCTTATAACGGTCCGTATATCTCGCACACCAGTGTGAAAATGCGTGGAGGCCAGTAGAGAAGATGCAAGTAACGTTTTACGTAATTCAGTGAGTTTTTACCATTTTTTTAAACAAAATTCTTAAGTGGGTGTACTTGTTTCGCCATTCATTTTAAAAACTTTTTAAATAGAAATATCGACCGCAAAACTAAAATAATTGTTATCGGCGCACTGAATCGGTCACTTTAAAGTTGATAACAATTATTTTAGTTTTGCGGTCGATATTTCTGTTTAAAAAGTTTTTCAAATTCTTAAGTATTACAAATTCTCAAGTTACAATTCAAATAATTAGTTAATCACATCTCTTGCATTATTCATGCTTCACGGCGATAAGATAGTTCACATATCAATGTGATTATTATTTTTTACTTGTCATTGATAATCCATCGATACATAATAAGTAATCACTGATGGCATCTCTGCCTTATCATCATCGTAGCTTGACCCAGATCAATTGCAAGAAACGCGAGGGGAGATCCGTGAATCGTGGCTTTTTCGAAAACGGTACCCTTCGTCTTCGGACACCCGGTGTGCAAACAGTGCCACCCGTTCGCCAGTGCTGTTCAACCTAAACTCCGAAGCTTAGGTACCTTCCCCCACTCTGCCTGCATGGCCATGCGCAGAGCGCTGGTGACGTTTCGTCGCGTGTGCACGTGCAGCACAAAATATGGCTTATAGAGAGGGACAAAGGCAAGTGAGGGGCCCCGCCTGGAGCGGCGTAAGTACGTGGAGTGACAAAGTGACGATTGACGATGCAGAGATCCACCTTTAGTCCCACTATCGGGCGACGCGGCGCGGCGCGACGGTAAGGTAGCCCGGCAGGGGAAAGGCGGGGAAGTGCTGACTGCTCGAAGAAAAGGAGCGAGGGGGAAAGAAAGAGTGGCAGAACTCAGTGGTGAGGATTGGAAGTGGCGCGGAGAGGTGAGTGGTAGGGGGAAAAGGCTTAGCCGTGGCGAACCGGTTTTCCGTATCTCCGATGACTCATCCTCCGCGACGACGCTGCGTCAAGTGCATTTCCTGGCCAGGCTGGCGCATCCTAACCTAAACCCTCCCCACCCACCCACCTCGGGCACTTCTCCGTCCTCTCTTTTGCATTCGTTCGACCGCCTCTGTCTTTCTTTTAAGGTGGTCATCAGTGGTGCTCATGAACGGCAGTTTTGCCATGGCACCTGGTTAAACTTTACCTTATGAGATCATCTATAGCTTGGACCCTTAACCGTGAAACTGTACTTGATCCGAACCGCAACGCACGCTACATACACGCTAGAGTTGCGTATATGTACGGAGTCTTTTTGTTGGTTTATGGTGCATTTAGAAATCTGAAAACGTGTTCTTGGTTTTCGATTCTCTTCAGCGAGCAGCGGTGAATACTTTTTTATTTTTATTCTGTCTCGATAGGCAAGTTAAAAAAAGAGGTAGGTTAACGTCTTCGTATGTACTATATAATCGTGAAAACATTCAGTTCTAATGTTTGTCGAGTTAGCATGGGATTAGTAAAGAGTAATTGTTAAGAAGATAAATCATTTTATCTTTGTAAGTAGGGACCTGCGTGTTTATTAGTTTTGGGGGGGATTTGCAGACTTCTCAATTGCTACCACGTCTTTCAGCTTAACGCCTTTACTTTTTGTTTTACTAAAAATATTTCAGATATCTAAAATGATATATCATATTTACATACAATAAACTTATACGAATGCAATACAATTTCCAAACGTTAAGATTTAATGCGAAAAAAGAAGTAGATATTAGCTCCTAGCAAACGGTACTTCGCTTCTTAATGTGCATTCCTGTTTTAATGATACCTGTTCAGATGACAACGGTGCAATTAAAATCTGTAAATATCGTTACACCGAGAATTACAGGCATTTAATGTCACTCGAGGCTTCCCCATTTTCGAATCACGCTGCAAATTAATTATTCCCGTACTCCCCGAGGGTTCCCTTTGATTCTAGTAATTCCGTATTATTGGTAACGTTACAAAGCGGGGCAATGGAAGAATGGCAAAAGAGGTGGCGTTTCTACGTGAATCTTTTATGCGACGCGAACACGTTAATTGGTTAATGTCAATGAATTTCTGACGCGAAGAGTGGAAATAAGTGAAGGGAACGTTTGCGCCGCGACGGGGAGGCGTGGATTTATTTTTCACGATGCGGTTGATCGTAAATAAAAAAGCGAACCGTCGCGGATCATTTGCCACGGGATGAAGGAGCTGCCGGGGGAAACTTCCTGTAGGAGAGGCTAGGTGAAACGCTCTGGCAGTTTGATTTATGGCCGACGTACCGAGTTATCGCTTTGCCAATAGTGGAAATCGAGGAGAAGAGCACTGTGAAGTCGGGGGTAAAAGAAAAAGCGTTTCAGAGATGAATCGATGAACGGGAACGTTTGCTCTGCTACCTGTATCGTTCTTAATCAATGCTCCTCTTAATGCACGTGCTCGCGGATATTTTGCGCATTCAACGCGAAGAAACAATTTGCTTGAACAGTTTCTTTATCGAGGGTTATTATTTCAAATTATTTTAATCGAACTGCGTCTCGCTACCATTTATTACCATTTATCCCTTTGCAATGTTAAGATATTCTATGAAAGCAGGAAGGAGAATATTTACTCTCACAGTTCAAGTATTTAGCCCTGAGCTTTTTACTGAGAATGGCCACATTGATAAATAATCACTCAGTGACAGAATTAGCTGCGTTATCGTGGATTTGATTAACGTAAAGTGAACTAATTAAAGGCTAGTTCGGTACTTTTCATTGAAGAATTGTCGTTGTGGCACGCACAAACAGGGTCGAAGATTGTTTCGTAAATTCTTTTAATACTCGACTTTCTATTCGGTAAAAGGGCAGCTCCGAAGGGGTGACTTTACGGATCAAGAGTGCCAAGCAACAAGTGTGATTCTGAAGGGGGTGCTCGAGGGTCGTCACACAGCAGTGTTCATTGTGGATTTATCGATTTACCGCGTTGAAATGGCATTCATATTTAAATAAAGACGATTCTTTCTATTTTCTTCCCGCACAAACATCTTTTTCTTTCACCTTGATGCGGGAATAATTTATTCCCAGGCAGAGGATTTACATTATAAATCATACTACTTTAAAAAATGTCTCCTTCCATTCGAATCTTCTTCGACGAGCAAACATTTTTTTGACGGTTCGATCTACTATAATTAATTCTACTAAATTAAACCACAGCAAAACAGTTAGAATTTTCAAAAGTACAAAATCTGATTATGTGCGTTGTCGTCAACATTAACATACGCGAAGAAAAATTCTTTTTGTGAAATTTTAGGAAGTTTCCATCCTGATGGTTACTATCGCCCAATTCCTGGTCACATTTGTTTGCAAGAAAGTGACAAAACAGGGACGACTGCACGCGTTGCCGTTACGGGGAAATTTGCTCGTGGTATGTGCTTATATATCCCCATAAATCGACGGGGACCTGAACGAGGCACACAATCGTTCGCAATAAACTCATGGTCTTCGCAATAAGGGCTGCAAACGTCCCCATCAAAAGAGGAGCACTGTCGAGGGTGAAGGGTCGTAATCTATTGCGCCACCTCATACAGGGTGTTTCGGTGTTAGCAGGCATTTGGGGGTAAATTCGGTAAAGCAAAATAATACACAAAGAGGGTGATGGATATATAAGTCCTGCCTGATCTTGCTCCCAACTAGACTGATGTAAAATGTAGCAGACCTAACTCCACGAAATTACTTACGTCTAACATTTCATCACTCGTGTAGCATCTTCGCGATTAGGTATCTATTTATAATAAATACTATTACTCTAACAAATTTTAATTCCACTTACACTGCTGCCGAAAGCATATACCTCAGAAAAAAGTAAAATATGGGACCATTATTTAAGGCAGAACAATAAGGTAATTACCCTGTTGTCCCCCTTTAAATCAATTTTACCTATATTATTTTAGTCAATAATGTCGAATTCGCCCGCTATATATTTAGTACGCGTTTAATAACGAAACATTTTGCATTATCGAGGGTGATACGCGTACGAATCTATTATTTATCGAATCCTTTCTCGCTCTTCGTTTCCAACGCGTTACCAATTCAATCCGCCATTAAAATGGCTCGCAGCTTTTTTGTGTAACCGTATCTTTAGGCGGCACACGAACATTCGGAGTGTAGACGACGTGATTCAACAGGCTCCCTGAATCTTATCGCACCTTCAGAACGTTTAAGGCTATTGTTCCTTATAATTTACTACTTCCCGCGGCTTTCGTCCGTTCGCCACGAACGATACGCTCGCAACTTTTATCCGATTCTTGGTATCTATCGAGAGGATTTCCTTTATTTATTTATTACGCGCTGTAGGCCAGCCAACAGCAGCGAATTCCGAGAAACATTTCGAATATCCTACACCCACGCCTAAGTTAATGTTTGCTTGAAAACTGCGTTCGGGATTCGGTCGAAACTTCCACTCTATGATTCTCTTCAGGTTTGTTTGATAAAAAACAATAGACGTTATTTACTTATAGTTTCTAACTTCTAGTTCCAACGAGGAAGTTGCTTCATAAATTTCGTGCCTAGTAATCGAGAATTAATTTAAGATCCAGCTGAATAATCATTCCGGGTGAGTTTGTATTTGAAATTTCGAAAGAGCGAGTGGGGAGCACAAGTGCAAAACAGAAAGGAATAATATTTGGAATCCAGATGCGATATTATTATAAAATAGTTTCCAAATTCGACGAAATTTCCTACAAATATCGTATATCCAATTACTTACATAATGTACTAACGGTGTTTCTTGATGAAGCTTTCAGTTGCATCCGTTTGTTACAAATTGTAAAGTAGGTGTCAGCCAGTCGCGATGAATTTCGTTCAGTTGACACGAACGGGTTAATAGTGTCGCGGCCGTTGAAAATCTCGCCCGTCACGATATTAATTAAGGTGTGAAGAATATCGTAGATAGGAAGAGCCTTCGGCCGCCTCTCGCGACCACTCTCTTCTATGCCCGTCAGCGTCGAAGGAATTTTCAAATATTTCCGGGCAGACGCCCGATAAATTCTCGGAGCTGGAAAATATTTCCGATAGCCGACCGACAATCTGCTCACCTTGCGGACTTCCCACGCGAGCATAGCTCCCTCGCAAAAGACGGAAACGGACGGCGGCAACCCTCGTCTATAGCGGGGCCCCCCCCGATTGGATTTAAATTTCACCGTGAATAAGATAAACCGCGACACCGTGGATTTTCCATGCAAAGAAGCTCGTCAAAGAGAGGAAGAAAGAGAGAGAGAGAGAGATAAAAAGGAGAGAAACACCTTGGTAGGAAAAGAAGCGTCGTAAGTGCGTGCTTATATGGGTGGCTAAGTAGACGCTTTCACGCGAACAGTGTCCAAAGAATCAAGGGAGCTTCCTTTGATCTGCGATTCTGCCCTTCCATTCGAAGGGCCTTCATCCTCGATCTTTGAGCTGCTCGCTCGTCCCTCGATCCTTATCAGCGCCACCCCCAAGTGTGTTAATATTTAAATAAATAACAAGCTCTCAAGGACGACGAGAAACACGCCTGGCGAGAAAACTCGAGGGAATTTTCTAGTTCTTAAATTATACGAGATTGCTATCTGGAATCTGCTTAGAGACATGATCACTTAGTCGTTCTGAGCATCGTATTTGCAGGCTCGTTTGAGCGGTTCCAGTTGGATGGACCACCCTGTATAAATGGGCGCTTACTATGGCCGAGGAAGCTCGAGCCGCGCCGCCTCGTTTATGAAGTGGAAGATAAAATCTCTCGGGTAACTTCCGCTTCTATTGCAATGGCCGTGTACCGTTATACGAGACGCGATAGAGGTCTCTGCCGCGTTTATCGGCACCAGTAATTCAACCGATTTTGTGTTTGAATTTGATTCGATCATTTATCGGTAATTTCACTGTATCGACCCCCTTTGGGGAATGGACTTAACGCAACGGTCACGGGCATGCGAAATTTCGCGATTATATCGCGGACCTAGCAGTCGCGTGATATCAAACAGATTATTCTATTCATCTGCGATTTGTGAAACTGCACGTTTGTGAAACAACTTAAATTAGATTTTACAGTAATTTTACTTTGTCTGTATGTGATACCATTGTGTTTGGTTCTTTATTTTTTGTACCGTTTACATTGGTTTTTTTTAGAGCTCTGCCACTTTGGGATTTGATAAATTATCTGTTTAAAAAATCTTCTGAGATTTGTCACTCCACTAGCGGGGTAAAGTGACGAATATGTCAGGGAAATTAAGTATTTTTATTGTATACGAGCTCATAAAAGTATGTTACAACTTTTTTATGAAAAAATTTAACAAAGTAACTTTAGTTTTAGAATATCTAAAACTGGACTGAGCTAAAATTTTAATAAAATTGTAGGACGAGAACGAAACAATTTACTCGTGTTCTAATTGAATGAAAATTGACGGTTTTTAATGAAAAATTCACTTTGCCTCTGTCACTTTGCCTCCCTGTTCAGTGAAAGATAAATGTATGAAATTCACGTACAATTTATGGGTTACAATGGTTGTTAATATAATGAAATAAAACAAATTACATTATTTACCTGACTTTAGAAATAGCAATTGAATACTTAAAATTTAAGAAATTTGTAATAAAAGCTCTAAACACTATAGGTCATTAACAAGCAGCCTCACAAAAATAGTGGCATCCTTTTGTCACATACCTACTAGAATACCTACTACATAGCACTACTATAGTATCATATACAAAACACCATTTCACTTTGCCTCACCATTTCGCTTTTCCCTGTTTCCCCTATTTTATTTCGAGGGCAAGTCAGTAAATCATATTCCTCGGTATTTATGATTTTTTAATACGATCAAATTAAAGTGAATCGCTTACTTAATTCTCTATTTTTCAACATAATCGCTTACATCGTCAAGAAACTTGCCTAAACGATAGACATTCTTGGAAATCATCCAAGGGAATAAAGCCGGGTATCATTTTATTACCTGCTCCGCATAGATTCATATTAGTGGTGTAGCTATACAATCTTCGTAGCGTTCCACTGAACGTAATCGTTTCTTTTTTCATGTTACTGTTAGCATTGTTTTCCGAGCTGCAATTTATCATCTTGCGTTACACCCCCCAACGGCCAACCGATTATCGTTCCACCATACAGTTTGTACGTATGAATATGACGTGTTAACTTAATAATCACGCTCGGAAGAATGAAGCTACATAAATTGCTGCACACTAGCACATTGTGTTCGCACATATTTATCCGCAACTCACGATAACGGAATTGTAAATCGCTGCCATGTAAATCACTGCACAAACTTTCCTCACTCACTTGGCGCGCTGGGGGGTGTAAATATTTTCGCAATCATAGCGTCCATTTGTTTTTATATTCAGATGTGAGCGCTCTCGCAAAACCAGAATGGAATTAAACGCAGAGCGCTTTGAGGCCATGAAATGTGCGGTCCGCTCTGGACATCTATACTATTTCATTAATCCTTCGTTGACACATCTCTTTTTTGTCATCAACCTTCACATATTGGGTGGCTCACACCCGGAGCAATTTTTTAACGACTACCATTCACAACTAAAGAATCCAATGGTTATGAAAAAATCATGGGCCAATTTCACGGTCTCTACAATGTATTCCAATGGTTTTTTGATTGAAATTTTATCATAATTTTTGTAAAGACATTCTAGATTACATGTCGAAGAATCGATGAATATCTTTAAAAAATTGTAACTTCTACAAATTTCGATATTAGAAGCTAAAAATCTACAGAGTTCTTCTTCGAATATAATATTTTCTGCAATAAAAAAAATAATTTATAAGTCGGCTTTGGGGAAAGGTATTTATTTTGCATATAGAAGGTAGGCTATTTCTGTAATTGAAAAAACAGAGATATTCCTCGAATATCCACGATATTCTACGTAGAATCCACGTACATATTGGAAAAGGTACAGAGCGTCATAATCAGCTTATGGGTGGCTCACACCCAGAGTGTCAACGAAGGTTTAAAAAGAGAATAAATACTGATTTCCAAACCCACGAAACTGATTTCACTCATCAACGAGCCTCTGTCCACAGTTTGGAAAACGCCGATCCGGAAGATACGCTTGCTTT
Organism: Andrena flavipes; assembly: GCA_963971345.1. Lineage (NCBI taxonomy): Eukaryota > Metazoa > Arthropoda > Insecta > Hymenoptera > Andrenidae > Andrena > Andrena flavipes. The sequence continues at coordinate 40,245,635 of OZ020481.1, forward strand.
CAGTTTATTTAAATACATACAGGATAATTGCAAGGGTCTGGGGCGACAGAACGTCGTTGTAGGGCTTCTCGGAAGCGAGAAAATTATTCTCGAGAGAAGAGCTTCCGAGACCAACATTTGGCTGGCTCTGTCGCGCGAAGACGCCCCGCGGCTCCACAAATTCAGCCGCGTAAAGCCGCTTCGAGGGCGTGATTCACGGGTTAGGCAACTTCACGCACGTGTTCCTGGCACACGTCTTTCTTTCCTTGGCCGCCGGCCAAGTTCCGAAACAGGGACCTGGCGTCTTTAACGGCGCTTCGCCTTAATTATCGAGGCCCGATGCGACGACGCAAATTTACGAGGCCGTGCCGCTTTCTGCGATCGTGAAAACCGAAAGGTTCATTGTCGTACCTCGGGACGTCCTGCCCGCGAGCCGCGCTCTTTGATCTCTGCTCCCGATACCTGTTAAACGCGGTATAGTCGGTTCAATGAACCGAGGCGCACGCATTTGTTTCGCGTCGAACAGAGTGCAAGGTGATTTGTTGCTCGAATGAAAACTTCGCGATTCATTTGATGGAAGCTTCATATTTCGAGTGGTAGAAGAACAAGGTACAAATATTTTTTAGGCAATGTTCGCACTGTACATTTGTACTTTTCAGTAAATCCGTGTCCGGCTATAACAGTGTTTTTAAATTGGCCTTCCGTAAGACTTGGGGATCCCACGAAAAGTTATCTTATAACGAAATTTAAATATTAGAGAAATCTGTAAATTATGCAAATTTTGAAATAGTGCGGCGTCGTCGGCGCACTGTATTAACAAAAAAAAAAAAAAAAAAGTCGAGGATGTGGGTTTTGCAAAATTTTAGTGAGCTTGAAAGGTCTGTGAATTTGGTACAGCAAGTGCAATTTTTTTTAAAAGAAAAGAAGCAAGTTTCCTTCGTCCACGTTTGTCCCAACCGAAAATTTTCATTTATCCACCTTTCAAAATAAAGTTATGAGCTAATTAACAAATTTGTCATCAGCACCCCCATGACCATTTTTTATTCATTTTCAAGTGGGATATGATTGTCCACGATTTGAAGGGCGGACAAACGAAAATTTTGGGTGGTCCGACGCGGTCAAAGGAAGTCTGTTTCTTTGTCATTAAAACTCGCACTTGGTGGTGCCAAATTCACAGACCCGAATTTGGAAGGTTTCCGTGAGAAAATTTAATTGGGAGACGTTGCTCCACAAATGGGCGTGTGTATTTTCAAAGCATACTCGGTATTTATAATTAAACTTGTACCTACATTTGAAGCCCCGTTCCGAAGCCAGGCCATTTACTTTACTAAGCAAACGTCACGGCGCTGTTAAAATCGCAGATTTTAAACGCGCGTTACGGAGATGTCCGCGCATAATGGCGTGAATGAATTCGAACGGGCTGCGAGTAACGAACGAGGGGTTCATCAGAGACGCGACAGGTCACGCGGTTAACTGGCGATCGGACGGGCGTTTAGCGATGGAAAGACAGCCGCGCGGAGGACGGATGTGTACATAGGTGTACGCGGCGGGGACGCGCGAAACCGAGTGGGGGTGCGGGAAATGGGAAAAGATAGAAGGGCGCAATGGACACGGCCGACAAATAGAGGGAATTAAAAGTAATCACGCGCATATTTACGCGGACGATGAACAGAATGGTTGCGTCAACCGCAAAAATGTAACTGCACGCGAGCTGCAGGTGTGCGCACTCGACTGTCGAGTGTGCAACGGGGGGGGGGGGGGGCGGGGGAGTGCACGGAGCTGGGGGAACGGTCTCTCTCGGCGGTCCTGACGTGTTCGCAACATACACGAGCGCTGGCGAGGAGGCAGAGGGATGTCGGGAGCGGGACGAGAGACAGAGAACGGCGGAGGAGGGGGTGGGTGGTCGAAAGGGGGAGCGAGGAGGACGAGGCATTCGAGGCGAGAGGGATGCGCATACACAGGTAGCTTTGCAGTCGAAATTTCCCGAGCCCGCACGTGCAGCGCGCTGCATGCCGGGGATGCAATTCGTAACGTTAACAGTTATTTCGAGGGAAATCCGTTTTTGGGGGCGGGACAGGATCGTCGAATGGAATTTTACAGCGCGCTATCGTGCACACTCGCTCACTTACCTCTGCGCTAATTGCGCGCGTCAATGTTCTTTCGGACCTTCGCGCTCGTTTCCTTCGTTAAACGGCCACTGTTTACCACGCTGCAGATTTCCTCAAATGGCACGTCGCGCCTTTCTTGTGGGCGCGAACTGTATCACCTTAGGGATATACTACGGTATGACCCAACCATCGTAATGAACTTAAGTTTTCAGGAATTGAGAGGGAGGGGAAGAGGACCCCTATTATAAAATTTTAGCTGCAGTCAACTGTTTCACAGCCGACGGTACAAAAGCGATATTGAACTCATCATGCGGTACTTGTAACTGTAGGCTCATCTTTATAACTTATATCGCTTTAGTACACTCAGCTGAAACGATTGTGGCTGATCGAGATTCGATTGTGGGACAGCTTACCACGGTTGGCTTTTTTTCATCGCTAACATTCTACAGTATTTTATGAACGTGGTGAGGGCACTGCCAAGCCACAGGTTCCCTTCTAATTCATGTTGAAACACATATTTAAATTTCATATTAAAGGTTCTCTCCCTCTCCTTCCCAACCCTTCAAAATTTCGGTTTATTAGCGTGGTTGGGTCATACCATAGTACAGCCTCCAATTTTTTTTAATTTTTAATTTATTGTGACTTATAAATTTTATGACATTAAGTTCCAAAGATAATATTCAACAAATGACTACCATTCGAATTGATGTAAATTTGGACACTCTTTGTTCATTTTACATGGTACCTAGAAGAATTTGTGGGGTTAGATTTTTGATTTCGTGTTGAATATTGTCCTTTAATTGTTGTAAAGTTTTTTCACGTAAACAATTGCCTTCGAATAGCCCCAAAGAAAGAAGTCTTTAAATATTCGTCTTTTACGTTGTGATATGGCCACCGACGAATTATTACGTAAGAACATCGACACATTTTTTCCGCGTTCTTGGAGGGAATACTTATTCATTTTTATGGACAATAAACTTCGCGAGTCTTTTCTACTGAAATGTCAAAACATCACTGACATATACATGAAATTGAAAAAATTAGGAGCTATTAACATTGAATGATGACTTTTGCGCTACCTGTTACGAATCGTGCCATCAGCGATGCGTACTTAGACTTACACAATCGTGTTTCGTGACGTTTTTGCTATCTTTCGAGTCATTCGCGAATTGCGTTAGTCTGAAAGCTTTTGTTCCGAGTGTGAGTAATGGAATGAGAATGGAACGCGAGGTTCCAATCCGTTAGAGGCATATATGGAGGGTTCAGAACCCAAACAGTGTAAGTCCCTTAGCATTAAAACCGAGATTTACACTGTTTGTCCTCTGAATTATTTTGGGTAATAATTCCGTGGTCGATATAAGTACCGCCATTTATTGCTTACTTATAAAAGTAGCGACTTAATTGATTTATTAACTGAAAGTTTTAACAATAAAGAGGTTTTTCCACTACCTAACTCATTTTCAGGGAAAGTTGGACTTATATTGATTGCCTTCTGAACCCTCCATATCAACATAAATAGTAGCGAGGAACGTATTTTTGTGTCACGGAACGCATGAGTGTATTCGAGCACAGTGGGAACCCCTGAAGAAGTCCACGGCTGCAGGCTAGCCGTGAGCACTTTGATGAGTCCAGCTGAAAAGGAACATTAGCGTCTAGCACTTAGTAACTAGCATTAAAGGCATTAAAAATATATTAGTAGCCGTTAATTCGCCTTGTACCGTTGTTACATACTTATTTTAAGTCCATTGACTTGGACATTTTCAAGAACTGATGGGAACATCTCATGAATCTTATTAGAGGTTTCGAAACAAACTTTTTCATCCTACTCTACTTACCCAAAGCCCCCCAAATGTAAGTTTTCTACCCTGCCCTTCATCAATTACAAGCTCCAATCATATTTTTTAAAAAATTAGCAGCTATGTACCTATAAACGTCAAATGACGACATTGCTTAAAGCTGATTCTCCGAAAAAAGTGCTCCCCATCAATTTCTAATTTCCTGCTTACGAAAGCTGTTCGAAGCAGCGCGTAGCAACCAGACAACGCTGCTCTTTGATCGCAAATCACCCTATAGACTTAACATGCCCCTTTCAATTTTAATTTATTGTTTAATGCTGACGCGCGATCGTGTCATTATTAAACTCTAATTAGCGGCGGTACTTCCCCGTTCGAACAGAGAGTATCGTTGGAACTACAACAGTGGCGAAAATTAGGGGTTGTTGAGCACCGGGAGTTACATTGTGTTGCGTCGATCACAAACGCTCGTGTTAAATGACACAGGCGAGCTTCCCTTGTTCTACATCGACTTCTGGCTAGTGTTTGCTCATGCTGTCACACGCACGCACCCATATAGACGCATATGGGCAATGCACGTACGTAGGCGGCCACGCGTACACGCACGCGCCCGCTTACGTGTGCCTGCGCGAGCCCGCGGGAGTTTCGCGATTACGTGTCATTATTCCGCGTGGTTGCTCCAGCTCCAACCCCGAGCTATGTTTGCAACTAGATTACCGTTTGCAACGCGTCTCTCTCTCTCTGCCCTACGCGAGGCTCTACCCCGCGGCCCTGCGCCACGCTCTGCTTCAGTTTCTCCCTTTTGTACCACCCCCGGCCTGTCTTTCTCGCTTTTCCCCCCGCCACGCAGCTCGCTTACACTTGCCGCCTCTAATTATTCGCTGCATAAAGGCGAACCTGCTCCTGTCGCGCCTCACAAGCGCGTTTCAAATGTGCTTCTTGTCGGCGACCAACGGATGGGCGAGATGCCTCCCAGGTAACGGTACAGGGGCCCAGATTTTAATTCACCGCGCCAAAATCTATAGGAAATGATATATAACAATTAAATCAAATATGAACTTCAGCCACACATTATAATTTAGAGTTTCAAGGGCAAAACTTGTTTATTATACTTTTTCAATATTTTCCCCTTATTTTACAACATCTTATCTTTAACCTCCAAAAAGATTCACCCCTCCATCTTATTTCTATCAAAAGGTCTACGATTTTGACCCAAAAAGTGCAGTTTGTTCCACAGTGTGACGTTGGGGGAATTGATAACGCAGCTGGCCCACTAGGCACAGTATCCGCAGATCTTAGGTTCGAGTCCCATCGCTGGAGGTTTCTCTTTTCATCTACAATAAGAACGCATATTCAATCGTGCCGTGCTCGTCAACGCGATTTAAATCACGGATTCGGCTTACTTTTTTTCTGGGTGCTGGAAAACACCGCCGCAAAATTTATCCGCAGTTCGAGTCTTCAGGATTCGAATGATACCCCCTCGAAACAGCCTCTCCCCATTTCGTTACCATGGCAATGACGCCGTGGCATCGCAATTCGCTTGGTCACTAAACGTCACTTAGGGACTACAATTACATTCAAAGAAGGACCACCCGCCACTGTAACGTAACGCTTAATGCTTACCCTATTTAGAGCAAAGAGAGACCCTTCGCGTAACCGCTCTACCTAGGCTACACGGACCATTTCCGTTTCATCCGTGTCCAAGCGTTCCCAGGTATTTGGTACCCGGGTCTCCTTCGTTCGCCCGAGTTTCGTCTATCTCTTTCTTTTGGAACCGATGGGACTTTCTCGCGGGGCAGACAACACGGATGGCCGCGACCACCATGGGCATGGTTAACTCGTTTGGCCGCTGACGGGTGCATCGGCGCCGACCGTGCGGAAGTAAAAGCGGTCTCAACAATGTTACCGTCGGGCGACGTGCCTTTGGCATTGGAGGTCGAAGTCGCCACTATTAGATTGAGGTTCGGCGGTGGGCACGGCCGCCGCCGTCGCATCGGTTTACAATATCGTAAATCGCTTGCTAACCAGTTGGCCCCGCGGTATGCTAGGAATTCGGCTGCTACTCCTCTCGTCTCTCTCCCTCTCTCTTTCTCTGCCTCTAGACCGCTGCCTATCTCTCCCTATCTCTTGTTACCTCTCTCTCTCCCTTCCCCCTAAACCTCCAACCCCCCGTTGTTCTGTCCGCATATACATGTGATTGAATAGGAAGATATAGAGAAGAGAGGGGTTCTGAGGGGGCAAGGGTTGGATAGGAAATACTCTTGAGTCGGTGCAGCCGAACGTTGTCATGCATCGTTTACAAGCCGAGCATCTCCGCTCTTGCGGCCAAACGGCCAAATGGCCAAATTCACTTGCCGCTGTTATGCACCCTTGAATGGACCACGAGATATTCGTAACTGCGAATGCTTTCGCGATCTTCCTCGAACGATCGCCTCCCTTCTAATTTCGTCCCTCCCTCGCCGTCGCTACCCCCTTCGCGTATCGTAACGGGGTCTGCGATGCTGGAATATCAGCCGCGAGACATGCCTCGGGTAATTAACATAATTGCATGATTCCACCGAGTCATAGGATTTCTGCTATGTCTCGGGGTGTCCTGTGGTTTGGCTGTGATGTACTTGCGAGTCTCTGTGTTGGTCTTCGCTGTCGATCACTGGTTTTCGAGCAGTAGATTTAAGAATAGACAATCTGGGTAGCCGAATTGTAGGAATGTACGATAACGGAAGTAGTTGATTAGTCTTTCTGCATCCTTTAGGTTTGGTTAAGCGCAAAGAAGGAGGTAACATGACGTTTCGTTTTAGGCGCAACACGGTGGTAGGGTCGAATAGTTGGGCCCGGCCTAAGGTCAGTTCTAGGAATTGCTCCTCTGGCTGACGCAGCATTGTATGTATCTGTGAAAAGCCGATGTGACTGTTCCCACGAACGTCGCTGTCAGTGAAATTTCTTCAGCAGTGCCATTTATGGATTGTTCTTTAGACAGGCTCTGTCGAAGTGCTTCCAAGCCCATGAGTTTTAAGAGACTTTAATAGTAGTCAGTGCCAACTTTAACCACAAAACTAGATTTTAAAAGAAATTGCTCCAGCACCTATTATACAATTGGTATTATTCTCAGAGAAAATACATCTTGAAGTAGACAATTAAAGCTATCCAAGGCACTTTGTCTGAGGATTCACTTCATTTGACGGTGCATATTTCACAGTTGCTGTGAGTAGTTAACCTCTGCCTATCCAGGGTTCGTAGCGATTAATTGCAGTGAATGGAGGGAGAAACACCTACAAGGGTGGTGGTAATGTTTGCGTGAACCGACGCAGGCGCAGTTCATTCCGTTTCTGTTGGTGTTCCCCCCTCCATTCACTGCAATTAATCGCTACGAGCCCTATGCCTACTCAAGAATCTTTTAAATATTAGCGGTTAGAAGGCGAAAACGTTTGAAGATCGAACTTGCATTTAGCGTTTTTGTTCCTGAACTACTTAGGCGATTCCTTTTTATTATGCGAATGTCTGATTAGAAAAGGGGCATGAGTAATTGATCTCTGTGGCAATCAAACCGTTCCATCAAAGTGCCTTTTATCGCCACGCTTTGTTACGGGCGTCATTCCCCACTCGCGTGGAACGAACGAAAAGCGAGCGTAATGTTGCCTCGTTTGCCGAGGCTCTGTCGACCGTGTGCACGCGTAGCGGGAGATTTGAATGCTCGACAACAGGCGGAACCGGGAACGTGTTCTTTTTATTTGCCCGCCGCGGCAAGAGCACGCAGCGTTCTATCGCGTGTATCTCGATTTCAGTGGTGATGATAAGGTGAATTTCATTTATCCTGCAACAGCGGCTAATAGTTTCAATGTTCGTTTCGAGAAAGAAGAACCTGTGGGCGACTTGCTTTGCATAATACGTCGTCTGTCACGCGGTTGTCGCGTGATTTTTAAGTAGGTACCATGATTCAAATTGTGTATCAGAAATAAGAATGTTTTACGGCTTAATGATGTAGTTATTACTCTACGTCACAGAGCCCGATCTAAATAGGGTGGCGCAGGCAGGGCAACTGCCCACAGCAGCAAATTCAGGGGCGAGCAGAATTGGTGGAAAGAGAAAATTAAATAAAAATAAAAATAAATAAAAATATTTTACAAGAAATACTTTTTTTGAGAGTTAAAAAATTAGGTAGGTACCTATGTACCTCCTACCTATATATTTGATTTTATGTTACTGTTTTTTTTATGAATATTACATTTTGTATAAAAATTTCATAAGACATTGAGTACCTAAACGAAAGATTTGGTTTCGAATCCTGATGGTGCAATTTGATTAGGCAACTATTTTTCTTTATACCGTTTCCATTACCCACATCGCATCTAATTTAGATAACTCACCGTCGCACTTGTATTACTCGAGGCCTCGAAGATAATTTAATTCGTCGGTGTTTAAATTAATCATGGCAATTATTAGCCACCAAAGCAATGTTACGGATCACGGGGAATTATTCTTCGTTGCATTACGAAGGGCTATTTGTATGTAATCACGCTCGAGCGCAATGATTGCGAGCAACATTAAAATGTTAATCCCCCGCATTGCATCCAAAAGCGACACTGCGCCAATTAATACTACCATAAACCTGTTTTTGTCCAGCGGCACACCTTGTAACAGTTTATTCAATTACCCACGTATGACCCTGCTGGCAAATTCTGACAACGATAGTAGCATTATCGAAATTACGCGCGTGTGGAGGGACTTTACGCAATTACGAGGATGGCGGTATGTTATCGTCCGAGTGATGCTTAGTCATGCGTGGAACTTTCAACACTCCATTTATGAATTCGGCGGGGCGCGGTTACCCAGTTCCTCTCTGTTTTCCATTCGGTTAAGGAGCAATCAAACTTCTTTCGTCGAATCTAGTTGAACGGGAAACAGAATTAAGCGGGGAGCAAGTGGGAGAAAAAGGGCGATGTGGAGGGGTGGGCGGACGGGCAAAGGGCGAGGGGGTGCTTGATGCGGGAGGGTAACGAACGCCAGTATTTTCAAAGCGACGGGACCGCAGCAAAATTACTGCCTTTGTTTCGAACAATTTATATTAAAATGAAAAGCAATCTGCATTTGCAAATTAAATGCGGCCTTTCCATCTGCGCGGCGCTGCCGGGGAGGAAGGAGGTGGATTATCGTGATGAAGTGGCGAACAGGCAAGCTCGTCAAGGTGAGCAAGGGGGGGTTGGTTACCTGCAGGGTGGGATCGCGTAAAATCAAACGGATATCTCAGCGATGTTAATTGTGTGCTGGTAATCCATTGTCATCCATCTCGTATGAACATCATTTCATTCGAGCTGTTTAAATTATAGAAATCGAGGAATATTGTTTCATTGTGCGATCCGCTCGGAAGAATTATCGGAGAGAGAGGGCACCGTGGATTTTATACGCTATTGAGCTTGGAGGGTGATGTGGTATTTGTAATCTAGATATTAATTTGAAATATTTAACTTTTGCGTAAGTAATTTCTGCTAGCCAGCTTGTCATTAAATTGAGAGATTTACTTCGCTCGTCTTTTACATTCTACTGGTGAATTATTTTGTTTCGGTTTGATCAATTTTTATGGTAATTTGAAAAGTGTTTATAGCTTTAAGGTAACGTTTAACAGAGGTGATAATTCTATAAAATAATTTCACCCAGCGATTCGTTGCTTTAACTTTGTTTAACAAGATATCTGTGATTCATAATGTTTATACTAAAGCATTCATCTTTCTAAATATTGTCAGTTCATTGTCCGCATTTGCAAGCCTTTCCAATGTGTTTCAGGTTAATTCTTAAATAGTTACTATTGAATTTTGTTCATTTTTTAAACCATCTTTGACACAGGCTTGTACTAATAAATAATCTGTTCATATGCCTCAGATATGTTTCTAACCACTACAGTTGCATTATTTCCTTTGTTAAACTCACATAACGTAAGATACCGAATATACTCTTTCGTCACGTCCATTTTAAACGTTTGTAATAACTGCAATATGCGATATACACTCGTGAACTTTTGATACAACATTCTCCGAAGGTTTCTCTCTTTTACGTTAGTACAATATACCAAACAGATAAGTGACGATCGCAACGAATTCCACTGTTTTAAACTCAGCGCTCAGAAACACTGCATTACTTTATGAGATAACCTACTTAATAATTATTTGAGCAACCTGCGAAACTTTGCACAATTGTTTATTGGTGCAATCTAAGAACTTTGCCATATTTGGTTGCTACTACTTTCGTACTAAGGGGAGAAACTACCCCTTTTATTTATGCGCTTATAGAAAAGATATCGAAGAAAGATTTAAATAAATGACGTACCGTTCCTGAAGAAATAATTTCTTTTATGAAAATTAAATCTCCCTCCTTTTTCCACAAATGCTTATTTTCCTTCATACAAACAGAGGCTTCTTTTTATTCTACACCCAACAATGTATAGCAATATAAAAATACTGTAATTGCTTTGTATAAAATTGTCCTTCTAATTTTGTGTTTATCAGTATTGTAAATCGTAAAAAATTTCATTACATTATTCCTACAAGTACCCATATAAGCCTTCAGAAACGGTACAAGGTTTATTTAAATAAAATGGGTGGTTCTCCTTTAAAGTACAAAAGTGGTACCAACCAAATACGGCATAATTCCTAGATTGCTGCAACGAACAATTGTGCAGAGTTTCATCGAAATCGGCGCTAGTCAATTACCGATCGTCCCTCGCCAGTTCTTAATGACAGAATAATTACCAGTAATATTTAACTATTCGCGTTGCTCGTCAATTTACTCGCAACACTCGTCGCTGAGTCGTTGCGCCGCTCGTACAAGGACTTCTTGGTAGGAAATTGCAGCCGGGGCCCGTCAGGTTGCAGGCCCGTAGCGCTTCGGGATCGAAAGGTCGCGGAGGAGGAAGCAAAAAGGGCGAACAGAGCCCATCGCGTACTGCTCGTTCACCGAAGTCAACCAATTAGCACGCTGATCAAGAAGGCTAATGGAGGTCGTGTTCAAGCAGCGTAACGCTTCTTGACTTCTGCGCTGGTAGCGCATTGAGAGACGTTTGAATTACACCGCGCGCAATGAGTGTTCGCATCTCTCGCGGACATACATACAAGCGTACACACGGCCCGACGCGAAAGCGCATTCTGGAATCAGTCGGATGTAACATTTATAGCCACGATTCATCGAGCACCTTCATTATTTTGATGGTTTTTCAGTTCTCAACAAATAGCATGAGAAGCTTGTTACGTGCATAGCTCGTGGCGTAGGATCAAGTTGACATCGATAAAAGAGATACGAAGTACGCACGGTACCTAGCCTCTCCGAACGGGCAAAGATAGGTACTTGTGTTAATAATTAATTGGCAGGATGACCACTTGGTCAGTTGATTAAACGAAAATGGCCTTTGTGATTGAAATTTATCTGTGACGTTGCGACGTATTTGAAAATTTAATTACTACCAGTAGTAATTATCCAGAAAATGGCAATTAAATTTAGGAATAATTGAGTATACACAATATGAAAATAAAAGTAGATACCTACCTATAATATGGTAAGGACTGTCACGAATGTTCCAACGTCACTTTTATAATTTTAAATATCTCTTTAAAATTGAATCCTTCGCGTAACTGAAATTTATCGTTAACTAAAGCCCCGCTTGAACTCCCTGTGTTTGTATTTTTTAGTTGAAATTGAAATCCACACGGGTCATTAAATTTCGACAACCTCGCTGCAGGTGGATTAAAGAGGTTTGCATCTGTGGTGGCCGTGATTTATAATTCAGACGACGAGGCTTAAGGCGGTCGAAACGCGGGGATAATAAATTGTAATGTTTCTGCGTTGCTGCAATTTTCCGCGAGTCTTATCTAGATTCACCTTTGCGAGTAGATCACGCCGGTGTATGCGCAGCTTCCTGATGCCCGGGGCATCGTTCTCGATGTCTCGATGATGCCCGAGGCTCGGTTCACCCTCGAGATTCCTTTCCGCGTAGAGAAGAGCGTTCCTCGAGACTTGGCATTCTTTCGTGGATACTCAGCTTTATACCCGGAAGCTCGCCTTGTCAATGATTTTTTTTAGCAGATAAAAAAGAGATGGGGCAAAAGGACACATACCTACGGCTATAGGCGAAATAAAATAGAAAACGCAGGATAGTTATCCGTTAACATTCTGTATTACTCCTTTTACAAGGCGAGCTACTTGCTTCCACATTTTTAACATCGTCGGTACTACGCTTCTTATAGAGCTTCTGTTTTTCATAAATTGCGACGCGCGAATACTTCGTACAAATGGAAAATGCGTGGGTGTATTCGATAGAGGGGTTATTCAGTTTTAAATACTTACAGAGGTGCGTAGCAGATTTCGAATTTGCAAAACAATATCAGGCGCGCTGAAATAATAACTGGGGAGGGTATAAAATTTTTTAACGATTCCATGTACGCCGTGTGCCGTACGAATGCGTTTCACTCGTGGAATGTTTTTTATAGGATTTTTTAGGACCGGGTGAAAACAAACCTCTCGCGCCGGAATACCGTGCTGAAATAAGCATTCGAAATTTTCAGTTTTAATTCGTATGCTCGATGAGCGATTTTATTAACATCGCGAAAATAGAATTCCAAAGGGTTCCCAGAAATTCGTGTTCAAACGACTAAGCTGTGGATAATTTTTATAATTTGATTAATAGAATTCTCTACTGAAATGATTGTCTCTGTTACTTTCGCTTCACGCGGATCCGGGATTTTCTTTATTCACTTATATCCTCGCTTTGTATCATCTTACTTGTATATAAATTCTCTCCAGCTCGATAAATTGCACGGCTCCTGACAGTTTCTAGAAAGCAATGGCGCGACGGCTTTTACACGCGGACGGACCTCTGAAAATACGAAAGATGTCTCGGTGTATTTTTAAATTTCGTGACACGTGCCAGGCTTTCTTGTGCTCTTCGATTTACTACTTAGCTTGAAAATTGTTTTGCACTCTCCTCGGTTCGTCATTCCAGGCAACTGTGTGTCGCCGGTATTTGAAAATCACGGAGAAACGAATCGTCTCGGAGTTACGTAACTCGGGTTAGCTTCAACTGAACTCGATTGAACCGTTACGGTACAGTTCAGGATTTACAATTAGAATAACAGAGCATCTCAAAGCAGATATCACAAAGCATAGTAGCGTTGGCATAATGTGAATAATTTCACAGAGATATCCGACAGCTCATTACACGATAAGGCCGTTTGATAAAATTTAGCCCCATAGCATACTGCATTCAGAATTATTTTGTAACAGATTATTTACATTAATTACCCATAAAAGATGATTTTTATCGCAAAAGACTGCTCTTTCTTAAATAAAAAAATATCATATTTGGTTACTTTCCTCTACTATACAATTTTTAATTAGAACTTGAAAACAAAAAGTTTCCTCAACATGGATTTGAACCACTGAAAAGGGCATTAAATAATGTATCAAATAAACCGCCTTCAATTTTTTTTAAAATAAATAAATCTAATAAATTTTAAATTACATATCATTAGTAAGGAATAATTGTATCCCATTTTTTTGGCGCAGACAATCCGATATCTTTTTTAATTCACACAAACGTCACTGTACAGCGGTCCCCACACGATAGTTTCAGAAACCAGCAGAAAGGGGTTAAATTTAAAGCACTTTCATAGTCCACACGTTCAATCAATGGATCGTTCCCCATGTACAGGGTGGCTAGTCGTAGCGTTGCTCCTATTAATTACTCTCGACAGTGCGCGTTTTAAAGCAAGAAAACGGCGGCGGTTCGAATCGTTCGTTACGTAACCGGAGCTCGATATGGAAAAACCAAGTGTGCACGTTACATTTACGATAGCACAACGTGTTTGTTTCGCGTACGTACGCCTGCTCGCTCGTCTCCACGCTTTCCGAAGATGCTCGTGAGCGTAACCGAGCCGCGGGTCGCCTGCCCCGTGGATTCGAGCGCGGCGATTTCACCGCGCCCCGCCGCAGTGTGAAAGTCAGGACGTCCGGTCCTTTCCAGCGAACGCGAGAAGAACTCGCTCCCTCTGGGTGCGCGGTTCTTGTTACATTGTGCTATCTATGTCAGGCTCCCTGTAATTTCTTGCGTTCAGATTGCGAACGGTATCGGGGCTGTCGAATAACCGCCGGTTACTTGCGCAACCGCAGAGAAACATGCGTTGCGTTTGTAACCAGGTAGCCGTTGGGACTGATCGAAAGCATAAAAGGTTACCGGCTAACGTTACGCTCGCCTGTTGTGGATATGATTATGATTATTTTATTACTAGTTGAAATTATGGAAAATGTAGATTGTCGAATGTCGTTGAAAACCTTCCTGGCGTTGGTACAAAAGTTCGTTCTAAAGGAAGATTGAACGAAAGTGTTTATTAAAAGTAAAAGTATATTACCTACATGGTTTTTTCATCAAAATATTTTTCGTGGTAATCTATACTGCCCTCCTTAATTAAGATGTCCTATCTAGTATTTTTCATTTTTCAAGGTATTTTGAAATATTTGAAGTTCCACATATCTTTTACCTATTAAGCAAAGTTGGAAAACCCTATGTGCTTCGTAAAGATTTAGAAAAAGTCTAATTTATTACTTTTTTACAAGAGCGGTACAAAAAAAGAAATGATAAAACTTCAGTTTTCTGGGATGTTTCGAAATGCTAGATAGGACATTTTATCTAACATTCTGAACAGTGAGCTAGTGAACTAACTGCACTGACCTAATAAATACTTCTCTCACTCATTAATTATTGATCTCGTCGTTTTAAGAAGATAAGAATATTAGATTATCACCAGATGAAAATTTAATGTAAAAGCTTATTTTGAGAACAATGCGAAACGGGATTCCAATTACGGGTCGAAATGGACCCCATGTCCGTTATCGATTGCCAAGCTATATCCGCCATTGGAGGATTAATTAATTTCTATATGAAATATTCCTTAGTTAACCAATACTCAACGATTACCCGATTAATCTGAATGTTCACGGTTTTCTACATGTGTGATCTCACTGTCTGCATTATAGGTGCACCCACGTTGCCGTCATCCTGACCTGCCCGAGAAATCCTCATGAAAGACTGGGAACTCAGTACTCAGAATAGCATCGGTATCGTAGCCATTTCTTTTTTATTTTTCTCCCCTTCTTCTTTTTTTCTTAAACAAGAAATAGCCAGCCATCGAACGCTGGCTATTCGAATCTGTTTCTCTTCTTTGCTATCTATTTTGCATCCTGACTTTTCTTTTTCGATCGCTTCGGTCCGGTGGTGGTGGTGGTGGTGGTTGTGGTGCTGTTACTACTATCGCTGTTACGATGAAGGATGAAACGAATCAATGCGGAACTATTTATCGGCACGCTAAAAAACAACTGCCTCGAACTTTTATTACCCTGCGTTATAATAGTCTCCCTCGCGCCAAGTTGTATTAATTGCTTTCGTTATATTTTCTTTCTCGTGACTTTCTATTCGCGTAACGTTATGCTTTTACGTTGCCGATATTGAATTGTATTTACATAACACGCTGCCGAGAATTGCGCAACGTTTACGGCGTAATTAGCGGCGGACGATGAATCCCTAGGATCCTGGATGAGCGTCATTTCAGGATCGTCAACTTCGTCCGACGAATGTTTTCCGAAATGCTATTCGCACGAGGTAGGTCTCCCATAATATCTGATATCGGTTGCCGGCGTTCCGAAGTGTCGACGAGCTATTAACGCTCGCGGCGAATGATTTGCGTTTGATAGCTGTGAAGTCACTGACTTTAGTATTATTCTGTATTACGCTGTATGACGTGTAAATTAATATTACGACTCGAATTTGTCTCTTGAGATAATTGGTAACGATACGTTATATGGATACTAACACAATATTCCTTGGGAATTTAATCATACTATTCGGATATTCAAAATCCGGGATTAAGAAGAATATTACAAATTTAATTTCGAGACAATGGTATTCAAGAATTTTATTGCCATGTTAATTTCTTAGTTTGTATAGGAATGTATGAGATTGTGTAATTTCTGTTTCACGTTTAACACCTTTCGGTCCAAGCCACATTTAATCTTTCTTTATACCTACTTTGCATGTACTCGTAAACTGTAGACGACTCAGCTGACCCCACTCTTAATCGAGACACTGAATTTACATCTCAAATTTTGCATACTAAAATACAATACTTAAGACGTGTTAAGAACTTCTTGACGCAATAGTCTATCCAGACAAATCAGATTTCAAGGAAACTGCAGTCCCTGGAAAACGAACAATATTTTCCGTGCACAAATTAGCGAATTTACATACGCGGCTAACTGGGCCACGTGTACCATAATTCGATTTATAGAGTCGGGGATTAAAAGTTAATCTTTTTCTAAGACATCTTTTTGGTGCATACGACTCGATAAGTTACAGTAGCGGCTGATAGCTAATTTGTCCATTAATTATGTTGAATAAAAAATAATTACCATTAATAATTCTACACTCTGCCAAGGTAGTCAGGCTCCGATCTCTGAATATGCGGGTATAGAGATGGTATGAATATGGCGTATGTACCTACATGTATGCAATTTGTATTCTCCATAAAAAATATGCGCTGTAGCCTTTCCATATTGTACATTATATTTAGAGGTATTAGTAGACCAAGTCACAGAAGCATACCATAACCCTTGATTACCCTGAATTAGTTGACCATCCAATTGCCAACAATAAATGCTACTAGGACAACTACTTATAAATCAAAGTGTGAACAATGGCATGTTTTATAACACTTTGTTATATAATATAAAAATTAACATTTTTACATTTGCTTTAAGTATCCCAGGGTTATAACATCGAATCGTTTGTGATTATACTACAAGTGTAAAAATTTGCATAGATTATGGACCTTTTCCCTCTTTAACTAACCCTACATTGCCCACGCGGGGCCTCACAGGCCCAAGTGAACAGCTGAAACCCCTGAGATTCAGATAACGATTCACTTAATAAAGTTTGAGTGCAATAGATTACGTGCAGTCCGTGATTTTTTTTCTCCAAATATCCATGCATCGAGTCCCATCGAGTGCAATGTTGTAATTTTAATTTAGTTGCGCACTGTACAGTTAATATTTACAAAGTCGACCGAGAACCGTTTCATAAATCCCATATAAATATCCCCAATTGTTAAAAGACAATCAAACCCCCACTCGTAATTTTCGAAAGCTCGTTCAGTTCAACAAGACACAGAACCAACGAATTCATTCCAGAAAATGTAAACTGTAGCTGTGTACCTATGTATATACACGCGACTCCGAACTTCCAGTGGGAATAGTCGTGCTCGCTACTACTTGAATCGTGAAATCGAAATACAAGCAGTCCCCGATCGATTTCGTTCCGCGGGACACGACCGCCGCTGCGTCACGCGTGGAACCCAGCCAAGAAGCCTTCTACCACAATCGATTCAATTAAAATATCGCGGTACATCGGCCTCCCCCAAACTTTCCAAAGAGTCGTCAAGGGTCTCGCCGAGATTCCAGTTTCCGCAAATAAAGTGATCGCCCCGCTCGACTCTTAACACGGGCCTCCGCGGAGGGTTTGCACGATAATTGTCCTCGTGGTGTCCCCCCCCCCCCTTTCCGATTCTTCGTCGAATCGATTGCCGCGCGAAACACGGGGGGGTCAAAATGAGCTACGACGCGGCCGTCCTTTCCTGGAATCCGCGACGGATCCTCTTTCCCCATTTCCCTCTCACTCCCCCTCTCTCCCTGATTCTCCACCCCCCGGTCCACTTCATCCCTCACCCCTCTCGTCGCTCCACTCTGCCTCTCTGTTTTTCCCCCTGTGTGTCACTGTCCCGCTCCCGTCGAGCTCAGAGTGGCCGCAACCGCGAATTACTTCGCAATTTCCCGAAATTGCGCAATCCGTGCAGGCTAATGGCCACCGGGCCGTTCCCGGTCGGCCGACAGCGACGAGCCCGGCGGAGGGGCTGTGTGGGGTGCGAGGCCGTGGGGCGTTCGAGAGGAGGGAAGGGGCATGCATGGGGCAGCGACGGGGGTGGCGGTGGTAATTCGGTGCGTTCGAAGGGATGGACCCCCGGCCGAGGGGGAGGCGAGGTGGTGACCATTAATTAAGCAAAATCATAAACCCGCCGGGCGAGCCGCGGCCGCATTGAAAAATATATACGCTCGGGCCCGTTACTTTCACGAACGAGATATCTCGCTCTTTACCGCGCTGCAATGCACTGTTCTCTCCGGTACTGCATCGCGCTGCAGTTTGCGTCGGAAGGGATTTTATCATTGACACCGTTGGCGCAGCGATTGCGGTTCCATACACTGTGCGCGACCCTCTTCCCTCTCCCCTTCTATTTTTTTGCGCGCGCATTTTTGCCCGAAGGCCGATCAAAATTCACCGACAGCGCCGTTCTTTTCATTGTTGTACTTCATTGTTTGATTGCCCTCCTCCCCCAGGCTCCCTCCGCTTTGCGCCGCTCGTTAGCGGCTCGACCGATTTTTCGACGATCCCCAGCCCGTTATTAATGAAATTCACCGTTTATAGCGACCCAGCAGCGGCAGCTTGCAGATTTATTAAATTGTTTTGAAATGTTTGGGCGGTCGCCGGGCGTGTGCGATCCGCGTCAAATGTCCCCTGCATGGTTAATAGCCTTTGGATCGCGTATCGGCTTCGCGTGTGCAGGCTCACGCATGCATGCCTGTCGACTACAGTCGATAGCCTCCTGCGGTAGTTTGCTAACTCAACTAAAGTGTAGGTATCGTTTCTAGCGTTTACCTGGGAAACGCGAACTTCATCGCGTGCGCCTGAATATTTATAGAACCGAAGAATAGTGTGACATGCGTTATGCAGGGAGCTCTCGAAATAAAAAACGCCACGGCCACAATTAAAAAGATTCTGATGAAAACGATAAGTAGGTACTTTATGATTTTATTCGAGCTCTGGTTTTCGAAAGAAAAATCACTTAAAAATCTTTTTTTATTAAATAAAGGTAAAAGAACGATCACGCGTTAAGGGTTTAATTATTGCAACAACCGCTTCGAAGCTACGTTTTCCCAACGATGGGTCAGGGTACCTCGATTAAGCGCGAGCGATCGTAGAAACCAGTATATCGCGGCGTTCGCACGCGAGCGCGAAGTTGCTTCAGCGACACGCGAAACGGGAGGAGAGGCGCGTAGCGCCATGGAAATAACGGGGTCTAACGTCTCGAGAGGCAGGGATCAAAGATTTCCTCGTGGCCGTCGACTCCATTGCGAGACAGTCGGCGCGGGCGCCAAGAAAAATATTTGGACCCCGATTCTGGCTCGGCAGTCCACTCGCCTGTTGTTTTTTAACCGGACGACGCGAGCGCGGTAATTATCAGCCGGGCTAATTGTCCGCGGCTGCTTCTTGCGACAACTTCATCAGCGTCGATCGGGCTCAATTACGATCCCACGAGCGGGGTCGTGAGCGTCCTGCCCTCGGTGACACGTATCTGTCAGCGCCAACAGGCGAAAGAAAACAAAAGTTAACCGGAGGTAAAAATTTCCCCCGCTGAACCGTAACGGCCGCCAGCTTACTAAAAATGGCGACACGGCGTATATTCTTAACTGCGCGGGGTGTTACGACGTAGTTCCGAGGCCGAGTATTAAAATAACCGATAGATTGTCTGGGCTATAAATCGGGCCGTGTATTGCAGTAGAACGCCAACTATGCGGATATCGGTTATCCGGATTTCCAATGATACGAACGTTCGACTGTGTCAGATTCTCGATCCTTCGAACGTGGGATATTTCTGGCTATCAGAAATCATTTTCAACTCGAAAGCCTCGTCGCGCCGCGCATCACCGATTTTTTTCCGACTATTCAAAATAGCCCGCGGTTCCTTATCTAATCGACGCTCCACCACGTCGCCGTCGGAGCTTCAGATGCGGCAGGAGGGACACGCACTAACGAGGCTTAAAAGTTTCTATCGTCGAGGTCGCCGCGGAGGCAAAAGGGCATCCAAGCGACGCGACGGTGTCGCGGGTACGCTCCAGCTAAGAAAAATTTATTCGCAATTCCTGGAGTTCCGTGGCTCGCGCGGCGCAAGACCGCGAAAGAGAGAACACGATGGAGAACCAACCGGCGGTGGCGCGTGTGTCGCAATGTCCCTTAACGGCTGACGGCTGTTGGAGAACCGGTCGACCTCGATACACCTCGGCTTGCCTCTCAGCTACGTACCCGCGCTAATATATGTATTCTTGATACATATGTATCGTGTGCACGAGCTGGATTTTGCACAATCGTCGGCGCGGCTACTCCGCGAGCGTTCGCTTTGTGGAAAATCCTCCCGATGTTATCCCACGTTTTTCCAATGCATCCGCGGCTCCCTCTGCCGCTTAGCGTCTCCTTATCACGGCTCCATATCGCCGGGCTTCTAAAGCGCGTGCACGAATGGAAAACAATCACCGCGATTGTACGCCATTCCAGTTTCCCTCGCGTTTAATTGCACTTTCTCACAGCGCGCGCAACAGTGGCGACGCGTGCACGGGGAATCATATTCCACGCGCCCTCGGTTTCGTTGGACTCAAGCACGGAATAGATTGCTGGTAATTGGAGAACAAATGTAGCGCGGTCCGGTTGACGGGACTTTTGTCTTTGATAAGTCCCGTGTATGAATTTCGCAGCACGCGGTAAAAGTAATTATGCGAGTTCGCCGTTTCGGTTGCGAATTGTGGTCAGCGGGGTTTTAACTTTGCGAAAGGGGCAAGTTTGTATTGGTATGAAGTTCGAATAGTTTAGGACTTAGGTGGTTGGAGCAGGTTTCTTGAAGATCCAACTCAGGTTCGAATGCAAATTTTGGGAACTGTTTTAATTAGGTCTTTCTACTTAGAATTCTTACTTGAGTGTACTAGTAGGTGTAATAGTTTTATTCACAGAGAACTTTGTTCCGTTGTTTCCTCGCATAAGTTCCAAATCAACAGGGGAAGAGAAGTTGTCGTTGATGGATCAGATTCAGTTTCGTACCTGTTGAAAACTCGTACAGGAATGACTACGCATTTTGGATCTTCCGAGCGACGGATTTGTCTTACAGCGACACGCTCTGCGATCAGAACGGATCGCGAATGGAATCGGGCAATCATTTGTAGCCGTTCGACGTTACGGTAGTTTGGCTATTTGTAGAATTCGGGAAGAGAGTCCCATCGGGGAGAGTCGGCGTTGGGGGAATCGGTGACGCGGCTGGCCAGTACGCAGAAACCAATCTGCAGATCTTGGGTTCGAGTTCCATTGCTCGAGGTCCTTTTTTTCGTCTACACATTGCATTAGAATTTTATAAATTAAATCGCTCGTAGGTACTTGTCTTCAACCGCCCACTATCTGTGTTCACACTTGCTAAAGACAGAACGGTTCTGCGCGAATCGCTATTTTGCATAAATTATTAATACTCCTCAATTACTGCTCACAGCCTGGACATTATGATCGAATTTCGAGCTGCGGTGTAACCACAGCAGACATAATACAGTGCATTATAACGATCATATCGCACCGCTAAATTTCATAGTGTCATGGCCCCGTTGTTCGGGATGAATTAGAAAATGGTTGTTGAAATATATAGGGATCGATACGAAGAGTAACGTTTTCAAAATACAGCTTGTGGTTAGAGTGTCTTGTACTACATATTAACCTTTTCCTATAAATTGTTGTGCCGATGCATTTTAATTCAATTTAAGACGAGAAGGCGGGATTTATATGGTATACTGTGATATATGCTACATGAGTCATTTTTAAAATCTTGTGTAGCAGCAAGAAATGGATATAACTATTCTCGAAATATAGGAATAAGATAGAAAGAGAATCCACGATGAGATTTTACATGTGCCTTTTCTATCACTAGACAAAAATTTCAGTGATAACGAAATGTAAATACCTAATGGAAATAAAAGAATAATAACAATGGAGATTAAAGTCTCCTGTGAGACACGATATTTTTGTCTCGTGATGGATTTGCACCTTAACACAATATCATCTGATATTCGCGCATGGAAGAATTGCAATTTTTCAAGCATTATAAAATTTTCTGTTGAATCAAACAGAGTTGGGCATTATCCGAATAGATTTTCATTCGAATTGTTTAATCGAATAATTTCGAACAAGAATTGCGAATAATATGAAATTATTATCGAATAACGAATAACATTTAATTCGAATAATGCCCAACTCGGGAATCAAAGACTAATTTCCCGTAAAAAATCAATTCTAATACACTTCACGCCCTATTACTTCTCAAATAGATCGTCACTGATCCATCCCAGATATTAAAAAAATCTCTCGATACCCCCCCTATAGCAGTGGCAGCCTGCGATACGGCAGTAAAGTCGGATCACATCGAGCCAGATGCCGGCGCCTTAATATCCACTAGTCCGGACAAATTAAACTCGAAATCAGCGGGGCAAGATTGGCTGTCGTCGGGTTGTACTTACATCTGTTGTCGCCGCATCAGCTACAACCATGGGTTAACTTAATATCGTGCATTCTGATCACGAGCGTTTGTCACTTGCCCGGCCGTACGTGCCGCGGGCGATGGTGTCGAACGGTAAAAACGGTGGGAAGAGAGGAGAGGTAAAGGGGCGGGTAGTGGGCATCGGTATAATTTTGTAATCAAACAACCGAGTGGATGCTGTTTAAGGTTCGAGACAAGGTTCGAGAGTGCGCGACGGTGATTCTCGACACTGGGCCCTGGAAAATCCGGTCGAACCGGACAGCGGAGGGACGGTGCATGTCGGCGCATCGTTCTCCCGTTGAGATCAAAGGCAGAGAATCGCGACAAAGAAACCAATTGAGGAGGGCTGAGGGGGTTTGAGGGCGGAAAGGGGGGGCGGGAGGGGGAAGGGCACCGTCGATCCTTCTCCCTCCGTCGCTGGAATCACGCGAAGGTGTACCGATGATCGTTAAGACGATCGAGCTTCGGGGCTACAAAAAGGGAAAGTCGTTTGTTTGCCAAGACTCTTAATGGCCGTCTTCGAGCGAGTTCGTAATTGGCGCGTCTGCGCGCGGTCTCCGTTGCTCCCTCGGCTCCCTTTCTTTCTTCCTCCCACTCCTCCTCGATGACCGGCCCCGCTCGGCATCGCCTTGCGCTGCACTTGTCACCCTACCGTTTCCAGTCGTTGCACTTCACGACCCTTTTCTTTTCCCGTCGCGCGACTTTCGTGTCACCTCGTCCGTTTGCCCCGCGTTACGCCTCCGTTTGCTTGTTCGTTTGTTCAGTCACTTACTCCTCGCGAATACTTCAGTGGAAACGGTCTGCGATTCCGCGAGGAAACTGAGCCTCCCCTCTACGGCTCGTTCAAATGCCGCCGTTTCGTTGCTGTCCGTCGATTCGAACACGTTTCTTTCGCGCTACCACTTTTCCACGATTCCTGCGAGCACACTCGCTTCTGCTGTCTACGCTGCGACTTATCATCATGAGCTTTATCTGTTACCAACTTGTCGCGGGGGATGAAGAAACGGAACGGAGGTTCGAGGGGCTAGTTTATAAATTCGCAGAAACGGTTTGATGTGTTGGTCACGTGTTTTTAAAGATTTTCTTCGATTTTTCTCGACATTTGGTAATCTAGAATTATTTTACAAAAACTGTGATAAAATTTCAATCAAAAAATTATCGGAATACATTCTAGAGACCTTGAAATTGACCCATGATTTTTTTCATAATAATTGGATTCTTTGGATGAGAATGGCACTCGTTCAAAAATTGCTCTGGGTGTCAGCCACCCAGGTGTGTCAAAGTTGATTGAAAAAAGAGGTGTGTCAACGAAGGGTTAAATAAGCTTTTATATAATATTAAAAATACTTTTACCGTTCAACTCGGCTCCTCTCAAGCTTAATCCTGACTGCACCACTGGGGATAGAAATGTCACGTGCGAAGGGGCCTTAATGCCCACGGGGCCATCTATTGGCTCGCGAGATCCGTGTTGCGTCGCAACATCACCCTCGGGCAAAGCTTCCGTCGACACGCATCGACTTTTCGCGCAGTGGGAAGCCCTACTATGTACGTCTTCGTTGCTAACTTCGTGAAACGGCTTTTGCGGGCACGTTACCACGTGCACGCTGGTGCGTAACTCGTAACTTATGTTGTCGCTTGCTAACGCTTTTGCAAACGACGCGGGAGCTGCGCTCATGTGTGGGCGTAGCCCGTCCACTGTTACACGGTAACAAAACTTTCTACCCCCGCCAGACACGCTAGCCAACCGCGCGCCAACCCCCCGGTGGCGTTCTGCCCTGAAATATTCTCAATGAAATTAGCGGCGGCCGGGAGTTAGTCGAGCTCACGCGACAAACGATCTTTCGTACCGTTTCATCTTCGCGGTGTTTAACGAACATGTCCACGATAATAGAGCAACGCACACAGGGAGCGCAGGTTACTTTCTCGGGACTGGAATATACAAGGTGATTCCTTATTCGCGACACACTCGCGGGGGATGATTTTTTATAACAAAAGAATATGAAAATTTAGTATAACATCTTTTGACGTAAAGCATCGTTTTCGAAAACGAGTCCGAGTACTCGTCCAGTATGGACATCAAATTAGAATAATTTATTTTATCTGAATTAACTTTTCATGGTCAGATTGGCTCCAATAAAACCGCTTTTTAATTTTGGAGCTTGATACCGATAAGTTCCTGGCTTTCCTTTCCGATTTTTTTTGGTGCATGTTGTTATTGCATTGCTTACTAAAACGCAACTATTTTATATTCTACAATGATCAAAGTGTGTATTATAATTGAGGCATTTGATGGAAGAAGGGCACATAGGCCTATGTGCCCTTTTTCCGTAAATCGTTTAAATCGACTCAGGTATATGTTATGTATATATAATATATCAAGGACATTTCTTCTCCCACGTTTAAATTAGCTAGATGCTGTTTTGTTACGTAGCGTGATCGACATGCAGCTACATAGTCGCTGAGCGGTCGCGCTACCGAGCTGTCTATTGTCGAGTCGTGCCATACGTTTTATTTTGTATAAGCGAGGAACTATGGAAACTAAGGCGACTACCGAATCCGCAAAGAAAGATGCGAATTTGGGAAAGAAGACATTGATTTACAAGACAACTTGGTGTAAAGAATCGAAGAAATTAAAACGTCTTGGGGCACAGAGTTATATATCTACTTCGGGAAAAGAGGTGAAAGGAAAAAGATTTCATTTTATTACGAAGTGCTGTACAAATGATTGTCACAAGAAATTTGATAGAAATCATCAAGAATCTATTTTTAACTCCTTCTGGAAATTCGATACAAAAACAATTCAGGACACATATCTTGCTGCCTGTATATCGAAAAAACCTAAAACAGATTGTTCTCGTTATAAAATCAATCCGAAAAAAAATAGAATAAATATTTGGCAGTACTCTCTTAAAAATGATGGAATAAGTTATCCGATATGTCTTAAATTATTACTACATTTGTTACAAATATCAATGAAAAGAATGAGAATAGTTCAAGGAATATGTTTATTTTTGTGATTCATTTTGTATTTTTATTTAAACAAAGTATAAAACATGTGTAACTAAGTAAATAAACAAAATTATATTTAAATAAATAAACAAAGAAGCAATTTTCTACGAATTTACCACTTTTATGGAAAAAGGGCACATAAACCACTTGCATAAAACTATTAAATAAAGACACATACCATTTTCAAATCATGACGTCTGTTTACGAAACGTTTCAAGGATATGGTACTACATCCTTAAAAAAATTTGGATTTAATTGCATTACTTTTCACTAAGTTATACTATAATGAAAACTTTGAAGTCGATTTACTCGAAATGGCATTTTGGCGTATGTGCCCTTCTTCCATCAAATGCCTCAATTTTTGGGTTGATGCAGTTCGTATGGTAACTGTTTAAAAGTCGGCTGGGTTCATTGGAACCAGTACGACCACTGCGGAACTTTACACAAGTGTGACCACCAAGGGTTAAAAAATGTTACTGGACATTTTACTATATGTAACACGTTTTAAATAACTTCTACTTATAACGCTTGTGAGTCAGTATATTAGAGAATTCGGTGGATTTCAAATTTTGAAACTCTTAAATAGAACTTCCTGAAAAGTAACAACAATCTACTCCAGTGTATTAGCTGTCATTAAATATTCTATCCCCTGATTTTCTCTGAAATGTTAAGTAGGTAGTCGTGTGGGTTTCTTATTATCTCTTTAGCACCCAGGCACCCAAAAAAGTTTCCAATACTTTTAACTATCAATTTTGTTCATACCCTTGAAAATGATGTGACCTATACGTCACATTGGGCGCTAAAGGGTTATACATTAGCATGGATCAACTGTGCGATAGTTTTTAATCGAACGAGTGGAACTTCCTTGAGAATATTCGTACGTTTAAATGGTCGGCGATCGGTGGAGTTCGAGACGAAACCGTGGAAAGTCGTGTGATTAGAGGATGTGGGTAAGCGGGTCGTGAGGTGTGCACCGGCGCTGATGGAAGATGACCTTAATGAATCGGCAGCTCGGGGGAAATCACGGTTCAAGAAGCCTGAGGACTTTGTACCCCGGCCGCAAGTCACGATTCGGTCGCGTAGTCACGCTCGGGAGGCTCTTTCACCGCGGGAATCGTTCGATTCCTCGTGTCTTTATCTAATTCGAGGCATTTAGCGCGCGGCGACCCGACGAGCGTATGAATATTTAATTAACCCGTTGGGTATCTTAATTTATTCAGTTTTCAAAGACGGCCTGAACGTTGCTTGTCGAAACATGCCTGCTTCTATCCATGGAATTTAGGGAACGGTTGTGAACCACAGTTGAGCATTCGAATCACTTTTGAATAGGTACTAGAAAAGTATAAGAATTATCTGATTAAGTATCCGTCGTCGTTAGCAGGGTGCATAATGCATCCATACGCCCAATAGTTTTCCTTAGCTTGCAAAATTATTCAGAGGATGCTTCGAGTAATTGTTCATGGTCTTTGAGTTCTTATATAATTATATGGCAATTATATCCAGTGTATATATTGCGTAGCAGGATGTATCAATGGTGGTCGATACACATTTTAAGCCCCTATTAAAAAAAAAAATAACATCACAAATATCAGAAGATACGAAGAATATTTTATAGCTCAATTATTTTCTTTAAGAACTTCCTCTTTTACAATATTTTATTTACTCCTGCAATAAAATGCCCCAGAAGGTCACCAAAGGGCCCCAATTGCAAAAAAAATGTGGTTTTATCCAAACCTATATTTTTTTCTGTAATACTCCACTTAGCTCGTTTTTATTAAACTATCTCTTCAGTTTCTCGAAATAGAATGGACTCCTCAGAGCGTTTGCCACCTGGGGATCTTTTTCCCTAAATCCGCCACTGTTCCTAAATCTGCCACGAATTCGCTACTCATGGAAGGACATTGGCATTCCGTCGAATGCGTTAGAAAAGAAACGAGAGAAAAGCGCGAAGCAGTCAGAAAATGCCGAGTATTCGCGTTAACTGTTAACCTGCTCAAAGTGAAGAGGACATTTCATCGACGGGGTGAAAAAAATGTGTAGTTACGCGTTCCACGCATCTACACAAGTGCTGTTAACTATTTGCGGTTTAGTGGTTTCGTAATAGGCACGATATCCTTCTAGACAAGGATCCCTACGTACGCTTCCTCATTATTGCGGTGAATCAACAGGCCACGTATCGGCGCGTCTCCGTTTTCAACTCCTTCGCGTTCTTTCCCTATGGTCTTCCTCTATGCTACCACGTCCACGAGAAAAACTGCT
This sequence comes from Andrena flavipes, assembly GCA_963971345.1. NCBI lineage: Eukaryota > Metazoa > Arthropoda > Insecta > Hymenoptera > Andrenidae > Andrena > Andrena flavipes. The sequence goes on from OZ020481.1 coordinate 40,273,205, forward strand.
TGTTTCTGTTCTTTGTTTTTTTTTTTTACGAATTACGTTTCTTTCTCTCGGAATTGCAAACATTTGCCCGCTGTTCGCAAAGTTATGCAGTAGGGGCAACACAGGATGCTTTTTTACTCGTGGCGGTATTTTAAAGATCAGTTTCAAAATCGAGGAAAGTTCATGGAAATACACAATTCCATTAATTTGTCGATATCATAGTGCTACGACTTGTTTCTCTTGTGAATTCACAAGTTATATTTATAGTTCAATTATTTATAGTTAAAACCAGACAAATCATTCTTTTATCTGGAATATGAAACGAAGCTATAGAATTTTCATATTACAGAAATATTACGGGAAAGCTTGATGAAGGATGGGATTAAATGGAAGGGCTATCTTAACAAGTATTATATAAAATTATTATAATGTGTTCGAGTATATAAAATTTGGAATGTAGAAATTAAGTATTATTTGATTTGAATCAGATATTCCAGCATAAGCTCCGCTAATATGAGGTCAAATGTTAGAATTAGCATAGACAGGAGGTAGTGCTAGGCAGATGTAAATTGTTGATAAACACCCTGAATTAATTATTCCCTGTAATGTTGCAATGCATGTCGGACTTGGTTCCAATAAATATCTCTACTGTCAAGGTCATTTGAATATCACGTCAGCAGTTCGTCGAATTCGTTTTTCCACCGGCCAGAACACTGTGTAAATAAGAAATATTTGATTCCATTTAAAAAAAAATAATTTCCATAAACATTCCGCGATACATAAAACTTCTCCTATCCAATATCACTGAAAACAGAAGAAATTCAATTCAGAGAGGTGACTTTAAAAATTAAATGAGACATATTCTACCGTTGTGAATAATATACCAATATGCACAGCAATAAATTTAGTAGCACCGCGAAATTAAAATATTAATTAGAGCAGCTTGACATTTGCTCCTTTTGATTCACGTGTAATCCTTTCTGTGTTTCACCACTGATTCCCCGAAGGAAATCATCTGTGGCTTTCTAAAACACGAAGATAGCAGAACCGTAACGATAAACAGACAAGTATAGGTATCAGTAATTCAATTACTCGAGTCCGCGCGAACGTCATACCGTTACAATTTGATTAATTGTTAACGATAACAGAAATTGGAGCAGCGCGGTTCGTCCTGAATCTGTTGTTTCCCAAAACGGCTAGATAAACTTAATCGTGCCGATAATCTTGTACTCCAATGACTCCGTTATTCTGGCGCGGCAAGAATGTATTGCAGCACTCGTTGCCCAATTATTAGTAATAACAAGCAAAAGGCGAGTAACAGCGTTCGCCCGCCACTTTCTAAAACGAACGGATGATTCGACCGGAACAATGAACTCGCGGGCCAGGTACATCGATGGTGGTTCAAGCTATTCTAGCGCCACGGGACCGCCAGAAAAACGAAATAGGTGGCCCCGGTTGCGCTAGGGGAGGAAAAGGTAGGCGCAACTTTTCAGGCCCCACCGGTAGAGGACCGTAAGGGGCAGCGAGCGAGCGAGCGCGCGCGCGCGTTGCCCGTTGGATTTACGCAAGTCGAGCGAGCGATATTCCTGGCTTTACGCGAGCGCCGCTCGAGCGAGACGAATCTCTTTCCGCGTATGAATCATCATTACGTTTCTACGAACGCGCAGTAAATTACAAATTGCATTTCCTCGCGGTCGACAGGCTGAAAGCGGCTGCCGGCGTGCGGCCGCACGAAATCTCGGCTGAACGTTAACGTGCGCACGCGGCCTGGCTGGTTGGCTGGCTTGGGTAGCTGAGAAAGGAAAAGGTCGAATTATCCTGTCGGAAGGACGCCGGAGGCTCGTCATTTCGCTCGGCGTACCGTGTCTCTCCTCTGCTCGTTCTCTCGCCACCTGTGAACGTAACTTAATGAATCGTAACTACGTTACCGTATTATGCAACCACGCGTGGACTACCACAACGTGTCTCTGAGGTGACCAACAGTGGGAGGGGGAGGGGGATTTATAATAATGGATCATCATGGATCTCGATCAAACAATTTTCTAAGAGTGTGAAAAAGAATTACTAAATTGTACTTACACGTAGTAAATAAAAAACTATTAGCTTGAACTCGCTTGGACGGGAGAAGGTGCACTGAAAATTATCCATAGCTGTAACCGTTGGTGCTTGAAATATCGATATATGGATAGGCAAATATCGATACATACAGTTGTCCATAAATATCGCGTATCACTAGCGCGCGTAAGAACTTTGAAAGAGTACGCCAGGCTGAGGAGAATCTCGCGTGTCTTCGCGGTTTCCGCGTTGCGCATGAAATTTTCCCCTTCCCGGCGCGTAGCCTGGACACGTGAGCATAGTCGGCCCGTTTCGATGGGAGATAAGCAATCGGAGGATAATCAACCTCGTTCTCACTCTTACTTAATAACGCGGGGAGATTAATTAGCGTAATCGTAATTAGCGGCTACAAATTGCACGCAACTGTCGCTCGATTATAATGAACCGAGTAGATAGCACGTTCTCCTTCGAGCCACCGTTATTTTATTTCCCGCTGGGGCAGCTCGGTGCCGTTGTGGCTACGAACTTTCGGCGTATCGTATTGCGAGCCAATTTCGAGGTGTTTTCTTAGCAGCGACGGGCGCGGCGGGTGCGAAAGGAAGAGTCGCCTAGAGTGCGTCCGTAATGGGCATTCGGGGTACTCGCGAAACGAAAGGGAGAAAGCGAGGAGAGGAGAAATGGCCGGGAAGAAGGGGATGGAATATTAATAGAAGATTTCTGTCCTGCCTAATTTACCGCTTCCGTTAGCTCGATCCAGACAGTAGGCTGTTCCTTTGACGATATCCTCGCGAACCGGACGAGAATAGCTGTAAGGATTGGAAAAGCGAATGAGGTTAAATCCTCCTCCGAAGAATTCGAGACCCCTTCGATCAATTTACATTGGGGTCCTTCAAAGTTATTACTTCATTCAATTTTGAAGCGCGTGTTATCTTTCGCAATCTCTGTTTATTGTTCATATCGGCGGATATGTATTACGGTATTATGCTTTTGATGACCAAAGGTTTCGGAACAAAAAGCCGATAGATACTATTTCTTGGACTTTAAGAAAGATCAATAATAAAAGCTCGCAGGGGTATTATTTCACTATTCGTACAATAAGTAGACTTAAAAATATAAGTTTCGCTCGTTCGTTTCAATATCTTGACATGTTGAAAATGTTGTTTCTATGTTATCGCAGTGAAACTCTTTAAAATTCTGAATTATATACGTTGAAGGTGTGTGAAATGTGAATTATAAATGACTTACAAGTTGCTTTTAAAAGTGTAATAACGAACGAAAATAAGGAAACACGAATGTAGGCATAATTAGTACTTAACGTCAGACATAAGCTTAAATAAGCATGAGGGGATTTTAGTGATTTATGGTACAGCGATTGAAAGATTAAAAGTCAATGTGTTAATGAATGCTAACACCGATTATAACATTATTGTGGTTTCTCATATCAGACTATTAGCGATCAGAAATATTTGTACAAACAAAATTTTTTCATAAAGTTTAGTCGTTTTATAGTTTAATATATCTATGCATGTGCCTACTTCAAAGTAATTCGTAAATTATTGACATTTTGACACAAGCATTTTAAAAAAATTTCAAAATATAAACAATTTCTGTCTATTGTCCAAAAGCCAATGAACATGTATATATGTACAATTTGAGAACAATCCACCCATAGTTTTTACTCCATAGGTACATCTAAAAAAATACCTGTGTTCTTCGGACCTTCGTTTACTGTCTTTATTGACATCAGAATGATTAATTGATATCGCGAGGCTAAACACTTTGAGCTAAAAAGGCGGCCCGCGCGGAATAGGTATTCGCGAACGAAAAACGAATCACGTCGCTCTGGTCGGCGCGTAATTGCGCGTCACATTATTCAAACGATCCGCGTGCGCACTGCCGTGGTGTTTACACGCGTTTGCGCATACGCACTTACGCACGACGCGGTGCGTGCACGCGTATATGCCGTGAGTAATAGGCATGCAATGGCGTAGACTTTCTGGAGATAATTCAACAGCTATAGGTACGTCCTTGCTTTCGTTTTTCGAGAAATTCATGGGAAATTTGTAGATAAAAGAATTTTGGTATCCTACTGTATTAATTTAAAATATTTAAGCGATTAATTATAAATATTGACGTGATGCAAGTCGATGTGAATATTATCGAAACGAATGCCTATGGGAATATTGAGGGAACCATGGGACCATTTTTTGCTTGTTCTCCAAAGTGTAGATTTCATTCGCTTATTCGCAGAGTGATACGACGGAAGCGCGGAATTACGCCGATGATAAAACGCGAGCGGAATTACAACGGCACGACATAGCTGATAATATTTTGTAACGAAATGTATGAATCGGTAAATGTCGGGCAGAAATGCGGCGAGCATTATTTAAACAGGTGTATTACTTTATCTGCTAACCACCGATAACGAGTGGAACGTGGTCGTTATTGTGGTGACGAGTGTCTGTGTGAAAAGTGCTGTGCCGTTGGGACGACTGCTGTGTGTGACACACTGCTCGTTTGCTTATCTGAAACACGCATTTTCATTTGCTGGTTTGTACTTATTTTTTGATTGCGCACGTCTGCCGCTTCTCATAATTGGACGACTGCACGCAGAGGCGCGTTATCGGTCGAATAACCGTGCGAATACCCAACTGTACAGGGTGATCTGAATAAGAAAGGGTTCGGGGATTTATAATTTCGTTATAAAAGTGGAAAGGGTATTTTCGATTCAGGTACGTTCGCGAATCGATCTTAACAAAAATAGCCACAAAGTATTTCGCAGAACAGGGGATTATTTTTCACACGGTTAGACAATATTTAAAGAAGACTGGTGATGAGTGGGTCGAGGAGGTCCGGTTGAATATTTCTTACAGCCTCTAGACCTAAATACTTTAGGTCTCCTTCCATACAGTTGCGTAAAAAAAATTCTACATTCGTCTTGAATAATCCCAATATTTTTAAATTAGTATTCGCAATGAGAAACAGGGACGCGGGTCGTATTTAAATGAAATCAACATTCCTAATAGCAATTTGTGAGTTACTTCTTACATTCCATTCTTGCATCTGTGTTAAATTTCATATCGAGTCGTGGTGCACTCCGCATTGTTACCTCGCCGAAGATCATTGCCTAATTGTGGAAGGACCCGCGAAGTCTGGAACGGCCCAAAATATTCGTTAAGTTCGAGAGTGCTTAATGGTCGTTTATATGAGGAGCTCGTTTATTCCGAAGGTTCTTTGTCCGAGCGTCCTTTATCTCTGTCCAGCATTTTTCGCGCAAAGTACTCGGTCGCAGATTTCTAGGCACACGTGGCTACAGACGCGGCTGCCAGTAATTTATTATGCGCGAGACGCGGTAGTGCGCGAACCGAGCATAAAGACGAGCCAGCATCGCTTTATTTCGTTTTACGGCCACCCTTTTGCCCGTTGCAACTTTATTGCGGAATTCATTTACGCGGCAGCTCGACCCTGCTGAAAAGCCCTTAGACTCCCTAAAAGGGAATAAAAGCCATAGTAATTGAAGTCGTGACGAAGTGCGGCTCTATTAACGGTCCCCTCGGCCTGATTTATTAGGTGGCATCAGTGATGCCGAAGACGTGTCATCGATACGGGAATATATTTCCATTGCTGCGATACACGTTCGGTTTAACTTTCGTGTGGCGAATGCAGAATCCATTTAGACAGTCCCTAGAAATCAAAGCCACATAATTACATTCCTTATTATTCAGCAGTATTACTTCTTTAACAAAATGGGAGCCTTGAATCGTGACAAGATCGAAATCTAATGAAGTTTATTCTGACGATGTGTATAAATTAAATTATGTTATGGGTCAAAATGGACCCTGTATTCGCTACAAGCGCGACTAGCGCGCCAGGTGCCGTTCAAGGGTTAAAAGCCTGCCTTGTACGATGAGACTGCCTCGAGATATGTCTAGAGAGTGTTTCGTACTGGCAGGGCGGAGAGAAGGAGAGAGAGGCACGACTGGAGGCAAGTCTAATCGCGTAGGGCAGGCTTTACAGGTATAGGGAAATATTTTTTAGACCATTCAAGATACGTGAAAGTGTTTCGCACCGAAGGGAATCGAACACTTTCTTCGAAGAGAACTTGAGGAGATTTCAAGTGTAGATTGGTGGTAGTTCGCGTGGACCAGGGCTGCTCAGGGAGCCTTTTTCAACGCCTAGCGGCGAGCAGCCGTCTACGCGTCGAGCTATCCCGTTGCTAAGGGTAGAATCAGTGAGGAGAACTGCAGAAGTGTAGGTGCGGGCTCGGAACCGCGTAGTAAATATAAGTAAGTTACTGATTCTACCCTTAGCAACGGGACAGCTCGACTGTGCAGGCTGAAAAAGGCTCCCTGTGCAGCTCTGAGTGTAGACTGTAGAGGATTAATTAAAGCAAGTCGTTTATTATTACAATATAAAACTTTAACTAAGAAAGAGCTTCGAATATACATCTCATCTGTAACTAGGGTTGCCAACTGTACTATAGTATATAGTTTTGTACTATATTTTTGTCTAGTGTACTATATAAATACTGTTAGAAATATTATATAGCACGTAAAAATACTATATTTCCGATACATCGATAAAATTCTACAATTTTTACTTATTTCTTTATTTTATCGCAACCTCAAAACTTTAATTTGTTAAAGTAAATATTTGTTAAAGACAATCAATTAATTAATAATGCAAAATGCAAAAAACAGTATTACATTTATTTTAATGCAGTTTTATTTTGTACCACTTTCATCTAAAAAGTATTTGGCCGTAAAGTACTATATTTTCCCGCAAAATGGTTGGCAACGCTATCTGTAATAGACAAGTCGCTAAGAACGAATGGCCCCAACGGGAGCCAAGAGAAAGAATATCGGTGCCCACTCAACTCAATCAGAAAAGGAACATCTCTCCTTCTCTAAACAATAAACTGTAATCGTAGTTGCTCCTCTTAGAGTTTAGATTAAATTTTCACCTCTACATTCCATCATGCTCTCACGGCAGATACGAAATATCCAACAGCAACAAATAGTTCTTGACTGTTTCTTTAGGCCGTATAAAAATCAAATATTTATCCACTTCATAAATTTACCAAAAATAGTATTTTGGTTCATTGTATGCCCCTGAATCTTATACAGGTATCATTGCACGTTTTAACCGTTTTTTCTTGTGAACACTAAAAGTGGACATACAATGTTTATGTACTACAAGCTATCGACGTGTTCCTTGGTGCCTATACCTACTAATCGCCCAGCGATCTCGCATTTGCCGGTTTTTAGATAGGACCAAGCTGAAAGCGCAGGGACCCTCCAGGGCACAAGACTAAAAGCGTTCGCCAGCGGTTATAATATACGCACAGGCATACACGGCGCGAAACGCGACCCGAACCGCACCTCCTCCCCTCCGTAAACGTGGATCCGGGCGGCGGCGGGGCGCCGAGCGGTATCGAGCCTCCCTCTGCCTTTCGTTCCGTATCCACTAACTGAATTAACCGGTCGCCGCTATACCGTTGCGGCGTGTACATAACGCGCACGTAGAAACACGCCCGCAGAGCTCGCGGCTCGCAGATCTACGCGAGCCCCGCGTATCCTGCATATGAGCCGCGCGCGGCCCTCCGGCCGCAATATATTACCGAGCGCGATGTCTCGTGCAATTTACGTACGATTATGCAGATGTGCCCGAAGCGCGCCCACGCACGCCTCTCTCTGACTGCGAGCAGAAAGAGAATGGGAGAGAGGGTCCGGAGAAATGGAGAGGTTATGGTTCGGGGATCAACAGACGATACGAACGGCAGGCACAGTGGCGCAGAGCTACCGCCTGGCTTTTGTTTTTGCCTCGTGCCACTTTATAGGTAGTACTCCGCTGCGCTTAGAGCAATTTTGATCCCGGCGATAAGACCACCTAGGAAGTCATTCCCGGCTGGCCTATACTTGACGGATTATAGCGTAACTTTGGTTGTTGGTTTTCGTGACGGGTGTAAGCGGCGTAGGCTTCGGTGTTACTTAACACGATCGCTGCCACCGAGCGTTTTGGAAACCGCCTGCCACAGACCGCGTTACATCTTACGTTGGCTTATTTAATATAGTGTGCCTTGGCGAGATATAGAGATTAACCTGAGACCCACTCGAGTGGCGTGTAAAACGATATCTCTGAGGGTACTATCGCCCACCAAATGTGTTCCTCGTCACCTATCACAGGGCTGCGCTTATTTAGTTGTATCCCTGTACAGCTGAGGGCTCCCTACTGTCTAAAAAGAAGCGTCAAATTAGTTTTGTTTCGTCCACGTAAAATACGAAATTGACAATGTCAGAGGTGCGAAGGTGTATTGTACTTTTCAAAACGCTATTAAGAGACGGTGGAGTTTGCGGAACCTCTTTCTACTTTAGTATGCGCATTGGATCCTAGGGCGGCAAATTTTCGGGGGTGGTAAATTTCGGGCGAAGGAAATTGAGTATGGTTTAAACACAGAAGCTTGAGACCAGTGGCGCACTCAAGATTTAATCTTAGGGGAACCGAGTTGAAGGGATAAAAATATTTTTAACGCAAATTCAATCAAATTCATTAGGTGATTATAAAAATTTACTTACCGGATACCATACAATTTTCTTTTCTTTTTACAAAGCTCTTGAATTACTTTAGTCGCGGTTACACTAATACCCTGTTTCGCACAACCTTAAAAACAATTCACTTGTCTTTCATCTAGCAAATTAGCAATAATTCGTATGCTAGTTCTCACATTGAATTAATTTTAAAATTGTTCCTATTCTTATAAATATGACAATACAGAGACAAGTTTTTTCTTGGGGTCACTCGATTCCGAGTCGATTCATTGCCAGTCGCTCGTTTACGAATTCGAAAGAGGCAAGCGAGCAACGATTAGAGATGGCTGTCATATTTAGAGAGGCTAGAGACGCGGGTTGCGCAAGCGGCAGAAACTCGAGCGGCATGGAATCACTTTTGCCAGGGCGAAACTTGCCTTTCGGCGTAGAAACGCGCTTGTAATGCTTTGCGATAACAGGAAGGGAGCTTGGGGGAAAATACGAGCGGCAGATAACGCCCGGCTACGTACACGTGTATAAGCGTGCAGCCCATTAATCCGAGCGTGTCGCATTGATCTATCATTGTCCTGTAGGCAGCGGTGATATACACATCTGAGGTTGATACATAATAGATCGCAAACGCAGCCTGGCACGACGCAAATAGCGGCTACAAGCCGCGGATACACGCTCGCATGGTGCGTGCGACGTATATATTGTTATATATCGTGTTGCAAGGATACTCTAAATGCGCCTATAGAAAAGTCCAGTAACCCAGTTTCGCTGTACCTTCGGCAATGGTGTACCGACGGCCAACTAGAAGGATACAGAACGTCTACCGGGTGTCTTATGCGTACGCTACCTTGCGTGGTCCATATAAGTCGAGTTCGTAAGTTTCTTGTGACAAATATGGCAAAAATCTTGCATATAGCTACTTACAATTAGTTTCTGTTATGTATAACGGACTGCGTGCATAGAGCGTACGTTAAAAAATCAAATTTAAAGCTTTGTTGCTCCAACTCGTGTAAGTATGTGGATCTGTACGTGAAGTTTTAAATATCGAATTGGAGAAATAATTCGGAATTTGTAAAAATGTGTATATGTATGTACACTTGTTATTACTACGTGAGTTATAGTGGAGCCTGGATTAGGGCTGTAACGAATATTCGATCAATCTAAAAATTATTCGCATTCGAAATTAATCGGAGAATTATTTGAATATTAGAGAATTAAAATAATTCCTTCGAATATTCGAATATCAGAGAATTCGAATAATTCCTTCGAATATTCGAATATCAGAGAATTCGAATAATTCCTTCGAATATTCGAATATCAGAGAATTCGAATAATTTTCGAGTATCCGAAGAAATTATTAGTATTGGAAATTATTCGAATATTAGAATATTACGTGTGAGTGTATACAGGGTGTCTTACTGTTGATGGTGTAACCAAGGAGGGAGTGGTTCTACATGACAGCATAAGTCGAAAATATAGAATCTTTTTCATTTGAGGCTTTATTCTTGTTTATTTTATTTATAAACCCACTGTAAGCAGTGGAGATAGATAATAGCACGTAATATTGATAAGGAATCAACATTACGTATGATATTAATGCTATTTGTAAACGACACGGTAGGTGCACGTGTTAAGTGCACACGTACTCGAGGAATATTCAGTCGATTTTCCCGGAAACAAAGCTCCAAATGAAAAAAACTTATTCTACATTTTACCATCAATATTGGGGCACCCTGTATGTATAGTGGTTCTGGAAAAGACTAAACTAGCATATGTGATGAAAATAGTATTTGTTGACACTGTATCTGTAAAATCTACCACAATAGTTATTTGGATATCAAACAGATATGGGTAAAATTTTAATGTAAATAAATTTTCGAATAACGCATGAAAGTTAAAAAAAATTTTCCTCATGTGTCGAATAAAGCTGACCCGAGTTAACTTTATTCGGCGATATTATATTAATATTTCTGTTTATTAATTTCCAATAAATTGCTAATTTTTTATCCAATTCGCATCAAATGTGCACCAAACGATGTAGATTTTTTTTCGTATATTACCTACATATCATAAATCAAAATATCAAAAAATGGAGCTGCACCCCTTATGCTGGAATGTTCTCAATTACTCCATTGATTATTAGTGTATCAAAGGACAGCCAGTAATTCAGATCGAGCAGTCCGGTTATGTAGCTCATTTTTCGCTATTTCTATTCTGCACGTTTCTCTGCCCCCTCATCGCGCGCGAGACTGCACGCGTGTATACGCAGACTTACGTGCCTAACGCGCGCGTAGAGCCCTGCGTGCTCGGAGAACCAGCGGTTTGTGGCGTCGCGACCAGTTCTTGAATGAGGCTGCGAATGAACTTAGACATCGTTTACAAAACTCGAATCCCACAGCGGCCTGACGTGCACGAGAGTCTTATTACAGGTCAGAAATGGAGTCGAAGATATCTTCATCTTAACGTGCCGCAAAATCGGCTTCCATCACCGACTGCAGCTTCTCATATTTCTCATTGAAACGCATTTATATGGCGTAATGTATTGTATTAGGAAATAAGGTAGATAATAATGTAGAACGGTATATTTTAGAGGTAACCGAGCACTGTTGCCGTGTGTAATAATTCAACCCCTCAAGCGCGGTTCTTCGTCGACTCATGAAAATTCATTAGCAGCTAATATCGATCTAACATGTTAGAATTACACTTCTCTCTCCATAAACGAAACCTCGTTGCCGGTCCAAAATCACGAGTCATTCAAAGGGATAGGATTTTGAAGATTACCGATGCTCCAGTCGAGCTGCCATATTTCATCCCCTGCGAATCTGCAGACTGTGGGAGAAATTTTTGTAATCGGGCGGTCGAACGAGATGTTTTTGATACCTATCGATAGGCGGGATATCGAATCGCACGGAAGGGCGAGATTTGCGAACAAATTTACCAGAGGAAAAAGAAGAAGGGTTCGCCTGAGCTGTCGGAGCTCCGTGGAATTAAATCACTCTTGATTTTAATGGTAGGCGAAGTTCGCTGCTCGCTGAGTTTGAAGTTCCAGGTAACTCGATTAACGGATACTCGGTTTGCACGGGATTACTCGCGGCCGTGTAATTGAGTCCAATTCACACCGAAAACTCGTGACTAATGATACAGCTAACTCGATGAAATTTAACGGCTCACTTCGCAGCTTCTTATTTCGCGTTAATCAGTCATCGATCGTAAAGCTTTCTGTCGACGAAATGCGAATTCCCCAGCGCTTCATATGAATTGAATTAATCTTATTATACCCGCCATATTTGCAGCTGCTGTGTACAAGGCGAGGCGATATTCGCAATAGGTACAGGAAATTGTGTGAATTATAGGTTACCTGTTTAATGTCAAACTATTTAAAGGATTTTGTCTTTTACGTGCTTAGAGTATTATTTTTGTTGTTGTTAGCTGGGTATCAAAGTAGGTGCACCTAGAATGGCATATTCTCTGCAGTTTGCTGCATACGCAACATATTTTTTGCAACATATGCAACATATTTTTCACTTTGTGAATAATTAAAATAATAATTATTATTATAATTATTATTTTTTTTTACTTATGCATAGTGGTGCATACCTTCATCACATAACCTTCTCTTTTAATAAATTCCATAAACACATTTTTTTATTATTTTTCCATTATCACTTGTATGAGTTCAAAAATGTATTTTTTTCACAATCGAAGAAGTTATGCAACGAAGGATTAAATTAATATCAAAATTCTGTGAAGGAGTATTTCTTGTTTATGGGAAACATAATGAGTTTTTAGTACTTCTCTCGCGATTTTTCTATTTTGCAACGGTGCCGAGGTTTCTGTAGGTATAATTTTCGAAAATTCACTTTTGAAAGGCCTGCTTGTATAGCGTACGATGTTACAGCAATACTTTTCTCTCATTACAGATATCATTGTGTTTGACGTTTTTCCATTGTACTTCTTCGTACACGTGTAACCGCATAAAACATAACACCCTGAGGTTATAGTTACTAAATCTTGTTCTTTCTAACCACTGCGAGGTAAAACAAAACCCTGATCTATCGTAACCACAACCACACGAGAGCCTCTCGGTTAGAATCTTTGTGTTCGCTTATTCGAGTTTAATATTCTCGTTGACATCGAGTGAAAATCTTTACAAATTATCGGGTTTATTCGAAGTTCAGTTCTTAATAACTGACAATGAGAATGAAGAGTTACTCGTGTGAAATTGTTTCGGGCCTTGATTTACAATGTGGATTGCAGTTGAACTACCATAGTAACTTAATTATGACTTTATGTTTACGTAGGTACAGGGGCGCACTCAGGATTTAATTTTTGGGGGTAGCTGAGTTAGTCGCACAAAATGCAATGCCTAAACTGTACTTTATCACAGGACATACTGACCAAATTCTCAACAGTCTATACGGTGCGGTTTCGGCTGTTAAAATAACTATAGGCATAGTTGAACTACCTACGATTTGTAGAAATCCCCAAATAAGGTTACAAAGTAGTAGGTAGAATATAGCGACCCATTATTTCATTTTCAACACAAAACAAGCAATAAAATCAATTCTTTCAGGCACTGTAGCCAGGCCAATTTCATAATTACTCTGACAAATAAATGCAACCCTGTAGCATGTGGCCCATGACTGTACACTCCCTCTCCAACTATATTGCGTTATACGCCACTCGAGTGGGTATCAGGTTAGTCGCTACATCTCTGCAAGTCACAGTACGCGGAGCGCGTACTGCGTCGCGCTTGTGAGAATGCAGCCTTAGGAGTTAAACGGACTGAGAACGGCAATTATCTCTATCAGGGTGTAAGTTCCAGTACATAAAGCGTGGAGCGTGTTCATCGTTTCTGCATTTTCAAGATATTCCCCAGCTACTTCGCGGAAACGATCTCGCGTGGCTTAAAAGAAATCGCGGCGCCGCGCGACTCGCTGCAACCCCGAACGAAGCTGTATCGGTCCTCCCTCGGTGTATTTCGAGGAACGAACGTGCATACGAACGCGCGCATCGCGGGCTAGTCGCCGTGCATCGGGACGAATTAACGTCACTCATTCGGAGGCAAAAAACGACGAGGATAGCGGGAAGAGGAGACAAAAGAACGGGCTGGTTCTGAGAATCGTTGCGTGAAAGATATATGTTTGCATAACTCCAGATAGGAGTATCTCTAAAAGAGGTTTCGGTTTAATCGACGTGCACCTGTTTTGTTATTCAAACCGGTGAATTGCGCACGTGCAGGTTAAAATAGATGACTATCGTACTGCGCTGCCTTCTTAGAAACGAGGAAGAGGATACTTGGTGGTGCTAAAATTATGTCCGAGTAAAACGTTCCTGCGATGTCGTAGTGGAGGTTTAAATAAAATTAATTTCTAGACATTAATCATGTTACTTCATAGGTGGCTGACAGCTATTTTGTATTTCAACTTCTGGAGCCATTAATGACGTTATTAGCGTCTACCTCTGTAGTGAATTCTAGCTCCGTAATAGTAAAGTAAAATTTATAGATAGTTAGATACGGTATAGAGAACTTGCTGCGATACTTCTTGCAGTATGTGCACGCAGAGTGTTTTAATAATTTGGTTGCAAGCGTCTTTCACGAATGTGTTCACAAAGTTGGAGTAATTTGGTTTCCCAGAATTATTCAACGCTTAAAGAATTCGTTTCGTTTATGTGGGAGAGAAAATTTCGAAGCCTTTTTAACAGCGTGAACGATGGCACGATTTGAGAAGCTTAAATCGAATCGTTGATCAAATTTCATATATTTATTTATTTATTTTGAAATGGGACAGTCCCATTAATAGACAAACAATATAAGTAATAGTGGCAAAAAATTCCACGGACGTATAGAAAAAACGGACGTGTACCTACTTATACTTACAATTAATATACTTATGAAGCTGTGGTAAATCGGAGTATGTTTACTTCAAGCAATTTTGTAAATAAAACTCATAGCGAGGCAGAAGGCAAAATATAGAACATTATAATAATTGATCTTCTACGTATAATTTGTACGATCATAGTGCAAGAAAGAAGCGAGCCGCAAGAGCGCAAGGGGATTGGGATTATCAATGGTCAGCCACATTTCACGGACCAATATGTCTGGAATTATATGTGGCTCTAACATTTTAATCATGCATTATTTTAGAAATTGTTTCCATTAAAAGTTGTTCAGAATGATAAGCAGCCTATGTTCTAGACGCTGTTTAAATAGGGACATTTCCCAGCAATATATTACCCCAAAAAAAACGTCTTCACACTTGAACATGTCGAACGAGAAAATCATCAGACTAAATAGAGTTCCTCGAGCGTTAAAATTATCCCGACAGGACGACCCGAACTGCACAGATTTCGTCGAGGGGTTGGACCGATGCTCGGGACTGGCTACACCGGCGCGTCATTCATCGCGAAACGGCACCCGTCCCCTGGAATCGTCGATTTAACGCGAAGAAATGGGCCGAGGAGAACGCAAGCAGCGGGTAAAACGCGGACAGAAATAGCTTAATTAAAGTAAAATAGTTATTAAAGCGGGCGAGTTGTCACCGGTATCGTTTAAAGTGCTCTCCCCTCCCCCCCGGGGGGGGGGGGGGCGCGGTAGCTGCGAAACTTCCTCATTAACGCGCTTATTAAGATCGCTCGACGATTAATTTCAAGCTCTGCGAGTTATTCACGGTAGAAAGACAACAGAATTTCTCGTAGCCGGGGCTCGTGCTTGGTAATAATTTCTCACGGATATTGCGTGCACCCGCGCGCGCGCGCGTGTGTGTGCGAGCGTGCGCGCGCGCACGCGTTACCTGCGCCATGCTCGGCCCACGCGAAACGCTTTTGCCACCCAATATGTACGAGCCATTGTCTCGGGAATCATTATTGTTGTGCAGTGTTGAAATTACGGGCGGATCCTTCGCTTTGTGCGCGATACGACTCTCACGAGAGAAACAGAGGGGGGAGGGAAAGGGACGGAGGGAGGTTCAACGCGTTCCTCGACCATCCGCGTCGACAATTGGCAAATTGTTTATCGCCTGGATAACGAGTCCTTCGTTGGAGGAGTATAAATTGATCGTAAGATGATCCAAAGTCGAGTAGGGGTGGTTCTCTCGAGTCCAGGGTCAGAAAGAGCTGCGTAATGTGTATCCAGTATAGGATCTCTTCTAATACAGTTTCACACTCTGAGCGTTATAAGAAATGCAAGGCTCTTTTGCTATTTCATGAAGGTCTCCATCCTGTCACCTATGCGTGATTTCTCGCTCGCGAATTTATTACGCGAGCTTAAGAAATCGATTGGATGAAAGTGTTCATCACTGGCAAAACTATACCATTCGAAGATTTATATGCAGTTTTAAAT
Source organism: Andrena flavipes (assembly GCA_963971345.1). NCBI lineage: Eukaryota > Metazoa > Arthropoda > Insecta > Hymenoptera > Andrenidae > Andrena > Andrena flavipes. The sequence continues at coordinate 40,289,120 of OZ020481.1, forward strand.
AGCTGGAAAAACTCGAGAGCCGCCCACAGCGAAATTAATATTGCCCCCAAAAGGCGCGGCCGTGAACGTGTTATAAAAGCTGAATTAATCCAACAGTTGGACAACTGCTAGGAAATCCAAGGTATTTTAATACCCATCGCTGTGAATCGCGTGGGTCGCATGATTCACGCGTACCGCGGTGTTAATGAGTCGTGCGACAATACGACGCATAAACCGTCTCTAAATAGACACGCGAGAGCCGCTCTCTAGCGTTATCTATTTCTGGTGAGCCTTCGTAAAGCGCGAGCCAGATCCTGGAAGTGGCAGGCAGATCTGACGGCCACCTCTCGCGCCTGGGTCAGGGCAGGAAATTCGCGCGCGGGATTTACTGGGCTGTCAATTCGCGGGGCATAATGGTCCCGCGGAAAAATGAGACGCTGATCCTTGGTCGCGATTCATTAACGACGATACATTACGTTTGCCGTGCCGTGGACCGCATTACTGACATTTCTATGCGGGGAGAAAGGTATCGATGTCGGCATAAATCTCCGCGCGAAGCACGCGCATAAACATAGCCGCGCGATCGCGCCGCTGGGAGAAAAATCCCTCCCCGTCCGTTTCCCTCGGTCCTTCTATCAATCCGCGTCAGCCCACGTGAAACCCTTCTGTTTCTTCGGGAGAGATGCATGGGAGACTCGGAGGCTCCTGAAGAGCCGTTTCGTAACGCGCCCCCGTTCGCCCGTTGCCGTCCTATGATTAATCTCTCGCGAGAATATCAATTTCGCGAGTACGGATTATTGACGTTGCCTCGCGAGCTGTATTAAAGCGCGGCGTAGTTCGGCCACGGTACCATTCATGATTTGTCGAATGGAGCTACGTGGGCAGATTCTTAGGATTCCCGTGGTGCACCTATGATTGCGAGCATTTCTTATGGAATGATAACGGTAGGAATACGTAGGTAGGATGCTACCTTGTTTTTGGAAGAGGCAAGCGGGATGTCATTGAGTGGAAGACTCGAAGTAGGGGAGAGTAGGGGAATTGCGAACGCGGGGCAAACCCGATCACGCGATATTCGCTGGTTTAGCTTGTCCTGTCCTCCCGCGATATTGTTGCATGATGTAATTAACTATGTTTAGTACTAAAGAAATTGTAACGACGAAAGGCTGTGCGCAATCACGAAGATAAGGGTCGTGTTTTCGTAGCTTTTCTTATAATTTTACGCTCGAGTATTTTGAGCATTTAGTGCTTTAAAACTATAAGCAAATTTCCCCCAAAAAGCAAATTTTTTAGTTATGTTTCTACTTAGTTAATTTCCTGAGGCATTTACCCTTTCCTCTTAACATTTTAAAGTTTTTTATTTGTCCAGTACCCCGGATTTATATTAGGAAAAATATACGGGCATATTCGTTAAAAGATCTTGAGATACCCGCGAAAGACGTTAGAGATAAAAGATTTTCAATTTGGCAGACAGCAAATTAATATTCAATCCCACCAGCAACCAAAATTCGATCAAACAAGAAGACTGTGTCACACATACAGCGTGGAAGAGAACCAATGTTTTCCAGAATCAAGAGATCTTTAAGCCTACCGTTCACATTTACTCCGCTACTTAGCTACTGGCAATTGCGGACAGAAAGAGTTTCGTTTCTCTTTCAAAAGATGATTTGTTTATAAAAGTATCTATAATTCTTTGTATTGCCTTTGTAGACAATTAATTATAGTTCATTTATCTCTAAAGTAAATTTGACTACAGTCAACACTTTTGTTGAAATTTATCTTTCTCCTTAAGTGTACGTAATTCCCCTACTCTTCCTTATTGGTTATAATTGAAATGGTAAACGCTACAGCATAGGTACATCTATGTGCTTCAGTATTTACTTTAAAAATTATTCGTATAATGCCCAACTTTGCATCGAAGGATACCTATCAAATGTCAGAGGGGCAAAATTTTTATTTAATTAAAATTTCGAATAAGCAATAAAAATCACAAAAAAAATCGTCATTCGTTCGTTGACCCGCGCTGACTTTATTCCACACCTGACCAATAATTTTTTTTTAACTTTTATTCGTTACTCGAAATTTTATTTCAATAATAATTTTGCCCATCTCTGTCAGATGCTGCACAAAATTCCGATCACCCTCGAACATTGCACCGCCCGTTCACTCCAAGCATTTAATCGACAGCATCCAGCGAACTGTCGCGCGCGTGCAGATCTTGCACGGATCGACTCGAAATGGCAGACGTTCGGTAAGCTTCTGTGGGTGTCCTGCGCGAATAGAGGCACTGTTTGGTGCCGTTCCCGAGATAGGTTAATAAACCGTCCCTTTAATATCAAGGAAACACGTACGTCCGGCAACTTTGACAACAATAACTGACAATAACGACGCTGGCCAGCGACGTTTAACGACACATCCACCGAAGGGACACGATGCTCGACCGAGTTACGGGCCGTCTTAATTACCTGATTTAATTGCCGCGACGGAATTACCGGTCGTTTCCGTGCCGACCGGCGCAATCGCGACACCCGTTAGATATCTACGACGCCGTAACCGAACGCGAAATTGAGCCTCCGCGAGTCGACAACCGATCAATTACGATTTCTCTCTGTGCACACCCGCCCCCTCTCACTTTTGCTGCTCGTCACCTCGCCTCTCCCCCCCCCCCCCCCCCTCCCTCGCATCTTTATTTCTCGCCATCGTCCCTCGTCCCGTGGCCGATGAGGCGCGCGATAAGCATCGCGCCTCCATTGTTTAAATAATGGCGCACCGTGGGGCTCGGGCGTGTCCGCGTTTATTGCGCGGAATGGAGCGCGTAAGGTTTTCACCTGGCGATTCGAACGGCGCACGGGTGTCACGCGTGAGCTTCGAACGGTTGCGCAAGCGGGCTGCGGTGGGGGAAGATTACGAGGGTGCCACTATTCTAAATCATGCTTCTGTCGCATTAAACTTGTACTGGGAACTGAACGACAGACTCCAAGATCGCTTTTAAAGCGGCTATATATTTCGGGATCAGGTTTTTACCAGTGATCTTGACGTTGAGGTAAACGGGTATGGGTTCATAGGTGTACCAAACAGTAGTGAGGTCCCTGAATGCGCGTGCTCGAATCGGAGGAAGCTTCGTATTACGAGCTTTATAGGGTTAGCGATGGCTTGAGGTTTGGCAGCTCCTTTAGTGCTGAAGAGTGACTATTATGGTGCGTTTAGATTAAACGAATGCTCGTTTGCACCCTACTCTGACAAAAATCGGGTTCATTTAGTTAAACGCCAATCTTCAGTTGCAATTCTTCATCACTTGAATTTTGTCAAAGTAGGGGGAGGGGGGCTAATGAGCATTCGTTCGTTTGGTCTAAACGCACCTTTAAGTTGAAAATTGTGTCTCACGTGGAACTTTAATCTCATGAGACAGTTATTTTATTATTTTTTAATTTAGTTACGAGCGATGCTGTAGCTGGTATCTGAATAATTGTTTTTAACAAAGTTAATTGTTTGATACAGACAATCAAGATTATAATTATCGACGTACTTATATCCATCAGTATTATTCAAAATGCTTTACATATGATATGGGATAATTTTAATAAAAATACTGGCAATTCTATTAAAAACATATACGAAGAAATAGCGAGGTCTACAGGAGTTGCGAAAAGGAGGGGGGAAGTAACAAATCCATGAGAGATGTTTGAGGACATCTAAAGGTGCGAATCCACGATGAGATTTTACACGAGACTTTTCTATCATGAGAAAAAAATCTCCGCAACAACTAAAATGTAAATAATGGAAATACTCGCGAGAGATGAAATTTTTTAAAATATATCACGAAACTTATCTCATGAAACTGATGATAAAATAATTGAGAAGAAGGGGAGATGATGTAAGTGCCAGAAGTGAAAATTTTCAGTAGATATTCTTTTTCACTCCAGCGTCGCCACGTTGGTACTCATGATCTTACCTCTATCTTGCGACAGCGCTAGAAGCTAAAATAAATTATTTTAGCACTCACAGCGCTTGCCATCGTTTTCAGTATTTACATGGAATTCGAGTACTTTTCCACTCAGAAAATGATTTTCGATTTCTTTGGCACTTACATCGTTCATCACTTCAACTCCTCACTTGTCAAAGATTTTACTTTTCTGATTCTTCCTATTGCACAGTATTCAATAAGAGTATCAGGCCGTAATCCAGAATTGATACTGACGCGAATCTCTATCCACTGCGTTTGCGGAAAGAGAATCGTCGACGTTCGCAGCGGTAAAACAAATATCTTCTTTTACTCGGCACATCCTTTGAGACATCCTTAGGATCAATTACATTACGCCTGGTCGTTGCCGCGTGCGACCGGACACTGATTCGCGTGGCCGCCAATGTTTTTGTCGCCACTTATGGCCAATAAATTGGAGGTTGGCCACCCTCGTTTGAGGCGCGGCGGTAAATGCAGATATGCAGATGCATGCGCGTTGGCTGAAGGTGCAGCGAGCGGTTGGAGCCTATGGTGAGTCACCGTATGACATTTGACCCCCACCAAGTGCAGCAGTCACCTCGCGGTGCATCGAGTGGTTCTCAAATTGCTTTTTTTCCCTTGAATTCCATCGATAACCTACGACCAATTTCAATTCATTTACTGTGTTCTAGTTGGTAGAAACAATTTTTTCATTTATACACGTGTCGACGCTTTCTCTTTGTTTATTCAGCTTCAAACATATTAAAACACTTTGGTGAATCGTTGTTTTCTGTCTAAACAAAAGGCAGATTATTTTCGAGTTATCTTGACTGAAAATAATCAATTTTTACTCTGTACGGAATTGTAACAATTCCAATTGATTCGTTTTAATTGCTTTCTGTTATCCTCGTTCTGCGCCCAGCGACTCTAATTATCGTGTTCATTTTTATAAGGGAAACGCTGGAGTATTACCGAGCGGGTACCACGGAAATACGGGAATCTGTTTAAAATCCCTCATCCCGCGAATGATTTTCCTCCCATTTTACGCGTAAGAGGATAAAGTCCCGTGCAGTTGAGTATTATGTAATCGTATTAAGCAGGACAGCGCGCGTATGCTCGCAGCTGGAGAGGAGGGATCATCAGCAGAAGAACGGTAGGAAGGGCCTGGGTATTTCGGAGACCCTGCTAGCGTTTCCACGAAGCGGATTCTAATTACGACCAAAGATGATACATGGTTTTCTCCGCTTTTACTCGTCCCGAGCTTTCCTCCTCGCGCCTGCTTCTTCATCCTCCTCGGCTCCGTTCAATCTCCTTTTCCCCGGCTCGGTTCCTTCGTGACGCGAACCAAATCCCTCGCTCTATGCCCCTCTTTCCCTCCGTCACACCCGCCCTTTTCACTTTCTTCCGCGGCACGAACTCCGCGGATAGATGATTAAGCTCCAGCTGATTACGTCTCTATTTTCCTCTTTGGTTCGTGCCTCACAGAAATCCACTTTTGCTTCTATTTTTCTTCTCCTCGCGCTGAATGCGACCCCCTTCCCTTTCATTCGCGCAGTCCACTTAGAGGGAGAAGAATCGAGGATAAGAACAGCTTATTTTATACGAGTCGTTACGATGGAATTGGTAAACTTGTGAATTGAACTGTGCTTTGGACGATGAAGAAGATACACTTGTTTGTAAGCATTTCCCTCCAAAATCAGTTAGACAATAATAAACAAATGCGTTCATTTGTTCATTAAAAAAAATAGAAACTGAGAAAAGGTATCATTCTGCTCCATCTGACGTATGATTAAACAAAACAATTAGTAGATTGTAACCTGACAGCAGGAAACAGACACTGTCTCATGTCTCAGCCACTGTGACCAATAAATTTAACAAATTACCAAATATAAATTTAATGTAAATCTAAATGTAAATGTATAAATTAAAATATGCCATTATATTTTGAATTTTCATAATTTCTATAATCTTTGACTCACTTGAGCTACCCCTAAACATAAGAATGTATAGTACAAAAAATTTATACAGTGTTTGTATAATATTTAATTTTCTTTTAACTTTTAAACTCCACGCTATTGCTAACTCTATAAGATCAACGTCCAGAAGATACCAGGGCGTTGCTAATTATTTTTTTCACTAACAACAATAATCTTACAATTACTTGAAAGCAGAAAATGCAAAGCACGGCGTCTGCACTTGTTGCTGGTGTCCCATTCGAGCAAGTTACGCTCCGAGTTCAACAGAGAAATAAAGACAGAGATGAAACTTTACCAAGTCTCAGATTCGTCCGAGGAACGTCTAAAGAAAGATTCCCCGTGGTACGATTTTCCTCTCTGCCCTTTACGTGACATTTTCCCGCGTCCCTGCCCGCTTATCGCGCGATCCGCGCGAGTACACCGCCGCGAGGACTAATAGCTGGGCAGAATCCAATTTATTTTCGTTCGGCCAATCAGGCCTCGAAGACGGCGAGAAAATAGGAATATGGGACGGCCCTGAGGAGGCACCGAGCGGCTGAGAGATTTATTCGCAGGTTTGTCCGTTTTCACTTGGGTGTGAAGACTAGAAACAAGAGAACGGGGAGAACAGGCGAGAGGATACGTCGTAAGGCGGGGGTGCTTGTAGGTTGAACGTCCGCTACATTGAATATAAATAGCAGTCGGCGACGTTCGTCCGCCCCGTCTTTCTCTTCTCACCCTGCTGTCCCTTCCTTCTTCTTTTTCTTCTCTTCTTCTGCTTCCTTCTGCTTTTCACCCGAGGCCGAGCCCCGTCGATTCTTACAAACAGCCTCGGAAAATCCACGAGGCGTAAATTTAATTAGCGTGCGATCTGTTCGGCCCCCACGGGATTAATTTCAACGAAATTATAACCTAGTCGGCGAGCAACGCGGTGCTCCTCGTTTCTTCGACACCTATGAATGAAATTCTTGCCCCGGGTTTTTTGTTAGTTCAGTAGAACGAATTTTTTGGGGATACGGGGATTCCTTCATCCGTGCGAACAGATCGATGAGTCGCGTCTTCCGAGGGGTTGGTTAAATTAGGGATATAGACTGATTTGGGTTTAGTAAACGCTAGTTTAAGGGGTACTGAACGAAAGGTTTTTCAGCCCTTGAAGAGTTTGGATCCCGATATAAATGGGTTACGTTTCGAGATTATTTTGAAAGAAAAGTATACGACATATTGCAATGAAGCTAATTTGCTGTTAATTAGTAGACTTGAGAAGATTATTTATTTTATTTTGTTATTTATTTATTGGTAAGATGCACCTTTAAGACCCTGATTATTAAAACCGGCGCAGCAAAGTCCCCCTTCATACCCTAAACAAGAAACCACCCCTTAATCAAGTTTAAATTAAACATCAATTTTGTTGGAAATTTTTCTACGGTCAACTTCATTCTCTATATGAAGCATAATTTTGTTGAGCAGGGTGGTAGCATCACTGGAACACGTGCGTGAAAATTTCTCCAGCTCCCCTTCACGGAACATTCGCAGCCGTTAGTTGAAGCCTCTTCCATATTCGGTCGAGTTGAATCGTAATAATCTTCAGGGATCCGAGGGGCTAACAGGGCTTTATAGGCGGCTAGGAAAGCACGTGTTCGTAAACCAGGACTTACCCCTCGATTGGTCAGGGTGATTTACATCGAATCCTGACGGGACCTCTGCGAACCTTTAATCGAATAGACGCCACGTTACCTAACACATCATTGATGAAACTTCTCGAAATCTATTTCATTGATCGTATCGTTGCTACCTTTGGCAAGAAACTTTGAAGATCGATTATACTTGGACAATAGAACATTTTTTGATAAAGACGGCGTGCCGCGAATTAAGCATTAAGCGACTGGAGTATGGAACTGTGTGAATCGACGATTTGAATTGAGCCTCTACTCTGCGTTAGCTCTGATTCCAATACCGATTGCCTGCTTCTTGTTCGGCAGCTATTAATACTTTGATAGTTGTACGAGTTTGGACTAAATTTGGAATATTACCGCGACGTGTAGTTTTCTGGAATCTACGTACATTGATTATTTAAGCAATTAAATAACTTCATTGCGCAGTTTTGTAGAGCATAAAGAACCATTAAAGTTGCATCTCCACAATTTTTGTATATCTACTATAGTTTTCAAGGCACACAAGAAAATAGGAAAACAGAGATTAACCTTTAAGGGGTGCTTTCACCCCAAAGAACCAACAAAGAGCGGGAAATAAAAATAGCCTGATACTTCCATTGAAGTCACCTACAAGCCTGCAAAATTTAAAACAAAATCGGAATTTTTGGGTCACCGAAGTTCCCTTGTTATTGATCAACAAAATTCTAACAGGAAACTGACCACCCCAACTGTATCGATCCTTCGAAAACAATCTAATTTTGTCAATATTTATACGTCCACGAGAAAAGCGTCCGTGCGTCATTGAAAATGATAAACAAAGAGGATGTTTCTCCTGTTCGCGGTGGACGAGATTGATACACAAGCGGGAGTTCTACCGAGTTACCGAGTTGGACTTCTAGCGTGGCGACGTAAACACAAGAAGCGTAGTCAATTTTTTAAGTGGAATACGGTTCTGGAATCGGGACAGCCTGGCTGCGAAAGTTTCACAGCTGCAGCCTCCCGTCGATGAAGTTTTCAAGTGGGCGATTTAAGCGGCATCAGGCAGCGGCACTGACTCGCCGGATTATCGCTACGAAAGCGCAAGCAGCTTGTCTGGTATGCCAAAATCGATAAAGTACATCCACCGCTGGCTCCTCGCCTCTCATCCGCCGTGGAAATTCGTTTGACGTAAAACAGAGACGAAGACATACAGCCTTTATCGCGGTTTTCAAGCTCAACTTATCCTGACGCTGGCGAACTTATATTCCCCGTAACAACTCGCGGCAAGTGCACGCCACGGAAAATTCCGTTCACGGTACCGAAAACTTACGCTGTGGCGCGTGTGTGCGAGGCTACGCGGCGACAACGTTTTCGTCGATCAAGCAAAAAAAAAAAAAAAATACGGGAAGAAAAAGGAGGAAGGAAGGGGGAAGATGGCGAACGTGGAATCTGCTCGCGGAGACAGTGAGCGCGGTTTAAGGACGAGCTTCCGGCACGGAATGTCGCGTGTGTCTATCCTTGATATCGGAAACTGGGTTAACCGGCGTGGAATCGATGCAATGGCTCGTAATTAAATCGACATCAGAGGCTTGGAAAACGAATTTGGTTGAGTTATTATTGTAGCGTTTTGGGTTCTTTGCCCTTTCATTTACCTTGTTCCAAGGGACTGCTGAGCTATTAAAGATACTCGATGATCTGGGACATCGAGGTATAAGAAAGAAAAAGAGATAAATGACGAGAGACAGCTGATTTTCCCGGGGTAATGCAAAGAACAGTTTCGCGTAGATGTGAAAGTAATAGTACTATAAAAAAATAATGGGACGAAGGTGGTGGGTTAACCCTGCGCAGAATTGATGTAGGGACTGGTAAATAATTAAATCGACATTATTATGAATTTAGTTGGGTTTTCGTTGGAAATTATATTTGGGCATCTTGGTTCTGTATTTTTCTTCTCCAAAGAAAGTGCGTAACCATCAAAGACTTTCATTGATCTCAGCTATTCAGATGTAATAGGAGATAGTTGAGTGATAACAGTTCTTTGCGAAGTAAAGGGCGGGATGTTAGACTCTCGAGTAGTTCTTGTACCCTATAAAAAGATATAAGATGTAATTGAAGGTAATTGAAAATAAATTACTTATCTATTTTTCTTTCTCGAAGATACTATGCAACTATTAGAGGAACTTACAAAACAGGTGACAGCTGAGTGACAGCATTTTTGGAGATACCTAAAGAGAATAAAAAATATATATGGGTTTTAGTAAAGACACCAGCGTTGGCGGTGTTTAGTTAAAATTCGAGCACCACAAAATCCTAGAGAGTTCTTTCCTCGCAGAGTAGGTGACTGCGAAAGATGCGCGAAGAATACAGATACGCGTTTGATGCTGTTGTTCTCTGTCTAACCTTCGGAAGACTCACAATCAGTTTTCAAGGGGCACAGAGGCAGGGACCCCAGAAGGGAGGGATCGTCTTCCGTTCCGTTTTTCTCCGTCTTTTCTCCCTTTGCTTCGACTCCTCGTCGATTGATGGGGTGAGCGCAACAGATCGTGGCTCTCAAGTCTCGAGTAGGCAGTTGCAGTTCACTTTTCAAAGGCCAGCATTCCTCCTTCTTGTGCTCCCTTACTGGCGGAAACAGATTTCGTATTTGTTACCGTTTTCGTTAATACCGGGTCCTCTCGAAGTGACGGCGGCTGCTTAGCTAATTTCCAGCTCCCTTTAATGTTTCGAGCTTCCCCTTCGATTCGACTGATGGGTCGAGCTTCGAGAAGTTTTAGGAAGCTCTTTGAGCGACAGCGAGTCAGCGAATCGGTGCCATTAAAGAATTAGTTCCCCTAAATTGGCATGAGATTAACGCGAAAAAAATGCCAGGGAAAATTTTGAAGTTTTAAAAGATTACTGTCTGGTGGCACCCTTCGTTAGAAGTTCTCATTAAATCGCTCACAGGTGTGGACATCGATATTTCTCGTGATCGCGTAAATGCCACTGTCACTGGTACAGGAGTGGGGGCGTGAAAGTGTTAGAAGAGCGGCAGAGTATCGTTTTATTGGCAGGAAAAGCTGTCGCGTGATTTTGCTAATTGACAGATCATCGTCGAAAGCAGGAGTGGCAGGGGGCACTGTGGGCTCGTGTATTTCCCCAGCTGGGTCGCGTGTGCATCATCGCGGACGGTGGAGGCTGCAAGTGGGAGCGCGCAGGGTGGGTGGAGAAGAAAGGGGAGACGGAAGAGATGGGACACGAAGGGAAAGGGGGAAAGGATAGAGGAACGAGAGGCTCCCGGTTCAGCTGCATTAATTAAACTAGCGGAGGACAATGAGCCTGTCTGCCGGCTCGCTTGCCTCGCTGTGTAATTCACGCCTCTCACGGGAGAGCCACCCTTCGACTTTGCTTTCCAGTTTGAACCTTCCTATGGATAATTACCTACGCCCTTCGCCTTCTCTCTCTCTCTCTCTCTCTCTCTCTCTCTCTCTCTCTCTCTCTCTCTCTCTTCTCTCTCTTCCTGTCGGTCCCCTCCACTCTTCCCTTTTCTTCCTTTTTCTCAGGCTTCCTCGTTCTTTCGCGACACGCGTCGTGCTTTCGAGCGTGCAACTGCACGGCGACGGCTCCGTCGCTTTGGTTAATTTAACAGATCGGAACGGGGAGCGTTCTTTACTGATCCATGCGTCGAGAACTTCTCCTGCGCGAAGCGCAGATATTGCATGCCGTGGAAAAGATCGACGAGCATTTATCTGTAGTTGCATTGAAGCGGGGATGAGAGGAAGGTGGGATCAGTGAGTTGATAAATTCAGAATAGATTTGAATGAACATTATAAGTTCAAAAGGGGCTTCCACCCCAAAAGACGTTGCCGATTTTGGTCCCTGAACCTGTCCATATCTCAGGCGACGATCGCGTATGCACCCAGTACCTATCTCGTTATTTCGAGCAGGGTTTGCCTTTTGCCAGGCCTCTCGTAACTCCGGCGTAAAGTCAAGCGAATGGTTACAAATTGAAGACGCTAATTTACACACGGTTTCGCACTCAAGCTCGCTTGACTCCGCCGACCTGCTTGCTTGCTTCTGCTTATTAACTCGCGCAAGTTTACGAGCCAACTTCCAACGGCTAACAAGGTAAACAATGTTTGGCAATTATCTCGGTTAAATGATCCTCGTGAGACGCGACTGCTGGATACAACAGCCAGGTAAGAGAAACGATGGAGACAGCTTCGTGTGCACCGGTGGAAAGTTCGCCGGCTGTCTTTCGTTCGAGCGGCGATCTTTGAAATTGCAAAACGGTGTGATTGTCATCCCTATTCTGAATATCCCCATTAAATTTTTCCTTTCAACGCTAATGCTCCTTTAAACGGCCTTGCTGATAGTTGTATAAATTTTCATATCTATTGAAGGGATGTATGAGCGTTCTTTCAGATGTAGAATAAGGATCTAATAAGATTTAACGAGAGGAGTAGGGACGATTAGGGCCGCCGATCTGGCTAAAATCGAATCTCTTGCTTAAATCGAATCTATGTTAATTACGATAATAGGTGCGTTAAATATATAGAGTGTAGCGCTCTAAACACGTTGAAAGAATAAAGTCTAAAGCTTAAAGATCTTGCGTAAGAATGAGATCGGTTTGAATAATTAATTCTGAAAATGATTAAAAAAGAATCTGCATGTGTGCCATTTTCTATACAGATTACAGAAAACTCTGTAAGTGACAAAAGTAAAATTCTATAGGTACTCTAGTATTATCATTGGCACGTAGAATATTTCTGATAATTTTTTTTTAATTTTGCCACTTTCACAGTTTTCTACAAGGCCTCTTTAATTTTCACCTCCATTTCCTCGAAAGGAAATGCCGCGCGCTAATTATGTGCAAGAATCGAATCAAATCGGTGACTCGAACCTTTTGCCAGAAGATTACGAATCTCGACCATCGCGTGGATAATCGAGACAGGCGCAGCTATACCTCGACCATCGAACCCCGTTTACGTCATTCGACTTAATGTGGCTGTCATTTGTTCAACTCGACTTTATGATAGCCGATCGTCGGCGCGGTCGCGTTTCCTGTTTTCCTTGCTGGATCGTTGCCGCGTAATGCGCGCCCGCGTAATTACATGAATTATGCCTCGAGAGCAGCTCCTCTACCTTCGATGCTCCCGCCCTTCCTCTCCTTCTTTTCGCCAGCCTTCGGACTGGTTCCTTCTTCGACTCTGAAACACGCACACACTGGCGCAAACTCCACTCCCGTCTTATGCAAATCGATTAACGGTGCATCCACGCGCCTCGCTCCTTGCCGTCGATATTGGCTGATAAATATTCACAACGCTCCATCCCCTCCCTCTGCCCGATTATCCTCGATGATTTTCCAAATTGCTGCCGGCTCGAGAACCTTCTAACCGACAGGCAAATATTGGATAAGTCATAGCACATTTATTTGAGATCGGATATAAGTAACGACGGTTCAGTGGGATCTAATTTCTCGTGGTTGTAGCTTTTTTACGTCCGCATTGATTCAGCTGCAAACTTTTGTGCGCAAGCACAAACTATTCATCTCCGCGCCAGGATATTTATAAAGCGTTCCAGATTTCAGAGTTATTGGTGATTGATATAGTTTGTGTACTAAAGTTGGTAAGTTTGAAAGGCAGTTTAGTCTCATTTGAATGTGAAGCATATAGGCTACTGGAAATGTTTATAACATCAGACGAATAAACACGTTATCAGTTGGTATTAGGGAAATATTAAATTGAAAATTAAAAAAACCTTTAACACAAAAAGAACGGATTTTTAATTGAAAAAGTAAGTTACGAAAACTTTAGAAAGCATGAAATAACTTATTATATTATGTTATTTATTTCTCTGTTATAGGTAGTATAGTTCCAACATATTATAAGTAATGTACTTCTACTATTGAAACTCAGTTATTTCTTAATCTTTATCTCGAATTTTGATGATATACCAGAATGTGTTGAGGACTGCTGTGAAATGTTAACAAAAAATGTGCAGCTCACTGTCTTGGCCAGAATGAGTCGGATTCGAATCATTCCATCAATCATATCGCTATGAAAATTCTGCGTACTACGTAAACTTGAGAGTGATGCAATAAATATTTCTAGTAACTACCATACATACGTATTCATACTTTCTGAACAAACTTTGTTCAGAGGAGTTATCTCTTTCTAAATCTGAGCACGAAGTGCGCAATGTCATAAGTCCTTGAATGAAAAGACTGCTGGGAAGCATTCGGCACTTGTCCCAGAACTATGAAGCAGCTAGCATGCTTCGCTTTTCAAGCTCCAAGTTGTCCAGCACGCGAAATGAAGTTCTTATGCAGCCAGCACCGAGAACTAATGCGAAAAAAGTGGACACAACTCTCTCGAGAGATCGGCGGAATCGATGATCCGCCATAGTTGAATCAGTCCCTGGAATCGGGGCCGATAGGTGCCGACAGTCGCTTTGTCGAGACTTTCTTCCGCGATGCGTCGACACCGGGACCGGCCGCTAGAACCAGGCTGAACGCGAGAACAGAGGAAGACGATGGGAAAAGAAAGAAAAGAAGGAGAAACCGGTTGTTGCCATTCCAGCTGCTGTCCTCTGAGCCAGTCTCGAGAAAGATCGAGCAGGCGAAGAAACGTTCTAGGGTCGATCGACGATGAACCGTGGGCTCGACCGTAGTGATGGGATCGAGTGCATTGTGGGTAGTATCGAAATCTGATACGCTCGAGCCCTACGCGAAGGCTTCGGGAAACAAAGACCAGTACAAGTACAATGGAAACATAATGGGCCGTGTTCGAAACTTATGCGAGTATCTCGAAAAGGAACACAGCATTTATAAATGTAATCGAACCCTGATAGGATATTTTTGTACGAGTACCTACATATCTCCGATTCTCGTATTCCTCAATTTCTTTCTCATGCACAATCTATAGGTACTTTTATAAGGTATTATTTCAAATTCGAAGAACTTATAACTGCGTACGTTTTCGAAGATGAACGTATTTATTCATTATGGAAACCCAGCTGAATGGTAACAATTATGTCACAAGTGTATGAAATTAGACACTGGTTTCTCTGAGTGTACTCGATTCCAACGAAGTGAGCCTTTAGAGAACCTTTCGTCGTTTAGAGACACAATTTGTGGCTCATAGTTATACATTAGAAATACCTATCGTCAGTTACAAAAATGCCCCATATTAAAAGGCGCTTGGCTATTGTTTCGATTGATAACTCATCAGTCTCAACTCATATATCTACCTATGTTGGACCACAATTTTGTAAAAAGTCTTTTTACAAATGTTTTATCTCAATCATAGCCTTTTGTAACACCACTAGAAACCTCCAGCCTGAACGTAATGGAAACATTCAGAAACAAAAAGTATTACACCCTGCTGTATCGCACCCCAGGATATATCTGACAATGTTCTTGTAAATTTTTAGACTGAAATTGAAAAATTTAATGAATTTTAAAAAAAATCCCTTTATCCATAACTATATTTTAATCTACATATTTCAATATATCAAAATGGTAAGTGAAAAATAACGCTGGGGTGTAGTGAACCCCATGTGACCATTTTGTGATTATAAGATGGTGTGACTACGAAGGATTAATATATATAAATAAAAGTATTATACAAAGACTTGTGAATCTTCAGCCTAACCGAGACAAAATCATTTTCTTTTTTGACAAAAAGGCAAATTTTACAATTGTCCTGCGACATGTACCTACGCATCGAACTTGGTCTCGCCACTACTCGCACAGCTTGTCCCGGAAAGCCGGGGGCCTACGGTTTCGTTACCCTTGCCACTTTCACGCCTCCTCCTCCTGTTTCAGCGTCTTATTGCGCTCGTGTATCTTTCTGCGGTGTGTTCTACCGTGTCACACGTAAGCAGACACCGTGGATAACGTTTCCTCGGGCCCGTGGAAATCAGCTGTTCGACGGAATGGGCGGCAAAAAAGCGAGCAGCCGGGATCACCTGTCGAGCGGGGTTATAAAAATTGATCGTCACTTGGCGTCGCGGATCGTCGGGCCGCGGCCGGGAAATCGTCGGGACTCTGCCACCGACGATCGATCTTCACCAATCTAATTTCGAAATACCTCGTTCCGCGAGCTGAACGAAACGCAGCACCGGAACCTGCTGGGAAGTTGAGAGCGAAACGAAGTTGAAGCCTCGCTCGAAACGAGGTTTCCCTTATTTCGCCAGGCAATTCGGGATTTTGTTGGATACTCGCTGGGCGGAAACGGGGAAAAGACTGTTTTACTCGTGTTCAGGTTCGGTCTAGCGTTGTCGATGATTGATCGAAGAATCAACGATACGGTTTTGCTTTGTACGCGTCACAGGAGGCCCGTGGCATTGTTCCGGGTAGAGTTGAGTATTATCTCGAATAAATTTTTATTCGATGATTATTTTAAAATTTCGAATAAAACGAAGTTATTCGCAAATATTATTAAAAATTATTCGAATAAAAAATTATTATTGATATTGAAAATGGTATTGGGAATTAGGCCATGGATACTAAAACACATTAGTAGTTTTAAATCTTGATTGATTTCTTTATGCTTTGAAACGATCCGGGAGAATGAATTTTCGAGGAGAGATTTGTCAAGCACACGCACTTTATCCATTGGTCACGGTATCGATATAAGCATCCTGACATAAACATTTCAACCCTGTTCTGTTATGCATTCTAGGAAGTAATATAAAATATAATTTTTGTAGCAATAAACTTTCATTAGTTAAACAAAACCAACAAATGGTAGCAAAAGCGAAGAGAGAGCAATCCTGCGACAGTAGACATAGCTTTTAAGGACAATATATGACTTGACAACCTACTAGGTTTAGATAACTAATTGTAAGTAGAGCGTAGGTCGATGGAAGTTAATTAATAATAAGTGATAGTCATTAACAGACAAATTATGGATTTCCTATTTTGCATATCCCTTTTCCTTATTATTCCAGGCACCTTTGATCCCTTCTTGAATTCTATTCACATCATCTCTAGTTCGTATCCTTGTTTTCTGCATCGCAGCCTCCGCCGCGTACTTTGAAACTTACTCGCATACCATCCGCCATTTTATCGTTTTCGAGTATACAATCACTCTTCCTCCACTCGTCTTGGGACCTCGTTACATGAGCGATGCCGTCTCCGCGGTCTTTGTTGGCAGCTTGGAAGATTGCATTATTCGCCATTAAAATGATATTAGCTCGCGCGGCGGCGTGCAGTTCACTCTCGCGTATGTACAAAGTGGATGATATTAAAATCAAATTTCCAACGCTAGGCGAGGCTGCGGCTGTGTTCCGCGTTTGATGAAAAACCCTTCGCGCACGGGCTGCTTAATTGCGAGTGGCACGGATAACATAATTATTCTCGGGGAATCATTCTGATAATATCCCGTATCCGCGAAACACAATTTAAATATAATTCAAAATATCGATTTCATGGAAATAACGAGCGCTTCGTCGGGTCTAGAAACACTTTCTCCGAATGTTCCCAACCTGTTAACCTGGGAAGACGAGTTAAACGGTTACATTATTTTGGTTTCTAAAAAATAGCAGCTATCTTTAAGATAGCGGTTTTGCGATATATTAAAAACTGACCTGCTACCGACACGTTTATAATTATTTCATAGGTAAAAAATTCTTTTTTTTCCAAATTCACTATTTTCACTAACACCATGCTTTAAAAAATCCCTCCTGGTTGCTTTAAGAAAACACGGATTTTAGTTGATAACGAAAACAAAATCTAATTCAAGAATTGCTTTGACCATTCGTAGACGTACATTTTAAAATATATTAGACACGAAGGAAAAGTCAGCAAAATCGTGAACAGAATACTTTATATTTAAACGGATAAAACTATTGGATCGCAGGTGGCCCAGCATGCTCGCGAGATGCTATAAATAATGTATCATGCGTTCTGGCAAAGTTCTGCAGTGTGATTAATTTTCCATTCACGAAGCTACGAGCCGTACTCTCATTTTCCACGAATATAATACGGTTAATACTTTTTAGTGGAGCGGCGGAATCGAGGATCAGCGCCTGAAGGGGAGGGGGGGAGGGGGTGTCTCTCTCTCTTTCCTTATTCTCGAGGAGCATTCAATTATTGACTTCAATTTAAAGCCGACGCATTAGCATACCCTGAATAATTCATGCGCGAACGGTTAATCCAGCAATATGTAAATTAATCCCACTAATTGCGAGCAACAATACGAACGTTGCGACGCGAGTCGCCGAGCGATTTATGTACATATTCCGCGGGAGCGGGCGGCTTTAACGATGCGACGCGACAATTTCGCGGTTCAAGGGCTGATCGGAAGCGGGAAGTGGAAGCGCGGAAAGAAGCCCCAGACATCGAAACCGCGAATTATTTTATCGGTAATTGCTACGCGAGCGATTTGCCGGGGGGCGCTCGGGCACGGCGTCGTGATCGAGCCGCCATGATGATTTAATGAAAAGCTGTGCGAGCGATGCGCGAAATCTACGCGGACCCAATGAGAATGAAATATTAATTACTGTGACAAATGGCGGTATAAAAAAATGGTGGTAATTAACGCTTGAAACGCGAATGAATCGCTTCGCGACTGAATCAAAAGATTTAGGCTGAAAAGCGCAGTGTCTCGAGCTTTAAAACACCTCACTGCCTGACTGCCGGAAGTCAGTTTTGTATATTTCGATGGAACGTGTGGGTGCGAGTGGATCGTCCACGTGGCCGTTCACACTTTTCCAGATTATAAATGAATTTCTTTGAGGAGAGATCGGCCTAAGTTTAATTGGACTTTTCTGCTTCGTTTTCGCTGCTCATTTGGACCGGCTTCAAAGCTTGATAAATTGCACAGTTTCCTCGGAGCTGCGCGACCCGGACGTATGAATGCGTCGCTCGTATTCATCGGGGAAACCACGCGAAGCAGATCGAGGGAAAATCGGGCGCCGTGGAAATAAGAATCCCCGTCAAAGGCGCGTAATTAACTCGCGGGCCCCTGTTAAATCGTCCAGCGAGATTCAGTTGAGAGTGGTGATCCGAAAAACAACACGGAGGCGAGCGATAAAGTCGGCGGAGCCGTGTGACGGTAATGAAAGCTGGCTTTAGGCGTAATGGGAAGGCGAGGAGGAGCTAAACAGATGTTTCGCGGGCGCGGAAAAACTGTGGCGAGTTCTCAAGCACGCATAATTAATCCCCCGTTAATCCGCGGGATCCTTTTTAGCCGGGGGAACGGTTGAACGAATTATTTCGTTCTAATTTAGCCCCCGAACGCGTAACGAACTGGCGGACGGGCAACGCGGCCGAGTAAATTGCTCGGTGGCTGCCGCTAATCGCTTTCTTGCGGCTGCAAATCTCGCGTTAAAAGAGCAGTGTCATTGCTAGAGTTCAACTGGCAGCGGGACGACGCGGGCGCTTGTCCTCCCACGCGGGCCCGTTCTTTTTCTTCTTACGCAACGGCGGCTCTATTCACCTGGTCGTTAACGGTGAAAAAGAGACTACCCGAGGAATAAAAGTATCAACGATACACCGTCATCGGGGGCTTCGCCGTGCTCTGCGGGGGAACGGGCGGGGGATTCCGCTAATTGAAGAGCTCCTTTCACTGAGATAGCGGGGCACTCGCGATTTTCACAGCCCGCGTATCCATGCCCTTCTCTCGCCCCTACCCCATCCACACATTCTGCCACTTCGCTTTTCTTCTCGTGAAATTGCAATTAAGAATTGAGAAAATACGCGCGAATACGTTGACGGTGGAAAAAGGAACGGAATGGTTGGCTAGCTATAATCACGACACGCGCTCATTTCGCTCGTTTCGCTCGTTTCCGGCGGCCTTTGTTTCCTCCCTCGAAGCTGCTTAATCCGCGACACCTAGCCGTGCCGATTGATAACCGCCTCTTTCTTCGCGCGCTTTTTGAGCGCGGTTTCGTCGCGCTACTGCGACCAGGCCCGAAATGAAGTTGAAGGAGGCTGCGAGGCTGCGATTGAAAATACGAGAACTGCTTCGTTTTCCGAGCACTCGGCTGAGGATGGGGTAGAGGCTCGTTCAATGAGGGGAAGACGAAATTTTGGTGGTTACAAAGTTGTTGGTTCGACAACTCAAGAATTCAACAAATTTGAAACTGGTGCTAATGACGTAACCATTTTTTGTTTTACAGTGAAATGGTCCTACGTATGAAAACAGCCCCTCAAAGAAGTTGTGAGTTTTCATATCATCGCGAATATCTGCGAAACCGTAAAAGATAAAAAATAATTCTTGGAAAAAGGTTAGTGGGGATAAATTTCGAAAAGATTAATGTTGTTTCAAAAATTCTTATATACCTAAACGAATTCTTGAAAAAAAGTGTTAGGGATAAATTTGAAAAAGATTTTTTTTTCCAAAAATTCGTTGTCTCCATATTGCGGGATATAAGAAACTATTAAACACTGCATTAAATTTTTTCGTAGATATTGACGATAATATAGAAATTCACAATTTCTTTGGGGGTGTTTTTATCCCTAGAACCGTTTCATTTTTGGAGGAAAAAAATGGTCACGTTATTCAGCATCATTTGGACTACATTTCTGTCAAGTGTCTTGCACTGTACACCCACATCGCTACTGTTAGGTACTCGCACAGGTAATTAAATAATTCTAAACCTACGCAAAAAAGAGTCGCAGTCTCAAAAGTCTCGTACTTATCCATTGGAAAACTAAAAGTCGTTCGATCAGCTCAATTGCCTTTTGAACGATTCGAGTAATTCCACGCTGCAAGTGAGCCTCGTTCCCAAACAAAACTTGAGAATTCAGCGGAAAACGCCGCGACAAAAATCCGCATCGCGAGCGTCCCGATTGTTGGATTCGTGAAAAGGAAACAGAGAAGAGGCGACAAGGAGGCGCGCATTTCTCTCCCGCCCTCGTATACGCGCGTCCCCCTTTCGATCGGGGGATTTCACCCCGTGCATCCCCGCCTCGACCTACCGTAATCCTGATACTCGAGGTGTATTCCCGTGGAAAGATTCAAGTGCGTCTATTATTTTTCCCCGGTGGCGTCTGTGGTGCACGCGCGTTCCAACCCCCCTTGCGCTTCTGCCATCCCTTCCCCCCAGGATGAATCACAGTTGAAGCTCACGTGGCCGTGTACAAGCGGATTTACGCGAGGAAACGAGGCGCGAATTGGGCTTGATTTTTTCCAGGGGCGAAACGAAAAAGGGAGGACGAGGAGGGTGGGGGTAGAGGCGAAAGATAGGGGAGGGAAAGGTAGAGAGAGGGGAAAGGGGAAAAAGGGAAGAGAGATTAATTACTGTCATGCACTGAATGGATGCACCTGTGGCCTCGAAGCAAGCTTTTTTCTATCTGGTGCTTCAGGAAATTAACCTTCCCTGCTTGCCAGTTGAATTCTCGAGTTTTTATGGCTCTTCGTGCGTCGCTTCCCATTTCTTTCTATCTATGTTCTTCTCTCTCACTTTCTCTCTCCCTCTCTCGTTCAACCGAGCAAATGTTAGCGGTAAAGCAGGAACGTTGTATTGAGCTTAATATTTTTCTAATTGCACCGGATGCTACTGCTTACTGTTAGAGATTCTGCGAACCGAGCTTTATCATTAAGAGGTGTTGATAGCAAGCAATGGCACGTTTCATGTGCTGTTCATAAGTTTGGGTTGTACAGGTTCTAATTAAAATTACTGAAAAGGGATTGACAAGGGGACTTCACGGAGTTAATCCCCTGCGAATTTTTATAAAAGTTTCATCAAGTTTAGTGCAGCGAATCCAAAGGTCGAGTGATTGCATTCTGTAGAATATTTTCTGCAAATGCTCGTTCCTTTTTTTATGCTCGTTAGCAAAAATTATCGTTATAAAAAGAATATTCGTTATTATTTTATTATTCCTCCTATTCGATCACATTTTGTCCAGATTTAGTATTAAGTAAAAAATTATTTTAATAACGGATCAAATAAATGTTACAAAACCAAACAATGGGATGAATTTTTTGTTTCCATTGTCACAAGAAGTTACCGTTTTGTTAGTTTCGCTCGTCTACCGGATGAGAATGTTATTCGCGCCTATCCCCGGTACTTTAACTTCCAGGCACACGCGGATGATAAAAATTCTCACTTTACACAAAGTCCTGGAGGAAGATCGTTCACTTTGTAAAGTCCCTTGAACGGCGTACGTGCTACGTACGAGGGGCACCCTTCGTCTTCTTCTTTTTGAACGATGTCTTGTCAAAGCGGAAAACATTCTTTTGCCCCTGTGCTACGCGAGCCGTAAACCGTATACCTTGGGCACGACACCTTATTACTCTTCAATAATTCGAAGATAAGCGTCGTTAGAGCGTCTCGAGCATCTACGCTGCTTAACGCGGTGTTTTATCTAGCCTTGCGTGAAAGGGGGTCGCGATAAACCTTTTTACAGGCCAATAAAACGAGGTAATATGCTAAGAAAAGTGTACGTAGCTTTACGTTCAAAGTTCTTTCTGTTTCCTGGAAGAGAATTCTAATAAAAACGTGAAGCATGAAATTTGTGCAAATGGGAACGTTCGTACAATTGGTCTTCAACTTGGAAGGGGGCGTGAGATTTGGGATACCGACTTGATTCAAATTTGCTACATACATAGTTTCTGTATAACTTGTATAACAATGCTTGCATAACACGTCACTCAAAAATGTTGAGCTTTCCTGGCGATTGATTTATCAGCACCTCGGATAAAATGTTGGCCATTTTCATTTATTTGATCAGTACCGGTGGCTTCTTGATATCAGAAAAGAGAAAGTATGAGGCAAACATCAGTCGTGGGTAATTAAAAATACTCATGTGCTAAGTGCTCCCTATCTTATAATTAGAGTTAGCCTCTTAAGATGAGACGCGGTATTGAGGAATGGGCTTTCAGCTAAGGCACGTGAACAGATTTCACGTCAACGACTCTTAACTGTTGCGGACTGAAAGATAGCCGCGTCATTACTCGCGAAAGTGTTAATTACTATTCGGTGGTCTTTAAAACACGGAACACGTGGTCTCAGAATATAGGCGTCGTGGAAAGATCTTGCTTTACCTTGCAAGAACTTTTTGGAGAGCGACTTGTCAAACTCAACGTGACATTTCTTCTTTTTTTGATATGTAAGAAAGTTTTCAAGGATCTTTAAGCGAAACGTAATTGGTTTTAACCTATTTTCTCTGTTATCAAACGTACATTCAACAAGTGCTCAAATGCTTCTGAGCGGTAGTGTAAATTCGTTGCTAGACTAATAAAGAAAGGTCAGAGAATTCAGAAATACATCATGGAAGGCATTGATAATATTTTAAGAAAGTCTCACTTCAGAGCTGAGTAAAATCCTAAATGAATTTTATAAATCGTGGATATGAAGCAATACGGATCCCGGCGAGTGTACTCTCTTAATAAATTTTATGCCACGTAGCTTGCAGCGTGTCGCATCAAGATAATAATTTCCCGAAGTATTTACTAACGAGAATATCCCTTTATGTGGGTTAAACGTAGATTTAATTATATTATATTAAAACTACTATGTGCCTTTAGTATCGTCGTCATTATATGTCGTGAGTGGTAATTTAATTCCCGTCACAAAGGCATGAAAATTATAATATCCGTTCATGCTTCACCACCCTCCTCCCACCCGCCTCTCCTATCATTGATATACCGTTTCAACGTGGGGTTTCGTTTCGTTGACATTCTTTCATAGCTCATTCGCGGAAAGTTCTCTACAAAACAGAATAACTTTGTTAAAATTCGACCAAACGATTTGAGACTTTATGAGAAGCTAGAAGGATTAGTTTACTAGGTGACGTATTCCGTTTTGAAAAACATTGCAATTGGTCGGAATAGCGAAGGAAATAGTGAAGGTGGCTTATTCAACTTTTTTATCTGAGCCTGTAATGAAAATATAAAAATCCCGTTTGTGAATTTCAGTGAGTTGAAAATTTTTGCTGAAAATTTCGCAGGATAAAGCAACCGCGTAGATTAATACCTGTCCACCGTTCTGCCGTTGTTAAAATACATGCTGGAGAATAGTCATCCCAAATTAAATAGCAAGTGATGCCAGTTATACACTTTCCAAACCCGTAGCTTTGTCAGAGTTAATTTTCACGTCACAATAAAGGAAAGGGAGTCAAAGAAACGATTTAACACTTGGGGCTGATTTGAAGTGAAGCTGATATAAATTCACCCAAACGTCCAATCACCACTGTGTCTAAGGCACAAGTCTGCTAGACAGTCTAACCTACAAGTTCGCCACTGGATCTAGAGCTCGGCTTTTTCCTCATCCTCACTTTTCCGAACCTCGAACCTGTTTCACTCGTTGAAGGCTCCTACATGTACAGTCTATATATGGGCGCGGGGCCCTCCGTTGCCTCGCAACGGTGCCACCTCGTGTGTTTTGGTTGACTCCAGACATCTTCGAACGCAAATAGACGCCGCGGGAGAAAGAATTCGCCGCCTTTTGGGACGTGTGCCGGGCAAACTACGCGAACGAGTCAATGTCGCCAAAGGATCGTAGGTAGATCGTCGGTGTGTTTGTACGTGTTATAGCGTGCGGTACGGGCAACGTAGGGACAAGAGAGGCGATATATAATGTTCCGCGATATTAAACGGGACGCATTCCACCGAAGCCACCCTCTGGTCCCTGCTATGAATGCTTCTACGACCCCCGTCTCCTGTCTCACCCTACTATGCCCCCCCCCCCTCCAGACCCCTCCCCACAGGCAACCACCCACGGGAGCTGGGAGACCTGGCCTCCTCGACCAGGGCTACCCCCGAATGGTTATACGCCAAATTTACAGCTTAGCCAGAGCCACCACTACCCACGAACACGCCATTTACTACACCCCCGGGGACTGCGAGCCAGATACGCCGCTGTATGACGCGTTTGCTCAAGGATAAAGCTGCTTCGAACGATTTACGGATGTCACCGATACGCGCGAGGCACCGTTTCGGTTACTCGGTTTTTAAGGGAATCGTTTAAAGGGGATGTTTCGACCTTAACTGGTGCTTTGGGTTTTCAACCCCTGTCGAGTGTAGATTTGGCATTCGGTAATGTGTTATGCTGTTAAGAGAAAGTTGGTTGTACGGGCTTTAAGGAGGATTGGTTATATTCTTAGTAGAATATGGACATCTAACGCTCCTGAAACGCATACATTGGCGACAGCTTGCTTATTTTATGTTTTTCTTAAACTCGCACGAGTCCTTAAAGAAAGGGAAATGTGCGGGGTTGAACTGGATCTGAGGAGACTAGTAGGGTTACAGGAATGTGGAGACAGTTGAATAAAAAAGAGTCTGCAGTTATTTTACTTTGCAGTTGAAATAGACATTTGAATCTGGTGTCCTTTGAGTCTGGTTTGTCACACTGAAGGCTTCAGTGAGCAATTTAAAGACACCCCTTTGCATTAGAAAATTTGGAAAAATCTGGTACGTGAATTCATATCTAGTTCCTCTTAGTTTCTTTGCCCATTCTTTATCGGAGGTGTCTGTGACGCGGCACGACTTTATAGAAAGATTGCCACGCAACTGCCTTGGACTTCTCAAGATTATGCTCATTCCCAAAACCAGACACTACCTAATTTTACCAAGGGCTCATAACCTAAAAGGGACTTTTCGACATTGCTGCACCTTGCTGAAAGGAATCTCGATTGTTAACGAAAATTAAATCACAGAAGAATCTACCGGCGGCCTCAGGCGAAATGCCACCAGAACCCCACAGTGTCAGTCGGTGTGTTAAGCCCGATATTTAAGAACACCCAGCGCGCATCCCCGCGAACTTGCCGCAACAACGCGAAACGGGAAGCAAGTTTCGCATTTCCAGCGAGGTATCCCCGGCTCTCGTCATGCTGTCCCCCTGGCAGACGTCCGGGACCGTTTCGTTCGAAGTTAAAAGGAGACAAGAAATTTCGCAATGTCGGGGCAAGCGGTGCCGTGGACAAGGACGTTCCGGTCTCTCCCATGACCGGGAGTAGCCACGACATTCCAAAATGCTTTCCACCCCCCTCCCCCCCTCCCACCCCCCTCCGGCTGCGCCCTATCACGGCTGACCCGGCTATTCCCTATCCTTCATCCGCGCATTTCCATCCCTCCGCTGGGCAACCCCCGTCGAGCGGCGGCCACACCGAATGCAACCATGCGTCATCCGCCATGATCTATGCTTTCTGCCGCGCTGGCATTACCCTCGGCGTGCACACGCGAGCGCGCGATACCTATGTGCGCGCATGGCCCCGCCGAAACAGGTACAGGCGCATTTACATAAGGACGTACACCAGCTTGGCCAGCGGGAGAGATATATGAATCCCCGATGGTCGGTGTGCGCGGGTCTGCCAGCGACTTGTCGCACGCGTGTGCGTGCCTCTGGCCGGGCTCGCGTCTCTATTAAAGCTCCGCTCATTTTCAGCGGCCTGCATATTGTTGCCCGCGCTCGCACCACCCCCGCCCGCCTTTGCCACACGCGAATATTCACCGACCACGCGGCCCACCGTCGAGCCCTTCTTCCGCACGCCCTGTCCACTCTCGCGTATACCCTTCCTTCCTTTCTTTCTTTCTTCCTTCCCTCCCTCTCATTCCATTTCTTCGATTTTTTTCATCCGCCGCCGTCGTGGGCGTCCGTTACCGTCCGCGGTCCGGTAGAAACTCGTTTGGACTTCGCCGATACTGACTCTCTGTAATGACTGTCGAAGGCCCGCCGTTGTCGAGGGAAAGGTAGTGGCAGCTTGATTTTCTGGTTTATTAAGAGCCAATGATCGACCACTTGCGTAATAGTAATGACTCAGGCGCATGGCGGTGTGCAATGTACGCTGAATTTTATAGTTGCTGGAACAGGAAAGGCACCTATACTGATGTAGATTACTTAGATGGTCTCTAAAGTGATACCCTTGAGGGTGAAAGCCAGCAGATGTGTTTTTTGCCACTCGTTACAGGGCCCTGCACTGGAGATTATAAACCCAATGCACTTGCCAGGCTTACTTCAGCCCCGGGGAATTAAATTATTGATGCACAAACATTATGCTGAACACGACTTTGGGTTGGTGATCCTCGACTGGTAAATAGAGGATCCACTTGGATTCATCTACTATTTCAATTTGCGTAGGCCGTATTTTAGTAATCACTTCTTCAAGAAAAGAGGAATGCCAGGAGACAGAAAGGAACTCGAAATCAAAACCCAGCATGAAAGTTTAGTTTCAGATGTATATAAAAAACATTTTGGGCTAAAATGGCTAAGATTCTAATAATTGTCTTTAAAAAATAGGTGTTAGAAATTAATTTAGTATGCGGGGGGTTAAGATGAATTATACAGTGCATGAACAGTAATGATAATCTTACCAACTATGATTCTATATGGTTATACTGTCAAATGAAATTCAAGATATTCTATGAAACTGATTGTAAAATGTCACTAACCGCGATTGTAATCATGTTTTTTTCTACGCCTTCGCGTCTAAATGTGTTTATTCTGATCTCTACTTAGGTACGGGATAGTGTTTCCATAGTGCAGGTAACATATTTGTTATAAAGCCTTCAGAAATTGCAGAAAAGTTACAGTTAATTGCGAAGATTAGTACGAACAGATGTTAGAAGTACCTATACGTTGCTTTCTTTGGCAAGTTTTCAGCGTCCACTGTTGCATCTTACGATTCTAAAATCCATCTCTAACTTCAAGCTACAATACTTGTATTATACAACACAGTCTAGGACGAACTCCTTGCTAATTCAATTTTAGCAAAAACATTTATATCCACGTGTATTCCCATTTTACCTTCCGGTACACTTTATAAATGATATGTAGAAGATTTTCCAGAAATTCCACGGACGTGCGATCTAAACAGTGCATTGATATTTGAGCTGGACCGATGAGTTTAGATCTAATGGAACGAATTTTCTGTGAAATAATTACATTTGGCCTAAAATTTGC
Source organism: Andrena flavipes (assembly GCA_963971345.1). Taxonomy (NCBI): domain Eukaryota; kingdom Metazoa; phylum Arthropoda; class Insecta; order Hymenoptera; family Andrenidae; genus Andrena; species Andrena flavipes. Next base: position 40,316,449 of record OZ020481.1, read on the forward strand.
AGTATTAAGCCGTGGGTTGAGCTGCACACGAGCGCTATTATAGTACCTATTCCATAAGTAACGAACAGATGTAATCTGCTTTCGTGAATGAACCGAACATTTTCGACGGATTATTGCGGTGTATAAAACCTCGCCAAGCCGAAGTTTCTTTCCGCATTAGCTCCGCTTTATTATCTGTGCACTTTGAACGCCCAGTCAGCAGTTATCGCCCATTTAATACAAATCAATAATAACTGACATATCAATTGTGGCATTGAGAGCAAATCCGGGCTGACGCACAATTTTAACGAACTAATCATATAAAATAGGAAAAATTAATTTCTTTTCAATGCGAGTTAGTCCGTTTTTGCTTCCAATGCCTCAATTCTTCCCGCGTTAATCCAAGTATCGATCCCCCTTCCCTCGGAGTATTTAATATTAGATTAATCAATCCTCGATAGAAAATAGAAGAACACCTAAAGAGCTGGATTCAAAAGTTGAATTAATAAACATTACAAATTATTGGGACAAACGCCCTCCACGAATGCACATATCCACTATCCCTTCGCGACTACTCCAAGCCTGCACATCTTACAAACGCGCAGCCCGTCATCCCCAAAATATTAAGACAAGTCCCGCGCTGAGGGCTAAAGCAGCGTTAAATTAAACGCGCCCTACCAGAACAGTCACGTGTCATACCCCGAAAACTCCAAATTTCCGCGATCAACCGCTACGAGTTTAGGCTAGTGTCGCGAGCAAGTGGCGCGGCGAAGGGAAGGTGTACAGAGGGTGAAATCGTTCGATGGAGTATCTCGTCACGTTCCCGTTAAAGGAGCATAAAAGGGTGGTGTGTCCCGAGATTGGAGGATCGCGTGGAACGCGACAGGATGCAGTTTCTCCTGCTTCCAACGGAGGGGGGGGGGGGGAGGGGGGTTCGTTCCCGCGAAACGGAGATCCGGTATTGCGGTCGGCGCCGCGGGGGCAGAGAGAGGGAAGGCTTTTCCGGGGGCTTAACATACACACTCCACCCCCGGTAGGCGGAGTGTACCGCCTACGAGCGGCCCCCACCGCTAGCTACGGCACTGATACGCGATATCAGTGAACACTTGTTGCTCCGACGTATAGAGATTCTGGCCTGTGCCGCGCCAACGAGCCGCCGCTCCGTGGCCGCCGCGATTTTTCACGTGCTGATTTTTCCACCCACCCTAACCTCCGTCTACCCTCACCACGCTACCTCACCCCCGCGCGCCCTGTCCCACCCGTGGCTGTTCGCCGCGCGGCAACTGGCAACGGCGGGTGGATTTTCGCGCGCGGCCCCTATCGGCCGTCTGACGGGCGACGACGATATTCCGGGCTCGAAAACGAGCCGGGGGATTCCGTCACGCCGGACCCCAGCCGCCACTCGGAGAAATAGAGCTGCAACCCTGTAAATCTTCCATGTTTATCGGCTCTCTCGCCTCGCGAGGCGACCCGGTATGACACGGCTCCCCGTTGCGCGACGCGGCTACTCGGCCTGCCTTGGTACCAACCCCGACACTCTCTCTCACTTTCTCTCACTCTCTTTCTCTCTGTAATTGTACACGCTTTTATCCTGAACTGCCTCTCAATTTTTCATTATTGTAGCGACGTCAAGTGTCCGATGGTGAGCGTATGCTAATGGTTTGCGTACATTTGATTGTTACAGGCAGTGCGGTGGCTGCAGCCGACACCATTTCCGCGCCGTGGACTCCCGCGAGTTCCGGGCCGCCGCCCGACGCGAACGGCTCCGGCTCGGATACCAAGAATCTCGACGTTGGCGAAATTAGCGATGTAAGTTGAACATCTCTCGAACTGTCCGGCCTTGGACCACTGACAGGTAGTCCCAGGGCCAAGTGTGGCGCGTGGAACAGGTATGGCGATTAACCGGGGGCGCGTTTAGGTGGTGAAGCAACACTCTCGAGGGTATGAGCTAGAGCCTCTCGCCACGAGCTGTACAGGAACACGATGGATGTCCATTTTTATCGAGCTTTGCGGAGATATAGGGATGTAAAGGGGACGGGGGGTAAAGTCAATCATGATCTCAGGGATGCTTTGGATACACTTTTCCAACATTAGTACACTTTGAGGAACCGACCAAATGAGTGTAGCTCTGTAGTAGGCGAGGAAGAATTCATTTGGTGGTTTGTATCCTCGCTATATCTCTGCAGGGCACTGTATCCGCGAGGTTAGACTCTTGATTTCCTATGATCGAGTGTGTTGGCACTTTTCATTACTGCTCTCACGGTGTCGCTGTTCCAGTTCCATTCGTTGTTTCTTTAAATCGTCGCTCGGCTTGAAGACTTTACTGTGTCGAACTTTCGCGTGATATCGTTGATGGATATAGCTTAGGGTGGTCCACGGCCTCAGGGATTTTTTTTTTGTATTCTTTGTTGCTGTCTACTAAACTGTTTTGGTTGTATCAAAAAAAATGCAAAAATGTATGAACAGCTGAGAGTCGTTAATTGGAAAATAGATAGCAACTTTTTTCCATGCCTTTAAAAACGATTAACCCTAGCGACCTCCAAATATTGTTCGATTAGGCTCAAATTTTGCACAGTTAGCATGTTTGGAAAAAAAGCAAGCTCGTGGGAAACCCATATTTTATACTTGAACAAATGGACCACCTTAATATAGTTATTATATCTACTATTCTCCCTACGATCTTTGCATAACTTGTCACTTGCAATCTTAATATTTATTTCACGCTAAATTATACAGTACCGTCTTGCAAACACCCTTTGCTCATAGATACTTTTGCGTTCACAAATTTCGAAAAAGAGAAGCTTAAACTTCAAGGTGCACATTTTAAACTAGGGAAGTCTACGTTCCAATGGGACCCCCCGCCCCCGTTTATTGCAAGCAGTAGAAAAACACCTAACTTTCAAATAGGCACATTTATGATTATCCGCGGGTTTCCACATCCCTCGGGTCGTCGGAGTCAAAATTTAGCTGCGTGCAAAATTGTCGTATTTATTTCCGCAAATAAAATGTGTAACTCTATTTGCAACGCGAAATCTTACGAGGGAAGATCTTCAACCTGGGAATTCAAAAAATTATGACATTTTGGGGTTAAGTATGTATTACTCAATTCTTTTTGTTGTCAAAATTTGCTCCAAGGGAGTGAAATTGACACCTGAAAATTCGGCTATTCTCGGATTTTCTGTTATAACTTGCGAACTGTAAGAACTGTAAGTTACCAAACGACTTTTTTCCATCTCTTACAGTTCGCCAAGTACCTATAACGAAAAATCGGAAAATAACCGGATTTTCAGAAGTCAATTTCATCCCTTACAGTGGATTTATTGGTATCAAAAAAAAATTGCGTAATACACACCCATATATCCTCTACATATTCGCAAAGTTGCAGAATTTTTTGAACTTCCGAGTTGCGCATCTTCCCTTGTTAGAGGCTTTTCCTCGGTCGAACGAGTCCTTAGTTCTGGATTATGTGCCAGGCAATATTATATCGGCAGAACAAACGTGACCGGAATTCTTAGGAACGACTTTCCTTTTTTCTGACGATCGTTTCACTGTCTACCTTTCCGTGCTCGATTTCTAACGCGTGAAGTAATCGCTCGCTTCCCGCTCGTTCGTGCAGCACGGACGTCGTCTCCGATTCGTTGAAATTCCAAGTTCGACCGTATCTTCGGTTGAACATCCGTGTTGGCGGACACGTATGAGAAAAAAAGAGGGAGACTCGCGTCGCGCGAGGCAACTAAAACGAAATTGGCGGGAGGGATTTCCGGGACGGGCGAGGGAAGATCGGCTGATGGACCGACTCGTCTACGTGCCGGACATGATTTCGTTAGGAGAGCTCGGTCTTGATACAGAGTTCATTTTTAAGATACAGTTGAACGGGATTTTAATCTTAGATCTGTTCAGACACTGCGGAATTGTATAGCAAGTAGGTAACGTGTACGAGGAAGAATCTTACAGTCGAATTTTTGCAATTTCCTTCGAAGTTTCAATTCTCAATTGGAATAGGTTTGAACGATTTTGGAATAAAAATGATCTTTTAGGGCCTACTGAAAGTTCCTAATTTATGCATATGTTACGTGTATTATCCATGTTTCTTATAGTATGTTTTGACTCAAAAAGCAGTAACCAATTATGCCCGTAATTCACAATGACAATGAAGCAGAAATCTGCTGCTATACATTATTTTCTAAAATTCAGTTTATTATACAACTATCAATAGATAGATAACAGAAGTGTTTATTTAGTAACATCTATTTAAAAAATCACTGTAGCAACTCAGTCTTATCCAAAGATCTCCATCGTCAAGTAGTTAAATAATCAGAAAAATGATCAGGAAAATAGAAAAGGCTAGGTAAATTTGAAATATTCCCAACACTTCTGTGATAAAAATGGAACTCTGGAAATAACTATTAAGAAAATACTAAAAATACAAATTGGACCTCGCACGAGTATTTCGAAATTTAATTAGAAAATGCAGGACCAATAATTGTATGAACCAATTGTATAGGCGCAAATGTCGGTTCTGGCTTCCAATGATCCGAATTAATTCTCTCAGTGATTTTTATTGCGCGCGGAGATTTACCGCCGGCGGAAAAATGGGGACGTTATTTACGAGGGTGGGGATATTCAAGCGTCGAGGGTCGAATTATCGATGAATCGGTGTGTTCGTGTTTTCCAGGACGAGAAGGACTTATCGGCAGCGGACGCGGAGGGTGTATGGTCGCCGGATATCGAGCAGAGCTTCCAGGAAGCTCTCACTATATATCCGCCATGCGGCCGACGCAAAATCATTCTGTCCGACGAAGGGAAGATGTACGGTGAGTCGAGCAATTTCCGCCAAATCCGCTTTTTGGGGGGAGGGGAAAAAGAATGACGTTTCTACCGGGTGCCTGAAAAATATCAGGTTATTTCAGGTGTCTTTATGTACTATACGTCTAAGGCAAATAGGAAGAAGTAAATTTAATTACCAGTGCAATCCCCTTCTTTTTTAATTACTTTTTCTTTATTGCACCTACGGTGGACTGGCACGACAAGAGCAAACATGTTTAATACGTTGCAATTTGCTTGTACGATAAGAGTTTTGAAAGGACACGATATTTGCAAAGGGTATTAACTCATTGCGAATGGTACTTGTGTTTTTTGTGGAGCTGCATTATTTTTTGTACTATTTAGGATGTGAAGGAAAGAAGATAAACGAAGTTATACAGCTATTTACTTGATGGGACCATTTATCGTTGGGGGAAATGATCCTATAATCTTATGTGGAAGCAAATACATTAAGGGCCTCGTTATAAGAGACACTTTCGTGGCTCGCGATAAATGTTTCAGATACACATATTTCTTATCTATTTCTGTTCCCTCATTATTACCTACTTATATATATTCTCTTTTAGTTTCTATTCGCAATTTCTGTCTGTTTACACCTTTCTCGACTCTACGCTATCTCTGACACGAATATAGCTGCACTACCAGTTTTGACAGAAAAGAATCAGAGAAATTATAAGGTAGGGGAAACCGGTGCGAAGTGAAACACTTAAGGTTCAACAACTACAAAATATACAAAAATAACAGAAACATATTTTGTAAAACTTTTGTTTTACAAAATACATAATACAAAAGAACTTTAGAATTTGATCCAATATTTATTAAAAAATATTGCAATTTTCTGTTCCACTAGTGGGGCAAACTACAAACTAAAAAATAAGTCATAAAGTATAGAAGTTAGAGAAGGGCAAGTAGGTTTACTGAATATGAGCTTATAAAAAATATATTACCACATGTCTGTGAAAGAAAAAGATTTTAAAGTTGAAAAAAAAGTTAAAATACAGTTAAAATACACAAAAAGAAATAATATGCCAAAACAATGAAGTAAAATCATATTCCTATAAAAGAACAGAAAACAATTTATTATATGTGCTTTGATTGGTTTCACTTTGCCCCATCCGCGTTGCCCCCCGATTCGGTGGAACAAAATTTAAAAATTTTGACTTGATGACAGTTTCTGACTGACTGAACCAATATTTCACTTTGCCTGACCATTTCGCTTTCCCCGATTTCCCCTACGTATGTCACATGTAAAAAAATGATTATCCTACATCTTTGACGTCCTCTTTAACAAGGAACCTTTGTATAAGTTTTCTTCCTACCAATTGATTTCTTAAATCATCCAATGGTACCTGAAACGATCTCGGAGGACACCCCGTTCGCAAATAATATCGCGACGAAGAAAAATATCCTTAAACGAAGGACTTACGGGCTCCCTATGCTTCACGTGTATGTACGCGATAGTAGAAACGTCCGGGCGGGCGTCGTTATTGCTCGATGCTGAGGTCAGTCTACGTGACCGACCAGATATTGCCTGCTACGACCACGGCTACCACCGTAGTCACCACCATTAACCGCCATGAGCTCACCACTGAGGCAATAATGCCACGCCTCGAAAGATACCCCCCTTGACCAGCATCTTTGTACCAATATAGTTCACCATTTCCAACCATATTTTTTCCCTCGTCTCTTACGTGCTTCCACTTGCCTTTTAAAAGAAAGGCAGTCCCTTTTTTCCCAATAGTAGGTACACTTCTTCTGTCGAACGATAAGAGAATTGCAACGGAGTTTTCTATGTACGTACAATCAATTCTGTTGTTTAGGCGAGTTCTATTCAAGCTTTGCCGTCATTGTTAATGTACCGATACCTACTTAATCACTGTTGGCTCCGAAAATGCGATAACAATATCGTTCTCGGTTCCAAATCGTCACGGAAGTAAGGAGCATTGCTCTTGTATAATCATTAAAAATCAGTTGCGCCAGGGTGATAAAATATTGAGCGCGATTCGAAAGTTCGTTAGCTTCGAATTTTTCATATACGAAATAGGAAGCTTGAGAGGCATTCGTTTCTGCGTGATTCACGTTTCTTCGCTACTTGGTACATTCGTTGCACGGGACCGAAGGGTGAGAGTGGCCTTTTTTCCCCAGCCATAGTCGTAACCCTTTTTGATTCTTGGGTGCCCCGCGCTTTTCGACCAGATGTAGGCTTGAATCCCATTCGTTAAGGCACAATGTCGCTTAATTTTCGAAAGCACGTCACAGAAAAAGCCAGGCGGGTGGCAATTCAATCTTGGGCCCGCGGCGGTTCTATGAAAACGAAGCTTAATTCGCTGCCGCCTCGCTCAGGTCGCGGATGAAAACAAGAAGGCAGAGTTATGCGTCCCACGAGCTCCGTCTCTTTGTTCTTCGCTGTGAATTAAGGAAAAATTCATTTTACGTCCACCCCAACTGATTGCCCTTGAGCTGCAACATCGATTGTCCACAATAGCCTCGCAACAAAGGGGTTGCCCTCGACAAACCATTGTGATTTCTACAACCCCAGCTGTTGAATCCGTTTCGCATAACGTAGCAATTGACGCGAGGAAAATTTGTAGTTAGACCGATGAACAATAGGTCCCTTTCCTATGATTACCTACCAATTCCTTCTATCACAGAAGCGAAAGCTATAAATAAAAATGTAGGAAAAATCGATGAAACGTTGAATAAAACAGAATTCCAGATTCCCCCTTCGACTGAGCTATTAATAATTATCTACTTCTCTGCAATTCCAAGCAAATTCAAATTTAGTTACACCTATTATTTCACCATGGGATATCAAGGGATCCTAAACTAACGGCGATAAATCTTTTACGTCTGGTTTGCCCGTCTGACGATCGCGTTTCGTTCACCCCCTTCGACCACAGAGAGCTTCGAAATTTCCAAGGCACCGCGTCCAGACAGATTTTCCCCGAGAAAATCATAAACTCGAGGAGAATTCCATCCCCCGATAATTCGCTTCTGGGTGGAAGAGCGCGTACTCGCTGGTCCTCGGTAAGAACGAGACGCGATATAAGATCGGTTTGGACGTCTGAGGGAGCGTCGACGTCGGGCGTCCGTCCACCGGATGGAAACAAAGGATAACGAGGCGCGAAAATCGCTTAACGCGATTGGCCATCGATCCTATGGGAAACTTATCTTGCCCGTTGCTCACTCGCCGAGCCAATAAAGGATCCCTCGGCCTTTCCACGGGATTAAATATCTCGGGGCAATTTACCTCCTTCGACCTCCTCTCTTCCTCCGTTCCTCGCCCACCTCCCGCTCCTTCCTTCCGCCTTCCCGTCTCCTCTCTTCTTCTCCTTGCTCTTCTTTTCCCGTCAGAACGTCGACGCCCACGCCGAGATTTCTCCGCCGAAAGACCGATCGTTTCCGCAGCGGGAGAACGTAAAAGAGGAGACGTTCGAAAAGGAGGATCCCGCTCCCTTCTTGAGATGTTACTGCGCGTCGGTTCGCCTCCTTTATTGTTTCTTATTTCCTATCAGCCTGATTTTCTTTCAGCTCCGCGACCCTCGCCGTTTTCCTTCTCCTCTTCCTTTTATCTTCTTTCTTGGATTGTTGCTTGTCGCAGTTTAAGGATTAGCTTGTTAGCAAAGGGGGAGGAGTGGTTGCTCGAAATACGCAAGTTTTTGTGTGAGGAATGGGGAGCCTGTGGATCTTCTCAGAAGCCACATTAAATATGCAGCAGCGCAACGTAAGGAATTTGGTGAGAGGTTGTGTCAGTAGTTTCTGTACTGCTGTTACATTTATACAGAGTGATTCTGGAGGAGAAGGTCAATAATTTATTACTAGAACTATTTAGCCTTGCAGCAAATCCACTTTGATTTGTAATAGGAAGAACAGTGCGGAGTACCGTTTTTAACGATATTTAATGGACATTTTAAAATACTGTCAAATAAAATGAACACAATTTTGGTAGAATCTAGATTGTAGCCTGACATATTTAGGAGATTTAACTCAAGGAGAGTGACTCTGTCAGGGAATTGATATGTTCATGCAAACGTTTTTCTCTCGTTATAATTACTTTGTGAAGCGCAGATTAAAAAATACGAAAATGGTAACTTAAAAATGACTCTAGAAGGTATGTTTCTTAATAAAGAAACATTTTAACACTTTGACTGTAAATTTATGCTCGCTGCTGACCCTTTTCAATTTCCCTAATATTCATGGATTCTTGAATGTCCTCGTAATTGCATCTTGAAAATAGAACAAAAATCCTTCCAATCAGATTCTTAATCTCACACGCGATAATGGATAACAATTGTGAACTACTGCATACGTTCAAGTTGCAGATCACGTGTTAAAGGAATGTCTGCGACAATCCAAGGCTACAGCAATCCAGACGTTTGCGAACGTGTGAAGGAATCGGTGTAGCGGTCGACTGGACCTTTAATCGATTTTAAGAGACAATATATAGAGCGTGCACGCGATGCTCGTCAAAGGATATCGCAAAAAGTGCTCGATCCCCAAGATTGGTGGAACATCCTTTTTGCCCAGTCTTTCGAGGGGCCTGTTCCTCGGCAAAGTGAAAAGAAACCGCGTCTCTTCGTTCTAGCATCCAATAAACCGGCAGAAATAGAAGGATGTATGCTCTCTGGAGCATGGAGGAGCGCTTAGAGAAGCGTTTTAGGTTCTTACTGGTGTGCCAGGAAAGAAAAACCCCTTAGCTGCGGTCGTAGAACGTTTTCGTGCTTCCACTCCGCCGTGTAACTTCTTTCACGCTGGGTCAATGTTCTCCAACGAGTCCCGTAAATATCGCTTCTTGCAAATTTCTCTCGAGCTTCTTCAGCGCGCGGCGTTTCCTTTCCCATTTGCTTGTACCGGCCTGATCGGCGTTATCCTGCCTCCTGGAAGGTGTATCTTACAATTGACTGCTTGCAAACCAAATTTTACCTCACAGTCGATAGACACGATCACACGATTTGGAGTGGTATATCATTATGCTGGAAAAGAGGTTGAGATTATGGGGTTGGTGTAATAATATTTAGGGGAAGATTTATGGAAGAACTGAACTTGTATTCCCTATTGATTTTTCAACACTCACTGTGACATTATTCGTCTCCATTAACCCTTTTACACTGCAGACGCCTAAAATAAAACAAAATATTTTGGAGTTAATACTTTTGAAAACACGAAGCGTACGAAGAAGAAGAAAATTTATTTATTCGCTAAAATCCCTTTTATATAAAAAATTTCTTGTAGGTGCATTATGTTTGCAACTGATGGATAAAAGGTTATTTTGAATCTGTTCATGAATTCCTAGCGAGTGAGTTTCATCTCGCGGAAAATAAATAGATAGATATCAGTAGTATATTCATGTGACAATGGAATCGTTAAAGAGTTCCGTGTTAATCGTGCGCGTGAACGTAACGCCACTTAATTGAAGGAGTAAATGTAGGAAACGGTTTCACAGCTGGCTTATTTGAAAACTCCGCGCGCAATCGAGGCGAGGTGACCGAGCACGAAAGATCAGGTAGCGCGCCGTTTAAACACGGGCGGGCGTGTACCGCCTCGGGACGTATTTAAACACATAAATCGTGCGCTCGCGGAACCACCTGATCTTTGCAGGTAGCTGGTAAAACCTCTGGAGCTATGCGCTCCGTTCTTGTTCGTGTCCGCGGTGATGAAAATTGCAGAAAATGCGATGGCGGATGTGTAGACATGATCAACTGCAACAACTCCGCAAACACTAAATTTCTTTTATTCTTTAATTTCTTTATTATTGTTATTATCACGCTTTTTTACCGTTGAGACTTTCTTTGGAGCCCCGAAAATATTTCTAGCACCCAGGCCTCTTTATAGACTAGGTCGACCCTGTATGTCAGAGCCCACCTCACCAGTTAAATAACAAACTTTTCACCTCACCATTTAAGCGTTAAAATATCTCAACATATACACGACACATCTTATCAATCCTAATCAAAATAAAAAGCATATCTGACATTTGGTTCCACAAGGGTGCAGCACAAAAATAGTTTCAGAAATCCTGAAATTCTTGTAGCTTTACGTAGAACAGGCTAATACCAAGTACAGCTGGGAAATGCAACTAAACAGTCCCAGACATAGATAATAATATTCAGATACATAACAAATTCTTTGGACCACATTGGACCCGGAAGTAACTCAAAACTGTTCGCGGACCAGATGCAACTGAGAAACTTCTTAACGAACTTTGATGCCTGTTGCACCGCTAAACCTGTTAATCACTGCATCACTTTGACCAAAAGTTTGCAGCGCGCTGCAACTCCCAGTTTATAGGCACGCGCGAATGAGCGCTGGCGCTGATTCTGCCGCCAGAGACACGTAGATACGTCCGTTACGAGCTAGCTCGCGCGCGCACTTCGCTCGCTCAAGTTTACAGGGTTTCGTGTACTCGTGAAGCTACCTGCGCATCCTGGTTTATGGGTCATCCAGTTGATCCGCTCCACGATATCGCATCGTGCACTGGATACTATGGATCATGGTCCGCGAATCGGTTCCCACGCGTTCTGACTCGCTGCGCTCGTTCTTGAATGGTTATTAACAGATCTCGAGCCCTTTGTCACGGGATATCGCTGTAACGGCACACCTGGAAAACGTGTTGTGCGATGTAAACGAACCCTAGTTCACAGTAGTGTTTGGAAACTGCTGTATCTGGACGCGTGTCAATTACTCGGCCCTCTTGCCGTGGCTTGTCTGCAAAAATTCAACCGTCCAATTGACCCAGACCTTGCAGTAACAGAGGTGCAGTTTCATCTTTATGCACTTCGATTAAATTAGAAAAAAACTGTTTGGAAAATTATTACTTTGACTTAACATTAAACAGAGACCACTAATTAAAAAACATATATCTTCACACAATATATAGTTGTTATCGAGTTGATAAGTTTGTATTTCTATTTTTGGCAAAAAAATTCTATAATAAAAATATTATTATTTATATTTCTATTTTGATTTATTTGCAAACGTGCTCCAAATGACGAAGATTTTTTTTTACGTATATTACACATCGTAACTCAAAAATTGTTAAAAATGAAGTTGCCACCTCTCTTGCTGCAAAATCCACAATTCAGAGCTCTGCCTTTTCTGCCGCTAGATTTTATCTGTACGTTTACAAGCTTGTTTGAGGATTTCCACCTATCGCACACAATTCAAGTATACCTATACTCATTTCAATCGTCGAAATGTAAACTGTAAAGTGGCAATGTAATATTGCTGGTAAAAGTATTTGCTGTTCAGAGTTTGCTCAGTAAACATGTCCTATGATAAAGCGCGGAGCGCCATTTTGCACGAGTGTCAGTTGAAGAAATTCGAAACAGAGGCGAATGAAAATGCACAGTGCAGAGATGGTTTAAAAAATTTTGATCAAAAAATTTTAATGTTGACGATGTTATTCAAAGCAAAACAACACATGAACTTTCCACGGAACTGGATGCACCTAGCACAGTCAACCGTAGTGAAACAAATAAAAATTTCAGTCAAACAAATTGATTTCTCTTCTCTCTCTAACAAAAAGACAGATTTTTACCGATCAACCTAATAGAATATGCAAAGATTTCGATGTCAGCGGGAGTTTGATAATATAATTTACATTGTGAGTGGTTTTCTTCCGATATGACAAGATCGTATTTCACCGTGCTGAATTTCCCTTAAACGGCGCGGAGAAAAACAGAGAGGCGAAGGCGAGGAGGAAGGAAGAGCTAGAACGAGGAACCACGAATGTGGTATGGAACGAGGTTGTGTCGGAGGGTGGAAAAGGCAATGTCCAGTTATTGACCGGCGGAAGGAGAGTGTCTCATCCACCTCCGACGCTTTTCCTCGCTATTCTGGAGCCATCCTCTTCCGAGAATCCGTCAGGCAAACGAACTTTTAAAACCTTCTAGGACAGCTGTGGCTGAAAACGGCACCAACTTGCAATTGGTGTTTCTATTACAGGGGCACCAAAAATTGCATTCGTAACTGTTCTTCTTTGTACCTTTACTCCATCTGTTGCTCGTCGAATTTTAAACGTTTCCTTCTGGTGTGTAGAAAAAAATTACAAATACATAAGCGAGACGTTCGATTTGTAACATTCCAGGGAAGCGTGGAGAAATTTTTTTCGAGGATTTATAAGAATTATATTTTCGTCGCTTTACATCTTTGATTTTTGCAAAGCGATGATCAGTGCTTCGGCAACATCTCAATAAAAGTGAAAATATTATGCAAAGGTTGTTGTAGAGATAGCGCCAGTTGAGTCTAGCCAAAGAAGTAACACGCCAAGAAAAGAATTTCGAGGCTTAAAAAGGTTTGGAAAGCCGTCCTCTCGCAATTTCGATCGGTCTTTCATGTTTCCGAAGCGATGACCAGTGGTCCCCCAGGGCCTTCGCCCTGTCGTAAGGACGTCCGCTGTGCTCCTCTTGAAGAAGGACAACGATTGCCAGGAGTCTTCCTTGATATCCGATCCAATAATCCGATGCCGAGACGTCGTTGAAGCGTGAAATTATGGGCATTGACACGGTACCATGGATTCTTCTCCAGGGGGATCGGATGCAGCGTTGAGGCTGAAAGGAAGCGAAACAAGTCGCGAAAGGATGAAACTGTCTCGGAAGGATCGTAACACCGGACGGTTTCCTTTTCGTCTTATCGGGGATTTCGACGAGCAGCGTTTAAACGCGTTGAAAAATATCTTGAAGCATAGGTACCATATTAATAATGGTGATGAGCAGCACCGCCTTTTGATATCTGTATTAAATACATATCGTGTACAATTAATAGTCCTTCGAGACAATATTTAATTTCAAACCGGAACATTGCGCGATCAAATTAATTTCATTTTAAATGAACTGTTATGTTGGTTTAAATAATATGTGCCTTCGAATTCCTGGATAATAAAATAGCCCGATACGGATAAGTTTGCGAGTAGAGAATTTATTTATATTCTGGAAGCTTCTGGTATCAAAGACTTCGTATGTCCAGGGTGTTCCAGAATAAGTGGGAAGTATTTTAGGGATGACTTCAGGGCATCGAAACGATAAAAAAGTTCATATAAACGTAGTCCCATTTGACTCTGTTTTCGAGTTACATATAGCGAGTTTTATATCGCAATAATTGTTTCGTTAGATGGACGTAATTCTGTAGACTCTGCCTCAAAACAAAACAAAAATCAAATAGGACTTTTTTATTTTTTGGATGTGCCGAAGTCACCCCAAACGCCTTGTTTACGAAAATGCCCTGTTTCAAAATAGTTTTCAGAAGAATATACGATATATCCAGAAACCTTTAAAAAAGAACCCCTACTAATACAATCCATCATAACAAATTGAACGACACCTGTTCTAGAATACTTTCACAGTGTCGCGAGAAGTTACCTAACCGAGTTAACGCCTACCAACTGTTTCGCGTTAGACTTTTCTTTGGCACAATTGACATAAAAATTTTCACAATATAATTAAATCGTCGAGCGTATATGGTTCATGGCGATAAATGGTTAAAGGCAGCATAAATGACAAAAGAATCTCAAGATTTTCAGAAATCTCATAAGAAGAACATAATTCAGTTGAACTTCTTATTATTAAACGTCAGAGGACAGCTTAATGCGTTAAATGAAATAAAAAAGAGGGTGGCGACGAATACGTATGAAAATGCGTATACGTTGTCCAATGGAAGCCAACGAACGCGTAGAGATAGAGAATCAGGCACACACACACACACACATCCGCACACACACATACGGTTGGGGGCAAGGAGAACAGGACACGACGACGGGGGATGTAATAATCTGCGTCCGCATTGTCCGTCTTGCCGGCATGGCCGAGTCCTTTGACATCTCACGGAGTTTAATTAAACTCGAGCGTATAATAGCTGCCCGTCGAGAAGGCGACCCGAGGTCCAACGTCGTTGTCCGACGCCTGCTACCGAACGCAGCATCGCGTCTAACATTTCGCCGCCACCTTCGTTGTTTTGTCCCCCTCGTCTAGTCCACGACGTCCGTCGAACGTAGGGGCTGCTTCGACGCCGTTATTGTATCACCCTTGAGGATATATCCTGCCCATCTCGGCGTCGCGAACTGGTGACGTTGCTGGACGCTCTTAACGTGGGGTCTGACTCTTTAGCTTGGACGTTGCGCTTCGAAAGTTCCTATTCACCACTGATCTCGATGTCTGTCCTGATTTTTGGGGGACTCGTTAGATATGTAGCTAATATCTTGATGATGTGAAGTGGTAGAGAAGGAAGAAAGGTATTGAAGTCCTGTTAGTATACACGCACTTGTGTATATGCACTGCCGCTTGTTTGCACAAAGTGTGATAATTATTGTTAGTACGGATCGAATACTTTTCACTGCTTTTAATTTAAAATACCAAATGCAGTAAAATTTATCTTAGATAAATTTGCTACGTTTTTAACCCTTATTTCAAAAAGAGTAGGTGTCCTAATATATTACGAACTGCAGAACACCAAACGTTATTCAATATTCTTCTAACACAAACGACCGCAAAATTTACCACTCTCTTCAGGTTCTTATTTTATCACACAGTATTGCAAATTTTATCTTTGTTTTATAGTTTTATTAGCCTCATATGTTCCCTACAAAATGCTCTTTCGCAAGTAACGCGGAAAGTAGTCTTCATCCTGTCCAAAGCTTTGTCAATCGTGGTCATTGTTTTTGAAAGTACAAAATGCTTAGTGAATTTTTAATTCTGTGTCGCAAGTGACTTGCTTCTCTACTCGTGTAGGATTTGAAAATGGTGGAGGTTTAAAGAAATTCTAATAGACCTAGAGTAGGTATATTAACGATTGCAAAGAAAATACATCAACTACAATTGATCTGACAGCGAATTGTATAATTTGTTCTGAATATACATACATGATTCCTGTCTTCTTACACATTTACTATCATTTACCATAACCATCTTGCTCATTTCGTTTTCTCTGAAATAATTAATCATGCTTGTGGTTAAAGTGGTCGCACTTCATGACGAACAAACACTTCATCACATATTACTAGGAGGAGGGTAGCCTCCGACTGAAAAGGACAGATCATAAACTCAATTAATCAATTAAAGTTTCCGAGGTCACAGCGAATTTACTAAACAAGAAAACACTACCCCTTGAAATAAAATATATCTGAACAGTTTAGTGAGCCTACTACAACCGTTTAATTTCATTAGGCGTATCTACTCGGCGGTCGAACTACATAGAGATTATTCGAAGAGGCGACGAGGGTGCCAGTCGCCTTCGTGTTTTCCTGTTTCAATCAAAATATACGAATAGCCGAGGTGGTCGCAATAACATGGAACGCTTGAAATGCTCGAAATGCCCCGATGGAAATGTCTTTACCGGGCATTTTTCGCAGCGGCATCAGTTTCCAGCGAAGTAGTTACGAAAGAAAAGGGACGGGGCGAATTTCGTTCAGCCAAGAAAGGCGGCCAGGTATTTTAATTAGCGCAACTACGTCGTTTCATATTTGTACAAGCCGGAGCAGCCAGCTTTGGCGTTCCGTGAGGTAATGAATATTAATTCGTGGCAGTTGCCTTGCGCCCCCTTACATCCCCAGAAACCGTCGGATGGCTTGCCTTATATCTCCCTTCGAAGCCAGCCCATCCAGGCTTTTCTTGTGCCGCTTCTTTCACCTCGGGCGCCTCTCTTTTCTTCCGCCGCACGCTAATTTAGGTTGCTACGGGTATTTTGCAAGTCGCAATCTTTCGTTTATCTGGTTCCCTACCGGAGAAACGAGAAAGCGGATCAAAAGATTGTAGGAAAGACGGGAACATTCAGCGGATCCGTGTACGTCAAGGTTTCACTTAAATTGTGCAGTTTAAAGAAGGCTCTCATTGGAGGTGGACCATTCAAAAGACGTGGGAAAGGAAAACGAAAAATACCGGAAAGTAGCGTGGAGGTTTCATAAATATGCAGGAGATGAAGTAGTTCTCGTGCAAAATTTTATTCAAAGTATATTGAAGACGTAATTAGTTTAAGAGTTCGTTAAACACGTGTTTATGATATGGGAAATGAATTTAGTAATCTTAACTCAGTACATGGGTCATTCCACGCCAAATCGATCACTTTTTCTCTCCGATATATGTATTGGATTCTGTTCAACCTGAAGTATGTTGTGGTTCTCGCGAAATTGACGGTTGGGGGGAGGGTTTAAGTCATCAGTTTGCCGATTTCGAATTTGTTTAAAAAATACCAAGCCTTGAATTTTGCGATTTTTGCCTATTTTCGTGAAAATGGTTTGCACTTCTGAATTTTTATCTCGGAAACTATTTGTCGGATTTGATCGATTCCTCTTTTATTTTAATCTAGAAAGATCGGCCTACCTGAATATTCTTTTTATTCTGTTTTATATCTGTTTATATTTTTGTAGTCAAATTCTTTGACTTGTTAGCGTGTGAATTCGATCATTTATAAGGGATAATATTATGGACTACAATATTGACGGACTTTAATTTTTTAATTCTTAATTGATAGTGGAATACACAGTCTTGTTTAATTATCCGTGACACACGCAAGATGAGGAGCAGATTAAATAAAGCAAATCAGCTGTATCGGTATGCGACAAACACTGCGCATTATATTTTCAAGGTTAACGAAAAAGTATGCGCAGAATCCTTTTCCAATTAAAACCAAACGCCTGCGTTTTGCAATTATAATCGAGGCCTCGAAACAATTTATTGTTCCTAGCACATTTTATTTCTGTTGCTCAAAATCATTGCACCTCAGTTGTAAGTATCTGGAATTCCCCGCCGGTGAAGCAACGTTCAGGAACAAGAGGGCACGGAAATGATCAATTTCGTGATTATCGCGGCCGCGAAAAAAAGATGAGCTTTGAATAGCGATGAGGAAGGAAATGGAGAGGAACCGGGGCGCCGGGGATGAAAAACGTCGCGACGTTCGAGGGAAGCGTCAGCAACGGAATCAAAGGCGACAGGAGGGGTTGAGATAGAGAGGAATAGCTAGCCTTACGCAAACTATGCGCTTACTCGAAAGATCGTTTCAAGGTTTACGGAAGGCGTATAATCCCGTTTATCGTCCTCGTAAATCCGAGGATATACACTCCTTGGTTTTCGCCCTTCCTTTAGCTTCGACCACCCTTCGCGCGCCGAGAAACCCGGCTGGCGCTTTAATCCCTTTTCATTTTACGAGCACCTTTTACGAGCCGTCTTACTCGACCGCTTGCACCGATGTACAATCAGGTTTTGGAAACGAGCGAACCAACCTCGAAGGAGCTTTGCACGCCGGAGGGCTGTTCCGAAACTTGCAATATCCTCGTAGAAAGTAAAACAACAGGGACAAGTGTCACGTGTGACGAGAGACCGAGCATCGACCTGGTATCGCTCTTAAAATTAGTGCCTTTCGAATAGTGGCGCCGTTAAGAATTCAAATTTCAGTTCATTTATGAACGAAAAATGTGGCAATGAGAGATACACGAGAGTGTGTAAATGTAATGAGTTATTATAGAGACTTTATATATGAGACACTTCTGACTCACGACTAACTATTTCTGATATTCACTTGGCAGAAGCTGTGACAGCTTTAAGTAAAAACGTAGAAAAGGGTGGAAGTACTAGGGGTCAGATTTTTAGATACTCGGATTCTTCTTTTTTCTAATATTTAACGACTGTGGCGATGAAGGGTTCGTTGGAAGATTTACATGTAAGATTGACGAGTTTAAGTGTTAATTGATGTCAGCGTCAGAAGTTAAAATATTCAGTATATTCTTTTCAACCATAACTCAGCATGTCATCTATACTCTTTTCCACTAAAAGAATAACATTTGATTTATTAGGTATTTGCATCTTTCTTCGTTTATCATTCCTACCCTTCAATTAAAAATTAGAATATCCACTACACTGTTACCTTCCAAGTAATACGTGTATTATAATAGTTATATACTATAGTACCTTTCGAATATTTTCAGTACTGTGTATGCAGACGTACAAATTACAGAGGAAGTATCGTTTAAACGTTATAGGAAATTCTACCGAATTTTCGATCTTATTTCATCGTATTACGAGTGGACGAGAATTTTATAAAGCAACGCGCATCGGGGAATGTGGTCGGTTTAATCCACGAAAACGCGGAAGCTTTCACGATCGCCGCGTCGTCGGTGGCTTGCCATCTCGCAGACGATCAGAAATTGAATGGAGGGTCGTGGAAAGGCAAAGGCGTCTGGATAAGTTGTGGCCGTAACCGGAAAATAAATTTTCTCTCGGTAAAGCTTGCTGACGCGAGGGTAGACACGTTCGCTTGTCGTAGAATCAGCACGCGCGAGCACTTTCTCACGTATAGATCCATAAAAGTTCCCGTACGAATTCGGAAGTGGTACACATGTATCCCGACCCTTCTCCCTTAACGATATACCTATTTTCAAGCTTTTCTTTCGATGCCCATTTATGTTCAATCACGGAAAATTAGATACAAAATAGCAGGATTCATTTTACCATGTAATTCTGATATGACGAAATAATGAAAGAGTCGATTAGTAGGTATCTCCATCGCATTCTCGATTCTCCAAACCCGCTTCCTAAATTTTATTCATTCTCGCCGCCACATCTGCTCAACAAGTAGGATTTCAAGGAAGCAATTATAATTCCATACGAAGCATTAAAAACACCGTTTTCGCAACTATTTGCCCAGCAGTATTTAACAGAAGAGAACAACGAAACCTTTCCATTGTAAATAAACCCGTATCCCGTTTCATTCGCGATATCATTATTACAAACAACGTCATTCCTCTGTTTTAATTTGAAATAAAATTTCCTTAGTTCCGCGACACATCCCCCAAGGTTCCCACGAAAATCGTCCGTTCGTGTACCTGTCGTCCTCTCTGCTATCCTCCCTTCTCACCCACCCCTCGAACCCCCCGGTTCTCTCTTTCGCGGACGTAAACGCTCACTCGAGTTCGCGACACGAAACACACAGACCCTCACGAACACACGCGTGATTTCCGGGAAGCGTGGACTCACTGAGTTAGCGGCAGAAAAGTATGGGGGATGCTTGAACGCGGGTGGCAGTGTCGGCCGGAGGAAGAGAAAAGTGGAATGAGCGAGAAGGATACGCGGGGCGCGATATAGTAGATAGTATGAACACACGAGGGCGAGCGAGGGAAGAAGGAGGGCGGGAAAGGGTGAGAAAGGGAGAGGCGAAGATAGAAGCCGGAGAGAGCATAGAGCGGAGCGAGGCGGGGGAGGAGGTGGAGGGCGACGAGGAGGAGGAGGAGTAGGGGAGAGGGGGTGGCAGCGGGGGTGGTCGTGTGTCTAGGGCTTACAATCCCCCTTCGCCGTCCGTCCTTGCCGTGGATGGGGGAGTTGGCAGGGGCGGAGGGTGGCGAAACTATGCGAAGAATGTGCAATTAGTGAACAGAGCACGAGGTGGAGGCGCGGGTTTTGGGGGACGGGGGTGGCGCACGGGTCCCGGAAAGGGAGCGAGCACGGGGGGAGGTTTCTGGTATGGTGTGCCATGACGGTAGGAGGCTAGGTGGTGTTGGTGGCGATGCGGAGAAGCGGGTGGTAGTGGTGTAGCGTCGATGGTGGCGACGACGGTGGTGGTGGTACCATAGCACCGAAGAAAATGGAAAGAAAGGAAGATGGATGGAATGGCGGGCAGGGATGATAAGAAGAAGAGAAGGACCGGCTTGGTAGGGGTTCGCCAAGGCTTTTGCCGAGGGGTTTGTGCAGCTCGCCGGGGGGGAGGGGACGGGGGGACGGGGGGACGGGGGGTCACCGTGTCAAGATGCGAGAGGATCCTCCTTCTGGCGCAAGGACACTTATCGACTTCTATCTTCTCTCCCCTCGTCTTTCGCTCGAGTATACACGCCCATGGAGGAGGGAGCGAGAGAGGAAACCGAGCAGCTTTTGGTATATCAAAGCTTTTGAAGCTTTGCGCTAGTACCGCGGCATTTCTTGCTGAAACGGTCTTACCGGATCAGCTGGTTGACGATTCACTCGATGTCCGAATGCTGCTTTGTTTCGCCCTCTCCGACGTGTCCGTACTCTCCCATGGCACCGGCCATTACTGAAATTCCCTCTCGAAACGCACCCGGGGCAGGCATTTAATTCGCGCTCTCGTCGAAATGTAACGACTCGTCGCCGAAGAGTCTCGAAGACTGCTCCGGCCGGCTCTCGGCTTCGAATTTCGATTACCAAACGCTTCACTGAGAACGCACCGAGTAAAATCGTCTTCGAGAAATGGCCGTGGCGCGGGACAGTGTGAAAGGAGCTTTAAGCCCCGCTTTCCGAGTATCCCTCGACTCGATCGGATTGCTCGACGATTACTAATTGACTAAACGAGCTTAAACGCACTTCGGGACTAGGAGAACCGGCGTGGGGAGGGCACTGTTTGCGAAGCATCGATTAACGATGGTACTTGGTGGTAAAGTCCAGAATACTCTGAGGACCACTGCAACGCGGGATCCTCAGCATGTCAAAAGCGATCCCTTCCGTCAACGTCGGCTAAGTACCAAGACTGTTGATCCGTGTGCTTTTAGCAGTGGCGTACACGACACTACGCTATACTTGGTGGTTCTCCTGGAGGGCCGAATAATTGAAAATGGACTGCCAAGATGGCACGTAGTACACAGGTCCTAATTAATTACTCTTAAAGTGTTCCCCCACTCGCCTCACTTATTACTCCGCGAAGCAGGTTACCATTCGGACGTTAATGTTTTGCCAGCCTATCAGACTCGAAGAGTCGATAACAAATGGCTTCATTGGCCTGGCGATTATAAACTATACTCGAAGTCATTTAAGAAGTATTTTATTCGCGCATGTAGAATGAGCTCTTCGACTGTTCCGATTCTCTTTCATATACCGGGTAACCAAATAAAACGTGTATTCTATTAAATTGCGAAAGACCATTGGTGGTGGCATAGCCAATGAGCGCCAATATGCGCAGAACCGGTCTAAACTCGTCGATCGGCAAAATACTTCTTAAATGACTTCGAGTATATATGGCGAATATGAAATGTTTGAAAATTGAATTACCACTTTACTTCTCTGTCTTATTACTAATTGTGAAGTTGAAACAGTAAATGATCCAAGTGCCAGAAGTGATATTTTTCAGTAGTTTCTTTTCAACCGCAGCTACGTTGAACACTACTGATGCTTGTGTAAATAAATTATTTCAGCGCTTACGAATTTACATAATTTTCCCATTAAAAAATAAGTTTTCATTTCCTTCACATTTACATCGTTTAGGTATCATTTCAACTTCTCAATTTTATTATTGTATAATCTGTTTGGAACATCAGGGAAGTGAGTTAACGAGCAGGATCTTTTGACGCAACGCTTCTGTCGTTAAAAATTAAAATGACGTGCATCAAGCTTGCATAGGCAGCCAGTTGTTTGAAGACATTTATGGGTGCCAGTGTTTACGACTTTCAGGCTCAAAGGATCGCTTTTCTGGTTGGGCTACCATGAAGATCAAAGTGAGACCATTGGGTTTTGAGTTTATGTGGATAGAGTATTTCATGGCTAGTGAACTTCTCTACGGACATATGACCGAGGACCATCTTTCGTTAGCGCGTTGGTGGCGAACAGATGGAGAACGAGGAGAGTCTCGTTTCTCGTTCTTCCACTCGCTTTTTATCCGCCTCCTTCGATCGCCATCGTTCGCGGCCCCTCTGCAGTTAACTTGCAGTTAAGTTACCTTGCACACGGGGGCGTATCGGGTTCCACGGGCGTCATTGTGGTGAAGGAAAAAAGGGTTTGCTACGAGCGCAAGATGCCCACCATTATTCGCGCATGCATCTTTCGATAGGAATCGTTTTATCTTCGAGCAGCTTGAGCGATTCGAACATGAGCGCAAATTAATAATTGACATGTACATATAAGAGGGTAATAATGTTTTAGAAATCTATGGAGAACGAATCATTTCAGACGAGGCAATTTGCGAAGGAGTTGAAAATGATATTTTCCAATAAATTACAGTTTGCTTCAAATTATAATCCCAATTAGGTAAATGGAGCTAATTTTTATTGCAAATTATAAATAACTCTTGCTATTTGCAACAACCCTTGTGCCATCGACAAATAGACTCTGTTTGCACGACGTTATTTCTTAATAAGATGATTCCATATTTTACAGCAACTGACACTTGATACCCTTATCAAGCTCAGCTTTGAATAGTCAGTTCTCTTCGGTCCAGGTTAGCAAGAGGAACTCACGCGAAGTAATACTCATAATTTATGTGTCGCGAATTTACAATAGTACGTATACGTATATCTGTTCGTCTTTCACACGCTGGCAGTCGATCTCTATTGAAAATCAAAGTATCGCATTACAAAATGATAGGTGGCTTTTCGAATCCTCATGGCACGAGTTTCTTCGTCTCAGCTTGTCCCATAATTGTGGGATACCCTGTATGTAAATTGAGTATACAGTAAAAGTAGCAACGAGTGAATTTACAGTGCTTCTTCTATCTCTGACTTTAATCTATTCTGCAGTATTTGCTCGGAGACATGATCCCCTAGTTGTTTTGAGCAATTTACACGAGCCTTCTTGCAATAAACACTAGTTTGCACGGCACTGTCGGTGGATTTCTGTGAACTCGCTCGCAACGGACAAGCGGGTGACCAGAGGGGAAGGGAGGCAGCGCTCTTGTGCTCGTTACTTCGAGTTCGAGATCATAATGGCCCTTCTTGTTAAATTGTGCATCAGCCAAGTAATTTACGTTGATTGCTCGTCGCGACGCGTATTCAGCTCCCTCTCTCCCACCATCCTTTCTCTCTCTAGCTTCTCTATCGCTTTCCTTCGTCCCTTTCTACTTTTCTCCTGCACGCTCTCTCACCCGTATACGTAACTTTTCCCGTCAGAGTCGTGTACGCGCAGTTTATCGATCGTCGATCTTTTTGATCACACCTACATCCTTGGACAGCGATCAGTCTTCGTTTCGAACCAAGCTGTATCCCGAGGGAGAACCTCCCTTCGCGCTTCCCCTTCTTGCCACTTTCATCGCACGATTCGAACTTGGACTTTCTTGATTTAATTCGGCGCATTCTGTTGCACACTTTAGTCACGTTCAATTTTTATCGTCGGCAGGCTTATCGTAATTCAGTTTGTTTCTTTGATCTGTTGACCGGGGGATCTGTTGTCCCCTTCGGGTAAATCGAGTTAATACATTAATACATTTTCTGTATTTAACACACGTTAATTCCCCTTTTCTTAGTTTTAAATTCCCCCTTGTTTTTTAAATGCACGGGGGTTGTTTCTGGTCGTCAGGTAACTCAGTTGCAGATTGATTATAGAACCATGTGTGGTGCATTGGAAATGAATTGGAAATTACAGGTTTCAGTCCGGTATGAATGTTTAAACAAGGAGTGTTATCGACAAATAAAGAGAAAAAAGGGAAAAATTAATTTGCGGAGTTGTACAGAGGCGTCATTCTCGATCTCGTTAATAAACTGTTAACGATGCGTAGGATGATTTCTGACTTTTAAATGCATCGTTAATATTCGAAATTTGTAATTCGAAAGTAATTCAACGATACACGGTATAGGCATATCATTTCAGAGTTAATAATTAACAATTTAACAGCTATTGCCGTACGATATCCATTTAGCAAACTTTATAAAAATGGGAAAATGAGATTCCCGGACACCAATTAGGTAAACTCGGTTAACTTTCTTTCCCTGAATTATAAATAATTTTTAATAATGCATATTCGCTTCTCCACTCGTGTACAAACTGCATCTTACATTCTATTCAGCGTGCAATTCCCGGAAAACCTGTTTCATGAATACTGTAATCGTTCCCATTCTATAAATGGAGCTTTATCGTGCTCATCCTTCGCTTAACCAGACTTCGAGAAGAAAAACGATGGTTTTGAATATCTTGTTGCAAGCGGGAAGAGTCAAATGAAGCAGGAATAAGTTCTTTGTAACAGCATTTCCCGCGCGCAGCTAAGTCGGCAGAACCAACCCCCTGCGAAGAATGTTCGGCCTTCAAAAACAGAGAAGGAACGCGACCAGTACTGGCGCGTGGTTCATAGCGGGCCATTTAACGGTCTTTGCAAAATTGAGTCATCACGTGGTTCGCCTGGAATCTCGAATATTTTCCTCCCGATGCTTCAGAGTTCTCCGCACCTCCCCCTTCCTTTTTCCTCCATCGTCATCCTTCTACCCTCTCTCACTCTCTCCGCCTCTGTTCTCCCCCCCGTATCCTTCAGTCGTCGTTGCAGCGAGCTATTCGCGCACAACCACCCCCGCCTGCTCCGAGAAGCCTCGAGGATCTTCGAGTTTGCCCCGAGAAATCGTAAACGAAACCGAACACCCCTGCTGCTTAAAAGTGTTTCACCCTCGCGCGAATTGAATACGAGCTAGATATTAAATGGGCGATTGTGACTATTTAGCATATCTTCTCTTTAATATAGAATCTTCAAGGAATTGGCATAATTCAGTGATAGATATATTTAGGGATCAAGTAATATGTGAAGCTATTATCAGTGAAAGGTAAAGGGAAAAACTGGGAATGTCTATTTTTCGGGATTTTGTGGTTTATAGCACATTTTGTTGGTGGCAACTGGGACTACAAAACTTTCAAATCACAAAGGGTTATAAAATTCGAATATTCCATTCTAATATTCCAAAGTAAAATAAGAAATTATTTAAGAAGAAAATTGAATTCATTGAACCTTTTTTCTTTACTGGTGGACTAAAGTATTAAAACTTAATTTTCTCGATACAGCTGTTTTGTGTCATTCCCTGTTTCTTCCCCTTACTCTACAAGTTATTTGGCTAAACTTTACCACTGTATTTCACTAATTATGTTGCTAAACCAGTGTCGTGTAAACAGAGATTTGTGAATGCTTCCTTTTTTGAGTCATAGCTTTTTGATGACGCACGTTAGGACCTTTGCACGAGAGACAATGTTGTGCTTGGTGATTTGTAGTTTGAATATATTCACTTGGTAGAGAAAAGCTCATATAAAACAAAATTTGAAGAAGCTGGGACATATGTAAGTATGTTCTAATTACCAATCGCAAATCACAAAGTTGTTTCGTATGAAAGGGTCCTTAGTGGAAAGGAGGACAGTGGTGTTGATAGCGTAACGTAGAAGTCGTAATAGTGTTTTCATTAGACATCCTTCTTAAAATCTTAATACCATGGTGGATCGCTTCTTAAGCCGTAACATGATAGATATGTACTTCGCGTATGGGCGAGCGAATGGAAATAGTAGAGAAACTCAACGTATGCGTCGACAGATTCTTCCACACCGACTTTGTTCAGCAAATGGTGCATTGGCAGCAGTTTGTAGATGTCTTGCAAAGAATGCAACTCCAGTATAACTCAAATATGACGCATCTTAAAATACTACTCCTTTCTCAGAAGCTCACTTTGAATACTTCTTCTAACGTGCGACGTACAAAGCTAAAACTCTGAATAAAAATTTGCATCACCAAAGAAACCAAGCACGACGTATGGGAACTTTTTTTACCCAACTCTACATCGGAGTGGCGTGATTCTGATTACCGTACGGCAAACGTTATTTCTATTACGACACGTTTGATGTCGTTTGGCGCCGGTTTTACGGGCGTGGTCGTAAAGTCTTAACAGCTATGAAATCTAACCGACGATAAGCTGCCACATAGAATGCCATTTGCTCGATTCAATCGGCTAGAAATCAATTCATCGTTCCCCCCTTCTCTCTTTCTTTCTCCTTTTCCTTTAGTTCCTACCCCCTAGATTATATTCGCGATTGAATGTCGCTTGTCATTTCCTGTTGGATTGTACCTGTTGAGATTGTATCGGCCTCGAGAATTTTTCTTCTATCCAAGCGCATCGAGCCGCCTTCGACCAGCGGAAATTTTACAGTCTTCTTAATAAAAGTCGTAATGGCCACAGTTTGGCTGCTGTTCAAAATCGTTGATCCGAAAGAAAATTCCATCGGCAAGAAATATGTGTACCTACTTTTAGGTACATCTATTCCGCGATTTTTTATTAATCTTCACCAACTGAGAGTAGAAGTATTTGAAATTGACCTTTCGTGATTTGCTTGAGCTTTGGAATTATTTTGGTGGACCTCTTGTCACAGAAATTTTCTTTTAGAGCTACTGTTTATAGATATACTTTTATGGATATTCCTGTGGAAGGATATTAAAAATAGAAAATACAAGGCTCTACGATAAATAATCAAATTATAATTATAATTGTCCTCGAAACGTTTTAAACCTTTTTACCTCACTCCTACTTGGTTATACTGTTTGAAGTTACAATACATGTGCGAAATATTCAAATTTCGATGACAATAGGTAGAAAGTACTTAGAAGTTTGGAGGACCATGATTCCAACCAAACAATAAATTGCAAGGAACAGGGTCACTAAATATCACTTAACCCCTTTTGCAGAAAGATTGTATTGTTATCCATCGCGAAGCATAATTATAAAACTACAATTTCGTAGTGAACGAGAATCACCTTCAGCGGTGCGAGCAGAATCGATGCTTTCCAAGAAGTTGAAAAAGCATAATATCATTGTTCTGAACGCATACTCGCCGGTGGTACGTAGTCGAAAATTTGTCAAAAGCTCCACCGCCATAGAGTACACATTCCGTTGCATAATAACGCGAACATGAAGCGCTTTCGTGGGGAAAAAAGGGGGAAGTTCGCCCGCAGCGAAACAGCGCGCAAATGAAATCCTCCGCACAAAAGGCATGGTCGAAATATGTGAAATTTTTTAATCACAGATTTATGTTTCCGGCAGGTCGACGGATTTTTTCGACGATCCGGGCACGGTTCGATAGCCCTGCAACAACACCATTGTATATCCAGAGAAGAGCGCAAAACGCCGCTCGATTCGGCCGGCCGATTGCCGTTACGGGGCGGAGGGGGGAGAAAAAGCGGTGTTCGGTGGACTTGCGTTATTAAATAAAAATCGGCCGAGCGAGCAAATGGAACGTGCTCATTGTCGGACGGAGGCCCTCGCACATTTTCATCGGCGATCGAAAATTGAATGCACCGCTCGCTCGAATTAACTCGAGCTCGCGTGCCCCGTCACGCTCTTCACCCCCTTTAAATTCAGCTCGATCGTCGAGCGACCGCGGTATTTTACATTTCTGTGACCGCCACAAGCGAGGCCATCTCCTCCGGCCCTTCTGTTTGTCCTTTGCACAGGTGTAGGTAGATTTTGTTGAACGATAAAAGCTTTACTCGCGGTCACAGGTGGGGGCAAGAATTTGGAATAGATATGTTGATCCATATTAGGGTAAACGGCACTAATGCTGGCACTGCACTAATCATTGGCACTCCTGATTAAACGCGCAACGATGTATCGTCTCTGCTGGAATAAGACTGAGACTATTAATTATACTCCATGATTGGTTTGAAATGATTCATCAGCCCCTTCGAAGAAATGCTGGAGGTCTATTTTGCTAGTGAAGTCGAAAGTTTGTTTGAGCTCGACCGGTCTGCTTTTCGTTAAGTGGAAGTTGCACAGGATACCAGAGATGTTGGAATCTCCAAGCAGGGGATTGAATACTGTCTCCAGGTGATTCTACGCCACTGCTAGAGGCGTCATGTTTGCTTTGGTTCGCGTTTATAGACACGCAATTTATTGGGACAGTACAGACGATGGACAAGAAACACGCAGTGTTAGGAAAATGAAGACTGGGAGCGAATCTTGAAGCGCCTCAGACTACCCATCGTGTTCTGCTAAAGCTCACCAACATTACTGCCCAGTCTTTGACCTTCGCAATTATACATAGATTGAGCCTGCAATTTCGCTAGACGTTTCTAATCTCGTTTCAAATAAGAGAACCCAATTTCTGGCGGACTTAGCATGCGTATAGTTATATACAACACACGATACGTAAAATAATGTCTCAAATTCATGAAGCGCGTTAATTATAAAATTTGCAAAAAAGTTCTCAACAGGATTTGTAAATGTTTACGATTTTTTCCACATCTATTTTAATCCCATATCAGACCCGTGAAGAGACGAATTGTATTTCCTACGAATTTCTGTAAAATTCTTATTGCAAGGAAAACGATGAAAAAAAAAATCAAGACCCAGTCGAATATTTTAGTTGAATTGATGACTCACTTCGTGCACTTCGCTTGTAAGTCGAGATCAGAACTCCGGTGTCAGTTGCATCAGGTGTCTCCGGGGCAAACAGTAAGATATTAGGTTAATCAAGCTTGACAGCGCATAAATGAATACTAAAGCATATCATTTCTATGAAATATGTCAGTGTCGCGGAACTTAAATATGTAGATCTTTAAAATGTTTTATAATAAAGTGACTGACACCGCTCATGTTTCTCCGTTTTTTATCTAACGCGATGTATCGGTCCATTTACAAGCAATACCTTGCAGTTACTGAAACGGACGTGATTTTTACTGTTACAGGCCGTAACGAGTTGATTGCCCGTTATATCAAACTGAGGACAGGCAAAACGAGAACGCGAAAGCAGGTCTCTTCGCACATACAAGTCCTTGCTAGGAGAAAACTTCGTGAAATCCAAGCGAAACTTAAAGTGGTGAGTATCCCCGCGTATTCTTCTTTGCTGTCTTTAGCGGAACGCATATATTCTCCTATGTTCACGTCTACAAGTTTAAATAATAGCCAACTGCAATTAAACGGTGAGGTTTGAAAACGATATTAAAAGAAATTAAAAATTATCATTTTAAAATTATCAGTGATATAACATGTGATTAAGTTTAAAGAAAGAGAAGATAGCCGTTCAATGCACACGGTATTTTCGCTCTTCGTTTATTCGTTCCTCTTTTGTCTCCGACTATTTTTTATATTGTAATTTTCCCCCGTGAATTCCGAATTGCCCGGGAATTAATTGTCAAAAGAGAATTCGTTCGATGAAGAGCGACGCGCGGAGGTTTGTAACGGAATAAATCACGCGTAAAAATGAACCCAGCCCGTTTAATCAACAGCTGAATTATTAAAGCGATTTGGGAACAATTGCGTGGCTGTTAATAAATCACAGCACAGTGCATTCACCGCCGCGCCGATGCGAGCCGACATAGAGGCAGACGGAAAACGAGGGTGCATTGTTTATACAAGCTCGGCCAATATTCGGCCCCTGGAAATAAAAAGAAGCAAAACGAACGCGCGAATTAAGCCGTCCAAGAGTGCTTCGCGTAATTAATAAATATTCACGCGTTACGAATCACCACGCTGGTCTATTTCTCATTCCCACGGACAACTTTGCAACGATATAATAGTGTTTAAAATTCAGAGAAAGAATTTATAAGGAACGTAGATTTACTGAAACTATTTTCCAATAGTGAGAGTCGTTTTAATTCGATCTAACATTAATATTTTAAGTGGACTCCGCGTCCTAATGATTCCATTCTTTTTCCCCCGTATTTTTTACTTTCACACCGAGTAGGTACATACTCCCCACGGGCTTCCATCAGCTTATAGGTGAATTTATAACATCTGTAGAAACAAGATAGTTCTACTTGTACGAAATATTGGTGCTCTTCATTTTATCATAGGGGATACCACAGACAATAATTTCTCTGCAAATGCGCGACAAGATTACCAGAAGGTTTACAAAACCAAAGTTAGACTCTTTTCTAAAATATACAGAAAATTTTGAAATTGTGGCGCGAAGGTGAAGGTACCTACATCTTATTCCCGCGGAATTAATAAAAACTAAAATGAAAACAGAATTATTAAATTAGTGGAAGAGAAACGGCGATTATTTCAAGAAACTTCGGATTGTTTTGTGCGCTATTAAACAATCTGTGATTTTTTAATTTTTTTTTATGAAAATCTCGATTTTTCGGACCATAAGAGATGTAGCGGAAAATGGCACATGTTTTACACATCCTGTAATTTTTCCAAATCGATCCGTACCTCCGTTCATTCGAGAAAAACACGTTTAAAGTTTCTGGGCAAAGGCAACGCTATAAGTTACCGCTTGACCTTTTTACCTGCCAAAACAACAATTTTGCGAATTTTAATATAAACCAAGCGGCATGTTATTCAGAAAAGATAGTACTTTCGGAAAATGCAATAAAAAAAATCGATTTTCTGACTTCTTAGTCCCCTTAAGCGTCTTCTGTGCCAGAGAATTCTAGTGGCCGTGGCGATGACAGAGAAAAGTGTCGAGACCGAAAAATGTATGTTTCGTTGAATCGTAAAATTGTACGAAAGGACGCGCGATGCAGTCTTTAACAGCGATACGTTCCAATTACCTGTTTCGTACGTTCGTAAGAGGTGCCCCTCTGAGCCATTTAAGAAACGTCACGCTCACCGAAGTTCGCCCACGAATTCAGGAAAGGGCTCCCGTCGCAGGAATCGCGCTTTCAGGCATATCGCCGACTGCAATTGCACTGACTGCGTCTGCTACTGCAGTGGCCGCATACCGTGGGCATTATTCAGAGAACCAGCCGGTGTACGGACAGTCCGGTGTGACGTAATTTTCTGGTTTCCGCGTTTCACGCGGCGGCGAGCACCACCGCGGCCCTGCTTGCACGCCCGGATCCTACGATTTATTCCGTAAGCAAAGAATTTTTAGGCACGCTGTTTACGTTTCCTGTGGTCGCGCCTTATTTAATTTCTACGCGGGCCCCTGGCCATTAAAGACCATTCGCGGCGAACCGTACCGCGGCCGTATTTTTTCACGAGTTCGTATCAAACTTTCGCGAGGCTGCGGGCCACGGCACCACCGACTTCCGTGGAACGCGTGGCAACGACTTTCAGACAATCGTATTCGGGGATATCGACGTCGTGTAGGTACTTTGAAAGAGGGAATATTTGATGTTGAATTTGACAAACATTCGGTCTTCGATGTGGGGCTCTTCG
Organism: Andrena flavipes; assembly: GCA_963971345.1. Classification (NCBI taxonomy): domain Eukaryota; kingdom Metazoa; phylum Arthropoda; class Insecta; order Hymenoptera; family Andrenidae; genus Andrena; species Andrena flavipes. Next base: position 40,348,004 of record OZ020481.1, read on the forward strand.
GGAGCCCCTGTTTCGAATAGATAATGTGAAATAGATAATCGAGTTACGCGAGTTTCGTTATACCTACGTTGATGGTTTCGGTTTAATTTCGTACACTTCTGGGTAGAGTGATAATGTGAACATATTTTGAATCGTTCAGACTTCAATGATATGTTTAAAGGGTTATGATCTTATGTACATAATATATGTACACTCGTAAACTGGAGATCTGCAGTTGTCTTTTCTATTTATCAAGAAACATTGCGAATTCGGAACAGGAAAATTGTGGCACGTTTATGAAGCTAAGATCTTTATTGAATTATTTATATCTTAATATCACTTATTTATATCTTAATATCTTAATAACTCTGGGGTCACATGTCGTGACCCCAGAGTTTACCGTTCGAAAGGTTTTAGGCGACAGACAAACACACACACTTTCTGCTTTATATATTAAGATTAGCAGAAACTGCCCCCAACAATTCCCAATGATATTTAAATCGGGAACGCACGCTGGTCAGTTGAAAAGTAGAAAATTCTTGCGTGAGAGGTATTTCTTAACGACTTTAGCAGCATTATCTCATTGGAATAGGAAATTCGTCAAACTAATATGCATCGCACGTTTTGCAATTTGTTTGTTCATTAAATTAAAATAACAGGTGCGATTGCAATGAAATTGCTAATTGCTCCTTTCGTGTATGATGGTAATACTCATTTGAACTGTCAAGGCCATTGAAATAAAGTTCTCTTCATCTGTAAATATGATGCCTTATCCATTTATTTCTCCAGTGCGCTCGCTATTTTGCTTATGATGTTGTATTACTGACAGTTTCCTTTAAGTTTCTTGACTTTAATATATTTAGTTTACTAACGAATGCTACGAACGTTTTTAAGATTAAAATTTCTTCTTAGTAATGTCAGAATTGTGCGAATTTCCTCTTCGATTAATTAATTTCCATGTTTCGTCTCTCTATTAAATATTTCTAATCGAACACTAATGTATCTACACATATTAAAGCGCAGATAGATACTAATTCTAAGAACATTGTAAGGAAAGTTTAAGTGTGTTATCATTTCACCGTCCCTAATTCGTGATTTCTTTTAACAGATGCAAAGGACAACTGCAGTGCTCCAGCTTGCGAGTGCATATTATACCACTGCGACGTAATATTTGCATACAATCCACTGAATTTAGGGAATCCCGAGTATATCACTGAAAACACATTGACCACTTTGCCCAACAGCGTAGCATACTAACGTCCAGCATTGATTTGTATTATGGACCAGAACTAAGTATCCTAAAAAAGAATTCGGAATATGAATCCTTCATCTTCAGAAAGTTACAGCATCATTGCTAATTGCGTGTAGAAACTAGAAGAGACTATGCAGAACCCTGAACGATAGAAATCGTTTCCTTGATCATTTATCTATTCTTTCTTTTAATACATTCTGATAAACTTTTAAAAATAAAATTCGATTAAAACTTTCCCAGCTGGTCCTAGTTACATCGGCCCACTTGGGGCACGTGTTTAAGTGCGGTTTACCGACACGCGTGTTTCTAAGAAATGGCACTCTTTTCAGATAGGGCCGCGCAATCCGTTCTCGAAATAATTCTGCCAGGCATTACCCTGTAATTGATTGTTGCGGTGTAAACGTAGTCCGATATCTGTCGATACCCAAAAACGACCGTGCGCCGTTTCAGAATGTCGATAAACATGTCCAGCCCGTTACCCGCCCAATCCTGCATTCCTCGCGTGTATTTGCGCGATGAAGGGCCTGCAGGCAGAGACAGCCGATACAGGAGGGATAGAGAAAACGAGGGACGCGGAAATTAAAAAAAAAAGGGGGAAGGAAAAAGAGACAGGAAGGGAGCGAAAAAAAGAGGGGGAGGAGTACGCGGGTAGCCTCCCTCTCAATTAACCGAATTGATTTTCCACTGCGGATTCAGCGCGGCTGCTGGCCGGTGAACAACGGTCCCGCGGAACGAAATGGATTTTTCGCGTGCGCCTCGGATTTCACGATAATCGTTTTTTAAATTCGAAAATTTGCCCGACCCCGTTCTTTTTTTAATAAATCCCGCTGCGTGAGAATAATAGCTGCCCGTGTGCGGCGCGCATATACACGCTCGCCCGCTCCACTGCCTATTAAGTCCGAACAAATGCGCCTACGCTCCTTTGTCCCCGGGTACTCGGAAATGCACACGGTTAAACAATCTCACTTCGTGCTTCCAGGTACGCGGGAGCACGTTTGGCTCTCAGTCATCGGCAAAATTCAAGATAAATACGAGTGTTGCCGCGTTGAATCGGCATTTCGACGTGGAATTTGAAAACTGTGGGAAATAAAACTAAGACCTTCAGATCAAAGGAACGAATGCTCGTTCGCCCCCACTTCGACAAAATTCGTGCTCATTTAGTATAAACGGCAATCTTCACTTGCAACTCTTCATCACTTGGATTTTGTCGAAGTGGGGAGCGAATGTGCATGCCTTCGTTTGGTCTGAACGCACCTTTAGATGCTGTTGTAAATTTTTTAAGTTGCTGCGATGACGCTTTGTCAGAGTTTTTTAAAGAGGTATGCTCTTTTAGAAAGAAACGCTGTTAAGGCACTCGAAATTTTTTATCTTGATACTAGTTGAGTTGGTGGTGGAGATGTGTCATTTTCGAAATGGAAATTTGCTTTATCGTTGAGTTGGGTTAATTTTTAATCGATCAGTGATAGGGATTTGTGTACTATATATCCTTACAGCTGCATATTGTGTAGTCATTCATAGAAAATATTACTTTTTATGTTAATAATATTGAACAAGAAGCTTCCCACGTATCAGCAAAGAAGCAGTAAATCTTAAATGATAGTCGATTATTTAAGATAATAGTTTAATGTTTGGTAACAAAAAATGTGCTGGGACTGCTTATTCGGTACAATAAAATTGTCTACAAATAAAGTCTACATTGCACATTATTGTTTTCTATTACTTCTTACTCTATCATATCTGTTTTATTAATATATCAACTCTACGCGTGTATTCCACTTTGTAATTGTATTCCAAATATTAATATTCGATCCTCAATGGAATATTTTTTAAAAGTTACCCAAAATTCTTTGACTTTCTCTTGCATACTGCACGCGTGCCAAACGTGTCTGAGATACTAAATTTAAGAATAATATCAATCCTCTATCAGCAGACTCGCGCGTGCCTTCAAAATGAATCGTTCTATCGGAGCTATTGTTCTCCCGCGTGGGAAATTCCATGCAAATGTAACGATTCAGTTTTTGCGTTATGAAACGCTGTCCATAAAAATTGTATTCGTTCGCGAGACGGGGACGCGGGAGTGGTCAGGGGCGGTGGGCCAGAGTTCACAGTTTTTCGAGGCACGCGGTGATCGAAACCCTTTTTATTGTTGGCATTGTTACGCAGCACGGTTCATTCCAAACGGCAGAGCTTGTAATAGGTCTTCCATCCCGGATTTATGAACGAAATTGAAAAGCCCTGTAGCCAAGTGAGGGGTCGGGGCGCGGGGGGAGGCCGAGAGGGGGGCGGGACACACGCCAATTTCCCGAATATCACGCGAACGAACCGCTCGCTCGCTTCGTCAGCGATTTTCAAAGGGGGACGGGAGGAGGAGCGGGTGGGCGCTGATTAAAACGACGGTTTTCCGATAAAAGCGCAAAATTTCCGCGCATTTCGCGACCCAAAACCAAGCTTGTTTCTGCAATCAACTGCGTTGCCGTTTCTCAATAACGATCGATGACATCAACCACAGTGAAGCTAAAACAGCGACAGTGGCAGGGGGAATTCACCGCCGATAACGAAATTATGCAACGACGAGAAATCGCCTATCGATTTAATTCTATCTCCTCGGCCCAATCTGACCAGCAACGGCCCCGTAGAATATGACACTGTTGCTCGGTTGTTTTCAAAATTTCCATTAAATTCCTCTCGTTCGCGATTTTGTTTGAATATCTTGGTCTCTTAGTCTGATCCTTTTCCGTGTTTCGAGAAAGCCAACCATAAAGCTCGTTATATTTCAACGAATGCTTGCGATTTCACAATGAAGGGGTACACCAATCTGTTTTACGTGATCCACACTGTATTACATTAAGTAGTTGGGTGTCGCAAACGATTTTACAAGTGAAACGGTGTTTTCGATTAAAAGATTGTTATCCTAAATGGATTTGTAATTCATAGTAGGGAATATTTTCAATTACAACAGTAGCCTCGAGATTTTAAATTTCCAAGATTAAATACTGCCACGGCACAAGTCTTTAGAAATATTTACATTTTTAAGTCTAGGTTAGCAGCAAAGTGACAACTGTCCAATGTACAAAAATTAGATGTTTCCGGTGATTAAAGTAGATGTAAATACATTGTTCACGACAAAGTTAATTGTATATTAAATTTACCTCTGCCGGGGGACGTAGCCTTCGGTAGAGGTAATTGAGTCGAACTCAAGTACATTATTATTTTCCAGATTTTTTTTATTGTTCTCCATGTCCTGGATTTCGACAAACAACTTCTATGCGTCGTAAGCATGCGGATGCGACATAAACAGTTTTTACGAAGACATTCGATTGAGTACACTTGAATATCTTCGTAGTCTAACGATATGAATACATCACGATGTACAATAGCGATTAAAATTTTTAATCGGGAGAATATATGACAAAAGTAACTAGCATTTAAACAGAGATAGATTTCGTATTGAAACGATTAGTGCGTTTGCAGAAATGAAGTAACAAACAATTCTACTTATCAATAACATAAAAATGAACCTACATTTCCGGGACTTAATCATAAAGATTCTCGAGATATCCGAACAGAAAAATAATAACCTTTCTGAACTCAGAGACACAAAACGCTCGTAATTGAACGGAAGGACCATTTTGCAGCGGTTGAAAGGCAGTGGGTCCTATCATTCTCACATCAATCACTAAAACGCGTATCAGCGAGACACTCCGTAAATACAGTACACCATTCACACTTAATCTGTATAATATCCTCAAAGATTTCTAAAAACCGTCGCACAGAATTAAAGAACCGACGTCTAAAAAATTCATGCGTTCGATTACTTCCTTTCTCTCGACGAATTAATCGAATCTCCGCTGAGCAAAGAAATAAACAATGAATATCGTTCTGAAATCTGAACGAAGCAAGCGACGCTAAGCGTCGGTCGATGAATGCTGTAGCGTACGAATAAGGTGTTGCAAAGGGATGAAGGGTATATGGGGGTGGGTTACCCGTTAAACGGCAACGCGTTGTAATCGGTTTGACGATTTGTTAGGATCATGCCGCCAAGGAGAAGGCGCTGCAGACAATGTCGAGCATGTCGAGCGCACAGATAGTATCAGCTGGGAGTGCGATACACAACAAGATGCCCCCCGCCCTCGTGGGGCCCCTTGCCCTTCACGCTTCCACCCCTGTCTCCTATCCCGGAGCGGTAAGTCCCGATCACGGAAAACCCCTTGGAAACAAATTTTTTCAGCGGCCTGTGATTCTTTTCGAAGGAGCCACGAGCTTTTGGGGTGAGACGACGAGACACGGCGTGTTTACAATTTAGCCGGACACGGGAAGAGAGAAAGATCGCGCTGCTTTCGCGGGCAGACAGTGTTCCATGGTTGGGCGTGAAGCGAACTTTGCTCGAACGAGCGCAGTACTCGCGAGGGTCTCTGTAATCTTACCTCGCTAAGCGGTGGGAAATACGCGCGATCGGTTAAGATGTTCCTGATCATTTAGAGGACGAACGATCGGTGTCTCGTCGTCTCGAGGATGGAGACTTTGATCACTGCACTCTACGGTTTTGGCTTCTTCTTTGAAGCTCGTATCTGTTTTTCTAACCGCTTCGCCCTGTAACCGTTTAATCCGCTTGCGAGGGGGGGCGATCGCAATTGTGTGGTTTGTCGACTGACCCGATGTTCTGCCGTGCTACAACGAAACGACCGATGGCACATTGCTTTTGCAAGCTCGCGTCAAGCAACGAAGAATATTCTATCGCTTTTAGCTTCGACGTTGGCCGCGGTGTCCATTGTTGGGTGTCAATTAATCCGTGAAGCATCTCTGGACCCTGGACGACGACGAGAGTTTAAGAATCATTAATAACGGTTAATCGAGTGTGAATTTCCTTTAATTTATCATTTTTAATCGACACTTCCTTCTCGCGTTTTATTAAAATAATATTCGCCTGTTCGGAAAAGTTTGCCTCTTCGAGAAGGGAAACTAATGAACTAGATCTTCATCTTTCAATTTGTTCCTTTCATTTCTTCTCTCACTCTGACACGCACGCACACGCTCTTTTTTTCTCACTTTTTACCAGCTTCTATTCGCCTTTGATCGGTTCTTACCTCCTCGTCCGCGCTGCACTTCGCGGCTGTCGTCCAGAGAAGAGGAAAGAGAAGCGGAGAAAAGGAAGCATTTCTGCGGCTTTGACCAGGGGCTCGATCTTTTCCTTTTCTGTCTCTTAATCATGGAAGCTTGCGCGGCAAAAACTAACCATCCTCACGAAACGAAACCCCCCGCTCTCTGCTGCTACGCCCGTGGGGGCCCTTGTTGTGTATTGTTCAATTTGTCCGTCGCTCTATCTTTTACATATGTATCACCTGGGCATAAATACACACGTGCATACACGTATTTTATATATATACATATACGTATTTTTTTTTTATATAATTACACGTTGCGAGGCGTCGTTGTGGCTTACCAAACTGTCTTTCTCTCTTCACGTAATACGACTACTGTTATTTCCCTTCACTCATGTTCGTATCTTAATCTTTTTGTTGTTGTTGTTGTTGTTGTTGTATTTTCTTTCGCTCCATTCTAAAGCGTCACGATTGTTTCTCGCCCGAGGGCTCGATGGCTCGCGGAGGAAAATGAGATCTCTTCCTTCGCACGATTCTCGCGGTTCCCCGTTTCGGACTTTCCGTCATGTTCGGTCGCGAATCTCGGCAAACCGAGTCTCGTGGCCGAGCCTACGTCACAGGGCACTACCGAACACGATCGAACAGGAAGACACCTCATTTCTTCTTTCAACAGGACAGCAATCAACGCGTTCGAAACTTTCGGCTTACACCTCGGGACCCGATGGTTCGCGGGGAACGTCTCGTCCCGTGACGTTCTCGATGTCCCAGAGAACGCTCGGCCGCCCGGGATGTAGTCCGAAGCGTTTGAGCGCGCGAACCGTTCGGCTCACCGACGTTGCAAAAAGAAAAACAGATATCGACTTTTCAGCAATTCTGGCAACCGGGTCTGCAGCCGGGAACGTCCCAGGATGTCAAGCCGTTCTCGCAGTCGGCATACACTGGCAAACCAGCGACAGCGGTCTCGAGCGGTGACATGGTCCAGGCCCAACCACCCCCGCCCTGGGAAGGACGTGCCATTGCGACCCACAAGCTCAGGCTTGTCGAGTTCTCGGCCTACATGGACCAGCAGAGAGACCAGGATATTGTGAGTACCATTGCTGGGTCGCTTCAATTTCTTGGTGACGGGTTAGGCGTGTTCAAGAAGGCGTGCTAGAAGGAAACCTAAATCACTCCATTTGCATCACTAATCGGAAGCCCCCGACTGTGACATTAATGAACGTTGGGATATGTTTTCTTGCTTCCAGTACCACAAACACCTGTTCGTCCACATAGGAGGATCCGCGACCTACGCGGATCCGTTACTAGAGGCTGTTGATGTCAGGCAAATATACGACAAATTCCCAGAGAAAAAGGGTGGTCTGAAGGAGCTTTACGACAAAGGGCCGCAGGCAGCTTTCTTCCTTGTTAAATTCTGGGCTGATCTCAATACGAACATCCAGGACGAGGCTGGGGCCTTCTACGGCGTGACGAGCCAGTGAGTGATCGAAATGTCCTAATTTTGTGTCTAAGGTTCCATGTGCTTTCCCTGTTATTAATGTGAATTCGCGTTCTCGACAGGTACGAGAGCAATGAGAACATGACGATAACGTGTTCGACCAAAGTCTGCTCTTTTGGAAAACAGGTGGTGGAAAAAGTAGAAACGGAATACGCTAGGTTCGAGAATGGCAGGTTCGTCTATCGTATTAGCCGCTCGCCCATGTGCGAGTACATGATCAACTTCATACACAAATTGAAGCACCTGCCGGAAAAGTACATGATGAACAGCGTCCTCGAGAATTTCACCATTCTTCAGGTACGATGCATTCGTGTCACCGTATTCTTTCTCTTGAGATACTCTGTCGTTTTGTCGTCTATCGTAACGGATATAAGCGTTATTTATCGGGTAGTCCTAGTCGTTTGTTGGTGGTGGAATTTTTTCAATTCTTCTAGTTGCTTATAAACTTTAATAAGCGGTGACTTTAACTTTAACTTTAATTGTGGCTTCAACACTTTAACATTAACTTCAATTGTAATTTTAACTTTAACTTTAACTTTAACTTTAACTTTAACTTTAACTTTTACTTCAACTTTCACTTTTTAACTTCATTCGACGTCAAATAATTTTCTGGCGCGTCAGAATTCGAACTCTGGTTCCAATATATCCCATAAAGATCCTATGTGTTTACAATAGCTTTAGTGGCATTACTAAGTAGTGATGACCATTTTCAGATTTAAGTTTTGGAAGGAAAGATAATTAGTAAAATAGTTATTCTACGAAGATGGCGATTCGGTTTAATAATTGGGCGAGTTGATTCTTCTTCTCTTGATAGGTTTGAAATTGTCAGTGTTTCTATAAATTAATTAACTACAGTGTTTTACTTTGATTGCAGGTTGTTACGAACAGGGATACGCAGGAAACGTTGCTGTGCACGGCATACGTGTTCGAAGTGTCGACGTCTGAACACGGTGCACAACATCACATATACAGATTGATCAAGGACTAGCCTGCTTGAACCTGCTCGCCATGCAGCCATCCACCCCCATCAGTGCCTACCATCACATAAAAAATCATCCATACGCGCATACACACAGTCGCACACAAGGTACATACATATTAACCCTTTGGAAGTGTCGTGGTTACCCCGTGCAGCCACAATCTTCGTTTACCTAGTTTGATATTCATTTTAATCATAACACCATCGGCATCGGTAAAGAAACGATATTTATGAGCAGCGAATGCAGTGCTTACACGTAATATGCGTATCGTAACATACGTATTTTGATTTTAATTGACTTGCACGTCAGAAAAATGTGTGTTAAACGCCTTGAGTTTCCTTTTATTAATCGTAATTGACGAACGACTTTGAGGATTTGTTTTAAATTTTCGCTTCAAAGGGTTAAGCGTGAATACATGAATGTAAACACGCTGAAATTATAAACATCCCACATCTACATTTAAAAGAGTTTCTATCGAAAATGTTCCAATGTCTGCGTTGATGCGAAAGGTCTTAATAATGGTACCAAATCTTGTATGCGCAAGTCAAAGATGTTTGTTTAGACTACAGATAAGAAACAAGTATTCGGTGAATGATTGCTATCCAAATTCAAGATACGTTTTATTGTCACAAATTTGTATTAATGGCATGTTTGATTCAACATTTGCGAACATTTTCCACGAAACTTCTTAAAGAGAACGTGACACTCGCACACACATTCACACACACACATACACGCACACACATACACGCGCACACACACACGCGCGCACATACATACATACATACACACACACACACACATTAGAAGTACTGGCCAGCCCGAGCTTGAGTTTGATTCGAAACTGAAAAAAGTTGTAATAAGTAATTGGTACGCGTGTTTTAATATATCATGGAAAGGACTTCCTTCACGCACTGCAGGAAGTACGTTCCAGACTTTGGAATTGTAAATTTTATATTGAAACAGATATAATCGTATATATTTTATGAATATTCCGTCATTCACTTACAAACGATCGAAATCGTCGCGGTTTTAATAAAGAGATATAATTAAATTAAGTTAAAATTGACAATAAATTTGGTATGAGAATGCGTCGAGAATAGTATATGTACCAAGAAGAAAAAGGGTCAGAAAACGTAAAAAAAAGAGGATAGAAGAAACAGACTCTGATCTCGGAAAGGCGTGGTACCAACATAATTTAGTATTATAGTTTTATTATTAAACTAGGGAATAGATCAAACAAGACATCCACACACAGATATACATATATTACATATAAAAATATATATGTTAAATATTAATGCAATGATTACAATTTACATTGTTATAAATGATCGTGTATAAAGTTATCTAAGTGATTTCTAAGTTTTAAACGAAATGGAAGTTTAATAGAGAGGTATGCCATTATGATTTCTTAAGTTTCCTTGGTTACATTATCATTATTATAATTTTTTTTTAATTATCAGCATCGAGCAAAGTCAAGAATAACATAGTAAACCATTACACACCTTTCCTTAAGCTTTTCGTTCTAGTACTGTTTTCGTTTTAGCTATATTTTGACTAACGGTAAGAATTTTCGCTGCAGAGCTTTTTAATTCTCAATGGTCAGATAAAAGAAAAAAAAAAGGAAGAAGAAGAAGAAGATTGATCGCTTTTACGTATTTTTAAAAGGCAATCTTTTTAATACACCTACAGTTGTGCAAACCCACCCACTCTTAGGCAGCAACACTTAGATTAGAGGGATGTGTTTGTATCTCGTGTAATCACTTTATTTCGTACTATAAGATCTTTTTTCTATAGTTCTTATGCGAATGACTTTCTTACTTAGCGTACTTCGTTTGTTTTTATCTTTCTACTACACTCGTACAGCGTTGCGTCTAATTACATTGATTGTACGCGCTAGATACGGATAGTATCCATCAAACAGAGAGAGAGTCGAAGCAAGCGGCAGAGATCTCTGTCCTTAATGTTGGTAATACGATCTTGCAGCTTTTCGACCGTCGGATGTTAAAGTTCAAGAATGTAAGGTACACTTGTTACTTCACCTTGATTGTCCATTTTCATGACGAGCAACAGCGTAATAGCGTGATTTCGTTACAGCTCTCTAAATTTCAGCATACTTTTACAGAGTTTGTGAGAATCTTGCTTGGTAATGTGTTTCGTACTTAATATTGTATCATTTCGACGCCAAATACATGGACCACAAAAGTTTAACGCAGAGATTCTGTTTCATGATCACAGTGGCAATTATTTAAGAGAGTAGAGGACCATTGTCCTGCGATTTATTTTATTTAGTCCCATCTCTCTCGCAGAAACTATATGTGTAAATGCACAGGAAACTTTTTACGTATTCTTTAATCTGATCAATTGTGTGTTCCAAAACAGTACTTGCCTACGCGGCAGTGACTATTAAGATATACAGGAAAGAATCATGTATACTTTAAGAAAATACTAGTAATACTTACTGTATTCTTACTTTAATTAACTTTTATGCAACAAGTGGCAATGTATTTTGATCTCTCTTTTAGTCAGAAATATGTCGCTTTTTATTTGGGGTGAGAATTGAATTTGCTAAGTGATCGACTGAATAACGAAGGAACTTATATTTAAAGGATAACATACGTGACTTTCGTTCGATAACTGGCAGCTTTCACGATTTTTACTTATTGTTACCTTTCGTTTTTTTTTGTAATAATATTGTTTTTACATATTATATCTATACATTGTAATTTTGCTAAATTGTGTGTATGTTAAGGTGGAATTGAAACCATCAAGATGTCCTTATGGAACGTTGTTTATCGAGCAATCTTACTCTTTGTTTTAATAATTACGATCTTCAATGGTCAAGAATATAAAATTTTTTAAGGAATAATAAATGCACCAGTCCGGACTTATTCTCTGTAGAGGTCACCTTGTTTTAATTGTTTGTTAACTGCAGACATATCTCATGGTTTCAAATCGACTTATAATGAAACGTTATTATTGAGGCAACAACAAATTACGCAATATTTTTGAAAGATACTCAACTGTCGTTTCGGTTATGCGAATTTTTATTTCATGGAAAATAGAATGGGAGGAGCATGAAATCGAGAAAAAGGAGCACCGACACTAATATTATTAACATTAACGAGTAATGATTTTAAAGTAAGCGAATTACATTTATAAGGAAAGATTATGAAAATATATATTTATCTATGTCTTCTGTGAAGATAGAAAATAGCACTCTCTCACTCTATATTGATGATATCAGAAAAAAAAATCGAAATCCAATAAAGATACAAACGCAGAAGTAGATTAGGAAAAAGGAAAAGAGGAATTCGCACTGTACACAATATATGATACGATCGATGATGAACCGAAATTTGTTAAATATCTTTGTACATATTTATATGAAGATCATCAAAAGAAAAGTTCCAGTGGCTACGTTTGTGTATTGTATGAAGTCCTGAGAGAACAAAAGTTGATTTACTTGTAACTCGTGATTCGGACATGATTTTTCAAATTGCAACGCAAAAATTTATCGTCCGTATTTTCATAGAGAATTATCTACTACAGATGTGGTTATATAATTTAAAGAAAGTTCTATTTGTCATGCGATTAATGTTATAATAGAAATGCAGTATATTTTAGTAACAACGGTTGTAACTTTTAATTTAATTAGGAATTGACTTGAATTCCAAAAAATTGTCGTGTCTCTATGAAAACATTGACTACAATCTTTATAATGTATTATTAAATTATTCGCGATAATGAAAAATTCGATTCTATTTGAAAGTTGTATTTCTTCATATCCTGGAACTGCCATATCAAAGAATTGAGCTTGATTATAAAAATGATTGAATGAAATATTGATCAGAAAGAATGGGATCTACCTGTATATTATCATAAATAAAACGAAACGAGGATCAAAGTAGTTGATTTAACAAGTAAATAAAGAACGAAATGATATATCATTAAATTAGAAGTTTAAAAATATAATAGAATTCAGTATATGTACAGTATTTGAAAAACATGTTTATAATTTGTATGGAAAATAAATAATTGATATAAAAACGAAATTGTACTTTTTTAACTATCCATTTTTCTAAATACATAGCACCTATTACATATTAAAATTGTAATAAGTTTCGCTACATTTGAATTGCTTTCATATAATTAGTGTATTGATCACAATTTCATATGCCTAAGATTTGTTTCGATAGTATTATAGAACTTCATACATATAGTAAATATATAAATAGTATCAATTTATTACATATAGTAAATGCACAGGGTGTTCGGCAACTGGTATGAAACATTAAGGGATGATTCTACATGCCAAAATAAGACGGAAATTAAGAATGATGAAATTGCGTTTAAGGCTTGGCTTCCGAGTAATTATGTAATTGCTGAAAATACCCGTCAAATGCGTCTGACGCGAGGGATTTAGACTACTGTCGACGCGCAGTAGTATCGAGTTAGTCAGGTCAGCCATGGCGAGATCAGTAGTCTTCTAACAATAAGCCCCTCGCGTCAGACGCTTCTTACGCGTATTTTCAACAATTAAGAATTCGGAAGCGGTTGATTTTCTTGATTTACGTCTTATTGTGGCACATAGAATCGCCCAATAAAGTTTCTGATACCTGTTGCCGAACACCCTCTATATGTTACTATGGACTCAGTGATAGCCAGAAGAAGTCGACTAATCATCAAAGTCGACTAAGTTCCAATTCCTTGTTGAAGTATTTCTATTTAGTTACGTACGTACTGTACTTATTAAACAAATTCATAACTAAGTATTCAGAGTGTGGATCGAAATTGATTCACATTTAATTTCAATTCTAACCACTAGAGGGATTGCGTTCACGGAATGGACACAGGGCTCACGAGCTCCTCCGAGCAAGTGACAAAATTACATTGGATGAAATGTCTACCCTATACTTTGTCGATGGTATAAAAGAAACAGAACATTCAATTCCTTTTTCTGTCCTTGTATTGTGGGGAACTAGGACTTATCTATCCTACATTTCATATTGGATGTTACTCAAAGATGGTAAAGAGGCTCCGCGGACAGCAGAATCGTGTGATACAATGGTACAATGGTACCTGTTGGTTTGTCAGATTCCCGACGGTCATACATATTGTTAGAAACTTTTACAAATAGTTTAAGTAGTTCGCAAGAGTTACCGTTGATGTCTGTAGTTACTTGGATAGTTACTATAGATATATTACTTGGTCCATGAATATATGAATAACTCTTTGGTCCTTAAGAAGGAAACAGGATGTGAAGGGAGAAAGTGTATTAGCGAAATATTAAATTCAAGTACCAAAACCTATCATAGAATTAAATGTCAAAGAACTAAAAAGCATACGCTTTTTAGAGACGCCAAAAGGTCTCTTAGCTCCATTGTAATTAATTTCAAGGGGTTGTTTCCTTTATCAGTGTCTTCCGCCTATTTCTAGCAGTACAGAACGACTCAGTGTACCGACTTCTGTAAGGACTTATTCAAAAATGATATCCCCCGATTCTTCTACACGCGAACGTTCCAAAACTCTACGTCAACTGTTCTTCAGTCACAAACGACACTACAAACTTCACATTACCCCTCACAGTACCGTCTACGAAATTCTTAATCAGCGTCCTGGTACCATAATGGCGGTTAATAGCAGCAACTTCGGGCAAAAAGCACAGAGTTAAAGAACAAAGTACGTCCAGCTCTTGTAAAGTTTCAGACAAATCACTTTCGGTAGTTTATATCCCGTTCCCGATTCGACTCGGTCTTAGAATTTCGAGCTAATCAGGCAACGAGCTCATCAAGCAATAGCTAGGCGTGCTTTTTCCTTCCACTTTTTTCCCTCCCTTCTTCGAGCCTGTAGTTTTTTCTTCTCCGCGGCCGACCAAAAGAGAGTTCCCTTTCTCACCTAAACCACCCCCCGGTTTCCCCGGGCAACAGCCTTTTAGGCTTTCGTTCATATTAAGCTCGACCGATGTTTAAACCATGAGTTCGCTCGCAGATTTCCACGTCATTCGCCGTTCCATCGGTAGACCCTCGGAACAGCACCGTCGGGGATACCGTCCCGAGTTGACCACCTTTCTCATTTCTCAACGTCGAGTGCATTCCTTCACACGCCATGGAGCACCGTCCGGATCCCACACGTTGTCCGCACGCCACTCTCATCTTGCGTTTTCGCGATTCTCATCTTCGTGATCTAATTTTTTTTTTCACCGTCTCCAGAATTATTCAGCGCGAAGAGGATGGCGTTGGGGTGGGGCCGGGCTGAAGACCGGAGGATGGATGGACGGGGTGATGAAATTGCAATTTCTATGGCGTATCAGGGAGGATGGTTCCAATGAATTCGATCGATAGAAGTGATTTCAGCAAATTGATAAAGAAGGGAGTCGCTGAATATAGAATAGCGACGACCCCTCTTAACGTTCTGGACGAACGGGAATTTCGCGATGATCTTTTATTCGGTAAAACAATCCGATTTTACAGTGAATGCTTTTAGTTCTCTGCAGTTCGTTGAATGAATTAGGGTGTCATTATTATTAGATCGCAGTGTGGGGATTTTAACTGATTATTCTATGCAGATGTATAATTCGAACTTCAGAAGCTCGGGGGAGGAACCTCAGGAATCATTCATTAAGTCCATAAAAGAAATTTCAGAAAAAAATTGAAAAAATCGCAGGTCACAGTAGAATACCCTTCTACTTTGATCGCTGAAAAATGAAGCTATATTTAAAGATTATTTTTTCAATAAATACAACATATAACGAAATAAATCTTTTTGGAATTTATTAAACTACTCTTATATTATACAAAAAAAAAATTTAAAAGATTTGTTTAATCTGTTTCATATTGTTTTTTATAGCGTTAACGTGACATCTACAAAAAGGAGGTATGTTCTTGGCGCAGGTGATTTCCGGGCTCTAGTTTATCTGAAATAAAAAATTCGAAAAGGTTCTTAATCTGTATGAGTGGCGCTATCGTCCGTAGTTAAATTAACAATTTTTGTGGAGGAATAACAAAATGAGTGTTTTCTCGAATGTTTCCCGAGAAAAATCTCGGTTATTTTTCGACAAAAATTGTTAATCAAGCTACGAGCGATAGCGACACTCATACAGATTAAGAATCTTTTCAAATTTTTTGTTTCATAGAAGCCTGAGCCGAGAACTCACATACGTTACGAACATACCTCTTTTTTGTAGGTGTCACATTAACGCTATAAAAAACAATATAAAACAAATTAAAAAAATCTTTATAATTTTTCTTGTATAATATAACAGCAGCTTAATAAACTCCATAAAGATTTATTTTATTATATATAGTATTTATTGAGAAAAAAATGTTTAAAAATATTTGTAATTCATTTAGACCCCTTAATACATTAACGACTGCCGAAGAGTTCTCTACCTATTCTTTTTTCGTTGAATTTCCTTTGGAGTAAATATAGATGGAGTAAGACATCACTGAGTATTTAAAATTTTAGACACTTACAATTTTTCACACTTTCGACAATTTACGACGATTATGACAATTTTAGACACTAAATGAATATTTCCAAAATACCAATCGCGAGTCCTTAGTACCCTCAACTCTGTTTCAGATCAACTGACGACACCACTACGAACATCAAATCAATATTTAATATTTCCTCGAAAACTGAGTTTCGGATGAAAAAAAATTATTCCACGCCTTTGATTTATCATTGCATATAGTATCACATTACATACTTGTGCCATGCTTTCGGCTGCACCCTGTATAATCTTATAATTTAGTCAGCAATTATACGGTAACAGGCTCTGCGTCTCGAATTCGAATCAGCAGTAACGACGAACGGTGGAACGCTGACGCGAGACCCTCTTCGCCTCCCGAAAATACGGCAACATTTACCGCGCGCTTTATATATTAGATCCCGCGATAAATCCCGCCGTCGCGATTAGTAGTACCGCGACATTACCGGCAGTAACTGGGAAAACTTTCTAACGAGGCGCATAAAACTATCTAAGAACTTATGTCGAGATTTACCGCCTACTATATCACCAAATGTCGCGGACACTCCTATTCCTTTGGCCCGCCCGTTAACTTTTCGTTTTGGGGCTAGGGCTTCCTCTACCAAGCGCCACGTCAATCAGGTCCCTCGTAATTAAGAACATCTGTAACAGCCAGCGGTGGAGTCGTCTCATGCGATTCGAATTAATTATACGACGACTGGTGTGACAGAAACGTTGTTGCAAAGCAGCAGAAGATAGGTATGGCACATAGATAAGCAGGTAGTAACGCAAGGGTTGTAAACATATTAGTATGCTACGATGGAAGTGTGTGGATGCGTTGAGTACCTCCTTGAATAAAGCACGAGTCTCATTAAGGAATTGCACAGATATTTCAAGCTCCTCGCCCTAATATTGTCGCACGCAGAAATGTTCCGAATCGATTTGTGAAAGGGGCAGACACATTTGTAAAACAGACGCAATTCTAATTTTCCAGTGCACTGTTGCATTTAAGGTAGTTGACCCGATTCTCGATCGCTTAGTGATTAGTTGAGATTATATTAGGTTAAAACAATTATTCTAGTGGAGAAAGAGACAAAAATTTCGTCACAATAATAAGTTTACATTTAATGAAGTAAATAAAATTGCATAAGAACATTTGAATTGAAAATTTTTGTTAACATAGTAGTTTAAAGAAATAAAGTTTTGGAACGCAAATGTCGATCAGTATTTTAGAGTCGGGAGTAGTTCTCGATATATTCGAGACCCACTTCTCGATCATTAAAAAAATGTAGTAATTGTAATAGGTGATCGCAGCCAATCGGCTCGTATTACTTGTCATGTAATTAATAACTGAATTACAATGTTACTTGTGATACGATTAGTAATTATACTTCAAATAATACAGATTGCCCAGGTCTCACCACGTGGAGGCGCTGCGAGTGGAGACCCGCCCTAACCGCGGCCCATCCGCCCTCCTTTTATGCAAAATTTTATTTTCATTTCCATCGATCCCCCTGATGTACGATTGCGGAACGATCCTTGATCGCTCCACAAGCGGGCAAAAAAAGGAGTTATTCTGTAAAAAGCTACCGCGATGAAACTAAGCAGAATTTAAAACATTTTTTGTTTCTTTCTGTTTTAAATTTGAAGAATTTTCTGGTATATTTTTACCATGATAATTGAAGGGTTGGATGCAATAAGGGGACTAGCGCTCGAAAATGTGAAAACGTATTATTCAATCGCTAAGAAAAATTGGAAAATTAAATATCGTTAAACTGTATTTTAAAGAATATAGTGTTGTAAAACTCACCACGGCACATATTTTTTCTATTTACAGTTTTTTCATCGAATCATTAGTATTCGAGATAAAAATTATAAACAAAAAAAAATCCGTCAACCGAAATCATTATTTTTTGAAACATAAATTGCGATAACTTGAGTAAATATTAACGGATCGTTATGAGACTTCAAACATAAAGTTCAGAAATCTCTTGCGAAGCCGTAAAATGTATGCACAAAACCCTTATGTTAAAAAATATAATAATAGTTAATTAAAAAGTAATACTGAACATAACCCATGGTTTTCAACGTTCGCCGTTAAAAAGTATCGAATCAATTTTGAAGTACATATAACTTGAAGTGACAAAGTTTTTCCTTAATATGCAAGGAAGTTTTTCAAAAAATTTCACACTGGCTAATAAATAATTGTAGAAGATATGACGATGTATATAATTCTCGCACGGCGCCAACTGTCAACGCAAGTGCCTAAAACTGCTAAATAGCGCATTATATGTGGCGGTTGACTGATTTATATCTTCTACAATTATTTATTAATCAGTGTGAAATTTTTTAAAAAACTTCCTTATATATTAAGGAAAAACTTTGTCGCAGCAAGTTATATGTACCTCAAAATTGCCTCGATACTTTTTAACGGCGAACGTTGAAAAACATGGGTTATGTCCAGTGTTACTTTTTAATTAAATATTATTACATTTTTTAACATAAGAGTTTTGTGCATACATATTACGGCTTCGCTAGAATTTTCTGAGTTTTATGTTTTAACGATCCGTTAATGTTTACTCAAGTTATCGCAAGTTATGTTTAAAAAGATATTGACTTTGGTCGACGAAGATTTGTTGTTTATAATTTTTATCTCGAATACTAATGATTCTATAAAAAAAAAATCGGTAAGTAGAAAAAATATGTGCCGTGGCAAGCTTTACAACACTATATATTTTAAAATACATTTTAACAACATTTAATTTTCCAATTTTTCTTAGCGATCGGACAATACTTTTTCACATTTTCGAGCACTAGTCCCCTTATTGCATCCAACCCTTCAATTATTCACTAATTGGGAATGAAAAAAAGAATAAAGGGGCAATATTTGAAACATTCGCAAAAGTATCAATAAAAATTCCGTGAGATTTCGTTTCTCAAGGATGATGAACCTGAAATCCTATTTTTAGTATATAATCAAAAACTTTTATGCAAATGTTGAAAATTGGAATAATTGCACTTTACTGCACAGTAATCGAAGTTACTTTCATGCAGAAAGTAGCAACAACGAGCACGCGTTAATATCGACTATCACTATCACTTTGCACTAACAATTTTCACTATTACTTTTCACTATCACTTTTATTTTTAAATATATTATTTTATTAAGTCTCTTCACCGCGAAGGTATAACTACGTTATGTTAGTAATAGTGAGACCAGCCTACAGGACATAAAATAAATCACGCAAAACCGTAAACGAAATACATGAAATAGAACAAATCACGCAAATTAGCAATTGATATTCATAACATTAAGCACATTAGGTGCTATAATTCATTATAAGTGCTATAATTCATTAAGGTGCTGTATATAATTCATTATATACAGTAGGTAATCAAAAACTTTTACCAGCCTGGAAGGAAAATAAATAAACACAATAAAACAGGACATAAAATAAATCACGCAAAACCATAGACAAAATACATGAAATAGAACAAATTACGCAAATTAGCAATTGATATTCATAATATTAAGCACATTGGGTGCTTTGTTACATCAACTCAATAATTTCCTTGTAGTTTCTCATTAATTGGCATTTTTTGCAAAATATGAATATACTTTCAAAACAATATTTCCAGTGACAAACACTCGATTCAAGAGCGGGTAGATGGTGGGAGTAGAAGGAGGATGGTGCAGCCACTTAGGGCTGCTCCATGATCATTGTCCACTCATTAATGCAAGAAAACCGTGAGTGGACCATTTCTTTCTTTCGCAACGCTAGCTTATTACAGACTAAAATCAACTCCCGAGCATAGTCACTAGGACTTTGGACTACTCGCAGCACTAATTTCTCAAATAACTTCAAAATTCCCGAATGGTGCTTCATTACTGAAAATTCTACAATACTTAATACAAATCCCGAATAGCAAACGAAAAAGCTCTCAAGCAGCTACACTACTCTAACAAATGTAAAAAGCTACAAAGAACCACCACGTGGGTGGTTTCATTTTTCGTAACACTAATAAAAATTCAATGCACCTGTGTCTCGTAATGCGCAACTCTAACTTTAAATCGTTGCAGCCTTCCTGAAGGCTGTGTAGAGTCCCATGCGCAGCAAATCCAGCTGCTCGGGACTCTTTTTCCCCAGGAACATGTCTCTGGACATGTCCCAGGGCAGTTTTGGGGCATTGGGGGCTGGGGGTCGCAACTCTAATTACAAACGCGATCAATCATCATCGCAACACTAACTCAAAAAATTATTAAGAATCAAATTAGAACGAGTAATTAAAAAAACGCGATCAGACGCATCGCAACTCTAATAAAAAGAATATAATGAATCAAAATTAATGCTATAAATCAAACTCTAGTAACTTTACTTCGAAATACAAGAACAATCTAAAAACAATCGCGACTCTTTTTTCGAAACACTACAAGCAATCACGTTCGATATTTATTCGCAACGCTATGCTGGTACCAAACGCGGGGAATACTCGATTCGCAACGCTAATTCAAACCGTGATCAACATTTAGTCGCAACACTAACTGGCCGCGTAATCTTCTTCGCAACCCTAATTGAAAACGCGGTGTGCTGAATTTCAGGGGAGGGGGTATCGATGGGTCAGCCTATGGCCAACCGAACTACTACTACTACAACTACTGACGAGCATAATGGCAAAGTAATACCTACGAAGAATGACCCTGCACCCGAGGATGCAGGGCCATTCTTGGTAGCCCACATGATGTGGCCGTTTTACTGGCCGGGCTATCTTCGGCTCCTTGGCCACTTCTTTGCTTCGGGCGGTCCGCCCTTCTGAAAGTTAAGGGGGTACTCCACAGTGAACGGATTTTTTTCTCAGTAAATGCAACATATAATGAAATAAATCTTTTTGGTGTTTGTAAAGCTACTCTTATATTATATAAAAAAAAATAAAAAAATATTTTAATTTGTTTTACTTGTTTTTTTACAAAGCGTCAATATGGCAACTAAACAAAAACGTGGTGCAGGTGATTTTCTGAATTAGGCTTATCTGAAACAAAAAATCCGAAAACATTCTTAATCTGTATGAGTGTCGCTATCGCCCGTAGCTCAATTAACAATTTTTGTTGAAAAATAACAAAATGGCGCCTGTTTGAAGGAAAAAGTCCTCCAAATAATGGTGCTCCTCGAATGTTCCCCGAGAAAAATCTCGGTTATTTTTCGGAAAAAATTGTTAATTGAGGTACGGACGATAGAGATATTTATATAGATTAAGAATCTCTTGGAATTTTTTGTTTCGGATAAGCCTAAATTTTTGTCTAAGTGCCATATTGACGCTGTAAATAAACAAGTAACACAAATTGAAAATATTCTTTTTAATTTTTTGGTATAATATAAGACTAGCTTAATAAATATCGGAAAGATTTATTTCATTATATGTTATATTTACTGAGAAAAAAATCTTTAAAAATAGCTTGATTTTTCGACCGTTCACAGTGGAGTACCCCCTTAATAGCGTGCCCAAGGCCGTCCTGCCGACCGCGACCAGTGACAATGTGCAATGTCCCACTGGCGTCAAAAAGTCGACATAGCGGGGCTAGAAGCGAGGGCATACCCCACTCGCGCTAGTCTGGCCGTCGACTTTTCTCACAAATTTCCTGAAAGCAGGTCATCGCAGGGGGGAACATGCGATCAGAGAATACGATGACCTGCCCCGGCCCTACCTACTTATATTTAAGTCACACATTCGTACCAGAAGGTAAGTTACCTATCCTCCCGAACAGCTAGGTTACCCATCCTACCGAACAGCTAAGTTACCTATCCTATCGAACAGCTAAGTTACCCATCCTACCTAACAGCTATGTATATTTAAAAAATGGCAAAACAGTCTCTCACACACAATCACACTCTAATAAGTACGTACCAGTTTTCACTGAAATCGGCTAGCAAAGGCAGTGACCATTGCGTATAAGTATGATTTACAAAACAATTAACTATTTTCAATTTCAAACAATGGATTACTTGATAATGTGCATTGTACATATGTATTATGTACATACATGAATCGTTATTACTATCTGGTTTGATTGTACGCGATTGATTAAATATCATATTCCCAGATTATTTACTAGAATGATCATCGTGTGCAACAAGGAATATGATACATTGGTATCGTTATTGCAATGTTATAGTTTCGTTAACGTGGTCTTTGATGAAAATCTTTCACCGACGCAAATTCCACCGCCTAACCACACAAACACACATAGGTGGAAAATGCGGCGTGCACGATACACTAACGCAATGCTAGCCGCCGACATGTAATTATTTAGTAAAGAAAGTCATCGTGCCCCATTGCCTTCACCCCCCCAAGTAGCACCTGGGCACGTGGATGAGTTAAAAGGCAATGAGTACGGAAAGATATCCTAAAAATCCTCAACTAGAAAATATCATTAGTTTGTATAGTGTCTAACAGGCTAATATTCTTTCATTTTACATTATTAAGCAAAGTGGCTCGACTTTCAACTTGTGAATAGTTTAAACTTTGATAAATAAGAAAGGACTCTACTTTAGATAAAGAAAAAGGACTCTACTCGACATTCAATTAGTGAGAAGAAAGACTCTAAAATTCAATTGTTTAAGAAAATCAATCTAAATCATGAAGAATTTACTTTAAGAATTTAAAACGGGCTATTCCATCGTCAAAGTAAATTTCATAAAACAAGAAAGTATGATCTCATGCTAATTACTTTGAATCTGAAATTGCCCCACCCTCAATTGTCTTCTTGCACATAGAAATTAATTATTCTATTGTGTACGCAAACGAGTGACCTTTTTAAGAAAGGAATTACATTTTTATGTATATTATCATCATTTAGAAATCAAGTTACTTTTGAACACGTAGTATCAGAAAAATAAAAGAAATTCAAGTCATTATAATCGTTCCACTACACATTAAATCAAAATGATCGTAGCTGTGGAGTCTGAGAGTATCAGACTTCTTCGCTACATAAAAATTAGCATTCAGTCGTATTGATATTCGTACCAATACCTTCCGAGCTGCTATGCACCTTTATGTGCATTATTTAATAAATATCTACATCAATGTATAATCAATGATAAATATTCGCGTTAGGAACCGTTTATCTTGGAAATTATGATTATAATGTGATTCTATTGAAAAGGCGCGGCGTACAAGAAGGCCCTAGCCTCGTCTAATAAATACATACACAGACAAAAATGTTACAATTCACGGGCATGATTATCATACCCGTGGTCATTATGCTCGTTAAATATACAACCGATCACTCGTGTCGATTCGGACCAAATGTCCTACGACATGATTGAGTGACCAGAGGAACCATAATGCATGCGCACTCACATTTCGCTGTGCCCCGGTGCCGTAGACGCCAACACCCCTGCTACTGCTCAGGAGAAGTCACCAAGCTGCTCAGCTGCGCCCAAACTGTAACGAAGGAACAGAACACGATTATAATTTCTTTCTAAAGTTACGATTGTTTCAACTCTAATATAGAACCACGAAGCAATTCAAAACTAACGAAACTTTTTATCATTTAGACATTTTAAGAAAAAAATTGAAAAAATGAAATATTAAAAATTAAAATTAACAAAAGTTCTTTCTTATAATGTCTAAATGATAAAAAGTTTCGTTAGTTTTGAATTTCTGGGTGATTCTATTCAAAAATTAATTTGTTTAAAATTGTTTTCTTTCTAAAATTTTGAAGAATGAACTCTACTTTAAAGGAATTAAATCAAATATATAGATACTTACATCTTTCCATTAATATGCTGCGTACAAATCTCCTCTTCAGCTGACGCACTGACTCTAATTTCCGACAACGAGTTTCTCTTTCAAAAGTAAAAAAAAATAAAGAAATAGTAGACTACAAACGCGCCGCAAAGATCATAATCGACGAACAAAGCACTGAATCTATTCTCGCGATTCGAAGGTCAGAGCCGCGACGCTCGTGAAAGAATATAAATTGCGTAGAAAACACTGACTCTACCCTCGCGTATCCCGAAATTGTTAACGAAATTCTACTATGAGCAACTGTGCTCTTCAAAACGAAAAACTTCGTACGTCATAAACACTGACTCTATTTGGCCGCATTGCACGCGGTCACAATCTCTGAAAAATAAGTAGGATAGGAAGGTGGGGTGGGTGTGGTTTCATCGAGTGTTTGTCACGAGGAAATATTGTTTTTCGTCAAACCAGCCAAGGGACTTTCGCTCCTTGTTATTTAGAATAGAAGGTGTGATGCGAAAATACAGAATGCAGATATAATTATTACATTTAAATGAATCATAGTATTTTTATAAATATCTAAAATTCATTGCAAGAATCAAAATTCGTTAATTATTCATGCTTGAATAGCATGTCCTCGATCAACTACGCAGTTTCTGAACATAAAGAATAAAAGTTGCATTAAAAACCGAAGGCAAATGCAATTACAACAACTTCATGGAGATAGATTCTTAAAAATCATTGAAATATCATTGAATTCTACGTAAATGCGACCGAAATGCAATAGAATTCGATCATTCCAATATTTCGTAAACATCTACAGACGCCATTTTAAAACTTTTAAACAAATCTGATTAAAATTATTTAATTTATCATAAATCAATCTTTCCCCATTTGATCCCGATATTAACTGACTGCAAAATCAGTTAATATCGGGATCAATCACCCTCACAGCCAACAATGATTCAATAAAATAATGAGAAAAATACGTATACCACACGTAGTGTCATCTCCTTTTTCCAAGAAATGACCAGACGCCATCCAAGCATCGTTCAAATTAACCGCCAAGTGTCATGGCGTCGCCTGCCCTTTGCTTTCGATTTCCGCCTGAACGTCTGTTTGAAACAAAAGCATTAAAACATTCGTA
Source organism: Andrena flavipes (assembly GCA_963971345.1). Taxonomy (NCBI): domain Eukaryota; kingdom Metazoa; phylum Arthropoda; class Insecta; order Hymenoptera; family Andrenidae; genus Andrena; species Andrena flavipes. The sequence goes on from OZ020481.1 coordinate 40,373,170, forward strand.
AGGCAATTAAACAAGAAATGAACTTGAAATATGCCCGAAAAGTGATGTATTTGAATACCGAGACACGATATGTGTGCACTAAATGTGCAGAAATATCGGCACGAAGGCAAGGAAGGGAATACGTGACGAATATGTAATGGTTTTCTCGCGATATTTAATCAATTTCGGGACAAAAGTGTATTAATAGTAGCAGCAAGTGACGATAGAGAGTAAAGAAGAAGGCTAATAATGAATAGAAGTAATTATGTGACGATAGATAATGTACGCGTACCATTTACGCACGCAGCTATCGAAACGTCTTAACTCAACGATGTCCACGGAACGAATGACCCCCGCGTCACGTCGCTGTACCTCGGCGAATATGGGCTTTGGTGGGGGGAGAGCAGGCAGGCCTCGCGCGGCAATACACGTCTCTTATCGCACGCCGCGTAACGTAAACATCACAGCTCGTGACGTAGCCGTCTGAATCGAGCTACCGGTAGAATAGAAATATTACGCATAATATATTTCCTTCGTTTATAAAATATCTAGCATCTACATACAGGAGTGTACTTTAATTAAGTTTGTAAAACTTAACCAGACGTCTTAGTAAAATTATATTCATAAATTGAAGGGTTGGATGTAATAAAAATTGGAAAATTAAATGTTGTTAAACTGTATTTTTAAAAATATAGTCTTGTAAAGCTCGTCACGGCACACATTTTTTCTATTTACAGTTTTTTTGTCGAATTGTTAGTATTCGAGATAAAAATTATAAACTAAAAAAATTTCTCCGTCCAAAATCATTATTTCTTTAAACATAAATTGCGATAACTTGAGTAAATATTAACGGATCGTTATGAAACTTGAAACATAAAACTCAGAACACTCTAGCGAAGCCGTATAATGTATGCACAAATCCCTTATGTTAAAAAATGTAGTAATATTTAATTAAAAAGTAACACTGGAGATAACCCATGTTTTTCAACGTTCGCCGTTAAAAAGTACCGAGGCAATTTTGGCGTACAGATAACTTGCAGCGACAAAGTTTTTCCTTAATATGCAAGGAAGTTTTTCACCAATTTTCACACTGATTAATAAATAATTGTAGAAGATATGACGATGTATATAAATCTGCTATTTAGCAGTTTTAGACACTCGCGTTGACAGTTGGCGCCGTGCGAGAATTATATATATCGTCATATCTTCTACAATTATTTATTAATCAGTATGAAAATTCGTAAAAAACTTCTTTGTATATTAAGGAAAAACTTTGTCACTGCAAGTTATATGTACCTCAAAATTGACTCGATATTGGTTCCATGTCACGCGATACCAACTCATTCGCAGCTCGTATCCAACAGAAACCTTGCCACCCGTTCCGTTTTACCCCACTTTCCCCTACACAAATTGCGCCAATTAACACAATGGCTATTTATACAAAGAAAAAATGTATTAAATAATATTAAGCAGATATATTTTTATACAAATACATAAATATTTAATACGAATAAATATTTTATTCAAAATACTTGGCGCTGCTCTCCGAATTGGTGTTGCTAAACTGAATAAATATGTATAAATTGCTTAAAATCTTTTTCTTTCTTGTCTCAGTGATGTCTTGTCTTGTTTTATTTTATTTATTAACCAAGGCAATTAACCGTTTTTTAGTTTCGCAGCGCCAAGTATTTTGAATAAAGTTTTTATTCGTATTAAATATTTATTTGTATAAAAATATATCTGGTTAATATTATTTAATACATTTTTTTCTTTGTATAAATAGCCATTGTGATAATTGGCGCAATATATGTGTATCATTAGTTTTGTAAAGCTATTAATTTACGACAATGTTTTTAAATGGGATTCTTTTTGATGGGATTATATACTTGGCTCTCTTTTTGTACCTTATTTAAAAAAGGTAATTTGTGGGGATTTCACACATTTTGTAGTGTTGATGTATTTACGGAAATTATGAAGCGACTAGCGACCCGAACGCAGCGGCTTTTTGTCTTTATCGCGAGTGGCTGATTTCAAGTACTTTTGCTGATTTTAGTACTTTTTTCACCCCATCGAGGTTATTTTTTTTTTTAACACTATATTATAGTGTCATCCAAACTATGCACGCCTGCAAAGCTACAAGACAATTGAATAAGGTGGAATTGGTTTAAATTTGAGTTTTCAGATATGAACCAAACATGCAAGAAGTAAACAGGATCGACACTGAATAAAATCGTATAATTAATATAATACTATGTCCCATTTATTTCTTTTCTCTATAAGCTTTACACAAAAACTCTAAATTGCTGGTATAAAAATAGCTAAAAATTTAAATGCAATGCAATTTGTTACAATACATATTATTTTGTACATGCATGGTACAAATTTCCAGAAACTTATGCGAAAGAAGATGCTTCTCTGTCGAACCTTCTCCGGACAACTTTCAAGTTTGCGACTCTACATACGAAATCGATTTAAAAAATTTTGGCGCCTTGTTAATTAAGACAATAATTCAGTCTCCTATTTCGTGTAAAAACTCATGACATTTCAAATTCGGACAACTTACATTATCTGACACTTAGCACTTGGTAGGTTATTTATATCTAATAACTACCGTGTCTCTTGATAATATTAAAAGTAAATACATTACAACTTACCTTTTTTTTCTTAGCCATATTTACTCAAGTATACTATTAAAATAACTTAAACCTTTCTTCTGACTTCCGAAACAAAGTTTAATGATGAAAATTATTGCGCACTTCATTAAGCAGTATGACTAGCAAGTAGGAGAAAAGCTGCAACTCTGATACTACTCGAGTAATTATCATTATTTACGTACAGATGGTACTGATAATACGTCTAAATTTTTTTAAACTATTTTTTAAATAGTTTATAAATATAATGACATTTTATTTCTTGTACTTACAACACACAAAATATTTTAAAATATTATTTTTTACTTCAGTGATTGACAATTGGGTTCCGATCGAGAACCGGGTCAACTACCTTACAAAGGAATCGAATCCACAGGAAAATAGAATTTGTTACGTTATTGAATTTTTTTCGGCCAACATTTTTATTTCGCATTCACGTAGGAACAGCGGCTACAACTCGTTCCAATTCTGCGACTCACCCTGCAGATGATAATAGTACGTACAATGAATAAAATGAGCAAGTGTTAGAGATTTTCTCTGGTTTTCCAATAAACGGTTTATTGTACAAACGCCTCTGCAATTCTCCCTCTGGTCTTATTGCCGCTCGCTGCAAATCTACACTCGAGCTTTTCCTTTCGCACGTGCTCCTCGCACAGCCTTTGTCCTCTCACACTCCTGCCCCTTTATCGGCCTCCTCTTTTCACACTCTTGACATCCGTCACTCAAACTCATCTCTCACCTTACGACCGTTATCGAATTCTCGATCCTGCATCGAGGGAACCGATGTGTTTGTCAAGAATAGACAGTTGTTAATCGAATCAGAAACATTTGAATTTCAGGCTAGAAGTGCAGGAGGGCCTATAGGAGCCCTTTGGAGTTTGAATTTCGTGACCTGAATATTAATATTTGCATTTCTCCTGTGAACCTTTTCATTCGCTGTTAAGTTTGCAAATAAGATTTTTATGTGCCCTATGATTCTGTCCCACAAACTATGTTACAGCGGGCATGAATAAAAGATTTCTATTTTTATAGAAGCATAGTGTACTGTGTCACTTATTTATATTTATTTAGAGATGTACGATAAATGGAATGTGATTTTGAATATTGCTTACCGTGGATATTCGTGTAAAGGTTTATTTGCCCGGTGTGGAGACGCAGGGGCAGATTGAACTGAATGGATCACTTAACTTTGCTTCTTCCATTATTCATTGCGTCGTCTGTGAGAGCTCACAATATACTAAACGCTCGTGGTTGCTTTTATCTCGGTTGAGAATCCCTTTCGAGTAACATGGAAGCAAACAAAAAGCTACTCGACAACCATTACTTTCAGGAGGTTCCTTGTGCGGATTTTATTTAAGGAATATAAAATAAGAGCAGATCTAAAACCGTTACATTATATTACATTCCAATTTTTCTTTTAATGTTATTTTACGTTGTCAAAACTCATATATCAGCATCAAGCAATGTCATATTAAAAACTATTACAGCATGAATATTGTATAGGGAACTTTCAGTTCCAATGAAGACGAAATAAATAACCATCTCAAAAGTTTCAAGTCCATTTGCAAAAATTGTAATCAACATTTATAGTTCATACTTAAACAGGTAATAAAAAAATTGTTCGAATCCTTAATTGCAACAACAGGAAATGATAAGTTCCTATGGATGAAATTAGAAATAAAGTGCAAATGAAATGGTAATTTTTGAAACAAGATGAAATGTTTTAGCGAAATCGTAATGGATTTTATACCCAGGATAATACAAAATAACATGAAATATTAACAAAATCACTTCCATTCAATAGCTTTCTTGCTTCATCGAATATAAATTTGTTTAAATATTAAGTAGGTACTCGATTCAGTGAAATTTAAAATTACTGCTGCATTAATCATCATAAAAAATAGATAACTACAAATTTACCGTAGCCATGATTCAATAAAAGTCTCGAGTATAAAGCAAGGAACAATAAGTCGAAAATAAGTGGCCAAACGTATCAAGACCTCCAAGTCTGTTCAATAAAACATTCTGTCACGTCTCGCCGTATCCTTAGCTCGCGCGTCGGGTATTCCGAACGCGAAGTTGCGAGGACGCCTGGATCACGCGAAGGGGAAGTAACCGAAATCCAGGTGTCCTTTTGTCGACGCCTAAATCTTCGAGTATACCACGCGGAGTGTTGCAAAGCTTGAGGGTGCTCTTACTTCATCGATAACAGGCTTTCTGATAAAATATCTCAGCTCGTTCGACTTCTCGTAAAATGTTATCCATCTCGTAAAAACGTCCTACCAAGCTCGTTTCATCCTTCCCCTTTGCCACATACTTACACGTACCTACAGACGTGGCGCGGATACGAGTGGATTTGTTCAAGAAAGGGTGCAAGTACACCGGACGACGGGAGTTTACCCTGAAAATGTTTCTGTACGCCATTGTTATTTGCATTTATCGATCGAGGATATGATTACTCTTACAATTTCATAAATCAGTCAGCACTAGTTCCTGTGTATTCCTGATAGATACTCCCTTTGCAAACCGACTTTATGCATTTCGAGATTTAATGCAAGCTTTCTCAAGAAGTTTCACAAATGTATTCTGAAATTTATAATGACGCGTGTTCGAAATAGAATTACGAAGAAGTTTTACTTGTTAGAATACTTGTTACATATATTGCATTTGGGTAATATTTCTGCGGTAAAGGTTTGTGTCTTTAGTAAAATACGTTTCCGACATTTTTTAATGTAAAATATGCTTCCCACAATTAGTTTCAATTTGCCTTAGCCATAACCTATTAAATATCGAAACTCTTTGTAGAAAATTCAAGAAGAAATGGCGGCATATTTTTTTATCTTCAATTTTTATATGCCAACAATATTACAAAAAAAAGATACTTTCTTATCTTGTGTCGATTAACGTTTTCTTTAGTGCCTGAAATAAGTATCTACAAATAAAGAAGCTTTATTTTCTGATTCCACTAAGAAGTAAATGTTTAGAAACACCTTTTTAAAAGTGAAAAGGTTTAAATGGAATTACTTACCTATTTGGTTTTATTCTTTGGGTAATAAGTGGAACCCTTTGAATCTGTTTTGTATCGCTTTTATTAATAGTGGTCATATTATAGAAGAATTGTCATGTGGCAGAAAAATTGATCACTTCTGCTACTAATCAAACGAGAACCAAGGATGTTGTTTGTCCACCTGCAACGACAGACACGTTTTACTCAGTTCCACGATACATATGCAATCGAAAGTTTCCAGGATAGAGGACAAGGTCCAGCTGCGGTGGGTTCAAGAAAGTTTCCCGATTTGGTAACGTCGGTCGCGACCTCAGAACTGGCTATGACCCCGATACGACTATGTTCAATCTAGCTTCAATCCCCTATCCAAACGTTTCGGGTGAATGCACGTTGTGTTTCATCCAATTGCTGAATCGTAAATCACGAATCGAGCGTCTTGCTGTACCAACACTCATTGCACTGCCGGCGGAAATTAGACTGTTCGCCAGGTGATGCCGTATTTCACATCCTGTTTTATACAGAAACGCTAACAGCAACGCTGCGAGGAGCTTTCTCCCTGTATTTGTGAATGCATGATCGGGCAGTGATGACCTTTCGAAGGGATTGCTAGATCGACTGGTGCGATACGTTGCTATGAAAATTTAAGTTCCATTAGTTGGGATCATAGGGCTTGAGACTTATGAGTGAATCGTGGAATATTACGTAGACAAGCTAAACTGTGTAAATTTGAAATTTCATAGTTCGTTTATGATTTGGAATATTTGTAATTTTAACCCTAAAAGTTGTTTGGTATTTTGCAAACCAGCATTTTGTATTTTTTTTCTGGGAGATCTTTCTCCGCTTTTATTTACCATTGTTTTATTAAGATCGCTGTAACTCACATCTTTTGTGTTAATCAGAAAAAATGTTTAATATTGAAGGTAGCGTATATCATCGTTTCATATGAACACATAAATTACTAAAAACTATAAAATATAGCCCTCGTTTGGTCGTTGGTCATTCAGGCTCATCATTCCGAACGAAATTCATTTCCACATCCATTCGTCTGCAAAATTCATATTTCGTAATATTTGATCGATTAATCGTGCAGAATAATCAGCACGGATACACGTGCAAACATCGAATAAGAAGCACCTTGGTAAGTACGAGAGCTTCGTCCAATGAAGGTAGATGTCCCAATTACTGCCAGCGTTCCTATAACTGCCACTTTATTTATTTTACTTAATAAAAGCGTAACGTATAAAGAATAGTTTACAATAATAAGAAGAGAAACAGTCCCAATTTAAGGATAAATTTTTTTGTACACTATTCTTTATAGATTAAGCGTTTACTATGGTTTATTGGCAGTAATTGGGACATCTATATTTTTTTACATTTCATTCAAGGAAATGTTCAAAGAAATTTTGCTAGAAGTCGATATAATATGTAAAATATGTTACATATTGGGTGGGTGGATCCCTTTGAGTAACTGTAGCTGTAAACTTACAATTAAGGAAACGTGCGTGTATAAACACATTCAGGCTTCAAGTCAGATTACTTTAATGTACGTTAATTATATTTGGGCAGAGAACGTTTTAGTATTTAGATGGGAGCATAGCAAACATAAACCTGAACGTAACCTGTATCCAAAAACCCAAATACATTCTCCATAAAATAAAACATTTCGAGAGAGGGCTGGCAGCAATTACGTCGGACAATCTCGTCGATAGTGATTGTCAATAAAATGAAAATGTCCGCGTAAAAAATGTTCCTCAGAAAATTACTTTCGGTGTCTCCTTCCCAACTTGGCGCGTCAATTTTAATCACCCGATTCGTTGTTGCGCTGATAGGTGGCCATCGATTTTTATAGCCATATGCGCGAATGTTGAGACTTACCGCACGGCAATAATTGGATTGCGTGGTCGAATTTTTGCACCCAATTTTCGTCCGGCTTTTTTTCCGTCGACGTCATAATTCAGGGGTTGCCTGCGCACCCTCTCCTCGGCCAGCTTCCGAAACAATCGCGATCGGGAAGCCAGGGTGCAACGTAATACTCCACGGTAAATAATGATCGCGACACGACAGCCCCGCTTCCCCGCCATTATTTACGATTGCGTGGCGTCTCGATATATCGGCGGTAATTAATAATCGGACAATAAACGAACCGCAATTGCAACCCGGAGAAAAGTGGCCGTTTCTCTCTCCTGTCTCCCCTCCTTTTCGTATTCCACCCTCTTTCGCCATTTTCACTATTCGCGTCACTCCCTTTTCACGTAATTTCATCTCCGTTTCTTTTCCCTGTATTACTTATTTTCTAGTAGGTATTCCTTTTCCTCTGCGAGTTTTCTGCAGCTTCTTATTTCTTTTTAGAATTTTCTACTCCCTTTATTTTCTACTCTTGCATGTTTTTGAATTTTATCTCCCCTTTGGTAGTACCTGCTTCGTGAATTTTCTCGTCTTTTTGTTTCCCTTTAAAGCGTTACTTTCTCTCACATATTATGTTGGTTATTAAATGTCTTCTAATTTCAACACTTTTCTGGGTTCTTTTTGTGCCACGTTTCCAACTTTTCTTTTGTGCTGTTGCCTTTGTTATTTTTCTCTTCTTTTCACGATTTATTTCCGTTTCTTTCACTGTTCTCTTATTTCTGTAAATTTGTTCTTTGTTGAGGTTTCTTTCTTTTTCGCTTTACACGGAGTAAGGTTGAATTGTGTATAACTAAAGGGAGCGTGATTCCTAAAGTAAAGCTTGATTATGTATACGTTTCTTTAATTACTTTAAGTATGTTTGCAATCGTGGTGGAACAGAATGTATAAGAAGAAGAAGTGGAAAATAGTTTCCAAAACTAAAAGTACAAGTTTTGCAAGCATTTGAACGTCAAGAAAAATGGAAATACCTTAGTATCTTCATTTCGTGCAAACATAAATGTGCATCGGATAACAGAGGTTTTATTTTCAACAATTTTTGACAGAGCAAAATACAAACAACCGTATTATAGAAACAAGTAACAGAGAGGTACATTAACCATATTTTACTCAATCCAACGCACACCTAGTGAATTTGCAAATTCAATTTTCTCGTAAAAGCAACTCCGTATAAATATATCTTACTTCATATTTTCCATGTACTTTTACACGACCAGTCACAGCCTTTTACCTCTGACCCTGTATAACTTGCACATTCTTTGCCTTTCCCAACCCACTTTTTCTTTCACTCAAATATTTTTCCTTCCTTTTCAACCTCACTTTGCCTCCACAGCATTCAGTCATTAAATTCTGACTTTCCTTTATCATTCCACCCCCTCCTTAAATCTTCAGATGCCCACCCCCTCTTTTCCCTTTCCGTCCTTCGACTTTGTACTCCCTTTTCCCGTTTTCCTCGGACGTTTGTTTCCCATTTCCCTTTATCGAGATTCCCACCCTCTGGCGATATTGTATCACGTATCGAGTCATCGGTTGGCCGTTTATCTAACACGCGGACGTGAACAGACGCGAAATATTGCGACGAATATTGGTCTGTCGTTTATCACTTATCATCCGCGCTGGTGTGTGTAAATCCTTTTTATTATGCGATGCGTTCGATCGGTGGTAGGTAGGTGAGCGGGTGGAGAATTCATCGCGCGTCCTCGCGTATTTACACGTCATCGATTACACGCCGGTTAACGAGTCTCTAAAATCGATACACCATGTTCGCCTCTCGATCCTTTCCAAAGGGATATGTACTTTATTTCGAAGGGCACGTCGTTGCCATTGTCAGCGGTGAGTATGACTACGGAGACTCGTATTTCAGGAAAAGGGTTCTGTTTGTAGCGATACCTCTGTACTCGCCACAACAGAGCATTTCAACGCCTTCTCTTTCAACTACCGATTCCTATATGTAGTACATATATACATCTTTCGTTCTACCTCCTAACACTCCCGTATCTAGGTAAAGCCTTACTGATCAATCCACTAGCAGTTCCAGGACGAAACGCAACACTGTTTTCCTGTTCTCCTTTTTAGTCCTACCTACAACTCGCAACACCCTCTACTCCAATTCCTTTTCGAATTAAAAGTAGAAGATATCTCCTGATACACCAAGAGAGTTTATTCCAATATTAACAATAATTTTCGACAAAAAATATCATTAATATAAATTACTTTCGAGGCTGTTACACGAGAATGTTCCGTTAAAAAACTATGGTACGATCATATATCCATTACTATATGGATAACTTCGAATTCTTTCTGACGGCCAATTTGTGTTCTTACATTCTAATGTTAAATTACAAGCTTACGATGTCCCATTACAGAGCGCGTTAATTATCGCAATGCGCCATCGAGGCGAACGTGACATTTAACGAGACAAAATTTCGATCATTCCCAGCGGCAAATAAAAGCTGCGTAATGAAAACAATTCGTTTATAGCGGGCGTCGTCGTGGTCCCCCAGCTCTCTACTATTAAAACCGCAGTCACGTTCGGATACAAAATTTTCGATAACAATTTCATCGCGTTAAATCTACGTAGATTGGGTGACAAGGACGTGGATCGGCGGAATAAGCTGCGCTGTTATTTTTTTCTCGTTTTACTTCTATTACCTACAGCGGATTCTGGCTTATTAGATTACGCCGGAAACCAGCTACGGCTAGGAGTTTCACGCTGAAACCGCAAGTTCCCACGGGTTTCCTTCGCGCGATTCTCCCGGAACATCTCTTTTAAAACATTCAGCCGCGTACCCGTTTTATCTGCTTCTTATTTTAATTTCGTCGGGCATCCCCCGTGGGTGCAGGCTTGCTAAAAATATGGGGAAACGATCAGAAAACGCTGTCCGCTCGCGTAAAGGCGGGACACGGATATGGGGCGTGCTCGCTAGAGAGCACACGGTACGGAGAGGAATATTCTACTGTGCATCTTGAAACGCTTATCCGCCGCGAGGACATTGAAATGTGAACGGACGAGAATTTTCTCCTAGAGCGAACCTTGTTTGTTGTTTTCCGCCGAATCTTCTACCTTCCTTGGACCTACTTTCTTCTGTTAGGGATATACCGAAGTAGGAGAGCAGGGAATCTGGGAATCAGGTGTATAAGCGAGTTTCAGTGAGAGACGAATATTCACAGATCTTGTGGAAGTGATGAGAAATTGTATATTGAGTGTGAACGGTTTGTTATAAGCTTGAGGTACTAAGTGAAGGAATTTTGAAGTCTTATTTTCTTTAACTTTGATTTTAAATTATTTACTGGATAGAAATGGCCAATTTGGTCCTCTCAGATTTAATATGAAATATTTAAATACTTGACTTTATGGGTTAAGTGATGTAGGAGATTTATGGCACCGTTTTCATCCTTCGTTGGTATTTTCATAAAGATTTCAAAATATGTCACTCATAGATATCAGTCATAAAATTTCTAAATATGTATTCATTTAAAGCACCGACAGGACCCGTATTCATAAAGCACGTATTCATCAATCAACTTAAATCAACTCTATTGCAATGTATTGAATTTTTTTCTGTCACTTTTTTCAACACTGAACAATTTTTGGTCTTGCCCCTGAGTTTTTATATTACATAGGCATCACCAGTAAAATTCAATCTGTTTTTCTTTCAGAACCCTTCGTATTGTAGAAGGAAAAAAAGATTAAACAGAATATTATACAATTATCTTTGAATTATGCAATTTTTTTTAATCTAACAGTTGCTGTAGTAATTCGAGTTTTGTACATCGTGACCATATGTGTACTATAAGAAGAATGGTAACGTTGGCGAAAAACCGATGGTACAGATCTCTAGATAAATCGTAAAGCTTTTATTGGTTTCATAGCTATTATTTCTATAAATTGTGTATCGTCCAAGCTCTCTTTCAATTTCGCCAGTTTTTACTCTCTTAAAATTTTGCCCGCGTTGGAGAAACGATACAATTGCTCGCGGAGATATATCTGAGACAAAAATAAGAGTATCTGAGTCTGTTGAGAGCACAATAGAATAAGAGAAATTTTGTATTGCTTTTGTTCCGTATTGCTCTGTGTGCGTGCGCGTTGTGCAGAAGCGAGTGTTTTGTATAAGAATTGTCGTCGTCCTTTTATGCATCCTAAGCGATCACGATACAGCTCGCTAGGGGAGCCTTATACGCATCCGTGAGGCAGCTGCGACAGAATTTATCCAAACATACCGTAGGTCTCCGATTTAATCTTGGTTAAACCTTCGTAGTGTAACTTTTTATAACAAAAAAAAAAAAGAAGGAAAGAATGCCAGAAGCATAAAATTCTTAATTCTGTATTGAAATGATTTCTAAATATTAAATCACAATCGCTTGATTTCTGATTTTTATTCAGAACATTGAAGGAAAACTTGAGCTAAGATGACGTCGATACAATATTCAAGCGTTAGTTATTTAATCACATTTTTAATTACATATACTTAATTATATTTAGTTGGATAAGTGTTCTGTTGTTCATGGAATTTTACAACAATAATTGATTAAGCAATTTGAATAAAATTAAAAGTCTGATTAGCTTGACACATTTTGAAACTTCAATTTAAAAAATTAATAAAATTATTGCATCACACCTTTTGTTACTCGTGATATCGATCAGTGGTGAATTTTTTGTTTTTTCGTCGTAATAGACGACGACTGTTAAAACGAAATTAACTCCGTGGAGGCTTTTCATTTGGAATTCTTCGATACCTTTTTCTCTGTGAAAGAGTGAAGAAACTGACCTAATTCGTGCAAGCTTCTTCGTGGAATTAGTTTAAGGGGCCGTCTAATCAGCTCCCCTGTCTGTTCATGCAGTAGTTCGCAATCGATTTTACGGTGCATGGCACTCAACAGAGGGTGGAAAAGATCGACAGGCACGCGATCATCCGAGAACTAGTTAGATCTCCGGTTGCCCGCGGTTATTCTCGATATGAAATCGTCTAAACGTCAACCAACTAAACTTCGTCTTTCGCGAGCGACAAATATACTAATAAGTAGAGAGAGAGAGAGAGAGATGTAGGTATCATTAAGTATCATAGTTATTTATTTACCGTGTTAGTAATTATCTTGCTGTACGTCCTACTTCTTAATTCTTATGTGATTTTCGAATCCTGTGATATAATTCATGCTATAAGTCAAACTGGCTGTAAAGAGCTTCCGAAATTGGAGCATTTTGTCACAGCATATTCGATAAAAAATACGAATTATTTGCTTGTTTGGATAGATCGATACGAAGCCTCATTCAGGAAATCGAAATTCTTTCAAACAACTTACATTTCGTATATATACAAAAAAGGAAAAAGTGTATTAATACCAGATGCGCAGTATCACGTTCATAGCAGATGAGAATACAAAATTTACTTAGCAACCATTATTATATTTCATTATACAATTTCAGCGAATCTAAAAAAAAGTGACTTTGAGGTAGTATGAGGCAGTCAGAGTTCATATTTTATATGGTTAGTAGAGCCTACTGGAATACGTTATTGCTACTAATTGAATTTCGAAAAAAATGTGGGTTAGTCCGTTGTTGCTCTGACTGCCTCATATATCACGTTATCTGTGTTTTATATTGCAGAAGCTAATTCACAAAAGTTACATATTCAACTATTGTAACTATAAGATTCCCAAATCTTTAGTTTACAATGAAAAGCTTATGAAATGAAATTAAATTGTACCTGTTCATTTATATACAATCTTTAACATATATCAATGCCTTACAAATTTCAGTTAGGTATAGAGGGTTAACGGAATAAGCATTGGTAAGTAGTGCGAGTAGTAATCGATTCACCTATATTCTTCCCCCAGACAGAAGTCTACTCCTCTTATAGCGATGGGGGAGTGACTAAGAGAATGCGTAAACGACAAGCATTTGAGACGATACATAAGTGATTCGCCGACTGCTTAGATTTAAGGATTACCCGCGCGTAGAAGGGACGACACATCGCAGTATCTGGAGCCAGGAGGAGCGCAAGGAATCACTCTAGATTACATAAAACCGTCTGCAGGAGTAGAGGATTCGAGAGTTAGAAGCGGATTGGATGAAGTTGCACGTCATCCAAACTTCTTAATCACATGGTATTTACTTCTGGCAGCGGCAGGCACGGAAGGAGAGAAACGGAGCAGCCGGGGAGAAATCTGGACCCGAAAGTGTTTCTTGGCAGCCGACGGATAAATAGAGTTGCTGGGGAATCAACAGGGATCGATGGAGCCGTGTCCAATCTGTCGGGGCGACGGGCACCTTCCCGTACATTCCCCTGGACCCACCCTTATGTATAGGTGGAGCAGAGGGTGGCACGTAGGTAGTTTGCGCGCGGATGGCGTCCTCCTGGAACTTCAATCTCCGGCTACCTGGTTTTCGGTGGAACTCATCCGTTGCGGGGGCCAGTTTGTCCAGGCGGCCAGGAGAAGTGGACGTTTCCGATGGGGAAGAGGCAATCTTGTCTCGAGTGCGAGCAAGTTTAGTGCGACGTATTCCTGCAACCCGACACGCTCTCGCCGGGAGTGCTGCGAACCGAAATGCAACGAGAAGGGAAGATCGAAACGCGAAGTTTTGGGTCGGTGGAAAAGTTCTCTCGTTTTCTTAAACCAAAGTCTTTATTAAAACTAATAATATACAGTCTCTTCCGCGAACATTTCCCGCGTTTTCAGTAAGTCATTTCGAATGAGAAATGTCACGTGCACTGTTATTTTATTTCCTTTCGTTAGCCAATATTATATCACAAATAATATACTAGATATAATTAGGTATAGCAAAATGGAAATCCATATGTACCCTTTTCTATTATTATCTTGATTCTATATAAAATTTAAAGATGGTGTTTCAATTGGCGACCTTCTTTTTGTTTATGTGAACCGTTTTTGTAGCGAAGTTTGCCATTCTATTTGAAGTATTATAGTTTTAACGTTATGGAGTGTTAAACTCTTCATAATCACATTTAATAATTTGATCAGTATAACTTACCTATGCCATCCTGTGTTGCCTGAAAAGAGGTTTCTCGCAAAGCTTTTTCTTTAAAAATGGAATTGTATGTTCCAATAAAAGTAATATGAATCGAGTGAAGGAGTTGAAATAGTAAAAGAGAGAAGTAATAATATTTTAGGAGACAATGTATCTACACAATAATAATAATTTTAAACATAACAATTCACTGTTACGCTTTTATAAATAAAAAGATATCTGTAAGCATATGAGAATGGAGAGCTTTAGAAAATCTTCACAGGCAGTCCTTTGAAAGGCATCCTGCGTTCCAATGGATTGAAGGAAGAAGGAGAAGAAGTGATAAGAAGTGAACGGGTACAAGTGAAGGTAACAAAATCTTGTAAAACGCATATTGTATATTTCATAATCTCGCCATTGGAGAAAACTTTGAATTTATATCGAATTCAAGTATTACTGTACGATCCGCCTCGACATAGAGGCATCCATTTGCTCGCGAACTGTCATCGTCTTTGATCTTCCGAATGATAAATCAACGAACGTTGGAAGAAAGATGACTTTACGTAAAACAAGCGGCATTCGTGTCGCCGCTTCGTTTAATATTTTGCTGCGAATCGCTAATTGATCTGCTCGGGATCAGGTTGGCAGTTGATAACTCGTTTTCTCTTTAATATCTTTGCGCACAGTCCTTGGAAACGCATCACAAATGTTTAGACCGTTAATCCGTAACAGTGACTTTGATTAATTTACAGCTCTTCCACAATTCACGAATATTCTTCTTCTTGAGCGACGCTATCTTTCGAATTTCAATCTGTTTATCATTTGCCTATCGTATACTATTTGGCAGCGGATTAATAACAAATAAATAGAAATGTTTTGTAGGTAGTATCGTAAAGTAAGGAAGGATACAAATCAGTCCTATTCACGGTTAGTTTCGATAGCTAAATCGCTCTATTTCCATAATCGTGTTGTATAAATTGCAGCGGCGCAGGGTTGCACAAAGTGGCTTGTAATTTTCTATATAATCGACGAGGAGGTGGTTGCGAAAGGTAAGTCGATATTTCGATATAATATTACTTTTATCGAAGCTTCGTGTTTCCAGAAAATACGATTCGAATATTTATCGAATAGTTGAAGTTCGTAAGAATGGATACTGACACAGTTAACAATAAAATATGTAGTAGCTTTCATTCCCTTTGAAGAATTTATGACTTTGATGGCCCTTCGTTAAATACTTTTAATCTTTAATTATTCGAATAATTAATATAATTATGCGCCATGTCCTACTCTCTTAAAAAAATATTCTCTGCGTACACTCTCCTCATAAATCGACAGAAGAAGAATCTTTTCCTGTAACTTTCGAACTCGATTTCCGTTTATTCGATTTATTATTGAAAATGAATCGTTTCCACTTCGATTATACCCTAAATTGCGAGCCACCTTGTACATGTGAGATATGCGTAGCAAATGTCATTCTCTTCCATCCTCTTTCGCTGGACAGGTCCGATACATTCGTGGCGCAAGTAGTCGACGTTCCGAATCAAGTAGCGAGCCCTCGTTTCAGTGAACAAGATCAGTAATAAGTCAGACACACGCATCACGCTTCGTCACTTTCACGATAACCCACTAACGATCGGTTTGTGCCCGCGTGCTCTACACGCGAATACATAGTACACATTTCTGACGATTGAACTGGCGCGGTGGACGATGGGAATGATATTGTTCCGTCAAACGGTCGCTACCATTGACATCCGGTTCCTTTCAGACGTCGCTTCAATACGGCTCTTTACAAAACTAGATAATACTGATAATTCGAGCCTCGCTCATGTGGTCCGTGCGTAGTCGAATATTCCCCTGCAGACTATTTATCGCGTTGGTGGTTTCAACTTTCGAATCGAGTTCGTCCTGCTACGTTAATCGTTATTATTCAAGAATATTTACATAGTACGCGAGGAAAAACAGTTCAGAATTCAAACACAACGCCATTATAGAACGAACGCCATCTTTCATTCGCAAAACGATTGGTCCAAGCAATCGCACTGTCCGGATTATCCGCAGACTCTTCCTCCCTAAAACTAATACTCCGAAACGGTCGGTTAATTTCACCTGCTTCCGTTTGTAGTTCGAAGCGCCCGCGCCCCCTCCCTCGGGATAGAAGACGCCGTGAAAGTACCTAAAAGAACAAAGGTGTGAAAGTCGACGTGCTTTACAAGCCCGGACTTGGACAGGAAGAATCACCGGTAAAACGGAAACACTGTCCCGCAGCGACGCGGAAAGAGTCACTTTCAATCGGGGCCAAGAACAATGCTGGATCAGTGCTGCCAACCTCTCCCCTTCCTTGCGGCCCACTCTCTCGCAACGCTTCCAGCCTCCTTTTTTCGCTTTCGCCTCTCTTCCGTCGTGACACCCCTCGTCCGTCCATTTTTCCCCCCCCCATCCCTTGTTCGCACAAATACTCCACTACGCCCGCCCCTCAACGATAATATAAAAGTTCGTATTGTGTCGCGACGCTGTGCCGACGATTGTGTCCGACGTCGCGGCGGTGCGTCGACGTGCCCATCTCGCGCCTTTCCGGGAGGCGGTGAACGTCGTCGGGCCTTCATCTGAGCACCTGTTGTATCCGACCGTGGAGAACGGACAGAAGGAGGAGCAGCGATCTGCATGCACAGCTCATCCCGACAGCCTCTGCGCCTCCGTGATGCAGCTCGGCTAAGCTTTCTCCTGAAACACCGTTACGTACACTCAAACACCGCGAGCTTTCGACTGCACCACCCTGTTGAGTGGTAGCGGCAAGGGTAGCTGATTAAACAGATACAACCATGTGTAATTTGTGGATTAGATATTGGGAATATACTTTGGGTTGTGCTTGAAAGCTTAAGAAAGTGATACCTTCGAGGGTATTGTTGGTGGAAGGGATTTGGAGAATTAAGAGGTAAAAGCAGCAGGAGTCAAAAATGTCGACGCATTTGAGCGTTGGGCGTCGACGTCCTTGAGATGCATTCAACGCAGTTTTTGGACGTTGGTATCGTGCCTTGCAGAGATGTAGCAAGTAACTTGAGCCCCACTTAGGTTGGTGAATAGAGGGTTCAAAGCGCGAAATGTGTCCTTGGTTTGTTATTACTTTATTAGTCATTACTGTTAGGATCTCATGGAACTATCGTTGATAAAATATGCCGATTACGTCCTTGGAATTTTTATTATATTTTTATGTTTCTGACGGCACAATATAACTCGCGGCATAACTGGGCTCATACCCTCAAGGGTATTGTTTTGAAGATTACTTGAGTGAGCCTCGAGCAGCTTGCTACGTCTACTGCTAGCCGTGTTTTTGGCCATAGAGGACGCCGCAGGTTCAAAGGGCCTGCCTCCAACTTGGCTTGCCCAAGTTTTTGCAAGTATTTACCAGATCGCGTCCAAAAACTTTGATGAATTGCATCCCTGGGCTCTTGACTCCTAATGGTCGAGTGCGCCACCACCTTCGCTGCCTGTTGGATTTCGCGAATTCGCTATATCTGTTCTGCAAACTACGCAAGGGTGCTTGGGGTTTTGTTGTACCATAAAAGCTAGATGAGTGCGAGTGACGTATGTTGGGAGGCGTCTGCTCACTTCCAACGTACCTCGTCTGTACACGATTTATGTATGCGGGAGTTTGGTGTATATTTTCCGAGTACATGCTCCGTTCAGATAAAAATGGAACAAATTGCCATCTATGGCCGAGATGGATTTACTGAATAACACGATTTACTGTGACGCTGTTAGCTCATACGTTTGGGCGTATTATTTTAGCAATTTTTATTTAAAAAAAATTTTTTTTTAAAGAAAAGCATTTTTTTAAAATTAATAATGTATTTTACGAAAATGATGTTACTTTTGATCCAGAATATTCTGCTTTTATATTTCTTTAAAATGTTTGTCGTATTAAAGAATTTTATGGAGATTGAAGTATGTGACAGTCACTTGAGGTAAGAACTTCTCTAAGAACATTTTCTGAAGTGTTGTTTATGTAGTGTGTGATTGAGAATAAAAAAAATAAACAAGAACATGAATATTTTTCGATTCGGTTTAACCAAATATTTGTATATAAAACCAGCCATTAATTTCACAACGGGAGTTTTGTTATTTCTAAAAATTTCTTCAACAATTCAATGTTGAATGAACTGTAATAAGATTACAAGTTCATTTTTATTTTTTGGAAGATGACTAGTGCCTATTTTTCACCCGTTTCTAAAAAATTTAAGGATTCAAAGATTAAATAATATAATAATTTTTTAATCAAATCCTTTTTCGCTTCTACAACGATATTTATTTCTCAACGCGCCATTTATTAGATCGCCAATAAACATTCCAGTTTAATGCATGCACCGGACGTTATTTTAACGTTACAATATTTTATTCGTCGCGATAACTTTCATTTATCTTATCAGTTTCACTGTGTATTGCACGTAAGATTCTTATAATTTTATGGCAGCCTCGGCACAGCCACGTTCCCTGATACTTCGCTTACTTCTTTCGTCACGCACACCTGCAATTAAGCATACTATGCATAAATATTACATGATATTTAATGTGGCCACGTGACTCTCATTCTGACAGCGTTATAAAGATTGCAGGCGCTCGCTTTTCGTGACCCCTTAACATTACTTTGGTCGCAACTTCTAAATAGATTTCATCGGCTCATTGCCAAAAAGTATTGACCGATATATGTTTCCTTATTTCAAAATATTTTATTCATTACACTGAAATCGTTCAATAATTTAGAATAATTTTCAGAAGATTCAAATAATTTTATTAATATTTTTACACTTACTTATGAAGTGAAATCGATGTTTCTGAAGCTTCTTGTTGCCTTTCGAAAGACATGTGAAGATCATCTGGCATTACGAGACTTTAGGAAGATAACCAGACTATTAGTGGTTTACTAATTATTTTATGTTGTGACGTATTTTAAAAATCATCGCGCCTGTTTAGCGGAAATTAACTCAGCTAGAAACTTCCGATTAAATGGAGATAAATAAAAGAATTCGGAAGTTTTAATTAAAGTGTTGTTGTGCGGTCACTTGGGATGGTGAATGTGAAGCCATGGGACTTATTAAGCTCTCTGACGAAGCAACTCACACGCCAACACCACAAGCAGCTTTGACCAAGTTTAATTTGTGCTTGCGTCAGGGAAGCGTGACAATCTACAGCAAGCAAATCCTAGTGAACGTCTAAACTAAAAATACGTTAATGCTCTTTTGGCGCTTTATCTCTGGAAGACAATTGATATGTAGGTATATATGTAAATACAATTAAGTTTCCAAATTTTGATTTTAGTAACAACAAAATAGTTGTTATACATAAAGTATGTAACTAATAGATGTGTAGTATCTCTGCATTCGTTTGTTTATATAATAAATTATTCAAACAGCAGCATATTACTTTTGCGTTATATTAAATTATTCATCTTCATTTAAAACACCATGCTTAACGTCTGTTTAATTAGAACATTTTACTTCAAATCAAGTTCGAAATTATTAAGGCATACAAGACTGTCCTAAAATATATAAAATATTTCAAAGTCTGAATTTTTTCATATTATGAAAGATATACATTTCGTTAGAATGTTGTTCCAAAGTAGAACTCTGTAGTAAACGAATGCTGTACGAGTCGAAAAAAGACGATAAATTATTTAATACATATACAAGACTTAATCTATCGTTTCAATAAATTGTTAACGTGTGCAACAGCAAATGCATCGCACAAAGATTATACAAATATAATACTATTAAAAAATCACAATATTCAAATTGCCTAGTAAACCAGTTACTATTAAAAAATATTATATCGATTATAATTTATATGCAATCAACAAAATTTTCAGAGCTGCAAAAGGACAGTAGAATCTATGACGTGTAGTAAATCGTTGAAACGGTATAAAGTATAAAACAGGGAGAATGAAATTTTCAACTGACCCGGCATGCCATAAACGTTGCTGAAACATGAGTTACGGTATGTACTCGGTTAAATCTGCTCGATACGCGGCGCATCTACAGAAATATGTGGATATAACAAGCGAGATTCGCTTTCGGTCTTTTGTTTCCGTAATTGCCAAAATATCCATAAAGTTTCGAGATTGTGGTGAAGTATAATAATCACGTGTGACTCATAAAATTATAGTATATAGTAGAATTTGAGTTCTTAAACACAATCTATCATTACTCTATGTGATTATAAAATATAAATAAACATTACAAACTTGTACTTTTTCTTCTAAAATATTTTCAATAATGGATAATTAAAGCCCCCACTGCCACTCCCTTCCCTTACATTCTTCTGCAAACTTCACTATTGCTCGACATGCCTGTGCAAAACTATATTTAAATTTTCAATTGCGCTTTCTCATCGCCAGTAATCACATCTGTATTATTACATAGACAAGTTGTAACGCTCGGAAAATGTTTCACCCGCAGTGAACATGCTGGAAAATTTAAATGAGACACTGCAACGTGGACAAAATGAAGCTCTACAAGCTACTTATGTCTGTAATTATGTTTGCCAAAACTGTTTCATGGGTTTAGGTCAACTGGACATTGTGTTTATAATCTAATCGGGATTTTTAGATTCTGTAACCTCGTCGAGAATCGACGAAAAAATGTTCATTCTCACCGTTCAGCACGTGCACGTGAATAGTAGCGGGTTGATCAGGCATCGTGGTGAGATGGCACGTGTAGTTCCCGCTGTCACCTGGTCCCACCCTCGCTATACTGAGAGTCGAATTGGCCCCCTCTTCCATTAGGTCCGTTTTCACGCTGGAGCATACGAGACAGGATGTTGAAATTTCAATTTTTGACGGCAGACCCGTCAAACGTTCCTTTTTGAGGACAGTGGCCGGGAACATGCGCGAAAAGTGGATCCCATTCTTTGAGAGATTGCTCTACGGATTTTTATTCTCGCTCATCGTCACTCCAGCCCCATCCCCCTGCATTGTACACCTAATACACGACACGGGTTTAGCTGACAAGCGCGGCAAAATGGACATTTCGTTTCGTTTTCATTTCTCTTTCAACGATCCACGCTTTGCCCGTTTCGAAACGTGAGGAGGATTATGAAATGTTCTCGAGTTACGTTTCATAGCGTCTGGGGAGAAGCGCAAAGCGAGGAGAGTGCGCTCGGGGATAACGACTGCTCTTCAA
Organism: Andrena flavipes; assembly: GCA_963971345.1. Taxonomy (NCBI): domain Eukaryota; kingdom Metazoa; phylum Arthropoda; class Insecta; order Hymenoptera; family Andrenidae; genus Andrena; species Andrena flavipes. The sequence continues at coordinate 40,394,848 of OZ020481.1, forward strand.
TCGCGTCTGCCTTTTCGTCTATCTGTCCCTTTTTTTTATTGTTATTAATTGTCGGGATTATATCACGGGAGGATTTATTCCCTTTGCTGTTTCTCCTTACCGCGTGGCGCTACGCGCGGCCTTTGATCCCGCTTTCATCCCCCATTGCTCCCAGGTTTTAATAAATCCCCGTGCATCGTTTCAGCAAAAGAGGACCCGTTAGATATTTATATCGAACTCTCAATTTCCCTCTGGGACAACCGAAGAGACAAATTGTTGGCGAAGGACAAGTTTGAAGAAACAAATGGTTGTGAAAATAATTACACCGTTTTGGATGAATTTTTTTTACGCCTCCACTTCAACGAATCGCCAGTGCCATTTTTAATGATTAATTACAAAAAAGAAAATATATTTCCAAATTTTAAGATATTTTTAATATAATGCAAAATTCCCATTAAATTATGTGATAGTTTTCTTTTAATTAATTCCTAAAGATCACATGCTAAAGAAAACCTCCTCTTAAGAAGAATTTTCCTCCGTATGAGCGCATTTTTTCCAACAGTGTAACGTTGGTACATCTGTAATATGCAAATTGTCCCGTATAGTTACATTTACACTCTACACAAACAACGTCTGTGATATATTTCTTCAAGGAACCTAATAGGAAATTGTATTTAAACTTAACGGTAAACGCCATAACACCTGTTTCAGTTAACTCTGCCCGTGACCAAGGGTATGGGATGGCCTGTAATTGAAAAAGTTTCCACTACTGCAATTTGTACGTTCGTTATCTTGGCTCGGCTGCAGCTCCGAGGATGATTGCTCGTTGATCCACGGCGTTAAGAAACCCCGATTTTCGCCTGGTTTCTTTTAGTTAATGAACCGGCAGCCGGTACATTTTTCACCCGCTGCTGTTTGCTTTCGTTTGAACCTCCCGGCTTCCTCGCTTTTACTAATTGCGTCACGGGGCAGAGGAACGGAACGCATACTCGTCTAAGTAATGGAATTAGCATTACAGGGGAGCGTAAATTTGTCCTCGACGCATCTCTGTAATTTTAATGCCACGAAAAATCACCTCCGTAGCCAACGAGTGCATAATAAATGGGATTGAATCCCGGCTCTGTTCACGCGACCCTGTGCAGGACTAATTTCATCGTGGCTGCTATTATCTCTATTCCCATATTTTCCACGAAACGTATCGATTGAAGTAATTCTTGGGCAAGTTAAAATTGTGTTTCACGAGGTAGCTGTCTGTATAGTTTGTATTAAAGTTGGAAATGCTGCGTGAATATTTCGTTGTCTTCAAGCATCCCCCTTTCAATTAAAAAGTTTCATTACTTACTAAGAGGGAAGTATATAGACAGCCAATTACACGTTCGGAAATTATACAACTGAAATGAAATAAATTTTAACGGATAATGCAACAGTGGAAGAGTAACGGAAATGTCTAAGTGCATTAAGTAAATTAAATTTGCTACAAGCGTGGGACATAAAACGGACGCTATATGTAGAACTATAGGTTTCGCAATATGTAGAAATATGAAGGGAACCGTGTTCGAAAATCCAAAAATTTCGATGACATCGAGTTATCCAGAATTTAAATATGTTTAATTGTGACGGTATTTCAGAGCAAATATAACGATGGTATTTTAATACAAATATTAATTTTAATTAAAGAGGTAGGTGGAATTTTTTTAATTACTCTGGGTGTGATTCGTTTCAACTGCAAGGTATTCGTGCCAGCTGAAATTACGTTTAAGCAGTCCTTGTAAGCTTAGAGAAACAAATTGGTTTATCAATAATTTTATTTATGTACCTAATTAACCGTAAGTGGTTGGCCGTCGGATGATGGATCACGTTTTTCCAACAACGAACGGAATGCGCGAGAAATTAATTAATATGTTCACGAAAGTAATACGTTCCTTTTTACAGGAAGATTAAGTCAAATTAAGTCCAGCATGCTGACGAATTAAGATTGATCCTTTGCGGAGCGTTTCTTAAAGGCGAAGGAAAGTCGATACAACGAAACGAGTTTTTATTCTCAGCTCCGAATATCCTCTACATTAAGAATGGTAACTTCAGCGGTAAATATTGCATGTTGGAAAATGCAGCTTGACGATTTAATTTAATTCATCCGAGATTCTATCTGTGGTTGAGGCAGTCGTGGAAATTGAAGCCACAAATTGCCGTTACGGTGGAGCAAGTTTACGGAGCAGAATTGTGAATGAAAATTATAATTTTTTCATTGTCACGATGTGGTAATTAATGCTGATTAATTAAGGGGGTCCCTTAATCTAGAGCACTGAAAATCACATTTTATATTTTGTAGAATGTGATATTAATTAAATTGGAATTGTCTGACGCAGCAATATCGTACTGATTTGCGTTTGTGTACTATTGTCCGGAAAAAAGTAACCGAATAATCCATAATTTGTGCAATTTCTCCTCCACAGTATAGAAGGATTAGAGTGAACTACCACACGGTAGTGTTAAAACTTTTGTTATATTTCTGTGAATACCTGCTCAGTACCTCTTTTAGCATTTCGCATCAGGGAAACCTTTCTATACAAATTATACTACCCGAGTCATTATACTAAAATTTCCAGTAAGCACCTTAGTTTCACCTGCGCTCTGCTACATTTCAATTCACAGAAAACAAAACAATTCTTCAAATTCCAATATTATTATTATTATCATTGTTATTATTATTATTATTATTATTATTATTAATATTATCATTATTATTATTATTACTCATTAAATGGAATATATAACACATATACAGAAATTAACAGAAGCGTGAAGACGAGGCAGCAGTACGAACTGTTAATAAGCCTCACCCTAAGAACGAAATATGAACAATTACATAATACTAATTCCTACAAATAAAATGCAATGAAATGAACAATGCTAATTTGGGAATACGTTTTTAAGCACTCAGAAACTTAACGGGTCTTTCCACCGTGACGCCCTGATAAAGTCCCGCTGTTTGGAACTTTTTTTTTGCTACAAAAAGAATGTGTTTACTAAATTGAAGTTATTTCTATTTATTATATTTTATAATAATATAAAAAAATAAGTATAATTATTTTTTTCATATGTCTTTAATGCTTGCTTGCGCCGAAATAAGTGATTGTAATATGAGCTGAAAATAAAAGACGCCTCGACTGCGTGGTCAACTTTGTTAGGGCGTCTTTTTTCACAGCGCAAATTACACCCCCTTATTTTGGGGCAAACAAGCATAACAAAATATGGATAAAAATTATATTCTTAAAACACATATTAATAAATAGAAAAACTTCAATTTAGTAAACACATTCTTTCTGTGACATAAAAAAAGTTCCAAAGAGCTGTACTTTATCAGGACGTCACAGTGGAAAGCCCCCTTAAGAAAATATAAATTCGCCTTAAGTGGGAACGTTTGTCTTTACCGTATAAGCGCAGCTGATGTCCGAGAATCCACTGCACTCCGCGTACATACAGTCCATATAGCGATCCTCTAATTGTTTTGAGCAGCGTGAGTACATCCTGCCCCAGACAACGACAAAGAACACTGCAGCGCCGATCAACGCGTCCCTGGAAACGGCGCCACGCGGAACGCCAATATCCGTTCTGGTTGTCGAACATTCAGCCGGCTTAATTAAAAGTCACCGCCAAGTAATCGCGCCGACAATAACTTGCATCCGTACGTTTCACCGAGCGGCCCCCCCCGTAGGCGGACGGTTATATCGCGTAGAAAAATAACGAGCGGCAAAACGGCGTTTCCTGTGGCGACGTGTTTACGGTCTGCGGTTTCCACGGGCCACGTGGTCGTCGGCAGGGGTGAAGTGGTCGCTGGGGTGCGGGGAGAGGGTGGCGGTGAGGATGCTCCGGAAACGAGAGGCCTCTACGTGTATAAGCGCCGGTATGCGTGCCGCGCACAGGGCAAACTAATTTCATTTACCGCCGTCTAACTTTCCTCTAGGCGAGCAGTCGAGCCAGCTCGCCGACAGCGTTTTCGCGACTAGTCCCTCCTCCTCGCTTCCCGTCTCTCACCGCGGCGTTCCCCGTTGCCTCCGCGATCAGACTCTCGGTGCTGCGGCGCCCGCATCCCTACACGGCACGCATTTTCAAGCCTGTCGGAGTTTACACGACGCGAATCAACGTGGCTGGGGATCAGGCGGAAAGGCAGCCCGAATTGTTGACATTGGATTATAACTTCGGTGTAACGAGCGTATCTGGATCCCGTTTCCGACGGAGCGCGCGCCATCGAAGCCACCCTCAGAGCTGGCGGTCCTTTCGCACTCAACCAGGCTATCGTGCATGATTTATGACGAGTTACGGCGGCGCACCGAGCGGCCGCGGGAATGCTGGTTTTAAGAAGCACGCGCGCAAATAGGGTTCCGCGGCAGTACAGTGTCGTCAGTGCCAATGGCCACTTTGTTTCAGTGTCCTGAGACTGGCACAGACGAGTGTGAACTGCTTCATTTCGGAACAGGGACACGATAATTGCTAGCACTGACACTGACGGCATTGAACACTCGCGAAACTGGTACGTGTGCGTAGAGCTTTAAGCTGCAATCGAAGCCACCGCGCGGGGGTTGGTTTCAGGGCGTCTTACCAACGAGATGTAGGGCAATGAACGTACGCTTGCACGAGTGAAGGCTGGTACATACTTGGAAGAGGACTTGAGAGGATTTTCAGGTTTTTTTTTAAGGGACCTGGTGAGTTATGGAGTTATCTACACCCAGGGTGGTTTTCGTGGGCGATAATTCTGAGGCGGCACTTTCACTGGTGGCGGGATTTTCTGCCTGTACACTGAGCTCCGACGTGCTTCCACGTTGTTATTTTCTAGGATCCATCGAAGGTATTGTCCGAGAGGCCTTGGATATTTACTTTGAAGATAAAGCAACAATAAGATAGAAATTCGCTTTGTACTTCGCTGCCGCAGCGATCCTAGTAATGGGAATTGTAATTTGTGTATTCTGTATTAGATATTTGTGCAAGTATTATCAATGAATCGGCGAGATTCTCCGGATGACAATGAGTATAATACATATAAAATGTATAACTGGCCTATGGAATCCTGAAGTATTATTAAAAACAAACTTAGAAAAAAAATCTATTTGGCAGACAATACAGAAATTTAAATTTTCCAAGCAGAAGCGATCGCTTGGGAAGGTGCGACAGATTTGAAGGAGCATTTCTTGAAGCCTTGCGGCACCCAAAGTGTTAAGGAGAATCTGGAGGGGTGCTGAACTAGGGGAAATTCAAGGGGGAACTCACATTCAGATGATCATGGTGGTTTTAAAGCTCTGGTGTGTTTAAGCCGAAAGATAAAATAGGGGAACGTTGGGGCTGTAAGTGTGAGATTTATTGTACCCCTAGGTTCTCTAAAAGCTAAATTACGTCATGAGCTTCAAATCCAGCAACATTTTTTATTTACATATGCTACAGTTTTTACCATAGAAACTGCTTTCCCAGGTTTTCCCTACCTGCTTTATTTACGAAAAATATATATACTTGCTTTCGTATCAATTTTTTTTATGTATCACTAGAAACTATTTATCTTTAAATTTATCCTGTGCATGTACCTTGTTCCATGGAATTACCTTAACACTTTTTCGAATATGCATAAAACAGTGGAAGATCGTGAACCAAAGTCTCGAGATTTGGAGATACAAGAAAATAAAGAATCAGTTGAGAAATTTGAAAATTCATGAACAGTAATGTATTCGGGAAACTTTAGCGCGGTCCATGAAATAAGTTCGCGATGAGACGAATATTTCACCTTCATCTGGCGTGTATCATTGTGCTCCTTCTCCCGGGTTCTTCTTCGTGGCTGCGCTTTTCGAATTACATTCATAATTTAAATTTATAAACTACGCGAACTTTGCCTTCGATTCATATGCTGACGCGTCCTACTGGCTACAGCAGTGGACGGGGCTGGAATAAATGGCGAGCGATTTAAATTATGTGAAATTTTGATAATGAATTCTCCTACATTCCACTTAGTCGGCGACGCAAGGGGAAGCATAAAATTGGCCCTGCTTCAATATCTGCGCCCAAGAAAGTATGTTTGGCCCGTGATCGTTTCGGGGACCGCGCGATCCTGGACACCGAACGATCGTAAAACTTTGCAGTTCTTTAATATCCGCCCAAACGCACCCTCTGAATTCATTTTTCCGAAAATTTGCATGGAAATTACCCGTAACTTGATCTTCCTTAGAATTCTGTCTTCCACCATGTTTGAAAGTACCAGAATGTTCGAAGCAGTTCTAATTGCATGAGTAATCGATTCCAAGTTGGAGAACGCGGCCCAATTGCTCTTTTCTCTCCTAGGCTTTCGCAGTATACTTGCGTGGCGATTTAATTTTTAAACCAGAAATCAATTTTTTTAGAAACAATTGTTAAGAATTACTCTTCTTAATAGCCTTATAGGTTGAAGAAGGATCTTGAGATTTTCTTGAACAATATGTGCTAGTCGATATATTATTATGTTTCCCAGATTTTAGCCATTATTGAAGTAAATATCGCGCAGGAACGTAAGAATGGGAATTCTCAAGATCCTTCTTTAAGGCCTCGCTTAGGTTATGCTCGAAGTTCCGGTAAGTTTGGCACAGTGTCGGGAGTACATAGATGTTATTACTTACAGAAAGAAAGGTAGTAACATTTAAGCGTTTCGGTCACCTGATACCACCCCTCGTCGTGTCATAGTTGAGAACTCGGTTGCCGTGGAGCCATTGGACGACGCTGTACTGCACTTGCATCGCTATGTGACGCACGACGCACAATAGCTCGATGGTGCTGTCGGCCTCATAGTACTTGTCCCTCAGGGGATCACCCAGGGCGTCCACTATTTGGACGGACGGCGCTGAAATTTCATTGAGACATCAGATGCAGCGTGAACCTTGTTGTACTTTAAGTTTCAGGATTGAAATAAGTCGTCCTTTTATATAGGGTCATCCACGTGACCTTGAACAGCTAATATCTTGGGAAATACTAAATCAAGTTTAATCACTCTGATCTCTTTCGTGGATTTATACAATCACCCCTGCATGGGATTAAAATAGAGTGTAACTTCAGAATTTTTAATGAAAAGCTATATAAATACAATCATTTTCGTAATCTACATGAGAAACCAAGCAGCTTTTATTTGAAGCACTTTTCTTTGCAAGTGACTTGCCAAAAGTTACGAGTGCTTCAAGTTCGAAATGAGACGCCTTATTCGCACTCACATTTCTCTCGTAAAGAATTTCCAGAGAGAAGGCCTCGGGTCTGAGTGTTATCCATCACCACATGTCGTAGTTCCTGCTTTTCAGGGGATTCATGGTATCCATGAAAGTGAGAATGATTAAAATTAATTCAGTAGCTCCTAAAATATAAGATGTTGAAGGTTACGTGGACCACCCTGTATGCAGTAAGGAAATGGGTTTGTTGGTTATGCAGAGTAATTATATTTTAAATTACTAGGTTCAAAGTTATATGACGGTTTATGGTTTGATCTTGATAATGACTTTGGCAAAGAAGAGACTGCATGTATTTTCATTAAAAAGAAAGAGAAAAATATTGGTGTCTTTTCTATGTGTTCAAATTCGTCTTTTGGAAGTATTTTCGTTGCACAAGCGAGGGTAGGATCATTTTTTGTGCAAAAATAAATAGTAATTTTGGAAATGCTGTTTTCCTTGTAAGGCTTCGGTTTCGAGAACAATGAGTTTGAAGTTTCAACCAGTATGTCTGCATTTAGATTGGCTCGGCTTGTCTGGTCAGGCACAGGTAGATTTCTACTGACGCTTGTATTTCATACGACCTGACATCGTATTATATGAACTTGTGCAAAGTTTCTAATTTATACCTACTGCACATAGAATCTTGCTCAATTAAGGGAGAAGATTACAGTAGCATTATACAGCTGAAATTTGACTAGGTATGACTATTAAATATAAGTTCTCAAGAGCGAAGTCAAAATTTTCAACCTATATTTTAAGTGAAATAAAAACTATAAGTGCACAGAAAATTATCTAAATTGCACAAATACTTTTATTTTATAATTTTGTGTGTATACCAGCACGAGTAGAAGTCTACTTGTCCCTAGTCAGACAAGTCAAGCCGTAGAAAATGCACGTGCACTCAATGAAACTTTCAAGTTATTTTTCTTGAAAATAAAGCCTGGCATGAAAAGAATTTATTCTAAAACTTTTCCCCATGTTTTCACAATATTAAAACAACTTGATATGTTTCAAACGAAGAACAAATTGCTGTAAAGTAAATGTTGAAAATTACTTCCTTTTAATAAAAGATTTTTAAATCGTAACATGAAATTGTGTTATTATTAATGTTCCTTACAATATTATAGTAAAAATATCATGTGGTCCCATTTAAAAGACCCAAAAACTTCACAACTTCAATATCTTCTTCGCTGCAATGCGTTCTCCGTTTAAAACAGAGAAAGTTTTGTTAATAACTTTTTTTATTATAATTTCCCAAGTGTCCCGGAAATCGGACGACGAAGCTGATCATTAGGTAGTATTCTGAACACTCTGCACGTACCTCCCTCAGAGTTCTGCTCCTCATCACTCACGCAATACAATTTTAATAAACCAATATTAGGATTCAGAGCTTTCCTTATGTCACAAGAAATAATCCATGCAAAATTAAACCAGAGACAGAATCACCGTAGATATCGTACGGAATCCCCTTGCGGGTAGTTAAATATTGCAGTCGTATTTGGGAAAACTCGCTGCCACTGTCTCTTAAGCTGATTAAATCAGCAAGGGGGTCGGAGATCTTACAGTTAAACGCATTATGTCTGACATGTGTCGATCAGATCCCGCGTTGTTAAATGCCTGAGATACGGTCTCCTACACTTTTCCCGTTTAATTGGCAACGAAACAATTTTAATTAAACTGTTTCAATTTTCCTAAAGCAGTGTCGGTTTATTTTTCTTTGAACTCTACCCAATTATAAATCTGCAGCTCCTGTGATGCGTCAAAAGGGATGAACAATGCTACGACATATAATGCGTGCATACCGTACAGGCGAATACATATGAATGAAAAAGAATTCGTAAAATTTAATGTAGGGATTTCTGGACGCTGCATACATATCCAGAATTTGCAGACTCGTGGAATCTGTTTGCAGCTCTCTGATCGAGTTCACAGATTTGTGCGAATCCAATAAAATGGTGCTGTACTCTAGAGGTCAGAGACTTTAATCCTGGATGCAAGGGAGTTAGATTCTTCTGTCAGTCTGCAATCCCAAGAATGTTTGAGACTATTGAAGGTGTAGCGAATTCTAGGGTCTTGAAAGTTATACTAAAGATTTCTAGGGTTACTGAGAGTCGCAGGCGATTTATATATTAGACCCAATGAGTCCAAGGTCGCTTTGTATACCTTTCGAGTTAGAAATCACTGAAAGTGTCTTCGGGAGTTTTGAAAGTCTGAAGATAACTCTGTTAGGCCTTACGAATCCCTGAGACAGTCACTATTGTAGGAATACCTAAGGTTTTGTAATTCCTATGTGCTCAGGAGCCACGAAAAAAGGGCCTCGGGCGATGAGACTCGAACCCACGATCTTGCGAATCCTCTACGTAGGAGGCAGCCGCCTAACCAACTCCACCAACACCGACCCTCCGAGGTCTCTCATCCCGGGTTCCCTCTTATGGGAAGTTCCTGATCCCTAAATTCGCCCATCGGCGAATCAAATTTTCCCCGAGTGTGGAATTAGAGAGGAATACAAATTGAAAGATCAAATTTCAACAGCCTAAAAACAGTACAAATAGAAAATAAGAATTTGTGAAATGCCTTCCAAATTCCTGAATGTGAAATTCTATGCACAGCAAAATCTGAAGTGTGGAGTACTCTACACATTCCACACATTTCACGCCGGCCCTGTTCCTGATCCCATACGATTGAATTTCTCGAGTTCAGGCGCCACTGTATCGAGTTCCTCGAGCTCTTTAATGCAGCATTATAAACGAGGAACAATTGAAATTCCAGTACAAGCATGCCTCTCTTCCAAACATTGAAAATACAATGTTTCCCCAGCAAGAACACTAATCTGCATGTGCGAACGGGTGGCCATAAAACAGCGAATTTGCATTCGCGTGAAATATAAAATCGTATTGGAGCTTCGCCGTGATATATCGAAACGTAGCGCGGATATGCGCGTGACCGTGCAATGCGATATTACGTAAGAGTAATTCATGATGCGAAATTACCCCGCACCTTGTATAATGGAATAAAGCTTCATTAATTCTCCCGACACATAGAGCTTGATAAATAATGCAGCTAATTCAGCAGATTCCGCAGAAAAGTAATCTCTATGTCGCGGCTCCGTTTGACCTAAATATGGCGGCGAAATGAAATTACCTACGCCGAGGCCTCGTACTTCTAATATCTCACGGTGCTAATAACCATTGATAGCGCGCTGTTTACGCGCAAATGCGCCCTAACGATCGGGACGCGGTTTAGACGAGATCTTTTAGCTGACGTACTCCGCGCCATTTCATGCGCGAGGTTTATCACGCAACATCCGCGATCCAAGAACGTAGAAATACAGAATGAAATCTCGTGTAGCGTGGTTGGGAGGAGGAACGTTTCCAGGTCGGTACATTTTCCAAGGGTTTCTCGATTTTTCGCGCGTACGAGCTGCGGACTGCAAGACGAATACAAATGGCACCGTTTAATAATGCCGAATAATACGATAAATCACGGTAGTGCACGCTTTTATTGGTTTTATCGCCGACCCGGGTACTACATATTTATAGACGGCTCGTTGAGACCTAGGGATGAAATGTAAGACCCTGAAGAAGGGGACATGACAGTGGAAACGGTGAAAATGTTTATACAGATACCTAGATGAAGTATTACCATCTTATTATGATGTGGATACTTACAATTAGATCACCTGATTATGGTCTGTAAGTGCTTGTTTCTGTTGCTTGTATTATGGACTATATGCTGAAATTTTTGAAAAACAGTGACTCATTGATTTATCGGAATAATGGTATTATTCTAATAATGACTGAATACACCCCCAGTGGCACAAAAGACTACAAGATAGGTTTAATTCCTTTTTGAAAAATTGAAGTGATAATACATGTTTCATACAAAAGGTCTTATTTCCAAGTTTATCTGATGATATAGTGAAATAACTTTTTTAGTCTGAAACAAAACAGACACAGTATTATATTTCATAGAGAAAGATCTAAAAATGACTTCAATTATCGCAACAAAAGAAGAATAAAATTAAAAATATGAAAGGTTTATTAATTAATTTGAAAAAGCGTCCAAATTTATGCCGAATCTAAAGTATACCCCACAAAAGTTTCCCTTTTCATACGAAAAAATATTACAAAGCGTGGCATTTCTTTACACAAAGTAAATTTTGTAGTCCATTCTGAATAATAAATTAAAATTCCAGATGGAACTTGGGATGGATTTAGTAAATCACGAAGAAACGTTCCCTTCCACCTTCAATATTTCTACATCTTTGAAACAATATCCATTCGTAATAATATTTTTACAGAAATCACCGCGAAATAAAGCCAGTCGCTAGGCGTTCCACTCTTAGAAATTTCTTCGATGCAGAACATCCGTAATCCTGAATTTCAACGCTGAAACGATATTTCACCCTCAATTTTTGACATCGACGAAATATCTCATTCTTAGACCGACACTTGGCAAGTTCGCCCACGAAATACCTGTTACCAACCGCAAAAGAATCTGGGAAAAATGCATGGAAGGGGAAAGGGATTTTGGAAGACAGGCGACAAGTGGAAGTCAAGAAAAGATAGGTCGTCGTATATCGAAGTCACCACGACTTCTATCTCACTCCGAAATTCGTGTACCTCAGATCGAGTAGTGCACTTCTATACCACATTTAATCGTTTTTTCAAACATCTCCCTTTTTCTGGAATGTGACATTCGCTACTACGCACTACTACTATTGCTATGTAATAACAATGCTCGCCTCTGGTTGATTTTTACTGCGCATTTCGTTCTTCGACGATGGTAGGTATACGGTTCTGGTTTCGTCGAGATTATCCCACGAAATCCTTTGCCAAGCCCCGCAGGCGGTCTAAATACGTCGATACTGATTCATGGCCGTACAATGTTTACCGATTTTGTACTGAATCTGCTCGTTCTTTCCTGTCGTAACTTTTACACCTACGGGGGTCATCAGGTTCTTTAGATCCTGGTAACTTGTGATACGGGGCGTAGGTACAGTATTTTTGTGAACCGTAAAAATAATTTGAAGTTTGTAATTTCAGGTGGCAAAGTCTATTGGTCGATATAGTGATCCCTTAATTTCCCATCTCAAGTTATTTATCGATATAAATTTCTTCATAAAAACGAAATTCTGTTTTAGTTCAATTGCAATCAACTTTTAAAAAGGAGGACGCTTTAAATTTTGTCAAGTATTCTTATCCTATTGATAAAAATTATAAGATATCAGATCTTTCAAATCCGTCCCATTTATACGAATTAATTCCCTTTTATAATATAAAGATTGCACGAAATATATTAAATCATAATGCAACACCCAACAGAAATTTTATCTATCCCCCGCTGCTAAAAACGTACTAAATATCTTTTATAAACGTTCTACGTACACGGAAAACAACAGCTGCAACAAATTGGATATTAAATGAAACGGGTGAGCGTCTAACACGAACCCTCGAATTATTTGTGTAGAAAGACGCTTAAAAGTCTCTTGTAACGTTGAAACTTTTTCCCCCGATTCTAGTTCTACTACACTTTATTTGTACGATTATGTACAATATAAACTGTACGTTCAAACAACCCACGCATTTACTTGCTTACAATTACTTCTAAAAACTGGCCCAACGTTGGGGGCATTTTATGCAAACAGTAATAGAACGGAGTGCGGTATTTTCATTAGGGGCGAGCTCCTTCCATTAGCTAACTAGGAGTATTGGGAAGCTTTATGTTCAGCGAGGCTAATTTATAGCATTTATGAAAGTGTCCACTGTTTTATGACCATCCGCGTGCATGTATGCACGGCGGTCGGTTCATGCCGCAGCTACAAATTTAAATTCACCATGTATACCTTAGGAAAACAACGTAACGAAACGCCAACTATACCGCCTCTGTTTTTCCTAGCGGTGATACGTCCGGTCCACGGTATCTGTTTGCTCACCGTGGCTGGGAAACGTCGGCCCCCCCGCTCCGGAATTAATTTATAACCGCGTGGCGTTCGCTAAGTTCCGTGAGAACTTGATCGCCATCCTGGCCAACTATTTGTTAACCCGCCGTCTAAGTAGTATGTTCACAAACGGGCGCAGCTGGGTCAGGCTGCAGTCCCGGCGACAAAAGGTGACGAATGTCCACCGCGACGCCAACAGTGGGTTCGCGGACAATGTTCGAATTCTTACGACTGAAAACTGTCCCGGCTCAAGATAAATCCACTGGAAAATCGATAATTCTAGAGAATTTGCCGGGGGAATGATCTGGTTATGATCTTAAACGTTTTACACCAGCTCGGCCGGATGGTGGTATATGGGATTAAAACGTAATCCCCTGTCGGGAAGGCGGTCGGAACTGAAGCCCGATGAGAAAGATAGCGGATTCTCATCTGGTGAGCCACAAGAAATGACAAAATTATTTTGAGCTTGAAATCGAGGAGAATTTATATTAACCGTTTCCTTCTATTTCCTAAATGCCGAGGCAAAATGTTTCACACGCAGTTTTCTAATATCTGTACGAAGCAGAGCAACTTTTTTAAAATTGTCTGGGAACAATACGACACTATTTTTATTTCCTAGAAAAATAAATGGGAATATTTTTCCTCAGAATTAAAATGAACTGAAACCCTTTAAAAAGGAAAATTTAGTGTGAAAAGAATTCATGTAAAAACGGAACTAAGTGTAGGGGAGACCGGGGCTAGTTGTTACACTTTTCAGTTTTTTATTTTTTATTTTTTTTGCATTCCATATTTATGACTATCAATGACTCTTACTTAAAGTACGTTCTTTCCTCTACCGATGACCGCTATGGAATGTAATTAAACGAAAACCATGACTTTGAAACAAGCCATTTTGAAAGTCGAGACATGTTGTAACAACGTGCCCCGAGTAGGGGCAAGTTGTTACACAATACGGGGCAAGTTGTTACACAATTAAATTTTACGAAACGAGGCTTATTATGAGTAATATAATTATATTTTCTTGGACAAAAGTAAATTTATTAATGTTAAGAATTCTTTTACAATAAATATACAATAAAAAATCTATTTTAAAAATAATAAAAACTACTGAAATCATTATCGTCAATTATCGTCGTCCGTTTCATACGGGGACTCGCAAAAGACGACTTTCATTACGAAATGAAACAGAGAGCCACCATAGTGGCGTTCCGTCCCCGAAAAATCATTTAGCGGGAAACTACTATAGTGACTCGTGGTAACTAAAGGATTAAATTAATAAATTAATAAATTAATTACTAAATACAATGTAACAACATGCCCCTTTCGCTCTGTAACAACGTGCCCCTTTTCGTATGTAACAACATGCCCCTTGTCTTGTGTAACAACTTGCCCCTTGTCGTGTGTAACAACTTGCCCCGGTTGACACCATTGTGTATAAACAGCTATAAGTTCATACCAGTTGGGTGTATTCTTATGTTCGTGGTGCTAATCTGTAGCTAAAAGAACACTGATTCAAACCTGGTAATAGTCATTTACATACATTTATCTGTCTGTTCGGTAGAAAAGATTCAAGTAGAAAGAGAAAAGTTACTATTAGTACCGAAAACACAAAAAACTGTAATAAAGTGACAACGCGTGAACCGATTACAAACACACAACATATACAAGTGTGTATGGTTGAAACACATCAGTCACTTCATCGTCGAAGAGATAGTCCAAGCGAAAAAATTTTAAACTGCTTTGTAACAACTTGCCCCTGTAACAACTAGCCCCGGTCTCCCCTACTTGCAAACTGCTATCCTGGAACCCAGCTATAATATTTTTCATTATTACGGTGAACTGGATTCACCACTCACCGAGACCGACTGCGTTTCACGTTGAAACGTCGCGGTATTCAGAGAGCGTTTTAAATGTCGCGCATCTCCGTGTGCAATTTCCAAAAGTTTCGAGTTGCATCGGAATCAGTAATGCGGGGAGATCAAAGTCAAAACTCGGAGACGCTGCGACGCTGGAGCGTTTGGGTGTCCTCAAACAGACAGGCGCGCTTCCGAGACAGGAACAAAATACTGTTACAACGTTAAGTAGCACATCTTGTTAACTCAAAAAGTGATCCCCCGCCGAGACTCTAGGGAAGTGGCGCGAGCCGCGAATTAACGTAAACGCGATTCCATTCGTCCCAGGCATTATTTTCCCCTGCTGGCGAAACGCCGTTCCGCTGGCTGGCTAGCGATAGCTGTGCTTCCCGTATTTCGTGTCTTTACCTTCGGAAATTACGTCAACAAGGAGAAACCACCTTCCGTGGCCATCTTTTTCTCCCCTTTATTACCTCCGAGCTTCTTATTTCAACCCTTCCTTTTTCATTTATGAAGTTCTTCCCGTAGTTTTACATTTTCCAAGCGGGCTGTCCATTTTCCTGTCTACCTCTAAGTACCACTTTTCCACCCTCCCGTCCCCCTAACCGCCTCTTCATGTTCCGCCGAACGGCTCAACGTATCTCGATTCTACGGTCTTTCTCCAGCCAGCAGAATGAAGTCCTTCCGCTTTCCTAGTGTCTTCTTTTCGAACGGCCGCTTCTCTGCTCTCCATCCATTCCGACTATAACACTTCGCCCTCAATTATCCCCTAAACGATCCTCACCGCAAAAACCCGAGGAACGAACCCAATTTATCCGATCACCCGCGGAATGTACTGACACAGCGCCTCTTGTTCTTCCTATTCACTTTATCCTTGTTCCCCTACTTACATTCCACTCCATTTTACCCCGTTACGTGCTCCTTTCTCCTCGATACCTCTGCGCCTTGTTTTTCAACGTTCCAGGCGCCTGTGGGTTTCCTGACTCAGGTGTCAAAAGAGCGAAGCAGAAAGGGTTCTCTCAAAGCTTCGCTTGTAGAGAAGTCTGTATTGAATTTAATGGCAGGATAGTTAGATAGTAATTGGAGATATGAGGGGGAAATGGATACAGGAAAGGAGAAAAGTAATTGAAGTAGTATGAATCGAGTTTAGATTCAATATGAAACTATGGAATTTGGAGAAGTTTGTGTGGGAGACATTGAAAATAAGGTTAACCTCTTCTTTTGTCTTGATATTAATTAATATAATAATCTTCCTCGTAGTAAAACTACAATGACCTGTAAAATATTTTTAAAATTTTTATTGCCACCTTGAGTGGGTGCTACGCAGTAATGCATATACTTTAATAAACACGTTACTCCACATTATGTTTTTAAGGAGTATTCCACTATGATCCATTATTTCACTCTTATTTTTGTAGTTATATTTCTCAATATTGCATTACCCCATAAGAATACATGTAAAATTGAAACTTAAAGAATCAATTTTTCTAAAATTTTGCGGAGGGTTTTACTATTGTATAAAGATTCATTCCTGAAGTTCATCCTTAAATCATTATCTTCCTGGTTTCAAATTGGTTTGATAAATAGTGGCCGTCGAAGTTTGAGGTACTCAAAAGCATTCCTATCAGAGCGAATAGTACCTCACACCTAATCTGGATACGATTTCCTTTCAAGCTTTGGTGAATTCAACAATCACGATCCCGTTGGTAAATTGACATACGACGTAATTTTTTTCCTATCAAGAGGCGACGCTCTAGCTTCTTTCCCGTACAGCCTACGAGAACATTAACGATGGAAAGTTCAGATTGAAGACAAGTGCTCTTCGTTGTTCCCTTTGATGTACGTCGAAATTCTCGTGCCATCCTACACAGGCTGGCCGAGCAGGGTACTTTGCCCTCAGCTGACCATTCGAGTGCTTCTTTTAACTGAGGGTGAATGCGTGTTCCAGGCCCGTCGTGGAAAGAAGAATCCGTGAAGCGAGCTCTTTGTAAAAAATTCTTTGACGTAGCTCACAGCCTTGGAGGGGAAAATATTTGCAACATAGGAACCTGCATCGACTTGGGAACTATTAATAGTGTGCTATGTTCCGCTCATTTGACGTGGGCGGATATGGGGATGTTACGAAAATGAAATTCAGAGATAATTAAGTGCACTGCTTGGGATTGCCTTAGGTCATAACCATAAGATAAAACCATAATATCTACCTCTATAGACCAATGAGTCTGGAGCTTCATTGCTTATAGTATCAAACGTTTTGGGAAAAGGGAGAATTATAATAATTTCCATTTTTAGTATTGGAGATACATATGTAAGTACTTATAAGCTTCGTTGAAAATGGAAACAAGAAAATGGAAATATTAAATAGATGAATTACAATGCTAACGTTAATAGTTTAATCTGATTTGCAGCATGCATTCTGCATCGCGAGGGAGATTATATTAATGTGAAATTATACTGAAATTGATCAATGACACATAGACTACACAATAATTACTATAGAAACTAATGTAATTTGTATTTGGAAAGCTGCTAATAACATCGATTATTTATTGTACAATAAAAAATCAGACAATGCGAACGTGCAGATGCGAGTCAGTGGAGCGTGCAAAAATAAGTTCGTAAATGTGTTTCAAAAAATAAATTTTACGAAATAATATTTATTAGCACGTAATAAATTGTAACTTTGCGAAGCAAGCTTGATATATGGATCCAGTACACGTTTTGATACTCAGCAAATTAAAAAAATGTTTCACTATTGGAGAATTATTTATTCATAATTTCAGTAACATATCTATATGCTATCTCCATTTTTGCAATGCTTATCCAAGATGTTATCATCTTTAATCTTCTAGCTACGGTCTGGTTTACTTTCCCCCACCTTGAAAATACTCCCTCGTAATCTTCTGTTCAATTTTGCAAACTACTTTACCCTCGTCGTGATTACTCTTCATCCTCCGTCTATTAAGCCGTCACTTCCTTACTCAAACAACTCCTCATATTTCTTTATTTCTTTCAATAAGGGGCACTAAAAATACGGTATCGGTATCGCGAGCACAATACACGCTGATTATACTTTTAATCCTCTTGGAGTTGAAACGCCTAACAGAACGACTGTCAGCCGCAAAATTAATATTGCGTGACCGTTATAAACAGTGGTAGAACGAGTGAAGAGATACGCGTTGCTAATGAATTTCACACTATTTGCATGCTCTTGAATGGTCGACAACCAACTGACCTATGAGAGGATACGTCGCCTCGAATAATTAACACCATTCCCCGTCGAAAGTTGATGCAGAAGTATCGATCAAATATTATTCAGAGTTGAAACTGCTGCGTTATTTAAAAAGGTGAAACTTTTTGTTGTTTAACGTATAAACAAACCAGATGTTTTTGAAGCAACTCTTGGAATAAGGAATTATTAATTAATTATCCCATTAAAAGGGCGCACGTGTTCTCATTCCGCTCTGATCCTGATTCTGTTCCGTCGAACGGAGCATTGAACATTCAAATTGTAAATCGATACTTGAACAACACGTGTATTTCAGTCACTCAAGCTTGGGCTCGTTCGATCGCGTCGAGCTGTGCCACTGTGTCAAATCAACCGAAATCAACTTTCCACGCTTTCGCGTTTCTGTCGTGGTAGCTTCATTTCGCCGTCATCCCCCGGCGGATTCCCAATGCCAGCCTCGTGTCGCCGTAGTTCGCAAAAGTACCAAGAACATAGCCAATTTCCTCGATCTCACGCTGAATACGTGAGTGCTTCTTTCCCGTTTCTCTTTGTTTCCCGTTCTAGCCCTGCACTCGCCCCCCCCCCCCCTTCTATACCACCCCCGCACTCGTTGTACGATTTAAACGATTCCCTCAGCGTCATCGAGAGGAAATCTTACTCCGGTGAGTGAACACTGCTTCTCTTGTTTCCTTTAATCTGCATCAAGGCAAGAATTTCAAAGGTTCGCCCGCAGGGAGACGATCGAGCTCTCTTCCACTTCGGGTCATCGAGCTTAGCCTGACAGCCATGCTGTTGCTTCACTTCCGGACGTAGAAAAATTATAGGTTAATCAAATGGATGATAGTTTTTATGACATGAACGATGTCTTATGTAATTTGAGAATTTCTTAAGAAATATTTTCTTTTGATACACTTCCTGTTACCAGTTCTTCTTTTCTGGGAATATTTATTAGACAACTCTGCCCAAGACTGCTTTAGATTTGGTTAGAGATGGTTTAGAGGTTGAATTCGTATTATGTGATATGCTGAATATTAAAATGCTGCATTATGTTGCAGATGTAGAATTGTTCATATTTTCAGTTATTCGACGAATCGTGTTTGACAGAGGAACGATGTGTATCGCCACTGCGATCCATGAACTGTTTAGTGTCAGT
Source organism: Andrena flavipes (assembly GCA_963971345.1). Classification (NCBI taxonomy): domain Eukaryota; kingdom Metazoa; phylum Arthropoda; class Insecta; order Hymenoptera; family Andrenidae; genus Andrena; species Andrena flavipes. Next base: position 40,414,211 of record OZ020481.1, read on the forward strand.
GCAAAGAACCCCAAACTACGGTGAATTTCAGTCGAAAGCTGGGTACAGCGGTTAGTTTGTTTCAGAAGTTAGTAATGGGTTACATCGATTCGGGGCATAGTGAATGGGTGGTCTAATCGAAGATGTTCGCAGCAGTTCCTTAGAATCAACTCCTCGGTTCTGGGATTCCTCTGTTGGCACTGCAGCAGTAAAATTCAATTTTCTCGAAACCGCGGTCTCCATAGTACCGCTGAATTTAATTATTTAAGTTTGCCGTAACTGGCCCTGCGAGGCGGAATATAACGCGACATGAATAACAACAAAACGATGCGTTCAATATTCCCGCTGAGTTTGCAATATTGTTTCTCTAACTGTAACTGATTCTAATTTCATACAAAGATTATAATTATTATGAGCGATTTAACTTTTAAGAGCAGTGGTCACTATACTATCATAGCTCTTCATTCTGTTTCTTTCCCGGTATATATAACAGATTTATAATAGTTAAATTCTATTTCGCGACATTAATTTATTGTGATCCAGGTAAGAAATGTAGAAATTGTACTTTATTCCGTCTGTATATTCTGACGTACCTTAATTGGATTTCAGGAAATAAACTCTAATGACCAGCACCCTGTTGTGACAAATCCCGTTTCTTCTCTCGAGTATATTATTTTCAAGATTGCTAGAGCTCGCTCTCTCAGAATTCCTCATTTCTTCCTCGCCTTTACTGTCGACTCCCAACCCTTTTATAATAGACATTTCTGACTAAAACACCTTCAATTTTCTACACGCGACCACAGTTATCATTATTCTCAAAATTTACAAATATACTTCTTTCTATTCTACAATTGGAAGCAACTCTTGCCGCGGCAATTTGTTATAATTTTTGTGCACTTCTGTTTTCGAAGTGCAGTAGAGCTTCCCGTATTCGAATAAGTGTTCGGATAAAGGAATTTTAGGATAATAGAAAAATTACTTTTCTGCTACTAAATTTCATTTATGTAAATAGAAATCAAAAAACTTGACAGTTTTGGTAAATATTCTCAAAATGGATACTACGGAGGGCGGGGGCCTGAAGACTGAGAAACACTGCTCTAAACTGAATCGTTATGATCTGAATTAAGTTTCGATCGAACAGGGGAAAGTACACATTATATATAAGCACTATATCTGTAAGAGGAGAAGGCATCTGTTGCTAGGAGATACTTTGTTCTACTGTTCTATTAAAGTACAATTCACAAAAATTTTCTATTTCGTGGCCTCGGTAAAGATGCAGAAATTATAGAAAGTTTAAGTGCTATTCGAATCACCATCTTAAATGATTCATCTTCAAGGCGATGGCTTGCCTAACCAGAATTTTACCGTGGAGATCAAGTCAATTCCCTCGTAGTCCCTCGCGACTACTTAAATTGCTTCGCGCGTACCGTTTCCTCTTACCCGGACGTTCTCTCCCTTCTGTTGCCCTATGTTATTCTGTCGCGAAGCGACCGTTTATTCCCCCTCAATTTACTCTGCATCGTGTTATCATTTACGAGAACAGCGCAGCCGGTTTTTAACCCCCGCCTAGCGCCGCGTATTTCATCGGGGATACTGAGCGCCTCCTGGAGTGCAAAAAGAAAAGGAGCAGAAACGCCGATTCAGTGTTTCCCTCGGCAGGGACCCCCGATGAGAATCGTCGACGGCTGGGTATCATTAATATGCAGGGAAAAATAAATGGAATCGCATCGATGGCTTCGTGAACGGACTGGCAAACAGAGTTAACGAAGTTGTTAGAATAAATGAGTGATTCGAGGCGAGCAAACATGGGATGACGTTGAGGGAGGGTTGGTATGAATGTACAACGCAAAGAATAACTGTGGGCAAATTGCACCAATGAACTTCGGTGAAGAATTTTCAAAAGAGCTTGTTTACGGCGATGATTGATCGAATTCTAATGGGAACAGTTTTCAGTACCTTGTCCTCCATTATTTTACGTAACTCTCTCTCAACACCACTGCGTAGGTTCTTTTATAATTTACTTTATTCCGACCGTAAAACAAAATTTTGAAAGTATAGCGGGAAAGCAGAGTTCTTACTTTAGAAAAATGTTGGCACCCGGCGAGCTGGGTTCGCGACGGCACCAAACGTGTCGAGCATAAAAGAGATGAACGATAATCTCGATAGCAATATAGTCAAAGAAGGGGAAAAAGGGCGACCCAGCGCTACCTATCTAAAAAAGGCGACACAGCATGTACATTCCATGACGCTGGCAATACTCTAGTTCAGGTGTACCTGTCACGATCGTTTAACTTTTATGGTAGCCCACCGTAAAAGAAATTTGCTCAGCAATTTAGAGCTGTTCGAGTACTCGGAACAAGCGATCCGGGATATACTCGGTTCGAATAACCGATCCGAGCCGAGCGCTCGAATGAACCGAGCCACTCGATTAAAGCGAGCGGCTCGATTGCAAAGCGAGTAGATTGCACAGCGAAGGTAGCTACTGACGAACGAAACATGTGGATCGTTCGAGCCACCCGATTGTTTCCAGCTGCTCGCTTCATTCGAGTACTCGGCTCGGCTCGGAAACCGAATCCCAGCTCGACTCGAATTTCGAGCTACTCGAATATTTGAGTACTCGAGCAGCTCTACTCAGCATGGTTGCGGCTACTCACCGTTGATGTGGAGGTTCACGTGAATATACTTGGGCGGATGAGTGCTGACTTGACACTCGTACTGGCCCTCGTCGCTACTGTTCACGGGTTCGATTTGTAGACGCCAGTTGTCTGGGTACTGGAACTTCACCGTATACCTCGGGTCCCCTACATACTTGAGCTGGCCCACCGTCAGCAGATTTACCTTCTCGCCATTATCCTGTCTTCGCACCCAAGACACCTGCCGACAAATTCACCGCATTAGTTTCGATCGGTACTTCCGCAACACTGTGCGATACCATTAATTCTGTTTTTACACGATTTTCATTCAACATGGTCTAAACAAAATTAAATTCCCTTTTTGTTCGGATTCTGTCGAAACCAACACGATCCGATAAATTTGCCTTTGTGAAAATTTTCACTAAATTTTAAAGGAAATGTCCCTACTCGTTTTTTTTTACGAAGTCGCTCTCGCTAAACAAAATTTTTAGAACTTGCATTTAAGGCTGTTAAGGCCAGACTTGATTTTTATCTTTATCTTTAATACATTTAATATCATTTTACCCTGAATTTTCGGAAATGTATTTATCATGTAAACAGGGAATTAAGTGTAGATATTTATTTTGTGACTGGTAACTTTTATGGTCAAAGGAAGACAGAAAACAGAAGAAAAATGTGTTGTACCTACGTTAGAATTACTGTACAGGTAGGTATACCTCGTTAGAGTTTTAAGATAGATTTAGGGGTCCTTGAATGATGTTCTATGTGTTCCTAAATGGTGTATCTGAAAACGTTCAACTAGACACACGTAAAGCAACATTACTAGAAGTGAAGTAATGTTACCTCCCATAAAACGATCACTGGAGGTCTCAGAATTCGGAAATCATAGAGATGGTCGTCAATGGTTCAAGAGATTTGACTTCAGCAGTTTCGAATGGTCTTTGATGTATTTCACATACCTAAGGAAGTGCTTCTTTGAGCAGTTAGGTTGTGCAGTGGAGGTCGTTCTAAAGGATCTTAATTAACGTAAAGCAGCTCGCCAATCCTAGAAACCTATGAGGGTCGTCCTTGTACATATACGGCTATCGGTCTTCAAAGCAATGCTGTGTTACGTCAATCAGTATTAAACGCATTTAAGAAATTCTGATTGCCATCTGAACTTTCCCAGACCATAAGCTAATACTTCCTACCTTTGAAGCTAGCATAAATCAATATTCTCAAAACTATCGACGCAATTCTTCCCGTATCCTCCACCTAGTTCAGCTCAAAGTGCTTAACAGTATTGTCCCAGAGGCCCTGAATGTTAACTTTGAAAGCAAATCAAGCCCGGAATTTGTTTTGAACAAAACTCTGATTCTCAAGAGGGGCATAACTTGAGTGATTCTATGAAAGGGTAGGTACAGCTAGCAAATTCATTGATAAGACTACTTGGCAGACTAGAATCTCATCGCCAGGCGTGGTGAGATTCAGCCCTTAAAGGATCTGTACCAGGATCCGTCTTAGTCGTTGCTAAGGGCCTTTTATTCAATTGCTAGTCCTACGAGTGCTCGTTCAGCCATCGATCCCTTCCTGTACATCAATCTTATCCACGGCTCGAGCGTTTTGCGCGAGTTCAACCACCATTATGCGTTGTCGTTAACAGACAAAAGATTTAATAGATTTTCAGACGACCAATTACACTGGCAAGGTATTTCTCACGCGTGTAACGGTGCATCAACCACAGCCACTACATATAACTATCGTAACGGAGACAAAGCGGAGGAAAGCAATTTCACCCCTGGGAGCAGTTGTTAGACGGGACTGATGTAGATAGCTCGTTCGTCCTAACACGAAACGTCTCTGCGTGTAAGCGCGGGTCTGTAACTTAAGGCTTATTGGCAAGCTCACTATTATTTTGTAAAATAAACCACTAACTAGCTTTTCTATATTCTGCGTTTACGTTGTGAAGCTATTGTAATATAACTTTATTTTTCATTTGGTAGAGTGATAGGGCATCACAAACTGAACATTTCTTATATTTAAAGTTTCCTTCGATCTCGGACCGTAGCAAAGTTACATTAAAGAGACGAAGAAGCGCGATAACTTTAAGGGCGGATTTCACACGTTCAGAGTAAACTTTCAAAGAAAAAAAGTGGAATTTTCCCAACTCGGGAATGTTTCTTTGAGAGCTAAAGTTCGGGTAAAAATTCGGTTCCGAAAATATTCTTGGATTTGCGATCTAACATTAATTTCGGGTTTTCTCTGAAGTATTGTTGAGGAGTGCTTGTCTATTGCTGGTGAAGCAGAATCTTTAATCATTTATAGAAAAGTGGAGAAATTGCATGACTACGATAGTCCGTTAAGTGAGAATTAATGAGGAATCGATCAATCCATGGAGATGGGATACACAGAGGGTGCAGAATCTGCAATTTATCCACGTAACTGGAATTGGATAGTATTTCCCAGTATTCCCATTAAGTACACACGATATCGTACATCTTCGACATGGATATGTAACGCACTGTTATCCAGCCAATAGGTCTGGGTTAGGTGTTGGTGCGTATGGATGGCCATCAATGATGCGTGTGATCGCTACTGATCGTGATTGATTGCTTCTAGTACTCTTCTCGACGAAGTGCAAGGTATTTTATATAAATTTAGTCCATTCCATTCCAATTAATGTTGATGAATTTGTGATTAGTATGGGAAATTGACTGTTTAAGAGTAGATACAGTTTTAATATCGGCCCTTTATTAAATAGAAATCAATCCTCACGACGCACCCTGTATATTATATTCACAATTGCTGTCATTTTCTATTCTCTGATCTTTGCATTTCACACTTTACACTTCCATGGATCTGAAGGTGACGTGTAAAGCGCGTATGTAGCCAGGCACGTCGTTTTTAAGCGAATTATATGCTCTGAAAATATCATGCGCGGATAATCGCATTAGTCGATGCCGTCGTTGGCAGTGATAACAGCAGCAACGACATTAATAGCCTAATATTACGCTGAGGTGAACGCGAGCCGGATTCAGCCAAGTGCAACACTTTCAGGATATAACTGCGCCTGCTAGACAAGTTTCTGCAGAGTTTCGTCGACGTTTCGGTGTTTCAAGCCAGCTCGAGCAAAACCTAAAAATATCGTAACCGCCGCGCGTCACTTGCCTAAGCTCCGAAAGTGTGAGATTTTATCAGTCATCGCGGATCGTAATCGATTGATACTTGACAGAAGGTGTCGAAACAATTTCAGAATACGTAATATTCAGCGAAGTAATATGGTGATTCTAAAATAACATTTTATCTTGAAATTTATTGCTAATTACGTTAAGGCACGGTGTAATGCATGAAAAGTATTGGAACTTGTTCCCACGTGATCAACAAATTTTTTAAGGTGCCGCAAGCCCTTCAAATATTAATAATTCCTGAAATATTTACTGAAATATTAATTTTTCAAAGGCTTGCGGCACCTAAAAAATTTGTTGGTCACGTTCAAACTTTGGCAGCTTAAATACCATTATAAAAGGCAACTTCTGCCCTATTAGAAGTCACGAACAATAAAAAATATTTTGCCCCTATATTTCGTTCCTCCCTAATGAATAACTCTTTGAACAAGTTACAATGAAACAACAGTATCCAATGACTTACACCTCCACCAATCCTTGAGCCGTGAGAGATGTGCCACTTTCTAGTGAGCTCTGTCGCGGCAAGGAAGGGATTAATTCAAATAAATCGTTGTGACTAACGAAGTTGTACTATTCAGGATTAATCGTGAGTTATCGTCTTTCTAATTCCCCGCGAGGAGTAAATCGTTCGGTGGGGGCGGGCGCGAAGAAGTGGGGAGAAAAGGGGAGATCGAAGAGAAAACTTACGGTTTTGTCTTGCAACAAGGATATTTTGCAGTCGAGCATGGCCCTGCCACCGGCCTGAACCGTCATGTTCTTGCTTTCCCCCTCGAAATGGGGGCCCCACCGGTGATCGTGATGATGCTGGTGCTTGTTCAGCGTGCTGTGCGCATCGAAAATGTAGTTGAGCATCGGCGCGTCCGTCGGTACCGATCGCTTTGCCGCCGTCGTCGATTTCGTTGATGCTGAGTCCGTTAATTGCGGTAGGTCTGCAACAAACGATTGACTCTGTTAACCGAGGAAGGCTAATAAACTCGTTACTCGGAAATAATTACACTTTGGGCGACATGAGATACTTCCTCGTGATAACTTAGTAACTACACTCCTGCAAAAGGAGGAAATATATTATGTGCTTGTACGTAGCATTTGCTGTCACCGGGATCAGTTAATTCGGTTGTAATTTTCAAATACATGTTTTGAAGTAGGCAAAGCAGGTTTGTAGGATCTACTAGTCTTTCTACATAACCTGGTCTCTTAGCCCGAGTTCTTTTCATGACAGATACTTTATCTAGTACTATACTGTGGATTTGCGTACATATAGGTATATTAAAAATTGGATATAGGTACATGCATCCGTGACATATTATTCAGAGTAATGGAGTTCCTTATGATGTACAGAATTATTTATCACTAAGTTGGTTCGTTTCAGATGAAAATTAATGTTAAGTTTCTAGGTATTATTATCATAAATACGAATATTTGCATGCTGCTAGTCTCGAGGTTTCGCGTGAGCAAGCGAAACATCGATATGGCATATACCTGATATCTTGCCGCCATATTTATTGTCTCCCGAGATTCATGTTTCCTCATGTTTGCAACAATTGGACAGGTAATTGACAGCTGCCAGTGCATACGGCTGCTCGTGTTTGCCCGTAATAGTGCCAATACGGGCGAGGCTTGCAATAACTGCACGAATGTGCAAAACAGAATGGAACGAATAATTCAGTACCTTTCGCTCACATATTGCGGATGGTATATGGACGTAATTTTACAGTACGTGTATTTAAATACAACAAAACTTGAACGACAGCTTGAAAATTCAAAAAAATCTGGATTTGCAGAAATGTAGCTCAAGTGGTGCTAATAACGTAACTATTTTTTGTTTCGGCAATGAAACGCTTTTAAGGGTAAAACACCCTCTGAAAGAAATTGTGGGTTTTTATATTAACCATACAAGGAACCGAAGAAAAGTTCAATTCAAAATTTTCTGGCTTTCAAAATCCTAAAATATGATGATAAAGAATTGTCGGAAAAAATGGTGGTGGAGATAGATTTTGGAAAAATAATTTTTTACACAAATTCTTTAATGCCGCATTGTAGGTCATAAAATATCATGGAACTTTGAATTTAACTTCTATATGCTATCTTTTACAGTTTCGTAGATATCTTCGTATATACTCTGAAAATTCGCCATTTCCTCGAGGGGGTGTTTTTACCCTTAGTACCGTTTTATTGCCGAATCAAAAAATATTTACATTATTAGCGTCACTTGAGCTACATTTCCGCAAAGTTTCAGATTCTTTGGAATTTCCGAGTTGGCGAACTTCCCTTGTTAGCTTCTACCTATAGAGTGAATAAATTCAACTTGTATAAACTTGAACCTTTAGACGGAAAATAAACGCGGCGATAAAGAAGATGCTTTGAAAATTGCTGCTAGACTCATCAGTCATACAATTTCTCAGGTCTACCGGATGCCAGGTCATTTAAGAAGAAACATAAATTTTCATCAGAATGCAGAACATTCATGTTTGACAAGCTTTCGTTGTATCATGTCTGAAACAACTAATGTAAAAGAAAATAAAGCCCTTTAACCCTTGATCATCGGATAGTTTGACATAATTTCATTGGTATACACTTGGGGATAAGGTTTTCAATTAGGTTCCCATCTCATTGCCACCTAAACTTCTCATGCTTTTCAAGAAATAATGTTAAATAAGTAACACATGTAGATTGATACATGGGGCGGGTCAAAATTGACCCTGTGTCCGCCAGGCGAGGATTACACTCATGATCGAGTAACATCTCGCTTAGGCCAATTTCCGAAGTTATCGGTCTGCATTACATCGTGCTTTGATTCTAGAACTCATCAGGCGCTGTACTAATATGACTATGAGAACCTTAGGTTTTATCTCCAGGTTTGCCAGACATTTCAGAGACAGAGTTTCTCCAAAGTTGTTATACGTAGCTCTTGTTAAGCCTCACGTTCAATATGCATTCATCATTTGGAGTCCTAGACATGCTAACTTCATTAAATTAATCGAAAGGGTGCAGCATAAATTTTGGAGTTTCGCCTCACGTATCCTAGGTAGTCCTATGGATATAGCCGATGATAATTATGGTCCAGCACTTGCATAGGGATTAAGGATAATATCGCCACTCTGGAAGATCGTAGGCACATTGCGGACAGAATTTTTCTGTACAAAATTAACAATGGCCAAATAAGTTGTCCTGTTTCGAGCCTACCGAGATATCAGTAGGTATTACACGATTGACCCCATTAATAGAGCAATGAGTATTGCTAACCAATACTTCTGTGGTATGGACCCCTTCCTGGGCTCCCTTAATTCACTCAGAACATTATTACATAATCATGTTAATAACCTACATGGTGGTGGCTAGTTTATCCATTATGTTTATTTATTTAGTTTATTATCTACTTATTATTGATTAATTTATTGTTCGGACTCTGTAAACCGCACCTGTCTTATGTATTTTGAATACCATGGGGTTTCCCGTATAATTAATAATGATAATAATCTCTTTACGACTGAAGTACCTATTTCAGAATATCAGTGGAAACGAAGTCGACCAAGCATCGGAATATGCGAGAACTCAAACCATTTACCGTCACATTACCTATCCTACCATCGTGTAACACGGTTTGATGTACAACATCGTTGATTCACTTACCACTATCATCCCCATAACAACGTATATTTCAGCCATCCCATATCTTTCACAAGCAAATTTCACAGTCAATTGGAACCTCGTTGAAGCCAGCCATTTATTTCATTATTACACAAAACTGGCCGTAGAACGCTTCTTCGGTATGCGCCCCCGAGTTTATTGCTCCCCGCGGCTGGCGGAAGGAGAAGCAATACGCGAAACAGGCGAGCACGAGTTTGATGCCAGATTGTTGGAAGAGCGCGATATTTCCTCAGTTGCAGCGTCGATCGCGTGCAGCGCATCGGAAAACGATAAATACGTATAACGCTTAGATATTTGTCTAGCCGTATCCTCGCTGGAGCGTGCACGAAGCGTCGCTTAAATATAAATTTATACGCACGCTAACTCATCGAAAATGTAGGTTCACCGTTGACTGCCTTATCTTCTTATCTTTCCCCGCAGGCTTCCCTTTTAAATTCTTAATCCTCTCCATCGAGTTAGCTTCGCCTGCAGTGCATTACGCGAATTAGTGCAACGAGGTATAAGTGCATGCTTCTTACCCTCGATGGTGCTTTGTTACGTTGCCATCGACGAATTAAGGCCTCGCCACACGAGATCCCCTTGTGGCGTATATCGGTACCCACGCCTTCTTAGAGGCACGTTCCCGTTCTTTCAAAATTCATCGCGATATATTCGTCCAAGTCACCGAGGGAATTTTCACGCCCCCGAATGTTCCCGCGAAACCTGCGTTGGGGAAACGAATTGGAAGAGGCGTGCTGCAACGGCAGTTCCGACTTTTCCGTTCCGGGCGGGCATTAGCTGCGAGAACTTTCGCGAGTGTTTCGCGGAGGCGTCGCGGGGAAGAACGGGACGGGGATAATCCGAAGAAGAAGTCGCGCGTCAAAGGGGATCAGTATGCGGCGGAGCGCAAAATTCTTTTTCCGCCTTTTTGTTTTTCCGACACGATGCTCTATCAAGTCTTTGCCCCTGCGACTTTCTTTTCCCCCTTTCCCCGAAGACACTTCTTCTCTGAACTCCTTCTTTATTTAACACCCGATTAGACCTACTTAGTTGCCTTTCCGCGTTGCTTGCCTTTTTGCTATTCAAAGCAAAATCTTTGGTTGAATAAAGCTGGCTGCACTGACCGTGAGCTTCGCTTTGCTTAGTTAGTGTTCTGATAAATTTAATATTGGTTTATGTGCTTAGTTTCCCTATTCAAGAGGGTGACAAAAGCCCAGATTTAATCTCGAAACCAAATAAAAAAACAGCTTTGGTAACATGGGATTTGTTGAGACCATTTTAAGGTTTAAAATTGCTCCCCTATAAAAAGACGGTAAATATGACTTATTCTCCCTTGTGGTGTTCACGTCATTTTCTTACCGCCCCATTACGCTCTTAAAGTTTCATCCCTTGTACCACTTTAATATCCAGGCTTTCACAAATAACGGAGCAATTTATTCAACGGAGCTGAGCTTTCGCCGGGTAACGAAGAAAAATCAACGATCGCGTCGTCATGTATCAGAAAGCGCCAGTGTTATTAACGTCCTTGTTCTTTCTCCTACGAGAATCACATAACGGGAGGGGCCGATATTAACGAGCCGGTCGGACGTTGGCGAAAGTAACTGTAATTAGAAATCCTCGTTCTAATTGCCCTGGCTGGAATGATATCTTCTTACGTTTCTGAAAGTGGAACGGTACATCGCGATAGTAAAGCCCGGAAGCGAATGAAACACGTCCATCCAGCCGTTCCTTCGCTGCCATCCACCCTTCGCTTTGCCTATGCTCATCTATCACTCTACGTCCGATCTTTTCTCTTTGCTTCCGTCGCGGAAATTTTCCTGCAGCCCGGGGGGGAAAGGTAAGCTGATCGGGAATTCCGGTGGAATTGTCGAAAGCGTGTCCTGGATACCGAAGTGGAGGCAGCGGCCTCCTTGGTTCGACTTCTCCAGCCAAATATGAAAATCGTTATACGTCGTATTGACATTGCTATCCGGCCGTGATAGAGCTCCCAGTCTTTCGGCTCCTGGGGTCCTACGTGGTTGGCGGCCCTGCCCGTACGCGTGACTCGCGTGTGCGAATATTTAAACGACTGGCCGAATCGATCGACGGAATATATTCGCCCGTAGCCGGTCGACGTACCAAGACCCTCGCGCCTCGAGCTTCCCTTTTTTAAATCTTTCGTTCAAACACATCGTGATTGTTATCCGGACTGCGCCGTCGGAAGCCGCTCGGTGAAACGTCTCTCGCGGACCCACCATTTTCAGCGGCGTCGCACGGATTTGGGGATTGATAGGGCGGACGTTTACCGAATGCAGAGCGGATCGGTGAACAGTTCTTCGAGTATTGTGCCTTGCAAAGATGTAGAGATTCGCGCGAGACAGTCAGGTGTGCGGAGCAATATTCTTGGGCTACAAGCATGCATTGGGCTAGAGTTAAGAATTAACTGCGTAAAATATTATTTAAATAACGGATCGAATAAGGGTACTTTTACTGCTGATTATTCGACGAATAAAGTCTATTTTTTTATTCGTCGAGCGTTTCAACTGGAGCGTCGAATCAATTTTGCAACTTTAACATTCACTTTAACTTTATTCGCGTTAAATAATTTTCCCGCACGCGCCGAGGATCAGTGATCGAGAGAAAATTGTTTGACATTGAATAAAAGTAAAAGTTAAAGTTGAAGTTAAAAAATTTATTCAACTCTCAAGTTGAAACGTTCGATGAATAAAAAAAATTGAAACACCCATTGTTAGATGTTAATCATTTGCCCAGAACGAATTAATTTTTTATTCAATTTTTTAAGACCTCAAATCTTTTTGTTTCTATTTTTCGTTGCTCATTTATTTGATATTTTCACTTCGACATTTGGAACTCTCCCGTACTTAAACATTGAAATTGAATAGATCGAGATGCAGAAGTTGATCCCCTGTTTTATAATATATTCTTGCAAGATCGAATACACGAAATTTTTGTTTAAAAAATTGCGTTTCTAGGAAACAGTGTGCTTTGGTTTGTAACTGATAGTGGAACGTAGAAAGTATTAAGTACCCTACATCGCGGAATTAACTGTAGAAGTTCAAGCAAATGCGCGCCTGTGAGTTGCATAAATATAAAAACTTGAACCAGCTCCTGACAATATGGAAGGAAAAATTTTATAGAACGGAAACTCGATTCACGTTAGATATCTTTTTCAGGGAACACGTCGGAGAGGTTGTCAAGTGCTGTGACATTGTGCTGAAAAGTTGTGACATTATTCACGACAACGGGGGAGAAATGGGCTCGTGATGAAAATTTAAAGTATGCTGGACAGTTTGAACGACGTGTACGTGAAAATGTAAAAAATATTTGAAACAGATGCGTCACGTTTTTCACAGTATTAGTCCTAATAAAAATCGTTTGGAAATCGTGCTACTATGGACAGAGATTGAAACTTAAATGAAACTTTCCTGACTTCCACTGAAAAACAAAATCGAACCACTTAATTAAGTAACTGAATATAATATACAAGATAACATATTCATTCTATTACATTTAAGAGATTTTTGGTTGACCAATAGCAATACTTTACTAAATTCAAATGTCTAAATTGTTTTTTATAAATGACATATAAATTTTAAATTGTAAATTACTGTCATTATTTTGCTTGTACCTCGTTGCTGCCTGTACTCTCGCACTTTATCTGTTCCCATCTATTTCTAATATTTCGCAAGTGTATCGACGCATTACGTACTTCAGCAAATGGTCTTGTATCTTCGCTCCAGTGATCAAATCTCTCGAATTGCTCTCGCAATCACTTCGAAATACCTCATGAATATTTCTTTTCCCATTCGACCGGAGACGGAAGCACAATCACCCTGCAATCCTCGTCAGACGCGAGATCTCGCAAGCTTCAATCGACCCATTTTTCGAGTCTTGCAAACACTCGAGACTTATGACTTAGCGGTTTTTCCGTCTCGGCATTGCACGGCGCGCACTATTCCGATTCACCGCGGGCAAACCAAGTTCAAAGGGGAGGAAAGAGACAGCGGCAGGACAATGCTGAAAGGGAAACGCAGATGAGATTATTTAGGGTTCGATGTCTAAGAACCAATCAGTGATGCCAGTTTTCTGTGAATCGACCGCGGAGTCCGCGATTGGTGGCTTTCATCGGATACTGTGCAAATAGAAGGGTCGCGATGTAATTTCAAAAGCCGATTACGACTGCGCAACGAGGATTCATCGTGGAGAAGATCCGATTTCTTCTCGTCGACAGCGGTACTCGCTACGTTTTCACTTTTCATGCCTTTCACAGACCTGTATATCTCTATCGCGATGGGAAACATCGAATCCCCCGCAAATATCAAGTCCAGTTGAAGACAACATGTTGTTTCTACAAATGCAACAATACTGCTTTTTATTATACGTCTTACTCTGTCAGATGTAATTAATTATTTAATACAAAAAAAAAATCAAGCTTTCGATAAGTAAACGCGTGTAGTACACCATGCTTTTGATCCACCAATGAGGACACTTTAAAAAGATTTAACGTTGTATACCTTGTAAACTTTTAATCGTCTACACTTGAAAACTTATTGCGAAGTGAGGGTAATACCCCTTTTGTACTCTAGTAATCAGAATATCATAACCAAGTAATCAAATCAATCTACAAGATTGAATTTTAGCTAAGCTTGTTCGAATATTCAAGCTACTTGGACTATTAAGTGTTATTAAAAAATTAAGTAAAACTTAATTTGGTAATAACTTTGTAACAAAGTCTGAGCGGCGGCTAAAACTTTCAGAGGGTCACTTAGAAGGGTGACCTTGATAACATATGTCAAGGTCAAGGTCATTGAAGGTGGACCTCGTCAATAGAATTTTAATTTTTACCAAAACGAGTTTTACTCGTTTCGTATTTCAAGTAAGTACTTAAAAACCTCTAAAACGACCTACTTCATCCATCACGCCAGAGTTAAATACACCTAAAAATTTCTTCTTAGTTACAGAGTGGGTAAACAATGCGCAAAAAGCATTAATTGCAACTCTAACCACGTATTTAGTCCAAAAGTGTCTGTCAGCTCGAACATAGGGTGGATCGGTGATGCGGTGATGGCAGTTGCTCGTTGAATGGACGAATTCGGGTCGATTTTACTTTCGTCGTCGAAATTGAAAGGCGCCGCAGTTTTGTCCGCGACGCGTCGTAAATTTCGGAACGGCCGCTCGTTTCGTGGTGATTACGTATCGGCGGGACGTGCAGGCGATATCGTCTTCGTTTGGACGATACGCGACAATGCGGCGTGTCTCCTCGATTCCATCGTCGAACACGGCCGCGCCGTAATTCCGGCGACGGGCACGGCGAACCATGGTAAATAATTCCGATTCGAGGCACAGACCACTCTCATGTTTTATGCATGCAGCCAAGCTCGCGGAGCGCCACGCGTTACACGTCGTTGTAGCTTCTGCTGGAATCACGGATTCCGCCACCACTTAACGTGTATCGGCCATGCCCTCCTGCGGACAGCGTCTCTATACGCTTTGATGTGTTTCCATACCCTTGCGTTTAACGCATTCCCGTCGCCAAGAACACAGAGTCACGGTGCGATAGGACACTGATGAGTTAGTTGGTGCCGAATAACGATACCTACTCACCCTTTTTTGGGATGTACTGCTTGCTGCATTAGCTGCGAACCTGAGCTAACTGTAGCCCAGCACTGCCACTTTAAGGATGAATTGCAGTGACAATCTTAGCCAAAAGTTAATCAATTTGCTAGATATTAATAAGGCTTTTTCCTGTGATAGAAACCAGTCGGAAATGGCAATGGTGTATTATTATCGCAAATTCAGTTGAATTCGATCTTACTTTTTATTTTATTTTGTCAATTTGTTAGATATGTGATGTTTTATTTTTTGTTGGAATGTACCTACCTGAAATGCAACTGCTAATTAAACTATAATTTTTTACACTTAATTTTGTAGTTATATTTCTCAATATTGCGTTTTCCCCTAAGAATACATGTTAAATTGAAAGTTAAAAAATTTAGAAACTATCATATCAATTTTTCTAAAATTTTGTAGAAAGTTTTACTATTGTATGAAGATTCATTCCTCAATTTTTCAAAGATTCTCGCTTATTTTTAATGTTACTGAAGTTCATTCTTAACTGTTTCTTTCTGCTTGGTAACGTAGTCTCACTTTGATTATGTTTTGGAAAGTTTTAACATGTCCATTATTTTCATTCTCGATCAAATTTATTTGCGCGTTTGAAAATTGTTTGATTACATTCCCTGGTGAAGTAGTTTACATTTATATTCAGATTGAGTCACGAAGAAAATTCTAGCCGAAAATCTGGTGGCTGCGTAGTAAATCACGTATTTTTATATTTTTGCACCTAGCGTTTCGTAGAAGCTTTTATAATCGAAAGGATGCACTGATTTTGGAAAAGTGGGGAATAACTTTCTGAAAATCGTTTGTTTGATTGGAGTTATTTTAAGCATGGTGTGGATGACGATCAAGTGGCAGACCCAAGCGGTTATTATTCGCGACCCACTGTGAACGTCTCCTTCGTTACGAAAATCGATATCGGTCACAGTTGAATTCATTATACACGTATATAAATAATCATGATTGTAAAAACTGAAGGAAATTTCAAAGCCCTGTAGAGTAATGCATCTTAAATATGGCATACGCAAGACGTTATCGATCAAGGCAGTAGCGTATGTCAATATATGCTCAGACCATCAGTCATAGTCATAAGAGAATGAGAGCATAGGGACTAGGAACAAAGTAAATTTTTCATTCGAGGAGATAGAGACTATCATCATCATGAATTTGAGCCCCTCGGTTAATATCTACCTTTCATTAACGACCGTTAGCATTCATATCTGTCTGTCCACTATTCTAATGTTTTTCTGCATTTGCGTGACTACCAGTTGTTCGTCATACGAATGATCCATGGTCGATGCCTCGGCATAAATTTGCACTATCCCTTTCCATGAGAAATCGAGCAGTTCGACACAATGAATATTCTGCGTTTCGAGTCAAATGTACCAGGAGTGTTGCAATTTAATATTTCACCTTGCCCTAGTTTCATAAAATATCCATATGCCGAGAGTAGTTATTATGAACGTAACAACTATTCTGGTATAAAATACGCAGAGTATATTTAAATATTTCCTCGTTGCAGAAGATTACGGTACATTGTGTATTATTCTTATTTTGGAACCACTGTGCAGAAGGGAATAAATAAATAATACAATACGAAAAGCAATACTTTGTACAAGCATATGATTTAAATACATCGTTGTCTAAAATAGTTTTATTTTTGTAACGAATGAATTTGGGTTATAACGGAATGTATTTAACAATACGAAAATAATAACTTCCATCAAATATCAATATTGAATAGTATATATGTACACAGCTGAGGGAAAAAATTATATATAGATTATTATTTGCTAATGGATTATACAGTACTATACTTATACTTTACACTACGTTACAAGGAAAAACAAATACTTCCAGTAAAAAACTATTAATATTCTTTAACACATAATCTTTGTATCCTATTTTCTCGCGTTGTATAATCCATTAAGTAGTTAATACTCTATATATAATTTTGTCATCTAAGGTATCGAACAGTACCAACATATTTACTTGATATGCCAACCGCCTACTGGGAATCTTTCCGTGTTAGTACCATTTTACACAAGATACTTCTGTGAGTGACTCCTAGATTCTCAGTAGTGAAATCAAACGTAACAACAAAATCCCCGCCAGAATTGAAGTCCCAATTTCCACACCGTTACTGGAAACTGTGGTTTCCGAATTGCATCGATTTTCCGCCAGTTTTCTGTCAGCGAGAGGATATCGCTTCATAAGCACCGCTCAGGGGCTTTTTGAGACATTGCGTGGGAAGTTCGAGTTTCACGGCAGTCGCGGGGAGCCGTGTGACGCACACATATGCCAGGGGTCGAACGCGCAGAGTATGATGGTCTGAAGCAACCCCGCTCCAAAAAGGGGAGACGAACTCGAAACTTAGATGGGACACTGCTTTCGACGAGATCAATTTAACAAATTCGTCTTGTGTAGGTGCGACAGGCAGCTCCAAGGAATTCTCGTGGGATCAACATCAATCTAAGTATCCTCGCGGCTTCGACACGTGTACCGCCCTGCTGAACACGTCGAGGTACACGTGATAGGGAATAATCCTACAAAGGAAATCGACAGAATTTCCTTCCAAGGATTTGACAATCAATCCACGTGTTTCCTCCGTTCACAAACTCGTGGCAAACTGTTACTGACTAGCAAGCACACGCAACCCAAGATTCATCCATTAAAGAATTCTAGAACAAAGATTAGGATATAGAAGATGGTTTTTTATGTATAGGTACAGTTATTAGCTGTACTGCTACCAGTGGTCCCTTGCATTCGCGATGAATTTTCTTTGAATGGAGGACGTACATTCCACGCATGAAAAATGTTCGGCTACAGTGCTGACAGATGATTTGTACATTTGTCTTCATGAGAAATCGCCAAAAGTAGCATCAGAAAGAATAAAGAATTTATAAACGGAGAAACCAACGCAGCTGAAACAAAATGTTAAATAAAACAAAGATAACGATTACAATTCTTTTATCTATAATTTCTTTTATCTGGTATACTGTATGCGAACAAATGGGCCGATACTCATGCGCGACAGGGTATGTATGTATTCGCGTATAATTTCGACGCGATAGCTGCTTCGCTGATCAGTCGGTGCTGTTCAACATTTGTCTCCACAAAGCCTTTGTTGCTCGCGGGAAGATCGACAAGCCTGATTCCTCCGATATTCGAGCACAGTAGCTTGTAATTATAAATCAACCGCTCGATAACACGACACAGATAACATGTACGCGTTTTAAGCGACGCGATCGATCAACCGGAGCATAATAATGGAACGCGCGGGTTATTGTGATGGACGTTGCCGGCTGGTCTGTTGGTACAAAAGTTCTGCCTGTTTCCGCGGTTCCCTAAAGTGGCATATGTACCTGGACAATTGAAAGTTCGTGGCTTGAAAATGGTTTAGAAGAAATGTTTTGGATGACGCTCGCGCGTCATAAAGTGGTTGCGAGGCGAATGTGAATATTTGCTTGTTATAGTTTCATATTTGCAAGGGTATTATTTTTTAAACACCATTTGCGTAAATCCAGGTTATAAATTTATTCCTGAATTTCGCGCAGATATACAAGCAGGAGTGTGAGCGTCTGTTATTATTTTTTTAGCAATATAAAAAACCTATGCCTCGCATATTTGTCGGGGATAATCAGTGCTAGAGAGAGTCTATAGACCAAAGAGTTAACATTATTCGTCGAATAAAAAAATTATGAATATGTAGTTCTTTTTCATTTGATGTTGTGAATATGCACTTTCTTGGAATATGCTTGACCAGGGATTGAAGTGAAATAGAATCTATAGGTGTCTAACTTGGGAAGAAGATGTTACTGAAATGAACAAGATGTTTCGAGAAATGTACAACTGATTTATCTACTTGACATTTTTAGAGGATTTTCTGTATTTGTCGCCAGTTGGCTGCAATCGGTTTTATAAATGCTTCATTTTATTTATACATCGGAACGGCTACAAAAAAATATGTGACAAATCCATTTTTTTTTACGATTACAAAGACTGACATTTTGTTACAAATAAAACAATATATTGCATTTGCGTAGCTAGCTACCCACACTCGTATAATTTTAAATGTTCGGTTGTTTTCCATGCTTCCCATGAATTAATTAGGCAACGTCGTATTCATCGTAAAATACTGCAGATTGGAAAAAATATACCCACGTGTAATTAACACAACCCCGACATTTTTTAAATTTTTTATAGAATTGCGCACAGAAATCCTCCAGTACACATTTTGAACGAATACTTTTGAACGAATACAAATTAAAGTAGTAGAAGTGTATAGTTTGTCAGAAAATATATCCATAGTTGAACCAAGTACATGTAAATTTTAATTTACATTACCACTTAGGAAATTAAAATTTCAGATCATACGAAAATGAAATTCTAAAATAACTGTTTCTAGGGTATGTATGAGTCAAATTGAACGCTACGCCCGCCATGCTGTCGAGTAGCAAATCATTTCAAGGTTTAACACAGGCTTAAGCGCTCATAATTTATATAAAATATGCAGATTTATGCCCTTGGCGAGCTTCACAGTCTTAAGCGCATTTAACGAAAGGATTATATTAAGTTTACATTGGTTTGCGTATTGCTGTTACAATAACAATTATATATATTTTCATCCGAAACCATTTTAATTACGGAGTACCATTTATCCCAACTTTCCTTCTTATCAGAGCAAACTCAAATCAACATTTATTTGCGATTGCATTGCTTCGAAATATTTTCGGCATCCAATTCTACGTGAAGCTATCGCGCATCGAAATAGGAATTTTATGCCTGTGTTTCCTACACGCAAGCCCTGTCATAATCTGTCCACTGTACAGCACACCATCGAAATATCGGAGATATCGATTCCGTCTAATTACGGACTGTTGCGTGTTTCCGAGAATAAGTCATCCGTTAAATCGCCGTACTCGCGCGTACAGATTTAGCATTCTATTTCGTGTTAACCGTCAGAAATTGCCGATCCAGATGACGTGGTAGAAATACGAAACATTGTTACCGTCAATTCTGCCAAATTACAGCAGCAGAAAATATTGCGGCGGTTGTACACAGCGTAGATTGTAAATGTGTCATTCGAAGAACCAAAATATAGTTACTAAATCTAAATTCGAATCCAGGTTGCTCCAAATAAGCAAGCATCTCAGAACTGCGAAAGATTTAAAAGTTGTTACGTTCCAGATGACGCTTTGAAGGTAGAAGGATAGAACCTAATAATAGAGGAATTCTAAAAAAAGGAATCGTAATTCCTTTTGATGGAAATGAAAGAAAAATGAACTTCGTGCAGTTAATAGCTTCGGAGTTAAAATTTCGTTTACGGAGCTCGTTCTCGCGGAAGTGAGCAAAAATTGGCAAAGTTTGACGACCTATATTTTTTAAACAAATTTGGAACACGGTGACGACTTAAGCCCTCTTCTAATTTCACGCGGAGAGCGTCATATTTCAATTTTATAAGAATATCAGACATTCAACTTAAAAACTGATCGATTTGGCGTCCCAGAATATTTTTACTCATAATTATTTACAAATTCCTACCAGCATCGTCTTGTTTCGTGAAATTCGTTACCTATAACTGAGGAAATGGGAGTAGAAGAACGAAACGAATCCTCATACGGAAAATGAAGTGCAGAAATATTAAATATCCTTATTAACTCATTATCATGACAGATACGTTACAATCAATTTCAAGTTGTGAAACTACCCTCTGAACAATCGTAGCGACGTTATTACTGCAATATCGTGCATTATTTAACGGATGTGCCTTGCCCAAAAGTCTCCGGGGTGTCCTTTGTTTATGGCCCGTTGATGTTTTAATGCCCGTGGTCCCAACAGTAGCATAACAGTTTGTCGCGAGGTGATAGAATAAAATGAACTTGAAATATCGCGCGTCCGCTTCGCAACAACCGAATGAATTTTCGCGCGACCCTCCTTCCATTCGCACATCCTCAACTTCCCGTATTCTTTCGCGGGCACGGACTCGCGCCCCTTGTTTGCAATAATTTCTCATTTGCGAACTTCTCCGGCGTTATCTTTTTTTATTCCCCGAGTCTAGTTATGCTTTCGGGTAACGAGCAACGAAAGGGACTCTAAAGAAAAATATAAAGGTGCAGAGACGGCACTCTGTCCGAGCGTAACGCGTTCAGTTCGTTACGCTCCAGAAACAGTAACCTGTGCAAGTATGAGTACTTCGATTATTTAAGGGTTGAGTCTCATGTTTCCGCTCGAACTTTGGGACTTTTTTTTAAAGAAAAGTATGGGACCGACTGAAACGAAACTTGTGTTAATTAATATACTTATCGAGGTATATTACGAAGTTTTTAATTAAACTTATTTCGATCATGTGGGTCATTACTATACTTAAGTTGGTGATACTGTAATTGGTGACTATGGTCCACTAATTAGAAATGAAAGTAATTTTTGCCTACATTTAGACATTTTAAAAACGCGCACCAGTCGCACGATGGGTATGAATGTGTGAAAATTTTCGCAATCGTAAAGAATAGCTACTAACAATTACCAAGCTTACGATGCTATAAATGGAATTATGCTTCTAGCGCTACAAAATGTGATATTTTATATATTTACGAGATTTCTATGTTTCAAAGACAGTTACCAGTGGCATTGGCAGGAAGCTTCGAATTTTTGAAATTCAGCTAGGTTGTTGTGTCCAAGTTGAAACACGCGGCCTGCGTGCATCGCTGGTGCAACCGCATTGCGGATGTCGGTGGGAAATCTCGTTCAGGTTTAAATATCTGTGAAATCTTTAACCAGTCTCTCTCGTCGCATTAAAATAATATAAATGAATGGTACTGGTCGAATAATAGCAACAGTGGGATTACAAAAAATGTACTGGAAATATTATAGTTATAACTAATACTAATTTTCGCTTGCTAATTGAGGCATCCTGCAGGTTATGAGAAACCTCCCCTTGCGTTGTACTTTTTCTTTGTAGAAAAATGGAGAAATAGTGACACCATTGGTAACAAGTACTACCAGTTTATTATTTGATACTACTACTACCCTTAAAACTTGTCATTGTATCATAAACTAGATCAAATAATTGTCGATGTTTAATTCACAGTAACGTTTGCATCTTAATTTGCCACTACTGCAGGGTAACCTTCCATTTACCATAAACTATAAACTGTGATTCCCTACAACTTATACACTAGCCAGACAGTTCATTTGGCAGACAGTGGTCAATGGACTCCAGGAAGTAAAACTAATTTGAATACAGATGAAATTTTTTTATTTCAGGTACTGGTTGACCATTCGGAATATTATAATAATATAGAGAAGAAAGAACGCGTTAAACCAATGAATGGTTTAATTTCTAGAAATCTAGAAACAGCTCTCCCAAAAACGAAAGATCCACATTCAAATTCCCAATTTAGCAGATTCGATCAACCAATTCCCTTTTCCAACAACGTTTCACAACAGCGTGTGTTTTATTTGGAAGAGCGGTGTTCCGCGATTGCAATATATTCTTGGTAATTCCCATCGTAGCGAGTCCTTCGATTTTTACGCGCGAATTTACAAGACACCTCGTCGCGCGCAAATATCGATGACTTGCCAGAGGTTCCCTATCACCGAGCACAGCCAGCGTAGGTAGCTTTTAATATTGATACATCAATTTAATCCAGCCCGCGGAGGCCAGCAATTTTTTTTTCGGATCGTTAGCCGCTGCGGCTTATCGACGCCCAGGCCCTTTTATTCTTTCACCCCTAATCCCACGGTGTCGTTCTTCTCGAACGCGAACAACGATTTGTGTCGCGAGTGTTACGAGGATCGACGGGATTCGAGTGGCGCAGGGCGACCAGCCTAGATCGCCGTTTTGTACCGATAAATCAGAATCAACGGGAATCGTGTACGATATTCGTCGTTCCACGCGAGCTTGCACAGGGAATGGGGCGCGCGCTGCGAAATCACGGGCATGCAACGGCCCGTGAAGGAACGCGGCCATGATAGATCGCGAGAAGTGTGCTAATTGCAGGTCGACGCGGTCGCGAAAAAAAGGGAAAGCGCGGCACGTGGGATGCCGTACGTGAAACTCTGTGTAGGTACTTTTTATGCTAGCGAGTGTGTGTTGAGGGACCGAAGATGAGAACTGGATATTTGTAAGTGTATATGGGATGGAAGGAGGATGCAGGCAATGGGAATCACCTGCACCGCTTTCACAAGGCGTGATATATATTTTAAAAAAAACTGTTAAAAAATTAAAACAGAATTTTTCTATATTGTCAATAAGTGTATTAATAAATAGACAAAATATTATTTACGTTGAACATTCCGTTTACTAAAAAATAAATTCTAAAATGACAATTTTCATATTCGAATGACCCCTTAAGTGACCCGCTAAAGGTTGAAGGGTGTTACGTTAAACATCTAAGTGAATGCACGAAATTTCGCCTACCCCAATTCAAATTCTTCTCAGTGTCTAATTAAACTCAGATAAAAAAGTATTTTTTGTATCTCATGTGAAGCAGGTTAGAACTGTTGAAACCTAAAGACATTCCATCGCGAGTGGAAAAAGGATATTGAAAAGATGCACATAATATTGCCTAAGTACTTGAGTAGTATTGATTAATTCATATATTTGAGTTTTCAAAGTTATATTTGTACGTGCATTTATTATTTTTAACAGTGCGAATATTTTGGTGACTTTTCGCCAAACTTTGTCTTTCTGGGATTATGTTTAAAGAATGTATTTATTATAAAACTAAAGAAATACAATTTCAAACTATTTATATTATTACATCTCTAAAATAAATCTGGCAGACGATCTTTTCAACAAATCTGCTGGTATGTTGAAGGTGTATGTTACTATCCCTCTCTTCCTTTACTCTTATCATTCTCCTTTCATTTCCCATTAGTTAACAAAGTCAATTTATTCAAATCAACAGCTTTCCTGCATATATTCTTAATAATCCACGCCACTGACCATAATATTCCACACAGAACACAATCCTTGGTAAAATATCCGATCCAGTACGAAGAAGGGTTGCTACCCCCTCCTCCCATCGAGTTGTTGAATTCAGAACGCGTTTCCGCTTCGGACGACGTGAAATCGGGTAAACGAAGAGATACTTGCCAGGCTTAACAGAGCTGGGAACGTGACTGTCAGAACGTGTTAGGGTCTTTTCTATCTATCTGGCGGTGGAACGCGTGCGAGGAGAAAAAGACACGTGTAATCCTTCCCCCCTTCTCCAAGCATCGTGAACGTTTTCTTGAGGCGGTTAGGGCGCGAGAGGCACTAAGAGATCCACTTTCGACTGCGAATTCGGAATGCGTTTCTGATTCACCGAAGTGAAATCGGTTGAGGGAAATAAGTTCCCTTTTTGGCACTTGAAACGTGACCTCCTCGCAACGTCAGGGGTCGTATGGATCTGAAGAACGATACGTCCTACCTGCGCTGTTCTCTTTGCCGCAAGAATCTTCTTGTGAGTTGCCTTTTATGCTTGCCGCCAAATTGGCATTACTGGATGTACCTATTGCAGGTAATTCTGAGTAAATTGAGTTGTATAAACTTCGAAGTAACATTTTAGATATTAAAACGCGACAGATCATTTTTATAATAAATACTCAAAATGTAATCCTGGAGATTACATTGTATTGTCGGGTGAATGAATCCGATCGATAAATAACGATGCTACAACGGTACAATACATTATTCATACGACTATATTAATATATTAATGAATTATTAATCAATAGTAATTATAATTATTAAGTATCGATTATTTTTTACTTTCAATCGTAACCAACTGATACCTCATATTCTGTTGTTTTAATTTCTTGAAAATAACTGCAGTGTATTAGGCGTAGGTATGGTTATACTATGATTGCAATAAAATTCTAAATTTTTGTATCTATAATGTAAGTATCAAAAACAAGATGTATGTTCGTAAAACACATTTTACTTATTATTCTCCTAAACAATCTGACAAAGAACTTTACACATGTTTTGAATCACCCTGTAGCATTCTGCCGAGTAAAACCGGGACATTCGTAAAAAGGGACATTCTTCAAAACCTTACGCCACTTGGAGCGTTAACTATTTAATAAATTGTACAACGCCATTATGTCAGCAGCCAGTTTCACCGCGAGATTTCATAAGGAAGTATTACTGATCCCTAAGCAACCGCGCCATTTTTACAATTTAAGCTGCGACCCAGTTCACTACCAGCAGGTCGAACCTAGTACGAATAAAAACGACGGAATTGCCCTGGATCTCTAATATATCATTACGGTGCGGAAGTAATTGTGATTCCGATATCATTGACACGACTCAGTGACGTTTTAAAGCCCGATATCAATGAAGATTATCACGAAATCCCTTAACGTTTAGCCGACGAATGTTAGTGCCATCGTATCCGGCAACATGAAAGCGGAAACGATAGCTAGTTAGCGTACCTTCATGTTACGAGCAACGATAACCCGCGGACCGTAAACGATAACCAGAGAGATAACTCGATGAGCGCTGGGATTCGTTTCGTAAACGCAAAAGGGGGCCACGCTACTGTCAACGTTCCTCTTCAGCCGAGAAACGCGGGCGATGGATCATGATAAACAAATTTCAGGCTAATCGAACAAATTGAATATTGTTGATCAATCGCGTACGACTGTTAATGATGCGTACGTGCCAGTTGTAATACCTTTACGTGACGATGCAGTTTCCGTCCAATCGAATGTACAATTCAATTGAATTTTTCAGATTGGATTTGCGAAAGTGAACGGGAGAGGGGTGTAAACTACAATGCAAGTGATGAATATAGAAAAATGTATCCGAAAGTGTATCCCAACGGACCCCGCGTAGAATTCATGAAAAGTGTGCATACGCGTAACGAAACCAATTTCACAGCTGCACTCGTGACGTCCTGTATTGATGAATCGCTGACGCGTGTTATTGCTTTTCATATGTAGAGTATTCCTACTGATGTGCCATCGACTTTCGTTTGCCTTGTTAATACTTGTTCATTGCACTTGCATGTGAAATCTTTAATTACATAGTTTTATAATTAAAAGCTGTTGAAAGGTCAGCGTAAATTAATCGTGTTAAACAGAAACTCGCCAATTAACAATTTGATGGAATTATAATATTCATATCCAGTAGAAAATTTTGCGACAAATCGTATTGTTTAATTGAATACGTACAAAGCAGAGAATGTAATCAGATGATATTCCTTATTTTTTCATTTGACACAATTATGGGCCTCACGAGTAGTATTCTCTGGATATGTTCACTCAGCGGAGACAGTGTGAATATACAGGGTTGTCCACGCGACTTGCGCACCTCGAATAACTTCTAAAGTATGATTGAAATCATTTTTTTATACAACAGCTGCATGGTTTTGAAGTACACATTACTTTCTTTTATAGGTGGAGGTATTTCGGAGATATCATGGTCAACTTCGTCAGTTTAAATGGAATGCTATATCGTTTACGCCAAAATATCGAAGAGTGTTGAATTCTGATTCTAATGACCAACCACCGATCACAGTTTTCTTGCGAATGTCTTGGAAACTAAAGTCTAGCGACGGTAACATGTACAGGAGAAAGTTGTTCAGAACCATACCCTCGACAACATATCTAAAGGGCATCGATATCGTAAGGGACTTCCTCTTTGAAAATTATTTCCAGAGAAGTATTGACCTTTATTAGCTCTTAAAAAAGCTCTTATTTTGTTTATTTATTTCCAACATTCAGCATCTCGCGTTTTGTATAAAATCGATTCTACCGCGCGGTAGTAAAAATCCACTTCCAGTCATTTTCACGAGAGAGGGCGGGTCGGCATCGAATCCATTCGCGTCGGGATCACACTAATTTGCCAACCAATTTCGAAGTGGCCTTACACGAGCGATCGGGCACGAGACCGCGCGTCCGCGTGAACTGAAACGGATGAACGCGCGCGGTTCCCCGGTTAGATGCAAACTTCGAGGGAGGGGTGGGGAAACAAATGTGGGAAATGTGCATGGTGAAAAATAGTACGGGCAGACGCGTACAGGAAGAAGACACGGCCGAAGATGGATGGTTCCAGCGAGATGATTTACGGCGGCAAGATAATCTGCAAGTGGAAATCCTCCAGCTGAAGTTCCATCCGGCGCTGCTTAGCGGTAACGTATCGTTACGCTATTGAAATTAATTGCCCGACTAAACCGCGTCATGCAGACACTCGAATCACGATAATTCCGTTCATCTGTTCCGTCCCCAGCATCGACGGAAGCAACACGAACGAAATCAGTTATCGATTTGCTACTTCCTGAAGAATTGTTTCCAACTCCGCGGGAAATGGAGAAGTTTCTCTTGCAGGGTGAGTGCATCTAATATCGCCCAGCACGTTATATCGTCAGTCGTAATATCTCGCGAGGAAAGTGTTTCTTCTGTTGCTAATGAATTAAAGTACTTAGTAGCCAAGCGTGTGTAGGAAGACGTATTATGGTTGCAACGACGCTTAGCAACGTCTAGCGAAGGAGAAGCATTTTAGTGAATCTGGATGATAGTAAGATTTATTGTACCGTGACAATTTTACATCACATTAGAAGAACGTGAGTTTAAAAATTTTGATTGATTATAAACGCGTCTGATTATAAACGCAGGCGAAGGTTGATTGCAACTGGCTTAATCTTACTATATTTGCCTGCTGAAAAGAAGTGGCAGTACGTCGCGTGAATTGACACCTTCAGCCAGTATGGCACTATATTGCAGTGCGACCTGAATTTCGTGGCAAGTAATCCCACAGCTCGGTTAATGGATTGTTTTTTTTTCCTGCGCGTGGTGCACCGTGTTTCGTAAATCAAATCGATCCGGATGAGTTACGGTGTCTATCTGCAAAACTCGGGGTCCATGCACGACGGATTTTTACCCACAGATCCTGTCCTTTGACGTGCCGGATATACATATATACATGTAAGTACACATAGGTACTGCCAATCCAAAAAGCGATTTTCGGTATTGTATCGCCGATTAAGTTCTTAAATCGCCTCCAGTTAAAAAAGTGGATTCTCTGTTTCATGTGATCGTGGTCTGTTATTTTATTTCGATTTTTAAAAACTAGAGGGGTCGTTAGTTTTCGATGAAAGTTATTTTATCTGAGTAAAATAATCGTGTAATGATGTTTTAAATTCTGGTCCCTTCCCTGTCTGTTTTCGACCTTTTCATGTATAATTATTTCAATCTGATTCATTAGACATTTGATAAGACAGGAACAGTCGTAAATGATCACTTCGTAAGTTTCCAGTACGCATCGGAGGTTTGCGAGTGGTTGAAGTAATCTACTTTCCTCATTACGCATTAAGGTTTCGCCTTTGTATGGAATCTAGTTCACTGAATTGCCAACGAAATTTCTGAGTGATTCACCGAAATATAAATTTCAACGTTATACGCGGATGAAATAAATATTTTTGAGGTTTCTGTTGAGAGATAAATATGTTTTTTTGGATCTAAAGTATTAGTTTGATATTACTTAAAAATTCAAAGGTGAAAAGTAAATAGAAAAATATAATAAATTATCGTTCAAATTAAGTTCAAATAATAATTAAAACATGTTTTATTTAAGTTTGAATGGTGACGATTTATATTCAAACTGTGTATAATTGTTGTTCAGTTGCAAAGTAGTTTTATCCAGCTTTATTAATTACCACAGAAATGAATTTCTTTTTAATCGAAACCTCGGTCATTACCAACGAAAACACAGAAAAATATTTCCCTTTAAAATTGTTCATTTGCATTAATAGCAGCACCCTTATTTCGCTTCTACTTGTTAGTAGCAAAGTCCATAAATAGACGAGGTAGAAATAAAGTTGAGATTATTTTTCACTAACTTTGGTCCCCGGAGCAGCTCAAGTGCGTTCTTAATCAAACGTTGAAGGAAGACGTTTTAAGGAAGTTGCGAGGCACGCCAGCAAGCAAGAACGTTAAACGTTAAATGCCGCGTGTAAATCAATTTCGAGCGAGATGTCGCGTCTGTTTGCATCCTAATTACACAGTTAATAAGAAGGGAAACGGTCACATTTACCGTTTGCGCCGCTCGAATTTACATAACGCGATGCCCCGGATTTATAGTCCTCCGCTATCTGAATTTCACGGAAACTAATTCTGCGGTTCGTTTAATGGAGTCTTCCTCGCGTGGCATTGCACTCCAGTAGTAGATCACCGAGCCGATTGGAGCCGCTCCAATCTCCCGTTTTACACACGCCGTGTCGTTTTCACGCAATTCATTAGTTAATCAAAACTGTCACGCAACGGGGCCAATTCATTTCACGCCTTTGTTCGCGTAATGCCGTATTTTTCTGTGGGTAAAGAGAAAGTTCGGTTCGCTAGACCGAAATTCAAGCTTTGGACATTCTTCCGTGTCGAACACAATAAAAACGTCGAGCGATTGACGAATTATACTGCGAAGAACCAGTGGAAGATGTGGAAAATTTGATTTATTTCTATTATTGAATTTTATTTTCCGTGAATGCGAATGCTATGTCCATGCTGTATCAGAAAGCAGAGAAGGAAAATGGTATCCTGCATAAAATAGTTCGAGTAGAACTCACGTGTTGTAGGTACTAAATTCTCTGGTGACATTATAGAAAAAAGCAACACTCAGTGATATATTCGCGTTGAGATATTCAAGATACTTCAAGCACTTTCCCTTGAATTCTTTATAACCGTTAAGAGTTTAAGAGACAGATGAAAGTAGGGTAGAGAAGGAGATGAAGAAAAAAGCAG
Organism: Andrena flavipes; assembly: GCA_963971345.1. NCBI lineage: Eukaryota > Metazoa > Arthropoda > Insecta > Hymenoptera > Andrenidae > Andrena > Andrena flavipes. The sequence goes on from OZ020481.1 coordinate 40,443,954, forward strand.
AAGCATCTTAAATTTTTTAACTAATATCTCAGTGAAGTTACGATTTAACATTGAAACGAAGAGAATATTGAAACAAATGGAATGTCCTTTGATACCTAGTGAGTGGAAATGTCAATATCGTAATTTTAATAATTTACTCCTCCTTTCCATCACTAGTTGTAACACCATTTCTCCTTTTCATTTACATTACATGTATATTCTACTCTTAAAAATTGCATAGTTTACAAACTGAAATAAAATGAGAACTAAAACTTAAAATTTATTGATACTGCAGTTTACAGTTTAAGCTTACAATTCTCTGTTTAGAAAAAATGAACATATTAAGGATAATTCGTATAATATAAATAAAAAGGAGAAATGGTATTAAAACTGTTGCATCAACGGTTAGCGCGTCGATATAAACTAATGAAATACCGCTTAAACACTCTATACAACAAAAACCTACTATAATTGTTTTAATTTAGACTAATTCCTTCGAATATATCGAGAATACGTTCTTATGCGTTTAACTGTAAATAGTAAACAAGGATTATTCATCATAGTATGGTCTATGATCGACCCCATTATAGCTGATCCTGCCGTATCTACGCTTCTAGGTGCTCGAACAGCTTCTGTCGTGACTGTTGGAGTGATCTGATACTCCCGATACGATCCTCTATGATCGTCGACGTCATTTGGTCCTGATTAATGAGAGAATGAGCTTGTTCGCGCGTTGCTTGATTGTCAAGCAGACTTCGAATCGATAGAGAATCCTCGGACTTCTCAATTCTGTTGATTACGTTTATGTCTTTAAACACTGATCTCTCGTTGCGTTGATAAAGTAATAATCTCGCAGATATTTTTCGAAATCATTGGCACACAATAAATACAAGTACCTACGTAGATTATAAACGAGGGCATGGAAAAATTAAAATTTAAAAAACTTCAATTAATTGGTTAGAATTTAAATTTAAAATCGTTTGTAACACAGAGACATAAGTATTCTTTAAATGCGTTACTTTTGTTTATAATATCCGAAATTTTTCATTCGAATATTGATTTTATTATAATCTCCTTATCCTAATTTCTCACTAAGACATTTCATTGTAAGTAGTAAACTTCATTGTCAGTTTCATTCTAATTATATAATGTGAGTGTTGCACAGAATATCGAGTATTGTGTCAGAAATTGGATAAAATGCTATTGATTTGTAGGAAACAGTATCGGGAGTACACGCGTGTGATTCGATACAGGGGTGTGTATTAATTTAACGACTCAATTCTAATCGTTATTCCATTTGTTTAAGTGACACAATAGAGCACGTGACACGACAACAGCTGCGCGTCACGCACCTTCCGTGTTAAAGCCCGACTGATTCGGAATTTCAGATAGGATCTTTATGGCCGTCGACAATGTACGCTGCTATAACTCACGTTGCGCCGACTAGGTTCATTCGAGATGACAAAACGAGAATGCATATGTGTCGCGCTACTTATTCAATCGATAACTGTGTATTTTCGAACGATGGCTAATAACTAAATGAAGATTAAGTGAGTGCTATCTGGAACCATGGAAAATTTTGGTCTAATTCGACACTGATGGATTCTTAACGAAATTATGAACAACTCCGTCCTGATCAGTTCGTTTCCCCAAAAGCGTCGCGACGTGCCTTGATTGCATCCTTAACACGCTTAAATGCTTGCACCCGGTTGCTGCTAATGACGGTAGAATCGAAATTGAATTCCGTTCTACATTTAAACACATGTCGATGCAGAAACTAACAACGTATCTTAATTCACCAGTATTGTGAATCTCGCGAAGGTGTTATAAACCTTATTAGAAATTGGGCCAAGTTGGACCAATAATCTGAAATTGAGCAAATTTAGTTTGAGGATTTTATTTGTTAAAGAGAAGTTTCTTTTATTCCTATTGGGTTTACTTTATTTCCTGATATTGTTTTACAATGCTTTTTAATGAGTTATGTAATAGTGTAGTATAAATAATAAAAAATGTAGAAGATCACATACCTGTATGGGAGTCGGATGCTGATAGATAAACGAGGCAGCAAGTCGTTAAGAGCCGAAGGAGCCACATGACACTACACATGATTGCCCGATGCGTGGCTCCTCCCTTCCTTATCTGTTCCCGCTGCTGCGGTTCGAGTACCGCTGCCTCGACATCGCTGTCATCTGAAACACACGACTGAGTATAACGAATACGTTCAGTTCAACGTATCTCCAAGTTGCACTCGGAATCCTTCCACTCGTTAACATTGATTAATTAAATTCGAGAATGTATTAGTGATTATCTGGTAATTAGCAACGGTTCATACCGGAGCAAACTGAATTCGATATCAGAGGAGAATCTTTTACCTTCCGATTCGTAGGATTGTCGAATGTGTGTCTGAGATTGGGGGAGAAAAAGTGATTGTAACTTATTTGCGAAAATAAGATTCTAATCTTTAGCCAATGGAAAGTGCGTTATCTTTTAGTAAAGATTAGAATCTTATCTTTGGAAAAGAGTAGACTTGGATAGTTTTACCAACAAGCAAACGATCGCTCTTGGAATTATTCAACTTGGGAATTCTGTTTATTGTGTAGATACATAAAGGAAGTTTGAAGGCAGTAGTTTTAAAAACAGACACAGAGGGATGCTTGCTAGTCAATTGATAATAGCACGTGGTGCAGTTCAGGCATATTTGAACAAAGGATTGGTCAACTTATGTGGCAATATTCTCCAAAAAGTCTCAAAGCAATGATTCAACTTTCCATTAAATACTGCTAGGAAACTTGTTCTTTCCCTCTCTCGACATATCACCAATATTTTTCAGAAATATTTACTCATTGCAATCTAAATGCATGTGTTTACTAAATAACAGTTTCTGGAGCAGAGGGGCTAATCTTCAGAATAACGCAATCGAAGAATTTAAAGCAGAAAAAGTATTCTTAGGAAAAAAGGAAAGCCATAATAACAATTTTATTACATTTATTACAGTTCACAAATCTTCTATTCTTTTTGTGTACTTCTACTAAACTTGTATTTATTTTCTAATAGAAAAAGAAGTAATTCAGCGTGTAACATTAAGAACGATTAGATTCCGGAAACTTCAAAATTGATTTTCTCAACACCGAAGCCACGTAGACGAAACAATCCTATATCATATTTCCAATTTATTTATACAGACAGAACCACCTATATTACATTTCTACCTCGAATTACGTTACACCCTCTACTCACTCCAATTACTTCACCCTGTCACCCATACCTTCCCTCCTGCTTAGTCCCCAATCTGCTTTTAGGGAAATGGGAAATAATACCAAAGAAACAACGTACGAGCCCTAGGTAAAGTTCCAACAAATCCTCTCATTAAGCACTGCTAGGGATACCGTCCTCTACGCGTCGTCGTTGAGTTCGGAATCCAATAAAGGTTGGGACCACTTTGGCGTTCCGTATCGCAAGTGCACAGTGTTCGGGGTGGTTAAACTGCGTAGGCGTCAGGGGGTGGATGGGTAATACCATAGTACGCCGGTGCCATAATGTAATTAACTCGTTTTATTTTAGCGGCCGCGGAACGGCCCGGTGCCTCGCTAATATGAAAGTATCGCCGACTCTGCGGGGATTAACTTCTGAAACTTTCCCACGGGCAGTGTGCACGGATTTTAATTAAACGATAATTAAACACCGTAGGATAGCGGATACATTGAAGGAAACAAAGAATCGTCGGCGGCCTCTATTTTCCCTGTCACCCTTCGAAACTAAAGGCTGGCCAGGGTGGCTGCGAACTTAACGCGAATGGTTTTCGTGGCAGATGGAGAAACAGATAACGTCATAAACCGGCGGATGACTATACTTGGCGCGAAATTAATTGGACCCTCCAGCTCCATTCAGGTGCAACCCCCCGCGGTTCGCGTTCCATGCGCGTTCGCTCTGTGCTATTGTTTGAATTGAACAGAGACAGCGGGGGTAGAGAAACGGAGATACCTGCGGGATGAGTGAAAGAGAAATGCAATAGATTCCTGACAAGTCTAAATCGGGTGGTTCTGGAATGTGTGGTTACTATTTAAAAGTGCATTCCAGTGATTCTGATGATGGAAAAATATCGTATGAATATGGCTTCACGAGTATCTCGATATCAAGTTACAGTCTTTCAAACGTTTATGGTAGAGGAAGCGTATGAATGAAATGTCAAGCACGTACATATGTACATATAGGTGGTTCTATTTCGTCCGTTCTGATAGAATAAGAGTAGCTCTAGTTTCTGGTTACTCTCGATACAAGGGATTCAATGGAACACAGAGGGAGGAAATGGAAAATGTAATTGGAGAATTTAAGGGGTCTTCCTAGTGTGATGATTGAAATAAAATTTAGTTTTCCGGGAATTGAAGAAAAGAAACAAATATTGCGCGTATAATTTTGCACCTTTGTAGCTTTATCCTATCACCTTTTAAGAATATAACAACAATTTTAAGTAAAAGTATCGATTTGTGGCGGAATAGGAACAACGCGAAGAAAGAAATATAAAGGTGTAGCAATTTTTTTTTAATTCCCCATTAGATTATAACTAATGCATTTTTGGGTACGTGTGTATGTTGAATGTGAATAAAGAATTTTCTGTTAACATTCCCTTATTTTCTACAATCCTATGTCATCATTCTACTAATTGTAATTATTCTGTCCTTCTTGTATAAAATTTCATTGATATTCCTTCTTTAAATTCTCCGATTACATTTTTAATTTCCTCAAGAGCATATAGACGCAAGGGCGGTCAAGGAATTCATAGGCTGTCGCGTTCAGCCCATTATCTGTCCTGGATTTCGGCGACGCAGCGAAATCAATGTCCGCGAAAACCGAGAACGCGGTGGAACGTCACGTATCGCGCGTCTGCAACGAACTACATACGTGTTCTTTCGTCTTTCGCGTTGCCCCGTCGTCCCTGGAGCCTTTCATCCGGCGAAGTTAGAAAGGCGCTCGTTCGAAACCAAGTATTCGAATCACGAACTGGCTTCTTACGCCGAAACGTTGCGTACTATTTGAATAAAAGTTGCGGTTCGGTTAACACGTATTTATTCCATTGGCCCGCGCCGCGTTGCATGCTACTTTATTTGCGAACCCCGCGGCGAATTTCCCCAATCCGCGTTGCCCTTTTGCGGAGCACGGATTTCTTTTATCAGCCGATCAATGGAATAGCTCTCTGTGTTCGTGTGGTGACATTCGACCTCCGCGTTGGAATCCAATGTACGAGGGCTGTTCAATAAAAATGTATACCTGGGAAAGCTACGGTATGTGGACTTAGGTAAATCGTAGCTTGAATTTTGCTTTGGATATCTAGCATCGTTTCTCGCTTCCCTTTGCGTTTGGCTTGCACTGCGTTTTGCAAAGTCGCTGAAATAACTGTCCCACTGTATTAATGTCAATGGCGCGTTGTCATTAAATTCTTAAGCACTTTGGGTGTTAGTAGTAATTTAATAAAACTTTATTAATATTAATAACTTTATTCATATTACTATAAATATACACTGTTGCTCACCACAGACGATACTCAATCATCCCAAGGCAATGGGAAAGATTCGTAAATACATTTGTAATACTATAAAATGGCACGAACTTATTGGGCAATCTGAATCGTATAAAACTGTTAAATTATAACGACTTATCTTCAGTTAAACTAAAAGGAATTACACTTCAAAATGTCCTAGATGCAGTATTTGGTACATTCTGTGTACTCGCGTCTACAGCGACTGATATTAATGATTCATTTGTGTGAGGTTTGTCATAATTTTGTAACAGTTCAGTTAACTATTAATCACTGCTTTTCGAGTAGATCAATTTACGCTGAACCGTCATTTCAATTATAGAATTATTGTGGAGTTTCTAACACGATTCATATTAATATACCGTATAATTATACACAATCCATTAAGTACCATTATTCTGTTCACTTTTCCTCTCATTTGTTTCATTCAATTTACTTACGTTAAGAGCACATGGTGCTCCATTTTACCGAGTGGAATCTAGCGTCCATCGAAAGTAACGGAATATAATTATCCTAATCTGCTGTGAGAATGACTGTAATCACGTACGACTTTAGCCTTATCATTAATGGTTACGTCAACATTATAAAATGCAATTCCGACGTACTCGTTTCAGTTTTAATTGCAACAGAAAAATCGTGATAATCTCTTCGTAGCTTGACTCCCGTTTCCTTTCACACTTGTACTCATCGTTTGCCTTTTTTATAGCAATAAGTTCCACGGGGAACAAGGTTATTGTAGTACGCACAATGGAAGCGGTTTATATTACTGTTTTCGTTGAAGAGGAGAACGTACACCGCGCTGTTAATTATGTGCAGCTTAACGCGATCGTGTTAATTGCTCGCCACAGTTATTTTTTATAATGTCGCGGTTACCAAAAGCTTCCGCGAGCTTTGTTAGAAATCCTATTTGGTGCGACACGCGGTTGACAAGCGCATAAAGCTGCCGCTGCATTCAACTTACGAAAGAATTTAAGTTGGAAATAAATGAGATATTGCACGTTAGTAAACTCATTTGCTCTAAAAATGTAAAGCCATTAAAAAAATATAGGAAGAAAGTTTCTCGTTTAGTATTTACAACTCTCTATCACGTTGCATTATTTGTGTAAACAGAGATAGCTTCAGATATTAGTTTAGACTTTTTTCAATCGCTTGACATTTAATCTTAATACGACCTTCAGTTTAGCTAAATATTTAACATATTTTTTAAAATATATTTTATATTTTTCTCACAGTTAAAAGAGTTTTCAAAGAAATTAGAACTCAATTGGGTCGTAAAAGACTTAAGAGTTGTAGGTACTATGGTTAAGCACCATAAGTTATAAGTGAAACGTTTAATGACTTATATTTTAACAACAGTCCTTTCTTAAGTTTTTGTCATATGGAATTTGCATGCCTCGATTTAATATAAGTAAATTAATGATAATGCTAAAATATTCACATAATATTACATTATAATGAATTGTTTACTGTATTATTTACTCATTATATTATTATGCATTAATAGGACAATATCAATGCAACAATGGTTTTCGATGTGTAGATGATCATTATTATTATGGGGTGTATTGTTAAGGAAAACTTATAAGCGATAGTAGAATTACATTTTTTGATATTATCGCTCAAGTTGTTTTATACTCATTTCCACCTATAGTAGAGTTGTTATTAACAATCTGAATATTGAATCGACAGCAACCTAACTTTGTTATTTAGAAGGTTATACTCGAGAAACTTGTGATCGAAGACGGTTCGAAGTTCGTTTCTCGTTCGGTAGTTAATTATATACTCTGACACGAAACTTTCTACTCGAATGAAATTACCAGAAACTGTTTTTTAATCAACGTCTGCTTCTTTATCCACAAACTTTGATTTTATAATGAATCAACATTTCCGATCGATGATAGAAAATTTTCCAATCTTTTTTGTCGAGAAACGCGTCCTGTACGAGCCTTACCTTCGATTAATCAATCTAAAACACTATTAAAAGCACAGTTTCTTTTCTCCTGCAGTTAAAAACTGTGTCTAATTTTCTATCATTCTAAAAGGGATTGGCCCAATGCGATGATACTAAAATTACAACGTTTCAGGATTTGTTTCACTAAAAGGCTCTAAAATTTTATATAAGTTTCTCTAAATTTTTAATTTAAATACAACTTCAAATTACGAATAAAAGTTAAAGAAAACTATTCGTCATGTGTCCAATAGAGTTAACCCGAGTTAACGAATAAAAAGATTACCTTTATTCGTCGAATAATCTAAAGTGAAAGTAACTTTTATGTGATCTGGTATTTAAATAATTTTTTATTTAGTTAATGCTCAACTCTGTGCGTACTAACATAAATACTAGCCCTACTAGTATTTATCCCTGCGAATCCCTGCAATTAGATCTCGGACCTATCGAAAATCCCCTCGAACAAATCAGAAGCACCTTAAGACCTTTAAAAAAAAGAGGATCCTGACCACGAAGCGATGCCTCAGCTTCCTGGCAACCTTAATTAAACGTTCCCGGATTCACCCTGGCCCAGCAGTCTCGTCGATGAGATCGGTTAAATCGCGCGCCAACGCCGTTAACCGTAGAAGAAAAGAAGAGGCAAGAAAGAGTTGGTCAATGGAGAAAAAGGGGCAGAAAGGGGGGAATGCGCGGCTAGAAGATTGGAGGAGCAGGAGGGAGGGGGAAGAAAAATGAGGCAAAGAGGGAAGCAAAACAGAAGAGTATGAACCGAGGAAGAACAACTAGAGGTCAGATAGATAAAGCTGCTGGAACTTTTTAACTCCGAAGTTGGGGGCGGGATAAAGGCCGCGGGAAGAAACGACGGCAATAGGGCACGGGATGAAGTTGGATAAGTTTAATGCCGCGGCTAGAAGGTTACTTCTCTTGCGGTGGAACCGATGGGGACTGGTTCACCGTGGAATCCAGCCGTGGTAGAGAATAGCTTTTAATGAACTTTGCATAATGATGTTCAAGTTCGCGCGCCCCTGTACCGTTGCTGTTGCTTCTTTACCCTTGTTTACCTCGCGGGGCAGCGTCGTGTTTGAAAGATGAGGATTACATTGAAAGGGGGGCGTGCACCTTAACCCCCCAGTGAACACGCAGGCACGAGACCTTTCTTTTGCTAAATCACGTATCCAAGGATTTTACCACCTGCCATAGATCGAGCTACATTCTCAGCAGTTTTGTTTAATCTAGTGTACGCTTTTAATGAGGTATGGACAATATATGAGGTATAACAAGGGATGGAATAAAGAGACCATGTTGGTGTACCGACTGTCCCCTTGGCTATCTGGTATCAATATTCTAGAAATATGGTCCTCCTTTGTTTTATGCATGGTAAAATACAGAATTGTTGGTGTTATGTGTATGTGACGTTGATGTGTCACGAGAAATGTGACACGTGGTAGTGAACACGATATGTATATTAAAATTCGTCCGCTTGGCTGTTCGGAAGTGAAGTTGCAGATAATTTGAACTGATGCAACTGATGCAACTGTGTTCGCATCTCTTAGGTCTTTGGAAACTGGAGAAATAATCACGCTGAATGAGATTCAATAAAATATTGCATAACTCTATAGGGAAGAAGCACACCGTAGGATTTTATTTATTTTGCAATTATCTTGGTAATAAGGATTCTTATTAAAACACAAAGTAAACACTGAATTCTGATTTTCGATTAGAGGAACGATATTGATTTCCATAGAGGTGTAGCTGAAAATCTTTAATCGGAAGTTTCAGATTGTAGGTATGTTCGCGTAGTCTTGCCAGCTAGAAGGCTGAAATCCTGCTGAACTTAGGAAAGAAATCCTATAGAAGGGGAATGATGAAGCTGAAAACATTGATGCTTTTATGTCGGAGGAAATTTGTTTCGGGATTCTTGCAAGCCAAGATCAAAACTTTCCAGGGCTAAGATGGATAATTGCGTTTGAAGTGGTGGATCGCTATCAAGCAAAGGAAACTTTTTAGTGGCTGGGAAAAACTGACGGTAGAACCTTCATTAGTCTCGTTTTCACAAGGCAGATACGTCTTTTTACCTTTTATCAAATTTTGTTCGAAACAAATGCCTCAAGATTGATATGAATTAGAATCAAATTCAAAAGTAGTTTCATAACTACTTTACCATTTTAATGAAATACGTTTGATTCGACTGGAATGTCGCAATTTTCGACTAGATTCTTCTGTCAGGATCAATATTCATTCTTTTAAGTTGGTTTCAAACGAATACCATGACTTGCACGCCGAGTTTAATTTTCCATAGTAGGTACTCCTCGTGAAGCTCAATAAAAACATTACACTAATATTACAGATATATTTACAGATATATCTATGATTGTTAGTAAAACCCTCTGATGTATCCCTTCAACTCCTTTTTAATTCTTGATTCGTAAGATTATATGAATCAACGATTTTAAAATCACAATTCCATTTTTTCTCTTACTCCAAAGTTCTTCTCCAGAGTTTACTTACAAGGTTTATTAGCACTTTGTTTTCTTTACTCTAAATCTTACTATTACTTTCATTAAGTTCTGATTTTATATTGTCACGTGTTTTATGTTTAAAAGTGGCACATTACTGTGTGCATAGAAACGCGCACATTGCTATCCACGTTGAGTCACTCTTATCCCAGCTAATTTCAACGTTAATGGAAACATTTTTTAGGAGAGATACTCTGCAAAGGCATGCTCTGTTCGTAAAGTAGAACGTTCGAATAGTAAAATGTTAGGATAGAATATTATACGGACAATGGACGATCTACCGTACAAACATTTCAAGAATAATAGAGAAGCCGTACATCATCCGACTCGATTTCAGTTCTGCTTAACCGAAGCTCCTTCGATAATATCTTTCTCCTTGATATTTATATTCCGGAGGAGCTCAAAGAATAGGAACAATTTATAGATGCCGATAAAACCTACTTCATCGATACCGTTGTGAATAAAGTCACGTATACTCGCCTTCGGCGGGTTAGATACAACGTAAATTGCCAGCAGTGCTTTAGTAAGCAGGCAACGAGATGAAAAGAATAGCGTAAGAAATGTCAATATATTAAACACAGTAAACGTGTTAAATTATGTTTTGTTTGCGTGTCAATAATGTGGACTATATATCGTTAATTAAAATCCAGCTATTTGCAGGTTTATTTACACGAATGCAAAAGAATTATTAATTATGAAAATTGTTACATTGCTTCTTTGCCCTTATATCCGTCACTTCACGTTTCCCTGTCCAACTATTATTCAACTTCTTTTTATTCTAATATGAAGAATAAAATTACCTACATCATCTAAGCGAGGGGGTGTAGTATTACTTCTCGAACAAATTTGTGGGTCACTGCATAATTACATTGAGAGACATTGCTCTCCTGGGTTGGGTTGTGCTCCCCTTTTGCACCGTAATGTATTTATTCTAACATTCTGACGGCCTTACGTTTTGGCGCAATAATACGCTGACATCCCAGGTTTCTCAAATTTCTAAGCTACGAGTTGTCAAAACCTTCAAAACTGCATCTTAAAAATTTACTAATGATTTTTAAAATTCTCAGAATATACACAAAAAGATTAATAGACCATTCAAAATGAGGAACAATCGAGTATTTATCTCCAAATCGTCAAAAATTCATTACTATCCGGCGCACGTTTCATGGAAATGCTTTTTTTCAGGGTGGTTGCGTGATTTATGAATCTGCGGTGAAATCTTCGACTGATCTTGAGAGGAAGGGTGGTAATCCGGTATGAAATATACGAGATTTTAATGTATGGTGACTGATGAGTTTTGGACAAGGTATGGTTCGACTACTTACACAAGGTAAACCACATATTTGATCATCCTTAATAATAATATATTCGTTATTAGTGAATTTTTGAAGTTTCTTTGTACTATCGGTCAACATGATTCAGGAGTTCTTTCAAAGTAATAACCTTCATAAAATATTATTCCATTCAGCTCTTCCCCTCCTCTTGTTAAGTTAATCTTATGTGTTCCAAATTGTACGCTATTTGATCGAGCAAATATAGAAACTTGTAAAAGGAAGTAATGCAGTAAGTTCATTTAATAATAGATACAAATTACAAATTCTTCAATTCTTAGAAACTTTAATGAAGTCGGTGCATAAATTTAGTTTAAACTTTGGCATACTTGGAATGCAAAGTGTTGACAAAAATTTTCTATGAAAATCATAGAAACACAGATAAGATTACTTTGAAGGAAAAACTGTACCTGTTGAATTCTCAGTGTTTGTTTTTATTTGTATGTACCAATGCTGGAAGATTAATGCACAGTGGATTTGGACATCTGATTGAAATTCGTGATTGCGAGAGGAAACTCTTTTACAACGATGTTTCGTTCATGGATCGTCTCACGGAGATGCTCCGTAAGATTTCAGTGATTCATGAGTCACGTTGAAATATCTTTATACGTTTTTTATAGCTGTCCGAGCGACGTCACGTATACCATTTGAATGAATCGGGTAATACATAAGGGATCGTGGGCGACGCGCGACATCCTCCCTGAATAACTTTACATTACCCTTCTTCGACAATAGAATATATTCGCCCGTGAAGGCGAATTAATCGAGAGTGTAACATACACATGTGTCCAGAAGTAGCGATCTATTATATTTGGAATGAAAGAATAAGTAAATGTTAACAAGTAGGTATATACAATAGCTGAAGCTTCTAATAGTATTTGATAATACAAACGTGCAATAGACCATTGAACTACGTAAAATATATCATTCGAATATTTTATAGCTTTTATACAATTTCGTTTAACAGTTCGTGGTTATTGTACAATTACTTTTGCCAACAGCAATAATCTAATGTATGAAATGTAATCAAATCAACCTCCCATGAGAATAAATATTATAACGATTTTTACGACGGGTGAAAATTTTGAAATCATTTTCTTTTATTTGATTCAGGAATTTAATATACTGAGAAAATATCCCCCAAAATTCGTGTAATGTAGAGAGAACGATACGGTTAATGGATATTAATAAATTCCGCTGACATTTACCGTTTTGATAATTATGGCACAAAACGTTTGCACTAAAGGGGAATGAATACTACACTTAGACAAATATGTATTTTGTGACAACTATTGCGACATCTAATTTGATTCATTTAGTAAACAAAGTTATTTTTGGTCAACTGAGCAAACTAAAAATAACCATATCGCATAAACATAATACTAATACACAGAACACGAAATGGCCGTATTGTAGAGTAACGCAAATGGAAAACAAAAATTAGTGATAGTAACATTGCTGGTACCTACGAGAAGCCAGTAAAGAATCGCTCGAAGGCATTTTCTATCGATTGAACACCAAATAGGCTTTCAAACCCGAGCAATTTCACGGAATCACCTCAAGTTCACGCGGCGGGGCCATTCAAGTTGAATTCCATCTCAAAATCGAGAGAAATCGTACGACTCTCTGTGGATACATAAACGTTGCCGACCTCTATTTGGCTGTTAAATTAAAGTTATCGCGATCTAAAAGCGAGCATCTTGAATTCGAGCCCTCCTTATTTTATGTACAGGTTTAGTACTGTTCCTGGGATTTGTGTTTCTGAATCGCAATTTCGCTGATGGTTCTGCAGATTAGATCGTCATCTTTCATTTAGGTAATGTCTTTGATTTAGCAATAAGATTAATATTTTCTTATCATTCTTAAGTAATATAAATAATTAAACACTTATTCAAAGTTATTGAAATTGGATCATACTTAGGTACAGTTAGATAATCGATGTTTCATTCATTACTGATGGCGACACTCGGAATATTTGATGTTTGGAATTATTCAGATTCCTGATTTTTTCGAATGATTATTGCACGAAAAAAATCAGAATTTCTTTTAAATTAATATTTCGGAAATTCTTTCCGTTAATCGAGGATACATTAATATACCTACTAACAAAATCTTTTTTGTTTTTTTTTATTTTAGATAATCTGGTTCCGCAGGGCAGTGCTGACGACAAAACCAAATTTTTAAAAAGACTTCTTGGATGCCACTTGTTACTTTATTATAAACATAAAAAAATTCTACGAAAAAATTACTAAATGCTTTTTCAAAAAAATCATAAACATTTGCCTTTTTTGGGCTGCCTGACTCAGTAGGCATAACCCTTTAAGATACTTGGAACTGATAATTTTCAGGTCTTTTCACGCGTAACTCTGAGACAACTGGGAGTTTTCACACCATTAAGTTACACACATATTTATCAATTCTGCATCTGCCAGAGAACATACACGATTGACAGTCACTAAACGGACTTCAACAAACGTTATTTTTTTCACTAAACTGTTACACTTCAGCAAGATGACGTATAAATCGACCTGCTGATCTTATTACCACGTACCATGCCCCCAACTATATTGTAACGGCTACGTTTTACTATATTGGAATAGTATTGTGGCGCGCATTGAACGCATTAGACGGCAATACTATACCCTGTGGGGTGGCGCGACTAAAAAGAAGTGATTTATACATTGGGTCGCATAAAAGGCAAAAGGCAGGATGAAATAGAAATGTGGCTGGCCGCGGTGACACAATTGTATTTAATTTCGCCCCGAATGATACATAGCATGCCCTGGTAACCGAAGAATACAATCGCCGCGGCGTGTGGTTCGAGCTTAACAATCCTGAAAGGGTAAACGAAATTAATTTTCTATCGGCCGCGACATTGGTCGGGACATAATTCGTTACAGTGTGTACAGAAGACGCACGACTCGTACTATACTTTTCTGGCTTATTGTAGGATTTGATTTATACTCCGAAATTGTTCATTTTCGTCGAATTATTATCGGGCATGAAAATTTTCATAAGTATATTCATAAGTTTATTTATGGTAGGTAATGTTTAAGCATTTCTTTCAAGGCACCCTTCTGTGAAAGTGTTACATTAACTTTGTTTATAACCAGAGCTAATAAAGCAACAATAACTTGTACCATAAAAATGTAATCAGGACAAACGTTAGTACGATTTATTTTGCGTTATCTTTGCATGGTAAATTGTACTCTGAAGGTTTCTCCGCGTATTATGAAACACCCTTTATAAATCGGTGTACCTTCTAGATGAATTCTGATCTTGAAACACTAATTTCGTCAGTGTACCGTCTATAAGGAAAATGAAGTGGTTAATCTTTTCTGAAGTATTTCTTTTGTATTTCGTACATTCAGTTACATAGGCAAACGAAGGAGCGATATATTATATATTTTGGTATATTTCGTACATATGTTGGTATGTGTGTATGTATATACTATGTGTACGTCGATGAATTTCCGCATTAAGGGATTTAAATGAGTAGCACAACCTATCAATTGTGATGTAAATAAATTCCCTTCACCTCTTTCGTATAGGAGGCACGACCGCATTAACGGGCAAACGATTCGTAAAGCAGGGGTGAGAAAGACGGGCGTCTATTTTGCAACGCTTAGCATTTCGTTGCATCTTTAATGACCGCCCCCAAGTTCTCAGAATTATTCCGGGCAAAATTGAATATTCATAATTATAATTTTAAGACGGGGTATACGCGACACAAGCCGCTGGCCTTTACGCAGCCGGAAGTAAACGCGAACGTAAATAGCGGCGACTGCGAGAAGAGAGGCTTGATGGGTCGATGAATATAAACAAGGTGCAACTCCACGAATCTTACCGCGATGCTGTTACTCACATTAATAATTAATTATTATTGTTGGGCCGAGAATGCCTCTGACGCATCAAAGAATATTGCAGAAATGGCTAAAAGTATTTTCAATCGCCCTTAGCACACAGGAAAGTTTCCCCCACCAGTTTTTTATCATTCATTTAGAATTCAAAGAAGAAGCGAAATAAAAGCAATCTTAATAAAGATATTACAAATTTAATACGAAGATACTTTTTCATTTTTATTTTGTTGGACAGTCGGTTGTTTAAATGCACATGTGGAATGGGATTAAATTGATTGTAATCAAACACAGGTTTCCTGTGGTGTGGAATTGTTTTTTTTTACTTCAGTCTGCTTTTACGGAAACAAAACGCTCATTCTATTACACACATGCGGTTTGCTGGTTTTAAAATTTACATTGAACAAATACAAAACGATTGCATTTGTCTCTGCAGAAATGAACAACTGTACATACATGCATGGTTTACGCACTATTTTACTGCTGTCATTAGTGGGTCATTTTTTCATAGCAGCGTGTTGCTGCTTTATCACGTATTTAATTGTAGATATATCAATTTAGAAGTGCTGCTACCAAACTATTCACAAGAAGGAGTCATTCGATATACTTTTTATACTGACTTGTTTCACTTTGACAAGGTGTTTATCATGATTCCTCCAATTTGAACAGTAACCAGTTTCAATGGGTTCAATTTTAATCGACGCCGGAATAGAAATATGGGATATTCCTTTTGAGGTATTCGGGCCTGCATTCCTTTTCACCGAGGGGACACGGACCTTCTGGAAAGTAATCGCGAAGAGAAAATGGTGTGTGTTATCTCTGTACCATATGTACCCTTTCAACGGCCCCCTTATCACGCCTATAGGTTTGAACTTCACCTCGAAGGGTTGCTACTTCTGGGAGTACGTAGTCTCATGACACTCTTATCACACCACGAAGGTTACACTTCGAAATTCATGAAAGCATCATGTCCCTTCAAATCCATTATCGAGATACCTTCCGCCCTCGTATTTCTTTCTCCTATCAAAAGAAACTTCTCTGAGAAATCATATTTACGCGTTCCGTTGCGGGAGGGGATTTCCAACCACTGAACTTTTGTGCAATTTTTCTATACGTAGCTGCGAAGTATATTTATTCTGTGGAATGTTTATCTATTCACCCGCATGAAGCAGAAGGAGCAGAACCAATGCAGTGTATACGTCACCATCACCATATTGGTTCGCCTATTTATTCTCCCGTGCACAGTTATTCAAATTAAACGCCCCTGACTACGTAAACGCAAGTTTAACGCTGGAAGAAGTCGCGTTTAATTTCATTCGAGACATCGCAAGTCTTCTTCGCAACGGACAACGGACATTCTCGTACTTTTACGAGAAACTTTTTATTTTCCACTTGAGACTCTTACTAAAATTGCAAGGAAATTCTTGTAACGACATGGAGTAAATTAAAATTGTTAGAATATTCTTTCTTGGCTTAATAACATTTTACAAGAATTTTAAAAATTACGAACGACTAGGTAATATTCGAGTTTCCAGCGTTTCATTTTTAATTCTTTTAGAAGGAAACATTTGAGGATTAAAAATGTAGGTGCAGCAGGCATTTGCATAAACGAGACACAAGTTTTTGTTAATAGGAAAACTCTACATACGAGGGACTGCTTAGTTATTTTTTACCAGGTACAACATTTTTAAGTAATTTGTATGTGCACAATAATCAGTCGCAAATGTGGCAAATGTGGTTAATCTTTAATACTTTAATATTTTAACTCGTGAACAAGAAACTGTATATATTATCTATCAATTGTATAATTGACTTTATATAAATCTGTAATTTATTGCTACTTAGTG
The DNA here is from genome assembly GCA_963971345.1 of Andrena flavipes. NCBI lineage: Eukaryota > Metazoa > Arthropoda > Insecta > Hymenoptera > Andrenidae > Andrena > Andrena flavipes. Next base: position 40,460,965 of record OZ020481.1, read on the forward strand.
GAGTACTGTATAATTGACAAGTGATGTTCTTCCTAAACGCATTTCAAACGAAAAGCAAATTTCTGCTTAGTAATTCGAAGGACTGTATAATAATAATTAATTACCCCTGCCAAGTACCACATTACGTGCATCAATCAAATGGCTCCGTATTAACCCTTGGACAGCTGATAACTTAATTGCAAATCGGATTCAGGTTTTATTTCAACCTGTAGTTTAATTGGTGCACACGTCAAACTCAAAATAAGTTGTTACATTACACTCATCTTGATACGATTTAAAATCTTTATCCCCTTCGAGAACCAATACTAATATTAATTAATGTACACACTTGAATATTCAGGTGGGTCAATATAGACCTGACATCCTTTTATCGAGGGTTAATCAGCAGCTGAAGTGATGAAATCAGAAATATCTTTTAAAGAATCAAGTGCCCTTCGTCATACGTTTGTTTGATTAATCGCAATATGCAAATGACAATATTAATAAAACGGTACCAATAATATCTGAGTCTAGGAGATCGAGAAAATTCTGCAGAAAATGGAGTTCTAAGAAGTTCCATGCTCAAAGTGCCATTTTCAAAGTTCCAAATTCTAAATAAAAGTTTCTGTGGGCGACCACTAAGGAATATAGGTACCCATGGTTAGCGAGAGAAGAAGCTTACATTCATTCTTTCTTCCCCAGCAGGCTTCTGTAAATTGTATCTCAAAAGTGTGACATTTAAGAATGGTGAAGTATCGCGCGCAAGAGAGGGAGTGTAGATAACCTCGAAATGTATTCCGAGCTTATTCGGTTCACGAGAGGAGTCAAGAAGTCGGCGAGAGGGTAGTTCACGAGCCTGCTTAGCATTTAAATATCGCATCTGTTCACTCTGAAACAAGAAACCGCAAACGACAGAGGTGTCTTTGCGAAATGAAACCGCCAGGGTTCCTGTCCGCGTCTGCTTCCTCTACCACGCGTGTTCCGTTTCACTGGAATAGCTTTTGCCCGGATAATTTCTTGTCGGTGATCATGAGAATTATTCTAGAAGGTTTCACTGATGTCCGCGGCAACTATGCGTTCAGGTCATTAGCGATAAAGGGAGTAACATAAACTACAGGGCATTAGAAAACTCCGCGGTACACTTTTCTACACACGAGTCACCGATACATGATTGCTTTTTTCCAAGCTGTACATAAGTTTCTTTAAAAGAATAATTAAATCTACAGTGATTAAAAAAATGAATAGCCCCCCCTTTCCCATTTAATGTAAAAACAATTGAAATCGATTTGCAGTAGTTTTGAAGAAAACAGCATAACACTTTATTTAGCCAACCCTGTATAACGTTTTGTGTTTGCAGACTGTCTGACATAAAACTAAGAAGCATTGACTGGTGCAGTGAAGAGACATTTCTGCAACGAAAATTTGTTCCTTCCTGAAACAAGAAGACCCTCCCTGTACTAGAATTTAAGGGTTGAAATAAGATTTAGCTCGGGTGACAACCGAGTTACTGGGAGTATATAAATATGACGCGTTCTTTTAAACTAATTTTCCAGAAGAAAAGAACCGAGAGGTGCGAAATTACAGCCACCCTTCCGGCTTCAGCTTCGTTTCCTCCGACGTCTCCTTTTACTCGGCTCACTTGCCGCTATTATCTCGCCTTGTTTCTGAGTAATTGAAATTATTATGATTAAACCTCGCGTTGCCTTTTTATAGTTTAATCTGCTGTGCGCCTAGCACTGTGATAAGTTAAACCTTCCTCCAGTTTAGCTGGAAGGTATCGAGGGAGTGGGACCGTTCTTTCTCTCGCAACGAGGCCAAACTTCTTTCCCTCCTCAATCTGCTTGGGGAAAGTTGAAGCAACAGGAAGTGCGAGTTTCGCGGACCATCAATCACAAGTCACGGGGAAGATATCGTTGAGAAGGGTGTTTTGGGTCTGCGGGATCTTTGTCTCGAGCTGCTAGCAACGGTGGATGGCGAAATTGGCAGGGGCGCTTGAAACTGACAAGAGACAAATCTTTTTGCGCTGCCGAGTCTTCTGAGAATCAACGACGTCGATCAACCGGAGGATTGATGCTACGAGTAAAACGTCGCGACGGTTGCGTCACAGGCCTGGCTTGAATAACAATTTATAAAGGGGACGCAATGCATTATTCAATGTTTCATGAGAAAGCATTGTGTACGATGTCGTAGATATTGCGCTCGTGTCACACTGTGGTAGCGACCATGTGAAAACCGCGTATCAAATCGTGCCATTGATTGATTGCTACGGTAGCGGTAGTTAGATTGTTTAAAATAAGCGCGAGATTAAGTTCTTGGACAATTCTGGCAGAGGAATAAATGAACTTTGTCGACAGTTTAATATAAAACTTTTGTAGACTTAAATTGATCTTCTTTTCATTGTTTAAATGTAACTCGTGCGACGCTATATTTAATTATAATCTGCTTTTTGCAGCACGTGTATTGAATTGAAAACCGCATATAAATAATAGTTCTGCACCCACGTGTTTTAGTTTCCTCACTGTTAGTTTTCTACTGTTAGTAAATTATGTTTCAGAAATTGTTAAATATTAAAAAAGTTTTGTTATTATAATGAGTATCAGGAAAGAGCAGGTGTCAATAAGAAAATAGTGAGACAAGTGTATTTTTCCATATCCTGAGACTATTTCCTTAGCTTTAGCATAAGAGTCGGGCAAGTAGAAATATCCATTATTAGTCAGACGCTACCGTCAAATGCGGAGGCATCATTTACTATACATTGAAATAGATTACAAATATGCGAATAGTAAATACACAATCCTAATATAGTATATAATATTAGAAACTAATTATTTTAGCAAATCATTCCTTCCATTCTACAAAAAAAAAATCATCCATTACACACAAAGAAGCCTCACAAAGGACTATAAATTTCATGTCCTAATTCAGGCTTTGTGTAAAACTTCTACACCTCGTGTAACAGTACCTACCCTATTACCTACATAACTGGTAGCAGATTTTCGCAGATTTTCGTCACGAATGTTCGAATACGCCCCATCGAAGATGGAGGAGCTCGCGTGCAGCGGGGAATCGGAGAGACTAAGAACTTCTACAAAAAGGGAAACGCGGTATCACCGTGAAAAATCGGAAGAAAGTCTGGAACGAAGATAGATCGGCGTTAGGTGGGGCTGTCTAGGTAGCTTCGGGGCGCTCATTACGATCCTCAAAGGAGTACAATAAACTCGAACGTTCTGTTCTAATTACGCCCGTTGGGCAGACCGTTTATCGCGATCGCGTTTCCAGGATTTTAAATAACCGATTCCCGGTTCAAAGCATGCCTCGGCTATGAGAAAACGCATAATCGCGATTGACGAGTGTAACGAAGCCAATGACGCGGCTGGAAAGCTGTAATATCCCTTAGTCGCAAGTGTGCGTGCGTGGTGGTTTTTCGCCCGTAGGAAATGGCCAGGCGAGAAACGCCGGTGTTATCTTACTTTATGGAGTTCGAGGACTGCTTCATTTTTATGCGATTGTTCCTCGTCCAGTTGAAACGCTCCAGTTTCGCTTTGTTCTCGTAAAAGCCTGCGAATATTTTCAAGGATTTTAACTCAGCACCGGTGTACTTTGATATTAGATTCTAATGGAACCATTCGAATCCCTTCTATTAGATGTTCGCGAGCCATTTCCACTGTTTGCATGATTTAAAGGTTTGATGTTCGCCGTAAAGTCTGTAGGAAAAGGCATCGATTCGAGAAGGTAACGTACCTACTGGTCAGTTGTTTGAATTTATGTGACGGAGTAAATGGACATTTTACGCGCGGGAGATCTATTTCGTAATACCAACGACGTCCTGAATACAAAGAGTACGCGAGAACTCGAGCAACACCCGGAGTGGAGTTCAAACTTTGAGTTTACAACCGATATAGTTTGTATTAAATTATGAGACGATAGTCATTACGTTAATTGGTGTGCATTATTGGAAAACTGTGAAACATCAAATTTTGTTGGTACTGAAAGCACGAAGCAGTCGTCTGTGGGCTTAATGGAGCGAATAAAAAAGTAATTTTGTAACGTAATTCTGTGAAAATAAGACATATATTTAAACGAAGGGGAAATGTCATCGTAAAATAGCCCCTCTCAATCCAAGCTTTGCTATTTATTATAGACTTCATTCATACTTGTGTAAATTATATTAATTACTGCCCGTCGTAAAATTTGATAAAAAGTAGATCATTCACACGTTTAAATCGCGTGTTTTATTTCAAAGAATCGATTTCTCCACCCTGTAGCATCGAGCTCCCATCGAGACATCGTCAGAAAACTTTGGCTTTGTGAAACGTTTCTATCATGTGTGAGGAACTTTTATAAGGTTTTGCGTTTTACTCGTCATAAAATAAAAGGGACCACCATAAACTGTGACGTCGAGGAAGGGACGGTATAAAACCACAAATGGTTGAAAAACGCGTGTGACTTCGGATAGCTGGAGCTGGTACGTATTTCACGGGATGAACGCACATTTGCATAAAAGTTCCCACGTATTTTGCGACATTTTCGACCTCCCGTTCACCGCGGAACAACGCGGCAGACTCTCGCGCATGGTACGACTCGTTTGTCCCTGTGATCTTTGAAATGCATTACATTTTGTTTTAACTAAAGCACCCAGGTCAAAAAAATGGCTCGTGTAAATATAAAGTGGACTGATTATGAGAATGGTGGCCTAACGATGATGAAGGACAATTGTTCGTAAGTATGCAGCTTAGCAAAAATGAACATTTAAACTAAAATATTAATTTTGGAATATTAGTGCGATAAATAAATGATATTAATTCAACAGTCCTTACACGTGCTTTTCCTAATTCTTTTTAAAGAATCCAAGATTAAAGGTCCTGCAACAGTTTAAGGCAAGCCATTGTTGAGTTACAATTGAAAAATAAGGAAATAGGAAACCTTACATTGTTAACAACTGTATGTTACTGAAATCGTTAATTAAAATGTGCTACGATTTTCACGGAGACCCTACCCCCGTTGCAACGAATGGAGAAGGAAGTGAAAAAACGGCGTCGACTTCTTAACAGCCAACGCGATAAATGGAGCTTGTTTCACAGGGGAGAAATACGACTCCGAAATCAACGGGAATGGAACCCTTTGTTTGGTAAAATAAACCATCAATTTAACGGCTCGTAACACGGCCATTGTGATTCCCTAATGCGACCGACACCTGTTCGCGAAAATCATGGGGTGTCGAGGCAGCATTGGGGGGAATAAGCGAGCACACCGACGCGAGCAAAATGAAGGAAGAAAACGGAGGAAAGAAAAGAGCCGAAGGAGACCGCTGATGGGTATATCAAGGTACAAGGATAGCGGAAGGTGGTAAATAAAATTATAGGAGCGAGTCACGAATTTTGTCAGAGTAGAAAGGGGTGCTGTCGGGTCTGTGGATATCGTGAAAAGGCGACAATATAGAAGCAGGAGAGGAAAATCAAGATAAAGGAAAAGGACCATATATCGTGGGTGGTGGTAAGATATGTTTATAATAGTTTTGGGGTGTTCACGTATCAATACATTAGAATATTATAAAATATGAACAAATGACTTGATAAATCATTTTTACGAGATTGTTACATCAAAGGACTTCACTGTTGTGTCTTTTATAGTTTTCTAAGCGGAACCATCGGTATATATTACGCCTCTGTATAAATTTGTTTGTAGCGTCAGATATGAGGGTCCAAACGAGTAGAAGAATTAGAGAATATGGTGGAACTGGAAAAGGTAAACAACTGTGGAAGCCATTTCGCAAAAGAATTGTCAATTTCACGTTATGTGCTTTTCGTTGTCACTGCGAAAGAAACATTACAGTTTATTGTTTTAATATTAGAGACTGATGTAAAATGACAGATAGTATGTATGTATTTATTCATTTACGAATTTGGTAACGGAAAAGATCCATACAGCATGCGCTAAAATCAAAGACAATAAAACCTTTCACTTTGCAACACAGAGCGATGTAGTTTATAACAGAGCTACCGGAATGCTCGAGCTCGTTCAAACAAAGAATCATAAAGGATGGATGAAGATAATCAAAGCAATTCGATTGCAGCAAACACAATACAGATATAATTAATAAAGCAGTTAAAAGGAAGAAAGTAGGCAACGAAGGGTCTCAGAATACTGATAACATTTCACTCCCCGTTTCTCTGTACCCTTCACAATCTGAAATCTATCCTTTACAAATTGACAAAATTCCTTCTTTCCTTTATAATCCAACGTTTACATTATTTCTCATATTGTACCATTCACCGTCTATAACAGAGAACGTCACTTCTCGTAAGAAGAGGTTCTATCGTTACCAGTGGCTTAATTTCTTTACGATAGACAAGTATTAGGTACCCCCTCAGCCCCATAATCCTTATTGAACGCCGACCCTCCAATATTCATCGATGGACCCGAATCAATACGTCGAGAAGTTTCGCACAGGCAACAAGAAGCTTGATGAGCCAGGCGATAGAGCTTAAACCCATCTTTACCCTCGTAACACCGTTCGCACGGTCTTTGGGAGGAAGCAGGAGCCGAAAAAAATCTTCTCGCCTGTGAGAGGTAAACGATCCTAAGAGAAGAAAAGAGTACGGTCACTCGTCGCGTGGCTGAAAAGGTTGGTCAACGCTTCTGGCAGTTTTTTAGTATAAAGGCGAAGCGATGAGGGAGCGGGCGCAGGGAGCGTGAGTAGACGCAGAGGGTCGGGCAACGTGTAAGGGGGAGGTTTTCCATCCCTGCGGGACACGTCAAGCGTGGAATTAGGCACTTTTCTAGAAAAAGTACTTGATCCAACAGTCTATAAGGGTCTACTGCGGCGGCTAATTAGCTCGACACTTCCCTCATCCTCCCTCTGCCCCTGCTTTCTCTCTTCTTTCCTACTTCTTCCATCTCTAGGCTTATATCTTCCTCCGTTTCATCCTTTCTCTTCTTCCGCTGACCCTGTTTCTTTGTCGCCTTACCCTTCCGCACGTTTCAGTTTGTTCTTACTAATTTAGCTTTCTTAGTCTCATTCTTATTGCCATTTCCATACGTGTTTTCTCGGTTTCAATTCTCCATTTCCATCTTCTCTTACTCTGTTTCTTTTTTTTTTATTGTTGGACCTCTTTTTATTTATTTTAAGGGCTCTTAATACTTCTGCGCTCCATAATTTATTATTATTTTTTGTATTCTTTCATTCATCTTTCTCCATCCATTATATCCTTCTTTTTCTATTTTACGTTTCCGTTTTATCTCAATTATCAAAGCTCGACTCTTCCTTTACTGTCTCTTTCATATTTTATAGGTACTTATTTTCTCGCTACACTCTTCTTCCATTACTGTATATTTTCTGTCCATCTTTCCCAGTTTGCCTATGTTTTGTTCTCTGAACCGAATGTTAGTAATATCATAAGTCTTGAATACCTATGTCATCTTTTTAGTTATTTATCTCTTTGGACATTTTCTCCTATCTCTCCTATTGCTTTACCATTTCTGGATAAATTTTTCTGTTCATATCATCTTCTTACGTTCCCTTCGTTTTTCTTTCCTTTTTCTCTGGTCTCCTGTGTTGTTTCGTATTGCATCAGGGCCGCAGTAAATATATGTATTAGTATTACTATTATTGCCAGCATCGTTCCCTCTATTCCTCGCTTCCATATCTTCTTCCCTTCGATGCCATCTCGCTCTCTAGCATCTTAGCTTCCTCCATGCATGTGTGCTCCTCGCATTTATACTTTTCCGTTCATACCACACCTCCGCCATCATCCACCCTATGTATACTTCCTCTACTTCATCTCGCACCCTGTCCCCTCTCATCCACTTCTTTTTTCGCTTTTGCTCCTTTTGTTCGCACCTTTTTATCCTCTTCTGCTAAGTTTCCGCCGTGTACCCTCGACCTCCCTCTTCAGTTTGTCGCTACAATCGAGCGTTCTTTATGAAACGCGAAATCGATACCGCGGCGGCCATGATAGCGTAAACGCGTCTCGTTGGGATTTCCAGGCGGCGATACGAAAATAAGAAAGGACGAGATGAATACGGAAACTATCGGCTTCATCGACCGTCCCCGACAATTTCTATGCCGCTACTTCTATCAACTGCGGTTGTTGTTTCCTACTCGCTCTTCGATGTGTCGGCAAAATTTTCTGCAAAACTCCAATGGCTGATTGTAAGATCGAGGTTAATATCGATAACTGGATTATGGCACAACATAAATGTAGGAAACGATACAGGCATGCTCCATATACCGCAGAATGCGTGTGAAGTATAAGTAAAAATTGGAATGGTTAATCAAACTCCTAGAAGTGAGGGTCTTAAGTAGTAAACATGTCTGTTTTTTTTTTTTTTTTTTTGAATATTAACAACCAACAGATTTTCAAATGATCGGATCTTCATTTCGATGTAGGCTATTTGAACATTTCAGACTCGTATTTTATTTATTTTGTAAGAAAGAACAAGAACTCTTCATCGAAAATTAAATAAAGAAAAATAGATGAAGAGATTGGAAAAGTTTGAATGCCAAAACCAAAAATCTCTCTCTCTCATACCTATTTATCTAGCAATTTATGTTACTTATTACTCATCAGCAGAATTTTTTTACAAAAATAAACTTTAAATCATATTAAAATTAGAATTGAATTTAATACTTATCTGCATAAATGAAAGGGTTAAAATTAACCCCTTGCCAAAGGAAATGAGAAAGAAGCCAGAAGCAACGAGGCTGTACTGGAATCTGTTAATCATGGAGAGCAAAGGCCACAGCAGACGAACAAGTGCACGAAAGACGATGAATTAATTGTTTTTCAGCCTGGCCAATTAACTTCAGGCCACGCTTTCCGAATCAGGCAACGAGAAACTTGCAAATTGTGTTACGCATTCCTCTCGTTGTTACGGTGAAGTGTCCAAGGAAACCTGGCACCGCGCGAGGTATATCCTCCCTGCGAGCTATCGAACGATGGAGAAGTCGAACTCCAAATAATTAAACTTACTTCTAATTGTTCCACGTTCAGTGGTTTTCCGGCTCAGTATGCTGCAAAAGAGATACGGTAAAACTTCCATCGAGGAATTGTCCTGGACACTATTTCGTGGCCGCGGCATTGTTTCGCGCTGCGACGAGTCGTTACGACCAATATTCCGACTTTTAATTATCTTTCATGCAGCGACTAAAAAAAGCAATTAATCTGAATGAAACAGATGAACCAACTGGACCGTGCACGAAGCATTCGTCTATTGTTCGTTTAGAATTTTTATAGACGAGGTTTTTTAGTTTATTTTATTCGCGCTGGTCACCACAAACATTTTCTTATGTCGTTACTAATCGTAAGTTCAAGTTGAGTATAAATACAACGTGATGTGTGGAATCGTTGATACATGAATTATTTTTTAACACAGCGAAATATGCAGGATGATAATATTGAATAGTTTCTTTTAGCATACTGTGTGCTTCGTAGCAATTAGCTTCCTGTGGTTTGTTGAATAATAAAAGTCTCATGCAATTACGAAACGATAAAAAAAACCTGGAACAGCCATTCCGTTACTGACGTTATAGAGAAAGGGAATGGTTACCGCGAGGTAAAGCTGCCTTTAATGCCTGTAGCTGGCAACGATTACGGAAACTCGATTTGCGTTCCGACAATTGCTCTTCCGAAGTTAAAATTACATAGACGATGCTCGTTGCGTGGATTCGTTGAACGTAACGCCGGCCATATTTTGTCTAACAACGCCTTCTGTCTGTAATTTCTTTATCTGCTCATAAAGAGATGCTCCTTACACGAAACATCGTCGTATAAGCATTTCGACACAGCGAGTTGATTTCAAATTTCGCGTGACTATTTTGCATACCTGTACATTAAAGATCATCAAGAAATTACAATTAATCGAATTTTATATACAGACTTGATTATTTAAAGCAAGTAGAAGAAAGGTGTATAAGATCAGTTTGGAGGAACGTAAGGAAAAGAAGAATTTTCCCTGCAATTTCTAGCATCTAATTTACATTTTTCATTCTTATCTCAGAAAGCAACGTTTCAGTTATCCCCCACCACCATCCGTCGAATATGAATCTGAGATTTTATTTAAGATGCTCGTGTCGGAATATTTGATTATTTCAGAGCACGAGGCGTTTAAAACCAGGAACTTCTATCTCGACTTCTGGTCGAAGCAGAAATTCTCCTTCCCCATCGTATCAAATTTTCCCAAGAGTCTACGCCGGTGCTGGTAAAATTTCATATCCTGCCCGGTTCATCGAAATTGCGTGTAAAAGTCGGATTTACTTTCGCAGCCTGGAAGTTTATCCACTATTTTTATTCCTTTACTTTCTGGTTTACATTTTCGCAAAAATTCACTTGGGGTGTAGCTACCTTATAGTTCCTTTGGGATACCGCGTGTTATGCACTTTGTACAGTTTTAAAGTTAAGTAGAAGAGAATGCCTCTTGTAGCTTCTTTGAGACTTCAGACTCGGTCTTAGCCGTTTCGTATTTAATAGGTCTTTTCACCAAGCAACTTTTAACTGTTATACGTAGAACGTTCTAAAGTTTCTTGTGGTGCAACACATGGATTTCAGGAAAGGATTTTTAACCCTGTTAAACCATAGAAATATTCTGTTTAGTATTAATATTGCGTAATCCCATAAAAAACTTTAACTTGCGTCTGTTATATATGAAATATAACAATATTAACATAATTATTCGTTAAATATGGGATATAATCCGCAAATATGTAGCTAAATTATGGCCTTAAAATCAGAGCGTTGGAGCGGAGCTCGGAGCTACAGCGCGGAGCAGTGTACGGAAAATGTTTACCGCTCCACTGCGCCAGATTTTTTTTTTATTATTTAAATTTCATTCTTTTTATAAAAGCAGATAAATAAAATTTTTTTAAATACTAATTCTCAATTCGAAAAAATATTATATCGTAGGGCCGCGAAGCTCGGTGCTAACGCGAGGGCGTTGCCTAAAAATTGCCAAATTGCTCGCCGGCATTACCACATGCAAACGTTTTACTCGGAGCATAGAGCGGAGCAATTTAAAAATTGGTGTGCTCCAAATCCCTGCTTAAAACAACCCATGTTTTTCACTGCATTTACTCGACATTAACAATGGCAAACGAATAATCCTTTAACCTCGCGTCAGCAGCTCCTAATCCGACTACTTAAAAGTGGTTAACTTCAACAATTACGTGGTACGTTCCCCCAGTGCAATTCTGTATGAATCAGGTTAAAGGCCAGTGTTCGCTGTTGCAGCATTTCCCAACACGTTCGTTGGAGAGTAATTGCTTGTAAAGTGTATCGTCGTAATCACCGCTGAGCTGGAAGAATCGAAAGTCTCCATTATAGGTCTCCCCGTATTCCTGTGCGGCATTCGTTCGGTTTAGTTTAGCGCTTCTATTGGCACGGGGGATAGCTACACGCTTTGATTCCATTCCCGGTTCGTGACGCGTGTGAACACCGACCCTGTGGCACCGGCTGAACGAGCACCGAGCGACATTGGAGCCAGAACTGCGAGCTACCAACCTGCCCAAAATATGCTAGTCACGTGCCAACCAACCGATGCTGTCTCTCTATCCAGTCCTCGGGGCTTTTCCTCTCTCGATTTCCTTGCCAGAACCACCATCCCTCCACATTCTCCACCCTCTGCCCCTGTTTCCTTTCGCCTGCGCTATTTTCTTAATTTCGTTCTTAGTTTCCCTTGAACCTTTAGCTGTCTGACTTCCGAGGTTTCAGAAATTCTCCCCCTATCCCCTGCCTCCCCATTTATTGCGGTGGTTCGTTTTATTACATTAATCCCAATGTTGTTCTTTCCGCCACGCTGGCTATTCTCTCCTTTGCCCGTGCTTATGCTCCGGTGCTAATTAACCCCACAGTTATATTTCTCCAACGATTCACAGCTTCCCTATTTCTTTGCAGTGATTTATCTCTTCTGTAATCTTCCCATTCTTCAGCGGCACCGACATTGCGTTTACCAACTCCATCGACATTCCTTCCACGAACTTCCGGCGTTGCCGTGGAAGTCGATCGTACGAAACACCAGGGCTCCAAATCAACTTTAAGTCTCCTGCCTCCCGGCGATGCTGACTCGAAACCCCGTAAACTGGTCGAGCGCGGGACAAGTTAAGCAGCAGCTGTCCGTAAACAGAGGAGAGAACACTTCTCTCTTCCGCACGCATTGAATCGCGATCGGAGATAGCGCTCACCGTTCAAACAATCGCCAGGGAGCTTTTCTGCCCGACGTTCTTACTTTCATTCGCGCAAAGTCCAATCGATTCTGCCGCGCGGCGTTCGGAGTCTGAACACGCGGCTATCGGCCAGTCCATCGCGCCCTTAATTACCAGTCATTGTCCCGGGCCTACCTTCCGGAGTTTCGCGAAACTTAGTCGATCGTCTTACAAGCGGGAGCACGTGCACGCGTTCCTCGAGTGCAGGGTTAACCGAGCGAGCGACGAGGGTTGTGCATCTCCCCGGGTTTAATGGAACTTCTGCTTGGACGAGGCGCGGCTTTGCCACCACCCCCTTCTCAATTGATTCCACTCACGCGTCCCCCTCCCCCCTCCACCCCCGCCCGAAATAGCTACACAGATACCGATAGCTGTTCCGGAGAAAAACGATCGCCTGCTTATCGTACGCCGTTGCCTCCGACGGTCTATGGCGTCTCAATCCAGCTAGGGGTTTCCGTGACTCTGATAAAAGTAAACGAGAAACGTCAACTATTAATGACCAAAACCGGGGGGGCGCACGTACGTTGCAACGATGTCGTAACTGCCGTTTTTGTGTAAAATCAACTCTCGTGCACTGGCGAAAAGACAACTTTATTACTGGTATCAAAACGCAAGATCACCGTATGGTTGAATTTCGTGGAACTAAAGGAATAGCGGGGAATTGTCAGCGTGGCGTTTTAGTCATTAAATTGCGAGTTTGTTACGAGACATTTAAATGCTACCTTGGAAACAAACAGTGCACGTGAAATAATTGTTACGTGTGACAGTGTAATTCTGCATATGTCGGTATTTTATATTTAATTATACTGTACGGTTTTGTTACCGTGCGATGTGGCGACAGAAAAATTATTGAATAAATTTACGGAAACTGTCGTATTGGAATATGAATATTTCAGAGAAATTCAGATTTCAAGCGCAATATTGCCCGGCGCAAGGGGAAAGAAGCAACATCTGCTTATAAGAAATACGGTTGCGACGCTACAATATTTCCCAAACCGATTCTACTCACGTGTTGCACTAAAACGGCTTAGAAGCTTACACGCAGCTTTGCTAGAGAAGGAATAAGTAAAGAAGCAGGATTGTACAATATCCTGCTATATTCTGGGTAACAGTGCATGTAGCAGGTATACGTTAATCTACTTGTAACTACTTTTAACCTGCATTGCTGCTTGGCATATCGTGATGCTTATATTAAAATTGTATAATTTAATAGAAACAGTTATTCTATACTTTTTACTCTAGGTATGCAGTGAAAACCATAGTTTGGTAGACTCGTCGTGTAGGAAACAAAGCAATTTAAGATTCCAAGTGGAAGGAGAAAAGAAATATTTCATATTGATTTTTTCAAATTTATAAAAGTTAATTTTCTTATGAATAGCAGCTCTCGTGATGCTGCCAGTAGGAACTTCTAGACTTACAGAATTTTGTAAGACAGTGAGCAATAGAAATACATAATTCAAGATGTTTATCATATTTTACGAAAATTTTATCATTGGAGAAAGAAGCCCTTTAGTCATTTTTCCTGTAAGAAGGGAAGATCCCGAATTCCGAAAATTCAAAAAATTCTGAAACTTTGTGAATATGTAGGGGATTTCCTCCTGATTACAATGCAATTTTTGTTTGCTGCAAAAATTCGGTTCAAGGGGGTGGAATTGACCCCTGATAATCGGGTTATTTCCCGATTTTGTGTTATGACACGTGAACTGTAAAATATTTTTTTTACCAAATGATAGATTTAATTAAAAAAATTACTTTTGTCTTGAAACTTTTTTTCTATTTCTTACAGTTCGCGAATTGTAACACAAAATCAGAAAATAGCTGAATTTTCAGGAGTTAATTTCACCCCCATCGAGTGAATTTAGGCAGCAAAAAAAAATTGCGTTGTAATAAGTAGGAAACCCACTACATAGGTATTCACAAAGTTTTAAAATTTTTTGAATTTCCGGGTTCGGGATCATCCCTGGTAAGTCTAAATATGGCACTTGTCAATCCTACTAACTTATATTAAATTTTTTTCACTATAGTCGAACCAAAACTTTAAATTCAGTTCCTGGAAAACCATACATATTGGCTTACTGTGTTTCACCAGTGAAACCATGATATACTCTATTCAAGTTTTCACTTCTGGATATCGCAATGGCATTAGCAAATCAGTCTCTAGGAAAGAATGCCAATCGTTATGTCAGACCTCGATCAATCTCCAGTTGCAATCATCCGGAAAAGGTTTCGCCATTAGATCTCCATGCGTTTTTCCGACAGATTCTCGCGAGCATTCAGTCGGTCGCGTTTCTGGTTACCTCTAATGGATCTTCTACTTCCGCTAACCGAGGCTTCTCCCTATCCACTACACGATTTCGTTCGCGATCTACTTTTGAAGGTTCGCATCCACGAGGAAGGAGAAATCCACGCCCCTCGTTCTAAGGGCGCTGGTGATTTTTACATGGATGACCCAGAAAGGCCGGTGATAGACGCGAGTGCGACACGTTCGACGGCACCAACAACGATTTCGCAGGGCACGGTAAGAAGCAACGTTCCTAGAGGTCGGTCGTTTTGTCGGGCGAAATCGTGCATGTAGTTGAATACGGGCGGGTGATAAATTGCGTGGACGGATCGCGATTAATCTTGTTTTTTGCAAAGGTATTCCGTGGCTCTGACGCGAGTTTTAACACAGATGCAATTAAGTGTTTGCGCCCGGTGGACAATCGATTGGAGCTCGCGTGAATGGTCTGAATGCGTTCTGTTTCCTTTTTCGCAAAAAGGTCTATGGAAGTAGTTTCAATTTGGTCGATCCGCGCGAATACTCGAAGCTGTTAGTAATAACTATGAATTGTATTCAGCCGAAACTTGATCCACCTTACACGCGCGACCGTTTCCTTCGCATTTGGCAAGTTTACACAGAGCGAGAATACTCAGCGTTGAATTTGAACTTTATCGCTTCATGGATTCTCAACCCCAGCGCACGGTCTTTGAATCCTTGAGCAATTCTTACGCACTTCATGGGTTGCTCGACGGTGCCCTACTTGGCTCCCATTGGCCTGCCCCTGATATACCATCAGGGTGTCCGTTCTTTCTATCCACTTCCACGCGAACTCGCCCTCGTAATTTTCGCGATCGAGGAGGGAGGGGGAGGGAGCGGGGGATGCTGGGAGGCCAGGTCGGAATAGGTTGTTTTACAACACATAGGACGTCGACAACGACGAGTCTGTATGTCTCGTCGCGGTGCTTCCTTTCTCTTCCCGTTCCATTTCTTTCTTTCACCCCGTCGCTCTGTGTCACCGTTGCCTCTTCCTCCGTTCGCGACGCCTCGTAACGGGTAATAACCTCTTCTGGGTTCGTCCGAGTTTCTCTCCGCCGCGACGGCCACGCGGCTGTAGCTGAAATGAAACGCGAGTCTTTCGCGCGGAGAGCAATTGCTTTTACTTCCAGCCTCCCAAGGGGACTTCTTGGCTCCCCGTGCTCCATGCAACTTTCCACGGGACGTACTTAGGAGCACCAGCCACCCCCCCCCCCCACCCACCCCCTCGCTTGCCCGTTATGTAGACGTAGACACGAGAATGGGAATGAAGGCGGTGCTCGGTCGAAGTTGGATTTGAAGTCGACGACGCGGGGATGGAAACGTTCCACGGCGATGTTTCTCGCGGATTACTTCATTTGCTGGCACACGACGCCGAGTGGTTGTCTGCGTGGAACCGATGCTTCGTCCATGAGACGTTCTATCGTCCCCTCGAGGACGTGGTTAGGGAAACAGAGGCGAAAGAAATGCAATGCATGTACGCATGTAGTGTTTTGAAGAAGCTTATGGATAGCTTTTGTACACGGCGCAGCATTTTCTTAGATAGAATGTTTATGCTCGCACAATAGATACCGCGATAATGTTGATTTCTTTGCTAACTCCTTGTCTACGTTCAGATACCCGGTCTCAGGCATTCGCAACGATTAATGATCGCCATTATATAGTATGCACAATTATGTGGACGTTGGTATTATTATATTTCTTCATTTTATTTTATTTTATTTTATTTATCCGTTTTCTATACTATGTTCCTTCGTGTTATCAAAATGTACCAAAGTGTTGTCACCTCGTTAATAAATAAATAAATAATAGAAATCGTGAAATCGCTCTTAACTTAATTTATTCTTAAACATTAGAAAAATTATTATTCGTACTTGTAGTAAGTAATATTTTTATCTGACATATTATGATTTCTACTTAGTAGGGACTTTTCTATTACTGTTATATTTATTACTGTAGTAATAATTTCACGAATGAAGCAAATACATTAGGATTATTTATGCAATTAGCCGACCCGTCAATTTGACGAGTTCCATAGAAATAGGTATACTACGTATAGATCTTGAAAGTTAGAAGGCCTAGGTGGAAGCAAATGTGTGTATAAATTCATTAAATAGGATTATTAATTTACGATATAAATTGGTTATAATTAATGCTATGCTTTTTCGCTATTCATTTTCGAAATTTGAAAGCCATCAAATTGACTGGTGCCGTGAACCTGGCGTTAAGTAGGACAGCCTGTCAGCTAACGGAGAACGAGAAAAATAAATAGCACATTGAAACGGAACTCGATAATTTTTCCAATAGCCTCTAACAATTATTACATTAACTTGATTAAAACTTTGACACGGCTTCGTGCCGCAAGTATTTCGCGAAAAATCGCTGGAGGTAATTCCACTGTACCGAGCCAACTCGCGGCCCAAGTAATCGCCGTCGATTAATTGAAAGTCACGCTGATAGCGGTCCCCGGAGTCACCGAGGCGCGGATTCAACTCCACTCGTCGCTTCAGCATCTTTCAGGGCGATCATTGATTCCGGCACAACTGTATCAACTACCCGTTGCCAGTGATTGTCTTGTCTCCTAGGGCGGACACGCCGCGCCGCCGTTTCGAGGATAACTTCGGGGCTGCCTTTGGTGTTTAGTCACATTGGGATCGATTTTACAAAGAGTATCGACCCGATTCACTTCGCCGACGTTGCTCTGGGATGAAAGGAGTCCGTCGCTTCCCAAGGGACAGGACAACTTCGAAGAGATATCCTACCGTTTGCAATTTGAATCCAGCAGGAACGGTTCGTCGCAGTTCGGTCTCGTGCGCAAGCCGCGGCTAAGGAAATTCTACCAGCGAGCTGTACCAATTATGAATATCGGTGAAGGATTGCAGTTACGATTCCTGTTTCCAGGGGATAATTAGTGGGACTCTCGCTATTCAGCTAGTCCTCGAAAGATTGCTCGAGGGATTAATTCGAATTGAGATACTTGTAACGGAATTGACTTTGCTCTTGGGTTCGGTGGCTCTGAGCGACAGCAACGATACTTATTTTTCTTGGAGGGTTGTTTAAGCCAATTTATTTGTTAGTGAAATGGTATTGGTTTATAAACTTGTCATATATCCATGAGCAAACAAGTAATTCCGCGCGAAGTTTCGACAACGTGTACGCACGGTCAGAATATTCCTGTCACGTCGATCCTCTGTTCCTGCTTATCGTTAGCAGAAATTTCTGTTTGTACACGCCAGACTAATTATCATTGTAGAGTGGATTTAGAGTCGCAACTTCGTTACTAGAACTAATTAGTTTACCTGTCTGCTCAAGGATTTTCACGTAAGGAAATGGAATAATTCAATCGCATTTCTAATTCAAGTATGAAACGATAATTTAGTATCGCGAAATACACACGTAGGTATCTCAGACTACTGGTGTCGGTGACGAAGAGGTGGATAATTTTAGAATAAATCTTGTGGTAGTTTAAGATATTTCAACGCTGATTATCACAGCTTTCGTAGTTGGGAACTTGAATCAGTATGCAAATCCAGCCAAAGTAGAGAGTTAAACATAGTAACAAAATTTGATAATTACACCCTTCAGGTGGCGTTCACCCTTCTGTAGGGAACAGTATAATTTTAAACTAAGTATCCTTATTAGACCCTCTAGTTTTCAAGATTTACAAATTGGTCGCAATTTAAATATATCTCCTCTTAACACGAAACTGTAATAATCAACTGAGAACTTTATTCAAATTACTTTTGTAATTGTGGAACTAAAATCGTTAGCGTTGAATCGCCAATTATTTTCTCGCGAAATGTCCCAGTATTTAGACACTGCACGAATACACGCTTATCGTGCAGAATTTTTATTCTTAAGTGATGGTGAAATTAGATTCGGCCAGACAAAGGCAATTCATGATTAATGACTAGCTTTATTCCAATGGAAAATCAATAAGCGGCGTACTCCATTAAAAACGGGTCAACTAATTATTCTATGATCTTGCGATTTATATGTTCTCGTAATTTAGAATGTATACAAGTTGCTGTCGTTCATGATGGTTATTTATAAGTACGGAAACTACATATTCCAATTAAGTTCTAGTGCATGAAAATTTAATTGCAGTTTCTTTTACGTATCATATACCTACAACAATGCTAGATAACCATAGAACCGACATAAAGTGTTTGAATATTCTACTCACGTTTTTACAAAAAAATCTTATCAGTGCACCACATAATGGACACTCAAGCGAATCGCACCAAAATTGTCGGACATACAGGAAATGAATTAACTCGATTACGTAACGATTCATATTGTTTGTTAATAGCCAAGTTTGTTGGAGATATTTCAGCTATTTTGATATTTCAAGCGATGTAAGTACCTTTGTGGGCATCGGGCGATATAATATGTACGAAACTATAAAAGATATCGAAAAGAAATTAAATTCGAAGTTCTATGGTTTCTTATGTCCCATAGAAAATTTGCGAGAAACACAACTTTCTTCAAAATTATCCCCACCACCTTTTTTCAGTAATTCTTAATCACCATATTGTAGGATACCGGAGGTTATGAAACTTTGAATGGGGCCAGATATATTGGACGGTGAATTCGTTTTTGCGAGGACCACTACCTGACGATCGTGGATTTGCCAGTTGGAGTTGCGTAGCCCCCGAAGGATATGATGGGGTAACAGAAACGCTGCTCGGCTCTGCTTGAACGTAGCCGTGTGGCTGTTATTTATTCTTAGCATAATAGTTGTGTGCGTTATGAAGCTAGGTATGCGTAGACCAAAACGAAATGAAGCTATCAAGAAAGAATCAATGACCAATAAAGCTCCTGAATTTCTTCGGAGCTAACGCAGACCTATTCTAATGTGTGTATTTCTACGCTGACAGCTTGGTTTGGCCTACACGCCAGAAGCTTGGCACTATCCCCACCACTTCTGGCTCACTCTTGTTCCGCGAAAGCGAGAGCGAGTCAGAAAACGTTGAGAAAAGGAGCACCGAGGCAGGCAAACTGTGTGATGGGAGAATACCCCTACCGGCCAATATATCTGGCCCCGACCTTAATTTGTGAATAGCAGGCAGCCCGACGTCGCATTGCTAAGGAATAGAGATACCAAACGGTGTGGGACAACATCCCAGTATTTCCCCAGTGTCAGAAACGCATTCCTTCTCTGAGAACTGCCTCGCCAGCAGCCGAGTCTAATACTTTACTATCCACGTCCGTTCAATACAGTTCGTATTCACGCTTCGCTACCAAAAGAAGAATGAAAAAAAAAATATGGAAACGGAATCGTAAAATACGTAGCCCAGACGCGCTCCCAGCGATATGAAATCCGGCCACGACGCCACGTGTTACGAGGACGCGCTTACACTAACCGAGCTGCTGCAGATTACACGGGCAGCGGAGCTAAAGCGTGCTGCTCTTAAAGCACACACGTAGACCGCCTCTTTTGACTTCTTAAATATTTCCGTCACGTACACGGCGAGTAACACGTCCGTCGCGGGCCAAGAAATGAAAACCATAAATTCTGGAATCTCCATTCCAGGCTGCAACACGGCTGGCAGCTTCGTCAAAATCAGATCAGTCAGGCCAAAATGCAGCGCTCCGAGGGACGATCGCGCGAGAACGATTTCTGGCCTCTCAGTCCCTTTTTATCTTTTCGCACTCGGCGTGCCTCGAACGACCGATTTTATATGCAATTCGAGCTTCCCGACCGGCGGCCGGGGGGAAGGATGGCACGCGGGGCATTGAATTCGCGGCTGCCTCCTGTTGAATTCCTATCTACTACTAACGAGAAAAATATTCCGCCGCGGGAGCGCAGAATCTGGTACGCGGAACATCGTGAAATACAGCACGATTATAGTGTAATTGTGATTAGCCGAATTATCTGCCGATAAAAGCAGATTAAGGTGGTCTCGGTGGGCTTGTTGGGTAGCTATGACTCATTGAGAGGAGTAAACACTGCTCGATTTATGTCGGTTGAGAATCAACTCTGTTAGGGATAGGTGCAATTTTAGATGCTGATAATGCAAGTAGTGCATTTAATTGCTTTTATTAGGATGTGTGCTGAGTGACAAACATCACCTTACCCCATTGGCACTTTAATAATTACAAAAAGTCTGCTATTTCTACACGATCCTTTCGTGCTGAAGAATTGTATTGTTCTTTTAACGACTCCTAGTCTGTCCTTGATAGACATGTTCTACTTACAGTAGCGAAACTAACAATGAGCCTGGCCAGTACTGTCTTGAAATTAGAGTTAGGCATTAACTAAATAAAAAATTATTTAAATAACTGATCAAATAAAAATTACTTTAACTTTAGATTATTTGACGAATAAAATAAATTTTTCAACTTACTTCTGACGTGACAAATGACTTTCTTTAACTTTTATTAGTTATTCGAAATTTTTATTTAAAAACAAATTTTGTTCACCCCTGCTTGAAATGAAAGTGGTGACGCCTTAAATTTGGCACCTTAAGAGAATATTATTCTCACGGTTCGTTTGTTTAAAAACCACAAACTTTGTTATGCATTATAATCTGCAAACCTCATCACTGATTATTGCATACCGTGCATTTCCATTAAAGATTCCAGAATTAACAGGCGAATACATGAAACCGCCTTTTCGTTAATGCACTCGGTATTGCTTTTAGTTACAGTGCTTATAATAATACACGTAAAGTTCTGTGGTACGAGAAAGCATTCCTGTAATGTGACTGACTGACGAGCTGGTCAAACAAATGTACTGGAGTAACCAACCACACATTCCCCAACCCCGTTCTAATGGGATTATTACTGTACAGTACGATGGTTCCACTAGTGTGCCCTCTGCCGCCGCTCACTAAACTCGTGCCCTCCTCCACTTTTCCTTCCTTGGTACACCCTTTACATGCTAATGTCTCGCGATTCAACATCATGCGAGCAGCCACTGAATATGAAATAGTTTGGAATTGGAAAGGGAAACCCCGTCTCTCGCTCCCGCACCTGATGCTTTTTCCTCTTTGAGAAAGGCATCGTTGTTCGACTACATACGTTGCGAACGGATCAAAATGTTAGTTCTTGTCTGAGAGGAACTTTTTGAAATTGTTCCTCAATTTTAGAGGAACAAGGACTTTCCTTAAAGTGATTGTTATCCCGTTGGTGTAACGACGAACCAAGTGTCGATTACTAAATAAAGGCGTGCCAGTATCTATATCGTTATTATACAGAGGTGGATTTTGAAAATGGAACGTAACTTCTTTTTTTTTACTTGAGATTCTGTAACGCTCGCTTTTGTCCCGGATTGAGCAAGCCTCGAATATCGTATTGCTATTAAATGGAATCAATGCCACCTCATTACCCATACTTGATCAACAATGCATTAAGTAAAATGCGTTACTAATTTCCTTTGATAAAACTTGTGTAACAGAAAATACAGTTACAGACCCGGTATAATAACATTATTGTTCATTTCGCTAAGGGGCGTCGAATAAATTGTTATTCCAAAGCAATGAAATCATAATTACAATTAGTCGCTCCGATTGGAAATAATGCAACGGAGCGTTTATTCGGGTCACATTAATCATTCTAACGCTTCCACCAAACAAGGTGCTCGGACTCGCGATAGAATTTCCAATAACAAATTTTCTGTAGCAACGCCTCGAAGCGCTACAATGACGGGATCTGTCCAGAAGCGAGGCTCTCGGCTGCCCCGCACCCCTCAAACTTCTCGCGAGAACCGCCAAACGAAACTCTGGATTACGGGCACAATTCTACTTGCAACGATCAAACTCCAGATAATAAAGTGTGCCGTTTAATTGCCCCGCAGCTTGGTGGCGGCCTCGCGGCTCGCCTCGGCTGTAATTAATTCGGCTGCACGCAATAATGAAAATCCCTAATCCATAAATACAACGAGCACGTTATCTCGCGTAACATGATCATAAATTAATTATACCCGGCTGTGTTATGATTGTTAGGTATCCAGGCCGCGGATTATCAATTAAATCACAACTTCGCCGGGCGCCGCCAACCGAACATCCTCACCCCCTCCCCCAAGTTGCAGCGTTTTAGAATCTACTGTGTGCCGCGACTGCCTCGTAAATTTTCGACCACAGGACACCCCGACGTCTGTAATCCTAAACGTCACGCTCTTCAACTGCCTTTGTTCCTTAATACGTTCTAACACGCTTCCAAGGCTGGTATAATCGCGATGATCATGAATGATGGGATGTCCTTGGAAGAGGTGGAGCTATAAAGGAATAGCCGAAATTGAAACTACAGGACACCTCTATTGTTCGATTGTTCGATTATTCTAAAGTCGGTAGAGTGGAAAATTGGTTGTATGATGTGTGGTTTTTTAAGTTGGGAAGTAGATTTTGTGTAACCTGACCTCAGTAATTGACCATTTCAGTCAACTGCTGACTATAACTGTTTAACTTGATAGGGATAGTGGTATGGTAAGCAGTCGATTTTGAAACATTGATTTCTTGGTGAAGAATCACCTAAACAGTTTTTTGGTTGCTAGTATTGTCTGCCTTTGGTTTAGGTGTTAGAGGTTTCGCTATGGAACTTATAGAGTAATTAGAAGACTACTTATTTTGAAGCCTGTGCTATTGCTATACGGAAATTATTAGGTTTATTAAAATCTAATAGATGCTGATGTATTCTGATCCTGTTCATTATTTAGAAACCATCTCAATATTTCAAAAATTATGCTTTTGGGACTTGCCTACGATATGTAAAAGATCGCACATCACTACTCTTTTTCTTTTGTTGGATTTACGTTTTGTTATTGCACGTACTATTGTAAATTGTTTTATACACGTGGGCAATTGTTCGTTAAATAAAGAACTAAAGAAATAAGTTAGAGTTCAGCCACCAAGACTGTTAATAGACAACTTCCTTTCTTTAATTATAATGGCGAAGGTAGAGCAAGGTACTGCTCTTCATTATGCTAAAATCGTATAAATTATTCGAAATCATTTCATGGAAGACACTTATAAGCCATCCTAACAGAATAGGTGTAATAATAATCCGAAGTTGCACCCTCGTGGGTTCCTAAGTTAGATGTGCTTATATCACTGATAACAGAATTACGGTGAGTTATTCACGTTAATACCACCCCCGCACAAAGGAAATTTCTCTAAGTCATTAGGAAGTGTCAAACTGGTCGCAGAGATGTGACAAGAATTCCTCTATCCATTAATAATGCTTAGCTTAATAAATTCCGTACTCAGCATGTAGTAACTGACATCTTTTCACTACTATAGTATGCACGAATCTACATATTCCAGACTTTCCTGTGTTTTCACAGAAATTTATTAATAAATGAGATATATTATACAATTTTTTGCAAAAAATTCGTTTCTTTCAAATTCAATTTACATCGTACAAAGTAGTGAATTTTCTCACACAACGTATGCCAAAAATAGAATATAAAAATTTCAAGATTGAACTCGAAAGGTGACACATAAAAATTCGTAAACTTCCATACTGGAAACAATTCCAAATTCTTCAGATTTTATGAAAAATATGACATATGAGGAGTTAAAGAGCCCAAGCTAGAAACTCAACGATTCACTCACAAATGCAATATCTACCTAATTGTGGAGGAACGATCAGTGTTTCGGCGAACGACGACGCGTCATCGATTCGATGTGTTCGGTCAACGGGCAAAATTTGAAAGGACAAAGCGACATCGATAATTGAGGCGTTCGATCGTGGAACGCGTTAGGTTGAAAAATGAGAGTCGTGGTTGGAGGGCTCGTGACACGGTGACAGCGCCGCTTCGAGTACACGATATTGCCTTAAATTTTGTATTTAAACGGATGACAGCGATTCCGATTGAGTGGCCGTGAAGCGTGAGATTCGACAAAATTGTTGGCTTCTTTTATCCTCTTTTGTCCTTCCGAGCTATAGATGATTTTCAATCCAACAGGCTTTCCACTCTTTAGACTGCATATAGTAGTATTTATCAGATCACATCGTAGATACTATCAATTACACTATACCGTTTTTCTTCTTTATTCAAGTATCACTATTAGCATTTTTTTTTACGTATAAACTTAATTTATTACCAATACGATCTGAACATCCTTTCTTCAAGACTTTTTCTTACCCAACACTTCCTTTACACACAATCGAGCAGATGTAGGATGAAGTGGATAGAAAAATAAGGAGGAAAAATGAAGAAAAATTAGAAGAAGATTGAAAAGAAATTAATATAAAATATGGGCATTGGTGAGAACAAAATGTAAGATTATTTACTAATTTTTTGTTAAGATCTTTAACATTGAGTTTCAAATAGGTATACTTTACAATATAAACAATTAATAATAACACACAGGTGTTTTTTCAAATTCTAAAATGACAAAACTTGTATATTGTGAATTTTATAAAAGAAGATATATGGTAAAAAAATATGCTTGTTTCTGTTATTTGTATGGTTCATGTGTGTTATTCAATCTTAAGTGATTCTCTTTGCCCGAGGCTCCCCTACATATAAACACCAACCAAAATCAATATGTAGTTTTTACGGCCATTCACAAGGCATCAGTGCACGTTCGCCAATGTTGTTCAGTAAACATTACACAACACACAGTTTCGTAACATTGGTGACTCTCGTGTTAAGCAGTCCTCCGTGTTTTCTCCTCCCCCGAGGACCACCCTTCTCAATCAATCCCAGTTACATTCTGAAAAACCAGTCCTCGATAAAATTCTTCGCCCACGTTATCCTCTTTCTTCTTCATTGCTATTTCACCTTCCTTCCCCTCACCCTTTCAGCATTTCAGTGGAAATTTTTAAATCCAAACCGCGATGCTCTTCTCCCTCCCCTCTCCACCTGCCCCAAGGGTCACTCTTCCCAGTGTAGCTCGGTTGCAATCCGAAAAAACCAATCCTCAATTCCTCTCCCAGCTTCCTCCTTCAGTATTTCGTTGCCTTTTGCCACCCTGGCCCCTTACCCTCACTTGTATCCAGTATTCAAACGTAACATTCAAAACCCCAACGGTTGGATTCTACATCCTCCACTGCTTCTTTCCCTTTTCCCAATTGAACGAAGAATTAATTAACACCTCTACGAGCCCCCTTACTAACGGTACATTACAGTTTCCAGGATGCATAAACGTCAGGAGCACCGGCAGGGCTACTTAAAACCAGAATTCGTTCGTGCGCGGACGCAACTCGGAGCTTGGCCTAGGCTCGTGTTTGCGATTCGTTTTGCAACCCGTTGTAATTAACGTTTCCTGGCTCGTGCGATGAAAACTGTGCAAAAAACTGCTCCGCGTCCCTTGAAGTCGCCCCGTCAAACAGCTTCAAGCACTCAAGAGCATTCGGGACATGTGTAAAGCATTTTCAATGAAACTTCAAAGACACCTGTAATGTACCTATGCACTAAAGGATTCTATTAAACAGATGTCCCATTACAGCCACTTTTCCCTACTCTAGATACCTCGGTACAGATATCGTGTACTCCAACCGTCCCACGTTTTCGCGAGAAAATACCCCAAAATTTAAATAGTTTCAAATCAAGAATTGTATACAGCACAGCGACACTGTCCGAAATAAAGTGTTGATGAAGAATTTAACGTGTTAGCTTTTATGTGACACTTGTTCTTTTCACCACTAGAAATTGATTTTATTATTAGTATTATTAAACGACTTTATTCCGCAGTGTAAAAAGGCAAGAATAATTAAATACAGATACATACGCATTGTACAACTTTGTAAATGGCGAGGTGGAGTGTAAACGACGTGTTAAATTATAACAATGAAACGGAATAGAAAAGGAACGCTGGAAGTAACGAGCAAGGATGAAGGTAGCACTTTTAAATGTTGGAGGTTGAATAACTTGACAGCCCATGGCAAATACCCGGTTCATTTTAACCCACAACTTGAATGCGTTCATACAATTCTCCGAATAAATTTTTATATTATATTTGGCCTTGTTATTATTTGAAATTTCTATTTTCTTGTAGCAGTGACTCTGTTACATAATGAGTCACTGAGGAGTAAAAAATAGTAGTAATGAACGGGAAGGTATAAAACAGAAACCTGGAACTTGAAGATATACGTAGTATGAAGAAATCTAGAGTGACAATTTTGAACGGAGAGAATGAGAATTGGCGGTATGGAGATGAAGTTAGCACCTACCTACGAATGACATTATGTAAATATGAAGGCACACGAGAGGAAAGTATTTTATAGACGAGAAAACAGAGATGAAGGATCCAACGTTGACGCATGTTAAGCCACGAGGATTTATCGAATATAGGAGAGATGTGATCGAATTTACCTACGCAAAAGGAAAAGCGTAAACAGGAGATTTTTACGCGAGTCGACCGCTTAGTAACCGATTGTTATAACGCGTCAGTATCAGCCATATATCAGAAGTGTTCAATTGTATCGCGATTTAAATTGTTAATATTTTGAATAACGGATTACAGAGGTACGAGTAAGTAGTAAATCAAACTTCAGCCACGAGTATTTTAATTTCCAACGAACAGAAATGAAATATAATCATAACATGATGGAATTTTTCAATAACTTTCGTTGGAAAAGTTCTAAATATCTAGGAACTTCATGGAACCTGAAAATTTTTCGCTGTTTTGTTTTATTTGCTTTATAGAGAACATATTCACAAGCTATAGCTGCAAATATTTGCAACTCTACATAATTTTGATATATAATTAAAATAATTCCCCAGAATAAGAATTTTGGGTTTAGAAACCATTGGAGACCGAGATGAAACCTTTACCGATGGTAAAACAATGTGGACGGTGTTTTTCAAACAAATAATAAACAATTCCACCTAACTGATGATTTATATTCGACCTGTGACTTTTCTACCGCTAGATTGTTATTGGACAGACCAATGTGCCACGGTTTCAGTTTTTTTAATATTATTAAGTTACAATTATATTCTGAAACATCTATTTTGAATATGTTTTCTTTACCTTATTAAATTTACCTCCCTTTATATTTGGGGGAGGGTGGGGGTCGCAAGTTATTTAAATATTATAAAAGAGGATCGCGACTCAAAGATGGTCGGGAAACACTGTGTTAGCCAGCACTATTCCGATATTTGAATGTACCGTCAATCGATGTCCGAATAATCCATCGTTCCGCTGATCGCTGTTTTGTCAACCGACGTTCTTTGTTCAACGTTTTAGTAAATGATGTTGGATCACGCACCAGTGAAAAGAGATGGATCTTTCAACTGGTCGTCGAAACGATCGTTGGCAGAGCAAGCAAGAGTCTTGTCGCGCGAGCAATAGTTGAACGATCGCGAGGGCAATCCATGAGCACATGAATTCGATCGGCTCACCGTAAATTCGCTTGACACCTTGGATGACTTTCGAGCTCGCTGAAAATACACGCGCAACGATTCAGTCGTGATCACAGAGAGACCGAGCGTCGATCGTGAACAAAAAACGGAATATACCGATGTCAAATAATCCGATGCAAACTGCAGCGCGCCCGACTATTGGTAGCTGGCGAAAAAAAAATCGACAGGGTATATTTCACGAGTCCCCCAATTGCAGAGGTATCACTGTTGCACGATTTTAAACTGTCGGGCAGAGATTGAGGGATCGGTTTGACGAGCGTGCTAGCCATTGCTTTCAGTAGTCTGAAAGGCTTCAGTTTTCAATAGCCAGCCAGATTAACGAATACCAGGCTGACAATGAGTATGTAATAGGGCTAATCTATGTTTTTAGCAAAATAAATGAATTTAGCAAATAATGATTAGTAATAGTTTATCGATGATTACTCGCGTAGATATATGACAATTGACGACTTTGATTTATTACGACACGGAAGTTTAGGAATTTGATAGGATTTTGTATACATAAACAATTTTGTATGTACTCTGCAAATAAGGATATAATAAGGTTTTGTAGAAAATGTTCATTGAAGAGCTTGGAAAGTTTTTTACGTCATTCTATCATCTAAATTCTAGTTTGTATTTTATATTTATATCGAAGAGTGTTTGATACATGTTAATGCCGAAATTACTGCAATTCGCGCGACTTCCGAGAAAATGAAACAGGCACTATGGAAACTGTTAAGAATTTACATATATTGAAGTTAGAAAACTTTGTTTCCTTTATGCTTAAAATCTATGAACAATAGTCAAGCATGAATGACAAGCGTCCAGGAGTCTGTCTAATTAAAATTGACTGGTATTGTATGCAAAGTACCTACTGATCAACCTTGAGTTTTAATTTATTATAAATTCTTCAACACTTGAACGACCGACAATTGTTTCATCATATCGACAAATTTCATGAGTTATAGCTACGAAATAATGCGAGACTATGGAAGTAAAGGAATGAAGATTATGTAATCGTAAGCATTAATGCTGTTCGATAAACGAGATGATTTCAGAATCAATGCAAGTGGTTTACTATTTGTTCCCGAGTTATGTATACACTTGAATGTTCGTATAAACTCGTATAATCATTGTTTCGTTATTACCAATATGTAAACTTATCGAGATCAAAATGTATACAGAATTATTTAATACGCCGTTTCCATATGTACTTGTTTGAGTGATTTAATTTAATGTATACCGTTCGATTTCATTTCCGTAAATGGTTCGTATAACGTGTCACGCTCAATTTTATATTTTTCTTTGTACTTACACGTATCGTTCCACCTCGAAAATACACACTTTCCAGTGGCGATTCCACCAATCAAAAATATAGGTTGCAAAATTTTATAAAAATTTGAATACATTTGGACGAAATATTTGTTTTGCCGCATTGTATTAAATATTTCTGCAATTCATGAATTCAATGATAAAAACTACGATTTTACTAAAGCAGTAATTGTTACGGTTCAGTCTCTGTAATAAGATCTGTAAAAACTGTAGTTTCAGATTTATGCTGATACTTCTCAACTGTTCCATTTGTACACAATATTTGCACTGCGAGTGATGTGAATGTCAGGCAATGTTTCACCCACTCAACTTTGAAGCGATAATGCAAAACAGTTCCTGACATATCGAAGTTACAACAAACTTTACACTAAAAGAACTTCAATTGGGCTGTTCACAACAAGACAAACGTGTACCTCCTACCGCAAGTGATTCATTATTGGTTTCGTTACTTTAATTAATGCGGTTGGCTAAAGGACGAGGGGACTACTTGTACCAGTTTCATCGATCAACTACACTCTCGGGCAAAAACATATCATAAATGTACTAATCTCAATTTTTCGATGACATACTTGAAAGTTTCTAAGTGCAACGAATGGATACATGTTACGTGTAAACTGATCATATATTTTTATGTAAAATAAGTTCCTAGGTAATAATTTAATAGAACCATAAAATTGTATATTTAACTCTTTTCCCATATCATTTTACGGCTTCGCAGATATGCACGGTAATATGAAAACTCACTTAGACTGATTTCAGTAGCGGAAGAATATGTATGTGAATAGAACCACGTGGTCTACATATCGTTAACTTGTTGATAAAACTACCCAGGTTCATGTTTCTCAATTTTCGGTAAAGTTCAATCTACTTGCAATAAATTGAACAGGTAGAAAGTAATTGTTTCCATTAATCCTTAACGATTTTAGGATGAAATGATGGACTCGATCAGTTTTTACCAACAATATTGAATTCCTTTGAATTTCCAATTTTTAAAATTTCCCTCCCAAGAATTCTTAACTCCTTTAGATGTGCATTACGAAGACCCACTATTTGTACTCCTTATCTCAAAACACTCTTTAGGTATCACCGAATAGCTAACAACCACCACGGCGTTCTCCGTTTCCGAGAGGGAGTGTATGCCAACCAGAAAACTGTCATCAATTAACACGTGAACATCGTCGTGTCTTTTAAGCGGCCCGGCACGGAATTCCAAAGTTGCCCACGAGAATCCGTGAAACGAAGGGAATTCCAGGCCGGGGGAAATTTATTGGTCGACTTTCCCCGAGGCCAGGCCGCGCAGACGGAAGCAAATCCATCTTGAAACATAGCTTTGCACGCTTCCCTGCGTGCTACTATCTGTCCACTGAATTTCAACGGGGCCGAATATTAAATCTCCTTGCAAGCCTGAGCGCGTTGGGTGCCCCAGCAACAGGGGGGGGGGGGGCGGGGGAGGGGGCAGCGAAAGAGGAAAGGGACGGAAGTTGAAAGGGTGCAGATGCATTTCGGCGGGGGAGAGATACGAGATCGAGCTAACGAACCGACGGTTTGTATACTGGCTACAGCAGTTAGCTATCAGCTACTTTAATATGGATGATTCGTGTCAAATTGCGTGGCGTAAATTAGACGCTGTGCCCCCGTTTATTCATACGGGTATTTTCTTATCAAACGCCCAACCGCAAGGTAAATATTAATCCAGTGTTCTCTCGAGTTTACTGAAAACCGATGCTTGATTTTCCAGCGAGTTCATAACAATTGATGTGTGCACGGGATGGGTTAGAATAATTGGAACACTCCGGATGATTATTCTATTCCCCCGTGGATATTTCAGCGATGTAGCTGCTTGCTTTCTTCCGTGCGATTTGTGGTACCTTCTACAAATGTTGATTGAGATGCTGCGGACCTGACGAGAGGTGCCGAAATAATTAGTGCCTCAAGTGCCAACTTTACGAGTGTTTCTTACTACAGGCTGCATATATGTATTTGCCAGAGTTTCGGGGAAATTATTCTTTGTGGCTGTAGAAGTTTATGGGCTTCACGCTGGTGGTTTAAAGCTAATATCGTTTTTAAGGTAGTGGGGAAATTTAGAGACCTTCTCTATTTACATATGAAAAGAAAAGAAAATTTTGCACAGTTATTTCGAAAAATATCTACTATATTTGTTCGGAGGTTGCATAGTGCACTTGCAAAATAGTTTGTTTAAATTTAGTGGTTGTTTCAGAACTGCGATAGTTTATAATTAAATTCATTGCATCTAACTTGTGCAAAAATTTTCGTTCTTTTCCATATCATTTTTCTATTGAATAAGGAAAAGTTTAATAAGTAAATAAAACATATTTTTGAAATGAGTCTATTCTCAGAACTTGAATATTTGAAAAGAATGATTATTTTTATATCACTTGATATATGGAGCAGCCCAAATCCAAGTCAGAGTTTATAATTTCTGGAAGTTGAATTTTTTATTACTAGGATTAGCGGCTTGAATTTTTTCAATACAAATTCCCAGTAAATCCCTGCGTGACATATCTGACTATCCAGAAAAAACAATTCTCTTAAAAAATGCATGCAACGCTGAAAATGTTCGAATTTTATAAATACAAATCCATTGGTACATTCATGCCTTCATTAATAAATACAACCACCAAGGCAGCCTCCAAAATCAGTTTAACGACAATCTCAAAGTTACTACGAACGATAAAGTTATTGGCCCATGTGTCATGGAACGTTTTAAAGTGCTATAGTAAACTGAATCTCTCAAGCCTCTGCAGTGTACATAGAAGGTCGTAGAGTTGCAACTCACAG
Organism: Andrena flavipes; assembly: GCA_963971345.1. NCBI lineage: Eukaryota > Metazoa > Arthropoda > Insecta > Hymenoptera > Andrenidae > Andrena > Andrena flavipes. The sequence goes on from OZ020481.1 coordinate 40,492,864, forward strand.
TAAACTGTACGTCTTGAGAAACCACTCACATATAGAGGCTACAGGTCTTACGAAGTGGAACTGTAACTAAAACAAAGTAACAAGCTAAAATTATATGTTTGTTATTATAGGACCATGTACATACACTGGAATTCTCACTAATAAGACCTCCTTACACTGTTCTTGTGAATTGTTACATTTCTTGACTATTACAGATTTATTTGTATATAAGATGAATTTTATTCTCCTTCCTTGCTAAAATCAAGGATTGTAATGTGAACTTAAGTTCATTGTAAGTTTTATAAAATACCGTAAACTGGGGGAATATTAGCAGGTTTTTGTAACATTTTGTTATATAATATAAAAATTTCCATTTTTACATTTGGTTTAAGTATCCTATTATAACATTGCATCTTTTGTGATGGTACTACAAGTGTGAAAATGCATAAAATCTTTATCCTTTCCTTCTTTAATACATGTTAATTAACTGCTAATGTTCCCCCAATTCACGGTACCTACTATTAAGAAAAGTAATTGTTAGTAAAATGTTTTAGTGGAAAAGTTAAAATGCAACACTGAAGGGAGAATTTATTGACTAAGTGCATTTCTTTTGGCAAGTCTTTTTCCAAAGTGGAACATATTGTTACAGCGATCTATGCCAAACTTAACAAAACACATCCTACATTCTAAACAAACATAAAGACCAGCGTAGAACTTTGATTTCGTTATTCCGTTTACTATCTCCTTCGAAATTCATTAACCAATGAAAAATAATTGTCAAAACATCTCAGATACTGAAAAAGTTGGCAGAACTCGAAAACGATGAGCTTCAGTTTGAGCGCAGAATGGCAAAAGCCTCTATTCTCGTAAAATTTCGTTAGATCGTACTGAGAGTTTTACTCGCACACCAAACTTGATTACTCGATACAAAGGAGTATCTTACTTGCGGTACACAGCACTGTCTTAAAATTACTTAATTTTCAATCAATCTGTGGTTAAATTCAAGTACCACGCTACTGCATTCCATAGACACTAACTACACGATTAAAGTTCTGTCTCTGTCTTCCGACAATGTACTTTCAAAACCCACCGACGCACAATTAACAGCCACAAATTGGTAAGGTAGCCGAGTCTACGATGTCGTAATCATCAGCCACACCTAACAACAGAGGAGAAAGCGCTGATTCCAATGGAACCGTCGCGTGACTATCCCTTCAACAAGATTATGGGAAACTTCAAGCTGATTTGGTATTGTTGAAGCCACTACGCCTGTCAGCCGCGAGCAAGCTTGCACTTCTGCGGCACCGTATGGTCTTACAAATTACGACCGATGCAGATATATATTGTTCTACAGTTGCAGGAGCGATACATAACACAGTCTCTACGTAGTATCGCATCCAGTTAAGAAGGATATTAATCCACTACGGCTGCACGCGGGCACCAGGCGTGCTTTCAACAGTAAGGTCCCTTCAGTATTTCGGCACGATGCAAAGATAATTGCGATTGCTAGGTTTAGCGCTGAAACGAATATCGATTCGGCTTGATCCACGGAGTTGAGATTGTCGCTGATTAAATTTTGGTAGCTGCTCTATTAGGAACAGAGATCGACAAATCTTTATTTAAATACAAATATCGAATTACGAATAGAAGGTAAAAAATTTATTCGTCAAGCATCTAATAAAATTAACCTGATTTAAGTCCGCTTGTGGTGAATAACAAAATTAACTTTATTCGTCAAATAATTTAAGGTAAAAGTAACTTTTAGTTGATCCGTTATTTAAATAATTTTTCATTTAGTTAATGCCCAACTGTGGTTAGGAAGTAGAAGCTAACACGGGGCATTTTTAAGTATATCGAGGCGTATGAGAGGCGCGATGTGGTGTGGCACGTGATAAGCAAATGTTCCCAACTCGAAAATTCTGAATTTAATGAAACTAGGTATGTGCGAATGTATATAGAGCATATCGGAATATGCAAGGAGCAATTCGTTTCTGCGGAATTTCACTCTGAAACAGCTTTGAAAGTTATCACTTTTTTTTCAATATAACTTTATTTTTCTTTTGGTAGTGTGATAGAGTTTAAGAAAACTGAACAATTCTTATATTTAAAGTTTTGTTCTATCACCGTTACAAAATTAACTAGCATGTACTACCTACAGTGTAACCTTGTTTCCCATAATCGGGTGTTCCAGTACTATCCGAAGTCAGTAGAGCTGAGAAATTCTGCTGAAAGTAATACTGCGACTCTGTGACTAATACAGCAAAATTAGAGTTACTAGATGGCCAGATGCAACCGAGCATCTCCTTAGCAATGCTGCACAGCTAGACAAATTACGGCCGATTTAAGTGGCATTATCTGGTGTCGGAAGGATGACGCTTATGGATCGCGAGCCATTCATTCTTCAGTATTTAAGACGGTAGAGTATTAATCTCTGCTAAGCATTCGCTAACTGTGCCGTCAGGATCGCGTTTGCACGCGAATGTCGTATTCGTAGAAGTAAGGATACGATTTGATTGTGTTACCGTGTCTATTCAATTCCAATGATTGAAAGTGATTCCCGAAGCTTCGAAAGCAAACATATTGTTCGGGGATCGGACTGAATCATATTTGCGTCAGCTGAACTTAATTTATGCCAATGAACAAACGACAAATATAATAGAATACTGCGATTAATCTCTATCATTTTACTAAAAAGATTCACGAAACGTTAAATTACATACACTCCCAAAGTAGAACCATCTACTATCATTCACAACCATTTGCACTCAAGTCCATTACTCTCGCTGCTTCAGAACAGAAGAAGAAAGTGAACTTGATCGTAATCCTAGCACGACGCCAAGAAATCTGCTGAGAATCCAACGAGCACTAATACACCGTTAACTGAAACCAGGCCACATCAACCAGTATGATAAGACATACACATCTACAGGGTGTCTCGATATACCTAGTACACATTTTTACATATTTCACATATTTGTAAGGTCATATTATGACCAGTTCAACAATTTCTCATCAAATAATGTATTACCTGGAAAATACAACGTTTCATTAAAAGAAAACCAATTCATCTTAAAACTTGTAAAACCTTCATATGGGAATGTAGTTGAATATTTTTTGCGAATTAATTACAAGGAGATGGAAGCAAGTGCAGACTTTTCCATTTATACAATTTTTATTACTACGAGGTAGAGTAAAAACATTGGTTTAGAAAATGTGTCTTTGCTTTTGCCCTGATATCGAGCTGAAAAATAAAGATACAACGGTTTCCTTGTAATATATTTCTCCTAGAACCCGTAATTTTGGTCCAAACCGTGGAAAATAGAATTGACCCAAAATTATTAAAGTAGCGACTAGGAGAAGGCGATTTTTACGATGAATGCCCGATCTCGGAACTAGAATTTTTACACTTTAATATCGAGGTTCTGTGAAGAAAGGAATATATTTTGAACATGCTGTAAAAATTTCAATTCGACCTGAACCTCCATCTTTTCGCTATCACTGCAAAGTCGCAGAAAAATCGGTTACACCCCAGACTGCTGTAACACCGCCATATATATGTATATATTATCTCTCAAAATTTTTTTTTACAGTTTATAGCATTAATAAACATTACTCAAAAGTACTACCCACAACTTGTATTCATTTCCTTGTAATTGATTCCCCCCAAAAATATGTATTCACATTTCATACGGCATTTGTCTCAGGTCACCATGTATATGTGAGGATTTTCCGTAACGAAGCGAGCTGGCAGTTGCACAGTTGCGTTTCAACAAAAGGGACGGGAAATGGAGACGGATGCGCGGTCGGGGGGAGGAGGCGCTGGCCGAGTACGCGAAACACGAAGAATGTCGAAGAACAAGGAGTACAGAGCCGTCGCTGGAGGGTTGGACGGGGATGGGCAGGTTGGGTGGCTGAGTTGTGTCCTGCCGATGACAATAATGTGCGTCCCGGAAAATTACATTCTCGTTATTTCTGAGCGGTAGTGCTCTTTGGGGCGAGAGAGCAGCCGTTATTATGCGTCCGTTTCCCAGGGATGAAACGACGGCCACGAAAAACCGAAGCAGAGAGGAGATGATGGGAAATGAGGTGAATGTTCGTCTTTTCCCGCGACTCGTCGTGGAAAGAATGAGAAAAGTCGTTCCCTCCACAATGGTTAAGCAATTTCGTCGTGCCTACGGAGGTGCCTTTGCATTATTATTTCCCGTATTACGCGAATACGCCCATTTTAATGAGTCTTTCTCTCTGCCCGTTTCATTCACAGACGAGCCCCTTCGCTAATAAATGTCTGCGTTTTACGCTCTCCGCTTCATATCACATAGAATCTTTTCTAATGTGAGATGTTACGGATGAATAAATACTTAGCATAGAAATGGCTCGTTATTGTTACGTGTACTGGATCAACGTACACGCTCCACTCGTGCCTTTAGGCAATTCTTTCCATTCTTTGCACTGATTCGACTCTTGGTTGTCTGTATATGGATGTGTTGCAACAGTTCTGAGTAGAATGCGATGAAAGGTCTTTAGTCGTGGTAGATAAAGAGTTCTCGAAACATGAATATTTTCAAGTGTCTCAGGTTTATATGCGTGTGTGTGTGTAATTTATTCTTCATTTATAGAAAGCAGCTGTGAAATAAAAAGAATTGTTATAACTTTTAGAAAATTGAAAAGATTTGAACATTATCTTTTGAAAGAAGTAGTAAAAGTTTCATTCAGAATAGTGAAATATAGCTTTCTACTGGTATGTGATTCATTCGCATTACATCTAGTGTACAATATTTATACAAAGTTTGTTAATTGTACCTTTGAGTTTGTTAATTCCGCATGACAATGCTACAGGAGACAGCAACGAATACCTACAGTTTTCAAGAATTTCGCTGTTCTAAGTCGATAATTTCAAATCAATTATAGAAACTTTAAAAAGTCTAAAATTAATGTATGCTATGGAAAGTGTGCGGGAACTACGAGTGCAAGGCTTCAATGAGGAACAATGTTTAGGAGTTTCTACCTATGTACAATCTCGTCTATGAATTTGATGAATAAAGAACGGGTTCAAACAGTTAATTGCTAAGCGGCCGACACATTACAGTTGTGTCCTTGTTACCTGGGATTAGAATAATGGAAAGCTGAAATTGATTACAACTAGTCGTAACTAGTAGTAATTAGATCGCGCACTCACGAACTCCGTGTGATTAGGACCAGAGTTTAAGGTACCCTGCAATTTCCAGAGAACCAATCGCAAAGCGTTCGTGTACACGCAGTTTGACAAGTTTAAAAGCCACAGTATATGTACCACTTTCAGCCCCTTTATAATACAATACTCTATTTATTACATTATGTCAAACACTGAAACTCTAAAATTTCCTTTATGTTCACTATAATTATTAACATACTTTTAGAATACTAGTTACGTGAGAGTAAGTTTGTTGCAACTAGCCAACGCGAGAATTGGTCAGAAGTTTTCGTATTACAGGTGGATAATTAAACAGCATGTTGGTCAATAAATCGCGAATTCAATTAATTGGATTATTAAACGACAGAAAAACTTGTTTAACTAGTTACGCTGGTCGGTATTAATCGTCGAACATATAACGATTTCACTTCAATCCATTATGAATTAATGTATGTGCATTGCAATTCCAATAAGTACAACAAACACGTGCAGCTACTCATCGGAAGTAAATAACGACTGTTTATTAATATTAATATAATCACTCAATACTGCTTGCTTTTACAAAACAGAACTGAATACAAACCGTTTTCTGTTTACCCATTAATAGAGTTATTGGATTACTCTGCGTGCTTACATGCTCTTTATGCAAGAGGCGATCTTAATCGTCTGATGAGCGTATTATGCATGTAGTTTCTAGTACAAAGTGCTATGGGATGTGTGATCGATGATGTAAAGATAATGTTACATTGTATACACGTAATTACACACGTGAAATCTTCCAGCATTAAAATGTAAAATTTATTTCGCGATATAAATTAAAAAGCTTATTCGAAACTATGATCAAGTTATTTGCCTTTTTAGTTGTATATAACTGCTTTGTGATTGCATTAATAAACGTCTATTTTAGTCACTGTTATATGAGAGACTTAGAATTTTGAATCTAAAGTTCAGTAACCAAACTAAGAAAGTAAATGTGCTGTTAAGGCACTCAATTCTCTAATGAATAGTTTTTTTCAAGGTTTCTGATATAATACAGCAATAATCTCTGCATAGTCACGTATAAAATGAATATTCGTCATATGTGCGTTTGATTATTCTACAAAATTATTCATAAATTCTATTAATCACTTTATAATTATCCATCCTAAATCCATCATCATTCACCTCAAACAGCCTGCATGCTTGTTCGTAATCTTCTTCTTATATCGTTATTTATACTTTACCAATAAACTCCATCGGATGTGAAATAGCCCCTAAAAGAAGCATTGGCTGGGGAGTACCTCCGGGCACAAAGCATTCAATCTCTGAAATACTACCCTCTACCCTTAAGCACCTCCACTGCCGAATAAATTATCGTCATGGAGCCCGGTGGAATCGTACGAAGGTAATTCTTTCACAAAGTTTTCATTGCGCACTCCCACGAAGGGGAGGTCTACGAGGGAAACGAGCAGATAGTTTGCAGCATCATTAAATCGTTTCGTTTTGCAGTCTCAAAGGCGAAAGGGACGGCGGAAATTTCGAAAATTCTCGACGCTCCGTTGAATGGGAGCAGTCTGACTCGGAGCAATCACGGTGGATGCGGCACGAAGATATCGAACGGACGAGGATAAATGTTGGAACCAGACTCGGAGCGAAGGGAGCATTAATGGTCTATAAGGAGAACGGCCGATTAGGTTCTGTTTCTCCTGCAATTTGTACTCGCAAGTCAGCTACGGAAGAATCGCGGTCGTTAAGATCGCTGGCAGAGTAAAGAAGCGCTTTACGATTGTTAGTCTGTATCTTCTTTGGCTGCTCCTTGCCTTTTCGTGTTGCGCTCGAGATGTGCAACGATCGGCGAAACGAAAGGAACGTTTTCCAGATATGTACGGTGCTCGAGTACAGGTGGACATACTTGTAGGGAGGGGTTTTACAGGCAGATATAAGACGAAAATCAAGAATTACAAAATTGCGTTTAAGGCTTCGTTTTCGAGTTACTAGACTTAGACTACTGCCGGCGCGCAGTAGTATCAAGTTAGTCAGGTCAGACAAGGCGAGAGCAGTAGTCTAAGCCTCTCGCGCAAGACACTTCATACGCATACTTTCAACAATTCATAACTACAATCAGAAACGAAGCCCCAAGCGCAATTTCGTCGTTCTTGATTTTCGTTTTATTTTGACATGTAGAATCACACCCTTAATTACAAAATGTTACGAAGTTTATGAAAAATATCGATAAGAATTAATAAAATCATAACCCCTAAACATTAAATCTTAGCATAAGGTAAATATATTACCATAAATATTTTAAATTACTTCGCAAAGGAATGTGAAGAATACCTACATTGATGCTTCCGCAGACATTCATGATAGAAATATTATATCACAAGTTAGGAGTTCTGGTAATTAAGATTCATAGAGTTTAGCATAAATTATCCTTAAATTTATCTGCACCAATCAAAGCTGTCGCATTCAGAGGTGTTTCGTCCTTGATCCTATCGGACCAGAAAAAAATTTCCATGGGCGAATCGTAAATCGCCGAACGTGTCACGAATTTTCCTCCGATGATAGAATTTCTGCAGTGTTCCGAAGCTTGAACGGAATTCGACAGATCACAATTAATTGGCGGGGCAATTAAACCGCCTCCGAGTTGTAGAAACGTTTCATAACGATGAGGTATGAATAACGGTCTTCCACGATCGTGGGTTTCGCAGGAAATTGGCACAGTAGGACAACGGTGTATAGCAGGAAGTTTGAATCGTATGAAATTTTCAGTAACTTGTAACGTTTGTTAATGTACGTGCCGTTCAAAATATTGTTTGTGTAAATTCATAGTAATGTCATAATTAACTCATTTCTTTTTTGATACCTACTGAAATGAACGTCGAAGAAAATTTCGTTACTTGCAAATTTTGAAGAATATGGTTTCATTTCAGATAGAGGTACAATCTGCCTTCTTTTCGTAATACTGTTGTGGGTATACTGGTAAAACACATTAATTGTAAGTCATAATATAAGAAATAAAGGATTTTTATACTAAATGAAGTTATTTATTCTACACGTATATCATGTAAAATACATTAATTTAAAAAGCTTTAATTTCAGTTTCTGGAAAACCATATGTACATAGTGACTTACAATTAGTGTGTTTTACCAGTATATCCACGATACCCTGGATTAATTAAGAAGTGTCAAATACTTTTTATTTTCAATTTACCTTCTGGATATCAAGAGAAAACCTCGTCCTCAGCACTCTTATCGTTACGAATACCAGCGTATATCTTTTGCCTTAAAAAATGCGGCCATCGTATTTTAACAATCCTTGATAAATAAATTTAGCACACAGTAATTTAAAAACTAAACTTGGGAAACAAGCTCCGACACAAATTTATTATATTCAAAGCTATATATACCTGTGTTGTAAACAAGAGAAATTTGCATTTAATCCACTTTGTTACTTTAAAGGAATTTTTTGTAACCTAATGTTAGCGGTGTGCTGACTTTACGAAAGTTCGTGGAAATTTATGTAATTCAACCTACGCTGTAAATGCGTACGGAGCAGCAAATAGACTTGCGGAAGACAAAAGCGGCAAGTTTAACAATGCGTGGGCGCAGCCCGATAAAACAAGTACCGTTCTACGTGGAACGGCTGTAGCGCCATAAAATAGAAATTAATTTGTCCCGGCATTACCTAATTTTCGGTACTCTCTCGTATCCGCTGCACTTCCCGACGTTACTATATAACAAAGTTTCCAAATTAATTTAGTCATCGCGTGTCACATTCATTAAGCACGAGTTATATTTTAATTTATTTATTTGGACACAATTTTGTCCCCCTTTGTTATAAAATACATATTACTCTTCACTGAGTTATTACAATGTATTAAATGGAACGTAACGAGTGGAATTATTATTGACAACATCACGAATATGTATTAACAAAATTTTTTTTTATAATAATATTGGTTTTACTCGCGTTTCCTTGTATTTTATAATTTATTTTTGATTTTCTGTAAAATTAGTACCCTTATATATTATTTACAACAAATTCTATCTAAAGTTAAATCATATTAAAAAAGCTAAATAACAATGTCGTATAAAAAAGCATGTGCTAGTCACAATCACGTATTTATTAAATAGTTCTGCAGTTCTACAGTTCATTAGTTTCTACAGAAATTATTTATGTTTTTAATGAGACGGTTTCATAGAGCCCCGCCTTCCAAATGAACGGTTAAATAGAAGTAATTTCAACCACATTTTCCCAGGTACTAAATTCGTGCAGCTTCCAAACACTTCAACGTAAAAACGACAAAACAGACAGGGCAAAGTGAAATATGTACGGCCATGAAGGAAGCGCATATACGTTCGCCCTCGAAATTAAAAATTCACGATGTCAACTCCCTGCCGCGTTCCAGTAAACCATATTAAAAATTCATACCCTCCACTTCCTCGTCTCGTCAACCAGATAGCTTTTTGTTTCGCATTCTCCATTTTCTTCTTATTAAAACCAGCATTGGCCCTGCTACAGCTGCGGTTCAAGATCGGAACGGGGGACAAGCACGAGAGTCCAAGCTCAAGAGCATTCAATAGCGGTGCCCTCTGTCCTAAAAATCAAAGGATCACGCCACCGGGTTGCAGCCCGGTTTTATTAAACGAATCCATCCGACGTCCTCACCCCACGGCGGGACAGGGCGGGCATTGAGGACGTGGATCCGGGAAATAGGACAGGGCAGCCCGCATCAGAGGGAACTAGCGTTTCGAAATCGGCCGTGCTCGTTACGAATAAATAAATAAAAGAGCGAGTGAAATGCGTCGTTCGTGAACCCACAGGTGTGTCGTACTGCAACGTTTAACCAGCGCCCGGAACGCCATTACGTTCCGAGTTTATGGCTGTGGCCCGATGTAACCGGCGTATCCCGGGCAGAGGGTGAACGACGGGAAAATATAACTGCGGTGTGTCGTTATAATTAGCCTTCCATTACGTTTCGCCTCTATTTAACGTCGTTAGTTCGAGGTCATGGACTCGATGCTTTCTAAGCCAACGTCCACGAGCTTCGCGGTTTTCACTGCAACGAAGCAGATGGGATTGTTGAGGTCAGAACTCATACATGGACCCTTGTGGGATTGTAAAGCCAAATGAATTCTGATTATGTCAAATTAATATGGGTTGCTTGTTTAAAGGAGAGGATAGTGGTTGAATGACGCCGCGGAAATTTCAAGATTTTAAGGATAATCTCAGAATTTTGCAGTAAGATGCTATGGGTGACTTAAGTAAGCTATAGTTACAGAAGATCGTTTCATTGTGAGTTGGTGATTATGAATATCACGTTTTTTGTACCAACAACTTTTTAGTGAAACTCAAAAGTGTTAAATAATACTGTTTAAGACAGACAATAATCGTAATATATATTGTTATTTGTCTGGTATTACGTCTTTTATTTTTAATGGCCACAGTGAAAGCAAGCTGATATTTCATCCTTCCAGATAGGAAAGAGAATTCTTGGTTTGATTAGCAAGTGTCGATTGTTATTGCTTTGAGTATTGAAACTGATCTTCCAATAAACTTTACCAGTTATAAAATTTCCTACTATTAGTAATAAAAGGACGTTTCAAAACTAGATTGAAAAATAACTTTGTAATCCGTAATCAGGACACTTGTATTTCAAATATTATTCTCAGTAATTTCATGAGCGAACGAATGGATATTTTACCAGTTTCTAACGAGTAATTAAAGTTGTATAGAATTTTCTAACCAAAAGCCTTTATTCAGTTTTGCATGGCTAAAAAAACATATTACACAATGCAATCACTTTTGACAAAGCGGAAATCCTAGGCATTGTTAGGTTCTGATACTCGAAGCTAAAAGGAGGTTTAATTGGAACGAGAATAACTCGTTCGTGGAAGTAAAACTGGCACATCGAGTCCCTTTGCACGCTTAAATATTTATCTGTACAATGTACAGGTTCGCCTGTATTTTATAGAGCCTTTCTATCGATATATGTAGCAGTTCCTTTAAATAATGCAACTTATTTTCGAAACAAAAAGAAAATTTTGTTTTTCCGTTTACGCAGCTTGAAGCAGGCTGAATATACGCGAGCGCCGACAAAAGAGCACGTTTCATTACAAATTCTCTCGAAAACCTCGAAGCGCAATCCCTTTTACGCGGCTTTCCTCTTCGTACGTTTCGTTTTCATCGCCGGCTTTCCGCATCGACGCGCATTCTAGTAATCCGATGCGATGCGATGCGATGCGTCGCGACGTCTGGCGACATCGTTACCAGATACGTCGATGACCCGTTCGGACATTCGGCGAGGATGAATTTTATAATATCCGTAGACCTATTTACATTCAAATAGCGAATTAACGTCAAACAGGGTGAACGCTCTCGTACTAGAAGCTCGCCTCGAAGCGTTGCCAGCTGCTTTTTCCGAGATTATTAACGCTTTATTCTCGGGCCGCGGGATATTCTGTCCTGTTAGGTTTGATGGTTACCCGCGGGTCACCAATTGGTCTATGTTTTCAGTTCAGATAGGTACACTCAGATTAAACACTATAGTCTTGTCCATTCTGTGGTCCACCACACCGCAGAATGTACATATCCACTTCGAATCCCATCACACATGAAAGGGTTATTATTAAACGTTATCCCACATATTAATAAATTGAAAGCAATTTTCTCTGAGGCTGAAAATTGTTACGGTTAACGGAATTAACGGTTATTGTTACGGGTGCATGCACGTCTAGCAACGAAGTATTAGGGATAATTATCAGTTTTCTAAATTTTTGGTGGGTGGATGTTTTACGTTGGCAGTAGACGTGTTCTGTAGAACGGGGGACCATTATAACTGAATATACTTAACTGGTATGTAAAAAAACATTTGCATTTTAGATTATGACGAAGAAAAGCTTTTATACGGAAAACTTAAACTTCGTCTGACGAATATAAGGTTCAAATGACCTTATTCTATATATCAAGTTATACTTTTCAGGAAAGTGAAGATTTTAGATCATATGAAGAACAAAGTCTATTTAACATAAAAACTTATTTTGAAATGTGTATGAACAAAGTTATGGGCCAAAACGAACCCCATATGCACTATTCAGGGATTGAAGGTGAATACGAATATAAGTTCCCTGCTTTTATTGATTGGAAACCACATTTCTGCTTGTTTAACTCATTAACCACCCAATTACGTAACACAATACGAGTAAAAATATACATCGTAAACGTCGCTATATACTTATTTCCTTTAAACCAGAGCCTTCCCATAACGTGTGCAAGCTATCATTACACTGATTTCAAAGAAGCAGTATTTAAAACGACCACTAAAGCGATGTCCAACTTTTCGCCTCCAAAGTCGTGTTGCCCCAGCCCTAAATTCCAGCCGTCACAAAACAGCTCGCTCGTGAAGTCGTCTGTTTCGTAAATCTCATTCGTTCGCCCCAGTCGTTAAGAAACGCCTGATGGGAAGATCGCTCCCGGAATGTCCGTACTTCCCGACGTTTTTTTTTCCGCCAAATACCGAGACAAACATCCTTCCGGGGAGAACGGAGTAACAATGTCGCGGGGATGGATTATCGCCGACATTATTGCTCGTCGCGACGCCGCGTCCTCTTTCCTCCAGCAACGATTGGCATCATCGTGGGCGTCGTTGTCGTCGTACCGATAATGAACGAGCAAGTCCCTCGGTATTGGCATCGTTTCGCATACTACACTTCCTCTCTGCATAATTTACGCGGGGCCCTCGATAATATTCGGCGAGATGCCTTCCAACAGACCAGGCATGTTTCGCAGCTACCCTTTTGGAATTTCTAATCGATCCGACCATCGCCTCGTTAAGCTAGTATATCGCGAGTGTATCGTGGGGCGTGTGATCTTACGCATCAGTCCGATTACGATCAATTATTAATTCCCCTTCGTCGTTCGATTTCAGGAAACTGGACTGAAACATCTTTGCCGTTCGTGGCATCATTTCATGACCCTTTTAACACGATCGTTTGGTGAGGGGAATTTTACTGTACCACAGGGGATGCGATTTGGGACTACAGTATCCAACACAGTTTAATAGCAAGTCAGAAAATGTGTCATATTAGTGTAACCGTACAGAAATCGTTAATAAAGATACAGATGGGCATAAGTTATCATCTACAGGAAGCATTAGATACTGTTTGGTGGCTGCACTTCAAAATCTGATACGAAGGATATGTGCCTGGGTTGCCAACCGTACTATAATATATAGTATTGTACTATATTTTTGTTTAATGAACTATATAATGTTTAAAAAAAAGATATAGTATGTAAAAATACTTATTTTCGATTCATCTATAAAATTCTAAAATTTTTACTTATTTTTTTATTCTATGGAAACATCAAATTTCTGAATGGGACTTAAAGAAATGTTGTTTATGATCTGTTTGTGAAAATTTATATAAAATAATTTCATACTTCCTTTCTATTCCCGCCTTTCTATTCCCTATTTATTCTATAATGAAGTGGCGAGAAGAAAAAACAGAGCTTATCTCTAATAAAATATGAGCTCCCCATGTGTTAATTTGAGCTTTCAGTGCAATCCAACCTTGGACATATTTGTTAAAGACAATAAATTAATTCATAATGCAAAATGCACAAAAATATATACATTTAAAAATTAAATGTAGTTTTATTTCGTACCACTATGTCATGATGTAAATGGTCACTACATCGATCCCTATCTGTAAGTAGAACTAACATTAGTAACAGAGTGATGGTTTATTCTCCTCACAATTTTCTTCTTCCTACAAACAACTACCACACCGTGACCAATAACACCCGAGATAATTGTATTCGGCGAAAGATGTACCACAATCCTGCTATAAAAAAGAACATATGTTCTCATTTAAAAAATCATACGTCACCTTTAAAACTCCGAAGCTAACAATATTGACGTAAATCAAGAAGGTAGTATTAAGTGACCCACCCTATATATTATATACTCCGTATTATATATGCAAGTTACAGATTGCATTACCATTTATGCGTTTTTTTTCTCTATCCTCATTTCATATGCATATATACCCCTTTATTTAAAAACTGTCTCTCGTTACCGTCCCGTCGTAAAATATCTTCCATAAATTCATTAGGAACTTCCGGCAGCAGCATTAAGCGGCCACAAATAACTCAACTAACCACGTGTATGAATAAAATTTGCATAATTTCCCTGATACTCCGGCTCCCACTACAGAAAAAGCGGAATATATTTACAGCTACCAGCGAGTACGCCATCCGCCGACATTTATTTCCTACTTTTCGTTAGGGCCGTCAATGCGTGGAAAACACAAAAGACGGACCTGTTCGCCGACATAAAGCTCAAATTCTTCCTGGAACGTGGCCTCGCGAAATGGCCACACAAACCACGGATCAAAGGATGCGCACGAAGGAAAGAACGAGCTTCTCCCTATGCGGATGTCCAAGCATAGGTCGTGCATAAAAACTGTACGCGGCTTGAATGTTACGCGTACATATGCATACGTGTGTATCTTGGCTCGACGATATCATAACTATAGACGATTCGACGTGACAAGGGATAGGGATACATACGTTTCCCCAGGGGTAGTAAGCGAAACCACCGCCAACCCCGATCCACATAGCTGGTTATGGACACGTGGACGGAATATTGGTCACGCAGGTATTCCCGTGCCTGGGGAGCTGAATACGCGAAACAGCAATTAGGAAAATGACTGCTTCGCATACGCTAAGAATCGAATGATTTTTTAATAGAGTCTGGAGAAATGTCTAGGTCGCTTCGAGATCGTTTCATGTAACGGTGATCTAGCACCGGCAGCCATCTTTTACTGTGTCATTTTCTATAAAAAATAATGATGCAAGATCTTATGTAGAATAATTGAACGTACAATGCATGTTCCCTTAAAAAACGGTCCCATTATCGTGTACCTATATTAAATAAAATACTATAATCTACAGTAGTATAATCGTTGTGTCACTGATTCACCACTGTCCAGCTGAAACCGCTGACCGCATATTTCTTTTGCGACGTAAATGCTCGATAAGAAGGGATTTTTTGAAATTCCAACCCGAAGGGTGTAAAAAGGAGTGAAATATGTTTTCCCGGACTCCTTATTATTTCTTAGGCCCGATTAGATATCAACTTGGTTTTTCCTTACAAAGGTTACACACACAAATGTCTAAACACCAGATTCATCATTTTGCCCTAATCAACCCCTAAGGGAGTGAAAAAGGTTGAAGCGTGTTTCCACGGAGTCCTTAATATCTCTTAAACCCGAAGCGAAGTTGAATTCTCTCAAGTAAAGTCATTGTGCATCGTTAGCATAATACAAGTGAATAAGAGAACTATCCTTCTTCGTCACGTCGATTCAGCTTCAATAAATGCACCCCTCTTCAAGAATACCGGCGACAAACAGCTTTCCTCCATCTCCAAAGTTTCGAGCAGTGATCCAGCAAAAGCGAATCGTCTAAATTCAAATACTCACGCTGCTCACGCTGCAATCCTTTCTATCGTGATTAACCGAAACAACGGTGGTCTTCCCGCTGCCGAAATTCGCCACGTTACTAACGCCCACACGCAGAGAGTTGCAAACGTGCATACAGGCGGCTACGTGACCGAAATTTCTCCCACCTGTTTATATGACGGCAATCAATGGCCAGACGACTGATTAATTATTCCGAGCGACGTACAAATTACCGTTTCGACGATCCGAATGATCATCAAGAGGCGAACTTCCCCTTTTTTCACCCCCGTCCACTCCGCCCTCCTCCCCAAACGAGGGATGAACACAGAGGTGGGAGGTAGCAGTGATTACAGTGGACGATAATACGAAATTAAAAAGTCGCGATTATGTTACACGCGACCGCGTTCGACGCGATTAAAACGTGCAGATTGAAATTAACATTGCCAGCTCGTTTCACCCGTTTCGTTCGTACAGCATTTCTGTCTCTTTGTGTCCAATGTGCGAGCAGTTGCGATTCGTCCTGCGTCACAAGCTCCACACTTTCTAGCCATGTAACGCAAAATTCGGTTGAAAACCCGGTTACATTGACGGGCGGACATGAAACTAACTGAATTAAACCGTTCCTGGCATAATCGGTTGCTGTAATCGCGGCTTGTGTTACTTTAGTCGGAAGCTTTATTCATGCGCACCTGGCCATACGTATTGTCCAGTTACGTAGATTCGTAATCGGTATTCTGTGACGTTGTTTATCGATGCTGAACGAATCTAGTCGATTAATTGATTTCCTGCTGATAATTTGAAACAGGAAGGATTCCTTCTAATAGGTTATGTGGATGTTGGGTCCTTCTTAGAACCGAAGATACTGTTGTAATAGATACATTAGTTGCGTTAATTTAGGTCGTGTTAATTGAAATAATATTGTAATTGCAGTACTCGAAATATTTTAGGAAATATTTCTTAAAATATTTTCAGTAGGTACTTAACCACTCTCAAATTCATTTACGCGTCATTTTCATAGCGATATAATTAATAAAATGATTTGTATCCAACTTATTTGGGTCAAGATAGTCAGAAGATAGTCATTTCTGCAATAAATAAATTTTATATGCACACGATTTCTAAGGAAAATTTGGTGAGAGAGGAAATGCCTTAAAAAGCAGAGCCTATCTACAAAAAGAATAGCTTTGACGCTAACTTTCTCAGAATATAATATCAAATTACACAAATTATCGTTTTAAGTAGAGTTCAGATTAACCAAAATTCGGATTATCGTGACTCAACCTGTGTGAAATGGGAAAAAGATGTATGATCCTACTGTGTACTACTATTTTTGTGATTAGTGCACTGTAACACTTCTAACTATACGTAACCTGAATATGGACCGGCCATACATCGACGTCTACACTTTGACAAGTAACAAGGATATCAGGTTCTCAAAAGATCCGAATTCATTTTGAACCAAAACCAGCAGCTAGAAACGTGCAATAGTTTGAATTTGATCACAGTGTTATATCGTTACCTTCAATTACGACGTTACTACACGAACGGATTAATCTCACGTCACCTACAACTCTCGTAGAATAACTGATCACTTTAGATCGTAACGTGTGATTTACGTTAAAAATTCGAGAAGTATCCAACGTTAGTCACAGCAGACACAGTTTCATAATTATTAAACTCCAACTGATTCGCGAATATCACACATAGCTACATATTTCTATAGCTTAGCGATCATTTGAGTCACCCAAGCCCAATTTCTGCGCGAATATTTCGTTGAATACTAAAATTCAGAGCATTTTATTGGACATGAATAAAAGTTTCGTAATTTTCTCGGCGGGATACGGTTATTAGCCGAATATTTCAAAACTGTTAGTACGTCACGCGCTTTTTATTTCCACCATTCGCCCACCGTGATTTATTTTACGCTGAAGAATAATTCACAAAGTGTTTCGTAGAATTGAAATCTGTGAAACGAACGTCCGCTGCTAAATAACGAAATTCCACGGGTCCGCAACGAAGGAAATCAAGTTTTTATAGAATTTCTAATTTAGCGACCACGCTGTCCCTGCTTTCTAGATTATCCTCGAATCCATTTGAAACCAATTCCGTGGATTTGCGCTAACGGAAAATTGTTTTAAACTATTATCAATTTCCACCGCCAGCATTTTCCACGCGGAAATGGTGAATAAAGAACTTTTAACGTAGGGTGGCGTATCGATTCGTGTCCACGAGCTTTCGATACGTCTTCAGCGTGGTAGTTCCGCAAGGATGTCACGGCCAATGCACACGAATCGACGAGGGAACTCGTTAAGCGATTTTTATGATATCCTCTCAGAGACTTTTGACATTGACTTGAATGGACGCGTAAAGAAATTCATGTCCGCGAGATCCCTAAAGTCAAGGGGTAGCTCCTTTCTGTCGTTCTCTTGTCTTCTGACGTATCCTTGGGGACTTTGAAGGTGCATCGTCGTTCCACGCGACGCGGGCTATTTTCTCTTTCTTCCTTGCAACGCGATTGCGATTTTCTGCCTGATATATGCGGAATGCACCGTGTACTGTTATCTTGGGATTAATGACCAAGGAATGAGATCCTCCTTTCTTCCGTGAGGAACACTTCCTCCTTGTTGCTTCCATTAAATATCTTGACATATTTCAAATCGCCGATTCAAAATTCTTCATTTAATTTATGATTATTTCTTTTACGTTTATGTATAAATTAGGTATATTTTTAGTTTCGTTGGTATCACTCATCATTTTTGGTTTAAATCTATTTCTACCGATTTATTTCACTGTGTGAGAAGCTTCACGTGAAACTTTTATTTTTAAATTATTCAGTACTTCATAGAATAATTTAAATAATCGTTGAAGTGTATACCTTGCTTGTTAATTTTTTATTCTGGATTTCTATATCTATTGCATTTTCTATATCCAGTGATTATTTGAAAATCGAAATGAAAATTGCTATATGACGTAGGTACTAATACACTTACCTATGGTTAGCAATAGGTGAAAGTCTATAAGATCTGAATACTAACTCACATTTAATTGCACAGTTTACAATGAAGCATGACTGCACGACCAAAGGTCTTTGTTCTATTTAATATGAGCGACATAAAAAAATAGGCGATCTCAAAGCAGCTTAAATGTACACGAATAATATCACTGCCAAGAAGCTGCTATTACATTGTAAATCTAAGTACATCGTAACTATCGTGCCGATAGACGTGTAAAAACGCTAATTACTGCATATTTCGTTCCTGTGGGCCGCGAGAGCTTGACGAGCTTTTTACAATCTCGCGATCGCTCGTGCGTTAAAACGGCACAGAGCTGGTTGCGCCAAGATTTATTTATGGGGCCGACAAAAGCTCCTGATAATGAGTGCACTGTTTTGCGCACAGATAATTAGTGGTTGCAGAATAATAATGTGGGTAAAATAGAAACGAAAGAAACAGCAGTAAGCTGTAAAGGAACAAGTGAAGAGCCACTGACAATGGAAAAAGGAATTTTTTAGATTTTTTTTTCAAAACTCCAGATTATTTGAAAGAGTTCCAATTCACTGCCAAGTCACTTTTGTCTACTTGCATTACTGTTCGCACAGCTAATTGTTATTCGAGATATAACTAATTTTGTATAATAACTGTTTACATGAAAGTCGAATAATAATCATTATTGAGACCGTGGAATTTCATGTCCTATTTAGTAATTAATGTGGCAAAGCTGTTTATAATGAAATTGGACGTAATAAAATGTTGTTTCTCTGTTTGCATCTATCTCTCTGATAGCCTCTTAATCTGCCTGCGTAATTAAATTATTTCCTGTTGGTATTTTGTAATTAATGGGTAATTAGAAGTTCTGTTTCTAAAATTAGATTCGCACGACCTAACGAATGTAGCTATACACGTGCTGAGGATTGATATTTTTATTGATATTCCAATATTCATATGTGTTTCTTCAAACATATCCATACTTATTTTTGTGACTTTTATGAAGCAGTTAAGTCTTCATCTCTGATTGTGAGATAGAATGGAAACCAAGATACTTATGAAACTACACAATTTCTTGGGCCTGTGTCCACCATCCACCGAACAGATTTTTTTTTTCAAATTTTATAATGTATAACGAGAAAGTCTCGTAACGAATGTCAGCTTCTATTTAGTCTTCCAATTACTTTTGCTCGAAAGTCGCTCCGAATAAAGCAAACAGTTTTAACGAAGCTTTTACATGAAATATTGAATTTGCCATAACTTTATACTTATTTATTATACTTTTCACTTAGGTATTAAATATACATACAAATATACAGTCACCCTTACATATAGCGTAACACCCTACACATTACTTAATATCTTTATTTCATTATTATTTATGTGTTCTGTTACTCCTCCACATTTCCAAATCACCGTTACGCGTCTATACCTTTTTTACTATTTATTTTTTAATTTATTTCAACATTTCTATGCACGTTCTGCTAAAACGTACAACTGGCTGCATCCTGTTGCTCTTTTCGTGATTTCATTCAGGAAAAAAAAAAGGAAAGAGGCGTACGTATTTGCAATTTAAATGAAACTAGGTGCACGCGGAATTTTGAAATATGTACAAGCTCCGCTTTTCAACATCGAGCAGGTAGTACCGCGATAAAAACTTCCGAAATTATGACCGCTCCGCACCGTCCAATCGGGATGTTATCTGGTTCGAGTTGCGCGCGGCCATTCGATGCACTTATTCGAACGGATCACCGATCACGGCGGACCAGTTATCATTCGACTAAAAATTTCATTCGCCGAGGAAACGTTTGCCCGAGCATTTATACGCCTCTCGTTGGGCCAATAAAGTTTTCCCCGCGGAACGGCGACGATCACTCTGTTCAACTCGCGTCGAATGGCAGGGTCGACCTTTCAATGAAAGTTGAAGTCACTTTGAACACATGGCGAAAAAGTCGAATCACAAACTGTAAAATTTTTGATGGATCTTGAAAGCTTTGCATGAATATTGAAAATTCTTGGTTTCTCAGTCGACAGTTCACGGGTTGGTACCGTAAAAGTTAAGAGTATGTACACCGCTCAAAAGTCTTAGGACAGATGTTATATTCTTTCCAATCTGGAAAAGTAGGTAACGTTGGAAGATTTGATAAAATTTGACAAAATTTCATCTAATATGAAACTTTTGACGATAAAGAAAGCGCACAGTGTTGATGCACCTACTAAAAGTTTTTCCAAAAGAAAAACCAATTTTTCTATTTTCCCATCGATGTACTCGCGGCGTTTCCTGGTTACCTTCCCCACTATTTTTCATATACTCGTTTAACCAGTAGGTAAGTTTAAGCTTCCTGCTGTTATATTTTTCTGTTTTTATTGCAGGATGCAACATACTGCTTGATTTTTATTTCATTATTCACATGGATATACTTACACTACGCAGTAAACATAGTTCAAACATCAATATTTAACGAAATAGCAGAGTTTTGTTCGAAACCTCGGATGTCTTAAGAATTTCGTGTGCGGGTGTGTGTACAAGTACACAGTTAGAATATAAATGATAGGAGTGCATGCGCAGAGGCGTATGTAGCGCAAACAACGCCCCACGCAAAGGGCGGAATTTGCGTCACCCTCCCCACCTTCATATCATTCCAACTGTACCTTTTCTTTTCTACATGGGTATCCCTTTGTTAAACACGATTTCACTCGGTATTCAGCTTAGTTAGTTAAAAATTTATGTAAAAAACAATGAAACTCGAGGAAGGTGGGACTGAAAGGCGGAAGAGATGAAAGTCGGAGGCAAAGGTAGCCGCAAAATGCAGCACGTTTTTAGGCATGCGAAGTACACGAATAACCAGAATAAGAAGTACGAAAAATCTTAAGTAAGGGGATAAAAAGCTTTGTGACCATTGTTTCAAACTGCAAAAAGACTGAGGTGGTGCTACAAACATCAATTATTTTGCAATTGTAAAAATCAATATTTAAATTAGAATCCCCGTTAAACTTGTTTATTATCTTAAGTACAATAAATATGCTTGCAAAAGCATACATTTCATAAACATTCTACGGATAGAAGAAAAATCGAATTAACAACCCTTTCAACTGGAGCAAGCAAATTACAATTGCTAAGTTAACGGATGCTGTTCGATATCGGTCGAAAATGGTGAAAGTCCGTTGATGGAAATATTCTCTCCACGATCCTGACGGATTAATAGAGTAACCGTGCTACTTCGAAGGCACCCCATGTCTTCTTCTCCGAGGCAGCGAGATCATGCGTCCTCCTTGCTTACTAAAGTGTAATATCTCGTTGCTATTGATTTTCAGTCGTTTTCGAACGCGTCTACGATAAAATTAACTTCGCCCAGTAAAAACATTTTTGTTGGAGATGTAACATCATTTTATTTTTGAAAGAGAAAGGGGAAGCGAACTGATTCGGATTGAAGACGTTGCAGCAAGGCGGGTGTAGCTTCATTTTTGACACCTTTTTGAGTTATGACGTGTAATATACTTAAAAAAAATCTATATTGCTTGGTGCACGCTTGATGCAAATAAATAAAAATAGGAATATTAATATTTTTTTCGCAAACAAATAGAAAGAGAAACTTATCAATTTAATGACTGCTACGTACTTATTACGTAAAAGTATATATTTTTCAATTGGTGTTCTCTTTTAAATGTTAAGTCAAAGCAATAACTTTTTAAACATTTTTTCTAATTTACTCGAAGTTGGTAAGGATGAAGTTACATCCCTCCTGCTGGAAGTTCCTCAACTGAGCAACTGCTTTCTGGAAAGTGCAAACGAGTCCAAACTATCGTGCGAGGCAATTAAAATCGGAACCATCGCGTCGTAGGTAAAACTATTCAAATACGGCGGAATTATTTAAATCCGCGGCCAGAGTCGCCATTTCCACGGTGATTAATGAAAACGGTGTCATTGCATAACATCAAAAGTTCTTAACTCGAGTGTAATGGCGACTCGGCCCAGACTTTCGCCCTGGCTGAATAAATATTCACGAACGAACGCTCGGATACCTGTCCCCCTAATTTACACCGCTGAGGCGCGAGTTAAAGAACGATGATTATAGCGTTTGTTTATTACGCACGCCAGCATTACGCACGCGATAATGAGAATATTTAGTAGGGTATAATGAATGTTCCCGGGCGCATTAAAAGCATCGTAAGTGACCGTAACTAACATTTCGAAGTGACTGCAAACGAAAATTTATAAAACCCATTAACGCGATGTATAATTAGTCGCCTGCACGCTGTTATTAACCCCGTCCAATAATTCGGGAATACTCGATGATTAAGAATTATCGATGTCCACGAAACGCGAGCATACGCGTCATTTGAAATACTTAAAAGTCTCGCAAATGAGAATGTGCTTTAACTTGTTACCTAAGGGCTGGTGCACACAAGCGACACGCTTGATTTGTCACAACGTGTGTGCACCGGTCCTTAAACTTTAATTGATTTTGTGTGTTTTGACGAAACAACGTTTACGAGGCAAGCACACGAACTTCAGATCACCGATTTGCTTCGAATTTTGCATATAGTTAATGCATAGCATGTGTAAGTACATAGGATATGCATAGGTTACACGGCACAAAAGTTTCGGAGAAAATCCTGTTCAAAGTTTTGTCCTTTCTACACCCTCGGGCCTCGATATATGCACATGTACATGTAAATGAAACTATATTGAAGTTGTAGTGGCAGCTCCACTGCAGGTACTCTTTACAGTTATTACTCTACTATAAACAACTAACCGTAGGATTAAGGAAAAATTAATGAATATGTATACATATACCTGGAAATACTATACAAGGTGTTTCATAAAAATAAATACAAACTATACAGGCTGGTAGAACTCACGAGTGAAAGAAATAAAAAAGTACAACCAGGGAGAATATCCAGAGATATTGAATTTTATACGACTGAAATAAGAAAGTATAGAATATTTATAATGTTCACTTTGCATAAAATGTTACTATTCACACACTGTGCATTTAAATGAATGATAATCACTTTAAGTATTTATTCTAAAACGAGTATATTGCGTTAAGACGGAACTACACGAAACTCTTAATTTTCGAACATATGTTTACTAAGATTTTTGTTTCTTTTAATGAATTCTGCCAGCCCTTACAATTGGTACTTATTATTATGGAACATTCTTTATAGTAATTCCAGGTAATGCATATGTATAGATACACACATATATTTACTAATTTTTCTTATTTCTATGATTAGTTGCTTATATCGGTGTCGTTCTTACCAAATAAATCCATATGGAACGGTAAACTTTTGAACTAGATTTCTGTATAAAATTTTGACCGGTATGCTTCAGGCAGTAACACAGAACAATACATATCGTGGATTAATTATATTCAAGAATTTCACCAGATGTTACATACTGTATACTTTTTTTAAACATTTTAGTTATCCACTGTGTTACTGAAATATTAGCATTTCCCTGTTATTGCAATAAATATATATACACAGCTTTGCTATGAATAAACAAGAAAATGGCCACGAAAGGAGAATCAAGTACATTTTCTACGGGAGTATTGAATTTTCTGATTTCAGGAGGTTTCATTGATTGTAAATATTTCCTCGACTTTGTATTTATTTTACGGATTTGTTTCCGCGCAGTAGCTCCCACGTTTGTGATATTTTACTGTATGTATCTTTGCAGCTCTCCCGCTTTATTTTGTTTTTCTTTTGGAACGAACATCGACAAGTGTATCAACGAAGCGGTACGGGCGAATATTTCGATTGCTTGTCACAAACTTTTCGTCGAAAAATATTGCCTTTGAATGTTAACTTCCAGAAGCAGAAGATTTTTATTTCTTTTATTTTTCATCAATCCTTCCGTAAGAGTTGTATCGTGCCGATACAAACTTCCGAACAGAACATTTCTGCCTCGCTAAAACTACTTAAATAAATACTATTCGATCTATAATTCCATTGTGCTTTCAAACGATATTTCAGTAATCACCTTTGCCAGGAAGTTCGGTTACCATTCCAATTTTTTAGAAACTGTGCCGGTTTGTAGAGGACCTTAATAAAAGTATCAGACAATCTCTCCTTTGTGCCTATTTTCAATTCTCCATAGTGAAAACACCCCTTAAAAAATAATGTGTGATTTCCTACTTTCCAGAATATCTTGAAAACTATAGTGGATATAAAAAGTGATTACAATCAAAATTTAGTGAAATCAAATTGTTTCAAATTTTTAATTTAAACAGTACAATGTTCCACACAACAAGTTTTAAACAAGTCAATTATATCGTTTTATATAGGATAAAAAACAATTTAATTTTCTTTGCAACTATTTTTTTATATCCACTATAGTTTTCAAGATATACTGGAAAACAGGAAAACATTCATCAACCTTTATGAAGTGTTTTCAGCCCGACGAACCGAAAATGGGCACGAACGAAAAATTGCCTGATACAATCCTGCATAATTTAAGAAAAATTGGAACATCCTTTATCACATTAAAAATAGGTAGTAGCAATTCGAGAAGAATCCTTCAAACACAACTATATAAAGTTCCCCTTCTTTACGGTCATCCAACCACGCGTTACGGAATTTATATCCCTTTTATTTACACGAACTGTTCACATCAAAGTATTGCGTGCATTTGCTCCACTGTTTTTCCTCCCATTGATATTTCAGAGCCAAGTGACTCGTAAAAAGAGAGATATATTTTACGGACGTTGCAGATACTTTGAACAAACGAAAAAAAAAAACGCTGGTTGCTCAGAAGGATCGAAATTACGAAACAAACGATAACACTATTCATACAGCAACGTTTTTCTCCTTTCTTCCATAAAAGTATTTACTCGCGTTTACACTTCGTTACCCTTCCTTTACCCCGTTTGTTCTCAGCAAATATTGAGTTAAAACTTTTGCATCCTCGATAAACCTTTTAACCCGTGGCCACGGTCACAAAGTTACTTAGCGTAGAATTGCATGCTACGACAATCTGTGAAGCCTTGAATCGACAATTTATTCCAAAGCTTCGAGTTCCATCTGCTTGATTTTCGTCAAATCTTTACGAGCCAGGCTATTCTCGCGTAATTCGATTTGCATGGGTCCAATGATAAGTGAGATCGATGTCCCGTTTGTTTCTGTCTCTCTGCGTTGCCATGAATTTCGAAACGTTCGCCCGCTGGAAAATTTTCGCGTAACCCGAAACAAGGGGTTTTTCGATCTTTCGAGCTCCAATATGGCAAAATTGCTGACGAATCCAACCTCGCAGGGTTTTTTCTGCTTCCCCTCCGAATCATTTTTTTTCAATTCTTCGTTGGAGTTCAGTCGATAAGGATCTCATCGATTTTTACCCATCCTGCGAGCTTTCAGATTTTTTCCCCGATGATACAGTGCACCCCTTTTGTTCCCTCATTCTGTTTCTTCTTCCTTTCGAATATCCGATAAAAATCTTCCCCGTCGACGATTGCCCCTCGGTCGACGCGCTCGCGCCCTGAAAAATTCGACGCGAAAGATTGTTCGTTTAACGCGACTTGTCCTTTGAGACTGAACACATTTGACGGGCTTTAACTTCCCTGGCTACACTTGAGTGGATGAAATTTTTAAGGTAGAAATTCCTTCCAGATTTGAAGGATGTGATGCAATGTGGGATACGAAGCCTGTCGATGCAATTTGTTTCGATTCCATTTGCTTGGAAAATCTATTTATGTATGTACGTACTTCTTTATTCTCCTCTGTACTCCGCTTTCATAATTTAAGTTATTATTACGATTTTTCCGTTTCTTTCTCCACATTTCGTGTGAGTAACGTGTTACGTAATTATTGGAAAATGAGAACTTTCTTTAAACAAATGGCAGAGATTTAGTGAGTGTCGGCGATAATAAAGGGAGAATTGGAAATTTCCAAATTTGAAAATACAAATCGGGTTCTTACGATTTAAAATTTTTAACGTTATTAATAATTAAATGGACACAAGATAAAGAAATTTAACCTTTTTAAAAATATCGAAACTTTTATGTGAAATCCTAGTAACGCAAAACATCGGTTAAATATATTTTTCCTAATACAAAATGAATATTTCCTGTATATAATATATAATATCTAGATAAAATATTGAATTCTTAATCTAGAATACCTATTGAATATATACTTAAATATCAAAAAGAAATTGAATGTCTTTCTAACACTGGATGAACGTGTATTCAATATTTTGTGCTACTAAGTAGGGAGCTTCCTAGTAAAAAATCTAATTGCATAGGAACTGCTAAAATTTCTACTTTACTCATTGTCAGCTGCTGTGTGTCTGAGTTTCAGTTCTGATGCATTAGATGCTCCTAAGATTATTACGTTATTCACGCGTCAGAATTGAAAATCGATATCATGAAAATTATGCGGTTCGGTGCACATCAGAGCGTGCAATCGAAACCGCCAGTAATCGCGCTATTATTCCACCGAATGATTCACCTCAAATTTGTAATTAGGAGAGTGATTGTTTCGAGCGGCAATAACCGCCGGAAATTAATTGCATACAATTAGCCGCCGATTATACTAAACATTCCCAAGCCCCCACGAATACAAGATTTATTAGGATTGCGCGTGGGAGATGGACAAAGTAGCAGGTGTGTCAGTGAACACTCCCGTGCTCTATTACGAGTACAAAAGATTTTTCAATCTGCTTCTCCTGTAACTGGAAGTACTGGAATGGACTTGTCCCATCTCAGCCCCGGTTTCAAGCGAAATAATTGGAGCACGTCGTTTCTCGATACGGCAGCGTGTCGCTGAATACTTATGGAGTAGCTTTTCAGGCTTCCCTTCGAAGCACACAATCGGCAGACTTTAAAACCTGTCACTCCATGCGGAAAAGATTCAAAACCTACTATTTCCAGGCTTCTGCGATACCTTTTCCGAAGAATTTCAGAGAATGCACTTATACCGGCTGGAGGAGTTCGTGGGACAATAGCAAACCAAGTACAGGCGATTCGATTTAACACGTAAAAATGAATGGAAAATGCGGTACACAATTTTATTGTTTACAGCTTCTGTTTGTTTTATGTTATTGTTGCTACGGAAACAACTTTCATTCTTTCAATCGCTTTCTTCATTGTACAATGAATCACATCTCACCATGTATACGCTGTTGGCTAAAAGTTTGAAATTACTTGGAGATTTTCATTGAATTTACATGGCGTGACAAATATTCTTCTACTTTAAAGTTAATACTTTCAGCGATGCTTGTGATATTCCTGGCTCCAATTTTTTTTAATATTTTATCACGCGAGAGATGACCTTAATTTGTTTAACGAGAACATCCCTGCCTCAGTGAATTTTAGTAGTGTATCTAAAACAAATACCCAAATCGATACTGAAATGTTGGAATGAGAAAAATTTGCTAATAACAATGGAAAATTGCACCGTCTTGTGCACTAAGTGAAGGAGGGATTGGTTGTTTTTATAGTGATCATTGTATGGTACGCAAGGTTTCCTTCATTTTAAAAAATAAAATTAAGTGGAATTATGGGGAACTACTGTGTTTAGATGGCGTTTAATACTTAATCAGTATAAATACGTTTACGAAGTTGACAGTGCTTCAGCAAGTAAATTGATGTTGCATCTAAGTGCATCAAGTAGCTGGCAATCTTGGATGACGGAAATCGAGAAGTTTCTGCACTTTAAGGGAAACTTGATAGCAAAGTAATAGATAAAATGAAGGAAGCATGTTTCCCGTGAATATTGCCACTCCCCCCCCCCCCCTTTAATAAGTAGTTAACGCGAGGACATCTGAAGAATCGTGCATAAAAAATGACTTTTATCCATTTTAAATATTTCAGGTCTCAAGTGGTATGTTTTATAAAAAATATATGTACAGGCAAAAATTAATACCTTTAACCTGTATAATAATATTACAATTTACAGTAAAGACACTGTTCGCTCTAGATACTGTTGTGTTGGTAGTTTGTTAATATTAACAATACTTGTATACATTGACGGATTCAAGAATTCACAGGAATTTTTCAATATTTAATAATATTCTGCTTGCATTATACCTAACCTTACACTATTTTTGCGATATTAAAATTCAGTAAATAGTGAAAAAGTCTATAGAAATAAAAACTGAGCATTATAACGAACTACTACGTAATGGAAACTTCAAATACTAATAATGTAAACAATGGAAGGAGATTATTAAACTTGGTAATTTTCAGTGAAAAATACATGTCTGTAGAAGTAAATAGCGAGAAATAAGTAGATACATTAGAAACTGAGAGCAGAAACGGACTAACCCATATGAAAAAAAAAATTAAATTTTCCTAGTTTATATGATTAGTACAGCCTACTGAAATATATTATTGCTACTAATTCAATTTTGCAAAAAATGTGGGTTAGTCCGTTTTTACCCTCAATGCCTCATATTATACTATACATATTTTCGTGGAAAACTCACCACCACAATATGCAATCCTCTTCCAGTACGCGTATCAAAGGAAACCTGAAACAAAAATACTTACAGTTACTTTGGTGACAAAGTAAAATTGATAAAATTATGGTCGACGGACTAAAACTTTGTAAAATTATCTATACTTTGGTATTTGGCAATAGAAATACCTACCACGGAAAGTTTTATCTAGAGTTTTAAACAAGGATGTTTATCCTTCGATGTTTAGCCAATCTTCCCATCCCGAGCACAAGTTTTCTTAGTCGAGGCGCCAGGTTTCTTGGGCCGTGAGCCTATAAATTTCAAAGACCTTATTGTGCTCCGGTGATAAGGACGACAATTTTCCCACGACATAATTATTAGGGGAGGTTTTAGTTCGACGCCCTAGGTGGCGCTTATGCTAGATTGCCCCAGTAAAATTACAGATTTTGGTTTAACAAATTAAGTTCCACCCACACAGGGTCTACGATGTCTCTCGTTCTGAAGTATTCAAGTGGTCGTTTTCTAACTCTCGTAGAATCATTTTGCAAAACTTTCGAGAACAGGCAACTTCAGTTACCGTTCATTATATTCCGCATCTTACGTTACTTATTGTAGTCCGTATTAATAAATTAGTGTTAGGAGATACCGTTTGTTACGGTTTTTTCAAACTCTCCTAATCATTAAAAGTTCCCACCGTCGTTAGTTTGCCACCGGGAAGCGTTTGCTAATTGTTTAACGACGTATGGTTGAAACAACTACACCCCTGTATTCCTTATTTGATTATAAATAAATCTATTCGTTATATTTAAAACCTGTAAAAACTATATGTCAATAATCCAACTTGAAACGCGGTGTGGTATGTGAATCATAAAACCTTAATTTTACCTAAAACATATACTATCTCTATTTACAATACAATAAAAGATTTATTGTACAGGTACCTATGCAATTTGTGTAGAATTCCATACTTTTTTCAATGACTTCCATGACATGTGTCATACAAACGAGTATTTAAATTTAATTTTGTTTTCGAAATATTAAACTGAATATCGTGGAATTTTGATTAGTCAATACGCGCAATGACGAAGAGAAACCGAAGACTTCATAATCGACTGTTATGTGCTCCTTTATACCTACACGGTGGCCAAAAAGAACACATAAAATGCAAAAATATGTACATTTGGCATTAAGGACTGCCCATGTACGACATTACGACATTTATAAATTATTTTCTTAGACAGTACATGTACATACATTTTGCAGCTAAAGGGTTCCTTTAATAGATGCAGAGTATGCCTGTAAATTTTGTAACGTGAATTTGGCTTTGATTATTAACGAATATGTCTAGTTCCCTTTCGGGAACTGTTTCCAGTTGAATTTTTCATTTTAAATGCACTCATGCAGAGTGTCACAAAAAGAGATTCAAAGCTTATAAGGTATATACGTAGCACTCACTAAGTGGAGTAAAAAAATACATAACGAATAGAGGTTCAGATATTAACTCTGCCAGAGTTGGAAGTGATTCTCGATGTTGGTAACGCAAGTAATTTAACTGCTTTTATTTGTCGTACACGGATTCTAAGCTTTGTATTCCATCTTTGCGTACATTTTAATAATATTATTATTATTATTACGGGTAATAACACTTTAGTATATTCTAATCACATGAAACATTATGAGTAGAGGACGGACAAGTGGGACAATATTAAAATGAAGATTAAAGTTCACAAATAGCAGGGAAAACGGTAGAAAGAGACGAAATAGCAATTATAAATAATGCAACTTAATATATAATTCATAACATTATACACTAACAACAATTATTTCCATCCTGCACATGAGCTTCTAACCCTGTTACATTGTTTTTCTCATATATATTCATTATTAATTTTTATTCAATTCCGTGAATAATATCTATCCCACAAACTCTAATCCCTTTTTCCAAAAATTAAATTTCGTACTTTTACTTTTATCGGAATCCTTTCAACTACTTGTCCTACATTAAATTCTTCAAATTCAGCCTGTACACGAAATAAACAATAGCTCCTTTTACTCCACTACTAATTCCATCGACCGGCGTATGCACCATCAGGCAAAGAAGTATTTTGCAACAGAACTCGACAGCCCCCGCGGTTATTTACCCTTTCTTCGCGCATTCCCTTAAAATACACGAAAAAAAAACGCCAGCAACGGCTTCATGCACACCGACATTAGGGGTGTAAATCCGTGCCTGGCGAAAGAACAGAATGAAGATCGCGGTAGGAAGGAAATTTACGAGCCAGACATGGGATATACCGCGCGCCGTCGCGCGCTATTTTCTCATCTGAAACAACACGGATTCTAGGCATCCGGTATGCCGGATTTCTCGTCACTTCCAGACAAACAGTTTCGGTAGTTCCACAGCAGGCTTATGCGGCATGCGTATACGCGTTCTTGCCCTTCCAGCCTTCCCCCCTACTGCTGTGGAACGCACCAGATAACGCTGACCTGAAAAACTATGCAGCACGCCATAGATCGTTATTATCTGGAGAATGGGCCGGGGGGAAAGGAACGACGGAAAACAGGATGCATTTGTCCTCCTTCTTTTCCAGGCGCGCGTCTCGCGTATCTATTCCGCGAACCGCTGCCTAGATACGGGGTAAAAGGGATGAACCCCTTGCGCACATGTGAATGCAAAATGTCATCGCGGGGAGGTCTACCTCGGTAGAGGCGCCGGACGCGATTATCTGGAAACTTTTACATGTTTTTGCCTCCTCTCAGGAGGAGTCTCTAATAAATGATAGATGGATCAATACTGATTTCCTTTATCTCTTAAAACACGACACACGAAGAGATACATACTTGTGGCAAAATGGGTCATAGTGGTTGTGTGCCTCCTATTAGTAGTCGACTTCACTTAGCTGGACTTTTTTCTTCGTGAATATTTCTACAATAATTAGTGAAGATGGTTTAACCCTGTCACGGGGATTTAAATTTTCAGACAATTCTTGGAAAGTATGAATTTTAAACAAATAAAAAGAGTTACGCCACTTTCATAATCACATTATTTCATATATTTCAGCATAAAATAACTATAACTCCTTTAAAGTTGAAATGGCCGATTGAATATTCAGTATTTCTTTTGTAAGGGCACACCGGGTATAGTTTAACTTAAATAGTAACGAATTATTAAAAACTTTTCTAATCTCAATTTTCAATACTCAAAAATCAAACCCCAGTTGTCAATAACGGTCAATGAAATAAAGATAATATAAAATTGGGAAAAAAGCGTAACGCGTTCTTCTCCACACTTCCAAAGAAAGTACCTATAGGTACAAATATGTGTACACATTGATCATACCCCCTATATTCCGTTATTAATTACATTTTCACCGGCAACACGTGGGAAAGCGCAGAGCTATCTCCTACCCTTTAACAGAAAACTAATACTATACACGAAAACGTCTACACGTATCTTTCATCGAGAGATCGAAACGAAATGATATTTCGCGATGAATTTCAATCGGATTAACGTTCCCCGACAGCGCGAAGATTGATACAATCCCTACTCCGCACCCATGGGAGTAGAAGTACCGTCGTCACGCGGTTGAATAAAAAATCATGCACAGAATTTTATCCGTAAAAGAAACGCGTGGCGTTCTTTCCCGAACGCCGCCCGAATGACGTTCGTGATGCAGCACGCTACGAAACATTTGAATTTTATGCATAAACCTGCGTATCGCGGCTCACGAAATACCGTTGGGGACAGTTACGAAACGGTCGCGATGAGGGCTGGTGCTTTCCAGCTCCCACTTTTTTTTTACAACAAGCTAAAAAAGAGAGAAGCCACGGCGCAGGGATAAAAGGAGGCGCTAGGGTGAACTGAAGGGGATGGAGGAACCGTTCGATTCCTTTGGAGTCGTTTAGCAAATACACTTGCGAGCTTCGCTTTCGCGCTCGATCGAGGAACTTCGTTCTCGCATGGGTTGATCGGCTTGGAAAAAGAATCGGTGGGGATTAAAGAAGGGTAGCAAATTTATTTAACGAATTTTTCACTACGGAATAGATAGTTCTAATGTCGTTTCTCGTTTGACATACGCGAAATCTCGGAATCAACAGCTAAAATCCGCGCACTTATCAGTGGTAGTAAGAAGATACTTCGGGCAGTAACATCTAAAGGGGTGAAGAAATGTTTCCTTCCCTTCCACGATTTCTCGTTTCACTTTACGAGTGAACGGGTTTCTAAAATTGTTCGAGTTCAAAAGTTCTGTTCATTCTCATCTAAAACTCTACTTTGCTATACCTATCGAGATTCACAGAATAAAAATTTTAAGTTGGGGTCACGTGACGTAGCTGCTGAACACTCACGCCTATAAGGGGACCTATGGGACTTCTCTTCGGAATTTCTCATTTAAGACTTATATTTGAGAAGGGATTGAAAAGAAGACGTTTTTCTGAATAAGAAAAGCTTTGCAAATAAAGTTTGAATTGCTTGATAGTTTTCGTACAACTATCGATCTTCTTGATTATCTGTTAGCAATAGGAAATAGGTTTCGTGAAGTAATATTCTTGGATTTTCTGCAGCTTAGTTCTTACATATGAAAACTGTTTTCTCTTAGAATCTTTCAAATCTACTTTTTAAACCTGAAACTTAGGCATGCATCTTTTAGAGCATAGATAATCGTAAAAACGTAAAAACAAGAAACATTTATATAGCAAGATATAATAAAAACACATGTGAAAATAAATTTATAAACTCATATGAGTATACATCAATATTTCTTGAGTGACGATATTAGGTATACCCTTTACCTAATATTTTACCCGATTTTTGCATATCTTAGGTTTCTTGTGTCGTAACTAAACATTTGTAGATTTCAACGATTGTAACTTCTGCTACATGAAACATGAATACTTTCTCTTTACTTTCAAACAACTTGCTTACACAAATATAAATTATTATTCAATGAAGAGCAATTTAACTTTTGCTAGGCGATATCCATACTCCAAAACACCGCTAGGTATTATAAATATCAAAGTATGAAAAGTGGAAAAAAGATTCTCGAAAAGAAGTTCAAGAAATATATTAAGTTTCCCCACACCTACCCCTTATTCAAGAGCTATGACGTACAACACATGCCTCGCGCCACTGTACACAGTATTCCCATAAACTGGAAGCTGAAGGAAGAGCAGTGGAAAGATACAAGTAGGTACTAACCAACCAAGTGAACAAGTTAGTTATCAGCAAAACCTCTCCATAAATTTCAACCCTGCCATATAAATATCCATTCTTTTTCTACATCAGGTTCGTTTCACCTTACAGTTTCATCTAGATGATAAACAGCGCGGTGACGCTTGAAACGAACGTGTATAAATAATGCAAACGTTTCTAGGTTTCGTGCTGGTGAGGAAGTGAAAAACATAGGGAGAGAAAGCCGCGGACGCGGTGCACGTGTGGGATATGTCGAACGAGGTTCAATCCTCGGTCTCGTTCGCGCGCATCTGTAAAATCTGTCCCCTATCCCCCCCACCCTTGTCGTACGTGCCTACAGGAATTTCCGTCGCATTTATTCGAATCAATACGCGGTATAGGAATTGTTCTCAGCCCGTGCTCCCGTCAAGGATGCTCGGAGCTTAGATGAGAAATAGGAGAACGCGAAAGGCTCGGTTGGTTTTATGCCAAGCGAGCGGGAGAGCGATCACGTACACGTACCAGTAGCGACGCGCACCCCCGTGAAATCTCTCGAGTGGAACGCTCTTTACGCCTAGCATTTTTCCCTCGAACCGGTAGATTTCTCGGAGGCTTCGCGCTCCTTGGATAAGTTACACCAGTCTTCCCTCTGTTCCAAGGAAAGCAGATAAATTCGTCGATTTACTAGGAGCAGTGAATAGTCTCTATCGAACTTAGACGTGCCAGTAGGAATACGTCAAGGACAGATAGAGATTATTAGTGGATTCGTGATTTGCATGTATTTCTCTAAGATATTAGTATGGTTGACGTTTGTTGCCGACTTTTACGAGAAGAAGTGGACGTATTTCGAGTGCAAACGGGTAGAAAGGAACATTGTTGTAGCTCGAGAATGGTATTTCAGATATGCTTGAATTGCCGTGGCAACGCTGGTTTGGAAAGGATGGGAAAATATGAGAAAAATGTGTGAATGTAGGTATATGTTTTGTGTTTCACTGCAATTATATAGAATAGTGAGAGGTTATTGGAAAAGAGTGAAGGTGCAGTTACGAGTTCAAGTTTGTTTTCCCTACATAGAAACATATGCGAAAACTTTTGGAATAATATGATGCAAAAGCAACAGCCGCCAGTTAGAAAACTGTATCATATGAAAACTTCGACTTTTCCTTCTCTATGTAACTGTAGGTTGTTAGTAGGTTGTTTCTAGACATTGCATCCTCAGGAAACTGATCCAATTTTTCTGTTCTTGTGTATCATAAAATCCTGACGCAGGCCCTTAAAAATGTTTCGAAGAAGGATCAGGAATAATGTTTCGACTTTTAAATTATGCACATGAAGAATTTCATGGATTTTTTAATCCACATCATCTACGAAATAAATATACTGCCATCTGAACTTTTGTGGACTTCAAATATTGTCTGAATATTGTATAACGGAACACTTTCACCCGTTCCAGTGGAACTAATAAAACCAAAAATTAAAACAAAAATATTAAATTGGTGGCCGGAAAACTAAGATTTTTTTCAAAATAACTTGGTTCTTGTTTGTGCGCTAAGAAACTGCGACTGTTTATATTGGAGGGGGGGGGGGGGTCCAATTTCTGCGGACTATATCAGAGATGTCACGGGAAATGGCACATGTTTTGCACATCCTGTAATTTTTTCATGTGGATCTGAACCTCTGTTCGTTCGCAATCAGAAAAAAACCAGCAGGAAAAAATTGAGAGAAACTCCTTCAAAGTTTTTTTTACGTCCTGAAGTACTTTGACTTATATATACACTGCTTAATGAGCGAATTTTAAATCAAACGACATTTTATTCAGAATGGATAGTACTTTCGAAACATGCAATAAAATATAAATCAATTTTCCCACTGCTCAGTCCCCTTAATGGTTTCGTACCTATGTAGTACTCTCATCTTGAACATTTTAATAGTTTAACGCACTTTAGAGATGCTTACAGCGATATGGACATAAATTACATAGAAAAATATATTGAAAAAATAGTACATTCTTTACAACAGTTGGTACTAGTTTCGAATATAAAAAAATGTACTTCTGTGAGACCATACGACGGTTTCCTCACATTTAATGTATGACAAATTAAAAATAATATTAAAGAATAAAGTATAGTATGTATTTCAAGCCGTATAATATAATGAATGTTATAGATTTGTAGATTCTTCCATTGGAATTTCGAATATTATGTACGTATGGCTAAAGGACAATGAATTATTAATAAATGTTTCCGTATTTCAATTTGTAGACTCAATTCTAAAACAGTAACCTACATTTGATATAAGTAGATATCACGTTGTATACGATTGAGGGATGAAAAGAGGAAACCGATAGGGAAAGTAGGGCTTTCGTCTTCCTCTTTGATCAGATTTATGCTCAATATCATTTGATTCGGTAAAGTAAGACCTCAGTCCTTTGTTTAGCTTCCATTCAACGTAATACGATTCCATTAACCTGTGAAATCTTATTAAGGACGATGCAGCAGTGCTTGCATCGCTAGAAAATTGATAATTCCTTTGTATCGTTCCTCGATGGATTAAATTTCACGGCCTAATTATTCAGAGTTTGTCGTTTGGGCTACAGCACAATGCAAAACCGAACACTATAAGCACACTGGTAAATCTTCTTATTACCATTTTCATATTTCCAATAATACTGGGCTATAGCAGAAGGAAATGTGGATACGTAACTGCCCTTATCGTACTAGAGAGAAATTTTTTCCAACACTTATGTAGCCAATTTAGTAAAAGCCTCAACGTCTTAATTAGGGACAAGACCTCTCGTCTGAGCCTGCACTCTCTGAAGTAGAGTACTCGAGCTAAACGCAATTCACCAGTTGAGGTCAGTAGAAACTAAAGCTTCAGAGAAACCCTATCCTGGGCTATGGGCTATTAACCACTGCTTCCACGACAGTCCCATTGTTACTTAGACATAATAAAGTTTCTCGGGCTACCCGGCGTTCCTGTAGCACAACCTAGTTTAATTAATGGAAACAAACGAATTTACCTTTCTCTGAACCCACCAAAGCAAAAATGAGATATTTAAGGTTTCCAATTCCATAGAACACTTTTAACGCAAATAATGTGCTTCTATAATATTTTATACAAAGTTCGGGATTAGACATTTTGTTTAAACCTCAACCTGTAGGCTGAACCTGCTATCTCAAAATTCTATGTTCTACGAATTAAACCATTACGTTCACAGTAAATTCCAGGTATAAAGGAGTACATAATGTTCATACAAGTGGAGTTTTGAAATTTTCATGTCTAATTAACTCGCCTTATCCAACGTGGAGGAATTTCCGAAGGATGAGCTAACTCATCTTCCCCAGTTAACTGGTGAAATGGAGAAATATCGGCATTTATAAAAAAGTGACATTTTCCCCAGCAAATGAAACTTTGTGGTTCTGACAGTTGTTAAACTGTCATTTTTAGACATTTTATAGCCCCAATGCCCTTCAACTGCAGCGTATTATTAGAGGTCCCAACCTGGTGGATGCACGCCAATGCTACATTTCGAGTTTATCAATTACGAAATGCTTATCTTTTACGACAATTCGAAACGGAATCTTAAAATAGAAGCTGGAAATAGAATAGACATGGAAAAGGAAATGACGACTAAAATTACAGACCTACTTTTCTCTTAAATAAATGCTTGCTGCGCACGAGCTCGTTTTTTCTCTTGCACGTTTTTCGATACACATCGCGTTTCGAATCTTCACCTCTCGCGGAATTCCCCGCGTTTTTGCGTTCCAGCACGTCGCAGTCGTTCTTTACCCCGGCCGCCATCGTCACGTTTCGAACACCTGCCTCGTTAGACGTAGTACCAGAGGTTAATACAAGATTAATCTTTCAAATTATTAAACTTTTTGACGTTTAAATACAGTCGTT
Organism: Andrena flavipes; assembly: GCA_963971345.1. Lineage (NCBI taxonomy): Eukaryota > Metazoa > Arthropoda > Insecta > Hymenoptera > Andrenidae > Andrena > Andrena flavipes. The sequence goes on from OZ020481.1 coordinate 40,530,915, forward strand.
CGCAAATGCATTCAAACATTTGCAATGAGAACGCCAGCGATAAAAATATTTCTGTGTTTCTATGTAAGAGAGTGAATTTAATTAATGATTGAAAAGGTGTAATAATTTAACATCCATGAGGATATGTATAACTTGTCTTTCGGTCACAATTCTGAGAAGAAATATAATTTATCTAACGATTTGAATGTGTAGCTTAAATATTCCTGTTGCAGAGCATGCCTGCTGGATTTCTTTCCATTAATTTGAGTCATTTAGGAGGCTAGCTTTTACAGCTAATCTGATTGATTGCAAATCACAAGATTGTCTTTCCTGGGAGCATCGTCGTTCCAACTAAGCTCAAGAAAAGTGCAAAGAAAATCCCTATGATTGCAAGGTCGGGTAGTATTACAGTCTGGGATCTGCTATTCCCTGGGCCACTAATGGAAGTGATTTTTCTGTACTTCCGCAAAAACACATAAATGGAACGATTCTCTAAGACACGCTATCTCCGTTTCTAGCTAAAAAGCGTTTGAATAAAATGTAACGTAACTTCTCTTGAACTTGCTTTCTGAACGAGTGAAACTCTGAATATCCCTACGTATCATCGCTTTTACGTAAAATTCGTAGAAGTATTTGCCCATCACTTACGTAATCGGTCGTATATTTTTGCAATCACCCAAATGAATAACTCAATTCTCCGTGAAATGTGTGTTCAACAGACTTCTATGGAGAAGGAGTTCAAAGGAAACTGAAGAGTATCGTGTTACTACCTGCCATCAAATTCCCTATCCCAGAAAAAGCGAGGCTTTTCGATGAAAACATCATTACAATCATACTAACAACATTGTATAAAAATATGAAACTGGACGATTCAAAATTCCGAACATTGGCCACTAAATTTCCTTTAATTTTAAAAAATGGCTGAAATACATATAAAGTTGTTTTTCATTGTATATTCGGAAATAGTTTCAGCCCTGTAAAATATCCACTGCCTGACTGTCAAATAACAAAGTACCCATGAAAATCAAACATATGAGTGTACATTTGTTTGACACAGGACTGTGATCGTAAATTAAAGGTCAGTCCAACTACCATTTATCTGCTGGCAAATTTTTGGTATGAGGTACTGTTACGCGTCATTCGTAAGCTTATCGCGTTGTTAGAACTGCCAATACACGATTTGCTTCGCTATCGCGATTTAGTATACAATGAGAGTGCAAGGTTTATTATATGCATTACATAGCGTAGCTGATGATGTTCGTTTTAACGAGCGGTTATCTGACGCAATAAAATGTATTTTAATACAAGTACACTGAGGTATGTAAGCTAATGGTATTTATTTTTAACGGAGCTCGAAAATAATTATGGAAACATTGCTTGCAATGATCAATAGTTGCAAGAAAATAATAGCTGCAACACGGATTGATTAATGCAGTTTATATTCTTCAAAGTTATTCGCAGGACAAGTGAACTGACTTAAGGGGGAATTCTATTTTCGGGCTGAAACCATAGCAAAATTCGGGATTTTTTTTTTCAGAAATTAGCGGTACGTTTCATCTGAAATTTGAACCATGTTTTTATGCGTCTTCGAAGGGGATGCAGTTTTATTTCTTATTAATTTTTAATCATAAATTTAGGAGTTATGCATGATCGACCATCACGTCGCGCAGAATTCGGTGTCCGTTGATGTGCATGACGTTTATTTTCTAGGTAATTGCAAACAGAAAAATGAAACGATGTTACTTTATACACACGTAGCTTCAGTTCGATGAAATTTTGCTATGTTTTTAGCCCATTTCTGGCGTATGATTATTTTTTTATTTATTTATTTAATTCCTTCGCCGGTCCCGGTTCTTATTCATTACAGAGATTGAGGTGAAATGGTATTACCTTTGGATGCGTTAAGGAGGGCTTGTGTCTTTGTAACAAAATTTCATCCGGATAAGCTCTAAGAGCACGGACCACGACGACTGCCTGCTGGTTCAACTAATTCGGCCATGTAAATACAATATTGGCTCGTCGCCTCGGCCCCTGGGATTCGAGCGAATCATTACACGAGTCGACCTATTTTCCGGCCCTTGTCTTCCAGCGAACATCACCGATACGATAATATCGCAACGAGTAATGTCGTTATCGAAACGTGATATAGTTTTTTTCAAAGGAACAGCGAGTGCTTCTCCATTTTCTACCATTCGTAACTCAATTCCCTATCGACGATTTGCCATGCTAGAAGAAGAGATCGCGACCAAGACAAGCGTTTTCTTTTGGGTGGAGTGGAAACGACCTGGCTATTTTATAGTCGAAATCAGTGCAGGATTTCTGAAGCAAATGGATCCAAATATTAAATTTCAAAAGTCGGTTGACGGATTTGGATAGAATTTCAATGGTTTTCAAGCGACACTTTGGCCGCAAGCAAGGCGCTCGTGTTACAACCCTGCTGGATCGATGTTTAAATCTTGTAAAGCTTTCCTTCAGATAATTCTGCCCTCATTTTCCTGTACATCACTTTGCATATATTCATAGCATTATTTCACCACTCCACCGTTATTTTATTATGAGGTACCAAAGCGATCGCTAATTAATTACTTTTGAAAATTCAAGCATATTCGTTACGTTACAGTAACGTTGAATAGGTTGTACTTCGTGTGGTACAACAGTAGCGTCTATGAATGTTTCCCTCAATATTCACCGCGATCTTGAAGTACACCACTTTGCAGATAATCACGAATTATGAGAAGAAAGAAACACTGTTCCCTTTGTGAGCCGCTCTTGTGAAGTTCGTATACGAATATCACATACGATTAAGCGAAGGGACCTTTAGCGTTGCAGCAGCGAAATTTGCATGACAAAAGGAGTCGCAAATCGCGAGAGCATCACGGAAGACTTGAATCGCGTCTTGGAACGCATGTTGACACGACCCAGCGATAACTGAGAATGGGGTATAACATGGATGTGTAAGATTAACACAAGTTAAATTTTCTCAGTGTCATAACGATATTTTGCATCGTATAAAGCAGGGTTAAGAATTTCAAAAAATTTATTATTTTTGTGATCTTTAAACCTTCATACTTTAATATCAAGACCGATTCATCAAACTGTCCGAAGGCTCCGTATTCTCGATGTGCTCGAGAAATTCGCGAGGAACCGCATTGAAGTTCCACCATTATCCATAGCATTAATATCGTTTCCTCCTTGCGGGGAAACACGACATTTATCAGATTTCCCGCGCAAATAGACCAATTACGCTTGTCGCCGGGATCGGAATTCGATTCAGATAAACTTCCATGCCGCGAATCTGTTTCAATTCGATAGTTACCTTCGATGGTTGGCACGACTAATTTAAGCATGTAAATACGATATTAGCCCAAACCACAGGGCTGCAGTAAAGTTCTCGAACAACAGGATCCAGTTCTGACCTCATCCTCCTTCCTTCCCTAGATCTTTAATCACTTAAACAGTTCTGGTTTACCATTGTTAACGAAAGTGTCCCAAATACGCGTGTATAGTACCATGGATACTTCCTTGATCCATCCTTCGTACGATTTTAAAATACTTCGAATGAATGGTATTTGACTTTATTATTGGAAAACGATTTTTTTCAGTCCAGTGTTATACACGAGGCAAATAAATTGCAGATAAAAGTTTTACTGGTGAGCGAAATTCGGTGAACGTGACAAAATAAGGCTTACTAGATTTTTGGAGACTGAGAGTTCCAAAGGTAACTACCTTGATACATAGTTTGTAAGGAATAAAAAAAGAACAGAAAATTGGTTGAAAAAACCACTGCGTATGAAAAATCGTATTATATATATGTATTTATTTATTTATTAAAAAATAAAACGTAAAACACTGATTACTTTCCCCCTTTCATATAAGCCGTTGAGAGCGAGAGCTGCATAAATCAGAAAAATTTCTACAGCATTCTCCAATCCTATTTTAAATATTCACGTATTTAGCGTGTTGTGCATTCACAGTGAACTTTGAAATTATATAATCTTTATAAGAAATGGCCGCGCACTCTGACTTTCAGCGTAAAAAAGTGTGGGAAAGAGTGGGCAGAAAAAGCTAAACGAGAGCAAGCCCAACATTTTCTCGCGTTTGAAGTCACAAAGACCTCGCAGGTCGGCTTCGACGTTCAAAGGAAGCACATAAATCCAGAGACACAAATGACTCGTCCTAAAGTTATTTCATTCTCCCCGTTGGCTCCCCATTCTTCCCTTAAGCCAATCGAGTGACGTGCCCGGAACGAAATTCTGGGTACAAATTCCTCTCCTCTCGAAGCGACATTTTTATTTCCTATCCGCTGCCGTGCCACGGAATGAAACAAAGCCAGGGCTCCCACTGTTGCGCGTCGCTCGGTTCTACGGCGCGTAAACACACGGCGAAACCTTTGGTACCCGTTGTTGTTTCACGGCGAATTCTGAGATTAAGAGCTTCCACCCCGGCAGAGGGATAGGACAGAAGCTGTCGAAAGGCTGAAAGAAAGGAACGCGCGAATGGAGGGCACTTGGAAGGGTGGAGAACGAACAGTCGAGAGAGGAGTGGATGTAAGGGTTGCAGGGGCTAAGAGAACCAGGCAAATGGAAGATACAACAGGCAAGTTTCGAGAGGATTTTTCCCCTTGGACATTTTAATTTAAGGAGAGCAAGTACTTTGGCCAATCTTCAGATCTCTAATAAGCGATGTAGGAAAAAGCAAAGTGCAAGTTACAGTCCTTGAATCCCACGAATTTTTAATCGGAGAGTGTAGCTTTTAACTTGAAACGTTTTATCGACTACGTGGTTGAGTTACGTCGACAAAGGAATTTCGAATCCTTCGATTCTGCTACGAAAGAAAGGGAATAGGTACGTTTTCGTCGAAAGGGGTGGTGAAGAAGTGCAGGACGCGGACGTGTATAAAAGAGAATAAAAGAATACATGGTCTCAAAGATCCCCTCACCCGTGGGGGGGAGGGGCTATTTTAAAGGAGCTTTCAGCTTTATTAATGCTGGCGCTAATTTCCACTACATTGCCGTGTCTCTTTTACAGTTGTCTGTCGTCCTTCAACAGCTTCTGACACATACAGCTCCGCTGAGTGTCTTGCCTTAGTAGAGGACTATTCAGTCTCTTTCCGTCGGTGTCATTCACTTGACTTCCCTCGTGTTCCCCGACTTGAATTGGACCGGCTATGAAACATTTGTGTTTGCAGCTTCACACGTTTCACTGAACTTCGTTATTCCATGGAGTTGCAGCATACCAAATTATGAAAGGAGGAATATGTACCAGCGCGATTGCATTGATGATAATGGGAGTAACCACACGCGAATGAATTACAAGGGATGGTACATATTCCGCTCACTGAAACAATTTACAAGATGCAAGTTGACAGTACTGTATTTCCTTAACTTCGTTATGTATATTTGAATGTACTCCGTACAAAATAATTAAGGGATCGTCAACGCAATAAATGTTCTCACAGTTCAGTATCTTCTCCAGTGAAGAATTTCCTATCTTATTTACACATTTACATCCCTTAGCTGTTTTTAGTCACTTATATGAATAAGCAAGCTTATTCACCTATTATTTCCATCCTATCTTTATCTTTTCACTTCCTACACCCTCATACTTTACACCAAGCACGTTTGACCTTCGACATTTGAAAGAATTCGAATTTCTCAGAAAGGTACTTCAATCGAAGCACCGTTGTTTCGTTTGCACCGCAGAGTTTGTAAGCAGGTGAACCGTTCCCTTTTAGGTTCTTTTTTTTTTTCAATTTTCTGCAGACGTGTTCATTCTCTTGCCACGCAGTCAACAGAGAGTGCACTGTTGCAGATGTTACTTTATGCTACACGAAAGAAACATAATGAACTTGTAGTAACTGCGTGCTTGAAGATAGCAGCATTGTCGGCTGACAGTCAAGAGCCCAGGAACGTGTTCTGCACAGCTTTTGAAACAATATCACATTAAGTGGGGTTTCTACTTTGCTTGTACCAAAAAATTCAATTTTTTCGGATGCTGGGGGATCCCTCTCTGTGCACTTTCCACTCTATATGCTTATTCTAGTTCAACCCGTAACTGGACTCATACTCAACAAAATCCCGTTTGCAATTTTGTCCCAAATGGTAATACTGACCTGCAATCACTTTCACGTGGAAAACAAACTGTTTTGAAATGAATCTCTTTAAAACCATGTTTCTAAAAAGATATTATTCGCATTAGTGGAAAAAGAATATGTGGGTATTCTTCAGTAGCCGTTAAAAATGTCTGCAAAATTTTGAAGCAATGCACTAAGTAGATTTTCTAATCCTATTCGACGTGCTAAGGTATTGCAAAGGACAAATTTGACAAACTGCTTCCAAAGTACCTAAGCCCGCTTGAAGCAATTTCTACATTTCTTCCGTTCGCTGTACTTTCGCCTAACCTACCGTTCCAACTGGTCCACCGTGATGGGTAATAAGGGGGGGCTAAAAATCTAAGACCTGTTCCATCGTTTCTACTTACCGTTTAAGTGGAACTTAAAGTTCAATTTACCGTCGAACGAGAAACGCCGATTGCTCGTAGTTTCGTTTAATTCCCATTTAAATTTTACACCCGCCGAATCTATTCTTCATTTATACGACATTTCGATCTTCCGCAACGCGGAATTATGTATTCTTCGTAAAATAATTAATTAAGGAAGGAGAGCACGGCACGACGCCATATTAATACATTCAAGTACCAATGGCATACACTTATTTCTACTTTCATAGATAGCTTAATTATCTGTTCCATTTCGAAACCATAAATGGTTTGGGAACGAACAACTAAAATCCAGGAGAGATTCCGACAGATATTTGATGAAAGAATCGTTGGCTCGAAAATTTTCATCATGCCGTGCCCTTTGTGCACGGAATTCGGCTTGATCACACAAAACAATGGTGTAAGATTAAAACTCACTGATACCCTTTTGATTCTCTTTTTACGGATACCTACCGAGGTACCGATAGGAAGTTTGAAACTAGTCATTTATTTAAAAACTTGATTCTTTTCAATGCAACTATGGTATTCTTGGATTTTCTATTGTGTAATACAATTCGTCTGTGGCTGTGAAATCTTTTCAGATTTTCTCCAAAGATGCCTCAGCCAAGTAAAAGCGGTGGGAAAAAGGAAGATTCTGAAATATAAGAGAGGTTTCGTCGAAGATTTTTCAAGAATGTGGTTTCTGCGCTAGTGGAAAACAATTGAATGTTGGAAATCTGTGCACCACAATAATCCTATTTAAATTTTTTCCAAGTATCTACATTTAAGAACCATAATGTTTCGCAATACACGTCGAGTAGAATTCTGTGCAGTTGTTAAATAGTCGTAAAATGTGTTAATTAAATTTGGAAAATTCGAATTTAAACGTGCCAGGCCATTACTTAAAAAATCCTAGTTGCTCACGCGAATCCATCAAGAGTTTAAGCATCTCGCGTGACAACGCTACATTTCGGCCTAAACCTTATCTACGTTACAATTTTTCATTAAAACACCAAGCATCAAACATTACAACAGACATAAAATCTTTTTTCCTTGAACAACATTCTTTTATTCATTTAAACTCAGAAAGTATACTTTATTTAAATGTAAAACCCTTTTGAAAAGTGGTTTTCTGTGAAATGCTTTGTAAAAACATAGCAATGGAGCGTTGCTTTATTTTAAAAAAAATATAACGAAAGAATGGTAATTAAAATAATAAACATATATTAAGAAAAAATACAAAATGGTAAAATAAAAATAAAATAAAATGGTAACGTAACGTATAATCACATTATTCCACTAAATTGTTACATAATTGTGATGTAAAAATGTATCATAATTGTCATTTACAAAGCATAGTAAGAAAAAACTATTTTCCACACAACACAGGATATTACAGTAATACATTGCAATGAAAATAAAGGAAAACTCATTGAAGGAGAACTCATTTTGATTAGTACACATCTAGATAAGAGCTCCTCATTCGTTTTCTCATTTTTCACAAAACTTTGTTATTTATAAGCCACTTATAAAACACTTTTACAGCCACTAGATCTGAGATGTAAAATTGATCCTCATTTTTCATTGTAATAAAATAAAACACGCTCATGTATTACTGTATTCAATAAAACAAGTATTATTAATATTTATTATTTTAATAATAAATCCATTTTTCGTAAGTTTGAAATTACACCACTTATTAATTATTAAAGGGCTCCTATGATAGATACTTGTTGCCTGTAGTACCATTAATAAAGCACAGTTTTTAATACCATACATTCGTGCACAGAACTGTACATAAAATAGGTGGAAAAACTGACCATGCATGTGCATTGAACATACATATGCTCAGCAGATCGTTGCTCCATTCTGTACGTCAGAAATTCTCCATAAAAGAGGTATGTATACGTTCTTATACCCAGACATCTTGGGAGAATTACAGGACAGTGCAAACAAGTGATCGCAATCTCAAACTAGCCATCCGTGAAAGTAGTCTAGTCGACGTTTTCGTGGACAAGGGGCAATAGACGGTAACGTGAAGACTTACACAAGTATTTGCCTGGAACTAAGAAATGAGGTTCTTTTTACGTGTCCCCTGAAGCTGTTGTGATGACTACGCGAGGCAACGCCGCGAAATTGGAGCTGCTTTCATGGCCAACATAACCGTGCCTGCTGATGGGCACCTTGTGGATATCGAGATAGAGCTCGATCGAAAACCGTTCGAGCGTGCTGGATACGTATCACGATAAGGGACAACGAGAGGGAGCAGGGAAAGGGTGCAGATATACTTGCTGAGAGAAAGAAAAGAAGTAGTCATAAGTGTACTATATACTGTGGTACTACTTGAACCTTATACCATCTGCACTTAATTTTACTTCTATCTTTAATTTGCCATACTAGTAGACACACATGTCGTGGCATATACTTTGGAAATCTTTATTGAATTTGGATATCTGTGGTATAAACGTCGTAATTGGAGTAAAGATCAATTAAAGAGTATATCTTTTGGAGGTACGAATTGATGTTCTATTTTAAATGAGTGGAATGGGAGGTAGGTTTGTTGAAATTATGATATTTGACAATCCGATACGTTTTACTTGCTTTGGCTATGGTAAACATACTGGTTTCCAAATGTTTTTTTTATATTTAATTGCATATCGGAGGTGCACTACAATTAAAGCTATTAGAAATCACTAAATATAATTTAGGGTTCTTTCAGAAAATGATACTTGTCAATTCCTCGTGAAATACCAATTATTCAATAAAACCTATGCTCACTTGTTACTTTTACAAAATTATTCGCTGTAATTTAAGTCTGTGTTTCTTATAAACGTACGTCAAACTATCTCAATGTATGTTTCAAAGCTTACAGTTTCTCCTTATTTTCTTTCTTACCAGTAGAAGTATCATATTGATCACCACAGTCGAACGCGCAATCAATTTCTAAATAATGGTCATATTTAAAACTTTTTCACTTAAGATTTCGAAATCGATTCAGTTCATCTTCCTTAGCATTCTTTCACTCTGTCTTCCTCGTGCCTCTTTCTATCTTAATTAAATCTCAAAAATGTTACAAATATTAGACTCTAGCGCGAAATATTTTATAATAAAGTATGAATCAATTTAGTACAACACCACGATTTTATATAAAGTGAGAAAACGCCATCGAAATTGTAGTACAAGAAAAGAATTTTTTTTAATTTTAGTGCATTTTTTATAAAATCGTTTAACTTATTCTTTTTATACATTTTTATATTTTTCTGGTTTTTAAGGTTTGGGTTTTTTTAATACATTTCTTTTTATATATTTTATTATTTCCTTTTTTTTTTAAAAAATTGTGTTTTCTTTTAACTGACGCACGCATGCAAAGTTGCAAAACAATTGAATTGATGAAAGTGAGTGAAAATTGAGTTTTCAGCTTTGACCGATACTCCAAACAAACCTACATACAGAGGATCGAAGTTACCTAAGTAAAAACATTTAAACATGCTTCAATACGCTTATTATACATTTTCAGAAACATTTTCCAGGCCATTCATAGAACTTCAATGCAGTTTCCAAACACAGCAGCTCACAATTTCAGAGTGCTTTATAATGAAAACACAAAAAATTGATTCCTTTGTTGGTTCTACGGGTCCGTGTTTCATGCAGACTAATTTAACAAAAGATATACCACGCCCGGACGTTTATTTGAACAAAGGGGTGGTTAATGAGCAGTTTTGAAACTTGCCTGTGCACATGTAGGTACTACTAATTACTATAGCTCCTACAGTTTTCAATATGCACAGGAAAATGGGAACGCAAATATTAATCTTGAAATTGCGTTCTCACCCCGGAGCAACACAGGGTAGCAAAAAATAAAAATTGCCCGATGCCCTATTGATGTTTCCCACCAGCCTGTAAAGTTGAAAAAAAGTCTGAAATTATTCGGGTTACCGAAGTTCCCTTGTTAGCGTTTGTACGCTCACTCGATGGACAGTTACAAAATGCTAGGCGTGAAAATCGGTAGGCCACGTCTACCCCAACGACCCCCTATGGCGCGGCGTTGCCTGCAAATGTTGGAACACGGGCGATATTCGGGCGTTAAGTAAGCTTCAGAGTGGCGCATGCATTTAGAAGGCGCAGCCGAGCAAACAGGCATGGAAAAAGGGCGCCATGTGTGCGCCGACTTTCGAGAAGCCTTTAAAGTGTCCTCCTTTTATAACCCGCGGTAACCACCGGCGTTATACGTGCACCGTTAAACCGTAATGCGGCACATAGCGAGTTTTCCCTTCTTGCTCGTCGAACCATCGCGTCTCGTAACGCGGGAACGTGCCTGTATATCTAGCCCACGGCTCGTCCCTACCGATCGTAATCCTCTCTCCTTTCTGGTTATGTCTGAACCCGTATCGAGGCTTCGCCTCCTTCGCTTCCGACCCCTTGACGCCATCTTACCCGCTGGAACGCCGTCGCGCTAGAAGAACGCGTGGTTGCCGCCGAACTATAGGACTTTCTTGCGCGGATATGAGTGGATATCGGAAAATCACACGGGCGCGGCGAGATTTGAAGGTCCCCTTATGGATCGTAAGCTGCGGAGGTTTTACGCTCAGCTGGTGTCTCAGTGCCTGTTATTTTAAACCGATTCAGGTACACTGGACGAGGGAGGTACGGTAACATTCCTGAGGTATGTAGGTTTGTGGCAGGCGATAATCTTGTAGGTTTAAACCGTGGCAACTGTTTCTTGCGATTCATTATAGGTAATAATGCGCGAACGTTCGGTATTTGCTGTTGTTGGTGTGTGTAGGTTGTTAGTAATTGTCTGGTGGATCCTTCGAAGGTAATTGAGGCATTGGCGGCAAAAACGGACCGATCCGCATTGAAAGAAATATTACTTTTCCTATTTTATATGAGTAGTAGAGCCTATTGGAATACATTATTGTTACTCACTTAATTTCGAAAAAAAATGTGGGTTAGTCCGTTCTTGTTCTCAATGCCTCAGTAAGTGATAAGTAGATAGTAATTATAATACATTCTAAAGTTAAGTAGTTAATTATACTACTTATTACTTATCAGTACCATTCTTTAAAGGAAATAAGAATTGTACATCATGAAAAATTGAGAATTATGTTTATATTATCTCATAAAAATGAGATTATATTGCGGGTGAAAGAGGACCCTCTATTCGTTATGTTTAATAGGATTAATAAATTCCCGTTCAGAAATCCTGTTAGGTAGTCTTAGCGTACCATAAATTTAAAGATAATTCGAAAGCTTTACTTCTGCTTACATATATCCTGCATCAACAGCTGCGATTGTAAATTCTAAATTCCCAAGGCTTGTACTTTAAGTCTGACTTGTAACAATTCCACAGAATTCCTTGCCCCGTTGAATAAGCGAGCCCAACGAAAATGGAAAGATTTTCCGCGCGCGGCAGTAGGAAGCTAAGATACAACATATCACCGTACAGGGCGTTAAAAATTTTATCGCAAAAGATGCGAGAAGACAATATCTGCCGTTCCTGATACCCAGGCAAGCTCGATCGCAAAACAGTGTATCTGAAAGGTGCCGCTCTGGATGAGGCTGGCTTTATCGTTCGATAACGGCTTCAGGTAAGAGCACTATGGATCTCCTTGTCGCTACTTGTATGCATACGAGGAGCCACCTACCTATGTTTTATGGCGCATAGAGGGAGCAGATCCGGTATAAGCGTGGATGTTCGAGAGGTCGGGGCACCTTTCTTTCGACCTCTTTTCGATGCCCTCGACACTCCACACTTCCGGGGATCATTCTTCTTCCTCTCTCTCTCGGTCTCCCTCCTTTTCTCTGTCTACTCTCTTGTGGAATTCTGTATGCTGACGATGACGTTCGAATTTACGAGATGGTTTCTATAAAAGGCCATAAAACAGCCTTCTTATACGGTAAGCATCGGTGGAAAATAGAATGGATCTTACTAGACTTTGGAGAGACTCCGAACCAAAGATTCCCTGGATATATGTGTCTACTTTGCATAATACGCTGGCACTTCGAAATACGCCGTAATCCCGCGAAATCGAACAGCGGGAATGAATTAATATACCCACCCTCGGTGATCGATTTTGTCGTAGCACTTTGGAGGTAATAGACTCGCGCCGAGTAGCAAAACTTTAATTACTTGGCCTCCGTTTTACTAAAATTACCATACCGTAGAAAGCATTGAGACTTGGATGGGCGAGGTAACTTAATCTGAGGTATACATTCGCGAAGGAGCTGCTGCGCCTGGCAATATGCTCGAAGTCGATAATTTTCAATCTTTGATTAGACGTGGAAGCATGGAATGTATTCTGAAAGTAATACCAGCTACGGTGAAGTAAAGTCGCTTTTACGGTGGAAAATGTAAAAGCGAAGCAGCAATTAATTGCCACTTAAGTGCATGCTCATTTATCCCTCAACGACATAATTCTACGTAACTGTATCCAATTTTTCCAGAATGATCTCTCCTTCTTTGACCAATTTCTTTATCGTAGCAAAAGGTTTCAAAGAAATTCCTGAAATTTAGTACTTATATTTCAAAAGTATTTTATGGAAGTGCAAAGGACACAAATTATTCTGTTCAAAATTGAATGTTACTCTACTATTTTATTCATTGAAAAACGTTATCTTTTCCTCTTTGTATAATACTCATAAAATAAAGTAACTAAAGATCGATAAGTACTGTTATTTACCTACTTATCTTTGTTATCGGCAACGTTTTCGTTAACTATTCAACAAGTATGTGTACACATGGAAAGTATGTGTAGGCTTAAGCCGCGAGGCGATGCAAACTTTACTACGTATATAATGCCACGTTCCCACATGTGCGTTTATGCTTGTGACGTTACCACAAACTAGAACTTTTAGAGTTGACTGGCTACCTACGGGGTGTTCAAGCGTACGCCCCGAAACGTGTATAGAGTTTTCAGAATAGTTTTGACGTCCGTGCGGGCAGCATGTCTGCAGAACAAGCAGACATATACCTATATAAGAGAATTACAGTTTGAAAAAGAAATACACGCATGGATGATGGAGGCTAAGCCAGTACTATTCAAAATAATAATTTTACAAGAACCTATTTAAAGGTTTCGATTAATTAGTAGCTGAAAAAAGTTTCCCTTTATTTTTATTTGGAATTATTGCAACTTCTTTTGAATTTTGTTTAATTTCTGTTTTTCATCTTATCAAGTCTGTTTCGATTTTCTACTTTTTCAATTTACTACAGTACACGTTTACTCCACTATTCTTTTTTCCATTATGTGAGTGTGCCATACTTTTGATGCTATGACCAAAGATCTGACACAGATCATACAGATCAAGTCTGGACGAGTCTAAAGTTTAAACTCTAAACGCCTGGTTGATTTTAATTTTGAACTGCAGCGTGCTGCAGGACCTCAACTGTGTTCACGAAAGTCTGTAAAAATAGGCGTTTCACATGTGGGAGCGGGGCATCGGTGGACTTTATGTCCAGCTCGATTAGCGATTCACGATTAATTCTACGCGCACTCTTCTATGTTTTTACATTCCATATATTTTAACTCTCTGAGGTCACAAATTGGCTACACGAGGTTCACTGCACCCCAGCGTCATTTTTAAATTACCATTTTCGTATTGTTTAATCTTTTAACGTTTCAATAATAATTGTACTTTCGTAATACTCACACAATCGTGTTCTAATAGTCTTTTTGTGCAAATGTAAATTTTGATATGTTTGAAGTTGTATTTGAAAAAAAGTTATGGATAAAGGCGATTTTCTTTCTTAAAATTCACAACATTTTCAAATATTATTATTAAGGTCTCAAAATTTCCAGAAATATTGACAAAGACCACAGAGGGTTAAGATATGAAGAAAAGTCTCACACAGAATTTTAATTTACTTTCATACCCAAATGTTTTATATAAGTGTTTGTGTAACTAACGAGTTCTTGAACCGTTTCCTTGATTGTTTTAACAGCTACGTCATTTTCACCCCCCTCCCCCCCAAGATTTGAAGCAAATAATTCAGATCCTAAGAAATAGATAAAAATACTTCTATGGGAAACATTTCTGTGAATGTGAAGGTATACTATAAAGCACTGTGGCGAATGTAGACACGTAGAATGTCCCGTACACACAGGGTCGTGACAAGTCATGACATCGCTACAACATACATTTCGTGCATTATGGAACGTATATCGCGACAAATCGATTGGCGCCGAACGGAGGTTTATTGAAATACCGTCACGGATCGAGCGTTGAAGAAGCTTGCGGCTGGAATTCCAATTTCGTCCCTTATGGATGATGTCGTCCATCTTGACGATTATGACTACGCCTAATTACGCCCTCGTCAGCGAATTCCACTACCTTTTTGCTGGACGAAATCAAGCGCCAACGATTGATCCGCCGTAATTGTGCTAAAGGGGGAAAAGAAGTCCGATAATTGCGCTTTCGCTTGTTCAGCCGTGGATAAATTAGAGTGCCATTTTGACAGGTTATTTTACGACGAAAATAAAAGAAGATATCGCAACACGCCTGTATCCTACTTTTAAACGATGCAAGCGATGCAGAGAAAATAACGATTAAATGGCTGGACTCATTGCCTGTGTTACATATTCGATGAACCGAGTCACAGTGGCTATAAAAGTAAATCTATAATTTCGATTGCAATTTCTGGAGGCAAAGAAACTTCCCGAGTTTCCATATTTCGAATCGAATCATTTAGTGAATCTTTCATGACCTAATAACTTTTCCAACCGTATATTTTATTCTTCTTAGAAAAGTATGAGAAAGAAAAATGCGAATTAAATTTCTTTTTAGAGAACCACGTGTGTGGGATTTAAAGCAGATCTCTTTAATAATAAATAATAAAATGGTTATTCAAGAGGAGGATAGTGGCCCATACTGGTTCAACTGCTATAATTTTTTAACCAATTTTTAATATACTTCAGAATACAACACCTTTAAAAAACGCAGTGTATTATTTCAGAAATGAACGGAACGAACACAAACCACACACCCATTGAATAAACCTTTCCAGCTGCTGCAGCGAGGAAGGCGAAAATTTTAAAGATAAATTTGCATTTTCCCCAGCGACGGCGGCGCCGCAGCTGTCGTCGTTGCTATCGATATCACTCGAAAACATAAGCTGTGTACTTTTGAAATTGATCGAAGTTCAAACTGATTCCCCTGATCCTCGACAAAGTTTCAACGGTTTCTGAGACTGCGCGGGCCGAAAAATTTAGAAACAGACTCCACGCTTCCTGCTCTAAGCAATCAACGCCATTTCTTCTTACACAATAATGAAAGTTGCATATTTCTGAAACGTTGTAGTAAAACAGTAATCAGGGTATAGAATTAATTAGTTACTCCTTCTAGTCAACGAAGAAGTTGATGACGAGGATATTATCGGGCAAAGTGAATCTGGACCTGATCAATCAACCCCAATTGATGAAACTCGATCAATGCCCAGGAGTAGAAAGAATACTCGAACTTTTCCTCGAGCGCACGTTTATTCTGCTGCACCGGATAGAAATAAAAAATGAATTTTTCGTTCTATCCTTAAGCCGCTTAAAGCTCGAAAATTCACAAATCCCTTTAACTACCGTGCGGTGTAACGGTGTAAAAATTACTGAAAAAAAACTGAGCTTACGGTACCGATGCACGAGAGAAAAGAAGCTTGTGAGAGAATCGTGTAAATGCAGTAACGAATATAGTGTATAAAAAATAACAATAGCGTTACTCATTAAAATAATACGTAAAATAGAAAATGTTTTATGAAAGGTGTGGAAAAAACATTTCATTTGTTGGTAATAGGGCAAAAAGATCATAACAGGATTAACAAGTCACTGCTTATCGATAATCAATTCATTCAGATAATTACGACGTGACAGGATGCCAGATGGGGGAAGAAACAGTTTCTACAGTCTAATTAAGAGAGCTCAAGTTACTTAATTCTTAAGTCCGTCGTCGAACTGTGTAAGTACATGCATAGTTGGAAACGCGATGGGCAGCCATACTTTATTTATACATGTGTACACAACTGCTAACGGATCCCAATTTCTATGGATTAATGAAAACTTCAAGTGGGAAAGTGCTCTCGTCGGAATTCAAGATACTTACGAAACACGCAGCGAAGTTTCTTAAGTAATGGGTTCTTTGTGACTGAAATTTTGAATTGGTAATTCTTAAACTTCTCGCGAGGTAACACATTTGTTAAATTGTTGCAGCATGATTTGTGTTCGCAGTATCTGGCTCGTGCAAGCCTGTTTCTGGCAACTGGTGGCCAGGTATCGACGTATACGAAAAAGTTTTTAACCGAAACAGACCCTTCCAATACTTCAGTCGCGCGAAGTTCCACGTGTTGTTGACAGTGCAGAATTAGTGATCTCGTAAATAACACACGCCCGCAATCGAAAACATATTTTAATTAATTGGTGGGTCGAGTGGTTGAGAAGAATGATAAAAGCAGAATTCAGACCTTATCCAGGACAGTACGCAGCATCCACACTTTATATAAGTTTCTGCTGATCAGTTTGAAGTATATACATATATAGAAGCAGACAGTGCTTATATACGATTTTTGGCCCTTAGTCTGAACACTCAAAACCTCTCTGTCACATCGAAGGGACATCTCTGTCACTTCGTCTTATTTATAGTACCTTGCCTTTGTAGAAATATCACGCTGACGTGAATGCAGCAGGGAGAAAAATCAGTAGGATCATTAAGCATCTTATCAACAAGTCAGGAGCTCAGAATTGCATTCACAGATTTCACAGGAATGCGACAAAGTAAGTGGCAAACCATATACATATTTGGTAGTTTCTATCACTTTACACATCACTTGTACGAGCTCCAGGTTCGTCACTACACATATTGTTGCAAGGTACAGTCTTCTATAAGTGCTGTATCTTACAGACGTACAGTGACCAACATGGCATACACTCAAGTCGTGTATAAATTAATATGCCTGTGGGTACAAACCTCCAAACGTGATCTTTGCCACCAATTTAACCGCGAAACTTATTTGGTCACATTTCTAGACACCTCAAGAAGACCCTAAAGTACTTTGTCCCTGTGGCTTCCACGAAGTCATTAGATACATATCTCTCCCTTCCCTCTATTCCTTCACGCACAGCATTCGAAGCATCTTCCTCCTATATTGCCGCACATTACTAGACTCTCTTCCATCTAGCACTCGTGAATCAAATTCCTATTCGTCATTTAAACGAGACACTCGTTCATTATATCCTTCACCACATAATTCTTAGCATAACCTACATATCCTTTCTTGTATTAGTCCATGTCCATCCACGCCCGTGCCATGGTCGCGTTTAATTTAATTTCTATTTCTAGTTCGTTTAGTTTTACTTTTAGTTTTAGGGTTTGTCCTAGCCATTTACACTACGAGCCATACCTATTTACATTAATTGCCTGTAAAGTATTACAGAGTTCTCCTTCGTATTAAAAAAAAAGGGCAATAAAGACGGTTAATAATACTAATAATATCTGCAAGACACTATAAACATCTTGTATCATCAGCGCCGAACCGCGAGCCCCATAAGAAAGGAGGAATAACTATACCAAAGGGCCAAAGGAATTAAAGTGAACATAAAAATATCCACGAACCCTCTTTCGTTGCCCTTATTGTTTCCCCTTGAATTTATTTCCGGTGCTCAAGACTACACAGCTTTCCTCGTTAGGCGTTCCCATTCTGCGAAACGACCAGGAGTTCCCATTCGAAGTGGCTGGCCGCGTTTAGCTACGTACGGAAACCTCCTTCACCGGTACCCCTTGTCCCAGGTTAGCCCCGTTTCGCACACTCGCGATACGGCAAAAAAAGTGACGATCATATAGAAGTTTTCCGTCAATGCGGCGACGACAAGTGTGAAAGGTCTCCATGTGTCCCATATGATCTTCGTTCCTCCTGCCGTATAATCGGCGCCGTGCCGTGAACAGGTATTGTTTCCGTGCGGTATGATGTACTCCACATTCCGCAGTCTTACGGCGCCCCTACAAGTTGCAACGTTCCCACCTGAGAGCGTTCAAGCGCTATCTCTGCCTGCGAGGACACGTTTATTTCTCCAATACAGTGAAATGGAGTCGCGGGACTTAGACACAATTATGCGCCATCCTATTACAAAGAGACGCTTTCACGCGGCGCTGTTTACGTTGCCCGTTTCTCTAGAATACCGTGCAAAAGTAAAGATGCGATCCTATGGCGCGTGGCTCGGCGAGTTCCAGACGGTAGGGATCGCACCGCGTGCTGCTGAATGCATCAGCTTACGAATGAGGGACCCTGTGCCGCTCTAATCCTTGCACTCGACAACATTCTTAATGGTTAGGTATCTAATGTGAATAGCTTGGTTGTTGTAGGATTCCCGATGTTTTTCGAGGGAAATGAGAATTGCTGGCTAATGGTGAAGTAGCTTTGGTTTGAGGTAATTTTCTTTAAAGACTTGTTTCTTTTCTGTTCAATGGATTCGTATGTGATTTTGATGTTTCTGATACTTAGTACTCAGAGAAGCTTCCTGTTCTAACCACTGATCCTTTCAAACGAATGGGCTACGTTAGGAATGTATTCACTTTGAAAGCAGGAGCTAGGTGAATAATTTTCTCGACCAATTTAAATTTATTCGTGGAGATAGGGTGCAACTTTAACAGTTGCTTTTCTATTCGTGGCTTCCTTCACCATAAAATTTCGTGTAAAAGAAGTTTCATGTTCTTAAATACCTTCCCGGGCTTCAAACGTGTCTTTAAGTAGCATTTTTCTTGGAACGGTATCTTGCGATGGGAATTGGCAATTTCCATGGTAAATTTGTAAAATGGGAACTGTCCATACACATCAAGCACGAGATGGACAATGACTGCGATGTTTAATATTATAGTGGCACCTGCGCGCGTAGGGCATTTAAACGATCCTGCTCTTTCATAAGTTTTCACTGAACCATTGATTCCTATATCGTTGGCTTGTTGGTAAAACTGACCAAGTCCATATTTCTTCATTTTCAGTAAATGCGGAGGTGCAATAGAAAAAATGGAATGGAAAACCATTGACGCGGAAGTTGACGATTTCAAGTGGTCTAAACCTTTTGGGCACTGAAGTACACGCTTCTGAGAACATGAACACGCCACCATGCCGCTGCAACTCTTCACAACCGGGCGAATTCAAATATCTGACGGTGTTTGCGATAAATAGGGAAATTATTAATTTCCCCGGGGATATTGTTTTACATTGGACCAACCTCATGGGAAAATTGATGATCCTCGACTCACATGCCCGCTAAGAACTTTACTAATTAACTGCGGAATTGTACCTACTTGCCGTTGAATTTGATCAAAGAGTCTTCTCGTTTCTTTCAGTATAGGTATTTTGGTTACATACAAGCAAATAAACTTCGAAAGCCTACTCGAGAGATATATCAACTGTCATATATGAAAACCCACTTAAATATACAAGGTGGCGCAATTTAATCTTTACACGCGATTATCTTTCCAACGAAAGGACGTGTTGTGGTATCAATACGTTTATTACAATACATTATTCCATTTACAAAAACGAAAGTCACCTTGAAACCTTGGAGGCACCTCCACCTAGACGAAGTTCGTGCCCATCTATTTGAAAGAGTTTTCGAATAACGAATAGCTTGGGAGATAAATAATCGTGTGTGAAATGGGACACCTTGTATACAAAGTTTTGATATTTAGTATTTTCTAGTATATTTGCTGCTACGAAAATAGAGACACTGTTTTAAAGTCGAGGGAAAGGTGCGCGAGGGATGGAATGCGCGGACTTGGTTCCAAAGGGTTGCAGCAGAAGTGATTTTGAGGGGATCAAAGGAAGGGTTAAAAAGAATTTGGAACGGGTGAGTACGTTCTCGAAAAATTCGCCACGTGAACAGGCTCTTTGTGACTACCTTTTGTACACTGACCCAGCTGACAGAAGGTAGCAAGGATTAATCATTTCCTCCGGGAGTTTGCAGCATATGCACACGGTGGCGCAGGCGTAGGTAATGCGGTTAACGTCAATGTTTCCAGAAAAATTGGAATACGAGCGCGGAACGTGCAGCGTTCAAAGAGTTGAAACGGGAATATGAAAATTCCCGCTGCGAGCCATATAATTAATTTCTAGCCATCAGCATTCAACTACTATGGGAAGAAAATGTTTTCTTCCTGGTTCTCTTAGTAATTTAAATTCCACGACGGCAACAAACTGATGTGCTTGGTTTAACTAAATCTTATTAGTTCCAGGGTTGTAAATAAATCACGACGAGACGTATAAGAAATTTTGTCAGAGCCAAGAATTTGTTCTAAGAAAATATAGGTACTTTCTGCGGAGTACTATAATATACAGCACGCACTAAAAGTTTCGAATCACTCACCGATTTTCATTAAAATAAATAAAATGCTCCTAGTTCCAACGAATTAGAATTCTTCTCCGTATTCTCACAGTGATTCGAAACTTTTAGGAAGCTGTTTCTCAGAATAATAAAACTTACACAGCACACGAATTATTGTTGGGCGCAGTTAAAAAGCCTATCAAGCAAACGCGCTATCAAAATCGGCATCGCGGGACAAAGACGCGCGATATTTCGTGCGGGCGCGTACGTTTGCCGCCAAAATGCACATGTCAGTTTTGCTATCGGCCAGAGCTGGTGATAACGTTTTTGCCCAGCGTCTATCAGGCTGTTTCACACTGGCGAAAATATTTTCGTGCTTCACGAAAGGGCAGGAAGCCTGGGAAGCAACGCCCACGCGAAAGACCCGCGGGAGTAATTAATTCTACAGCGTTTAACTTAATTTACCCTTTAATGCTAGTAGACGGCTGCGCGGAAAATTTATCTGCGAATATGTGCTTTCAGCTTAATCGTCGCGCGGATTCCGCTGTTTCACGCTGTTACGTCCAACCGGTTCGTAGCCGTCCACGCGACTCGCGGTGAAATTCCGTCAAATTTCCCTCGCTGGTTGCTTTCAATGAAAGGAAAAGAATTCGCGGAGAGAGGTAGAACTGCGAATAACGACCGCCCCGAGACAGTGGTTTTATTTTCGAAATTGTTATCCCGATTCGGTTGTTTTATCGATATGGTCCATTTTAAACGATGCTTTTAAAGCTTTTTCGCGATTTCTATATCTGGAAATTTCATTTTGTCTGTTTGTTTTTTTTTTTTAAAGGGCACTGTAATAATTGACTAATGAAATCCTGTGGTTCTGTCGGTTAAAACTGATTCCGCGTATAGAAAGCGTTTCGATCGATTTGTTAGGCAATTGGTGAAATCATCTTTGCTAATTCCAATTGTACCTTTAATCCTTTAATTCGCGAAAAAAGTTCTCACGCAAAGATTGTGAAATCATCTTTGCTAATTCCAATTGTATTCTCGTTCTCCGTTCGAACACTGATTCCTCTGTCACTTTTTATACTTGACATTCCTTTATTGGCCACAAATCAGTTCAGTGCTCAGATTTTCAGCTTCGGTTTTAAGGAAAAATATCGCGTTTATTCGTACAATAAAATATACGATTCGACGATGTTTCGGTTAATAGGTAATCGAAAGAGGGATTGAATCATATATCATGGGACGTGTTTGTAATGTATCTCAAAAATATTAACTAGCGTAAATGGCTTTATACGTTTTGTTTTTAATTTGGGATTGGTGTGGCGCTTTTATTTTGAATAGGAAGCAAGTTTATATTGGTAAGGCAGTTTCGTCGGGTGTGACGGTCTAGGCGCGATCTCGGTCTTCTGGAGACCTCACGATATATCGAGGTGTTAACACCGTCGCACCGATGTGCCATTTAGGTGAGGGATTGTTGTGGCATCGGGAACCCCCATAGGAGGGAACTCGGAATAAGAGACCTCGGAAGCTCGGCTTTGGTGACATTGGTAAGGCGACTGACCAAAGGAGGATCGCAAAAGATCTGAAGATCGTGGGTTCGAGTCCCTTTCCCCCAAGCCCTTTTTGCGTGGCTCCCGGACACAAAGGAATTACGATCCCTATTTCTACATTATTATGTTGAAAGACAACACTTTGGAATGAATTACGTTTAATAAAACGTAGAGGTTTTTGTTGACGGTTGTATAGAAAACTGACTTTAAAACGCTACTTACGAGCTTATATAGAGCTTACGGTCTAAGGTATAAACAAACTAAGGGTGAGGTTATAAATTAAGGATCAGTGTTGATGAATAACGGCAACGGTTGAAAGATGGCAAATGTTATCAGAAGGGTACATATTTGGCAAACAGGATCACTCGGAAAGATCGGCGGAAGATTCGGCTGGTTATCACAAAGCTGCTTTGTTAACATAGCAGGCAAGGCATTTGTATCGTCGTATGAGATACACGTGTGTCTGTGTATGCAACGAAAACACATATTATCACATTGTCTAACGCACGACGGTATGAATCAAATATTAAAAGGCATGGCGGTCGAAACAACTGTTCACAGTGTTATTACGACTGTTCTCAAAACCGCAATTTTCCCCCACTGGCATAAATTGTATGAAATATTCAGAAATGTAATTTGAACGAAATGAGAACTGTAATAGGAATAAGTTTCTCAGTGTGTGCGAGGCAGACGTAAATCGCGAAGAATGTTCAACTCTGGGATATTAAGGTTCTGAATAAATGACTAAGAAAGCATCCTGTGTAATTGATATTCGTGTTTTAGAAGTTATGTGTTAACAGCAGCTGATTCGAAAAGCAGTTTAGAACTGTTTGATGCACTTTATATACTCATGTGTGTCTGCATATTATTTAGAGGATGAAGTCAAACAAAATGTTTTGAGCGAGAAAAATGCGTAAACAAAAATGTCACCAAGTCATAGATGGACCCACTGCAGCTGATCAGACCGCATTTCTATAAACATCTTTTACATCACGTATTCTTGTCAACGAAAACTGGTTAAGGGATCTTTCCACTGTAACACTACAAAATTACGCTTCTTTGGTACTGTTTTTTTGTAACAAAAGGAATGTGTTCACTAAATTAAAGTTTTTTCTATTTATCAATACGCGTTTTGAAAGAATGTATCATACAACTAATCTAACAACAAATGAAGAAGTGTATATGTATGTTAAATATTTTTTAATATTCCACCCATGTGTTCCTTGTTAAAAAAAATCATTATTTTCACCACACACTATCGAAGGAACGAATTGAACGTCCCTTGCAGGGTGGACGGTTCAATTACAAAAGCTGCTTACGTCGATGCATGGTTAGGCCAGCGTTGATCGTGGTGATGAGCGCTGATTTAGATTTCGGGCGACGATATTGCAGCAAGCTGCGGAACAACTGGCACCGCACCGGCAGCGCTGGCAGGAAGCAACGTTCGAGCTATAGGTTCACCGCACGCCACGTTATCCGCGCTACGTTCTGACGTAACGTATTGCGCCAAGATACAATCAGCACCGGCATTTGACACACCCTTGTGTTCCTAACACAAGGCCACAATAGACGGAAAGCAATCGAGACTCATCGTAGCCCACCAAAGATATGCCAGATATGCGGGCTCGTTCTTTTGGTCGAGGGTTGCAACAACCACTATCGTGCCATCCATGCCTCTGGGGACTAATGTCGGGGCCATTTTCCTTGCCCTATCCTTCAGACGGAAGTGAGAGGATTTTTCGCAAAGAACCTGGCCGTTTGCTTCGTAGTGGTTACAAATGGGGGAATGTTCAACGGAGAGGTGAAGAAAATAGTGTTACTGCTATGAACGCGAAAGATATGAAGTCGAGATGTCCGTTATGTAAAAGTATTCAGTAAATTAAATGTCTAAACTTGTTAATGTTTGTGTGTGTGTGTACATATGATGGTATATGCAGAAGCTTGGGTTTCTACTTTCTAGAAGATATCTTTCGGGGGTGATACCTAATTGATGTGGTCTTGAAGTAGAGTGGTAGGAGAGTCAGATGAACTTAATGTTGAATATTAAAAACCAAAAATTGATATCAGCGCATAGGTTCGGTCATATAAACAATTAGTAAAAGCTATTTTGCAATTATGTATTCGACGTTTCGGTCTATGATTTAGACCCTTTTCAAGAAAGAAACTGAAACTACTGCGTTTGCTTTAATATGTTAAACACGTTATCTAAAGACGTGCACCTTGTTAGTCGGTTGGAGAGTGACTGCGGTAAATAACCGACTAACAAGGTGCACGTCTTTAGATAACGTGTTTAAAGTATAAAAGCAAACGCAGTAGTTTCAGTTTCTTTCTTGAAAAGGGTCTAAATCATAGACCGACACGTCGAATACATAATTGCAAAATAGCTTTTACTAATTGTTTATACGACCGAACCTATGCGCTGATATCACTTTTTGGTTTTTAATATTCTAAAAATACGGTCGAAATTATAAATTCTTTATTTAGAACTTAATGTTGAATCTATACTAAAATGTACACTGCTGACCAAATTAAAGTATCACTATAATTTCCCGAAAATTTGGGTAATATTCAAATGGCTGTATTTCCACGAAAAATGGACGCAAAAAATATTTAAAAATAGCATTTTAACAACTGCAGTTTCTAGCTTTTGAATTTCTAGGCTTCAAATTTTTTTCGTCCATTGTGAGACTGTTTTATCGAGATGAGGCGCACCAAACGAAGTTTCAGAAATTTCTGTTTAATTTGATCGCATGTATAGGCCAAACAAATATTTTTCAGATAAATCCAATTGGGTGCTCTTATAGAGAAACTGTTTCTCTTTAATTATGTTTTTTTGGTTTTGTTGTATGATTTTTAGTGACCTAGTTTTTTTTTAAATATTTTTCGCGACCATCTCTCGTGGAGATATCGCAATTTGAAAATGATCAAAATTTTCGGGAAATTACGTTGATTCTTTAGTTTCTTTCCAGCAGTATAGGCATATAAGTATCATTACTTGGATTCTATAGAACTCTCTTTTCGCTGAACTGCTTCTAAAGTGTTGTTAAAAATGCGCTATAATTTCTGAAACCCATCTAAAAGGTTTTACTAAAGATGTACTTAACGTACTCGCCACGTACAGGGTGTCCTTAGGGACTCATAGTTGCCATTCGGCCACTTTTACATCAAGAAGTTATTACTTACTTAGAAATGGTCATACATCCTCTCAGCTATTTTTAATACAAGCCGCTGTTCATAGTGAAAATACTTGATACTCTAATCTCGATATACCTATATTACAATCTATGATGTTTGAAAATATAAGCATTATTCGTAATTTAAAATTGAATTTCAATTGGTACACTACTGAATTGTGCCGCAGCAACGGAAGAAGGTAAACTGAAAGCGTTTATCCAGAGCAAAAGTTACATCTCAATTACTTTTGTCATTACGTAATTCGGCAACATGGTATTCTAAAATGCTGAAAGGTGCTAATGAAGTATACAGGACACAGCGTCACTGAAAATAAAGTCACAAGAATGGTTTTCTCATAATTGCTTTCCGTCGTTGTTATCAAAGAGCGAGCAACCGACTTGCTAGAATGAATGGACAAAAGGAAAGTTGGAGGGATTCCTTTGCAAGAAATCCTTCAGAAACTCAGAATGGAACAATAAGGCGAAAGGGAAACGAACGAAATCGGCGAGACGGAACAAAACGGTCTATAAAACAAAATGAATTCCTTACAAGCACGTTGAACTGCGTGTATTCGCACGCGTAGGTAGCAAGCTATACGTTTCGCGATTGTTTCATAATCCTCCGTTAGTTCGGATGCTGCGACGTTTTGCCTGTCCTTTCATTCGCAGTGGAGCCTCGCGATTGCGAAAGTACGGCGTAAAAGTTGGAGGTGTTGCCTGCTTTCACAATGAGGATAAGACAAGAATAGAGGGATGAAAGAAGCAAAGGGGATGTACCTGGGAAAAGTTAAGAGCCGAAGGTTTTTGCCTGCGATCGCTTCGATATCGTCTTTTCTCGCTCTCCCCATTGTTGAACGTTGGAAAATGCAAGCTATACAAGCCCAGGCAAAAATAAGCACAAAGGAAAGTAGAGAACTGACAATGGCAGAAAGTGGAAAGAAATATTTCTTGACTCGGTAACGTGCGAATGCAACATGCCAAAACTTCCAGTTCATATTTCTCATGCGAATGGCAGAAATGGTGGTTTTGAATGCGAAAGTGCCTACTTAAAGTCAGAATTTCTGTTTTAATATCGTCCTTTTATGGAGGAAATTAAACTGCTTCTTCTTCATTTCACATTGTCCCGTGGAGCAATGCGTTAATATTGAGTAAAAACATTATTGCGTTTCAACAGACGAAATGATGGAAGTAGAAGGAAATAGTGGTGGCATTCAAATAGAGAAGATATACGGATGTTTCGTTCATCGTTGGAAAATGAAAACTCTTCTTGAAATTGCTGATTGAAAATATTTTTCTTGTTAATCCTTCATTAGTTCTCTTTGAATTAATAAACATTAATAATAAACATCGTGGAATGTGTTTCTTCAATGTACGTTTTCAACCAAATTTATCCACATTGAGGGCTACGAAAGTGAGAATGCAAATCCTTTGTTACATTTTCATTTGACCCGCCCCTTCTCCCGATAGAAAAATAGAAGGATGGATGAAGAATGAAAATGTAAGAAGGATTTGCATTCTTATATTCTTCATCTTTATTCTCCCACCCTTTAATCAGATGCTTATTCAAACTCACGTGGATTGCACATCTGTCAATGAATTGGAATAAAAAGACCTATCATGTGCCTTGAAATTACTCTGAGCATCACAGTCACATCATTACACTTACTTTCTGCAACTCATAATTAATTTTTAAGAAAAGGAATTTCATTTGTTTCATACCCCAGAATTGCTCATACCTATGAAAAGAATTCTACATTAAAGATTTAAGGAAGTGGTGCGAATAATAATTCCAAGGTTTTTCAAAAAATAAAATTCAATTCTACAGCCGCTCAAAATTGTACTACATGTATGTAGTATGTATTCTAATTCCAAATCAGAAAGAATGATCCCGGTAATAAAGTAATAATAATAATAATAAAACTTGACTCAATAGTTTGAGCAGCCCGGTGACTTTTAATGATGCCGTGGCTATCTCCCTCTATCAAAATACTCGTCGCGATGCTTCTCATAAACGCCCAGTTCGAGAGTGAATGAAAAGAATGCTGGGTTTCTGTAGCTTGGTGGTCGAGGCAAGAAACGTGGAAGGAACGGACCTGTATGTGGACGCAGTGGAACAAAGAGAATTTCCCGAATGAGGCGGCTAGCACGTACGTACAAGAAGGGAGTAAGTAGAGAAGTAGAGGCGAGTGAAACGGTTTCACACGAAAACTGAACGACTCGGTAAATATCGTATCCAGTTCGCCGATAAGAGCCTCTACACACAGTGACGCAAATTGAACCGCATCTTTTACCTTTAGCCCCGGTCGCGAAAAATGATGGCGCTTCTCGCGCCGCTCTATCTGCTCCCCTCAGTCTTCTTGTCGCCCGTACTTCAGCCGCGGCCGTTGTCTTCGATCTTTTTCTTCGGACAATCAAATAGAGCTTAAGAGATAAAACGAGGGATAAGTAGGAAGACGGAGGAGGTACTTTCGATGAAAGGGTCCATTGAAACACCTCCAACGTCTGCCCGGCGAGAGGGGGTCGCCTTTGCGGAAGTGTCATCGCAAACGGAAGATACGAACTTTCTACAGGATTCCTGGCCAGGTTTGACGAACCTGATTCGATTGGTGGTGCCATTTTCCTTCCCCCGGCGCCATCTTTCTCTTGTCTTTGGCTGTATTTCTTAATGGCATTTTCTCAAGATACAGTTGAGCAGAGTCACGAGAGGAGTCCTCGCAGCTCTCAATTCAAGTTCTTTCGCTCCTTCGATGGAACTGACTTCTGCGTGAATCTAACGCAGGTGTATTCTACCTGCCTGTTTTTGATACATTTTCAAGAGGCATTGCTGCAGATGGCGAAAGTTCATGCTGTAATGTATATAGGTTTCATTGTGTCGGCGCTAGGAAATTGAAAACTGTCAAGGAAACCGATTGAATAAAGGGATAGGTAGATCTGTCTTGCTACTTCTTTCATAGCATGTCCATTACACAGAATAGAAGTACGTTGTGACAATCTTGATATTTCTTTTGAATATTGCTAATATTGGCCCAATATTTTGCAAGTTCTGGTTAATAATAAAGACTATTGTCACCTAATTATTATTATTTTATGTATGTACGCGCATATCTCCTCGACATGTTATGTCAATATATATAAAACTAAAATGTCAAACATGAAAAAGTTAGAAAAAAAAAATTAAACCCGGCTTCAAAAAAATAAAAATGCACTAAAAAGTATAAAATAATATTTCCCATATTTAATTTACAACTCTAATATTTTTTAAGTCATTTCTGCGCTCATCATTTGCGCTATGTAAATCTGGCGCTGACTTAAAAAATATGATAGTGCTAGATTAAGTAAGGGAAAAAATTGTTTTTTAGTTTTCAGTGCATTTTTACTTTTTCGAAGCCGGTTTTAAGTTTTTCTTTAAATTTTTTGTTTAGTACTATTTCACACGAGCTTCTAATTCCTAAAACTTGTGAATCTCTTAACACACACTGACACTCACTAATTCCGCGTTCAGTCAACCGCTTTATACATTGGTTCTCCATTAAAAAATAAAAAAATGTTATTCGGCACTTTTAAAAGTTTGAGTGACACGCGCGAATGGGACCCATTGGAAACAACCAGGCAGAAAATGGATCAAATAAAACAAATTTCAGTTGTACTTTTTTTGGGATGTGTCATATAACAGAATATTTCCCACCGTAAATGTTCAGTGAATTTGATAGTACAGATTGTTATTTGAGGCATTTAGAAGTTATACGCAGTTGAATTCCTTTAACCACAAGTAGAATGAATATGGCACCTGAAGGCATGTGGTAACATTACCGCTGTTATTTCGTAACTTCGTACAGTGAGCCAGCGGCAACTCTATTTAACAAGGATAGATGTGCGCCATGTGAAAACGTCAACTACTTGGGGACATTGTCTCCGAACGTGGCTTCCCGCAAAGTTCTATAATTTATGTCGAACGATTCCCATTGCGAAGTTCGTCACCGATCGTTGTTTACGGCGGACGGAATTCAGTCTCGTTAGGCGCATGGAACTATGTCAAACCACGCCGTTGATTGCATCTAGCTGCAACATATTGCGTCAGTTCAAAGGTCACGCCGTTACTAAATACAAATGCGTGCCACGGTTCACTGCACCGGGACCGGGGAATGATACTTGTACTACGACAATGATCAAAGTTTCCAAAGCACCGAGAATTTTTAAGAGTGATCCTCGAGTCTTGGAAGAGGCTCTTGCAATTGCCTCGACTTAAAAACCCATAACTTTCGTGCCGGTGCGTCGGCGGCTCATGAAATGCAGAATCTGCAGACTCGTAAATATCCTTAATGACCCACTTGGGTTCGTTGTTCTTGTATAATATTGATTATATCGTGTTAACGAAAAAACCACCCTTGTAGGTACATACCTTGTTTAAATGGGAAATAAAATAAAATTGATACGAAATCTTCTTTTGCCATTGGTTTTGTCGGAGCTCTTATGATTCAGTGTTTGTATAGATCCCTCTACATCTCCCTTTCTTTTCCTACCCCCATAATTCTATCTGCTCTGATGGCGCGTGATTCGCCAGCAGCTCGAACGTGTTATCACAGTTCAAAAGCTACTAATTACCATTGATTCTCTGGGAACTAGTAGCAGCTTGGCACACGTCGTTCGCTGGAAAATCATGTCTTTACGTGCCGCGTTCAAATCAGATTCCGCGGAACAGATTCACCGGGGTCTCAAGGATTTCCAACGTGGGTCAATCCGTTGCATCAGTCTGGTAATTTGCGTTCACACACATACAGAGAGAGAGAGAGAGAGAGAGAGAGAGAGAGGACCCGTTTACCTTTAATGGCCTATCTGCGCGTCTACGTGAGCAGTCAAAATATGCACGTCCGTGTCCTTCTGAATTCAGCGGCTGTCAGTGGCAGCGTATGTAGGTGAAACGCAAATTACGTTCTTCTAAACGCGCCGACCACGGCGCATTTTCGCTGGAACGTCCACCTCGGCCAGAACTTGAAGTTATGTATCAAGCCCGACGCAACGACTACGCAAATTGCTCGCAATTTGCCGCGAGAATTTATCGCGAGTTCGAGGCTCGTCCCTGCGGCCACACCCTTCCGCAAGCCGCGGCTTTTGACGCTATTTAATGGACTAATTTTTGGGGTAAAGCAGGCAACGAAATTATTCTTCGTTCTGCACGGTTTCCGTCGTTCGTGCTGCCGGCGGCTTTCTAACCTTCCTCGAGAAGAGGAGGAGCGGAATTGGTTTGCCTGTGTCCAACCCCTTCGCCATTGCTAAAACCGTCGTGTTCGGGGTTCAGCAGATGTAGGACGAAAAAGTGGAGTTCTAGCAGCGGCATTGACTGCAAATATTTAGTTTTCAATCTAGTTTCCGCTAACGATGGCATTCGAAATGGCTGTGTTCGGTTTATTTCGGAGCAGCTTCACTGATTGTTTACCATGTTATACAGGGTGGCTCAATAAGAATTACCTCCTTGAATATTTGCGGAACCGTGGAAGAAAGAGAAGGTTGGTAACTTGCATAAATCCCCTATATTAATATTTTATTTGATTTATTTAGGGCCAGTTTACCAAATGTTAGGTTATCGTTAGAAAGTAATTAACTTACACATTGTCTTTGGCATGAAAGTTCGTGTAAGCCTGTAACTGCAAATTGAGCGGAAAGGGTTGAAATATGATGTGCCTTTAAGAGTTTTAACGACTTGAACACTGTCCTTAGAAATCTTAGCTACTTGAAGCGCGGTTCTAACAGTCCTATAAAGTCCTTCAAAGTTCTACCTGTGTAAGTAGACCCTATAACGTTAATCTTTAAGGAAACCTATTTTACAGAAGAGTAGGGCTGCAAGAATACTGAGTAGAAATCATTTAGACGGTTATTTGAACTTTACTTCCAAGTTGCTTGCCTTATGTTCCCAGGAGAAAACTCTGGACATACTAATAATGGATATTACTTCATCAAATACTAAGTAAGGTAAGTAAAATAAGTAACTGATT
This sequence comes from Andrena flavipes, assembly GCA_963971345.1. NCBI lineage: Eukaryota > Metazoa > Arthropoda > Insecta > Hymenoptera > Andrenidae > Andrena > Andrena flavipes. The sequence continues at coordinate 40,562,380 of OZ020481.1, forward strand.
ACTTATCCACACTATACGGTGAAATGTAAAGACTTGAGAGCTCTATTATTATATGTATATAAGCACCAGATTGATAAACTTTTAGTGTGCCTTTTGAAGAAACAACGAAATTCCTTTACACAGTAGCTAAATTTGGCAAGAGTTAGACATTCACTAGAAAGAAATGCAAATTTTATTATAAATCCATTAGAGGATGTTCACAGCTATTTCTTGATATCGAACATAACATTAATACGTTAAGCCCTAGAAAAATTATACTGTCAAGGGTGGTGTGTCCCTCGTGATTCTTTCCCAACAAGTATTCACCGAAACCAACGAATTATACCGTGAAATTCAATAAATAGAAGAGCATAAGGAGATAAATAAGAACACTTTCTGGGTCTTTGAAACTTTAGTGGCGGGCTTCATCGTTGCCAGAGCTTTTCCTCCCCTATCCCTCGCCCGTCGCCCCTTCCAGCCCCATTTTTCCCTTCTCCCTCTGGCAGCTTTCGCGAATGCTTCGAGAAGTCGAAAGTACAAGCCCACCGGAGTCTGGGGCGAAGAATCAGCGACGCTCCTATGCGCTCTTCCGGTTTCTATCTTCTTTGCTGCCTCCGTTTCTGCGGGGTAAGTATACTGGGAATTGAAATATCACCACGGCGGAAGAAGGCAACGTCGAAACGATTTGGCAGCCCGCCAGCCTCTGACTTTCCCGATTACGTGCAAGCGCAGGTAACCTTGCGTAGATACGGGCAACTAGAGCAAGCTTTAAGTCGAGTATCTCGCAAGGAGCTTGCGTAATGAGGGAGAAGGATTTGCGCGGCAATAAAACGCCTTTGAGCATTTCCATCGAGTGCTAGGTGATCCATCGTTTCACCGGGTGTTTCTCAAGCCGCTGATGATATCCGTTCGATGCGTATCCTGTAAGGAGCCACGGCAGATGCTCGGAGATATTCTCGGTATCGGAGGAAACGCCAGCGGTTCCAGGGCGACGACAATGAGTGGCCGATGAGATGAATTTGATTTCTTAGATGCCTTCCACAATTTCTTTATTAGTATGGATTTAGGTATCTATTCAATTGTGGTTAAGATAATTGCAGAATTTTTTTGCAATTATGCGATGCTTTTATACTTTTGGAAAACACAATCTATAGCATAGAAAGTGTTGGAAAGATATAATTATTCAATACTTACGGGGTAAGTATTGTTCATCAAAGTGAGTAAAAGTTACACTCTTCTATTACAGAAAAGCTATTTATCCTTTAATAAGGATAAACGTAGAATACTTGAGCGAAGTTATTGTCAGTTTTTACAATATGAAACAGAATGTATGTAAAAATGGAATAATTCGTAAGAAGAATTAGTATATTCTACTGTGTTTCAATGTAGGTACTACGTTTAATAGGTGCAGCGTTGGACAAAAATATCAATTGTCCATCGGCGAACGAATAAATTGGAATGCAAGAGGTTAATAAACTTTAACGTGCACATGAATAGTAAAAATGGCAGACAAATGAAAGCAAACTTTTCATCTGCATTGTGCAATTCGATAGAACGACAAACTGCAGTTAAAGGAAAAAGTGATTAAATTCATAATTCCTGATAACATTTTACGTTTTCAGTTTCTATAATAATTGAGCCACTGCGGAAGTTTACTTTTCGTTTATCAGAAAAAGTTTGTGGCACCCATTTGGAGATTAAAATGTTTTTTATTGCGCGGCCCGCCGTTCAATTGATCACACTTTTTCCCAGCTTTTCGAATCCCATTTTATAGAACTTCCCCTCTTGCGATAAAACTCTCCAGTGCTTTTATAATACCACCGCAGAATTTCCATCGATTCTTTTCCTTGTGCTACTCTCCGGAATGAAAAATAAACGACGATTGATTCAGAGACAGAGTGCAAAAGTGGTTAGACAACCGTCCATAAATTTTAGAAACACCCCTCTCCTTAATTATTGCTACCACTGTTATTAATATTTGCTTACTTCATTCGTTGGAATATTCATTGGATGAATATAGCGTACGAGTATGTTATAATCGTTTTTCCATCGGTAAATGTATATTAAATTTCTAGTTACGTATTGCAGGCGGGGAACGCAGAACTGCGATTTCAGCACTCGAAATGCATGCAATAAAAATTGCAAATTTACAGCTTTGACGTGTACCTCGAGGGAAATTGAAACAGTGAAGGGAATGTTATTTCCAACCCGTTCCCTCTACGTGTATCACGTGACAAATCTACATGTACCACATATGGCACACTGATTGTGAGAATTTTTTTTAAAAACACTCGTTCATTTACCAATACCTTGATTTCAATTCCAAATTCGGTGTTCACGTTATCGATCTGAATTTTGAATACCGCAGATTAGAATTTCATACCCATGGAATTTTCAAACAGGATAGGTACCTACTTCGCACAATTATAAGAAAATTTAAACTGACGTCGTTGCCTAAAAAGAAAGCCTCGGTAAGAGAGCCGACAGCTTCGCGTTACAGAGAATTAAGCGACTCGACTGTGATAAAATAATTTTTTACTCGCAAGGAAGATGAGCTTTTCACCGTCCTGGATTCACGTTCCAGATATCCAGCTTTCAGGGAAAAACTTAAAGCGTCGATGCTGCGATTCAGAACCGATGACGCGTTATCGCGTAAGTATAGAGGATCGTTGGCGAAAAGACGGTTCCGCATAAAGCGCAGAAGCTCGGTGAAATAAAATATTTACCGCCGCGGAGATGGAACCTTGAATTCTGTAGCTTTGAAGTAAGGTTGGTTTAATATGTGCTGCGTGTTATAAATTTTACCCTTCCCTATCCTGTTTTAGGGAAAATGTTTTGATAGTCACAGAAGCATGATGTTGAAGCAACTATGACGTAGACATGGAGGGATCTTCTCCTTTGCCGATTTTAACATTGTTTCACACATTTTAGCGCAGAATTTTAATAGTTTAGTATTGTCTCGAAATTGAATAACGCAATTCTGTGCAACTTGCGGTATGCGCGATAATAATTGTTCTACATGGAAAACGGGATCAAAGCGTAGCGTCAGAACGGAGCGCGCTTTGAAATATTGAACGAGTAGAATCAATTGCTGTGGATAAATGGGAGATGGCATTCCAGATACTCGTACAACAAAATGTGAAATAAAAGATATTAATGCGAGTGAACATTTATGAAGATAAATTTTATCATCGGTATAGTAATCACAATCATCAGTACTTCATTTAATTTTTACAAAATTGATGTACGAATCTACTGTCCTCTTTATTACCTTCGTCATTTGCAAGGTTTATAAAAAGAATTTCAAAACCTCCCTATTTGTTTTTTTTTTAGAGAAAACGTATATAAACATAGCGTCCAAAAATATTGTCCCGTAATTTCAATTTGATTCTTCAGGATAGTGTCGTATAAAACCTCACATGTACAATTAACAGAAGTTATTTGCAAAGAAATTAAGCGGGCACAGGCAGGGCAACCGATATTATCGCGTGCGAGTGAGGAGGGCGAGGGTGGCGGTCTCAGAAAAATGATTCGTACCGAGCCGTCGGGAAAATGAAATTACCTGGTGGACTGCAATGACCGCGGTACCAATTAGCATGGCATTAATTGAGTCGGGCGTCGCCGGCGACTGACATATACATACGCGTTACGGTTCGCACGTACGCTGGCCCGTGTGCATAATAAATTTTCACTGTGACTGCCTTTCGGCCGCAGGAACGGCGCTGGCAATCCCATTACCGTGATTATCGTCGACGACTATCGGCCCCCGGTGTGTCCGTCGACATCCATCTGCACACACCGAAATCTTTGTATGTATCCGTCAATATTTGCCCAAGCACGCGGATTCGTGCGGGGTCTGAGGGCTGGAGACGCGTATCGACTAACCCTTCCGCGAACTCGACCGTAATAGACCGACTCGATTAGTTACCGTAATCGGTCTGATTACCCCCGTTCTAGCGATTTCAGAGTGGCTGATTTTTACCTTGTGCTACGGTACGAGCCACTCAAAAGCCAAACTCGTCAACTCAACTTTCTGAATTTTTCAGTTTTAACTTTAATAAAGAAGTTAAGGGTGGAGTCCTGCTTAGAACGGTCAAAATGATATGCTGCTTTGAGAATTTTTTCTAAAAAAACCGATAAACTTCTATTATTAAGCATTAGTCTATAGGAAAGAGTACGCTTTACGGATATTTCCGTATTTTTTGTGGTAAAAAGTATTGAAAAGTTTGTGAGTTATAGGCAATGCCCGAGTCGTCCTCTTCTTTAGGTGCTTTGCGGTGACAACCGTAGCTCGGTACAGGATCATCCAATATTTAAAGTTCCTCTTTTTTTTTAGGTGATATATGGAATTATTTAGGCATTGTCGGGACCGATTTTGGAAAAATTATTTTGAGACAAAAAATCTTTCGGTTTTTCGAGTATAGAAAACTAGGCAAAAAGGACTAAAAGCTCCCGATAGCGCATAGATTTTTAACTCTATAATAAGCCTGTAAAGCTTCGAGTAAATCGGTTCATTAATTTTTTAGTTATGTGTGTCACCGTCTTTGAAAACATGCTTTTGAGGATAACGCGTTTAAAGTTTTGGGTCTGAGCGGATACTTACACGCGTATAACTTTGTTAGTTGTGGTCGAATTGACTTGACACTTTCAGGGAATATTTTCAAGATGGGAATACTTGAAGAAAATATAAAAATCGAACAATCGATTTTTCGAAATTTTTTAGGTAAGCCTCCCCCCTTATATATCAATATTCTATTATTGATTGAACTGAAAAAATTTAAACAGTATAAACTGTTTATTTTATGTAGTTGATCAGTTTGGCTCCTGAAGGGCTTATATGGCTTGAGAGGAGATGGATTTAGAAGAAGTGGGACGAGTTTGAGGAAGGTGAGAAAGTGACAGTTGTTTGCAGACGTGTGTCAAGTGATTGGATGAAACTAATGAAGGTATCGAGAGGGACTGATATAATAAGAATCAAAATGATATAATGAGAATTGAAATGATAAAGCCTTTTTGCAAGTGATGCAATTGGAAGAACAGTGGTGAGAAAATAACGAGTGCGTATGAGGTAAACAAGGTAAACAATAAACAGTTGTTCATTTGCCTATCAGGATTACGATACAAAAGAGTGAAAGACTACTATTGTTGCAGATGCATGAAATTTGAGAACCCCTTTGTAGAATATCTTGGTTTACTGGTCAACCCTCCAAATCGCACCCAACCCGCACTTCGATGCAGACAACGTCATAAACAGTTATCCTTGGTCGGCGAAACCACCGCAATCGGGACCACCATGTCCTTATAAGGACATTTCCCAGAACCATCTCATATTCAAAGTGGCCAATAAGATAGAGCCACAAGGCATGGAACCAATCATATTCTCAAATCAATGCAAATACTTCCATGAAAGTTTCCTGCGAAGCTGAAGCAGTTACGTTTGAAATGCCAACAGAAGCACTTGTCATCTATTAGACCTCCACTATCAAGTTCTTTCTAATTTGCCGTGGCTTAACCTTTACTCTATCTTGTTTCATTAATTCGAAGTAAAAAAAGTTTACTGGTGTCTTTACGTGTTATACAAAAAGTCTTTTTCCGACAATAAACTTTTGTTTTCCTATGTCTTGTATTTTAGGTGTTATACGCGAAAAAATGAAGGTGCCTTCTTGACTTTGAAGTTAGGTTTCACGCTGTTAAAGGGCGATTGGCCGTGAATGAAACATTCCGTCGTTCTTGTCTTGTGTCTTCTATTTTCTACTCACGTACCAGTAGTTTCGATTAACCACTCTTCCATAAAACTGATTGGATCATTCCTGGTCCTTCGATTGCACAATTCATCGCTCGCAACTTCTGACTGAGCTCAACAAATTTTCGCGACTAGAATCGCTGACTCGGCGTTTCATATTCTTCGGCTGCTACCTACCGTGTCTTCGGTGCATTAAATTCCATTGATCGCGGAACGTGAGCCTTCGTATTTCCGGCTGTTCCGCAATTTTCGTAATTGAATGTCGCTCATTTTCGCCCCCGGGGTAACATTTCCGCCTATCCTTCTCCTCTCACATTATCTCCCGCACGCCCCCGTCGCCACTTTTCTCGCTTTACGCGTTTCGCCGTGTCACTTAATGCTGTCGCTGTCAGTCACTGTTTTATTTGATATCTTTCGGTAACGTTGTTTGCTTTAAGATTACCTTGTTTCGTCTGGTTTATGGGATACTAGAACCGTCTGCGCCCCATCCACTTTAGCGGCGCAGCCGTTGAAATAAATTCGGTTTGTTCTAACGGAACGCTTTATTCTTGTCTTATCGAGGCATCGACTTTAGTGCACTTTTACGCGCACCCTGTCGGTACCATTCTGATCCTCTTCCGATTAAAGCTGTCCATTTTGACCGATCAAACATTTCACTACGTCGACGAAACGTCATACCGTTTACGATCGTATTTACTATTTTTATAAGTATACCGCTCACAAGCATTTTTCTTAGGAACTTAGAATTTCGTCGGACAGAACGTTAAATTATTACATTCTTTGTTTTATTCACAATTTACTATCGTCTGTATTGGTAACCCCGCTTTTAATGACAGAACGGTATTAATATTCCGATTTTCATCTTTTCCATTTCCCTTCCAGTTGGCTTTTGTCATTCTTATAGCAGAAAATGTCACGTGTTATCGAAGGGCCCGAAACAATAACTAAATATGTTTCGTAATATACTATATAAATGTTTTAGGGAAAGCTTTTTTCAAGTACAATGGAGCAATCAACTAGGAATCGTGCAGCAACAAAACGATTTACAACCTCCTTTATTCTAACTTCCCTTTATTTCTGGAATTCGCAAAACCAACGAATCCTGTGTTGTATTATTCTGTCGGCCTTCGCTTTAATGTAGAAACACATTTCCTGAACTCTGTTCCCCCTTCGTGGGACCAGAGAAAACACGTGGGTGAACGAATACGTAGTAGGTATAAACGACCGTGCATAAGTTTCAGGTGATGTTATCTCTGATGCTGTGCAAAGAGAATATCGTAAATGTATACATATACCTACTATACATATATACAGGTCATGTTCTGTAGTATTTACGATGGACGAATCGGTATCGAGTAAAATGAAATGCTTAATTAATCTTCAAATTGTACTAGAATAGCTCTTTTTTATTTTATTTTAAGCATTAAAAATAGATCTTGACCACCAAAGAAAATTCACTTCCTAAGACATCTGTTTGATCTACTAATTTCCCAAATTCTCGGATCTTACTACCTCGTTGCTTACTACTCTATTTTCCCTTGAGCTTAAAAATGTTTAAAAGCTACCCTGTGACTGAATAAATAATTTTGTATTTTCGCTGTGATATTTAAATCACAAGGGAGAGTCAGCAAGAAGGTAGCTGTTCAAAATTAGAACAGTGTTACGCCATTTAACTCATGAAAAGTTAATGGTGGGTCATATGCCGCTCTCTAACCAGATGGCACGAATGAATTTGAAAATTCACGGACGATTGCCTGCCGCTGCCTAAACAGGTAGTGAGAATCCACCTTAACAGGGGCATCATGATTACAGTGTTGGAAAGCGTGCGAAAAATCGTGGCTGCTGGAGTGCCGGGATGCGGAGAAGCGTCTCGAGTGGCAACCGGTGGAGAAGGATTAAGGAGCAAGAGGGAAAGGCGACACGCTGTTCACAAGCGAAACACCTCAATTTCAACCAAAGGCATCGATGAAATGAATGGAGGGAATCGATGTGTCTAGAAACGGCTATACACACGAGCATCGGAAGAGCATCCATCACCTATGCAGAATCCCTTCAAAGAGCTATTGTTGCTTGGCGGAGAGGATCGATCAAGTATCGTCGATTCAATGAACGACTGATTAGCGAGCAGTGGAGTGGCGTGAAAGCAGCTCAGCTCCAGGAGTTATTTATTGCCGAGTTGCAAAGCGGTTTTCAAATAACGTTCGATTGTCACTTTCCATTGCCTTTACAAAGAGAGTCACCGAACCGAATAATCTTGCGTCGTACAGAAATTGCTTTCTTCCTGTCTTCGTTTTATCGAGGTACGGAGGTCTACTTCGGTCTTCTAAATGGGACATCGAATATTTTACTTTGGAATTTGGGAGCAGGTATATTAAAAGCTACGTAAAGATTGAAATATTCGGGTCCGAAGATTTAATTCTATCAAGGGATGGAGTGCAAATGGTCATTAGTTTAGCTTCTTTTGATAGATCCTCGGTTGCACAAAGCAGACTTCGTTGTATTAAGATTAGATCAAGTTTTAAGGTCCTATCTCTGGTATAAAATTTTAAAAACTATTTCTGTACTGATCTCTTGTAGTATAATATTTGCTTCCTTATAATCATTGTGTAACACTATTTCCTTCTTTGAATTCTCAAACTACCCGGAAACCAATGAAACCAAATTTTCCAGCATAACATTCACCTGTGACCTACTGATTTGAAAGCATGAAATGGAGAATGGAGAACAAGGGCCATTTTATTCATATTCATAGCGTATTTTCCGTAGGTTCTCGGGGAACTGAGTCCTCGTTACTCGCAGTGGAGGTTATTTATGAATTATTGGTGAGTAGAAGAAAAGGAGGAAGGGAAAAAGGCTTTGAGTGCCTTCACGTGCAGACAGCATCAATAATTTTTAAACAAACCTGTTGAAGTAGGAGTAGTTTGAATCAAAGAATATCAGTCCTATATTTGCCCTGTACACCGTAATTATTTTCCATGAAAATAGTCTTCACATTTTTCAGAAACAGCGAATAAATAATGGAGTTTGAGCGAGATGAAAAGGGTTGGAAAAATGTACTGGTACGTGTTTTATCACCAGAACAATTCGTGCTGGAGAGAACAGTGGAGTGGACAAGTTTCCACTGTCCAGTGTGCGGGTTGAATATTGGCACGCCGTACGGGAAGACACAAGCAAAATGAAATAGTTTTTGTTGGTCGTGAGTAATAGCGCTATAGGTAAAATATATATGTGACTTTATAGTGGCAACGCAGATATACGATATACCGTTTTCAATAAAGTGGAAGGAAGAAATAGGTGCATTCATGCAACATGTGGGCTTTAATTTTTAAATTACGGGGGTTTAGAGAAACTTCAACGAGATAGGGTGACAGCAACTTCCGGGAAGGAGTAGGTATTAGTATCATACAATGAAGAAAGAAAATATTTTCTAAAAACTTTCATTTGGTACAGAACAAAGTCAGCCTATTAGCACTGAAAGAAGTCACGGAGATATTTTCAGGTTTTACTATAATATGTACATAAATTATATCAATTTAATAGGACTGTTAATTAAAGGCAAAGTAACAAATGCGAAGATAATTTTAACTTCATAGTAACTCGCGGAGTAAAATAAATTTGATAGACACAATTTATCAAAATTACTATTTGCATTGTATTTAGAAGATTCGCGCGCGGTAATGAACAGCTGGTGAAGTTGGGCACAAAACAAATAACGCGTACAATTCCACTTAAATATAATGGAATGTTCACACATGCAATGCCCGCGGGATTTACACGCCTAAAATAATAGATTAAATGTAAAACATGCCAGCTGTGGAATTCCTCAGATAAATTTGTGTTATTGTGAAATTTTATATAAACGGATCCATGTAAATTTCACTACGCCTCGCGAAAATCATGCATTTGAATTAATTAATGTTGAATTACTCGAGTTTAATAGAATAGTGCTCCCGTGACTTATTGTACGGATCCGCGACTTACTCGTTGGGTTCGTACGGTTTATAAATTAAATTTCGATCGATATCCTGTGCTCCGCCGGACCCTCAATTTCTTCCTGCGGATTCCATCGGGGTTAAGAGAAAGGAGGATGTATGAGCCGGAGAACTGAGAACGAAGAGGTGCCAAGAAATTCCGCGAACCTTCGAATTGATCGTGACGGTCGAATTAAATGAAAGCAATTGAGAGATCGTTGGATCGTGGGGATAGAAGGAACAGCACTGTAGAAGTTAAATTGGAAGATACCAGCGTAATTTTTTACTCGATTACCATTTCAAATTAGGAATCATCAGAAAGAATATTCGTCTCATTTAGTCACTAATGCGTTATGAAGTCACATTTATAGTTTCAGTGTTTGTAAAAGTATTCAAGGTTACTTTTATTACTACGGTTATGATTGTATTGCTATTGATGTTCGACTCCATAATTTATTACCAAATGCATAGGTACTTTGGATATATTTAAACATTTTCTGATACTTCACTGTTCTCTTGTTCTGTGTACCACATTATTATAAAGGATTCTATGCATCTAAAATATGATAGTATTACAGGCAACAATGATTAATGCATTTATAATGCACTACTTTCTTTAGAATAATTTATACGCGTTGTAGAACTTGATAAAGATGCCACAGATTCTCTAAACTAAAGATTCTTCCATGAAGGTTTTGCTGATCGAAAAATAGCAGGACTGATAGAAAAATTACCCAATGCGACTTCTTATCCTTTGCAGGATCAAGAACTTCTCCCAACAATTTTATTGAAGAGTTATTGCTCGCGAGTTATCGAAGCTACACCGTATATTCAATTTATGACAATCGATTCCCTTCTGATTCCACGGACATGAGAAACTGACGAACCTATCTCTACATTCTCCTGTGGCATCTTTATGCAGTTAGCGAACTTCCTATCTGAGGGAACTCTGATTGAAGTCTCCTTTACTAGTTCCAAACAAATTCAAGGTTCACTAGAGGCACGGCGCGCACAAAGTAAAAAGTTTATTTGTGACCGAGAATGTTCCTCGTCAACATTGCAGATTCTTATTTCACTGTGCGAACATTAAACAGACGATATTTATTAACGTATTTCTCTGCGTGAGACAAGAGAGAAATAGACATTCCCGTTTTTCCCCTTACCCTTCAATTGCACTACCCGTTTCATTATCACCAACACCTCAAATAATCAGTGTCTTCCTGCCCATAGCTCCAGAAACCATTACAGAAATCAGTATCTCTTATCAAGGTATAAAGGACGTGGTCCACTACAGTTGGAATGGAAATGGCCGTTGCTGCTTGCCCAGCGTTTCGACAAAGTTCCGATAAAAAAGGCCGGACGAAAGGCTAGATCGCTCGAAAAAGAAATGAGACGTAGAATGGTGAACTAGTTCCGGAGATCGGCGGGGAAAGCGACGAAAGGGGAGGAGGGCAAGCGAAATCTGTTGATCCATGGACGAATGGACCGCCGTGGCCCGTACGTAGACGTCAGACAGAATCCATTACGAGCAAGCGGCCCCTTCGTTCGCCCCATTGTTGTTCAAGAGCAAGGACAGATTCCCGGAGCTCGATTCAACCGTACACCGTTCTGGCGCTGCTCCTCGTCGGACGTGACTGCGTAAAAGTTATGAAAATAGAATTCAATGGGGCGTGAAAAGCTCTGAAGCCAGATTTTCATTGCGTCAGGCGAAAGGAAAAAATGGGACGTTGGTCGGGGACCAAACGAAATTGGATATTACGAGGTCCGCGGAGCTCGAGTGCCGACTTGAATAGCGAGTGATCACTGATCCAAACATTCGTGGCTCGGACTTGGGGCACGTTCGCGACCAGCCGCGTTTCTTGCCCGCACATGCGGCATACGTCCACCTATTGTCACCGAAGTGAGACGTAATATCTGCGGACCAATGCAATATTACGCTGCAGAAATGGCGGAGTCCTCTCTGCTTGGCCCCTCCGGCGTTTTCTACATTCAAAAATAGACCTCCGACTTTGCTCGGCTGGAAAATCGAGGGAGCTGACCCGGCGCTAGCCGCCGCGCCGGTTTCACGGTGGAATAGATTCATACTGGGAATGCATTAAGAAACTGCACTTATTCGGAATCACGAACCGGCGGAAAGAACGGATCGCGAGTAGTGCGAAATATTCGATGCGGAGGAGGTCGGACACGAAGAACTGCGGGGCGCTGTGAAACTGTTCGAGCATGCTGATTTGCATACTGTCGTATGAAGGACCATTGCAGCATGAGGACCTACATTTCCCCCCGAGGACGTTTCAATACTGCTATAGGACGACCTATTTAGAACGAAATACATGCATAGCTGAATTTAGGGTGAAAGGGCTGAATAATCCACTTTATTTTGTTTATCTATGTTTCCACGTTCTACAAACTGTATTCGTTTTTTTAATTGTTTGTTTATGATTATGATACAATTGCCCTGATTAATTCAATTAATCTAAACATTTCTAATAAACCAAAAAATAAATTACACAACCTATTAACCTCAATTTATATCAAATATATTTTAATAAATTCAATTATTTGTTAGTTGATTAGTTGACTACTTCATTGTTTGTATTCCCATGCTATCTATCGTAAAGGATAACAATAGGTAGACAATAGGTATATTTTCTTTCTACGTACGCATTCTTTGGTTGAAATTGTGTTTCTATTATACGTTTCCCCGATATTTAACCTCGAGCTTTTTCATTCCGTTGCCACTTCTTACAAAGCTAGTCCGCACTTAGAATTCTAAATAATATACTCTTAGTAAATTGCGGACAAAAGTCTTTCTCTCTTATGTTTTCTGATACTTGTCTGGGAGCAACCTTTGAAATTACAGTCACGTTTCGCGCATGAAACGAAATTGCTGGAGCGCAATATTTTTCTAGAGAATTATAATACTCCACTTTACGGTAGACGGTACCCTGTATAAACGAGGAAATATTTCAATCTTACGTTGAAGCTTCAATCGCCAACCTAATGAGATTGGCTACGTTTTCATGGGGATAAATTGTTTGACGTGTACAACAAACTCTTTGCCATTAAGTGGAATTGTTTGCAAAAGTTTTATAACTCATTTTCCAGACACTCAAATATTAATTCTTAGAATAATAATTACAACAGCGACCCCTTAAGAGATCACTTATTCATTTATTAAAATCTGTTCTATTCGGAAAACGAATGGAAAGCAGCTACATAGCTCCGTTTCTTCCATCGCGGTTATTTTGATTGAAGGCGCTTAGAGCCCTTGAAAACTTCCACTTTCCCATGCAATGCTCGCCGCTGTGTTTCCTTCACCACAAGAAACTTGCAGCCTGTTTCTCCTTTCTGCGTCAGCTTCCTACTACCCTTCGAAAACTTGTTTACCTCCTCGGAAAAACAGACCAATTAAAATGCATTATTACCTAGAAAGGAAAAAGTGACATTTTGTCTAATAACTTTATACCTCCAGCTATAACTTCACGATTAAGGAGAATGAAGTGTTCGAGTAATACAAAGTATAAAAGTTCAAGGAATCCGGTCGCACTAGGTTAAATAATTCTGATTGTAAGAGGCGGTTATATATTGAACTTGAATTCCTAACGCCTTCTTCCAAGACGGTCCCCAGAACTTACAGAGAGACCTCGAGTTATGAAAATGTTTGAACGAATTTTTGAGTGGCTTCCTGAAATTTAAATTATGCCCTCCTTAAATCTGCCAAAAATAGATTGTACAGCTTACTCGACACCTTTGATTTTAGGAAGTCCATTCTCAAACCCTCAATACGTCAATCACTATTAAGAAACAAAGAGCGCCAGTAAATCCTCTGGATGTCAATCTAGATTTTACTATTTCTGGCTTCTAAAAGAATATCTAATAAGCATTAAATGCTGCTGTCCAAATCTTTTATTTATCCCAGAGAAATTGCAAAAAATATGCTAAAAAAATATTTCATTAAAGATTTCTTAAACAGTGATCGCGTCACGCCTCGAACAATTCCAGTTAATTGTATCGGGATACGCAGTTTCGGTTTGAAGGGATTTCGTCGCGATTTAATCAATCTCGCCCATGGATTTCCGACTCGTCGACTGTATTTTCGTACGATTCCGCGACACGCCTCGCATACGCGTGACCGATATTCACGCGTTAAACGCCCGCCTGCCACGGAACCACGATTCGAGCCTGGGTTTCCATCGATCATTCGATTCGAGGGTGAATTAGATTCCGTGAGTTGGTCGAGAGAATTATCCTAAACACAACAAACGTCCAAATAACGATTGAAGCGCTTTAAAGAAAAATGGGAGAAGTGGGTGTAAAGCCTTCCTTTTCTTTCGCAAATGAATACAGAAGAATAGATCAGTATTTAAATTTAAATATTTCAAAATTTAAATAATAACTTAAAGAATATTTTGGACGTTCACTCAGCGATTAGACGAAATACATACTGCTTTTAAAAAAACAAACTGCACATATTTTAAATACTCTAAACGTCAGCGGCACTCAGGTTGCAACCAGATTCAGGGGTCGTGACATTACACCAACGGTCTCATTCGCTCCTATTCGCCTCACACAGCCAACAAAGCCAACAAAGCTCCTTAATCTCGAAAGATAGCCGAGCAATCCCATGAATCTTTCGCTGAAAGCGTCCATCTGCTAGTCACACGATTATTTTTCCAGGTGCTTACGTATAGGTCGCGTCGTTTCCATTAATATGGATCGTTTAGAGGAGAGCAGGGGGGGGGGGGCGATCGATCGTGGCCGAGCGTACGGAGAAACGAGCGCGGATGCAATTGTAAAACGCGCTCTCGTTTTCACATCGCCACGATGGCCAGTGTGTGAATTACGACTCGACCGTGATTCCGTCGTTTCCCCCGAAATTTCGAATGCGGCGTCAATTTATCACTCGCCCTGCAAAACGGGACTGCATCCAGGAGAAATTTTCCGTTGACTGGGTTCGTTGGAAATCAAATCTGTAGTACTCTATGCCCTTTTTATGGTAAATTGGTTGTGTCACTTTTTGTGTCGGTGTCGGTAGAAAAATGTTTGTTGCTATACAAGCGTAGGTAAAGAGGTCTGTAGTGTATTGTTGGCTTCTGTTTTTATTTGGTGTTAGTGTTCATTTTAAAGAGGATAACGATTGCGCAGGTTGAAAGAGTAAACTTCGCAATTTATTTTTTACTTAGTTAATAGCTTCTGTATTGCGATCCAGAAATGAATTAAAAATGCAGTACACGAAGCGTAAAATGAAAGAGAAATCATTGCAATATCATTTGCAATCATTTATTTTAAATTCGTGAGTACGAAATTTTTTTTTCAGATGCCTAGATTTTCTTGGAATCTAATGTTACGAATTGACTAAAAATCTGGGAATGTTGTTATATACTGTCATCGTGCAATCATGACAGTTTTTTTCATTTTCTCATGTTTCCACTTTATGTTAAAGGAAAGTGAAAACATTAGTTTTCTGAGCGTGGTACAAAAAGTGGAAAGCTATTTTGTAACAATGTTTCTATAATAGAAAAATGGAATTACCGGAGCAAACAATGAATTGTCAAATTTGTATCTTAATTTCTCAAGTACGTTGCTTACAAAGCTGGACTGTAATGAATTAACTTAGGATGAATTTTCTAGAATCTAGACTCTAATATTATATCTAACAATATTATAGTATTATTATCTCATAATATTAATAGCTACGTTCATTTGATATATAAAGGGTCCTCCCGTTTATAACATAATAAAGAAATAACATTAACCTGGTTATTTCGAATCAGCGCAGCAGCTATTTCCGTTAACACGTTTTTGTAATTCTGAACGAAGATCCCGGGCGGATTTCGTTCGACATACGAATTTGAAATTTTCAAGCGCATTGAATGGTATCAGTATCGATGTCACATTTTCCAAAACGTACTGTCAGGAATGGATCTCTATGTCGGAATTGAGAGGGTCAGCGAGGAAACTAGACTTCCTCCGGTTTTGATCAGAGCAGTCCAGACTTCGAAGTGAACGAATCTCGAAATCGATTTCACGTTTATTAACCCCCTGGTAGCGTCTGTCACGTTGACGAGCGTTTAATAACTCTATCACAAGTGTGATAATAAAAGAAAACAAGGCATTTCATACTGATCTGATAGTTTTCAAAACTGTAGAGTTCGTTTTATTAAATTTTATATTTTAAGAAGTATATCGTGTTTACATCAAATGTTTAGGGGAGAGTGGGGTAAAACGGAACGCTTAATTTGTCAGTTTTTAGTGCATTTTAAATAAAATTGTTTAACTTAAATTTTTTTTTTGCATATTTCTTTATTATTTACTTTTTATATAGTGTATAAGTTTTGATATATGGTTATATGCTGATTGTATATCGATTGAATTGATTTGTGGTTACAGGCTGATTTCAAATCGTTTGGATTTGTGGTTATGGGTTATGGGTTATATTTATTGATGACTGGGTAATTTTTTCTCCCCTCCCGTTTTTTTTTCATCATAACTAAAGTTTCAAGAAAATTAGATTGGTGGAATTGTATTAAATAGGTGTTCCGTTTTACCCCACGAAAAGTGTTCCGTTTTGCCCCACATGCAGTCATTTAGTAAACATTTACTATTTACACTTCAGCATGAGGTAAATAACTTTTTAATACATCAAAATGTAGCTATGGACTATAAAATCCAACGATTTACTTACCGCTATTAATTTTCGAAATTCAAGTGCCGAAAAGAGGTCGAAAGTACAAGACAATATTGAAACGTCGATACCGGAATTTTTTCCAACTCTCTTAACGGAAAAGTAACGTGTTCACGGGTCTATGGTCTGTCACGAAATGCTGTGAGGACTCTTTGATTCCATGTCACGCGATACCAACTCATTCGCAGGTCTTATCTAAAAGAAACATTGATATTCGGTTTTACCCACCCGTTCCGTTTTACCCCACTCTTCCCTACTCATTATTGATTTCCTTGCAAATTTGATTGAAATGAGATAATGAATGGGTGCCAGAATTTAATAGCTCTGAACGGTAATTAAATTACAACAACTTTGACAACGCAAAACTACTAAAAGCTGGACGAGGATATTTAATCAAATGAATCCTTCGTTACCGTAAAATGTGACAAGAGATATTGTTATGGAACATTGCTGTATCATTACTGTAATTTTACTCGTACAAATACTGTAGTATTTTCAACGTCAAAAGCTTCGCAATGGTCATATGCACTGAATTTACCGTAACATTAGAGTAAATAAAATGATTTGATTTGAAATTAAAGTCAATCAAATTCGCCGTTGAAGTTGCATGAAATATTATATTACGTTAAAATGTTACAATTTATTTAGTATGAAGGGCTTTATAATTAACACCCTGCGGATCTGATTACTTTCACTAATTAATCATTTTTTAATTGCAATTGGCTGCTGGATTTAATTTCGTTTAATGTTTAAATTCCTCATGAACGTGAAATGAACTGGTACTTTACATTGTATTTTGAGCAAAATCCTAATTTACAGAAAGTCTGTACTTGTTTGTGCAGAAATGCTTCGATGTGCCTGCATCATTGTGAAACATTAGAGGCATGTATCAAAGTTATAAAAGTAATTTCACTGTTGCTTGGCGTTTAATTACTATACCATATGATTTTGCATGAGCCAGCGTTATGAAAGCCGTGGAAAAATCTATTAAATGTCCCTTCGTAAGAATTTTGGAGCTATCGAAACGAATTTGATCACATATATCGACTCTTGCATAAACTCAGATTTCAATAACAAGTAATATTCGTATCGTGTAACGTTCGTCCGTCGGTAAATCATCAAAATTTATCATCCGCGCGGAGATTGTGCGATGAACGTGTTGCAACGTGTTGGGTGAATACTACGCGCCGGGATAGGATTATTTTCTATTCAATTATGAAATCACAATTAATGCTTTCCCCAATACAGATGAATTACTATACCTATCTGTAATCGGAAAATCGAAACGTATGTACGTATTTCTCTGAAAAAGCTTTTAGATTTTAATCGCTACGCGTTCCATTTTGTACGAATGTCCCATCTGCAATTATTTTTGGTCCCGACTGCTCACCGCGGTATTTGTTATTCGAGGGTGAGTTGAAAGAGAACCTTTTCAAAGTATTAATGAATTAAGAAACAAAGTGAGATGCAACATTTTCGTTCTACTCGGCGGAAATTCGCATGGCAGTTGGCACGAATTAAGAAACAAAACATTCTCGATGTTGGGGATAAAGATAAATGTTCAAGGCGATACATCGACACAGAGTTTTTATCGAAGAAGATCGCGGATAAATCTTCGAGGATTTATATCGAAACCCATTTGGCAATCGTTGGAGAGTAGTTGTTCCAATTTATTACTCTTAACTATAGCGGCTATTACGTCCAAATCCTGGCGAGGATCTAACTTCGATATTCAAAGGGCCATTGAAGATCTTCACTGCGCTAAAATGATTCTGTGTTGTAAATTGAGTAGTATTTTCAACGCGAGATCCACAACGCGAGCGGCCACAATTATTTTATCTAATTTATTTTATTTTTATTCATAATTATTTGTCGCGGAATGTCGTGAATAGAAATTATTAAGCATTAATTTGTTGTGTATCCTATTTCATCGCTGTTTGATGAGCAATTTTCGTTTCCATTCATGAACACGCAAGCTACTAAATACATACATGTTCGTGGGAAGTAAATGCCGAATACTCACAGTAGTTGCATATATCGTTGTTTACATCCTGGTTCTTGAAGCATAAATCCGTTTCGTTCCACGCTGGGCTGTTCCTTCCTTCGACGAAGTAATTTCGGAACACCTGTAACGGAAATTTACCGTGTCGAAAGGTTTGTTTAACAACTCTAGCAGACTTTACGTGTGCATTTATATTTACAAACTTGGTGATTCTACAGAGATACAAGCTGAAGTTTAATTTACACACACTTAGAGATAGTCAGTTTTATTAATATTAAGCCATAACCTGTCAATATTAATTTTTAATTAATCTTCTCAACCCACTGTTTCACAAATCAATTACAGATAAACTCATACAATCATGCTCTAATACTCTTTTATTAGAAACGTAAACTTTGACACGATAAAATTTGTAATTTAAGAAGAGCGATTTTCCACGGTTGTGGAATTTTTTTATATTTTTTTCCCCAGTAAATCCCCTTTGTAAGTCATAAAGGTGCGCCATTTGAACTCGAAAATTGCTCTCGAGGTGCTATACGCCGCGTGTAACCACGAAGGGTTAAGTGACTTCTGCAGGGCATTCGCCTTATGAAATACGTTTCGTGGGAAGTAAACAAACGGTGTAAAGCGAAAGAGTTAACAAGTGGTCATAAATACGCGAAAGAAGTTTAAATGGCCCGAGGTAACAACGTGAATAAGCATCTTCTGTTGTAAAACTACCTACACAATTTTGTCTTTGAAACAAATCTGGCAATTTATTAAAGGATAAAACCAGCAGTGAAATTCCTCTCGAGACGACGCGACAGTAGCCTCCACAACTGCAGCAACACAAATGAAGCGATTAAGTACACTCGAAATCAGAAACGAAGGTCGACCTTTCGCCGGACATTTCACTTTTTCAAACTATCCTAATGCATACCATACAATAGAAAGGGCCATTTACTCCCAGACAAATCGGTCGCCTACAAAAAGTTAGGATTACCAGGATGGCGGTCTTTTTCTTATCGTGCCCTTGAACGCTGCTACTGTTTACACATGACATGCTAGAAGCTACGAGACAGAGAACAGACGCGAAAGAAACCAGTAGAATAGGTCGGGCATATAATCGACCACCTAACCCCCTTGTTTTCCAACGTGACCTTGGGTCGTAAGACTGTCGCTGAGGCGGCACGTTTTTTCCTCCACCCGCTGCTCGCCTCCCGCTTTCCTTATCCTTGAACATTGAATTACGCCCCGTTGCTATCGCGTATGAAAGGAGAAAAACAGAAAGGAACATTTCACCCCGAGCATGATAGGTCCTTTGAAGGATATTCTCAATCTACGTTTCGCCTTTCAACGGCAAGACAAACAAGCCTGCGTCGCCAGTAGAAAATGGGAAATAAGTAGAAAAGGCAAGGTCTACACGGACAATAAGGTGGCTGCGCTCCGCTTTGGTTACCTGTTTCGCCCGGAGAACACACGAACGGGATCCAATTTCATTTGTAAACGCGCCCCGTGCCGTGGCAGATTCGCGAAGGTAATTTGTCACGCGCCCCTGAAAGGTGTTCCTACCGCGATATTAACGCGGGACCATTGTCACGCATAAAAAGATAGGTGTGACGATGGGGAGAGTGGAAGAAAAATATTTATTACGACGGCAAAAGCGGCGCGCGCGACGAACCTCGTGGGGGGAATGGACCCTGGCAAAGAAAGGAGGCGAGATAGATAGTTGAGGGCGGACGAGGGGCGTTTATTACGCGGCTTAAACTCCCGTGGAAACCCATATCTTCCAAGTCGTTAATATTTCATTAGGCAAGCTCGCCTTTTTCCAAGCGGCGTCGCTGGGAGTTAATAACGAGTCTCATGTTCGTCGCCACACATGCGCCACACTCGAGAACGGCTGGCTATATATTTTCGCAGGTGGCCCCGCGCGCCTACAACCCGTTGCCATAACCCTATATTTCGATAATTCTGCTCGTAAATTACAACGGCGGAACTGGCGTCCGACCGAAAACGTGCTTCCCCTGCGGCTAATAAACTGCCAATGAACGGTGGCCGGCTGTGTTGAACGAAACGGACCCTTGGAATGTTCGTTTCTTCGCGGCACCCCATTACCACTTGTGATTCTTCGTTTCGGAAAGTTCTCTTCCCGGAAGGGGAAGAGGAAGTCAGCTACACGGGTTTCTGATAAACAGATGCTTACAACCGAGTTTGCGCTCGAAGAAATTCTGGATTTGGATTGTTGAAGAGACATCTCCTTCCGCAATGGAGACGTAGAAGAACAGTAGCGGAATTTATATTACTGTATGAATGTATGCTTGTGTCACTGTTTGCACTGGAATAGTGTAGATTTATTCCACGTCTAATCGATCACTTTTTGTCACAGAATGTCAGGGATTTCGGCGAATTTGAAGTATTATGCAGTCCACATGGAATTAGAGAGTGTTTTAAGTCACCGTTTTCCTGGTTTCGACTTTTTTAAAAAATACAGATCGTTGAAGAATACATCTTTTGTGTATTTTCGTGAAACCGGGCTGTAGGTACTTAGGAATTTCTATCTCGGAAACTATTTATCGTATTGAGTTCATTATGTTTTTATTTTAATTTAGACGGTTAAAATATAAGCAAATTTCGATTTCGCAAATTTTACCTCGTAGGTCATATGTTTTTGAATTAAGAAATATATGAGTTTATTCTCGGAAGTACTGTCTACAAATGTATCTTTTCTCTAAGGTAGTATCTTTAAAATTAGTGGCGCAGTTAATTGTTAAAGACAGGAAAAATTGCAAACTTTGACAGTGTATATTTAAAAAAAAAACACAGAAAAATAATAAGTTAAACACTTCCTAATTTCATGTGGACCACGTAATATATTAATTTTGCGAAATCCCTGGCATCGGTAATTAGTATGGAATGACTCGATTCATTGTTTTGGGAATCTTGAACATTTTAGGGTTACTAGGGTTTCATCTAGAATCTAGCGTACTAAGAATATAGCAGATATGTAACTTCTGTACTGACAATTTACGTGGTCAAATAAAGTTACGTCGAATTTTTATCAACTATGTATTAAGATTCATTATTATAGAACATCTACCTATACATATAACGATTACGCTTATTTTGTTTGAAGTAAATATGATTCCCCAGAAAAATGTCCTAGGTTAATTGGATACGTTATGGTACATTATTAATCCTTACAGAAAACTATTCCATCTTTAAATTACATTACTTGGTAACATAAACCTTACATTACACTTTAAATTACATTACTTCCCAATCTTCTGAACACTTTATATTTTCTCCCTACCTTCTACTATTTCCACCATGGATTTCCACTTACCACACGCAAGCATGTAGGTCGAGATTTTGATAAGTCAAACAATTAAGTAACTCGTCGAGCAAATAGTTGTTAATCACTGACCATTCGTGTTGCACCATCAATCATAGCGATGCTACTCGCGGTCGCAGCTAAGATTAGTACAGTTTGCGGTCACGCAAATGAATAAGCTCAATCCGTGGGACCCAACAGGTCCTTGCACTTGTGGTCACAGGTAGAATTAGTGTGACTCGTAGTCACACATCACCTTTAGACGTCCTATGCAGGTTCAGGATTAGCGGGGATATCTCTAAACATCCTGACGTGTTCAAAGTTTCCTCAGCAACGTTGCTATTCTTGCTGTAGCGAAATCTAAATTTGTGGCCGCGTGTTAATTCCTTTTTCTTCAAAATGAACATTAATGTAGCAGATAAGGCTTGCTCTAATATGCTTTGAACACGCTCTAACGCACAGCCATTCAGTGACTCCCAAGCTTCCTACAGTTGGGTGCAACAAACAGAACTCTGAATTTGCACTGTGTCAGCTTAATTCCGTGTGTAACGGACAGACGATATATTCTTGTTGTTGTTGATTTTTATGATTTGAGAACAAATATAACGGTTGATGAATTGGAAGATAGAGAGAGGATGACTCTGCAATGGCTCTAAACGGCCAGTTACGTTTGGCCTAGCTGTAGCACAGATATCGATATCTGTGGTCTTAAAGCTAGGCAACGTGTGAAGTAAAGTTCTACGATCTCGGGTCACGCTAAATTTTCCTGTGACAGTAAATGGCTGGGTATCATAAAGTCAGTTATTTCGCAGGCCTTACCCGAAAGGTATTAATTTGGTTGCAAATCAAACGGGGCGACACACTTTACCACGAAATCCATAACAGAATTTAGCAAGGGCTATTTTCGGATTTTTATTTGTACGGGCATATAGACTTAGGAATACTATTTTTGTTAATAGCACTATATATTTAATCATTTAGTGTTCAATTTCTTTTTCTGATAAAACACTTCTTAGTTCTCATAATCATTAGAAGTTACCTAATAACAGTTAGTTTCTATATCCCAAATTACATAATTTTCTGCCCATCTGAAATTATTATTTTTGCTATTCAATTCCGTGTTAATATCCATTGCCAATGGTTGTCTCTCGCATCATGTTCTTTACTAAATTTCATGTAGCAAATTCCCTTCCGAAAATGTGAATTGAGTGCAAGAGAAAAAGGTAACGAAGGGAAGCTATGGTAAGAACTAGCATCACCAACAGGCAGTTTGCGTTCGTGCAAAGTCCTCGAACGTCCATGTGACAGCAAATGAGAATCTCCAACAGCGCAGTGTCCATTACTATGGAAAAGCCGAATAGAAAATAGAAGGAAGAAAAGGAGAAGGCTTCCCCTTTCTCCTTTTTCTTCGGTGCAACGACACAAAATGCAGCGAAATTTTCCCATTCGCTTACGTTAAATTCTCCAACAATGTTGTTCGCTGGTATACTTTCGTTGAGAAAATTTTCCCAAAAGTTACCTTGAGCTTCGCAGCGACGGAAGACTGTGAAAACTTGCTGGACTAATTGATTATTTCACTTAGATTGGCGCTGCTGTTCACAGATTCTAACTTTCCGCCGACATTTGGCCCGAT
This sequence comes from Andrena flavipes, assembly GCA_963971345.1. NCBI lineage: Eukaryota > Metazoa > Arthropoda > Insecta > Hymenoptera > Andrenidae > Andrena > Andrena flavipes. The sequence goes on from OZ020481.1 coordinate 40,585,703, forward strand.
GGTGATTCCTGATTACCTAGTAGAGCGAATCTTGCCGAATGAACGCCGTTGCAACACTCTTGAGGAACGCAGACAAAGGAGGCCCTGATGAGAACGGCTTACGAGAGGAAGTTGAACTGCACTTTCTCTAAACACTTAAAAATTAACGTCCCTGATTACGTAGTGTCCCGAACTAACTACGACACGCTCGTGCTCCTTAACTAAATTACGAAAATGAACTTTGGTATGAAACACTTCATTGGAACACAATATATTAGTTCTGAATACGTATGTATTCAATTATTTCCTCCACTATTGGAAGCAAAATAATTCATTGTTTTGGGAATCGCAAATGACGGCTAATGGTATGGTATTTTACGAGTTGCGTGATGTAATGTATTTCGAATAATTCGCTAGAATTACATATTATCTACATGACTGATCCAAATCATTTTGAAACGCATAGTAATATATATGTATTGACAGTGTTTGTGAGACTACAAACTCAGAGAGACCATTTCGTTTGGAAAAGTTAATGTGATGTTGACAACTTTAGAAACATTAAATGAGCGCAGAAGTTAGTTTTATCTATTCCATGTGCTCCATTGAAGTATGTTTCTTTGAAACTACTTCTCGTGAGATTAAAAATGAAAAAGTTTTATGAGATACCACGACACGGTATTTTACCCAATGCAGTTCTATTCGAAGAACGTATCGAAGAAAGTGTTGGTGAATTTTTTTAATCGTGGAGTTGAATTCTACTATTGGGTTACCCCTTAAAAAGAAAACGTATAATCCTATTCTAAACAAAAAAACTACACTATTGTAATGTGAAGTCACAACAAGAGTGGAATGAGAATTTTAAAAACAATAAATATCTATATATAAAACTGGTATGTAACGGCCACGAAATTTAACACATTGTTTAAATAGTTGAAAGGCAAATAATCTAGAGACGCGGTAGCGTCTCGACGCCAAGTACATGAAAAACACCCTGTATATATGTATGTCGATGTCGCTACCGTGTACCTTTACTCGTCACGGAGGCATTCTAACCTAATTCTGACATTTATACATTAATATCTCATCACGCCTGCAAAATTTTGTAAATTTAAAGCAATTTGTCTTGTGTAAACCGCATATCGGCTTTCGAACAAGACCAATTTCAATAAAATCGGTCCACGCATGACAGAGATATCATAATATCGTCTCATGGATCAGTCGAAACCGGTAGTTTTAGATTTTTTTCTTCTCCAGGCCAAATTTTCGTCCACATAATACGTATACACGCGTCACACGCACACCTTCAGCCAAAATGAAACTAACACATGCTTCGTTCGTCGACTCCTGGTACATACGCGTTACACGCACACCTTCAGTCAACAGAAACTAACTCATGTTTCGTTCGTCAATCGATATCTTCACTATGCAATCTCCTTCAAATTTTGACAGTTTACCGTCAAGTTATAACCAAGTTATAAACGTGTTTTTACAAGTATATCGTTGTACCATTGAATTGCAATCAAAATGCAGTCTCAAACACAAGGTAAGTTGCCGAAATTTAAATAGCGCCATGTGTGAATATCATGAAACTGTTTTTTATTTGTAAATAAACTGAGGATTTTATGTATATATATATAGACAACACTATAAGTTTACAGTCATTTCTGTAGACTCCGCTATGAAATTCTTATATAAGATACCTAGTCCCCTAAACGCAAAAATCGATATGAGATAAAATCCTACGGATACCTTTTTGAGATATTATTAGAAATTTTTAGAAAAATAGCCATATTTTTAACCTTAAAATTATTATTATTATATTAATTAATAAATGAGTGTATTCAGCTTCGATCCTCTGTTTCCTTTTTGTATGTGCTTGCTTTATATCTGAAAATTCAAATTTAAATAAACCAATTCCATCAATCCCAATTATCCGAAGTTTATTTATAGTTTACACATACACATATATATATATATATATATATAATCAGTGAAAATAAATTTAAATGTATTTTATTTCATTTTTGAAAATAAATTCTATCTCTTTCTGTTTCTTTTGCCCGCATTAAGATCAGTTTCTCTTACAAGGAACCAGTCATAGTCACCCATCATTGATTCATCCCAGAATCCTTGGTAGGGTCTCTCAATATTTTTCATCTGCTGATGAAGTCGCTCGCTATGTTCATCGATTACTACACCAAGATTTGTTGGGAAGAAATCCAAAGGCGAGTGGAGGTAATGGATCTTCAAGGACTTGTTAACACCTATATTGAGAGAATAAATAAGTAAAAAGCATATTACAGCAGAAGATCAATACGAATGAAATTATTAAAAACAGGTGATGCATTCATATATTTGAAGACCATTTTCCCGACACATTCCGACGTCAAGATCAAGGAAGGCGTTTTCGATGAACCGCAGATCAAAAAGTGAGCAATTTGAATTACATTTATCGCGAAATGAAGATGCCGCATTCAATTTGTTACAATTGGTCGACGCTGGCTTTTTTGGCAACAATAAAAGTCCAGACTTTGTGAAAATCATCAATGATTTGCTCGAGAACTATAAGAAAATCGGTATGTAGTGCTGTTTGTAATAATTTCATTCGTATCGATCTCTTGCTGTAACATGCTTTTTACGTATTTATTCTCTGAATATAGGTGTTAACATGTCCTTGAAAAGAAACTGATCCTTGTAAAAGGACCTGATGTCAATGCGGGCAAAAGAAACAGAAAGAGATAGAATTTATTTTAAAAAATAAAATAAAATACATTTAAATTTGGTTTCGCCAAGAAACGGGAAGAAATGAGGAAATAGGAAAAAAGTTGAAAATAGGCACTCCGACTCTATCGCCCATAACTTTATTGTTTGTGCATGGATTTTGATCAAGTTGGGCTTGTTTTCTTCGTAAAAGTGCGCGCTCTACGTAAAAAATAAGAAACTGGACGCCACATGACAATTTCTGTCTTTCAGGCTATGTAGTGAATTTTCGATTTCAATTTCGCCCCCAAAACATTACATTTTTCTTAAGTTTCGTTCGATTCCGTCTAAACTATTGATCCGATTGCAAAACACTGTAGAAATGAATTGTATGCAACTTAATTATCTTTAATTTAAGATTCATAGCGATCAAATCAGTCAACCCTAACGCGAGATATGGCCTAGAACGTCGGGTCGTCCTCTTAAAAAATTACCAAAATATTCATCGGACAATATCTCAAAAACGTATCCATAGGATTTTGTCTCATGTCGATTTTTGAGTTTAGGGGATCACCTTACATAAGAATTTCATAGTGGACCCTGGATCAAAAATAATTTTTCGGATTTTGTAAACTAGTGTAATCGAAGCGTAAAATGATGCTGTGACTGAATTTACCCTTAATTCTATCCCGTAATAATTTGTAAGTTAGAATATTAAAAATTATCTGAAGTCATTCCCAATGCAAATTATCTTTATAAAAAGAAGTGAGATCCCAATAAAAAACTTCAGAAAAGTAAAAAAATTACGCCAAGCACATGAAAATCAAATAAATCACAAAAAAGATAATCATAATAAATCACAAAAAATAGAAGACAATAATAATAAATCACAACAAAAATAGAAGAAAATATACAATATAAAAAAATATGTGAAATCAAAATGAGCTGCAAGTACATAACGGAGCTTTCCAACTGCGCTTAAGATGACACAACTTCATATACACAGCTGAAATGCTGTGTTCATACATTCCATTACTCATATCGCGGACATTTTAATTAATGCATCAAAAAGAATTCTATTTAAAAACATTGTCGTAAATTAATTAATAGCTTTACAAAATTAATGATATAAAAAAATTGTGCCACTTATAACAATGGCTATCTATACAAAGAAAACAATGTATTAAATAATATTAAGCAGATTTATTTTTATACAAATAAATATTTCAATACGAATAAATATTTTATTCAAAATACTTGGCGCTGCGCCCCGAACTGGTGTTGCTAAACTGAATAAATATGTATAAATTGCATTAAATCTTTTTCTTTCTTTCTCGGGCGTGCGTTCGTGCATGTGCGTATGTGTGCGTGTGATATTAGAATTAAATATATGTAGAATAAATTTGCTGCGTTTCTAATATGTGTATGTATATGTTTATGTATTTTAGATTGTAAGGGAGTTATTGTAAATTACTAATACTAAGACAATCAACATTTCTTTCGGTTTCGCAGCGCCAAGTATTTTGAATAAAATATTTATTCGTATTGAAATATTTATTTGTATAAAAATAAATCTGCTTAATATTATTTAATACATTGTTTTCTTTGTATAGATAGCCATTGTTATAAGTGGCACAATTTTTTTATATCATTAATTTTGTAAAGCTATTAATTAATTTACGACAATGTTTTTAAATAGAATTCTTTTTGATGCATTAATTAAAATGTCCGCGATATGAGTAATGGAATGTATGAACACAGCATTTCAGCTGTGTATATGAAGTTGTGTCATCTTAAGCGCAGTTGGAAAGCTCCGTTATGTACTTGCAGCTCATTTTGATTTCACATATTTTTTTATATTGTATATTTTCTTCTATTTTTGTTGTGATTTATTATTATTGTCTTCTATTTTTTGTGATTTATTATGATTATCTTTTTTGTGATTTATTTGATTTTCATGTGCTTGGCGTAATTTTTTTACTTTTCTGAAGTTTTTTATTGGTCAAATTATTCTGCATCTTTAGAAGTGTTATGCATTAAATTATACATTTCTACGCGAGAACTTTCTGAATATATTATTTAGAGCATATCGTGAGTAAAGTACACACTCAGGTTTTTCTTCTCACGAGAACGGTAATCGAGGTGAACAGTTTCAAAATCGATTCCATCATCTTACAACTCGATTACCAATTTAAGCTTTTATTGTTGGTTAATCAATTCAGGCGCACGAGATGCAAAATCTGGCACAATCCTCGCGATCGATCCACGACGAAGTGGAGCTGGCAACGATTATGGCTTTCTCACACATTCGCTATTTTCGATGGATCCAAGTGTGTCTCAGTATATATTAATAGCCCTCTGTTTTCGGGAGATCAATACAGTGTTATAGTTACAGCAAACTAGAGTATGGAGTACATTTATTTATATATGTATATTGGGTTTCTTTTATGTGTAAAGAATTTATCGCGCGGACCAAAAAATCGAGCGAACTAAAACAGGGATTTGCCTTAATAATTTAGTTATTTGCGCTGGTTTTACTATGCTGAAATCAATACCTAGCAATGTAATATATTATTACTGAAAATTACAGTGGCTCCAGGAACTTTAAATATACATAGCAATCTATACATCATTAATCAAGGATTATTTGCAGAATACCGTAAACTGGGGGATATTGACAGTATGTACTGGGTAACAGTGGCACACACCGGGATTGCGTTACCAGCTAGAAGCTCAAATACGAGATCATTTTTTGAAACGTTTGACATTCGAGGGCAGAATAAAAATATGTCGAAAAAGAGACGAGGATGGAAAGTAATTCCACGGAGGGCACTTATTGTTAGTGAGAAATCATCACACTTCGAAGTCACCGACGATCCTAGACCATCTACATCTGAATCGCCCCCCGTTTATGATACATTTTATTGTTAAGAAGATTCTGATTACGCTTTCCAACTACACGACTTCATTGTTCTTCTATAAAATCCCAGTTGTATATTTTTAAATTGAGATTTTTCAATTAAACTAGTTATTATTTCAATATAAAATGAATAGGATGATTAATATAAATATACTGTCGTTTCAATGGTAAAATTGTGAAACAGCAATTTTTTCGAATCTGAGCTACTTAAGTGCATAATTTTATTTGTTTGTCATCAACGTATACTATGGTAAAGTTTCACGGTTTATTAAGTTATTGCAGTTTCCATTAGTTACTCTTATTGACATAAGTAACTGTTATACGAAGATAGATCGTACATATGTATAATAGGTGAGTTAGAGGACAAAGTTAGAAGTTGGAAGTTTCTGAGATGAAACATTAAACGAAATTCTTGAATCACCTGGTGCCTCACTGCATGCTTCAAATATAAAATAAAGACTAATATTTGAAATCTGAATTATTTGGATGACTACATTTCTCCATTTTAAAAATAACTTTTTTTTTAATGTGCCTAAAATACAAGTATAATATTCTGAATAAATAACACAAAGTACAATACAGAAGTTGTGAAAAAGTAATTTTCTTTTAAGAAAAAAGTATTCACTCTCAGGATTATTCCGAGTTCAATCATTTTCTCTGAAAAGCAATCGCATCAGAAAGTATTTACAAGATTATTTCGATGGATGCTCACTCAAATGCAAAATGGAATGAAAAATCATTTAATTAGTAATCAAGTAACAAAATAATTCAGGGAAAAATCGTTTGTTTGTTCAACTAAAGTAACGTACGAGTATTTGAAAATAACTACTAGTCGAATAAGACAATATGTTACTTCAAAAAAAAATATTTTTTATTATATTTCATTTTTCTTCTTTTTATTTTTATTTCCCGTGAAAATGTTTAACGTGATAACCCCCACAGCACATTTGTTGCCGAAATGTCTCAGTTGCGTTGCGGTTTAATCCTTGGAATATTGCACGGAATGTTGCCGAAAAGTTACAAGTAAATTGCTATGTCCGCCCTGTGCAACATTGCAGGATATATTTCAGCAACATTTTTTCGGGATATTACAGCAATGGTAGCGCAACATTTCTGAGATTTTATAGGAATGGTAGCGCAACATTTCTGAGATTTTACAGAAATGGTAGGGCAACATTTCTGAGATTTTACAGAAATGGTAGCGCAACATTTCTGAGATTTTACAGAAATGGTAGCGCAACATTTCTGAGATTTTACAGAAATGGTAGCGCAACATTTCTGAGATTTTACAGAAATGGTAGCGCAACATTTCGGGCAGTTGGGCCAAAAATAAAAATAACGGTATTTTATATATATGCACGTACATATTTTTATCACTTCACTTGAATGTGTGAAGAAGAATCATAGTAGTATAACATCCGTGTATATTTTAAAAATAGAATATTTAATTTACCCCAGGGAAGATTCGAACCCGCGACCTGTAGCACCGTAGACGAACACTTTACCGCTGTAGCTGCAATTGTTAATTGAGAAAACTGCTTCCGTATTCGAACATTACATTCCAACCATGCAACACTTCAAACTGAAATTATACAAAAACGAAGATTCGTTTTGACAAACCCCATTACATCTCCCTAATCGCTAAGTTGAACATTTCACAACAAATTCATTCCGACGCTTGATGTTGTATTAAGTTGATTCATATTCTGTTATGAAATATCCTGCGTAGTACAAGAAAATAATATTGTTTTAGTTTTTAGCGCATTTTTAATACAATCGTTTAACATTATTTTATATATTTTTTCATTTTCCAGTCTTTAGTGTTAGTGGATATACATTTCACAATTCAGACTTCGTTGCAAATATAATTTATTGCTGTATACAGTTTAATAGTTTGCTTACACCTTATAGTGCTAATTTACTAATTGTATTAATTACTTATATCACATTTTGTCACTGTTTACATACATTCCCTCGGAGGTTGCCTGTGAAATGTAACACTGTATTCTGTTTGTCGACATATTGAATATAAATAATTACTACAATTACTTAATGAACACATATGGTTTAAACAAATTCATAAAATATATACAGCAACAAAACATGTGTGAATAACTGCCAGTGACCGTAATATTAGCATTTAATTCATTGTATGTAATTAAAACGTTCCGAACTGTCGAGGGAAAATATCTAAGTCCGGATATGTTGCGGAAAAGTTGCTGAAATCGTGCTCGTATCTTGCGAGCGCTCGCAACATATGAGCAAGATTTCAGCAATTTTTCCGCAACATATCCGTATTTCCGCGGAGCGATCCCGACTTCTCCAGACACAGAATGCAGTCTAAGACTCCACAGACTATCATCGAGGGAATATAAGCGAACTTGGACAATATCTGACATAAATAATTAATACGATTATTTAATTAACATTATATAGTTTAAACAATCTCATAAACAATATTCAGCAACAAAAGAGATTTGAAGAGAGTGTTACACGTGTCAATAAATGCCAGTGACCGTAATATTAGCACGTAATTCATTATATGTAATTAAAACGTTCCTAACTGTCGAGTGAAAATATCTAAGTCCGGATATGTTGCAGAAAAGTTGCTGAAATCTTGCTCATATGTTGCGAGCGTTCGCAACATATGAGCAAGATTTCAGCAACTTTTCTGCAACATATCCGTATTTCCCCGTAGCGATCCCGTATTCTCCAGACACAGAATGCAGTCTAAGACTCCACAGACTATCATCGAGGGAATATAAGCGAACTTGGACAATATCTGACATAAATAATTATTACGATTATTTAATTAACATTATATAGTTTAAACAATCTCATAAACAATATTCAGCAACAAAAGAGATTTGAAGAGAGTGTTACACGTGCCAATAAATGCCAGTGACCGTAATATTAGCACGTAATTCATTATATGTAATTAAAACGTTCCTAACTGTCGAGTGAAAATATCTAAGTCCGGATATGTTGCAGAAAAATTGCTGAAATGTTGCTCGTATCTTGCGAGCGTTCGCAACATATGAGCAAGATTTCAGCAATTTTTCTGCAACATATCCGGACTTACATATTTTCACTCGACAGTTAGGAACGTTTTAATAAAATATAATGAATTACGTGCTAATATTACGGTCACTGGCATTTATTGGCACGTGTAACACTCTCTTCAAATCTCTTTTGTTGCTGAATATTGTTTATGAGATTGTTTAAACTATATAATGTTAATTAAATAATCGTATTAATTATTTATGTCAGATATTGTCCAAGTTCGCTTATATTCCCTCGATGATAGTCTGTGGAGTCTTAGACTGCATTCTGTGTCTGGAGAATACGGGATCGCTACGGGGAAATACGGATATGTTGCAGAAAAGTTGCTGAAATCTTGCTCATATGTTGCGAACGCTCGCAACATATGAGCAAGATTTCAGCAACTTTTCTGCAACATATCCGGACTTAGATATTTTCACTCGACAGTTAGGAACGTTTTAATTACATATAATGAATTACGTGCTAATATTACGGTCACTGGCATTTATTGACACGTGTAACACTCTCTTCAAATCTCTTTTGTTGCTGAATATTGTTTATGAGATTGTTTAAACTATATAATGTTAATTAAATAATCGTATTAATTATTTATGTCAGATATTGTCCAAGTTCGCTTATATTCCCTCGATGATAGTCTGTGGAGTCTTAGACTGCATTCTGTGTCTGGAGAATACGGGATCGCTACGGGGAAATACGGATATGTTGCAGAAAAGTTGCTGAAATCTTGCTCATATGTTGCGAACGCTCGCAACATATGAGCAAGATTTCAGCAACTTTTCTGCAACATATCCGGACTTAGATATTTTCACTCGACAGTTAGGAACGTTTTAATTACATATAATGAATTACGTGCTAATATTACGGTCACTGGCATTTATTGGCACGTGTAACACTCTCTTCAAATCTCTTTTGTTGCTGAATATTGTTTATGAGATTGTTTAAACTATATAATGTTAATTAAATAATCGTATTAATTATTTATTGGCACGTGTAACACTCTCTTCAAATCTCTTTTGCTGCTGAATATTGTTTATGAGATTGTTTAAACTATATAATGTTAATTAAATAATCGTATTAATTATTTATGTCAGATATTGTCCAAGTTCGCTTATATTCCCTCGATGATAGTCTGTGGAGTCTTAGACTGCATTCTGTGTCTGGAGAATACGGGATCGCTACGGGGAAATACGGATATGTTGCAGAAAAGTTGCTGAAATCTTGCTCATATGTTGCGAACGCTCGCAACATATGAGCAAGATTTCAGCAACTTTTCTGCAACATATCCGGACTTAGATATTTTCACTCGACAGTTAGGAACGTTTTAATTACATATAATGAATTACGTGCTAATATTACGGTCACTGGCATTTATTGACACGTGTAACACTCTCTTCAAATCTCTTTTGTTGCTGAATATTGTTTATGAGATTGTTTAAACTATATAATGTTAATTAAATAATCGTATTAATTATTTATTGGCACGTGTAACACTCTCTTCAAATCTCTTTTGTTGCTGAATATTGTTTATGAGATTGTTTAAACTATATAATGTTAATTAAATAATCGTATTAATTATTTATGTCAGATATTGTCCAAGTTCGCTTATATTCCCTCGATGATAGTCTGTGGAGTCTTAGACTGCATTCTGTGTCTGGAGAATACGGGATCGCTACGGGGAAATACGGATATGTTGCAGAAAAGTTGCTGAAATCTTGCTCATATGTTGCGAACGCTCGCAACATATGAGCAAGATTTCAGCAACTTTTCTGCAACATATCCGGACTTAGATATTTTCACTCGACAGTTAGGAACGTTTTAATTACATATAATGAATTACGTGCTAATATTACGGTCACTGGCATTTATTGGCACGTGTAACACTCTCTTCAAATCTCTTTTGTTGCTGAATATTGTTTATGAGATTGTTTAAACTATATAATGTTAATTAAATAATCGTATTAATTATTTATTGGCACGTGTAACACTCTCTTCAAATCTCTTTTGCTGCTGAATATTGTTTATGAGATTGTTTAAACTATATAATGTTAATTAAATAATCGTATTAATTATTTATGTCAGATATTGTCCAAGTTCGCTTATATTCCCTCGATGATAGTCTGTGGAGTCTTAGACTGCATTCTGTGTCTGGAGAATACGGGATCGCTACGGGGAAATACGGATATGTTGCAGAAAAGTTGCTGAAATCTTGCTCATATGTTGCGAACGCTCGCAACATATGAGCAAGATTTCAGCAACTTTTCTGCAACATATCCGGACTTAGATATTTTCACTCGACAGTTAGGAACGTTTTAATTACATATAATGAATTACGTGCTAATATTACGGTCACTGGCATTTATTGACACGTGTAACACTCTCTTCAAATCTCTTTTGTTGCTGAATATTGTTTATGAGATTGTTTAAACTATATAATGTTAATTAAATAATCGTATTAATTATTTATTGGCACGTGTAACACTCTCTTCAAATCTCTTTTGTTGCTGAATATTGTTTATGAGATTGTTTAAACTATATAATGTTAATTAAATAATCGTATTAATTATTTATGTCAGATATTGTCCAAGTTCGCTTATATTCCCTCGATGATAGTCTGTGGAGTCTTAGACTGCATTCTGTGTCTGGAGAATACGGGATCGCTACGGGGAAATACGGATATGTTGCAGAAAAGTTGCTGAAATCTTGCTCATATGTTGCGAACGCTCGCAACATATGAGCAAGATTTCAGCAACTTTTCTGCAACATATCCGGACTTAGATATTTTCACTCGACAGTTAGGAACGTTTTAATTACATATAATGAATTACGTGCTAATATTACGGTCACTGGCATTTATTGACACGTGTAACACTCTCTTCAAATCTCTTTTGTTGCTGAATATTGTTTATGAGATTGTTTAAACTATATAATGTTAATTAAATAATCGTATTAATTATTTATGTCAGATATTGTCCAAGTTCGCTTATATTCCCTCGATGATAGTCTGTGGAGTCTTAGACTGCATTCTGTGTCTGGAGAATACGGGATCGCTACGGGGAAATACGGATATGTTGCAGAAAAGTTGCTGAAATCTTGCTCATATGTTGCGAACGCTCGCAACATATGAGCAAGATTTCAGCAACTTTTCTGCAACATATCCGGACTTAGATATTTTCACTCGACAGTTAGGAACGTTTTAATTACATATAATGAATTACGTGCTAATATTACGGTCACTGGCATTTATTGACACGTGTAACACTCTCTTCAAATCTCTTTTGTTGCTGAATATTGTTTATGAGATTGTTTAAACTATATAATGTTAATTAAATAATCGTATTAATTATTTATTGGCACGTGTAACACTCTCTTCAAATCTCTTTTGTTGCTGAATATTGTTTATGAGATTGTTTAAACTATATAATGTTAATTAAATAATCGTATTAATTATTTATGTCAGATATTGTCCAAGTTCGCTTATATTCCCTCGATGATAGTCTGTGGAGTCTTAGACTGCATTCTGTGTCTGGAGAATACGGGATCGCTACGGGGAAATACGGATATGTTGCAGAAAAGTTGCTGAAATCTTGCTCATATGTTGCGAACGCTCGCAACATATGAGCAAGATTTCAGCAACTTTTCTGCAACATATCCGGACTTAGATATTTTCACTCGACAGTTAGGAACGTTTTAATTACATATAATGAATTACGTGCTAATATTACGGTCACTGGCATTTATTGACACGTGTAACACTCTCTTCAAATCTCTTTTGTTGCTGAATATTGTTTATGAGATTGTTTAAACTATATAATGTTAATTAAATAATCGTATTAATTATTTATGTCAGATATTGTCCAAGTTCGCTTATATTCCCTCGATGATAGTCTGTGGAGTCTTAGACTGCATTCTGTGTCTGGAGAATACGGGATCGCTACGGGGAAATACGGATATGTTGCAGAAAAGTTGCTGAAATCTTGCTCATATGTTGCGAACGCTCGCAACATATGAGCAAGATTTCAGCAACTTTTCTGCAACATATCCGGACTTAGATATTTTTACTCGACAGTTAGGAACGTTTTAATTACATATAATGAATTACGTGCTAATATTACGGTCACTGGCATTTATTGGCACGTGTAACACTCTCTTCAAATCTCTTTTGTTGCTGAATATTGTTTATGAGATTGTTTAAACTATATAATGTTAATTAAATAATCGTATTAATTATTTATGTCAGATATTGTCCAAGTTCGCTTATATTCCCTCGATGATAGTCTGTGGAGTCTTAGACTGCATTCTGTGTCTGGAGAATACGGGATCGCTACGGGGAAATACGGATATGTTGCAGAAAAGTTGCTGAAATCTTGCTCATATGTTGCGAACGCTCGCAACATATGAGCAAGATTTCAGCAACTTTTCTGCAACATATCCGGACTTAGATATTTTCACTCGACAGTTAGGAACGTTTTAATTACATATAATGAATTACGTGCTAATATTACGGTCACTGGCATTTATTGACACGTGTAACACTCTCTTCAAATCTCTTTTGTTGCTGAATATTGTTTATGAGATTGTTTAAACTATATAATGTTAATTAAATAATCGTATTAATTATTTATTGGCACGTGTAACACTCTCTTCAAATCTCTTTTGTTGCTGAATATTGTTTATGAGATTGTTTAAACTATATAATGTTAATTAAATAATCGTATTAATTATTTATGTCAGATATTGTCCAAGTTCGCTTATATTCCCTCGATGATAGTCTGTGGAGTCTTAGACTGCATTCTGTGTCTGGAGAATACGGGATCGCTACGGGGAAATACGGATATGTTGCAGAAAAGTTGCTGAAATCTTGCTCATATGTTGCGAACGCTCGCAACATATGAGCAAGATTTCAGCAACTTTTCTGCAACATATCCGGACTTAGATATTTTCACTCGACAGTTAGGAACGTTTTAATTACATATAATGAATTACGTGCTAATATTACGGTCACTGGCATTTATTGACACGTGTAACACTCTCTTCAAATCTCTTTTGTTGCTGAATATTGTTTATGAGATTGTTTAAACTATATAATGTTAATTAAATAATCGTATTAATTATTTATTGGCACGTGTAACACTCTCTTCAAATCTCTTTTGTTGCTGAATATTGTTTATGAGATTGTTTAAACTATATAATGTTAATTAAATAATCGTATTAATTATTTATGTCAGATATTGTCCAAGTTCGCTTATATTCCCTCGATGATAGTCTGTGGAGTCTTAGACTGCATTCTGTGTCTGGAGAATACGGGATCGCTACGGGGAAATACGGATATGTTGCAGAAAAGTTGCTGAAATCTTGCTCATATGTTGCGAACGCTCGCAACATATGAGCAAGATTTCAGCAACTTTTCTGCAACATATCCGGACTTAGATATTTTCACTCGACAGTTAGGAACGTTTTAATTACATATAATGAATTACGTGCTAATATTACGGTCACTGGCATTTATTGGCACGTGTAACACTCTCTTCAAATCTCTTTTGTTGCTGAATATTGTTTATGAGATTGTTTAAACTATATAATGTTAATTAAATAATCGTATTAATTATTTATGTCAGATATTGTCCAAGTTCGCTTATATTCCCTCGATGATAGTCTGTGGAGTCTTAGACTGCATTCTGTGTCTGGAGAATACGGGATCGCTACGGGGAAATACGGATATGTTGCAGAAAAGTTGCTGAAATCTTGCTCATATGTTGCGAACGCTCGCAACATATGAGCAAGATTTCAGCAACTTTTCTGCAACATATCCGGACTTAGATATTTTCACTCGACAGTTAGGAACGTTTTAATTACATATAATGAATTACGTGCTAATATTACGGTCACTGGCATTTATTGACACGTGTAACACTCTCTTCAAATCTCTTTTGTTGCTGAATATTGTTTATGAGATTGTTTAAACTATATAATGTTAATTAAATAATCGTATTAATTATTTATTGGCACGTGTAACACTCTCTTCAAATCTCTTTTGTTGCTGAATATTGTTTATGAGATTGTTTAAACTATATAATGTTAATTAAATAATCGTATTAATTATTTATGTCAGATATTGTCCAAGTTCGCTTATATTCCCTCGATGATAGTCTGTGGAGTCTTAGACTGCATTCTGTGTCTGGAGAATACGGGATCGCTACGGGGAAATACGGATATGTTGCAGAAAAGTTGCTGAAATCTTGCTCATATGTTGCGAACGCTCGCAACATATGAGCAAGATTTCAGCAACTTTTCTGCAACATATCCGGACTTAGATATTTTCACTCGACAGTTAGGAACGTTTTAATTACATATAATGAATTACGTGCTAATATTACGGTCACTGGCATTTATTGGCACGTGTAACACTCTCTTCAAATCTCTTTTGTTGCTGAATATTGTTTATGAGATTGTTTAAACTATATAATGTTAATTAAATAATCGTATTAATTATTTATGTCAGATATTGTCCAAGTTCGCTTATATTCCCTCGATGATAGTCTGTGGAGTCTTAGACTGCATTCTGTGTCTGGAGAATACGGGATCGCTACGGGGAAATACGGATATGTTGCAGAAAAGTTGCTGAAATCTTGCTCATATGTTGCGAACGCTCGCAACATATGAGCAAGATTTCAGCAACTTTTCTGCAACATATCCGGACTTAGATATTTTCACTCGACAGTTAGGAACGTTTTAATTACATATAATGAATTACGTGCTAATATTACGGTCACTGGCATTTATTGGCACGTGTAACACTCTCTTCAAATCTCTTTTGTTGCTGAATATTGTTTATGAGATTGTTTAAACTATATAATGTTAATTAAATAATCGTATTAATTATTTATGTCAGATATTGTCCAAGTTCGCTTATATTCCCTCGATGATAGTCTGTGGAGTCTTAGACTGCATTCTGTGTCTGGAGAATACGGGATCGCTACGGGGAAATACGGATATGTTGCAGAAAAGTTGCTGAAATCTTGCTCATATGTTGCGAACGCTCGCAACATATGAGCAAGATTTCAGCAACTTTTCTGCAACATATCCGGACTTAGATATTTTCACTCGACAGTTAGGAACGTTTTAATTACATATAATGAATTACGTGCTAATATTACGGTCACTGGCATTTATTGACACGTGTAACACTCTCTTCAAATCTCTTTTGTTGCTGAATATTGTTTATGAGATTGTTTAAACTATATAATGTTAATTAAATAATCGTATTAATTATTTATTGGCACGTGTAACACTCTCTTCAAATCTCTTTTGTTGCTGAATATTGTTTATGAGATTGTTTAAACTATATAATGTTAATTAAATAATCGTATTAATTATTTATGTCAGATATTGTCCAAGTTCGCTTATATTCCCTCGATGATAGTCTGTGGAGTCTTAGACTGCATTCTGTGTCTGGAGAATACGGGATCGCTACGGGGAAATACGGATATGTTGCAGAAAAGTTGCTGAAATCTTGCTCATATGTTGCGAACGCTCGCAACATATGAGCAAGATTTCAGCAACTTTTCTGCAACATATCCGGACTTAGATATTTTCACTCGACAGTTAGGAACGTTTTAATTACATATAATGAATTACGTGCTAATATTACGGTCACTGGCATTTATTGACACGTGTAACACTCTCTTCAAATCTCTTTTGTTGCTGAATATTGTTTATGAGATTGTTTAAACTATATAATGTTAATTAAATAATCGTATTAATTATTTATTGGCACGTGTAACACTCTCTTCAAATCTCTTTTGTTGCTGAATATTGTTTATGAGATTGTTTAAACTATATAATGTTAATTAAATAATCGTATTAATTATTTATGTCAGATATTGTCCAAGTTCGCTTATATTCCCTCGATGATAGTCTGTGGAGTCTTAGACTGCATTCTGTGTCTGGAGAATACGGGATCGCTACGGGGAAATACGGATATGTTGCAGAAAAGTTGCTGAAATCTTGCTCATATGTTGCGAACGCTCGCAACATATGAGCAAGATTTCAGCAACTTTTCTGCAACATATCCGGACTTAGATATTTTTACTCGACAGTTAGGAACGTTTTAATTACATATAATGAATTACGTGCTAATATTACGGTCACTGGCATTTATTGGCACGTGTAACACTCTCTTCAAATCTCTTTTGTTGCTGAATATTGTTTATGAGATTGTTTAAACTATATAATGTTAATTAAATAATCGTATTAATTATTTATGTCAGATATTGTCCAAGTTCGCTTATATTCCCTCGATGATAGTCTGTGGAGTCTTAGACTGCATTCTGTGTCTGGAGAATACGGGATCGCTACGGGGAAATACGGATATGTTGCAGAAAAGTTGCTGAAATCTTGCTCATATGTTGCGAACGCTCGCAACATATGAGCAAGATTTCAGCAACTTTTCTGCAACATATCCGGACTTAGATATTTTCACTCGACAGTTAGGAACGTTTTAATTACATATAATGAATTACGTGCTAATATTACGGTCACTGGCATTTATTGGCACGTGTAACACTCTCTTCAAATCTCTTTTGTTGCTGAATATTGTTTATGAGATTGTTTAAACTATATAATGTTAATTAAATAATCGTATTAATTATTTATGTCAGATATTGTCCAAGTTCGCTTATATTCCCTCGATGATAGTCTGTGGAATCTTAGACTGTATTCTGCGCGTCGACAATTCGGAATCGCTCTGCGAAACCCGGATTTATTGCGGATTAATTGCTGAAATCTTTCACATTTATTGTATCTCAATATATGCGCAATATTTCACGGCAATGTGTGCGCAATATTCCTGAAATATTGCACAAACTTGGCCATTGTAATATTGCACTTCAATATGTGCGCAATATTCCTGAAACATTACACAAATGTTTCCATAGCAATATTACATGCCAATGTGTGCGCTATATTTCTGAAATGTTGCGCATATGTTTCCATAACAATATTACACGGGGATGTGTGCGCAATATTTCTGTAACTTTGCACAAATGTGGCCATTGAAATATTACATGGCAATATTTCCGCAATTTTGCAGTAATATTGCAATGCAACTCGCAACCAAACGGCAACATTGTAATGTACTGCAACTTTTGTGCAACATTTCGGCAATGAAATGTGCTGTAGGGGAAAATACGTCAGTCTAACCCCAAACTATCGGGATGCGGCGGCATCGGCCTTCTATTTGGGTCAAAATAGGATATCGACAAGAGGGAAGTTTGGTACTATTTTTATTTCCTGAAAGGTGGTGTTCACATAAATGCATTTGGATCATTCTGAATCAATTTATTACGTTCTTCCTGGAAGTATCTTTTGAATGTTAGGCAGTCTACCAATTTACTAAACGAACACACAAGAAACCGAAACTTTTTGGAGAGTAAATGCTATTGTCAGCATGGTCGATGACAATTAAGAATTAGGAAATTGGTGAAATAATTACAAGAAATTTCGAAGTGAGAATTCACTGAATTCAAGAAGTTTCCCCTGACAAATTGAACACAATTGGAGGATACATCAATGGGTTAAAGACTCCGTTCTAATTTGAATGAACCTCTATTTGATAATGACGTCTACGAGCAAGTATATATTTGCATTCCTACGAAAATATTCCATTATAGCACTCACTAGGGGAATATTTAGATTAGCTCTTCATTGTACGTATTACGCTGAAGATGAAGATTCGTTAGTATAACAATAAGAGGACAAGAACTAAGTAGACATTGCTTTTCTTTTCGTGGCCTATTTTTAACGACAATGGCAATTTTGTCACGCAGATCGATCGATTTAAAATAAACAAGCAATCAACTGGTTTGATGGAAACTTTCCTGATCGATTCTCGGTTAAATTCACTTAAAAAGTTTCATTCCCTTGCCAAAAGAAATTGAAAGATTCTGAACTAATTATCCAGTGGATTAGAACGCGAATACTCGAGGGCTTCTTTTCTAAGTTCATTAAATATATAACCGCGATCGCGTTAAGAACCACCGGAGATTCATTTACCTTTAGTAAAATAATTTAAAAAAATTGTGTAACGACGGTTTCGCTTTACGAAACATCCCTTTGCTATGGTAATGCAAGAGGTATAATTACGACCGAGCAATTTCGAAGCGAAGTGAAACTTCGGTCTTTAAGCACGTTAATTGCATTTTAATTTTATCCGCTTTTTACAAGTAATGGCGGCCCGCAGAAAGAAGGCTCGTTGGAGAAAGACATGCATCTCTTCGGCGCGCGTGGCGTATGTCGGCGTGGTGATACGGGAAAATAATGCGCGTGTAAGACTTTGATACGTCCCCCTCACGTGGACGCTTATCTTATTAATGAGTCTCGAGAGTTTGCCGCGATATGCTTGTAATTGAAGTTATCTTTCCTTGAGTGTCTGAGCTACGATGAGCCAAAATAGTACGATTACTTGGACGCTATCAGATCCTTCACCGTGATTTAAATACCGAGCATGGCATTGTCCGGGTGAACTTAACGGGGAAGGTAACCCATAGAGTATTATAAGTGGGTAGAAGTGAAAAGTCTTTAATTCTATAATATTCGCCAATAAAATTTTCATTCCTACATTTACAAAACCGCGTGAAACTACTTATCGAATGAAAGATCGATTGTGGGGGTACACTTGAAAATTGTGGAATTTTCTATTCTTATTTTGATTTGTGCCCAATTATTTATTATAAAGTTTAAGCAACATTATTCCTCGCTCCTATTGGGATCGCTCTAGGAGTAGTGGCCTGCTCAGTGAACAATGAATAATGAGTGGCTACTGTGTGATCCAAATTAGCCTAGTTTCAGGTTCTTTCACGGGCCGCTGGCTCAGTCATTCGATCGTGATCTGTATGGTCCGCTGGCCGAAGAAGCCGGCTTACACTGAAACACTCTCATTTATAACTTTTAATTGAGTAGGAAAGTTCCAGGGTGAGCTCGGCCAATGGTTGCGATGCACAGCGTAATTTGACCAGAATTGTTCGGCTTCGATCAAATATCGACCATGTTACCAAACTGAAATTACTTCGCCTCGTGTTCACACCTGAGCCGCGAGCCTCGATATCACGTATCTTCATTCGTGAAAATTTTCACCCGAGTTATCCTTTGCACCGCAAAAACACAATGTCGACTAAAAGCGCCAGACAACAGTGGAACGAAAATGTTCACAAAGTTATGGTAAAGGTAAGAAGAAACTGCTTTCCAGTCTTTGTATTTTCACGAAACATTCTTGGTTTTTGAACAATGGAACACTTGAGTAGAGTGCAACAACTATTATCATTTCAATTACTTCTAAAAGCAGAGCAGTAAAAGGTTAAATGTTACGTTCTACAAAATGAATTATTATACAGTGATAAAACCATTTTTCGGTCGTTCACTTGTTTAAAGAAAACGGTAACTTTGGATCGTCTTTTAATGGTTGTCCTCGCATAAGTAGGTACTAATGGCTGATATGTCGTTCGAGATAAGTAAGAAAGAGACTAGGAAGAGGAATTATTATCACAGATTTGAATAATGAATTTATGGTCGTGAAGTTAATTACCAGTTTGCTTTTCATAGAATATTATTGCATTAAATTTTTCGGTGCATAAAGGAGAGTATTTTTTTGTAATTAAGCATTCACAAACGACTCTATGTAATGCAGGGGGTTTATATAGCCCCTAAGGAGGTCTCTAGTAATTTAATTTATCACTTCCTACAGATTAAACGAGTGCTACTGTCCTAAGCACTAGTAATTCTCTTATTCTGATCCATTTCTTAAATGAGATTTGGGTCGTTCCCCGAATGGATAGTTGTTATCTGGGCCAATTAAGCCCGACAGTTGCTTAGCGCAATAGGAAACGCAGAACGAGACACACAACTCCCTAAATTGCTGGTCACAGCCGATACACTCTTTCCGCTGATTCTTTGTTGCTACAGCGACTTCCGGATGGTTAAGTTTCTGTTGTTCGTTTGGAGCAATTTGTGTTAATCCGACTTGGCCTCGTCCCTGAGCTTGATATATATACTTGCTCCCAATCTACAATATAACAGTAGATAGTAAGGGTTTTCACGATAACGTGGAAGAAGGTAGGAGATGTATTTGGGATACTGTAACAGTGAGCCATCCTAGAGGAAGTTCGCCAATGCAGAGGAAATATGGAACTAGGTGTCCAATATTTAAAGTGAAATCTGGTTGGTGAATTTTATGCACGATTAAGGGAATGATAAGTAAGAACACGGTTGCGATAAGAAAAAGGCAAATCTTTTATACCTACCGAAAACAGTCTGATCAAAATTCTGCATTGTTTCACGGTATTGAACGATTCTTTTTTATACTTTACAATTGTGACTTTCGAATTGGATCCTGTGGAACGAGTTTCTGGAAGATTCACGCGAGTTCACGTGAAATTTGACAGAGATTCTGCGGGGATAAATTTTTCTCTGATACAAAATTTAATATCGAAGAAAATCGCGCACCTTTGGCACTTTCACGAACTTCCGTGCACATTCGAGGGAACGGCTGGTTTCTGCGGAAAAAGTAATATTTGAAATAGGATTCCGACAATGAAAAAGTTTGAAAATCCTGCATCACGTGAGCATACGTGAAAAATACAAGGCTCCAGTGCTATTGGCTTGGATAAACTTGACCCTCCAACGCAACTGGCTTTGAAAGAAGCGATTCTCTCCTCCAAATATCCCTTCCCCTATACCACAGAATCTTTCTGCAATTTGTATCATAAATGAAATCTTTAAGGCAACAAAAATAGCTGCTTGTCATCTTTCAAATATCTAATTTCTTCTCCACCTCTCGCTATAGATGCGGCCAAATTTCTTTTCGCTTTATTTATTTCAAAGGACCTGCAATTTCGTTCGCAGCACACTTATCTTACCATTGAAATCAGTACCAGGATTTCTATATTAAACTCTCGAAACACCTTGGAATACTGAGGTAGAAAAATCAATTACCAGGTCTTCTATATTAAACTGCCGAAAAACCTCGGAACACTGAGGTAGAAAAATCAATTTGAAGCAGATAAAAGTGACTTCCACAAGTACCTACATTGTCTTCCCGTAGCACACGTGTGCACGTATCTGTGCCGAAGAGTGGGCTGGTATCTCGAACGTGACTATATAGGATCCAAGGATCCAAGGATTCTAGTAGAGTAATCGTTTTAGAGCGCTCAAATAAATGACGTCGTTTGTACATACCTCGAAGGACTCGCGTATAAATCGCAGATGATCTCTGTCCCTCGAAAGTAAAGGGGTTGTGGGGTTTCGCGCGGTCGACGAAGACAAAGGGTGTGGATGGAC
This sequence comes from Andrena flavipes, assembly GCA_963971345.1. Lineage (NCBI taxonomy): Eukaryota > Metazoa > Arthropoda > Insecta > Hymenoptera > Andrenidae > Andrena > Andrena flavipes. Next base: position 40,607,697 of record OZ020481.1, read on the forward strand.
AGAGACACAACGGGGGCAGTGAGAGAGAGAGAGAGGGGGAGAGAGAGTCACACAATTGTCATTTCCTGGTGAAATTGCATCTTTGCTTACTCTGTCGTTCCACGGACTGGCCGTGTGCACAGGAACCCCGCAGTTTCCAGGACAATGTCGGATTTAGTGGGAGTATCTGGAATAAATGTCCCGTAGCTGGAACTAAACCCTGCAATGGACGACGCTTCATTTCGCAGTCATTCCCTAAATCAATGATCTCTTTCATGGTGTAGACTCCAGTTAATGAATTTTCTGTCGTGTCCTCATCATTTTCTACGGATACGACTGATACGTATCTCTTATCTTTAATTGAGATTTTGGGGGGAATTTTTGGTAAATCGTGTTAATATTACAGTAATCGGTACGGTAAATTTTTGATAGCATCACTATAATTAAGGTTTATTAAGAAATAATTGTGTGTAGAATAGTATTATGTTTGAAAACATAACACTTCGTGCCATAAGGATTTCTTAAATCTACCTTTACTTGGACTCCAATTGATTGTTGATGTAACTAATTCTCACTTATTTCACGTGCTATAGAACCTTATAGCCTTTTTTTTTAGTAATTTTCTAGTCATTTTCTGGTATTAAATAGAACTAAAAGTTTTAGTATCTCAACATGAGTAGAATCACACAAGAATAGGAATCTAGCTTTCCCTTAAGAATCACTTGGACAAGAGTAACATCTGATTCAGAAGCGTGATCCACCATTTCGATGGTAAAATCTCGATTGACCCGTACTAAAAAGTTGTTCTTTTGCGATTCGCGGTATCATGGTCGACGCTCGTACGCGATCGGTTTTTCCATATCTCGTTTTCAGTTTCACCAACTGGTTGGCCCTGATCGCTGATAGTAGAATCGGATCGCAGTGGTCAGCCGCAAAATCTCCGAACGCAGAGCGCATTTGTCAAATCGTTCTCGAATACAAATGGCGAAATTTCTGTTCACTTATCATTGTCGGAACATTTTTAAACTTTAAATATACGGTATCCAGGATGTATATGTAGACGAAAAGAATGAAGCTCCATTCACGTGAAATACGACGGCACTATATTTCAAAATTTTTAAGCTACTTTATACCAAAAGTAATTTTTGAATAAATGTTGAATAAAAATAAATTACAATATCTATATCTTCGTTTGAAAAAGTATACTGCAATTATTGGTTATTTGAAACTATGTACAGGGTGCTCTGATAATCGCGATGTAACCCGGAAAGTGATGTATTGTCATAAAATAAATTGAGTTTATAGAATAAAGTGTAAGAAAGACTAAATTATACATTCACGTGGTGTAGATTCCATCTATAAACTACTGTAGAACAATCTGACAAAGAATTGGCAAAATAAAGCAGCAGATATGATACAGCTGTGAAACAGAATATCTTTATTCGAGCGAAGCCTTACTTTCGAGAAGATTAATTTTGAATTCAGCAATTTTGTTTAAAAAAAATCCTCATAATAACAAACTTTATTCTTCTATTTCGCTTCTTTCCTGGCGATCTCTCTTTCCTACCTGTACCACAATTATTGGACTAACTGAGGTTTTATCACCCAAAATCCAATATAAATTAAGCTTTACAATCTCATGGCAACGAAATCTGCCGCGTCACTAACAATAAAACACATGCTATTCTCACTTTTTGTTTATTTTAAAACTCAGGCAAAACCCAATATTTTTTTCACAATTTGTTTACCAACAAAAACACTGCCCACAGGAAGTTTTATATATTCCACTCCATATTTTGTATTTTTCGGCCTAAAACTTGTTTAACAGACATCGCTTTAAAAGGAATTCCGTCTCCTTGAAATTGTACGGCCCAGGGCGAAACTATTCGACACAAGTTGCAAACTGATACGCGCATAAGCGTCGCGACGCAGTTTCTGGATATAGGCGTAGGTATAAATAACTGCGTCCGATGGAAAGAATGTTGGAAACAAAAGCGAAAAAACACTGTCCCGTGAGAAATTTGGACGGCACATCGAAACCAGTTATCGGACGACAGAAATTGAAAGGGGATATGACGGGAGAGTCATGACTTTTCTTGTTTCACGTTCCACCACTTTTTTCATTTCAAAAACGGTCGTGTTAGGAGATGAAAGTAGCAGACACTTTTTGATCGCTTAACTTTCTTTGTTTTGCACTGTTGTCAATTGTATCCCACAATCAATAAATCGGTAATACACAGTTTAACCCATCGTTTGTCTATGTGTAGCATGTGGCGCATGACAAGTCTCGCGTCATTTGCTTGTATGAGCAACATATGGAGCACTGGTACTTTTCTAGAGTGAAAAATACATGGGAAATTCTCTTGTACACCGTTATGCTTCAAAACTGAAAGTTTAGTTATGGAGTCTCTTTTCGCTGACATAGGTAAAGGTTTCAAACTTTGACAGCCTGTATTTTTTAACCAAATTCGAAACTAGACAAATAATGTCTACAGCTCTCCTTCATTTCACATAGGCTGCATAATATATCAATTTCATTGAGATCAACACAAAAGTTTATTTAGACCCACCCAAAATGTATATCAAGGTACACGTTTTACTTATTATTAGTATTATATCTTGAAGAAGGGAACCATTTGAAATTGCAACAAAATCAGAATCCCTACTACCATATAAGAGTGAAACGTTGTCTGTTTATTTGTTTGTCCTTATTTCACGCCTGAACAACTGAACGAATTTTAATGAAATTTTGAATATATATTACATACCTACTGGATTAGATTACAGGCTATTTATTTATCTTTTCCAGGTTTTTTTTATTTCGGAAACATCATAAGTAATTCCCGGGTGAAACCGGATAACGGGTCAGCTAGTCTAATATAAAAGCTCATTCCACATCCGACGTGTGATGAAACTGCCCGCCATCTAAACGTTAATAGGAGTACTCGCGTCGTCTAATGAGAAAAAACTACACAGCTTATGAAGTAAACAGTAAAAGCTAGGGTCGCGCTTACCTAATTAGCCTAGTTCCCGCAAAACCGCACATTATTGGGTGAAACGCGTAATTAAAAATATTATCCAGAAACTTAACGGTAGCTACAAGACGCCCGGGGCTACCAGCCGCAGACAGAGTGATTTTTATCTGCTAGCATCATATACGCCCTATCTATTGTATATTGAACAAAAACGGGCAAGGTGTGTCGTGGCATGGCATATCGTACCGTATTGCGAGCACGAGTGAACAAAAGGAAGACACGGCTTACTTTCCTTCGCTGTTCAGTGACAGTCGCGTACTCACCATCCCGCTTCCTCTTACGAAACCATAAATTCAGGATCTCGATAAAGTCTACCGTACCCTCTCCTCCTTGCCAATCCTTTCCGTGTGGCCGCAGGCAACCACGCCGTGATCTTCCTGCGGTGTTCCACCCCCTTCTACTGTTTTAACTCCCTTGCTTCCCCTCCTCCCCCTCCTCCACCCTCCGCCGCCATGCTACACCATCCCATTTTGTTTATCTTTTTCGTTTCACATCCTCAGCCGTTGCTTTCTACCACTTCTTGTTTCGCCGCTCCTTTCTTTTTCACCCTGTCCTCCCCTATTTCCTTTTGGAAATATTCACCTCTAATTTATTCTTCCTCCTGCACACTTTGCTTCGCTTTTTCTATCACACTCGCTTTGATTTTTGCCGACACTTTTTTGCTTCTTGTCTCCTGTAATTCTCCGCCTGTATACCAATCTTCTTAACAGGGACAAAAAAGGGATAATACGAATGAAAGAACCAACTGCTATCTTCTGCGCGCATTTTCTGCACCTTCTCCCTACTTTTCGCACCTCGCCTCTGCCTCTTTTTGTCCTTTGTTCGCTATTCTTATCACAGAATGCCCTTTTCTGCTCTGACCTTCTCCTTTTTTTATCTTCAATCCCTTTCTTCAATTTGTCCGTTATCTTCTGTATATGTTCCTTGTAGTTTTATTCCCATCGTTGTCGAACTTCGCTTCCAAAAGCTTTTTTTATATAGTGTCTACAAACGAAAGGATAATAAAATGGAATCCGATAGAGAACGCTACTTTAAAAATTCCTATTCCCATTTAATTAGAGTTAGTATAGCTTTCGCCAGATTTAATACACTTCGACTTTTATTCTTAGAGATAATTCAGACATACTGTATATTCAAAATCAGTTGCTACAACATAAGGATTGTCTGTAAGGAGTGAGAACTTCAGGATATGGTACGAAATATTAATTCGGTAATAACAAGATAGTGGAAAACATTTTAAGCAATTTATATAGGTAGATGAATTGGGCCTAGTTATGCAAAAAGTTACCGAAAGCTACCCTCAATGATCTGAAACTGAGTTTTAGTTTGAAGATTTTCAGTGTAAAAGAACAGTAGCTTTATTTCTATTGTGTATACTTTATTTCTTGTTATTGTTTTACAGTATTTTTTTAATGGGATGTTTAATAGTGAGTAGCATAATTAATTTTATTTTAAATTTTCTGCAGCTTTTGTCTTCTAAGCCAAAAAAATGGAACTGTGGTGCGAATGAGACCCATAGCTGGCGCCCATTAAGAAGACTTCGGAAAACAGAGAACTCGAGTCCCAGCACCGTGGTTTTCTTTTCCTGTCTCCTACACAATCAGTAGTGTTTTTTGTCTGTCACAGCTTATTCCTCCACACGTTATGCCTGCTTTTAGCTATCACACATTTTTTGTTCTCCATTCTCCGTCCGTTTGTTTCACACCCTCATATTCCAATCACATTTTCCCCGCCCCTTTTCCCCGTCAAATTGCACTACTCTCGCTTTGAACAGATTTATCCTTTAAACAACTTATTCACCCCCGCTTGCCTTTTTATTCGCACAAAGCGTATCGCGTTATTTTACGTTCAGTCGATCATTTTCATTATCGAGGATCGCGACGGCGCGCGCACGGTCGATGGGATTTTATTCGCCAACGCGGTAAGTACTCGCGATTGACTTGGGAACGTTTGCTCTGTCGAGGAGCTTCTTCGCGGCGTGGGAATGTTATTTCAGCGAGTTTTCCGCAGGCCCCCGAGGCGAAAGACAAATTTTTCTCTCGCGCTCAATTAGACCGCGGTAACGAGCGCTTTCGCAAATATTTAAAATAATCATACCCGTCGAAGCGACGCTCGCGAGTCACCCTTAGGATGGAAGTGAAACGCAGTAATTACACCGATATCTGGAGACTTACGCGGTGTTAATGACGAAACGTGGCCAATGTCGCTTTCTTTTGTAATTAAACGCGAGCCGTTCTGCTGATACGAAACAGCGCTCACAGCTACTTCCGTTTCGCCAGCTCTGTTTACACAGCGAGTAGCGTTAAAATTGCTTTAAATGTTAATTTCCATTCTGCGGTATAGGTGGGAACGAAAATTCTGATTTCTAAATACGAAATCTCAACTCTCAGTTTCGTGTATTTACGATTGCTTCACGATTATTGATAATATCATACATCCAGTTTTAAAACAGGAAAACATATGTCGTGAGTAATTCTGAATGCAGCGTTACTTATGTTAAATATGTTAAGTAAAATATGTTATACGCATGGGAATGGCAAATACTTTTGTGAGTAACTGTATATAATCCATAATTGGAAAACCTTTCGATATTTCCTCGCGTATATGTCTTAGGGGGCGGGCAGAAATTTTGAGCGGCTGCGGCGTAGACTCGGTCGATGCATTTTTCCGCGGCGAGAGTCTGACCTTACTCACGTGCATCGATCAGCCTGACACATGTGGTCATCTGTGTGGGTACGTGACCGATTTCCAGTTGCCGAGTCGAGGCGCGCACCGGGACTGTGATATAAAGGGAAACGTAGTAAAGAAAGCAAAGCGTAAACAGGCTTACTTCCTCGCGGTTGAATGGACATTTGTCTACGGAAACGGCTTTGGACGGTTGCCAGCCACTGGCACATCACAGTCGACCCAGTCTCGAGATCCGCTGCAGTCGATAACGTTCGATATAGCTCAGTTCTATCTGCCACCGACAAAAAAAGAAGCTATTGCGCCGCATTCCTGGCCGGGGCTTCCTTTAAAACGAATCGCGTAATCTCGAAGTTTTATGGGCGGACGCGCTGTAACGATGATCCTGCACCCACGGGACAGCCGCGTGGGGTATGTGAATGTTTGAAAGCCCGAAGACGCATCACCCTCGTTGGCATTTTTATGGCGACAGTCAAGACGTACTCCTTCCCTTAGATAGTTTCTCTGTTTTAAGTGGATAAGTGTGTCTTTTGTACGTTACAGGAAAACGTTGCAATGTCCCTTCACTGCCCGTTCGTAGGTTATTGGACATCTATGTACAATCTTGTTAATATTATTGCGGAACTCTAACGAAATTTCACTTCATTTGGTATTTTAGATTAAAACCAGGGGAGAAAAGCAGTGAAATGTCACGCACACGTTGAAGTTGAACCGATTCTGATAAATTGTCCCACATTTTTATAAATAACTTGTAGGTATACTGTAAGAAAGTGCTAGACAGTTTCATTCAAAAAATTATACTCCCACCCAATACTTATAACATATTTACTTATATAAGTAATGTTAAATTCAGAATTACTCATTATAATTTGAATTAGTAGGTATGAACTGGTCTCACTGTATTTGGTTACAGTTTCGTAATGTTTACCGTCACATTACTCATCTCGCAGATGAAACCATTGCACATGCGAGGGGGTTGTCACGTCGATAGCGCAAAAAATAAATCGCGACGAGCATATTTCCTGCTCGGAAGTTCGACATTGTATTCGCTGGCGCACGGTGAGGATTCCGTAAAGCGCGGCCAAGAAGTGGGACATTGACTTTGAGTTGTCGACGATTCGGAGGGCTTAGAAAGTTCCGCGGAAAGTTCCGACTATTATAAGCGCGAGAACCCGGAAAGGCGAGTGGAATCGCTTCAGCTCGTAAATACACCCTTAAGCGGCTTCAACCGGGGCTGTATTTTTATTGTCGTGCCGTGCACCTTCTGATTTCGCACGAGATTCCAAAGGATCCAATTATGAGTTAAGAATATTTAGAAATCCATCCAGAAGCTATGTATTAAGTCGATAAGTCTCTTGGAAATGCATAAAGGGATTACAGAAATCAATTGATCCCCTTTTGCTGCCTTCTGATTAGATTGATTTTCTGCAGACATTGAGGATATTGTTATTAATTTCGTGAAATGAAAATAGCTCGAGGCATGTAGCGCAATTAGCTATCTTCCATTATAGGAGTTAGCAGTACTACAACTCTGAATAATTGTAGACGTAAGAATGTTGCAGATCATAAATTAACTGTTTACACACTGGTATCATTAAACTTTATAGAAATCCAAAAAATTCGTAATTCCTATTTTAAAGTTTTGTACCAAATAAGTATAGCGTTAAGCAAAAGATTTTTCACCGATCGAGTGAACAAAACTTCAGTGCAAAAGTTTAAGAAGGAGGAAAATTACTTAGTAAATAACCAGGAATGGAACGAAAATTAATTGGGTCTTCACGCGGGACCAGAACAATGATCGTAATGATTTTAATATATACCTAAAGCAGAAAGTGTTTGTGCGTTTGTCTGTCGCCTAAAACCTTTTGAACGGTAAACTCTGGGGTCACGAAATGTGTCTCAGCTCATCATGCCTAGCAAATCCAGATGAATGTGACTATTTTGAAAAAAAAAAAAAAAAATGAAAATATAAATTTTTTTTTTTATAAAATCAGAATCTAAATTTCCAACGAAGCCGAATAGCAAAGCTACTAATCTATAATCCGGAATCCTGACTAACAATGATAAATATTTAGAAATGGATTTCTTAGTTCTGACACACATTCGCGAGAGTCCTAGTCATGTACCTAATTATCGGATCGCTACGTCCATCATCTTCGACGAAACAGTTCCAGTGTAGGACGTCGGTTACGATAACGTTCGAGAATGATCAACATCGTTCCAGTGCGACAGATAATTATTGACCCAGACCCTTGACATACCACTGCATTTACGAGTTCATCGGTGACCAGGTGTCTCATCAGATGCACTTGTGTCCCCCTCTCCCGTACACATGTAAACAGACACATTGCCATGTACACAGAGTTATGAGTGTATACGGAAATGGATGAATAGATAGCGGTCGTGGCCCCTGGCGAACGGACCGTGAAACCTTCCCCTCCCTCTTTATACAAGATCTAGGGATGAAGGTCGATGCACTGATGAAATTATTACTGAAGCAGTTGGAGAACATTGATGATAGATTCCAACTATAACGAAGCTACTTTTCAATCAAGCGTGATTAGTAATCGCTGATTATTATGCAGCGCTAGGTGCAGTGTACAGATTGTTCCATAATTATAGGTAGAGACCGTACTGGGTTGTAAAAGTCGTAGAAACCTAATAAAAGGTCTTAATAATCAAAACCAGCCTGCAAGCTATTCGTTTTCGAAATACAAAACTTTTTAACTGAAATGGTATCGACGCACTGGTTCGGTCACTTTAAAGTGGTCGAAATCTACTTTAAAAAAAAAAAAATTTTCAAAACTTTTTACTTTGTAAACTAAATTTTTTGCTATTATATTGAGGTAAATATACTGTTGGCCAATAGGTAATAAGACAGCACGTAGTTTACATTGATGCTCTAGTTGTAACGTAAACAGGTAACAGATATTATTAAAAGACCTTTACATATAGAAAATATGATGATAAAGCAAAATGTGCTCGGAAAGTAAGGTTTGCAGCAAAAAGATAGGAAAAGAAAACCATGAAATAAGCATGTAATCTCTATGGTGGAAGTGGAATTCTACGGAAGCAGTGGTCATTAAGGTCATTCCATTCTTCTAATGAAAGCCCCTGTCTGCAGATTAAGATTAAGAGAAGCATCCTGTTCTGGCAGCATCGTTAGAACAGAATGGTCCTTTACGGATTTGAGATTACATAGTAAAATGTACGCGCTCAACAATGGCAACGTCAGTCTCCACCCTTATTTGTTCGTAATAAACTTAATGACACAATTATGACCACTGACAGGCAAAAATACTGCAAGCGTTGATGTTTAAAGGAGTAGCTACCGATTCCAAAAACTCGTTGAGAACTTTCGATATAAAAGCTGCATAATTATCGGGGGACTTTAGATATTAGGGGGACAAAACCTGGGTCAATTACACATCACCCTGATTCCGGTCGTGAGTTAACTGAATAACAAGAGCTCGCGCACGTTAATTGCGGGAAACTCCCTGATTATCCCCGCATTTAAATCGCATTAATCTGTAGCGGCAAGTGCAGCGACTGTGATATTACAGCATCCTTCCTGCTGACCTTTCCCCGTGCCAGGCCAATAGGTTGCCTTGTTTTGAACGTTTAATTTGTAAAACGTTGCAATTGGCCCCCTATTCAAGTCGGTGAATTTCACATTACATTGATGAAGGGCTGTAACGACGAACAGCTCGAGAATTTCAAGCGCTACAAATATTTGGGACACGGGGGCGTTCAATTACAACGATAGAATCAAGCGAGCGCTTTAAATGCAAACGAAACGAGCGGGATTTCACGACGGATATAAAGAACAGCTTTTTGTTGTTCGAAGGAATTGTAGGTAATCGAATTTCTTTGGTCTAACTCTAATATTATTACTCGCGCTTATTGCTGCGGTACGGAGAAATTCATTTGTCACGGGCAACGCGTCTTTGAAAGATATGTACTTACTTCGAGGGCAGGTAGACTGATGCTTCTTTTTAACTTTGAGTTTATGGCAGAGCAAATTAAATGTATACACGAGTTTACGAAAGTCTGCTAAGTTCGTTCTGTGGCTGTTGAAGATAAATACATTTTCTGTTTCAATATAATACAATGTGTGCACCTTGTGGAAATGAGGAAAATAACTTTTCCTTCGGACTACTGGATTTTACATTTCCATAATTCCTATTCGGGAGAGTTGGATGAAAGATTGCTTGAGATATATTGCAACGGTTTAAGTTTGGGGAAATCAGACTGTAATATACAAGTTCAGGTGCCCATCAACCCCAGTGTTCTCTTTGATTTATTTGTCAGAAGGAAAATTCAAGTTTCCAAAGCTCTAATTACAATCGTACACTTTGCTTCTCTCTGAACGTACAACTGAATCTCTTGCAAAGAATATATATAGAAATTATGATTTCATGCAATACACCTAGTCTTTTGTTTAATAGAGTTGTACAATCCTGCAAAGTTTGCGACGCGTTGATGGTTTCGAAAGTCTTGAAAGCATTAATAGTCTTGAAATTTTTGAATTTCGGATGTTTAGTTGTCTGCTTTAATTTTGTTTTGTTTAAATTAATAACCGGTTACGATTTTCAAGTAGAAGTATTTTTAAGGCGTTTAAGATTCTCAAATGTATTTCAGTTATGAGACAGTGTCAAACTCTCTGAAAATTTTGTATTCTTGATTCATTCAAAATATTTGAAAGACAGCGTCTTGAAGTTCCACTGTTATACACAGTCTTCCGAAGTACACAGTCTTTGAATTGTTCCAAATTCACAAAGTGTCTCGTGAATGATTCTTCTCCGTAAATACCTAGTGTGTTGAACGTTGACCCATCACCCGCTCCATTTTTTATATTCATTTCCAAGTGGTCCTTTGAGTTAACTTCTTTTTTCGTTAAGTGTTCTTTTAATTTGCTCGACACTGCTGCTGACCATTATTCGGGCACCGTGCGTTCCCCGCTGTTTTAATTAAAGGCTGCGGTTTCAGCAATGGATGAACATGGAATACTGGATACTTGGAGCAGTTGGAATGTGGAACTTTATGCATTCAGGGCACATACATCCCTATGATTTGCATGATAATAGAGATCCCGCGGTAAGGAGCTCTTTTGTCCCCGCCCCCGGTTTTCTTTATACTGGTAATCCCTCGGACACTTATTTTTAATTAATATGAAAGCGATCGAGCTCATCTTAATTTTCCCTTTTCCAGAGCAGTTTATTAACTTCTCGGCAAAGCTATTCCAGACTTAAATTACATTCAATATTAAGAGAGCTTTATGAGTATTAAAATTGCAGTTGGTTATTACAAGAGCAGGTCTGCTTTCGGTACGTGAAAATTGTACTGAAGCAAAACACGTAAAACTTGCGAAATTTGCAAAATCGCTGTTCGCGTGCACAAAGCAAAACTCGTGTACTAACCCAGATCACATTTACATTGTAAATCCACATTGCAAACCATTCTATACCATTTACTGTAGATTTTCAGCGTCCGAATAATAAAACCTGCTGTTATTGCAAAACCATTGCTGGCAAACTGCGTTGTATCCATGAATAAAATTTCTCAGGACATACCTCGATATCTTTCGATATATTCATTTCATATTCGCGATATGTTCATATATGACATTAGGATAATGGGAAGGAACTACTTTCCCTCGAAATCCTGCGTACATTCTGAAACGTGGAGTGGGAACGAAGTTTACGTTCCGGATATAGTAGCTGATATGTAACTGCAGCAGTATACATATAGTCGCCATTGCAAAAATCCTGCGTGAATACAATATCTGTGCACTCTTTGTTTGAAAATATGGGCTGCTCGCGTCCAGTGAATAGAAAAATAAAAGCAGCCTTGTCGAAAAGTTGGAGCGTTTTGTGCGACGCAAACAGTTTATACCATCATCGATATGTAGTTGGCAGGGTTGACATACAGGCTAAGCGACACTTGTTTCTATAAAATGTGCGTCCTGTGCATAACATTTTTGGTTCAAAGTTATCTATCAAATATTATTACAGGAGTTTCATATTCTATTTACATTACTGGAGATATTTATTGTATCACTCAAATATTTAACACGCCGTTATTTATAAATCACTTAATATTGGTATTCGGAAATTATTCCGTGAATATTTGAATATCAGTATGGTTAGTGAAACTAATCATACCAACCACTATTCAATTAGCTGTATTAACATATCCGTCTTTTGATTCGTGCTATTTCAGTAATACTTGATGCATTGAGAATCAAGAAGAGGTCACAAGTAACAAACATAAATTCCTGTCTAATCTCTTTTAACAAAATTCGTTAATACATAAATCCGAACATACAATCACGAGGCTATGAAAATTTTGCACCCTACTTAAGGATTTATCACCGGAAGTCACGTGTACAGAGAGTAGGGCAGTGATTCACTAAACCCAAGGTGCTAGCTAAAATCACGCACTTCGGAGACGATGGAGGTCCGTTAAATATTACTATCGGTCAAGATTACGTGGTTCAGAGGCGGTAGCGACAATTCACTAAATTAGCTTACCCGCGCTTAAGTGCAACGTTCACAGACCCCTACACGTATACGTATTGGCTCTCCACATGACTACAGACATGCAATAAACGTGGCATGCAATATATCGTGATCAATCGTTTATTTGAAAATCAAATCAATTAATGACTGCGACTAGATAGCGACTAGTATACCGAATACAAAATAATTTATACGTGAAAACGAAGAAGCGAATAGTTACCAAATTTCGCACGCATTGTGCGTGAATAGATGTACAAATATCTAGGACGAGGATCTCGGTGAAGTTTGAAAAATGAGATTTCAAAGAACATAAATAGCAATACTTATTTAAATAAATATTTCTCCGTAATCTGCAGGACAACAACGTTATAATGGCACGAAGAGTGCAAGCTTTAATATTGCCTCAAGCACGTACGTGTCTGATGAGCGAAGAAAATGAACCGGTGAAGACCTCATCGAGCAATATTTTGTCCCCTGAACGTGTCACTCCGTAAGCTGCAATAAAGAACGCGCTGTGAAGGAGCCAGGAGCCTGGTGCAAAAATTGCTCCACAGCAATCTCCCAGGGAAACTGACCACACCGATCCTGATAACGATCGTTATTAGTTGCAGCTGTAAGTTGGGTTAGGTATAGGAAAGAGACGAGGTCACAGCTATTATGCAAATACCGATGCACAGGGATACAGTGGACTGCCCGCAGTAGCAGGGTCTGTGGATGTAGAGGGCTGCATTATGCACTTCCGTTTTCACTATTCGCGGTTCGTGCACGAATCACTGTAATTTCGTCATCGGGGAGGCTGTTATTAATTACCATTATATACACGTAATCGATGGATAGCTGGCCGGTGAGCATGGAGGAGGAATTCAGGGACCAAAGAAATTCCTCATTTCAGTCTGAATACTCATTAACGAGATACTGACCGAACTTCCAATATTAACCCTGCCTAAGGGCACCATAACATTTTATTCTCTATGCAGTCTATGCTGTAAACGGACCTCGTTAAAATATTACACTTCATAATGTTTTAGAGGTTGCTACTCGCTTACTAATATTTTAATAAAAATTGTATTTTTTACTTAAAACGAATTCATACACTAGACACTCTGCAAACCTGAGAGTTTATATTATATCAAGAATCCCCCGTTCAGAATATTACTGCAGGGCAAGTAAGCATTACTACTAGACTTTTATAAATATAAAATGACTAGTTTTAAAAGTTGTTGGTTCATAAATTTACTTGGTAATAATATTCCAACGTGAAACAAATGTGTGTTAAAAAGTATAATACGTCAAAAAGAAAATTGCATTTTTATTCTTAAAAAGTACAAAATTCAATGTCTGGTAGCAACCCTTGATATATAACTGAAAAAAATAAAGTTAATACCACATTACTTACTCTTAACGGTGAATACATTGATAGAGTGTCCCGAATACCGAAATAATTTTTTGATGTGAAATGATCACAGGGTGGGGTGGGGTCAAATAAGGCAGGGTGTTAGAATCTTCCAATATTACACGATAACGCATCAATTCCAGTGTAACGATGACAAAATCCCTTTTCACGCCCGAGGGAAAATGTGAACGCGAGATTGTCGTGAATTCATTCACGATCACAATACACTTCTGCCCCTCTAAAGGCGGGATATGGTAGCCCAGAAGAAGCGGCGATATTTTACGCGGCTCGGGGTAGGCGATCCATTAAAAAAGCAGATTCCGCGTCTCAATAAAAAGAGGAAGAGCGAGAGAAAACTGAGAGGAGTGGTATCACGAAGGAATTTGATCCCAATAATTTATATCTCCCGCGACAATGCGAGCGACAGGCAAAGAGCCGCATAAATCGCCTGGACTTTCCGCTTGTATTTCGAAATTTATTCGTTACGTCGAGGAGAGACGCCGCTATCGAAACAGACTACGGGCCAGGAAGAAGCTAATGGCTAGAAAGGAGAAGAAAAACGACAGGCAAGGTAGGGACACCGGGGCTGCGGGCGCGAGGAGGGGAGGGTAAAAATATTGCCGCCGTTGTCGCGGCGTTGTCGCTACCTACTTCCTGAATTAATATTGCAGACTTAATTTTCCGCGCGTGATCCGAACGCCAAAGAAACACGCGCCGTGACGTTTTTGGGTCGGTTGCAGTGTTCTCCGTCCAACTATTACGAACTATCTCGGGTATAATTAACGGAACACGTGTAACGACATATACTTTTGGCATGTAAAGGCGATATATTGGAGGACACACACCGCTAAATGCGGTGGTCAACATTTACCAGACCCTGAGGACCTGTGGCGACACCTTTATACTCGCCACGAGAGGGAAGGCTTCCACCGGTACTGCTTTTATAAGTTCTGACGCAATTACTGATTATTGTATATACAGGGTGTTCGATTATAAGTAAGCATCCTTTTGCGGGAAGACGAGGGGGACTGCCAAAATAAAACGAAAATCATAAGTAACGAAATTGCGTTTGAAGCTTCGTTTCCGAGTTATTGATTGAAGAATCGTTGTATAAAACACTTAAGTACCAAAATTAAAAAACTTTTTTTATCAGAAAATAGTATACGTGTCAACTGTAATACTATAGTATAGAACGAATAGTGATAAAAGCTAAGAGGTAATTGAACGATAGGTAAAGGGATTTGTACTTATCATACTGGCAGATTTAAATGAATGGCACATTTTTTTTTTAATGAATTTGGACTATACCTATCAATGCAAAAAATAGAATTTTTTGTGATGCATTTGGATTATTGTATACTTAAGCATATTTAGCAATAAAAAAAATCAAATATTACAAGTACTTTGAAGTCTGAGAAGTTTCTTTACTTAAAACTTGAAAGGATATGTGCAGTTAAGTAAATAACAAATTCACATTGTTAATGCAGTTTCAAGTTACTTAAATTCAAGCGACTTGAAGTCGAGTAACTAGACTAATGTAAACGAGGCCCAAGGCCCTGAAGTGTCTAGGCATGTGGCTGGATAAATGCACCCCTATAATGGGTAACGAAGAAAATATTCAGTGGTTTCTATCCTGATGTATATCACTTTACACGCCACTTGAGTGGGTCTCATAATAGTCACTTTATCTTTGCGCGGCACAGTACGTGCTTCGTCCTACTTGAAAATATTATCTGTGTCTAAAACAGGGGCTTCTACTAGCTGAGATTCACTGACAAGTCCCCCAGCAGGCCCTCTTTAATATTCTCCTTTTCCTGTCCCATCTTCCGCTCCCTTCAATCTATCTACCCCCACAGATCCAAAGAACTCCTCCACTTTGGTGTGTGCAGAGCCGCAAAGCATCTACACCCAAAGGCTACACCGCATGCGTCCCCGAACTGTTGATCCCTGGATACTCAAGTGCGTTACCACCTTTTACCCCTAGTGGCTTTTACGACGTCGTTAAATCCGATCCATCTATATCTTCTCCCATTATGCCATGTAAATCGTCCCGGCGTTAGCGGGGTTAACACTTATGTCCCTGCAATAGCCATTCCGTGGATTCTGGGTAGGCGGAGGTGCCGCGTGCGTTTCGTGCCGCTCCCGTTTGGAAACAGTCCCTGTCCCTTTCGAGATCTAGTTTCACGGGCCGGTGACTTGTCGTTGCCGTAACGATCTGATACGCTTGGAAACAACGGCCGGAACAAACGAAACGGCCCTGGCCCGCTGGAATTGGAATTAAAAGTCCGCAGGGAAGAAGTAGCCGGTTAAACCTGAAATTTTAATGACCGCGTCTCTGTGAGAGCGCGCGCCAGCCAGTTCGGCCTGTTGTCGCTTCAGGAGAAGGAGTTTGCGTTGTTTGTTCTTTCGGTCGTCTTTGTGCGACGAGTTGCTACTGGCTAGCTAGGATTCAGACGAATTGAAACTATCGTTGGGAACTGTAACGTGCCCTTAGTAGCACGCAGCAGTGGTGAAACCTTGCGGATGTATTATTCAGACTTCAAATTGTTACCAACTTTGCGTCTGTTGCTGCATTATACCAGTGACCTCGAATGAGCTTCCCTGTGAAATGCTTTGGTCGTTAAGGGCAGTGACGTAGGGTGGGTTTGTGGTTGCCTTTCACGACTCGATTTATTCGTTCTCTTTTTTAGACCTCTATTTTATATATTTTAATTTAATCATTGTTAATTTTGAGAAATTGAAAGGATCTAAAGTTTTGCGCTACGTAGTAAGAATTAACTTATAAAAAATATTAATAAAAGAAGGGAAACTCGCGTTTAACTGAACTATGTTACAGGAGATTTTACACCTTTCATCAAAGTATGTTTAAACGACATTGTAGCATTTAATATGTCTTTAATACTGGCCGTCTCCTTTATCAGTTTTATTACATTTCAGATTTCATGATAACTTAATAGTAGAGTAATTACCCATATACCCAGTTTGATGTATTACTATCACTTTACTCTTGCCCATAAAACATACTGGTAGCGGTTGTGCACAAATACCAGACACCTTGTATAATTAAGTCATTACTCGTCCCATCTACTGCCCATTACGCTATCAAACGGTTGTCCAGAATTGAACAGTTCCCCACTAAACATTGTAATATCTCCGACGGGGCCATTATATACTATACCATTATTTACCATTATATTTGCATTAAACTCAGATAACATTAACATCGTGATAAATCTATTTCGTCACTTAAAATTACGAAAATGAGAAGCCTAGGTGGTTGAACAATGAACAATTCTTCATTGCGCGACATATTGAATCCATTTTAAACTTCGACTAACGCTTTTCCTGCAAAACATCAACCTCCACTAACAATAAGTGGCCACTGACAAGGAGAGTATTTTAAGTATCCGCCTCCGATCATTTTGATTTTTGGATATGTTATAGAGGACCGAAAAATAAGAAATACGTGTTTTTTTATTTTTCCCCGTTTTCAGATTTGGGGGGTGAAAACTGCGTTCAAAGCTAGGGTTGAAAAATCATTTTTGTGGAATATCTCGAGAACTATTAGAGATAGGGGAATAGTGTCAATGGACGAATTTTGTGTCTTTGAATGCGAAATATGACTGACTCACCAGATTTTCAAAAACTCCATTTGTTTAAATAATACATAAGAAAAAACCCTAACTTTGAACGCAGTTTTCACCCCCCAAATCTGAAAACGGGGAAAAATAAAAAAACACGCATTTCTTATTTTTTGGTCCTCTATAACATATCCAAAAATCAAAATGATCGGAGGCGGACACCTAAAATACTCTCCTTATGAGATGAGACGTTACCCAAACGATAACTAAGATCCACCACAATCTTAAAGTTTTTTCAGCTGAGTGAATTACTCGCATCAGGTTTTGAGCATTTAGACATTTTAAACAGATCGCTCTTACAGTATTTATGCTATCGACCGTATTTCTTAAATAAACAATAAGTGTTTTCGGCGCACTAGTTCGGTCAGTTTAAATGTTAATAAAAGCTATTTGCAATAATTTAATAGATTTAATTTCCAACGTTTCGGTCTGTGTTTAGACCTTTTTCAAGGAAAGAACTGTAATATCATTTACTGCGGTCGCTTTTAAATAAGTTAACACGTTTGATACGACGTGTGACAACGCGGGTCGATGGACTATGACTGGAGTAAACAATACTTTGGGGGGCTATTTAAAGGTGAAAACGGCTGTGGCAAAAACGGAGTCAATAGAGAAACCGTTGAAAAATCAGAAGAGAGACTGTTAGAAATTCGTAAACGGATCTATGAGATTTAGAAAGACTTTTCTTAAAATTTTCTTAAACAGGTATATTGCAAAACCTCCACAGAACCACAAACAAAATACCACTAAAAGAATTTACATGTGGTAACAACCGAAAACACCTTGGAGGACACAGAAAATGATTACATAATGCAGTTTTATTATGTATTAGTGATTTGTTCAAATTGGCCATTTTTTTGAAGTGTGAATCCATCAATAACATTCACACTTCAAAAAAATGGCCAATTTGAACATAATAAAACTGCAGTATGTAATCATTTTCTGTGTCCTCCAAGGTGTTTTCGGTTGTTACCACATGTAAATTCTTTTAGTGGTATTTTGTTTGTGGTTCTGTGGAGGTTTTGCAATATACCTGTTTAAGAAAATTTTAAGAAAAGTCTTTCTAAATCTCATAGATCCGTTTACGAATTTCTAACAGTCTCTCTTCTGATTTTTCAACGGTTTCTCTATTGACTCCGTTTTTGCCACAGCCGTTTTCACCTTTAAATAGCCCCCCAAAGTATTGTTTACTCCAGTCATAGTCCATCGACCCGCGTTGTCACACGTCGTATCAAACGTGTTAACTTATTTAAAAGCGACCGCAGTAAATGATATTACAGTTCTTTCCTTGAAAAAGGTCTAAACACAGACCGAAACGTTGGAAATTAAATCTATTAAATTATTGCAAATAGCTTTTATTAACATTTAAACTGACCGAACTAGTGCGCCGAAAACACTTATTGTTTATATAGATCGCTCTTACTTTTATGGCGACCCTCTGTTTCGCCCTGCCGCGAGATAGACGCCTGACATGGTTCCTGAACAGTGCTTTTGCATTTTTTCAGCTCCCCCGACCCTTCCTCCGCGAATATGTGTCCACATCCTCGTGTTTTTGCGGGTGTGGTCCCGACATGGCGGAACGGGACCGCGGTAAGTGGACATCGAGGACGATGTCGGCCCCGACGGCTGCCAACTGCAAAGCTTCTGTGTGTACAGTGACATTCAAAGTGAATGTTACTCGCGCGTGATGTTACAATATCACACGCCGAAACATTTTTCTGATTGATTCTATTTTTGCCTGGCTGTCAACGGTGATGAAAGCTGGACAGGCTTTATTGCAGTGCCGTTGCAGTATTCGAAATTAGTCGAAGGCTCGCTTTGACCTTGCGGGTGGCACGGGAATTCCAATAGATTTCGTGATCGATTTTAGGTTGCAAGATTGCCTGCACTGTGTTCGTTTCGAACCAAACGAACCATCGTTGCGTAATCACTTCTTTTACGTTGCATCTGAAACCTTCCGATTGAATTAGGTGAAACGTGACTTCGCGATGCAGCTGTGCAATGGGGAGTGGATCCTGATTGCAATTGTTAGGAATTAACGATTTTTTGTCCTGGCAGGTGTACCAGGAGCGGAAATAATAAAAACATTGCCTTGCAGGCTGAACGAAGCGTAGGCTTTGTTTTTTGGAAGCAGAGCTTGCTGCTTTGTGCCAGGAAATTGTTTTGGAAGGCAATACGAATGTTATAAATAATTTGTAGTACCTCTTGATTTTATAATGGTGTATAAATGGAGACAAGAACAGATTCCTACGTCGACTTGTCTTTGCTTCAGGTTTATTTTAACGTTTATTTTAATGTAAACACCGGCACGTACAATTTGCTTTGGAGCCATTTTTCAGTGAACCAGTTTGGTCAAATTCATTACAATGTGTAAACGTTCTCCTTTCATTGCTTCAATTCTGTTGGATCAACCGCATTGTTCAACCAAAGTGAACCGTGTAAATTCGCTTCACGTACAGCGTGAGCAAGCAATTGACCGTCTGATGACAGCTTTATGTATAGACACTTGATATCACGTAGCAATGGGTTGTAGGAGTAGTACAAGTTTAAAGAGACGAAGACCGATAGAAAATGACGATACAAAATATTCTGTTGCAATTCTTGAAGCTTTAACCCGCGATTTATATCTGAACCTTCTCACAAAACATCACGCAACTACGGCGCTACTTATATTACAGGGTAACACGTGTCTTTAAACAAAGTTCAACGACTCGTGTTATAATACAAGCTTTCACAGTTCGTTCACGTCTTAAGTTAAGCAATCTCGTTGCAACGGAGAACAGTTTTTATTCCCCGCGCCGAGCAAACGTATTCGAGCACAGTTCTCATCGGTATCGCGTTGCAGAATGCAAGTACACTCGTTTCAAAGCGACGTTATCGCGATAAAAAGTCTCTGAATGTTACGAAGACGGTAAACGGGGGTCTGGTTCTACGATTTCGGGCAGGTGTAGGGGCTGTAACATACCCGCATAGTTTGCCAGGTGTATTTCTAAAGAAAGTTTGCGTTATCGTGTCGGATGGTATCGCCGAAGTCCTGTATCTCCGCGGTAAATAGGAAGCATTCAAAATTGTAAATTATTCCGCCGCTGAATTTTCCGCGGCAGCTTATGCCAGCCTCAAGATGAATTGTATCGCTGATGTAAAACAAGCCCCTTGATCTTTCCACGGAGTGAAATATGTATCACGGAAGCGGTGTGCTAATTTTTTTTTCTGTCACCGAGGCGAACGGTAATTTACACGAGCGGCGCGCCCGGCAAAGCAATTTCACGTTAGCTACGCGAACGATTACGAAGAGGCGTAGAACTTTAGAAGCAGAGTTACAGATTTACAGCGTTTAAACTGGTTTATAATAACGTCAGAGTCGCTGTGTTTGTTAAACTTCGACTAATAATCGTCCTTCCCCGTCACTTTCGTTTTACAAAATTCTTCTAGTTATTTAGTTTTTTACTATATAGTCTTAAACAAAAATGTCCCTTGCGCCTCACCTTTCCCCTACACAAATTATTTCCTAAGTGTGCAAAGAAGGGTTCGTTTAGAATTTGTAAGTCTCCCCTATCTTCGTTTCAAGTTATAGTTTACTGCAAGATTAATTCTTTGAACACACACAAGTTGAAAATCTCGTCAGCGATTCTTAAATCGATATGGCCGTCGATTAGCATATTTACTAACGGCTACACCAGGGCTTTACCTAGGTGACTGAACAAAAATTTAAGATCATATCTGTGACCTGATTCGAAGTTAATCATTTCTTATGATTATTACAATGCTGTCTATTCCAATAAATTTTAATATTATACCCTGTGAAGGAGTTATTTCAGTTTGTTTGTTTAAGGAGGAAATTTCTACTTCGATTAATTCACAGCGTGATCCCAAACTCACCTATGATGAAATTGTGCAGGAGGGTTGACTGGTAGCATTACTGTGAGTTGTGGAGGGCCCACCACGTCCTAAATAGTAGCGAGGGTGCTGGGATATGGGGTTGACAGAGGTATCCCTAATCCCCCACAAAGGATTCTAGGGGTTGCTACGTCCCTTTCCACTGTTGGGAACAGGTGAACACGTCAGTCGGTCACTCGACAATTGAGTTTGGTTTTTGGGGGTTGGTGGTTGTGCTCCAATTTACGAAATACAGGTCACCCCGCCCGTTTAAAAAATGTGTAGTTGGAAAGGGCTGCAACGCTGCCAGCAATATACTCACACCTAGGAGCTATGTCTATATAGGGTAAATCCGGGAGACGCGGTCGGGTCAGAGAGTTGGTCGAGTCGCTATATTTCAGACTTTGTACGTAAAAATGCGTTAAAGTGCAGACCAATTCTTTCTCTGGAAGCCAAACAGTCGAATGAATAGCGTCATTTCGCTTCCTTCTGTGTTTTTCTTGATTTATAGGCTTTAAAATGTAAATTGGGGTTACATTTAACCTCTTTTGTTAAACAGCGGTTGTACAGACTCGTATTTAAAATATACTAAGTTTATTTTCGTTTAATATTTGGGATAATAAGATAGTAGAGACATCGAGGGACAATGCTGCCAAAGTATTTGGCCGTATTAACTCTTCCTCTCAAAGCTAACGAGAAGACCATCTCTCGCTGCAGAAAGGAGAGACGGCCGAGTTATGATTTCTTTATTATTTTTGTTCATTTAGTTTATTCCTTTACTTTTGTATTCATTTGTCTTTCAAACAAATTTTGTATTCCATTCACTAGTCATTTGTGTGCGTTAGATGAGAGAGTGTAGCTAATAATAAATAATACTATTTGTATATAAATAACGCATGCATTTAGTCGCGCGCTTAACGAAGGGCGAGTTGAAATATCGATCAATACTGTCTCTATTCCTTTCAGGCACATTCTAGCCAGCTTGCACAAGTGCCTACTCTTGGGAACTTGAACAAGGTAACGTGACTCTTCCGATGGAACCCTTTCAGGAATCACCAGTTGATACCTTCTAGAATCCCCCCAAACTGTACCGATAGAAAATAGTTCGCTTCTATTTAAATCTTGCGATGTCTTTTGAAAATCCACTGCAGTCTAGGGAAACTGTTCTTAATCCCCGCGTGGCAGATGTGGGGTCAATGTACATATATACATCTTAAATATCAAACTACATCCAGTACTTTTTACTGGTAATATGCACTTCTTGAATAAACTGAGGAGTTTAGATTATAACAGGAACAGATTCTGCTAGGAAAATGGACCCAGCATCCGTCGTGGAATCGAATTAGTCTAAGATTTAAGGGATCCAAGTCGCTCTTATACTCAACAATATAGCATGTTATGCACAAGAGCAACTTCATAACTCTCGCTGAACTCTAAACCTAACGATACATATAGTTTGATTATCAAGTCGTAGGCATAGTGTGATGATAAAGAAGCATCAAACAATAATTAAACTGCATCAAACGTTTGTGTGTATGGAAGCATAATATCAATTTACTCTAAAAGAGTGAAAGAAGAAAACCTTTTACAAAAGAAAATACAAAGCCTTTAACAGATAATTTCCATACCCACTTGAACACAGTCCTTAACTAACATTCAGTATACAATGACATAATTAATGGCATGATTTAATGAATGCTAATACCTACTTTGAACTTCTAAAGTGTAAGGTATTAGAACGATAAAAGAAGCGTTAAACCTTGGGAAAAAAGGATTCAACAGCCATCACAACTTCCTGTGCCACGTGACCACTGAACTGATGCTAGACTTTTTAGTTCTTTTGGGTCACGTACAGACATGGCGGTCTATCGAAGATCGATTATCAGCAGGTCGACCGTTTTATAAGTACCCTGCGCAACGCCAGGAAGCTTGTAAAGGTCGGAAACAATAACACACGTTACATAGCGTGTAATCAATTTTCGCCATTGCTTTTGCCCAAGTCTGCAATATACAGTCTTGTCGCAACGTTTCTTCAAACTGACATGGAGAAATATCCAAGATAATTCGTTCAGCTTCTCGAGAAAAGAAGAACATGCTCTTCTAATACTATTTTCGAAAAGGCTTCGTTACTCGTGAAATTTCAGTTTCACAAAAAGTATATCCCAATTAAAAACTACCTGATTTAATTACACGAAAAATGGTACAATTGTTATATTAATATAATTTATGATTTATATTCTGATTTATATTCTGTACCAACGAACGTGTCAACAGAAAGTGTGAAAAACATAACGTTGAATCTTCGTTCATGTACACTGTAATTCCATTTTTCTTCTCATTCCATTGATCTACGCTGACCACAATCTTCATACGTTCAAAGCACCACTGGAAACAGTCCCTTGTTTCATTTTATATTTAATACCTCCGAACATTAGTACCCGTATAGATTTTAATACGTATTCCTGTACTCATCCTTTGGTGACAACGATTTGTTCTTTTATAACTGCTAACAATTTCCTATAATCGGATCGCGCTACGTCCGCCGTTAAAATAGCTGGTACGTCCATCTGCATTTCTGCGGCTAGGACGAATTAATTTCCAGTCGATTCATTGTACGATTGGTCGATTATAGAAGGCTCAATTATTACTTTCGTGCCGGGATGTGATACGCGAAATTTAATTTCAACCATTCCCGCTGCGCGATATGGACATGGTATTTTAAGTAATAAACGGTAAAACCTGTCGAGAGAGTCACTTTCTGAATTTAATGCCATCCGCAGGGAGCTATCGCTATAACACTCGCATATGATTATTATGGTTTCACTTTTATTCAATCGCACGACCATGCAGGTTTCGTAATTAAAAATTTAATTACGACGAAAGCATGCCACTCTCCTGTCGGAAGATCGGATCGACGTAAGCGACTTGACGCAGCACTCATCGCTTGACGAAAACTGGAACAAGCGGAGATTGGTAATCATCAATCGGCCGTCGTATATGTCAAACGTTTTACCCGCGGATAATCATTTGTTTCGAGCCGTCGAAGATTTTCTCGCCCACAAAAAAAATTTAATACTCCCGAATGCATCGACCGGCTCTTATCGATTTCTCCTTCGCGATGAAGGAAAAAGCGTATTACTCACTTACCGGTGACATTGACTAGTGCGAGAGCAGTGTTACAGAGGAACGAGGATAAGAACCATAAATTAATCAAACACCAAAAAGGCGTTTCAAATTATTATACGTATATAGTTTTCTATTGTTTTCATATGCTGAAACTAAACTCCCGTCTAAACTCACGTTTACTATTTCTAGTAGTAAATGCCTATTGTTTTTCACGAGAATGAAGAAACTAAAAAAATGTAATTTGACCTACGAAATGGCAAATGAGACATCAGCTGGTTAAAAGTTAAAGCTATTCGGCATACATACTTGCACCGATACACGGCTCATTATGAAGTAATGTATATTTATACCAGAAATTAACTTTAGCAACAGCGTTCCATGATAATCCGGGATGCGGTGGCCTCTAAAGCGAAACGTGTTTCCAAACTAACGCGCGATTCCTCTCAACCACTATACAAAGCCGCATATTTTCAGCATCGTAACAAGCGCAGTTGGGAAATATCACCACATCTGCTTTTAAAATATATCCGCCACTCCTCGGCTGTTTGCTCAGCAGCGCGGAAAATACAGTTGTTAATTAGAACCTAAGTAGCGCCGGCGAAGGAGTTAATCCGTTTCAAATGAAAAACGAATCGCGGCTCTTTCGAGTTTAAAGCAAGTACATTTTTCCATTCCAACATTTACCTATCTTTCGTCCTCTTCCGCTGACCTTTCTTTTAGTTTTCAATTTTCTACTGTTATTTTTGCTCTCCGAAGGGATATTTTCAAAAGTTTGGACTGGAAGCTGAAAGGAAATTTCAACATTTACGAGGAAGGCTGTGTTACATATTGATTTTACAGGAAGCTGTCGGCTAACTATTAACAAAAAATATTAGTCATATCTCGTTGGTTTATACTGGTATAGCTCTATAAAATATCTGAAACAGCTGCTCGTCGCTACAATTATCTACAAATAGGTACTCTGTTTCTCTGTTTCTCCTTTACTCTGTTGAAATGTGGTGGGACACACTGAATTTATCATAAATGTTAAACATAGCAGCTTCTGACACGATGAATCACGGTGTAGCGAAGTGGAGCAGTGGTCGATGCAATTTTAAAAACCTGGCTCCGTTGAAAATAAAGGTTTCTATAGAAATTATTTAATGCTCACATTCAACTTATTTTCGCACAAGGAATCGACTCTCTTTTCCGCCTTCTGCTGGAAAGCTCTACCCTCACCCTGCAACCATACAAATTACGCATGTAGGTTGCTGCACATGCCGCGCAATGTACTCCAAGGACTTATTTTTCCCTTGCCTTCGGAATCCGTTCCTACTGATCCACTTTTCTTTATTGGAGGGAGCTGGTAATCGTTCGTCCGTGAAACTCGGATGTGTTAATTTCCTATCGGTTTCCGTGATCCGCGGGCGATAGGCACGACGCATCCTCCGGAGACTGCAATCACTCAGCTATGCAGTGACTTCGAGTGCAACCGCGTTCTCTATTTGTCGATATCGACTCCCATTCGACGCGACGGCTCGCCTTCCTCCGCAGCATTTCTGTATCTCTTCCCGCTGTGTTCAACGCGACGACACGCGAATTTATTGCGAATTTACGGGCGAACGTGCGAGCGACAACGTTCCTCGCGAACGTTTAAGGGTATTTAGAGATAACTCGAATCTAACTAGAAGCGCGGAAATGAAAGTCACAAGACGTGCTCAAGAAACTTGAGAATGGAAGTTATCAGTGATACTGAAATCGTGAATGTTGTTGGTGAAGGATTGGATCGGGGGAACCGTATTTGGAACGGTCGAGATTAGAATTTCAACGTAAGAATGCGGCATGTCGAGTAAGTACAGCGTAGTATGTCAGGAATAATTGCAATTTTTTTCTCGAAAATACTTTTTGCAACCAATTGCAGAATGTTTTGAACTGAAGAACACAGTATAACCCGCAGCTAAGTCGAGCCATAACTAATTAACTATTGCACGAACGTTTCAACTTCAGCGACGAATAAAATTTCCAACTTTAATGTTAACTTTAACTTTAACTTTATTCGACGTTAAATAGTTTTCTTTTATGATTTTCTTAATTTTTAAACCCGGCGTAACTTTATTCGACACGTGAGAAATCATTTGTTTTTAACCTTTATTCGTTTCTTGAATTTTTATTAAAATAAAATTTTTGCTCCTCTCTGTTAACCAGGATACGTTAAGGCTCTTTCTGAATTGAGTTTGATACGCTGAGGTTTGAGGTTTCTGTGTGGTATTGTGCCTCGCTTGTTTTCTGATTGCATCATCGCGACAGAGGTATGTAAATAACATTTCCAGTTAAGCAGCCCCGTTACCCGGCATTGAATTTTGTAGGCACGTAGCGACTTTGGGGTTCGTTCGCGATACAGTGTTGCGAGGTGCAACTCGTCTTTGGAGGGTGGCGTGCAATTTCACAGAGCAGGGGTGAAGTACGTCACGCGAACGTACGTGTATCAGTTTCACGGTGGCAATCGAGATACGGTAATTTGTACGTTTTCATTCTATAATGGTACGGTTGTATGGAAAGCTACACGTTTCCAGTCCACATTCTGCCTATACATATTCTGCTGCGTTCATTTGTGTACCAAATTAATGTGGCCAGTAACATGCAAATACTGGGGAAATTTTTTAGGCAAGAATTTAAATAAGTAAACTCGGTGGTATATTTAACGAGAATAATAATAATATAGGTATTACACAAGGCGTAATTGCGCGCGATATAAACTTTCTGTTCTTTTTAAGGATTTTTTACTTTCAAGCTGGACATTATACGAGCGAGGGAATATTTTTAAGCGGGTGAGCAGAAATGTATCTGCAAAAGTAATATTGAAAAGATTCACGCGTGATGCTAGGGCATTGTCCTCAATTACCATATCCGATTTAAATAAGTATTTAATATTTCGCATATACATGCTATTAAACTTTCCTCGTGTGGTCTATGTTCGCGCGAAATATCAAATGTTTAGAAACAGTAGTAACTTATTGATCCGTTTCACTAACCTTGACTACTGTAGTTTTTAAAATAATAAAGCTTGATGAAACGAACCGATAATTTACTATTTTCTTCCAAACAAACATAATTAATAATTCTATAAAATGCATAGTATGGTATTTTGTTAATTGCTAACATAAACCGTGTGATATGTATGTCCTATGAATTATAGCGTTTATTTTCTCCATAATGTATGAACTCGTCATACATTCTTTGCTTTAAGCTTAATGAAGTACCACCTTTGTCTTTTGCTTCAATAACACAGCTAATGCATTAGCAGCGACCTGCGTTTATACGTACATACGTGATCAGTTTGCAGAGCGTAGAATCGATAGGTGCATATTGCAATAATAGAGTTGCTCTCATCTAGTTAGCAATTTCGGTCCTAGTCTGTGTATTCCAATCCTCCTTTCGACACATCATGCTTGTTTGGTTTATTAAGTCTATCTAAATGTTATTGTCTATGAATATAGAACACTACTAAGTCAACTTTCCCAGAATTGCTTTTCCCCGATGTTTGCAGTATAATCTGGCAACCGTTTAAATTTGCAAAACAGAAACATCGAGATATTTTAATTGGAAAGAGATACCTAAATAACATCTGTGTAGTGAATAGAAGCTTTCCTATTCGTCTATTTATTAGATAGCACAGAATGGTATATTGCACACCGAACGTAGAGAAATAAGCTCGTAGGGATTTAGAATTAAGCTTAAAAACCTCTCTGCAGTTCTGTATGTTAGTACCAATTCATCACTAAATTAATTTATAACGTGTGCAGTATGAGTCGTCTTCA
Source organism: Andrena flavipes (assembly GCA_963971345.1). Classification (NCBI taxonomy): domain Eukaryota; kingdom Metazoa; phylum Arthropoda; class Insecta; order Hymenoptera; family Andrenidae; genus Andrena; species Andrena flavipes. Next base: position 40,635,750 of record OZ020481.1, read on the forward strand.
GGAATATGTTGCAATATACCGTGGGCTGCCATCAAACCGTTTAGGACTTACGCAGATGATTTTCAAACCATGCTTCCCACATTTGTGGAAAAAATACCGAAGAGAAAATGTGTTGCCGCGACGAGTAAAATTTGAACTGATGTATAGTAAATTATCCTCTGGAAATATCTTATGGAAATTCCTTATAGAGAAAATAAATAAAAATTATGAAACAACTTTGTTTTCAAGAAATTTGGATTTAAAGATCCATCCAGTATTCTCACATTTGACTAAAAATCGGTCCATTTTTAAATCGATATTCTCGGGACGAGAACCGCATTCGAAGAAAGTTATATGTCATTTCAAGGCGTGAGTGTTTCGCACCGGATGATCAAAATCGTTTTTCTCGAAAACTAAACCCCAAGTGAGAAAATTTTGCTCCACAAATTAGATTTATTTTTGCGCAAGGAATCAACTCCTGCATAAAGTGCTACAGAAAAGCATAAAATTAATTTTGTAAACGATGTCTTGCAAAGAAATAAGTAACCCACGTGTTTCAATCAATCCATTTAATCCTCGATAATCCCCTTTCAAGACCACGCCAATGGAACATGACATTTGGGATATCAAGCATTTTTCCAAGCCACGGTCCATTTCGCCGTTCCCCAGGGAGACATTTAAATACTTCAAACAACCTCGTTTTACAGTGGCTGTGAGATAAAGGAATCCCCCGATAAGTTCGCTGGTGCGCATCCAATACAATGCTACGCATCCTTTTCCATCGATCTCCGCTGTTTCCATTCTCCTCCACCTGCCCCTATTTCCCTCCAGCGCCCCATTCTCACTCCATCCATCTATCAACCCCAACCAGGTGCAACCGAACTTTCGCGTTCGCCTTGCGGGCAGATCGGTTCGCGCCCCCACTGTCTCGCCCACCGCCATATTTCTAGAATCCCGGCCCGCGCGCGAATGTCTCGATTCCCGTCGACGCTTAGATACTTCTTCTTCGCCACCCTTCACCCCCTCCCCCGCGAATCGGCGACGACGATGAAGTGCCGGGTAACCTCATTTCTCCATTGTCATTCGAGTCCTGCCGCGAACGCCATCAGAGATATTTCATCGAGATTCCGCTCGGGACGTTCTGGTATTTCATTGTCATGGAAATCGACGTAAGACCGAACGGGAAGGCAGTGCCACGCCGAAAAGGGGACCAGGTTTTCTACCCCAGCGTGTGACCTTCGTCACAGTCTTAGCTGCGATTTCGACGGAGCAACGAGCGGGAGGAGAGGCGCTGTACGCGCCCTTAAGTGAATCGATTCGCGCCTCCAACGCGGCAAAGATGCTCATCACGGCGATTGAGTGTATTCGACGTTAAATACCGCAGTGATAAATAATGCATGAACGTTTTACTTTAGTCGGTGGGATTTGACGATCGCGCTCTGTTTGCCGTGAAAGAGACGGCTTTTAGCGACCCGATGGTTGACAATTTTATTCTGCGTGTAATGCACTTGTCGATCCTTCAGTGGCGTTTACAATGAAGTCATCGAGGAGAAATTGGATTCTTTGTGCCGCGGGTCTATGCACTGTGGATATTGGATACCCTGATAGTCAGTAGTTCCAAACCTTTGTAAACTGTTAAATTAATATTATGACGGCTGTTGAGTTTGTGAGATGGAAAATAATCGTACTGTAGAGATCGACTTTATTTAATTAACATGGATAAATTATAGTGTAGATGTGCGTGATGCGTGGCTGATGCGAAGTATATTATAATGGATGTGTTCAGAAGATAATCATCGTCTGAAGTGCACATTTTTGACACAAGGGACAGGACACTTCAACGTTTTGATTTTGAAGATACAAAACGTTAAGGTTGCCATTTGACCTTGAAAATTAGGTATTAAAATTTTCACTAAAAAAACTAACACAAAATGTTGGGAAAATGATCACATGTGTTGTTTCAACAGTAAACCACTTTTTCCAAGATTTTTCGATGTTTTTGTTATCAAACTTCCAGCCCAATCAAAACTCCACATTTTATTTGTTTGAATACACATGTTGTTAAAAGAATCAAGAAAGTTATATGGAAAAATATTCTGCTCATGACCGATATTCATGGATCATCTACAATCTACATAAATCATCTTCGAAGTCCAAGTAAGGACTATGAGCAAGCACATGGTATAAGAAATAAATAAGTTGTTTAAAAAATAAATAATATAGTCCAATGTTCATTAAAGTTTGCAATTTTTAACTATTTCCTTCTGTATCTTCTAATCCAACTCTGTATCCGGTGAAAGCTGAATATCAAATGAGTATCGACTGCCTTCACGCGCACAGATATCGATCACTGAGTTGTCCTCGGCAGACGAAAGTTTACCACTATCCTTGGGGTAAAGGTCGAAGACAGATATTCGGCGTCTAATTAGCGGATCTGGAATGGCGTTCCCATAAAGCTGGACACATTGAACAAAAATATCATACTTTGGATGAATGCCAGTAGTCGAACAGGCATCAGAGCCACCCGACCACGCCCGTACTCCTATTTCCATTCTCAGCGGGTGCAGTCCGACAATGAGTTCGAAACACGTATTCGAGAACCGCATATTCCGCCTTGCGCGATGCGTACTCAGAGCCAGTCGAATCCCAGCACAGAACTTTTAATGCTTCAAGATGGAATTCAGAGTTTCGTAGGCTACTAGTATTTCACTGCCTCTCGAATTAATAATAATTGTGCCGATTCGCTAGTGCTCTTTACAGAAACGAATTTGTAATTACCTAGCCCACATTTTTTGGGAAATTCAGTTAGTATCAATAATGTATTTCAATAGGCTGTATTAATCATATCAAACAGTGGAAATTATTTTTTTCTCAATGTGGGTTCGTCCTTTTTTGTTCTTAGTGTCGCATATTAATTTACAAGGGTGGATATTATGCAAAAAATTCCCACCGAAGATAGTTTACGAAGGCTTTACTTTTGTAGACAGATTTTACGCATGTAGAGTTTACGAATAGAGTCTTAGAGCTGTGAGGAATTGATTAGATATAGGCTTTTGCAGAGTTTTTGGAGTAGGAGAGGGGATAGAAGGCGAAGTTAGGGTTTCGAGTACTTCCTTGCAGAAAGGAGGAACTTGAAAGTGCAAGACTACGCTGGTATAATGTCTGGAGAAACAAGATAAGGATAAGGACTGGCAGGATTTGCCGGTTGATGCCATGATATATGCAGTTTAAAAACATCTTGCAATTAGAAACTATTACCTATATACACATGATCTGTCGGGGATGAATACATCCCAAACTATTTGTATCCTGCTTTTATTCAAGAATCGAAATTATTCGTTGTGTTCGTACTTTTTAATGTCCAATATTGCTACGTGTTGTCAGGTATGGACTGTCTATTCCTGTTCACGATTTCTGCTCAAATAACTTATTATAGTACCACGAACGCAACGCACTTGTCACGTTTCCCTATTATTTTCAGCCCTGGAACGAAGATGTCGATCCAAGACGGTAATGACAGCGCAAAAGCTGACATCGATAGATCGAACTTTGTGGCGGCTTACCCTCTCGCGCAAATTGCACGCTGCCCGATACTCGATGCAAGATAAGAAACTTTCAACTATGGGAACATGAGAAAGCAATTTCAAATTTAACAGAGTCTTTTGCATCCTTGACAGACAGGTATCAACTTCTTCTGGTAAGCAGAATATTGCGTGCATTACAGACACGCGAAAGCAGATCTGCCGTATTTAAAGCAGAGATGGCCAAAAAATTATTTGAAATAAAAATTTGTGTACGAAACTTTTACTTCAAATAATTCTTTGCCCATCTCTGATTTATACGGTACTGCGGTGTTTGCCGTAATGACGGTATTTTACAGTGCTATCGGTATTCCAGAGACTGTGATTAGTTTTATTTTCTGGACGTTTGCCATAGACAGACGAAAGGGTATCAAATTAAGAATGGCTGTTCGTTTGTACGGTACACGGCCCGTGTAAATTCCGCCACCACGAAAGTCGTTGTACATTTACTACCCTGTGCGTAACTACAACGATTGTCCCTAGCTTATTATGTCTCTGCCTGTGAACCTGAAAAAAATTCCGCCTCTTTAGCGCTGCACACAGTGGTTCGATAAATCGTGGTACAACGGGGCAAAACTGAATCCTCGTGCGAAAGCATTTAAACAGTACCTACAGAATACGTTTCATTTATCCAGCGCGTAGTTTCAGACAAAATGATTCTGAACAGGAGATTAAGATGTTCTGTATTTAATTAAAGAAGTTGTACATGGATATGCGTTTACTTGGTGAAATAACAACTCGAAAATGTAAAACAGGTTGAAACTTTTCAGAAATGTAGTTCAAGCGGTGCTAATAACGTAATCATTTTTTATTTCGGCAATGAAACGACCCCATGGTTGAAAAGACCCCCTTAATTCACGATGATGTGAAAACTCACAATTTCTTTGAGGGGGCGTTTTCACCCCTAGGACTCTTTCATTGCCGAAATAAAAAATTGTTACATTACGACATCACTTGAACTACATTTCTGCACAGTTCCAAATTTTTCTGAATTTCCGAACATCCCTTAGAAGACATAAAGTAGATTAAATCTAGCACGTTTCTAATATAATTCTAGGATCCATTTCATTGTTCAGGGGCTTAACGTTTCTTCGAGTAAAAGGATACAAAAATCGAGAATGATGAATCTTCAACACACAATCAAACAGACACAAAGTAGTCTTACATTCAAAATCGTTCTATTAAAAAAGTAAACCCTCGGGCGAAAAAGTTCGCCCCACATGTTTCACGTGGTTCTTTATGATGAATCGTCTTCTGGCCGATTGTTCCACCCTTCACCGGACATACTATATTTCCCATTTCAGCTCAATTTCCACCAAAGCCTTCATTTCCTCTGCACTTCCTATCCGTTATTAAACCCCGATTCCGTTTTCCACCCTCGATCACTAACGTCCATTCGAAACGAGAAATTTCGTTTCTACCCCGCGACTACATTATAACTAGTTTACCTGCGCCAACCCTTTCCCAGCCTCTGCGAATCGAAGATATCATCCAACGACGTTTAAGGTCCAATCAGAATCCGCGAAACAATTCCGATGCTAAGCGGGCCGGGGGGCAATTTTTTTTAAATTTCATAGATAACCCGGTTGTTCCGTGAACGCGACAGGGGGAGGCCACCGATAACGACTCCCCGTGCACGGCTCCTTCCTGCTATTTTCGAGTTGAATTTTATTTGGGCTCGTGCGAAGGAGAACGGAAACGGACAAGATAGCTGCTCGGTCGCATTGGGCGTATTTCATCTGCTATCGCGATCCCGCGGCCGTCCGGCTTTAATTCGAACGAAAACGCCGTGGCAAAGGAAGAGGCGAAACAGGGGCTCGACAGGAGAGGGCGTAAATCCTCTGACTGATTTACACGGGAGGCTGGAGGTGAAGGGGGAAACGCAGACACTGTTTAAGGCAAAGAAATCCGGCGAGCAGATCCAATTCCCGTAAAAACACCGACAGCACGATGACACTGTCGGCGGAACCGTATCCCAAAAGCGACTTGAATTAAGAAGGTATTTGAATACTTTTAGAGGATCGCGTTTCAATGCACTGCAGTGCTTGGGCATCTTTTGCCCATCGACGCTGCAAGCTGATTTCTTTTGTACGTATGCAGCAGTCACCTGTATAATTAGGTACTTGTCCTCGAGGATTTTGTCCTTGCTGGAGTCAGCTTAAACAACGCCGAGACCGTAGAAGAGGCTAGACTACGAGTAATTATGTGAATTACGAAGTCTTCCACCAAGCTTTAAATGGTACCGAGGATGGGGATATGGGGTTGACAGGGGAATTCACCAGGTTCCCATAGTAGCTTGTAAGGGGCAATTCATCCTCTCCTTCTAACGAGACTAGGTCGACAAGGGAATTCCCCAGTCGGCCGCCTGGCAATTGGGTTTGATCTCTTGAGACTCGTGATGGCGGTGCCATTCTTGGATACTGGGGTTGTTTAGAAAGTATGCTGTTGGGAGGGTGTTGCAATCACGCCAGCATTCACTTTAGCGTAATAGACTATCATCTTTTAGAGTTCCAATATTCTCTAAACCTTTCTAGCTGAAACGGCACTACGTGAGTAATTATTATGGTGCAGATGATACTGCAAGGCGTCCATTGAATAAAATGACAGTCCCACAACTGCATTTAAAGATACGGCACACAACGATTGGAAAAGATACAGATTGCTTGAATAATGCCTGCGTTCAAGTAGAACAGTCAATGTTATCTCAGACATAAAAGAGTTTCAATATAAAAGTGTGTATATTATTATACACGGAGTTCCGACAAGTTGTCGCAGTTTATGGTCATAATATTTATGGAATTATAATTCCATTACGATTATATCCATTGGAATTATAATTTATGGAATTTTTATGGAAATATAAGTACGACAATAAAAAAGTGAAAGTATTTTCCTGTCTACCAGTTTAATACGTCTTTCGTAAAGTATCACAAGCTGTTTCGTCAGATACTATTTAAGATAACGATAAATCTTCTCGTTGTTTACGAAGCAGTTTAGGCTTTTATCTGATAGACAAAGTGCTGCAACTATATGCTTCACAGTGGTCTTCTTTTCTTTTTTTAAACGGAATAGTATTTAAACCTTTACATTTTTGGATAGATCTTGATTTTACAATCAAATGCAGAAGATTGCATAGAAATTCTGATGAAAAATATTAAGTGCGTTTTTCGTTGAAATTCATTTCATTAAGTGTTCAGCGATTTGTAAACATATTTTCAGATCTTTTTACGACAAGTTATTTAATATCCGTACCTGTAGAAGATGAAAATAATTCTGCACGATGAAATATCATGGAAATATTCCTTTGAGGAAAGATTCCTCTTGTTGATGTGAAATCTATAAGGGCACCAGCTATCCAGCGCATATTGAATGATGTACGGTTACAAAAAGAAGACCTTGTTTATCAGTAGGATGGCTTCGAAATGCAGGTCTGTATGGGACATTTTACGATTTACGATCGAGGTTCACTGATCATTATCGAATGAAGAATACGCCACTCCTTTCTCAAAGTAGTCTACTTACAAACTCTTCTTTCATATTTTTCAATCATTAAATAGAGAATCATTACACATGACTCTTGCATAATACGCTCTTCAATTAATTACATAATCATATTCCTTTACCTTCCAGAAAATCAAAACACAGCAGTTTATACAAAAAGAATTATACATCTCACCAACGTTCAACAAAATCACTTCTCCCGCACACTTGCGCGAAATCAAATTCCTTCGCAAACACGCTATCGGAGTCCTGTAAAGTGCTCTTACAATCAACCCCAGTCAGGCAGAAGCCAATCCACTCATGCATACATGCACGAACGCGAGCACCCCCCAGAATCCTGCGTAGAAATTCCCTGTTTTCTGACGATCGCCGCGCGTTTTCATAGCAATTACTATAATTCCTTTATATCTACCTCGGCGTGCCGTAATTCCCCATAAAACCCAGAGCGGGTTAAGTAATGTGACGACACTCGAATAAGCAGGCAGAAAGCGAGCTGAATCTTTAAACTGCGTCCCGCGGGACAATGAAAAGCGTTCGGGGGCCATGGGGCTGCGAGAAGTATGTGAAACCCCTGAAAGCCCGCAGACTCGAGGTCTTGCCGCCCTGCGCCGGGTCGGGGTTGTCGTCCTCGCGGCAAGACACCGCGCAAATCCGCAAGCAAGCAAGACGCGGGGCGTGCATCAAACATTCATTCTGGCGCCAACTCGAAATGGGGTCCCGACGCTCCAGCTGTGGTAACGTTTACCGAAAGAACTATTTTCATTCGCTCAAAATTCACTTGGATCCTCGGGAGTAGGTACGCCAATAGCTCCGATCGACGAGCCAACTCTCGGTTAAGTTCTGTGGTAAACCAAGAAGTTACTCCCTTGGTTGTAATAATAAGAGGAAGGTAGATAAGAATGCTTCTACCCTAACTGTCCTCTCCCACACCTGTATGCTAATTCCTTTCACTCTACGAGGTGCCCGAAGCTTTCACTTTGCGAGTTGTTGCTTTGACTGCGTCAGGTGCACGCCCCCACCTTTAGGAATATTGTTCCCACGCTTTGCCAGCGTTATAGCTGGCTTCCTAAGGAGCCTCTTGATGCATTGATACTGGTGTGCGTTTTGTGGTGGGTATATATTTAAAGTACTTCTACTTGTGTCACAGATTACTCCTTTCATCTGGTACTTAAACATACTCTGTTATGATTTTGCATCTAGGTTACTGGTTTTGTAGCGTACCATCAAATATTTTCATTTCATATCGTTAATGTTTTATCATTAAAATCAGAACAGAAACGAACACGATAAACGAAAAGAACGAAACACTTTTCCGGGATAGAAACAGAATCAAAACGGAATTCTTTATCGTAAGTACTGCAGGAATGAAAATGATATAAGCGAAATAAAAATTCCGGTTAATGACGTTATTAAAATTAAATTTAACGCGCCCCTTATTTTTACCATGAATCTATCTGTGCCTGAATATGAACAGTAGATACCTACGTTCTGTGATTCCGGATTTTTATTTTGTATAATCTACTTTTTTATACAGTTTATATTGTGCGAGGCATACAGTTGAAAGTCTCGAAACTCTAATTTTTTATAATACGTAATATATAATATATAATTATAGTGTATAATATTTCATAATATAACTACCAAATGCAATACAATTGTTAGAAATAAGTTTATATGAGTTTTTTTAGCGAAATATTTTTCCGCAGGAACGATATTAACCGCATCGAAATTATTATTATCAGAGCTGAATCGAAGGGAAACAAGGATGTTTCTGATTTTAATTATGGACGCAATATTAACAATATTATAATAACAAAAAAATAGTCAAGAAATAAATGAGATACTCCCCTTAAAATAGATAATAATACCACTAATTATCTAGAATCATTCTTATATCTTCATAGATTTGCACATATCACGAGTCGTACTGCTAGGTGGTAGTATTCTCATATATACACTCCTATCTATTGCTGTTTGCAGCTATCGGCGCGTTCTCATCAGGTTCGCGATTCAGCGGTTCGAGTATCGCTTTTCTCAGCGATTTACTCGCAGCGAACAGCCACGTCGGCACTGGGATCAGAAGCCGCCCTGCACACTGATGCATGCAGCCGATTCCGCGTAACGATCGAATCGGGTTCGACGAATTCACACAGCTGATTCCTTGCCACTCGTTCGAATCACGCTGCACGACACGCTCCTCCACTTCCGGCTTCGCGAAATGTAGGACCAGGTTAACGACGAGAGCACCTGTGTGTTGCACTATCGACAGTTTCCCTTGGCGTTATCAACTCGCAGATGGTCGAGGGAGCATTAACTTCACGCCCTAAGCTACTGTGGAGTCTTAAATAGCTAGAGAGCCTGGGGGAATATCGTTTTGCATCGAGGGCATATGCTTTATCACGAGCCACTTCTATTATATAATAGAATTATATAATATATATTCAGATTTGTAAATTAAAATGGTTGGAACATTTCGGGGGCAGTGAAAATGTTTTGCTTTACTGGACGATCTATTTGGAATTTCGTTCTACCTTATATTTTAATTTCACCACAATTTCTGTTAATACTCTTTTGCTACATACATTTCTGACAATTTTTCTGATTTAAATTTTGTTTTATTAAATTTGTGCGACTATTTTTGTAGTTTTCTTCTAGATTCGTCGATGATATGTATAAAGGTAATCTGTAAATACTTCTGAATAGAATTTTGTCATCTTTGAGTCATTTGAGGTACCTTCCACCACGTCACGTTCGTTTTCTTGTTTATTGTAGTCGCGCAAAAATTCATTTGGCTGTGTACAGCACGCCAAACTGCATTTCCATGCATGCTCACGTCCAGCAAACAAAGGCTGTGTATTAACACGCACGACCGTTCACTTTTTTGAATTTCAGTTGTATGCCAACGCGTGTTCACGGTTCACAAACTTGCATTATTTTGACACTTGGTGTCTGTTTGTTAGCATCTTTTCAACATTTCAAGTGCGCGTCGTTTGTGGTCAACAGATTTCACGCGCGAGCAATATTTCATTACAAGTGCTTCGGAGAGTGCAAGGGCAAATAAAAAGTATCCGCGGGTAATAGAGACCCTTCGTTAACACATAACCACTATTTTTTCCGTGGCGTGCTACCGACGCTAAAAGAGGAAATGAAAAATGTGGCTCAGGCGTTCTACCGAAAATTCACGCGTGACCAAATGAAAACACACGCTCTTTTAACGTGCTCTCATTTCATGCGTGTACTAGGCAAACAGAGGTTTCTAAAATATGCAACATTCTTTAATATTTGGTTGTGGAATACCCTTCGAAAGCACAATTTTTATTCTATAAAAGAATGATTACGTATTTCGTGTATTTCTATTTAATTACCCTGTTAGTATTTCTGGAACTTGATATCAGACGTACCTATATCTATACGAATTTGGTCTACTGTTTTTTAGTCCAGAATCTATCCAGGAAATATATATTTACCTCACATAAAGAAATAAATATAAATGGAAAGGTTGCTGCATATGGTCTGTCCGTTCATAATTACACTTGGCTTAAGAATCTCATAAAAAAATATCCCACGCGCTTTTAATTTGCAGTGACCAAAAAATCTTTTGACTTTGTCTAGCCCGAAGTGAAATACACGCAGAAACACGGCCCAGTAGATATCTCGGTGACAGTTTGTACGATGCTCAATACATTGAACTAAATCTACTTTTGCCGAGATGTCTTACAACACGCGAATTGTGAATTCCAAGCTCAGATGCAAAGAAGATTCAATTCTGGATATTTACATGTGGTAATCTCTGTAACACTGCTAGACCGTTTACACGAAGGGATCGGACAGGCAGAAGTTATACAACACCCTAATACTTTTCACAGCAATACCTTTTTCGCGAAACGTCAGGCGGAATTGCATCAACCATTCCTTGCTCGGCAGCGGAACAACCCTACCAAGCACACAGGGCAGAAAAGTCTTCGGTTATCGAATCAAACTGCACAGGAAACTTCATCATTAGACGCATGCCCGTTGTTTGACTTTCCTGGCGCGGCCTTCGGCCCCGTGTTCGAAAGGGTTGCGCGTTCAGAATGAAAGATGGCCCGTTCGACAGACGGAGGACAGCGGTGAAAGTTTCGGGGCACGTTTGGCAGCTAGTTACCACCTCGACTGCCAAATAGAAACTATCGATGAAACTCGACAAACCGCTAGCTACCGGCAAGAAGTTTACATGCGAAAGCGTGAAACTTGTCGATACCTTGACTGCATGTGTCGCAGCCGTCGAAATACATTTCGATCGGTGTCCATCGAGAACTTCATAGGTTTCTCACATCTTGCTGATATTCGCGCCATTGAAACACAGTTTGTGTGACAACCGCGTTATCTATCGTTATCCTATGGCACGGAGTATACATTTTTTACCGTCCTGCTCCGTGGAACACGATGTCAGAAACCGAGTTCGAACGAAACGTTGGCACTTCACGACAGCTGAATTCGGAGCATGGTCGCCTGGGAAACCACTATTCTTGAGAAACCTCTGGTAGAATATTAGTCGCATTGAATTTACAGTTAAACGAAGAGTCAAAGCCCTAAAGCTTAATTAACAGAGAACTCTGGTGTCTTGGAAATCGAGTGACTTGCTTCGAGTCATACTTGGCAACAATAAACTTGCAACATATCCTGCTTGTTGCGTATCACGAGAAAGGATGTGAAATAAGCAGAGATGAGGTGAAATATGAAAACGTGGAAATTGAGGAAATGGAGGCAGAAACGGGAGAATTGAAAGAAATACATATTAAATAAAACAGTAGAATTAGGAAATAGAGGAATATCAAGAGAAGATAAATAATGGAAGGTTCAGAAATAGTGGGGCGGAAGTAGAAAATGGGGTAATCGGATAAGCCAAAGGGAGGAAAATGGTATGCAAAGAAGCAGACGGAAATAGTAGTGGAAGGTCGAGTACGTGGTCACTAGTAGAACGGAAACGCAGATCTAGATGGAGGGTTTCAAACACGTCGCAGAAAGGCAGAGGTTCGAAGGGTGTGACGAGCTGAAACGAGAGGAAGAAATTACATGGGGGGTGCGGGGTTGGAAGTAGAATGCAGGACACGGTGGATTCGCTGATGTTCAATGGCAAAATTATGCGAGGAAGGACGAATCGAGATTCGTCACGAAAGTTCCCTGGACTCTGGACGGTAGTATGGTTAGCAATTCAGTGGATGTTCTCGGACGGTCGGTTGCAAACTCGAGCCGAGGATGTTCGTGGCAGCTCCTCCTTCCGTGATTAGCATAGCTACCGATAATGACCTCTCGATCGACATATTTATCGTTCCGGCCTGGTTCGAAGATAATGCCTCGAGTTTGTAGAATCGAGACCGAGCTTTTCGCCAGCGGCTGTTCGTTAAAGTCTGAAAAACTCTTAACTGGTCCTGTTATCCGTTAACACTGCTGGGTTTCTAGCATTCTACTGCATAGAAATCTTCTGCTGAAGGAAATAGCACAATGGACAATGATTCCCCCTACCTCTGTTGTTTCCCGTGTTCAATCGTCTATCAATACTTTTTTTTACATCGGTTCATCAGAACTCTATTGACGATTGGATGAAGTTATAGATGATTAAATTGTACAGGTTACACAGACCAGCAAATTATTGCAATTAATTAAACAGAGATAGTTTCGGGTGGATGAAGTGTAAATCATGTTGCAAGATTTCTTTTAACGAACCTTGATATGGAATTTATAATATGAAAGGCTTAACTCTTTTGCTCTTTTACTCCTTTAATCGAATAAGAGAAGTTACTTTTCTTTCGTTTTCATTTAAGTATCTCCTGAGTCAGAATAATGGAAGCGAATTTCATCGCCTGTTAATATTTTCGACGTACAGTAATTCATGCAGATTCTAAAGCTTCATACAATCAATCATTTGCAATGAGAACTGGCGCAGCGAAGAGGATGTATTGTTTTATTTACACATAATTGCATAATTTTTCATACAAAAACGACGGCTGACGGAGAAACAACGTGTTTTCAATTGTGGTACGTCGATAGCATCATGTACAATGCCGTTGATTAAGAATTTCCATTAATATTTTTAACAAAGCGCGCTGACGACGCGAATAACACCATTCTACTATTTGCATATCATTACGCGAACATAATATATTGCACCCTTGTTGGATCTGTCATAAATCAGTCGCTCATCTCATACATAATCTCCACTACGTTTTATGATGCGTCATAATTTCCAGTAAAATTATACATTATTTTTATCCTGCGAATTGAAATATTTCCCAGTGTTAAACATACAGTTTTTTAGCGTCACGCTTTCTGCAGTTTACACTTGGAAAATTATAACGTTAACACAAAGTCGTTATCATGAAACAGTTTTTCGAGTAACGTTGCAATGAACTATTTGAGTTAAATATACCCCAGATTTCATAATAAAATTATTATTGTAAAACGGATAAGATGTGCTGAACCTAGAATCAATGAGATCTACTCCCAATATGCAATCATATTTTCGAGATGTAAAAGTAACAATTCTTTTTTACTGTGTTAGAGATGAATACTTAAAGCATTTCCTTCAATTTTCCATACCCGGAGATTATGGTGTTGCGACGTACAATACTTTTTCTTTATTTTAATCCGTTCCATTACTCCGCGAAGTGTTTCCCAGAATTTATTAATTGACCCCTATATTTTACAAGAAAATCAAACTGGAGAAATCGGTGGTTGAACTCCCACCCAGTAGACTTCCCAGTAACATCTATAGCACTATAAGCTGATAACAATTCGCAATTGTAGATCATTCTTTCATTCCCTCCCCCGCTGCACCGAAGCAAACTTTTACACGCGAAACAAAGCAAGTCGTCAACATTACGCTGCACGTGACGTTTGTTCCAATGGATCGCGCGGGTTTGCCTGGTCGCGCGAAACGCTCGTAAATTTTGGCAAGACAATAGAATTTAATTAACTCCGCGAAGGGTGGAAGGATCATTTTCGTGCTCGACCACGAGCTATTAATAAACATCGTTCGCCCAGAAGCGTGCGCTAATTGACATTCTCGACGTAAATTGCGAGACGAACGAGTAGGATTCCTTGTTCAGCGAAATCGACGGAATCCTGCGAATCCTCTGATACCAATGAATAAGGAAGGCGGAATTAATTCGCGAATAAACGACACCGAAATCGTTCACTTGCCGGTCATGCTGTTTTTTTTTTTTTACTATCTTCGAATTCTCGCGAAATCGTTCCCGTAACTAGTTCTCACCTTTTCTTAGAAACGATTTCAACCAAACTTCTCTCTCGGCCACCCTCCCCCGCGTTAAACTCGCAGTCCTTTCCGTGGTTTCGAGGTATGTGCCTACGTGCCATGTTCACTGAGTTTCAACTGTGGCATGCATTCGCGATCCTCGTTTCGCGTTTCTCGCACGATTGCTTGATGGCTGCTGCACGGGATAGTTAAATCAGGCAATGTAGCGCGATCTTTTTCAAGATGTACAGGGATACAGGAAAATGTAACGGGCTTATGTTCTTATATAAGCTTTTTTGTAAAAAATCTATTCTATTTACAAAATTTTTACCTCAATTAGGCTGAGAAATCATAAACTTTTATATAGAGTTGATATGTAATGTATAATACTTTATTCTTTTGTGGTCGAATGTTTCCATAATATTAAAAGTGGAGGTCTCCTACCATATTACACAAAGAGCCTAATTTAGGTAAACATTCCTCAGCCTACTTGAGGTAAAAATTTTGTAGAAATGCTAGGCGTTTTACAAAAAGGCTGGTTTTTACAATTATCCTGTGGTTTTTATACACAAACCGAGTGGACACGTTAATATTTTTAATGTGCTATAAGTTTCGAATAAGGAAGGTGATTTTTAAGTTTGTAAATGGAAAGCTACTTTCTTAAATTAAATGAAAACAACTATGAAAGAAAATTCACTAAGTAGTATAAGATGCAGTAAGATTGAAACTCATATAAGATGAAGAATGAAAGAAATAATTTGAACATGTCACAGCTTTGATGCTATACAGCCTTATTAATACTAATGAACCTGCACAATGTGTACAATATTTTGTAAATAAATAAAATATGGCACAGTCTTTTTTTGTAAAGCGAACTAGCAGATGTAAAAAGCCTTAAACCACGCAAGTGCCTGTTCGAGAGATTGGTATAAACACGAACCTCTTCGCCGAAAAGGAGAAGGAAATCAGTAACTCAAGCAGAGCAGTCGTTAAACATCTTTAGAGAAGAAATCATGGTCTTCGAGGACGTTGCTGCTTTTCGAAGTTAGCTAAAGCGAAACCTTCTAGGGACTGTGGCTAGTAGAAAGTCAGAATGCCCCGAACCCTTTAACCAGCTTCTCTTCCAGACCTTAGGAGTGGAAAGAAATCGTGGCCTTCGTGAACGTTGGTAATACCACTCTTCTTTCTTAGCCTTTAACTCTTTCTACGAGTCCTTAGAAGGAGGGAGGAATCCATGACCTTCGCGAGAGTCAATCCACGTTCCTTTTCTAATCCCCTTGCCTCCTTCTGCAAGTCTTCGCAAAGAAAAGTCTTTGGCATTGGAAAACATCGATAACTATTCAAAGTCATCTCAGCTACCTGCTCAAATATTCATTCAACTCATCGCACGCGCTTGAAAATTCTATTAACTTCTTTCTATTGAACTTTCTTAAGTTTCTATTGAAATACAAATGCCCTTCATCATCCTACAATTATTTCTGTGAAAGCTAATATGTACTTTGTATTTGCATTATCGACAGAAAGATAACATTTGCAGAACGAAGGAGAGCGTATTAGTGATTACCTACAGTAAATATTATTCTGTAGTTGAAGCTAAGTCTCAGAAAATTCTGAAAGAAGTTTCACACGTAATTAGAGTTACCCTCCCTTAAGGCACAGTTCGAAAAGACAATACTATCAAAAGGTAAAATAGAATCAAGCAATGATCAGGACACATCTAAATACATCTTGATTCGATTATTTACATCAGCCAGCGATGGAAACCGTCATTTCACGTGTTAGTTGCTATTCGAAGAAATCGCAGAGCACGTTCGTGTACTCCTTACCCTCCAAAGATCTGAATCGGCAACTGCACATTTAACGAGTCAGCGCGCAATTAGCCACAGTGGTTCGCAGACACGAGAACTGTTGGAGATCAGAAAGAAAGAGGGTTGCATGGAAATGTATGTTTGAGCGCGGCGCGTTGGCGCAAATAACGCGGGAAACGTTTTATCCTTTTATGCTTGTAAATGGCAGGCAACTTCGGCTGTTACCGTTCACGCGGAATTGCATGAAAATTACACCCCTCCGGAGGTATGTACGATCGGACTTAACAGGAACGAGTGCCGTACGGGCGAAAAAAAAGCAAGTACAGCACTGGCAGATTTACTAGCGAGGAAGAATGAAAGAAAAACATTGCTGGAATGCGCGCCATGAGGATTGCTGTACTCACGCGTATACAATGCATGCGAGACGTGAAGGGTGGGAAAGGGGTTCCAGTATGCAAGAGAGTATAGTGTTCGTTAAAATGACGAAAAATATTTAGTTAACGGAGTTTCGTAAATCGACTCCATCAGAACTAGAAAATGATCGTTTTCGTTTCGTTACACCTACACGCGTCCTTAATGAAAAATTCTTGTTCGTTGCGTGGCGTTTTATCAATCGTGGTTGATTGTTTTGTAATTATTTTGCTGTTCAATATAACACTTTCTATTATTCCCTAAGCAATTTATTCTTTCACATTACCTCACGCTCTAAACTTACACCTACATATTCTTATATGCCTAACACCAGTGGCACAGCCAGAGGGGGCAAAGGGCCCTGGCACCCCTCAAAGAAAAAGGAAAAAGGAATTTATTGGAACCACGACTGAAGTAATTCAAAATCTTGGTAAAAAGAAAAGAAAACTGGATTTTCTTTTTTAAATAAATTTTCACAATTATGTAACGAATTTTATTGAATTTGCATTAAAAATATTTTTATCCATTCAACTCGGCTTCCCCAAGGTTAAATTCTGAGTGCGCCACTGCCTAATACACACACCCTTCTTTATATTTTCTTGCATACTCATTATACCTACTATCTCATTTATTCTCACTGCGCCAGCTCACTTCTATAACTTATCCTAGCTTTTTTTTCTTCTCCTGTATTCTGTGATATTTACTACTATTTCACACTACTCCTACGCTTTCCCAGTACTCCTCGCCTCCCTCTTTTATCCTCTCTATCGCAACGCTTTCTCAACCACAAGAAAAGGCGTTCTATGCATGCGTTGTATTTCCATGTTAATTAAAGTAAATAAGCCATTCGCACTACTATAAAAGAAAGTCGCTGTTCGCGTTGAAAGAACTGTCCCATGCAGCCACGCATGTAAATAAATATTCGTTACTCATGCTAATTAGTATTACAGGCTGCTATGCTTAAAACCCCCTTTTTATCACCCTGCTCGGACCCGTGTACATACGGAGTGCTCCGCATCACGGTTATAAACTGCTATGGCGAATGATGAGAGGTGTCTGTCGCAATGCATTAGAAATATCAAAATGCACACCACTCTCGGGCATAAAATATGTCCTTGTCAGCAAATGCTCGCTCACCACCGGTGCAAAATTAGTTTCTATTTTGTAATCGAAATGCAAAGTGCGGGATACGCGTCGCCAGAAGCATTTATCGACGGCTGGGACTATTGAGCGTGGATTTTGCGACTACTATTTCATACACTTCAAATACATAATGTAAATAAAAAAGGAATATTGCCTCGCAGATTTCGAAGCCCTAAGTTAAAGTAAAACCAGCAAATAGAGACATTCATACTTTAAAAATCGATGGTCATTTGTATCGTTTTCAATTAATTAGAGTAATTAGACCATTTACTAATAGAGCAGTCCGAAATTTTTTTTTTTTTTTTTTTGCTTAATAACAGTGAAATCTTCGTGAATATTGGAAATAGATTCTGTTGTGTATTAGAAGAATCTTTCTTTTCTATTAATCAACATTTAAATCTTTTTGTTAGTCTATCTAGCCCCTCTGACATCTGCGCGTAAAAGCCGAGCTAAACAATATTTCAGGCTTACCACACATTCATTGTTTATTCATAAAGTGAGCGCAAATAAAAAGGAAATATGAATGGTCGTCAATACTCTGTGCACGTAAAGCCTTTCATTTCGCGCATATAAACACCTTTTCAAAGTATTGTACAATCGTATTGAAACGGCTTGACGCGGCACAATTTCGTAAATGAATTCTGGGTCGCTGTTTAACAACTTTATTAAGAGCTTCGTGGCGTAATATCGTTATTCAAAGTGTTTTCTCCGTTGATTTCTAACAATTTCGTCGAGGAACAAAACCCACGTGGGAACATTAATTCCTTCGGCCAGCAAGATCTATACAGAATGTAATCATTACGTCGAACGACAATTAGAAGTGGGGCATTGTTTCGCGTGGCACTCCCTCCTGTCGAATTAATTAAAATTATTCGTTACATTTCTCGTCATTCCAATGGATACACGCAATACTCTGTAAATCACTTCGAACGTTATTCTTCGCTGCAAGTAGCGAAGCTCAATGCATGGCGATACGGGTACGCGCTGGATGCTAAAGTGCAACACGAATAGGTTTGCATCTGAAGCCATAGAGGTCGCGGTGGCACTCGGTGACGTGGAATGGATAGACGCGCATTTTTATTTCCACAATTGCTCGAACTGCACCACTGATATATCTACAGCAGAAAGAATTGCTTTTATTAAGAGCGAACCTCGGCCAATGATATTTACGAGCCTCCGTGCATGATCTGCACTCGTATGGATGTTATGAATTCTTCGAGCGAACAAATATTAAACAAATCAATGGCTTAGTGCACAAACACTGTATGTCCACTTTTAGGGTTTTTGAGAAAAAAAGGTTTAAACGTGCAATGGTACATAAGATTCAGAGACATTCAATGAACAAAAATAATTATTTTTGACAAATTTATAAAACAGATATAAACGTGATTTTTGTATAGCATAAAGAAACAGTCAAAAAACTATTTGTTGCATATAAAACTCAAATTTCACAAAAAGTGGACATACAATGTTTCTGCACTAAACCATCGAAATGTGCTACCTTCATCCACTATTCGACAATTCGATAATCATTTGTTTAGCGTGATTAATTTTAGTTTATACCCTAGATAAATGTCTCCGCTTGAGTTACCGGTAGAAACTATCACTACTTCTAACCTCGTCTTTAAATTGGTCAATTTATATTTGAAATATGGGATTTGTATGTGGGATTTATGCAACCTTATTTATACATGACATCCTTGCTTGTTTTTCCTTTCTGCGCGCAGCACTTTTCTGTGAGAGGGATATCATGTACAAACATGATACACTGTTGGTTGCTAGACCATTCATCTCGAAGAGTCATAAAAGAAGCTCGAGCAGATTCATGCATATATACGTGACTGTAGCAAAAAGTTCGTATGACCCGTTGTTGGTAGCTTGAAATTTTCATGATGATTTTCACTGAACTTTATCACTTAATACGGTGCAAGTGCGTTAGAAGTTGATAGAACATTAAATTTGAATTACTAATGTGTTGAGTGCCATACGGTTGCCCCGCGTTTTCCCTTCACTCACATTTACTCGAGTGGTTCTGCCAGAAATAAGAACCTACCATAGTTGAATGATATATGTAGATTGTAGATGTAGGTCGTAGTAATATTATTCAGAAGTTTATAGATCTGAGGATTCATTTATTATAAATATTTTAACGAGACACTTATCATCCCTAACTGTTAAATTTATAGTTTTTCATATCAAATATCTACTGTTAAATGCTGTTATTGAACGTTCAACCTGCGTAACTTATTATTTCCCTCGCAAAACGTAATTGGGCAATTTTGAAGAAACTTCAGTCACGGCATGAACTTTTACAAACATTAATTCACCTTGTCACGATTAAGGGGTTACTATCTATCTGCGATAGCAATTTCGTACTAGCCACTAGATGCCCCGGCTAATGTAACTCTCGCAATTTCTCACTCAGACATTGATTCCTGGTACAGATCCTTGGTCTTAAGACCAAGCGTCCTGGAATCTAAGGCAGAGGCAGCTATACTTGACGCAAAATTAATTGGCTCCTGGGGACTATTCACTGGAAATCCCAGTCCTCCGTGTTTCATCTGCGTCCGTCCTACCCAATACGGTTTGTTTTCGTAACAAAAAGTTCAAATAATCAGAAGGGAATATAGAAACCAGGCCAACCAAACAAACACCCGTGGAAGAAGAGCGAAAAACTGAATATACATATTGCGTTTAATGCATTACTTAAACATACGAAATTTTTGGAATCTGCTCAGCTGTATAGCTTATTAGAAAATACACAAATTTCCCGTTTATACCGTTCTCCTAGCTTTAGTAGTTTCCAAGATATTCGGCTAAACATGTTTCTCACACCTCAACTTTGAGGACTGTTTTCATCCCTTCGAAAGAAATGTCAGCCGATTAGAAAAAATACGTGTCAAATATTTTTGTAAAAACTACTTGCCATCGAAGTCGCATCAAAATCAGCGACACTTATTAATGCCCATTACAAGGGACGTAACTCTCTCGATTCTCTTCCTTTAATTTTCCCCCCGTCTAATTCTTCATCCAATTCCTTTTCTCCCCCTTGCCTCACACTGGCCACATAACTTTGTTCTACCCATCGCTACCGAAATGCGGCCCAACGTATTCACACTGGAGCGCCGATCGCCCGCAAACCCTCTGTCAGAGAAACGCCTCGTATATACGTCGTCGCGTACTCGGCAAAGCTGCGATCTCGTTGATCCGCGAGTCGAAAAGCTCATAAGTCTGGAGTGAGGGAGGGTGGCATCGAGAGAGAGCACCCGGATCGCAACCTCCAACTGCATGAACGCAACTGGCCCTGTCGGATTCAAGGGACAGAAGAGGGGGTCGAGGGCGCCGCACAGGGCGCAAGGGATGACCGTGCGGGGCCAAGGGGTACGGGGTACTGAATGGTTCTCCGCTTCCGTCGAATCGTCTAATCGTACGTACCTATCTGGGACGGATTAAACGATCGAACGGGGTCAGAGCGTCGAGCACGCCTATGTTCTCGAAGCCATAAATTGCGTCATCATTCCGAAGTACACGGCCGTAATCGCGTCCACGTATCCCAGCCATTTTTTCTGACTTTAGATCCGATACAGATGCGGTAAATGGGCTTTCCTTTGAAATGTACAACCCTTTCGTGACCCGATGGTTATCGCGCAATTTCAGATCGCCAATTTTTTTCATGTATTCCGAGATACAACGGTATCGTGGAGCAGCAAGCGTTAATCAATTATAATGCTGAGTACTCTTGTGGCTGAAATTACTACTTAGCACGGCACTTTTGAAATAATGTATCTATTGAAACTTTCAGAATTTGCTGGTGAAAAGTTGCCCTGCTATTACCTCATTGCGTATGTGCTGAACAGAACGCATGTGTCTCGAAGGTTTCGTACTCGATTGCCTTAGCAGTAACGAAGCGTATACAAGCCAGAATAGACAATGGAGAATTAATCATGGATAGGAGTACGAGAAAGCAAATGCAAGGAAATTGTACGTGTGAGTCGATCGGAAGTGCACTCTACTTGGCAAATGTCGCGAAGCGTTCTAGAGATATTTGAATATACATGGCCAAAGCGACAGCCGATTTAACCCTCGATGAGGCGCGACTTGCCAGCATTTTTTGCCAAAGTAGCGTGCGGTTAGGTGGCTGTGGTAACTCTACGGCCCGTTCTGCCATTTCATTGGACTTGCAGTGCTAGATTTTACGGCGTGTTTTTATTTTAACATCGTGTCATCAATCATACAACGTTATTCTTTTGGATTGTTTTGAATGGGGGCGGTAGATATATGCTTTGATGTTACCATACCGTGCGTTATATAATATTTACAATACCCATGCTCGCGTCAGATTAATCACCAACCACCAATTTGTGGGTGATCAATTGTTCACCAAACTAATCTGTAATTGGTTTCTGTTTACGTTGCTCTCGTACTATACTATCTCTAAGAAATTATTCGTTTACGTTATCATTTTATTTTTAAGCAATCTTTTCCGTCTCTTAATTTTACAATGTTCTGCTACAGTTGACCATTCTTGATCTGCGAGCAACATATTTCATTGAGGCATATTTAAAAACATATTTAAATCCTTGGGGAAGATGACCACATGAACCTTCATCTTCGCGGTATCGGTAATTAACCAAAGACAATACCTTTCAACTGAACGCAAATACAAATGGATGCAACAAATAACAATCATGCAGCATCGCACTGCATCAACTACCTGTTATCATTAATACCGCTAGCATTACTCATAGCATTGTATTACCGCACGAGTATTGTGAATTCCGAAACTTAACCCACAGCATCCAGCATAACAGTGGAATACGGACAGAAAGTACCGCACGTCGAAAGAATCTCAACCAGCAACAACGTCGAGGGACGAAGTCGGAACAGCTCGATCACTCGCTGGGCTTTTACTCGAATTTTCGACATTGACGAATTCTCGTCTGCGGTAACGTATGCATGTGTGCCCATAGGCATGACAGTAGGTCGGCAGTGTGCGCGACGAGCACAGCGCGGGCGATTAATCATCCGATCCTTTGACAAAGGCCGGAAAGCCTGGCGGATTTTCGCAACGGAGGTGTTTCCTCCTAGCAGCTGTCGTGGAAAAAAAACGCTGCCTGAAGTGGAATCAAAGAAAGCAAAAACCAAGTGAGAGGGGCCTTAATACGTTTATAATCTAGCTCGTTTACTCCGACTGCGACCCATTTCTACAGAGTGCCACCGAGATTTCCACCGAATTATCCTCCCCGCTCCTTGCCCCTGATGCCCAACTAATGACGACGCGTCGGAATTCCCCGACTACTTATTCGCGGAATATTCGGCGATAGTGAAATATTCAGCGGCCGTGAGACGATGAGTGATAGAATATAAACCTAGACGATTCATAATTGACGTTCTGAAATCGATAGGCCAAATCCTTTTTACTGGTAGTTTGAAAGGATGCAGTAATGAGCGAATATGAAAATAATGATTTAATACGCGAATATCCGTCTACGTCAGATGAATATATTTTAATTAGCAGCCCTGTCTTTATAGGTAGGTAGTTGATTAGTCGTGCGTTTTATTCACGTCAAACTGGATCCAGACATATGTGATTTCGTTTGACGTCACGGGAATAAAAGGAATAGATAAAATAATATAATCTTACTAAAAGATTTTCCAAATATTAATATAGGTACACTGAATTTTGTTTCTACGCGGACTTTTCTTTGATTTAACACGGAGTAGAAAGAAAATTATAATCTTTTTCGACAAGTCTGATTTGGCCTTTTTAAAAATCTTTACTTCACTAAATCTTTAATTCTAAGAAAAAATATTTAATTCTTAGAATTTGCAAAAAAGGATTTTTCGTAATCCATAGCGTTTATGAGACTCTACCATGATTTTTCGGAAGTCCTGTGTATGACGAGTGACATGAGAAACATTAAGCGATCGGAAATCGACAATCGGGGACAAAGTCGACGAACAGGTTCAAGTTTCATCATCGGTGGTTTGACCCAGACACTGACACAGACATACACGCCGATCTCACTCGCACAGGCACATCCACGGGCTGTCACAACACCAGTACGTTGATTCTCTTCCAGAATTCACTTGAAAACTTCAGTTAAGGTAGACCTTTAAAAGTTGGATGTTCGCCTGCCGAAATCGACGCAAGTTCGTCGGCCTTCCCGGCGGTCCGTCCGACCTACTGTACTCTCTTAACGTTTGCGCCTGAACGGTTGAAGCTTTCCTCGTGTTTCCTCTCAGAATTCCCTCATATCCGCCCTTCGAGCATAGCGCTTCTGACAGTTCAGAGAATAGGACACGTCGTTCAGGGAATCCAACAGCTTTGTTTCTTCGATGAATTCGAAGTGGTATTGGGTATGCTGTTGACGGTAAATTTGAGGTCTTCGAGTGATCTGTTACAAAACTGTTCCTGATAGAAAATTTCGAATTCGGGATAAGACTGCGCAATGTGATGGTTATTCATATCGAAATAAAAATTGAAATTTTCGTATAATTTATTGCAGAGCTATTAAATACGTAAATACGCCATTGAGATTATAAATGGTGGCGTCAGTGTTGTTACGAACACTCAATTTAGAAACTCGGATGGGTATTTAAAATGGAATTAGTGACAAAGAATTTGGAAGTTTTCTTGTGAGGTATATATGTACTTAAATATGTGTAAAGTTGAAATTGCACTGTGGTTAATGAGATTAAACGTCTTATACTCAGCTGAGGTTAAAATTCTCCGTTTGAACTTATCTGTCTTCGATGTTAATGTTCCATAAATTGCTAAACAAAAACAGATGAGTTCTTTCGCGTTGTATGATTTCTGTTTTGTTTACTTTCAGAAGTAGAATTTAGATATGAAAATTCAGATCTCAGTAGCTATAGAAAACGTGTTGAACTATTCAGTTTCAAATAATTATTACTTACAAGGGAACATATCAAATACGTACATGTTAATTTTGATGAAACATTTATGGGTAGCAGTTCTCAAGAAAATATTCAACACGTATGTCTTTTGATCGCCAATAGTCCATAGTAAAGAAGTAAAAAAAGCTATCAAATTTGGAGGTCGAAAACGTATACTATCGAATATTTCGAAAACTATTCAGTGTAGGAAGGAAATGGTTTTTTAAATTGATTGTTTCTGAAGAAGAGACTCGTTTATCGAAACAGCTTTCAGAGAATTTAATATATTTTGCCAATTTTTCTGGAGAAATGTTAAAACGTGTTAACGTTAAAAAACATACAATTTAAAATAAATTGCCTTCCTACACCGAATAGTTCCCGAGATATTCGATAAAATATATTATCGATCTTCCAATTTTTAGTGCTCCTCCCCCCAGGATGAATAATTGCTGCCAAATTAAAATATTTATTGAATATTTCTCTAAAAACAGTTTCTCGCAAAAGTTTCATCAAAATCAGTGTGTATAAATTCGATATGTTACCTTGATAGATACATAATACAAATTACATTATTGCACCATCATTTCATTTTTGAATATTAAGTCGCAGCACGTTATCCAGATTCGATAGATATTTCGTAATATTTTTTCCGAAATATATTACGTTACGATGCTCGAGTTTGTGAAATGCAACGAGGGTGGTGATGCCATAGGGGTAATTTTACATAATTTTTAAAAAGATTATATATGCCTTTTCTTCGGCATTTATTTTTCAATTAATGAATAGATATATAATCATATATTCGGCAAGATATAGTACCGAAAAGTATACTATGTATGTATGCCGGTTCCTCCTTCATGAAAGGTGGTAATTGTGCCCTCCTTACCGCAGCGACGGAATCAGGTGTCAGCGTTGTCCAGGAAGACCAGCACGAGACCATCAAGTGCCCTCGGCATGGAATCCATGGTAAAATCCATCCTCACTCGCTCTAGCTAATATAGATATATTGACCTCCTGGTTAGATGACCTCCTGTACCAGTACACTTGCACATCTCCTGAACCCTCTCATAGTATACCTACTAAGGTGTGAGGACTTTGCAATGTATTGCCTTTCAATGGCTTAATGGCTCGAGTGTTTATTCTAAGTTTAAGTAATTTGGACGTAATGAAGAAGTAAATTGGCGATAGTGCTCAAGCGAATGAAGCCTGTATACCGCATTTCTTTGAAATTAAACGAATAGCGCTTAGAGTTTAAGCGTTTTCGCGAATTACGTCATTAATTACCTACCCTTCGCTCGTTAATTAAGAATTTAAGTTGATCTCGATTATCTCAGAAGATTCAATGCTTTTAAAGCCGATGATGGCCTAAGCACTTTCTAAAGATATTTCCGTAGAACGATTTTTTATCCACTTCCGAGTAGCATTTTAGCTAGTTCTTAAAATTCCAATGGATCAAATATGAATGGAAAGGCTATTTTTATATTATTTACTTTTCAAAATTCGTCTTTTGAACATTACTTACTGGTACGAGCGTTTAAAATGTAATTATTCTAATTAAAAGTGGGAATTGAGCGGTAATGTCACGAACACTCATTAGTCGTCCCTAATTGATAATCACTAATTTAATTATCCCATTGCGTGCACAACCATACTCGAAACTTACAGGCACGTAACGCAAGTTAAATATATTCGATAAGGATTTTGTAGTAATCCCAAAATAAATTATTCATCATCACAATTTCAAGATTGAAATTAAACACCATTTATAAACTTTTGACTTAATTAGAATTCGCAATTTTCCTACTGATAAACATGTAACTCGAATTGTGTCAAGCCATGCAAATTCTAAATCTCCAAAGTATTAAAGTCGTATGATCACAAGGATTACATAATTTTCAAAACTGGAACCCTCCTACACATATATCTGTGTGCACAAGATGCGAAATGCGAAGGCAGTATAGCATTTGGAGAAGTATAATTCGCTTGAAAATTACACCGAGAGGCTATGGCGTGGACACTTATTTTCCTTGTAGAAACGTTTGAAAGGTACAATAGCTATTTTTATTATTTTTTTTTAACTGAAACATAGATTTTCATTGCTATACTGTCGCGCCTGACAAGAGGACATAGTCATCCGCGTATGACATGTTGAGTTTTAGATGATTTTTGACAAGAGAATTCCACGTCCAATCGGTCGCGAGTGCTAGAGAGAAGCCAGAGAAAGAAAGACACACATGGCTCTCACATTTTTCTCGTTCGCCATCCACTTGCATTCACGACCGATCGAACATAGAATTTACTTGTCCAGAATCATTTGAAGATCAATCAGCCATACGTGGATAAATTTGTCTTTTCGCGAGGTACAAAAACGTGGTAATAAAAATATATGGAACCATTTAGAAGAGTTAAAACCTTCTTCGTACATATCTCATAAATTACTCTACGTACAAAAAGATATTATCATTGTACGATAGCGTCTTCTATACAGTGCCCCCCTCCCCCAAAGAGTAAAACAAATAAAAATATTGTGTCTGATTTTGAAAAAGTTGTTAGGTGTATACTTAATGCGTTGTCAATGTATATTTACAGAGCTGCACGATTTGCATGCTTAACTAAACTTAACGAAATTTTTAGGACGTTTCCAAACTATCGCCAGAAAATGTCTAGAAACAATGCCAAGTACTATGAATCGTGCGGAGAAATGACCGAATCCCGGTCCTGTTTCATTTATAAAACAGATTATTTAGTCACAGCTACTGTAAATAATTATTCTGACTTCTTATAATGTATAAATAATTCATGTGAATGTAATTGTTCACATTCACTTTAAACGCTCGAGCATAGCATTCTTAAGGTGTGCGTAGTTCCAAGATCATTACCAATATTTTCTTTATCAGGCAATGTTCTCGCGCTAATAAAAGCTCCTCGGGATTTCTCAGGTTCAGATTATACGCGCTTGTTCCGATCCAACTGGAACAAATAACAATTTCATGGGCCCGTGGATCGAGAAGCGACGCGGGCTTTGCAATAATTGGAAATGTAAATAAGCCGGAAGTCCGACGTCTGTAAGCCTTAATTTAAATTTTAAAGTTACGCTTGGCGAACGCTTTCGAGTATCACGTTATCGAGAAAGGATGACAATGACGTCTGCTCGAAGCAAGCCTTGTTAAAAGTCCTGAAATTGTTGTCGATAAATTCCCGTGATCCAGCGAACAAGTCGCAACCACGGGAACATTCTCAAACAACCCTTCACTTCATCCATTGCACAGGTAATAGGTATACATATATGTATTTTCACGCCTTTTAATTCTAGTCGGCTGGAAATCAGAGGCTGTACTAATTAAGAAACCTCTAGCAACTGACTCGAACGTTAACTTAGCGTTTTAAATAATTCAGGGGCGCGCGAAGTATGTCATGCATACAAATTCCCCTTCGATATGCTTTGAGAAGTTACCACGCAATAAGTCGCATAGAATTTCTAAATCCCCAGTTCCGTGTTACTAAAAGTAGTCCATGACAAAGTTTTCGAGGCCCATATTTATTAAAACCAAAAAGTTTCTCCAAGTGAACAATGTGCTTTCTATAAACTTTCGATATTTTAAAACTGATAAAACTTATGGAAATCCGGGGTCACGACCAAATTGCAGACCAATTCAACAGCAAGTAGGAAATGTGCACTCTGTTTACCTTTGGTGGATGGTCTCAAGGTACGAAAACAATGGACCTGGCGTCTCGTTCCACTTTGTCCATCGCAGAGCACTTCCTTCCCGTCTTGGATCTCCCAGGACCCTCGATGCGTGTTCCTTTCAAATCTCACCTGGTTGGATAAAACCCCTACGAGGAATCGATGGAGGACCATTCACTGCAACTCATTATCCACTGGCGTGAACTGCCCAGGACGTGTCTTTCGCTCCAAATCCTGCGATTCTTTTATTTCATTTAGACAAGTTCACGTTTGTTTATCGACACCTCGACACCCCTTGTTCGAAAGATTCATCACGGTTCCCTGAATTTAGTCGAGCACCCTTCTTCCTCGAGCGAAACATCCACTCCAGGAGTCAGCGAGTTGATACTTTCAACATCGACGCGAACACTGCACCCATACAGACGTCATTGTCTCACATGTAACTCTTCGTGTGAATCTCGCCCGGCCGCACTGTTCTCACTGCACACTGATTGCAAACTGCACAGTTCCACCCGAACCTAATCGTGTCACTCAGTCTCACTGCGATCCTCCCGCTTGTAAACGGAGAACTCGCGTAACTCGCGAAGCACTCGATCGCGGGAACGGAACGTGACGCGGGATTTCTCTTCTATTTTTTTTTTTTTTTTGTTGTTTCAACGAAAACGAGTTAATTCGAAGGAGCGAACGCGCACGGCACTCGGACGTTTCGTTAACGCGTCGGAAACGTGGTGGCAAAAAGTGTTTTCAAGCCGCAAAGATACTGTAATCTCACTCGTGAGGCGCAGCGCTCTTCGCAAGGGGCGCGGCGTAACTGAGCTCGACGAACCAACCCGTCCTTTCTCTCTCTCTCTCACTCTCTCTCCCTCTGCCACGCGTCGTCTCTGTCCGATTCCACCCTTTCTCTTTCCCTTTCCCACGCGGTCGCTCTCCCTCCCCCAACATTCAACCCCCGCAGTATTTCTTCCTCTTTTTATCCCCTCTCGCTCTGTTCTTCCCCGGCGCTCCCCCTCCTCCTTTCAACCCCCCCTTCTTTCTCTGTTTCGGTCTGTCTTCTCTTTCTTGCTTCTTTTTTTCCTACTACCGCTCCCCTCCTTTCGTTTTCTCGCTCTCATTCGCCTCGCCTTCCTTTCACCCGCTAAACGCGTCTCAATCCTCACCCCCGCCCGGTCGGCCTGTGCAGAAGCAAGCAAGCGCGCGAGCATATTTCTCCCTAACCCCCATACCAACCCCTTCTCACCTGATCCCTCAACCAATACTGTCTCTCTCCTTCGTCCCCGCCGGATTTCACTGCTTGCTCCTCTTTTCCTGCGTGTCACTCGCGACCCTGCCCCCTCCCCGACGCCCCCGCGCGACCCACGTTCCCGTGCATCTCTCTGTTTATAATAGCATCGACCTCGCTCCCGCGCGTTCGTCTCTCCGCCCTCCTCTTTTTCTTGCGTCTGTCCTTCGCCCCCTCCTTTCAGGCCCGCCGGCAGGGCATTCCGGCGAATAGTTGTCCTTTTTGGCGGTGTGATTTTCAAGCAGGTACGGCGGTTTCCGTGGGCCGGTGTAATTCCGTCCTTTTGTCCTCTCAGTTTCGACGTTCGACACCGTCGCGTCGAGGACCTGTGTCTTTTCAACAAACGGGACAGATCGCTGTAGTTCCGAGCGGCTTTTGTTCTCCCCCGCCCCTGCCCTCGCGTATCGCGCCGATGCCAGTTCTAGCCCCCTTCGCTGGCGATAATTTTTAACGTAATTAGCCAACCGGTCTCTGTATTTTCGCTGGTTATTCGGCTTCCTCCGGCAACAGCGCCAACTAACTGCACTGCACCGCGTTGAATAAATAATTGTCTACCTCTGCCCCCATCCCCTTTTCTGCACCCTCTGCTGGTGCAATCCGCCGCTTTGTTAGTGGACACAATTTCTTTGCGCATCATCCGCTTTACAGCGTTTAAATTTCATTGCCACGGTATCGATACTTCGCTTGTGAAGGTACGCGCTGTACCCAGCCTTTGCGTAGTAGGTACCTACTTACATTCAGCTTTATACCTTATTTTCATTTTACGATCCATTAATACTGAATATGCACGCGGCACTGGTGTAATCAAGAACTATTGTCAGCCATATGAACTCACAGATACGACAGTTGATGCATTCAAAAGTGAATATCCCTACCAAACAGAGGTCTGTGCCCGATGACCAATTTTCTGTTAGCATTCTGTTAGTCACTAACTGTAAGATGTAGGCAAGTTCCTCAGCACCACACTTTAAAGGTATGTACTAGGCAGTCGTTCCTGTCCAAAATTAAGCGTTTCTGTTTCAATTAATTACAAAGAAACCAATTGAAACTGAGACTTGTCCTTTGGCATGCAGTTTATTAACATCATAAGCTTTGGAAAACTTGTTTGTTTAGTAAAAAATATTCATTATATATGGATCCCTAAAGAGGCTTTTTAAAAAATGTTTCTCTTGCTTTCCAATGACAACTCAAAAAAACGGAGGTTCCAATCGATTCAAAACAAATTCGAGCATCTTCACAAAATGTGTAGTTTCGGACTAGACCTAAATTAAAGTTAATGAAAACTCCTATTCTTTATGAAAAGAAACTAAGACCTTATCTTTTGGAGCTTCATTTTAAACAGGACCAACTACCTAGTACCCTTATGTTCCTTTAAACCGTAGTATAAATTCGTACAGAACCTCACTTATTCGTTCACTAACTAAACTAAGAACTACGCATTAGGAAACACTTCAAGTTCATCCAAGTCTACATTCCTACCGTTTCTGCAAAGTACTCAATCTTATACTGCAGTCGCATAGAGTAGGTTGAGGTGAGTCTGTGGAACAGGGAAGTTAACGTAGACGCTATATTTCAGACTCGACACGTAAAAGCGCATTAAGGGGGCAGACCACTGTAAAAATCGGAAAAATCGATTTTTTTCTTTTTAATTTTTCTGAAAGACGTATGTTTCAAGAATGCTCTCTCCAAATTTTATGAAGAAATTCGCAAAATCGACGGAGATATAGTATTAAAGCAGTGTCAAGTACGCTACTGAGCCGCGCGGAACATTGAACGCGTTTTCCTCAGAATGACATTTTTCAATCGCGTTGACAGTAGGTATACAGTCAAAACTATACGTCCAATTGATACGAGGAAGGGCATTTATTGTTCGAAAAACCCATCGCTATTACGTGACGATCAGTTTTTTTTTTTCAATTAACGGCCTGCTTCTATTTTTTTATCAACATTTCCCCAATTTTTATCCCGAAAACTTGATTTTTTTTTTCAGTGGTCCGTCATTTTGTAATTTTTTCCGATTTTGACTATTTTTTATTGTCACGTAGTAGAGGTAGGTTTATAGTTTCTAAATATTTTTGTCTTTTTGAATTCGGATTAACCATATCGCCTGGGCACTATCAACACATTTTGACGAAAAGTATACAGGAAGCGGATTTATGACTTCGATTGAAAAAAAAATTCTTACCCTTCGATATGTACACTATTAACTATACTAAGCAATAAATTGATTTACTTGCGTTCTTTTGTTGAAATAAATTCCCGAAAACACCCTTATATTTCGGTACGTTACAGTGTTCTGCCCCCTTAAAGTGCAGACCAATTGCTTCTCTAGAAACTAAACCCTGAATGAATAACGTCATTTCTCTTCTGTGTTTTCTGTATTTATAGGCTATAAAAGGTAAGTTGGGTTTACATTTAACCTCTTTCATAAAACAGTAGTGTACAGAATCGTATTTAGGGCCATCTCTCCTTGCAGAAAGGGGAGATGACCAGATGTCATGATTTCAGTTTTCAACCCGATTTTCAGCAGATATTGTCTTAAAGCAATATAAGTATAAACGAATCAGTGTAAAATTCTGAACATATTAAGTTTATTCTAGTAAAATAAATAATATTAGAATTACTTTTAATAGCCGTTTTATATTAAGTGAGCCAACTGTCCTCAACGTACCCTACACAGAATTAATTCACTTTCGGTGAGTGAATGATTTATGTCTCGTCCGATTGATAAGTTGTGCGCAGTACCCTTAACAGAAAAGCTTGTCAAAATATATCATGGCTATTAAAGTTTATCAAGAAACTAACACAACAATATCTGTTCCAGAACGGGACCAGTGACAATTTCAATGAAACTTGATCGCCCATATTATTTCATTGCTGGCTCGCCGTGTGCCGATCAAAGAGGCGATTCCGTTAAGCGGTCGCGATCGATCAGCGAGCAACGCCGATGGGACTGAAAAATCCTGATCCGTCGTGCCGCCTACCGAGATTTAGAATTAATATCACGAGAAACGGATTAGCCTTTAACAGCAGCCACTCGGTTGCACTTGGATCCACCAGCCCGTGATCGAGTACCGTTTAAATCACCAACGATTACGTTTCCCCCACCACCGTACTTACGTAACGAGTGAAGCGCGATATTACGTATTACACAACGATTACAACCTGGACAGGTTGTAATGGCGGAGCTTGATATACGTTAAAGGTTCAATCACGTTCAATTTTCGTTGCGGTCGTAGTCCGTCCAGATATTATTTGATGCTCTTCAAACGTGATAATGCGTATCGGCGTTCGGTCACGGTGCAATAACCGCCAGGGTTGGAAGGGGGCACTCCCTGTTCTCACGCGTGTACCATTATTCTGAAGAATTTTGCTGGCTTGCAAACTGTCGAGAAATAACATTGACCGGTTATCCATTAAGAGTATGCTGCTATATTTTGCTGATGCTTCTATAAACAACGTCGATTTCAACATAATATAAAGTTTAGCCGCTAAACAGAGCTCGCGAGATGTGTATTATGCCCTCGTACAAAATCATCCAAGTACAACTGAACATTACATTAATTATTTTAAATGAGTTACATATAAATTTTTAGTTAAATCGTACACAACGCCTAAACTTTGTCCAGGAATGCTAGGATCTCCGACATAAAGTCTTTATAAATTATCTCCCGCGGTAACATTTCTGCGCTCATCGATTACACCAACAAAAAGTACTTTAAGTAAGTGGAATCCCATTACACCTGCACCCCTCCCGATGGTTCATTTCATATTGTTCAACTTTTGATACGCTCGCACGTGGTGCGCTGACAGCTTCCTCGAAGAACCACCCTCGCTTAGGGAAATGACTAGTAGCTTGGGTCTTCTATGTTCATTAAAATTCAATCCCGCAACCTAAACCGTGCATGCACGGTGACTCGTGGTAACCGAAAATAGAGCAACGTCGAAAAGGAAGCAGAAACGAGAATATACGAGATCAAGAGGTCTAGAAATTCAATATTTTCAAGTACGGAAGTTGAAGTCTGGGATGTCTAACAATAAGATTTATCTAGTTTGTGACAAAAAAATGTGTGTAGGTATAGCGTGTCTATAATGTACACATGGTTCATCTTAAGGGGGCACTCTAGGGTAATTGCCCGTGTTTTAACATCATCTTCGGGAATTTATTTAAGAAGAACTATAAGTTTTTCTTGCATATTAAGGGATGTTTTATTATTAAGGGAACTTCTTCAAAAAAATTCTTTTCCAACGGGTGATGGTGTGGAGACTGTTATAGTCATCCAAAATGGAAAACCTAAGGTTTACTTTCTTTATTATGGTTGTCGCTATGGTGAAAACCACTTCTCAACAATACTCCCTTATTCCTATCATAAACATCATTAAGACACAAAGAGAAAATAAGGGCGACTTTGTTAAAGATTGAAACCTATTTCATACTTTTCTTCGAAACTGAAATCTATCTGCCTAAAATAAAAATATTCAATCGGTTGAACCAGGTTTGCAACCACTTTGGAGATTTGCCCAGCTATTCAGTGTCTCCTATTTATCTCTCAAGTGCTAAGTAGTAACTAACCTTTCGGATAACCTTATAAGAGGATTACCTGGCCAACGACCATCCACCAATAGAAATCTTCCCCGAAGCAAATTGTATGCAGTGATAAAAACATAGAGTTTTAGGGATGCAACAGCGTCGGTTGTTTTGCTATCGAGCAACGGGCACAATCCAGGATGTCTGCCTAGGAGCAAATACCCGAGTCCCCTGGCAGACGGAAGCCACCGCAAGCTTGGTAAAATTTCAAATTTCGTCACGCCGCAATAGGTACGCTTATATAAATATTTTATGCGGTTGAACGACAAGGGAGATCGGTGCGCGTACCGTCGAGGGTTTGCCTCATAAATTTCATATTTCTGTGTCATCCCGTTTCATCGAACAGGAGGAACCGCCGCGCCGCTGCGTACAACTGCGGCGGGAAACAATTTTGAAGTGACCGAACCGGTCTCAAAAAATGGTAAATTAGCGTACGTACTAACTTTACCCTGTATCGATACGGCGCGCGGGACAGCGACTAGTCAGCCTTCTTTCCGAAGCATTCTTCGAGAAACCCGTCCCGTTTCGTGGGGAATATTCACTGGGTAAATTCATATGCGAAGCCAGTGTATCGAAGTACTTGAAACGTAAAGCATGCGCGTGCAAGGAGCATGAAATATGCTGGAGGATTTTATTTTTAGCTTGCAAA
Organism: Andrena flavipes; assembly: GCA_963971345.1. Lineage (NCBI taxonomy): Eukaryota > Metazoa > Arthropoda > Insecta > Hymenoptera > Andrenidae > Andrena > Andrena flavipes. Next base: position 40,670,508 of record OZ020481.1, read on the forward strand.
CTTTTATAAGCTATATTAAATGCGTGTGATGGTAGTGTTATTATTTTTAATACAAAAGAGGTATTGCGTTTCGCATTCCTACTGGTAGAATGAAATTCTTGGGCCGTTTTTTAAATACGCTGACAGCGTCCCTTGAAATCATCAATTTAACTGCGAACGACAGCAAATATTTAAGCTTTCGGAATGTGAAGTGACGTAAGGGCCCTCGGACTTGTGACAGGCTATCGATAGGCAGACATTTCTTGCTCCGTTGCGAGTGGCATATTTATACACGTCGTACGTCTGCCATTAGGGGACGCAGTGCGATTAGGACTGTCACATATGCACGTTTCAATATCAGTTGACTTATACGTTAATGATCCTACGTACATTATGTCGTATCGAGATATAATTCCAAATTATTGCAAATTCATGCTATTTTTTCCAGTATATATTCGATGCCACCGAGGTAGGATAGATGATAGAATTGTAAAACATATTCTCAAGGAAGTCTCTACGAAAATAACGTAGGTTGTAGCGTTGTAGCTCCTGGAAATAAAAAGTTGCCAAATTATTAAGAAACGTGTCGTTACATAGCTATAACAACCACGGTGATAATAATTTCACACTGAAAGATGAAGCGAATACGTAGACCTACTAAAGCTGATCTTGTCCAATGCATTCAAGCTCAATATTAATAGGGTGCCTAAACGATTAAGCGGTTCACGTTTTAAAGCCACGCTCTATTTTCTCGTCGTGGCTGCGAGGGTGGTAAATCATTCTCTTTGTAAGGAGAAGGGCGGGAAGACTACTCTTTTACGGTACGGTTTTAAAGGTAAGTAGAGAAAGCCAGGGAAGAAAGAATGAGGGGGAAATGATCTAGTTTCTGACGATACCTCAGAAACAATCTCCTTCAACTATTATCAGAAGATATAGTGGACCGAAACTTCTTATCACCAAAAGAATATTTATAAATCATAGAGAGGTTCGTGAAAGAGGTTTTGGAATTTATCCCACTTATCGAATAATATTTAACTGTTTTAGAAAATATTTTTCTTCACAATTCTTCTATTTATACGAAAACACTTCGTTCAATGTTTAAATTAAATAACTAAATAGATTATATACCACTGCCAACTCTATTAAATGACACAACATGTAGAAAGGAAAAATTTGTTCTATGTGCAAAATAATTTAATTGTAAAACAATAATTTAATTGGAACACGAATATAGCATAATGCCCGAATATTTATTTCAAAATGTACCCTACGAATATTATTTACAAATCTTTCCTTAAATCACCACGCTCTATCTAGCAGAGCTACAATTTATGATTTTGTAGGTTGAACTTCTAAGAGATCTAGGATATGTCTGCCCTACATTCATACTTACAGCTATTTGTGGTCAAATACGCGATTTAACAGCTTTTATTTTTAGGTTACATAAAAAGGTGGAAGAAGAAATATTAGATATCATTGTCTACTGATCATCCATCTTTTACTCTGCTTAGATATTCATTTACAAAGAAATTGCACAAGATTCTGAACGGATCTGCAGACAGTTAGGTTATCTATTATGTAGAGTATTATCAACAGCTGTTCGCGGTGGCGCTAACTTTGATGTCTTGTAATAGACAACTGTACTGCAACAAAACTTTCCTCGCACCACCTAACAAGTGGAATCTCCAGTAAACTTGACCTTACTCACGTGCACGATAAACCGAAATAATGTTTCTAGTAGTTGCTGAGAAATGTAGCGAGAAACATGATAGAAAATATGTGTATTCAAAAATAAAAATGTGAAATCATTGATATTAATAATCAGAAAAAAAAGAACGACTTTACCCCGGCCCCAATTTCACATGAACTTTCTTCACTTTTCAATTTCATAAAAATCCCTGTCACGAGTAACAAAGACTAATAAAGACGTGGAATGGCTCATTCACTCAAACGTTCAATCAGTAACGTACACTTGACAAGGAAACATTGCCAGTAGGGGGTCGACATATCAAGAAAATATTGACAAAATTGTATACAGATTATTAGCTGCTAATGGATTATAGAACGCGAAAAAATAGGGTACAAAGGTCACGTGTTCCCTTTAAGTGGTGCCACAAGGTAAACGTAAAAAGCGAATACTTCTAATTAAATACTATTAATATTCTTGTGTCCCTTAAATCAAACCTATCTAATGTTTATTATTAATAATAACACGTAATCTTCGTAGGGTGATTTTGAAACACAGAGGCTTGAAATAACTTTCGATGTGTAGCAAATTAGCTACATTAATTTTAAAATTCCCTCGACTCTTTTAAATTAAAGTATTTTATGATATTTCGCGGAAAGGGTGGCAAGTGCTTATTAGCCTAGGCGCGCTAAATCACCTAATCCGCCCCTGAATCTATATGCAATTTTTAAACAATACCAATACTTAGTAGATATGTTGACCCCCTACAGGGAATGTTGTAAATGCCGTGAATTAACCTTGGAATAATTAAAAGAATATCTGCTTGCCCTTCCTATAAGTCTAACATGGTCCACGCGAATCAACAAAATTCTTTGTTTCACAGGACGCCCGTGAAATTCACGGAAGCTTAGACGAGAATTGTTCAACTTCGAATGAGTCCGCAAGTCGTGCCAACGTGTGTAGGGAGCTCGAGTAGCTGCGGTCGAGGGAGGCTAGTCGGTTCGCCTCAAATTTCCGACATTGCACCTACCTTAATGTCGTTCCTGTGCGGATATTGGAGGTAACAGGTATATAGGTTGCTAGGTACGTTCTACGACAGGACCAGTGTTCCCGATATAACCGTGTCTGCCGTTCGTCCGTGAATCTGCCACACGTACCGGCACGATACGTGCCCACGTGTGCATACACGTATGTGCACAGGTCCGCAGACGTATACGGGCCTGGATAAGTGGTGGAACAAGAAGAAATAGGGCGTCGGGAAGAATATTACTGGGCCGCGAAAAATTGGGTTCCCTGGCAGATTAAAATGTAACCATCACCCGATGGGGTAAAGATGGAAATGAAATTGCTATTCTGTTTGGGAACGACGTCTCCTTTAAGATTCAATGATATTTAACACGTCTACTTGTTTCATTATTGCGGAGGTAGGTACTTTTGAATTTTCATTCATCGATGACCCGTTGGTTTAAAATTTCTGTAATTAAAGGAGTATGTATTCTGGGAGATTTGGAGTTTATGCTTAAATTAGGAAACGTCAAAGTGAGTTTAATTGTTGTTGTGTTCGTGTCGTATAAGATCCCGTGGGAAAATATATACATATTTTTGAAAAATGAAACATAATACGATTTTCTTTTGCTTATAATGTGTGAGGTATTGAGAACAAAAAAGACTAACAAGAGAACATCTCGAACCCGGAATTCGAAAAATTCCAAAACTTTGTGAATATGATCCTGAGTAGGGAAATTGATCCTGTAGGGAATTTGATCCTGATTACAACGCAATTTTTGTTTGCTGTCCAAATTCAATCTAGGGGGTGTAATTGATCCTTGAATATGCGGTTATTTTCCGATTTTGTGTCATACCTCGTGAATAGTAAAATAATTTTTTTACCAAATGATAGATCTAATTAAAAAAAAAAATAGCTTTTGTCTTGAAACTTTATTCCGTCTCTGACAGTTCGCGAGTTACAACACGAAATAGTCGAATTTGCAGGGATTAATTTCACCCCCTTCGAGTGAATTTGGGCAGCAAACAAAAATTGCATTGCAATACGTATTTGTTTTTAATGCGAGTGTAAACAAAGCAAGCTACATATTCTCTGGCACGAATATATTAAATACTATCAAATCGCTGAGCATCCCATGTGGAAACGTAAGATGCAGGTGCAAGGAACTGTCTATGGCTCAAAGTCACGTTTAATTGACGTAGAAATTGGGTCTAGCATGGCAGCTAGGAAAAACTTAACGGGCGAAAGCTGTAGGGCTGAAAGTCCGCAGAGAATTCAGACTTTTGTTCTCTCTTTTATCTTTCTTATCGACATGCACTTAAGTGATCGCCTCGATAAAACAGCGAATGGCGAGGGGAGTCAATCATACGTGTACTTCTGCAGAAGACATTAGACGTGCGTAGTAAAGCGAAGGCGAAGGGATTTCATCTGTGATATATTATGCTGCTCTGAAAGCGAACTCTACCGTTGCAATACTTACAAATTGAAAGGATGATTAATGATCATCAAAAGTAGTGCGAATACCATCGTTCCTAGCATTTTCATTCCAGATTTGCACTAATATCAACGCAGACTCCCTGAAACTTTTCCAATTGTTATGGAAAAATGTATCAATCTTTCCATCAACGTTTCTTTACAACCTAATCAGGATAACAGAGCACTGTATATCATTAGAAGGCAAAAGTTTGAACAACTTTACAACTTTCAAGGCATTTGTAAAACAGAAAAGATTGAGAATTATTCGTTGATTAGTTGGAAGTGCTACCAATTAATTGTAATAGCCAACCAGCGCTCACGACATATTACATCTGTACGACACTCACACCGATCCATTCATCGTCGAAACCCTCCGAACTGTAACGCAAGAAACCACTTGCAATTAATGCAGGGAGGGACAAGAACGCATGAACAAGTGTAATCGGCAAATGAATGCATCTAAATAGGCCGCGGAGTAATTAATTAATTGCATGGAAAGCTATTACTGGCTCTTGACTTACGCGAATCATTATTCATTCGGATGGGATGAACCGTGAGGCTTAACGACGTCCTAGTAACAATTTTCTTCTTCCCCGATAACGGTGCGAAACGGTAGGTACTCTTAAGGGACATTGTTCAGCGACATGTAACAAATGTTCCCCTTTTTTTCGCGCTTTCCGCTCTGTCTTTCCAACGGCCACGCTTCGCGGCCGTTCCCCCCGAAGTTCCATCGTTAAGCGAAGATTTACAAGTCGCGGTTAAAATCAATTAAGCGACGCGCCGGCAGCTTCATTCGATGCTTTGGCAGAGAGAATTCAGTTTCAAACCGATATTTCACCGGTTACTTTATTCCCTCACGTTGGAATGTAAAATTCACAATTTACCACGAATTAACAGAGGGAATATGACTTATTGTAAGATTTCTGATGAGATTTATAACAATTTGGCCGTGGTATTTCGCTTGTTAGCAAATCACTTAGGTGATTAAATCTGAGTTTCAACTGGAACTGACATTTTTAGGGGACATTTTTAACTATACATATTTGATTGGACAAGGTCTGCTTTCGTATCGTTTTTCTCGATGAGAAGAATTCGCTGGATGCCCTGGTAATTAATTAATGGAGATACTTGGAAAAATTCCTTTATTTTGGTATTGCCTGACTGTTGGTGAGACATACGATCAGAAATTCTTTAAGCAAATCTTCTCTCTGGGGACAATATCGTCGCGACGTCTGACTAACGATCAGACTTTTCTACTTATTTTGCTTCCTCCGAGTAAGTTCCTTTAATCGGTTATAAAAATCTTTCTCAAATGACTCGATCTATGTATACAAAGTTTCTTTCTGTCTTTTTCACTTTCTCATGGGTCAGCGTGTTCTCCTTTGCGTTTCTCACTTAATTACCTACTTACGACTAATTGTGAGCAGTTTCAAATTAAATGTCTTTTAATAAAACAACGATAGGGAACGATATTTTTCACCGACTTTCTTCGCCGTGTTATAAGTTTATAACACTTCAAGCAATGCTAATACAGCAATGCTGGTAAATATAGAAAATATTTTCATATCTTGTATACTAGAAACGCATTATAATTTCTGAATTCCTGAGCAGGAAAATGGTATAGAAAAACATTACAAGTTGCAATCCTAAGACGATTAAGACTAGAAATTGAATACCTCAAAGATACATTAAAGTACAGCAAACTCAACGAAATCAACGAGTAGACTTAAGGTTGTCAAGATGGAACATTTTCAAGGCTTTCAAAACTTTTGAACACATTTCACTCTCAAACTGCGTGAGAATTACGTATTGTTGATTTATTCGAAGCAATCTCCGCACTAGCAGCAGTCACCTCTGGTCAGTGGGCACTTGGTACCAACAATGTATAATTACCTGTCCCTCTCACTATGATCTAACAGCACTGACGGCCCTTAGTCGAGAACGTGTTTCAGCTCCTGTTTTACGAGATGTCCTTCAACCTCCTGCTTCCTTCGTTACCGTTTAGGACGAATGACGTCCCAGGTGCCCACCCGCAGTGTCTGGAGACGAATCGAAGGAGAAGCAAAGGGGCTGGGGTTATCAGCGCCCTTCGACGGCAACCAGCACGTCAGCGTCGAGAACATCCTTCTAATTGAAGACGTCATCCATTCGGTGGATAACGATTTAAGCTATCTATACTAGATTGCATCTTCCGTTCACAGCATCGTTCTCAAGGGACACGAGCCTGTCGAGGCAGTATTGTGACGTGTCTGAAGACGTCGACGTTGTGCAAACGATATCAGCCTTATGGATTGGCAATTAAGAAGCGGTATTATGAAAACTGGAAATTATTATGATTTAGCTAGCCATGCTGGTTGTTTGATAAATGATTCTTGATTATCTGGAAGTCATTGTGCACTAAAAACGACTGTTCGCAACTTGCAGTGACGTTTTCTAGGAATCACATGGCGTGTCTAATTTACTGGGGATGTTTGGCAATTGGAGAATTCAAAAGAGTTTGAAACATTGCAGAAATTTAGTTCGAGTGATGCTAATAACGTTATGATCTTTTGTTTCGGTAAAGTAGCAAATCTTTTTGAATTTTCAAGGTGCCGAACATCCCTTGTTAGTAAAGTTCTAAAGAGTTTCAGGATTGATATTCCTTTTATCATCGGATGAAGAGTAAAGGCTGAAAGTTAAGAATTACTAACACTTTCCTTAAGTAGAATATCAATTTTAAACAGAACGGGAAATAAAATAGTTAAAAGTTTAAATTTATGCTGATCCAATGATACAGTGAGAATCATTAATATCCAAGGAAGCCAAATTATATGCACTTAGTGCTAATGTCTTCCTACGCTTGACCTGTATCCTGCACAAAGATTTATCGGTACTGGTCTTAAAGTTGCGGAGTAAGATACTATAAAACAGCGTCGTTCTTTAACTCGCGAAGTATCAAGATTTAAGGCTTCGAGAAATAAAGCGCGTGTACGCTGCATCCAGCCATTACTTACATCGTTTGTGTATATAACCGTAAACGGGTCAGTAAAATCTATATAAATTTAATAACTGCGTCATTCATTCATGGCGAGCCAAGCGTTGTACACGCAACACGCTTGTGTGCGCAAAATGCGACGCACGATCAATTTCACGTAACGAAATAAAAGTCTATGGGGTTTAGGAATCATGTCGTTACGTTAAACTTATTATCAAAATTGTTATTATCAAAAAAAAAATCTGGGATCGGTTAATCAGTCAAAAGAAGTATTAGTTACTTCTCGTTTCAATTCTACGTTGTGCGGTTTATTAAATTAAAAAGACAAATTAAATTAATGTTATTTGTGTAAATAGAGTGAAGAGGAAGAACAATTTTACTCAGAAACCACTAACAATACCATTCTTCATTGCCACTTGTATCCGGGAAACTCATTGAAATGTGACTATTAATTAGGAAAGCAGAGTCATTGTGATATATTTTGGTGTCGTAAATCTCCACCTCCTTTATTGTTGGAAACTTGTTTAAGATAAATCAGAAACAACTGTAACAAATTGCACTTTCCTTATCGGGGGGCTGGAATTTCTGTCAGATGTCGTGATACAACCAACTTCCGTTCCATTAATTACAACCATTAAATTCTATAGAATTAGTTGCGGCATGAATAAGAGGTACATAAATTAGTCACTACTCTTTAGAAGCACAGATTTATCTCTACAATGTCTTTAACGTTAAATTCTACCCATAGTAAGAAATACTGTTGTAAGAATACTTCCTCAAACCTCTTGAAAGTGAAATGTGAAATGATAAGTAGGTGGGTTTTTAGGTAAACACTAAGGCACTCTTAAATCAATTCCCGAAAACAGTAACTTGTGATATTCATTTAAAGAAAAATAAAAAAAATTGTGTTATATTTTCCTTAATTTCAGATTTTTTATTCTACTTACGACACGCTACAAAAGTAGGAATTTCCATGAATTATCAAATCTCCTGAAAACCACCGAAATTATTTAGGGAATAAATCTATACGTGCTTAATAATTTCGCGATTTTCGCTTAAAGTATTTAAATATTGATAATTCGATAAAGAAAGCTAGCTCTGAATAACGAAATAGAATTTCTCTGCAATTCTTAAGCCGCAAGTCTCATTCCTACGGAATTACGAAACCGTGTAAGTATTACCAGGAGTGCCTTAGAGAGTGCCTGAAGTGTTAATATCTCATTAGCATGAAACTGGGGACGACGAAAGTATGTGTTTTGATAAGCAACGTCTCGCGAACGTCTACCCGGCATAACAATTACGCTGGAAGTTGTGTACGTGCGTCGTAGGCTTCCCTGTGCACAGTTGCACCGGCGCGTTGCCAAGTTGACGTAAAGCGGATTAATGCATTCGCTAATGTCGCATCAACGGAGTCTTCCCGAGACTGCTGCCACTCTGCGCGACGTAGTCACTTCGAGGTATCAGGGGTAAGAAATTGCTTTTCCGCGTGAAAATACTTTCCACGTTCTATATATAATCTGAAGGGACGTTTTTCCAAGAAAATAAGCTTATACATATTTTGACATAACACGATCGATTTGGCGACGTGGCGTCGCTAAGAAGATCTCTCGATTTACCCCTGCTGAGGTGTTCATATGACGTTGTTTTAAAGAAACAGTGTTCCGTTGTATCTGTCAGTGTAAAATCTTAGCATTTACAGCCACGGCGCGGTATAAGATACCTTATAAAATATTTTAACTTCGGGCTTAGGTAAGCTTATATAGCAAAAACAAAGTATAGTAATATCCTAATATTTACGTGGTTGGTTGAGTATAATCATAATTTGTAGTGTATTAAAATTTATATTAATATATAATTAATTCTGAACATTAAGGACGACTACACGAAAGTCTCTGAATGGGGGACAACGTGGACCCTGTGTGGGTAGAGCTTACAATTAGTTTGTTAAACCAAATTCAGTGATTTTACTGGTACAATCCAGCATAACTTCCTCCTGGGGGGTTGAATCTTCCCTAATAATTAGGGAAAGGGAAAAATAGTCATACGAAAAGGACGACGCAGATGGTCGGCATCCGCCGAGGAATTCTACTCCATCAACGGGCCCAGCAGGCTGTGCAAATCGAGCACGAAGATGCCTTTAAAACTTGTGCTCGGGCTAAGAAGGCTGACGCCCTGAAATCTAAACATTTCTTTCCAGGTACCGAACACAACATTCCGTCTAAGGGTGGAACACGGATACATCTCGTGCACCTGACGCCTGCAACGAGTGAAACAAAATTGCAATCGTGGGGTGGGGACTGACAGTTCCGTAACATTAACGAAATAGGCTTCACTTCAGTTCGACTTAATATCGAAACGACATCGAATGAAACGAAGCTTGAGCGAGATGTGATCGTCGTAGAAAAGTCATTAGCGAATGCGCTGATCCGGTTCGGCCTGATTTCAGATCTGTCCCCGATATACATCGGGATAAAATTGAACCAGCGAACCGCGTCGCGTCATTCGTGGACGCGTTTCACGATATTAAAAGTAAATCCGCTTTAGACAGCGATTCGACGCAAATCTACAATCGATCGCTTGATTAATATCGCCGCAACTGTGAAAAACTTTGGTTTTCACTCTCGTGTCCGCCATGCATAGCAATCCATTTTCGGCTTGCGCGCACGCGCGTTGTACGAAGTTCGAATGGAACGAGGAGGATCGTTACTGCAGATTGCTTTTTATCGTCTACTTTTTCGATCGTCAAAGAATCTGGATGATAAAAATTTGAGAGACTTGGGGCGAACTGGTAGCATCAGCTTGGCATCCGAGGGAATATAAAATTAGTGGAAGGGATAGATATATAAAAAAGAAGAGTGATTAAGAGAAATACTGAAATCAGTTCCAAAGGTAAATAATAATAATTGCATGGTGTGCAATAAATACGGGACAGGCAGTAATAATATCACGAATAATTTTTTGTGTGTCTATGTCTTTTGTGTCTTGAATACATGTGTGTATGCAAATATATTTCAATAATGTTAGACGTTTTACGCTCGTATAATAACTGCTGTATAATTTATTTAAAAAAAGGTACAAAAAGAGCATCAAGTATATAATCTCATCAAAAAGAATCTCATTTAAAAACATTGTCGTAAATTAATACCCATCAAAAAGAATCCCATTTAAAAACATTGTCGTAAATTAATAGCTTTACAAAACTAATGATATACCTAAATTGCGCCAATTATCACAATGGCTATTTTTACAAATAAAAAAATGTATTATATAAGATTAAGCAGATATATTTTTATACCATTAAATATTTTAATACGAATAAATATTTTATTCAAAATACTTGGCGCTGCGAAACCAAAAGAAGGTTAATTGTCTTGGTTAATAAATAAAATAAAACAAGACAAGACACCACTAAGACAAGAAAGAAGAAGATTTTAATGCAATTTATACATATTTATTCAGTTTAGCAACACCAATTCGGAGAGCAGCACCAAGTATTTTGAATAAAATATTTATTTGTATAAAAATATATCTGCTTAATACTATATAATACATTTTTTTTATTTGTAAAAATAACCTTTGTGATAATTGGCGTAATTTATGTATATCATTAGTTTTGTAAAGCTATTAATTTACGACAATGTTTTTAAGTGGGATTCTTTTTGATGGGTATTAATTTACGACAATGTTTTTAAATGAGATTCTTTTTGATGAGATTATATACTTGGTGCTCTTTTTGTACCTTTTTTTAAAAAGGGTAATTTATGGGGATTTCGCACACTTTGTAGTGTTTGTGTATTTACGGAAATCGTGAAGCGACTAGCGACCCGAACACAGCGGCTTTTGTCTTTATCGCGAGTGGCTGATTTCAAGTCGTTTGAATTTATGGTTATGGGTTATATATTTATTATTATACCAAATATCATTTTAGAATTTTTTTATTTAAGAAATAAAATGAAATTGTAGGAGAAATATTTAGAATCGAATCTGGGCGGATGGAATAGAGATTAACGAAGATAGATGATCGCAGCCAATCGGCTGGTATTACTTGTCATGTAATTAATAATTGAATTACAATGTTACTTGTGATACGATTAGTAATTATACTACAAATAATACAGACTGCCCAGGTCTCACCACGTGCAGGCGCTGCGAGTGAAGACCCGCCCCAACCGCGGCCCATCCGCCCTCCTTTTATGCAAAATTTTATTTTCATTTCCATCGATCCCCCTGATGCACGATTGCAAAACGATCTTCGATCGCTCCACAAGCGGGCAAGAGAAGGAGTTATTCTGTTAAAAGCTACCGCGATGAAACTAAGCAGAATTTAAAACATTTTTTCTTTCTTTCTGTTTTAAATTTGGAGAATTTTCTGGTTGGGAATGAAAAAAAAGAATAAAGGAGGAATATTTGAGGCAAATCAAAACCTTTTATGCAAATGTTGAAGATTGGAACAATTGCACTTTAGTGCACAGTAATCGAAGTTACTTTCATACAGAAAATAGCAACAACGAGCACGCGTTAATATTGACTATCACTATCACTTTGCACTAATACGTTTCACTATTACTTTTCACTATCACTTTTATTTTTAAATATATGCTCAAATAATCAACTACGTTAAGTTAGTAATAGTGAGACCAGCCTGGAAGGAAATTAAATAAACACAATAAAATACAGGACATAAAATAAATCACGCAAAACCATAGACAAAATACATGAAATAGAACAAATTACGGAAATTAGCAATTGATGTTCATAATATTAAGCACATTGACAATTTTCCAAATGCCATTCCACGAAAAAAAATAAGAAACAATTTTTTGCAAAATATAAGTACACTTTGAAAACAATATTTCCAGTGACAAACACTCGATTCAAGAGCGGGTAGATGGTGGCAGTAGAAGGAGGATGGTGCAGCCACTTAGGCCTGCTCCATGATCATTGTCCACTCATTAATGCAAGAAAACCGTGAGTGGACCGTTTCTTTCTTTCGCAACGCTAGCTTATTACAGACTAAAATCAACTCCCGAGCATAGTCACTAGGACTTTGGACTACTCGCAGCACTAATTTCTCAAATAACTTCAAAATTCCCGAATGGTGCTTCATTACTGAAAATTCTACAATACTTAATACAAATCCCGAATAGCACACGAAAAAGCTCTCGAGCAGCTACACTACTCTAACAAATATAAAAAGCTACAGAGAACCACCACGTGGGTGGTTTCATTTTTCGTAACACTAATAAAAATTCAATGCACCTGTGTCTCGTAATACGCAACTCTAACTTTAAATCGTTGCAGCCTTCCTGAAGGCTGTGTAGAGTCCCATGCGCAGCAAATCCAGCTGCTCGGGACTCTTTTTCCCCAGGAACATGTCTCTGGACATGTCCCAGGGCAGTTTTGGGGCATTGGGGGCTGGGGGTCGCAACTCTAATTACAAACGCGATCAATCATCATCGCAACACTAACTCAAAAAATTATTAAGAATCAAACTAGAACGAGTAATTAAAAAAACGCGATCAGTCGCATCGCAACTCTAATAAAAAGAATACAATGAATCAAAATTAATGCTATAAATCAAACTCTAGTAACTTTACTTCGAAATACAAGAACAATCTCAAAAACAATCGCGACTCTTTTTTCGAAACACTACAAGCAATCACGTTCGATATTTATTCGCAACGCTATGCTGGTACCAAACGCGGGGAATACTCGATTCGCAACGCTAATTCAAACCGTGATCAACATTTAGTCGCAACACTAACTGGCCGCGTAATCTTCTTCGCAACCCTAATTGAAAACGCGGTGTGCTCAATTTCAGGGGAGGGGGTATCGATGGGTCAGCCTATTTCCAACCAAACTACTACTACTACTACTACTACTACAACTACTGACGAGCATAATGGCAAAGTAATACCTACGAAGAATGACCCTGCACCCGAGGATGCAGGGCCATTCTTGGTAGCCCACATGATGTGGCCGTTTTTCCGCCCTTCTGATACCCGTGGTCATTATGCTCGTCAAATATACAACCGGTCACTCGTGTCGATTCGGACCAAACGTCCTACGACATGATTGAGTGACCAGAGGAACCATAATGCATGCGCACTCACATTTCGCTGTGCCCCGGTGCCGGAGACGCCAACACCCCTGCTACTGCTCAGGAGAAGTCACCAAGCTGCTCAGCTGCGCCCAAACTGTAACGAAGGAACAGAACACGATTATAATTTCTTTCTAAAGTTACGATTGTTTCAACTCTAATATATAGAACCACGAAGCAATTCAAAATTAACGAAACTTTTTATCATTTAGACATTTTAAGAAAAAAAAATGAAGAAATGAAATATTAAAAATTAAAATTAACAAAAGTTCTTTCTTATAATGTCTAATTGATAAAAAGTTTCGTTAGTTTTGAATTTCTTGGTGATTCTATTCTAAAAATTAATTTGTTTAAAATTGTTTTCTTTCTAAAATTTTGAAGAATGAACTCTACTTTAAAGGAATTAAATCAAATACATAGATACTTACATCTTTCCATTAATATGCTGCGCAAAAATCTCCTCTTCAGCTGACGCACTGACTCTAATTTCCGACGAGTTTCTCTTTCAAAAGTAAAAAAAAATAAAGAAATAGTAGCCTACAAACGCGCCCCAAAGATCATAATCGGCGAACAAAGCAGTGAATCTATTCTCGCGATTCGAAGGTCAGAGCCGCGACGCTCGTGAAAGAATATAAATTGCGTAGAAAACACTGGCTCTACCCTCGCGTATCCCCGAATTGTTAACGAAACTCTACTATGAGCAACTGTGCTCTTTAAAACGAAAAACTTCGTACGTCATAAACACTGACTCTATTTGGCCGCATTGCACGCGGTCGCAATCTCTGAAAAATAAGAAGAATAGGTGAGTGGGGTGGATGTGGTTTCATCGAGTGTTTGTCAAAAGTAAGGAAATATTGTTTCACATTGTTGAGAGGAAATATTGTTTGTCGTGAAACCAGCCAAGAGACTTTCGCTCCTTGTTATTTAGAATACAAGGTGTGATGCGGAAATACAGAATGCTCGTTCGATAGGAGCAGCTTTGTATTTCAGTAACACACGATATTATTCAGTATATACTACTGCACATATAATTATTACATTTAAATGAATCATAGTAGTGGCTTTCGTCATAAAAATTGTAAGCAAGTTCGTGTTATTCGAATAATACTTCAAAATATATCACCATCTTTATAAATATCCAAAATTCATGGCAAGAATCAAAATTCCTTAATTATTCATGCTTGAATAGCATGTTCTCGATTAACTACGCAGTTTCTGAACATAAAGAATAAAATTTGCATCCAAACCCGAACGTATATGCAATTATAATAGCTTCATAGAGATAGATTCTTAAAAATCATTGAAATATCATTGAATTCTACGTAAACGCGACCGAAATGTAATAGAATTCGATCACTTCAATATTTCGTAAACATCTACAGAAGCCATTTTAAAACTTTTAAACAAATCTGATTAAAATTATTCAATTTATCATAATTCAATCTTTTCCCATTTGATTCCGATATTAACTGACCTTGCAGTCAGTTAATATCGGGATCAATCACCCTTACAGCCAACAATGATTCAATAAAATAATGAGAAAAATATGTATACCACACGTATTGTCATCTCCTTCCTCCAAGAAATGACCAGACGCCATCCAAGCATCGTTCAAATTAACCGCCAAGTGTCATGGCGTCGCCTGCCCTTTGCTTTCGATTTCCGCCTCAACGTCTGTTTGAAACAAAAGCATTAAAACAATCATAAGGCAATTAAACAAGAAATAAACTTGAAATATGCCCGAAAAGTGATGTCTTTGAATACCGAGACACGATATGTGTGCACTAAATGTGCAGAAATATCGGCAAGAAGGCAACGAAGGGAATACGTGACGAATATCTAATGGTTTTCTCGCGATATTTAATCAATTTCGGGACAAAAGTGTAGTAATAGTAGCAGCAAGTGACGATAGAGAGTAAAGTAGAAGGCTAATAATGATTGGAAGTAATTATGTGACGATAGATAATGTATGCGTACCATTTACGTACGCAGCTATCGAAACGTCTTAACTCAACGATGTCCACAGAACGAATGACCCCCGCGTCACGTCGCTGTACCTCGGCGAATATGGGCTTTGGTGGGGGGAGAGCAGGCAGGCCTCGCGTAACGCACGCCGCGTAACGTAAACATCACGGCTCGTGGCCTAGCCGTTTGCTACCGGTAGAATAGAAATATTACGCGTAATATATTTCCTTCGTTTATAAAATATCTAGCATCTACATACAGCAGTGTGCTTTAATTAAGTTTGTAAAACGTCTTAGTAAGTATACATATATTCATCAATTGAAGCGTTGGATGCAATAAAAATTGGAAAATTAAATGTTGTTAAACTGCATTTTAAAAAATATAGTCTTGTAAAACTCGTCACGGCACAAATTTTTTCTATTTACAGTTTTTTTATCGAATTGTTAGTATTCGAGATAAAAATTATAAACTAAAAAAATTTCTCCGATCAAAATCATTATTTCTTTAAACATAAAGTGCGATAACTTGAGTAAATATTAACGGATCGTTATGAAACTTGAAACATAAAACTCAGAAAATTCTAGCGAAGCCGTATAATGTATGCACTAAACCCTTATGTTAAAAAATGTAGTAATAATTAATTAAAAAGTAACACTGGACATAACCCATGTTTTTCACCGTTCGCCGTTAAAAAGTATCGAGGCAATTTTGACGTACATATAAGTTGCAGCGACAAAGTTTTTCCTTAATATACAAGGAAGTTTTTCACCAATTTTTACACTGATTAATAAATAATTGTAGAAGATATGACGATATACATATATAATTCTCGCACGGCGCCAACTGTCAACGCGAGTGCCTAAATAGCACATTATACGTGGCGGTTGACTGATGGAGGCACGCGAGATTTATATACCTCGTCATATCTTCTACAATTATTTATTAATCAGTGTGAAAATTGGTGAAAAACTTCCTTGTATATTAAGGAAAAACTTTGTCTCTGCAACTTATATGTACGTCAAAATTGCCTCGATACTTTTTGACGGCGAACGTTGAAAAACATGGGTTATGTCCAGTGTTACTTTTTAATTAAGTATTACTACATTTTTTAATATAAGGGTTTTGTGCATATATTTTACGACTTCGCTAGAATTTTCTGAGTTTTATGTTTCAAGTCTCATAACGATCCGTTAATATTTACTCAAGTTATCGCAATTTATGTTTAACGAAATAATGATTTTGGTCGAAGAAATTTTTTTTGTTTATAATTTTTATCTCGAATACTAACGATTCGATAAAAAAACTGTAAATAGAGAAAATGTGTGTCGTGACGAGCTTTATAACATTATATTTTTTAAAATACAGTTTAACAACATTTAACTTTCCAATATTTCTTAGCGTTTGGACAATACTTTTTCGCATTTTCGAGCGCTGGTCCCCTTATTGCATCCGAGCCCTCAATTATTGTCATCTACCTACATTTCACTCGAAATTCACACTATCCTATTAAATATATACAGAATTTAGTACACCCCTGTAGGACATAATCATCATACTTTTACCATTTTAGGACCACCTTCAATCAAGGAGGACTTCCACAGAGGCACAAACATTGCGACTGAAGTCTAAACATTTGTAATTATATTTTGGAAATATGACAAATAAAATTATAGCAAGGAATAATAAATATTCAACAAAAAGAGTCATTCAAATTCGTACATTAATTATTGAAAAAAACTCATGAATAATAATGGGCCCCCTTTTACAACCAACAAAATAGGAGGGACCCTTCATGGTTAATGCCTTGCATCTTCATCCGTATAACTTCCAAAGACGATAGGTACAGAGTAAGAAGCCAAGATTACATTCCTTCGCGAACTTACAATCGCTTAGCAGTAATAACAAGTTAGTTATAGTGTAATAATAGTAACAAAGTAGTTGTACGTAGTTACGTACGAGGAGTTGCGAGTAACAAGTTGTACATGGTGCTGAGAGTTTCACTCCCGGTACTCAAGGATTGCATCCCTCACACTTAAAACTTGCATACCTCGATTTTCAAACAGTTCCGCTGTCCTAGCGGTCCTAGAACTTTGTAGGCACTATCTCAAACACGTTTCCAACAATTTCTTAACAAATTCTAGTTACTTGCATCGAACATCCAAAGATCTGAATCATAAAATGATTGCATACCTCGATACCTATTTTATAATCTTCATCTCAATCTAATTGATTCATCTTAATCTAATGTTTGTTTTATAATGTCTCAAGCGAAAGTTTCACTACACTTAGTCTTTTTTGTCTCCACGAGTAGCTTCTTTCACTTCAAGTTGGTTCTTCCTGCAATATTTCTCTCGTTCATTTTATTAAGTTAACTCTGTGGCAACCTTTTACGTATATGTTAATTAGGCAGTCCTATGGTTCCTAATTCCTCTTATCTGACTCCATTCCTCTGTTAGCCAACTAGAAACTTGTCTTTCCTACAAGACTGATGTAACCAAGCTATAAACATTTAATGTTTAAATATTTCCCTGCAATTTCCCAATTCATTTCAAGATCACTTTAGATTCACCAAATGGAATACTAAATTTTTATTTGAATACATTACCAGAGGATTAAAAAGTATGATCGATAATTAAATAAACCGTGATATAATACAATACTATTGTATTGTATATATAAGTTTCGAGGAATGTATTCAGCGAGCAAATTTGATGTCCAAAATTTCCGGCAAGCCTGTAACATCCAACTAGTCGAAGCTTCCACAGGATCTTTCTAGGTGCGAATAATGTTTGTAGAAATCGCTGCAGGAAGCATTCGTATTCTGCAGATATTTCGAAAGCAAGGGTGACTGCAAAGAGAAATACATGAAGATTCGCGGTACATCCCCTAGGAGAGTGAGTCCCGAGAACGTTCTTACCGCGCATTTTCTTCCATGGGTTCGACGAAATGAAAAATATTGAACAAGCGAAGGGAACATCCTGCTTTGTTCCTCTCTGGCTTTTGCTTGATTTCCAATGTTTCACTCAATACATGGTTAAACGTAAGTATCAATAGAAACGCTTGATGTGCCCGCATCTGACGGTTGCCAGTTTAGGTTGGAGCAGTCCGGTGGTTTCACGGCAAGCCATTTCGCAACAAGTAATTTCCAAGCAAATAGGCCTCAAGGGGAATTCCCACGAACGATTCACGTCTGTGTCGATTCTTCGGCTCGTTTTCATTTTTATGATTATGTGGCGGTGTAAACTAATAATAAAATTCTCTTATTCCTCTTTCTGCAATATTTATTAGCTATTATGAATAAAATACGTAGGGGTAAGAGTTTCATTTTTTTTAAAACTGGTTAAAACTCTCTCAACATGAAAATATAATTTGAAGTAAAATATTAATATCACGAAATTTTCAGAGATGTTCTCATACAAATTTAGAGTATTTCATTTCAGTAGGTACTATTATAATTAAGGACTTTAGGCACTTAGTAGACTTCAAACGTAGGAAAAGCAAGAAACAATAGACCTCAAAAACAAATTGCAGAACGTAAAATATACCGGTACAAGATGATATAATACAATACGACATACCCTTTGTAACAAATTGATCAACTATACTCGAAGACTCCATCTGAAGGTAGCTCTATACCATTCAAATTATGATTTCTCATTACATACACCTTAATCCTCTAGTCGATTTAAAATAATTTTAATCAATATCTGGCAACAAGTACACGTAAGACTGTACTGTATACTTATACCCTACGTCTCTATAGTACATCTGATCCTTGTAACTCCGTTTAACAGGCTTTATATCAACCAATAAAAAAAACTAACATTTCTCACGTTACTACCCAATATACGCGGAAGATGAACATAGGTGGCTCGTGAAAAGGCAACTACGTAAGGCAGCTTCGAGAACGGGAAAATTGAGATGAAGGAATGCTATCCCCCATCCCAAAGTAATTCCCGATACGCCATCCCGTAGTGTCCAGAAAAAAGCGTGTCAATACCGATACAGCGAAATCGAGGAGAATCGGGGGGAAATTGGACGTATCGTCAATTCGATACTCGTAAGCAGCAAGGATCCGAATATCGTCGAATTGTGGAAGGGACGCGACAACAGCGCAGGTGATACAATTTCCAGTTCCATCGTTGGGCGAACGGGAACTGAGACTTCACAATACTAATAACATGGATCGTATACCTTTGCGCGCTCTCTCCCATAACTCCTTGCGGCGTCAAAGGTAATGCATCCCCGGGTATTGGCTACCTCTGGATATACATATAACACGGTACAGACGAGAACTGCGGGAGAAAATAAAAGGTCGCTTGTTGCTCTTTAAACACAGGCAGATCCGGGAAATTTATGTGTTCCGTTTCGATGATCGAGCTCGTCCCTTCGTTCCGCCGTGCTCCGTAAGCAAAAGTAATCTCGATAATCGGGGTACGGAGCCACTGTCCTGCTTTTTTACCGAACCTACGAGTTGCTGCGCCCCAGCTGGCGGCTCGATTGTGTGTGCTTATGCAAAGGGACCGTAAAGAGTGACCACAGCACTTTGATTTAGAATTTGTCGACTGTTATCGATGGGCACCGGTATCGATACGAATGTGGTACGCAGAGCAACAGAATAATCCCTGAACGCTTCGTTGGTGCACGGGGGCATGGAGGGATCGAAGAGATATTATTATTACTTTCTATACGAGCGACTATAAAGTTACTGCTTTATAATAGGATATGGTGTACTGAAAATGTTGAAACAATGCGTCAAATACATTGTTCGTGAAGCATGCTGTGGCTATTTGCATAAAGCTATTACAGTAATTCCCAACCGGTGGGTCGCAACCCCCAAGTGGGTCACGGAGTGATTTTTGGGGGGTCGCCACGTTTTTTTTAATATTATTAAATTAGAATTCTTTTCTGAAATATCTGTTTTTAATGTGTTTTCTTTGCCTTATCGGGGAGGGGGCAGGTTATTCGAATATTATAGTAGAGGATCGCGACTCAAAAAAAGTTGAGAAACACATAAATTCACTTTCTTCAATATCGTCTAACGTGCTCCTATTTTTCAAGCATTCTTAAAATTTGATGCTAAACCAAAAATCAGTGCTCTACATCCGCAAGAACTTTCCCTGACTCTGCGTACGTCGATGCTGTACGAATTAAGCGGAAGTATTGCGACGAGCCGACTCTCGCGAATTTCGCCCCCGTGGAACATGAAAAATGCAATGCATAAGAGGGGGATGACGCAACCGTCATTGCTAGGGCGAAATTATGCCGCGACTTTCGTCGATTAATTATGCAATGCCGATGTTCCTCGGAACTTCTGTCCTCTACTTCTTTTCGCGGGGGAAAGTAAGTCCCTTAAAGTACGCTCGCTGAATCCATTCGATGCACTTAGGAAATTTTGAAGCCGTAATACGTCGGCGCGCGTGTGCGCAACTACAGGGAACTTCCGGATGAAGTTTAGCTTTCACGACAGCGATGGTAAATAAATGCAAATGCTACATGAAATACGAGAATTCGGCTGTCTGGATTTTACGTCTGTCGAAATGACGTCCTGAATTTGTCAAACTGTTTCCACGACGGTCTGGCCCGGGTTGAGACAGTGTCGTAACTATTTTAAAGCGGAGCAGGTGCCACGAATTTAAGATGCATTTTAAAACCACCGAACATTTATAACACTGCAAATTTAAATTTAATGTTAGCTAATTCGTACGAGTTTGTATCTTAAATCTTACCTTCCTTAATTTCCTTCTTCTCAACGTCAAGCTCACCATTTATTCATTTTCCTATTATCACGATATTTTCAGTTACTTATTCATCATTAAAACTGACGTAATAAATTAGTTACCATTATTATCGTTTAACTGTATTTAAAGAATTTCTTTAACGACCACTGCTTTTGGAGTGGAGTGCTACGAATAAAATCCTTCTGTGTCGGTTTCCCGTTATTTCGACATAATATAGTACCTACGTATTATTGTATATATAAAATAAATAAATAAAAATATAGTGCATTGACGTTGTTCGTCCCTGCTTCCGTCATTTGTGAAATTGATAATGAGTGTTGCGCTTTACAATCTGTATTCCTAATAAAATACCCACTATATGTGAAATGTTTGAAATTTGAGGCATCTGCGGCGCCAATGATATGATAACTTTTAATCGATTTCACCGCGAACATGGACGAATCGTTGGCGATAGCATCAACTGGCGCGTTCTCAATTATTGGCGATAATCAATTTTATATCGAATCAGTTAAATCTCATTAAACATCATTAATTTCACTGTCTGCTGTACGGGTTAAGGTGCACCGCGAAAATTAATTTTGGGCTTTATAATCTCAGGGGGACTTAATCGATAGCACATGCTGTTTATTCGCGATACTGGCCTTCGGCAAACTACGCTTCATCTGTAGTCAGATGATTCAGACGGTAATGTCACCAGCCACACGTACCGATTATTTCGGACCTGTGGTCTATGGACGTGACGGTAACGAGCAGATAGCCTCACCTACGCCTCCAGAGGCAACGCGTAGGATCACATCCTCGAAGAGACGTACCTTCCCCTACAGCACATTTCATTGCCGAAATGTTGCACAAAAGTTGCAGTACATTACAATGTTGCCGTTTGGTTGCGAGTTGCATTGCAATATTACTGCAAAATTGCGGAAATATTGCCATGTAATATTTCAATGGCCACATTTGTGCAAAGTTACAGAAATATTGCGCACACATCCCCGTGTAATATTGTTATGGAAACATATGCGCAACATTTCAGAAATATAGCGCACACATTGGCATGTAATATTGCTATGGAAACATTTGTGTAATGTTTCAGGAATATTGCGCACATATTGAAGTGCAATATTACAATGGCCAAGTTTGTGCAATATTTCAGGAATATTGCGCACACATTGCCGTGAAATATTGCGCATATATTGAGATACAATAAATGTGAAAGATTTAAGCAATTAATCCGCAATAAATCCGGGTTTCGCAGAGCGATTCCGAATTGTCGACGCGCAGAATACAGTCTAAGATTCCACAGACTATCATCGAGGGAATATAAGCGAACTTGGACAATATCTGACATAAATAATTATTACGATTATTTAATTAACATTATATAGTTTAAACAATCTCATAAACAATATTCAGCAACAAAAGAGATTTGAAGAGAGTGTTACACGTGTCAATAAATGCCAGTGACCGTAATATTAGCACGTAATTCATTATATGTAATTAAAACGTTCCTAACTGTCGAGTGAAAATATCTAAGTCCGGATATGTTGCAGAAAAGTTGCTGAAATCTTGCTCATATGTTGCGAGCGCTCGCAAGATACGAGCAACATTTCAGCAATTTTTCTGCAACATATCCGGACTTAGATATTTTCACTCGACAGTTAGGAACGTTTTAATTACATATAATGAATTACGTGCTAATATTACGGTCACTGGCATTTATTGGCACGTGTAACACTCTCTTCAAATCTCTTTTGTTGCTGAATATTGTTTATGAGATTGTTTAAACTATATAATGTTAATTAAATAATCGTAATAATTATTTATGTCAGATATTGTCCAAGTTCGCTTATATTCCCTCGATGATAGTCTGTGGAGTCTTAGACTGCATTCTGTGTCTGGAGAATACGGGATCGCTACGGGGAAATACGGATATGTTGCAGAAAAGTTGCTGAAATCTTGCTCATATGTTGCGAGCGTTCGCAACATATGAGCAAGATTTCAGCAACTTTTCTGCAACATATCCGGACTTAGATATTTTCACTCGACAGTTAGGAACGTTTTAATTACATATAATGAATTACGTGCTAATATTACGGTCACTGGCATTTATTGGCACGTGTAACACTCTCTTCAAATCTCTTTTGTTGCTGAATATTGTTTATGAGATTGTTTAAACTATATAATGTTAATTAAATAATCGTATTAATTATTTATTGGCACGTGTAACACTCTCTTCAAATCTCTTTTGTTGCTGAATATTGTTTATGAGATTGTTTAAACTATATAATGTTAATTAAATAATCGTATTAATTATTTATGTCAGATATTGTCCAAGTTCGCTTATATTCCCTCGATGATAGTCTGTGGAGTCTTAGACTGCATTCTGTGTCTGGAGAATACGGGATCGCTACGGGGAAATACGGATATGTTGCAGAAAAGTTGCTGAAATCTTGCTCATATGTTGCGAACGCTCGCAACATATGAGCAAGATTTCAGCAACTTTTCTGCAACATATCCGGACTTAGATATTATCACTCGACAGTTAGGAACGTTTTAATTACATATAATGAATTACGTGCTAATATTACGGTCACTGGCATTTATTGGCACGTGTAACACTCTCTTCAAATCTCTTTTGTTGCTGAATATTGTTTATGAGATTGTTTAAACTATATAATGTTAATTAAATAATCGTAATAATTATTTATGTCAGATATTGTCCAAGTTCGCTTATATTCCCTCGATGATAGTCTGTGGAGTCTTAGACTGCATTCTGTGTCTGGAGAATACGGGATCGCTACGGGGAAATACGGATATGTTGCAGAAAAGTTGCTGAAATCTTGCTCATATGTTGCGAGCGTTCGCAACATATGAGCAAGATTTCAGCAACTTTTCTGCAACATATCCGGACTTAGATATTTTCACTCGACAGTTAGGAACGTTTTAATTACATATAATGAATTACGTGCTAATATTACGGTCACTGGCATTTATTGGCACGTGTAACACTCTCTTCAAATCTCTTTTGTTGCTGAATATTGTTTATGAGATTGTTTAAACTATATAATGTTAATTAAATAATCGTATTAATTATTTATTGGCACGTGTAACACTCTCTTCAAATCTCTTTTGTTGCTGAATATTGTTTATGAGATTGTTTAAACTATATAATGTTAATTAAATAATCGTATTAATTATTTATGTCAGATATTGTCCAAGTTCGCTTATATTCCCTCGATGACAGTGTGTGGAGTCTTAGACTGCATTCTGTGTCTGGAGAATACGGGATCGCTACGGGGAAATACGGATATGTTGCAGAAAAGTTGCTGAAATCTTGCTCATATGTTGCGAACGCTCGCAACATATGAGCAAGATTTCAGCAACTTTTCTGCAACATATCCGGACTTAGATATTTTCACTCGACAGTTAGGAACGTTTTAATTACATATAATGAATTACGTGCTAATATTACGGTCACTGGCATTTATTGGCACGTGTAACACTCTCTTCAAATCTCTTTTGTTGCTGAATATTGTTTATGAGATTGTTTAAACTATATAATGTTAATTAAATAATCGTATTAATTATTTATGTCAGATATTGTCCAAGTTCGCTTATATTCCCTCGATGACAGTGTGTGGAGTCTTAGACTGCATTCTGTGTCTGGAGAATACGGGATCGCTACGGGGAAATACGGATATGTTGCAGAAAAGTTGCTGAAATCTTGCTCATATGTTGCGAACGCTCGCAACATATGAGCAAGATTTCAGCAACTTTTCTGCAACATATCCGGACTTAGATATTTTCACTCGACAGTTAGGAACGTTTTAATTACATATAATGAATTACGTGCTAATATTACGGTCACTGGCATTTATTGGCACGTGTAACACTCTCTTCAAATCTCTTTTGTTGCTGAATATTGTTTATGAGATTGTTTAAACTATATAATGTTAATTAAATAATCGTATTAATTATTTATGTCAGATATTGTCCAAGTTCGCTTATATTCCCTCGATGACAGTGTGTGGAGTCTTAGACTGCATTCTGTGTCTGGAGAATACGGGATCGCTACGGGGAAATACGGATATGTTGCAGAAAAGTTGCTGAAATCTTGCTCATATGTTGCGAACGCTCGCAACATATGAGCAAGATTTCAGCAACTTTTCTGCAACATATCCGGACTTAGATATTTTCACTCGACAGTTAGGAACGTTTTAATTACATATAATGAATTACGTGCTAATATTACGGTCACTGGCATTTATTGGCACGTGTAACACTCTCTTCAAATCTCTTTTGTTGCTGAATATTGTTTATGAGATTGTTTAAACTATATAATGTTAATTAAATAATCGTATTAATTATTTATTGGCACGTGTAACACTCTCTTCAAATCTCTTTTGTTGCTGAATATTGTTTATGAGATTGTTTAAACTATATAATGTTAATTAAATAATCGTATTAATTATTTATGTCAGATATTGTCCAAGTTCGCTTATATTCCCTCGATGATAGTCTGTGGAGTCTTAGACTGCATTCTGTGTCTGGAGAATACGGGATCGCTACGGGGAAATACGGATATGTTGCAGAAAAGTTGCTGAAATCTTGCTCATATGTTGCGAACGCTCGCAACATATGAGCAAGATTTCAGCAACTTTTCTGCAACATATCCGGACTTAGATATTTTCACTCGACAGTTAGGAACGTTTTAATTACATATAATGAATTACGTGCTAATATTACGGTCACTGGCATTTATTGGCACGTGTAACACTCTCTTCAAATCTCTTTTGTTGCTGAATATTGTTTATGAGATTGTTTAAACTATATAATGTTAATTAAATAATCGTATTAATTATTTATGTCAGATATTGTCCAAGTTCGCTTATATTCCCTCGATGACAGTGTGTGGAGTCTTAGACTGCATTCTGTGTCTGGAGAATACGGGATCGCTACGGGGAAATACGGATATGTTGCAGAAAAGTTGCTGAAATCTTGCTCATATGTTGCGAACGCTCGCAACATATGAGCAAGATTTCAGCAACTTTTCTGCAACATATCCGGACTTAGATATTTTCACTCGACAGTTAGGAACGTTTTAATTACATATAATGAATTACGTGCTAATATTACGGTCACTGGCATTTATTGACACGTGTAACACTCTCTTCAAATCTCTTTTGTTGCTGAATATTGTTTATGAGATTGTTTAAACTATATAATGTTAATTAAATAATCGTATTAATTATTTATTGGCACGTGTAACACTCTCTTCAAATCTCTTTTGTTGCTGAATATTGTTTATGAGATTGTTTAAACTATATAATGTTAATTAAATAATCGTATTAATTATTTATGTCAGATATTGTCCAAGTTCGCTTATATTCCCTCGATGATAGTCTGTGGAGTCTTAGACTGCATTCTGTGTCTGGAGAATACGGGATCGCTACGGGGAAATACGGATATGTTGCAGAAAAGTTGCTGAAATCTTGCTCATATGTTGCGAACGCTCGCAACATATGAGCAAGATTTCAGCAACTTTTCTGCAACATATCCGGACTTAGATATTTTCACTCGACAGTTAGGAACGTTTTAATTACATATAATGAATTACGTGCTAATATTACGGTCACTGGCATTTATTGGCACGTGTAACACTCTCTTCAAATCTCTTTTGTTGCTGAATATTGTTTATGAGATTGTTTAAACTATATAATGTTAATTAAATAATCGTATTAATTATTTATGTCAGATATTGTCCAAGTTCGCTTATATTCCCTCGATGACAGTGTGTGGAGTCTTAGACTGCATTCTGTGTCTGGAGAATACGGGATCGCTACGGGGAAATACGGATATGTTGCAGAAAAGTTGCTGAAATCTTGCTCATATGTTGCGAACGCTCGCAACATATGAGCAAGATTTCAGCAACTTTTCTGCAACATATCCGAACTTAGATATTTTCACTCGACAGTTAGGAACGTTTTAATTACATATAATGAATTACGTGCTAATATTACGGTCACTGGCATTTATTGACACGTGTAACACTCTCTTCAAATCTCTTTTGTTGCTGAATATTGTTTATGAGATTGTTTAAACTATATAATGTTAATTAAATAATCGTATTAATTATTTATTGGCACGTGTAACACTCTCTTCAAATCTCTTTTGTTGCTGAATATTGTTTATGAGATTGTTTAAACTATATAATGTTAATTAAATAATCGTATTAATTATTTATGTCAGATATTGTCCAAGTTCGCTTATATTCCCTCGATGATAGTCTGTGGAGTCTTAGACTGCATTCTGTGTCTGGAGAATACGGGATCGCTACGGGGAAATACGGATATGTTGCAGAAAAGTTGCTGAAATCTTGCTCATATGTTGCGAACGCTCGCAACATATGAGCAAGATTTCAGCAACTTTTCTGCAACATATCCGGACTTAGATATTTTCACTCGACAGTTAGGAACGTTTTAATTACATATAATGAATTACGTGCTAATATTACGGTCACTGGCATTTATTGGCACGTGTAACACTCTCTTCAAATCTCTTTTGTTGCTGAATATTGTTTATGAGATTGTTTAAACTATATAATGTTAATTAAATAATCGTATTAATTATTTATGTCAGATATTGTCCAAGTTCGCTTATATTCCCTCGATGACAGTGTGTGGAGTCTTAGACTGCATTCTGTGTCTGGAGAATACGGGATCGCTACGGGGAAATACGGATATGTTGCAGAAAAGTTGCTGAAATCTTGCTCATATGTTGCGAACGCTCGCAACATATGAGCAAGATTTCAGCAACTTTTCTGCAACATATCCGGACTTAGATATTTTCACTCGACAGTTAGGAACGTTTTAATTACATATAATGAATTACGTGCTAATATTACGGTCACTGGCATTTATTGACACGTGTAACACTCTCTTCAAATCTCTTTTGTTGCTGAATATTGTTTATGAGATTGTTTAAACTATATAATGTTAATTAAATAATCGTATTAATTATTTATTGGCACGTGTAACACTCTCTTCAAATCTCTTTTGTTGCTGAATATTGTTTATGAGATTGTTTAAACTATATAATTGTGACGTCCCACTATTTTTCGCGCGGTAACAGTACAAGTCCTCCATAAACTCACTCCACCAAAGTCTTCCAGAATCAAGTCTTACCCTTTCCCCAAACCCCTGATCACCTTGGCGATGTACCTTAGCGGTCCCCATCTCAAGATGGTCAACGACGACCCCCAAATCCACTCTTAACCTTACGTGGCACGACCACATCACTCCAAATCTAATAAATACAAGTCCCTCGTCCCTAAAAACCCCTCTTAAATCGAGACCACGTCTCACAACCTCCCCATGACCAAAGAAGTCATTACCCCTTTTCCTTCTTTCTAATCAAACCACCCACAGTCCATCCAATGGGTTGAGTATCCCCTTTCAAAACTCTATGCAAAAGAACCCCGGAAGTCTTAACGACAAATATTCATTACAAGGCCATATAAAAACCCCGGAAGACTAAATCTATTAATAACCTGTACTGCGACACGTGCCGAAATAGGTCAAGGTTGCATACCGCAACCGCCCTTCGCCCCTAACAATCTTTTGATTTTACATAAATACGAGGACCCAAGAGGTCCTCGTCCTCTTCTATGGAATCTCTTCTACGGAAACTCTCCTACGGAAACTTTTATACGAAGCTCTTCTACGGAAACTCTCCTACAGAAGCTTTTATACTCAACATAAGTATTTCTAAAGTTCAAATCAGTTCTACGAAACAATTACCTACGGCAGCTACTGTAAGCTACTATCATTATTATAAATAACATTGTATATCACCCACATTCCATATTACTATTCTTATTTACTTTTCATATTAATCATCTTATTAACGCTCATTGCGATCATACTATTTGCTTGCTAACGCTTATTGCAACCATTCTATTTGTCTTATTAACGCTAAAAGCTTATTACATACTATTTTACTATCTTTTATTGTATCGCATGTCCATCCATAAACATTTTATTTTATATACATTTATAAATGTCATACGCCAACGATCATCGCTACTGCACTATTAACGCAGTGCATGATAACGTACTTGTTTAATCAGAATAAACAACCATTTAAACCCATCGTGAAGTTATTGTGTTAATCCTTCGGCAACGAAGATCCCAAACGTAACGAACTGCTGCAACAGCTGATCTCGGTTCGCGAGCGAGTGTTCTTACAGTGTTTACAAACGTTCTTCTGCACGGGCCACGTACCGACGTATGCCTAGACGGATTTCGCGGAACCATTACGAGTGACTTCTTATGTATATGCAGCGGTAAATCCTATTATCGAACCGGTATAAAAACCCACAAGAGTCTAACGGGTGTTCATTGGGTACAATTTCATTATTTAAACCCTCCTTGGTCGCTCAGCGTGCAGGATTCAAGATCCTCGCCTAGATTCCCTCGACCTCAGTGTGTAGGATTCAAGATCCTCGACTAACCTCCTTTTACCCCAGTGTGCAGGATTCAAGATCCTCGCCTAACCTCCTTTTACCCCAGTGTGCAGGATTCAAGATCCTCGCCTACCCTCCTTTTACCCCAGTGTGCAGGATTCAAGATCCTCGCCTAACCTCCTTTTACCCCAGTGTGCAGGATTCAAGATCCTCGCCTACCCTCCTTTTACCCCAGTATGCAGGATTCAAGATCCTCGCCTAGCCTCCTTCGACCCCAGTGTGCAGGATTTAAGATCCTCGCCTAAATTCCTTCTACCCCAGTGTGTAGGATTCAAGATCCTCGCCTAAATTCCCTCTACCCCAGTGTGCAGGATTCCAGATCCTCGCCTAACCTCCCTCAACTCGCAGTGTGCAGGATTTCAGATCCTCGCCTGTGTTCAAAAACCCCCACAGTGTCATTGTCCCCCAAAGACCTCCACCCGGGACGTGACATAAAATTGGTGACAGCGGTGGGATCTTCGTCTACCGTTGTTAGGAAATAGGTTCTCTGACGCGGTACCCACAAGGTCCCAACATTAAAATGTGTATTGAACACCCTAATCGGTGTGAACCATCTTACCGGAGCCGCAGATTACAAAGTTTGACGGCATATTTGAATGCGCTGACCTGCATTTCCGGAGGGATAGCTACAACCATTGACGGCAGCGAGATTTGCCTAAAGTGCTCTAGCCTAGCGCCTGCAGATAACGTAGAAATATTTTGGACCCATTATTACTATACGTTTAGAATCCCTGTTTATTGCCCCCGATGCAAAAGGTTATTAATTCCGGAACGCCCCATAAGGGACTGCATCGAATGCTTTGAAAGTTACCTCCTCTCGAATAATAGCTACAGACGGTTTGATAATTATCAACGATAAAGATAGAACACCCTTGATTTTTAAATAACGGCTTCCGGGCGCCGTAATTATTAAAATCTTAAAATAAACATGTCCTTGTACGGCGACACCGAGGATTCTCGCATAATGGCCCAAAACGCGGGTCCTTTCCCTAACGCAGTAGATAAAGCAACAGCCGAAAAAATGGAGCTGATACAATTATTACAGCAAAAACTAGCCGAAATTGAAAGCTCGTACGCGGAATTTGTCGTAAACTGTAAATCCAATACGCGTTCAGGCATAGTGTCCGGTTCAGAAGACCCCGTATTGCAAGGTCTCTCCAGGCGGATTCAAACCATTCGCGGAATGATGGAAAAACTTCTTAAAACCCTGCCAACGACGAATAATTTTGCCACAACGGGTTCCTCCAGTTTCGATAGGCAACCCGTAATAAATTATAATAATATTCCGGACCAGGGTCCAACACCCCAGATCATGTTAAAGGACGCCATAGAAACTGTCCCTAACTTTAACGGTTACAATATATCCGTTTTGCAATTCGCGAGAGCCTGCAATAGGGCTAAGGCTCTGATTCCCTCGCAAGCCGAACCCCAGCTAGCGAGGTTGTTGACAAATAAACTGCAAGACCACGCCTACTTGGCCGTTGAGGATAGGGTCTTTGACTCTGTAAATGACTTAATTAAACAACTAAAACGCACTTTCTCCCCCGCGAAAACATCAGATCACTATCGAGGAGAACTCGCAAACATTACCAAAGAATCCAACGAGCACATATTAGAGTACATTTCGCGCGTCAAGGATCTCCGGTCCGCCATTCTAGAAGAAGATAGGGAATATTACCGCGACTTCGCGCGAAATCACCCTCAGAATCTGGATCGCCTAGCTCTAGATTCATTTGTCGATGGTCTTCCACCCTACATAAGGATGAGATTACTACACTGCAACTTCGGAACGCTCGACGAAGCGTTCGATCAGGCAGTTCTCGTGGACAAGGAGATTGACAGAGATCGTCTCCGATTCTCCGAACAAAAGGCTCCTAAATTAACATGCCAACTCTGCAACAAACCCGGTCACGACGCACGGACATGTCGCAGCAGTCAAGGTCCGATAACCCAATCATACGAGGGGCAATCCCCAAATCCTGCAGCTGGATATAGGAACCAAGCACCGAACCCACTGCTCCCCCACTGGGACAAGACGCGACCTCCACCCTCAAGACCTACAGAATTCTGTGTCTGCGATTATTGCAAGAAACCCGGACACGCGACCTCAGAATGCAGAAAACGCATCATGCCCGTCCACAGGGACTCTAGAAAATTGTGGGAAATGGAATCAGGAAGTACCCCGTCGGGGACCGACAGATGTGAACCGTGGAGTAGGCCAAACAGGAGCGCACCCACTTACGAATCAGCCGAAAACACAAACAATACCGTAGAAACTGGTATCATTCAAATAAACGCAGTTGGTCAGGCCCCGTCTGTGAGAATTGACTCACCAGATTTTCGGAAAACAGCCGATGTAAGAATCAGCACTAGTACTGAGGTAAATGTACCAAAATTTCAGGACGTAAAGCGAGTTGAAGATATCAATCCGACGCAGCAAGTGCTATTAAGTGGCACCTCTCTGGACCCTGTTTCCACTGTTGGAACAATACGGGTACTGCCAAACGAGACTAAGACGTCTAATTGCGTCATTCCCATCCCCGACCTAATAAAAACCCAATCCCTTTTAGCCCCGGATCCGTCGATCCGATATCTCGAGGCACCCGCGAAGGTGCACTCACTCTCACCCCCTACGCATTGCGCCAAATCAACCCTTCCTCTAACCTCCCATAAGTCTCTCGCGGTTACGCTGAAACCGGACCAACAGAAAATCCACGTCGTCCTGAACTACCCAGCACCTTGCACACACAAAGGAATTACAAATTACCTCGGACTGACCGGATATTACATAACGTTTATCCCAGAATTGCCTAACACGGCTCGGCCTTTGACCTCAATACGGAAGAAGTGCACTCCATTTGACTGGGGATCGTCCCAACAAACCGCTTTTAACCACTTAAAGTCGGCATTGCAGAAGGAATCAATCCTGCAATATCCGAACTTTGAGCTGGAATTTGGTGTCACTAAAGACGCCTCTGAATATGCTATAGGAGGGATATTAAGCCAGACAGTTGTTGGAAAAAACCTGCCAATCACTTACACCCCCTGCATCCAAAATAACGCAAAAATTTTACAACGATCAATCTCAGAAGACCACTTGAATCCCGGGAAAAACGATAAAGTCGCTGATGTTTTATCTCGTAAACCCCCTGCAAGCGGAAAATGCTCCAAACGACCACACGAAGAATCTGTCGACGACTTGGAAGACAGGCCCAAACATAAGCCAAGCAGCCCCAAGAGGCCTCGGTTCTCCAGTTCACCTATCCATGTAGCAACGAGTGGGAGCAACTCCGTCGACCCTACAATGCTCACATCCAGCACCCACCTTAGAAGAAAATGTAAAAGGATTCAATTGCACAGAAAAATGCGCCGGAAAACATCACCAGTAGAAATTCCACTACGGTTCCCCATCAAAAACATATGTGAACAACTACCTATGACAAAAGCAGACAACACGTATAAATTACCCAAACAGAGTTTATTCATAAAATATATTGTGTGCATGCTACTCAGCCTATTAACATTAATTAAGACCGCTGACATATTCATTAAAAATTTCATTTATCATTTCGGAGCTCTTAGAGCCGTCCTCACTGACCAAGCAGCACATTTTACTCGAAATTTCACGAAAGCAGTACCACGGGAATGCAAAATGCAACAATTCCGAACCAGAGACTTTCACCCACAGACTAACGGCTCTTTAGAGAGATTGCATCTCGTTGTGACCGAATGCTTAAAATTGTTAATCGGTAGATACAGTGACTGGGACGAATGGATTAACTTGTCCGCGTTCTCTTATAATACTGGTGTCCACGAGGGCACTGAATACACAAAACATGAACTATTTTTCGCGAAATTTGCAATACCCAGCCGGACCCCGGTTCTGGAAGTCAATGAAAATGAAACATACCACGGTTGCCTTTCAAAACTGAGTAGGGGACTGCGGAATAAAAGACATTATGATCGTCCTGCCCAAGTGTGCGAGAGTCCCGGTTGACCCCAAGTCAACACAAACTTTAACCACTTTTCTATCATAGATAGTTGCTACTGCAACATTCATTGCAACCACCATTAAATACGCGGCGATGCCGTCCAGAGACAAGGGAGGAACATCGCATCCCTCCACCCTAAAGTCATCTCATACGTCATCATCAGGGAGGCGCCTTTGCAGACGGTCATCACCATCGATGACTCCCTTCCTTTCACCATCAGTCAACTAAGAGCAGCTCCAAGATGCCACAACATCTTCGTATAGACCCCTCCAATGGATAATCAAATCCACCCCACACCCTAATGTTAAGAAATGCATGCATTTCTTCCCATGAGGGGGGAGGTGTGACGTCCCACTATTTTTCGCGCGGTAACAGTACAAGTCCTCCATAAACTCACTCCACCAAAGTCTTCCAGAATCAAGTCTTACCCTTTCCCCAAACCCCTGATCACCTTGGCGATGTACCTTAGCGGTCCCCATCTCAAGATGGTCAACGACGACCCCCAAATCCACTCTTAACCTTACGTGGCACGACCACATCACTCCAAATCTAATAAATACAAGTCCCTCGTCCCTAAAAACCCCTCTTAAATCGAGACCACGTCTCACAACCTCCCCATGACCAAAGAAGTCATTACCCCTTTTCCTTCTTTCTAATCAAACCACCCACAGTCCATCCAATGGGTTGAGTATCCCCTTTCAAAACTCTATGCAAAAGAACCCCGGAAGTCTTAACGACAAATATTCATTACAAGGCCATATAAAAACCCCGGAAGACTAAATCTATTAATAACCTGTACTGCGACACGTGCCGAAATAGGTCAAGGTTGCATACCGCAACCGCCCTTCGCCCCTAACAATCTTTTGATTTTACATAAATACGAGGACCCAAGAGGTCCTCGTCCTCTTCTATGGAATCTCTTCTACGGAAACTCTCCTACGGAAACTTTTATACGAAGCTCTTCTACGGAAACTCTCCTACAGAAGCTTTTATACTCAACATAAGTATTTCTAAAGTTCAAATCAGTTCTACGAAACAATTACCTACGGCAGCTACTGTAAGCTACTATCATTATTATAAATAACATTGTATATCACCCACATTCCATATTACTATTCTTATTTACTTTTCATATTAATCATCTTATTAACGCTCATTGCGATCATACTATTTGCTTGCTAACGCTTATTGCAACCATTCTATTTGTCTTATTAACGCTAAAAGCTTATTACATACTATTTTACTATCTTTTATTGTATCGCATGTCCATCCATAAACATTTTATTTTATATACATTTATAAATGTCATACGCCAACGATCATCGCTACTGCACTATTAACGCAGTGCATGATAACGTACTTGTTTAATCAGAATAAACAACCATTTAAACCCATCGTGAAGTTATTGTGTTAATCCTTCGGCAACGAAGATCCCAAACGTAACGAACTGCTGCAACAGCTGATCTCGGTTCGCGAGCGAGTGTTCTTACAGTGTTTACAAACGTTCTTCTGCACGGGCCACGTACCGACGTATGCCTAGACGGATTTCGCGGAACCATTACGAGTGACTTCTTATGTATATGCAGCGGTAAATCCTATTATCGAACCGGTATAAAAACCCACAAGAGTCTAACGGGTGTTCATTGGGTACAATTTCATTATTTAAACCCTCCTTGGTCGCTCAGCGTGCAGGATTCAAGATCCTCGCCTAGATTCCCTCGACCTCAGTGTGTAGGATTCAAGATCCTCGACTAACCTCCTTTTACCCCAGTGTGCAGGATTCAAGATCCTCGCCTAACCTCCTTTTACCCCAGTGTGCAGGATTCAAGATCCTCGCCTACCCTCCTTTTACCCCAGTGTGCAGGATTCAAGATCCTCGCCTAACCTCCTTTTACCCCAGTGTGCAGGATTCAAGATCCTCGCCTACCCTCCTTTTACCCCAGTATGCAGGATTCAAGATCCTCGCCTAGCCTCCTTCGACCCCAGTGTGCAGGATTTAAGATCCTCGCCTAAATTCCTTCTACCCCAGTGTGTAGGATTCAAGATCCTCGCCTAAATTCCCTCTACCCCAGTGTGCAGGATTCCAGATCCTCGCCTAACCTCCCTCAACTCGCAGTGTGCAGGATTTCAGATCCTCGCCTGTGTTCAAAAACCCCCACAGTGTCATTGTCCCCCAAAGACCTCCACCCGGGACGTGACATAATGTTAATTAAATAATCGTATTAATTATTTATGTCAGATATTGTCCAAGTTCGCTTATATTCCCTCGATGATAGTCTGTGGAGTCTTAGACTGCATTCTGTGTCTGGAGAATACGGGATCGCTACGGGGAAATACGGATATGTTGCAGAAAAGTTGCTGAAATCTTGCTCATATGTTGCGAGCGTTCGCAACATATGAGCAAGATTTCAGCAACTTTTCTGCAACATATCCGAACTTAGATATTTTCACTCGACAGTTAGGAACGTTTTAATTACATATAATGAATTACGTGCTAATATTACGGTCACTGGCATTTATTGACACGTGTAACACTCTCTTCAAATCTCTTTTGTTGCTGAATATTGTTTATGAGATTGTTTAAACTATATAATGTTAATTAAATAATCGTATTAATTATTTATTGGCACGTGTAACACTCTCTTCAAATCTCTTTTGTTGCTGAATATTGTTTATGAGATTGTTTAAACTATATAATGTTAATTAAATAATCGTATTAATTATTTATGTCAGATATTGTCCAAGTTCGCTTATATTCCCTCGATGATAGTCTGTGGAGTCTTAGACTGCATTCTGTGTCTGGAGAATACGGGATCGCTACGGGGAAATACGGATATGTTGCAGAAAAGTTGCTGAAATCTTGCTCATATGTTGCGAACGCTCGCAACATATGAGCAAGATTTCAGCAACTTTTCTGCAACATATCCGGACTTAGATATTTTCACTCGACAGTTAGGAACGTTTTAATTACATATAATGAATTACGTGCTAATATTACGGTCACTGGCATTTATTGGCACGTGTAACACTCTCTTCAAATCTCTTTTGTTGCTGAATATTGTTTATGAGATTGTTTAAACTATATAATGTTAATTAAATAATCGTAATAATTATTTATGTCAGATATTGTCCAAGTTCGCTTATATTCCCTCGATGATAGTCTGTGGAGTCTTAGACTGCATTCTGTGTCTGGAGAATACGGGATCGCTACGGGGAAATACGGATATGTTGCAGAAAAGTTGCTGAAATCTTGCTCATATGTTGCGAACGCTCGCAACATATGAGCAAGATTTCAGCAACTTTTCTGCAACATATCCGGACTTAGATATTTTCACTCGACAGTTAGGAACGTTTTAATTACATATAATGAATTACGTGCTAATATTACGGTCACTGGCATTTATTGGCACGTGTAACACTCTCTTCAAATCTCTTTTGTTGCTGAATATTGTTTATGAGATTGTTTAAACTATATAATGTTAATTAAATAATCGTATTAATTATTTATTGGCACGTGTAACACTCTCTTCAAATCTCTTTTGTTGCTGAATATTGTTTATGAGATTGTTTAAACTATATAATGTTAATTAAATAATCGTATTAATTATTTATTGGCACGTGTAACACTCTCTTCAAATCTCTTTTGTTGCTGAATATTGTTTATGAGATTGTTTAAACTATATAATGTTAATTAAATAATCGTATTAATTATTTATGTCAGATATTGTCCAAGTTCGCGTATATTCCCTCGATGATAGTCTGTGGAGTCTTAGACTGCATTCTGTTGTCTGGAGAAGTCGGGATCGCTCCGCGGAAATACGGATATGTTGCGGAAAAATTGCTGAAATCTTGCTCATATGTTGCGAGCGCTCGCAAGATACGAGCACGATTTCAGCAACTTTTCCGCAACATATCCGGACTTAGATATTTTCCCTCGACAGTTCGGAACGTTTTAATTACATACAATGAATTAAATGCTAATATTACGGTCACTGGCAGTTATTCACACATGTTTTGTTGCTGTATATATTTTATGAATTTGTTTAAACCATATGTGTTCATTAAGTAATTGTAGTAATTATTTATATTCAATATGTCGACAAACAGAATACAGTGTTACATTTCACAGGCAACCTCCGAGGGAATGTATGTAAACAGTGACAAAATGTGATATAAGTAATTAATACAATTAGTAAATTAGCACTATAAGGTGTAAGCAAACTATTAAACTGTATACAGCAATAAATTATATTTGCAACGAAGTCTGAATTGTGAAATGTATATCCACTAACACTAAAGACTGGAAAATGAAAAAATATATAAAATAATGTTAAACGATTGTATTAAAAATGCGCTAAAAACTAAAACAATATTATTTTCTTGTACTACGCAGGATATTTCATAACAGAATATGAATCAACTTAATACAACATCAAGCGTCGCAAATGAATTTGTTGTGAAATGTTCAACTTAGCGATTAGGGAGATGTAATGGGGTTTGTCAAAACGAATCTTCGTTTTTGAATAATTTCAGTTTGAAGTGTTGCATGGTTAGAATGTAATGTTCGAATACGGAAGCAGTTTTCTCAATTAACAATTGCAGCTACAGCGGTAAAGTGTTCGTCTACGGTGCTACAGGTCGCGGGTTCGAATCTTCCCTGGGGTAAATTAAATATTCTATTTTTAAAATATACACGGATGTTATACTACTATGATTCTTCTTCACACATTCAAGTGAAGTGATAAAAATATGTACGTGCATATATATAAAATACCGTTATTTTTATTTTTGGCCCAACTGCCCGAAATGTTGCGCTACCATTTCTGTAAAATCTCAGAAATGTTGCGCTACCATTTCTGTAAAATCTCAGAAATGTTGCGCTACCATTTCTGTAAAATCTCAGAAATGTTGCGCTACCATTTCTGTAAAATCTCAGAAATGTTGCGCTACCATTTCTGTAAAATCTCAGAAATGTTGCCCTACCATTTCTGTAAAATCTCAGAAATGTTGCGCTACCATTCCTATAAAATCTCAGAAATGTTGCGCTACCATTGCTGTAATATCCCGAAAAAATGTTGCTGAAATATATCCTGCAATGTTGCACAGGGCGGACATAGCAATTTACTTGTAACTTTTCGGCAACATTCCGTGCAATATTCCAAGGATTAAACCGCAACGCAACTGAGACATTTCGGCAACAAATGTGCTGTGGGGGTTTAAGTAAACTGTGTGCGTTGACAGTGTTGCGCCCAATGAATTCGGGTACAATCACTATTAGTCAACTTATGTATTCTCAAGAGTGTTGTTTGGGCTTGCGAGGGAAGGATGACAAATCTGACAAGATGACAATTACGCTGGGATTGGTCCAGTTTAAAGAAAAACAAATGAAAAATTGAAAGAGTTATAATGCTTGAAAGAAAAGGTAAGTTTTTTCCTTAGACAAATTTTTCATATTATTCTTTATATCGACGAAAAAAGTAGTATAAATAAAAACTAAAATTAAAATTTTAGGTCCAGTCGCAGCGTAAATTATTTAACTTTAAGAGAATTTTCTTCTTTTTGCAATCAGATGAATGTGGCAGGTGCTACACCTGACGTGAGCATCGTTGAAGAGATTCCACAATAATTAATAAATAATAAGAAAGATCGACATAAAAAAATATTTTCTGCAAACTTAAAGATGCCTCCTAATATCCCAAAAGAGTT
Source organism: Andrena flavipes (assembly GCA_963971345.1). Taxonomy (NCBI): domain Eukaryota; kingdom Metazoa; phylum Arthropoda; class Insecta; order Hymenoptera; family Andrenidae; genus Andrena; species Andrena flavipes. The sequence continues at coordinate 40,709,655 of OZ020481.1, forward strand.
TAACGCAATATTAACAATAGTTTTTTCCAAAAAAATTCCTAAAGTTCGGGGGCTGTTACACAAGAATCCATCCTTAAATAAGTTAAATATGTTATACGTATGGGGTGGGCGAATACTTTTGCGAGCAATTGAATACGTATACCACAGTATCAACTAGGACTCGAAATGTGCACTTCATACGCAGACGAAAACGAAGGAAGAATGGGGGTAGATTATACAGCACTGATTTAAGCCACGGTGGGACCACCTCAAATTCTCCCAATTGCTCTTACAGTGAAGTCCTTGCACCACCTCAAAACTGGTGAGCAAGCTCGAGGACACTATACAGAATTTCTATTCCCAGTCTGGGAGCTAGTCCCAGGCCCTGGAGGAACGTTAACGAGCAAACAGGATTAATTTCTCAGCCGTGGTCACGAATCGTAAGCGTTAAAAGTTAAAACATTCGCGCCTCGGCGTAAATAGCAGTCCATAACGTACTTATCAACGTTAGCATCGAATGTTTATTATTTCGCCGCTGCTGGCGTGATATTGACGCGGAATTGCGACACACAGATGGCGCTTTAACGCAGCCTCATCAGCATAAATTCAGTCTAAAAAGTTACGGCCGCAATGGAAGCTCGCCGCATGGCATAACGAAATCACGTTTTCTTCCTCGGGCGACAAATTCTTGCGGCAAGTTTGCCTTTTTATCGGCTAAACTTTCGGGATCTTTCCTGCACAGCTCAGAAACTTCCAATGATGTGTCCCTCTCATTTTGAGACTTCTTCTTTCGAGACGGTAGCTGGAGAAGGGCATACAACGGCAGGCAGCCCGCTGTAACTTTGCGAGGTATTAAATTGAAAAGCGAAAGAATTTCTGAGATTATTAGCGATACCACTGACGAACCCCATAGGCTATAACGTATACCTCGCCGCCACCGAGTGAACTCGATCTGCATTTAAAGTTGAAACGATTGGCATGTTCTCAGTAGAACTCACTGAGTGTTCACTCTTTCTCTCAAGAGCATCCGCAGAATTATTTCCAGGGAGGGAAGTGGCAAATTTGGGATGACGGTGAAGAAAAATATAGTAATAAAAAAACAATCCTGGCGATGACATGATGAGTAGCCCTCTTACTTTTTTAAACCATTTTTTAGTGCTAATTTAATTAAAAAATTTGTACCGAAATCTAAAAATATTCTCTTTTTTAGTATAAACTTAATAAAGTTCAGTTTTTAAAAGTATGTGATTTTTTCTCAAAAGACAACGCCAATGCATTCTCGAATACGTCAGATTTCGATTTCAATAGAAATTTTTACTTTGTAATTCTACATACCTACTTAGTTCAAGTTTGACTCATTTTAATAAATGCTGTATTTATGTGCATAGACATCTTGGAATCGTAATTATTTTAGCAAATATTCTGTATTACATTCTATAATTTTCAAATATTCAAAAACCAAGATTGAATCATTTACATGGAAATTATTCGTTAATTTTTATGTGGTTCAAATATTTTACTAATAAATATTGAAATACCAGTATGATAAAAATATATCTGAATTTCATGGTTTAATTACATTTTGCGGAAAACGTATATTATTCCTGACTAAAAATCCACTTCAATAATATTAAAGAGCATATATTCCTCGGCATGCGCTGATAATTTGACGTCACGTACAGCGAAATGCGAGTTACGTGTTGCTCGCCCAGTGCAATTAGTGCTGCGTTCACGTTCATTCCCGAATCTCACAGTGTTTAAAATCGGACGTAAAATTCCCGATCTGGGTTAAACCACAAAGCAAGCTATACCTGTCGGAATAAAAAGTTACAAAGAGAGCATGCACCTCGATGAATTTTCATTGTGGAAACGTGAGATAAAGGTATAAAATTAAATATCATTCAGTTTGTTCACTGTTACTGTTCCTTATAATCAGTACACGCGATATTAGCAAACTGGGGTTGACAAATTAACATAAATTTTCTACTTGTGAGTAGGATGGAAGTATTTCTATAATTATTAAGAATTTTAGTGACCTTCAATTAGGCAATTTTGAAGCATATTAATCTTGATTAGTACTTATACCGAAGCATTTTGTTAAACGTGCATAGGTTGCTATCCACTAATACCCACATTATTTGAATTGTACAAATGTGGCGATGCCCCGATATTACAATAATATTTTAATGGCGCAATATTTATCGAAAGAAGATTCGTAAAATTAAAATTACTTACAAGATATTCGATAGCCGATTTCTCCTAATTTTTCCACGAAATATCTCCGCCACCACTTTGAATAACTAACAGAATACTCTGGCATGAGCCATAAAATCACAAAGCCTGTAAATCTATAAAAAGTGTTGCCACGGTCATTAACTTCGTAATTTCATTGGCAGGTCGATGTAAACCGATTTTACTTTGCATGCATTAAACTAAAGTACCCTCAACTATAAAACACAATCATTCCGGGAGTGAAACGTTCGATAATAGTTTGTTTTATCGTGGAAGCCAGTAATAATGGTCCGTACATAATTGCAATTTAAACGATAGCCCTCCACCGATATAAGCAGTCGCATTCAGAATATCAGTCCCCCGCGAATTTTATTTTCATAAATTTCAATCGCGTCAGAACAAATGAATATCGTTTAGAAATGACTGAAACATTTGCCTCCATTAATTAAATAACACGTTGCTTGTCGCTGAACTGTAACAAGCGATAATTAACGATAATCACTCGATTAAAGGATGCGATAAAATTGTATTTTCCGTTTCGTTCGTGTCCGTACGAGCGCGAGTGGAATTCATTTGACAGAGAGGGTGGCACGTTATTATCTCTGTTACGATTTCCGTCGATCTCGATAATGATCGTGCGACATACGCATGCGCTCGCGATACTCGGCGAAATTCGCAACCGGAGGAAAAAATTCGCTTCTCGCTGAGCCGGTGGTGCGAAACAGCCGTGCAAAATGAATTTATGGAGGGCTGGGGAAGAAGCGACAAAATATTTTGATAGCCCCGTCCGTAATATACTCGCTGTACACCACGACCAAGTATGCAAATAATTTCAAGTGTTTGTATTCCATTCAGGCATGGGCCGCGTGGTGCGGGCAGGGGCGAACAACTGAACAAAGGATAATGCCAAACTGTAACTGACTCTTCCGCAAACTCGTCATACCGCAGACAAATTGTTCCGTGAAATGGTCTTCGTTGAGGCAGAAAGTTTTTGACACCTCCTCAAAGGTTTATTTTGTAGAAAAAAAGTGTAGGAACGTCACCGTTTTCACGCGTGCCTTGGTTATTTTCAAAAGAATGTTGCTATGCCAATAATGCTTACAAGTATATATCATATATTTAGTGTTACTTAAGATTTATTAATACGTATAGATTCGAAAGAAAAATTTTTGCATGTAGAAATCGCTGCATTTTGAATCGCTCCACAAATCCAGATAATAATTTGCAATAGAGGAAATATTTGATTTATCATTGCCGACGTTTCCAATTTCAAGTTTGGGATACGCAACGCAATAATAAAGACTATCACTTTATACAGATCGTCAACCCTCGTTCAACGTTCGATAGCCAATTGGAACACAAGCACGCGCTACCCGAGTTACTACAGATTCACGAACGAAAAATTACAAGGACGCGTTCGCGTTTGCCCCGGTGCCCGAAAAAGTCTCATTTATCGCCGCGGCTGTAAAATATCGCCGCGAGCGGGGAGGAAGCAGCAAAATATTTCGAATGCCCCGCTCGAAAAATTGCTCTCGTGCAAATACGAAAACGAGTGCAGTCGTTTCTTTCTCGTTTAAAAAGTGCGAGAAAGAGTTGGGAAAAGCCACCTGTTTTGCGAAATTGGGATTCGTTGACGAAGATTGCAGAGCAGCCGAGGAATAAGTGATTTTGTGAAAGCATTACATGTACGTACTAATTAAACATCATATCCTGTAAAAATGGCAGGTGTATCTACATTGTGCCCGTTTTCTAAACACAAATACCTACTTCTATTAAAAAATTCCTATATCCTTTGGTCTATAACCAAAGACTTTTGTCACACAAGACACTTCTCTGGGTCACCATTAGTATTTCGGCTATATTTAAGCGATGGAGTCAAAGCTAGTTTAAAAAATGTAGGGGAAAATATGTCACGAAACTGCTTTATGCAAAAAGGTCTTAATTGTTTAAGTATGTAGCTTCATCATAGCCCTATCTCATGAAGATACTTTACTAGTGTAGCGTCGTGAACTTATTTAGTTACTCCCTTACATACCCGTCCTCCAATTTGCCAGGTTTTAAAAAATTCATTTCCCAACTTCACAATTTCAACGTACCCATTTTGTAATTTTTAATGCGAAGGACTGTAATCTACATGTTCAGAAATGCAATGTGACTTCCGCAGAGGAATAGTCGCGATCGGACAGAATTTAGCGAAAGTTGGATGCAACGACCATGAAGGTATTGCTTTAATCCGTCGAAGAAACTCTCGTGGATTTGTGCGAGCTCGTTGGCTCGAGTCAGCAGTGCTCCACGTGTGGACAAACTTAATTCCCACAAATCACGACATCCTGTACTCGCTTATCGTCGGAAATAACCTGCTAATCCGCTAGAAATTACGGAACAAGGGGATATATAGGGGATGCGAGAAAATATCTGCAGCATCTTCACGGGGACTGTGCGGTAATGAGCAGTAAGACGCGCTTAGAAGATTGGAGTTTATGCTATGGGTGTCTGCAGCAGGATACTTTTAAGAAAAACCTAGAAGATCATGAGTCAATCGTCTAAGGGAGTAAAAGCCTTGGAAGTTACTACATGTCATAAAACTCTTACGCCCCTGTTGAGCACGTGCACTTCCAGCATTTTACCTCTTCGCCTTCCCTGGTAATTAACTTATTACATATGCACGTATAACGCTATGCATGTAAACAGTATTCCTAGTAAATATAAATACGGTCCTTAGAAGAGAGTACAACACTCGGGTCCTCATTTTCCTATCACTTTGGTAAAAGAGGAGGCTATGTATTAATTATAGAAAAATTATTTTGATTGATGAATTTTCAAGAGGAGTTGAAAAAATGCGTGTGTAACATTTTTCAAATGCTACTTAGTTTGAATACGTAGTAGGCATAAGCGTGGCATTCGGGCAACGGCCTAGTGTGTGACCTTAGCACATAGATGGTGTCCATTTATGAGGAGTTTGGAAGACAGAGACCGTGGAGAGGCAGTATAGCTGCTGGTGGTTAACGCTGCTGATCAGTATGCGGAGGGCTCGAGTTCAATTCCCGGCGCCGTAGTTCTCTTTTCTCGGCTCCTATAAATAAAAAAAAGGATTTTACCCTAAGGGTGTTCCCTTGTAAGACAAAAATTAGTGCACCTGTGTTAGACGGATTATTTATACCCCCTATTTTCTTGCTTTGGTTCGTCCCCTGTAATGCTATAATTCCTCAAACTACATAGGGGCATTGCCATCGTATGCTCCAAATATAACGAAAGGGACAAGCACCTAAGACTAAGGTAGAAGTTATAGCGGACATTATTTCTTGATGTGGAATCCTATAAATTGCTCCGATAGTTGCCTTAACCCTGCTACGATTTTCAATTCAACGACACATTTAACACAATCTCTAAGAACAGGAAGCACACATATTAGTAACAACTTCCTCACATTTTTCTCAAGATTCCAAGTTTCCAAAGAAATGAGAATGCAAGTGTGTCGAAAAAGACCCGAGTAGCACGGTAAGGTTAACTAGGTACGTTTACGCCTGACTCACAAAAATACGAAATGGCGTGCGATGGTACACAGCCTCGTACGAGTGATTTCTGAAGAGAAACTGTGTACACTCCGGCTTCATAAAGTAGCTTTATCTAGATCGCTCTTGGAGTTACGGGCTGAAAGTACGAGCTATTAATTCGCGAAGCGGCGCGGGAGAACCGTGTCGACGAGGGTGGGTCTGACAACCTTCTGAGAAATGTTTATGCTCTCACCAGTCTATTAGCAGGCCCGTGTTCGCTGCTAATAATCGTTCCAGTGGTACCAATCACCATGTTTGCCCGCTGCGTAGCTGGTCATGGAGTTTGAGTTACTCCTGGGGGTAAGGTGTCTTAGTAACTAACCTACATAGGGAAGTAGCATAGCACATAAATGTACATATTACGCCTTGCAGAGGTATATTGACTAACATCAGGGTGACTCAAGTGTCGTGTACAAGCAATATCCTTGAGGATACAAACCGTTAAACATGTTCTGGCCTATTCATTACAGGACTAAATTTATTTGCTCGTATTCCTGCATACCCTAGGAGCTTGCAACAATAACGTTCAATAAGTATGATGAATTGGCCCTTGTACTCCTGACTTGTCTATAAGATATTTAATGGCAAGCATCTTGATAACAGACTTAGTCTTGTTCTAGTAATGTATTCTATCTGAACGCATTCACCGCAGCGTTTCTTCGTCGGAAAGAAAATGTCAAGCCAACGAGGATGACAATTTTTATATATTTTTTTTCTCTTCACTTCAGCGCACCCAATTCTAACTTTCTTGTTCAGTTTCTCAGATGCATATGACACAGTGCTGCTGTCCTATATTTCACTCGTGATATTTTCAAAATACAAACAGATGTTACACAAGTGGTATTAGGCACTTCAACTTCAGATAATATTTTCCCAGCTTTAGTAAAATCAGACAACAGGCGTAGTTTAATGTCAATGTTTAAGTTATGGCATTGGTCCGTAACTAAGTAAACGGCTGTGCTTCGAAAGCGTATTCTGCTAATAAGTAGCATTAACCATTGTTCAGGTGTCTGGGTTAGTTTGAGAGAAACTAGAAGCAAGTACTACACAGCACAACACTCCGCCATATATTCAGTAAAGGCACACAATGCGCAGTCGAACTTCACCGTAGCGTATTACGTAACTAAAAATGATATCGGATATTTTCGCGGAAATGTGATGGTCGATCACTGTACAAAACGAATGCTGTCTAAGGGTGAATTATACAGTGTCATGCACGAAATTCGAAGTGTAGAATTTCGTAAAAATCTCTCACTTTTCCTTGGGAAGCTACTTCCATTTAACGTCAGTTATCTCTAAATTAGTGTGCCTCTTATCTTATGAAACGAAACTATTGAAACGTACAATTATTCAATTACCTTTCGTTATTTTTTAAAGTCCTTACATCTCAAAATTATATTCTTTGTTGATTACAATTAAACGTTGCATATTAATATTTGCAAATAATATTTATAAAGTTAGAAACTGATCAGTTGGATACTTCGGACCAAGTTTCAAAATGCTCCAAGGAAGACACACTAATATTGACTGCAATCGTCTTTCGGGAAATGGATGGCGTACAAGGTGTCCATTTCCAAGATTATCTTTGCACTTTCGAAAAGTTAAGACAAACTACGGTGTGTACACACTGAGTTAACACCAACAGGAACAGAAGTAGAAACGTGCTTCTCGAATGTGTCATCTTTCAAATTGTAGGTTGGACAAGCTGTTAAGTGAAAACACCCCCTTCCCTTTATGGATGTAATTGATCACTGTTTTCTTATATAGAAACGACCATAATAGATAGTGAAAGATGACCGTCGGTTAAACGATGTGGCGCCAATGGAATGTTTGACTTTCAAACAATAAGTAGCTGATTTTTTTTCTAGGACCAAGATCTTTTTATTAATAACTAGCTACTATTTAATAGAACATTAAATCCAACAACAACGTTTTAGTTACAAATTGTATGTTACATATTTCATACCTAGATTCCGTGATTCTTATTCTTTTTATTCCAAAGAAGCCAAGTCTGTGCGATACAATGTAAAGAAATAAATGACATAAAATTAGCTTTAAAGTACACGTTGCATTATTTTTTCGACTGGACTGAAAATTACACTGATATGTAACGACGGATTTCTTTGAAGGAATTATGTATGAAGGATAAGCTAAAATTGGTCACTCTTCATATGTATATAGTATTCAAACTTTTCTTGCAGGTTGAAAGAAAAGTCAGGAGTGAAGGGTCAAGATATAAAAAAAAAGACATAACAGACAATTTGTAATCAAATTGTTACTACAAAATTCAACGTTCGAATTCACGTTGCCTAAAAGCATGATCATGGGAACTTACTATTACCCTACCATTACGATAAAAAAATCATGCTCCCAGAATGGAGGTTGCTCCAACTTAAATATCGGACATTCATATCGTGTAAAGAATTTCTATCTTCAAGTGTCGACTATCGTAATATGGTGACTAGAAAATTCCAGTATCCTTTCCTTCGATTTCGTTAGAATAAATTTAAATCGACGAGTGACATCACTGATAGGATAATAGCATACTTTGAGTAGCATGTTTAAATATTCGTGAATACGAAATACGCCCTCGTCCCGGGGATTGGTATTGATATTTTTTAAATTAACTGCCCACGTATATTTCTCTAATGACATTACTACTGAAATGTTGAAGTATCATTGAAACGATTTTTGATGCACATCTAGAGAGATCCGTTAGCTGCGACGAGGCATCTGCAGACGTTAATTACCTTACTTTTAAGGTTGTTGGTTAATTAACAGATATCTGGAATAATAACGAGTGTCCTCAGCCTCATGGAACTGCGGTGCTCCGATATTCGATTCGCGGATTCTCTTGAGATACAATTTTATACAGCATAATCTTGTTTTAAAATCGACGTACCCGGTGCTCCCATTTTGGAGGAAAAATACTTGTGCGTAAAGCAGGTTTCGCTTTAAAGTTTCAGGAACTCCTCTCCTTGCTGACGATAAATCTTCAGTTTCACGGGAGAGCCTTCCCCGCGAATTACGATTCGACTTTTAGGCCCCTCAGAACTTCCACTTGATCGAAGATAAATCTTAATTTCGTGTCGAACTGCTTCACGTGGATTAACGTTAGGTTTAAAAGCGTAGCAACACTTGATAAACATTTATTTCTATTAGCAACGCAGAATTCCACATTCTGGTGCAACTCTTGTTAGCAGTTCCATGGACCATTATAGATTTGTCTTGATTATAGTTGATAGATTGTATAGGTACTATTTGAGCTTTAAGTATCCCAGATACTTGCAGTAATAATTATTTAACTTTAGCAAAAGTTTGTTTAGGTTACTACTGCATTCGTCGAAATAAGAAGTTAATTTCAGATAATTGATTATTTATGTAGCTACTCCAAAATGTCAGTAAATCATTAATCTTCTGTGCTGCAATTTTTTTGTGGGAACACAAAGAATATTTCAAGTACCCACCTCCTCAAACATCCATTTGAAAATCAGTTTATGGAAAAAATCGTATGGTTCTGATAGAAAGAATGAGTTAATGTATTTGACAGCTACATATATACGTCGTTGTAAAAGCGAAAATGGTGAAAATCATTTAAAGCTCTGGCGAATGTGACAATGGTAAACAGGTTTACAAGTTTAACTTAATTATTATGTAATCCTGCTACAACGTTTTGTGGACAGCATATATGCTTTACATTATTGGTCGTTTGAACAAATGTCCGATGGTTGGGTAAAGACAAAGTTTAATCCTTTGCAGAAACCACAGACAAGCTAGGGGCGTTCGAGTGGCCGCACCGGCGTTAGAGGGCTGCTCCCGTGTCGTAATGGTTACTCGATATAGTTGACATCGTGTGCTTTCACGGGTCTTTGTCCGAATATTAGAGACAACCAACACGTGGACCAAGAGGGCGGAGGAAATGCCCCATTTAGAATAAAAGCCCAATTGATTTGAACTACTTCGTTCATTTCTTCAAAATTCACCTGCCTTATATAACATTCTTCCTAGATTGTGTTATTGAATCAGTAGAAGACTGTATTAAACAAGGCTAAAAGAAGAATCGTTCCTTACATTTGCAGTTAAATAATGTTTTTTCAAAAGTTTCCACGACGCCTGCAAATTGGTGGTGACATTTAACCTCTCTCTTACCACACTGTGCGCCGCCCAAGAGCACTGAGGAGCGCCTTTTCAAATAACTTCAAACGGCGCGAGCTGGCTGAGTAGCAGTTACGGTGGCGCTAGTAGCTGATACCCTAATAGAGTCGTTCAGCGGCTCACGTCGCGTTATTTTCAGCCGGTGCGGTTCCAAGTCGCCGCGAGTTTCTTGTTCCACGAGGAAGGAGGGCAGCTCGTTGGAGCAGCTTCGCAGAGCGGGGATGGTGTCGGCTGGTTGTGTGAGTTGACCGCCGGCAAGGGGGAGGTTGTCGCCCCAGGGACCCGGAGCCGAGGAGACATTAATTACTCTTATCTGTGCAAACAGTAGGTCCGTTACAGGCAACCGAGGTCGGCTCCGGAGACTCGGCAACTCGTCCGGTTAGTTGCGGCCTGCCCTCGTTCCGCAAGCTCTAAAACCGCGTCGCTTTCAATCGCGCCACCCTCCCCCTAGCCTGAAGATACCAGCCTTTCGACCCCTGCTCCGCCCGCTTCCTCCATTCACGGGCACCAGGCTTTCGTGGCACGAAATACGAGGCTGGCCGCGGTTAAACGAGCCGTACCCACTAGGCAAGCCGAGCTACAGGCGAATCCAACGGCATAGAACGGGATCGTGTGTCAGCACCCGAAGGGATTAATCTGTCTTCCACGCGGCCTTGAGTTGTTCCACGGGCAGCCGGGTGACGCTGATGGGACACGGTTATGGGAAGGTTAAACCGATCGCGCTTCTGTACTTTCAAACACTTCACGATGCCTTTCTTATGACGTTCATTCAAGGATGGTGATGAAATTGTTAAGATGAGAGAAGGTGGGTCACCCGACGTTAGTACCTACGATATAGGAAGACACTCATGTTTTCACTAAGCAGTTAAACTTTTGAGACACGCTTCTACACTTCGGATGAGAAGACACGAGATGGGCCCGCGAATATCAGAATTATGTTGCAGTAAAAGTCGCAACCTAAGTGCCTCGGAGGGGTTCATCGGGGCTTTATTTATATATTCGAATGATGGTTTCGTGTGCACTGGGAATTTCCAAACGTTAGGGTTCCATGTGCACCAGAAGTTCCTAGAAATTTGTTCTTAATATTATCATGTGTAATTCTTCGACATTGATTAGCGGATTAGATAATCTTAGTCGAGGAAAAAGCAATTGGAGTTTCAGTCTTTTTTTGGGGTAACGCCAGTGAATTATGCTGGCTAGTGGTGGTTTGCTGAAGGGTACGATGGATAAGAGCTGATGGCAGTTGCATTCGGAACAAGTCAGTAATTCATTTTCTCATTCGGAATACTTACACAGTTATGCAGGTTCTGACTAACTCGTCTACAAAGAACTAACTCTTAAACTGTATAGACATAGTTCGAGGAACTTCTTTCTTAAATACTCGGTACTTCAGGCTCTGTTTGCGCCGACATTTTGAATGGTGTGGCGCAAAGATACTGTTGTAACCTATGCTTAGAAACCACACTGGAATACATTATAATTTGAAACTTAAAGAAAATCGACTTATGGCGTTTCTAGCCCAAATGTGAACAAAAACTAACAGCTGTATAATACGGGTGAAGGGGGGAGAAGGGCCTATTTAGGACGCTAAGAATAAGGTGATGCTTGGAAAGTTTTTTCTAAGAAACTGTTAAGCGGATCTTTTCCAGACTTTCAAGGTATTTTAATTCACATTCAAACAATAAAAAATAATTTTTTCGTTACAAAATGTTCGGTAGAAATGGAGATGTATGAACACGTTCGCAGGGACTCGCGCATCAGAAAAAAAATAATTTTTATTGTTTGAATGTGAACTCAAATACCCTGAAAGTTTAGAAAAGATCCGCTTAATAGTTTCTTAGAAAAAAAGTTCCCAAGTATTACCTTATTCCTAGCGTCCTAAATAGATCTCCCTTAAGAGATCTTGTGATCTGGATTTGGCTCTTAGAAGAGTTTCGTTTACACCGCTTCAGTTTGCCACCGATACTTTTGCTCACGCTCTTGAAATTTAGATGTTTGGGGCCATTTATAGCCCAGACAAATGATAAGTAGTTTGGTTAAAACCGCCGCCTTCTTACGAGGGCGTAATGCCTTTCCTTCAAGCTAAAGAGAAATGGGCAGTCTGTTACTGTACAATAGATTGCTTTAGCGCCGCAGATTGAACTGCGGAAATGCAATTCCAGCTGTGTTTTTGCGATAAGTGGAATTGCATTTCGATAGGAATCGAAGACGAGTGATAGGAAGCTTCTGTGGCTCGTATGTGCCCCTCTCCAGTCGTCAATAAAAACGACGAAAAAATTCAAGAAGAGAAACGAATTGTCTGGTCAGTGGATCGTTCCCAACGATGGCCGTCGGAGCTCTTTCGGCGGAAATCCCTTGGCTGCACAGTCGTAGCTCAGCTGAAGGCTGACCTATTTGGCCTGAGTTTCCACAGCGTGACATCGCTTAAGCTCAATTTACGTAATATCGATGTAAGGGTGGGTCGGCTGAAGCGGAACTAAGACGAGGCAACTACTGGAAGATAGAGACGACGCAATGTAGCGCCAAGATATGAGGATGAAGGCGTTGGAATTATGTAAATAGAGCAAGAATGGGTGAAAAAGGGACGAAAGGTCGAAGGAGTTGTGAAAGTTCTAATTGGCAACCACTTTCTAAATCTGCTACAGAATTGAACGGTGCGTTAGAATTATAAAACAATTTTAGAAAAGCCGTGTACCTATATTATTATTTTTTAAATGTACAGAAAATAAAATTGATATTTCATTGATGTTGTAGCCTCCGCGAATTCATTATTGGAAAAATCGATTGTTTCGACCATTCTATCTGTATGTAACCCCTTAACGGTGGGAAACGAAACGAAAGGGGAAACAGAAGAAGCGCGTGAATCGAGAGAAATAGTCGCGTCGTGAGTAATGAAGGAAGGAGCGAGCGAGCCAACGAACGAGCTGGAGAGAAGCGCGCAGGAAATGAGGGAGAATAAAGAGGAAGGTGAAGGCGAAGGGAGCAGCGCCCGGAAGAGGGAAACAATGGAAGAAAGAGATTTACAAACGAGACTGGCTAAAGGGGCAAGACGGAATCAAGGAAAACAAAAATGGCAGCAAAACGAGGCAAATGAAACACGACGGCGCGAGTGGGGGTGTGGGAGAGGGGGTGCAGGGAACGACGGGGTGGGCGTCCTCGAATCAAGAGGATTCAGGAACGACGTCGATGTAGCGTGTCGTCTGACACAAGAGCTCTAGGTTCTTAAGTCGTTCCCCATTATGATGCCAGCAGCGCTAACTGAATATTTCAGCGATACTTTTCGATGTCCCTGTCGCCTAGTGTCAGGACTGTCAGGTCGCGTCCCACTGGCGCGTACGTATGCATGTACACACATATACAGGCACGCGGTGCAGCCAACATCGCACGCCGTCGGCTGGCACTTTTCGTCGGCGAAAGCTCCTCCAAAAAGTAGCCGCCTCCTTTCCTCCCTTTCCTGTATGGAGTTGCGGTGTTTACGCGAACCTCTTGTCTCATATCTCGGCTCGTTTCGACGCCAACGACGTTTGTGACGAGCCAAGCACATCCCGCCTGTTTCTGTGAAAGCCTCACGAATTTATGAGACGCCCTCGTGATTCGGAAAAATCCTTTGGCCTCCCCCGAGTGCCACTTACCGGGTTTACTACTCCAGACCGCACGAATTGAGCCGTTCCGTCGAGGCGACCGTCTCCAGGCCACGTATCTGAATGTCTTTGAACACGGGCACGTATATTGAAACGGCGAGAGGTTTATCGCGAGCACTGCCGATAGTGTATCTATTTAAATGAGAGTGGGGTTAGGTGGTGAATAAGAATGGGCGAAGTATCTGAGCGTGTTTTTGTTTCACGGATGGGCACCTACGAGTGTCGATACGTAAACCAACTTCGAGTTTCCTTTCACGGCCCAGAGAAGATCGAAGAGGTCTCCGTGTATTTTGAGGAATTTAGGAATAGCAATTCAATTTCGCTGATCTACTTTGAACTGTCAGTGAATCGATTAAGTAGAACTGCGATAACCAATTCACTCCCAAAGAGCGACAGTCGTAATACTAGTATTTCATAAGGTACCGTCCTTAAATTACATAAGGGTAATATTGGCAAATTCTTACCCCCCTCCCCCCAAGTATAAGATTTCGTAGGATTTGATATTCCAACCTCCTCCTTACATTTAATTTTTTACACTGTCGATGTATCAATTATGTTATGTTGCGAAATAAATCGTTCAAATTGTTCAATCGTTCCAAATCATTCAAATATAAACGAAAGAAAATTCAGTAAACAAAGAATCGAATAAAATATGAAAAGTTATTACCAGAAAGTTGATCAATTGTAATACACCAATTTTTTTCATTAAAGATACTTCAAGTTATACCTACATATGTATTCATAAAAATTTCAGACAATGGACGAGTGTCAAATACTATGTGTCAAATATTTTTCACTATTCTGCAAATCTGCAGACTCTCATCAAAATCGGGTTGTGCCGGTTTGATACATCCCCTTGTAACTATAAACGTCGAAGTGATTTCGTTGATACGATTTTCTTATTCGTGGCAAGAAATCTTTTTTTTGAAAGAAGGCTTCGGGGACTCGAGTTCCCACATCCGGTTACGAGCTTCCTGTTGCAGTATGCAGCGTGTGCTGCGGTGGAACGAGGCATAGAATGGAAAGGTGGAAATATGGCGAGCCTGTGAACTTGCATAATGTATAAGGTCGTTGTAAAAGTAATGGGAATTCCGTCAAAACATAAAATAGTAAGAAGAACTAAATAATTTACTTCATCAATGATATATTACACGGTGAACGTGTCATTATTCCGAGAAATCTCTGAAGTGCCCCATCAAATAAAGACGAAACGCTGATTTTCTTCCTGTTTCAAGTAACTTTATTATCATCGCTGTTAAATTTTTCTCGTCTCGCAATTTGACTAAAATTTAAAAGTTCGTTAATTTCAAAATCTTTGTTAAATGTGTCGAAAGTTTTAACCAAGCCCGTCCCCATACGCATCGTTCACCGTACCCCTTATAAAAGTCGTGTTCTTCCCTTAACGGTTCATTTAGCTGATATAAAATTATAATACCACTTTGCCGTTTTACTGCCTCCACTTTTGGCCACTTGAATGACGTCAGGTTAGACAACGGCAAACGGTGAATCCGGGACGGTCGGCGTATTAACCAATTATTTAAAATAATGACATTATCGGAAAGCAATTAATTCGCGTGGACGACTTTTGCCCCGTCCTGGCATGTCCTCATTAATGAATTTGTCGAGGTCGTCGCTAATTAGCCCGCCAATGTCTTTCCCTGGTCTGACAATTACCTGGAAACAAATCCGAAGTTACAAGTGCGTGCTTAACCGGAAAATCAACGAGATGATTGTTAATTAAACCGAGCCAAGGTATGTTCGGCGCGAGGCATGCACCGCGGCCACGTTGAAATATTCAGTCCCTTGAATATTCCAAACTTCTTGAACCTCCGTCGCCGTAGGTGCATCAATTTTTACCGAGGCGATACGTAAATTTCCTGCCAGGGTACTTAACGCCCGTTCGAAGCCACGGTGGCTTGTTCTTTTCATTTTTTACGCGGCGCACGTACCACCCTTGCGAGGCGGGCGAGATCGTTGAACGCGAAACCCTTCGCCGTTATGTTTGGGGTGAAACGTTGAAACATTCGACCATATTGTCACGACGACTGTCTCGTTACGTCGATGTCGAGGGGAATATTAATCGACCGAATTAAACTGGAATTAATTCACTAGCTTGCTCGATATTGCTACGCTTGTGGGGATACGTTGCACGCGAAATTAACTAGATCGATGAGCGACATAACCTTCCCTCTTTCAGAGATTTTCAAAGCAAGTGTTGTTATTTATATTTCTTTTCATCCTTTGTGTGCAAAAATTAAATAAATTTTACTGACGTAGGATCCTTATTACAAATGAGCAAAGGTATTTTGAAATCTTTAACAACAGCACATCGAGTCACGTTGTTCTAGATCCATGTACCTACCACATGTCTCGAAGAAAATATTTAAGTATTATATAAATTAGATAAATTAGAATTTTCAGCGACAGAAGAAAAAGTGATGGTAATGTTCTTCTATCACACCAAGTGGGCTTCAAGGATATCTCAGCTATGAAACGTCACATCTCCAGCTGAAAGGAGTTTTGGGAGAGATCGTAACCTTTAGCCACCTTCATTTTTTCTGGACAGGCCTGAAAATCTGCACCCCAAGGATCAGAACACAACCATTATCCTCAAGAGTACAAATCCAATTTCTAGGAATGGCGACTGGGGATATTTCCGTCTGCCTGGACTTAGAAAGAGATGAGGACGATGCAACGCTTAGGACACTAAGGGAAACTGTGGAATTGCGTTGTCAACCCCTTAATATGGTATCCTTGGTACCATTTATCAGAAAGAAATCTACGCAACACACAGAATTTGTTTCCTTGCGCGGTATGAGCATAGGTAGGCTAGCTTAAGTTTCTTAGGAACTCTAATCCCCTAATGGCCTAATAGAATAAGCTACAGACCCTAAGGGAATTGCAGTAGTACATGCTGAAACTTCTCCACTTTCCTTGCATAGTTTTGCAGATCCATGAGCTTCACGAGTTTATAACATAAATAACCCCCAGCAAGGAAGACAAATACATTGTTATGCAATGTAAAACAGGGACTGTCGTCCATTGTAAATATGTACATAAATGTTCCATTCTAATAGCACACCGATCTTTGAACGTCCAACACTAATACGCATTCTAGCTTCACAGAGGAGTTATTAAAAACTTTATACAGAGATTTACATATTTTGGTGAACGAAGTTAGATTACAACACCTGTATATTCGATCCTAAGCATCAAACACTCAAACGCAAACAATCGCCAACATACATTTCTACTTAACTTGCACAGAGGCAAACTGGGACCACTTATGATTTCTTGTCACTCTCATTATTAACGCCAAAACGTTATCGTAAAACCAAGACAAAACGCGACAATTAAAACCCCACGTTTAGAATAAACCTCTTGGGTGTTACCTTACCACAAGATAGCAGTACAATACAAGGGTACAATCCAGCGACCATTCAAAGTGTGCTTCGAAGAGAATGGTGCTATATTTTTCCGCCGAAAGTTACATAAGAGAATTCAGCGGGGGCGTTCAGAAGAATTCGTCGATCACCTCTCAGCGAGTGCAAGCACTCGCTGTTGAACGCCTTCGCTTTTCTTGCGCCCCCTCAAAATCAGAATACAAGATCAACGAGGCCACGCGTCCTCGTCGAGGGTGACGTTAATCGCTTCGGCAAACTGCTCGACACCGTTGTTACAACCTCGCCGGCCGTACATCGGCGAAGACGGCGATAATCTCGCTCAAAATTCGCCAACGTCGACGGCCATTAAGTACGTTCGAGTTTGCGCGCGGCCTCTTTACCATGGAACTCCCGGGACGGCGGAGGCTGACGGGGTTGAACGAGGGGACTGGGGATAAGGGAGGATGAAAGGGGTCGGTTACGGTGACGGGGGCTGAGCCGCGCTGGCCGCTTGCCAAGCAACCCTCTCGCCGCGATACCGAAAAAACTGATCTGTCACGACCTCTGGCCTTCTCCTGGATATCAACTCCATTTCCTCGCTTCAGCTTGACACCGCTCACCCTTCAAGTCGGAAATTATACCCGGACTACGAATTGATTGGAGTGGAATTGTTTCAAATGGAATTTAAATCAGTGGGGGGCTTGGAAGCCCCGACGTCTAACATATCTTCTTCGTGTAATTAGCTATGGAGAAGTGCTTCTCTCCTCGTTCACTGAATTTTATAAAAGTGGAACGACTCGAACCACTTCATTTTTATGTATGCAAATTATATTTGGAGGGAGTTCGGCGGGAGATATATCTTCGATTGTCGCTATAACATTTACTACAACACAAAGTGGTATTCATATTTCAATTTGAATCCCTCCACTGTGTTCTATTTAAGATTTACAAATTACCCGTGTTATTTTACAAGCACTTGCACTGTGTGACGCGCTAATTCTAGGACGTCTTTTTCTGTTCCCACGAGAACTTTGAGTTTCCCTTTGCTTCTGAAAACTTTTACAACACTGCGGAGGTATTCCTTTCAAAGTTGACACTCGTAGCAAAGTGACAGGATATTCCAGAAGTCCTTTACTCGTTCCTCTCCATCAGAGGATTGTTTGCCACCCCCTCCTTCGCTTCTTGTTTTTCTTTCCGCTCCTCTATTTTGTTCCACCCCTCTCGCTTCGCCTTGCACAACTTAGAAAGTCGTACAGCGCTTAGCTACCGTCATTTATGCAGAGTCGGATTACAGCTGGGGCACGCGGCGTAATCGATGCGCTCGAACTTCGGGATTTTTTGGCCTCCTTATTTCCCCGGGGTGCTCCTCTTTCCGCCTCCTGGCGCTATTATCAGCAATTACTTCGAAAACGGCTTCCACGCCTCAACGATGGCTTCCAACTTTCGAGATCGTCGACTCTCGTGCACGCCGATCGCCTTCGTTTCTTCGTTTTTCGTCGCACGTTTTTACCGTTCCCAAATGCAGAATTCAGTAGTCGAACCAAACTATTTACGGTATTTCGTCAATGGGCATTAATTATTGCACGTGTAAGCTAATTTTTCGGTCAAGTGGATCATTTCGTTCTTGAAAATCACGTACAACGATTAGGATGTGGAAAAGAAGTTCGTTGGTTGTTTTCTTATTTCGTTAGATTAATGAATATTTACTAACTCTTCACTAAGGGCAGTGTTGAATGTAAATACGGTAAATGAGTAAAGGGATTATTCACGCTACGTGGAAATGGTTTCCTTCCTTTCCTGGTGGCAACAGAGAATAAAAAATTGATAACGTGGAAATAATAAAGTGTGAAATAATAAAAATTGAAAACGTGGAAATAATAAAGTGTGCATACTCATAAACACTTTGCAATGCAATATTCTGAATAATTCTATTGGTAGACTTATTGATTCTAAACTGTAAGTAATTTTCATACACAGAGTGAGCTGTATTATAAGTATTATATGCTAAGTACCTACTTCTTCAAGTTGTACAAGCTACTTTTGCGTATTTTTGTTTCCTGAACACTCTGATGCAGTGTAACTAAACATTAATATTTCAAACACTTTTTCATGCCTTCTATTATTAAGAAAATATGACGGTACATATATCTTCCTCTAATGGGATTTTAAGTTGAGTGAAATGAATACTAATCATCACACTGTAAAATAATCATAATTTCATTAATACCAATGTAATGTAAATGTTCATAAATCCTACTTGCAACTAGTTTCACTTTACACTGTTAGAAAAATTTAGATAAAAAGAAATCAAATTCGTCAGCATTTGATACAGTTACCTTTCCCTCGCTACAGTGCGTTATCGATTTTTAGTTTTATACGAAATGAATTTGTGTAGCTATTTTGAAACAAAATTGCATATATCTATTTTTTCAATAAATAAAAACACAGCTTGAACAGCGCAAATATAACCCCATGAAATGAAGTTTGCGATTGCATTTCGTAACTTCCATTCTTATTGATACAGAATAAATAGATTTGCTTTTGGAACGAATGGCGAAAGTATTTTATATATCCCGAGGATATCTACAGAAAATGAAATCGATGGATTTTTCGGATTCGCAATATCCTAGAGGAAAATAAACCTTATTGTATTGCGTCTGTCTACTCACGCCGTTGTTCCAGGACCGATTGGTCTGTTGCAATACAAAATAGTGTTTCCTATGTTATTTCAATCCTTCCATGATTATTTGCTTTGTCGTTCAGGTAATTATCCTCGAAGCATCTCATGATTTGCGATTAAACTTTTATCGGGCAAAGTATAGGCTAATGAAGTGCTTCGCAAAGGAAAAAGTTCCTTTCCACTTATCTGAGTGACTTATTCAGCTGGAAGAATTTGGACCAGAATCGCTACTCTCCTGGGTATTTTAACATTGCAAATCGTTTCCGAAAAAAGCCCCAATGTAAGATCGTTTTTTTAACGATCGATTATGTAAAATTTCCTTCTAAAATTCCCTAAAACTCACGTAAATATTTTATATACGGAACCACTTACGTAACGCGAATTCTTTGCAATTGAAATTAATATAATATAATTAATATAATTTAAATTAATATACTTCTGTTATACAAATTATACTTATTCAAATCTTAGCGCAGCTAAGATAGAAGTCATTATGAAAGATGAAGAACAACATTGTACAAAAGAGTATAGCAAGGTTAGCATGAGCAAACGCCCCCGTGAAAAATTTTGTTGTTATTGGTTGCTTAACATTGCTCCTTACCTGAAACACCATTCCGTGAAGTTTCAGATCTCTACCCTCTGGTTTATACATAATACGGGATTAAAAGCCTTTAAATTTATCATATGTTTATCGGATTCTACTTAACATAAATAAATGAAATAAAAAAGGAAAAATAGCTACATATTAGCAATGCTTCATATATTTCTTTCCAAATTGTAAATAAATTATTCCGGGTAAGAAGAAAATAATTTTTTCTTTGAGGGTGGTTTTTGCACACAAACTTTTATCCTGTATAAAAGTTGTAGGATGATCGGGTTGGTGAAACATAATTAATCAACCCCTCAACGACCGCGGCTGCATTCCAATATTCTCTCTACGCGGACGGCTCCGATGGTCCGGGCGGTCCAGGGAGGCCGAAAAATTCCAAAGGAGTGTCTGGATTCTTTGTACAATCGTGAACATAAACTTTCTGAGATGAAGGGGTTTACAGAGTCCGTGCAGAATTGATTTCTTATTGGCGGGTTGCAGGCAGTCTGTTGTTATTGGAGAAAAAGAAGGATGATAACTCCGATTTGATGAAGGATGAGTTCCTTAATGGAAAATTTCTAGGATGAGCGCGTGCAATAAACTCACAAAATCTTTACACCTTGAGAACATGCAGAGAACATGAGTCGCTGCTAGGAATTGTTATGAATGACAAGCGAAAGACTAGGTTCATAATGGCCAGGCGTAAAAAATGCTGCGATATCTGTTGACATTGTAGATCATAGAAAATGAAAGAATTTAAATTGTAGTTTCGAGAACCGAATAGCTATTATACTATACTTCATTGATATATTGTCTATGAACTACATGAATTCATGTTACTCAAATGTATTTGCAAACTACAGCGAATTGTCCAACCTTTTTTTCCGAGCATTTACTACCTTCCGGAGCAGTATTCAAATTTCTCCACAACAAGTAGTTACTATAATCGCTGGAAATGTTTTGTAATCTAGACCGTGTTAACCTGACAAGCTTTCATAATCGATTACGTAGCCCCATAGTTTACATTTCCGTGTACTTGTTGTACAGAGACGAGTATGTACCCACGCTACATGAACACGTACTCGCTGTATATCGTGTGGCAATTAATTTGACAGTATCGTTATCGCCGCGCTGAGTGATTAGATATTTCTAGCATCGCGGAAGGATTGCAATGGGCAATGTTTACTTGGGTTGATTGTGACCAACGAGCGTGCCATGATTCCTATACAGCATTGGAAAGCTCTCACCGAGAGGAATCGGACGCTGTTGTTACCATATTGAAATAATTAAGTTATTCTTATACGAATGCTATTGTATCTCTATACAGGGTGTTCAGCAACAGGTGGCAGAAACTTTAAGGGATGATTCCACATCTGAAAATAAGATGAGAATCAAGAATCACGAAATTGCGTCTGAGATTTCGTTTCTAAGTTATTAAAATTGTCGAAAATATGCGTAAAAGAGTCTGACCGCAAGAGACTTACAGTTAGACTACTGGACTACTGCCGGCGCGCAGTAGTAGCCAGTTAAATCAGACATAGCGAGGGCAGTGCCGTAGCAACCTAGAACAGATCCACCTAGAAAAACATCAAGATTGCAGACCGAGCACAGTATGTCACTTTTAAAATTTGGATAGCTTCCAAAAAGGACACTTTCACTTGCCACTTCAATATACAGCCAATATATATTTGTATGGATATTTCTCTTTATTTTCCTTTCAGAAAACAATGGTCACTAAGCATTATATAAAACTCCCTCGAAATGACCACAGAAAATGAGTCAAATTCCAGACCAACGTGTATCACTAACAAACGTTTGGCCTCGCCATGTGTGAGAATCTGATCTGTATCGACACGTAGAAATTTCTCTACTGGTTTTATTGAACCGACTAAACCAATGTACTGCAGATCACAAATTAGTTCTTCTCATTCCTTCATCCATACCTTCGAATACACTTAAGGGCGTTGTTGAAACTATTAATACATTTAGTTATCACAAAAGCACAATTGACTCACTGCTTCCGTTCGACGATTGAATATTTTGAATAACGTCTCGTTTCGAATTTCAAATATAGAAGTGTTACTTTGATATGAGCAGTGCCCCTAGGAAGCTACATGTGCAATCATACATCTCGATGCAACATGATGTTCGGTCCTACTGGTAATAAATAACAGCGTTAGCCATACCAAGAACGTAATATTCCGCTGTGAAAGCAGTGTCCAGGGCACAGTTTAAAACGAGGCTGTGCAATTCAAATTCTGGCACAGGCTCAACTGTAATTGAATTTACAACGGTCGGGACCATGGAACCTTGAACCACGGTATTATTCTTACGCAAATGCGTAACACGGGTATCGCCGGTGGCACCGGAAAAGAGGCGCCAACTAAAGATTATTGTGACTCTAAAACGCCCATTGAATCTGTCGTTCTGTATATACCTCTTATTCTTGTTTCCGATCTGATATGTATTTTCTTCTAGAAATGTAGAAATATCAAAAATGAAATAATTTAATAAAAAGTCAAGGCACGATTTAAGGACAAGTTGCTTCATCTGTTAATCCTTGTTTACATTAGCCAAGTTGCATTTCAAGCAAGTATAGTTGAAGGGATCTCACATTCACTTGAAATTCGAATGAAACTTGAAAGGATATTTCCAGTCAAGTAAATTACAGGTTCACATTGAAGTCAAGGAGGATATAACTAATGTTTACGAGGCTCAACACACGCCCAAAAAATAATTTTGGCGCATATATTTTAATCTTATGTAGAAATAAAATTGTTACAAATCACCCTACTGTGTATTACAGAAACGTATTCGTTTTGCATTCGTAGAAATTGAATTTGGAAGATGGATAACGCCGCGACGTTCCGAATAAGATTTATTCAAGTCACAGGGAAGGTAGAGGAAAGAAAGATTCTTCGGGTAGAAATATTTCTTGGGAACGTTTTCCCAAGAGGTTATCAAAGTGAAAAATTGTGTATGCTCGTAGATTCGGAGGTAGGTACTCGAAGACTCGGCGGAACGATTATTTCGAGCAAGTTACGATGTTCACATTGTGTTCCTCGCCAAACTACAATTTTCCCGAAGTTCCGCGATGATGCTGTCCCGGGGAGGAGCGGTATTTGAGGCCGATAATTCGTCCTGTAGCATTCCCACGACAGAATTCTCTGTTATCTGCGGGGGAACCTTCTCACACTTCCGATCCTGACCGCGCTTTGAAATACGGTCATTGTTTCAAACCCTTCGTCCCCCAGCGCGCGTTGAAATTACGAACGGTGGGCAGCTCGTTCAAGCTAGCTGTGGACGTTTATAAATAAAGTAAGAAATGCATTACGATCGCTATAAATATTAAGTCGCGGCACGTCGCCGTGATATACAAACACGCGAATCGGATTCTTTCAGGCATGGCTGGAATTCCAATGACCCTCTAGAACTCTAGACCGAGGCTAGTGGCTTAGAAAAAGCGTGGTTGAATTGAAGCATTCGTCGAAACGGTGCTTGTTCTCTCTTTCTTCGTCGCGCGCTTTATCCTTGTACGTCTCCTACTCTGTTACGACCCGTTAAGCATTATTTCGTAAAATTTATTTCAGCACGTTTCGCTGTTTCGTGGTTGGACATTCGCATGGTTGCAGCTATGTACAATTGCATGAGAGGCATGTACAGTCCGGGCTATCTGGTATCAAGGTTGTTGGCGATTTTATAAATTGAGAATATATAAAACTTTTCCTAGTACGAATATACGACTTTATTATAACTGTAGATTTTATTAGATTCGTAACTTCTTCAAGTTCTATTGGAATTTATTCAGCTAAGACAAAGTATTTATCTTATCTCGATAAATTATTATTTTATTGAAGAATTATTCGAAAAAATTCTTAGTCGACGATAAACCTATCCGTTTATAGCGAATAGAAATTTTTCGTTATTCATCACCCGAATATAATAAATTATGCTCGAATCTTGTAATTTAATCCCTATTTACTCCATTTTTAGATTAGTGGAGGAGTAGACACTGAAAGTGGTCCACATTCTTATTTATTCATCTGGATTTAGTATTAACAATGAGTGTTCAAATGATCACGTGATTATGGCAATCGAGTTGCCGAAGTCCACCATAGTTGCAACAAGTGCCTAATACTTCACACCTATAGCGCTTACCTATCCAAATATTAATCCCCCGCCCTTTTCCTGTCAAACAGCACCCACTAACGGATATTAATTACCCAAGCAGCCCGCGAGCATCAAAATAGAATCTTTGCGAATTAACACAGATGTTGGCGTTGTAGTAGTAAATTATTCCGACGGAGGACGGAACACCACGCCCTTTATCCTTTAGCTTCTTTTTCATCGAGATTCCCTACCGTTCTCTTTGCGCAGCGTCGTTTTAAACTGCACCGCTCGCCGTTTCCACTCGCGCCTTTATTGCACCCGCTTCTGCCCTGATACCCGTGCACTCGTTTAAGATCGTATCGTGGAATTAAGTTCGATTCAAGCATATGTACTTAGCGCTCCTCCGCCCGCGATAAGATCCCGTGTACCGTCCCTTTCCCCCTGTCCTCGCGCTCCCCTTGCTCTTTTTCGGCCGCATTCGCCGCCTCTAAATGGCTTCGCTCTACCCGGCAGCCTTGTTGTCCTAGGGAAAGAGATTAAAAATTGTATACTCATTCAGGATGCTCTTTTCGCCTTAGTATTCGGGAATTCACGAGAAATACTGGTTGCAGTGAGATTGCACTTTTCGCTGTTCAGCTGCTTCTTTACCTACTTTCGTCCACGCGCGATATTTTTGGAGCAAACGAAGAAAATACCTGAGGCAAAAAACCGTTGAAAAATTTATAACACTTACCAAGCTGTGCAACTTTGTTAGTATCGGTGATTAGCGATGTAACGTAAAAGCAATTCTGCTGTGTTCTCCTTTGTTCTTTTTCGTGACCTCCTATTTTTTTATGCAAATACTGTGCTTCAACATGGGAATAAAAAATGTATGCAAAATGTTTTCTAAGAAGAATTTTAAGTGAAGTGAAATTGCCAGTATCATTGATAAGGAAGAAAATCATAGAAGTCTTAAAAAAAAATATGAATGCAGTAGGAAGATTAATGATCAGTAAATTGTTAGGAAATATTGTAAGTACGTAGAATAAATATAAATTAATTCTCCTCAGCACGCTAAAATAAAGAATTATCTTTTCAAACCTGCAGCTGATAATAAAACACTGCATTCGATAATATTGTTCCACTGAAACAAATTTTTACAACAGGTATGTGCACCTTTATTTATACTTGTACATTGTAACGTTCTCGAAAATCGTAGATGCCGCTGATACTTTTTCAATAAAACACCGTTTAAACTCACATCGAATCTTTTTATTCCCCCTGAGGAGTTGTTTCGTAAACATTCAAACGCCCCCAAGTTTGCCGCCCGTAGGACATTTAAAGACGGTTGGAAATCTTTCGAAACACGTCTCATTTACATTTAAATGTTCACGGCTCGGTCCGTCGATGGGCTGGACTTTTTCGTAATCCGCGTCTCCCCTTTCTTTTACTCCCATTTCCCGGGGATTCGGTCGATTACGTCGACTCAAATGACATAATCGTTGACCGTAAAAGCTTGTAGGTAATCTGGCACTTCAAAAATAGTGGGAATGAAAATCCGCTGATTGCAGTCTCTAATTGCCGCGTGGGCTCGACCTAATTCTACTAAAAGTGTTAATCGTTCATTGCGTGGTTGCACAGCTTCGCTTCGTTTTCGGCTCTATAGCCCGAGCCTATTAGCTCATAGGTGTCCAGGAAAATGGAAAGCCCAATCCTCCTGTAAACGCGATAGAAATCGTGGCAGGATTGACGAGCCTGGCGCGACAAACATCGAAACCCTCCGCTTCTACGTCAAATTTCCAGGGGTTCCGAGAAAATTAGTCCGCGAATTTGCACGGTGATTTAGCGACAATTTGGCTGGCGACTGGTGGTAAATTTTACTTCACCGGACGCGAAATTGTTCACATAAATGTCGATTAACCACAGAAAAACCGTGGGTGGACTAGATTGAATTTTATTATACCGTACGGTCAATTTCTACGAGGTGGCACGCATAAAGTGCCCGTTACGCGACAAATCAGTCGCTGCAATTAGTCCCTGAATCGGTGAGGATTATCGATTTATCGCGTGGCGCGGCAGCGTCCACGAGAAGCTGATATAGCACGGCGATCTGGCCAGTAGAAAAAAAAAGAGTCGCGCTGGCAATCGGTGGAAGTAGAACGGACACTTTGGAACCATTCGATTGCATCCGTTTGCATCGCGAGTGTACATTCGATAATTAAATCTCAATCGTTGGCTAGGGTATCGCACTGGCTCAATCGGTAAAAAAGCTAGGACAGACTCGAAATGCGTGCGCTGCGAGATGGTTTGACCAGGTTAGAGAGGGCTGGGTACAGTTGGAGTAGATCAAAGTGGACCGGGACGGTCTCCAGCAGGTTCGAAGTGATTCGCGCAAATTGGATCAAGTCAGTTCGAGTTTTCGTTGGTTGAAAGGTGTTGCAATGAATCTGTGCGAAGTGAAGCAAGATTGTATACATTCGGCTCTGAGGGTGCTAGTTTCAGTATAGACTCCGTAGTGGTGTGCAAATATAGCGTTGCGAGTGGTGACTTGTGATTTATTGTAGACTAATATGATTATTTCATCAATATTGATCTTCGTTGGATGTTCTTTTCGTATAATGGCATCGTTCTGACGTTGCTTCGAAGTTACTTTTGCGTAGAATATACTGGGACCATGGTAATAGCTATTCAGGGTAAATTAGTGATTTAAAATTAAATTCTTGTGGCAGTGATTACGCACCTACAAATTCTGCACGTTAGAGCAGAAACATTAAAAAGCCGAGCACTCAATCTTTCCTAACACGACGAGCTACTTACTGGTACCATTCCCATTTCCTTTCTTCTCACAATAACTTTGAAGTAGAGCAAAGAAGTCTCTTTGCTGTGGCTTTGCAGCAATATAATGTCTATAATAATTTCTGTTACTGTTGAAGTAGTAACGATTTGGAACCGAGGAAGTGCAATGGGTTTTAAAAGCCTTGGAAATAAGAGAGAGGATGATAGAAGCATTGGTTTAAGAAGTTTCAGTGAATAAGAAGGTATGGAGGTTGAGGTGACTTAGGTTTATGAAGCGTGGAAAGAATAGAAAAAGACGTAAAGTATTTGCAAAGATGAGGAGTCATGGCTAAATTAAGGGCGGGTATCACGGCATTAACAGACGTGACAGCGGATATCACTTGTGTGACAAAGGAATTGAAATATATTTATCTCGATTGAATACGTTTAGTACTCAAATGAAGAGGTATCGCCATCGCGATACCCCAGTCTCGGGGGTGCAATCGAGCGCCCTCTAAAATTTGGATAAGCGATGCGTAAACACGCTACGAGCACTACAAATGAAACGCGATACATGTACGCGTATAATAAAATTCAAGTACCGTGTACATTTTGAATATATTTCACGAATTTGAATGAAAGGATGAGTAGAAAAAGACATGTCACTCTTCAGCAGATTACCTATCTGACTTTTAACGTCCATATTTACATATAAATGCAAGCTATCAATTTGGCATGTAGGTACATTGTTACATCGAATGTTCCATAGTAATTAAAGCACTTCAAAGATATAAAATACTTCAAAAATTTCTATTCGTGCCCTGTACATACAATCTGATATAATATTTGGGTAGCGCTTTATACACTTGTTGTTAGTCTCTGAATTTTATATACTTTATTAAATATACTTAAAGATATTTAATATATTTAATTATTTTATTTAGCGTGATGGTTGTGCTTGCATCTGGGTAACCAGCTTTTTCTTTCTTCATTTCTGAAAAATAAGTTTTATATCATTAATAGAATATGTAACCATATTAAAAGAAATAAGTGCTACGAATCGTCAACTAAAAATAACCGCGGCGATAAGAAAAAACTTCGCGACCCACAGGTTGGGAACCACTGATCTGAAGTCTTAAGGCAGGTTTTCCTATACGCGACTGGACACCACGTCAAGAATTTCAAAGTCGATTTTCTCGAAAATGAAGCCCGATATCAAAAAAGTTAGTTTCTTTCCAACTTATAACATGGGCATCCAACTTATAAGCCGAGAAAAAGGAATGAAATTTGTTGATATCGCGCTTCATTTTCGAGAAAATCGACTTTGAAATTCTTGACGTTGCGTCCAGTCGCGTGTAGGAAAACCTACCTTTAGATCCTTTTTTTTAACACCGCGTATACATATAGAATAGAATGTCTGCCTGTATGTTCCTTATTAACTCCTAAACCCTTCGACCAATCTGGACCAAATTTTGCATAGTTGCTCTCCGGGGCTCCGCGGAAAATATAGGCTACCATGGAAACTGGACGCCCCGCCCCTTACCCCCGATTTTACCCCCCTGACACTCTGTGATAATTTAAGTTTCACCCGAGCAGCGCCGGATGCTTTAAGCTAGTTGCATATAAAACCCATATATTTAATAGAAAATCCCACCGAAGATAACATCGCGTTTCCCGTTGGGAAAGATTCGCCGTCCTAATGTTTTACATGCAAACGTTTCATACGACGAGCATTATCGCATCTTACACGGAAACAGGATCAACTGTAACAAGGGGGTGTATTTACTTGTAACGAACGAAGCCTGCAATTACTATACACCGCACCTCAGGGAGTAATTGACCCTACCATTCCGTTTAGCCTGGTCCGCGCTCCCTGAATACATCGCGAACACGATCCGCTGCTGGTATAAATAACTTTGAATCTCAGAAAGCCAGTTTACATCATGCGACGGCTTGTTCTATTTGCTTCGGTATGGCACCGTAGTACTGTGAATTATGTATGTATTCCAAACGAACAACAGCTTCTTGCTCGCAGAATTCTTTGGACCTGTTTCGCGTTATGTTGCTTTGGGTCCTACTGATTGAGATATTTTGTGTTGAGTTTAATAGTTTTGTAATTTCATACTTCGCAGAGAGCGTGGAGGACGAAGATTCTTGGAGATGATGTGGTCATCGAACAACTGTTGCAGTGGCATCATTGTTTCATTTGATGTATGGTACATTTGTTACACCGCAATAAATTATTGACCACAGAGTCCGAGAACTTTTGATAGATAGTTTCTTCTCTAAAATGCCGAAATTGCAGTCAAAACTGTTAATTTTTCAATTGTTTGCGTAAAAGTTGCTGAAGCTATCTTCGGTGATATAATACGTTTGGTGATTTGTAGACTGCAACGTGCAGGAACGCCTATACCTTTCGGACAATGCGGATAAAACTGGCTGGAAACGTGGAGAAGTGAGCCTCATTAGTAACGAAAGCCGGTGTACGCATGTACGTAAGTTAATAAAGCAAAAGGCTAGAATTTCACTGTAATACACCGCGATGCCACAGTCACGCGAGGATTATCCCACAGTTGCCTAGAATTTCGCCTTTTTCACAGTAGCTTACGATCATTTCGCTAATATTCATGCGGCAGAAGGGCGCGATATTGCAGGCCGCCGGGTCGCGCGAGCATTTAAGTCGATGGCATTTCTTTAGCTTATATAATAAAGGACGATCATCCAGAAGCCATTTTTCAGCAATGTAAATTACACGAACCCCCCCTGGTAATTTCCAAGAAAAACAGCGATGCAAATGACCGTATCCGGAACACATTAATGACCGAAGAAATAACCGTAGCGCGTTTACGTTATGGAGAGAAGACAATTATTGATGTGAACATCATTTTATTTCATCGTGCGATATTATGAAGAAAGTCTAAGGTTGACTGTGGTTAATTATAACTATCACGATACTTTGGAATGATTGTTGCTTGTAGAACAGTTTTTTACTCTCATCAGCGTTAAATAAAAGGGGTATTCTGTAATCTCTAACAGTGAATTGCATGGTTGGAATGATAAAACATTGTTCCGTGTAATAAACAAGGCTAAGAAATTATATTATAAACGTATACACCTAGTAATATTGCATTTCATGCTTTTAATTACACGCACTTCATTCTTATATTACATAGAGTAATAGAGTATTATTTTACATTCTGCCTCTTACGAAATATGGTGTTGAAACGTGGTGCGTTCATTTGAACGTGAAATCATACTACCAATGGAAAATTTCAGTGAAAGAAAGATTCTGTATAAAAAATTACAGAGGAATTCATTTATGGGTTAAAACATTTGAATTTTCGCTTTTACCTAGTTCACAAATTCTGTTTAAATGAAAATACCTCGTAAAAGGGATACGTTATGTAAGTTTTCCTTAAATTCTTCTCAGAATTTATTGATCACTGATTCTCCTGAAACTCTGTTTTCACTGCAACGTCATCTCACATTTTTAATCGACTGTGTATATTGGTTTATATGTTATAGGTAGGAAGGAATTTCTAAAAAAAAAAAACGAATGGATCAGTTTAAGGGCAGTAGTATTGCTAACGATAAATATAAACTTTTATTGAATAGTATTTAGGAAAATTCTATCGGGGTAGTACAGATATTCTTCTCTCACAGCAAGTATTTTCGCTATCATTTTCGTTATAGGGATTTTTACGACTTCCCGATTCCTGATTTCTGATAGTAAGTACTTAATGTTCGCCTTTAGGAGCCTTATCTTCGGAATATTCTAATCGGAACATCCACCGTAGCCTCTTCAACTATGTAATTGCATCGTTTTTACCACACGTGCGCAGTACTGTGGAATTTTCGTCTGCATGCCGTCGAATTGTTCTCGAAACCTTTTGCCTTCCTGTTTCCTGCCGAGCACACTCAGCGGGTGGCTATTTGTGGCCTTGCATACGGAATATTCTAATCGAGCGTTTTAGCAAACAGCACCGACTGCCGTGCAAACTCGAACAAAGGGATTCTACATATGTTAATTGCAGTTGAAACCGCGAAATATAGTTAAAAAGTAAACTTATAAGATACTGATTAATAAAAATATTTAAATTAATGTAGTCAAGCCCATCAAGTAGGTACATCTACAGCTGAAAAAGAGAGTTATTCTAAATACGAATACCTACACCGTTGCAACAAAAGAAATAACGAGTAATTCATTACTGGTACCTAAAACTATTTAAACACTTTGAAAGTTCCAGTCGAAATGGGTTAGACGATATACCATACCAGTCGTTTCAGATTACTGCGTTACTTCACAGAACCTTTCCAGATTATTTTCCATTCGCAGTAGTATAAAAAGCAATGAATTATACCATTGACAACTCATCAAGCTAATTTGTAATTGTACTGCTCACACACTATTAATATATTCATGTCATCGTTTAGGGCTGTTCTAAATCAAATACGATTCAAATCCATCACGCTGCCCTACTAACGAGAATGCTTGACAGCCAAGCAACTAACGAGTGAAAAGATTAATTGAATTACTGCCAACACGAGCACACAATTCAAATACGATGATACCTAAGTGGCGTAGAATCCAATCGTCAGGCACTAAAGGACATCATTCGCGCTAATAAATGTCAGCTGAATCGAGGGCCCTACAGGTCATTCTCACTTTGCCCCCTATCAGCCTGGCCATGGACCACCGGGTAGACAACGAACAGTCGCCTGTACACGAGATAATGTGGTAGCAACGTGGCCGGTTCGTGCCACTGATTACAATATTCAAATTTTCCAATCTCCATATGTACGCGTGTCTACGTAGAACGCGTGCGTCGCCGGTGAAACCGGGCAGCGCCTACGATGCCTCCAATCTCGAATTCCCAGGCAAAACGTCGCTGAACCGGCCATCCCGTTCGCGGGCGTTTTGCATTTGATTTCGAGGGGGGTATCTTCAATGCCCGATACGCGAAACTTGCCACGGAGCAGAGCGAATTCGCGTAACTGGACAAGGCCGGCTCGATTCAATCAACGGCTGAAATTCGGTTTACAATCGCACAGCTTTATACTTTGATTGCTCATGATCAAACGAATGCATAGATGGGACAGCAATTAGGTACACAGTTTATTGGAATTTAAAGTTCCTTGTAGTAGGCGAAGCCAGAGTTGGGTATTAATTAAATAAAAAATTATTTAAATAACAGATCAAATTAAAGTTACTGTAACTCTAGAATATTTAATAAATAAAATTAATGTTTTAATCAACTAATGTTTTGATCAACTATTATTCGGCACATGCCGAATATTTTATTTAACTTTTATTCGTTATACGAAATTTTATTTCAATACAAATTTTGCCCATCTCTGAGTGAATCATGGCGATCAATTAGGATCAATCTCAAGTAATTTCATTTATAATACACATTCAAATACACTATCGAATCTAGTATTATTCCAGTACTTGGAGTTTCCTTAAATTTCTCCCTTCTGCCTGCTACTCGAATTGAGTGTGTGGAACCAACCAGTACACACTATCACAACATCCCGCTGGAATCAACAAACACGAAAGCAGGCACGATGCAACAGCCACTTTGCACACCGTTGCCCCCACAGCACATTTGTTGCCGAAATGTCTCAGTTGCGTTGCGGTTTAATCCTTGGAATATTGCACGGAATGTTGCCGAAAAGTTACAAGTAAATTGCTATGTCCGCCCTGTGCAACATTGCAGGATATATTTCAGCAACATTTTTTCGGGATATTACAGCAATGGTAGCGCAACATTTCTGAGATTTTATAGGAATGGTAGCGCAACATTTCTGAGATTTTACAGAAATGGTAGGGCAACATTTCTGAGATTTTACAGAAATGGTAGCGCAACATTTCTGAGATTTTACAGAAATGGTAGCGCAACATTTCTGAGATTTTACAGAAATGGTAGCGCAACATTTCTGAGATTTTACAGAAATGGTAGCGCAACATTTCGGGCAGTTGGGCCAAAAATAAAAATAACGGTATTTTATATATATGCACGTACATATTTTTATCACTTCACTTGAATGTGTGAAGAAGAATCATAGTAGTATAACATCCGTGTATATTTTAAAAATAGAATATTTAATTTACCCCAGGGAAGATTCGAACCCGCGACCTGTAGCACCGTAGACGAACACTTTACCGCTGTAGCTGCAATTGTTAATTGAGAAAAATGCTTCCGTATTCGAACATTACATTCCAACCATGCAACACTTCAAACTGAAATTATACAAAAACGAAGATTCGTTTTGACAAACCCCATTACATCTCCCTAATCGCTAAGTTGAACATTTCACAACAAATTCATTCCGACGCTTGATGTTGTATTAAGTTGATTCATATTCTGTTATGAAATATCCTGCGTAGTACAAGAAAATAATATTGTTTTAGTTTTTAGCGCATTTTTAATACAATCGTTTAACATTATTTTATATATTTTTTCATTTTCCAGTCTTTAGTGTTAGTGGATATACATTTCACAATTCAGACTTCGTTGCAAATATAATTTATTGCTGTATACAGTTTAATAGTTTGCTTACACCTTATAGTGCTAATTTACTAATTGTATTAATTACTTATATCACATTTTGTCACTGTTTACATACATTCCCTCGGAGGTTGCCTGTGAAATGTAACACTGTATTCTGTTTGTCGACATATTGAATATAAATAATTACTACAATTACTTAATGAACACATATGGTTTAAACAAATTCATAAAATATATACAGCAACAAAACATGTGTGAATAACTGCCAGTGACCGTAATATTAGCATTTAATTCATTGTATGTAATTAAAACGTTCCGAACTGTCGAGGGAAAATATCTAAGTCCGGATATGTTGCGGAAAAGTTGCTGAAATCGTGCTCGTATCTTGCGAGCGCTCGCAACATATGAGCAAGATTTCAGCAATTTTTCCGCAACATATCCGTATTTCCGCGGAGCGATCCCGACTTCTCCAGACAACAGAATGCAGTCTAAGACTCCACAGACTATCATCGAGGGAATATAAGCGAACTTGGACAATATCTGACATAAATAATTAATACGATTATTTAATTAACATTATATAGTTTAAACAATCTCATAAACAATATTCAGCAACAAAAGAGATTTGAAGAGAGTGTTACACGTGCCAATAAATAATTAATACGATTATTTAATTAACATTATATAGTTTAAACAATCTCATAAACAATATTCAGCAACAAAAGAGATTTGAAGAGAGTGTTACACGTGCCAATAAATGCCAGTGACCGTAATATTAGCACGTAATTCATTATATGTAATTAAAACGTTCCTAACTGTCGAGTGAAAATATCTAAGTCCGGATATGTTGCAGAAAAGTTGCTGAAATCTTGCTCATATGTTGCGAGCGCTCGCAACATATGAGCAAGATTTCAGCAATTTTTCTGCAACATATCCGTATTTCCGCGTAGCGATCCCGTATTCTCCAGACACAGAATGCAGTCTAAGACTCCACAGACTATCATCGAGGGAATATAAGCGAACTTGGACAATATCTGATATAAATAATTATTACGATTATTTAATTAACATTATATAGTTTAAACAATCTCATAAACAATATTCAGCAACAAAAGAGATTTGAAGAGAGTGTTACACGTGCCAATAAATAATTAATACGATTATTTAATTAACATTATATAGTTTAAACAATCTCATAAACAATATTCAGCAACAAAAGAGATTTGAAGAGAGTGTTACACGTGTCAATAAATGCCAGTGACCGTAATATTAGCACGTAATTCATTATATGTAATTAAAACGTTCCTAACTGTCGAGTGAAAATATGAGCGAACGCTCGCAACATATGAGCAAGATTTCAGCAACTTTTCTGCAACATATCCGGACTTAGATATTTTCACTCGACAGTTAGGAACGTTTTAATTACATATAATGAATTACGTGCTAATATTACGGTCACTGGCATTTATTGACACGTGTAACACTCTCTTCAAATCTCTTTTGTTGCTGAATATTGTTTATGAGATTGTTTAAACTATATAATGTTAATTAAATAATCGTATTAATTATTTATGTCAGATATTGTCCAAGTTCGCTTATATTCCCTCGATGATAGTCTGTGGAGTCTTAGACTGCATTCTGTGTCTGGAGAATACGGGATCGCTACGGGGAAATACGGATATGTTGCAGAAAAGTTGCTGAAATCTTGCTCATATGTTGCGAACGCTCGCAACATATGAGCAAGATTTCAGCAACTTTTCTGCAACATATCCGGACTTAGATATTTTCACTCGACAGTTAGGAACGTTTTAATTACATATAATGAATTACGTGCTAATATTACGGTCACTGGCATTTATTGACACGTGTAACACTCTCTTCAAATCTCTTTTGTTGCTGAATATTGTTTATGAGATTGTTTAAACTATATAATGTTAATTAAATAATCGTATTAATTATTTATGTCAGATATTGTCCAAGTTCGCTTATATTCCCTCGATGATAGTCTGTGGAGTCTTAGACTGCATTCTGTGTCTGGAGAATACGGGATCGCTACGGGGAAATACGGATATGTTGCAGAAAAGTTGCTGAAATCTTGCTCATATGTTGCGAACGCTCGCAACATATGAGCAAGATTTCAGCAACTTTTCTGCAACATATCCGGACTTAGATATTTTCACTCGACAGTTAGGAACGTTTTAATTACATATAATGAATTACGTGCTAATATTACGGTCACTGGCATTTATTGACACGTGTAACACTCTCTTCAAATCTCTTTTGTTGCTGAATATTGTTTATGAGATTGTTTAAACTATATAATGTTAATTAAATAATCGTATTAATTATTTATGTCAGATATTGTCCAAGTTCGCTTATATTCCCTCGATGATAGTCTGTGGAGTCTTAGACTGCATTCTGTGTCTGGAGAATACGGGATCGCTACGGGGAAATACGGATATGTTGCAGAAAAGTTGCTGAAATCTTGCTCATATGTTGCGAACGCTCGCAACATATGAGCAAGATTTCAGCAACTTTTCTGCAACATATCCGGACTTAGATATTTTCACTCGACAGTTAGGAACGTTTTAATTACATATAATGAATTACGTGCTAATATTACGGTCACTGGCATTTATTGACACGTGTAACACTCTCTTCAAATCTCTTTTGTTGCTGAATATTGTTTATGAGATTGTTTAAACTATATAATGTTAATTAAATAATCGTATTAATTATTTATGTCAGATATTGTCCAAGTTCGCTTATATTCCCTCGATGATAGTCTGTGGAGTCTTAGACTGCATTCTGTGTCTGGAGAATACGGGATCGCTACGGGGAAATACGGATATGTTGCAGAAAAGTTGCTGAAATCTTGCTCATATGTTGCGAACGCTCGCAACATATGAGCAAGATTTCAGCAACTTTTCTGCAACATATCCGGACTTAGATATTTTCACTCGACAGTTAGGAACGTTTTAATTACATATAATGAATTACGTGCTAATATTACGGTCACTGGCATTTATTGACACGTGTAACACTCTCTTCAAATCTCTTTTGTTGCTGAATATTGTTTATGAGATTGTTTAAACTATATAATGTTAATTAAATAATCGTAATAATTATTTATGTCAGATATTGTCCAAGTTCGCTTATATTCCCTCGATGATAGTCTGTGGAATCTTAGACTGTATTCTGCGCGTCGACAATTCGGAATCGCTCTGCGAAACCCGGATTTATTGCGGATTAATTGCTGAAATCTTTCACATTTATTGTATCTCAATATATGCGCAATATTTCACGGCAATGTGTGCGCAATATTCCTGAAATATTGCACAAACTTGGCCATTGTAATATTGCACTTCAATATGTGCGCAATATTCCTGAAACATTACACAAATGTTTCCATAGCAATATTACATGCCAATGTGTGCGCTATATTTCTGAAATGTTGCGCATATGTTTCCATAACAATATTACACGGGGATGTGTGCGCAATATTTCTGTAACTTTGCACAAATGTGGCCATTGAAATATTACATGGCAATATTTCCGCAATTTTGCAGTAATATTGCAATGCAACTCGCAACCAAACGGCAACATTGTAATGTACTGCAACTTTTGTGCAACATTTCGGCAATGAAATGTGCTGTAGGGGTGCTTGCAGGTTCACTATCCTGGTATCCTTCACTTCGTTTACCATATGTTCATTGTACATACAAGCGGGAGGCGTACCTTAATTGATGAATGTTGCAGATTCTATCTCAAACGGAGTCGAAGAATAATAATTCGAGATAACGTTTCAGTCTTTTACTTTCAAACTGTTATTTGGAATTAAGGAGTTAATTTTAAATTATATATCACTACGAATTAATTTCAATATGTTATTGTTTGATTTTCACATTTCCACAAATGCTGGCGTTATAGATGTAAGAAGCCCCGAGCAACGCCCCTTAGGTACGTTTAATCTAGGTTCAGATAATTTGATAATTTTTCGTCTGTTATTAATCAAGTTAGATTTTAATCGTCAGGAATTAACGCTATTCATAGGGTATGTGTGATTGGTTGAATAATGCTTGGAAGCGTAGGGGGGTCTGATGCAAGATAATCCCGAGGGTAGAAAGTGTTCGACGGGGTTGGAGACAAACCGCTGCAGGTTAGAGAAGGGATGTGCAGTCGGTGGTGTGCGGGTAACCGGCAATTAGCCGAGATATTATCGCGATCGGTGATGCGCTTCGATTAAATCTATCACGGCTGGCCATCGCTTGAGTTCTCCCACGTGCGGGCACACACACGTTCGGTTCTTCGGAATCAGTTGCCTTTCATTCACGCTACCCAGCCAGCTGCGGCTCGAAATCCTGCCTCCTCGGTTGCTCATCCTCGTCCGCTTCCAGTAATTAACGCGTCTCAAACCCAGGTCGAGGTCAATTCCAACAGATCGTATTTTACTGTCTTCACTTTCGTTTTAATTTTGGTCTGCTGTTAACCAAGATGTTGTATACTTCGTTATAAAGTTACTTAATAGGAGAAAAATGCTTCTATGAAGCGGGGTCATGCTGCAGACAATGCAGAAAAGATATGGTAGTATTGAAAATACATAGTGTGGCGTTGTTGATCGACGATGAGTGGCCAATTGCATGGTTTTTAAATAAAAAACTAGGAAAGCTCACATTATCCTTTAAGGGGGTCTGGCTTAGGTTGTACATAAAAATAGATATAGATTTAAATAATTTTTTACCTCGAAGGACCAAGAAGTAGTAGAAAAAGAAATGGCTTGATTCTTTCATTAACGTTCCTTACAAAGTTTAAAAAAAAAATACCGAGTTGGCGCCTACTATCAACGAGTAATTGATCCCAACAGCTGCAAAGCTCTATGGCGACAAGACGAGGGATAGAAACAAAGCGTACCGAAGTCTCGCTGTACCAAAATCTCTCTTTGCTCGCCGGGCCGTAAACTGTTCGTTTCACTGGATCCCATGTGCATGCAGAGCTGGGCATTTGTACTGATAGCGAGAACACGCAAGTTGCCAAGTACCATTCCCCTTTGTAGCAAGGCCTTTCACCGTCCCGTCGAAGGGGCGAGCCTTCCCGGAAGACGTGCACCGGGAGGTGTTTTCGGATGCGAGCCGCGTTATTAAAGTGGAAGCCTGAAAAATGGCGGCTCATAAAAGTCAAGACAAAAGGAGCCGTTGACGATTGCGCCCCTTTCTCCGCGGCTGAAGGGAAGGCAAAAGCTTGCGCTAGAAACGCTGGCGAAAAGACAACCGCCCCGCCGGGCTACGAGTGGCGGAAATACCGAACTGAAAGCGGAAGAAGGTGGGTGTGGGATTTGGTTGAAGTGGCGTGATATCGAGTCGAGGGCTGTTGCGCTGCGTAATAAAAGTATCCCACCAGCAAACTGGAGGACGCGTGTGACGTTACACCGACCGCTACACGCGTGATGGCTCATTATCCTTCGGCCACCTGTGCCTGCTGTCCTGCAGTCCTTTTTATGACGGTTTGTCGGTTAGCAAGTGTATCTGACAGTTGAGAGAGAAACAAGCTTCCTAGGTCTCCCTTTCGAGGTAGCCAGTACAGGTTGTTTAGGGCCTTGCTACAGAGTTATGGTTATTCATGGGAACTGTTGGAAAAGTGGGACAAATTTATAGGCCCCAGTTGACTCTTTAAAGACTGAATGTAATTGTTGGAAAGAATGAAAACTTTAGAACTCTTGATTTGTGGTTTCACTTTTTCAGTACAGATGATGTAACTGGAGGAAATACAGTGAATCCGCCAAAGTATCAGATGTCGAAGGTGTAGCACTCCTGAAAGTCAGGCCTTAACAATTTGCGGATATATTTGTCACGGTTTTTAGACACCAGCACTTTAAAACCCTAGTTTTGGCAAAAACTGTTTTGTAGCGAGTGACAAAAAATGTTTGCAAGGGGCCTCAAACAATTGGTCATAACTGTTCCACCAATATCACTTTGGAAATGAATTATTAACTCTTCTGTTACACGCTTCTATCTTGCTCTCTCTAGTGACCATTATTATCCATTTGTTGCAAACTTCAAACTTAACTATTAAATTTAAAAACTAAATAAACCCTTTTAAAGCGGAGAAAACGACCGCTTACGCAATTTCACAGTAGTTAATAAAAGGGATGATCTTAACTCTACGAAATATTTATCTATAAATAACACAATACCAATTTACAAAGTTGCCACGAATATTTACTACTCGGGCTGATGAGAAAACAATTAACCAGCCACAAATACTTCTCTGCCGCGTTCTGGAAAACAGAAGAAATGCAATTAAAAGTTCCCACAACAGAAGCGGAACTCTCGCTACTGGGAACAATGACATTGTATTAAGTAAAAAGGTACCACGCGAGAGGAGCGTGTATGCTTCGTTATAAGCTCGATCCAACTTTTCGAGCAGCGTTCGTAAAAGTATCAGTGTCCCCATTATACGCTCCTTGATGAATTAGTTTTGCCCTCGAGTTCACGAAGAGGCAACCGTTTTGCTAACCATTATTTACCCCGGAGAATTACAACGTTTGCAACGTAGTTACCAAGCGTACATCCCACAGCAAGAGTTGATGTCGCGTTAGTGGTGCAACTACGTGTTTGCTGCGGCAACGAAACAGGAGCTATCAGGCAGCTTCACGCGATACAAGTTTATTTCCTGAACCTGCAATTTCGGCCGCTCCTAAGGTACTCGCAGTTCTGGGAGCTGTTTGACAAATAGTCCGTTCTTGAAGCTTTGACAAAGACTCCACTGTTCTCTATGTTCGCGGCGACCCATGTCTCAAAAATCAACCAACAAGTTTCCCGGAAATCAGGGAATTTGATGCTTATCGTGATAGTTGTACCATACTTATTCCCTCAGAATGAATAGGTGAAGGTACAATTTTAATTGAAGCAGGAAGGATTTGAGCCTCTATCTTGTTTTGCAAATAAAAATTGGGATACCATAAATCCACATAGATTTTTGGCTTGGATTAGAATGTGTAACACTTATTCGTAACTTTTATTCGATCCGATATTTAAATAATTTTTTATTTACTTAACGCCCAACTCTGCTCTAGGGTCATAAAAAAATCCAAAAATATCCAAATAAGGCCATAATAAAATTGTGGAATTGATTAGATCTCCAATTCACAATCCCCTTCAATTGCCTGAAATCTAATAATTCACGTGACTGAATTAGTGGCATTGTGCGAAAAGAGTGCATTACGTTGATGCAAAGAGAAGCAAAGGAAAGAGCTGTGTGGCGAAAAGATAAAGCTATTATCTCAAGAGAAATTTATTCCGGCGAACAGGCTGGTTACATTTCCTTAAATTTTCGACCAGCAAGAGATAGTTTATCCGTGACACCGGGACGTCGCAAAGACATTTTTATGGCTTGTTCCCCACAGAGTTTTCACGAGAACGATCCAGCGGATAAAGTTGGCGGACACGATTTTACCGTCGGCCAATGTTCTTTATTGCGTGGTCACGTACTTCACCAGCTAGCTTTGAGACCACGTTGTGGTATTACCTGGTTTTAGTTGATGCATTGTACGAAACAGTCTTTTTCTTCCGCAAGGAAATACCACGTGCCCTGTCAAAGACAACGAGGGTGGTTCGATAGTCAAACGTGCACTGGATAAAGAAAAATGAACACGGATCGCTAATTACAATCACAAACATAATAATATACTCATATTACGCTATGGTAAATAAACAAACAAAGCAGTGCCATGTTATCGTGTAGCTACAGTGTTGCCCATCACGAGGATTCTCCGTTCTGTTAACAGGACATTTCTGTCCTCGTTATTTCTTTTGAATTACTGTACGATCTGTTTTCAAGCGGAGTAGCACGTTGCAGAATATGTATAGAGTTCGCAAGTTGCGTGGAATTCATGTGTTTTAAAATCTCACTTCAGTTTGCCCGCAAAATTTTTCCGCAATATAAAATACCACTGTGCGTTATAAGCTTTACGTTTCTTGAAAATATCACATATGATCGATTCACGGTGAAATGATCTGAGAGGAAATCAGCGAGTTTCATTTTTTCAATATCTCCTTTCACACGGGGATTTAGAGAACGTAAATTAGAGCGGCAGTGTAGTGTGGCCAGGGTGTGAATATCCGGCAAAGGAACGAGGATCACGAAATGCGTTAGTTTAAAGGAAGATTGACCGTACGTGCAAGCCAGAGTGTGCGTGTCGATCAACGGTAGGGTCGATCAGCGGCGAACGATCGATCGGCAACGTTAATCAACGCCAGTCTGCAATTACGTTGGCTACCGCCGTGAACGTTACACGCTTTGCCGAAGATAATTCACAGATGAGGATTACAAGGCAGACGTTCGCGCGCGTGCATGCAAAGCGAATCCCGTGCCTGAAGCTTTTTCCCAGCACCATCGATGGTATAATTAACGATGCGATCTTTTTTCGGGGAAGATTTAAGTTGCATATTAATGATCCAATTTGAATTTCTCTCCACGCCAATGGAAAATTGAGATTTTCATCGGCGCACGGGGCGAATGATTCGAGTGGCTTTAGAGATTTTGTGTAGTTCCACCAATATCTCTCGGTTGCATTGAATTTTATAGGAATTCGCAAAGCTCAAGTGAGTGTAAAACGTTTGCAAATTGGATTTTGATTGGCGAAGATCCGAGGTAGAAAAGTGGAAGTGTGTGCTGTGTTGCAAGGAATAGAGAGAGAATCTGGAAAATTCAGTAATTCGGTGAATGCTTCCTGCATCGTTAGCAGCCACGACGTCCGCCAGGGGCACCCACTCACCTAAAGTTTTCGGCAACGTTTAGAGTATAATTACTTGCACGTAGTCGCCACAAAACATGAAGAGGAAACAGGCAAGAATGCTCGAAGAAGGTG
Source organism: Andrena flavipes (assembly GCA_963971345.1). Classification (NCBI taxonomy): domain Eukaryota; kingdom Metazoa; phylum Arthropoda; class Insecta; order Hymenoptera; family Andrenidae; genus Andrena; species Andrena flavipes. The sequence goes on from OZ020481.1 coordinate 40,752,113, forward strand.
TCAAGAATTTAAATTTAAATAGAAAAAAGCACCTAAAGATATATTCGCTTGAAGGCTGTTTGACATTCACAATCAGTAAAGTGTACTTACTTTTACTTTTACTTATCGTAGGTTATGCATCAATATGTTGTGTTGGGTTAATTAAAAATTTTGTAGCTATAATATTACTGTCATAGAAATTAGTATTTATGTTTTTAGACATTATTTACACATGTTCCATGTTGAAAGACAAATGGATAGTTTCTTATAGAAAATGGCACAGAGTACCAGATACTTTGTATTTTTTACCTTTTCATTAATGTTCCTCGTTACTCTACAAACATTCTCGACACACAATGCAGTAACTAAGATTACATTACCTCGCATTTGCTTTCACTATTTACTCATGCGTTTGCCATGTGCCACGCCTTCACCAGTTTTGCAGGAAATTAGGAAGCAATTCCGTACACCATATACTCGCTTCTAATCCCTTATACCTTCATTTACGATAATTTGATAAATCACCCCGAATGATGGAGGCAGCCCCGGCGCTTCCCTTTATGTCAAACTGTACGACTATGAGGCGAAACTGTACGACTAATTTGCATTGAGAAAACTCTATTCGGTGCAACGTGAGCCATATAATGGCGCCTATTAATTGGTGCTCGGCATAACAAACATAAAGAACTGGCATTCACTGTGTGCTGCTGAGTTATTTGATTCTCGCGAATGATCAACAGAGTTGGCGGCACTGGCGCAAAGAACGTCGATTAATAGAGTTGCTCTTTTTCAATTCATTATTTCTTTTTCGCTGGAAAATTGCTTCAGCAAAAGGCGCTTTAAAGAAACACGGCAAATGCATATAAAAAAATTACACAGAGTGTCGCGTTCTCTTTGATTGTGCTAGGAATTGAGCCCCTCCTTGTATAACCACGACAACTGTTCATGTAACGTACACACATTGCAGTCAAAGTTGTCTCTGCAGATACTTCATTACACAGACACATTGAAACTCCTCTGACACCACTCCTTGCCGCAATCAGCTTTCATGATATTAATCTGGAATGTAAGTTGCCTCTTCTTAGCGAGACTCGGGGAGTTAAATTATGGAAAGTGTATATCCTTAGACACTTAATAATTTCATCATTCTTATCAGTTGGCTCAGATTCAAAACGTTTCTCCTAATTATTCTAGGATTTTAGCTTATATGCTATTCAAATATTTTAAACCGTTCACTGATGATTCCTCTTTTAATGAAAAGTCAATAGAAGTAGGATAAGTATATACCTACTATGGGCTAAAAGCTTCGAATATTCTGTTGACTTTCATTAAAATTATAACGTATAAGAAATGTCTTCTGATTGCAATGGTTTGTTACTTCAATAAACTTTAATATTGTTTAAATTTGTTTAACGAGAAAATCCCTACACCCCTTAATTCGCAGAGTAATCCCAAACTTTTAGACGATAATGTAGGTTTACTCAGCGTGAAATTGGTAAATGAAACTGTGAGATATTTAAGGTGTTCGCAGCACGGGTTCATGCTCCTGATTGTAAGCTGTGCCCAATTGGAATAGTATTCTAACGTTTCACGAGCATTGCAGCTAGTTCATCAGGGTATTGTAGCCGCGCTGATACTATACAGTGTAGAAATTAGATTCAGCTTGCACCCGAAATCCCTGAAACAGTAATTAAAACTGTGTCTATTAAAAGTAGTTTAGCTATCAAAGATAATATAACCTGCAGGGTCTTATCTCATCATTCTAATTATTTATACTGTATATATCCAATGTTGTCGGACTCTGAATTTCATATTTACTGCGCTATAATGATAGACAGTAATAAGGAAAACATAATATAATATATATCAAAATGGTACTTTCACAATAGATGCTGGGACTGTTCACCGTTTTCTTGAAGGCATAAGTTTATCCGTCCAACTACAATAAATTATTAAGCTCAAATTCTAATTACATTGGAGTTCGTAAAACTTAAATTGCATTTTATATTTTGCATATATTATAGAAGTACAATTTTGCAATCCATGCTGAACACGTGTATGCTTCGCTCAATTTTGTTATAAAAATCACCATGACTGATAAGTCCCATCGTGTGTGGCGGGCAATCGTGTCTCGCGACACTGGTAGCGTGCACATACAATGGGTGAATAAACTTACGTATCAGATATTAGATATTTATCAACAGCTGCCGCTATTTTCTTCGAAAAACCCTGTTAACTCGTCGCCAACCTTGAATACCGTTACGATGTGAGATCGTGGGAATGATACTGGTCGAATCTCCAGGCAGTATTAAGGATTTTGGCGGTATTGACAAACGGCACTGATTAGTTCGTTACGAAGTAATTAGGATGGTAATTACGTAGATAACTGCGGAGGGTCGAACAAGCGTTCGAAGTTCAATTTACCGATGCGATTATTAAATGCGTATGCAGAATGTTCGGTTACTGGTGTGGGAATTCCCTTTGGGCCACGGCGGAGTGTCAGTAATCGAAAGCACAGCATTCCGAATACAAACGTTCGTTACAGATAGAATCAGACGATCGGACCGAAATAAATTTACAGATCGTTATCGTTCAAAGTTGCGTGATGGACGAGTGAGTAGTAAACAATTCCTTGGTACGATAACAACCTTGTTTACAATACAGTTTTCGCTGAATTGAGGCGCGTAACGTGTTCTCATAAGAAACAACCGTTGTTTCGATAATTTTAATACAAATTCTATTTATTTATACTACATAAATACTTCTTTGCAAGTTCAATATTTTTTTAGATTTAAAGTCTATTTTATACAATTTTAGAATTAAATATGCGAATTTTTAGTTTTAGGTGCGCCACTTTGGACAAAGCTAACTCCCGGCTTTAAGGAAGCGCATACGCGCGGTAGAAGAGGCCGCCTCACCACAAGAAGTAGTTTCACCCAACGCTTGGTGGTACATTCCTTGCAGTATCTAGGTTGCAGTTCGAAATCTAGCGGAACTTTTAGCAACGCTCTGGGTCTTAGGGCTTAACCAGCTCCCTAGGTACCGGCTAGGTCCCAAGCGGATTAGAACGAGTGCTCTTAGAATTACGGCTTAAAGGTGTAGTTCTGAATGGCAGCCAAATCCCGAGCACGATCCTAATCGGTTGTACGACGACAATTTGGTATTTGGCGGAATTTTTAACAGAGCTGCGAATCTTATAGATTTAATCAACTGGCAACATGGCAATTAGATTCCCAGGAGATTGGAGCTAGTAGCGAAGCTTTAAAACAAGTTCCTGGGTACGCAGTTCGATGTCTGGTGGAGTTTTTAGTAACGTTTCAGGTGTTGCAGCTTCCACCGGTTTCTTAGGAAGCAAGTAAATTCCTTGAAGATCGTAGGTATGTAGTAACAAACGTAGAAAGTTGTTCACATGTAGGTGTTTGAAATCTAGAGGAACTTTTAGCAACGCTCCAAGTTTTAGGGCTTTAACCAGTCCCCTAGGTGCTGGCCAGATTCTTTGGAGATTACGATGGTTCTTATCTTAAACCACGTGCCGACACTATTACACCAAATAAAACTATGAATTTAGATTCTTAAGCGTATTCGATGCTCTGTGATATCGCTGTTAAAAGTACAATATAAATGAAATGCCCACTTGACTCCTTGTTTCCAGGACTTAAAACAGATTTTTTTTTTAAAGATTATGATGTTAATAAACACAGTATCAAAGAACAAGTCTCAGCTTCAATTTAGTTCTTTGTCATTAATTGGAAAAGGAATACTTCATTTCCGGCAATAAGGACTCCCTAATAAATACAATTTCACACAAAGTCTTTATATTTCGAAATTTCGATTCTTGCTAGTACTTCGATTTTAATTTCGAAGTGTTTCTATTCAATTTCTACAATGTGCTTAAACTGAAGCTCTAATTATTAAATAGAATAATAAGTGTATTCCTGTCTACACTTGATATTATAAAGTGTTCGGTTATCTGTGTCTAAGAATGAAGAAGTAAGAAAGAAATTTTTCAACAGGAAATCTAATCTTTGGATTTCACTGCTGAATCGTAAGGAACGCAAACCCTCGCCTAAGATCACCCAGAGGAAAACCTCCTTTCCTATCTTCCTCCGAACGATATAACTGTCACTGCTTGTTAATCTTATTACCGTTAATCCTGTTATCCTGTTACACTGTAAAAGCATTTGTGGTCAATTTCTGTTCGTCAGTCCCTAGGTATTCGACTATGCGTTGGCATTTTAGACGGCGATTCTATATGCCAAAATAAGACTAATAAGAGCTACATGCCAAAATGAGAATAATAAATCAGGAGTGACGAAAATGTGTTTAATGTTCCGGAGTTATTAATTATTGCCAAAAATACGCATGAAAACTAAAGACTAGTGCCAGTTCCGTGTCTGACCTGACTAACTCGATACTACTGCGCGTCAGCAGTAGTCTAAGTCTCTTGCGTCAGACGCTGTTTACGCGTATCTTCAATAATTAATAACTCGCAAACCAAAACTCGCAATAATTAATTACGTTGCAAATATTATTAATAAATAATATCTTAATAATTAAAGTTTCTGACTTCTGTTTAAAGTATGTAGATAATTTAACGAAGCGTATGTATGACTGGCAATATGCAGGGGTCGATATACAATATTAACAATCTCTCCTATTGACTGAATAATAAAACGACAAATAGTAAAATTTAAATTCATAAAAAAAAGAATATGTAGGATGTCTGATAAAAATACGAGTGCCATTTGTTTTCAAGTTGTTTAAAGAGTGAGCGGAATTGTTAAAAGAATTTGTAAGCGTGGATATGCAAATATGTAAACGTTTTCATAACTCCCTTTCAATTGATTTTCGTGTTCCTGATAATCCGACATAAAATATACATCACCAGTGCCTTTAGAGGCGATGAAGTAGCTATCGTTAATCTTATCATATTCTACAACGAACCACGCAATAACGGTGCAATGTGTAACTTATGGCTATGTTTATTAAGCACGTCCGCGATAGATCCTATTTCTATTGTGAAAATTCTCTTCAGTGTAATGTGCAATAGCGGTGGAACGGCGTGGTGTAATCTGGGCGATAACATTGATTACTGGGAGCGCTGAAATGATCCTCCCTTGGGTAAATCTGCGGGGTAATATTTATCGGCCAGCCCCTCGTGAATCTATTATGTTGTTGCAAAGCTTCTAATCAAAAACAACGAACGTAAGGCTACAACGATAATATACACTCAGATAATACACTCAGAAATATGATCTTTCGTCATAGAAATTATTGTGCCTAACGATGCAACCGGTACATCTATCTCTTAACATTTTAACCACTTTATTCACGAAGGAAATTTATGTAAAATTAAAACAGAATTTTATATTAAGCAGGAAGAAATTAAATAGCATTCGGTTTAAAAAAACCGAAAGTCATTTGAAATAATTTACAAATTATAAAACTAGGTCAAAAATCAAGGAAACTCGAAGGTAGTTTAAAAACAAGTTCCTCGTGAAATTGCAAGCTTTGCGAGCAGAAAGATTGTTTAGCGTGCAACATGAAACGTTCACCAGCGAGCCGTTGTATAAACGAAGATACGGTTTGTTGGCTGTCGATAGCTACACAGAGAGAAAACGCCGTTCATTGTATCGATCATGCTGGCAAATCGAATACCAGTTTAATTGCATCAAAGATCCAATGTTACAATCATCTCTTTGAAATCAAACACGAATGTAAAACAGCAGTGAATTACCCAAATGCCTTTGTTCATTTTATTAGCTACATAATTTTGAGCGTGCCTAGTCATGAAATTCGGAATTATTGGAATTTCATAACAATTGATTCAATTCATTGTTTTTTTTTTTACAGAAGACACCCAAACACCTTTCTCTATAAAACGACGTTGGTTCTGTGGCAATAGTCCTATGGAGGATCCGCGTTAACTACAGGTATTACGTCCATAAATGTTTTCACGTCATATAGAATTATCAGTCGTCACTGTTGCTGCTAGGAAAGCCAGTCATCGCCGTTAAGCGAGCTTTAAATCAGAATGACAAATGGATTGCACGGTTATGCTCTCGTAAACGTTGAGCGGCTGAACACGCATGCGGTCCAATCAATCATGCTGTAACGTCGAATAGAAAAGCTGAAATGAATAAAGGTCACATCCCTAAAGGAATGGAAGATACTAATACAAGTAATTGCGAAGAGCCATTACATTAATTGTCTCTTCAGCTTTAAATCATATAAAGTACGGTAATGATTCGATCACCGACTGGGGAGATTCCCCTAGAACCCACACAATCGTGAACATAATAAACCCGTGGTTCCTTGTGTCATATACCGCAGAACATTATTTTTTTCATAAAATAAATATTTGCACTTATTTTAAAAATTTCATTTTTTTACAAATGTACTGAATCTATACGAAACCAAATAAATAAAAAAAAGTAAATAACTAAAATCCGTACAAATCCGTACCACTTTTGAGTGCATTTAATATGTATGGATGTATAAAAATATAACACAATAAAATACACTGCATATAAAACCAAACGATAAAAATAAATAAAATAAGTAAAATCTGTACAAAATATAAGTTATAAATCTTTATTTCATTTAGTATTTTTCTTCCGAAAATATGAACTAGTGAAGATTAGTTTTACAGTAAACTGTTACCTACTACAATATGCTTATATCCGAGGCAATTTCAAGTTAAAATGTTAACGTTTTTAGTTAAATAATTAATTCATTTTTACATATTAATTCTAGTATATAAAAGCGATTTTTTTTAAATTTAAGAATCAGTTTTCGAATTTTACAGTTTATAAAAAAAAACGGTTTTAATCCCGATTTTTAAAAACCGACAAACCCTAATTTGTTCACAAGTCATTTTTTTAGGTGATCTTCCAGTTTAGATAGCATTCGTTGTTGCAACAAACAAGAGGGCAATCAACGAAACTACTACTTTCTTCTACTTAGGGGAGACCGGGGCTAGTTGTTACACTTTTCAGTTTTTTATTTTTTATTTTTTTTGCATTCCATATTTAATACTATCAATGACTCTTACTTAAAGTACGTTCTTTCCTCTACCGATGACCGCTATGGAATGTAATAAAACGAAAACCATGACTTTGAAACAAGCCATTTTGAAAGTCGAGACATGTTGTAACAACGTGCCCCGAGTAGGGGCAAGTTGTTACACAATACGGGGCAAGTTGTTACACAATTAAATTTTACGAAACGAGGTTTATTATGAGTAATATAATTATATTTTCTTGGACAAAAGTAAATTTATTAATGTTAAGAATTCTTTTACAATAAATATACAATAAAAAATCTATTTTAAAAATAATAAAAACTACTGAAATCATTATCGTCAATTATCGTCGTCCGTTTCGTACGGGGACTCGCAATTAATGCACACGTAAAAGTGATTCTTTGGTTTTGCACACTTCTCATGTGCCCACTTTTTGCATTCTATGCACTGAATCCACTCTGAGGATTCATTTAGCGGGAAACTACTATAGTGACTCGTGGTAACTAAAGCATTAAATTAATAAATTAATGAATTAATTACTAAATACAATGTAACAACATGCCCCTTTCGCTCTGTAACAACGTGCCCCTTTTCGTAGGTAACAACATGCCCCTTGTCTTGTGTAACAACTTGCCCCTTGTCGTGTGTAACAACTTGCCCCGGTTGACACCATTGTATATAAACAGCTATAAGTTCATACCAGTTGGGTGTATTCTTATGTTCGTGGTGCTAATCTGTAGCTAAAAGAACACTGATTCAAACCTGGTAATAGTCATTTACATACATTTATCTGTCTGTTCGGTAGAAAAGATTCAAGTAGAAAGAGAAAAGTTACTATTAGTACCGAAAACACAAAAAACTGTAATAAAGTGACAACGCGTGAACCGATTACAAACACACAACATATACAAGTGTGTATGGTTGAAACACATCAGTCACTTCATCGTCGAAGAGATAGTCCAAGCGAAAAAATTTTAAACTGCTTTGTAACAACTTGCCCCTGTAACAACTAGCCCCGGTCTCCCCTACTTAACCTTTTCCCTTTCCGCTCAAATATCAAATGTCTCACTGCTCTTTATTTCTCCCCCTTTTTCAATCGACCCCCTTTCTTCTATACCAGCGCATTATGCTCTTCCTCCCCCCCCCCAAGTATTTCTAATCTCCTGTTCTTATTCCCTATTTCCTCCTTTTTCATAATACTCGCCCCCTTTCCGTCTATCTCCCTGTAACTTCCTTCCTCTGTTCCTTTGTCATTAATACTCTGCTCCTCTTCCTTCTCCCCAATTATTTTCTTTTTACCTTTCCCCTTGCCCATCTTCGCCGTCTGGCCGTCTGCCGCCCCCGTCCCGACTTTGCCCGTCTCTGTGCGCTCTCCTCTAAACGTCATTGCTCCCTTCGCTTTCCCATATCGAATCCATTGCCGCGCGGGTCGCAATCCTCTCTCTTCGATGCATCTAATTAAACTTCCGATCGTTTCCATTCGCGGGACGACTTTTACCTCGATAAACACATGGCCGTGCTCCGACGGAGCACCGTCGATGCGGAAACTGTTCCTGAAGAGGAGCACCGTCACCCTCGATCGGGCAATATACACCGAGGATAAACCTTTTCATCGCTTTAACGAGCTTCTCTTCCTTCCTGAAATTTATCGAATTCGTTGTCGCCCACCGTCAAAGAGAAACGCTCCGGTAGAAAGTTATTTCGAGCATACGATTAAGCTGGGCGCAAAGGGGGGAGGAGTGACGCTAGTATTTTACCATCGCGCCCGTGTTAGCTGTACGATTGAACGAGAAATTTCATTAACCTCGCGTGCGTTCATGGAACTGTAGAAAATTCTCGTGGCAGCGTAATTTATTCTATTCGCTGTTTTTAAAATTGCCTCTATTTACATTGTAATTTAAATCGTTATGACCCGTCATCGCTCAATCACGGATAATCTTTAACGCGATTCATAAAATTAATTTATTAGTCCGAGTGACACAACTTGTCAATAAAATCACCATTAGGCGTTTCAAATAATTAATTAATATTTCATTGTTCGTAACAAATTATTGGTAATACTCGAATTCAAATATTCCAAAGGCTGCTTGTATCTGGAAAACAATTTCTTTCGATAGACAGTTTCCAGTATTTCTCGCGAATTATTTCTCAGATGGAACCGACCAGCTATCGACTTCTTCGATTTTGACGGAATGTCTGCTCTCCGATTAAACGTAGCTCGCTTGGATGCGCTCTATCTCTTTTCCTACTCTGATTTCTGGCTATCATTCTCAGGCTGTGCCAGCAACAATCCCTCGAGCGAGTAAACCTCGCACCTGTCGCCGATCACTCGCAGATCGGTTTCGCTCAGCGGCTAATCTAGCCCGTTCTAGACCAAGGAAAATTCTATAGATATGTAGAAAGCACGACGGAGGGGGAGAAGTTTATCGATCGTCCTAATGTCCGTTCGCTTGGACTGGACACGACTCGCAGCCCGTTAATTCGGCCACGCCAATCCGTGGTTAGTCGAGGTTATCCTCAGCTAAACGATCCGTCTTAACGATCACTGTCATCCGATATCCCCGGAAAGAGACAACCTTTCAGCTTGTCGGTCGTCCGTATTTTTAGAATTGCCAATTTACAGTGAACTGCCGGGACTTCGTTGAACAAAAGACGAGTACAGGAAAGGAAATGGTAGCTTTAGAGCAAAGGAGTTGAAGTGGAAGCCTTTGATAACAGTGGTTGCCTACAACTGATTTCTGATTTGTATTTGAATGCTGAGCGCAGGAGACGTTGGTGACATTAGCCTATCGAACGTCGCCATGTTCGTTTCTCTTTGTTTCAGGCTGACCAAGCGGGTAAGTTAGAGGAGATACATAGTAGCAGGAAGCCTCCATCTTGTCTTTAGTTCATCCGATACAGGGGGATACAATATCACGGTACAAATACACAGAGGACGATCCTTTATGTAAAAACAAGTTGAAAATGTGGAATAAATCTTTGTCATCTGAGGCTTCAGCAAAATTAAGTTTGAAGCTAGCGTTGAGTACGCGTGTACCGAGCTTTATTTTCTTCTCCCAATCTTTCTGCAAATTCACTGTTCTTCAGGAACAACACAGAGACGTCGACGCCCATGGACAAGGCGCGAAATTTTAGTCCATTGGCAAAGAAGCTGGACAACGTGGAATAGGATGAAAATTCATTTTACGCGATAAGGTTGCAAGCATAGGAGTCGCCGACGACGAACGTCGTAGTAATAAGCCACGATTCTCCTGGGAGTCCACGTAATTTCACCATGACTCCCACGCGGTGTACCTTATAATTAAAGTAGCGGTCAACTGCGATATCGAGGTTTACGATCGTGGGCTGGAGGAAGCCTCGTCAATGAGTTAAGGATGAATCGAAAGCAACGGAACAGATTGAAAAACTAATTATTGCCAGCCCTGGGAGGTGGAAGCTGTTCGGACCTGATCCTGTAGATCGAAATAGCATCAGTTTGGATGAGTGGAACATCTATAGAGTGCTGCTAAACAGAATTGATGCAACATGGTAGTCATATCACGTCGAATTGGGATTAACTGTTATAAAATGTATCAAACTTTAAATTGCACTGTAAAGAAAGTCTTCCTTCAGCTCTTACTAAAGATTTCTGAAACCAACTACGTTTCTATCAGCTGAGCCGATAGCGCCAGCTGCTCTGCAAAGTTTTATGCAGTGCTCGTGCAATATTCTAATTTTTGAGTATATAAAATTCAGTTTAAAGACCAGATGGACCGACCTAACAGAAGAGGTTAGCGTTTATTGCAGATAATCTAGTGTTCCAACTTCCCCTGTCTGCGATAGCTAGAAGGCTTGTCCTAAATCCGTGAGTTTCCGAAGGACGAATTAAAAATTAGTTGTGCTACGTGGTCATAAATCTTGGTTCAACCTTTTTCGAACACCCTATATAAATTCGTGAGCCGGGTCTGTGGTATCGGAAGAACGAGACGATGCGATGAATTCAGCGAGTCCGAGGTGTCTGGCGTCGAATGGCCGGCGCGCATATATATATATCCGGGTCGTGGCACGAAGATCCAGGAAAGCATTTTCTGCCAATTCCCGCAAAAAGGAGCATCGCCTCGTTCCCCGCGGAAATAACGGAACGCGGTGTAGCTGGGTTTGAGTAGCCGGATACCGTGAGCTGAACGGACGATATGCCATGGGTATTCCATAGGATTTCAGCGTGTACGTACGTGGGAGAGTGGTTCCCGGCGGGAAAGTGTATTTGGCCTGGTTTCTGCCCCGCGGTGAAACTTGCGGTTGAGCAGAGATTCAAGGAGCAGTCGATGCGGCGAAGTAACCTGGGCAGGGACGAATTGGCGAAAGGGAACCACCGCCGAGATAGGGGCGGAATAACGAATACAGATAGGGAGTGCCGAGTCGTTTTAGCTACAACGCAAGGCAGCAGCTACAAGGGATACACCGCAATAAGAGGGATTCGCTATAAACGCCGGTAATTAACCGGAAAGGTAAAAAGGTCCTGAACGTACTGACGTCTTAAAGTTTCTTAAGTCACGGACGTGTACCGAATGCTTTTTCCCTTTAATTGCTCTCGTGAATCTTTGTGAACGAAACTCCGTGTCATTGGGTAAGGGATTGGAGCACATATAGGGTACTCACAATTTTATGATGTTAATCGTGCCACACGGTGCAATGCTTGCCAGAATCTTTTAATGTTTCTGGGGCAAGCCTTTCACAGTGAAATTCTCAGACTCTGCTTATTTTAAACATTTCTCAACACTTATTTAACATTAAACTCTGTTGGCGACAGTTCAGTCAGAATTAGTATATTCGGAATAAGAAAAATCATGGACGAGATGAGAGAATATATAATGATAAAATTGTATTTGAATAATAAACTAATATGGAAATTTCAATTTCTTTTTTAAACACCTCTCCATCTTGCAACGTCCTTCAACCTATCTAATCAGGTACATTTAACTAGCTACTTGGAAGTGCTGTACTAACCATGGAACAATAGACATTAAACTATTGGTGCTGCACTGGGCGAGACACCTTACTACTTTGTATGGCTTTTTATTCGCGGCCGTCATATTTTATAAACATTCCTTTAAGTAGATCTAAAAGCGCCATTAACCCTAAAAGGCTGAACGTTGGGTGAGAATGTGGGTCAGTGTCGTCGTCTTTTGGCTCGTTGGCTCGATACATTTACCGAGCAAGTTTCTCCATAAGAACAGGGTTGCTACTATCTCAAACAACCAATCACGAGTAAAAGCCCAAGGACGCATAGGCGAGAGGGTGGGAAGGGATGGTGCCATTTGTGTTAAGTTAACGCATAGTTAGCACGTGTTCACGAACCTTTTAATAGCTGACATGATTTATGGAAAGCAAGTTTTAATCCTTCGAATGATAGAGCTTCGCCTGGGATGATTTATTATCAATTATGATTTATTGCCAGGCTATGGATTGTTCGCATACGACCGCCTCGCTGTGTCATCCTCTATCACCGACGCGTTTAATATAATGCTTCTTCTAGCGTCTAAAATTTACGTGGCAACCTGCTGACACGGTTCTGCATTCACTTGCCTTTCATTCTTTTATGCATTCCTAAAATATTTCTGGTGTCGAGTGAATTTTTCATTTCATGCGTTGCAATGCAGCGCACGGTGACACGAATTGACATGTTTTTTTGATAACTAAAGTTAATCAGGGCGTGAACATTTTATTAGAAAGATGAACGAGGAAATTTTGGATTTTTTCCAGCGTTGGAAAAAATCCTTTGCTATGGAAATCGTATTTAATATCCATCAGTTTTAAAATAAATCTGCTTCGATGAATTTTGAATAAATTTGACGGTTCGAAAGCAAATTGTGGAGTGGTAGTGGAAGCGGAAGATAATTTTGCAGTTTCTTTCTATCGTGGTAAACTTGAAACGTGTTCTGATAAGCATACAGTATCCTCCAATGATAAACTGGATTTCAGTTGTTGGAAAGTTTCCCCCTACAGGTAGCAGAAATTTCCCGAGCATAGACGCCTGGAAACGTAGAATTCTGTAAAAAGCAGATTTCGTGTGTAATCAATATCCAATTTTGATTTGCTGTTTATTCAGTCGATTCGGCGCTTTCCCTGATTCAAATCAAAGAAATAATTCGAGAACGGTAAAAGGGAGAGAAATACAGAAGAAGATTTGTTGAATCATCAGGGGGTGACAATTATCCAGCTGGCTTTGAAATAGAAATTTCTCTGTGACGCAGATGGTTATCGTAGACTTTCATTTTCGGCGAATGATAACAACCTTTTTCATAGTCCATAAGGCAATTAAAAGTTATCATGCCAGTAAGGGGAAACTATTTCTTTATAGCTGACATACAAACTGGACTTGGACTATTCTTTCCATATTCTTGAATATATCGCGTCACGAAAGTATTATCTTTTAATTGCACACCGATAATAGAGAGCACATCTTTTGGAAATTGTTATCAGCTGCGAAGGGAATACGATAAACGAGGTATAGGATACACCTACCACCTTATGGGAGTTCCTGTCACCACCTAAACTGCGGTACCGACCCCTAATTCGAGGACTGAATTTAGTTGTCACTGCTCATGAACAACGTCCAACTGAGAAACTACTCTAAAATATTTTAATTTTAAATTTAATTTAATTTAATTTATTTAAGTATAAGTATAAAATATGTTAAAATACTGAAAGTTGTGTGCGTGCCTGTATACATACGACTTGTTTAGAGTGACGCCGTGCTTTGGCTCGATTTGTCGACGATTCACGCGAACTACTTTCCCAAAATCTACTTAGGAGATCAAGACACTATGGCACTAAAATTTTGTACTTTTTGAGAGCCCATGCAAGCTATAAATTGCAAGATAACATTGTTTATTAGTACTTGATCTTTAGTAGAACACTTAACTAACATTTTCACGTATCGTACGCCGAAAAATATTAAAAATTCACGTTTTTGCTGACATTCTACGGATGAAGAAGAAAGGGTGTCGGGGAAGAATCTCTTCTTAGAAGACATGAGACCTAGGCTGGAACTAGACTATACCTAATCCAAACTTTATCTTCGGAAGCCATATTAAATGGCAAAAACTTAAGAGTCACAGATCAAGTGGCACTTACATCGAGGCCTATGTACTAGAGTTTTACTCCAATATTGTCAAGTGCTGCTTTGTTGCGACCCGTGGATATCCGAGCCATATGGAGAAACATAAGGAATCCATCGGTGTGACTCCCATATCGATAAGATTAAAGAATAAAGAATATAGTTTTTCTGAAATAGATATGAATCATCATCTGAGTGCAGCGAATCGAGGATGGCGCTCCGCAGTCGAGGGTGAATTATTCATTACAGCGTATTAAGAAATTCTTTATTCTTTATCGTACTGATATCAAATATGGCAATCAGACCATTGGATTCCTTATGTTTTGCCGATGAAAATCATACCAGGTGTCATGTAAATCGGACTATTTTTAACGAAGTTAGCTTGAAATCATGCAAATCAATTTGTCGTGTAATTTGTTTTATTATGGTCCGAAATACATCGTTCTTGGTGTTATTTTCATCGGAGAAACATAAGGAATCGTTGGCGCGGTTTTTGCAAAGATCTGATTAGAATTGCAGAACGTGAACATTTCTCATTTCTTAATGGGTATTCCAGGCCCTTCGGTGGTTGAAAGCCATAACAAAGAAGTAAAAAAGATTGAACAAAGAAAGTGTAGACGAAATTAGTTAATTATAGTTTATTATGAGAGAACGTATGCACATTTCTAATCTGGTCGATTTAAATCAGGCAATTTACACAGATTTAAGGACAGGCGATTTACACACTTGTAAAATTACATCAGTTTGTAATAGGTCGAACAAGCGAGCACAATATTCCTCTCAGCATACAATTGTTCACGTATTTTATGTACAAGCCATTGAAAAGAGGATAGTGGTAGGTATGTTAGTTTCATTCGGTACCATGAATTCATTCTTTGTTTGTGCCCTACATGTAGCACGTGGCCAGTATCATGCGAGGCGATTGAGTGCATCACATGCGACGCACAGGTACGTTTTCGGAGAAGAAACATGTAGGGAATATGCAGATACGTAGGATGCAAAACAGTCTCGTATTGTCATACTTTGAAAAAGAAACTGCAGCTGAATATTCATAATCTCCAATTTAAATAGAAACGAGAACTTTCCTACCCATAAATAACTAACTTAACTAATGCCGAGTCCAGAAACTCTGAGTTTTAAAAACACCGAAATCATAAGACTGCAGACTGAAACTTGAAAACAAACATAGAGTTGTTTATCAATTTTGCGCTCAATCAATACATATGTATTGATAATATACAGGAAATTTCAGAGCCACAGGTTAAGACTTAATTGACTAATAGAATTCGCAAAAATAAACAAAAAAGTCTTAATAAACTATTGGTACGCGAATTAAACGTTCTCGAGGCATTCAGCTGTTTAGTTATTTTTCTCACCATACGTAGGTACTATTGTGGAATCATTGATATCTCGTTTGTTCAGAGTATGATCAATTTACAGTGACTTCATAATGGATATGTTTAAAGCATGTATTAAAAGTATTAGACTCTGAATCATTTTAAAGTAATTCCAGTACTAACAAATACCAAATAATGAGACGGGATGAATAATTGAAGCTTCCTATTTATTTTTTAGTATAAAACTAGATTGAATTTCTCACTCAACTCATATAAACATATACCTACCTAATTTATTTTTCATCATAATCATAAGCAATAGAAATCTACGAAACTTATCCATGAGAATAAACTAGGGAACCTTTTATCGTAATAACTTCGTAATCGCTTCGAAAATGAAACTACTTGGAGAGAATTATGTTACAACTGAAAATGTGAACAAAACTAATACGTATCAATGGTTTTAATACGAATAATTATAAAAGAAAAACTGACAGAAAGATTGAATATTTCGAAAACGATTAATTAGCGAACCTATGTTTATTAAGACTTTTCTCCTTCATTTCAGTTCTACCAGCCAGTCAATTTTTTACCTATGATCCTGAAACACCCTATACATTGCTTTTCCACTGAGAAAAGGGATTTCATTAAGCATTTCCAAAGTTTGAAGTAATGAGCAGAATTTACTCAAAATCGTCAGACAGTGAATGGGTTAAAGGAATGAAAAGTTTGGCATATGTGTTACAAATCGAAGGAATTCGTTTAAACAAATTTCCATAACGCGTACACGTCGCCGAATAATATTCACAATCCTATATTGTATACAATGTACATGTGATTTATTGCACACCATAATTTATTCAGCAGTTGTCCATTGTAATACTGATCTGTTAATCGAAACACTTCCCGGTAGACCCGGATGAACGCACAGTCACGCGTGACAACGTGTATTCGCATTTTCCATGGGTTTCCAGCAGCCCTATGGCGAATTGGTCGTCCAGGTACGAAGAAGGAGAAAACTGGTGATGGCGACGTTTAGCGCGCTCAATCGCTCATGATGATTCGTTTGCGCTGAGTTCCATTGGTCATGATGAACCGCTGCTTGCTTCTCGCCTGTTACGAAAGTAAACATTGCGTCTCATTAAAACGTACTAATGCATAAGGATAAAAAATATTGTAGAGTTGGAATATGTATAATAATTACTGATAGGATTTTAAGACGCTGTATTGCAAATTTTTTGGAGAAATCAAGAATACGGAATTTTTTAACGGTTTCAGACTGTCTTAAGACCGAAATAGTTTAAATCTGAAACCTTCCAAGGCCTTGGAAATCTTAAAAGTCTTGAAAAGAAAAGTTGCAAGATACATAGTACAAGACTACTAAACACAAGGCTCTGGTATAATATTTTTGATTTTAGGATCTCTTGAGTTCTAGGAGCTTTTAAATCGTCTTGAATTCCTTCACTTCTAATGCGATTCTGCGTTTACTAATAAAGTCACCGATTACATATTTCCGTTTACATAAACGTGTATAAATTATAAACCTAACATTTTGCATTCAAAAGCCTATCTAGGACATATTTCTATTGCTTATTACTCCTATAGATGTCTTAATGAATTCCACCGTTTATTTGAAATTGTGAACATAAGGATTTCCGTTTCTTGTATGTTATTGCATTAGTTCAAATTTTACATCCATTTAACCCCTTTTATGCCATGTAGACAAGCACATTAATTCAATTTACCATTCAGGACATGAATATGCACCGCGACTGTGCTGAATTGACTCACTGAGCACGAGTATTCACCGCTGTCAGTCTTTTTCGCCCGTTCGATGTGTAGCTTGGTCACCAGATCTTCGTTCGACCTGAAACGTTATGCATGCTATGTATACTTCTCCTAAAAATAAAAGTGAAGATTTCTTCTCCAATCTCGGAACCAGCAAATATTACTAGGATTTGGATTTGTCTATTGAGTTTGGGTCCACTTGAATTCAGTAGTATTGCAGCTACTTTCATCAAAGATTTAATTACACTATACGTATAGTAGATGTGAGCTTCTTGTGGCTATTATCTCTTTAAGATTCCTAAAGCCCGTGTCACGTACTGAACAGACCTCTTAAGGAAACAGACATCACAACTGTTTTCACTACAAAAACCTAAATTGGATAACTCTTCACCTCTCCAAAAGGTGTATTTCTTCAGTTCTTTTCATCAGCAGTTTAAAAGATACTGTGGGCCTGCGAAAATTATACAGACTCTCAGCGAACTGGAGGTACAGTACGAACGAAGATAATTCTACATGAAGAAATATGGAGATAATATAAAGTTCTCAAAATAATCGATTACGAAAAGTCGTCTGAGGCGACCATCTGACTAGAAACTGGCAGACTGTGAGAGTTAATATGGTGACAAATCTCAAGATGAAATGAATCATAGTGCAAAATTAAGTCAAAAGAGTATAATAACTTTCTCCTCGATCAGCATTTGTTTTCTAGAAAATTCAGTTTGATGATCT
Organism: Andrena flavipes; assembly: GCA_963971345.1. Taxonomy (NCBI): domain Eukaryota; kingdom Metazoa; phylum Arthropoda; class Insecta; order Hymenoptera; family Andrenidae; genus Andrena; species Andrena flavipes. The sequence goes on from OZ020481.1 coordinate 40,770,069, forward strand.
GTGGCAAAAAAATGTGTGCACTAGACTAACAAGAGTATTAGAATCGCTTTTCTCAATAACAGTACCTTGGTCGAAAAATGCTATTCTAAAATTTGCGAGCTCCTAATCAGATATATGAATTTTTAGCAAATATTTTAGCAAATATATTTTTATGTGAAATCACGCCCTTTCGATTTGAACTAACAGTTTGGTGACTCCCTGTATGTTAGCGAAGTTAGGAGAAGCATGAACACATAGCTCAAATTTTTTGGACATGCCGAACTGGTAGCTATTGCAATGGGAGATATTCCCAGAAAATATAATGAAACTCTAAAAATCGTCCAATGCTCCAGTAGTATTAAGAGAAATCCTGGCTGTCACTTGAACCCTCCACTCGCTCTTCCAACGGAAAGCAACTGATAAAACTACCAGAGATTGGCAATCCATGATCCGTGATACAAATATACAAACCTCTCATCATTATCAGTGCGTTCTCAAGCCTCTGAATGCGCTACCTGCAGTACTAGCAAAATATCAGAGCATTCGTTCAAAATAACATGCCATTCAATGCGGACCTTTGATGGGAGCCATCTATGCATGGAAAGCTTCAAATATCTCACTCCTATAGACGTTTTGCTACACGAATTGATAGTTCGTTCATTTGTCCCGTCCATCAATTTCAATCCAGACAACTATCGCCAGATAACTCTGATTCAGAAGCAAACACATGATAGGAGAACCTTTACAAAGGGCCGATAAATACAAGTGAGCAAAAGCACCGAGTCCGAATGGAAACGCTTGTCACAAGAGTGTCGTGCGCCCCGCGGAATGCCTCAAGCGAGATTAAACGGTTCGCTCGTTACTCAGACGTTGCACAGCTTTCAACAGGCGCAACCCGATGAAGCTCGTGGCTGATACGCAGACGGTTCGCGCCCCTGCACCACTGCGAGCCGGGACACATTTGCGTGTTTATCTACCGAGCCGCCATTCGATCCATCGCCATTCCTCTATGTATGCTCACCCATTAATGTGATAAATGTTGACGTGATCCGGCAACGTCTCACCATTTTTCCTCCAGACGGGATGCGGTATCCTGGAGTCTGGGCATGATGGCTGCGCGACACACTCTAGCTCGATACCGCTTCCGGTTTTATAGTAGCGGTCCCGCAGCTCGTGCCTGGCCTCGTCCACGATTCTAATGTCTGGTGCTGGAAAGCGAGTACAACGTTTCTAAATAGCACGATAGAAGTACAGTAGAAACTCCGCTATCTGAATTGATAGGGAGACATGATCGTTCGGATAAGGGGATTTTCGGATGGTGGGACACTCGCTTTCTTCGTGGTGATTATTCTATAGTCCAGAAAGAATGATACAAGTAACAATACCAAAGATGGAAAATATCATTAATATAAATATTATGAGTTACGAAAAATATTAGGAACTAGCAAAATACCCTCGCGCCCGGTTTCGGGCCTAAGAGATATTAAGTACTCCACGAAATCACATTTCACTCCTTTTCACCACCACCTTAGGGGTTGATTAGGGCAAAATATTGAAATTGGGTTTTAGGCATTTATGTGGGTAACCTTTTGAAGTAAAAACCAAGTGAATATCGAATCGGGCCTAAGAGATTTTGAGCAATCCGTGAAAATACATTTTACCCCTTTTCCTGCCTCATGGTATTATATACAATATGTTAACGCTTGCAATGTCAATTTGGTTCTAAATAAGTCTGAATAGTATTCATTTTGATCATTACAGAAGGGTGGAAGTATAGGTATACTACGTTCGTAGCTGTTTCGGTAGTAAAGGGGGTGGTATCCACTACACATAAGAGTTGGGCATGAACTAAATAAAAAACTATTTAAATAACGGAGCGAATAAAAGTTACTTTAACTTTAGATTATTCGGCGATTAAAGTTATTTTTTTTATTCGTTGACCTTTTCAACTTCACACGTGACTAATAACTCTTTTAACTTTTATTCATTATTCGAAATTTTATTTAAAAACAATTTTTGCCCATCTCCGCTACACATCTAATCATGAAAGGAACTATGCTGTTCGTGTGATACAATGCTTGATTGGTAGAACATTCGGATAGTAGAAGGCTCGGATATTTTAAGGTTTACCGTATATTTCTAAAGAATATATCATTTCCTCTTATACATCGAGAGCCAACATTTTCTTTTCTATAACGACCATTGGGACTCGCGGTTTTCGCGAGCACATAATCGTAATTGAACACGTGGTAGGCGACGATACGAGAAAGTTTGAGTGGCAGGATTTATAAATGTAAAATACATGGCGCAGAAACTGGGGCTAAGGGCTCCCTTCGTGTGACGTGGTTACTATAGTGTTCAAAACTATTACAGAGCTCGTGTACAGTTAGGTAGGCGAACTGGGGACGACATTTGTTCACTTATTCTGGCAAGTGGAGTGCAGAAGGTGTGTTTACAGATTTAGTAAATATTTTGCATACTATTAGGTCGTGATTCGGGTGTACAGCTGTACGTTAAATGCATATAGAGAGCACTATTCAAAAGTTTGTAAGAAAATCAAGTTCAAAATTCTGTTCCTTTCAAATTCTGCATGGAAATTTAAAATTAAGATCAATCGTTAGAATAATGAACAATTATTGAAATCGTATGCATTGGAGTTTGGAAACAGTAAAATTTTGAAATTGATTTTCTCGTAACTTTTCCAATAGCGTGCTCTGTGCGTTTCATACATTATTAAATTTATTGTACATATTGTGCACTAACTACGTACACAATTTGAGTCAAATCCATGACTCAAGCCTCGTTCATTTTCCTAGTTGTTCGCTATTAACATTAAATTTTCATTCTATACATTTCAGCCCTTCAAATTGGCTGTCTATTTCCTTTTCCTTTTCACTTTCCTATAATCACATTTCACTGGGATCAATCGCTTCATCGATTCAATACCATTACGTTAATCCTATTTCATGAGCCACCTCTCCGCTCCCTTCCTTCCTCCACCCGTATGATATCAGTGGCTTCGATATACGTATCCCTCTCGTTCCTGTAGACAAATTTGCACAACAGATTCGTTTTAATTCTTCTCCTCGAAAATGCGTCTCGCCTCCAAGGCGATGAGCACTCGGAACAGTACCACATGACATAATCGGGCGAGCGAGCAAACATGGAGGAGTTTGAACGAAACGTGCAACAAGGTGTCGCGCGCTCCTCGTCGAAAGGGAGGACTGGAAGAATAAGGCGACAAATAAAACGACCACGGGACGTGCTCTCGTTCCGGGACAAAGTCCTCCGCCCTGTGGGCTTCCGCAATATTCCCGTGGCGTAATTGAATCTTTCCGGGGACCGAGTTTAAACTCGTTTCACTACCATCGTGGAAAACATTGCGCTTCGAACACACCTATAGCCACAAATCAGTTTATGCGATTCGGTTTTTAGGCGCCTGTGCCGCCGTGCATCGGTTTCAAAGCATCGGCTCTTTAGGCAACTATTGCGCTGCACAGATATTCAACCCTCGCTTAAGGCATGCGGAGCCAATTTTAGACCATTCCGCAAAGAACGAAGCGCTACTGCTAGCGCAATTTCGAATGGGGCCATTCTTTACGAAAGAATATCCTATCGACAATGTGAAACAATATTTTTTTATTTAAGGGGGTACTCGCTTGATTTGAGTGTGGTGGCAAAATACAGAAATATTGTAGATTACGGATCAAATGACTTCGTACGGAAAATGAGTCGATATGGTACGATAATTTATTTTTCGAACAGGGCTTCATTTTCGAGGACGGTTATTTTCGAACTCCATCGAGTAAGCGCGTACTTGACCATTTAAGTAGCCGACTTTTATCGACTTTATGAGGTTAAATGGTACCCCTAAATTAGGTACCCCTAATTAGAATATCAAAGGTATCACGTTTAACGAAAAGTATTTTGAGATAGAACTTTCCCCGTGCCCTGTTCTTGTTTCGGTTATAATCGCAACATGTCTCCATCAACACTCGAAAGGGAATATCTAACTTTCAAAAATGACCAACGGGAGTCCGACCAGAAATTTCAAGGAAGCAACTAGTTTCAAAAGCCTCGTTTTGGGAAGTAACTCATTCCAGTTTTTGAAACTCCACGCGAGTAGTGCAAACTGTCTAATCCTAAAATACTCATGTACGTGCATGCCTCACGCTTGCAAGAATTACTGGTCTGCCAGTGTACTTAGTCATTACCGGTGTTTGATTTTCATTCTCTTGTCTCTGTTTTACCAAATAAAATTTGTCAGACTTCAATAAATGTGAATTTTACTAGGGTTTGCCTGTTTTTGAAACCCGGGTTTAAAATCGTGTTTTTTGATACATTTGTAAAATTGAAAAATTGCACGGATTTATACGGATTCTAGTTATTTTAGTTTTTTTGCTTATTTACTTTGTTTTGTATAGATAGAGTATTTATATTTTATTTTGTTATATTTTTGTAATTCCATAAATATTAAATACACTGAAATTTTTAAAAATAAGTATAAACATTTTTTAATGCTTTAATCATTTTTTCTTTTGTAAAAATTCGAAAACCGTTTGTTTTTAAAACATTGAAATTCGAAAACCGGTTTCTTCAAAAGTCGTGGTTTGCATAAACCCTAAGTTGTACAGTAAACATAAAACCAGGAAACAATTGTAGAAAAAATAAAGTTTAAGAATATTGATAAAAATTAAATAAATATTGAATCAAATTTTTACCCATCATTAGTAAAAAGTGCATACCGACTAATATTATTATTCTAAGATTAAAATTCATATTTATCTGCATAGAGCTTACCAAAGCTTCACACCATTCCCCACACTCACAGTTCTAATTCCACTCTTCAAATCATTAACATTTACCAAAACCATCAACGAAAGCGTGACGGAGCACCGACAATAAAGGTTGTCGCGAGTATAATTACCACCACTTGCCAAGGGACAGAGCGCTATAAATGCTAGAGATCTGAACCTACAGCAACGTGTTCCCAAGCGATGCAAAATATCCAGCGGTCCTGAGAATAGACCGCTTGCGAGCGTGCACAGCACGATTCCCTGGAAGCAGCATCCCGCTTTCTAAGCATCGTTCACCAGGCGTTGATAACGATAAAGGTGTGCTGGGAAATCATCTTACTGCAGCATCGTAATGCCGCTATCGATCCAAAAGCGTTACCCGTGGAAGCTCGTTGCGCTGCGCCCTAATTGAACATGAGCTTCGCCGCTGCCACGCGAGGAAGAGTGATTGATATCGTATGCGAAGTAACGGGCTGGCTGTCTTTTCAAGTTGAACGTCACAGAGGGGGCTCGCGTTTCTCAACGAAAATCGATCAGATCAATCGATCGAAACGTATCCCCTGGCCGATATACGAGCACGAGAGCGGACAACTTCCGCGCTCCACCCCAAATGGTTCCCTTTCTTCTTGTTTCCCCAATGTGCCAAGTTTTAAAGATAAAACATTCTACTGTCATTGTTCCATTTCCTACCAATTTTCTGCCACGAAAGTTAAATAACTTGGCGATACTGACGATAGTGATTTTAAGAAGAAGTCACTGGAAGTTGATTGGATTTGCAACTGGAAATGAAAACTTATTCTGTTAGCACCACTGTTAATTTACTTTTATTAGGAGTTCTCTCGTAAATTGAAAGTTTATGAAGATGTGAAGAGGAGAAAAGGTTTTGCTCCTTTTTATATTATTAGAATCAGTTATATCAATTTTCTTGTACAGTGTTCCAAGCGACGAAGAAGATTTTCAATTTTCTAAATGGAAAACTCTGTTTCCTTTTCTATATGACGTGAAAGTGACCGTTGTAATGATACAAGACACAGTTACATAGGTGAGGTGAGGAATGAAAGGAATTATTTGAACAAGTCAGAGCTATGTATAGACTTATTAATAGAAATATTTTCACGAGTCAACTCAATCGAAAGCTACAAATAATATTAAATAGTCTGAAGACTTAAAACAGTAAAACACTATTAAAACATATTCCTTTTCTCTCTTCTTCATATATTTGCCATTTAGGGTAAGGTTGCTCAAGTCGTACCCCTTAAGAAAAAACCGTATAAAACTTTTTTATAATATATTTATAATATATATTTATAACGAGGTGGTTCACAGAGGATAAATAATACGTAAGGCAACTTGCTTGACGCAGATGTATGTTTTGTTGCCGTTGTATGCGCTCTAGTCGCCATAGTGCGTTCAAAATTGAAGTGACTTAAGACTTAAGCACTGGTAGGACTTAAGCAACCTTACCCTACGAGAAAAATATTGCCCTCGCAGCAAAAAGGGTACAGCTCCATCTTTACCAACTTGAAGCAAGTTAGAAAAAACTGTTAATAAAATTATTGCTTCGACTTAAAATTAAATAGAGAACACTAATTGAAAAATAAATATTTTCACACAATACGTAGTAGATATTCAGTATTAGATTTACATGAAACGTGCACTAAACGATGTAGAATTTCTTTACAAATATTACACCTTATAACTGAAAACCTGTCAAAAATGGAGCTGCACCCCTATTGATGCAAGGTTCTCAGTTAAAAATCAAAATAAACGAAGCTCAACATAAAATCGACATATCACTATCAGAAAACCTTTCTTCTCTCCACAAGCCTTTATTTAGCCATTTCCACTTGACCCTCGATTCAAACAAACCCTCGCCTGCCTCACTGACGTCGATAATGCCTCAGCTTTACGAATTTAATTCCGCCTAACGGGCACGCGGAAGCACGTGAAATCCTCACCGGTCCGGCATGAAAGAGGCCCGAATCCAATCTATTGACCGAGATTTCAACAAAACTCCCCGACAAATACATTCGAACGCGTGCCCCTTTGAACCCCGGCGTTCCCCATTCCCGCCTCACAATCTCCGCCTCAATTAAGCTTTTATTATCCGGCTCATAAGTGACCAAATAACTTCCGATCGTTCCCAGGCCGAAACGACTCGAACGAGATTTGCGCCGTTGGAAAAAAGCCCTGCCGACCATCTTCTAATTAAAGGGATACTTTCCAGCTGCCGATAGCCTCGAATGAAACGAGGGGAAAAAGGAACGGCGAACAAAGGAGTGGGGAAACGGTGAGTTGGAACGACGAAGGGGAGGGAGGCATGAACTCATAAAGGAGAGAAGGAAAGGGTCGATGAAGGGTGAGGATGAGTAAAGAGGGAGGGCCAGAGGACGAAAATACAGTGTCGAGTTGAGATTCCGCGAAGTCTTGCAGAGCGGGGACTTTCCGGCCGGAAGCTTTGCGAAAAGTTTTCCTACTTTTAACTGGATTAAACGGAAGTTCTGCGTCGCCCTTTCCCCGAGGCAACAACCGCCACCAATACGCAGGAATACCACCATGGTGTCCGCAAAAACCGGTTCTATGGGTCCGCACCAAAACACGACCAGCTTCCAGCTTCCGAAATTTTCACCCATCGGACTGTCGCGGGCAGGTCGTCACTTTTCACCGTGTTTTCGCTTCATTGTGCTAGAAGGAGTGGAAGTTGCGGGTTCGGATTTTTATTTGATGTATAGGATAACAGCTGCGGGGCTGGAGGCGTCAGGGAACGCTAATGAAAGTTTATGGCAGATCGTGGTTGTACGATTTTTCGGACTGCAGTTTTTGACAGATGGAATAGCGGTGCGGCGGGTGTTTCGACGAAGAAAAACACAGATGTGTGGGTTTTATAGATGTCAGCTGGCTGAAAGGTTAACTTGGCCGAAAGCTTGACGTAACGGTAAGTAGAATTTAAGACGGGTTTCGCAGAGTGTCCGCGCGTAATCTCGCGTCCGCGTCGATCTGTACATTCAACAGTCGCAAAGAGAAAATAGGAAATTGAAGTAGGTAGCCGCTTCGTACCCTGATGGAGAGCCCTGCTCGAGAGGGTTCGTATCGCGCCCTCGATACGCGGAGGGAGCGTTTTCCGATTTAAAAAAGCAAGGATGAGCTGATAATTCAGAGGCCCCCGTCACAAAAGGAGGTCTTTATTAAAAGAGGGCAGAAAAGCGGTGTGCACGCAATTAATCAGCTTTTTCAGCGTTCACTCTCCTCGCTCTTCGATGCACCCCCGTCGATATTCTTGAAAATAACACCTATCTTCCCGGTATATTGGTTTCTACTCTCGTTAAAAATCGCTTGTGCCTGATATTTTGCGATCGTTGTCGTTGAATAATTTCCTTGGCGTCATTTCCATGCGCGTGAGAATTCTTTATTAAAGTGCCAGGGAATTATAAAGAATTAAAGAATCTTTTCGTCAACATCAAAGATTCTGAATATATAGCACAGCAATAAAGTCAGTGGCATTTAAATTGCAAATCATTTTTATATGGTACAACGTCCCCGTATTATAATTTTAAATTTAAACAAATCCTTAATAATAAAATATTGAATAAAGCGTCAGACACGTTTCTACCACTTGCCCATTTTCATGGCTCCCGGGCATATATGTGGTCATGTTTAAATCTGCAGGTCCATTATTCCTGATAATTAAGTAATTTACTATATCCCATCTACCCAAAACACTTAACTTTGTGTATATATGAAATTTCACACCTAAAACATCACTCACTACTACGCCCCCTCTGCGTAACACAGTTGGTGCTTTGTTAATTATAATTAGCAAGTGGGTATAATAGCAAAGAACCCGTGAAACTGTAATTTATGTGATAGACGCATGTACACTACGGCGAATGCGTATTTTTTCGCTTGTACAAGCATCGTTTACCGTTATGCAAGCATCGTTTATCATTACTTAATTGGCATTAACTTTCTCCATTTCCCTGCTTGTTATTTTCAATAATTCTTCTTGAATAGTAGTACGCAAGCCATGGATAAACTTTAACATAATTTGATAACAAGTTTCGCGTGAATAGGAGTTATCACAGGCAATAGTTCCACGGAAGCAATTAATCTTGTTTAATTGTTCATTCTAAAACTTTTCTCTAAAATTTACTCAATGATAAGCAAGCTCAAAAGGGCTTTTGCACAAAGCCAAAACTCTGGGAGCTAAACGAAGGACAGAATTCAGTTCTTTCCCTGTCATGGAGGAGCCATGAATTACGAGACAAACAATGCCATTACAAACCACAATTGGGATCAGGAACGAATAGCGTTCCTTGGTTGCGCACTGTCTATTCTTCGAGTTTTTCAATCTACGAAACAATCATACCGAATGAACCTAAGTGACCATTTTGCTGAGCCACCCCTTATTATATCGTCGAAAGTAAATAAAGAAATAGCTCAATCTCTTTCGCTCGGGTAATTGCAAATTCAGGTATAAACGCGTCCCGGCGTGCTGTAAAATCAACGCACGCCCCTTGCTGTGCTGTAATTCTCGGCGTTTGGGAGACCCTCGGCGCGTAAGCTCCAGGAAAATCTGAACCAGCCCTACGTTAAAGTTCCAGTTCAACTGTCGTTTGCAACAGCCTCCACGTGTGGGCGAAGTTGATTAGGTTCGCGATAACGGCCACGCGACGGTAAATTTCAAATTGTACGCACTCTCATATGTACCTACTCCTATGTGTAAATATATTATATGGAAGCAGCTATTAAGGAAAGTTCAGCGACGTCTGATACGATATTTCATATGATTTCCAGCAAAAGATACCAGGTACATATTTCAAATATAAAAGGCAATAATCATGAGCTGGTGCATAGTAGAAGCGAAATTCCGACAGAGCCCGGAGCGCTTAAGCGTTACTTAACCTTCCTTTCACCATGGACGGCGATTAATGCATGCCGATGCATCAGGATGTAGGTATATCAATGCATTAATCCTTTTACCGTCAGACAACATGGCGCAGTGTTCCCGGAAATTGTTTGGGTATTTTCAGTAAAGAATGAAGATGTAATTTTATTCAATCTACCAACTTCAATTTATGTTTCTTTCTTAATCTTTGCTCTAGTAGTTTATTAGTACTATACCTGATCCTTTAAACGCTTATTTCAGACAAGGACTGACAGTTTGCAACAGCGTTTCCCAATTAAATTTTATCATGGAGTCCTGTGAAACTCACTAAAATTTAGCGGAACCTCCAACCTTAACTATTTTTTTTTTTGTATGTTGTGCATGTTTCTCGTTGAATAATTTACATATATTTTGAATGTTTGAATTTTATCATAAAATAACTTTTTCACGGAACTCTGCACCAATTGGGAAACGCTGCAGCTGATTTGGACTAGAAATGGTATAAAAATGATTTGAAATATAAATTTCGTACACCAATTTTTATTTCAAATAATTTTTTGCCCACCTTTGGATCAGGTAACAGATCCGTCAGCTGATATTGAAAGAATTAAATCAATGGTATCGGAAGAATAACAAACCGAATTTTCGGATGGGATGTGCTAATGAGTGCATTCACACGTAATTGTTATAAATTTCCAAATGAACAACACCGACCGTAACATTGACATACTTCAAGAGGTTGTAACCGTTGATTACTCGTTGTCACGAAAGATCGATGACTATATTATGCCTAGTACGGGGTTCCAAGAGATTACTCGGAAATGGCGGCAGCTTGATTGCGTGGCGTCAAAGTCATAGCTACTGGAGGACTAACGACACTTTCATTAAATACTTCCAACTTCCTTTTTACAGTACAGCTCGGTTTTTTGAGAAAATTGGAGTTGAACTTTCTTCAGGCGCGCACACACCTGTAGAACGTTAAGTTTCGATTTTATGGATCCTTCATTTGTTTATTTCATAGTAATAATAAAATAATAGAGTACGTGAAGTAGGTATATTCAAAATTAATTTTTTTTAAAACGTAGGTTTCCCTAAAAGACTTTCGATTTCCTGCTTACATGACATCTATGTTATTACATGACATTTAGTAATAAAATTGGATCTCAACCACTTCATCCGAGATCATTTTATAGATGAATCTTTAAATTTCAATATCTCTAGACTTTAGACACCCACAAGGGAAGTTAGGCAACCAGAAAATTAAAAAAATTATGCAACTTTGTTAGATCCATAAAATCGACGAAAAAAAAACATGAAATCCTTGAAAAATCCATACTTTTCGAATTACACCCATCACTAATCCATAATTCAATAATTATTTATAAACAGTTTTGTAGATATAAAAACAAGATGACAAAAAAGAAAATTCTGTATTTTTTCAAGGGGTGATCTTACCCCCTAAAACCGCACTACGACCTCAACAAAAAGTAGGTTTGTGTTACGGATGAACTACTCTACTTTCACACAAAGTTGCATAATTATCTGAATTTCCGGGCTGCTTAACTTACCTTATCAGTAACTTGAATACTTCAATTTTCTAAAATACCTGCAGCATGCCCAGCTGTGTATATACACTTGTTCGATCACAATGGCATGCGAGGCTGAAACACCAATATATAGTGTATTAGCAAGAGGTAGACGTGCTGGCAGCAAATATAATTAAACCTCCAGATACAGATCGAATTCGTCGTGTACAGCTTATTCAACCTTCGAATCTTTTATCTGGGTAATGGACGTCCTTCGTTAAGGCATCGCATACTTCTGGGTGGCATTTGTAGGTAGAAGAATTCGTATTGCTTGATATCTCAAATCTGCACTCGTCACCACGCACCCGTAGTATCTAATAGAAACGCAGCATTACCTAGGACAGTGACGTTAGTGACCAGCATTCTCGGGGGATGCGTATTCACTTGACAGACGTATAATCCACGGTCCTCTCTCCGCACCCCAGCGATCGCCAGTCTCCAGTTGTTTGGGTATCGGAAGCTGACGCTGTACCTGGGATCGGAAATGTGAGTGGTATTACCCAGAGTTAAAAGGGATGCCCAGTCGGCGTTCCGGCGTAACCACATGACCTATAATTGTGACACAGATTCTACATTTGCATGCGATTCTGCATAACCACGCGCGTAGTTAGAATGCAGGCAGTTAAATTAGGGTGCATCAAGAGACGCTAATTGCATTGCAACGTATTATATGTTTAGGACACTCGCTGTCAGGTGATGCGTTTACCTCGCGATAAGGGACCTTTTTAGTGATCAGCTGCAAACATGTCTCTTTGGTTTAGATAGTTTACTATAGCTTTTGCCCCGCGCAACATGATGCATTTAGAAACTCAAACTTTAACCGAGCGTATTATTGCTTTGATTACAACACGGTAATTTTAAGGTGCCGTCGAAGATTATAATGGCATATGTTATCTTTAGATAAAGTCAAGGTAGAGATTCGTTTGGATGCATTTTTCAAACTAATCAGAGGACTACTTACTCAAAGAATGTGATCAAGTTCTTTATGCTACTAATACTCTACAAACCAACAATATTCAGTGGAGGTTCTATAATATTAACCCATTCACTGCCTGTCCGTTTTCAGCGAGTTCCGCTGACAGATTTCACTCTAAAATTTAAAAGCCCTTAATGCCGAAATTATTCTCAATGAGAAATCGATACGTGTAGGAATATCGGTTGACTGAGGATGGAATTGGTAAGTGAAGGGGTATCAAAAATTTATCCAAATTGTATGATAAATAAGTTAGAACTTATTCGATTTGCTTTACTCTACCTGAGCTGATATTAAAAATCGAGCCAGTGCACATAAATATTATACACAGACAGGGAATGAGTTAAAGAATAGATTAGTTCTCTTACTTTCTGGATTTGAGATCTACGTTGATCGGTATACGTATCATAACGGATAATTTGCGACGTGACGCGAATCGATACCTTCTTTCCAGAGAGCATTGCGACGCGACAGTCAAGGAGAGCTGGTGCACCAAGATGTAACGCCACGTTCTGAGAGCCATTGATCCCCTGTCCTTCTGCATTTTCGAAGTAAGGGTCCCAATCTGTGACTCGATGGTGCCTCAGTCGAGGAATTCGAAGGGGCGGCAGGTTGGCTATTATCTCGTCTGCAACAAAGCCACGAGTGTGGGGTAAGTACAAGTGTCTTCATTGAATCAGTTTAAATATGCACAGTACTAAATATACGTTTATTTTACGTAACATTGTTACAAACACGAAAGTCTCTATTTACAACAAGGTTTTTTTAGACCTATTTACAACAAGGTCTATTTACAACAAGGTTTTTTACGGTATTTTAACCGTTGGGAGACGGACACAGCGTCCATTTCGACCCATTATAGAATATTGTTCATGTAGCTGTCAGAATAAGTTTCTATAGTGGATTTAAAACTTGTTGTGGTGTAACCTTCTCATTTTCTTCGAGCAGTCACGGTAATAAAATACGATAGATACATATGTACTTAATAAACAATAAAATATGTTTATTCTTCGGATAAAATAGAACCAGATTTTCCTCAACTCGTTCAAATTAAGCTACATTAATTATACATCAGTGAATTTTCTTGTATTAATTTAATTCTATTTTGCTAACGAAGACAGGACAATTACGTCTCCCACGAACGTTGCACAAAAAAAGGGATAAAGTAGAACTATAATTATAATTTCTCTAAGGGTACAATTTCCCCAAGATTTTCACGTAAGCTGCAGGCATCCGTCTTACATGGCGGCCTCGTAATAGGATTCTCACGGATGCGTCGAGCTTGTATAGGGAAACGCTAAAAAATGCGAGCAACGCGTTCAAGTAAATTGCATCCCCCTATTCCATGAATCATTCCGCGATCGTTGGTTTATCAGCTGCAACATCGTCTGCTAACAACACTATTTGCCACGATATAAATCACGAGGCCTCTTTATTAAACCGTTAGCGAGGAACAGACACTTCGCTTGATTTACAGTGCTAACAAAATTTTTCATGTAAAATCTGTCACGGAAATTAAGTTTTATCATCCCAGCGAGCTACAAATGTCGTGGAACCTTATAAGACGTGCATCCTAATTTATTCTCACGATGACGTACTTATCTATGTAGAATTATCTTAATCATTCATTTCCATTTTCGTGTTTGCTCGACACATATATAATCACTTGATATGACATCCCATTTCATAATTTCGGAAACGTAGAAATTATTTAACATCTCAATGCATTCCAAACATTTTTAATAAAATACATCATTAAGAATAATAAATTCTTTTCATCGATCAAATATATTCGTAAAAGTGCCTTTCACCAACAAGACACGTAAAATTTGACAATTTATTAATGCAACTGCAGAAATTAAGTTACTTAGTAATTAGTTTTTACATGTTCGCACGATAATAACAACAGCCTGTTACTTTACTTAATAACATTAGAAAATGGAGTGTAATAGTAAGAATTCAAGTTATGTTTAAGAAAACAAATAACGTATTAGTGAAGCACGTCTATTTTCGAGGCAATGTTGCGGGCAATATCTACTCGGATCAGGGGGCGCGGGAAAGTAAAATACTTGAGACGCTTCAGATTGTTCGTCGAAATATTCGATGAGATTTACTCACAGACCTGGGAAGATATCATAGTTGTGGTCTATGGAACGCGAAGAATTTATCGATACAGACATTAACCTCATCATTAACGATGGTTTCGCACCGATACACAACGTACATGCATTTCTTTTGCAGATCATTGACTAGAAACTTTTATCAATATATAATAACAGTTGAATCTTACAAAATAATATAGATAATAACGTAAATAAATTCTATCGTAAATAAACCCTACCAACGCGCTGGCGTCAAAAAAAATTTCATCACTAATGGGTTATATAACACCAACTTCAATTAGACGTCGATCAAATTTCCCCCAGTCTAAATAACCTCCCCGCATTTCATCAGACTTATAACGTAGTTGCAGATCGACTATCCCACTTTTCCCAATCAGCAACGAGACACCTCTGCGGTAAAAATCGAATCAGCCCGTTAAACAGTCGATTTGTCTGACGGGCGTTGCGGACAGAGGGAGGATTTGCTTCTTTGACAATCCCTTTCCGTTCGATGGGGCATAACGTCCGACTATAAAACGCGACAAAGCGTGGAAATGTCGAAATCTCAGAGCAATCGGAGCTGGTCTCGGTGAGACGAGAGGATAGCTGGTGAATTCTTCTTGACTGAACACACGCGTAATGGAGTAACGTGAGGTAGGGAAAATGGATCGTGGAGGAAGAGATGACGGGAGGGAGAGGTCATTAAGTCTCTCGCCGTCATGATAATCGAGTGCAATGCTTAATTGTCTGATAGCAGCGGGATATACTGAAAGAACCAACGAGCATTGTTTTGTGAATTCGAGTGATGAGAGGGACATAAAAGGGGAAGAACCTGAATGTATCTGTTGCATTACGAATAATGATGATGTGGTGTAACGTGCTATGACACGCCTGTACTATCTCTATCATAACTCAACGTAACAGGTCTGCGTTGAGATGAGTTATGCCGTGGCGTGATCAGCACTTGAATCACGGTATGCTGGCTTATTGTAAACTATGACCGGATATGAACTATGGCGAAAGTTAGAGTGCAACGTGCAAGATAATCGAAGCTTGGAACCTAACTAGTGAGCGGGGTTGAGGTTGGAGCGTAGCTCACTTTTTGACTGAGTATTACTTTGGTGGCAAATACCTTTGGAATACCCATTGGAATGTGGTTGGTATAGTTAGTATAGGAATAGTGAGGTTTATAGGAGTGGGAAACAAAGGAATTCATGGAAGGTCTCTGATTGCCAGCTATTTTATTACTAAAATATTAAATTAAAATGTAATTAAATAAATGGTAAGCGACATCATGGAATTTTATACGAATCAACCCACAAACGCATCACACCCCTCATCCTCCCTATCAAATGCAATAATCTTGGGGGAAAGTTGGTAAAAGGACGTCTTTATTCAGTATGAAATGACTGGTATTGTGATGAAAAGTTAACACTTATTAATCGTTCATTTATAGAAAATATATATTTCAAATTGAATTTCAAATTACGTTGAATGTCTTACCAAAAAGTTCGTAAATAATGCTATACTTTCTTCTCATCTATGTATCAGCCTCGTGTGGATATGACCCCTCGTATTAATAGCGGTATAGATTCAATTGATTTGTCTAATACTTCTGAATGAAATAAAAGCATCCACAGTGCAAGGAGAGTGAATACGGAAATGTGAACATCTTCCTAGAGAAGAATCCAAAGTTCAAGCTCTATTTTAAACATCGTGATGTATATGTATACCTAACCATTTAACCTTTGATCCTCCTAACGAAAGATTTCCGTCAGAATTTAATCTCAATGAAATCTTTTATGTGGTATTCGAAAAATAGGAAATACAATTATGTGATCGCAAATAGATGGACAGAGTTATTAAAATTAGGGCGATGGAAACCAAGTTTTATCATTTCTCGAGGCTAAATACTTTCAAGAAATTTCCTTTCACATTTTTTCCCTTATTCGTTCGCTTCTTGTCATTTCTTTCATTAAAAGTGAACACAGGAGAACACAAAAGGAGAACTAATTTGGAAAGATAGAAAACGGATAAATGTTCATGCTCGTGATACACGAAGTGGAGGTCTGAAAGAGTTGCATAAAAGCTTGGAAAGTTCTGACAACGTTGTACATTATTATCTCGTTAATGGGCATTCATGGCACGCACAGCACGACGCCTTCGTCAAACTTCTTCCTGAGTTCCTGAATTTATTGGTACGCACGAGAACTACCACTTCGACTCAGTCGTAAAGTGTCAAAGTATTATCGATTATGCAAATTGGTAAAGGTCGCGTACAATATTATTCAGTATTTCTATAGCATTAGTATTACAGGTATCAGCCGCAAGGCAGTGTAGTAGCAAAAAATGGGCATTTCGGATACTACTCGAAAAAAAGAATTCTTATCATACAGGTGCCTCTTAAGGAATCGGGAAATCGTAACCATTTATCCAGAATGGAATAGGGAAATTATGAAAAACTGGTGCAAATATGAAAATATAGTAAAGATTAAACTCGCGTGAGCATTATGATTCGCCCTCATTTTCCTCAGTGCTACGTTTTTTGAAACAATTAGAGAGAAAAATCTGCAGGTAAATCAACCATAGATTAGTGTAGAGAAATAGCAAAGTATAGGTATACATGTGCAGCATATGCATGTGTTTATCTATCTACTTATAGTATTCGTCAGTCGTTACTTTCACATGTAAACAATTTTATAGAATTTCGATTTGTTCAATAACAATTTTCGACTGATTTACCTGCCGGCTGTCTCCCTAATTATTTCAAAGACGTATTCTTAGCTGAAAAAGGTAGAGATGAAACGTCTTGAAAATAATTACAACACATTTTTTATAAGCTCCTATTCCAAGAAATACTTGATTTTTACTCCGCCGGTGATGTAATTATTGTATCAAATTCTAAAGTGATACAGCTTTTGTATTATGGATTAAAAAAAAAACAAAAGTGTAAAAAATATGCATGTTTTTGTTATTCTTGTGAGTTATTAAATATTTTCTACAATCCTCCTTTCGATGTACAGTGAACAGGGGTAGATAGAAATGTTATTGGGACACCGAGTGCGTCAACATGTTTCTCATCGAACTTGTAACAAGCTTCTTACAGAGAGTCTGTCTAGGTCAATCCCCGATCTCCTTTTTGGCCATCGAGGTCGAGGCGTCCAATACTCTTTTACGTGCACCTATAGACCGCGGCGAATGAAAGAAGTTCATTTTCGAGCAAAAGAAAATTGTCTACTGCCAAGAACAGCTTCGCGAGTGCCACGAAATTCAGATCTTACTACACGTACATGACTTCTCAACCTGAATTATGTTCCAACCGTAACACAATACCTGAGTGTGACAACCCTCTGCTTTACAATTTCCATCTCGTTTCAATTAACTAATCAGCTAATGAGAAGTCCAAGTTTCGATCCTTTGCGAAATTTTAATCGTAAGAGTAATTTGTATTTACCGGGAAATAAAGTAAGAAAAAATTACAAATCTGAATTATAATTGTAAAATTATAGGTTATCGTAGGAAAGAATATTAATATAATATAATATCCGCTCGCGCTAGATGTCAGAGTTATTGAAGCTAAATAAAAGGTGACACAAACCAACATCGTGATTAAATATCTAATAAAAATATAGAGAGTATAGCCTATAAGTGACCACGAGGTTTTAAAGTACAATACCTACACGTTTGTTTTCAAGGAGGTCGACGTGCTGGTAATAGATCGTACTTCCGATTATTACTAGATTGCAATTACAATTATCGGCTCTTTATCCACGTGCATTTTTTCCCCTGGGCTCGATATCCCGTGAACGAGCGGCTTTGTTCCGTCCTCGAAGGAAATTACCCATCCGTTGTTGATTCGATTGTGCCAGGGCACTCGGAGTTAACGGAGTAGAGAACCAAATGTCTTCGGCAATGGGCGCACCCTCCACCCTTGCGACCTCCGGGAACTTTTCAGGCCCCTATGTAATACAGGAACACGGTCGTTCAACCAGGCAGTCCATTGATCGATATATTTCGCTTCTTTATACGAATTATGGATAAATATCGTATGGAGCCATCCGAATATTTATCTATACCTCTCCACGATGGCGAACACTTAATTGGCGTGGATTAGTTTATTGCGAACTACTACGGAACATAGATTATAAGGGAGATTATGGAAATGTGAAGTGTTGAAGGGTAAGTCGTGAATTGCATGATGGATGAAACGTAACTTATGTACCGAGTGGAGGTCAAAGGTAACTGCAGTAAAGTGGTCGATTGCTCGAAATAATAGAGGAATGGAGCATTTCCCCTAGATAGATTTTTCGGATAATCGATTCAAGCAGCAAAAGATGGGAATTCTGTCAAAAGAGAATGAGAGAGAAAATTATAATTGTAAAAATTACAGCTTGTACTGATAATGAGAAGGGCTTTTAGCAATAAAGATACGTGTTTGATAAATAAGCTGCATCATATTCGGTCAATGCTTGAAGTAGGTGGGAATTTTAGACTTCATACTCGCAATGTAGCTCACTAGAAAATGTAGGTCCCAGCCCTAGTTAATTGTCAATGGCAACTAACATCAAATGATAAACAAACAAACTAATTTTCAGAGACAAGACTGTTCACGTATCGTCAGGAAGTCCGCAAAGAGTACGTTGCGTATAATGCAGGACGGTGGCAATGCACCGTGGATAGCCCACTTCAGACGTTCTTCTTTCTTCGAAGATGAAGATGCCCGACTGGAAAATGTCCCGCTAAACTGCGATACACGCGGGATACGCGACGGAAAGGCCCGAGGAGCAAACAGGACAGAAAGTGCTTTAGCGGATTTTCTGGAATACCTTCCGAAGATACGTTAATATCACAGGCTTATAGGTACAATAGTCCTTTGTTACGCTACGGATTCCTTTTCATCGTGTTCGCAAGCAAGCACCAAATAAGGGTGGATAACACGTTGTACGACTTACGATAACGGGTGAATAATACGATCTACGAGTTGAGATAAAATTTTGCGCTCATAACAAGAGATAAGTCCCTTTATTCAAATATTTTTAGTGGTAGGTATTATGATCGTCTTTGGCTATAAGAGATGATTGTAAATAATTTAAATAGAATTCTCCGCGATATTTCTTTCATTGTTCAAAATTATAGTTCAGGAACAATTTTGGTGTAAAAGGGACAACGTAACTTTGATAATTTTTATCGCACTTTGATGTTTTGTTTAATATTCTATGTTGAATATTAAAAGTAAAGTGAAAATGACATGTGTATGTCAATGAGTGAACCTATCTTTTGATGAAACTTAATTAAAATTGATTTAGAATTATCTAAAAAATACTTCAATAATTGCAAATGAAATGTCAACATGTAATTAACTAATTTCACGGCAAACAAGATTTTCATAATTTATAAGAAAAGCACCTTAACTCCAGAAAATTGTACAAACTACGCCATATTTTATGGATGTGAATGGAAGAAGGCTTCATTTATGCACAGACAAAAGAGTATAGAACTCATAATTCTTAGCTGTTCTCGTAGAAATTAATAAGAACATTCCTCGGGACTTCACAACAATGAAAGAGGAAAACTTCGGAGCAAAATACAAATATCACTTATTGAAATAAACTTTGAAAGTTTATCCTCATAAAAGATAATTGAGTAGAAATAAAATTATCATTCAAACATCACAACATCTCGTTTGTTTTTCTGATATCCGTCCTTTTGCTACGTGGTAAAATATAATTCAAATTTTAAGTTTAAACAAGTAACACAAATAGTGCCAAGTCATACAAATTATAAATCTTAAAAACAAAAAACTTGCAAGATCATGGAGAGTACCTACATTATATATAAAACTAATTGTTCTAACAAATCATGATCCTTTGTCACTTGCCAATTCCACATCCATTGTGTATTGATTTTCCAGTGAGAAAGGTATCCCATAAGAGATAAGCACTTTAAGTAGATTTTAGAGTAAATCCAGTGTAGGGAGGTTCCAAGTAATTCACGAGTGAGCCACGTAATTATAAAGGAGAATAAATTCGGCGTCATTTATAAAAAGCGCGTCTAAACGAAACCGGAGCATTGGTAAGCAGTAACCAACGATCGAAAGCTCGGCTCATTGTGGGGTTTCAATGGCGCGGGAAATATTCATCGGCGGTTTCCTCGCACGAATGGCAAGGTTGTCCAGCCAAGAAGAGTATTAATTAAGTTTCGCGTGTCCTTCAGGCATTCGGAAACTCGTGTATAGAGAGGAAAAATGGGAGCAAAGTCGCTGCACGGACCTTTCATTAGCGCTAATGGGAGGCGGCTGAATCCGCAGTGGAAAATATCCCTTCTCCGCTGCTCTCCTATCTCTTTTTGCCAACCGATTCGGTGGGGAGATCGAGATTAAAACACTTCGACCAGATGCTTGATTATCGATCGTACTTCTCATCCCGGATCGAACCGTGAAATCTGTATTGCTGATTAATAGCGTGCGATCTGCGTGATTAGAGGCGACTAACAATTTTCTGGTTTACGAAGGTAAATTCAGTGTACAGGGAAGCAGTGATCTTCTTGAATATACCTACACACCTGGTGGAACTGATATTGCGGTTCACAAGTCTGAAAAGAGGTCAACGCAAATCTCGCGAATCTAAATCACCAAATTGCTGAGGGACCATTACCCGAGAGTTGGATATCGATTTTCTTTTTCCTCGGATATATTATTGAACACTGAATTTAAGAGATGCGTAGTTTTTATTTGTGACCAATCTGAGGACGCCATCGCTCTAAATGACCCGAGGGATCAGCTCCTGGAAATGACCACTCGTTTGGCTGGAAACATTACGTGTTCGTTTCACTATGAAATGAAGTGCCTCCTTTAAGAGGAATGTGTCATTAAGATTTCTTTATACCTCTCTAAATTTTCGAGATCGAACCTTATGCTCGAAGGTCGTGAAAGATTTTTAATTAATTTCGCTGCAATTGTTAATTTAGCAGGATGCTACCAATCACCATGTTTTCTCAACTGTTAATACTGTTCAGCCCTCTGTCAATTTACGTAAATGTTCTCTCGCCTTTCGCGAGTATTACAAGAATATTTTCTACCGCTAATATAACTGAAAATGTTTATGAATCCCGAGTTATATAAGCAATGCAAGGAGAGCGACTTCAAACTTTAATCTTCCACTACTGCTAAACGACGTGAAATACTAAAGCGAGGGTTATTGTTGTCACTATAAAAGGCCCGCAATTTATTATTCCCCGTGTAAACAAAGGCTGCTGGGGGACAGCTTTCTAAAACTCGACGGAGCATTAAACCATTATTATTCATATATTCAAGGGTGTGTGCAGTCGCGATTATTTTCTAAACGGAGCATTATCACAGGAAAATAGAGGAAATTTAAATCGACAAATCGTGCGACCGTATTGTTTAATGAAAAAATTAAATAAAACTCGAAGGAACACTTGATATGCATAGATCTCAAAAGCAGATACACATATGACCTAAACACAAAATAGGGTAATCCTTAAAGATATCGTTGATGTAGTATTTTTAATAACAGCTGTTCCACGATCCGTTCACAGATTTTTAATATAAGATACCTTTTATTTTTATTGTGTGTCATGCAGACACATAAATAGGTATGTTGTAAAAGCACTAGGGGATGAATTTCGTAGCACCTTTAATGCCTGACAGATCAGTCAAGAGCCCACGGACGTCCCCCGCTCAGTGTTTGAATATCAGTGCTGCAAGGTCCTGAATCCTGTAGAAATGTAAAAAAATAAGTGCAGTCCTGAGTGGCCAAGAAGCGAAGAACACATTTGGTGGCTCGTATCCTCAAGAATGATGCTTTATACACCACTTGAGAGGGTCTTAGGTTAAGACGAGATGCAGTACACACACCACCGCCTACGTTACACGCAAATTTAACCAAATTACCATTTTGTATTTCGAGCAGGTGCAAGAAAAGTCAGATTTCTATCCAAAACAATTACGAAAAACTCCTTAATCACTTTAAGTTCAGTTTTCCATGATACCAGGCATATTAAAAACAAGATAGCCATCTCCGTCTTACTACAACGGAGATGTACTCCTTGGGAGATGACTCGTGGCGAAGCACATCCCGTCAGAATGTTTTTCCAAGTTGCAACGGAGCAAGTGAAGTAGCCCCGCATATAGAATAATCGCAAGCCACTTGAGCTGCCTCATTTCCCTTCGCCGCGAGGACGTGACGTTGACGTTCATTGGAAAGAAGCACGCCGACAAGGGAACCTTTGTCCCTCACGTTTTTTCTCCCCCTCCCCCCCTCCGCGTAGACGACGCGTCCAACGAGGTCAGCGTGCACCTCGCAATCGAGGTCGTCGCGGATGTTCCGCTCCACATTGGCCGCGTAATAAATGTACATCCGAGACATCATTTGTTTCCGCGCATTGCCTTATGGCAAGGCGCGAGAGCAGCCCCAAAGGTCGGACCATTCGTCTTGTCGGTCGTTTTTCATCGGGAAGTGCCAGCCAGGCTGATGCCTCCTCCTCTTCTAGACGGGATGACGTTTAGCAAGCTCCTTCGAACTTGTATTGCAAACGTGGAGCGAAGGAAAACGCGGCATGCCAGCGGCGAGGAAATTCATGAACGCTGCGGGGGAGGATGCGGCAACTCGGTACTCCCTTGGTGTCGATGTTTCCCAGCTTCTTACTCGCGGCTCGAGTGACGGCCGATCCTGATTTTCGGGCTTTCGGCTTGAAAAATGACGGCAAAAAGCTACTCGGCTTCGCCTCGGATTACTTGCAGCGAGTGCTACGTGGCAAAACCCACATCAGGGATGTGAAAAGTGAATATCGCGTGTGTACGGATTACGGATACTAGAGTGAAGCGCGGTGCTTTTCAGTGAAGTGCGCAATATTCAGTATTGTTAAATACAGTGTTTGAATGTTTTATAGCGAAGGATTTTCTTGAAAATAAGTGCCTACTTGTGATGCTAATTTTGCACTTTCGTTTCGTTTTGTTGTTAAAATTGATACTCGTGTGTGAGATAACGTTGGAATTAATGTATCGACGTGTAAGTTGAGAGGGTTGGTGTTCACACTTGTATCGTGTTTAACATCAGCATTCGATAATACTGAAGGATCGATGTGTTTTGACAGTTGGAAGTTGTACATATTGTGATATGAGGGGAGTTTGTAAACATTTTTAAATTGATGTGGTCCACGGAGGTAGAGAGCTCCTTTTACAAGTTTGGAATAATTTGCAACGTATAAACTACAAAGGATCCTTCTTGCTTTTTGATATACCTATGTAATTTCCTATCGATTGGAGCAACCTTGAAAAATATGAAAGCAGAATATTCTACTAAGGCGAACTCACAACGTTCGTAATTCAGCAACGTAGTTCAAAAACTATATTGGGTACGCGCATGTATATTACGTATCTTCTTTTAGAAGACACCAACTTCTCTACTCCACTTTCCCGCAACGAACTTGCTTAATCAAGGAAGTACATCAAGATTGCTATCCTATATTGTACGATAGAAAGTTCCGAGGGATACGTTCACTTGCTATCGGCCATGAATGATCTTGAACACTGAATGTTTGAACAGTTACGTTTGATAATACGAAGAGATCCTAATTTTATTGATATGCTGATGTATTTGAGTTTCAACAATCACGGTGTTATTGGTC
Source organism: Andrena flavipes (assembly GCA_963971345.1). Classification (NCBI taxonomy): domain Eukaryota; kingdom Metazoa; phylum Arthropoda; class Insecta; order Hymenoptera; family Andrenidae; genus Andrena; species Andrena flavipes. The sequence continues at coordinate 40,794,038 of OZ020481.1, forward strand.
AAAAGTAATTATACTAAAATTACACGTGTATGACATATTAGAAGCCTACAGTGCAGCACCAGTATTGATTAATAATTTTCATGAACGCAAAAAGGTGTCTGTGGACAGCTAACACTAAGCTAATTTGAAGAAGGTGACATGTTTCTCCGTAACGATGAAACTTTGCACCTAATCCTGCCGGTGGACCTCCAACCGGTGCACAATATTAAATCTCACGAGGGTTTAACGTCCCAAATTTCGCTTCCCTCCAAGTGGTATTTTCTTGTCAATTATTACAAGTTGCCATTTTATTAAGCAAACTCGCGTTGATCCGTAGGATTACGAGCTCCCAGCAATATTCTGAACTTTATCTTACGAATTCATGCAAATTCAGAAGCACAGCTGATCGTGACATTTACTACAATCCTTTCGTCCACTTATCTAAAAACATTTCATCTTCCAACATTCATTTAACGTCACAGCTTCTAATACGAACGATAAAAATACTACATACCTACATGGTTTAAACGCGCGAACATGACGGTTCTTTACGAAGAAATATCTGTGCCATTGTCTGTACCGCGCAACGTTATCAGTCCAAAGTGAGACAGAAGTAAGCATCGATCGCGTTGAAACTCACGAATAGTTCAATCCTCCGGTTCAGCGGCACACAAAACGCTCTTCGTTTACCGTAGATTGATACAGCGCGCTAGTATCCGACGAATGTTTTGTCTGCTGGTTAGTCGACTCTGTCCTCGTTACGAACCGATAGTTCGGCCGATTCCTACTGTTCACGATCGTGTCCCGTGTTATTTGTCTTGTCACGGCGTTGCGAATCAACAACTGAGACTATCCGCCCCGGGTGGCCGCCGTGTTTCGCATAGCCGCGCCACGCGAATCGATGGAACAGCTGTAGACATTGGGATTTCGGACCATCCGTCTGCATTGGGAGGATCGAATTCCACGTTCTACGTGGACGCATCCTTTCTGCCACGATTGTTTATGGACGTCGTAAGTCTCCCTCGGCATGCCGGCGCGGCGTTCCGCTTTCACCGATACCTCACCGAAAGTGACCGCATTCACTCTCTGTTCCTCCAAAAATGCACCTCCCTGCTGTCTGGAATAACTAGACAATGCCTTGTATATACGAGAAAATTTTGTTCCGAACTTTCCACTTTAGCGCAAAGAAGCACCATTTTTCTGGTTCAATCGGCAAGTCGACCCCACCTTGTGCACAGGGTGTGTAGAAAGAATATGAGCAAAGGTTATAATAAACTAATGTCTCGGTAGAATTACTAATAACACTTATCGGCTTCATAGTTCATGCGTGAATGGTTCACTCAAAGATAAATAAGTACATATTAATTTTCGTTTACATATCTGGATTACTGATCGGTGTCATTATTTGTCATTATGACAGTTATCACATTAGTTACAGCTGCTGGAGAGGTCAAGTTTCCATAAGTAACTCGGACTTCCATTCGGTTAGTATACTTACTTAAATGATTTTTAAACTTTCATTACGGGCTCAGATAAAAAAGTTGAAAAAGCGATTTTGATTATTTTCTTCGCTATCCCGATCATCAGTTGCAATTTTTTTCAAAACGACGGAACACGTCAGCTACTCAATAAATTAATCCTTCTAGCTTCTAGATTTTCTGACCACCCTGTATTATTCGAGGATGCTCGTTGTGGCGAGCAGACGTCGCACGAAGCCATTCGGATCTACAGAGTCTACGATGCTATAGCCCCCGGCAAATTGTGGCTGCGACAATGACCATTGTATTGTGTCGCGGGAGGCTCTAGACGCAAGAGTACATCTCTTTCCGTTGCAGTGACGGTAAACACATCCGCTTGGTACGTTTCGCGCGTAAAAAATCATGAATTTTAATCGACTTTGATTGCCCTACTTACATGCGGGATGCAGTACCACTGCAGAGTGAGCATTGCCATACTCGTTGACGAAGATGACGTGCAACAAACAGACATCTGAACAATATGGCAACTATTCAGTCACATACAACTATTCTGCTTAATTTCAGGTGTTCTATCCTTGTCACATTACTCTTACGTGTGGCGCGAACGTTGTGCATAAAGTCGTGAAAAATTTCTAACGGCTCCACATTTTAGCCGAGATTCGACAGAATTTTCAATCACTATCGCTACCGATGAACGACGACATTAATCCCTGAGAGGCTCAGCCGTATAACCACGCCGTCGCGCCCTGAGGGCTTTCAGATTTCTTTCGAGACTATGCTCACATTTTCTTCCGTCGGCCTGAAAGTCACCCGTAAACGTATAACTTCTTACACAGCTGGAGATTCTTAAGTCGATCTTTTTGAAGTCGATTTGCACTAGCTCGCGATCCGCTCGACGGATATTCCCTCTATGATAGAACTACTTGGAAACTTCTCCTACCCTCAAGTGTCTTCCATTTCTTGAGATAATAGACGGTGCATTTGTTCGATTACACTGAGTGATAAATAAACAGACGTTATTTAGAGTAATAAGGAGTTCTTCTAATCATGATATTCTTCAATTACCGCACGGTAAATAATGTTCGTTGCTTATCCAAATTTCATTACCGAACGAGCTGTTATGTTGTGTTACTGTGTGGATTGTGGCGAACTGTGATACAGAAACTAGAGAAAAATTTTAATCGAGAAGATAGTATTTCTAGGAAGAATTATCAGCCATAATTTTCAAAAAAATATTCTTGGGAAAATATTGTAGTTTTGTGAGTGAAATAAATGTGGAAAGAGTCATACTTCAAATTTGTTGTAATGCTGTGAATATGATTAACAACTAAAATATCTGCTTCTTATTGATTTTTAAGTTATTTTTTATTCTCGCGAGGTAAAAAATATTTATATCTTGTTCTTTGAAACTATTGATCAAAATCGTAACGCAGAAATATTTAAATAACTACCCAGTTATGATTAAAAAGGCTTCATTAATTTTGCTGTTACAATAAACACCCGCTGATTAATTAAACATCCTACTTTTGAGGATATTCTGCGTTACTTTTACCCCGTTTATTTCATATTTTCAGCGTTCATTTTGGACCTATCGCTTTTGCGGCACAAAGAGGGCAAGGGTACGAGTCACTCATACGATAAATTTTTCGTTTCGCGACAGTTCGATCGTTTGACGCAAAAGGTCACTCGAGAATTACACGTTTTCCAGTTCACGTGTTTAGCGTAATGCGATGTATCGGTACAGTTATATTTCTGTGGCTTTCACGAAATTACATCGCATTACAGTAAGTGGCGCTTGGAAGAAATCCCCCTCGACGCGACGCGAGCTAAAATTGAACTTTCATGAGGATTTCAGGTTAGATGGTTCCTTGCTTAACAATAAATTGCTTCCCATAATGGCGGCTACCAGTGTCACGTGACACAGAGACGAGCAAAATAAACGATCTAAAAATCTGTATTTTTCTCGAGGACCTAAAGGACTCAAATAGCACCTTATTTTGCTTATAAAATCTTAAAGCAATAACAACGATTAAAATTTTATAGAATACACAAAAGCAATTCTGGGGCTTTCCTTATACGAAATGTCACGATCTTTATACGAAATGTCACAGTAAGATGCCAAATTATGTATCTTGAGTCCAAATGTGTAACAATAGCGTGGCCAGAGAGGTCGAACGAGAATTTCATTTATCCAGAGATTAAGCTAAAACATTCGCTATACAAGTCACTACCGTCAATACAATTAACGGTCCGTAATTTAGGGCAATAGACGAGACTACATACCATCATTTACGCTAGCCTGAAATTGGTCAGCTCGCGGTTGTACTCGATTAATTTGCTAAATTTGCGAATCGAACGATTCGCCACTTGAGAAACGAACTGACCTAAAAAAGTCTTCGATTCGTTCAGTCCAATGCCACTACGAAGGCATTATGGCGGTTGAATTATTATCGAGCGTCGTCAAAGGATTCGACCCCTCACCGCTGAGGAACGCGCTCATAAATGGGTCCAAGCGCGAACGGCCGTAATCCTCGAACGCGTTCATAAATAGGTAGATGAGAATGGCTTTTAACGGCTTTCCATAAAAAAAAGAAGAATATCGAGAGGAAGAGAGAGATAGGAGGGATCTTTATGTCCTTTGGGCGTAATTTTTGCTTCGTTCGAGAACTAACGTCTGGGTAATCCTTGATGTTACGTGCATAATTGTTCCCCTCAAAGGGAACAAAGCAAATCACGGTTAAATTGATTTTTAAGTACGGAGTAAAATATACTTCAAAAACTGTCGATGATCGCGCAGCATGGAGTCGTAATGACCAGAATAACAGTTAGAATGATCATGTAGATGTAACTTTGTGTCTATTAGTGACACAGAATTTTAATACTTCAACCTCAATTGAAATAATTGACAGATGTTGTTAATTTATGGGGGGGTAACCTGCGGGATCCTAACTACAATTTTGAAAGCATTGTTGTCCTCTTCGATACCGATAGGCACTGCATTTCCACGTCTCATTTATCTAATGAGCTTTTGCAAAGTGTATGAAACTGTTAGATACTTTTTCACATTCTTGAGTAAGTTTAAGTGTTTAACTATGAGAAAAATAAAGTTACTCTAATCTTTTACTGTGCTAAATCTTTAAAAGTCTCAAATCAGAGACATACCAATACCTTAATAGCTAAACACCAGAGTGCCTGGATGCTTGAATAGCTACGTATGTAAGTAAGCACCTGGGAACCCGAATATCTGAGTACCTAAGCACTCGAAAACAAAATTCACAGATTTAAAGACCACACTTTCTAAATAGTATAAACGGAAACCTGTATCGAATACAATGTATGTGTGTAAGCACCGAAAACGATCTGCCTGCTAAATATTGGGGACATCGCGGTTCGTCTCGCATCGCGGAATTGCACTCGGTTAGCTGCAGCGACAACTTCCGGACGACGAGGCGACAAATCATGCGTATCACCACGCATCGTTCAGATAAATTCGGGCGTTGAAAGTGGCTTTGTGAAGCCGATATATTTCGGACGGTTGAGTTGCACAAGCACACTGCAGTCGACTGAACGATCTCGCCAAATGCACGCAATTTGCATAGGCGTGTGGACATACATCTATAGGAAACGAGCTCATCTATTTAAACCCTCGGTCTGACGTTATAATTTCATTTGCGAGACATTTCGTTAAGGATTTAGTTCGTCGAACCTTCCTCTTCGCGATCTACGAATATACTAGACATAAGTAAACGATGGGCATTAAATTAAGCAGTGAAAATTAAAATTCTATAATTTAGTAACGTGCAAGCGTAGCCAGGAAGGAGTTCTAATGAACTGTTTCTTACGGTACCTACTTAGCTTTAAGGGAATATTCTCGTGCAACAGCCCCCAAAACTAATTGATACTTATGAATTTTTTTTTAGAAACTGGTTGCTAATATTGAATTAAACTTTTTGTGGATATAAGAAGTCATCTTTAAACTTGTAGAATATATTTTTCTTATGTCGATGCTTCGTATTATTTATTAATTATTGTTGAATTTTTTAAACCTCTTCGGCGATGTAACTCCTGTCGGCGGTACGTGTAACACTTGTCACAGTCATTAAATTGCAATAAAAAAATATTTCTTAAAGTTAGATAGATTACGCTAAGATTGACCCTAATTTAAAGGAGAAAAAATGAAAATATAAAACAGTTATAGCGTTCGAAAAATAAGTAACTTTTCCCCTCGATAAATTTACTTTATACCGATAAATACAGTATTATAAATAAAAACTAAAATTAAAATTTTATATTCACATCTTACACTCTTGATACCTTCCAATATAATCGTATTAATACACTTTCCTCGTTATGCGCGGCTACCCTGAAACGATTAATTTTCAGAATCAGGTTCATCCGCGACTCGTTCCACGATCCGAATTAAAATAATCAGACACGTCGTTTCGGCGTAACAACGAAATCTGGCGCCTATATAACAATCGTCGCAGATTTAATTACGTCCGCCCACTTAATTGCGAACGTCCGTCGCGCTTCTGCCGACGATCTAATCGACAGAGAAACGGATCAAAGCACAACGTGAATTTCCTTGCCCGTTCCGTTCGATACCGAATTAATTGGAATCACTCGTCGTGAACGTCGACCGGCAGCGAGAGATCTGCAATTAAAATTTAGCCGATCGACGATGTGGCATCGTTCTTTTCGAAATTCTCCCTCTTCCGTCGTCATCCAGCCGCGGTTATCGACCGTTCCTCCGAGCATTTCGCTTTCCTTTTAATCTCCCGTTGTTTCGATGACGGTCGTTAACGAGGAATGAAAGGGCGCCAGTCACGTTCTCCGCACCCACTAGAAGAATCTCCTTCTCGTTAGTCGCGATTGCACACCGTGCAACAGGGCGCAGCCATCGCCAGGGTATAGATTTATCCAGATGGCGAAGTAATTACTCGGACTTGAGATAACAATCGAACATTGAAGAATGCCAAAGGCTTCTTTGACCGGTTCCCTCTGCCCGCGCCACGTGCAACGCGTACTGGGCGTCACGCGACACGTATACGTGCGCTACATGTGGTACACTGGAGCTCTGATGAAGATAAAATAAAAATCATAAGTATTGTACATATCGTTATGCATCAAGGTGATGATTCCATTTCTGCCGGCTTCAAGCGTCAAGTACAGGTGGCCTAGAAAATTCCTCTCCCGTGACAGTGCCAAGAAGTGGTGGGAATAACTCAGGCGCAACTAACAGGTCCGTTTAGCACGCAACTAACGAATTCCTACAGCATACTGGCATTTCATTGAAAAAAAAATCGTCATTAAATCTCGACAAACAGACGCTGTTTTGTTAGAGAACCATGCCTTAGGACTATTTTATCTCAAAGTCGGAGCTGTGTGTTCACATTATTCGAGCCACAGTATACCCTCTTCGCACACCCCTGATTTTAAAGAGACAGAAATATGTCCGCGCGCTGGGACTGTACCTGTTGGAATTTTTTAACAAAGCTGTTAACGATAAAGCAATTTTCACGATTCCTCCGCGAAAAGTATTTGTTCAGATCAGTTATAAATATAATTGAATGCGACCACTATGTAAGTGCAAAAGCAGTGAAATTGAAATATAAAATTCCAAGTGTGCAATGTTTCTGAAGTAGCCCATGTGATAACGCACAAATATCTACGGGAATTTCATGATCGGGATTAAAGAAAATACCAGTTGAGTCGTTTTACGGTAGGTATAGAAAGCTTCACCTCTCAGTCACCCCGTTACAACGACAGAAGCGCATAAAATGTCTTTACAATTCGTCTCCCTGCCACCTTAACGTCGACCCTTTTTCTCTGTCGGCTCGTATCTGTCTATCCACTTATCTTGAACTTTTCACGACAGAGCTTACCGACCTTATCGTGAGCAGCACGTGATTTCGATCTATTTCGCTCCATCTTCTACTTTTCCCTTTGCGCTGAACCAAGCTGAACAATACAATTTTTCGTAGTTTATTGCTGGCAGACTTTTATAACGAGTTAAGAGAGGAGCCCTATTTAGAACGCTTTGAATAAGGGGATACTTGAGAATTTTTTCTAAAAAACCTGTTTAAGCGGATCTTTTCCAAACTTTCAGGGTATTTTAGATCACACTCAAGGACTCGCACACCGGAGTTGCAAATTGGCGATTATGTTGGAGGCCCCAATTCTTCCCTGAAATAAAAAACCAAAGATTTTCTCATTTCTAGTATAATTACATTGTCGATGAACCTAAGAAACGAAAAAAAAATTAATAGTTGGAAAATTGGTGGGACTTCAAAGAAAAAGTTACGGTTCTGCCCAAAGATATTTCGTACTATTTATGGAAAAAGAGTTGTTCGATTCATTTTATTTATCAAAGTTTTAGGTCCATCGACAATGTAATTATACTAGAAATAAAAAATTTCTTGGTTTTTTTATTTCAGGGAATAATTGGAGCCTCCAACATAATCGCAAATTTGCATCACCGACGCGTTTGTCCCTATGAACGTGTTCATACCTATATCTCCATTTCTATCGAACACTTCGTAACGAAAAAATCAATTTTTATTGTTTGAATGTGAACTAAAATACCTTGAAAGTTTAGAAAAGATCCGCTTAACAGTTTCTTAGACAAAAAATTCCCAAGAATCTCGTTATTCCCAGCGTCCTAAATAGGGCTTCCCCGTTAATGGAATGTTTGCTATTTTTTAGAGTTTAGACGAGGGATTTTCACTTATAATCAGCATGTGCTCACCAGAAACAAGAGAACTCCTGACGGGAGAAATTTGGATGTATTATAGATAGTTTACAGTGTAGAGTGTAGACTTTACACTCAGGAGTTCCCACTACTCACGTCCTTAATAGCTAGCTCACAAGTGCAAAATTAGGAATGATTTGTAACTATTCTTTACCATAAACGTGCACGGTAGAAGACTCAGGCTGCAAGGAAATTTTACGTTGTTTATTAATAAAGATTGATGACCAGTTGATTGTCGACGGCACAGCGTAAATAACAGAGTGTTTCTGTCAAGTTCTCAATGCAAAGAGATGTACGCTTCAATAATTACTTTGTTTCTACATAATACAGTTGTTCCATGATAATTCATGAATAATGTAGAAGAGACGAATGGAAGAGCCACAACCGCAACCCGTGTACCTACGCGGGCACGTGTATTTAGTGTTCTTCATGGCAGAGTGTACGTTCGGGAGAGTTACATCGTAAAATTCGTCTGGGAAACGAAAGTTTTGGTAGTCGTAGGTTCGAGCGATCCCGAAGCAGGAAAGTTCGTCGTAACTTTCGCGCTAGACGAATCACCGCTACGTTTGGCTCGGTATCTGAGCCTAGCCGCGCACACTGATCAACTCCGAAGCGGGTAATTAAACCTGCTCGGTTCCTTACTCTTTGACTTCGAATCCCCACGCGTCGTTTATTATATTAGAAGGGAATCGTAGATTCTCGGGAATGGCACACCTAATTGCACGACCCGCGCCGTTATTCTACCTTAAAATACTGATGAACTTTCCCGATCTGTGAAGACACTTCGAATAGATATGTCTGCTGAGGAGAAAAAGTTTGAGAGAATGCAGAAACAAGAAAAGACGTGTCGTAAATTTACTACGAGAGAGCCCAGTATTAGAAACTTTTATTTCATACTTGCAATCGGTTTTGTTATGCACAGTCGTAAAATTTCGGGTTATACCAACAGATAACAGTAAAATAATTGCACTTGATTAGTTTATGCTGTTCGAAAAATTTGGCACGCATGTATGCCGTTATGAATTAAAGGATTATGTTAGTATTTTAAATTGTTTAAGCTGTAGTATGAATACTCTGGGAATAGATGCATGATTAAAACATAATACTCTGTTACTATACATACCAAATCTTGGTAAATTCTGCCATCCAATTACCAACTTCCAACCAATCACACACACGCGAAAGTTCAAGAGGATAGTAAAAAGTTAAATGGACTTAGTTCGTTGTTTCCCATTCGAGGGAAAACACAATTGTTTACTTGACGAGGGAATTGTGGCGTGCTGTATTAAGGTATTGTTTCCAAAAATCTGCTGGTATTGTAAAGTTTTACGACCGCAAGATAATTTGTTTATTACCAAACATGGTGCAATATAAACAAGGTTAATAATTTTTAAATAAGTAATATGGGTTTGTTAATCAATGCAAAAGCTAAATCCACCTTTTCGTCCAGAACATTCTATTAAATTATCGTATAAATTGACTTTTGACTTGTAAAAATTGGAGTTCACGAAATTCTGATTATTTTTGTGGGCCGACAAAATCGGGCATAGTATTTAAAATTTGCAGTAGTGCAATAGTTATATAGCGAACAACGAACTTGTAGCGAAGTGAATTTAACACTTTCAAAAAGTGTATCTGTAATAATTGCGAACACGTGTGATTCCAGCTGTTTCAATTTTCAATTCGTCACACGTTTATTAACGGAATACTAGAACTGTTTCCAAACTCAGTAACAGCGTCGAAAACATTGTGCAGAGTATTCCGTGAAACTTTTCTAATTTGCGTTGATGCTTCATAATGAGACACCAGAGCGTTAAATAACAGTTAACTGCACACAGCTTCTGGCAGCTTAATTAGCGAAAACAGTCCCTATTTAAGGGGATAAGCGATAGCGATAAACTCAGAGCATAATTAAAACGAAATGACTGCTCCTGGTTGATTTCTTTCTTTTCTACGTTGCCTCTTCCTCCATTATCACATTCGCGTTCTCCAAAAAAATCGAGTAATCTACGCTGCGACGCACAAATATAATTGCAAACACATTCCTTACAATAAAACAATTGTAAAATTTTCGCGATTACCACCACTACCTAGGTTCTATTTAGTGAGAACTGAAATGACTGAAAGTGCGCAATAAATTCAAGCAGAAACAATAATCTTATCTTGTGAAAATCCGAGCGAACTCCAATTCAAACGATGTGCGATGCTGAATCGCCGCCACCAAAGGATGACTACTATGCCAATAGTGGAGGAACCATGTCTACCGAACATTTAACTCAATAGATACTGTTGAATGATACATTGGAATGATACTCACCTTGTAAACGAGTGATATTCCTCGTTACTTTATGGCCGTTAACGAGCTGCTCCCGCAAATGAGTCCTCTCCCCATGACGCTGATAATTGCCGATAACGACTGTGGTCGTCACCAGCACGAGAAACAACTTCGGCCCCCAGGCCAGTCTCATCGACATCGTCCTCCGGTTTTCGCATCCCCCGAAGTTTCTGATGTTCAGCCACGTACTTTTATTTTATCGGGGCCACCAGTGGGAACTACGGCAACACGACACTCTCTTGCCTCTGAAATGCAAACAGCGATGAAAGTCCGCGACGGCCTCGTGTTTCTTACAATTAGAGGACTGAAGGGAAATCTGGACAGTGGAGTTTTCGGTGAGTGTAGTTCGAGCCTTAGGGTGGGATTATTACTTACACGAACACAATGCTTTGCCGAGAAATAGTTGGAAACTCTTCTTTGTACACTGACGACCTTTGACAATATTTTTTTATATCTATTTTTTAATCCCGATCCCCTTTTAGAATAATCAAATACCTTGCGACCCTCACCCCCCTCCATGTAAGGCAAGGTAAATTTAATAAGGTAAAGAAAGACATTAGAAATAGGTATTTCAGAATATTATTCTAATTTAGTAATATAAAAAAAAAACTATAGCGATTTTCCAGAAAACACTTCGTGACCCACAGGATAATATTCTACAGAATGTTCAGAGTAGATAAATCCTTAGATTGGTAGACTTCTGAACCCCGGTATACTATTACCCCTACAGCACATTTCATTGCCGAAATGTTGCACAAAAGTTGCAGTACATTACAATGTTGCCGTTTGGTTGCGAGTTGCATTGCAATATTACTGCAAAATTGCGGAAATATTGCCATGTAATATTTCAATGGCCACATTTGTGCAAAGTTACAGAAATATTGCGCACACATCCCCGTGTAATATTGTTATGGAAACATATGCGCAACATTTCAGAAATATAGCGCACACATTGGCATGTAATATTGCTATGGAAACATTTGTGTAATGTTTCAGGAATATTGCGCACATATTGAAGTGCAATATTACAATGGCCAAGTTTGTGCAATATTTCAGGAATATTGCGCACACATTGCCGTGAAATATTGCGCATATATTGAGATACAATAAATGTGAAAGATTTCAGCAATTAATCCGCAATAAATCCGGGTTTCGCAGAGCGATTCCGAATTGTCGACGCGCAGAATACAGTCTAAGATTCCACAGACTATCATCGAGGGAATATAAGCGAACTTGGACAATATCTGACATAAATAATTATTACGATTATTTAATTAACATTATATAGTTTAAACAATCTCATAAACAATATTCAGCAACAAAAGAGATTTGAAGAGAGTGTTACACGTGCCAATAAATGCCAGTGACCGTAATATTAGCACGTAATTCATTATATGTAATTAAAACGTTCCTAACTGTCGAGTGAAAATATCTAAGTCCGGATATGTTGCAGAAAAGTTGCTGAAATCTTGCTCATATGTTGCGAACGCTCGCAACATATGAGCAAGATTTCAGCAACTTTTCTGCAACATATCCGTATTTCCCCGTAGCGATCCCGTATTCTCCAGACACAGAATGCAGTCTAAGACTCCACAGACTATCATCGAGGGAATATAAGCGAACTTGGACAATATCTGACATAAATAATTAATACGATTATTTAATTAACATTATATAGTTTAAACAATCTCATAAACAATATTCAGCAACAAAAGAGATTTGAAGAGAGTGTTACACGTGCCAATAAATAATTAATACGATTATTTAATTAACAATATATAGTTTAAACAATCTCATAAACAATATTCAGCAACAAAAGAGATTTGAAGAGAGTGTTACACGTGCCAATAAATGCCAGTGACCGTAATATTAGCACGTAATTCATTATATGTAATTAAAACGTTCCTAACTGTCGAGTGAAAATATCTAAGTCCGGATATGTTGCAGAAAAGTTGCTGAAATCTTGCTCATATGTTGCGAACGCTCGCAACATATGAGCAAGATTTCAGCAACTTTTCTGCAACATATCCGTATTTCCCCGTAGCGATCCCGTATTCTCCAGACACAGAATGCAGTCTAAGACTCCACAGACTATCATCGAGGGAATATAAGCGAACTTGGACAATATCTGACATAAATAATTAATACGATTATTTAATTAACATTATATAGTTTAAACAATCTCATAAACAATATTCAGCAACAAAAGAGATTTGAAGAGGGTGTTACACGTGCCAATAAATAATTAATACGATTATTTAATTAACAATATATAGTTTAAACAATCTCATAAACAATATTCAGCAACAAAAGAGATTTGAAGAGAGTGTTACACGTGTCAATAAATGCCAGTGACCGTAATATTAGCACGTAATTCATTATATGTAATTAAAACGTTCCTAACTGTCGAGTGAAAATATCTAAGTCCGGATATGTTGCAGAAAAGTTGCTGAAATCTTGCTCATATGTTGCGAGCGTTCGCAACATATGAGCAAGATTTCAGCAACTTTTCTGCAACATATCCGTATTTCCCCGTAGCGATCCCGTATTCTCCAGACACAGAATGCAGTCTAAGACTCCACACACTGTCATCGAGGGAATATAAGCGAACTTGGACAATATCTGACATAAATAATTAATACGATTATTTAATTAACATTATATAGTTTAAACAATCTCATAAACAATATTCAGCAACAAAAGAGATTTGAAAAGAGTGTTACACGTGCCAATAAATGCCAGTGACCGTAATATTAGCACGTAATTCATTATATATAATTAAAACGTTCCTAACTGTCGAGTGAAAATATCTAAGTCCGGATATGTTGCAGAAAAATTGCTGAAATGTTGCTCGTATCTTGCGAGCGTTCGCAACATATGAGCAAGATTTCAGCAATTTTTCTGCAACATATCCGGACTTACATATTTTCACTCGACAGTTAGGAACGTTTTAATAAAATATAATGAATTACGTGCTAATATTACGGTCACTGGCATTTATTGGCACGTGTAACACTTTCTTCAAATCTCTTTTGTTGCTGAATATTGTTTATGAGATTGTTTAAACTATATAATGTTAATTAAATAATCGTAATAATTATTTATGTCAGATATTGTCCAAGTTCGCTTATATTCCCTCGATGATAGTCTGTGGAGTCTTAGACTGCATTCTGTGTCTGGAGAATACGGGATCGCTACGGGGAAATACGGATATGTTGCAGAAAAGTTGCTGAAATCTTGCTCATATGTTGCGAGCGTTCGCAACATATGAGCAAGATTTCAGCAACTTTTCTGCAACATATCCGGACTTAGATATTTTCACTCGACAGTTAGGAACGTTTTAATTACATATAATGAATTACGTGCTAATATTACGGTCACTGGCATTTATTGACACGTGTAACACTCTCTTCAAATCTCTTTTGTTGCTGAATATTGTTTATGAGATTGTTTAAACTATATAATGTTAATTAAATAATCGTATTAATTATTTATGTCAGATATTGTCCAAGTTCGCTTATATTCCCTCGATGATAGTCTGTGGAGTCTTAGACTGCATTCTGTGTCTGGAGAATACGGGATCGCTACGGGGAAATACGGATATGTTGCAGAAAAGTTGCTGAAATCTTGCTCATATGTTGCGAACGCTCGCAACATATGAGCAAGATTTCAGCAACTTTTCTGCAACATATCCGGACTTAGATATTTTCACTCGACAGTTAGGAACGTTTTAATTACATATAATGAATTACGTGCTAATATTACGGTCACTGGCATTTATTGACACGTGTAACACTCTCTTCAAATCTCTTTTGTTGCTGAATATTGTTTATGAGATTGTTTAAACTATATAATGTTAATTAAATAATCGTATTAATTATTTATTGGCACGTGTAACACTCTCTTCAAATCTCTTTTGTTGCTGAATATTGTTTATGAGATTGTTTAAACTATATAATGTTAATTAAATAATCGTATTAATTATTTATGTCAGATATTGTCCAAGTTCGCTTATATTCCCTCGATGATAGTCTGTGGAGTCTTAGACTGCATTCTGTGTCTGGAGAATACGGGATCGCTACGCGGAAATACGGATATGTTGCAGAAAAGTTGCTGAAATCTTGCTCATATGTTGCGAGCGTTCGCAACATATGAGCAAGATTTCAGCAACTTTTCTGCAACATATCCGGACTTAGATATTTTCACTCGACAGTTAGGAACGTTTTAATTACATATAATGAATTACGTGCTAATATTACGGTCACTGGCATTTATTGACACGTGTAACACTCTCTTCAAATCTCTTTTGTTGCTGAATATTGTTTATGAGATTGTTTAAACTATATAATGTTAATTAAATAATCGTATTAATTATTTATGTCAGATATTGTCCAAGTTCGCTTATATTCCCTCGATGATAGTCTGTGGAGTCTTAGACTGCATTCTGTGTCTGGAGAATACGGGATCGCTACGCGGAAATACGGATATGTTGCAGAAAAGTTGCTGAAATCTTGCTCATATGTTGCGAGCGTTCGCAACATATGAGCAAGATTTCAGCAACTTTTCTGCAACATATCCGGACTTAGATATTTTCACTCGACAGTTAGGAACGTTTTAATTACATATAATGAATTACGTGCTAATATTACGGTCACTGGCATTTATTGACACGTGTAACACTCTCTTCAAATCTCTTTTGTTGCTGAATATTGTTTATGAGATTGTTTAAACTATATAATGTTAATTAAATAATCGTATTAATTATTTATGTCAGATATTGTCCAAGTTCGCTTATATTCCCTCGATGATAGTCTGTGGACTCTTAGACTGCATTCTGTTGTCTGGAGAAGTCGGGATCGCTCCGCGGAAATACGGATATGTTGCGGAAAAATTGCTGAAATCTTGCTCATATGTTGCGAGCGCTCGCAAGATACGAGCACGATTTCAGCAACTTTTCCGCAACATATCCGGACTTAGATATTTTCCCTCGACAGTTCGGAACGTTTTAATTACATACAATGAATTAAATGCTAATATTACGGTCACTGGCAGTTATTCACACATGTTTTGTTGCTGTATATATTTTATGAATTTGTTTAAACCATATGTGTTCATTAAGTAATTGTAGTAATTATTTATATTCAATATGTCGACAAACAGAATACAGTGTTACATTTCACAGGCAACCTCCGAGGGAATGTATGTAAACAGTGACAAAATGTGATATAAGTAATTAATACAATTAGTAAATTAGCACTATAAGGTGTAAGCAAACTATTAAACTGTATACAGCAATAAATTATATTTGCAACGAAGTCTGAATTGTGAAATGTATATCCACTAACACTAAAGACTGGAAAATGAAAAAATATATAAAATAATGTTAAACGATTGTATTAAAAATGCGCTAAAAACTAAAACAATATTATTTTCTTGTACTACGCAGGATATTTCATAACAGAATATGAATCAACTTAATACAACATCAAGCGTCGGAATGAATTTGTTGTGAAATGTTCAACTTAGCGATTAGGGAGATGTAATGGGGTTTGTCAAAACGAATCTTCGTTTTTGAATAATTTCAGTTTGAAGTGTTGCATGGTTGGAATGTAATGTTCGAATACGGAAGCAGTTTTCTCAATTAACAATTGCAGCTACAGCGGTAAAGTGTTCGTCTACGGTGCTACAGGTCGCGGGTTCGAATCTTCCCTGGGGTAAATTAAATATTCTATTTTTAAAATATACACGGATGTTATACTACTATGATTCTTCTTCACACATTCAAGTGAAGTGATAAAAATATGTACGTGCATATATATAAAATACCGTTATTTTTATTTTTGGCCCAACTGCCCGAAATGTTGCGCTACCATTTCTGTAAAATCTCAGAAATGTTGCGCTACCATTTCTGTAAAATCTCAGAAATGTTGCGCTACCATTTCTGTAAAATCTCAGAAATGTTGCGCTACCATTTCTGTAAAATCTCAGGAATGTTGCCCTACCATTTCTGTAAAATCTCAGAAATGTTGCGCTACCATTCCTATAAAATCTCAGAAATGTTGCGCTACCATTGCTGTAATATCCCGAAAAAATGTTGCTGAAATATATCCTGCAATGTTGCACAGGGCGGACATAGCAATTTACTTGTAACTTTTCGGCAACATTCCGTGCAATATTCCAAGGATTAAACCGCAACGCAACTGAGACATTTCGGCAACAAATGTGCTGTGGGGGTAGTGTCATTAAGAATGGTGTAGAGTGATAAGTGGATTATTGTACCATGAAATATTCTTATTTCCATGGATACATGTATAGGCATTAATGAATGTGAATGAATATAAAGTTTGGATTAATCGTGTGCCAATCAATATGCGAAAGGCTTACCTCCAAGAATCCCAAAACGGAGTCAGAAGGGAAATACAAATCTTCCCCCTTATCGAAATGTATCTCGTATATTTGTCCTACTTAATATACGTTGGATAATAGTAGAATATTAATGAAAATTAGTCACTGGACGTCTACACGTCATAGCTTAGCCAGCAATGCTACTACTAATTAGTATACATACATATTGTGCCCTGCAGAGACACAGCGTGTTCGGCAACAGGTGACAGAAACTTAAGAGGTAATTCTACATGACAAAGGAAGGCGAACATCAAGAAGGGTTTGAGTTTAACGCTACGTTTCCGAGTTATTAATTGTTGGAAATACGCGTAAGAAACGTCCGACGCGAGGGACTTATGGTTAGACTACTGCCCGCTCCGTGCCTGACCTGACTAACTTTATACTACTGCGGGCGCGCAGTAGTATAAGTCCCTCGCGTCAGAAGCTTTTTACCCGTACGTATTTCTAACAATGAATAACTCGCAAACGAAGCGTCAACGGCAGTTTTATCATTCTTGATTTTCGACTTATTTTGGCCCATAGAACCACCTCTTCAAATTTCTGACACCTGTTGCCGAACACCCTGTATAGACTGACCCAATCAAAAACAGATATGTCTGTATTGCGAGAGTTATAAGCTGCCAAACGTGGCCTTCAATATTCATTGCGAAGCCTTGATTATAATACCACGATTTATATCTTCATACCTTCTCATTGCTAAGCAAAGTGTTGTCAAGACTTTGTCAATATGACAATGCAACACAACATACTCGTTAAGCAGAGCTATAGATCTGCACTTTGCAATTTGATATACACTATATCGTTGAGAGATCGAACGTAATTTCTAGGAAAGTGACTGAGGAATTTTAAGGGACGAATCTACCCTTGTAATATTCTATGGAGTACTGGGGAATATATATGTAAGCTATGATCGAGATCTCGCAACACATTGAATTGCGTATACTTGAGGCCCTAGTAGGGTCTCGTTATATACTGGGAATCTAGCTTGGATGTTTTAAGACTAGGCTACAAGCTCTGGAGGCCATTCTATTGTAAAGTCCACTTTCAGTTTCAACTAGCCCCTGCAATATTAATCCAGCTTTCATTGCGCCAGAGACGATAATGAAAGAGATGAATTAGTACCAGGCTGAATGAAGAAAATGTTCCAAGTAGGAATTAAACTTTTTATTTCAAGATACCCTACCGTTCCCTCAATAAACGTAATTTGGGCTTGGGAGCAGGTCAGTTTGCATACTTTGCCGAGAAATAGTTAGAAACTGATGTTTGCGCAATGAACGTCGTTGAATATTCATGTTAACAAGGAAGTATTTCTATAACGGAAATTGTAATTTTTTAATTTGCATTCAGGTACCAGTCATTTATGCATACTTTGCGGAAATACTATTATAACATATTAGCATTTTTTAATTTTGTAACAACGTGTAAAAGGGAAATATTCGAAATTGAAGAAAAATGTATTAAGTTATATAAGTATTCATTGAATGTGATAACGCTATAATTTTTGCTGCTGAGACCGTTTCTACATGTACTTCTCATTCTATTCGTTGTGTGCTGTATTCTTTTTTGTTCGTATATACGAGAGAAAAATAACGAATTTTTGCGTTGCCAGTGATATAAGTAATTCGAATACGATCGATTTATACTTTTATTTCAATATAAGCATCTTTATAACACTAACTTTGTAGCAGAGTTGGGCATTGACTAAATAAAAAATTATTTAAATAACGGATCAAATAAATGTTACTCTCCGGGTTAATCCGGGTTAACTTTATTCGACACATACCGAATAATTTCTTTTAACTTTTATATAAATTGCCCATCTCTGCTTTGTAGTATCCACATAAAACAAAGTACCTACACAATTGGCTTTCAAGGTAAAAATCTCTGCATGGCACATTGTACGGTGTATTCGGAAACTGAAGTGGAACACTGTAATTCTACGTATAAAGAGAAAATCAAAATAACAAGCTACAATAGAAACTGCGTTCTCAACAAAACAGGTCGCCGGGACGGCGCAGACAGTAGAACTCAAACTCCGAGCAATTTTATGATGTAAATTAGATTTTCTAGCATTTTCCGCAGCAATGCGCAAACAGCAGGAGGGATGTAATTATCGACAGAATTGTTAGTAACACGGGAGAGAAAATTATTTGAGAGTTTCATCAAGAATGTAATAATAACTTTGATTGTGAACACAGCTGTGTTTGCCATGCGATTTAACTTCCATTGTTCGCCGCTACAGTTGAATCTACTACGACCGAGAAAGTTGAAATTATCCAGATAGAGTACGTAAATAACTACGGCAAATATTGGCCAATATTTTAATTGGAAGAATACTGCGTCTTTGGTATTTATATTCTCGCGAATGTAAACACAGATTTGCTGAAAGATTGTAGGTATGTATTTCAATGCAAGTAAATATTAGATTGACTGATGGAAGGAATAGAAGCAAGAAATTGTTCCACGTTCTGTTCGGCGCAGAATTTTTTGCAACATTACTTCACCAAGTTATTATTATTATTATGATTATTTAAGTCAAGGTTGACTAATTAATGGCTCGCGAGCCATTTAAGTTATCACGTGTTATTTTTTATATATTTCAAACACCTATTTTACGTGTATTCATAATCAAGGCAAAGTATTCCAGGTGCAAGCTGTGTGAATATTTTTCGTTAAAGTAGTCTATCGTTTCCGTCGATGTTATTAGGGTCTTTCGACATTTCCTTAATGCCCCGAAGTCTTGTGGTGTTCTGTTACAGTTCAATGGATCCAGACCAATCTGGTGCACCTCTCGTGTCAGCGAAGGGGTACGAAAAAATCCTCGAAGAATCTATATTAATACATAATTGTCAACAGTGTTCTCTACACAAATAGAAAAGAAAGGTTAAAGTCTTATTTGTGTCTACACAGAACGCCTAAAGGTATATCATTCGTATCCGTCACGAAACGGTTCCGTATCGACTCCGTTCCGACCCCAATATGTATGTAAAGAATATGCGACCTGGTGGAAAAGAAAATTTTAATGCCAGAAACATTCAAAGAAAATTATTTCGCTCAATTTCAACAATTTTTCGCGTGCACGCAACAACGGTTGATGTTTGGTTTAGAAAACCGTGATAATCGAAAGTTGAAAAAAGGCAGGCGTGAAAAAGAAGGGGAGAAAGGAAGCTATTCTAACGGACATGTGATCAAAGTGCGAATGTTCACCACTGCATACACTCCGCAGAGATAGCAGGTATCTAGCTGAGCTCCAAACAGAATATTCGGCAACCAAACCAAGAATGATCTATTCAAGCAACCAGGGCATATCTCTTTCATACCAGTATTCAAGTATCTCGAAAAATTGCTGAAACTCTGTAGCTGTAACTCGGGTGAAACCCGACGCGATGTTCGCTGGGTAACAATGGAATAGCCATTTTCCTCTTCAACTGTATACAATGCGAATGCTTTGAAAAAAAGAATAGAAAATATAAATAGAATGCATTTTGTACTTATTAGGGTCCATTCCTCACATGCGATTTTGCTACTGGTTTCTTCCATTTGAAATCTCGAAATCGAGAAAGTTAAAGTCAATTTTCGAGTCCATACTTTCTGGAAAGCATTAAATATATTGTTCGAGGGGCTCCGAATGTTTACTTTGAAAGCAGAATGAAGCTCGTAGTTCGCTTTGTACTTCGCTTGAACAAGCATTCGCTCAAGCGAGAGTCGAGTCTCTGTACTACCAATGGATTGGCGAGATTTTTTTGGCGAAGTTAAATTTAAACTAGGCTCCTCTTGGATTATTATTAATCATACATGGCGTATTAGTTAATAAAATTAGGAAGTGATTCAAATTATGTAAGATTAAAAATTGCCCCCATAAGGTCGTGTTTGGAATCAATTTCATCGGAAAGACCTAGACTATGATTTAATAGGTAACATAGAAGATCAAGGTTCCTAAACATTTCCAATGAATCACTCAAGAGACTTAATATTGTACAATGCATCCTTATCACTGCCTGCGAATACTGTCACTTTCAAAGTTCTACGACGAAAGACTGAAAGCTTGGAAATAATTCTGCGTTTAAAATGTAAAACGCGCAGTGAAGAGCCGATCTCGTTGCGGTTATTCCCCACGGAGCGTCCGCGTGTATGTTTGCCCGAGTGGAAGCGCGGAACAATTACACAGTCGGGATGGAAAAAGGGATTACAGTCCGAAACGGAACGGAAACGTGACATGGAGTTAGAAGCAGAAAGGTGGTAAGAGGTATTATAAAATGATAGGAGAGAAAAGAAAGTGAGAGAGGAGCAAGGAGTGTAGACAAACAAGTTGATGTAAAACAGGAAAGTATGATACAGGGGAACTGGTTCAACTGCAGAGGTTCGAACAAAAACTCCAGAGAGGGCACAGAAGCAGAAAGAATGACAATAGGATGATATCAAAAGAGAAATAAGTAAGAAAAATTCATGTAAAAGTATAAGGTTCAGGATATGAATAAATGAATAAGATTTAAAACAGAAGATATAAAATAGAATTAAAATAGAAGATATAAAAAATAATAGCGAGAAGAGTAAACGATTAGATGCACAGAGTGATCTGAAAAAGGGTCTAATAATTCAGAAAAGAACGTCCAGTTAGCATAAATTTGAAAATTAATCCTGAGGAAAATATAGATATTTTATTTTATTTACTAAAGTCGCGTGGAAATGAAAGGCATACTCAGTTCGATATAAACTGGAAATATGTCCCTCCCATGAAAATACCAACTTTGTAAGAAACTCAAATAAAAGCACGATTTGAGAGAAACTACTATCTTTGCCTCGAGCTGTCCCCATCAAGATTAATTTGCAGACCTACTTTGACTGTACGGTGTTTCCTCATTTTAATGAATACTATCTGCAGTAAATACATGCACCTAAATTATCGACGTTTTTTACAAATCAGCTTGCAGAAATATTGAAGCATGCGGAATTACAGAGCCAAAGGTAAATAATGAGTGCTACGAGTGGGGAAAAATGAAACACGCGAAAGAAATAGAGTAATCAGTGGAATAAACAAAAGACGAGAAAATTAGAAAAGGAAGAATAGGATGAATAGCACGAAATCAGAGGTTTACAGGATGGAATTAAGGTACAAGATCGCCTCGATAAACGAACTTTCCGGGTTCTGTGGGATTCAGCCGCAGCCGCTGACGCTTGTAAACCGGGAACCGCGATTTTCCTGCAGGAACAACCCAGCGTCCTGTCGTTTTCATTCTAAAATATGCGCACGGCTGGCTAGCGGCGTTAGGTAGTCGGACTATTGTGCCGGTATAATAAAGTAAACGCATTTGCAATGCAGACTTTACCATCCTTACATGAACGACCTATGTATCATTTGAATACGCGGCGGACTTCCCTCAGGCACACGTACAACTGTCAATTTTGACATTGTTTTTTTGATATCAATGTGAGTTAGTACACGTGTCTCTCGATCATTTCGTGCTAAAAGCCATTTCCAAGTCTTGCTATATGTGTATGTATTGAAACAAATATTTTTAAACTGAGCATAACGTAGCTCAGCTTAACCTTCCGATGGATCCCCAGCTTTATTCAATCTAAATTTCTGAACACATATATTAGCTTGCCATTCCAAAAAGAATCATCATTTAGGCACGTTTCGTTTTTAAATTAAAGTGTATCAAGGCAAGCTGACAGAATTTTTTCCAGAATGTTAAATAATTTGACTAGTATCGAAGTGACATTTTACTTTTATACGGCGAATTTTGTGAAAGCTGCTGCACTAACTTAATATTTTACGCTGGCATTCCTGGTTCATTGAGTTAGGTCGTTGTTCGAAACTTCTTTAAACTATCGAAAGTGTCGAAAGACCTTTTAAGCGAACAGTGCTGAACCGAGCATTATCGATGGACTATACCAACATTCATATACTCCTGAATGAATTGAAAACGCATATCATACTAAATTGCATTAATTGTGTCACGAGTACGTGCAATCGATGGCAAATAAACCTTTGCGAACATTTATTACAAAAGTTCATCTTGAATAAATCGGCACCGTTACGAATTGGTTCACAAGTTCAGAACCAGTCACGTCTAATCAGGGACAATGGATAGATACTCCCTAATTTAGATTTTAAAAATTAAAAATTCGAGCAATAAATAGCCTTCCACGCACAAAAATGGAAAATTATACACCGGAATGAAATCCGGCGGAGGAAAATCCTTAGTTTCAGATAGCGATAAACGTTAGAGTATGAAGGCCATTCTTCCACACAGGTAAATATTTATTTTTTCCGTTACGATGTCGTAACGAAATCCTTTAATACACCATACGTAATGGCAACGAGTAAGTCATAAAGCTGTATCTCTCTGAATTATTAAGAACCAGGACGCGGAGCAAATAAATTCGTGGCAGTCGTAACGAGATTCGCGAACATTATCTTCGAGCAACGCAATAAATTCCTTCCTTGGTGCAACCCCAACGAAAACACATGTAAATGCGGCAGAATAACATATGCGGGGCCACAGAGGTGTTAGGGAGCGAGGTGATAGGGGGCAATACTTGAAATGTCAAAAGATTTTAGCCAGAATAATGGTATGGTCTTTCGGATCCCGGGACATTGCTTCTACGTGCCCTAGGAATCTCGTTTCATCGCAATAGATATGACGAGCCTTGCTCTGTGGCGTCGCAGTGCAACCGGAAATGGAATCTTCTACGGCCTTGAAATGGTTACGTGCGATGTTACGATTCAGAGTAAGTAAATGCCAATAGAAGAAGGAGAAAGTCTAATTATGAGAAACGATGTGGATTTTTTTAAAGTATATTACACATCATAACTAAAAAATTATAAAAAATGGAACTGCACTCCTCTTGCTGCAAGGTCCCCAACTGGTTATTAAAAAAAATGAAAAAATCCATGTAAAGCTTTATAACTTTCTATTTGAAAGTTTCTTTGATCTCAATTAAACCAACAAAAAAAATGGAGAAGTCATGATAGTGGGACCACTGTATGCAGTGAAGATAAATGTTCCGTCTTACCGGTACGAAAAAGGCTCAGAGCGAGGCGGAAATTCAACGGGTCTTTATTACCAGGCAATTGCTCACCTTCGAAGCGTTGTAGGGAACATTTGCTTGCTAGATGTCTAATATGTAGGCGGCGATCGACATCGTGCCATTTTTTTTTGGACAACTCGACCGTCTTCACTCTGAGGATTTCGTTAATTGCTTTGTCAGCGGAGTATACGGTACTTTAAATCACTGCTGACAGGCGGGACCATACGGTCGTAAACGACGACCTTTCGGCCGGTCGAACTTGGCGAAGCTTGGTAGCCAGATGTCTGGTTAGGTTCCAGAAGGTTCCTCCTCCACCACCGAAGTCGCAGAGGGAAGGTTCCTCCTCTTCAAGAAAAGCGGGGCCAATCAGGCATTTTGGCGCCTCGCAAATTCCGATGTCTTGTCCACCTTTGACATTGCAAAGGGAGACAAGGCAGAGTTCCTTCATCACTCTACAAGCGAGGTTCGTAAGCTTGACCAGGTCATCGTTCGGACCACAAACACGAACATAGAGTTCTCAATCTCTGATCATTGTGCGGAACAGACTCATTCAGAAAACAGTTACCTAATATTAGTTTGGCGGGTGATACGTTCATCCGGCTACACGCGTGCCGCAAGGTGAATCGGGTCTTACAACCCCGAAAGAAATATCGAAGTTTCACGCGAGCGTCGGTAGAACAATGAATACGTACATGTTCAAATGTTTATGTAGATAATATTTAACATTAATGTTCCAGGTTGGCAGAAAAGTTGTTGCAGGATCACTGCATATAAATTTTCTTCCATATTTATAAAAGTAATTGGAAACGAAAGTAATGCTTCGATATTGATGAAGTACCCACTCATTTTCTGCTCTGGCAATATTGCAGACTTTTTATTTGGAGTGGAGTTAAGATTATTGTAATGCTCCGACGAGGCATTCGACGAGGTTAAAGCAGTAGACTCGCTTTCGAGTGCGCCTTGAAAATGGTAACAGCAACTGCATTAATGGTAATTTACAGCAGGGAGGTAATCGAATGTCTCCATTCTCGTTGTATAGACCCATTAAAGACGCTATTATGGCGACGTTTACAAGGACCAAGCAACCTAGACTTTATGGGGATGTGTCTCTGCGTAGAACTACTACGTCAGGACAATTAACAATGGGTAGATCGGGACAAAGGTCCAGAGTTACGATGATAGGAGATAGGATGAAACAAGATGAACATTACTCGTCAGAATCACATACACAAAGTTGCATTTGTATGAACTATTGGATATCAAAGGGAAAAATAATTCTAATAAGGATTCGAGGAAAATTATGAAATTTTTCATTATAATCATTATGCTAGAAATTATTAATGCTATTGATTACTGAGTTGAACCGCTTAGCACTTATCCCACGACCTTCGTGAGATCGAAATCAATATACCTATTCATCAGTATCATCTAACAAATAGTCAGGTGTCCGCTCCCCGATTGCTTTAGTTTTAGAGGACCGACAAAATAACAAATACGTGTTTTTTTATTTTGGCCCATTTGCATCTTTAGATGTTGAAACCACCCTTCAAAATTGAACGGCATCGTCATTTGCTAAATTGGAGGAATTTCTAGCAAACACACTTTCCCTTGTTAATCATACGCTCAGTGAACTTGAATTTTTTTGCGTACTGACTTCTCATTGAAGAATAGTCGCCGTTAAGCACTCGAAATCGGAATATAAAGCGTGTCAGCGGGAATATCCCTCCGCTATTTACAGAGTCAACCTGAGCAGAGTGTTGAAATTCAAAATTACCTGCAAACAAAGGAGGAATTTAAAACAAGGCCGAGAGGAGAATTTATGTACGTCGAGGACTTACGGTGTTCACCGAGCGCGAAGTTTGCTCGTAAAAATTAACGTGATTCGCGAATCTAACAAGAGTTTTTTCTTGCAATTAGTCGCGTTCTTTCCGGGCATCGTTAAACCACAGCAATGGCGAGGATGCGAACTGGTCGTTGCACAAAAGAGGATCGATCGACAGAAATGTCTCCGGGCTGAAACTCTCTCGAGATCTGACAGTAGTCTCTCCCATCTCTTTCTTCGTTAAAGGATGCTCATTGTAGGAAGCTTAGTGAAGGGTTGGTAGAGGGTACATACGCGAATAATGATTTTCCCTACCTACTGTACACAATATTCCTCGAGCTTTTGTCTAGCATCTATTAAGCTGAAATTATTGTGACGGCTGAATTGAAACAATATTTCAAAGGATATGGGGGTTTCGACTGCGAATTAGGAGAGTCGTTACAGGTCTTTCGGAGGAAGGTATTTAAAACGCAACAGTGTGGGATTTACCCCCTGCACAAAATAATTAGAGAACCGTCAAATATAATTAAATAAGCAACTCATATCGAACAGAGATGTGAGGGTAATATTATGGTATTAACAGCATGTTCTATGCCACTGTGAAATAACAGATTTTCTGTAGGACCTTAAAAAATGATTAGAAAATTAGACTGCAATGTTCAATTATAGTAGTTAGGCAGTAGAGTAGTAGTAGTTGTACAAATAAATTCTTCATAACTTTCACGACTGCATCTCGCGAGTCCTTTCACCATCAGACTGAAAAATATGCTTATCCGTATGATGAAAATTTAATTTTCAATATTTATCATGAATTACCACTGACCCATGTGGCACTAAAGGGGTTAAGGGCATTCAAGATATATTAAGTGTGGGTGTATACATTTCCCTCTGGGACACTCGAGTTACGTTAATATTAAGTAGAAAATTAATAACGTATATTGTTAATGAAATGAGACGTTTCGGTAAAATCCAACAGATCAGTCCTAACCAGTTCTGAATGTGTCAAATATAACGTACCTTATGTTATATACTTATGTATATGATCATTCCTGATCCTTGATTCATTCCAAACGATTCAATATTTGGGTTATTCTTACTCATCAATTGCACAGAAGTCTGCGAAACCAATATTGAAACAGTGGGATATTTAGGTACGGCTGGAAAGACATCGAAAGTTGAGAAGAAACGTAGTAACCTCGTCTTACCAACGTGGCCCTTCTAATTGGCCCAGTTGATCTGACTTCTCATTCCGTTTCGATCATTATATCATTAAGTAACTTTTACATTATTATTTTACTTTCGCTACGTGAGTATATAGTGAGTTTGAAACAGTTCTGGAAATTCAACATAAAAGTACATCGCACTGACATTCGCAAAGTAATGATACACTACATATATTGATATTAAACAAATATTGCATATATTGAAAATTGTTGAAACATTTTCTATATCATAAAGAACTCCGAGCAGGTCAGCGAATTGGCTCTTTCACGTTCAAAATATTTTATTCTGTGGACAGGCTACAGCGACACGAAACGTCGTCTCCAGGAATACAAATTGCTGCGAGGGCGTAATTTTAATTCCGAACGAAGTATTTGCAATTTATTCTACGTGTGTTTAATTATTCAACTCCATTACAGTGTTTCTGGTTTTCAAGTTTCCATGTGACGCGTTCGTTTGGCGCGGCCAGCTAACTCAATAAAGACAGACAAACATTTGAGGAAAAATATTTGTTAGAACGAACGAGATGGGACTCTTCCAATGTGCACGCTAATTTACAATTAATACATCACTACATCACGGGAAAACCTCACCAGAATTGGGGTTGTAGCAACGAGCCATCGAGTAGTTTTAGAATCCGAAACTATCAGGTTACATATTATGCGATTACATATTTAGTTGCAAAAGTAATCATGCTTTTTAGTTAGTAATAGTGGAGCAATTGAGTTCATATAGGGTTGGTAGGGTCTGCCAACTTCTGCCATGAGGAAACACTTCTCAGGTGTCAAATTTTTTAGACAGATGTAACAAAATCTTTACACATACAATAGTTCCTTGACGATTTTCTTCCGACAAGCTCATTGTCGGAGTTTATCTCGTGCCGCGGGTCCCGGTTTCGCGCGGTCGAGTTATCGCGCGCCTTCGAACTCAATTAGATGGAGCAGCGTTTGAAAAGAACTTAAGCGTAAATTGTAAACGTGCGGAACGTGCAAACAAGCGAAGCAGTGGAATAAAAGGCACTACCAGTGCGAGGGAACGAAAGTGTAAAAGCGGAAGGAAAATTTTTACAGAAATCTCTCGATGTGGCCAATCGTTCTACACTTCAGCCAGGCCTTTGTTCGAGTTTAACTTATCAGAGGTTTCTTTAAAAGGTCGGCCCGATCACTCCCTGTGTCATTTAAGGGAAGACGTAGTGCACGCGGCCCGTATTCCCAGAAACTGACTTTTCGAAGCTGGCCACCGAAACCTCGCACCCAACAGTCGCCAATGCTGGCACGTACCACTTCGTAATCCAGCGAATTTATAGTAGGGATCACCCGGCCACACACGGGATACTATGTGCGAGCCATTTTTACCTTGTAAAAATGGAAAAAGTGGCAACTGTCCCGGTCACCCTCGACCTACCTCTTTACTGGGATTACACGACCTTCCAGCTGACTGACAATCATACTTCAGTATTACGGTTTGGGACCTTAGCCATACGTTGCATTAGAAAAAACGATCTAGTCTGATTTGGGATTAATGACGACTATTTGTGCAATTGAAAATCGTTGCCCAGGGTATCATCGAATTCATGGTACTGATAACTGAAAGAACAGTTTTTGGCAGGGGAGCCTGTTTTTAAGAAAATTGACTCTGAGAATTCTTTGACGGGGTGTGCACTTAAGGGGGTATACCCGTTTGAACCCTCGGAAAATGTGTACATTTTGTGAATTTTTTTACAAGTCAACGGTTTAATGCAGATTTCTCGTTTTTTTACTATCTTTACATAGTATTATGAACTACTCAAATAAAAAGTTTCAGTTAAAAAACTATTGTTTTCGGGAAGTTATGCATACACATCCTGAAGTCTTTCGATTTTAGACGGCTAAACGGTGGCCCTGAAAACAGCTGTATGTCGTGTCAGAAATCAAAAACAACAAAATTTTCTTATAAAGTATGTCAATAGCTATCGTCCAACGAAGCCGATTTTGCAAATTTTGAAAAATAAAGAAATGGTGAGAGATCAAAGGTAAAGTTAAATTTTTCTAAGAGAAAAATCCAACTTTTTTCATTATAAATAATAAACGGGGAATCGGAATAAAAAAAGCCTTCGTTGGACGATGTGGAATCTTATTACGATTCTGCATGCAAAATTGGAGGTAAATTGGCCACCGTTTAACCGTCTAAAATCGGGGACTTTCGGATATATATCCATGATTTCCCAAAAACAATAGTTTTTTTAACTGAAACTTTTTTTTAAGTCGTTCATAATACTATATAAAGATAGTAAAAAAAAAACAGGAAATCTGCATCAAGCCGTTGACTTGTAAAAAAATCCACAAAATGTACACACTTTCCGAGGGTTCAAACGGGTATACCCCCTTAACCAAGAAAATCTTGCGCGAAAGAAGTACGTTTACTATTCCAAGTTAATTCTGCACACGGCTTCATTTTATATCAGTTGTATCATTTTTACAGCTGCATGTTACCAATTATTACAGTAGCTATCTATATTTATATCTATATAATTTGAGAATTATTTCTCATATTTCCCATTTATTTTCGTGCGAAGAATCGCCCGCTTTCCAATTATACCCTCAGTTTAGTGACACGTAATTTGATTGGGCATGGAATTCTGAAGTCAATCTTTCAAATTTAAAAACTTACGAAACTATTATCATCTTGCAATTTCGGTATTTTTGATATTTAGAATGTTTATGATTCGACGCTAATTCTAGCCTAGCTATTTAAATTCGTTGTTAATGAATAAAAATAAATCGGAGTTTATAAAAGTTTAATTAGGTACACACATATATCTGGATTCTAGAGCCAGAGTGTATTAAGGCCATATTTTTAAAAAATAGCAACTTTGCATGTTTCCTAATGATTAAATATTTGCATACCAGAAACATATAAGTCCTTATTAAAAAAGCAGACAACACACTCTAGCTCTGAGGTTCAGATATGGGTAGTCAGATATAAGGTAACATGTTACCGTTGACTCTGAAATCTATGTAATTTCTACAAAACATGAATCTCTTCCATAATAAAATGACAAGGATAGGCATGCACTTCATTAAAACGAACAACGTTGCTTCAAAATTGTAAATATTTGAACGCTCTGCGCCATTCTTTTAATTTAGAATATTGGCGTGATGCTTTAAACTTTAAACGTTATACAGAGTTCATAACGAGTAAAGTGTAACTTCAAGTATGACACAATGAAGAATTCAGAGTACTAATAAGTGGCAACTTTTTATGTTAGCCAGAGAAACATAAAATTTTCTACATAAGAGAACAGTTGGAGAGTGTTTCCTTAATGGCATATTTTTGTCAACTGTTATTCCCGTGCAAAATTTCGACCTTAAACTCCTTAGTTTCCCAGTGATTTTCAAATTCCTTCGAAAATCTGTCTTATTCTTGCCTGTCTCTGAAAATAATTTATCTGAGAAGTTATAAGAAAATGCGCGTACGCCATGCGTACGCGAAAAATAATTTTCCCTTTGCTTCTCGTCCCAGACATTTTTCATGTGTATCTCCACTGTTCCATTGAGAAAAAATGTCTCTATTACTCGTAATACCGGCTTTCGGTATACCTCCATTTTTCTGTAATATATCTGGGTTGTCGGAAAATTTCCCTCGGATTTCCTCCACTTACACTACTTCCCTTTTCCATTGTGGGACTAATAATAGTATTAACATTATTTTTCCTTTTGTATTACTATTCCAAATAATGTCATAATATATTTATTCGTCAGAGGAATGCGATAGGAGCAACACAAAAGATGTAAGGTAAAGAACCTTTCGTATGCTGTAAGTAAACTACCAATGGTACGTACAACAAACAAACAGGGTCGTTTGCTAAAATAATTATCGGGTTCGTGTATAATTTACATGCCGCGAAGTATCGTCAAAGTTCGTGTTCTGTTCCCCGCCTTAAACAACGTAACTTGGTGGATCTGATCGCGTCAACTCGGTAACAGAAACTTGTAGCTAAGCGCATTAATGTAAATTACTTGGAAGATTCCACTGTTATCCAGCATACCCTAGAATTAATATTTCGCCACATAAGTTGCTGCAAAAATAGGCAGCTCAAGATAGTCGTGCAACATAAATTATTTACTGATCCATTTCGTTCTCCATATTCAATAATTTTTGCAGATAAACCTACTGTTAAGTAGTAACTTAACTACTTACTATAGATACGAAAGACTTGTAATATTTATTTTCCCTAGTTCAATCATTTCATTCAACTATAAATTATTACATTTACATTTATTTGAAAAATTGTCTTTCCAGTGGTCAAACCAAAATTGTCATAAAATCCTAGATTTACGATCTTTTTCAACCTAGAATAATCAGAATTTCTGTAACTTATAAGTCACGATGTTTCGTGTTCGACTTGCACATATGTTGATACTCACAAATTTCAAAGAGAAACAACTGAATTCAAGATGCATGCTATGCAATGAGAGCGCATTATTCTGCTTTCACGCCTCGCACCACGAGGCGATCTAATTTTGGTTCATTAAACACTGTTGAAGGGCTCGCTAATTTAGGTGCCTCGATTACCGCGAACAGTATTCTAATTAACCAACATTCTCTTTCGTTTCCATTGACAAACGGGGAGCTGGCAGGGTTGCAGTTGACAACTGTGACCAGAACCACAACCCCTCCGTGTGTTATCTTTTCAAGCCCGAATAGCTATTTAACGTTTGTTGTTTTCAATTAAACCGTTTGCATGTCACGTAACTCACCCCCACCTACAAGCATGTTCCCTCTGTCCCATTTACCGGCAGATTTTACAGGCAATATATCGGTACGACTATAATTAATGAGCTTGAACGAAATCAGTTAACCGCATTGAATTTCTCGACAGTGTGATCTTCAATCCCTGCATGCCCTATAATCATACGTGCATTAGCGGAAGCAGCTTTATTCCAATCACGTTTCTCGCGAAGATGAGTTATCAATTAGCATTTGTTTCGCAGAATGGAATCGGAGCTGAATATTTATGGAAAAGACGCGGGGAGACTTAGAAACCATCGAGATTCCAGAAGTGGCTACTGGAATATTAAACGTTTATTTAAATTTAAAGAATACAGCGTTAAGATAGATATATTTGTTTACCAAGTTTCATGTTATGTATTTGATAGCATTGTGCAGTGAATCTTTTAGTTATTTAACCGTGTCTACTAATCAGTTAGTAGATATAGCAATCTGATAGAAAAAGCTACAATGGGAGGAAATGAAGAACTCGAACAAGCTGTACATATAACGTTCTGCTGTGTTATAAATTGCAGTTCTTGAAAGAAATATTACACTCTTCTCCTTTATTTTGCCTTGCACGCAAAGAGGAACACAGAACTCGTTTCGCGTGGCCTAAGGCGTATTATTTTTTCGCACTCTTATGCTACCATCAGGCTTAAACTTTCAGAATAACATGTTTTGTGCCGAAGTCACGTCGCATTTGCTGGCGCATCTACAACAGCAACATTTACACATGTACCAGAATTCACATATGTATATACTTTGATACGTATTTAAAATTCTTTTTTGAATTTAAGAGCTAATCCATGAAGTTAAAGTTGGATTTCTTGAGTACATAAAATCGATCTGTGAGAAGTTAAAAATTCAGTAAAGTTCGAATAATTCAACCAGGAAAATCAAGTATTGCAAGTTTTACTAGGTCTAAAGTTCAAAGGTTCAGCCACGAGAATCCAAAATGCAGTTTATCGAAGAAAAATGGTACCTACATTCTCTTCAAGATATTCTTGAACAATGGAAACTATCCTGCTGTGTGAGTGATAAGTACGCAACGCAAGTTGATAGTTCTTGCATGAAGTATCGTAGGTTCAGAATACATCAGTTACCGTAGAAAAATGGAATGAAATCTTGAGGGCTTTCGTGCACAAGTCACCTTTTCGGAAGCTTCGAATATAAAAAATACAGCAGAGAAATCATGCCCATGTCATAAACTGAATCCATACTGCAAATCTTAACACCATAGCGATTTTATCAAACCTGCTAGATAACTGTAGAATGCATCGATCTAACCAGTGCGTCTGGCACAGTCCAAGAAATAAATTGTTCACATCTTTGATTTCCCCCACGTAATAAAAGATGCACTAAATCTCTTCTCGCGCGAGGTCCACTGCAGGAAAGTTTTAACCGTCGAGTTCCAAGTTCTGGAAGCAATATTATTTCTGTACAAAGGCCTAGAAAATTTAAATGTACCTTCCAATGAATAAAACGAATCAACTTTGACTTTTTATTTACGTAGCTGTAGTGCCTAAGTAGACTAATACCTTATGAAAGGAATAATCCACGTTTATTTGTGAGAGAATACTTCTGAGAGTCAGATTATTAGCACAAAAATAAAATAAATGAACAGATTATCAAAGACGCTTAACTTGATAAAGAGAGGTTATGCAAAACTATGTATGCTAAGTTTGTGATTCGTTTTTTTCGATAAAGAACACCCTGGAACACCCTGTGTAATCGACGTTTCTCAATGAAATTTTGCACGATGTGATCTAATCGATAATATTTTTACATCTGCTTCTTGTCACAAACGAAAAATTATCCACATTAACTGATCCACACATAAAGGAATAATATCCCCACGTATCATTATTTTTAAATATCGACGATGGGCTTTAACGTCAAGTTAACAAATAAAGTTATACTGTCTGTTAGAGATGGTATATCGGTCGACAGACTTTCTATACATTGTGAAAAATGACCACGGGAATATCGGGTGGATGTAAAAAAAAATAAAAGGAAAATGGAGAGTGCTTTTCGCGATATATTTCCAATTTTCGAAGGAGCACGTTAAATTTTAACGCAATTTCACGGCTTCAAAGGTACGTTTCGCTAGCCTTTCTGTTCCCCTAGGTATATTATTAACTTGTAAGTTTCTAGCACAGCGTTTTCGATACGACACACAATCTTTCAACGACAAAAGCAAACTGGAAATTACACACTTCAACGAAAATGACCTATCGGCCGTCTACAAAGTATAAACCATGTTTGTTA
This sequence comes from Andrena flavipes, assembly GCA_963971345.1. NCBI lineage: Eukaryota > Metazoa > Arthropoda > Insecta > Hymenoptera > Andrenidae > Andrena > Andrena flavipes. The sequence goes on from OZ020481.1 coordinate 40,828,084, forward strand.
CGAGTATATATAGTGAAAGAAGAAAAGGAGAGAAAAATAACAAAGATACGAAGAATTCGTTTAACTGTTATACCAGTGTAGTATGCACGTTTGACTCTCAAAGTTAAAATTTTTACATTCAAATCATACAAATACAAGGTGGGTGAGAATATGTGTTACAACTGGGCACAGAGTGGTTCTTTGTGCTAAACTATATCGAAAATATGGAATAAAATATTTTGCTACGAGCTTTCGTTTTCGAGAAAATCAACTTTCAACCTTCATCGAACATGCGCGCATGCGATCATAAGTCAACCGAATTTATCGGTGAAAATGTTACAATTGCAAATGTAACGAATCCTTGCGCGGAAATAAGTAGAAATTATGGAACGAGATTTTCTTCAAACGAGGCTTTGTTGTCGGGAATACGCAGGTTGAAAATTCGTTGAATACACGTGCACTTGACTAATCATCGATTCGATAACAAATAATGCGATCGAATTCTTTGATGCCTTTTCTAGAAAGTGAGTCTATCTTTTAGAATGATCAACTTTGAAATCGTCTTGATGATAATATTCGATAACGTTATCAAATATTACAATTTTTTCGAATGATTTCAGCCTGGTCCTTTCTACTATAAAACGGGCGTATTGTTGGCCGAAAACGGTGCTCTGACGTTTAATGCATCCATCGATAACGTAATGTATCTAACGATTAAATTTCGTATCCCGATCGATTACCGCTATTCGATCTTCGATTCCAGGATATGTCAAAGGAAGTCGTCGACATAGATTGTGCCAGTGACGTTGACACGTTTGTCAAGCTCGACTCTATTCCTAGTGGCGTACAGCTTCGATGGAAATTGAACGGACGGCTTACGAGCTCCGTTCGATGTACTGAGTCGCTTACAAGCGAAACTGGAATAAGATGGATCACTGATCATGCAAACTATTGTTCGACAGGGCGTGCAGAATCGATTATCGAAATGACGCGTGTTCACTGTCCCCTGGCATATGTAATTACGTTTCAGTTAATCAAGACTTTCCAACACACTCACGTTGTTATGAAAGAGGTCGATGGGACTAATTGCGGCTGAATAGAAAACGATTGTCCAAACAGTCAATTAATTTCTACTAATTTTGCTTTGGTCAAAGAATTAATGGAAAGAATCATATTTCACTATTTTCTTCGCTATTCCGACCAATTGCAATTTTTTGGAAAACGACGAAATACATCACCTAGTAAACTAATCCTTCTATCTTCTCGAAAAAATTCAAGTCGTTTGGACGAATTTTAAAAAAGTTATTCTGCTTTAAAGGGTGTCCCAATGTTTTTGCGATTCGCTGACAGCCCTGGGTGAACTCTGCTTGATTTTAGGTGATGATGTGGCGTATGAAAATAAGGAAAGGGTTGGGAAATTTTTGTTGGAGTATCGCAACATCTCGACACGTATAGTTATGAAAAGAAGAAGTGCTCTTTGAAAACCGTCGCCTTCCGGTAACAAATGTTGCGGGGTCTTACTCCAATCTGCTTTGCCGCGAAATCAAAATGAAGGTGCGAGGCTCGCGTGCCTGAGAATCGACCAGTTCATCGCGCGTTCATTTTTCAACTACGTGACATTAAATTTGTCGACTTCCTTCGAAAGGACGGGAAGGAAAAGTAGGCGAAGCAGTAATAACTGAAGCGTAATAGAATCAAGAAAGGAATATGAATAGAATTCGCAATGTATATTCTACGTAGTTACTATGTATCAAAAATCTTAAATTGTGTAGTCATGAACTTTTATTATAACGAAGTAGAAGTGTAATCTGTTCTTTTTGTAAATAAAAAGTCAGTTCATCGTGAATCACATATTTACCAACCAGTTTAAAACTTTGTGCCATTTATGTCCCAAATCGACCGTTTTTTACAACTCTCTACTAATTTTTTCATTAAATTTATACATACAGAATGCTTCAAACTGCAAAGACTATCTCATACCGACAACCATCCCATCCTCGTTTTATTCTTCAAGTGTTCAAGTTCCTTATAATTGTTGGGTAGGCCTTGAAATTTCATGGTACTTTTGTGGGCAATTCTGTATTCACACTCAACGTAACGAAGAATTCTTGAATCCCGAATATATACGATACACATTCCTTAAGGTGATATTCGAAATTAAAATTGTGGATGGACCATGCATGGAAAAAAGAATGGAAGCAAAGCTCAAGCAAGAACCGTAGACCTATTCTCAGAGCAGTAACCTCCAACGCACAAGGAGGCATACAGGCGGTTCTGTATGAACTTTGAGCCTTTGTTAAAGGGACAATTAGCATTCTGCATACTGCAAAGCTGACGAAGGGGCAGTGCTGCGCTCGAGAACGTTTGGAAAATATGGAAAAGTTAGCGGTTGGTTGCACAATTATCGTGATTTATATTCACTTGTTTCAAAATCAAGATTATTGCCAATCATAGTTGCCCTCAACTATCCTTAATGTTGTGTTGACACGACGAATCGATGTCAAAAGTCCCACTAAAACTCGGAACTTTCTCACCTTCATTATTTAGTTTTCTGGAAGTTTTGAAAGAACATAGAATATTGAAAAAGATAATATTATAATATTACGAGGCATCTATCAATACAAATTCACAACTTCAATAATTGTATTATTTCTAATCTGGTGGGAGGTATTTAATTGTATTCACAAGGTAACCCGAAAATTCCGATTTTTTTAAGCTCTGCAGGCTTGTAGGGGACCTCGATAGAAGTATCAGGCAACCTTTTGTTTCTACTACTTTTCGCATTTGCAGAGTGAAAACACCTCGAGCTTAATATGTATTTTCCTATTTTCCTGTATATCTTGAAAACTATACCTAATAGATATAAAAAATTGTTACACTGAACATTTATTGGTTTTATACTGCATAAAACTATGCAATCGAATTGTTTAAAACTTATAGCGAGGAATGTCTTTATATTTAAATTTTATGGACATGTCACGAACGATACACAAACCTAAGTACGAATAATTGGAGTTCATTATGTGTTGCCACTTGCAAGGAACAAGTACAATTCTTCTATAATCGCATACATCGGTACATACATTAATATTAATGTGAATATCAGTATTGTCAATGGTCATGGTGAATCGTATTTCTGCACTCACCCAGACGTTCTACAGATCTGATAGACATCAATTTCTAACGAACGGATTCGCCAGGATAATGAGAACATCCAGATTGAACGTTATCTATGTAAAACATTGCATCAATTATCGAAGCGTCTGCCACAAGCTTACAATGGGCTTTTAGGGGTCTCCGATAGACCATCCACTCAATAACAACATGCCCTCATCCCAAAGCGAGTTTATTACTCTATTCTACTCTGCATACTAATATAATAAATATATTATAAGATAATTTGCTCTCATTCGTATTAATTGTACAGAAATAAAATAATGTTTGCTATATGGATATTATTCACGCATTTATTATATTATCATATCGCGTTAAAATGCATGTGTTAAAAGTTTAAAAGTTTACGTGTGGGTAAAAGCATAAAGCAAAGCTGATGGATGTTGATAATGCTTCTTTAAAAATTTCTACGAAACTGTTATTTCACAAAGCAAAATATTACATGACCAGTAAATTAAAAACTGAAGCATTTGTAGGTACTATTACACACATTAAAAGTAATTAAATGTATTTGAAATGAAATACATATGATGTGTTGGGGAATCACTAACGAGGAACAACACAGTTAATTAGATCTGAGAAAAATCACTTTGAAGAACGTTGAGAAAGCGCTAAAATACCACTCGACTCCTGTACCTTTGCTAAAATATTTTCATAAATTACTAGAACCCATATTAAATAGGTCCCAATTCATATAAAATTTTAAGTTTTACTATCCATAAATAAATTAAACTGCATGAAACCATACAAATCCTAAACCTCGAAAACATCGGAAGTACATAATCGTAGAGACTATATAAATAAATTTATTGAAAGTACAGAGGAAACCGAATAACAAATACAACGTACATAATTTGGTGAAGTTGAAATAAAATTCTATCTTATTCAGTTCACTCATACAGCAATGAGCAATAATTATAAAGATTTTATGCAGAGCTGTAAAAATGTTGAACCCATACTATAATTCCCCGCATCTCCACTCCCAGTTTATAAGTAACCAATCTAACAATCAAAATCCCCTTTCTTCTACCGAAATGTTAAAAGTATCCTCCACCCTCCACAAAGTGTGCATCCTATTTGTGGAAGATGAGGCGTATTGTTTCGATGTTTTGAAGCACGGTTATATAGAAGGCAAAGGGACGGATTGAATTGAGAGGGTAACGAATACGTAGGCATTGAACGTTGCGTTTTCTTTGATAAGAAGACGGCGGAGTTTTGATGGAGGATACCGGTCGTTAGGGAAGTTTTCGAGGTTTCAAGTTGGCGCGTGTTCACGAGCCGCATCAACGTCTGCGCGCCGCATCTTTCCGCCACTTTCTGAATGCACCGTGCCACCACATACGTCATAATTATCACGAGTTAAGATGTCCCGCGCATTTTTTTGCCCAGACGCCGTTCAGGAAACTAATTAGCTACCACATAACGAGCGTCGCGCGAACAAAAAGAAGCCTCGTAATTAGTCGCCGCCACCCCTGTCCCCGGCCCTCTATCGATCCCGCGAAAGGTGCATGGTCACCGGCGAATATTATGAGAGATTGGATGTAAACGACATGTAACGAGAGGCACAAAGCTCTGGTGAATTTCGCTAACCGCGATAGAGACCCCGGTCCCTTTTTCACGGTAACCACAACACGAACTATTCACGGCGAGCGTTTGATAGTTCTATCCCCACCGAACGTACCGACCCTCTTATCGCAGCTAATACATTCTTCCTGAATGTAAATATACCGATCGCTTGAAATAAGGGGAGAATGTCGTGACTGAAGAATTAATTAAGTAGATTCCAGTAGGCGAGCAAAATATAAGAAAGGAACAAAACAACGTATTAGGGTTTTTACCAAAAATCAATAGTTGTGCTCATATTCTGCTGGATTTTATTTTGTATAAAAAGAAGCAAATTAAGATGGTAGGAAGATCATATTTTCATAGTTGAAAAATAAGCTTCACCCTATTATACAGGATAAATAGTTTCTAAAGTTCTGGTTAATTTATTAGAGTAGACGATCCTTTAATTATTTTAGGGGTGAACGGAAATGTGCAGATTAATAGACTCGAAGTAATATATTCACGTTTTCGCTAGTCTTCTGGTAACTAGGTAACTATAAAACAATTATGTAGTATGCATCTATTAATGTCACGATTGAGAAATTAAAACGAAGTGCAAAAGCTTGGTCAGGAGCGTAGGAAATCGCATTAAAAAATTAAACACGAAGGGTACTGAATAGTTTATGGTTTGAGTCTAATATGTTACACACGTTTGAATTTTCCGTGATCCCAAACTATTTAATTCTCTCAACCCTGCGTTCCTTTACTTTTAGAAGCTTCGACTGCTCTTTCGTAGATACATTGAATCCAATGAACAACGATTTTTTAAAGTTTGTTCTATCCCATTACCCTAAATCCGCTTCGAAAAGATCCTAAAAGCCCACTGCAACGTCCTATTCGTGTTCAGTCCCCGGCCGATGCCGGCTCTGTACTGATTCTTACGAGTTCGGTCGTCATTCGATTCTAGTTCGCTGCTGGTCTCTGTTTTGTTCTAGTTTGATTCCAATTCGTTGCTAAATAGTTCAGTATGAAATCCGGTACCAGTTTTAGTTCTCACTAGTTTCTCATTTCAGAACCGATTCGGCATAGTTTCAATCAAGCTCTTCATTGATTTTATGGAGCAGAAAGAATTTGCAATTTATAATTCATCTAATAAGCGTTTTTGTTAAACGAAATGACGAGTCGTTCACATTTTGTGTCCCTTACACTCGAAATTGCTTTTGACAATATAATCAACATTACTGGGTAGGGTATAATTGAATGCGTAATGAGAATATGTTTGATAATAAGATTAGTTATATGGGGTGTCAACAAGATCGTGATGGAAAATCACATGGAAATATAGGAAAAAAATTTTTTTTCTTTTTGAATTTTAAATATTTTAGTTCATTGCTGTGCAGTAGCTAGTATTGATTTTTCTTTATTTATATAGAGAATTATGTGTAAACTTCCGTGTTGCGAAACATTGTTGATCAGGTAATTATGTGCTACTTCTGCCTTTAAGAGAAAGGCGAAAGGGTGCGTGTAAAATAATACAATACATTCAAGACACCCTTGTTTGTGGCTATTACTCGGGGCATATTGTATAATTATAACTTTTCGCGTTCCAACTCGTACGGAGAGCCTCCTCAAAAGTTTATTACTATTCAAATGATCAAAACTCAAAATGAATATCATCAGAACGACAAAAATATCGTTCATATGTACGAGTATACAACTATTACCATGACTTTAAGAGATTAACACGAATAAATATTCACTGAAAGAATGACCACCAATAATGTCAAAAAATACATTATTGAATTTACTATCTATCTACACCTTAATTAACAGCCTCAAATCAGCATTTTTTAATTCATGCTTTATCAAATTGACGGTAAACTGATTTCCACCCCTTTAACATAATAATGTATTTTGGCTTCTTACAAATAAAAAATGTTTCGAGTTTCCCTTTTCACGTTTTCCTTTCCATGATAAAATGAAAAAAGGTAGCTGAGAATAAAAAATAATTCACAAATCACTTAGATCCTTCGAACATGCATTGGTTTGAAACTTTAACTATGTATAAAAATATCAACTGAAATGTTATAGATTTGCATACTCCAAATTATTAATTTTCAAGGTCTGCCACGCCTGTTGAAAGTTTCTAAAGAGAATCGATACGATACTCTGTGCCATTAAAACCGTTAAACCTCCCCGCCTGAATTGCCTCGAGGGAGAACTTCGAAAATTTTCGACGAACTCGCGATATAAGATACACCCAGCAAACTACACAGTTATTTTACGAGAAAAGAGCAGTGGGAAGCTCGCACAACGCGCGTAAATATTCAAAGTGCGCGCGACTGACAAATGATGAAGGCAAAAGAACGAACTGCCCAACAATGCACCCCAAAGCTACTCTGCTCGAGGAGATGAAAGTTTCACTACCACTTGCAAAGGGATGCTGGATGACCAGCTTTTTTCATTTCATAGTCGAAATTCATAAAATCCTGACTCACTCATCCAGTACCTAAAAATTACAATTAATGTCTCCCCGATAAACACTTTTTCGTATGGCCTACTGGAAATTGTCCGTCAATTTACAAAGAATTAATATTCAAATTCACTGCATCTCAACACAAATCACCACATTTCATTATTCGCCAGTAGTACACGGTTAATTCTTTGCAACCGCTTGGTTCACATCAAGGCACCTCGACTTACAATCTCCGTTGCCATCCAACTTGTCGCCGAAATATATAATATCATAAACAGATAATCGGTTTTCCAATCACCTCGTCCAGGCTCCAACAGAAAGCTTTTAAGTGTTTGTAGTCAATGTGAGAAAAGATTCCGCGGTTAAAGGCTTACCGCTAGAAATCCAGCATTCAGGTTGTCGAGCCTCGTCGCATTGTCGTAGAAGCAAGAGTTCTTCTGATAACACGATAACATAACTCACGTCTCGTGCAGCACGGACGGCTGGCGACTGACTGCCTCCAGTTTGAAAGCTCGTGAGCTTTAAGGGCGACCTCTGCCACCACCACGTGCTTCCGACAGATCCGTTGACGACAGTGCCATGCGCGTCGATCCTACCAACTCCCCATTGTCCTGGAGAATCTTCGTAAGCTCAGCTTCCAGAGTTGCAACCCTCGATCCTCCAACGATACCCGCGCGCGCCGCGATGATCAACGCTCGTTGGAAACTATAAATAAAGGGAGGCTTTGTTGTTGCGGTCACAGTAATCCGTTCGCCACTGCAACTTGCATTCATTGCTAGGACTTGTGGAAATTTACGACAATGTCGCATGTGACTGTTCTTTTTTTCAGTTTTCAGCGATCTTTGCCTCATCAAAATGTATACTTCACAGAGATCGTATTTTTATTTGATCATAAATACATTTAGGTCTTTTCTAAAATTATTTTAAAATTATTCTCACGGAGTTTTTAGAGTTGATTGTTCGAAGAACGGTAGCAATATTAGTTAGTGCGACAAAATTTTGATAGTTGTAGGCAATGACAGCAATAAATAATTCAAGTACTAATAAATTCGATGTTGAATAGATGAATTTTATTGTCCGAACAGAGTTTCAACAGTGATCAATGAAATACATGACACTAAAACGTTTCTAATATATTATGCGTATAGAGTGAGATCGTTATAATTCTGACGTTATAATAGTATAACACTCTATACTTGATGGACGCTCACACAGATCTAGTTATATCCTAAAAGTACTAAGGGATGAAATAGTTAGTAAATTCGAGTCACTTAGGTATCGATAAATCAAGAGCTCAAAGACGAATTCGTAGACCTTTGGTTCTACGTATAACTACTTGTTAGCTTCACTACTCGGCTTCGCCCGAAATTAAGATTCCCATTTAATAAAAAAAAAAAAATGGATCTGTTGCAAACGTCTCGATCTTGATCGCTTCCAGTATTCAAAAGCATCACTGTCTCCATTCTCTGCCATTCTATGACATCGCTACATCTGTCCTACCAGCAATGCTATCGTCAGCGCCGCACCCTTTCGCTCCAACACGCGTATCAATGGAATTGTCCATCTTGTATGGACAAAGATTGATTAGCCGCGATAATTAAATGTATTGTAATCGTACCTATTCGTATCCAGGGCTTTCAGTTTTTTGCCATTTCGAGCACAGAATAGTCTATGTTGTCGCACAAGCGTGGCCCTTTTTTTTTTATAAAAAAAGCAAAAGCAGGATGACTTGTGCGGGCACACGTGCTCGTAAATCTTCGGCTTGTGACACGGCTGTGACCTTCCAATTACATTCGATGGATTAATCTCGCGATCGAATCGTTGCTCGACGTTTTCAGGACGTCGACCTGCAACAAGAGAGCCATTCGATCGTTTGTTTTATTCTTTCGCCTCTTTCCCGAGTCTGGGATTTCTAATCATTCCGCCCCTCGCTGCCCCTTGTCGCGCCCACTGTTCCCCAGCTGTTGAGCATGTCCATTCGGTTAAAAACTCGTTTAAAGTCTTCCGGTCGATCCTCGAGTTTTGAACGGGAGCACACTCGCGGCCGAGAATAATCTGTCGCGATTTTTTCGCCGCTTTTTGCTCGCAACCGCTCGCGTCGGATTTACTTGGAATTGAATTTTTATTTGTAACATGAATCGCGTTGCTTTATTGTTTCGATATTCGGAAGGACGTGACTCCTGATCGCATCGCGAGAAATTGAAATAGTAGACGGGTTCGTTTGACATATCCATCGTTATACCTGTTGGTGAATAGTTCGTTAGAAAGAAATATGAATAATCATTGAGTACTTCCGAGCGCAAGGTTCTTGTCTGAAAAGTGTAAGATGGAGATTCTTATTAAGTTTCATTTATGAAATATTTTTATTTCAAATTTTCCTTCCTCGTCAAAATTCTGTTATACACGCTCATAATACGTATGATATGTGAAGGAAGCAATTGAATTAAACAATAAGCAATTGAATAAAGCATAAATTTTTAACAAGTCACAATTTTACGTACTTCCACTTCTGCCCATTTGTGTTACTTGTATGCATAAGTAGGGAAAAGAATGGTCATTGCTGTTGCAAGGTTTGGTTCAATGAGTATGTGTAATTATTCCAAATATATGTATATTGACACAAGTATTAAATTGTGAAATAAAAATTGTATTGTCCTGTGCGTAACTAGAAAAGATATTTCGGGTCACAACTTCCTGTTTTGCGAATCCGAAAGGAGTTTTCACAGAAAAGCTCTTACCCTTCTTCGAAACTTTAAATCTACTTTATTCAGAGTTGATAAGGGATTTATTCACCCTCGACGATCTCATAAATTTATGAAGGTACGTCCTATTGTCTTCAGTTTTCAACATTTTAAAGTTGGACTCCCTCATTTAAAATTTCTTTCGGTGATAACTATGTTTTAAATCAATATTTTTGTTCGATAGAAACCTTAATGTTAATTGAAATTCTCCTTAAATTCTCATTAAACATCCAAACTTTTTTGGTTTGAGGAGTTATGAATCGATGTTAATTAAATTTTTTATAGTAAAGACACGAGATTGGAGTAGCTTTAGCTATAAAAATTACTCCTTGTTGGAAAAATTGATCAAAACATATTCTACAACTTAATATTAGTATTCAGAACTTAATATAGTATTCAGAACTTCCATTTCTCTTTTTACTCACTTTTCAGGTGTAACACATAATACTTTTCAGCCTCACAACATGCAAATAAGAGGATATTTCTAACATTTCCAATCTAGACTGGTTACGAAATAATTTTCATGTTCTATGAAAGTTTTTGTGTCGGATATCAAATACTTTTGAATAATTAAACTTATCTTTATAATTCTAATTTCACAATGCTATATTCTATGGCTGTAACAAATCATATTAATTTATGCCATAAGTACATATACAATAATAAAAGTCTCAAAACCCCTTCAACGTGTACAGATAGACCAGAAATTGCTATTATCTCTCCCCAGGGCACGTCTACGCAAAAGTTTCCACTTTTACAAAGTGGCCTAGGAAACTTATCGACAGAAACTTCTTAATCGGGTTATCTTGATATCTCGATCGAAAAGAAGATGGTGATCTTTAATAGATCTTTGTCGTCCTCTTAATTTTCTTTGCTATCACCTCGGCATATCACCACCAACCTGAAGAAAATTTCGATTTTCGTAACTAATGATCCATTGAAAATATTTACTAATAGACGACCATGGCTGTAGATTTAATATTGATGGAATTAAAAAGTTTATCAAGAAAGAGTGGTTATCACGATGGTTAAAAAGGAAGCAGGGTATTGGTAAATGATTATAAATAAGAGCTTTCATATTTTTATTTTTCCTGTATTCACTGCCATATTTTTATTTATTTGCTCACAACTTTATACTTTCGAATGCATATTACGATCCGCCACGAGATAAATTTATACTGTCGTTTGTTCCCCAGCATCTGCTTTCATCTTTCTTCGGAACACATAAAAAGTGACAGCAACTTCTATGAGAATCATGATTAATGATTATCCTCTTTGAGCTGCACGCAGAATCCACGCGTCCATGCGCCTAAAGTCGATCCACGGATTATCGGCAACAATTTTCCTTCATCTCCTATCGCTCTACCCGTTTATCGATGATAAGAAAATGAGCTTTCAACAATAGACGGCTGCGGTTTAAATTGAAGCTGTCGCTGGGATAAGCATAAATCAAGTTGCGTGTAACGACGCCTCCCATTTAAATTGTTTTATCCCACACACTTTGAAAGGGGGGACTAAGCTTTTTTCCACCAACGAACTCAAAAGATATACCTCTGTAATAAATAATTGATCAAAGGAACAAAGGACACCAAAGGTCTTTTCTTTCAGGTTTCACTCACATCTGTGGACTTTGATGAAGGTCAGACCATATGTAAAAGAAGTAAGGAATCTGCAATCTGAAGTGGACATGGTCGTCTCAATTTCATTATTAATAGTAGTAATATAAGTTAATAAATATTGTAGAATTATATTTCATAAATGTCTATTGAAATGCATATTATCAATTTCATGGTAAAGTTATTTTAACGTCCCAAATTGATTTGTAGTTGAGAAGGTCTCAACATAGGTACCCAGGAAAATTGATTTTCCAACGAACCATTAAAGATGGCTTCTGGGTGGCGTGAGGTTAAAAAAATGGAGGTCAATCAAAGTTTTCTTCTTTCATAATTTTATTCAAATAGCTTCATTATAAAAGTAAATGTTATCATAATTTAACAGTATAATGGGGAACCCTGTTACAATGATAACGATTCGAAGATATCACAATATGTGATGACTGAACAATCCGATTATAGCTTATAGCAGTTAATGAATAACTGTTTTCAGAAGTAATAATCAATGAATGAATTACTGAGGTATAATAAATAACGATACGGTATAATTATATTCGGAGGTATAATAATATCTTTGATGTTTTTAATATTGCAACTTATTGATTCTTAACCATTTTTCAATCACACGTAATAATGCAACTTTCCTTTATCGCAGAATTGTAAATTATTTTAGAAATATTATTCACACCACATAATATACTTTAAACATTTCCGATGTAATGACATTTCTTGCACAGAAACCCTCATCAACCGCTATATTACGAGACTAGTGTATTTGAAATTAACTTGATAATTTTTTAAACTTCGATAATGTTGTCATGTACTCGGTAGTGAAGAAGATAAAATTTTCAACGCCATTGATTCCCAACTACTCCCATAATTTTGTCGTAAAATTTTATGGTAAGTTATTTTTTGCAACGCTGTCGAAGTGTTTTGCAAACTTCCGCCAACCAGTAAACCGAAGTCGTTCAACTTTCCTTCCGAATGTACGTAACAAGTTCGGTACACAAGCAAAATTACAGATTACGCTATCCAGGTCTCTGCTCGCTTCCTCCATCATTAGCAAAATAAACGTCTTCGTCCAGCAATGAACCCTTAGAAGTACAAATATTTTTCCTGTTTCAATAAAGGAGGATCCAAACGTTTTCGAACCAAATTATAGTTGAAAAATAAAAGAATTTTTTCCATTTTCAGTAGAGTACGTAGCATAATAAAATAAGTATTTTTAGCATAGTAAAGGGGAAGGGTAACACGAGATATAAATAAGTTATTACTTGTACGAACGAAGCCAATATTAATAAAACATTTATTAAAGCTTGCAAAAATACTGTGCGACTTACCTTGCTAAAAAATATACAAACGGAATTATTAACATGGTAATACATATTCTAGCATTGCCATTTATTGAAACAGACCCACTCATATGCACACGTAAACTATGCCTACGTGATTATTGTTAATGACACATTCCATAAACCACCATACAGTGCACTCTTATATATATAACCATCTATCCCTCTTTCCTAATTTTATATGTACAAAGAAAGACGTTATTTAGAAAGACAATTACAAAAGTAATCATATCAATTCATATTCAATTTTTTTCAAAATGTAATGTACAGTAGAGCGTTAATTATCCGAACCTCGATTATCCGAAACAAAAAAATCAAAGATTACTTTAAAAAATAAACATCGTTAACATTAACTGTATATACCTACTATATAATTATGTATTGTACAGGTATATTTTGCGTAATATACATCACATTTCAAATTAAACCGCTATTACTCTTGCATTTAATAAGTAGTTTTAAGTGTAATTACTATAGTTATAAACTGTGTAAGTATATGTATGCTTCATTCTTTGAACAATTTGATTCTTTGAACCACCACCTCGGTCCGAATTAATTAAGATAATTGATGCCCTACTGTATTGTAAGCTTTTTCCTATGTAGGGAGTACACATAGATATAAACATTCGCGGAAGAGATCAAACCACTGCGCAAACGCGTCCTACTGATTCGTGGTTCGCGGTATATAAATATGTGCACGTGCAGCTCCAATCCCAGATCCCCTCTGAATCTTAAGCCATGCGAACGGACCATCCTAAAGGTATCTAAGGTATAGTCTAGTAGAAATTTTAGACCGTTCCTCTAGCAGGCAGCCCCTGGTCTCTCAGTGAATAAAAGTATTAGATGCTTCTCCAAGGATTGAAGCTCGAGAATCTTAGCGCATCTTTAGAAACGTACGAAAAAGTACCAAAAAGCAGTTCATTGTGTCACAGGGGTTTCAAGCTGATAGCAGCGACGGAAACTCTTAGCGAGATTGAAAATCAAAACATTCAGGTAGTTTTACATCCAAAAACACTGCCCTGCCAGGAAACGTCTACAGCACTCCGACAGTATTTAAGGGAAGGTAACTCGACCTCACTTCTGCGGCAGCGACTGCGTTCATAGCAGAGGATAAAACACTATTATATTTAAACATATAAAAACCAGCATTAAAGCTCTTAAATATACGCCCCCATTTCATTCAGCTCATGATTTCATTTATACTCATTTTAGAATATTAATTGTTCTTTAACTTGCTTAACTTTTGCTTAAATAAACTCTTTGTAAAGATAAGAAGTCTACAGATGTTATTCTTTTACCGCACGCCACACAAATCCCCACCACCTTAGTTCAGAGGAAAATTAAAAAAATTGTATTCTTTATTTATTTCTTATTTTTTTCATGAAGGATCACCTCGTGCCCGCTTGTACATGTTATGCGGACGCACTCTGTATAATAACTCATGCTTGACCCTGCCTGACTTTCATTTGTCAACGGTACTGAAGGATACTGTCACCACTGCGTTCCCATTGGCACGAAAAATTCAAAAAACTTTTACGACACAAAATAATGAGAAAGCAAGAAGCCTGACTCCGTACACCAGTGTTATATGTTTTAAACTGCTGAATGTAAAATTTCAGAGGGCGGAATAAATAACAACGGAATGATGTGGAAACAGGTAATGGTGTTGGTTCTTGTGGCATTATGAAAGAACGTCACTTCTCCTTGAAATACCGCGTGTTTTGACGCGAAACCAGTTTAGTTCCAAAATGGATTTCATACAGTGAACATCTATCGTTACGAGCATTGTGCCTGCGATTCAATTTCGACAACAATGCACAGCTGTTCCTAACGCCATAGCGCGTGCGAATACTTGTGAAGTGATTTTAAGTTCGACGAAAACTTCCTGCATTCGCCGACGATTATAGAAATGTCTGGAACAAGCTCCAGATGAGTGTGACGTTTTCTTGACACATTCTATTTTATTTTTTACATTTAAACTTTACCAATGATAGGTCCAAACATTACTATGTACCTCTATCGGTACTTTTGTAAAATATATTTCTGGTTAGTTATTTTTAAGTGACAAAGTGAAAATGTCGTTATTTTTATAATTGAATGAAGTGGTGCTGGTGACATTCCTTGGAAAATGTGAGAAACAAGAAGTACAGAATACGGGCGATCGAGAACACCAGGGACTCAATATCGACAACCTCGACTTCTTGTGTAATGGATGGCTATCACACAGTAAAGTTACCACCGAAGATAAATTGTGAAGAAGACTTTATTCCATTGGCACGGCGAGGGCGATGTACAACTCACTAGACGAACAGAGCTTTGGCCTCTCACCAAATTTCAGCTAGAACTGAATATTGGTAGGCAAATATGCAGTTTTATAATGGTTCTTTTAAGTAGAATGTCATTTTTTAAAAAGGGGGACTTAATATACTCTGGCTCTGAGGTACAGATATTTAAATTAATGAAGGATAAGATCATAAAATAGCTTTAGGGAGTAAATCAAGGTTTAATACTTTAGTGTATCAGTAAAGAAACAAGGTTCAATGAACTTAACTGTATTGTTCATAACAAGAATAATTTATACTATAATTAAGCATCAGAAAAGCATAGAGGAGAAAGATAATTGTTTTAGATGTGACAAAATAAATGTTCATTTTTATTATTATCCAAACAAGAATGTGTACACAGTGATGTCCGAGAGCTCCTGACATAGTGCAAGCTTAATAACTGTACACTGATCAGAAATACATAGTGCAAGTAGAAGACTGGGGACATTCCCTTTTTGTTGCAGTGGAAGGTGGACATTTTCTGTTTTTAATCAATACATCAAATCTTTAACGTTGTCTTATGTGGACATTTCTACTTTATAACCCTTAATGATTAAACAGTCCTGTGGTCTCAGTTGTCACCAACAAAATACGTTATGCATCGCAGAATCACTAAAAATGGATACTCCCCATTTTTCCCCTCACCCTTCAAATGTGAATACAAATTTAAATGACTTTAGTATAGGGAGGATCCCGAATTCATGGAACAACTAGATCCTATAGAGTCATTATGCAATGTTCTCAATGATCTCTGACATTCCACAGTGTTTTGAAGACCCTTCAGGTTTTAATTTTATCGGTGATTATGAATCAGGCTCACGCCTCCAGTATTTTTATCCCGTATTAGATTTGGAATAATAGCCAACCTACAATCTGTTTAAACTTAAGTTTAAACTTATTTTTGGAGTTACAATTTGCTTTGTTGTCTCACATATTCTTTGCATTTAATCTTTAATAGTAATCCGCTGCAATATCTGGCGTTGCGAATTGTAAGTAAAATGTCCTTAATAGTAAATAACATTTACACCTTACAAATTTGTCTTTTTACATTATTCCAGAATGGTTAAGAGTTAATATATACTTATATATTTGAATAACAAGCTATACAAATTAATAAATAATTTTCGCGATAAAGTTTACATATATTCGCGAAAATGGAATTTTTCCACTGTACTTTTAAAAGTAAACTGTGTACGGGACTTGATGAATATATAATGTATCGCTAGTTCCCAACAAAGAAAAACGACAGAAAGCCAATACCAGTGACAAGTATAATTTAAAAATTAAATAATTCTCTCTCAACTCGCGAACTCACAAAAAAGTAGCAAGGGACGTAAAAGTTTGCGATGCCGTCACTGCACAAACACTCTTTCCGTGATCGTGTTCTCGTTACCCAAGACAAATATTGTATGTTTCTTTCCCCCACAACTTGCAAACGTGAACCTTACCTTAGGAATTCTCTCAGTCGACAGGAGATAGGGAACGTTTCGCGAACGTCAAAGGGATATTGAAAGAATTATTGTAATCCCGAATAAAGCAGTTATTTTTTGATTCCGCGTTCGAGGACACTCTACATTTCGGCGTATCTCTCCCCCGCCCTTTTGTTTCGAGTAACTCGTATAATTTGGGCACGTTTATACCCATCGTGACATTTTCTTCCACGTCACGTTCTCGCCTTAGTGACAATTTCACCGTTTGCCTGTGCAAATCGTCGACGAAACTCCGGCCATATTTTCCTCGTTACAGGAACTGGAGGACGAGTTTAAATTCAGAGTCGGGAGTCGATCGACTCTGAACAGGTGTATTCGTGATATCGGATGAACGAAACTTGGAGAGGTCTCGGAAGGATCGTTTCAAAAAGAATATTTAACGTTGACGATGTCGAACACGTAATCCAGTACGGAACCTTTCGGTTTAAATCGATCCAATCGTTGGCTGGATTGATAGAACTTATACGGTTACCGATCCAATCACAGCAAACGGCTCGCGGGAAATTTTATAGCTGCTATCATTGTCGAAGCCGTGTTTACAACTATCTTGCATACGCTCCTTATTTCTACTACCCCTATTAACATTTTAGTGCACCATGAATATTCACCCGCGGTATTAACTTAAACGAGCTTAATTCACGAGGACGTTTGATGTCCCATGTCACTGTGCACATTTCGTTAAATTAAGTTAACCGTGTTAGAGGATATTAAAATAGGTTCTGGGCTAAGGTGTAGATAACCTCCACGCTTTTGACCGAAATTGCGATTTTTATGGCTAATTTGAACAAACTTTTTGACGACTACCTATATTTATTACTTTCGGAACAAGGTTTCTGGAAGTGAGCTTTCAAAGTAATTATATTTTGAATAGACATAGGAGCAATTGAATTTATGGAAGGCTTAAATGGGTTACTTAAGTTTCACTATGTGGATCAGGAAAGAAATTCAAAGTTATTGCACATTTGATACTAGCTGCATAACAAAAAGAAAGGTATTCGTGAAAAGAAAACTGGGCTACATGTTTGATTGTGTGGTGCCTTGCTTCCTTGACAATTTATTACTGTATCCATAATTATTATAATTTAGGTTTGCAACATATTGCTGCACCTCACCGTTGCACAGTACCTATTTACATTTATCACTGATTAATTATCTAATATGTATGTTGCACTGCTACAAGTTGCTTCTATAGCCCAATTATTTATTTATTTATAATTATTCGATTGTTTACAGCTTCTCCAGTCTCTGGAATAGTTTATTCTCAACTGAATTAAGTTTGTGTTAGAAACGTCATTGAATATTGCACCTTACATTATTTTTGATCATGGTAAAACTAATATTGAAGGGTAGTTTAGCAACAAAGTACTTGTTACAACAAAAAATGAAACGGTCCACAATTAATTCAGTCTTACACGCTTCATATCGAAGCGTGACATCCATAAAGCACAATTAACTTGCACAAATTACAGGAAAGTCTTCAGGTTAATTCTCAGCCATTACAAGTTAATTTCTCCGTATAACTTCAATGGCCTGTAAACTGTAATCCGCTACAATCTCATCCGACGTCCTAGTACGCACACGGGGCCAGTGGCAGATATGAATTTTCAGTGACACTCTGACAAAAAGGGACAGACAGCATAGTGAAATCAAAAGGCTTGGCGGGTGGACGGGGGAGCTAGAGTAAAAGAGAGCGGTCGATTTTTGATCTGCCAATAGGTGTTGGCCCGTAGAGCGATCTAGTTTCGCCAGCTGCACGACTCCTAGCACTAGGCATTGTTTGCGGTCGATAGT
Source organism: Andrena flavipes (assembly GCA_963971345.1). NCBI lineage: Eukaryota > Metazoa > Arthropoda > Insecta > Hymenoptera > Andrenidae > Andrena > Andrena flavipes. The sequence goes on from OZ020481.1 coordinate 40,846,569, forward strand.
TTCCCGCCTGGCTGACGTACACACCGAGACATGGCAGTTGACAGTTTTTGCTTGATTAATTGTAACGCACGTCGTCAGCCCACAGGAATAGTTTAGTCCCTCCCCCATGACTGAGCTCGTTGTCCCCGTCGCTTTTCACTCTGCTCGCTGCATCATGCGCGGAAGAAGAAAAACGCTTCGTTTCACAACTTTCTGAGAACTCGCATTTTACGTCGTCACGATTACCACTGGCATACTATTTTATTCCATTTAAATTCGGGTTACTATTTCTTTCATTTTTTCCCTCATGAGAGACTTGGGAGTTATGCAACTAATTTGAGACAGGAATTTATTTCTCCTGGTAGGTAAAGGAGTGGTTGGAATGGAAAAGAATCTTGCTAGACGTGAAACGCTATACAGGCTGGCTCGTTGCTGGTGGTACAACCCCAAAGGAGGAAATATAAGTTGAAAATGTAGAAGAACGTTTATGACTTGGGACTTTGTTTCCGGAATAATGAATTTTAAAAACTCCGCCACAACGCATGCATCTGGCTAAGAAATGGCAAAATTCTGGAGGAGTCTTGTGCTGGTCCTTGTGGAAAAATTAGTCGAAATTGTAGAATAATTTTTATTAGAACGCGACTTCGTTTTAAAAAAAAATGGGATTTTAATGTAGAAATAATTCTTACAATTAGTCAAATTCACTCGTTTTCGACAAATTTTCAAATTTGATTTTTTTTAAACGTAACCCTGTTTGAAAGAAAGTTATTCTACAATTTCAACTCACTTTTCCTTAAAGATTCATTTCATCCGTAGTTGTGTCGTATTTACCCTTACATTTTGCCAATTTTTAGTTAGCTGTACTATAATTTAACAAATCTCCAACACAAAATCTGCACATGCAAAAATATTATGTTACCTTTTCTATATAACATATTCCTTCGTGAAGAAGCATCACTTTTGCGGTTATACGGACAATAAAGAACCTCCCTGTTTAAATTTATAATATTGAATTTGTGCCGATCACCGTCCATTTGTGGACGAGGTACTAATTCAGTATCTGAATCTTTAATATCACCCCTTTCTGCATAATGTTCCATTTATTCCTCCATGAAAGTTTAACAAGCTTTTAAGTTTGACAACCTTAACAATACATTCAGCCCAACTCACGTATAATGACGTATCAGAATATAAAATAGCACGCATATTCTACCAGGATGAGTTTAAATAGACGATCAATTAATAGTTGATTGCACATCGATTTTATCAGTGTAGACGACAGCAAGGAAGAAATTCAACTTTAGACGAGAATACGTCTTGGGTCAGCTTGTAGATTATAGAACATGGCTAAATATAAAAAATATAAGTGAATATACGTGCTAAACATTACGTATTGTCAGCTTTTAATAAAACAAGAAGAAAATATTAAGTGGTCCTACGTCGGAATAGTTAATGGCTCTGACATTATAAAGTTTACTGTGCATATAATAGTATATATTAGCGGATATTTCTTACGTCCTTCGAGGACAGATATTTTTAAATCATTTCCTCAGTGAATTTCTTAAGAGAAATTGGGACATGTCCTAAAAACATGAATATAGAACGTCCTGCACTTTTTAGTCATGTAACAATACACTGCCCAAATTCATCTTGCTACATTCACTACAATAATTTATATTTCTAAATCGACATTGTGGACATTCGTCGATCAAAATTTTATTTTTCCCGACTTTTTAAATGATTAATTGCCTATAGCTTAATTCCTGACAGGGAACGCATTTGAAAGTTCATTTATCCCTTACATGGGAGCAGAAAGGAAAGCTCTGTGAAAGTGCACTGTGATTATTATTCATACTCGTATTATTATTTTTTCAATGGTACACATAGTCGCCTAAGAAGCTATTAGTTTGCAAATTTCAAAAGTCGTCATCTTTCGGATTTATTAATTCCCAGGTACACGTTTACATCGACTCATTTTCATAGTCGCCTCAATATACGTTCATTTCAAATTTTGTAAGATTAAAGGGCTTCATTGGAACCCCTTTGTGCAAAACATTTAATACTAGCACAACAAAGCTTGTCCTGCGACACAAACAAGAGCTATTAACTTTCATCTGATATTACTTTGCTTACTTTACATAGTTCAACTTCAACACCTCTTACCCTTCAACCAATGTATTTTTGCTAATCTCACTTCAAAGTTCGATATTCGCTATAAAATCCGTTCCTTCTACATACTGTCAAGAACGATAATCCAATCGCAAATAAAACAGAGTTTATGTAATACAAAAGGTATAAGTAATTATGGTACTTATTATAATACATGTATGACACTAATGCAGTACGTTTGCCTTCGAAATAGACGGTCCGAATGTACGCGCTATGTTATGTCACAAAAATGGCAATTCTATATAGCACTCCTCTATCTAACGAGTTTACAAAAAGTGGGAAATAATAATATTTCCCTGGTGATGCATAAATGTCGCTAGCAAGCACGTGGCAAACTTATCACGTGAAATAGATACGCGCGTCACTGGCACACCTACTCATCATGCTAAAATTGAAGCGAATCACGTTTTTGACGTTCAACGATATCCCCGGCACGGGATGCATAACCCGGCGTTTTAGCGACTGAAGCGCGTCGTTCTGTGAATAACGTTCCACTGTCTAAATTATGTCACGTCCCACCCGTATTGCGGATCAAAATGGAACGGCATCAAAATTTCAAGCCGTTGTCTTGGTACACAAATCGGCCCCCAAATGCATAGTCTTCTTCCTCCCCGTAAACTGCTGCAAATCCTCTCTTCCATCTCCATTTCGATGTAAAGTCAGCTGGGATGATATAGCAGAAATTTTGCATCCGATGAGAACGTTAGATTGTACCTACTATACCTATTATAATCGAATCAGTGACGTAAATATTACTGCCTTGAAACTTATCTTACATCTTAATGTACGGTGGAATAAAATACAAAACTTAAGAAGAGAAGTAATTACTGCATTACGATGTTCAAACTAATTCGTATATCTCTTGCTCAAGTGAGTTTATGGCTCAATAATTTCTGCAGTAATTGCTTGAGTTTGATGAATAATGGACCTAATGTTTTAATGGGTCTGTGTTAAGCACACCCTACATAATTTTTATCTCTAGCATACTGTACATACTACACGCTACATTTTTCATGCTCAATATTTAATCCATTCTTCAATGTCATCCAAAATTATGATGCTTCCACTATGTCGAGCAGCATATAAATCTCAATAAACCTCAGTCATGTCACGCAAACCTTGCACTTCTAAACCTAAAATCCACACACTACTACTGCTACCTAATATCCCTGCTCTATATAAATAGTTGACCGAAAATTTCAGCAGTTCCATCATTTGTAAACCCTTAAAACCCACGCACTTGAGTTATTTCACAGGAGAAATGATTTCGTTATTATCAACCGTGGTGTTGCACTTATGCCACAAGTATAACGCCGTCATTGATCACATATATGAAAGTTTCTGCAGTTGTCTAATGAATACTGGGCAGTGACGAACGGAATCGCGCGGAGGAAACAAAGAAGGATGGGAAAAAAATGAACGAACAGAGAGGCACGCGGGAGGTGGCAGAACGCAGATCCACGCGCGCCGCTATAACTTAGAGCAAAAGGTGGTAGTTAGCACCAGCAGTATTTCCCTGTCAGTCGCAGCGGCCCATATGGGCTGTACACCTAGCTACGTGTACGTATATGTATGCGCGCCATAACCATTGCCCAACCACGTGTGTCGGTTTATGCGTCCTTCTGGACGTTGCAGGGCTCACAGGTATTCCATTCTAGCGATTATGAAAAGCATCACGCTTGCATAGTGGCAGATACATGGTGGACCGTTTTGATGAAATAGGAAGATGTGATTGAGCAAACTGAGTTTACGTGGTGAATCTACATTATGGTCGAGGCAGATACTGATAACTCACGTCGACATAGTCAGGTAAATTGTCTTGTCAAATATTCACGTTAGAAGCGTGACATTGATGTTCGTTTATCAGCTGATAGGTGAAGATCAAAGGAAATCGCAAAATCGTGTGAGCTCGAAAGCAGATAAAGCGTGTGATGCTTGAAAATGATGCGGATGGCGAACCAGAGTGTAATGATACGAAACTGATACAGCGTGCATTTACTGTAATGGATTATTTAGCCGATCGAAACCAAAAGAACACTGGGTATGTTGCCAATTATTGGGTTCTCACTGGTGCCACCTTATGTGCCGGAGTTCTTCTAAGAAAATAGCAGGTTATTTGTGAATTTTGCATGTCAGCTTATAGATACTGAAATGTGTCAATTTATCCAGATGAACATATATGTGATCTTTTATTTCTAAAAGAGACTGATTTTTTATGCTAAAGTAATAAACGGATGAGGACTGCTTCGTGGTATTATTTGATACCACCTTTAATTATTGAGATACATATTTGCCACAGTACGAAAAGTATGTTATCTTAAGTGCAACTCTGCCTCATCACTCGTTGAAGGGGAATCTTAGTTTTGGGGCTCAAAACATACTAAACATATTCTACAGATATGATTTTTCAATCTATGTTCTAAAATTTTAGGCATTTTTTACAGACAATAAATGTAGCAGGTACTATCCAACGTATAAGCCCTGATCCCTCTTTTTGTAACACCCTCTAGAATAGACACAAAAGTTTTCCTTGTAGATCGGTTTCAATAGAAATTGGTGAGAGCTGACGTCGAAAGCGACAGGAGCAACTGTCTGGAGCGGGAGGCCTGTCATTGTGAAAATACAAAATGCTTCGACACGGTAGTTGGAGATAACGTATTTTCGAGCATGCTTTCTTACATTTTGATTGACGAAACGCGGAAGCCGGTGACTGAGTCAATCATGGCCCAATACAAGAATTTTTCATATAAGACTTCTATCTTGGATTATAAATTATTATTATTCACTATTATGCATTATTATACTATTCACTATTATTATTAATTATTATTATATAATTTTATTTTCACAATGCATGTCAAATGTAAAAGTAAATTTGATTTAATGACTATAAAATCAAACGTTCTCAATAATTTGTGGTTACCATATTTCATGTTAATACTTTTTTATTGTATAATTAATAAAAGATACTCCTTTTGGAGTGATGATATTTATGTACATGCGTTCGCTAATGTATCTGTTTATCTTATATAATGTAAAAAAATTATTTTATATTATGTAATTAATAGGAGATTCTAATAACTAAATATTTGAGTAAGTACTACAATAATAAAACACATCTAAAAATAAGTACATTATCATCTTTAACATATATGGCTAAAAATGTTGAGACAATAACAGAATTAGTTTCGGTAATGACACCGACATTAAAATTCATGAATGCACACCAATATTTGTCACGATCGCTGTGCCATTATCGAAAACAATTGCAACGGATAACGATTTCCAACGGCGTGTCGTATTTGAAGAAGCGAATATCGGTACCGCAGCGTCGTCAGTCATCGCCGCTGATGGAAACGTCAATTGCCTCTCGTCGGGCAGCTCGACGATGAATCCTCTACGACCGCGAAAGACAAAATGGTCGGATAGACGCGGCCCGATAATTTATCCATCTGTCGTATTTCCCCCGAAAAAAAACAATCTCCGTAATAAACGAGTTTCCTCCTGGCAGAAAAATATAGGCGGAGCGGAAACTGAAAAACCACCGTTTTTATTTCGATTTCGAAACGAAACTCCCGTAGCAGGAGACGATCGGTGCGCTCAGTGAAACGGTAATTTTTTACCATTAATCGCGAATGACGAAATTGTCATTATAAATGTTAGTTTAATCACCGAATCAATAAAATATGTATACTAAAGATATCATTCGCAATCATCCCCTCGATACTCTGTAATTATTATTAAAGTTTTTGATTGTTTACAAACTAATAAATCACCAAAATAATAATCAAAACTGCATTCTTCTAATGTAAGAGGAACAGCTAACCAATTTGTATATATTATTTTGAAAATAAAACTCATTTAGGCGGTGTTAAATAAATGTGAACCGTACAGCGAATGAAAACAAGCTTCTAAAATGTGTATTTATTTAGAGTAGTATATTTTCTCAGATTCATTACAATCACTGTCTGCAAAATTCTAATTCTGGATAGCAGCTACATATAATGATAATAGTACCTATTTATAAACATATGTACATATATTACCGAACCCAGAATTCGATGATTGAAATAAAGGGCTAGTTAAATCTCTATCTCTGATGGAAACACTCGTTCGCATTGCCACAACTCCAATTGTATTGTCTTACCGGCGTGACGTACTCCAATCGCGGTGACATCCGCGATCGATTAAAGTTTGCCTTTGTTCGGAGGGCGAGCGATGGACGTCCGTTTCTCCGCCAACGTAAACAGTCCCAATTGAAAGTGAAAATACGCGGGTAACATGGGAACGCGGTGCCGCTGCAATTGAATCGCAGGCTAATTATGTTTTAAAGGCACTATTTTGCGGCTTTTCAGAACGGGCGGGTTGCCGCGGGTTTGCGCCCCGCCTAGCACTGAACAGAACCGCAGATCCAGCGATGCAATTCAACTGCTACTGTTTGCGTAGTGAGCGCCGACGCGCCATCCCAGTAATTGGATGCAAGAACCTCTCTGAAAACATCATTTGCCTTGATAATTTGAGGCGGCCGCGTTACAAACGCCGCGTGTTTATTCGTTCTTTGCGCCTTTCGTAGTTGCGACGAAGGGAACTGAGTTCTTGTGTGAACCAGTGTGTATCGATTACCCATGAAGACGAGCGTGAATCAAATAATACTGGAGAACAGTGGATCTGTTGTTTTTAAATGGGACTGAATACGGCATTAATGAAGCATAAATAACACAATAACAGGACCGTGCGTATTTATTCTGTGCCTACTGAAGTAGCTTTCCGCTATTTCTACGGTTCGTATATCAACTGATGCAGACTCTTTCGACATATCCCTGCACCGGGGGTAATCGAACTACATAGTAAACGTTTCAAGTAAGTTAAAGCTCTGTATAATGAGTCAGTACTATGTTAAACAAACAACTTGGTTTTGGCTTATAACGAGTGGCGAATTTAAAGAAAAATTTTAAAAAAATTAAAACCAACTTCAAAAAAAATAAAAATGAACTAAAAAGTAAAAAATAATTTCTCCCTTATTGCATCTTTTGCACTATGTAAATCTGGCGCCGGCTTTAGAAAATTGAGAGTCGAAGATTAAATTCGGGAAAAAATTATTTTTTACTTTTTAGTGAATTTTTATTTTTTTTTTTTGAAAAAGGTTTTATTTATTTATTTTTTTTTTTTTTTTCATTTTTTATTTAATGTTTTTTATATGTATATTAACACAACATGGTGAGGAAATATGAGTGTATGTACATAAAATTATAATAATTAGGTGACAATAGCCTTTATTAACCAGAAATGGCAAAATATTGAGCTAATATTGATTCAGTGCGGGGTGAGACCACCGCGACATCGCCCTCTTCCGAATAAAAAAAAGGATTATCAAAATCGGTCAATATGCTGAGGAGTAATGCGGGGACAAACATAAAACAAAAAAAAATTACATACGAGTTGAAAACCTCCTTCTTTTTCAAGTCGATTAAAATAGGCCCAAGTGGCAAACGTTCTGAGTTTGGCTTTTATGTAGTCAGCTCTCGGTCTATCTATTCTATACCACAGGCGGGGTGTAGGATCCTATAGGATCGACAAAGATACCTGGTCTGTGATATTACCAACCGCGATATTACTAACAACTGAAAAACGAAAAAGGAAAAATTTCTATAATATTTGTCGATGGATATTAACACTTTACTGACCGGTAGCCTATTAATCGGCAACCACTAACCGTTATGGGTCGGTAAAGTGTCAATTTTCCTACTCCGTAAATGGTAAATGGAAGCTTTGTAGCATCACAGACCAGATATAGGATAGACCCATCATGCAATGTAATTTTGTGTCACACACTCGGGGGGCTCGCGAGCCCCCTTACCATTTTCATGTCACACCCAACGTTATCGATTCAGTCTAAAATAAGATTGTAACGCTACGCGTGGTAGAAATTAGAATTTAACACGGGTAAAACTTAGATCATTTAAAACCCGCGATTTACAAATGATTCTATTAGAGTAACAATTTAAAGATCGTTTTATAAACGTATTCCGTGCAACGACACAGGAAGAAGGTTCACAACAAAACAAGAACACATTTGCCTTTAATCTTGCTTTCTACTTCAGTTTATTTAACGCAAAATAAATTTATTGAACGTAAAAATTTATACAAACAACAACATTATTTATGGAAGACAATGCTTTTATGATGTAACGTGAAATACCTCGCTAAGGAATTGTAACTTGGTATATTTCAATAAGGTGCTGAAGCAGAGAGGACTTTATTGTAGAAAACCCATCAATTCCAGTATCTCGCTGAAAGTTTCTAACTTGCACATACTTCTACCTATTCTTAACACTATACGCGTGCTTTTGGGTCGGGTAGGAACAATCGAATAACATTTCAAGTTACATATTTTATTCTCACATTTCACCAAAGTATTGCAACTCAAAGAAATTCTTATACAATCGCAGCTATCGGCTCGGTTCTCACCGATTACCAGGTCTCACCGCGTGGAGGTTGCTGCGCTTGGAGACCCGTAGAGAGATAGATGGAATCATAGTTCCGTCGATCTCCCTGTACATGAAATCCTTAGCCTACTAAACCAAAGAGATGGATGGAAACAAAGATCCATCGATCCCTTCGGTTCAGATATCGAATCGGAGATGAGGAACCAACAAAAGGTTCATCCCGAAAAAAAACTCTAATCCCATCCACCCTCCATTATAATCAACTCATCGCGTCCCGCATTGCAAGCAATGAGGGAAGCGGCAATCTCACTCTACTATTTAAAAAAAAAATCCGCGGACGCGAAAGATATTTTACAATTTCATAGTCTTAACAGACTATGCTTCGGTATATTAACCCTTCGGACTGTGATTGCAATATTCGGCAAAAGGCTACTAAAATTCTTTCAAAAGACTTTACTTTAAAGTCTAAAGGGTTAACATACACGCGTGAGAGAAATTGACGAGAGAGGTTCTCGTCGATCTCTTTGCTTTGCTCGATGCTTTCGAGTGACAAACAGATTCTAAGTAACTCATTGCAGAGATAGAAAAGAATTGACAAACGCACTTGCGTAACTTACGAGGGATATGCGAAAGCTAAGAATCTCCCGATTGAGATTGCAAAGGAGACTAAACGCGACATTCACTCTCGATGCACGGAATTTTCGTTTCTACATGTCGTGCGTGGCCGAGAACGAGCCATCTGAGACTACAGAGCGCATCGACTTGGAAGCCCGGTATAGAAGCCCGGTATTCGACAGGATATAGAACTCAGAATGGTCATGAACTGGCGCACATCATCGACATACAAGGGTCTTCTGTCTAAAGCCGACAGACGCGACATTCACTCTCGATGCACGGAATTTTCATTTCTACATGTCGCGCGTGGCCGAGAACGAGCCATCTGAGACTACAGAGCGCATCGACTTGGAAGCCCGGTATAGAAGCCCGGTATTCGACAGGATATAGAACTCAGAATGGTCATGAACTGGCGCACATCATCGACTTACAAGGGTCTTCTGTCTAAAGCCGACAGACGCGACATTCACTCTCGATGCACCGAATTTTCGTTTCTACATGTCGCGCGTGGCCGAGAACGAGCCATCTGAGACTACAGAGCGCATCGACTTGGAAGCCCGGTATAGAAGCCCGGTATTCGACAGGATATAGAACTCAGAATGGTCATGAACTGGCGGGCATCATCGACTAACAATGGTCTTGACTAACAATGGTCAGACGGGACGCGACGCGACGCGACATTCACCCTCGATGCACCGAAATTTCGTTTCTACATGGAGACTCAGGTAAGTACTACGACTTTAGACACTCGTAAAAAGCCGTGATACCAGCACAGTCTGTCGCGCTCTACAGTCGAGCAACACCTTGCTCGAAATCGAAATCAGTGGTCGAAGGCGAATTGTATTTCTAGAAAAGTGTATTTGGCACTCTTATATGTAAAAAGAACGAGACGGAACAGAAGCTTATCGCTCGAATTACGCAAGTGCATTTTTTAATAGATGTCGCGGACGCGAAAGAGATATACACTTTCCATTCTCGTCTATGTCCCTGTACGTACATAGGTCTTTACAATTCTCTTACTTAAATCTAAACGCACGATTTCCTGAAAATCTTGCGAAAATATATTAACCCTTTGAACTTTGGTTGCAATATTTAGAGAGAAAAGACTACTATGTTCTTTCAAAAGATTTTAATTTAAAGTCCAAAGGGTTAATAAGTGTATACACGCCGCGGGGTATATAGGGGTGTCTCTAATTCGAAAAAGGAGCAGCAACTTTTGGTCCTCTTGTATTTTAAACGCGCCATTTCAAGTATTTCATATTCCTTGCTCCCGGAATGGACTCGTTGGGCAAAGTCTTTTTGTTTCCATTTTGTAGGATGCATATCCTACCAAAATGCACTGCGTGCAATTAAGTAGGATGCTTACCCTTCCAAAATGCACGCACAAAGATTACTACCCAGGAATACAAGGTACTCGTGTCTACAATCGCATGCAAGTAGGCCCTCTTTAGGGCCTATGCTGCAGGCCCTCTCTAAGGCCCACGTTTTAGGCCCTCTCTAGGGCCTATGGCAGGCCCTCTCTAGGGTCCCCATTTGGACCCTCTCTAGGGCCTACGCGCTAGGCCCTCTCTAGGGTCCATTTGTTGGGCCTTCTCCAGGGCCCACAGCTAGGCCCTCTCTAGGGCCTAGAATCTCCTTGGCAAGTCTAAGCTGAAAATTGAAGCTAAGCGAAAATTTGACTCTACATCCGCGATAAAAAAGCAATTAGAGCACCGGTGCTCTGGACGAACTTTATATGCGCAGAAAATTGGCTCTACTTTCGCGAAGAAAATTCAACTGGAGCTTCGGTGCTCTGAACAAGTCTTAGATACGCAAAAATTTGACTCTAAATTCGCGGTAATACTACTCTAAGTAAGAGCCACGGTGCTCTGCAATACATGGACGCGAAAAAAGCGGGGACTCTACGATCGCATTACAAATTTTTCGCGGTGACTCTACTCGACCCGATCGATTCGGTTATTTTATGAATTATTAATCGGAATTGTCAAAATCGCGAGCAACTGATTTAATTTTCTGATTTTAAAGCAGACACATGCATGTCACTATCTACGAGTACCTTGTATGGTCAGCTCATTTGATTCTGCTCTTTCCAACACATATGCGCGGCGGTTAGTGGCCTATTTCATATAACTGGCATTCGTTTTAGGAATATTTCTGCAATATTTCGTGAATATGGTTTAGAAAAGAGCCACGTCACGAGGCTATTGCCTAGACGCCCTAAGCCATACTCGCGAAATATTGCGTAAGTGTTCCCAAAACGAATGTCGACCATGTGAAATGGGTCCCTGCATGTCGCGCATTTGTGTTAGAACGGCCAGAATCGAAAGAGCTGGCTACGCTACGTTTTCTACAGAAACCATATTATTCTCTTGCATGCACCCACATTCAAAGAATTATAAAGTGACTTATCGTTCGCTGTCATCAAGAGTACTGCATCTCTGCAAACTCGAACCCCTGACCAGCAACCCTGGGACCAGTAACTCTGTGACCAGCACCCCTCGAACCGGCATCCATCGGACCAGCACCCATCGGATCAGCACCCATCGGACCAGCACCCATCGGACCAGCTCCCCTCAGCTCAGCACCCCTCAGCCCAGCAGCTCCAGTTGGACTCGTGCATGACTCTACTTTCGCGGTCAAAAAACTATTAGAGCACCGAAGCTCTCAACTAGTTTTACTTGCGCAAAAACACTGACTCTACGATTGCATTACGGGCAATCACAAACACTATTACTGAAACAGACAAGTTGTATTTAAGCAAGTTCTAAAAAATTTTCTTTAAATTCCAGGCAGCCACATGGAGCGCCACGCAATTCAGACATTTAGAAAAATTTCGAGCAGCCACATTGGGCGCTTAATGATTCTTAACATTCATAGGAAAAAGGAGTGGCCCCTTTGGGCGAATAATACTTTTCAATTTTAATGAGAAGAAAAAACGAGAGTCCTCTATGGACGCTTAACGATTCTTAAGACTGATAGAAAAAAGGAGTGGCCCCTTTGGGCGCCTAATACTTTTCAATTTTAATAAGAAAAGAAACGGCAGCGTCTATGCGCGCTTAACGATGTCTAATCACAAAACGGAAGAACAGCAGCCTCCTTGGGCGCATAATAATTCCGAATTGTAACGTGAAAAAAGCAGCCTCGTTAGGCGCTAATGGCATGGAATGCCAGAAAAATGTTCTAATTCTACTCTACAATGTTAGTAAACCTTAACCCAGATCTAATTCCATCCCGAGCCCGCCAACGAAATTCTGAGTGAATCTGTTAAAGAATTCACCAGAGAACTCTTCGGCGAATCCCTCGGCGAATCCCTCGGCGAATCCCTCGGCGAATCCCTCGGTGAATCCCCCGGCGAATTCTTCGATGGAACGCTTAAAACTAGTGTTGCCTGCCCAAGTTTTCTAAGTTACATGCGGTTACAATTTCTTTCGCATATTTTAGAGGTACGCTTGCAATGCTTTCGAGTGACAAACAGATTCTAAATATCTCATTGCAGAGATAGAAAAGAATTGACAAACGGACACGGATTCGCCGTCTCCGTCTTCGGAATCATATTTCCGGAAAGAAAGAAAAGACAATCGAAAGTAGGGAATATAAAAGTCACTATGACAAGTGTTTAAAAGTATGCTAAATGAGAAACGGCATGGTGCACGGTCAAGCTAATTGTAAGAGAAAGCAAAAGCAAAAGGTGTCACTCTCGACAAACAAGCCTACCTCTACCCTTAAATTTAGCCTATCGCACTCTTTACAATGAGCCCTAGTGGCATAATCTATCGCAAATATCCACTTGCGTAATGATTGCAATGTACGGTAAAAGGCTACTAAAATTCTTTCAAAAGACTTTACTTTAAAGTCTAAAGGGTTAACATACACGCGTGAGAGAAATAGACGAGAGGTTCTCGTCGATCAACAAAGAAGGAAAGACTACGGGTGAGCATACAACGAGTATTGAATGGCGCAATTCCTACCACCCTGCTGAACGAGTCGAAAGGGAAAAGCGCACGGCATCTCTCAGGCGATTCTACTTGCTCCGACGCGTGCGACCCGCCAGGTGTAACCGGTGGGAAACACCCCGGCCGAACTTACTGTGCGTAGTTAGCAATCACGGCCCGAGTGACCTACGCAGGCAGCTTCCAAACGGTACACCCCCTACGCCCGAAACCTTTCCCTTTCGACAAGAACAAGGGATGAAACTGATCCACTCATACACATTCCATGCCTAGCTAGAGCATGAAACGAGTAATGAATGGCGCAATTCCTACCACCCTGAAGGAGTCGAAATGGAAAAGCGCACGGCATCTCTCAGGCGATCACTGTTGCTCCGACCACATGCGAACCTGCGAGCTCCCCCAGCCGCGTGTACCCTGGCTCAAGCCTACTTACGCGGAGATTGGGCAATCGGCCCGAGTGACCTACGCAGGCAGCTTACCAAAAGGTGCACCCCCTACGCCCGAAACTTTTCCCTTTCGACAAGAACACCAGGGGATGAAACTGATCCACCCATACAGATTCCATGCTCAGTCGCTTGCTTCCGGAAACGGAAACAGCGGCGACCTCCTCATAAGAGTTGAGGAGCCAACAAAACAGCGACAAAGCTAATAAAATTCTGTAACTACTTGGCAACTGTACATGAAACGCGAAAGAGAGGTACTCTTTACAATTTTATAGTCTTAACAGACTATGCTTCGGTATATTAACCCTTCGGACTGTGATTGCAATATACGGTAAAAGGCTACTAAAATTCTTTCAAAAGACTTTACTTTAAGGGTTAACATACACGCGTGAGAGAAATAGACGAGAGGTTCTCGTCGATCTCTTTGCTTTGCTCGATGCTTTCGAGTGACAAACAGATTCTAAGTATCTCATTGCAGAGATAGAAAAGAATTGACAAACGCACTTGCGTAACTTACGAGGGATATGCGAAAGCTAAGAATCTCCCGATTGAGATTGCAAAGGAGACTAAACGCGACATTCACTCTCGATGCACGGAATTTTCGTTTCTACATGTCGTGTGTGGCCGAGAACGAGCCATCTGAGACTACAGAGCGCATCGACTTGGAAGCCCGGTATAGAAGCCCGGTATTCGACAGGATATAGAACTCAGAATGGTCATGAACTGGCGCACATCATCGACTTACAAGGGTCTTCTGTCTAAAGCCGACAGACGCGACATTCACTCTCGATGCACGGAATTTTCTTTTCTACATGTCGCGTGTGGCCGAGAACGAGCCATCTGAGACTACAGAGCGCATCGACTTGGAAGCCCGGTATAGAAGCCCGGTATTCGACAGGATATAGAACTCAGAATGGTCATGAACTGGCGCACATCATCGACTTACAAGGGTCTTCTGTCTAAAGCCGACAGACGCGACATTCACTCTCGATGCACGGAATTTTCTTTTCTACATGTCGCGTGTGGCCGAGAACGAGCCATCTGAGACTACAGAGCGCATCGACTTGGAAGCCCGGTATAGAAGCCCGGTATTCGACAGGATATAGAACTCAGAATGGTCATGAACTGGCGCACATCATCGACTTACAAGGGTCTTCTGTCTAAAGCCGACAGGCGCGACATTCACTCTCGATGCACCGAATTTTCGTTTCTACATGTTACGCGTGGCCGAGAACGAGCCATCTGAGACTACAGAGCGCATCGACTTGGAAGCCCGGTATAGAAGCCCGGTATTCGACAGGATATAGAACTCAGAATGGTCATGAACTGGCGGGCATCATCGACTAACAATGGTCTTGACTAACAATGGTCAGACGGGACGCGACGCGACGCGACGCGACGCGACGCGACATTCACCCTCGATGCACCGAAATTTCGTTTCTACATGGAGACTCAGGTAAGTACTACGACTTTAGACACTCGTAAAAAGCCGTGATACCAGCACAGTCTGTCGCGCTCTACAGTCGAGCAACACCTTGCTCGAAATCGAAATCAGTGGTCGAAGGCGAATTGTATTTCTAGAAAAGTGCATTTGGCACTCTTATATGTAAAAAGAACGAGACGGAACAGAAGCTTATCGCTCGAGTTACGCAAGTGCATTTTTTAATAGATGTCGCGGACGCGAAAGAGATATACACTTTCCATTCTCGTCTATGTCTCTGTACGTACGTAGGTCTTTACAATTCTCTTACTTAAATCAAAACGCACGATTTCCTGAAAATCTTGCGAAAATATATTAACCCTTTGAACTTTGGTTGCAATATTTAGAGAGAAAAGGCTACTATGTTCTTTCAAAAGATTTTAATTTAAAGTCCAAAGGGTTAATAAGTGTATACACGCCGCGGGGTATATAGGGGTGACTCTAATTCGAAAAAGGAGTAGCAACTTTTACGCAAGTGCATTTTTGAATAGATGTCCAGACCGAACCAAGCTCACCGAATGTGAGTTTGGCTTGATCTGGACCCTTAAACTAGATCGTAGGCTTTAGCTTGATTCCGTTTCGAAAGTCTCAATGCTTTGGAAACGTTACCAAGGAGCCGAGCACACCACTTGGAGGTACCTACGAAAGTGACCCATTTCTACGAAATATTTCTGGTCTATGTTCCACCAATGCTTAGCGCATTTTTGAAAATTTGGAAAAAGTCTTATGGCTAAAGTTCATAAACTATGACTTATTGCCAGACTGGTTTAAATATTGTAAAGAGAGAGAATAGTAGAAGTAGCGAGCACAGTGACCAAGTAGTATCAATATCAACTGTCATTCTCAATTATTAATATTTGTATGAGAAAGAGCTGCAAGTAATATAGTTGAAAATCCATAAGAAATTAATGCTTTCCATTCTCGTTTTATTAAGATAATCTAATGACTCGAATATAATTAAACTTGAGAAGTGTAACTCGTATTCAAAGCATCAAGCTTTGATTATAAAATTCAAGAAAAATAATTTCTAATATTTAAAACACGATATTAGCACTCTGACCTCGAATTTGAAATTTATTGTTACTGTTTACGAGAACTAAGTATGTATTCGTGGTCACTGTGCTTGCTACAGCAATCATTTGTTCAATAGCATGCAGAAAAATTGAAAAAATGAAAATGTACCACTCACCGATCGTTGAACACAGTCTCACTACTATCCATGCAGACAGGAAGCTTGATTTCACTGAGATCCGATCACTATCGCATGTAAAGTTCGACTGGCAGATCACGAATTCGGTAGAGGTTGTTGACGTTATGTCTCGCTCCAACGACTCCCAGCTCTTCGAGAAAAGTATTGCTCAAGAAGTCTTCTAGGTACTGGGTGAATTGTAGTAGAATCTTGTTAAGCGACCTCCCACATGGTCCAGTAATCGATGCAATTAATCCAGGAATCGAGATATCACGAAATAATATGCTCGCGCGTTCACTGACATCCGATCACTGTCGCAGGTAAATTTCAACTGGCAGATCACGAATTTGGTAAAGGTTGTTGACGTTCTGTCTCGCTCCAACGACTCCCAGCTCTTCGAGAAAAGTATTGCTCGAGAAGTCTTCTAGATACTGGTTGAATTGTAGTGGAATCTTGTTAAGCGACCTCCCACATGGTCCAGTAATCGATGCAATTAATCCAGGAATCGAGATATCACGAAATAATATGCTCACGCGTTGACTGACATCCGATCACTGTCGCAGGTAAAGTTCAACTGGCAGATCACGAATTTGGTAAAGGTTGTTGACGTTCTGTCTCGCTCCAACGACTCCCAACTAACTTGAAATTCGTTCAGGCCAGAAATAATTTGATACAGCAATGTTCATTGCAAAATATGTACTTTTCGCAGCTGCAGCCATGCACCCTGCATTTTCTTGTATATGTCTTTTACTACTGGGGAGATCCCAAATCTGGGGAGGTATCAAATAAAATCTAAACCTATCGAAGAAATGCATCAAATAAAATAAATCATGCAATCCCATCGAAGAAATACACGAAATAGAACGACTCATGCAAAAATCCACGAAGGAATGTATGAAATAGGACAGATGATGGAAAACAATCGAAGAAATCAGTTAAAAAGGAAGAGAAATCGGTTTTGGCCTTGGCAGAATATTAACATTTTGAATGGCTTTTAACGAACCCGAAAATTTCATCGGTACCAAACGAATAAGCTAACCTCGGCTAGGGGGCCGAGGGGGTGCAGGAAAGACGAGGGCTGAAACCGTGACGAGGTCCCCAGGAAGTCCAAGTTGTCCAGTAGGTCCGAATGGTCCATGTGGCGCAGGAAGGACCAGGGCTGAAACCCTGACCAGGTCCCCAGGAGGTCCAGCAGGTCCAGCAGGTCCAGCAGGTCCAGCAGGTCCAGCAGCTCCAGGGTCCCCGGAGGTCCTCCCGGCCCGAGGGGCCGACGACGACTGAGTACATGGAGCTCCGTGAGCTCCGTATATTCACTTCGAGAAACTATGTCCTCCAATCAAAACAAAGTCGACGGTCGATTACAATTGCGAAATCCAACGAATTCTTCGGCAAAAATGAATTTTCCGCTAAAATATCCATTCCAGTGGCTATTGCTATGACAAATAATGTTAACAACATTTGCACTAACCGGCCAGTATAAATTATTATTAACTATGATCGATACAACTCGAGATATGAAGGAATTAGTAAGCTTTGGCCTTGGATTTGCAAATGATTTTCTATGCCAATTGAATTCTATTTTATTCTCAATGTTTAATCGTTCGATAAATGAATGTTAATACTTATACATATTACATAGTATTATTTATACTGTTTAAATACATTTTAGTTGAACGCTTCGAATCTACATATATGACGAAAACTTCCAAGCACTTCGAACATGATTAGAAGCTTAAAACTCTTAAATTCTTGATAGGTCTTGAAAATGGACATCTGGTTGTCAAAAATTAGCCAGGTTGATCGGCCATTTCGAGAATTCTTTCTCGAGAATTTCTCGAGAAATATTATAATTGCTTATTTCTTATTTCTCGAGAAATTTTAGTCTAGCAAATCGCGAACGTATAAACACATCTACAATTTATAATAAATCTTATTCGTAACATTAGAACCGATATGAATTACAATAGAAAATCTCAGTAGAGAAGATTCTACATTATTGACTGCAAATTTCTTAACTGCAGAACTCTTAAATTCTTATTTAACAATTTAGAAAAATTGTAGGTATATCTACTGAATTAAGTAATGAGTTTCTTGTGGCGACGAAAGGAAAAAAAACTACGGCCGAAAATTTTCTACGGCAACAGATTTTATGCCCCCACAAAAAGAAGGAAAGAAATAAATTAAAAACTATTTTACAACAAAAAAGTAATGTTTTACTTTGCACAAATTTTGCATTAAATAAATAATCAATTATATTTAATATCTCTTTTTAATTTATACAAGTTTTGTACAAAGTGGACAGTAATGAATATTTAGTTAAAGTTTTCTGGTGTTTTTGATAAATATTATCAACATTATTCCAAAAATATCAATTTTGTAATATTTCCTTCAATTTTTCGAGAATTCTCAAGACGTATGATCTGATTTTTGATTTCTCGAGAAATCAAGAACACTATTTATGACTGTATTGTCCCGCGAGTCGGCGGTGGACGTATGTAGATACGGGTCCAAAACCTACCAAGACTTTGAAGCAAGAGTTTCAAGACTTTCAAGACATTCAAGATCTATCAAGACTTTTCAAGACTTTCAGGATCTATCAAGTCTCTACTCTTTTCAAGACTTTCAAGAGTTTTAAGCTTCGAATCATGTTAAAAGTGCTTAAAAGTACTCGCCTGATATTCAAGACAGATTCGAAGCGGTTCGAATCCCATCACTATCTGCGGGACTGTCAGTAACAGCGTGAATTTTTAATACGTTTCGGCGTACGATACGTGAAAGGGTTCTACTACACGCAAAGTAATAATAAACAATGTCATCTTGCAATTTATAGCCTACACGGGTTTTGAAGAAATACCATTTTTGAGCGTCATAGTGTCTTGATCCCTGAAATGGATTTCCGGAGAGAAATCAGCGTGAGTCGTTGAGAAGCCGAGCCAAAGCATAGCGTAGCAAAAGCCTGCATTTAAACAAGTCACACGTATACAAGCACGCACACACCTCTCAGCATTTCAAGCCATTACAGAGTAAGTAGTTGCTGAGTTGGACGCTGTTCGTGAACAGATGCCACTACATTCAGTCCTCAAATTATGGGTCAGTAACATAGTTTGGGTGACGACACGAATATCCATAAGATGATAGGTCTATTCTATGCTATACCTCGTCTGTGGTAGCATCCCAAAGGAAATGCTGAGAACTGTTCTATCTTCCTTGATAAGAAACTTTTTTACTTTTTTTATTATCGTTACCTGCGGTAACAATATAAGAAATCCATATTAACCCTTTACCGACCGGTACCATATTAATCGGCTACCATTAACCGCTATCGGTCGGTAAAGTTTTAATATAGACTTCTTATATTGTTACCGAAGATAACGATAATAAAAAAAAGTAAAAAAGTTTCTTATCAAGGAATATAGAACAGTTCTCAACATTTCTTTGGGACGCTACAAACCTTCCACTTACCATTTACGGAGTAGGAAAATTTTGTAAACTCATAAAACACTGAAATTTGAAAATATATATTTACAAGTCTTTTAATTCGTATAAAACATTTGCACGAGACATAATCTTCCAGGTATATTTTACATACTATAACGATTAAAAATTATAACGCATCAGTTCTTTTTATCGATTCTCCGTAATCTCATTTTCCTCCGCCAGTGTTTCTTCTGCTTTTCGTTTTTCTGCTTCTGCGCTGTCAGATAATTTCTTTTTCCGATTCAGAACTCTCTTGTGCTTCATGCCATGCAAATGTAAGTTCCACTGAAAGTTCCCGATGAGAATCCTTTCACACACCTGTCAGAAATAAACGAAACTTGTCTTACTCCGAAAATGTTGAATATGGGAATAAAAGCAAGCGAAATGACAACGTACATCGCAATAATGACTTTCCTCGTTACTGCTGTCACTAACTTTCTTGTTTTCGATTAACTCATTCATTGGCTGCTGCGAAGGTGTCAGCCCTCTTAATACGGCATCTATTATCGCCACCGCTGGCTCGTATGTGTTAGTATTCCATTGATCCAAATCCGTGCAATCCAATGAATAAACGGGTGGCACCTGTAATCATTAAAATTATACGTAGCTTCAAATTCGGTTTCAGTTTAACGGAGTAAATAGGAAATTCTTCCAATCCTTTGTTCTATGATTTTCCTTTGAAAATAAGAACTGGCTAGCCCTGCGAGATAATTACTTTCTTTTTCTACAAAGTTAGAAATATGTAAGCAGTGACTATCTATCTTAATTATTCATCATTGGAAGATTTACACATATTGAAAGAAACTGAAGAAATCGCAGCATTTGATATATAACTTGAATTGTTCGGAAAATCGTTACTATTATATTTGTAAAGCAATTGTCAATAAGAAAAAATCATTGTGGATAAAGGATTGGATAAAATTTTTAATTGTTCGTAATAGTTCAGTTCGAGCTCTCATACTTGTCTATCACTGCGACGAAGTAGACGATTCATAACCCATCTTTCTTGCTTCTTCGCATACCGCTTTGTGACAAGTTTGAGGTCAGCAATTCCTTGCTTGAGTAACTCTTCTCCCTGCAAACAAACAATAACTTATTATGTCCCATATTCCTATTACACACAGGATGTTCCAGTGTTGATGGTACAACCGAAGAGGGTGTGATTCTAAGTGAACAAATAAGCAAACAGTACAGAATAAATATCTTTCAATTGAGGCACTGTTTTCGAGAAAATCGACTTCGAATATTCTGCGAGTACGTGTGCACTTAACGTGTCGTTTACAAATAGCGTTAACATCATACGTAATGTTGATTCCTTTTCAATATTATGTGTTATTATCTATCTCTGTCTGCTTAGAATGGGGCTATAAATAAAAATAAGATACAAAGCTTCAAAAAATTAAACCTCATATAAAATTTCTTTTACCATATGGTCGACTTATTTTCTCATATAGAATCACCCCCCTCCTCGGTAGTACCATCAATATTGGGACACCCTGCATACTGTATACTGTCTACCGCTAAGGTTTATCGATTAATGCATTAAATTTAAATCTGTGTGTAACAGTACGAAGCTAAAACAAAAAAAAACTATTCACGCCACATGACGCCCCTCTCGAGCCATTTAACTTTATAAGTTTTTATTTCCAACATTTCTCAATATCTCTAATATTTATTAATAATATATCCGCATTGATCAATTTAAACAGAACACCATGAACCTTAATGAAAAAAAAACTGACTCGACAAAGACACAGTAACATCATCCGAACACCACCTTGCATTAAATATTAACCGAAACTCGAATTATTGAAGCGTTACTCGCAAAGGATGTTCGGCAAATCGAAAAAATAAAACAATTTGAAACTGCAGAAATATGGTACATGTGGTGCTAATAACGTAACCATTTTTTCTTCGGCAATGAAACGTTCCTAAGGGTGAAAACACCCTCTTAAAAAAAATTGTGAATTTCTATATTATCGCGAATATCTGCGAAACCGTAAAAGACATCGAAACAATGTTTAATCCAAAGTTTAATCAAAGTTTTCGATATCCTACAATATGGTGACAAAGAATTTTACAAATAATAATGAAGTTTATCCTACAGATTAAAATTTCATAGTGACCTCATCATTCCTTCAACTTTTACCTTTCGAGGGTTCAAATGCCCCATTAAAGCACGTTGATAAATTAACTTATCACGTTCACGGATTGAGTTTAACCAGAAAGATACGTGGCTTAAAAATGGGGGAGACTAATAAAAAGTCGAAGGAACCGCGAAGAAAAAGAGCTAGGTATTCAACTATTAGGACTATTCTAACCGCAACGTCCAAGGGGAACAATGCCAGTGCTCCAGCCCTTTAAAGCTCCCCGACTCGACCACCCTTCTCGCCTGTAAAGCGTCCCCCTCGCGAGGAGCATGATCGGTTCCAGCAACGATAACCGCACGCAGCTGCAGCTGAACGTGACGACACGACGGCGTTGCGCTTCGCCGCTTCTGCTTACCTTTTCCCGACGCCTCTCCTCCTCGGGCAGCACGAGGTAATCGTGGAACTCCTTGAAGCCGATGCTCTGGAAGATGCCTTTCGTGTAATCGGCTGACCTGGAATGTAAACAGTGGTCAAATCGTATTTGCTGCTCCTTCTATCTCGCATCAGGAAAGAAGCTCCTCCCCCCTCGCCTTATCATTTATTCCATCTACAAACCCATTATAAACCCTAAAAACTGGCATTCATCTCTAAATATTCGAGCACATATTCGGACTATTCGACAATAATTCACACGCCGAAGCGCTTGAATCAGTCATATTTCTATTTCTTGATTTTAGGGAGGGTTTTCTCAAGTTCGTGTATATTTTTAGAGCAACAAGATTTTAATTGTAATTCACGCGCAGAGTGTTCGATGGTGCATGGGCACTGGTTGCAGCAACGCAGAAGACTGCTACTGGATAAATGCTTTCCTGAATTTCATATTTGTGGTGGTTAGATATAATGCTCGTTTAATCGAGAGACATTTGTTACATTCTTAGAATTACCGTCACTCAATTTCACCCTCTAATTGTAAATACTGCGGACGCTGGGCGCGCAGGAATTTCGGGCGTGTAGGAATGCAGACCAATTTCGAGGATGTAAAAATTAAAGAGTACAGCTGCAATTTGATCGATTGCATAACTGAGGGATGAACTGGTCTAGGGGAGCGACTGATGCTGTCATAAATGCAGCCAGAATATGCAGCGCGCTGCTATGCAAGTGAACGCTGATTAAACGTTGAGAATTTGGATGCCATTATCTTTTAGGATGTGGCATCATTCGATAGGGTTGGGCTCAATTAGATGGCCTTTGTTAACCCTTTGCATATCAACACATAGGCTCACCCATCTATTTCTCGTCGAGAATATTTCAGTTTTCAATGTTTTCAATGTTTTCAATGTTATCAAAAACTAATTCAGAGTTTCAATGCTCAAAGAAGGGTGCAACAAGCAAAATGGAACTGCGGAATATTGAGAAGATAGAATACTACATATATACAAGAATTGCAATACTTGCAAGAATTGCAGTTCCCTTCTCGCCATCCCGTTACTTTCCACAGCAGCTCCCCCTCCCCTGCCTGCTTTCTCATTATGGCACATACGTACGAGGCGTAATAAAGACGTGACTGTCAGGGTGACGCGAGATGGAACTGTCGAGGGGGTGGCTGGCAGACGTTCCATGTGCCATCGTCTTTAAAGGCAGCCGCGGCGAAGAGCGTCGCGCGAGCACGTTTCCGTCCTCGGTTCTAGTTCTTGAGTGGCGATCGTATCTCCGCCACGAAAGGAGAACTGCATTTTGCAGGCTCACCATCTTATCACTGCTGGATAGTGATAGCGAGCGAGGCGAGGTCGAGGCGGCGAGCTTACGCGGCGGGAAAAGTCTGAGCTCCACGCGTACGGCGGCTCACTTGTTCCCACACGTGCCAACGCCAAATATGTACCTGTAACTGGAAATTGGATTCGCGCGTCCAGCGTGGTTGTGCACACGTCCACGGAAAGAGAACATTCATGTAGGACAGCTTCGTAGTCTCTGTCAAAAATAACTTTTTCGTGTGGAAGGCTGAATTAAAAATTGGGGGATATACATAGTTGAGTGGAATACAGAGTGGGATAAATTATATATCTTGCTTTGTTGCAATTAGAGAATGGTAGAGGAGAAAGTTGGATGGCGTAAGGATACCTACATATGTATTTTTGTGGGATTGAATCTTTTCCTGGATGGAATTGCATTGTTTTTCTAAATGGAAGTATTGTTTTTGATATTTTATTTATGAAAGTAATAGGGTTAGCTGCTCGTAGAATTAATAATAATAATACTTGCATAGGGAACTACATATATGGAACTTCTATAGTTCAATTATTCGTCAGAGTTCGTGATATCGAAGAAACTACGATCACAAGCACTCAGAGTATCCGTAATACATTTGCTTTAGGGGTCCATTTTACTTTGCCGGTCGAAAAAGAGGCCTATTTTCGTGAATTTTTTTTAAGAACTCATGTACGGGTTTTTTTTAAATTTGTATTATTCCTTGCTGTATAGAATCGTATTTTTCATGTTTCCAAAATATAATTAAAAATGTGTGGATTTAAGCCGCAATGTTTGTTCCTGGAAGAAATTTTATTAAAACACCTCTTTAAAGAACCATCTGTAGCATAATCTATAATGAATATTTTTTGCTAAACTAACATATTTTTCTAAAGTTTATGGTGCGAATAAACTTTGTGTCTCCGGACAAATCTCAGCTTCGATTAATTTCTTTGTAATTAAATGAAAAAGAATGCTTCATTTTCGACAAAAAAAAACTTACACAATGTACCCATCAAAAGCATATAAAACTCGTTGGCTTTCAAGAAAATCATACTTTTCTACGATTACCTTGCTTGAAGCATAGAATGCTCGCCTCGGAAACGAACGTACCATTATCCGAACAGCCATGTGTCTCTATCAGTTCGAACGATAAAGGTCCCCTGTAACGCGTAAACATTATAACTGTAGCTCTACTTCAACTCTGATTACTCTGATTACCTACAGATTACCCTAATTTTCCGCGGTATGCACGTGTCGTGACAGTAACTCCTAACCAATAACCCAGCTATCGGCCGATCGTCTCTGGTAATTATCGAGAGAATCGTGATTAACAAGCGATAATCGAGGCGTCAGTCCTCCCGCGATACGATGAGTATTAATCAGGAATGCGCCGACATTACTACAAGAATGATGATAACTCCGGTGTCAATGGCAGGTGTAGCGATAATGGCAGTGCGAATGGCGAGGGTAAAGTAAATGTCCCAATTAGTGACCCTGTAAGATCTACGCGCACATTCTAACATATTTACATATTAAAAATATTTATCGCAGTTACTCATTAATAGCTTATCATATGGCTGGTTCTTTTCTAGTATGAAAAAGGCTCCTTTTTTAGGAAGAAATTGTTCGAATATAATTATTAATAATAAATATATCATACGGTGCACGTGTACCTATTTCAGACCGTATCTTTGACTCGTACATAATGCGTGGAATACTGTGTCATTGATCGTAGTATTACGGTATTTTTAACTTATTTCTTACATTAATATAATCATGCAAGAAATACTTAATACTTAAAATTTGGCCGTTCTTAAGTTCGGTAACAAGAAACTAATTTTTCACGGATTTGTAGGCGACACACGTGAAAACATTTATTAATTTCTTAATTACCTATACGTTATGATATACATCAGCAAAACCATCATCAAGGTACTTTGAATATTCACGAATCTAATTCAATACTTTTAACGCCCGTTCCTAACCGAAAAAAAATCATATTTAAATTTCAAGGATAAAGTTTCAATAATTGTTTCAATAGTAGTAGTAGCAGCGCCGGTAAGTAAGATAACGACGGTGACAGTAATCATAACCGCAAATACATAACTGCTCTAAAATATTTTTACAACTTGTTGCCAGGCAGCTCTCAGAACGCAATTCGTACACCGCTGTGGCTTTTTCTTTAAGAGAAACGAACGGTTATCGCCAGCACGAGATAATCGGTCATTCTCGTGGATTATGGCTCCCCATAAAACGGAAGTTCGATGTATTCTATTACCAATGGACGAGAACGATGGTCGTTCTCACTGTTGTATTTTATAATTGCCTTTAGAAACCTTCGATTGGTTTCCAGAGGATAATGTTGAACAACTAGAACCGCCGCACCGGTCATTTTGTAGGTTTTTATTTTTTGTACCTATCCTCATAAGTTTCTTATTTTTACAACTAGACATATGTGCGTCTTTAACTTTTCTTTAAAGTGGGTAATCTTTTATGCTCATCGTGACTTTGCACCTGAGGTTCAAAGATTATATGTTGCACTGTGTTGCAGAAATTTCTCTCTTGGAATCAGCGTTAGGTTTGCAATTAGTACTAACTTTCTATATAAATCCATAAATTGAAGTTGAATATGCATCAGAATACAGTTTATACCACTTAATTAAGTAATGAATACTTCTTGCCACTAGTTGCCCCGTTCCACTCATTACACATTATTGTACTTCTTTTCCCTTCATCAATATGAATATTCTTAGTTTTCTGAATACGAGAGACGTTGTTGTTAAGAACCGACTCAAAATTGATCACACAACACGTGGACACACTTATTGGATAAAGCACCTTCAAAAATATGCAAGGAATGTAATATTCCAATCACAGTTAAACTCTTATTATATAATTGTATCAAATTTCACAACCTCGAGAATACAGCTGATACACCAATATAAATCAAATGCTAATTAGACAGTCCACATGAAGAAATTAATTGACTATCCGAGGCAGAAATCATTATGCTCCAAAATCTAACTAACAAGAAAACATCCTGAACCCGAAAATTCAAAAGATTCTGAAACTTTATGAATATGTGGGGGATTTCCTCCTGATTACGACGCAATTTTTGTTTATTGCCAAAATTTACTCTAAGGGGGTGGAATTGACCCGTGAATATCCGGCTATTTTCAAAGTTTGTGTTATAATTCGTGAACTGTAAAATATTTGTTTTTACCAAATGATCTAATTAAAAGAAGTAACTTTTGTCTTGAAATTTTTTTTATATCTCTTACAGTTCACGAGTTTTAACACGAAATCGGAAAATAGCCAAATTTTCAGGGGTTAATTTCAACCCCTTCGAATGAATTTGAGCAGCAAACATAAATTGCGTTGTAATCAGGTGGAAATCCCCTACGCATTCACAAAGTATCAAAATTTTTTGCCTTTCCGGATTCGAGATCTTCCCTTGTAAGTAACCTATAACTTAGTTCTCAATCAGTATTTCAACATCCTTATGCATTTAGGTATACATATAGTAGTATTATATACTGGTATATAATACTACTATATAACTACTTAAACCAAAGTAGTTAGCACCAATTATGTGCCACCCTGTATATCACCGAGTAGCAGACATTATGTTTTCGAAGCACAACAAAAACTTGTTGCACGCGTTTCTTTACTCCACGTGAAAGTGATAGGTACTTTGTAAAATTATGATTATTAACACGCGTCGTGCACGTGACAGGACAAACATGTAACTCGAATCTTTTCTGGTCCGGTGGAAATCACTGGCCGATCGATAGCGACAGATTTGCTCGACAAACGTTTCACGGACCCCGGTGTAATGAAATTTTACACGCGTCGTTTCGCACGATCGCGTCCTGCACGCCATTCTGCTACTCTGTTACTTTTTAAATAACACTGAAACCGGTGTCTTCCGTCAGAACTATAACGACCCACGACTCACGAACGAGATCTTGTGTTTCACTGCTTTCTGCGGAGCTTACTCGGCGCTGCATAACAGGTGGACATAGCTTTAGGGGAGAGTTCAATACGCGGGAACAAAGAAAACGTCGGGGGACCATTTTGCTGTTTTAAAAAATGTGTTCTAAGTGCCTATTTTCTGTTTCAAAAGATATTTAACCCTTTGCATCCCAGTGAGAGATATTTCCGATCAAAGTTGACCGGATTAAGCACAGAGCTTTGGAGTGGAATTATAGTTCGTCATTGAATGCTAGGAATTACTACTTACTTCTTTCATTTTCATATGGTTTAATGATTGACACTGTATAAAAGGTTTTCACGTATGCAGGAGTTCACGATCTTATTTTATATTTACTTCTCTGTTCTATTTACAAGATGCACCTGCGAAGGTTTTCAAGAATGAATGAACAGTTGAGAAATTTGGGGAGAAAGTTCAGAAAGTTGAGGTCCAGAAATCTAGAATATTTGCAAAACAAGTAATTATGGTAACTAAACTGTACATTATATAAAATTAATTTTCAAAATTAAAATAAATTCTTTAAGCTCATTTGGGGATCTACCTTAATTCTATCCTATCTCCTGAGCTCATTCTTATTCGTGTTTAGGTGTACCACGTGTCTCTAAACTCTTCAAATTTTTTTCTGACCAAACCCCGCGCGTACCATGCTAACGTTTTTGTACGTACACAACCGTGTGTACTACATTTTTTATTACTGTCGCCTCGATATTATTTGCGGCACACCTTGGACACAGAATATGTTTACTCGAAACAATTTCGAGAAAAAAAGCCGCGAGGCCGTAAAATTCGTCAATCAACTTGTTGAATGCGATAGCGATATATATTTCCTGCAAGTGCACGGCGGAAAAATAAATGGACTTCATTACCCAACCGGTTATTTTCTGGTTTTTCCAAGATTCATCACCATAATTCTGAATGCACGAGACGACTTCTTCTTCGTGTTCCAACTTCTGATATCAATATCTCTTACACCGATTAGCAGGAATAGCATAATTACTAGAGGTATTTATAATGAGCGAAGGGTGTTTACTTTGCATATAAATGCAAATTACATGTCATTCAGGGATAACGGAATGATCGGATTCGCGAGAAACGCGGTAATGCCGCGGGAATTCTGACTCCGTAAATTGTTCTTTTCTTTTTCACAATTCAATTGGAAACCACAGGCATAATGAATTATTAATAATTCAAGGGCGGTTGGCGGCTGATTGGAAAATCGTTGCGAAATAACAAATTCAATGGAAATCATTTAACGATTTGACGAATCAGATGAAAGAAATAATTTGCAACAAGTGGTAGGTCTGCATAATAATTACATTAAATTCTATCATACATCGTGGCCACTAGTTATAAATAAATCACTAAGAAAATTATCATCTTGAAAGATACCGCTCAAAATTATAGAATTACTCTGTGAACTGAAGGAAGGATCTCCTTTTTAAATGTGCATGCATAAGAGAATACTTTTTAATTTAAAATTATTTATATACATCTTAAAATACATAGGTTAATATAAGAAATGAGTAAATTTAATTAGGAAACACAGAAGACTGAATAATCAATAAGAACATCCGTTAGGTAATTTCTCAGAATAGCTTCCGCGGTAACCAAAATATCTCCAATAGTCTTGATCCGGAACAAAAAAGTTCTCTTAAAATACATAACAGAATCTAGTTTTTGTCGTGACCGATTTTAAAAATAAATTTTTCGAAAAATGGCGGCCATTTGAATACAGATGTGTGATTTTTTAGTAAAAAAAATTTTTAATCAAAAAAATGGACTGTGACTTTTAAAAAAATCCTATGACAAATACTAAATAATTTTATCAAAAACCTCTGGTCCAAATTTCAACTGAATAGTCCACTGTGAAAACCGCTATTACATATTCAATCTTTTTAGGTATCGAATTAAATTCACACAATTGTTATAAAGATTAGAAAGGTGTACAAAGATTGTCAAAGTTCACTACAGTTTTTCTAGTCCTACGTGTATCTTACCCCTTACGTAACTTTCTTACTTGATAAATGTAAAATCAATACTCGAAACAATAACAATATTGTGCAGCACGAGAATTTTCCTTTATTAAGCACGATAATTCGCCGCTTAATAAAGATCTTTCATATAGGCAATTAAAAAGGACGCTGTACTTTCGTATCGGCAAGTTTTATTAATCACACCTGCCTCCTGCAACTTTGATGTTTCAGAGTGTGACGTCATATCCGGCAGAAGTCGAGCAGGCAGAGCCGGCAAACAGGGAGGGGGAACATTTGCATAATACGAGACATGCTACTTGCAGAAATGTGCAGAGAGTAGCAAGCTACGCAAGTAGGAGTGAAACGAAGAAAGACCGTGCATGACGTAAAAAGGGGAGGAGGGGCCATTAATAATCGTAAGAGGTGTAATCGTTGTGATAGCATTCCCCTGGTGAAGGACTTGCTAATATAACACGTGCAAAACTTTCAGACCTTGGTGGAACAACGGGTACCACCTTTATTTATAACTAAATTCTACGAACGAAGTTTCATTTACGAGACTCACTCGTTTCGTCACACTTGTCAGTTTTCTAACAAGACTTCTAATTGCGCTGATTTCTTTTCTGCAACGGTTACTTTAATGTAGATATTAGCATGCAACAGTGTAAATGAATAATGAATGTGGTTAGGGGGAGTTGCCGGAAAGTTTGTCACGTGTGGATAGGGATCATTGTACGGAGTAATTTCTGTTCTGCGAGAAAGGATTTATACAAAGAAAGAAATAAAATATATAAAAAAAAATTATGTTAAATGATTTTATTAAAAATGTACTAAAGACTAAAAAATGATTAGGGTAAACCAACCTGTGAATGACCGAATTGTTGAATGAGAAGCCTAGTAAATGACCGCATACTTTTATTAAGAATCGTACTTATTAATGTTTGTTTAATACGCATAACTAAAAATATGGGATATTAAACGTGCATTAAATTGATTCATATTCTGTTATGAAAAATTCTGATCCACGATTTTATTTAAAGAGAAAAAAAGCACCATCGAAATTGCGATACAGGAAAATAATTATTTTTTAGTTATTAGTGTATTTTTAATAAAATCGTTTAACATAATTATTTTATATGTATTTTTTATTTTCTTCTTTGCAAATACAAGCTGTCAACTTACAATCCAATACAAACAATCTACCCTCACACTAAAAATGTATTCAAATTACTGAAAAATATATTGAATTCGTTGAAACTATTAAAATCGTTGCTCCGAAAAATGAAAACAAGTCCCCAGCTGACTTCAACTCATCTTCAGCCTTCGACCACCGAATTGGATCACAGAAATGAAACAAGGCTCGTTACAATTGTTGAAGAACCAAGCAACGAGGCATTAATAATCCCCTTTGCTATCCTTCAGCGAAAGGAGCGAACAACTGCAATCCAGCTCGCCATGATCGCGCGCATCACTCGCCGCTCTCAAAGACAATAACCTTCGCGCAGACATTGTACACTTGCTCTTCTATTCCCGTTCCCATGAACTTCTTAGACGGCGATGTAATTCAGTTGGAACCACCTCACCGGCTGGCTCCACGTTGCGTACCGCGCGTTGCACGTGCCGTAGCGAGAAGCCGACTGCAAATTGGCCCGGCGGTGTAATTTGCATAGCCGCTGATGCAGCGGCCCGATGCAGTTCGGCGCGCACTGTGCACGCATACGCCAACGGTAATAATTAGCGATAATTGTCAGCGGCGGTATTAAACGTCGATCGAACGACCGGAAATTCGGGGATATTATCGACTGATAGCACGGGGAAAACAGAGGGGGACCGTGCAACCGAGATGCGTTAATGCCGATGCCAAAGATTAACAGTGTTTTGCTTGCGATACGTTCCATCAGCTCTTCTGCTAGAAATTTTGTTTTCTTCTCACGAGAAAAGGTAGGGCTGCCCGCGATTATGCATCGGCTGACAAATCGCCGCGTATTTTCTTATGAAATACAAAGAAGAGTGTTATACAATCACGTAATCGCGTTTGTTTTTCGTTGGAGTTACAGCCACTTTTGGTTATCAGAAGCTAATAATGATTAGCCTCCAATGTATACATTTCCAGATTTTACGTTTCTTTGATGATTGATTAAATGCTGGATTTGGATTTCAATGTTTTTAGTTGATAATCTGGGAAGGACTTATTTTGAGATGGCTCTAGGAATATGTAGAGCTTCAGTACTGGTTCCAAACACGAGTGTGTGAAGTAGGAGTTCCTTGAATAAGACACTCATTGATTATTATTAGTATTTTGTTATTATTCTCGGGGTTAGACTTATACTGCTCGACACTATTTTTTGCCGAGTATATGATTATGTATGCATTAATTGATTTTCATTTTTACGCCATACCATCGATATGAATTTTCTACGCGTCCACGAACAAATTATGACCGATAGTTAAGCGCAAAGTCTCCAGCAAGTCGTACTACTCGCATTTGCCCCCGTATTGCGGGTCTAACTACAAAGGGCGCGAAACAGGAAGTCGGGAATACGAGGCTGATAAAAACAATAGGCCCAGTTCTCGAGCGGTTTATCGACGGTCCAGTTTTTCTCGAACGCAAATGCATAATGTATCGCGCTTAATCGAATCGATACTCGCCTTATCTGTGCACGCATATCCCCGTTGCCGATCGAGCGAAAAGAGCACAGAGAGACTGAATAGATAAGCGCGAGAGTACAAGACATTTTCGAGCTGGCCAGTTTCTTGAAACGATATGACGGTCAAAAATCCGTATAGCAAAAATAGAGATAAATTTATGATTATCAAGTTTCAAAATTGAGATTGAAAAGTGGCTGCGTTTTAATTAACCGCGGTATTAGAAATATCCCATTCGACAAAAAAAACGAACTTTGCTTGTAATAAAGTTTGCCAATTAAATATTAAAGGAGACCGGGGCTAGTTGACTAATTTGTTACATTTCAAATTTTTATAAATAGACCATTGGTATTTTGTTGACTTGCTGCGTACCAAAAGTTTAAAAATTTCATTAGGTAGGTATCTAGATTTAATTTTGAAAATCGATTTAATTGAGTCTCGATAGCATCTTGAGTATAAATAATGCAATTATTAATGATATTCCTAGGCTTAGTCAAGTAACCCCGTCCGACTTTGTTAACATGTTAAGGGCCGTACGTACAAAACCTCCACGCACCGGATAAAATAAAATACCGTAAATTGTAGTCAATGTATCACGTTTCCACAAAATATTCACGAAAAAACATCAAGCAGTACTTAGTGGACATAAATTCGTAAATAGTCGAAACAAGAATATTTACTTCCCGACGACCTTTTTAGATTTTTTATTCTCACTGACTGAACATGCAAGTTTTTGTCACGGCGACACATCAAATGACAAGCTGGCCATTCATATGCTTTAATATCGCGAATCGTAGCATAATTTATTCTATAATACAAGAATTAAATGGAATTTTTCAACTGATCTCATTAGTCAAATATCCTCGTCCTCCCCTACTCTATGACTTCTAAAGGTAAACTGCATTTTCGTAGATATATCGTACAAATAGATATGTCATTCAAATGTCATACAGGTTTTTAGATGTTGGCGTAGCTGTTGGAAATACTTTTGCAAAACTCATTTGCATGGTTACGAAATAGCGAAGCGTGTAAAAATTGATAAAGAAGCTTAAAGTTTAACCAGAGGAAATATTTCTGATAGTTCCAGCTTAAACGATATTTGAATTAATTTTTTTATTGCAATTATAATTACGTTAACTCTTCTAAATATAGATGTTTGCGTTACCTATAATTTCCATAATTTTATGCTTATATTCTTTTCTCGGAGAAGTAAATCCGTGGCTTCCATTCAAAACTCTCTAAGAAATGTAAGTCCTTAAAAAGTCACAAGGACGCGTACCTTTTCCTCAATTATGAATGTAGTTTGCTTTTTGATAGCAGACAAAGCTTCACTGCGAAAACCTACAGCTGCAAATAGTTTTTATCAGCACACACGGACAAAGCAGATTTAAGAAATTCGCTAAAATATCGCAGGTAATAGTAACATTTTTAACTCGAAATCAAACGCGCAACATCTACTTTCATTTGACGTGTAGCGCCGAGGTTACTTGCTGTTCAGTTAATTTCGAAAAACGGTTCTCTGCGGACATGATAACTGTTGCGTGTCGGTCCTAGCGCAGTAGCGCGATGTACAAAGGAAAACAACAAGAATCCTGACAGTCGAGCATTCCCACTCATCGTCCCGTTGCATACGTGCAAAGCGCAGCGAAACATTTAACGTCGGTTACCCGATTCTCGTGGAATTTGATGAGTGGATGAGAACGTTTGTAAGCGGAACTCCAGTCGCGACAGTACGCGCCAAGGAAACCGTGGAATTGCCGTTTACAAACAAAACGGAATGCCGCGATTCGCGACGAAGCAACGACAAACTGGCAGACCCTTTGATATTCGATATTCAAGAATAAGTTTGATACTAAACAGTGCATTGGCAAGGAATTAAATTTCTTTTTTCTTACTGCTATTACCATTTTTCGTACTATTTGTTTAATATCGAAGACCTAGATGCATCTAGAATCTAGACAAATGCGATAAAGGATAGAACATTTAAAGAGACACGAGAATGCTATCGTGCGTTGCTTCTTACATAGCATGTGATAGCAAAAAGCAAACGTTTCCTTTATTATTTCACTTGATTGTCCAAGTTAAGACTTCTTGAAACGGCTTAGCGGCAAGAAAATTACCTGTGATTTAACAGTTTTATTCAACACGATAAATGGCCGAATTAAGGTCCTCTGAATCTCTTAGAAATATTTATCTCAGCGTGTCATCAACCATAATTCGAACATCCGAAATATTACGTCCAAGCTATATGTTACTAAGCACTTCCTTAAATACTACATAAGGCATTTGGTGGTGGTGATTGGGGGGGGGGGGGGGAGGGATGAAAATATAAAATCTTACGAATTGGGGAGAGATGAGGTAAGAAATCGCCAAAATTACCCTTACGTAATTTAAGAAAGTATCCAATTTATTTTAACAAAAACACCAGGCGCTGTACGTCTAGTCAATTATCGGACCAAAATACTTTCCGAATACTAAACGAGGCGAAAGTGAATACACGCTAAATATTCGAGTGATGCAATACTTTCAGTGCTGCATATCCCCAGACTATCTTACCCATTTACATCTACAAGCCTCGATAAGATTCGAAAAGGGCGACAAGATTAAACGAATTCAGAAGAAATTATTTAATTCAGACATCATGAAGAATGTGTCTGGGTGAATGAATTTTACGACATATCGTAGCAAGCACAGAAATTAAAAAGCAATCTAAACCTGAAACCAACGGGCCTACGGTAGGTAGGTGTTACAGAACTGGTGAGCGATCGCCATTTAAATAAATGTGCTATATAAACATTTTAACCTCAGTTCAAAGGTCATCATTCGAAAGTCGCGTAACGTTGAAGCCGCAGTCAGTTCTTTCATGGTGTATTATACTAGCCCAAAGGACTGAGAACCGCTATCGAGTGTCAGCTTCAGACTTCCTATGTAACTAAGATAACGCGATTATCATTCGGTCGAGTCGGTTTTTTTTTCTTCGCTTTGGTGTAACACCGCCGCAAGAGAATCGTGCGCGGCTACGAAGGCCAGTGCTTTTTCTCGCCGCTGGCTACTTCCTTTATTTTCTCCGAGGCATCCGGTGGACGCGCTCGCGAGTTCCGGAAGCGAGTAAGGCGAGAGGCGAGCAAGCTTCATTCACAAAGGCCTGGTGGCGTGCCGTTTACGAATGACGTGGATCACGTGCCCGCTACGCACACGAGACTGGCGATTCTTTCGACTTTTAGACCAATGGGATTCGGTGGTGGCGGGCGCCGTCAATTTTGCATCCATCGTTACAAAGGATTTAATCCGCGCATGTGAAAATTAAATTTCCTTGTTTAGTAACGGGCGATGCTAACAAAAAATAGTGGTAGTGACGTTAGAGAGGAATGATGAAAAAAATTAATGCAATCGTGGTAATATGACGTCAGAAAGACATTATCCACTTACGTGAACAGAAAGAATAAGCTGGCCAAGGATGGGTGATACATCTAAAAGTATTGTTTCATTATGCATGTACGTTTATTATACGAGTAGTTTTATTTTTACAATACCTGTATGAACCGTATAGTTCGAAAGTGGTGTAAATAGGTATACTGCAATGTGAACTTTTTATTTATGAATAATTTGTAATTTAAATCTTAAAATATTCGGTTTGGTTTAATCAATTGAAATTACGTAAATAAATGGAACTGCATAATCATTTACCTAAGTATCGATATTCGATATTGGTAGGTTGTGTATCGATACAAATTGTGGACCTCAAAATGTCGATATTTAACACCAAAACTATCGATACCGAGGTGTATTGAATACTGCATCGCCCATCCCTAAAGCCGGCAACATTAACCCTACGAATCAACTAAAAGATAATAAAATAGAATCCTCGCAAGCTATACGACTCCAGAATATCCACGTTTCGATAATGTTTCCGAGAGCGCCTCGGTTTAATCTTTAATGGAACCAAACGATCCAAGGTACCGAGAAAAGTCTTCAGGGGAACGACTTAGGACGGTCTGGCGAGCATGAATCGGTACTCAAGAAAAACAGAAGAAAAACGAAGGGTAAATCCTTGAACCGGCAGACTGGCTCGCGTGATATAAAGCACTTACTGATATAACTCGTGCACTTACGTGTTGGACTCAATCCGCTGCTCGTTGTATCTCCGATGAAAGCCAAGCAGTTCCTGCACCAGGCCGCTCTCCAGCATGGCGTCGACCCTGCGATCCAGACGCTCGTCCAGGACTTTCTGCAAGAATTTTGGAGAAAGGGGCCCCGAATTAATTAACCGAGCCATCGACGTGTACATCGTCTATCCAGAAACGCTTCACCATCGACCGCTTTCCAATCACCGTCGGCCGTATTTTACTTAACCGCTCGTTACTAAAGCCTCGATGCTTTCTGTTTCGTCTATTAAATCATTTATCGCGTAAGCGTGCACGTTCTTTGAATGGAAATAAGGGATTATATCGTTTCCATATTTAGAGAAGCCTTTACCGTAAAATTGTTTAAGGACCATTTGCTTGTGTGTCAACTTGGACAAGCAGTGTTCGTTTTATTGGACACCATCGATGATAGAAGAGCGCATGGTAAGTACACATACAGTGGGTGTTTAGTCTGGGGGAACACTCACTGCCTGTTTAGTTTTCGCTCCCTTTCTCTTTCGAGAAAGCTTCACTACGTTTATACGTGTGAGACAGAATTCTGACAAATGAGCTACTTCTGACGAAGACCTGTATGTACCTTTGACAGCACTCGTCCAGTTTTAGGGAGCTGCACTAACAGGAATGGCAGTCCTTATTTCACAGACGTTTACGTTTCAGACATAATTTACACAGGGTAACTGAAAAATTTCCAGACACTTCGTTACGTCAATACCTTGAGTCACGCAAGGTTTTCAAAAATCCCGCTATAATATTATCCATCCCAACATTTTACTCGACTCATATGTAAATAAAGGGTCATTTTCATACGAAAAATGGAGATTATGCTTCAGTATCGCCATTTCATTAATTTTCAACCGAACGATAAAATCTTAGGCCAGACGATAGACAATTCAATTTTATTTAATATTCCATTGTTCCTATCTCGTTTCAGGGGCATACCTATCAATAACCACATACTGTACTCGACCGTGCACCAGTCATCTTTGTTTCTAGGAAAAGCATCAATCATTTTTTCTTTGTATTGTTCAAACGTGCCTTTATCGT
Organism: Andrena flavipes; assembly: GCA_963971345.1. Lineage (NCBI taxonomy): Eukaryota > Metazoa > Arthropoda > Insecta > Hymenoptera > Andrenidae > Andrena > Andrena flavipes. Next base: position 40,883,955 of record OZ020481.1, read on the forward strand.
CAACAAAGGGCTTCTTCTAGAAAACTGTTTCCGTTACGTCAAAATAAATTCTTAAAGAAGTGGTATGTAAGTACCTCTTGATCTGGTCTAGAGGGACCAACCCCTTAAAATTAATTTTGACGTGTTCAACGAGGTTTCAATGGACCGTCGTCGTCCCTTGTACCCTTCGACACGTCCATAGCCCCCATTGAACGATAGACCATAGTTCCACTGCTACGTAACGTCGAGAAGGATCTCGATATCAATGAAGCGTCTAACTTACGCAAGAGTTCGAAGGCTGACTCGTGCCATTAAAAAAAAAAGGAGGGAAAAAAAGAAACGATACCACCGTCTTCGATGGCCTCCAACAAGTTTTGAAATTAATCCTTTTCTCTCTGTCTCTCTTTTCCTTTCGCCGTTTGTTACCCGCTCGCTAATAGCTAAAACGCGTTAAGAGAGTTCCTTGTCCTCAAAACCGTCGACGTGCAAAATCTAACTGGTCAAGCATGTCCTATCGACGACGATAAACCGCTCCGACGTGACCCGGTTCTCAAGCACACGTTAGAAACAAAGGGCACGGTTTAGAAAAAAAGGTGTCGTTCGTTGGAATATTTGCGAGAGCACGGTGTCAACGGTGCTGTGTATGAGGGACGCCAGCGGAATTAATTAAATCGCTTTACGCAGGACCACGCGCCGGTTTCTTTCCACGGATCACCTTTTCCGCATGTCGCTTTCGTCGTCACGCGCTTTGAAAATTTTATTTAATACTTTGGGAATTGATTTAAGAATGGGGCATTTTTATATCGGTGAACCTTCGTCCTTTACACACTGCTGTCCTTTCTTGTATCACTTTGTATTCTTAAATTAACGTGTAATAATGGCGATTTATTATTATTAATATTCTGGAGTCAGTTTTGAGGAACTTTTGATCGTCGAAAAGTGACATGCTCTCCCCTGCTCAACCCTTTAGATCAGTGGCGAGCAACCTTTTGTCCGAAATGGGCCACAAGTAGAAACTTACTACTCTACGCGGACCGCAATATTAAATACAGTCCGATATCTTTTATAGTTCGAAACATATATGAGCGATGTTCAGGTGGGCCACAGGTCTACGGGTGGCGAGCCAAATGTGGCCCGCGTGTTCCCCATCACTGCTTTAGATACTTGTGCAAACTAAGAAGTGTAATTATTAAAGTAGTCCCAAGCGTCCAAGGAATTGATAGAATGAAAATCTATTTTACTTTTGTATCTTACGAGGAAGTTCATTTTCAGCAATTCCTCGCGTGGATGGACATCGAATTTCAGTAAACTGGGTTGTATGAATATTTAACGTTAATGTTATTAGAAAATTTTGCAATATCTAATCATTTTTGAAGTAGCATAAAAGAGGTCGCAACTGAACGAATCCATCAATTCTATATCAGCACAGCTGTATAATTAAGTGAATAATTCGAATAAATTACCGATTACTTGCAAATCGTAAATACGCCCTTGGCAAATCGTCATTTCACGAGTTAACTTTTCTTTTTTAGTTTCACGTGTTACTTCATCCAGCCATAAAAACGCCGGTTTCCCTTTATTGAATACACTTTTAAAAAGTTCTGGCTACGATTAGAAATTCCGATAAAAGAAGCAAATTACACACGTGCGAACGTTAGAAGGTAACGAGAACGAAGGTTTCACAGAACGGTTACACAAAACGTGGAAAGTGTATGCCCAAACGTTAGCATCGCCCTGTGGAGAGCAAACACGCGGGTTTGGACACTTTCTTAGTCTCCGCTTCTTCGTCCCCGCCTTTTTTTTTCGTTTGTTTTTTAATAGAAGACCACCGGCGCTGTTTCCTGGCTATTAATGATTCGAGTACATGTCGTTGAAACGTGCGGCCTCGATAATCAGATAAACATAAATGTCAGATTCTGGTGACCATTAATATTCCGACATCCAATGGATACATTTTGATGGATTACTTTTTCTTCGACCACCGTTCACGACCCGTCACTACGAATGTGACAATCTAATGATTGAATGGAAAACCATAGGACAACGGTAATTTTATAAAAAGAATTACCAACTTACTTGTAGCAAAATTCTTCATTTTTCTCAATGGACGATTACACCCCCTAAAACTGCACTATGGCATCATAAAAAAAAAATAGGTTTGTGTTACGGATCAACTACTCCACTTGCACACAAAGTTGCATAATTATCTGAATTTTCGGGTAGTCTACCTATCCTTGTCAATTTACGAATTAAAGTTACTAACCACTGACGAGCTCCCGCTCCTACGCCGCATTGCAAAACAATCCTAAACATATTACATTGTCTATCTCTTGTAGCGTTTACCCGCGATACTAAGAGACGCTAAAATCCGGCCTCCTTTCCCACCGCGCTCACGTGCAAGTGTCCTCAAGCCCACGTGGTACATAGAGAGTGCGAGAGTGAGACCGAATAGAGAGCCAGGGATCTTCGAGGGCAATCTAAAGGCCCCGACCGAAATTCCCAATTAACTCGTCTGCACGAGGATTAGGAACCCGAGGCGGGGGGCGGGAGAGGGAGGGGGGCCCGGCGTAGACCAACCGCGGCGAGACGCGATGGGCCTCGCACGCGAAACGGCTCCTTGTGCCCCGGCGGCCCGTTCTCACGCTCGTTCACGGTTAAAACGCGACCTCCGCAACCCGTTTCAGTCGCGCTCGCTTTAAATCGTATTTAAATGCCGGACAGGAGGAGGCTCGCGGGCTGCACACGTGCGCCTCCGCAGCGGCGGTTCATTCATGGGGGCAGTGTCGGTGACGCAAGGCCCCCGGACTCGGTGCTTGACGAGCACGGGGTATGTGCGCTCAACTACGTTTCACTTATCCCCTCGTAATCGAACCTATAAGTCCGTCTCGCGGCAGAGAGAAGGGACAGGTCCCGCGGGGAGTGAATGGAGCTGAGACCGAGAAATGGGAGGGGGGAGAGGGTTATTTGACGAAGGGAGAGGAGCGGGGAAACAAAGAGAAACGAACAGTTCGTTCATGGTAGCCGAAATTTTACGAGCTGGCTCGCGGCACGTGTGCTTTCAGCGCGTTTTTACGGGATCAAATGATAATAAAGATGTTTAGCGGCAATTAAGATACAACGATAATCGCTTCGTGCACGTCTGCACGCGAGCAATGGCGGGGGGAATAGCGATGCGCCTTCTTTTTTGGTAGAAATTTGTAGGTGTCCAGGGGTATTTGACATTGAGGCGAGCAGGAATGGTCAGTTTGACGGCAAGTAGTGGCGGGTTTGATCCCGCTTCTGATTAACCCTTCAGCCGCGACGGCGCAAATTACCCCTTCACGGACGACGGCTTAATTTCGTTCGAGGGAAGACGCGAGTGTGGAGTGTGGAATTTTATGCGGGGATCTAGATTTGGATATGAAAGTATCGAGGGATGGTTGCTCGTCCGCGCATTTCATCACTGTGAGTTTAGTTGGAAGTTTTGATGTGTTAATCGGAGTAGAGTCATATAGGGTGGGCTAATAACTCTGTTCACCGGGTATATCTCCGTCATTTTTAAGTGGCATGGAAAAACTTTGTTTACAAAAGTTGTATGGTACAGAGGAGGCTATCATGTGCCAGTAATAATGTTTTTGTAGGTGGAGAATTTCCGGAGATTTCAAGGTCTCTCTTCTTTAAATGGCATACTGTACTTTCCGTCCCTAATAAAATAACGGATGTTTCGACGATTTCATTGACGCATAGTACAAGGTCGTTGTCATTCGACATTAAATGAGGCAGTGAGAGCTAAAACGGACTATCCGACATTGGAAAAAAATCGTTTTTCCTCTTTTATACGATTAGTAGGGTAGAGTGTGGCAAAAAGTCCATTTTGAATTGACACACATTTTGTGATATAAATCGACAAGAAATAACACTATTAACCAACAACTTTGTAAAAGTAACGCATAATAGTTATTGTTTATACAAAATAACACTGTATATCTCTAGATTGTTATTACTAAATTGTACATAGGTTTATATGAAAAGTGTGACTTTTAGCCCCACCCTACCCTACAGCCTGTTGGAATACATTATTGCTACTAACTCAATTTCGCAAAAAATTGTGCTCTCAATGTCTCAAAGAATGGAGGAAAAGAGTGCTTTTGTGTCAGCGGAGGTATCCGCTTGCACCGATCAATGCGGCATATGTTGTAATCAATTCGGAAGTGATAAGGAGTGTACGGGCTTCGGCAATTGGACGATTGGAATGTTGCACCGGGGAAAACGGACACCGCTTCGAACATATTTTGTGATGTAAGACTCCTCGTTTCACTCCTGTATTTATTATGGAATGATCGTGTATTAAAGCTCGTTGAAATCGTCTAAACATCCGCTACTTTACTAGTTAGCAATAACTCGAATATAACAAGTCATTAAAAAAATAGAGGTGGCCTTGAAATCTCCGAAAGCCCTCCACCTACAAACAAAATTGTTACTGGCATATTATAGTTCCCTCTGTATTATACAACTTTTGTAAATAAAATTTTTCCATATCTTTAAAAATAACGGAGATTATTTTGAACAGAGTTATTGGGCCAGCCTGTATATGTATGTGGGTTCATTATTTCGACTTATTGCTGCTCGCGAGTCAAATAATTCAGCGTGATCTCACGTTTGCCTTGGAAAATATTGGAAACGTTAGAAAAAGTTTAGAATTTTATTCTTTTACTAAAAGAATACCAAAATGTCATTGCAATAAATTTCAGATTGTATCCTGCTCGCTGTTCCTACATGTAACCCTAATTCAAGCGGTCAGATGAAACCAGAATCCTTCAGACTAGTTTATCGCCTCGACGTGTCCGGCTAACCGTTTCGTCACACCTCTGGCTCGACCTTAAAATAATCGAAGATGGAGAGCGCCACGCGCAGCAACCCCCGAGCGCCATTAGTGCCATCCTCTATCTGTAATTAACGCCCGCCGATCGAGAAAAGTATTTCACTCACTGTTAAAATAAGTCGGTCGATTATAGCTGCCGGGTCAAGAAAGTAGCAGTATCTCATCCAGGAATAGCCTCTAGAACGGCGTGACGCAACCGGAAGCCAGAGACTACACAAAGTAGCACGTGATAAATGAGGCGGAAAAATCGTCTGTTCCAGGGTTGCGCCGTGAGGCGACGCCGGCCAGGTTGTAGACGAGCAAGACGATGAATTCTCGTTGCCGTCGAGCTGAGTAACGCGGAGGAACGCGGTTTACGTAATAGAAACGACGATTCCCCGGGTTTCACCACGGCGAACAGAAAGCAAAGGAACAGAGAGCTGAAACTAGAAAGCCTCGCTCGGCTGGCCGCCGCGCAAATCGGGCCAAGGTCCTTCCAGAAGAAACAGGAGTGGAAGACGAGGAGGAAGGTGAGCGCGTGCGAATTTTCACGACCCTGTTCGAGAAACCGTTTCTTCTAACGTCTAAGCTGGGACCGAGCTGGCTGTAACTTGGAGTTTAAGGCTTTAGATCGAGGATCTACCCCTTTCTTACCTTCCTCCGCAGTAAATGTTTGAAACATGAGTGTGAAGAAGCGAAGCATGAATGGTACTAGAGAGAGGCACTGAGGCAAATTAATTTTCTTTACGTAGGAAGTCTCATTAAATCGTTATTGCAGGAACATGGTAACTCAGGCAAAAACTGTATTAATCCTTATAGGAAATTTGTAAGGTTATAGGGATAAGTCAAATTGAATCATATTGATCCAATATCTTATAGGTATTTATAAGAAGCGAGCATACAAGAATAAAACTCAGTTCAATTAATTATTATGTGTAATATTTTAAGAACGTATTAAATTGCTAAAATAAAAAAAAAATAAAAAATATTGTTATTATTTTTTATCGACGGATATTAGTTACTCGAAGATGTAAAGGAGTAGCAGTCGAAATAATACATTAGTAAAGGAGGAATGAGGATTTATACCGCAATTTTGGGTGAAAATGAAAGAATTTTCGTGGAAGGGTTAAAGGACTAAATTCGAAAAACCCTTCCTTCTTGATATCACTAATGAAATCGACATCGCGTTTGTTAATTGGTCTCGCAGAGACTACATAAGCTTCAAATAAAGAAAGAAAAATCACTCCAACTTATTCTAAAACTCATTATACTATTCAAATGAATCCAATTTCGTTCAAATACCTACAATTACACTACGCCGATGAAATTCGACAACGTCCACAATCTTGCGCAGATCTTCGTCAGGTTCAGGGCGGGGCGCGAAATCCTGCCAAAAATATTCGCGCCAGGACCATTTATCGTGGCATTTTTCTCAGGCTTAGATGCGTTGAAGATAAATTTAGATTTATCGCACCGAACCGGGCGCATACGTACAATCGCGTTTCTTTTCTTTTTTTTTTATGATCGAACCGTCTGCGCCGACCTTTCCTCGAATCAATGATCCCGTCTGAAGGTGAAAAAGTCAACGGCTCGGTTAATCCTGATTTGGTAAACATGCACGCGTGTAACGGGCGCGCGCGCGTCGACGCGTGGGTGTGGACATTCTCGATTATTCGTCTTCGCAGGCGAGACGGCGGCTACGTTTCGCAGAAAGCACGTGTCCGATGTCCACGACTGATACCGACATTAGCCTTGACATTATAATTTTTGCACGATGATACGGACGAACTTAATCGTCGAACTTCCAGGCCCCGCGCATGGGCGTCCAGAGAGATGGTGCAAAAAGGGTAGTTGCCCCCCTGGCTTTTGAGCAAAAATCGCTTATTTTTCAAAACTGATCTTTATTAAATTTATACTAAAAAAGGGAATATTTTTAAATATCTGTTTTAAATTTTTAATTAAATTAGCAGTATAAAATGGGTTTAAAAAAGCAAGAGAGGTTTATTTTTTTTGCCATCATCCCAAAGTTGCCCCCCTCCCTGGAAAAAATCTGCGGACGCCCCTAGCCTCGCACGACTAAACAGCTGTGCGAGGCAGACACAAAAAGAACGGTTTAAGGGGTCATTCTACTTTGATGGACCGAAAAATTTAGCTATTTTTAAAGATTTTTCTGAATAAATACTGCATGTAATAAAATAAATCTTTTTGTAATTTATAAACCTACTTTTTTAGGTGTCATATTGAGCTGTAAAACAATTAAAACAAATTTAAAAAATTCTATTTATATTTTTTTATAATATAAGAATAACTTAACAACTACCAATACGATTCATTTCATTATATATTGTATTTACTGAAAAAAAACTTTAAAAATAGTTAGTTTTTTCAGCCGATCAAAGTAGAATGATCCCTTAAATACCCGAGCAAGTAGTTGGCTCAACCTTAAGTCACGAGTGGATCGAAACAGTGATCATCGATATCGGTTGGCGGGCTGATCCAGGTGTAATGCTTCTCGATTAATTAAAAATTCTGCCGGAAATAAGTAATTGGGGATCTTGTGCTCGAAGAATTAATCGGATGTCAGGTTCAAGAGAATGAATAACATATGAGGAATCAAGGAAAACATTGTGTCTCCGACGTCATAAAAATTTGATTGAATGAGCATGTTGCGCAGGCTAAGTAGCCTTTGGGACATTGGTTAGCTTGTGAGAGTATATAATCCTTTAATTATTTTGCGAGTAATTTTCTCTGAAGTAAATGTTCCTGATTCTAATTTAGTTCCTCATTCGTCCAAGATTCGACTCCAAAATTTTTGGTTCTACTGTTTCTAACTGTTTCGTAAAAGAGACGATTCTCCGTGTATTCGTAAAAAGATTAACCACACAATGGTCACGTGTATAATAATTGAAGACTCCTTGTAGAAAACAGTGTACGTACCAAAATTAAAAATACAATTTTATCGGAAAATGATCGACATGCCAATGGTAATACAATAGTATAGAATTTGGTTTTTGACACTTAGAGTGTTTTCTACAAGAGTTCTCCAATTATCACGCAAACCATTAACTACAATTCATGCATCACGTATCCAAATTACCAGAACATATTAATGTAAACTTGAGTCATTTAAATTGACGATAAATGGTAATCCATAACGACCATGATTAAGTAGCAAGTAGTTCCATGCATCTTTGGACTAAACACATTTTATATCTTCTACCCCACTGCTCCAATTTAAATTGCCCTTGCACGTAGATAAATATCGATGAATATAGCGCTAGCGATCGTGATCAGCGTCCCTTAAAAACAAAACCCACAGAACCGCCAAATAAGCCCTTCGCACGAATTGTTTCCCGCATCTACGCATACGAATTTTTCTAAGGGGCTAACGTGTTGCGGTGTGCGCCGTGTAATTTGCAGAAATGATTTTCGTGGAAAACCAGGGCATGCCGACGGCGTGGACGTCGCTTTCGTGAGAATGTACGCTTCCCCGTTCGGCGTCGATTCTCTCCGGCCGGCAAAAACGAATGGCTGAAGAGCGGGGCGAATGAAAGGGATACAGAAACGTATTCAAAAAAGATTACCGGGCCATCAGAGGAGACCCGAGAGACCCTCCAGGTACCGATAAACACTCCGGGCGCGCACCAGCTAAATTTGTACGCTAATGGCACGTTCTCGGCTCGTTTCGTGCAGCAAATTCGATCGTCTTTACTTATTATCAAAATATCGCCCGCGATAATGCCAGTCGAGATTTCGGACGACCGGCAACGGAACCAGCACCGCCCTCGGTAGCGTGAGTTTTAAAACGTGTGCCGGATCGCGTGTCACGTTATTTACTTTCAGCTCTTGGATCGGCGTCGAGACGCTTTCACGCCTGGCAATATTTCCTTCCAATTACATTGCAGCCGATTGGTACTGCAGTTGAGCTTGCATTCCTACGAATCGAATCTGATCGAACGATTTTCGTTACAGTGGGGTAATGGAGGATATTACTTCAGGGTGGTGCATGGATTTTAAATGGAGTCGACTAGATAGATAAATCAGTATTACAAGAATTCGATTGGAATTGATTACTAATTCCGGGTGTAAATACCACAAAGATGGAAGGCAGAAGATTTAGGCAGAAAGAACAGAAATGAGGGGATTCAGAGAAATGAACGCTGCTTTGAGATAGTTTAATGGCTCTGGTGCATGCGACCGGTTTCGTGGAATGTTAGAAAGGGCTTGTAATAATTTCTGTGTATTAGATTGTAATCTATAGAGGCTCCTCGAACTACTGTCACGATCGTAACTCATTAGGAAGATAATTGAGAGAATAAACAGATATAACCTACCATTAGCAAAAATAGATACTGTATGATCAAATGATCGAACGAAACGGTAATTGCATTAGCCTACACCAGATCTCTTATCTAAAAGCACAGACGACAATATTCAAGCGAATGTTGCACGATCGTTTCCACATTACCAAAACAATGTACACATCGTCATGCTCGATATCTGTAATTTCGCCCAACTCGACATGTCGCTTTAAGCAAGGAGAATGGAAAGCAGCTTGCCATTCGAGCGGGACCATTCCGACTTTTTCCCCACTCTCTGATCAGTTTAAATCGATCGAAGTGAAACGGTAGAAAAAGCACGCAGGTCGGCACAGTGACGAACAACTTAATTGCCGCGGCGTATGACACACCAGAGTATTAGAGCATAAGAATGCCACGAAACCGAAGCAATTACGGTTCCCGGAGCCGTCCGCGCAGTGGGGACACTGAGTAACGCCAAGGGTGCCTAGGAATTCTGCGCGAGAGCCGGCCGACCTAATCGCTGGAAAATGAAAAGCCACCGTTGGGAACAGGTGGTTCGTGGGCGCCTATCTAGCAGATAGGAATCTCCGGCCTTAACAAAGACCAGACGGAGGCTTTTTAATGGCATCGAGAGACGAAATAGGACTGGAGGCACGCGGTTAGGGGGCCCACCATGGGAATGCTAAGGCGGGTTCTCATCAATGCACGCTGACCTGGTTCTCTATTTTCGGCGGCAGCTCGCTAGCCACGATTCCTCGATCAAAAGGGGCGTTACGGGACTTGCTATAAATTTGCGCGCGCGTATACTTGAAGCCCTAGCCACATCGTACCTAGGTTCAGCCAACCTTGGCATTATACTTCAACCTGCAGGCTTTTACCTATCTTCAATCGAACACAGAGCAGAGGTTCTTAGAAATTGTTACACCCCTTAAGGGAACGCACCCTGCGACGTCTTTACGCGAGTATTTTGGGGCACTTGCCAGTTGCAAAAGTGGAAGATGTGTGGTTTCCAGAATTTCAAACTTCTTCAAGGCTTATGATATAAAGCTTGCTGTATGATGTGGTTAAAAGAAAAGCACTATTCGAATAGACTGAGAACCACTGACTTAACACGAAGGCTAGGGAGGTCCACCACCTTTATCAGACTTAATTAAATCGTCTGAAATTCCTAAACAACACTGTCCCATCAGCCCGTAATATATTTGGAACCGAGTACATACCATACGAAAATGAAAGGCAACCATTCCAAGCCAAATGAACCATTTTTTGCACTGGGTGTCAGGTATTTTAATAAAATTGGAATATTATTCAGTCCATGTGAAACTAAGGGGGTTGAAGTTATAATTTTCCTCGTTTCGAATTTGTTGATGAATTTTTATTGGCTTATAATGGACCGAGAGGGTAGGAATGATTGCATCTTTTTTATTGAACAATTTATAGTTCGTGACACTTTTTCCTACTTAAAGTCACTGAGTGGAGTATTAATTAATTATAAGACGGTTCGTTAACGAAACGCCTAAACCTACATTGCGAATAAGAGGCAAATTACTGGGAAACTTATGTCAAACAAGAAGATATTAAATTATACTTTAGAAAATATTAATCTACAAGCTGTTTAATCGGACAACTTCTACAAAATATAACACATAAAATTTACATATAACAACTAATTACTCATGAAAGAATTCGCCGTTTTAGGATTCAATAAGGCTCGTGAATATATTTTCCACACTTTCTTGATTAACTAGTCGCGTTTCTTTGAGAAAGTTATGCGGGCTGTCTAAACGGATGGTAATCCGCGAGAGGGGTCCGATGGAGCAGAGAGGATGAGGAAGAATATCTCAGCCATTTGTTGCAATTTTTTGCAAGTCTATACTGCCACATGTGGCCTCGCGTTGTTATGGGGCAAAACTGGTCGTTTGCGACTCATTGAAACCGACTGTCATAGCACAGACAGTCTCTCAACGGTTTAAATAATGTTATCTTTGAAATACGTTATTCAATCTTTCAGACAAATATTGGATAATTTCCTCTGTACATCACTAAACAGTCACAATTTTAACTCATGTGTGAACCAACCACGAAAGCCATCGAGCTTGAAGATATTTTAAAATGTTAATGGGAAATAATTGTAGCAGAGTGCCACTGTATTTTATCAAATACCTATAGATAAAATATTTATAAAAACCTGGACACCTGAATTGCTCAGTTGAATTTGAAAACTCCAATGAAATATACAAAGTATAATTTACTCATTCCCAAAGAACGTCCACGATACACCTAATTATAATTTTTCATTTTTCCTTGTGTAATATAAATCACTAATGCTTCTTATTTAAATATACCCATATATTTCTGCCCCATGAATATTCAAGCTGACACTAAATCGAAAAATATAGAAATGATGTTGAAGTAGAAGTTTAAAATTAAACAACGCAAGCTACAAAGTGCTAAACTAGTTATTACCAGTCTACTGGTTTGTCCATCCAAGGATTCATTTTCAACCTGCATTTCGCTATCGATGAACTGTTATCGTGATTCAAAATTCCTAGCGATTCGAAAAATCTTGCTGCGCTCACTCAGACATCTCGAAATTCGACTCTAAATACCGTCAGCAATTCCATCGTCGCTGTTCAATCGCGAGAGAGACGTTTTGCTGCCACGCGTAATCCTCCACCCGCCACCGATATGATAATCGCGCGACGCCGCAGCGTGAATTAACTTACGACGTGAATTATCGTTCTCGCAGGAAAGTCAGGGACGTTCGGTATTCACTTCGACTTCCTCGGGGAACAATTTAACGACTCAACTTTACAAAAGTTCAGGCGAAAGAGAAGCTTCCACATTGGGCCGAATTAATTAACTCGAATCGATGCCGAAGCGGAAGGCGTTAAAAAGAAGTATCGAACGGCGCTAAAAAAGAATCTCATTCTTTTAAATGACGCAATTTAATTTTACTGCGATCGTTTATATTGCTGAAGTCATCCTGTCTGGGTTTATACAATTCTTATTTTTGGCGTAACTTCAGAAGAGGCAACCGTTTAAAATTTTCTTCAATCTTCTACTCCTAATTCTTTCTTAAAGCTTATTTTCACAAATGATATAGAAGTATACGGAGAAACAGTTTTTATTAATAAATTTGATAGAACATCGGTTTGCATGAATGTAAGAGTTCAACGCACACTGAAGTTGTTATTACTAAAAAATGTTTCCATTACATTACTGTAAATTAACATAGGAACAAAATTATTAACGTCAACCTAATTTTCCCGCGTGTTTCGAAATGAATTTTACGAAATTATATGAGATATGTCAAGAAATTTATAGTAACTCGGGGAATTCGCAGATTCCTGTATCTTCTTTAAGATTATTTAAATTCGTGGTTATTTCAAGACTTCTACATCTATGCAAATTATCCTGAAGTCCATATTTATTACTAAAAAAACGTCACGACGTTATAGAAAAAGAATAAATTTTGTAAATTCTTCGTGCCAAGGAAACTAAATTGTAACTTACCCTTCTACAGGCTGAAGCTGGACAGCCAAGATACAATATAAGCTTTAACCGCAGTTTTAAACTTCATTTTTACTTCATATCATTGTAAATATTTTAAAATTATCGCGCATGACTAACCACGTCGTTTGCAAGTTAAATGCGTAATAATATTTTGACCACTATGCGGCGCAACGCTTCACTTCATTTCACTATCATATCACCCTGACTTTGACTTTAAACGCAAGAAATACTCTTCGAAACAGACCTTCCCAATATGACCATCAAGTAAATACTGGCTGCCCAAGACTGCAGCGAGTTTGACAGGATATGGGGGTTTGTTTTGAATTTTGGACCGAAACTCTAAAGCAGGTGGTGAAGAGTATCGATTATTTGTGGGCTGGTGATAAAAAATTAGTACCATTCATTTGCTGTCTCTTTTTTATCGTCCTTCTTTTCAGTTTCTTTCAATTTCATACTCAGAAGAACACACAAGCAAAGCAAGCTTGAATTCAATTTTGATAGTACGAAAGTACAAGGCAACTGATTATGTATCAGAATACCTGTGCCCATTCAATCCTGTTCCTAACAGAAGAAAGGAGGAATTTATATTTCCAAAGGTTCAAACTCTCTGGGCCTAACGTCACGTCGATTTCAATTATGGAACCAAAAATATTATTAATTCTGTGTCAGGTCGTTTAACTTCCAATCAGATGAAATCCTGACAATCCTAGTAACAGATGTAGGTCATAGAAAGCCTGAAAATATCCTCGACCACGAGGAAATCGAAACCCAATCTTAGCTAGGACCGACAACCGAGATCGTGCCATTTTGAGGCTGGCATCATTTTGTCCCCGTCGTCGATCCTTCGTTCCCTCTCTCGACTTTATTGCTTGTGTTTCGTATACAGATTTAACGTGTACGGTGGTTTCGGACACCGTGGCACGCATGGCATTTCCGATAACTCACACTGCCGTAGGGGAGCGTGGAATCGAATGAAATGGAGGAAGAGGGCGGCGAGAGAAGCAGCTTTTTATGCGAGTCGCAAGGTTCTGGTAGCCAGCGTGTGACGAGACGAATAAGAAATTAATTTGGACCTTCTTTGACGTGCTATTCTTGTTTCTTTCAAGTGAAGCACAGTTAACACTCCAGTAATGCCCCGCTGTTCACAGGAATCGAATTTTGAGTATTGTTCCATAGCCTTCGTATTGGCTCAATTCCCGTTGATATATAACTATTCTCGAATTTTGGAAGCTAACATGTAACACTCTTTATGTTAACATAATCTTCTCCAAATCGTGATGTAAAATCGACAATGATGTCCGATTAATAAAAATCTGTCTCGAAAACGAATGCAAACTAATTGTAAGCTACTCACTCATCCTTGATACCTACAACATACAGCAGTCTATAATCGAGTATTGCTTGGCTAGCCTTGTCGCAGCGTAAAATTTAAACTGCCAAGATATTCGAAAAGTTTTTAAGAAAATCAAATCTCACACCACAATTTTCATTTACTGTCACGCCCGTAATCGTCCCATTCGCAACTCTGCCAGCAATCTACAATTGTCCTCCTCCGTCGAACCGAATTGCTGGACTACTTAAATGTCTCCATTAGCGACTAACGAACAGCACCGGTCGTAGCCCTTGTAATTGATTTATTAATAGAAGCGCGGTACGCGTTAAGAGCTCGCTCTGCATCGTGACCGCCTCACCGTGGGAGGCTGGTCTAATTTTAAATGGCGCCCTCCGTGCCGAATTGCGGTTACGATTACGTGAAATCGACCAGGCGAAACGGGCGTCAAAGAGATCTTTCGTTTCCACTAAAACGACCAACACGCAACGTTTCCCTATCGTTTGCTTCCCGGATCTTGAGGTATAGCTGTGAACCGCCCCAACATCCGGGACGATTTTCGCGAAACCGCGATAAGGACCATTGAACGCTGCGAAACGATTCGGCGAGACCGGGGAGTTTGGACCCGTCGAAAGAAACTCGGTAGGAAGAAAGAGATATGATTTTCGGTACAATAATACATCGCGTCTACTTCGTAGTAACTGAACGAAAAAGGAAATCCACGCAAACATTGAATTTCACATTTTTCACCCTCGCCTTGCTACTCACCTCAATTACTGCAATTCGTTCGTTATAATGCAGAAGCTTTCTAGCAACGAGGCAATTATACAAATACGCGATTACCGCGTCAGGACATGTGCTGCGTAAATCGAGAAACTATTGCGGAAAGAGTGTGATATATACATTGGGGGTGGATTAATGTCATTGAGCAAGAAAGTTCGATAACGGCATTAAAAGCTCCGAATGGAATGTTCCTGTAACGACGAGGGAACGACGAAACGATCCAGAAGACAGGCGAATGGTATTTCTTTGGTTCTTTTGTCCATGGAAAGTGTTCCTCGTGGTGAAACGGGTTAAAAATTACGATGGAAGTGTGCGTAATGGCCGGGGGACGCGTGAAATAAATTTCCCCGAACATCTCCGCGAAACTATTCAAACGGATGAGGCGTTGGATCGTTATTAGACCCCACTGTTCTGGTCGTTTTATTCTTTCCCCCTTTTCCGTGACGGAAATCGGAGATCGGATCGCGTAAAATTGCCAGAAATTATTTGCCTATTTTTAACAATTCAATGGCGCAGACTTTCTGACAATGCAACGCAGGCATTCTGTTTGACAGTTAAATATAAACGTAGTTGATTCATGGTATTCGAATAAATGTTACATTAATACTTTCTCGAAATTTTTTGCACGGACTCCAAAATGTATAAAGCGGATATATTTGAATATTATTCATGCATCCTTTAGTTGGATTTATTGGACCTTTGTGCTTCCATATAAATTGTGTCGCCAACAAAATGCCCTATAATTTGCAAAATCATGAGAAATGAAAATTCCTTGTTTTTTCCCTCTTACCCTTCATATACATCCTCGGCAGCTAACAGGTTAATAAGAAACTGAGGAACTGTAACGATTATTCTATTCAACACGCGAAGAAGTATGAGTTTATATAGTATCGCAATACCTTAAAATGACTCTTCAATTCTGTATGATAATAACAAAGTGTAGGAACTCTTCTATCAAACAGCAAAATCTGAATACCTATATAAATAACACTTACGCGACACACGATTACACTGAAAGATTAATCTGAAGCTTGACTACAGTCATCTTATCCGATCGAAGAATTAATAATGACACGCTCAATTAATTTTAGCCACGTGTAAATACAGACGTAATTGAAAAGTCGACCGATAACGAAGCAATCTTATCATTATCCGTGGCGTTTAAAGAAACGATAGTATCGAGCTTGTACACCGGATTATGCGATTAAATGCAGACGTATTTAGCGACCCATTAGCAGCCACTTTATGCCACAAAGTGTTCAAGCGTGCCAGCGCCGTGTAACAAATACCTAGTGTCGCTAAAATAAAGGCAGTGGTTTGCGAAGGCGTGACATGGGTAACAGGAAGTGACAACATATCCTCATTGCGTATCGGAGGAGCGAGTGAACACCCCTCCATTCAGCGACAGGTGGTATTCACGTGGTGCCACTGCTTGTAAGAGGGGGTTGGGGGGCGACTATTCTACGCTGAAATGACGATAGTTCCATTGCAACGATTAGCAGAGATTAATAAGTCAGCGCACGACATACTTGAGAGACTCCAATTAACGATACAATTTCCTGCAACGTAAAACTTTTATATCGTGTACCTTCGTGGCGCCTGAAAAGCTTTACGCGATGGTGCTACTTTGCGATCCTTGGTGCAACCATGAAACTGTGGAATGGAATGTAGTGTTTTCATGAAAATTGAGCTTAAAAATTCACCGAGCACACATATGCCGTCAAGGAACTATTACTTTCTGAAAAGATAAATTTATGTTTAAACTTTACAAAAAATTAAAACTATATATTTAAAAATTAAACTCGCAATGCTATATATTTCCATAAACAACTCACATATTTCTGATTTGTTAATTATTATTTTAGAAATTATTTCTAACAATTGTTCGTTGACATGAACACAAAAGAACGATTTATTTCACGAACAGATACAAAATTAGTGTCTGATCAAGAACTAAGTAGTTCCATAATGGTATTTGACTAATTTGAAAGCGACTTCCGCCTTAGTTGTATGATAATCCTCTAACCAAACGCAACGTCATCCAACCCCAACCTGTTACGTTACCCCCCGCATCCAAGGGTGCAATGGACTCGAAGCGCTTCGAGTCAGCTGCACAGCCACTATTCTTCGCCTCCACTCATCAACCCGCTACGAAATTAGCTTGGTTTTCGCGAGGGTTACGGTTCACGACAAATCTTTCGCGTCCAGCAGAAATACGGAACCCCCACCGCCCTCCCCCCTCTCCGTTGTCTATCGAGCAACGAGAGAGAGTGGAGAGGGAGGAGAGAGTTCTCGCTGATGTTCGCAGGAAGTGACGACATATCCTCGGCATGTGCTCAAGAATTAGTAGACGTGTGTACAAAGCGGCAGCTGTCGTCCAAGTGGCATTGCACTGTCGGCTTTAATGTTGCGATTCGCGTTGCGTGCGATCGTGCGCGCTCACGCAAGGAGCCACCGCGACGAGTCCAGGAAGAAACGAGACGCTGGCCTGTCTGGGGAGGAAGCAAGGAAGAAAGGGAAACGGCGGGAGTAAAGCGAAAGGAAACGACGGGGGAACGGGGCCGGCGAAGACGAGGGCGAATGAGACGTGGTAGCGGAGGGTCGAGGTGGCAGCCCAAGTCGGCGTGGCATCGCCAGATGCGCGGCACATTTTAATTAACGTCCAGACATCCTCCGAGACGGGTGACCCCGAGCTCAGGGCCATCCGATGACCCTTTTCCCAGCGACCATCTCTCTCGGGTTCTGGGGAACGGATAACAGGAAGTGACCCTCCCCCACCCTGCCCCTGTCGCCGCCAAGGAGAGGATTCGCTGGCCTGGCTGCACGATAATGCCGTGATAACTCCAACGTACTCTTCTCGCGCTGGTGAATGGACGAGCCACGAATGGCAATCGGCGGGACACGCTTAATTGGTCGGGCGAAATGTATTCGATCGCCGTGAGTTCACATTTAGAAGCGCACGGTGGTCCTCGCTGAGCAGTTCACAAATGGAATAAGTAATTTTATCGCGGCATTAAAAACCATTTCACCGACGAGCTAATGCATGCCGCTCGTTCCTTTCCTACCATGAAAATTGGCACAAACTGGGCGCTGGTTCGTGGCTTTTTTATTGAGTTGATAATGTTTGTTTATTTTCGTAGGTGAAATTGTTGACTTCCTAGGAGTTTCTGATAAATGGAATTGTCATGTGCGTGAGAGTTACAAGATGCTTGGCAATTGGATGGTGGAGAGGTCCATTTGGCTCTATGATTCATTGATGAATACATAGAATGTTTTTTTAATTATGTTTATGTTAGATTTTGATATTATTGTGATCTAAATTTATTGTTTTCTTAAAGGAATGACTAGGGTCGAATAGAATCCTGTTTTCGTAAGTTAAAGGTTAAAGGGTGGTGTATATACGTCAAATGAATTTGAAAGTTCAAATAAGTGCAGTTTTATACAAATAGCCATTATGGGAGTTTATATATCTCCTTGCTTTATGCATTCAATTAGCCACGTAGAAAGGCACCTACCTCGATTTAATAAACCGATCAAGAGGTTAATAAACGTGATCTGCGTGTCCATTTTTTTCGTGTCCATGCTTTTATATGAGATTCAACGTTATTATTTAGCACTGTGCAACTTTGCTGTGGTAAGGACTTGTTAATAAATCGTTAATAGCTGCTGGATGCCCGGCGGTCGTGCTATGGGCACTGGACAGCCGTATTACAAACGTTTAAACAAGTTTGCAATATTAAACGTACCGAGCGACATAAGCTATCTGTTGTTGGAATCGTAAAGCTGTTTGTTTCCGTGGAATTGTGTACTTTGATATGATTTATCGCGCATGCGCTATATCGAGTAAAACACAATTACAGGTTTATTGCTCTTAAAGGGATCTCTCTCAAGTGCTTTAAGAGGTTATTACTTTAAAAGCAGATTTTGTTTCTCTTTATTTTGTGAAGAAGGATTTAATACCGCCGAGATTGGCGAAGTATATTTTTACTCTAGCATTTGAAACTTTCTGCCATCTGATTCACTAACATTTAAAACCTCGAATAAAGTATCTATCGCGTGATTAATTTTATATGTCTTTGGCGAAAAAACTTTCTGAAACTTGCAGCAATAAATTCTAATAATTCCCAAACATAAATGAGCTCACCCTAATTTGATTAGGGTGAGCTCATTTGTGTTTGGGAATTATTAGAATTTATTTATTTGATTAGGGTGAGCTCATTTGTGTTTGGGAATTATTAGAATTTATTGCTGCAAGTTTCAGAAAGTTTTTTCGCCAAAGACATATAAAATTAATCACGCGATAGATACTTTATTCGAGGTTTTAAATGTTAGTGAATCAGATGGCAGAAAGTTTCAAATGCTAGAGTAAAAATATACTTCGCCAATCTCGGCGGTATTAAATCCTTCTTCACAAAATAAAGAGAAACAAAATCTGCTTTTAAAGCAATAACCTCTTAAAGCACTTGAGAGAGATCCCTTTAAGAGCAATAAACCTGTAATTGTGTTTTACTCGATATAGCGCATGCCTATATGTAGAAAAAGCATTCGCAATTAGTGCAACTGCCAAATACCTATTGATATTGATACGCTCCAATGCAAGTTATGTCACTTGCTACTCCGAGAACTGCAGAATTATCAACGATTCTTGCTTTACCGCTAAACTTTGATAAACACGAAGATTTCTGCAAATACGTTATATCGTGGGTCGTTGCAATCTGTTAAGAGCAAACGTGAAATATACTCGAGCTACCTTCCCGCGAGCAGATAATGTTCGAAAATCGATCGCTAATCGCTGCTCGCACTATCATTTCGTTGAACCAAAGGTGCGGTCGTGCACACTCGATACACGAGGCTACATATGTTCTTCGGGGTGGCGTCAACGTGTCAACAGGAGAAAAGCGTTAATCAAATAAATTGCGTGCCATGTTTTACATTCTTCCGTGTGAGCGATTACATTTTTAATGTAAACTTCGTCACGCGAACAAGCTGAATGATGGAGTCATGGACTTGAAAAACCTCAAGTCGAAAATGACGAACACTTTAAGATAGTAGGAAAAAATGGTCCCTTTACCCTACAGAGAAAAATATAACATTAAATGAAGAAATATTTTCCCACCCCTCGCTCTTTTAAATTACGCATACCAACTTACTCTCTATTTTATACCACATAATTCTCCAAAGCTATCGAAATCTATATCTACAAACGTGCAAACAATAATCGCCACCACGAAAGAATATAAATTAATTCGGAAGAACCACTCCTTGTTATAACTTCCTCCTTCTAAAACATCCGAACGGCGTCTCAAGTTTGTATCTCAAGCCCATTGTAACAAACAATCGTTCAGGAAAAATGAATGAAATGTTAAAAAAGAAAAAGCATGAGGAGAGTTGTTAAGAAATGGTCGAGACGCGTAGCGTCTCTCGATCCGTCCCTGCGGTTGTACATCGTCATACTTGCACGTTGGATTACGTTGCCGGCGAGTCAGTCATTCATAAAAATAACGCGGTCGGCGCACGCAGCCAGATACTACTACTACGAGGAGCACATTCAGCGCTCGTCGCTCACGTAGTACGGTGCACGTACGCCGGCGTAAAGCGTACACACGTAAAAATGCGGATACATTCATGTGGTTATTGTGCAGCTAGGTGAGCGTAACCCGCCAGGAAAGGGGAAGACGAGAAAGTGGAGTCGGAACGGCTCGAGCCAGACCGGGCTTCCAGCTAGGGTTGTCGCGAGCGTTCACGAGCTACTAGTCGATCTATGCTCGACTTGGACTACGCGGACGGGATCGACTGATCAAATATTTTGATCAGATTTTATACATATTATGAAATTCTAGTTTTTTGGATCACTTTTGCGAAAGTATCAAGTGCATTGGAATAAGAAACGATGAAACAGTGGAATGTTTGTTTTACCTCGAATGAATCGGATGTTATGAGTGTCCCTCAATTTAAATATCTGGAATGAATGGAATTGATACAGCAAGTTTCAAGCATTTAGTTAGTCGATTCACTTGCGATTAGGGTTTGTTAGTTTTTAAATCTAAATAAACGGTTTTAGATGTTCATACTAGAATTAATATGTGAAAATTAGATAATTATTTAAACTAAACTTCACGAGTTCATATTTCCTGGAGAAAAATACTAAATGAAATAAAGATTTATAATTTATATTTTGTACGGATATTAGTCATTTTTTTTTTTATATTTTTTTTATTTGGTTTTGAATGCAGTAGATTTTATTTTATTTTTTGTTGTAGTTCCATAAATACTAAATGAATTGAAAAATTACGGATTTGTACGAATTTTAGCTATTGTAATTTTTTATTTATTTATTTTTGTACACACACAGTATATTTTATTTTGTTATACTTTTGTAGTTCCATAAATATTAAAACAAAAACTAAAAAAGTTTAAAATACATATAAATATTTCTTTACTGGTTTAATTATATTTGTTTTTTGTAAAAATTAAATAATGGAATTCTAAAACCATCTTTTTTGAAAGTCGTTTTTTTTTTTGTAAACACAACTTGCGATCTGCATAGGGTTTACGTAGTCTTGTGTAATAATGGTAGAAATTCCACTAAACAAAAGAATTTACTTTCATTTGGAACACGAGCAGGCATCTCACAGTTTTTACTAGAAAGAAGATTTTTGTCTAATGCCTACGCACTATAATATATTTCAATGGTTAAGCAGTAATGATAGGAATGTGATAATATTAGCAAAAGAATGAGAAAATGTTTGCCATATTGCAAAACGACCGTGAACTTATTAGAGGAGCGGAGATCAAAGTAAACAGCTAACATACAACGTTGCAAAAACTCGATTTAAAAAGCATATCAGTTGCGAGTAATCTTGTACATAAACAATCGTCGATATATCAAAGTGCGAAGAAGTTGCTAGTAAATGGCAAATAATCCAGCGGTGATTCGGTAATTCTAGCAAATGGATAAGATAAAATATCTGTTTGCATGGAAGTGGTCGGAAAATATATACTTTCTATATGTATAAAAGCACTTTAAACCATTTAAAATTCAATATTTTACCTCCGTTACGATTTTCGCAGAAAGTGTTCAACTTCCATGAATTACGAATCTTGCTTTTCCACTATATTCCACAATCTTTGTAACGGTGAAGACACGAAATTACTCAATTTCAAAGGAGGTAATAAGAATTCGCTTAAAGAACCGCTATAATGTACACAGTTTAATACAAAAATGCCACGTACATCTTTATTATTCTCACGAATTTCATTTGGCCTAATATGGAGTTTCAATTTTCATTTCGAGGGGGGAAGTTTAATCCAAAGTATAAAATTACAGCTGCCAATAATCGAAAGATTATTCTTTGTAAGATTATACTATAAAGTTAATGTTAATGGAGAAAATTCTAACACGAATCTTTTCGATAACTATTTCTTTCGTGGGTAAAACGGGCAAGTAGTAACGTCCGGTACGCGACCAGACACACGGCCATAGAATCGAAAGAACTTCAAATTGGGTTATTAATACCTAACAGCTACCACCAGTAAATAAAGTATTATAATAGTGAACATAATGCTTAAAATAGATAATTTCAAAACTTTGTTACCCATAAGTGGATATAGATATGTACTTCAAAATGTACATTTACCTATTAGCGATATACCTATTAGCTTCTGACACTCGTAATTTTTTCTAACATATACTGTTCTTATACGATGCCTCGTTTTCGAGAAAAACTCTCTTCGAGGATCTGATAAGTACGAATACACTCAACTGTATGTCCATTCAAGTAATTTCTTATTAAATTACCCGTATTTGTGCTCGCATATTTTATATCTCGAAATTCAAAGTATGCCATAAGACAAAGCCATCGCTTATATAAAATCTTCGTGTATAAAGTCAGAAATTGTTGAAAATGTCACCCGTTCTGTCCCATACGTACGCATGCAACCGTCACGTGCATTTCTCCGTACTCTATAGATTATCTAATCGTATCAATAAAATGACTGAGAACCTTCGTCCACATAAGCCGTCAAGTAATACAGATACAAGTCATAATATTGACAAGGTTGATAAATCCAAACACGAGCAGAGGCACTTTGAAGTAAAATTCGCCGAGTCATCTGTGCCTGGTAAAATTTCTAAATCATTTTCCTCAAAAACGAGCCTTTTTTTTTTTTTTTTTTTTTTTTATCAAAAATCATTAATTTTCCGTTTGTGTCACCAATTACAAGACACCCCGAATATATGACGGCATCGATGAAGTTCTTTTTTGAAAGATTCCAACAGAGCATAAGAGCGTGTACTACACATGATGCAAAAATATATCGCGGGGAAATAACGTGCGGCCATTCGAGGGCACACTGAAACGCGGATGTGCGTATTTACACACACTTGAACGCACTTACGCTTCCCGTAATAATTAGTATCCGTTCCACGAATTAACCACCGGGACTGATGCCTTTCCCATCCCCTTCCATCGCGCTAACCATTCAATCTGGTGCAACGAAATTCTCGCGAGGCTCGTGAGATCCACGTCTCTGGCTACGTCGCCGGAAGGGAGCTCGAGATCCGTTGCGGGAAACGTAAATGTCGAATCACGCACCACGTCATACAACCAGAAGAAATTTTTTAGCGAAATAGTTCAGTTCAGAGATCTCGGAGATCAAGAAAGATACCGCGACATATGTAGTATGGAATATACGACTATGTTGCATTTAAGCAAATTGCGAAGTTATAATTTTCAATATACTGTTGAAATGTTGAACATAAAATGTAAAGGGAGTATTTTTTAAATTTTCAAATAACTTGACATTTTTTTTTTACAGAAGCAGGAGTAGTTCATAAGTTAAAATATGAAAAATGGTACCTATGTATCTTAAGTTAATATATGAAAAATGATACCTATGTAAAAAGCAGTGTGCCATATCGCAAGGAGAAAACCCTTCGTTTTCTATGAGGAAAATTACCGAGCGTTGAAGATAACAGTCTGTCGTATCGAGGTCATTGTGTCTAACAAGTCTGTTTTTGCATACCGCCGATTTCCCCGGTATCAATAGTGTAGATACGTACATCCGCCATTTTTAATTACCAAGCCACCCCCGTTTTCTCACCTTTGGCAAAATGCATTATTATCATAAACCATATTTACCACCGAATTTTAATAACCGATAACGGTTATCGCGTGTTCTCCTTCGCTTTTCCCGTCATGCAGTTCCTCGGGTTTTCACACGTTTCGACTTCCATTGCCAAAAGAATCGCGAACACACGCGTAGCTTCACGAATGTTGACATCCTCCATTCTGTCAGGTTAGGCAGACCTTTAATTTCGACACGAGACAAGGATGTCATAAATTTGTCCCTCATACATAAAATTCCCCTCGCGTTTCCGAGAGACCCTCCCGCGCGCGAAAGGATGCACGTAAAAATGCTTCGAGATCCCCTACGAAGCCCATCCAATGACATAAATTCGAGAACGAATAGAATTCATTACCGGCACCGGAGAGTGAGCAATCCACTCTTACAGGCAAACACAAACACGCTCTTTTCACTAGGGATGCTATTCCCTGAGATATTAACGTTCTTAAATGACTGTAGGTACCTATAAAGAGTGTTCTTCTGCCCTTATGGACGGGTGGACCAATGGATGCTGAGCCCTCGCGTACTCGGTTATTCGTTCGCTCAGAATTCCATAACGTCGTCAGTTATTTAGATTTTAACGTAATATTGTAGAAACACTTTCTCAGAACTTCATATTTACTTAAAATAATTTTAAAACCCAGAAACTGATTTTAGTCAAAGTGTCTAACTATTAGCTTCTCGAATCCAATCCAGTGGGCAACTGTCACTTCTCTTAGCATCGGGGAAATTATTTCATCTATGCCGGACGTGCACAACCCTTTAAGGGTGTGGGCAGTGCCACTTTGGATGCATGGAAATCATAGGTTTATGTAGCATTTTTTTTTTCTTTTAAATAGGTAACAAACTCAATAGAAAATGCGATTAATGACATTTATTATACATCTCTTGTAGATTAAAAAAATATTCAACAAAATTCATTCTATTCATTAGATTGACTTGAAATTTTGAGAGAACCTTCCTTTTATGGGAATCCAAAGAGGTACATACAGGTATTTCAAAATAAACATTTGTATTGAAATGGTGAGTGTTCAAAGAAAAACTGTGACTTTTAGCAGAAAATTTGATTACCAAAATATTATCAAACAATCGTGAAAATCGTAAAGGGCCCCCACCGCGTAGCGATTCTAACACCGCCATTTTATTGAAAAAGAATAAACAAAAAAATTCTAGTCTCCAAGAGATTTATAATAAATATCATTAATCAGATTTTCGATTAGGTTTATTATTTAAAAGAAAAAACTTGCTAAATAAACCAATGATTTTCATGCCTCCAATGTATCACCCCTTTTAACTGCTTTTACCTTATACAGTCTTCCACACGACAAACCAACTCCTTTCATCCAGTTATCAGATTCATAGCTGTCACAGGTTACAACCGAACCATTCACGACGTATCACCTCATTCGACAGGCTCGTCAGAGCCTCGAGAGTTTCGGGGTGCCGTTGCCGTGGGCCAGGTTTCGCCGAAGGAAGCCACCGTCCGAGGCCAATAACGGGAAAAGCAGATCGGTATCACCTCTCACTCTCCGGCGACGGAGGTGTGCGTGAATGGTCGTGGATACACGGTGGAAGGTAAGTCTTTCCATCGGGGCAGAAAAATCCGGCATTCCAGCGCGGCTGCTCGCGAAACGCAGCCAGCGATCCGTGGACGAACGGCGTCAGCCGAGCGCCGTTACTTAACGACCATCTCTTTCAGGGAAAGTTCAGGTCGACGTTTTGCCACGGAACGAACGAGAGAGTCTTCTCGGTGGCCGCGGCAAGATGAACGGTAGAAAGGGGCGAAAGGAGTCGTCTCGTGTCCCAGCAACTGCTTCGAAACCGCGATCCCGTCGCCTCCGCGCGCATCGGTTCGGACTTCTGGCCTGATTTCCTGTGCAAGTGGCACTCCATCAGAACAGCGACTGTACGTGACTGTTCGATAACTGAACTTACAACTGATGGTGAATTCTTGGCGTTCGAAGCAAGGCTACGGAGCATTCTACGTGTATCGCGATGGTGCGTAAAACAATATTCTTGGGGGATGTAGCTATTTCGTTTTTACCCTTTCGTCATACGCGCTGATGTAAAAAGTACAACAGTTGCGAAGTATCTTTTTTCTGCCTGATAGCGACCAATCGGTTTCGAACCCTTTTCTAATCATCTAGCTCTGCCTTCTGCACTTTATAAAAAATTCCCACCTCTTTCACTCCAGTTGAAGATAAAACGTCGTCATTTCGTAGAAAGCGCAACGCGCATGTAAAAGCTCATTGGCAAACTACATTCCAAAGTAAAAGTGTTGTGTGAAAGGTGTCACCAGATTAGTGGAAGCGAATAAAGCAATACTTATTTAAAATAGTAGTCGTTTACTCTGTTCCGCCTTTTTTCTTTTTTAAAGAGTTTATAATATAAAATTATTTTTAAAGGGAAGTCGTATTCTGAACTTAAAAAAATTTAGAATACCGAATAAAAGAAAGAACACTATCGCTGCAAGGCATAATTCAGGGCGCTTCAAAGTACGTAATGCGGCGCGCAAAGAAAGCAAAGAATTTTATATTATAAGATGACTTAAGTTTAGACTGTATAAACACTTATAAACACTCGTGGGACGTGTTTAAATGAGATTATACTATGGATTAAAATGGACCAAGGTTTAATCGAATACGTAGAGTAAGATTTTCCGAAGATTGATTTTGAAAATGTGTGATCTCACGTGTAGTTCACTGAACCTCAGTAACAGAGAGAATTCCTCCAAACGGTTTATATGGGAGGAAAGTAATGAATCGAACGACTACAGGCAAGTGGAACTCATCGTCGCATAGAATTAAACAACTCCTAATTTATCGTTTAGCACTCGCTGTCCGCGCGGAATGCGGAATCAATTCCAACCACGGCCAACAGTCTGGCGATGTAAACACAAATTGCACGGGGCACATTACTCGTAACGGTAGTATAACGAAAAAAGAAAAGCTGCTAACGTATTGCAGAGGGAACAAGTTCACTTATATAATCATAGAATTTCTATCTTGATGGACAAATAATTCCGAAACGATTATAAAGCTATAATTCTGCATCGCTTGAAACATCCAATCGGCAGTCAGAAAGAAAATCGAGATTATAGTGTCTCTTATACAAGAAAGACGTGCTTCGTTTCGAGCAAAATGCAGGGAGAAGAAAAGAAGAAACGGAAAGCCACAGATTATCCGTACGCCTCGATAAACCATTATCCTTCGCAATATCCAGGATCGTAACTGCACTAACCGAATAAAAATCACCCATGTAAGTATTCGCGTTGCGAGAGCAGGGGGGGGGGGCAAGAATGCAACGATTATTACTCAATTTTTCATTATTTGCGGGCGCGAACGGGTGTTACTCAACGCCCCCTTGGGGGAAAGTGCGAGTTTGCCCTAGTCTAGGTGAAAGAAATTCTCGAACGGCTGTTACAACCGTAATACGCAAGGCCGATGGATCGAACGGCTTCCGATTTCGAAACCGCGGTGCAAACAGCTAGCTGGTATCTGGAATACGCTAGTTCCTAGCGTCCGGCTATTTGTGTCAATGAATTCTGCAAATTTTCACCCACCCCCGTGGCAATCGCTTGGTGGACACTCGGACATTCTTGTGTAACGGAGAAGTGTTACGTTTGACCATCGATCGCGACCTCCAGACTACTTAGTGCGAGTTCATTTATCGCGGGAGAAAAAATTCTGTAAAAACGGAACCTGATTAGTTTCATTGGACCAGAGTGGCAGAAGATTAGCGAACGAGATATACGATACGTCATAAATTCTTGCGGCATATGGATGTGTTTATAATGAAGAAATGAAAACATTGAGGGGGATGATGTAGAGGGGCTTAAAACCGCCGCGCGTGTATCATAAGAAACGGGGTTAGATGAGCTTCGAACTTTAAGTAATAAATAGTAAGAGAAATAGCGATGATTATAAATAATTCGCTTTACATTATTTTCCAATATTACTTCATGTGTTTTTTTTTTGTAACCTGGTTGCACTTTGCAATTTTCAGAAATGTGAGTAATTTTTTCGAATAAATTAATTATTCGTTATGTTAAGAATCTAGGCGTTTCTATTTCCTAGTAGAAATCTTAAAGTTATAGAAAGCAACGACGAATAATTTAATTGAAAAATTTGTTTTACTTCATTTTAAAATAATGAAGTAAATTAAAGTAAATTAATATAAAAGAATTAAATTAAATTATTTTCATGATACTACCTTGCGCGACAACTGATGTTCGTATAGTTGTCACTATAGTATAGATACCTAGTAGAAATGTTTTCAAATTTTCAAGAAGTGATTTTTGAAAACTCCGAACGTAATCGACTCGAGTAGTTTACCGTGTTGAGAGGGGAGAGGGGCTTAAATTCTCAGGGCCTGGTATCTCTATTTGGGACAAGAAATGAAAAGTTAATGATAACGTAGACGATTACTTTGGTGTGTCCGAGAGAACGATCAACTTAGCAGCAAAGCACCAAGGCCCCGATAAATGTTATCGTTTATCAAGGAACATAAGCGATGTTATGGGAACGTGGTACAGTTATTTTTAATTCACTCGCAACCTTCAACGCGGCAGTAGATATAAGCTTTTCTTGCTTCAACTGTAAGAAGACCTTACGTTTAACTGCAAAAATAAATGTATGTGATACCTGCTCTTTTTACTACTGAGCAGCCATAAAAATTATTATGGTAACTTGTGGTGAGCCGTTAAATCAAATGTCTTTGTACCAAACGTTAACTAGCATCGGTTTACGATGTACTCTGTTATATTCTTCTGATGATAAAGCTTGAAATCATGAAGCATAGTGTTGAAAATCATTCAAAATTTTCAAATTACTAATACTGATAATAGTGAAACAGCCAGAAATATTCCAGTATTTAAACTTCTACATTTCCTCTGCCCTTCCTTTAACATTTTGAAATCTCTAAAGGAATCTATCTATATATGTGGTAAGACACTTTAACTTATAACGGAAGATGCACTAGTTTGAAATTTTAACACCATCTAGAATAGTCTCCCACATTAGAAAACAGGACACAGGAATACCCACGCGCGTAAAACTATGTCCACGTAAATAAAACCAGCAGTAAACATAAAATGAACCTAAATTTCATCAGTAAACCTACTTCGCCAACTTATACCTATCTCCCCCAGCAAAGCACCAATCGCTTTATCTTTTAACTTGCCTATACCGCATCGGTGTCTAGTACGTCAAATACTGCGACGATTTGTACCGTGTATCCTCGTCGTTTAACATAAAGCTACAAATAATTAATCCAAGCATTGCGAGCAACAGAGTTTAAATTCGATTCAATCTCTGCATTCTTTCCGAATATGTAGCTTGAACAATTATTCGATGGGTCTTGAAATTCTCAGCGACTCCTTTACTTATCATTCGACGTCTGACAATTTAGCAACATAAAATATTCACACGCACACATACGCGAATCATTCCATGCACTCCTGCAGCTCCAATTTGTTTCTACCTGTGGCCATAAAGAGAGAAACGACGAGACTCTCAAGACCCACTCAAGACTTCCAAGACCTATCAAGCCTTTCAAAGCCCATCGAGAGTTTTAAAAACTTTCGCGATCCGAGGAATATTCGAGGCGGCCCCAATGCCCGTCGGCGGTTTACGCGCGCGTCGATCATCCAGCCTCGTAATAAACGAAATCTCAATGGACGAGTTATCTTGGCCGAGTCGCGTGTTAACGGCTCCGGCGAGCTTAACGGCTGCCCGATAAACTTTATCGTTTATCAAGTAGCGCAATGTTATGAAACGCCGCGCGCTCGCCTCTGTTCGTGGGCATACGCAGCCTTGAGAACGGACGGCAAACGTCCTGCTCTCCCGTCTCTCCTTCGTTCTCGACAGATTCCACGGTGGAGCAAAGGACGAAGGCCACTGACCGATCAATCGAGAGATGAAGACACGTGCGGTCCCACTTACCCTGTCGCAGCGTAGCCACAGTATAATGGAGTTCGGGTGTCTCAGTGGGCCACCTAATCCTGAACCACCGGCTGTCCGTTGCGCTTTCAGTAGTTCCGAGTGCGTTACGCCGTGCTGCTCGAACACTTCCAGGGACCTGCAACCGTACGGAATACGAACGTTATCGAACGTTACCGAACATCACCAAAATATCTGCTGTCGACGACAGGGACGAGGGCAGCCTTCCCCTTGGGCTTTGGAGACCCTCACCTATGCATAAGGTAACTTCGGTTGCATTTCAGTTCTGTATGCGAGCAGAGGGGCGTCGGTTAAGGACTCTAGGGGATTGAGCGTGTATTACTTCAACATACTAAGTACTGGTAGGTACTGTTGATTACTTCCACTTACAATTGGTATTTTCATCATTTTTAACATTTCGTGGCAACTCGAAAGGGGTCAAGGTAGTTGATAATTGGAGGGAGGAAAGTGAGATACAGGTGATACTCCATATCAGGTGACACAGGAAGATTTCTGCATATTAATCTCAGCACCGAAATGATAAATTAAGATGATGCGTCGTTGTGTAATTTTTAAATGAGAGATCCATGTTTCTTAAGTATTTGGATAAAACGAGAAATGTTCTTGTGCCCGGGGAATATATTTATTTTTGGACGATAATATTCATATGTGTCTGGTAATGGCGCTATTTATTATATTACCTACGCGAAAACGGCTATTAGGAGGAAATCAACGAGATATGATACGATTAGCGACGACACTAGGGAGGAGGCAGCGGGTGTTTCTGCCCCGGGATATATCCGAAATTTTTGTAGAGAAAAGACATAATTTTAAAAAAACTGCGTCAATGGCTTTATTCAAATTTATATATTAAGTTATTCCATTTGGAATAAAGGATGTACAGATTTTATGGAACGGTAATTCAAATTTATCTATTTAAAATTGATTTTTTTGCTATCAAACAGCAAACAAATTAGGATACCTGCAATATGTTTGAAGCCAATTAATAAACATGTTTATTATGTCTTTTTTATGTAAAGTATGGACTCAAGCTTCTAAGGTGAGCAATACTCAGTTTCATCCCTGGATACAATAATGTTTAAGAGCACGGTATAAGAAGATAGTCTGGTGGGTCTGTTACACATTAGGAACAGAGCGGAACAATGATTAATGCCTCGGCTCTTCAAAGAAAATATGGTTACTCTCACAATTGCGAATTTATTGTAAACTGCGAGATGTGATTTAAACCACGGTTTTCCCCATACGAAGATAGTGAAATGTTTATCTCTTGCAATATGAATTTTTCAGAAGAATTCTGAGCACCAACAACGTGAATATCCTATACATAACACAAACAACTAAGCGGTTTATGTTTCAATATGAAGTACCGATGCATATAATCCAATATGAATATTAACTGACGTATTGCAGGAAAATTCATATGTATTTCATTCGCGAACATATCACTGTCCCTCTGGACCCGATTTCAATAATCGAACATCACAATTCATGTGTAATACTTATAAATATCGACTACATTGTTTTCTGAGCTAATACCACTTTGATCGTTACTACAATCATATTTGAGGACTTTGCAGCAGCAAGAGGGGTGCAGCCCCATTTTTGACAAATCCGATAACAAGTGAACGATTTATTGCAAATAAATACAAATAAAATAAAATAAAATAAAACTTATCAATACAATAACTACTTAGTGTGTAAAAATATAAAATTTTCCATTAATGTTCTGTTTTCAGTGTTAAATCAAAGCAATAATTTTATTAACAGTTTTTTTCTTTTAATTTATTCGAAGTTGGTAAAGATGGAGCTGCACCCCTCTTGCTGTAAGGTCCTCGTTGAAAGTTAGAAAACTTTCATTATTACTGGTTGCAAACAGCAAGTAGAATAAAGGAAATAAATTCTATGGTGAATAGGAATGTTCATTTTCACTTGCAAACATCACGATGCACTGTTAACCATAGAAGAAAAATAGTTTCTATGGTGAAAATTACAAGAAATGTGTACAAAATCCGCTGAAAGATTGAAACACTAACGGTGTGTCATATTAACAGACGCGAGCACTGCCCTAGTACAGGAAAGAAACATTCCTATTAACGGAAACAGCTCTGGAACGCATACACCACTGCATCCTGCAATTATTTATTTAGAAGTACTGCTATTACTTTTACGTTAGCGGTACACGCAAAACGTATCACAGCATAATGTTACAACAAGTCGCACTTAACGCAGATGCATACTTATCACAGCGTAACGCAACATGATGCACAATACTGCCCCTAATAGCAGGTATATCGTGCAACAGCACTATATACAGAGCAGCGGTTACGCTGAAAATAAGGGACATCAGGCCCCGTAGTTCCGGAGATCAATTCAGACTTTCCTAATTAAAACCGAC
Source organism: Andrena flavipes (assembly GCA_963971345.1). NCBI lineage: Eukaryota > Metazoa > Arthropoda > Insecta > Hymenoptera > Andrenidae > Andrena > Andrena flavipes. The sequence continues at coordinate 40,916,185 of OZ020481.1, forward strand.
GAGTACAGTAAACCTTTATCTACTTTGATATTATAATATCTGCAACCGGACGAACATGGGTCAAATACTTTTTGATTGCCTATCTACAAAGTTGTGTTAAATCGCTCTGTAACACTGCATATCGTCCTTGGGCCCTTTCCACAGCAAATCTACCACACTTTACCCTCCATATCAGGGATTTTCATGAAATTTAAATATGACACCGTTCACGTGAAAATAAGGGGAGTTTAAGTCATCATTTTGCTGCTTTCGCGCTGGTTCGATAAATACGGACTGTAGAATTTTGCAATTTCTGCCTACTTTCGTTGAAACAAGTTCGATAAATCAATCCTTATCTGCGAGACTGTGAAATCACACAAAATTCCTTCTTCTTTTATTTTAGTGGCGAAGGATTTGACTTCTTGAATAAATTTAGCTGCTAAAAATCGTGGGCTGTTCTTTCTCATATAACCGGCCCGTTCTAAAAAATTGCGAACTTTTGCAACCTGTATTTTTTAACCATATTCTAAATCGGTAAAATGATGGCTTAAACTCCTGCCGAATATTACGTGGAGTATACTATATCAATTTCATCGAAACCCTAATCATCGAATGCATAAAGTGATCGATTTGGCTTAGAATATCTGAATAACATCCAAAATCTCTACGATCATTAATTTCGTAACACCTGAACTTTTCACGTCGGGCTACCTCATCAAAAACTTCTACCTGAACCAAAATACTTCGTGTCCCATTGCAAATACCTATTGACACCTAGGACGGGTTTCTTCGGAGCGCAACCAACAGGCCACTCGATCGAATTGACCATTATCATTAAATAACAATTTAGGTTCACTGTTATACTCGATGATACGCCTTGAAACTTTCTCTTGGCCACGGAAAGCACTCTGAAGGCGTCGATAAATGTCGGGGTCAACCGAGCCGATTGGCTTGATACAAATTCGACCAGCTCGATTTCAGTAAGCCGTACGTTCACCCTCGCAACCTGTGGCCAGGCCGTGCTGCAACTTTGTGCACCATGTTATCCAAGCCGCCCATTTCTGTCGCGTTTCCATGATGAACGGCCGATGAAACCCGATCGGTCGCAGGAATCGGCTTCTCCCCGGCGAAGAGAAACGGAGACGGGATCGGAATTTTTTGAAAGTGTCCTCTCCCGCGTCCGTGGGTCTTCGCCGCGTGTGATTTCTAACGCTGATGGAAGCGAGACGTTCCCTGGCCGATGTCGAAAATAATATCGTGACATTGGGACGCGTGGGCTGTGCCGCCAAGAGATATCCCTGTTTCGCGGTGCACGTCGCCTCTGCGTGACATTTTCTCCACCGATACGCGGACCTTCGCTAATGAATGGGCTGGGGAACAATTGTTTACCATTCGACTGATCTCTATGGAGAGTTGGGAAAGTCGACTAGGTTCGTGGTGAGAATAATTTCGTAGTGGGTGTCTGCGGTGGTGACTTAACTACGATAGCTACTAGTTTAAAGTTAAGGATTCAGATCCGCATTGGGAAAGAAAATTGGCATTTATAAATTTGAGAATTTAAGGGTCTTTATGAAAGAGTAGTGTAATACCATTTTAGCGGTGGTATTGCCATTATATCTGCCAGTTAAAGAAGATGGAATGAACTGGGGTTAAATTGATTGTGCTAAAATTAAATAAACATCAAGCTTATTACAGACAAACAGCTAGGTACTTGCGGGTCGATATTGGTATAATTTTAGAATTACTGCGATTTCAGTTGTAACGCGACCTCAGCTTTTGTCGAGTTCGATAATAATTGAGTGAGGTTCAAGATTAATCTTCGAGGCTGTTCACCCGTTTCGTAAATGGTGATTCAACGTTGCGGTGTGGAACGTTCGAGGAACACGAACGCTGCCCGTGGCGATTATTTTCGGAATTAACACAGCGTCTCGGCACGGCCGTAATCGAAATTTTTAACGTCTAAACATCCGGTACGGTAACCCGATAATTAATCCAGTGGTATCATCAAACAGCGACGATTACTGGGTCAAAGACAGCCGCTTGCAATGATTACCGTATCGCACGAGCCAAAATAAATCTGGAGAACGAAATCCTTATCCTAATCTATATTAATATCGATAAATCCTCTTTGGCTCAGCAGGATAAATTCTTGGAGATAAGTCAATCAATCGATCGATTCAATCGACCACACGAGCCCCCATTTCGCGAGAGAAAAGAATAGAGATTACCCAAGTCCATTTACAGGTATACAAACTACTTTCTAGATTATTATTTCTAGTTTTTTATAAAATAAGGATTCATTCGTTTTATATAAAATGAAGGAAAACTTATTAGAAGCAAGCGTCACCAATCTCAACCAACCTTTTCCTGAAAAAAAAACTACAACGATAATAATGTGAGATGTGTCACAGCGTTTACGTCAAGGTGCATTATTTGCAAAGATACTTAACCTCGAAGTTTCTGCAAATGAAGGTGTGCCCTGATTACTCCCAGATAGATCGTATCTTATTCCGAAAGTAAGTTCCGTGATATTGAACCTCTAACTTGACACATTGTTTGCTTATCGCCGAACGTTTCAATATTTCCCCAACCATTATCGCCGATTATCATTTTCACGGCGATTCCCTAAAAGCAACTAATTAACAGAAGTTGAGAAACAAACATTCCAACAATTTCACACCTTACTCCAAAGGTTTCCCGAATCCAAGAATGCAAAGCCAAAAAGTAGCATGTCGAAATTCCCCAAGCTGATCCTTCGAATCTAAATCCACCATTCCCACACCGCCAAAAATCACAAATTCGTTAGAAGGAAATTCCTTTCGACTGCCGTCGAAGTTCCTCGACCAGAAAGAATTCGCGCGATCGCAGATAATCGAACAGTCCGACTCGCTTTCCGTCTCAGACTTTCACCAATTTTTTGCCAGAGAAGTTCCCGATGCTTTCCCAATGGCTAGTTACAAAATGCCAATTGTTCCCGGCACGGAGCGTCCATCTTCAACAAGAATTGGTCGGAGCATTTGGAAGCCACCCCTCAGAAATTGCCCGTGTTCACCCTAACAGCAGTCGCAGCTGAGAACCAGTCGCTCCTCATCGAGAGCTTCTCAACGAGCCCGTATTCCGGATGTGCGCGGGCAAAGGACGGCCGTCTCGTCTCATTGATTCATCGTCCAAATTACATCAAGCCGATCCGTAGCCCAATCAACTGGACAGAGTTCAACGGCGAAACGTCCGGGCGCTGTCAGAACAGAGAGATCTGAAAACCGTAGCCTACGGCTCATTAAACCGCGCTCTTGTGAAACCAGAGAACAGATACCGGTCGATATCTCGCGAAACTGTGACGTTATCGTCCGTTTTGACCCCTCGCATCTCGATACCGCTGCTCCCTTCATCGCTTTATCAGCGTTCTCTCTGTCCAACGCACGCATCGTCCTATGCCGTTCGTCCTCCCCTGCCTCTTTCTTTCTCTCCTCCCCCTCTTCCGAGGGGCACAAATCGTGGCGGCGAAGGTTGCACAATCGCGGGACGGCCGTGTGATCGGCGGAGAATTGGAAAAGGTGGGAACCGAGCGGAAAAGTGGACTTTCTCCTGGGACAAGTTAATCCACCGGCGCAACGGCCACGGACGATTATGTCACTCCCACGACTCGCGAATTAACCGGAGGATAAATTGATAGAGCTGCCCGAATTCCAGCCCAGCTACGCGCCGCTCGTTTTGTTCCGAGAAAGCTACTGCCGGCTGATCCCGCGGCGTGGTAGAATGCGAGAATTCGCGTGTGCGGGATTGCTGGAAAGGGGTGGCTGAAGAAGGTGTTGTATTTTTATCTACCACAGCTGTAGAAATATTGAAAAAATAATGCGATTATTGTAAATATGAATTTCGAGCATAATATGCTTTGATATTAGATAATATCAACATTGGCAGACTATCTTGTTACATCGACAATAAATCGTAACATAATTTCTAGTTTTGCCTGAAAAAATCCATTTTCTTTGGGAATAAATAATAAGTTTGTAATTCAATCATGTATCACACCTATCCACGGTTGTTTATGGTCCCGTTTGTGAAAATGAAGGATTACGACAGATTTCACTGTGTTTTGTTATTTAAGTATTTTAATCACCTGCAACTGCCTTTACAAATACCATTCTAGGTTTCTTTAACGACAGCTTCTCATCGATTAGCGGCAATGTTGATACGCTTTGCTTCAAAGCTTCAAAATTGTTGCTTCTTAAATGATTCCATATTCTCACCTCTTAGGGTGGACGCCTTCATAGAATCAGGATTCTTAAAAATTACTTGAATGATCAAAAGTGATCGTTGATGATGAGAATAATTATATCGCCTGATAATGTATCAAGTGTTTCTCTAACGGCGAGGATCGTTTTCGTCTAAAGGCGGCCTAGACTGTCTCATAGATCTGATATTTTGTGTCAGAGACCCGTCGCCGTGCCTCACGTGCTTCATGCAAATGAAACGTGGTTTTAATGTAAATTTAATGGACACTCGGCCGATCGTTCTAGACGAAACAAATGTAACGTTTATGGAAATCGTGTAAAGCCGATGGTCTCGCCGTTTGGCCCACTGTATTTTTTATCTCGACGATTTACACAAACGTTCTGTGCAGGGAGAGCTGGACGAGATGACAATTCTCGATCGTCTGTCTCACGTTCACATAGTCGACTCGCGGATGAATTCGTGGCCGAAAATGTGGAATGATGGGCGAAGTCACTGGGACGTTCTTCAAACATTGGCGTCTCACACTTTTCTACAAATTCTTGCTTCAGAACGATAGTTCGTTTCGTAACCGATCCTCGACAGGCTTGAATCTTATAGATTTACATATTGCATAATTAGTAATTACGACACAATTTTATGCAATCCTCATCATTAGATCAGATTTATATGCACATATTGATTACATTCCGCAATTCGATTTTGCAAAAGTGGAGCACCTAACAGTCAATATAGAACATAGGACTCATCGCAGCGTTTGAAGCGTCTCGCCGAAAGTAGGCCACGTGGCGAACACAATGGCACGGAAAATTCTTTAAGGAAATTCGTTGCAGGGTTTCTCCGGTAAGCACGAGCAATCAAAACATGACCGCGACATCGGTATAAATCAGTGTAAGTCCACCGTTTTAGTGCTCGGATCTCAGGTCAGCGTTAAATGCCCCGAGCGTGTACAAGAGCGAAGTCTTTATGCGTAGAAGTGAAGGAACGGGGGAAAAAAGACGGAAGCCAAGATAACGTCAGTGTAAATTCATCGACAGACAAGGCTCGGACCCGTTGAGTTCGCCCTGGTGATTCGTTATGTCGGACTTTCCCCTACGTTAGATTTCTCGCCGCGGCGAGAAGCATAATGCAGTTAGCACAAAATATGCAAGGAGAACGTGTGCCACAGATAATGCGAGATTAGAATTTTATGACCCGCTCTGTGCACGGCAAAAGGCCACTTTCCACTCGCATTTTCGTAGCAGGCGAACACCCGTGCGGCCATAAATCCTTTTCGCCACACGCTCGCTAGGCTCGCGCACCGCCATAGGATATTAATAATCCAATGAGAATAAGCCGTATAAATTACCGATGCAATTAGTAATCGAATCTGGTTACACGACAGAATCGAGGCCGCGGTTAATCCATTTAGGGGCCGGCCATTACAAATATTTATTGTCCGCCGTGATGTGAAACTTCGGTTAGGCTAGCGCTAGCACACTTGGAACTGGTTGCTGGGCCAAAACGAGCCTCTGCGGAGGCTAATTGTCCTCTAACCGATTGATTGCGAGCGATACTGTGGCGTGGCTGGTGGGATTTCTGACGAGAACGCGAAATGAGCGAAGAAGGATCAATAGAAACTTGGGACGATAAAAAATCAGCCCTTGTGCAGTTTTTGTTATACGACAAAAATTGGATTCTGTGTATCGTAATATTTTCTAATTCGTGGGAAGTGAGGAAGTGGGAAGAGGCTTCTGAAGATAAACTTATACCTTCAATTCTGTGCAAAGGTGCAAGTATTTTCAGATATAATACCTGTCCCCAAGAGTTCAAATTCAACTAGAGGGGCGGCCGAGTCGCAGCTTCTGATTACAACCCTCGGAAGACGAAGAGCATCCATCCCTTACTCACCCCCACGGGGCAGACAGAGCATCTACCTTAGTCCTCCTTAGTCATCTACCTCTATATAGGGCTAACGTGCTGACAGAACGCCCAAGTCGAGGCTCTTTCACGGTTTCCACAGTGGTAAAGTAGCTCAGGTACCCCGGAATCGTCAGTTCCCGTCTGGGAGACATGCTTCCAGGGAATAAAACTGAAGATACAAGTCCAATTGCCAGCGATTAGGGAAAAGTGAAACACCCGTCTGAAATTCCGCAGCTTCCAGCGCGCCGCTGACTCAATCACACGGTCAGACGCGCTCGAGGAGGTATTTATACCCGCGCGCGCCTCGCGCCGCGGCTATCCAGCGATCCGAGCTATCTTTTATCAAAAGCCCCGGACTGGTAGAAAAGAAGAGGTCCGGAGGAGCCAGCGGCCCCGGAGACCGTGTCTCCACGTGGCAATGACAGGGGTACCTGGCTTGGCCAAGGTTGTGTCAAGACAGAGCGGCGGACCGCGGGTAAAATCTATCCGCTCCTCGAAGAAATCCTGGCCGGTTGCCAGTGAGAGGGCCAGACGTTAGTCATCCCCGCGGGAGGCTCGAACGAGGAAGAAAGGGAGCCGCGACCGGCTAATAAAAGACAAGGGAAACGTAATTCCACCCGCGCTCCAATAATAGCGCCGCCGTTCAACGACGCTTCCGCCGTTGGCGCTCTTGTCTTTCGGCCCAAGTATTTTCATCGGCGATGATTTACGTGGATACGCGTGACCATTCGAAGCTGTTGCAGCCCGTGCGTCCGGACAGTAACAAGTCCGCTATCCATGAACAGAGAGCGCGAGAGAGTCGCGATGCCCTCGGAACTGTTACACTTCCACCGCGGCCTATTTATGGCCCGAGAGCCTTCGTCCCGTGTACAGGCGTGCTCCGCACCTTCCTTTTTCATTCTGGATAACGAATCGCGGAAGTGGAGGACCTTCTAACGTACGATGACTTCGGAGGGTGGCCCTCGCCGGCGGAAGGGTTGAGGATTCCTTCAGCTGAAAGCTTTTGCTTCGATGTCTTCCGTGGCGCGTTAACACTTTCAGTGGCGCAAGCTTGTGAAGAATCCGCTTTCAAGACACTAATGAGAATTTTGACTTCTATATTGCCTATTCAGTCATCTCGAGATTGCTATCGAAAATTCGCCGGGCGCAGAATGCAAAACACGCCGACGCCAGACGACGTGTAAATAAGATCGAGCACCGGGTAGATAATCTTCTCCTAGGGAAGTGAATTCTGCTGGCAAACACGGGTAGTCCGGAAGAGGTAATCTCTGGAAAGTGCCTTCAGTTAAGAGTGATTTGTAAGTAATGTAAGAGTAGCTCAGGGAATAAGACAAAGCGCTGTTAAAATGTGATTAACTCGCGCTACTTCCTGCTGCTGGATGCAACATTCTTTCATTCTTCCATTTCTGCGTATAATGCGATCATGTATGCTCGGATTGCTGAGCAGTTAATTATCAGAGGGAAGGTAGCAATTCCTGATGATAATGGCACGGGAGAGTGCAATTATCAATTTCATGCGCCCGATTTTGTACGTTTCTTCGCTATCGAGCTGTCATTAAAGAGGTTCGTATTGTAACGCGTTTTACTATCACGTCGACGCAGCGAGTTTGGAAATATTAAAGGAGACAATTTGTGCAAAGGAAAACGCGTCTTTATCTTAGAAGAACTTAACGGCAACTCTTAATATCAATCATCCGCGCCTGTCTAGTTAGCAACATTTGCACATCTATGCATTTTGTATACAATGTGGCATAATAACAAGTTGATTTCAATACTTCAAAGGTATGACAACGACACGTCGAACACGTTAAATATCGGACAGCATAAAATTTGTTCTCTAACAGGTTTGAAATAGATGAGGAACTTGGTATTGCAGAGTTTCGCTCTTGATGTCGTTTTAAGCACAACGATCGAGAAGAAAAGTGTTGGGGTCATGCAATATTCTATGTGGGAGTCTTACTGGAAAAATCTGACCCCGCCATGTGTGTCTCGTTCACGCTCCCGGGGGTAATATCTTGCAGTTAGTCTAAATGCAGGTATTCCAGCTCCAGGGAACGGTTACGAAGTCTTGGGAAAGATATTCGAATGTAGCAACAGAGAAAGAACAATGCTATATGACACTGAATGGTGGAATCTAGGAAGAAATGTACCACCTGGTTCTTTCAGTGTTACAAGGTTCCTTAAGATTTCTCGTCTCGCTAGAGGAAATTAGCATTCATTAAAATAAAATAAAATTCGTTGCAACATCGACCAAGATTACAGCTTGAGCATCAGTGAATTCATAGCTGCATGTAATCTTTTTCACAAATTATATCAGACACTGATCCTCGATATAACAAACCTTCGTGTCCATTATCTACAGGAACCAATGCTTCATAATTTTCCCTGTAACAAGTACTACTCTCCACTTTCCCAATTAAAATATACACCTCCAAAATGGACAACCGAAAGCGCCTTATGCCCAAGTTTCTCTGTGTTCCCTGAACTCCGGTTCCGAGCACACAGCTACAGCGAGGCAACGCTTCAACATCGCCAGTTTTTCCGCGTCATAAATAACCGACTGGCGAGCTATCGCCAATATAACCAATGGGAACAGCCGACACTTGGACAGCAAAGGTTTAACACTATGTGCTCCCCTTTCGACATTGTGGAATATTCTTTCTCTAAGCCTGTGCCCCTGTGTAAGGCACATCTAGCCGTTTCACAACCACGACAGATCCATAAACAAACGCGAGCACACAGGACAACACCTGTTCATATTTAGCCTTCGTTTCTAATAAATACTCGGCACGGTATCTCGCCTACCACGCGATCCTTCTCTTTCCCTCCTCGGGCCTGTCAGTCGATACATCCAGTTAGAACCGATACTACAGCTAGCATCGTTGTGAGCACAAGTGTTTAGCATAGTCGGGCAAGTTACTCGGGAAAGACAACGAACGAGTTTATGAAATAGAGCGACTCGCCGATAGGACACGTGAAAAATAATCGTACGTGGCAAGATAAGAGGAGCTCCAATTTCCATGCCGGTCGTCCGGAAACTTGGCAGTAGCCAGCGTTTCGTATAAATTACGGGCTCCTGCCAGGTAATCGGTGCACCCGTAATTGTCGATGCACGAGGGACATTACCGCGGGTCGCGAGCGAATAAAGATAAGACGTAAAGCAATTTGTCACGTGTCGATGTACGATTGAACGAAACCGCGCCATGGGACAGTCAATAAAATCCGGGATCTAAATTTATTCTCTGGCGATACCAGTGCTCGCCGCCGCGGACCGTGGAATTTAATAAAGCTATTTTATGCGTGATTAACGTCGCGGTTAAATCGATCGAAATGCACGACGCGGGGACATTTATTTTAACCTCAGATTTCAACCCGATGGGGTGACTTATTTATTCGGGGCTTAAATGTCCGGGTTAACGTCTTGATACTATAATAGATCGATGAACAATGATTATTCTCGAAATATTATCGTATCGCTACAAAATTAGCAAATTCGACGAAGCTACTGGAATATGTGTCACGTGGGTGACGAAGGGACTTGAAGTCTCGCTATTTTTCGACTGTCTCGTATTTCGGTACTTGCATAGAGTTATGGGGATTTCGAAGAAAAATTTCTGTTACTAAGAATACCACCACGAGACCGGAAATCTTTCACGCTGTTTCTTATCGCTGTTTCTTTCGAACTTCTCATTCCCTCGACGAGTGGGCCGCGTACGAATATAAAAGAAACTTGTCTTCGGATTTCATGACCGAGATAGTTTGCAGCAGAGGCTCTAAGGAGTAAAAGGGATCGCTTACGGGGCCGTTTATGTTTTATGGAACAAAAGAAGTTTACGCGAAGAGGTCCTTTTTTTTGTAAAAAATCAATTGATTTTTCTACAGAGGCACCATGAAATACATTGACGCGCGAAACGAACGCTCCCTGTCACGAAAAATCCTCTCCCACACACCTGATTTAAAACTGGTTTATGGGCGAAAAAGGAGTGGAATTATCGGAGGAGACATTCAACTGAGAAACCCGAGGCTTCGTGTATCAACCGAATGTACCTACGTGCGTAAAGCTTGATTTCCCCTCGATATACTTTCTTCTCATTACTTCCTTTTATATCGAACAAAAACGAAATTAACGGTCACTTAATTTTAATTTGTCATGACAGATAGAAATGCATTACCTTATATCGCCTTGTGAACTTTTTTTAAGTAACGCTGCGCACAGTGTCCCCTTCTTAACTTTAATTAACTGATGGTCCATGAAACCTGTCATTTTATTCTAATTTATTCAAAATTAGATGCAATAAAATGGCCTAAGAATGGAATTTAAGTGAAAGAGGATTGTTTTAGACGGACAAAGGAGAGGAGAACGGACAGGGAAATGAACAGCTAATTAAAGGTACGGAATATGATTTTTTTTATACAATTTTAAAAATCCATGAAGTGCAAGTGAAATTTGTGGGTTTCAAAGTGGAACGTACGTTTCAAGTTCCATTCTGCAAACTCAACCACAACCGCAACACGATATTCGGTGGATCGAATTTATTCGACGTGCAGTCACGTTAAGAACCATGAGAACAGCAATTTTACGGATCATCAATACCGATGGAAAGCCGATTTAAGTGGAAAGTATAATACTGTTTCACAGAAATATTCATATCTTTGCTGTGATATTGCAACTTCCAAATATCATATTGTCCTCGGGGGATTTGCCTATTCAGGAAAGCTTTCTCGTTATATTCGATGTCGACGAACCTTCAAGCGCCACTTTGCAATTCAACAGGAAACATTTATGAGCGTTTCTTCATTCCCGGCGTTTTCGAAAAATCATCAAGGGAGTAACACATTCGGAATAACTAATTAAATGCGATAGAAATGAAAGAAAAAGGAAAAGACTAGTTCGCCAGATTTTCTTAACCCTTTAGCGCTCGAGGAATCATCCCTACTAATATATAAAAATGAAACGTTGTATGATTGTTTGTTTGTCATTCTTTCGCGCCTAAACGGCTGAACGAGTTTCAATGAAATTTTGAATATACATTACATATGTCCTAGATTAGACTTTCTTTGCTACTTCGCTGTTTGCAACAGATTATGTTGTACCTAATTCCTGTATTAATTTGTTTTATGCATTTTGACCTCTAAAAATAAGAAAAAAAAAATTTTAACGATAAAAAGAAAACGGGATATTTTTCCTTCAACGAGATCTAGGCGCCGGCGCTAAAGTGTTAAGCAAAGTCAACTCTAAGAAGCAATCCTCCTGGATTCGTTGCACAAAGTATAGAAGGCAGGAAATCATTAATATTTGATAAAATATTAGAAATACACCTATTCTACCAACGAATTCCTTCGCCAGAAACACTTCCTCTGAAATCCCTATTCTATTCCTCGCTAACTCCATTTTACACAATCCTTAAGCGTGTCATCCATCGGCCATTCGTTTCTGCAGAACGAATTTTCACATTTTTACATAATTTCTTTCACTCGGCGTGTCCGACTTTCCTTCCAGAAGCATTGACCGCGAGAAAAACGGCCGTATCCATCTCTCGATCTCACTCACCTCCCCCCCCCCCCCCCCCACCCTCCCGTGCCCCCAGTTGGCCGAGTTCAATCAAAACTCATTCCCCGGGGTAGGTCGATTGATCTCTCTTTCGATGTCGAATCGTAATTATCCCGTGTCCGTATCCTTATGGAATTTATCGAGGCGAACACGCCCTGGTTGCCGGTGCGTCACGTAAAACACCGCAACCAACACCGTAGAGTCCCGCGTACGGACGTGCATTTCGTGTGTAACACACGTGTACGCACGTGTCACGGCTGCGTGCCACCCACTCGTAATAGATTTCCTTTCCTCGCCGTGCGACCGTCTCTACAGGCCGCACAGAAACGTTCTCTGCTGTCGCAGCGACGAGATTTAGGCATCTCCGGCCCCGTGAATCAAGACTGATGACTGTGCCTTCAGGGGGGGATCGAAGCACGCCGATTCAAATTTAGACTACAAGTTCGAACCAGACCTCGAATCGCTCCGTGTTTTTCCATTTCACTGTCCCCCTGTCGCCTTTTCCACTCGACCAGAAAACACCCACGCAGGCCCGGGTCGCCTAATAGAAAGGTGCTCCGAGTATTCAAAGTGATACGAGACCGATTGGTGGGTCGCCAACGTTCGGTGACACGAGTTAATCTCTTGGCTTCAAAGTCGACTACGTACAAGCTTCGCGAAAGACATCATCTACCAGTTGACTCATCAATGATAAATTCATTGTAAGATGCCAAGATGTAAAAGACGATTGCGAGTAGATGGATCGTTAGTCGATGCTGGATGAGTTAAAGGAGGCGATGAGTTCGTACTATGTAAGAACTCGGTGGTACGCTAATCACGCGATATACGTGTATATGAATAAAAAGAATTTACATTGCTCCTGTGACGCTAGGCATAGTAAACTGAAACGTTCGAGGTTAATAGTTGTTATGGAGCCGGTGGTTGCAGGACAAAATCAGAGGGTAAGTAAAACCGTTTGTTAACATTCCTTCTCCAGAATGTTCGCGGAGTCAAGGCCGGTACCTTAACTGTAAAACCGGCTCCGATGCAACTTGACTCGACAGAGGGCCAGCATTTACCCACCAAGTAACTCGTAAGTATCAATTTCTAGGCCGAAAGTGGCAGTAAAAGTTGCCGGCGAAAAATACGTCGACCAATTTCACTAGATTCGATATTTCAGGAATGATTAAACAGTTCCAGTTGTAAGTAGTATAATCTGCATAAAGTATGGGAAATATAGAAAACAGAAATAGTGTAATTAGAGTAAGTAGTATAATTAATGATAGCAACCATAGTGCACGAATAGCGTCGACAAAAATTCGAAACCACTACAATGTATCTAAAAATTCGAGTGCAACTCTATTTGAGATTCGCTACAATGTGATAATTCGCCAACAAAGTTCTTCTATTCAGAGAACGAACGGTGATGTAAACATTTGAAGGAAATCGGTGAGAGAGATCAACACAATCTACACGTGCCAATAATTTCTGCGAGACCGAATGCATTTAAACCAGCGGCTCACTGAGCTACTCCAAAGGAAAAGGAGTGAAACAAACGGTCGATCGGTTCAAATTATTCGTTCCACGTGTCAGAATGCCAAATGAGAAACGGCGGCGTCTGTAAACAGACAGAGCACACTGTTATTTCTGAATATCGACTCGAAGCGACGCAATTGCAGTTGGAACGTTCATCCTGTCCGTGAACCGGGAATTTCATTGACACCGCGGATATTATTATACATTGTTTCATTTTGCAGAGCATCAAGATCTTCGCCGTTGCCACACGCAACGGAGCCAGCCGATTATGAAAATAAAATGTACACCCTTCTTCTTCCCCTCCTTCTCCTATTTTCCTTTTCTTTTTTGTGTGAGAAACCAGCCGCGTAACGTCAGGCTGGGTTAATATCGCGAATTAATTATCGCGCTAGTCGTTAGCACGAGAGCTTCAAGGATGTCTTGGCGCTGTGTTTTCTGCACTGACCCTGACAACACAACAATGTAGCCAAACGGAACGACAGCCCTCGTCGAAGAGCACCAGTTCCAATTAAAACGGCTCACCCGAGTAGGGAACGCCGCTTCGCTTTTTGGCCTCAATTAATGCACCGAATTTCTTACTCCTCGTATCCTTTGTCCGTACGGAACATCCTTGCGTTACGTTCAATTTTACGCCTCTGTGACTTTTATACGCCTGCTCGGAACGACCGAGCTTCAGGACGTGTCAGGAGAATTATCGGGGATGATAAAATCACGAGGAGGTTAACCATTTGCGCGCCAATCCTACAGGGAGCACAGTGGTAGCAGAGTTTGCAGGAACAAGGAGGATACTTTGAATCAATCAAGGAACATTTTGTTTGCAGACGTAACACACCGTAACAAGGCAATGCATATAGCTTTCTAAATTGTAAGTTTAAAAGGATTCGGCTTCCACGTTCTTTGCTCAAGTATGATTTTTATCGTAGCTCCTTTTAATTATAGGCATTTTATAATAGGAATGTTGGTTTCGTTGCGATTAAAAACGAGTCTCGACATAAGCGCAAAGAATGTCAAAAGAACGATGGCCTAGTCAGTCACGTATTATCTGATAGTGAGATAATAGAGCAAATAAAGTACTACCGCGGTGTCGCAACGCTAGTACAATCTCGTTAAGATTGCGAGATCATTATCGTGCTGGTCGATTAAAAAGATTCCAAAGAGCCGTGAACGTGCACATTACTGCTAATATTAGAGTCATTTAATCGGCAACGAGAAAACCGGCAGCGTTCTAGACTGCCAGGGAGTTAAATAACTTTTCACGGTAGAGCATGGACCAGAAGAACAAACAGTTGAATAGTCACGAGATACTTAAGGAGCAAGGGCACATTGCAATAAAACAGCGTAACAAACTCACTGTGAAGAAAAGTATACGAGGGTGAAGGGAAATAAAATACTGTTACAGAAGTGTGTATTCGAAAAATTATTGTGAGTATGTATGGTAGATAATTAAAGTCTTTACTGATATCGTGACTGCGTTGTTCGTTTAAAAAAAAAATTGGTTGAATGTCATAACACATTTCGTGGGGATTTTGATAAGAATTGGGATTGAATATTCTCGACAACATCTACGATTTACATTGCAAATAATAAAAAATATATATAACAATTTTAATTCCTCAGCACTTTCCCAACCATTAGATAGCAAAAACCTATGTCAACTATATGATTCGATTGAAACCACACGTTTTTCTATTTCGCAATCAGATTCGAATTAACAATCGATGCAAAGGAAATGGACGGCGGAAGATTCGAGAGGGTCGAGAAGGGGCTTAGTTATTTCTGGTGGGTGAACAAAGTCACGGACAATATTTCCCAAGATATTCTCTATTTACCCTTATCGATCGCCAAGAAAGCGTATAAGAGAGTTACTGCCGCGCAAAACCAGCCTCGGGGACTTATGATCGCTTATGCTCCATAGAGGCTTAATGCCGTCTAGACCGGATGACTCGCGAGTATATTCGTCAAGTGGAATCGCCTATTACATCCCTCGGAATCGGCATGCGTTTAGGAAAACTGCCTGCAGGACAAGGCTCAAATGGGGATAAGACAGGGGCTAGCAGGAGGGCCGGATAGAGAAAGTCCGGAGGGGGTTGATGCGAAAGGTTCGGGGGAAGCTTGGCAAAGATTCAAACAGTGATTGCAAGGGCCTGTCTCAGCGAAGCGCGTCCGGAATATTTCTCCTTACTTTTCTGTGTCTGGACCTTTGTTCATCTTGCCAACTTCTCTTTCTCCCCTTCTACCCGCCCCCAGCCCACCGCACAACCCTCTTTTTACCCCCTGTGTGTCCAGCTCGTAGCTCCTTTTTCCGCGATCTATCCCCTCGCTGGAGGAGGACTCGAGCGTATTGACAGAGGGACGGTGAAATATTCGGTGACGATTTATATCGCGAAAAAGCGCGGGCGCAGCGATATCCTCGTATATTAGGATCTCGATATAAAAAGCTGCCGGTCTCTGTGTATCGAACATCGTTCCTGAGACGTCCACTGTACACGGTGCTGCAGGATACGGCTGTACGCTAGGGATACCCGCATGGAGCTGTCAAGGAAAACAGGTGGAACGATAGTTCGCGAACGGTTCAACTTTTTAATAAAATTCTTTAGCATGTGGCAATGAAATATGTGAAGAGCAATGGGATATGGGTATAATTAGATGAATTCAGTTAATTGCGCGATTTAAGTTTCCCAGGTTCGAACATACATGTCGGTGAATGATACCTACATCGATATGATAGTTGTGTTATTTGGTTTTTAATTATAAGAAACATCTTGCGAGGCCACACACTAGGGTTGAGAATCGTACTATAATATAAAGTATTGTACTATATTTTTGTACTATATTTCCAATATATCGATAAAATTCTACAATTTTAGTTATTTTTTATTCTATGGCTACATCAAAAGCTTAATTTACGAATTTAGACTTTAACAAAGAGGGTTTTTTGTGTAATGAATATGAAGTGACGGGAAGAAAGAAACGGAGCCAGTCTACCTGTCATATAAAATGAGCTCGTTACATATGTTAATTGAAACTTTCTGCGCAATCAAACCTTTGACTTATTTATTAAAGTGAATAAATGAATTAATTAAGATTGCAAAATGCACAAAAAATATACCTACATTCAAGAAATAAGATGTCGTTTTAATGTAGTTTGATTTTGTACCACTTTCCTCCGAAAAGTACTATAGTTTTTGACAATGTACCTACTATATTTTTCATCACATTTGGCGGTAAAGTTTCTAATCTATACTTTCCCAGGAAAAATTAGCAACCTTATCACACACTGATCGTAGAGGAAAGATACTGTGTGTCTCACCGAATGTACAATATCGAACACTGTAATATTGTTCGTAATAATTCCTTCTCCGCTGATGCCGAATAATCCAACTAAAACCAACCTAAGCTCCCTCCACGTGGTCGAACCACATCTAGAATAACTCACTCTGGAACCCCCATGCTGTTGCCAAAGATACTCGCGAAATACCCCCTTGAAATTGTATTCGGTACCAGGTAAACTGCAGAATAAGAAACTCAGCTGATAAATTCAGCTAAGCGATGCACGTAGCATCCCCCGCCCGTCGGCGTCACCCCTGGCCGCTCCTCCGGCCCCTGGGGCCGCAATTGCAAGGAGAATAGAATTTATAGCGCTAAGTCGGCGTTATCAGTCCTGTAAAGTGCGAAATAATGCGCACTAAAGATATCTGCGTTTGTCAGGGTCTGCGGCAGCGGGCAGATGGGAAACTTCGAAATAAATACGGCCGAGCAACACCTACATACATACAGTGATAGCGGCTAGCTGCATTCCGAGCTGCGAATGCTATGTTTCAGGCTGCTCAATCTTTTTACGTTTTCCTCCTGGCCAGCCGTGGCTACACGGAGAATTTATACACGCGGCGCGTGTGCCAGCCGCGGAGGTACCCTTTCCGAATGTAAATTCTTCGTGCCGCGCTACAAACGAACCGTGAAAACGTTGCTTAACACTTCTGTCTTAGGCGACGCCGAAAATTTCGGGTCGTAACGACTGTGGATTGGTGACGGCGTTCCTCGCAAAAAGGCACGAATAGGTATGTAGAATGCTGGATGCAACTTACAAGTGAAGTTAGACAATCCCAAAATTCAAAAAATTCTGTAAAATTGTGTGCAAGTAGAATCGTTCATCCGTAACACAACTCTATTTTTTGTTGGTGTACATCTTGATATACAAATTAGGAAATAAGTTTCGGAGTTACATCTGATCGTAGGTATCGATAAAATTTTATATACAATAAAAGTACATAGGTACATTGTTATGTTTTCTCGTTACTTTATATTTTCTGTTTTATTTTATTTTTTCTGTTTATATTACGTTATTTTTTACATATATTTATTGTACGGAATTGTTCAAACTTTGTATAATAAAGGGTTTTCCCGTCGAAATAATAATAATAATAATAATAGTAATAAAAAAAAGTTATTAATTATAGAAAATTATATTTTTAAATCCTCAATTGCTTGTGTTTAAAAAAAAATGCACATTTGTTTTCCGAAACGTCGAAAGCAAACCTTTTTTTTTTTTGCTATTTCTGTCTCCAGGTTTATATTCGAATCTCCAGCTTGCAATGTGTGACACTCCGGGATTTATATGGTGACAAGGTCGCAACCGTGATTGCGACTTACACAAATGCCACGTGCGAAAAAGCTCTTGATAGGATCTTCTTGATAGAATCGTTGTGAATATCGATCGAAACCGAGGAAGTGTCACACGAGAATCGACCGGACTCTTTTTGGAACTGTCCAAAACGCGCTCGAAATTTATTTCTCCGGGGCCCATCAAATATGCGAAAAGGTTGAAATGTAATGACGGAGAGAGAGAGAAAAAGAGTTAGGTACAGAAAAAGTGGGAAAGAGAAAGAGTTGGCTGGGTAAGCTGGGAAAGAAGCGTGAAAGGATCACTGGGCGTGTCCACAGAGATCGAATCGAAAACCCGCTGCTTTATTAAGCCGGCGGGGTGAATGGTGGAACACCAGCTACGATAAAGGCGGAACATTCCCTTTACTACTCGGACTTAAGGCCGGAACGCGCGAAACGAAACTTTCACATGCTGGCCCATGACATTTCTCCGATGCACCGTTCCTTGCTTAATTCAATTCCGCGAATTAGCGAGGCGTCAACGATCGAGCTGAGACAACCTGGCGCAACACGAAGGCCTGGACGTTCAGGCAAAGGTTTCGGTGGATGCTCGACTGAAAATCGATAACTATCAAGTTTCGCGAAATGAAGCGACTTGCGAGCATACGTCGAGGGCGTAAGACGAGGGAGAAATAATAGGGCAGTCAGAACTGTTATAACCAACACGAATATTGTACTTCCCCCTAATGGGGGCAATTTAGGACTCCTAGGGTTGCCAACTTTTTCGAGAAAATATAGTACTTTACGGCCATATAGTAGATTGTGAAAAAATATTGTAGGTACTTTCCAAAGAAAAATGGGACAAAATTAAATTTACATTAAAACCACATCTTACTTTTTATGCATTTTTCATTCTTAATTAATTAATTTATTATCTATAATAAATATGTCAAAAGTTTGATTACACTGAATGTCGAAATTAACATGCATAAGGAGCTCATTTTTTATGAGATATCGACTGACACTGTTTCTCTCTTCCTGCCACTTCATATTCATTATATGTAGAAATATTCCACTCCGTTAAAGTTTAAATAAGCAAATTAAAGTTTCAATGCAACCGTAATTAAAAATTAAGTATAATTGTAGAATTTAGTATTTTTGTGTACTGCTATATCCTTTTCTAACAGTAGCTATATAGTACACTAGATAAAAATATACAATATATTATAGTACAATTGGCAAACCTACCTATAACTTACACAACTTCTTAAACAATCAGGAAATATAAGTAAAGACATCACTGTCACAACCGTACAATAATCATTAACGAAGGACACAGAAAAATCGTAAGTTATCACTTAGAGCAATCATTGCAGTTTCATTGCCACGGCACATTTGATACAAAGCGAATCTATTACGAAAAAATTCCCAAATCTACATTATTATACAGGTATGTCTAGATCACACTGCAGCTCAATTTCTTTACAAACGTCGCGCGTCGTCACCACTTCGTTGGTCAATATTGCAGCAATTTTGCCACTATAACTGGCCAGCAAAACAAAGCAAAAGCAAAGCATTTCGATGTACCCGTCTCCAGAATCTGATTTCGGGCTGCAAGTTTGCCACCGTGTTCACTCGTATTATTCACGATAACGAAGCGAGAGAGCGACGACCAACCACCGGAGACGCGAGAGAAACGATCGAGAGGAGCATGAAATTGGAGCCAAGCGAGGAGAAAATCAAGCCCCAACGAATTTAGAGGTGTTACGAGGCGGAAACGCGACTTTATCAACGTACGCTGGTTACAACTGCACAGGTCCCACGATTCGTGCACCAGTTGGACCGTACTATCTGCTCGGTGCTAATCAAATAGCACGATCTACATAATTTGTTTAGGAGCGGCTATAAATCATTACACAAGCTCGCAGCTTATCTCGAGTGCTGATCCAGTGAAATTAGTGTTACTCGGCCGCGGTTGCTCGTAGATTCTCATTGCCTGTGTTTAAAGCAGGTCAACGTTCCGGCGATGTTCTCCGAATCTGAACTTTTGTAAGAGATCGATCAAGCCTTACCGTGACTTCCTGTGACGTCTCTTCAACAACACAGCGTGCATCCCAACTCAGAAAGGAAAGAAAATTGTTAAAATGCGGCAAATCCTGTTCCCATGCCATGTATCAATGACTCGACCTTTTTCCCAGATCGATATCTCAGGGTCGCCTCTTCCATGGATCTTTCGAAACGGTATTGAATGGGACACCGTGATAATTAGCCCTTTATACAAATATCGTGTGTTGTGTCACCGAATACTACAAAAATCCAGTGGCCCACTTCGAAGGCACCGCAGGCACCGAACCGTAAGGACCACCTGCTAATGAAAGTCTGATTTACAGCCTTTCCTTCGTGGAAATTCACTTTGCCCTCTATCAGCCGGTCCTTTGAGCGTTGCAGGACCGTAAACTACTTCAACCGAAGAAACTCTTTCCTCTGTAGCTGACGGAGGAAACAAGATCGAACGGAAAGATTCGGAAGCGGCTGTGCGAGAAAACAACGAAATGCTTCTAGGACCACGAGACAGTTGCGAAACAAATCTTAATAATTGCTCGTATTTCAGGAAGAACGGAGGCAAGGCAATCAGGGACAAACTCTGTGTACCCTTTGATTAATCAAAAAAACGAACACTTTGGCTAAATGATACTTGAAATCCCCTTTTCACCCCTTTAATGATAATTCGTGCGCTTTACAATCCACGTCTCCCCAACAATACAATTTCCCATTTTTTTTGAAATTACACAGCCACAGCCACCCACGTGTGTCGTAAATTTTATTATCAAATAAAAGATTACAAAGCAATAGAATCCATTCAAAGTACACAAATGGCCCCTTTAGTGGGCATCCAAACGCGGAACTTAAAAACTCCAAAACGAGGAACACTCGTAATCCTTTTTCGCGTACAGTGTCCAGCGGCCTTCTCGTAAATTTCGTGTCACTTTCAAATAATCAGCCTCGAGTCGTCGTAAAACAGCACAGCGTACTTCAAACAAATACGCGGCTGATCGCGTAAATAGTGAGGAATAAAGGCTGACAAACGCGCAAAACCGAGGTCTGTGAAGAACAACAATCAACCTTGAGCAACTCGTGCTACCATGCCCCCATGCTAGCAAAGTAGACGTGCCCGTCTCGCGTTAAATTGATGAAACCGCCTCATGCTTCCGGAAGAACGTAGCCAGCCAGGCGCCAGGAAGTCGTGAAACGGCCCTGCCGCTCCACGTGGCTCACGTACGGACATCCACACGCGTGTACTCAAATCAACAACGCAACTGTTGCATGGAATTCATATTTCAACAATCGACTTACCGGTTTTTCTAACGCCCGCGCCGAGAAACCATATAATCGGCGCGCAGTAACTCATTAGGCGAAGTCACAATGATTACTTGATAAAATGTAAAGGTAGGAAAACCAGAAATTTGACATTGGGATGTACCTTGAGTCGTTTTCAAGTGTATCGTAAAGTTGATTGTGGAAAATGGATGCAAAAGTAAAGGTAATATGAGAATACAGAAAAAAATTTAAGGGATGACAATTTTGGATGGTGTACCTATTGTGTGAAAAAGTTGAATAATTTTGGGAAGCAATCCATGATCAAAATAAATGTCTTATTTGGGGTATAAAAGTATGATGGCTGTTTTGATTGTAATGTTTCAAGTTCTTAATTTCTGGCTGCAGAAATGTGACTGTGATTTTGCTATATCGCAATGTTCCAAGTAGTCTCAATACTTGATTGAAAAATCAAATTTGAAGGGCAAATAATTTCTGGACAATTACGGTATTTGATAATATCGCAAGCTATTTGAAGATCACCTGGGACAAATGCTCCTATCAACGATCACGTTCCCTCTATCGACCATCTGTCTTATTCATCCACTAATATTAACGAATGAACGAATGAATACATAAAATGAAACGCTAAGAATTGAAGTAAAGAATCTATTATCTATCACAACTATGAACCACATACGCGACATTTCATCAAAAGAAACCAAACAATACTGTCATACACTTGAATTCAAACTGTTGAAATTGATCGACAGTGCGATGAATAAATGTTACTCAAATGGTTACATTTATTATCAAGTGTTTATCAGGCTATAAAATAACTTAATAAAGGAGACGAACAATTTGATAAAAATTTCGATAGGTATAAGTTTACCGCAAAAACTCAATTTAATTTCAAGCTAAAAATATCAATGTACCTAAAATTCATGCTTTGCTACAATTTCGTTACACATTCATAGGAATGAGACTTTATCTTATGCCCTGATAAATAAATTATACGATGACTACTGTTTAAAAGAGTATCTACCTATTTTTCAAAGTTGCAGTTGAAAACCACGTAGTCTAGTTTTGCAATCTAGTACGGAGAATGGTAGAAACTGGTCAATTTTTACCTGGCTGACAACGACAGTTATTTACATTGTTTATAACTTTTCCATCGTGTCCAGGGTAAGCAATTATTATGCATTTCAGATTCCTTAAGACCTGTTGCATCGTATCCTGCAAAAAACTTTCGTTGCCAGTCAGGTCCACAATTAACCAATTTCTACCATTCTCTTTTAATAACGTATCGTGTTTCACCAAAAGAAATACAAGACTTTACGCTACATTCTTTACACCCACTTCATCCAGTTCGTAAAAAGTAATGTGTCGAAAGATGCATATGATTAAATAAGAACTTAACGACGTAAGTCGCGTATAACCTACCCGAACATTTGCAACAGGGTAATGACTGGCCGCGGAAGAAAGATATGAAAAGCTATACTGTTCCGTGTAATAATAACACTAATCTGGTGCGATAAACCCAAAGTACCCCCGTAAAAACCTCAGCCAACGAAGGATTTGACCGACGAATAGTATCCACAGGAAGACAGTAATACTTTAGCCTTTATATCCAAATTTCTCGAAAAGAAATGTAAAATTTCTTGCCGCGGGAAGAATACATTTAAACTGGAACTATTTGTTATTCAAACTGAGATCTTTTTGATATTACACTGGTATGCAAAAGAAGGTATTGTACTTCTTTCATAGAACGGAGGTCCCTTTCTCCTTCCTATTCGTTTTTTCATTTTCTCCTAAATATTTTCGCCCACCTTCCCTGAAGAAAATTTAACTTCTTCCTCCACCTTCCTTTAAGAAAATTAAATTCTTCGCTCCTCACATTTTGGAGCCCAGTTTATTAAGAGGAGGTTCCGATCTAAATATCGATTTCATTTTTTGAGTTTTCAACCTTCTAAGAATACGCGTTTAAAAGAATTTTTAAAATTCATAAAATTCTCGAAGTTATAGGCATTTGAGTACCGGTAAATACATGGGTAACACCTGGCCCCTCGGCGTTCGCGTAAAAGTTTAAACGCGTTTTTCTCGAGACAGTGTTCTCAAAATCTGTGGAACCTGTATCTCAAAAAGTAAAATTTTAAAAAAATTGAAAATTTATAATTTTTAATGGCGTTGAAAGGACGAAAAATATAGGGAAAAATTGATTTCAAACTTCAAATTATTTATCGCTATTTTATCAAAAATGTCACTTTTGTAATTGTTTCTAGTCTAGCCTACGAGCGAATTTTATGCCCTTTAATAATCTGGCATTGTTTGTTTCAGACCAATGGCTTGGATACTACAGGTTCCACCGATTTAGATGAATTTTTGGACACCTCGACTTTAATGACTCCCCAGTGCCGTCTGCAATGAATAATTATAAAACAAAAAATATATTTCTATACTCCAAGATATCCATAATAAAATGCAACAAGTGCCATTAAATAATATGTAGTAATTTTCCTTTAATTAATTCCTAAAGATCAGCTATATTTACGGGCTCTAGATCGAAACAGCCCCTTAAGATTCTGCTGCTTCCTGTACCAAGGTCTATAGACTTCTATAGGTTTGCGCAGGCACTTTCTCCGTACCCTATACACTCCACCTTCCATGCCCCTCGTGCAACGCGAAATCTGCATTCACTGAGAATTTTCCAAAGGAACAATTAAACGAGCAGTGCTCGGCCTTGAGAAGATCTACGAGAGCGCAATGCATCTCTCGGTCGAATGGAAATCTTTGGCGTAAGAAAGGAAAGTTCAACACCTGGCCCTCGCTTGACCTAACTCAACCTGATCCGGATGCTCTATAGAGATCCGCGTCTTTTCACCGAGTGAAGCGAAACATTTGCCGAGGACCTCGCTACAGAAAAGGTTTAGCACCGCCAGCTGCGGCCGGTGGCCATATTGTGAAAGCGTAGCAGTTGTCCAAAAGCGCGTATACCTGGCCTGCCCTAATTGGCCACTGTCGATTACCCCGTGCTCCCGAGGTGCGCTCGCGATAAAAATCGACAACGTCCATAGACTGATTGCGCTAAGAGCCCGCCATCTTCATCCGTCTCGATGATCCATCGAGGTTATCTGCGCCGTATAAAATATCGATTACGAATAACACCGACATCTCCGAGCGGGTTATATCCGCGTCGAGAGGGAAGCAATGGGTAAGAATTACCAGCAGCTCGTACCTTTACACCTGCGACAGAATTCGCCGACTCCTTGGAGACCAGGCGCTCATTAATACCCACCAGGAAACGAAGCGGGTTACGCGCGGAAATTATTGCACGCTGGCAGGCATCGCGCGGAAGCCGACATACGTGCAAGCATTTCATATGCGACGCTACTAATTAACTGTTATTTAATTAGTCGTAACCTGTCTATGTAGGTCATCTCTCTAATAAAGTCGACGGCCGGGACGGTCTTCTTAACCGCCGTGAAATTGGACAGTTCAATCAATTAGCCATGCCGGCTTTGGGGCACGCGAGAACGTGGGGTATTTCAGATGGGGATCGACCCGCGGCACGTCTACAATTTATAACTAGGGAAAAAGGAATTATGATAACTGACAGCTGGCAACTGTCACTGCGCTCCTGCTCGCTGGGAATATCACGGGGAAATAGCAGGTGGAGTTACATACGTTGGGCATCTTGAACACGTCGAGCCCCTCTTTCGCCCTGGCTCGTCCCGATTGTTATTTTATGTGCGAACGGTGTCAAAAGCCGCAACACGAGCACGGTCAAATTCGAAAGCCAAGTTCGCCGGGAGACAGGCTTTGCATAATGCCCTGGGAACCAGTCCAGGGAGAATTCGTCGGTAGCGAAGAGGCTTGCTGACGCGGACGTCTAATTAAAACGACCAGGGAATGATAATATTTGAGGAATTATTGCAAATTCAACGTCCAGTCGTGGCTCGTTTGCGAGATACCATCGGCGGAGTAAACTGTCCCATCGTGCAATCTATTTGCACGGATGCAAGGGCGAAGGAAATGCAATCACCATAATTAATCGCGCGATTTCCAACGCAGGCTTCAGAGTTTGGGGGTGAATTGCGATGGGACACGTATGTGGGGAGAACGGTCGATTAATAACGCGGATGGAGAGAAAGTATGAAATGGATAGGAAAAGCGTATCCTTTTGTTATCGAGTGTAAATTTTCTGGACATGAAGTAAGTCTGACAGGGTGTTTGCTTGGGGCCAATGTGTTGGTGGGACTTTTTACATTGGACGTTAAGGAGCTATCAAACTATTGACTGGCAATTTTGGTGGGAATGCAAATGCAGTGAAGGATGCGCTGGAGAACTTGAGCGTGAAGATGAGAAACGTTTACATTGGGATATCGTACAGCACCCAAGGGCATTAATAATTTACGACGTTACTTTTTTTTTGGAATCGTGGTTTAGTATGCAAGTGCTACAAAGATCACGTAATGCGAATTGATTTGTATATTGTTTCTCCAACTGAGGATTCCCGAAAATTCTCATTTGGGTCTAATTCCTTGGTATTAGGCTTCTTTGTGATTAACTTATCACTGTCGTAAATAATATGTTTAAACATTGCAAGCTGAATGAATGACATTTCAAAGTTATTGCATTCCTTCGAGAAAATCGTGTGACACAACATTTATAACACTCGCGGAGATTAGTGTCATGGAGAGATTTCGACAAACGAATGTACAAACGAATTACACAGTAATTAAATGTACGATCTGATAGGTTTGTTCGATGCTTCGCCTACGATCATCCTTTTTGCACGTCGCTATTTGTCGGCACTGAAATACGCTTCGTTCAAAGTAAACAAGACAGGCGGTAAAAAAAACAATGCAAATTGTCGTTTTTCAATAGAGACACTTGATATGTGGGGCCTTGAGAAGCAATTCGCGGCTAAAAGTTTCGCGTAATTACCCAACGTGGCGTAAGTCGCGAGGGCAATTTGCATCTCCTCAAGACTAAGAAAATATAATTACCGTCGTATATCACAAGATTTGCAACAGAGTGTGCGTTCAGCCTGGCAAATGAAATATGGCATCGGTTGGAAACGAAAAGGAAAATCCAAAGTCGCCTGTACGGCTGAAAACTCGTGCTTTCCCGCGAATTCTCTGATTTATACGCAAAGGGGGGGCCCCCTGCAGTTTCGATCGTAATTGCACGCTGCAGATCTTGATCAGACTGCAAGAGTACCACGAAGATCGGCTGCTTTTTTTTCTCGATTCAACGTTTCCATAAATGTCCGTTTATCGATCGATCATGGGGATTCTACACGTGGACAGGATAAGGCTGCTGAATCTACTGCCAAGTGATTAAATCGCTGTCTCAGGACAATCTGTGATAGCTTATCGTGCTTGTTCTACCGTGCGGCAAAGTTATCTGACAGTGACCCTGGTAGGCTGTCATTCCCTTCCAGATATATCCTTCAGGGAATCTTTGTGGGATGAAGAATTTTGAGTAGGGAAAAATTCCTTACTAAATAGAAGAGAAAATGTATCGATTTAAGACAAATCTTGTTATGAAAAATATTCAGATTTATAATAAATTTGAATTGTAGAATTGCATATATTAAATTCTACGAAGCTATCGAAAATATTTTTTATTTATCGATTACTAATGATATGACTGATTATTAATGATTGACTTATTAAGTGTCACAATTTTCTCCACGAGCATCGAGTGTCTATCACAATAGAATTATGCTTGCTGCTCAATCAGCATGAAGAAAGGCTATTACACGCAGAGCAGATAAAAAGTAAGACTGTAGCGATAGCGGATTAGAAAAACAAGGATAAATTTCGCAAGCTCCAACCGTCTCGAGAGGCTAAACTGGTGTCTTTTTTACAGTTCTCAGAAGACTCGTGAAACGAAGATAATTAAGATTTATTGACAAACCAGTCTCATCAGATATAAAAAGAAATCGATTTTTTGATACTATGGAAATTCGGTTCTATAAATTATAGCGACGGAATGATCCCGATTTAAATCCAAATAATTTGTAAATGCCTATCTTTCCTGACGTCTTTGCAAGTGTACGTAGAAACATGTATGACGTTTACTACTTTTAAAATAAAATCCTAAAAATTACCTATTTTGGAGTGATTTGATATGGGAACATGCCGTTTCGAACTTTCTAAATTCCATGTCTTTGCTAAAAGAAGATATCTTCAAACATACTGAAACAATCGTTAAACTCACCGAATGATCTTCCTCTTGTTATTGGGATGAAGCCTCTTCGCCATTTCCGGGTCGATTTTGGCCAATTTCTTAAGAAGCTCCTCGCTGCTCTCGGTGGTCGATCGGTCCAGCTCGATTTTCATCTTCTTCGACGACAACACGTCCTCCTGCTCCTCGATGTGGCTTTCCGACCTTTTGTTGCTTCCATCGGTCGTGGCCCTGCCGGAATCGTTGGACTGTGCAGCGCTCTTTTCCGGTTTGGGTAGCAGAATTTGCCACAGGAGGGATTCAATGTAATAATTGGTGCCACCGACGATGATCGGTAACTTTCCCCTGGCCAGCAGGTCATCCATCTAAAGCGGCCAAAGAAGGAGCGTTCTAGGAGGACTGTGAAGGTGGTGAACAGAGGGTCTAAAGATCGTCATTAAAGACCATGACTAATTATCAGTCTCATGGTCTTCTCTGTGTCGTACGGAATCGTTCTGCTTCGTTCGAAAATGAACTTTTACGAAGCACTCCGAGCACGGAGCGAATGGATTCCGCACAGCATCGGGGCTGATCGCGCCGCACCAGAAGCGTGGCAGACGCAGCACGCTGGTGCGGAAACGAACCCCCGACGAAACGGAGATTGCAGGTCGTTAATTGTTACGTGACTGGGAGATCATTGTGTTAGTGGTCGAGTAACATTGCACTTCTTTCTTGTGACTTTGCATCGGAGATGCCACGAGTCCAAGTGATAAGCGTGAATCGATAGGACTTGGTCCGTTAGGACTTAGGAGTTGTTAAACACGATCTGTACATGCTACTTGGTAAAAATGAGACATATATGCAAACGGATAAAAGAGGAGAAATTACAATGGGTAGGGTCATGTCCCTGAACTGCGTCACGGTGAAATCAAGGATTAGAGGGTCTACGACATCCAACATATGATGCGTCGCCATTGCCCTCTCTTCGTTCGTCACTTTCGCGGTGACGATATCCAGGCCATTGTACACCTGTAAATTTACGTAAAGGAGAATTGTTAATAAGGTGACAAACACGCTGACGCGAGTTTCATTTATAAAATCATTCATCTTTATAAGCGGAGTGTGTACTCAGAAATTGCTATGTAGTCCTTGTAAGACTGTTCAAAGAGAAGTGTTTGGATTGAAGTGCAAAATGCAGGATGTACATCGTAAGCATCTAAACTATGTAACGTGATTCAACGTTTGAATGAATACTGATCGTTGCTTGAATTTTAATTGGATACTGGTGATACGAATTTATTGGCAGCTTAAAACAGGTAATGATCTATTTATAACTTCTTTTTCTCACAAAATCGCGAGCACCTTGAGAAGTGTATGGACTTACGCAATGTAGATGTTGTATAATATTAGCTGTACATTATGAAATTATTTGCAAATATTGCAATATCACGTTGTTATTACTTTGTCAGAGTAGTCATATATTTTTATTACACCCATCTGACGGTGAGTTTAAAAGTGCAATAACGATATGAACAAAGTGCAGCTTGGTGACAAGCATTATGAAACTAAAAGCTATCTGTTTCCTTCAAATCCAGTTTCTACATGGTTCATAAATTGAGGCAAATTAAGCGTTTCATTTCGGAATGTCGTCGGAACCCTTGACCATATCTGTGCTCAGTTTCCTTCACTATAGGCTGAAGTTAAAGATAAGTGAAACCTAGATATCTGTATCAGGAAACGTCAAAACCAGTATCGTCATGAAGTGCGTTGAGGAAGATTTTTGTCACGAGGAAAACTTCGTCTGGACAAATTGCAGTGGTGACCAGCCCACTTATAACCTTATTTGATAATACACAGGACACAGACTATGGAGATAACATCACTACTTCAGGATTATTTACAGAAAGAAAAGAATCGTGCTTCACTAACAAAAAAAGAAGGTTACAAGACTTTTTTTCTAGTACTCTCATTACTACAGCTATGTGGAATTAAATCACTTGAAAATTGTTGCTACTTATGGTACATCCTTTCGTTGCAATGCAACATAAAGAGTCACCAACGTTGATGTTTAAATCGTTCAAAGTATCAGCTCGATGATATATCATTTCGGTAAGTGTCTACATATGTTACCTGATCAGCTAAAAGAGGGGGAAATCATGCGAAACAGTTAATGCATGCTAACTTCTATAATCATCAGACAGGAAGACTACTGGAAACATTGTACACCTTTTCTCTAAAGACGTCGAATGTTTCTTTGCATATTTAAAATAATTGAATCGACACACTAATAGGAGCCCGTAAATTCTTGTAATTAGACGCTCGCTGATTAAGGAACCGAACATACTTTTTGATGGAGACGGAACAGCTGGAATATCTTTGCAAACGCTTTCATCGCATAGAATGCTCCTTAATGGATGGTCTCGATATTCCTGCATTGGAAAAATTGTATACTTTATGCTCCCGATGTTCCGTTAAGTTACACTATCACTGGACCGAAGGAACAGGTTTCCGACGTTACGGTTTGCGCCAGAGTAACTTGAATGACCACGTCTTCAACCTTCATTAACCTTTTTTATCAGCGTCTTATTGGGCGAGTCGCTTCGGAGATTCTTGCGAAGCGGGAACGCGAGCGGAAGTTCCACTGCGAGGATCACGCGCCATCGCCAAAAAGGTTCAGGAAACGAACAGAAAAACGTAAAATTCGAACGAAACGAGATGAACTGAATTTCTGTAAATTCGCGAGCTGGCAGCTACATAGATGAAATACAAGAAGATATTTTTCTGTATCAACCTGCGTAATTAACAAATTTAAGAAATGAAAAAGGCGACGCTTAATTTTTATTTGAATGTTAGGAGTTGTGCGTTTTTGTCGAGATGCTTAGCAGTATTTTAAGGATTTTTGTATTTAAATAAAGATCTGGCTGACGAAGGGAATCGATAAATGTTCTCGCCGGAAGTTTGTTTATACTTAGCTGCTCGTACGTCCGAAAACGTAATGATAAAGCAGACGGGGAAAAGAAAGTAGAGGAGGCCACCGACTAACACGTGGGCGAAGTATCAGCAAAGTTCAAGGAGAGAAATCGAGCAACGACCGCTATCTTTCATTATCGAAATTAGTAGCTAGCTCGTACGAATCGATATTACTCTGTCGCAACACACTCGGCGCACAGTGGGAAAAAAATGGTGCTTCAACGGCCAAAAATCTATAACTTTTGAACGGATGAAGATAAAGTAATAATTCTATTTTCTTTAATACAGTTGAACAGTCCTTCATTAGTTAGATAGCATTACGTTACTTATATTAAGTAATACTTAATTACATTAACTAATACGATAACGTTACTTGCATTATTACTGTTTAAAATTCAAAAATATCTCTTCTGGCCACTCTTTTTGAATATTCTTCCCCGTTTGTTGCAGCCTTAAAGATGATATTAAAGAATCCGATGAATGTAACATAATGTAGAAGAAATCTTGATTAACTCTTTGTCTTGATGTTTTAAAATTTTTTGTTTTCTTTTTTTTTAAATAATTAAACTGAATGTTTTAGGATAAAATGGACCAAGTATAGACAGGGACATTTATTTTTAGCTACTAGCAATCGCCTACAATGTCTTCGAGTTACTTACATTGTTTGAAACAAAAGAATCACGACGTTTCATAGTTCGACTGTTAATGTAGTATTGTTCTACCAATGTCCCTGACCAGTGTGCAAAGAATGATGACAGTCTCTAACCGTTTAAACGTAACCTAGAAGTTTAAAGAAAAATATACAGCTTTGTTTATTAATAAGATGCGATTTTACAAACAATATCGAAGGTTAAGACTTAGCAACATTTGCAAAATATCAAGAGAGATAATTAATCAAGATCTCTTCCGTATTATGTTACTTTCATGGGATCCTTTAATATCATCCTTAAGTCTGCAACGAATAGGGAAGGATATTCAAGAAGAGTAGCCAAAAGAGATTGGGGATGATTTCGAATTTTAAATAGTAATAATTCAAATAACTTCAACGTCATCAAAGAAAGAACAATTATTACTTTATCCTCATCTGTTCAAAAGTTATACATTTGTGGCCAATGAAGCACCGATTTTTCCCCACTGTGCGGTGGCTTTTAACCTGTTTACGCCACACGTATTAATCACTTAATTAGATTAATAAAATGCACACGACGCTCTTTCGTAGCGCTCATTATCGCTTCAAATATTTTCGCAACGTTGGGGAGCGATTGCGATAAAATATAAGTAGGTATCGTTCTTGTAAGAAGTGTGAATATTAAGACTTAATGCTTCGATATGAAAGTAAACTTGAAAATTGGGAGATACGTAAATACCTATGCCTTTTCAAATGGAAAATATTTTAAACAAATCATTAGCAAACAGGGGAAAATCAAATTCTATTCGCCTAATTCGGTGTATTGAATTCTAAAACTTTGCGATGCACTCCACCTCCTTGAAACCACCTTAAGGTAACGAAGAGATTTTTTAGAGATTAACGGATAATTGTACACTCTCTGTCCTTCATTTACTATATCACTGTTACCTAGTGAACTTCAAAAAGCTTCCCAATGCCATGGTAACTCCAGTCTACTGTTTTCATCGTCAGCTAATTATGTTCATCACTATGCCACATTCATAAAACAATTTATCTAATTTACACACCTTCATTCACAAACATTTGCCTACTTGCAAACGTTGCTCGCAAAAGAAATAATTCAGGAAACACAGAAACTCTTTATCATTCATAATAATTACTGTGACTTCTAAATGGGGCTTCTAAACTCGAAATAAAAACCACCTTAGACATTTTTCGCCGTATCATAAGCTCGAATAAAAGCGGCTGGTGTGCTCTATTGAAATTAAAAAAAGAGAGATAGAAAGAAGCCCGACGATACATCGACTCGATTCATCTTTCCATCTTCGGGAGGTCGAAAAATTCGGCGATTACCAGCGGTGGTCGTTATATAACGCGAGGAGGAAAAAACGGCGATGGTGCGTGATTAATTAACGCCATAACGATGGGCTAGTGTCGAAATCCACGTCTCGCCCGGGGACCAGGCCATCGGGACGTCATTCATCGTTCACTCATTCATCATTCAATGGGCAATTCGTCAGCGGAGGCATTTCGCGGGGGATCCGTGAAGAATCCGTGGTACATCCACTCCAGACAGACCCAATTCGAGAGGCCGTAAATAGACTCTGGGGCAGAGAGCGAAGAACGACTGGTCTGATCGCTTCCTAGAGACAAGGTCGCGAGGCTACCGCAGAGGAAGGGAATAGTCGGTGCTACGGTTGGCAGAACGGATAAAGAATAGCTCGAGGCACCCTGAACTATAGTTCTTGCGAGTGAAACTGAAGGAGACATAAGCAGAAGTCTCCTTATAATTTTTAAAACAGTATACTTGAGGATAAAAGTGCTTTTCACCACTAATACTGGGGCCGTGCAGATCTACCACAACTCTTGATCTTGATGTGAAAGCAAGAGGGGTGGAATTGGTAGCGCCCTTAAGTATTTTACAGATAAAACAGGAGCTTAAAGACGTCTTCGGTTTACTTTTTGGATATTAGGCTTTGGGAATAGAAATTGATTGCTTTGAGTGGCCAAGAACACCTTAAGTCCATGTAATTTAAAGAATATCGTGCAATTATTATTGCGAAAAATTTATACTAAATGCTTCTGTGTGTCACCAAAGTACTGCTTCTAATGCTAATGTCTTCGACTGCTTCTCTTATAAATTCCTTATACCTGTTCCACCAGCAACCCAATAGGAATATGGACGGAGCGTAGAAATGACTGATCAAGCGACAGGAAGAACTGAATATAGAGGAATTTGCTGAGCTATAACGCAGTGTACACGATTCATAAAAGCTCGCGTGTAAGAGCATCCCGTGTCATGATTTATCGATATCGCTTAAGAGGTATTGCGACGAAGACCTCCCACCGACACGGGCAGCAATTTTATCGGAGTTACGAATCGCGAGGCAATGACGAAGTACGCGTCGATTGAAATTTTATCACGTGTACTCGGTTAATCGGTGGGTGTCGCTGGAAACCCGCGGCTGTCTAATCATTCGGACGGAATTAACAGGGATTTATAGAATTGCCAATGAAATTGGGAGCCGTGACGTTTCATTTACAAAGTCTCACCTGTGATTGACAAATAGTTGGATTGTGAATGTTTGAAATCTACCGATACCTAATCGTAAAAAATTTTCGTTTCTTTTGACGATACATAAAAGTCTGCTATTCCTATTGCAGGGAAAAACGCAATTGAAATACGTACGTAGATACAAATTGTATGTAGCGGGAAACCTTGAACTGATGTAAAAATGTTTAAATGTAATTAAAAGACACTTCTAATGGCTGACTGATGACAGACCTTGACTTGAATACTGTCTACAGATGAGGAAAAAGAAGTAAGTGGCGTTAAAATTCAAATGAAATAGTGTTTTAATGAAAGCACTCGATCCAACACTATAGTAGTCACGAGCTCCCATGACATCAGTTGAAGGTTAACGATAACATGGGTTTAATCTCTGCCACCTCGAGTTTTATTCACCGTTGTACCCGATTAAATTTAATTAGCCTGTGTGGTAAGTAAGAACGGACGATAGAAGAAACATACCGGAATAAAACTGCTTTTTATACATATATATATATATATATATATATATATAAGGGAAAGAAAAGTCGACTGATTATTAACGAACATACATGTGACATTTGCGCAGCGGTTGCATTTTCGTTCATAGAAACAAATAAAATACACGATCCCCAAAGTTCGTAATACGGGGTGGATTATTATTCATCACCACGATCACATCCCGATCGTGGACATTGTATTCACTAATTTGCATGGTCTTAAGAAAATACGCGCGTCAATGAAACCATTGAATGGAAATCGCCAATTCCAACGTGGACATTACTGACTTACGACTCCAACGTTTTATTATGCGAATGGCGAATCGATTTCAGTGGCAATTCCAAGTTTTTAATTGATTTCTTGCAATGAAAATGGTTTGTTGTACAACTTGCATATAATTGAGTTGGAAATGTACCGCACGAATTTTATGGAATGGTTTGTATATTTCATAAGAAATTAATTTCTTTTTATATTAAATTCTAAGTTTCCATTCTAACGTGATCTATGATCACTGGCACTTCAAACCTAATGCCAATATTTTTCCGCAACCAGTTATTCAAATATACTAATCAGATCATTGGTCAACAAGCTGAAAGAAAAATGTACGTAGACTCGTCTATGGCCACAATTTTTTCAGAAATTAAATCAACATTCTAATACTTCGATTGTAGCAACAGTTGAACTATCGAATCTATTTCTATCCACGTGATCAATAATTATAAAATAAAATGTATGGACTCTAATGTTGGGCCCTAAGTCAACGTATCAGATATATTAAATGAAAAAAAAAAGAAAAGTGTACAAATATTAAACAATTTTTATTATTGCACAGTTTAAAATAAAAATTTCTACCGAAGCATTTCTACAATGTCCATTCGGGCACCGAGATACGGTAATGAATGAAAATAAGCCCGCGTAGAATTGTTACGAAGGAAACAGGAATCCTTTATAAGGGTTGCGTGCCACTTGCCGAAATTCGATCGTGAAGGGTCAATAAATCAGGAAAGGAAAGGGTCCGCCACGCAGAATACTTAATCAGTAGAAAACGCACAAGACCACGCGACGGCACGTCCCGAGATATCAATTGCGGTGGGGGCATTAGAATTATTTAGTCGCGTCGGGGGATCATGATCGTTTGATCATGTGGCTCACGAATTATTCAGGACATCCGAGGGATGTGCTCGCTTGTAAGACGTTGCGATAACATTCGCGACTTCCTAGAAGGACTGGGTCAAACGCGACACCGTTACCTCCGTGAAATTTTAATATTCATCGAACACAACCAGCCGGACTTCAAAGAAGAGTACCGATAGCTTAGATACCCTTTCTAGGCATCACTAACGAATTCCGACAGTTCGTTTCCAATTGGGAGGAATTTTTATTAGGCCCCCTTGCCGGCTACCCATCACGGATTGCCTTACGGGTCGATCTTCCTCTGGGCGACGAGAATCTCAGCGAATATACCTATTAAATGTTTAAACAGGTTTGCGTGATACCTTTTCTTATATCCTTCTTTCATTTTCCAGGGATTTTATCTTTGTTGCTACCCGCAGAAGGTCATTGAACCTCAAAATACTTTTTGCAATCTGAAAGTAGGCGAAATGTGGAATGAATAAGGTGGTCCACGAAGTCAGACATATTTTGTGTAAAACCAAATTCTTTTCTTGAACATCAACGACTTCTGGGAGTATACACTTTGTCCTCTATAACTAGATCTAGAACACCTCGTTGGATATCGTAGTGTGAACAGGTGACGGTTTTAAGAAATTCACCTGACCTGAATGCAAAATAAATCCGACTATAGTAAGCGAAGATGTGCTTCGCGCCAACGCGCGAGTTCCTTGTATTTCTCAGGGAGCCACAAACGACAGCTACAAAACCTATTAAACGTAGATTTTGCATGAAACCGAAGACAAACGTTCGGTGCATTGCACACAGAAAGTTTTAAGCGACGTTCAGAACGGTCAAACAACCCAAGTGCTCTTAAGGGGGCAGTCCAAGTGCCTCCCAAGTGCCATAAAAACTTTCGAAGGTGCTTTATATCTTTGTCGGCTCAGTTTTTTCAAGCAGTTGTGGCCAACAAACTGATTTCGACGCGAAGTCGTTCGCCAGCTAGACGGGTGCAAAGTGAGACAATAAAGTATTTCTTGGTATCACTGCGGAATTAATTCAAAGATTCGCAATGAATTTTACCAGGCCTATCGTTTTGCATTCGCTCTACTTTCGAGACAATATCCATCGAACATCGATCGTCTACTGCGTTTACACGCTATGCACAGGAGCACGTGAGAAAAGAGATTAGTAGGTTCCACGAAGGGGATCAACCACCCCTCTGCGACTAATCTGGAGGCGAACGGCGAGACAGCGCTCTTTACCGCTTACCCGACTGCGAAATTTCGTACGCTGATTCAGCTTCTACTCTTCGGCGTTCCCGCGATCCACCGCGAATGAATTAATTATTCCGTGGAATTGTTACAGACCTGTTTATACGCGACGAGTTTGTGGCGCGTTTTACAGGCAGGACCCAACGACCGTACCAACAGCTCTCGTTCGAGTGCCTATCGCGAGAGGTAAGAGCAACGCGGGCCTGATTAATCTACGGTATGACAACGAAGAACAAGTCCCGATCTTGTAGGAAGCAGATCGAGACCCTTGAAGTATCCCGCCAGGGTCGTATAGCTTTAGGGTACCTGCCACGAAAACTGGTCCAGGGAGGAGGAATGGCGCATACAAACGATCTCGTCTCCACTCTCTCCTCGAGGCGGCCCCGTACAATCGCCTTCCTCTCTTCCTCCGATCTCTGGCTCGCCATTATCCTACCTCTTCCTTTCACCGATCACCTGTCCTCCCTTCGCCCGCTCCAACGGAACCGCGTGCCCACGTATCGGGCATTAGAGTTTCTCACGTCATCCTCTTATCAAGTATGAAAAAACCGGTCCTCCCGATCCTTCGTCCCGCTCACGAATCATCCGTGCGCATCTCGAAACGCGCATAGGTCGCGGCGAGCCCATCGCTTTTCGACTTTTCGCTCTACCCTCGGCCCATCCCGAGTGCTAATTAATTGGGGGAAACGGAATAATGATCAGAGATTTGTGAATCGTTGCATTAAGAAGGGCTTCGACACTTTCAATAGACCTAAGGTTTTTCGAAATGTCTCGTCAAGTCGGCTTTATGGAAGATATCGACGTTGGAACCCGCGAAAAACGAGCACAGTGACGAAGAATCCACCCAACGACCGTACCAACAGCTCTCATTCGAGTCCCTATCGCGACAGGTAATAGCAACGCGAGCATTGTAAAAGTGCCAATCCACGAAGAAATTTTACATGAGACTTTTCTATCTTGAGACAAAAATCTGAGCAACAACTAAATGTAAATAATAGAAATAGTCGCAAAACAAATATTAAAAAATATATCATGAAACTTGTTTTATGAGAGGTTAATTTTATAATATTAATGACAAAATAATTGAAAAATAATAAAATAATGAAATAATTGTCTCGTGAGATTAAAGTCTCGTATTGGAGACTATATTTTTGTCTCATCATGGATTTGCCCGTTAAGAGTTTTCTGTAATAGTAACACGAAGGTAGGTGAAAGAAGGTTGGAAAGGTAGGCGATGGTAAAGATATCGTAACTTATGGAGGAGGAACTGTACTTTTATCCATGTGGAAGAAAATTGCAGGGTTTCTCGGAGGAGACGAGTGATGGTACAGTAATGATTGAAGTGCGGTGTAGTCACTTATATAGCATAGTAGAGCATAAAGATGTTATTTTTTAATTTGCCTTAATCCATACTCAATGTTACAGGGACGGAAATTTTAATAATCTTTGTTAGCGTCCTGTTTGGACCGCAGACGAAAGTGGAAAAGTGATATATTTTTACCAAACTTCTTACCAAAGTAAAACTATTCGACTAGATTGATATTAATAAATGTTGCTGAAAGTGCATCTGTTAATTAACGAGCGTCAATAGATGTTAATGACCCCTATTAACCGCGCAAAATATTACAGTTAACTAATTGACGAACATGCCAATTCTAACGCCAATTCAAACATCTCATTCCGAGATACTTAAGGGCCTCATTTGAGAGAACGAATATCTCGTGGTGTTTCAATTGAAAGTGAAACAAAGAACACCGTGACGGAACGCTATTCCAAAAATCACAAGGCTCGAAAGAGCAGCCAGAGGATCATGAAGATAAGTAGGATCATGCGCGATTCTTAATAGCCACTTAATCATCGGGTAACAGGGGAGCCTGCAAGTTACTGTGCTTGATTTTGTGCACTTGCAAGAGGCACGTACATGCCCGGCTAGCCATTAGCATCGCAGATTCCTGCTAATCATCGTAAATGTTAAGTGGATCTTAGATGTGGGCAGACAAACTGTTAGACCCTTGCAGCCTTCGAACGCTTCTATAGAACCTGTTATATAGTTCTGCCCCCCCGAGAGAAAGAGAGAGAAGCGTCTCTTTGCTTCGTTTCGATACTTAAATTCCAGATAATAGAATGTTACAGCGGCAGAGGCAAGCATTCGCTTAACGCCGAGTACCTACAAGCCATAAATATTTGAGAACAAGTTGTCAACGCTAATAGTATACCGACTCCTTGATGCCAACTTTATGTCCAACAATCGGACGTTGACGAATCATGATCGTACATGATTATTTGCACTTTCGCGCACGACCATCCTTCTGGGCACTATTCGCGAGTAAATAATATCCTCGATAAAATTCTGTTGTGACATTCATTACAAGATCATTTCCTTAATGAATTAATCATGCGGTGGTTGTTTTCTGAATATTAAGTTTGATCATATTTACCATAAAGTAACTACTGTTACAGTCTTGAAATGATGTAATGTTCCGCTTGTTTCGTCGGAAGCAAAGTTTGCATATTGTTTCATATAATTTAAAGTGATAAAAATAGCACTCCTAATATGAGCTTCATTATTTCAATACTGTAAGAGTAAATTCTTTATGGTAAATGAGTGTTACTATGAAGAAAAGAGATTTTGTACACCACGAAGATAATATGTAATGGCATCAAGGAGGAGGGTGGTCGAATCTGCGAGCTGTTCAAAGTTCTAAAGGCGTCAAAGCCCAGACATTCTAAGACAGCCAAGTTTCAAGGCTCTAAATTATTGGAGTCTCGAAGTGTCAAAGCTTCCAAGTTTCCTAAGTCTGTGGTTCCCTTAAACTCGCGTCTTGCAATCCTCCGTTACACGTAGCAGGCAACAACCCCTCGTTACTTAGAACTTACGTTTTCAAGAAGATAAGAAACTTAAGCATGACGAAGACCACACGCGAAGTTTGTTTCCTAATTTTAACATACGTGAAAAGCTAATGACATGGTGACGTCTAGATATAACCATCTGCCGTTGAATCGTGTCTTAATCGAAGCTTTATATACCTAACACGTAATATCAGTTAATTAAGATTTGCTAATATTCCATTACCTCGCGGCTGGATCTGTCTCCGCATAATTTATTCCGTTTGTCGATCATTTTTTAGCGACCACTTGGGATTCCACGATAGAAACCTAACTCGAGTGAAAAGAGTAACCGGAGAACGAAAAGGATAACAGCGAAGATGATATGAATTTTAATGCCTGGTTAAATCTCTGTTACCTATTCCTGAAACGAGTCTTCACCTTGAAGCACTCAATTCTCGTGAATATTCGAGAACGGTATAATTTATAAGTAAAAATTGATTGTTAAACAACTTATCTTTGTAATATTATGTTATAATTACTGATGGTAATAAAAATATTGATACATAATATTCAAATTGGAAATAATAATGATGAACGTAAAATAGATTTACCTTGCAAAACTGCTGTGAAGCTCAACATCTTCAAGCACTAAGACTTCCTCCCTCTAGGTATCCACAGAAGAAGACACAAGGCTCGATGCAACGAAACCACAAAGCAGAAAACACGCGAGAACGATACGAAAAAGTCGGAAAATCGAGCATTACGCTTGAACAAGTACGAAGAAACGGAAGAACGCAATTAATGGTATTAAGTGATCCGATGTCAACAGACGACTAACCGAGAACTACTGAATTTACAAAGGTTAAAGGCGTATACCTGCGCATAAATTCAAAATAGAGGGGGAGAATTCCACAGAAATCCTGATAACAGCAGTTCATGTAACGTGTGTCGTATTAGTTCAAAGAACCTATGTGTTTCTATTTTTATAAAAATTAAAGTCAAAGCTAGAACCATTCCAATACTCAACGTCTCTATGCTTCTGTATTTTTACAGTCACTGCTGTTTAATAATTACACATATTAATATATTATTCCTCATCAAGCATCTTTCGCGACTCCTTCCCGAGATCACGTAGAAATAAAATAATAGTTACAAAATTAAATATCCAGCTGAACTCAGGACTGATACTTGGCGCCCTTATGCAAAATTTCTATGCCGCCCTAGAATTATTAGGATTTTCATTGACGTCCTGGGACTTTCATGGACTTCCATAGTCATCGTAGGGCTAAACACCTAATTGTAAGCCATAAAATTATTCAAACACCTAATCCTCCAATGACTTCCAACCAACGTCTTAAATAGCCACATGCCCCAATAAATACTCCGCAAAAAAGCTCGAATGCAGCCTCCAGTACAAGAAACGCAGAATTGCTACATCCAAAGCTCCCAATTATCACAGCCTCCACATCCATCAGCGTTTAAGTCACCGCCGAAAATGGTTGTTGAAGAAGAAGTCAATTAACAATCTCGTTCGCACGGGCCAGGAAAAACGAAACCTCGCCGTTAGCACGCCATCAGGCATGAAGATGAAGATCATCGTTGCCAGTAGAGTACAAGAGGAGGGAGCTGTACAAAGGTAGTGTGAACACAAGGTAAAATGAAAGAGATACGAAGTAAACGTCAGTGCCTACGTACACGTTCTTCCACTTGCACAGGCCGCGAATGGAACGACGGCCATTAGCATCGTGGATTCCTACTAATTATCGTAAATGTTAAGTGGATCTTAGACGTTGGTACAGGGGAGCCCGTTCAAGCGGGATCTACGGTACACATTGAAAACTTTAATGGGACCAGTCCGCGATTTCTTTCACGATATGACGCCGTCTCGCGGGAACGTTCGCTCATCTCGTAATTCTGCTGTGATTAACACTGTCCCCGTAAAATTTCGCGTCGGGTAGAAGCATGGTCACAATTTGGGACTTGCTAGTCC
Organism: Andrena flavipes; assembly: GCA_963971345.1. Lineage (NCBI taxonomy): Eukaryota > Metazoa > Arthropoda > Insecta > Hymenoptera > Andrenidae > Andrena > Andrena flavipes. The sequence goes on from OZ020481.1 coordinate 40,957,306, forward strand.
TGTGGCTGGGACCCTTAACAGAAAATCTTAAATCGTTCTCATAATTAATTCTTACGACTCTTTTGCTTGAACGCTTTTGCAGACGTTCTGTTTTCGGTGTGTGTATTTAATTAGAGTTATGATAAGCGTTTAGGACAAGTGAAGACCCAGAAAGTGAGAGTGTTGGGAATCGTGGCGAGGAAGAGTGAAACAGTTTTGCGACCAACGACTTAGTTTTTTGAATTGTTGGAATTATTAAAGCGTGATTATAAAGGATTAGAACGTGAAGAATTAATGTAATAATCGCTATTGTGATTTGTTCATACTACGTAGTAAAATAAATGGTTTCTTGAAACAATTCTGTTTCCGAGTAATAAATTAATGGAAAATGGAATAGAAGAAGCTACTGAAATTAAATCTCTCAACACCTACGATGCCAGACACAAAGAAAGATAACTACGTCCCCGATTAATTAAACTGGTCTCCGTATTCTGATCTGGAGCACCGTGGAAATGTACAATCATTAGGTACCTTTTTAATTTAGATTTCATGCAACGTGGCATCTGATAACCAGCTGACATAGAAAAATTCCCAAACCCGATAATTCTGATTTTAATGAAACTCGGTGTGAATGTAATTGTAAAGCATATTGGAGGATGCCAGGAACAATTTTGTTTACTTTGGAAATTGCTTTTTTTTTCAAATATATGAATTGTTGCAGTTTTCAAAGGATTTGCTTTAGCTTTACTCGTCTGTCCGGTTTTTTTTTTTTTTTTTGTTTGGTTCAAATCGTGTAACTCTATTTTAACCCATTTCCACAAATCCAATCGACTTGAAATCAGTCTCTCGCGTTTTTCTTCAAAACGACAAAAAGATGATGCGTTGCCTATTTAGTAGTATCGGAATTTCCGTAAATACATAATTTATCCAGAAGTGATTATCCGTCTTTATAGTTGCAAAACTCACACTAAAAATTAAATAAAAAAAAACATATATAAACAAAATTTTAAGTTGAACAATTATATTTAATTTGGTCAAAAATGCATTAAAAACTAAGAAATAGATATTTTCTTGTACTAGAATTGCGATGGTGATGTCACTTTACATAAAATCGCGGAGTAGGATATTTTATCGCTTCTTACCACCCATTTCGACAATTGATTCTGTATCAAATTGATTCATATCCTGTTATGAATTATCCTGCCCCCGATTTTATTTAAAGTGACATATTACCATCGTAATTGTAGTACGAGCAAACAATTATTTTTAAGTTTTTAGTATATTTCTGATATTTAACTAAATTTTTTTTATACTCTATCTGCTAAATCATAGACGCGTGCAATGTTCCCTTTGGATTAAAGAAATTGCAAAAGTTTGTAGTTGCACAGATCCATTAAAATTATGACAAGTATATGTTAAATTCAAGTTTTAATTATATGCATGATAAATCCTACTACAAATAAAATTCCAATTTTTCCAAAGCCTCTGCATGGCGCTTTTCAATGTTACTTTCACCAAGTATCAGTTCTTAGTCGCAAATCGAAGTTTCGCCTGAAAATAGTACGCGAGGACGGACTGAGACATCGTGGCGTGTCGACGGTGCGAAAGAATTCAGAACGCTAATGACCTCATGTAATATTAGCCTGCACGGATCGCAGTGTTTTACAGTAATTGACCCATTGACTCACTACACAAGATACTATGCGGGTACTGTAATTTCCGTGGAACGTGCTGTAATATTAATCATCGCCATGCGTTTTTCACGTGAGAAGCTATTTTCTCGCTACTTTCTTGTACAAGTCGTGCATCATCGCGAAAAGAACAAAACACACGTTATTCCTTGATGAATGATGCATCGATATGAAAATAAATGCTAGACCAAACAATTCAACAAATAGTAACATGCATCTTAGACTAGGTTCATCTACAATTTAAGATTTTTTCTCCCCATTAAAATGCATTTAAAAAGAAGCAAGTGATTTTTACCTCCAGTACTATTCAGTAATAAATTACTCAACCTCGTCGAAATAGGCACAGTAGTTTCAGAGAGAATCATATGCAAAAAGACTAGAATCCTTCCATTTAACGTATCCCACTCCGTGCTACCTCCATTCACTGCTCCTATCCCTCTAAGGACCGTGATTCAAAGTAACCCACATATCGCTAGGGGCGCACGGAGGTCGCCGAGGAACTCAACGCGATCGAGTCTAGTACCATCAAGTGATTCGAAAGGTTCTTCGTTGCAACCTTGGGGGACTGGAAGCACGACCTTGATGTACCAATTGCGCAATGAATCCCCGAAGAGGTCATCGGCTAAGTAGGATCGTCGATCACGGGGGGGGGGGGGGGGGGGGCATTCTAAATCCCATTCACGCGCGAGATCGACGGTTACCGGCGCGGCGGCGATAGGTTTCATCGCGAGCGTGGAATCCACGGGGCAACGATCCAGTCTACCTTGATGGTCACCAGGGGATCTGATTTCTGGTTTAGCACCTGGTCACCATGTTTAATTAAGCGGCTGGAGCATTATCGTCCCTCGTACCGATATCCCATTGCAACTTCGATCTACGCGCACCTCCGTGCTTATCCGCGCACGAGGCCGCCAGCGAGACGATTTTTCGACGGCCAAGGAAAATCTCCAATTAACGATAACGCGCCCTTTAAATCCAAGGTTCACGAGTGCCACTCCACCTGGGCGTCTCTATAAGGCTACGTGCGGCCAGAACTCGAAGATAACGCAATCTACCGCAATAGTCGACCGTATCGGACCCACTACATCTCGCAATTTACCGTAGAAAAATTCAATAATCAGATCCAAGTGGCCTTAACTGTCCACGGAGCAATAAAACGTTACCGTCTTTCGCGACTGATCGATACGAGAAGGGTAAATCTCGGCGGGCATCGATGTCCGTTAAGGAGAAATAAGGAGAGCCCGGCGAAGGCGCTCATTGGGTTCTATATTTTTTAGAACCGTCGACAATCGATTCGATTAAAACGTTTCTAATCTAGGTACGAGGCTGCTAGTTCTGGCTCTACTGTTCTATCAGCGGCTGTTACAGATAAGATAGTACCGTTAAAACAATGTTGCAATGTAAGTTTGTATAAGTGGTTAATTGGATAAGGCTGGACTTCCCGTAGCAATATGTAATACTCTCTAACGCGTTTTCAGTCTAATTTAGACGCAACTCTAACAATAAGTATGTAAAGTGGGCGATGTAGTTTGAGGAATTTATGATTCACCAGGAATTACGAGCTGAATAAACATGAAGTGCCAGTTTGCTTAAGAATATAAAAGGCGTATCTTTCACGGATACGCTTTCGACACGTTGCAAAATAATCTTATGATCTGGAATAAGTCTCTCGCGCAGGATGGATTGAACGATTAAGTGCTAAGGTTATTAAACGTTCTGTTAATATATTTATTTCCATTTATGCAAAACTATTCACATGAAACCAGTAAAACGTTGCTAGGGTAAACCAACCAGTGAATGACCGAATTGTTCAATTTATGGACTTCTGAGATAAATATTTGAATATATTTATGTATAACAACGAAACAACTGTTGAAATTGCATTTAAATTTATTTTTCTTGAAATTTCTATAAAAATAATTACTTATTCCTTTAGTAATTTTTAAAAAAAAACAAACTATTATACAATGCAAAACGCGTAGAAGCCCAATAAATGACCGTATACTTTTAATAAGAATTGCACTTATTAATGTTTGCTTAATACGCGTAACTAACAACATGGGATATTAAAAGTGCAACGACACTCCATTTATAAACATATAATATTTTTAAATTTATAATTGACATTTCTTTGGAAATGAATATCTTTGGAAATGAACAGTCGAGGCAAGTTTCTGTTATGTGCGATACACAAGTTACGGTAGTTCGCATTAGGATTCACATTCAACCCTATTTTGCGCTCGTTCCTTGTTTATTACATTGTTATTTATTCTCTAAAAATAATGATCGTAAAATTAGACCAAATGCAACACTAACGATAGGCACAGAATCTGAGAAGTTCACTCAGCAATGAATAAAATACGATCTCGGACATTTTTTTCTCAAATTCGTTCTATTTCCCCAATTTCAATATTAACGACAAGGTTAAAGGCTTTCAATTAATGATAGAATCATATTTACGATTTGGAAGACACTGACACACATATTAGAGGCTGAAAGATTTTGCAATTTTCCTGCAATAGCATTCCCGCGCTGGAGTAAAAAGTATGGAACTCGAAAGGTCAAGGTAACGAGCGTTAAACCGCTAGAATTATTACGAGTGCTATCGAGTTTCAATCGTGGCTAGTTGCTCACGAATCTTGAATAAGAACGTTAAGGCGAAAATCCTTCGGTGTTTTAAGGTCGACGACCCGCGAAACCGGGGCGTATTTCTGTTATTGCTCTGTCAAACCACGGACGCCCACGTAAGCAAACCAGAAAAACTTTCATTGAACCCTCTCTGGCTGACTCACAGACTATGAAATCGTAGCAGAGTCACTTGTCGGAGCAAAATGATAATTTTCGAATTTCTTACACGCGCTCCTTAGACTCGCCAAAATTATCAAACGAGGCGAAGGTACTTTGAAGTTTCCTTATCTTGGATCTCAAATATGCCATTTCAAGTGATTCTTGAAATTCTGCTCGCTACAATTTGATAACAGATTCTGAATAATACGGAAGGAATCGATTAGAAGTGAATATATTTACTATGCATTAGCAACATGATATACTCCGCGAATAGACGGTGGTAAAGACATTATTACACTATTAGGAAGATGAAGTACGGAACATTTGAAGACACGCGATATTCGATTACTCAAAGTGCAATTGAATAGCCTGGCGATCAATGCGCACAAATTTATGACGAGACAGCTGGCAAACGCACCATAACTTACAGTTATTATCCCGCGTAAAAAATAAAAACTGTCGCTTTGCTGGACGCGTGTGAATAATTGTGAAATTATGTAAGGACATAATTTCTTACGGATTATATAACATTCTTGCTTGGCCACGATAAGCCCCGACTTATACAATCCTTAAAGTGAGCGCACCGCCGAGTGCATTAATCATAAAGGCATAGTAAACTCTTCCCGTGGACCGTAATCGAGGAACGCCTGTGACGCATCCGCTGTTGCTCATCCGAAACGTCATTGCGTGAGCTGTTTTACCAGTGAAAATAATTAACACAAAAAACTTCCGAGGAAGCAATTAACGTCTGCTCGTAAAACGATCAGCTGGTGACAAATCCAGTGACGCTTTTTGGCACCAATTTCTGAAAGTTCGTTTCAAGCTACCGTATTGAAGTTTAGTAGCAAACAGTATCATTACAATATCCTTCAGCGATTTAACAAGCCTCTAAATAGATTCCTAATATCCAGATAAAAGATAAGAATGACAATGAAACTGGATGATAACTTGAGGAAATTAAATCCTGAAGTATTAACCAAACAGTCTAAGTCACGGTTGCTTGTAGGAAATCGTAATAGCTCGTGTTATCTAGCTAGAGATTTCAAAAGAAAACATCTCCTTGGCCAGTGGACTGAGAGAAAAATATATTGGTGTTTCAAATAGGAAATCTCCCAAAAACTCTTTAAATCAGCTGTACAAACTGTCTACGTTAAAATTACAACATATAGGCATGATAAAAAAGTACCACGGTTCATTGGACTGGATTACACTGTACACAGGCAATACATTATTCTAACTCAACAAATTTCGACATTTCAATATTTCATTTCACGTGTTGTAACATCTTTTGCTGGGACATAAAATTTCCACTCGACCAGGGGACATTTAACCCTCCGTGGTCACACATTCTTATAATAATAAATTGGTCACATGTGGTTTGTTGCACCCCAGCGTCATTTTTGTGTTACCATTTTCGTATGTTTGAATCTTAACTTTCATGTGATAAATCTCCATTCGTGAATTTTGATATGTTAAAACTTGTATTTGAAAGGACAGCTGTGGATAAAATCGATTTATTTCCAAATTCACTAACTTTTTAAATTATATTATTGAGGTCTAAAGATTTACAGAAATATTGGCAAAGTGTGTTCACCCCGTGTGACCACGCAGGGTCAAAACTTCGAGTTTATAAATTACAATACAAAAAATAAATAATATCTCATATCATATTAATCTGCTTAAAATATCTTGTTCAAAGGATTCTAAAATGAAGGAAAATTCTTCTCAATTTCACGAAAAGACTATCTGGGCTACTTGAGGTGATAATTTTGGAAAAACAGCGAATACAACAGCTTTACGCTGAGTTTCATTGAATAATACACACGTTGGTCGAATATTGTAAGAATATAGAACGGACAAATACTTTCCCTGTGAAGTTCAAAACCTGTAGAGTACAGGATCTATATAACAGCATTCCAAAGATTGCACGTGTTTCGTTGGATAAAAAACGTGACCGGGATTTCATATTTTGGGTAAAACGCTTTGTAGGAGGCAGCGAGATAAAAAAAAGTCAACCACTCGTTATGGAAACCATGTGAAACGAAACATAGCCACCGCACGTTACCAGTAGCAGACCTTGGAGCCATAAACTAAGACTATCGCTAGTCTTACAGCTCCTGTGAATCACGCGACACGTCTTCGATCCTCCTTTTTATGCACCCGAAGGGCCATTTTGCACGACTCGCATTCATGTTCCGCGAATGGCATCTTATTGTTAAATACGCTCCCATGCCAGAAACAGCCTCAGTTTAAAACAGATACAAAAGGGTAAGAAACACGTGAATTTATCTGGAACACCAATCTCGTGTGAAAGAGCCTTAACAGTCGCAAGGGAGACGTGGACCCCCACGACGACTATTTCCACTCGTTAAATGCAAATTTTTACACCAGCTACGAAGTGTCCAACATTCCCCAAAGGATAATACAAATGACGCCACGTTTCTTTTTGTCACAGCACCCCGAAGAACGGCTAAGGAAAACGACAGAACTTTCCCACAGGTCTGCTGTGCGCCACGTTAAATAGAATTCGAGAACAATTGACCGAAATCGGCTGGTCTGACATCAAAAGCGGGCCACGGAACGAAGGAGGGCCCAGCACAGGGGAGGAAAATTGCCAGCGAGTCGCAAAAGAAAACTGCAGGGTCGGGAGTCAGAATAGAGCCAGGGGCCGCAAAGTCGCGCGGCCCCCTATTCTAATCCTCGGCCCTTCAATTCACGAGGTGCGGGTCATTTTGAGTCGGCTGGACTATTCTCTGCTTAAATTTAGCCCGAGCATGGAACGCGGCTTCCACCATTCCTATTTAAAGCGTTGTTTTCACGCACGACAGAGGCACGCATACGTATACGTGCATGGCGATGCCTTAACGCGCATCTTGCCCTCTGACACGGCAACTTCTTTCGATTAGACTATTCTAAGCTCCGTGGCAGGGAAGCATCTCGCTTTATCTCGTGGAAAAATACGAGAAATCAAGTACTCTCCTGAAATCTTTTGTTCGGTCGAAGCCTCTTATAGGGGAAGGACTCGATGTTTCATTCGAAGCTTCGTTTTGGAGAACATTGAATTTGGAAACTCGTGTAGCAATTGCCAGAGTGATGCAGTAAATATGGTGGAATGAATCCTTGTGCAAAGATAAATCAAAATTGTGCAATATCTCTTTTTCGAATCAGGCTTTGCCCTCGAGAAAATCGGGTTTGAAGATGCGACCGATTCTTAAGCAAGGTCTACTCGTTGGATATTTAACGGGAGAACCTGGCTTTGGAAGCTGAAAACACGGCAAGTTTTAAAAATTAATTTCTCAACAAATATAAAGAGTATCTTTCCAAAACTTTAAAGCTGTTTTACTATATATATAGACAACAAGAAGCCCTTTTTTTATTCAATTATGATATAAATTCATATCAATTAAGAAAAACTTTCTCTTTATATTTGAAGAAAGATTCTCTTTATATTTGTTGAGAAAATAATTCTTAAAAATCACCGCGTTTTCAGCGTCCAAAACCAAGTCCCTCCTTCATATCGATTTCCTCCAAAAGGAAACCTCATAAGAACAAAATATAACCTATATTTTTTATTTATTTCTTTATGTAGAATAACTGTGTGTTCGGTCGTACCGCCCATTATGAAACACTCTGTATGAAAGCTCGGTTGGGAAACTTCGGTGAAAATTCTCTTCTAGGAATGCGAACATAGGTGGAGGAAGGAAATATAATTTTTCCAAGACAAGCAGCGAATGTATATACCGGGGAAATCTAATGAAACATCGGTCGTGAGTCTCTTCAAGGGCCACGTCGACAAAGGAGCCTCGTAAATTTCGCGTCATCGCCTGGTGGATTTAAAACCGGTTGGTCAAGTGCCTTGTACATACGTGACCGACCAGCTGTAGCTCACGATTTTTACCGCAATTTTCGTATCGTTCGTAACAGAACAGCCATGAACAGCCACGGAGCACTATGCACAAATCCTCAGCCGCCAATCAGTTGCCGATCAATTTCGAATTTGTGCTCGAAGACAAATTTTCACTTTCCGTCGTTCAAATTCCCTAGGATCCAACGGGAATAATACAAGGTGATTGGCGAGACCAGTACGTGGCCGTGAATACAGAACATGACCTAATGGTGTATCAAACGATAACCTAAGATTTACAATTGTAATCTTCGACAACACGAAGTTAGATCGTCGAATTCGAACTTTGAACGAAGTGTGAAGAAGTTACACGGCCGACTACAGTAAGCTGAATTATGGAAGTATCGTGACGGCTTGATCTAGCATTACCTCGAGCACAGTCGCACATTTAGTTTAAACAGTGTATACATTAACCTTACCCTACCAGTTATGGAAATCGGCACTGTCCTACCGGTTGTGTAACGAGTATTTCGCCCTAACACTTCAGGGTTACTACTAATTATAAATCCCGTAACCCTTGGTTATTAGGTACGTGTAGGTATGTATCATACTTGTTGCCCCCATACCGATTTAATCCAAAGAGTCAATTTATACAATCGGTGCGTGCGTGCGTTCCGCGCAAACAATAATTCTGATGCGGTTTCAGTAATAATCTGTTTCTGCGTCTTTTGGCACGTTCCAGAGCTCACGCGATTCAACAAACAAATCGACGACGCAGCGGAACAACTTGCAGTTATCGATTCTAGTGGAAAGCTGCGGTCCTTGGACTAATGTTAGATAATTTGATTGGCGGTTTAACCGACGAGGAATTCCACTTGCCGTAATACGGGGCGCCATTCTCACGGGGCAGGAACGGAAGCTTCTCATGCGCGGCACGCAGTCGTTTCGGCCGGAGAAACGACGAAAACTATTTTGAATTCAAGGACCACGGTGCGTTGCCTTCCGTGGGTCACCGCCGTGATAAATTATCAACAAAAAGCCGTATCATCGAGGGACCACGGAAACCTGTCTAACATTCCTGGGCCATCCGGCGTGTCCCTGAACAGCTGACATTTTTGGAGCAGAGATTACATCTCGCCAGCTACTGCCTACGCCCCGTTTTATTCTTTTAGTGAATAAACAGATAAACAGGAAAAGTACAGCGAAACGTATTATATCTTAACTAAGAACTTGTCTCGGGTCTATCACACTAGATACATTTTAAATAAAACGACAGGAATATGAAGAGATATGATAAAATAATGTGAACCATCTCTCCTTTTAATTTATGGATCTCATATCTTTCTAGCGGCTGAACCCGACAAGATTTTGATATATTTAACTGCGCGAGATAACATTTATCGTGCTCCTCAAAACCGCGCCATCTGAATTGTGTTTTCAGTATGCAGTATATTTACAAAACTCTCAATAAAGAGGTTTCTAATACCAGCGGCCATTGCTTTCTCAATACCACGAATCATACTCTAATTTTAGAGTTATCTTCTCTCTGGATTTCGTGGTTAATTGTATGTGAGCACGTGTACCGTGAATTTCACATGAAATGGTTACGAGTAGAATCAGATTCGATGACAGGAAAATTGCGTCCAAGGTTTCTCTAACTTCTGATTGAAATGCAACATCTGTTTCAATTATGAATGTAGACGAGGAGCAACAGCGCGGAAGAGATTAAGTACATCGATGGAGACCATCTAAAATGTCTAGGTCCCTAGCTAATGATCAATTACGTTGGATGCTGGTTAATACCAAGAAACAATAACAATCGTCCCATTCATGGCTCAGTTGCTTAAACGAGAGCTGAAGTCCTGCGCCATGTGGCTGATTGAGGGTTCTATGGAAACGGACAGTTTTTTAAATCGTACATCGAATAGATTGATCCTAGCCCGCATTGCCCGTGACCCACAGCGGGCTAATTTAATCTATCCCACGGGTCTAATAAATTCCAAATTACCTCGGGGCCTTTTGTTCAATAGGAAACAGAATCTCTTGGCGTATGTTACGTAACGCGTCTTCCGAAAGGGTACTTCTAGTTTCCACGGAACAATCTGCGATCTAATGATTCTCGATGGTCGACATGAGAAGCATTCCCACCGCTTACTTCCCCTCCCCTATGAAATGTTTCGATCGATCGTGTTCATTGCACTCATGAAAAACGTAGGGCATTGAAGCATCACGGAATAGTAGCAACTGATTTGACAGCTTTCCTTAAAAAAATAATTCTACACGCTGGTTCACGTGCCAATCCAAGTAATTCTGCTCGAAGACAGCAATCAATTCCACATCTTGCCTTAACTCTTCACAAGACTCTTCATTTCAACCTTACCACACTAACTAGTCAATACAGTTCTACAGTTATTCCCTCTGCAAACAAATAGGTTCCATTATTGAACCACTCGACTAGATCCATTTAGAGGCCGCACAATGTCGAATTTGCCCGAAATCGTGGGCAAAACTAATATCTTCAAATCTAAGTTAAATTATTGAAATGTATTACAATGACATGACTCTAGAAAAATAACAATGTACCTACTTTTTAATGATAAATTTTTAATTTGAGATTTAATATGATATATTTAAGACATTCAATTATAGATGTATAATTTTATAATATACATAAAACACATTCTATTTAATATTTAATCGTAAATAATAATTACATACCAATACCTTTTTAACTATAGACTTAAAAATTCTGAACAAATTTAATATTTACAAATGACGATAACTGGTAAGGCCACAGATTGCCGCAGTTACATTAAATCAGAACTTCTTCTGTGACCTTTAAACTTCACTTTAAAAAAGAAATCGAAGTTTGATCTCGCTTGATACAGGATTAGTCGCTCAAAAAAAGAAAGTCATATGTCTTGTATTTTTATCTGCCACAGCAATAGCAATATTTAAAAATTAATACAATTAATGTAAATAAGAATTCCGAGCATACCAATATTGAGAGATTATCTTGTTACATCGAGAATAAATCATAACATAATTTCTAGTAATTGCAGATAAAAAATTGATTTTGATGGAAAAACATGCTCCGATTTTTCATAAATCAAAGACCTACACTAAATTCACAGATATTTAAAATAAAAAAAAAAATATTTTTCGCCATGATTTCGGGAAAATTCGCCACTGTTGGCCGTTTTTGGGCTCAAAGATCAATCCATCAAAACAAGAACGCCCTGGACCCACCGTTACCATAAACGTACCAAACGACATCGTTACGATATTAATACCTACGAAATGAACAGCCTTAGCATCTCCTCGGCGCCCTGACATTGATATCGCCACGTAATACGCCCACTGCGAATTCCCCATATTTGACGATAATTAAAGTACCCTTGAACGAGCCATCCGCCTTCCGCGATTCCCCGTGGTCCGTGCACCCTGAGCCACCATCGGTCGTTGGAATTCCTCCGAGGTCTAACGACGATATTAAGATTCAGTGGGCCAAGTGCTGCGGACGTACCGCGAGTGCTCGACAACCCGTATATCCAGTTCATCGACCCTCGGCCAGCTCCGTCGACTAACGTTTCCATCGATTCTGTCCCCGAGACCGTCAAACCAGAAGGTCTCTATTTACTGCCACGGGGGCCGAAAATTACTCCGTGGACGGTGTCTGACAGCGGATGACGTCTCCCCGGAGAATCTTATCGCAGATGTAAAGAACAATCCTCCCCCAGCCCACGTGATCAGTAACGTCTCGATGAAAGATCCCGTCTATGCTTCTGGCCCGTGTGGGAAGAGCGTTTCGGGGAAGGGGCACCCGTGCTGCTCGAGGAAATTTGCAGATATCTTTTTTCGGCGCGTGTGTGGGCAGACACGTGTCCGACTTCGCCAGAGTCCTACCGGCACGCGGTCAACGGAAGACGCGTGGTTTATGCACGCAAGCGAGCGCGCGCGTGCACGCCGACATGCAAGATAGGGTCAGTTAAGGCGGGGACAATGCGGGATTATGGGTGGCTCTTAAGAAAGTCCTTATAAGAAGATGCGTCAGAAGGATATTTGAATATTGTTAATCCTAAGCTGAGTTTTGGAAAAATTATAATGGCTCTTTAAGTCGGTCGGGAATTATCCAACGATCGCCTCTGCATGAAAAATTTCGTGCGAATTAATATTCGAGGATTCTTGGACAATATTTTCAATGCTTGCTAGAAAGTATCCACGCGAAGCACGCGGACGCTACTCAAAGCGTTGAGGATGCTGACTTGCAGGCGGAATGGATGATAAGGGAGATTAGCCTCCGAAGAAGATACGTGGCTAGACACGATCTGTGATATAGGAAGATTCTCGGTTTGTTCTCCATCTTAAATGGAAGAGGTGGAACAACCCCTTTGGAGATTGAAAATTACCGTGTCGGGGGAAATTGATGTACAGCCAGCATCTCGGGAGGAATTATAGATTGTAAGTGGAAGGAGTTTGTTATTAGTTTCTCGGGCGAAGGGAGACAAGCTGAGAGAGATGAAAATAGTGGAGGGGAGCGTTTGTGTATGTCCACATTGTTCGATCTTAGGTATTCCCTAAAGTGGTTCTTGGTTAAGTTGAACAGGACCTTTCAGTTTTAACCACAGAAAGACATGAAATGGTGTCAGATTTAACGGTTCAGTCGGTTCACGCTTGTGTTCGCTATCTCTCAGAAAACAGAAAAAAAATGGTAACTCTAGTCGATCGTGTATAAACGCACAACTATAGAAAACAAAGATACGGTATAATTACGATAATAAGTCAGGTGAAAAGGGAGCATTCGGTCGATTATAAATGGGAATCCACGGGCAAACAGAAATAGTAAGAATAAAAATATTGTAAAATTTACAACGCGGCAGAACGTAAAGAAAAGCAAAGGTGACCGTGATTTATAAGCGCGTGTAAAGCGTTGCGTGGGCAGGGAGCACAGAAAAAGATAAACGTTGAGGGCGAGATAATTAATTGTGTTATATATAATGAGGGAAATGTTGGAAATCGACCGAAGATACGTTGCGAAAATATCTGAAAGGGAAAACGTTGCGGTGACCAACGCGAAAGCGAAACGTAATTTATACGTGAGAGCAAAATCACGTGCGAGCGTGAACGAGTTTAAAAGTAGAATCGACATCTGACGAGTTGAAAAGTGAGCAAGCTCGAAAACATACATGTGAGTCGTGGAAGGCGACACACACTTTGATAGGTCATACTTTAAATATTATTTTTAAAAGAGAAAGGGAAAGGTAAATAGAAAAATATTATGCAATGAAATACGCAAAGAAGGTATAATTTCCGTGCCAATTATTCTTTCACTTTCCGAATAAAATCTCAAAGTCGATAACATACATCTCATACTTTTATAAAAACTCCTTACGCTGGTGTTATCTACACAAGTAGCTTCGCAATTTCCTAAGATTTAATGCACAAATGATAATCGTTAATTCAAAGTGGTTCTAAATGACTTCGTCATCATTTTTGTTCCCCACTCTTTCAATCGCGATATTTTCATGAATCTACATATAATAGAGAAGAGCAACAAGAAAGTAGGGACCGTTAGATTGCAGAGTGTATTAATAACCTGCATTAATATGGCAATATGCGTCGTTGAAGAAACGTAATGTCGCGTTCGATGTAAAATCAAATGGAACTTTGAAAGAACGATGAGAAAAGTCTGTGCCAGGGCGTTCACTTAATTTCACTTTCCTTGAGGAACGACGGGGAAGGAGTGTACGCCGTATTATTAATTCAAAGACCGAAAAAGAACCGGAAATCCCACGATCCTCCATCATGCGCGCGCTCCAAGGGGACGGAGTTTAATTCAATCCACTCACTTTACAGCGAGTAGGTATCATGCAAGCTTCACTACTTTGCATTTATACAGTTTGCTTCGACGGGATAATAAAACACGCTAGGATGTATTAATAAAGTACACAATAAGTCGAGCCAGCCTATTAATACGGAAGATGTATGTAAAGTAACGCATCAATTGACGAAACGCTTTACGTAATTTAATTTGCCCCTTGGATAAATTCGTGATGTAAAGATGGCTACCGAGAAACCGTTTAAACGATTCCCAGAAGTTCCTGCGATATTCTAATTCTTTTAGTCGTGCAACGTCTCTTTTGTAAAAAATGTAACTAATCCAACAATAACTAATCCAAGATTTTACCGCTTTTACCGCTTTTACTGATCCAAGATTTTGTATTCTTCTTGAATTAGATAGTATCGTTGAGTCAGGGCAAATGTTCTGTGTGTTAACAATGGTAACAAAGAAGATCAGTTTTTTAAAATATATGTAGGCATCTTGTGTGCGGAATTAGTGTTTAATTTTGTTTGTAGACATTCCTCCTGTTACTCGGTTGATTCCTAACGAATTTCAGAGAGATTAATTAAGAGACTGAATTGAAAAAGTTCGACTACGATAATATGTTGCTGAGAGTTGAACTTTTCCAGCGAAATACAAATATCTGTGGCGATGGCGCATGGCAGAAAGCCGACGCTCATCAAGATGAACGACAAAAGCGGTAAAAAGATAATTACGGACACGTCATTTCCGACGTTTCGGCCGCCTTCGTGTCACAGGCGTGTAATTAAACGTCCCTCGTAGTTACTTTATACATGTGAAAGAGCGGGACAATTAGAGCGATTAATTTGGGGTGCACCAAACGTAGCCATGCTAAAATCCACCGCTGTTAAGGAAACATAAAGTAAGACGGTGAGGCTAACCGAGAATTGGTGAGTGTCCGGTATTTTTATCAGAATAGGAAGAGGGTGCTAGAGAATTTTACATGTAGGTATACACTGGTGGACAAAAGTATTGGGACAGCCTAAAAACTTTTTTAAAATTAGTCCAAAAGATTTGAGTATTTTTAGAAGCTAGGATTGGTTTGCTAGGTGGCGTGTTTCGTCGTTTTGAAAAAAAAATTATAATTGGAGGGAATAGCGAAGGAAATAGTGAAGGTCTGATGCAGAAACATGCATCAGGCATCGAAATATGTAAAATCTTTAGCTCTCGTTACAGATGCAGGCTGAAAACTGTGATTTCTAACACTTTTAACTGTTTGTAGCTCAGTACTACGTTAACTGATTTCATATTTCATGTATACAACTTACTTAATTGTATTAAATTTTCATTGAAGTCTCAGAGAAAAAAGTTGAAAAAGCGGCCTTCACTATTTTCTTCGCTATTCCGACCAATTAGAGTTTTTTTCAAAATGACGAAACACGTCACCTAATAAATTAATCCTTCCAGGTTCTCAAAAAAACTTAAGTCGTTTGGACCAATTTTAAAATAGTTATAGTATTTTAAAGGCTGTCTCAATTCTTTTGTCCGACGCTGTATGATGGATTGATTACTAAAAGCTCAATGCGAGATGGATTTTCTCTGATCTAAGTGCATATCCATGTAGATTCCAAATAGTAAAGCATTCGATGCTTCCTGAAATACCAAGGTACTAATATAAGCTAAAGTCCTGATAAGAAATCGATATTCAGTTAAAGGAAAATGGATTCAAAAATGCACTGAATTAGACTAGAAAATTACGAAATCGACATATAGGGGAATTAATAGTGATGCTCCAAATATATTATTTCTCTTATTAAACAGAAATCAAAAGGGTATATATCAGTTTTGTTAATATTATAATTGTGAATTTCCCCTTACACCTCTGCTTTAAATAAATAATTAATCAGGTAACGAATTAGATATCCAGGTTCATGATCACTGATCCAGAAGATAAACATAGGATCCAAAATTTACAAGGGTAATTGACAATTGATCATCGAATTTTCGAAAATGCTGCAAATGGCAGGATGCTACTAGGAACTGACCTGGCTCAACAGCAACGAAATAAACCGAATTTCGATAGTAGTGTATAAAAATCGACGAAACCTCGTCAAAATACGCCAAGAGTGACCAAAATATCAATTTAGACACCAATAACTTGCAAATATTTTAACATTAACACACAAATAAGTACATCACTCATCCTTATGTATTATATCATTCAATCCAGTAATAAAAACGTACTAATAATAATAATTACCAACGAAATTGGAACTCCCTTTGCAACATTTCTCAGTTTACGATCATCCCACTGTATTCCTTACAAAATGCAACAAGCCCGCAATGAATGGGCAATAAACGAAGAAAACAGATTGACTTGCAGCAGAATGTGATAACGATAACAGGTGCATGACACGTTTGTGAGAATATTCAAGCGCATTAAAAATTCCGCACAATTAGCGTTACATTCTATTTCCGTAAAACACATGGGCACACAGGTGGCCCATCCTACCTTACGATATTAACACAAACAGTCCCCAGCACGAAACATTAAATCGGAATGCACGAACGCAAAGGTTTTATAATCTATTCAGTAATTGCACCGATTAACATAATTCTCGCAAAGGACTTGCTTAGCTTTAAATAATAAATAAGCTGAATTAATTAAACGGGCAGCTACGAGCAACCACAGAGAATAAACAACTTTTGAACGCGCACCTAACCTACAAGGGCAACGGCGCGGTAGCGATGAGATTAATAATAATTTCTTCGGCTTACCTGCATACTGTCGGCCGAAATAATTTCCCCGGAAAATCTACGGGCCAGCTCGATGGCCAGACGCGACTTTCCGCAGCCTGTGGACCCCAAAATCGCTAAAATTGGCACACGCGACATATCGACCACTCCGAATTCACTCAGCACTAGACGGAACTGCGCATGCGCCATCGCGGCCCGCATGTGCTTCTTGTTCCGCCGGTCCGACCATGTGACGCGATGGCGGTCAATTTTAAACGTGCATCTTCTCGTCCTGGAACTGCGCACCACTTTAAATTGCAAATTATGTTTGGAAAAAGTGTTTATAATGTTGAGCGGCTTTAGTATTCGCCTGAATGGTAACGAAATGGTAATAAACTTACGTATTAAAAATAATAGTTAGTTCATATTGTATGCTACAGTGTTATCTATCAGTAATATTATTATGTTTATGTTTACAGTGATAGACAGAATGTTACGGTAATGGAGTCATCGTTGGAGGCAAGGTGTTAAACAGTTAGCATATTTTTACATGTGCAATGGATAAGTCATACTGTCGATAAAAAGAAGGAAGTGCTATAATTACGTGGAATGTAAAATCGTATATGTTGCATCACTTAATAATTATAATAATTTATTCCCAAGATATGCATGAATTGTCATAAAGACATCTACTTCTTCCTAGTGCTGTTATGTAATGCGACGTTATATACAATGCTGCAATATTTGAACGCAATTTGCACAAAGGCTTCGCAGTTGCGCATACGTAAAAGCGCGTTTTGTTGCGTTAAGAATTTACTGCTGATCAAGCGTTACATACACATCAGTGTTAGCCGTAGATTTCAGTGTCTATTGCTACGAAGATCGTTTTACACTTTGTGGCCCTACTGCGCAATAATTGATCTTTGATGACATTGCAAACGACTTCATTATGAAATAAAGTCAAGAAAATTGATCTTGGACACGTTTGCTGGGGAAGTAATGCGCGTCAACTTTATGCAACAGCAACGTTATGTTTCATTGAAGTGAACGATTTCGTGGTGCTTCAAATTTTCTTGTAATTGCTAAAAAACCAATACAATTAATTTTGATTTCAATATCGTTTGAAACAAATATTTCACGCGTTTTTGTATATTCTGCCCGCCTTAGTTAAATCGTCCTAGCATTTCGATACATTCGAGAAAACTGAATGTTTATTATTTTCTTTGTGCCTTCCTTGTAAAAAAATAAACAGATTAGACTGTTTCTAGGTCTCTACGAAACACGCAGGGTTTTCTAACTTTACCTAAAAGATAAAAGATGTATGGAAATATTTCAACATTTTTTTAAAAATGATAAAATGCTAGATAGGACATTTTAACTAATTGTAAGGAAAACAGTATTTTTCATACACCACGTTTTGCGCCACAGTTGCTTCCAATCGAATATCCGACCGATCTAATTAAACATGTACCAGCAACACGCGCATTTGCCTTCTTTGATTAAGGCAAGATAATATCCAGACACTTGTATTGTTATACAATAGAATATAGTCTCGAGATAACAAGAGTAAGATGGTATTTCAGTCTGTATGTACAGCTGACGGATAATATAGGAAATCGGTTGATTACATCTGCGTATCAACGATCCCTACCTAGCGATTAAGATATTTATTTAACCCCATAGAAATTTCAAAGCCTAAGTGCCTAGAAACCTAGGTTAGTAGTAAAAAACTAATGGAAAGTAAAATCTGAACAAGTGATTTAGAAATTGATATACACGATGAAAGAAAACTATCCACGCGAAACCATGCTGCTATCAAATTGCTAAGATTGATGTAGGTTCATAGCGATTGGAGTGATAAGCAGAGGTTTGATTGTACACTTAATAGCGACGAAACCAATCTACAATTAATTAACTCGGTACAAACACGAAGCGAAATGAAAGGTAACGCTACATACATAGACTAGAGATCGTCATCGATTAGGAGCACAATTTTTAAGGACTCCTGCATCCATGTCGATTACTTTATGCCGCGTGAAAGTTAAACTCAGCGATTTATAGAAAGTGGCAAAATTTAGCTACCGCGCCTTAGCGCTTAATAAAAGAAAATATATATTTTAATAGAATTACTGCATCCATTTGCTCCAGCCACATATCACCAACAATCGTTATAAGAGTGGTTAATCATCTCCAAACACATTGCATAACAACTGTATCGGAACTATTTACCGAGCCACTGTTGAAAGATGGTAGAATCAATCGAGTCTAGCTCCTCACCGAAAGAAAAATAGAAATAGTTTCACGTTCATTTTTGCCGGTGAGAGTGCTGATAAGATAACGGAACCGTATGAAAAAAAAAGTTTCGTTTTACCTGGTCTTGAGGGATCTTAGATTATTTCTATATGTACATTTTTTTAATAGTTTAACCATTAAGATACAAGGGGTTACATCCTAAAACCACTGTGGACCAATCACTGACATCAGTATTTTGTGGTTAAACGCGTTATATTATCGGTGCTACTGCTAATTAGCGTGGGTTCTTTTAATAGTTGCATCCTGGCTGATAGTGTCAAGAGCAGCGACCCTCGCATTGAGAAAATATCCTTCAGACCAAAAATTCAGAACTAATTTTCATGGAATCACCCATTTCACCATTAATTAGTTGCTCGATTTGTTGAAAATTCTGTTATTCTAACAAATAAGAGATGATAGATTGAGACTGCTACAAAAATTAAAAACAGAGCGAAAAGGCTCGTGATAGAAACAATAGAAATGTACATTAATCGCTGGTCTGTAATTTGCATATGCATGTATGAATGTAGGTATTTAGGAAGTGGAAAATTTTGTATAGAAAACTTGTTACTCAACCAGCGACGAAACAGATGAAAGAAGAAAAAGATTTATTTGAAACGCTTCCAATCTAAATCAACATTTCGTGGGATAAGTTGGAGATAGTTCGATAGTCTTTAATCTCTCGGGCCTAGATTTAACCTCTTTTCAAGTTACGTAATGATTAGTTCTTCTCCATTCTATCAACAAATACCCCCGAGGATTTTTGCTTGAAAAACTGGTATTTCGAGAGCGATTTTTCTCAAGTTGACACAAATGCTGTATGTGGTTTACGTTAGCCAACTGGAGTACGATGTTTGGATGGATGTGTAAATTGTGGGGAATCCACTGTTTAAAGTTCTGTAGATTATGATCTTCTAGCCCTAAATTTCCTTCAGCATTATATTTTCTTTCAAAGAATTCAAACAAACTAGTCTATTTATGGTGACCATAAAAACAAGATTCCCCACTTCGGTCACTGACACCCATTTAGCACATTCAAATTACAATCGACGCCTGGACCGTGGGCTGAAAAATCTCTTCACTTCGTTCTTCATTTAGTACTACATCTTGTCCACGGTAGATACCGATTTCTAGAAAATTTAGAAACATCAATGATAGTTTATCCTGCTACTGCTATACTTCGGTCAGGTGTGCCAGCATTCAATTTATCCTTATCACTAAATAATACCGACTTCCAGAACAGTTTACAAGGAAGGCAAACCAAACAAATAAATTGAGTGCAAAAATTTGCATGCAAGTGTAAATGCTAATATGAAGCTGCATTAGTGAGATACGCGAACTTGACGGGACTGCTGGAGGTCAAAATATTATTCTAAATATTTAAAGGAGAATTTACATGACAGTGCAAGAAAACGAAGTCTTGGAAAGTTTTTCATTTCTCGATATATGACACCAACTGCACGGCAAAGAAAGGGAGACAATTATTGCTCAATAATGCGCGTAAACAACTTCATTTAGCTCCATAATCTACGGATATGAACACCATAGAACGTTTACGAGCTCAGATAAAAAGCTATCTATAGCAAAACATGATACACGAAACAAGGAAGACTAGCAATCTGAAATATTACTTATAACGATTTTCCGTGCTATATTTTCTACAATCAACGACAACAATGTATCTCTACGTCAAAATGGAATAACGCTGTGGAAATTCTGCTAACATGTACAACTTGTTTTACTGTCGGTGCGTAGATCCGATAAGATTGATTGAAACATAAATTTCCTAAGCTGAACTATACAGGGCAGTAGCGCACCTGGAGGGGGGGACCAAGGGGCCCTGGTCCTTAAAGAAAGGGCTTTGTAAAAAAAAAAAGAAAAGCTGAATTTTATTCTTTAAATAAATTTTTATAATCATCCACAGAATTTTATTGAATTTGCATTAAAAAATTTATCCCTTCAACTCGACGCCCCAAAGATTATATCCTGAGTGCGCCACTGATACAGGATGACATACTTTACTTAAAGTCCTAACGTAAAAGACCTTCTAATACTAATAAACCCATCTAACACAAATTACATTAAAATAAAAGCTGCTACATATAGTACAATAATTTATCAATTTGATAGAATATTATTTCATCAGTCTGGCACAAAGATTGCCCTCGGAATTCTGTATCAGAACCTTGTCAGAAACTGATTAGAACGGTGGTATGAACCCTCAACTTAAAACCGTCATGGATCACGGCTGATTAGTCGCTGAGGAATCTGGAACTTGTGATTTTGAAGTCTGTCGCGATACCAAAGGATCGAACGACCCCTCCAGCACCCTCCTCGCAGCAAAGTTTCATGGGGCACGAGCGAAGTTGTCGAGGCGGCTCCTGTGTGATTTATCGTCAATTTTACACCCGATAAAAGTTTTCCGACAATTTCGCATTTAGCCGTCTTCCTGGAATCCACGATTACACGTGGTATTTCGGGGACCCGTTATATATCATTCAGTTTATTGGCCGCGCGGATGTGTGCACGTTGCCTCTGCTTTCCATAATTCTCACATTTAGCCGCCTAATCGCGGCTGGCCCCGGTCGAAATACTCTATTGACGCAACTGCACGGAAACTTTCCACAGGAAGCGTGAACGTCGAAGGTAAAAAAGCTGGAATGGAAGCACCCGCGAGGGGAACGAAGCGGTAGACACAGACCAGACGAAGACGAGAGGACGAGAAAAGGGGTGAAGAGGGGTGAGTGGAGAGGACATAAGATGGGAAAATGGCAGCAATAACAGGAGCAACGGGCGCGTTAGAAAGAAATTGATAGAAAGGGGCGGGGGGGGGGGGGGGTAAAGTGGGATGAAGTTGGCGCGGGACGAGGATGCCGGGGAGGGCCTCGGAGTAAGGGGAGCAGCCGGGCAAAAAGGGTGAAAGAAAAGGGGGGAGAGCGTATCTGATCGGTAGAATCGTTAGTTTTCGTCCATTCGGGTCTTATAACGCCGCAACCACGATGGCTCTCTCGTTAAATTTCTGCCCTTGGCTTACCTTCTCGTCGGCGCGCAGTTTCGGATGCATCCAGCCGGCCATTATCTTGCTCTTTATGGCGCCGAATTAATTCAACGAGCGAAATAAAGGCTCGTAAAACCGGTGCCGGTCGTCGATCGTACCGTTAATCGCCGTTGCATGATGTACGGTACGAGTGAAATGATGCGGATGACTGAAATTCGATTATGTCTACTTTTTTTCCTCGCTATCCCTTCGGGCCCTTCGGATAAGTGTGCTGTCAGCATTATGGTCCGTTCTGCATTAAACTTCCTGGGTAATATGCATGAATTTTGTATGACAATTTTGCAAGAGTATTTCCTGCTTTTGATAATGAGTTTTCGTTCCAGGTACGATTTTCTTGCGATGCATTAGTGAAATAAAAATTATGAAATATGATTAGACAGAGCATAGTGCAGGGGCAGATTTGTATAGGTATAAGCTAAGTAGGCTGCAAATTTTGATGAAGGAAATTGAAAAAGGTTTAAACACAGAGACCTGAAACCAGCTTTAAAAACAATTCACTTTTTTCTTCACCTAGCAAATTAACAGTAATTCATATGTGAGTTGCCACATTGAATTAATTTTAAAATTATTTCGACTCTTTCACTTTTAAATATTTTACGATATTTCGCGGGAAGGGTGGCAGATGCTTGTTAACCTAGGGCGCCAAATCTCAAAAACCCGCCCCTAGCATAGTGGAAAGTACAAGGGAAAGAAGCTTGAATAATGAAATGGGCGGTATTGCTGAATTTCAAAATTGGTGTTAAGAATTTGAAAATATAAAGAGCTACCTAAACGAAGGGTGTACCAATCGGGATTTAGGCTCTGTGGTTGGACATGGTTTCCAAAGGTACAAGTAGAGAATCACGTCCCAGATAAATGATAATAGCTTTATTCGTATAATAAGATAATTCGAAATATAAACGTCAAGGAACTGTCTGACCCTTTTTCCTGAAAAAAAAAGTAACATCGAAGACTTTCGTTTTTGCTAATCTGTCACGGCTGACCACTAACGGAAAAAAACTTGGTAGTATGCGCATCATCACTCAAAACATACGTGGCCATTTAAAATTGGTTACTAACGCCTAACTATCGAGCACGATTTTTCGCCGTAACCAAAAAAAGATCGCCGACCACCGACACGCTGCGCAACAAGCCACCGACAGTCGACCGCGAAAGGAGGAATTTTCACTGCGCCCTTCGGCGCGCCCGTTCATTGAAAAGAAACCAAAATATCGAGCAACAAATAATTCGGGCGAAGCGTGTAGGTGTGCGGGCGACTTTGCTTCGTTCTCATTTTAAATTTAAGTACAAAACCTATTTTCTTTCCAACTATCTTCGTGCTCTTTCGACACCCCCATTCTCCCAGTCTCTCACTCTGTTTCGCAACAAACACTTCTCGTTCCCCTCTTCTACCCCCGTCCGCCCTGCGAGCTTATCATTCTTCTTATTTTAATCGTATTTTATTATTTTTTTTATTTTGTCGCTTAGTTTCTCTGTACAAAATCCACCCGTCCATTTTACGGAAATGGCGAGGGTTACGTCGTTATATATAATATGCAAATAGTAAACGTAGAGATATAAATATTATTTCTAATAGTACCATTAACTTCTGGTATAAATATTACTTCTTCATTTATTATTTTCTATCTATGTTAATGTAATATATAACGTATGCGCGCACGTGCACGTAAATGCAGGATTAGAGACAGGTGTACGTGTACGCGTACGCATACATATACACGTCCTTGTGAGCTTTTCCCTTTTTTTTCTCTCTTTCTTTTAATGCGTCCTGATTCACCGATGCGCCTCGCAATGTCAATGTTACATAATCGTACGGGGGGGGGGGGGGGGGGGGTTACTCTTAACTTACGAACGATTCCCCGACAACTTCCGGTCCCGAGGGCTGCCCCTTGCGGGCGAAACAAATACATACCAGGAGACGACGGCGTTGTCGGCGGGGCGGGAACGACAATCGCGATCGTTCACGGTGGAATCGTAAATCGTAAACATTTCCTTTCGCTTTGCTTATCCAACAATTCTTCGAGGTATAGGTACAGTGAACTCCGTAGGAGGTGGGTCCGTAAACTTCGTCTATTGTCCGCGAGGTCGGCCGATCACGAATTACAAAGAAAGAAGTCGCATCTTGTCCCCGTGGAAACGAGACTCGAGAAGCATCCCAATCTTACCAGATACCTTATTACGATTATTTACCATTAATAATTAATATTAATATTATCGATAATATATTATATTATTAGATAATCGGTTACACGGTATGCTGTTCTATATACGTATACATACGTATATATATATAGGTGCATAATATAATATATTACATAATATTATATATTAAATATTATTACGATATAATAGAATTACGTGAGTAGTACAATCGTGTTACTTCGTTTTACCGTTAACGTTAAATAATTGTTAATAGTATTGCTCGATAGTCGATAATAGGAGTAAGAGGTAATAGCAGCGAGACACCTATGATCGATCTGACACCGCCGACCCCTTATGGTCGCGGTTTAAGATCGCCTAAAAATTCATCGCTCGCCCTAAAAAACGATCTCCCCTCTTTTCCCTCAAGCGTTTCCTTGAGAAGCGTGATTTCCTTTACTCTTTCTTTTTATCCCGGTCGGAACGTAGGGTCCCTCGAATTTACAACTCCACGCTACTCGTATCGTATATAATTACGTATAAAGGTTATGTAGTCTCCAAGTGTCGCGAGAACCGAGACGAAATTCCAACGACACCACCCCCGATTTAAAGCGGCTAAGTCTCTGTGGTGCGCGCCCGTGGGTTGTTGAACGCGACGGGCGGACACGCGGCCCGCGGGTTTCTCCTCCGTTCTCCCCGGTCTTCGAGAGCAGCGAGGCGTTAACATTGGAACTTGCGCGACAAAAGACGGCGTCTAAAGTCCCGCGAGATAGGGAATAACCGTGGAGAAGCGGCGCCCGCGCGTCCTCCCCGTCGCGCACCGACGAGCGTTGTTCAATATTTTCTTTTTCCATCGTTTCTTTTCATTTTTCATTTTTTTCAACTATTTTCGGGAATCTGGTTTTCTTGCAAAAATAAGAGATTCTATCGGTCTATCTGTATATAATATATATAATATATAATATAGTATAACATGAATATCGCAGTTCAAAAATCTGTGTGATCGGGGTTACGAATTTATATCCCTCCGCATCTCCTTTTCACCAATTCATTGCGATTGTACAGGATCCTCATTCTCGCACACCCCACCGCCGCCCTTGCAAAGAGTCATTTCGTTGTGTAGCTCTGTTTACCACCCGGTCCATTGATTTAATTAAATTTTTTCCCTCTGACATTCAACCTTTCTCTCCCTCTCTCTCTCTCTCTCTCACTCTCTCTCATTTTCTCTACTCATTTCTCTCTGTGTACCTCATTCTCTCCCCCACATTCACGCTCGCATTCGACCTCCACCGTCGAAACGGTCTCCAGTGGCAACGTCATATAAAAATAAACGGATAAATAAAAAATATTGTTTTGCTCTGAATAAAAAACCTAATGTTACGTTTAAGTATTCTCGTCGACGATCCTCCCCCGAACACCCCCGAAAGAATGGATCCGTCCCCACTATGTCCGCCCCCACTCGGCATCATCCCTTACGTGCTAATTCTTAACGCCAAGGTTCGTTTACAACTGTACACAGTTTCTTATAGCAAACTATACTTTATTTATATATACATGTATAAACCTCTCGCGATCCGTTAAATCTTTCAGTCTCGCACTCGCAAAACTTGCGCTCCCATTCTCTCTCGCGTCGTGCCCCTTTCATCGTCGCCGCCACACGCACACACTCGCACAAAACTAGTAGTCGTCCTCGTGGCATTGTTTACGCGTGCATTGCAAAATCGGCAAACGAATCAATCGCGTCGCCGGCCACATCGTAAGTTCCAAATAAAATGAAACGGAAAGAGGGTAGGGGGGGGGGGGGGTGGAGGAAGGGTGGAAGATGGATGAAGTGAACTGTGAAAGAAATTCCACGATTAACGGTGGAGGAGGGGATGGGCGTTCTTCTGCACGGTGTGTATAAAATTTACAAAAATGTATAGAAGAAAAAAGGGAATCATGGACGCGAGATTCGCTCGTCTTCGCCGACAACCAAAACCACCGCAACTCAGGACGCATCGTCATCTCGCCTGTGAGAAAACTAAAGAAACGCTCGTCGAAGAAAACTAACTAAACGAAAAAAAAAACAACAATTTCCCTCGCGCAAAGGCAATAATCTATCGCAGCGAACCTCGCGCGCCACTTCGCGCCGCCTGTACAATGATAACAGTATTATAATAATTGCCTTGTCCTTTCCTAAGCTAAAGCTACGTCGACGCGCGTCAGTTACAAACGCGCGATCTCCCTTAACGCCTCTCGGTCCATTACCGTAACTATGATTAGTATTTTTTTAATGTCTATGTGGCTAGCAGGTACGTTTGCACTCTTCAAAGTCGCTGACGTATCGAGGGAATGCGTTCTCTTTCGCGCCCGCGTCCTCTTTGCCTCGGGATGTCTCGTCGGAATCGGTTCGAGTCAGAATTTCGCGTAGAACTCGGGATAGAGGTTGATGGTCGAAGCTACTTTGATCGTCCCAGCGCGCTCGCGAGATGCGCGTAAAAATTCTTACCGATTGTTCGAAACGACGCGGCTCGGTCGACGCGCAAGTATCTTTATGTAAAATTAGAAAGTTGTATATAATATTAATATTCCTTTTGGCGCCCGTACGCATACATGCGTCTACGTACGCAGCTCTCGCACGTATCCTATATATAATATAAGAAAAAGGAACGGAGGGAAAATAATCCGCCGTCCCGAAGCCTCAAACGTGACGCGAACTCGACCCGCCGCTATCGTCTCGGACAAGAATTCACAGGATAAAAAGCGCCGCGCGGACGGATCAGAGCGAACCGATCAAGGGAAAGGGAGGGGAGGAGGAGGAAGAAACGATCACGGAAAGAGGAAAGAGAAACGTTCCCGCGATTCGTCAGCGAGGGGTCACTCTCTGAGCAATTTTCGAAGAAATGTCTTTGTCGAGAGAAGGCTTGGAACTTCCAGTCGATTCGGGAGAAGTCGGGGGTTTATGAACGAGAAATGAAGGATAATAGAGAAACGGAGAAACGTGCTAAAACGGAACGGGGGAGAAATGGAAGTGAAGGGGAAGAAATGCATGTGTTCGACGAGGACCGAGCGCCCTCGGCGAAGAAAGGCGCGTCCCTTTGAGCTATATGTTTCAGATAAATAAAACGTGTCACGCTTTCCAACTAATCGTTAATTCTACGTTATCATCCGACAATTAAATTCGACTAAATAACGCTCGGCTAGATCCATAACTATGGGTTCCTCTGTCTCAGTCCACCTTCCATTCCCTCTTGATTTGGCACGATATAGAGAACTCACAGGTCGGACACACGAGCGATTAAAAGAGAGAAGAAGACAAAAAGAAAGCAGCTAAACGAGGATAACTATTTTAATTAGCGTGAAGAGAATGCTACGCCCTTTTAAAAAGGCGAAATCTATTGCGAGGTATGTATATTATATATATAGGATTATACGTATATATCGTCGAGTTTCCATTTTTCGTCGCACCGACTAACGAATCCTTCGTTGAACGCGGAAAGAACTTGGAAACGTGACCGATACAGCTCTCACCCCTTGTATCGTCTGCATTCGTTTAAGTTTCCGTCGATCCCGGTCGCGAGGCTCGCGCGATCCGAATCTGCGAGAATAAACGCGAGCCTCCAAACGGGGCTTGTAAACGCGGGAGAGGAAGAGAAACGTGTTATCGTCTATAGTTCTATATTCTAAATTCTTTCTTCCGCCTTAGTTCCTTTTCTCTTTATGTACATGGATATACAAGAGGTTGTACGCGAAGTTATTCTGTTAATTCTCAGAGACCGAATTTAAGATTAAAAATTAAGGCGTCCCTTATTATCCTGAGTATGTGAACAATGTTCTGTATAATTAGTCTGACCCGTCGGATATATTCGTATTTCCTCGTCTATAAAAACGCTTTTTAGGTTCTCTCGTCCCCCCCCCCCCCCATACCACCCTCGCCACTTTAATATTTAGTCTTTCGGTTTCATTGCTGTGTTATCGTTTAATAAACATACGCGCATCCGCCTCTGCATCCGTGAGTAAGTGATTCGTAGAATCGCGCGAAGCACTTTCGTGTTTTTCATTTAATATCCATCAGCGATCGCGGGGGTTAACGTATAAAAAACGTGTCAAAAATATAACGGGAGCTACATCCTAGAATCGCGGACGTGAGAACAGCGGGACTCTAACTGTGGTAAAATCGTAAGGCCTTTTGTGCATCGTTCAGTGCTCGGTATCTCTACGGTGAACCGGCCGGTAGCGCGTCTACCCCCGAGCGAAACAAAACAAAAAAAAAGGACAGAAACGAGAGAAGAAATTTGATGCGAGAAGTACTTTCTTTATAAAGCGGAAAGGGGGGCGAGGGGCCTTTTCTACTTACCGATCAAAGAGACGCGGAAAGAGAAAACAGGGACAGAGCAAGTTTCCTGGTCAAGGCCCTTCGAACTAACCCCTTCGAAACTTTTCATCGGCCCTGCATTGAATCCACGCGCGCCCTTCCTATCCATATACCAAGCGCGGTTCACCCGTGTCCCGAGCTGCATTATTACGCGCTGCGATTATATGTATGTACCTATATAAATTTGAAGCACTTGGGTTGCGATTCAGGTTTCGCCGAGTCGTCGATTAGTCTTTAATTAACCTGTACCCGTGTTGGCGCGTGTTTGCATGGTGTTCCTGCCCTGCGCGCGCATGTGTGTCCGTGTATGTGTGCGCCGCGAGTCAATGAGGAATGACGAGTGCACACCGAGGAGACATTATTTCCGGATGCACGTGCACGCTGCTTTCGATCGAGACTCTGAACCCGATCTGTCTCTCTTTGAGCCCTCGCGTATCGCGCGGGCCGCCGTTGGTGAAAATCCGCTCCCCGCACCCCGCCCGAGCCCCCCCGAAACACGACCTTCCGACCCCTGTTTCGATTCTCGTGGCGGCATTGTCGGGCGTGCATTTCCTACCAGTCCCTCTTGGTATCCGTTCGGTGCACGCGCGGCAGTATGCAAATCGTGTACTTCGCGGGTCCTGGTTGTACGTGTGTGTGTGTGTGTTAGTGGGAATTTGTATAGGTAGTGCGTAGCACGCGCGTACGTGTTTTCTTTTTATATGTTGTGAAAAAGCTTGCCTCTTGAAAGGTACTTCCTTTCGTTCCTATGTGTTTTTTTTCGTCTGCTTTCGATAGCCCGTAGAAAGTTTTTTGTATATAAACGAATACTGTTACCTACAAATGTAATGAACACATTGTTTTGCCTTTTTTTTTTCCCCCCATATATCTGCCCTCGCGAGAGCACCGCACTCGCTTCATCGATAAACAGATTCCACGCGATCGGCCGCTACGACGTTTCGCATACGCGCCCGTTTTCGTTACACTCTATACATAGATATAGATGTATGTATATATATATTTATAATAATATAATATAATCCCTACCGTAATATAAATTTTTCATCTCTCAGTGATCTTACTTTTGTTGCTGTCTAGACCCTAGTGAATAATAATCGCGTCGCGATCGTTCCCCAGCACTGGGGCGACCGGTTCGTCGTGATAAAATTATTTTTAATAATCATCATTGTCGTTGGCAATGAGATGCTAGAAAAGAAAAAATCGTAACTAAAACTCGTAACAATAATAGTTATAATAATGGGTGATAATAAGAAGTATTAATAATAATCGATAATGATAATAATAGGTGTTTTTAAAGTCAATAATTACTAGCGTTACTCTTTCTCACGTTTCACCTTTCTCTCTGTCTCGCTCTCTATATTATCCCTATCGTCTTCGCTCAAACACACACACGTGCTTCCCGTGTATATAATTCTCTGTAATATATATATGTATATATGCCTGTATGTACGTATGCGTGTTGTATATATAAACCTATATATATATATAATATAATATGTACAGTATTTATATACATTTAAAAAGCGTAGAGCCAGGCCTCTATGAGCCCCCACGAAAGAAACCGTTCCTCTCCATCTCTTTCGTCCCGTGAAACTGCGTTCCGCCATTTTTATACTTCACGAGCACCGTAGCGAGCAAACTAAACGATAAGTTCGAGGTGAATTACACAATTTTCATCCGTCCGAGCGGCCGCGAGAGATCCACCTCCTCGGCCGTCAAGTCCCCTCGACAGAGGAAGCCTCGGGGACGAGCGCACGTCGGATCGATCTTGCAAAAAAATCGTCGATCCCGCGCTACCCTCGGTGCTAGACCGTTCCCCCCCCCCCCCCCTTCTTCGCCTGGCAACGATCGATAATCAATAACGAAGATACCGATCCGCCTACGGAGGCCCTCTTTTCGTATCGTTTAGCTTATTGCACCCGTTGATAATAAAAAAAAAGAAAGCATTTTATATAAAAAGTCGAACGCACGGGATCGGCCTTTCTCGATCGCCGCGCGACGGCTCCTCGCGGAGGAGCGACGCGGCGGGGCGAAGGAAGAGAACGGAGCCGCAAAAAGGGTGAAGCTACTTGCACACCTCTCTCTAATGTCACGTATAGCGATTAAGAAGACAGAAGAAGACAGGCGAGAGGACGTCGAAATTGAACTATGCTCCTCTCTCTCCCCGGGCGAGGGAGGAACGATCGGGATAGGGACCGCGCGGAAGTAGGACTTTAAGGTACACCGAACGTGTCCGCGGCACGCGTGCCTCTGTGTGTATACCTAAAGCGCGAGCACGCGTGCCCCTTCGCCGTGTGCTAGATGCAAAACTGTTTCTACCTACACGCTCCGTGACTCATACGCTCACCTACTTGCAAGATCCCCAGAATACAGCCGCTGCCAGGATGCAGTCGGATGTACCGTGCTATTCAAGGCGTGACACGTCGGAACGCTGAAGATCGCCCAGCGATCATCAATCGATCGGCAAACAACTACTATTAGCGGCTGCGATAAAAACGCCCTACTGTCGAGGGAAAACAATGGAATTCGATAAAAGGAGAGATTACGCTGGTCTCTCAAACTAGTCGCTGTTCTCTTCGTGCTAAATGGCATTCGCGGGACGTCCCCGTGTCCCGGCTACGAGCACCGCCTGACCGCGATTTAAGCCTTTGGCTCGAGGAATCCGAAGTGAAAGATTCGATCCTCTGGACCGAGGTTAGTCTACGGAGCTCGAGGACGTTTCGCTTCGTCTTCGCTGTCCGAAGAATTCTTCACCGAACAATTCTGGACAGTTGTGTCATGCGCGCTACAGATTCACTTCCCAAAACTCGGTTCGGCACCGAGAATCTCGATTTCTTGTGATTTTATGACGGTGTTAGTGAAAATTCTGGCTCAGAACAGTGAGAAATGCACGGCTGGCAGTAACCTAATCGAACGTGCACACGACCGGCACGTTCGGTTCTAACTTTTAATGGGAAGTCTCTATGTAAAATGAAAGCCCAAGAGTAGCTTCTTTTCTGGTTATCGAATACGAGTTTTGGAAAAAGAATCGCGTCCTCTCTTCCTCTGTTTTTCCGCGTTTTCTGTTGCACAAAAAAAAACAAAGAAAGATACACCTAGAAACCGGTTCAGCTGCGAAATACGCCCTAAGACCAGTTAGTTGGAGACTGAAAATATTAGCGCCGGGTAACGTCGTGATAAGTCTCGTTTTCCATTTGCGCGAGTGTGTGAATTCGTTAACGAAATCCAAGCGGGATGAGATCAAACGATTCCCCTTAATCCTCCTCGACATTCGTCGGATTAGTCTTCGTATTTAAATGCAAGTCGTCTGTTTAAAAAGAAAAAAAGGAAACGGAAACGAAAAGACAAGGCGAACGTGTAACGCGTGTAGGAAAAGAAAGATAAATAACGATTCGTTACTTGCTCGTCCCGATCTCGAGCGCTTTGAATATCGTTCTATTGGCTAGTAATATATTTCTACGAAATATACACGACGGCGTATTCTCGGGGCCCCATGGAACCGGTCTTAGTCGATAATCTACGCGATAAGACGACACTAGTCTCGAGAATTCGAATAATAAAAAATAGCACTGACTTTATTTAACGCGATATCCAAGCTCGTGTTTCCTCCCATTCCACATTACTGTACTTCCACCGCGAGCGCACAAAAACAAAACTAAAGGAGAGGAAAGTGGAGAAAAGAAAAAAAGAAAAATTCGAAATCTGTCGTCAGGTTCGTGCTAGCTGAACTCAGTCTTCGCGCGCCTTGCTTAATAATACCTCGTGATTTTCGGCCAAAAGCGAACCGATC
Source organism: Andrena flavipes (assembly GCA_963971345.1). NCBI lineage: Eukaryota > Metazoa > Arthropoda > Insecta > Hymenoptera > Andrenidae > Andrena > Andrena flavipes. Next base: position 40,989,779 of record OZ020481.1, read on the forward strand.
GTATCCCCTCCACTCTCGCAGCTTGCCAGTCGAAGAACATCCCTTAGAAATATAAATCCTCTTCAAAGCTCTTTATCGGCATCCACGGTTTCTTCTAATATTTGGCACCGTTTCCTTCGACGCGTCTACCGTGCGATCGGTATGTGCCATCGATGCTCGGCCCCTCCCTCGCCAGCAGAAAACGAAACTCGGTCCTCTCTACGTGTACTCCTATTTAACGGATATATAAAAGATTCAGTGTTCACCCAAGTGCACGTGTCCGCCATCTCGCTCGCCCCATCCGTCGAGATCGCGAGCCGTGGAGCGGCGACACGGCGTCCCCCTGTTCCATCGGACCCAGCTTGAGACGCCGGGCGCCCCTTTCGGTGCTTCAAGCCTTCCTCCCTCGTTGACACGGAGGCCGAGGACAGCGGCCCCGGGATTTCGGTGCGCCTGTCTACGGTCGCGCGTATCGAAATCTCGCCCGGAAACGTCGAGCGGGATTGCTGCAGATCCTCTTGCAATTAGACTCAAATGCGCCGAGCTGGGAAGTTGGTCGGCTGAATCTGATACGATTCCTCGAGTCTCTCCTCAACGCGTCATGGCGAGACTCCTTCGTAGCTGGCTGAGCCTGGCTCTGAGCTTCTCCTGCCGCCTCCTGAGCTCGGTCACCTTGGCCACGGTGATCTGACCGATCTCGGCCAGCATATCACAGTAGACGGCCGCCTGCCTAAGTATCGCCACCTTCGGCGCCTTCTCCTTAGTCTCGACCGCCGGCACCAGCACGCGCAGCTCCTCGAACGCATTTCGCAGCTCTATCCGCCTCTGGCGCTCCATGTTGTTGTGCAAGCTCCTCTTCTCGGTGTCCAGCTCGTCGTCCGAGGAACTTCTCGAGGTGCTCAGCACGGGGATCTTCGACGGCGGCGATGACACGGTCAAACATCGTCCTACCTTGTTCCGCCTCTGGTACGTCCTGTGGTGGCGCGCCCGCTTCGCTGGCTTCTGCTCCGGCTGGGCGCTCCGCTTCCGTGCCGGGTTCGAGGGCGGCCTGCCGCGCGGCCTCGGGGCTGGGGACTTGTCTTTGAACGCGGTGTTCACCGTCAACTGGAAGTGCTGCTGGTCGGCTGGGCTCGGGTACGTGGGCAGGGCCGCCGGTCTGCAGGGCTTCTCGAATGTCACCACGTCGATCTCCTCCTCCTCTGTAACATGCAGAAAAAAGAGGAGGCGTTTAGGGTAGCTCGGATGCTGCGTCGAATCATTGCAATCGTCATCTTTCCGATTCGATAATACTGTGCGTACAACTATAGTACCGAATGGACTTTCGAAGGAGTAACTTCGCAAAAACTGCTACAAGTACAGGACGCACGAAACCATCTCTGGTACAGCTCCTCTGAGAAGCTCTTAGCGTCTACGGACAGCCGTAAAACACCGCTAATTGATTGAGACGAAACAAGCGCGCCTCTATCTTAACCTCGACAATTCTACATTCACGGTGAAGGCCGACCACAGTGAGCGGAAAGATCGTGTCACGGCGCTTCGGGAATCTGTGGGAGCGTGATTCGGGAAGGGCCGTGAAACGTGAATGTCCGAGGCTGGATAGGAATTATGCCGGATGTGTGATATCGCCTATCGCAGGATTTTCAACCGCAAGTCGGAGAAATTGTTCCTGGCGCGATAGCGCGCCGGGGAGGGCAAAGAAAGCGGGGGAAGGGCAGACTGCTAGGCCCACTATTGTAGTGAAATCCTTTGGGGGCACGTGACGGCAGAGGCGGTTTGAAGGGACATACGACACCGTGGGCGTTTCTGCAAACTGTGTCATCCGTGGTGTCTGGCACAATCAGTGGAAATCCGGTTGGTCCAGATTCCTCTCCCCCTCTCGTGCGGATACGACGTATGTACAACTCATTCCTCAAGGACAACATCGAAATACAATCACTCAACGTCGATGTAACGCGGTTCGTGACAAGGAACTCGGCACAATTACGTTCACCCGTCGATCCACGGGTGAATTTCGTTCCACGGTGATGCGCCGCTCGTAAGACGAAGACATTAGCCTACGTGGAGGCCGTAAATTCGATCGATTCGAGTCCGTGCAAGGTCTGCGCGATGAAATCTTTTTTGGGACAATGAACGAAATGCTCGCGCCCGATATACATGGACACTTGCTTCGATAATTTACGAGCTCGCCCGTGGGGACTGATTCTCAAAGCGAATCTGCAGCTGGATCGAATCGATTCGATTTCGCGCTCGGAGTTTCGTGCCGTTATAATCTTTCAGCGCCGTCATCTACTTAGATTCGGTTGAAAGAAAAATGTCCCATTTCTATTTATCGTTAAAAATCGTCAGAATTTTTATATTTTTGTATCATTTTGTTCAGAGGTTAAAATACAGAAAACAAATTACAAGATCCAAATAAAATACAAAGTTAAGGTAGGTCCATCATTCTTCAATGAATAATACGTCAATTTTCATGCATGTAACGTTATGCGCGAGTTTATGTTTCACTCGATTCCGGTAAATTGAATGGCTAGTAATTAGTGGGCGCGACGAACGTGACCTGAACGCTGGGAATGCGGGTGAGCGATGGCTCTCTTTTAATCAAGCGATACAGGGTGAGATATATAAGGTTGCAGGAGAATAGTGCAACTACTTAGTTTCCTTTAATTCGATTTAATATTTTTATTTTTAAGTCTGGGACTTATACGTCTAGACGCATTAAATTTATCGATTCTTATCATCCGCTTCAATTATTGTCTCGTTATATAAAATATCTCGAAAGTCTCCATTTAAATTACAAAAATTCCTTGGTAGAATATCTTAAAACGCGTTACGCTCGGTGTGCAAAAAAAGCTTGGTTCGCCTTCCGGTTTCACTTTACCTAGCCGCTGCAACCGCAGCGTGAACTTTTAATTAATACTCGGCAAACTGAGAAAAATACATCTCTATCTCCCTTTTCAATAACATTAATTTATTTAGTCCAGAACGGACGCGTTCCAACGGTAATTATGACAAAATTTGAAATCTTTCATCATTCGCTGCCGATCTTATTTGCTTTTCAAGTTAACTGCCTCGAATGAACTTGGCATCTGGGATCGCTTCACGTTCTCTTGAATTTGAATTTCATTAGAAATTAATTAGGTGAACGTGTAGATAATACCTACGGGAGAAAAGTAATGTTACCAATAGGATCAAACGATGATATTCTTTACGAGTTGTAACTGTCTATCGTAAATTAAGATCGATGAATTGCTGAGATCATCGTAACGGGAACGGCTGTGTAATAATCGATCATTTTCAGAGCAATATTTCCCACAATGTATCGGCATATTAATAATGTACCAGATCGTATATAGTAACACATTTCTTTTTACTTCTAACAAGATAACATGATAAACACAGGGAACGGATTAAGTAGCAAATTATTTCTAACAAGATACAATGATAAACACAGGGACTACGTAATCTAGGACTACGTAAAACCAGTCAAACCAATTCGTCAACAGCTTCGATAACAGAACACTCAATCTACCCCATTAAATAATTTCCACAATGCATAATATTCCAACATATCGTTAACCATCGACTGCCTCGAATAAGCGAGAATGGGGAGGCATTCGAAATTTTTTTAACGAATTCCAATTCGGATATAAATTAAATATCAGAAGCTTTTCTAAACGATCCAAACTGCACACTCAAAATATTTCGAACATTTTCCCGAATATTTCAGCCGTTTAAAGTATTACCCGATTAATCCAGTACCCACATTCCAATTTCATTCGATTCAAATAATTCGAGCCCCATCCTAAGCCCAGCTGCGCGAAATCTCCCATCGCGCGCCAGTCAACTCGAGGAGCCTGTGAATCGATCTCGCGCCGCGGCTGATATGAATCGCCTCTGTTCGAGTTGTTTCCATTTAAAGTCTCAAACGGGGCCAAGCGGAAAGAGCGGAGGAACGAGGAAGAAGCGAAACGAGACGCGCCGCGTGCACGTCGCGCGTACGTGTGAGGCAACGAATGCAATCTGCCGGTCGTAACGCCGCTTCCACGTGTTTCATCGCGATGCGGCCAGACGCACGAATCTTCCCGGGACTGGCGGGCCGCCAGGTCGTCGGTGGGCAACTGCGAAAAGGCGCGAAACTTCTAAAAATAACTAAAAGGCACCTAACCGACGCTAGGAGAGAACCGAGACCGTCGGCGTCGGCTCGAAACCACTTCTTCCCTGCGCCACACCGTTCCTTTTTCTTCCCCTCCTCGGAATAGCACCCCGAGCTTCTAACTTCGACAGCGACACACGTGCCCCACCTATTTTCGGTTTCACCCCGTTTCAGATTCCCCCTGTCTTTTTTCTCTCTTATCCTCCGGCCTGGCCCTCCCTCTCTCCCCATTCCCGTCCACAGCCTCGTAATCATTTCATACGCGGGACCGAGGGAGGAGAAGTGCCCTCGTATTTCATTCCTCTCTCTGTCTCCTCACCGTCCACCCAGCGTCCTAAGTCGATACTATCGAATGCTTAATTGGACACGGTTCACCGATGTATTTCAAGAAAGAAGCCCGCGAATCGCAACGAGAACGCGGAAGCCGATATCGCGGCTGCAGCCGAGCGGCCGCCTCTATGCTAATATTTGCAATAACGCCGCCCGCCGCGGATAACGCCGTGCAAGCTTCAAGATCCAATGGGTCACGCTTGATTACGCTCGTTATCGAGCGACCGTATTTTCGGTCGATGAATGATACTTCCTTCGCGACGATTCCGGGAAACGACTGGCTAGCGCACGGAGCAGATAAACGAGCAAACGAGTGGAAAAACTTTGCGCGATTCCCTTTATCTTTGAGCGGGACGCGAGGAGGACACGCTGGTCGTATCGGAATGAATGGGAGAAATATTCGAGCGAAAGTGTGGGAGGCCCTGCAGCTCCGCCCGCACTTTTTGCAGGGTAATCTGGAAGGCAAGTTTCACGGTCAGAACGCGAACATGTTTTCTCGCTCAAGCAGGTCTGCATTCGGATAGAGCATTGCGGCGCGCGAAACGTCAGGTGACTTACCGTGCAATTCTGCTCGGGAGGGAATGTACCTACTTCCCGATTGTATCGGTGGAATGTAACTTTGATCCTATTTTAGGTATACATTTTTTCACTAGCCGTTGTCATCCACGATTGGGGAGAAGTTGAGGGGAGCTGTGCCCCTGAAGATTTTAATGAAATTTTAGGGGATGAATCTGCAGATCATATGATGATATTTTGTAAAATATTTCATCCCGACAATCCGGGTGAGATAGCCTTTCGCATAGACTACAATTCTATTTTTTTTTAAATGTATGTTTTTTTTATTCAATTTTATATTATTTATCTAAATATATTTCCTTTTGTAAATATATTGTTGTCCTTTATAAAACCACTAAATTTACGGTGTACTGATTGTTTTAAAAATAGTGGGCCATCCCTCCCCGAATTACCCAATATTTTCACACAATAAGTAGTAGTCACTGAGTTGATAAGTTTTAATTTCTATTTTTGGCGAAAAAATATTCTATGCCTAATACTCTTTAATACTATAATATTCTGTATACATCCGTTAATTTTAATTTCAATCTTAATTTTAATTTTATTAGGTCCATTAATTTATTATTTTCTTGACTTTTCTGTTCTTTCACAGTTTCTTTATTATCTTTAGTTAATTGTATATTATAAACTATATATATTAATATTTCTATTTTTATTTATTTGCAATAAATCGCTTATTTGTTATCGAATTTGCATCAAAAGTGCACCATACGATGTAAAATTTGGTTTACTCATATTACACGTTATAACTCAAAAATGGTCAAAAATGTAATTGCACCGCTCTTGCTGCAAGGTCCTCGATTCATCCATGACTCGCTAATCGTATCAACTAACCAACACAGCATACCGAAGACTACGGGAACTGAAGAAACCTTAAAAAAAGCCCCATGTCCATCTATCCCCGAAACAAGTCCAACGCCGGCGCCCCACCACCAGGTGGATCCAAGAAATTCATTCGTTATTCGTGGGAAACTGAAGCGCCACAGAAGGAAGGCGGCGAAAAGCGGAAGAAGATTAAGTCGCAGCACGTGCTTAGAAAAGCGTTCCTCCCAGGAGACGTGCGTGGTGTCGCACGCGAGCAAGGGGGCTGGAGAAGAGTGATCGCGACGATCGGGTGGCCATTGTTGCCGCTCGGCGAGAGGAAAGTGAGAAGCGGTTGATCTCCGTGAAAAAGAGAGCCGAGAGGGCAGGAGTGGTGCGGCGCGAATTGTCAGCCGACCGCGGTCGCGAAGCCCGCGACAGAGGGAAGTGGTAGGGAGGCGTCGGGGGCTTATCGACGTAAGAGGTGGGTGTCCGCGGTGGGGTCGGAGGGGAGGGAGGGTCCGCGTCAATTCGCGGCAGCACGTGCAACCGCGTAAAAGCGACCTTGGGGGTCAGTGCTCTCGGCGTAAGCAGGCCATAGTAGTACGTCGACGCGAATCGGTCGACGCGAATCGATCGACTCTCCTTTCTCGTTGGGATAGGCGACCGCGAGACAGGGGCGCGGGGGACGAGGGGGGTAGCGGCGGAGGATTTTCGTGATATCGAACGGTCGCCGCCGCCCGCCAGACACGCTTCGAAAAACGAACCGAGGGGGAGCCCCACTTGTCCCGCCACTTTTTCCAACTCTCTCGACGCCGACTCCCCCAGACAAATCCCTTCTGGCTGATTACGCGTTTGTGATTTCTGTCTCGGACAGGGCGTGGCCCTCTCCTACGGACGGGCGGATACTTTAAGAGGGGGTTACAGAGTCGCTTCGGAATAGGATGTAGCCTAGCCTGGTGGCCCCCTGGCACGTAAGGCACTTCTGAACCGAGGCCAACGTAGAAATCTCCTCGATCCTGGTCGCAGATAAACGAAACCGAGCGCGCCGGGTCCGGAGGCTGGATTCGGGAGGCTGCATAAATTATGGAATTTGGTGTACGTCGGGGGCCGTCCAAAGTTGGGTCCCGTTACAGCGAACGATAACCGTCAGCGCCGCTGCGAGAAAAAATAATACGTATTGCACACCGGAGAGATACTCGGGAGATACGACGCTTCGCTGAGAAGGGCGTGAAAATTCCATTACGAGCTACAGCCGCACAGGGGAAAGTAGATAGCGTTCACCAGCCGGGATTGTGAGTCGCGCCAGCGTTGAACTCCAAGGCCCAGCTGGGGTTTCACGGCTCGACTAGCGCGATCGCAATATCCACGCTCGTTGACGCATGTTCCAGGAAAAGATTGCGAAGGAAAATGCCTGGCATCGCGCCGGATAGCTTTCGCGCAGTGACCGGCGGCGATATGTAGGTCTCCAGACACCCGATGATCCGTTACCCGCGAGATTACAGGGAGATAGCCAGCGAATCTGCGCGAACTCCGGCAGAAGCGCGATCCGCATTACGCGTGACCCGCGCGACATGTCCTCCCGTGGCGTTGCACTAGCTCCGTCATTCATGGATCATCGACTTCCGCGGGTCCGTCTGTAACGCGGCTCGAGCTTTCCAAGATACCGTCCGCATCGTTCGAGTGTGGGCTGATAACGTCACGTCGATGTCACTTGGGCTTCTAATTATATAAGCGTGTAACTATGCACACGAAATCTGTGGGGTTGATAGTAACGGTTCAAAGTAACAGTTAATCGGTATCTCTCCATTCCCCCGCTCCTTTTCGTGGGGTTTATCTATACCAGACCGAATTCCGACGATATCAGGGGCAAAAAGTGTAGGGTGACAATGGGGTGGGGGGGCGTAGCGACATGAAATTACTTTCGTGGAATCCCAGCCGCCCGAGTCCCACGGTTCAAACTATCTCGAGACGACAATCCCTTTAGCCGGGGCACATATGCGAACGTGACGGCACGTTTCTCTTCCTGGTCACTCGATGTACATCCATATATAAGGCGAAGCCATAAATCTCGTCGTGCCCAAGGCTCCTGATGCCTCGTACTACCAGCCGACTCATCCAATCCAGTTACGAAAGTGAGCGCTCGGCGCGACGTGCAAAATGTTCTCGAAAGTCACGGAAGAACGCGCGCGAGCCGTTCCACGCGGAACGTGCTCAACTCGCGGCCGCGGGGCCGAGAGACAGGGGGCGACGGAAATCGGCGAGATTGCGTGTAAGAAGTCGAACGATCTCGTAAGGTCTTTAAACGAGCCCAGGTATATGCAATCGGGGGCACAATCGAGCCCTTCCCCCTCCCCCACTGCATTCCCCGGTGACTTCCGAACGAATTTCTTAATCACCGCGCGCCCTCTGGGAGCCGTTGAATTCTTCAAACGGGTGCAACCACCCTGCGGCGACGTTCTAAATACCGGCGGCGGGGACACCCGTTGATTTAAAGGTAAGGTTAACAAACTCTCGTCACCCACGCTCGGTTTTCTTCGCTATCGGCGAATCGAGTTGTCGATCCGATCCCTCCGCGCTGTGGTGGGGAGAGTTGGTGGAAAAATCACCGACCATAACGCGTTACTATCCGACGGCAAAGTCCAATTACGAGTACCCCGGCCGGTGTATCCGCCCTGTGCTCGCGTGAGTACACGGATGCACTTGGGAAGCATGCCGCGAGATACTACCTTGGATAACAGCCTACGCGAGATACGAAATACGGCAGACGTATCTGGGGAATAGTAGCCAGGAAACGACCCGGTGACCAGACACCATTAAGCCCTGCCCACTCGACGAGGTCTGCCCACGGAACACCGGGATGCACCACGTCATCAACCGTCACCGTAGAATCGCACGGTGCACCGCGGACGGGGCTGCCGCGAGAGGAAAGCGCAAAACCCGCCGGGTCCCTCCTCCGCGGTGCCATTTTCCTCTCTCCGGTCGATTGACTCACGGAATATGCCCGGTCGCTCGGCGTCCTTACATCCGTCCCTCTTTCCCTTCCTTTCCTTTCCCTTCTCTTCCTTTCTCCTTTTCCTCAGCCTCCGTCCAGCCCCCTGCCCCTTAGGCCCCTCGATCGCCGGCTGCGTCTCTGTCTCCCAGCCGGGGACCAGCTACCTACCTCTCCCTTCTTCTCGTCCGATCCATTCCGGGAGAGTAGGCGAGAGCGGCGCGCTGGCATGCCGCCTCGGGAGAACGAGAAATGCAATAAGAAGGAGAGGATGACGGGCTGCCGCTCCGATCGAGGAGAGGAAGGAGTGCCCCGGTCCGAGGCTAGCGGTGCGCGGGAGGAACGTGAAAGAGGAACTCACGAACTCTCCCCCCCCCTCTCTCTCCCTCTCTCTCTCTCTCTCTCTCTCTCTTCTCCCTCTCTTTTTCTCTGCCTGTCTGTCTGTCTTTCACCCACGTTTCAAGCAATTTCGAATTTCTAATTAGCGAACGCGATATTTGCTCTTGGTCCCTTTCCAGCGGATCCGTCCAAGGACAAAACGTCCCTCCCTGCGGCTACGGTTCCCCCTTCTTGGTTTCCCTCCGTGGAGACATATCTCCGATATCTAAAGATCTCTTTTCGTTCCTTCCGTATCCTGCGTCTACTTCAACGAGAGCTCAGAAACGAGCAGAGCGTTTTGATCATTTTCTTTCCGTCCTCGGCATTCCTACTCATAAGGGAATGCTGCACCGCGACGCGGCGGTGTATGTTAAACCGAGGCAAGAGACAAGGGGAGAAAATGAGCACGTGGCAAGGAGAAAAAGGCTGGCTCCTTTGATCGCCGCTGATGCCGGTCAACATTCCCAAATCAGGTTTTGCCAGTTTGACATTTCGACGTCCGACCTCCTAATTCTCGGTGCGAGAGTCAAGGTAGCCCAGAGTTCGTCGACCAGGCATTTCTCGGGCGGCATGGAGAAACGCTCCAACAAAAAGAACGAAATCGTCGGAAACTACTCTAGGACAGTGGCGAGCAACCTTTTGTCCGAAATGGGCCACAAGTGAAAACCTACTGCTCTACGCGGGCCGCAATATTAAATACATTCCGATATCTTTTATATGTAGTTCAAAACATATATGGGCGATGTTCAGGTGGGCCACAGGTCTGGATACGAAAAAATAGTAGCCGCGAAAGGGGAAATTTTTGATCGATTAGAAGAAGTTGAAACGGCGATGGAAGTGGGCTTGACGCGATGCTTATCAACGACTCTTCCGCGCGGTCGAACTTAATGAATGAATGAATGAATTACGTCATAGGGATGCGCTTATGCGTGCGGCGTCGTTGCTACGCAAAAATAGGCGCCCACTTGCTCCCGAGGGAAAGGAATAATTATAGACGTCTCGGGGAAGGTAGTCGGCCACCGGCGAGAAGTATGCGACGGGGAAAAGAGAAAGAGAGCGGGAAAACGGCCGCGGCTTATACTTATGTAGAATGTTAACTAATACCTTTGAGAGATGCCAAACCCACCTGCGTGCAGCGCCGTCGGTGCACACTGCGAAGCTGAATTGTTTTGCAATAACCAGAAGGACCGTTACATGCACCGCGGCGAAACAGGGTTCCAGCAATATCAGAATGCAACCCACGTCAGTCACCCGTACTATATTTTAATAATAGGAAACGATCGAGCACCTTTCTCGTTCCTCGTACAGGGCGGTGTAAAGAAAGGGGGTCGCGGAGTTTGGGGGCCCAAGGAAGGTAAACTCTGAAAATTTTCCCCGACTCGAAATACAGACAATTAGAAGCTGAAGAAGAACGTTGACTAAATAAAGAGATCGGGCGCCACTTGTACCTACATTTCTTTAAATTCATCGATCTCTTTTAAATCATCCTGTACACACTTGAACTGATAGCCCAAGCGCGATAGAGTACGAGAACCTTATCGAGCTCCGATCAATCTGCTTTATATAACATTTTCCTCCCGTGTGACTCAATCGTTAGCCGCCATCGCGGAACCGAGGAGGGTTGGGACCGCGAAAAAAGAACGGTGCCAAAGTGAAAATGACACCGCGTAATTAGCCAACGGTGCCCCTCCCTCCGAGTTTTCCAGCGGCGCTTTCGCCGATTCGCTGAAATCGAAACTCACATTCGGCCGGCTGCCCATATTCGCTGCACCCACTGAATTCCAGAATCGAGCGAGTCCGGCCGAACGCGGAGGCGATGCGAGGACGAGACGTACATTTTTATGAGCATTAGAGACGCACGCGTTCCAGCGCGCGCGATTTTCCTGGAACCTTTAACCGAGAGGGGAGGGATTTGCATGAGGAACGGAACGAGTGTCCATTGGTCGTTCCCGGTCGATGGAAAATGAACCTGGGCGGGGTTGCATGCGAATACCGCGAAAGAAAAGAAGCCCAGACGTAAGATGAGCCGGTGTCTTCGTTGAGAATGTGTCCGGGATCAGGATCGTACGAACGAGTTCCTTACACCTGGCCGCGGCGCGAAGTTGGACGGAACCATGGAAAACACTGTATACCTGCCGAAATTTATCCATAAACAGTTTGAGCTTCGCAAGGCTTCAGAAATGACCCATCGAATCGGAAAGGACTTTCGAAGGAAATCCCAAGGCGCAGAAACACTCAAAGTGTGAATCGACCATCCGTCTCTGCGTAAAGTTCGTGGCGATGGGAACTGACGGAACGAAGAGTCCGAGTGTCTCGCGCCAGGCTGAAGCTCTGTTATCGAAGCTGGATCGGATGTTAGATCCCGTCGTTTGGAATAATATGTAAATTTAACGATCGAAGAAATTCCACGAACGGCCGTGGTCAATTACAAAATCAGCCGTCCACGGGGGAAAGGGAAGAAAAAGAAATATTGCAGCCGCATATTTAACTTTCCATCGGTTCAAACGTAAAGTAGGACTTCGCTCGACCTTCGACGTGGTATTACGGAGTCGACGGAGATTCTTTAATGGGTGCCCGATGGCTCGTCCAACGATTTCTAACAGCGATAGGCTCGCGGTAGGAATACGCTTTGCAACCAATAGGCGATCGATTCTAAGAAACGGTCGAAGAGACGCGACAAGGAAAACCGCGCTGACTTTTCCCGTGCCAATTAACAGCACCGCGCTGGTCTCTCGTGATGATTAATTCTTCGGTAACCTGACCTCGACGGCTCGGTCCAGCGTCGAGATTGTAGGAATCCCGCGGTTCCCTGGATACTTTCCGCGCGGGGAATACCCCCGCGAACTGTTAGCGCTGACGGCTCGAGTTAACATAGTAGTTATCGGCGTTTACGTAATTAAAGGCGCTAAGCAAGTGCAGTTGGCGCCGCACTTGACGTGCACATGTGTGTGTACAGATAACATCGTCCGATCAAAGAGTGTAACGCGCGGGGAAAAAATTCAGTGCGATATAGACGATACGTTATTGCTGTCGCGCGCGCGCGGAAATCGTCTCGCACTCCTCTGACAAGGAAACTGCCGCGAAGAATGCGAGAGTGCTATTTTCCGCAGGCGCTATGCAAATATTGATATTCCACCGCGATATTTCACGATTCGACACACGTGTTAACGTTACTGTCTGCGGAGGCACGTTTTTCACTTCAATTCCGATAGACGATACGCTGGTAACATTGTACATACGCTTCTTATAGTCGAATAAAAATTAGATTCGTCCAAATTTTTAACTAATCGCACTTCCTGTATACTCGACATCAAATCGATTACTAAATCTTGTAGCAAACTAAAACGACCAAATCGCACAACTGGCGTCGTTCTAATATTCCATTGAAATATAAAAGGAGATTTCGCGCGCGAGCAATGATCCAGCGTACCGTCAGTCATGCAACAGACTCCTACTGCATTTAAAACGGGAAGATATTCGCGATTCGAAGCCGAGATGCCAAAGGGGTACCAGTGCCCGCGTAATACGGTACTGGATATCCCTCCTGAGCGCGGCTGCTGCGCGAATGGCAAAAAGGCTTAACCGCATTCCGGCGACCATTTAAACCGCCGCGGCGGGGTCCCACGCTTGACCGCAAGCAGCGACCGACCGACCGGCTATCGATTGACGTCACTTGGTACCGCGTGACCTTCGAGTTCCCGCGCGATTAACCGCGCATGCTCCGACGATCCTGCTTCGCCGCGCGCACCTGCAGACACGCGGGCCGTGGATTCACGAGCGGACATCGCGCGTCAGGCAAAACGCGACGACCGTCCGAGAACAGCGTCGATCCGTCAACTTCTTACTATCGGAACGCTTCGGTACAGCACGAAGATTGCAAGGTGCGTTTAAAAAAATCGCGAAATATGCTGTTTATATTTAAGAGAAAGAAAGGGTTACGCGTGGTGATAGAGGCGTAACTCGGCTGGCAGTAAATGACCGGTCAGGTACCGTAGACGTCACGCAGCGTGGCGCAGCCCCCTAGATCGCGACGCGCCGCATGAAAAAGATGCCCGCGCGCCTCCCCTCCAGTCGTATACCTACCTCGTCGGCGCAGCAACCCTGACTCTTACCTTGCCTCGTGAATCGTTCGATTTAAAGCGCGCTCGTTTTAGACGGAGCAAGCCGCGGTGCGCACGTTTGCCGCGCTCTGGTAAACGAGCGTGTTCACGATGATTAAATTAGAAGCGCCAAGGCGGACGGAACGTGGTTTTCATTCGTCACCTTCGGTATAGGAGTAATCTAAACATAAAACGCCACTTTTCTTTCTACCCTGAACGGCTACTGCTGTTTCATATCGCCTTGGTTCCTTAATATCATTTTAAAACGATCGCGGATAAATGGGGTACAGGGGGCACTGGTGCAGAGGTCACGGCAGATATCAAAACGTGTGTCTTCCCCCGCTGAAACGAGGATAGTTCCTTGTAATCAATGGTTACGCAAAAGCAGATTACTTCTAACTAGGCATCGATTCGCGTGCTCGCGTTTCTTGTAATTGCTTTATCGCGCGCTGATTCAACCAACGTCTACTCGTGAAGCGGCGGGAGGCTTGAGCCTTCCGAAAGCGATGTTAAGTAATTATTAATGGAGTTAACAAGGTCACGCTTTTGTTCGACGTGCACCGATTTCTCGTCATTTTAGTGACCTGTCTGGCCACGGTCAAAAGTAGCCATTCGCAAGCCGTGGCCCTGGCAATTACCAATTACGAACGGTGACACGACAACGCGAAGGCCGAATCTTCGGTGTGTCCGGTCGCACGGTGCCGTCTTCTTCGCCCATTAAAGTCCATCTGATCAGGAAACGGCATACTTTAGAAGACCCTACCGACGGTATCATCTCGCAGAGAATTTCTCACATCGCCTCGAACCCTGTCGCTACTCGATCCCGACCATCTGTGTAATCGAGCCGCGCCGATCAAACGTTGCCATCAATTACATCCAGTTCCCCAATCCCGAGTGTCTCGTAATCGTTAAATTGGATCGCCCAGCGATTCCTCGTTTCACAGATTAATCCTCGGCTCCGCGGAAGTGTGCGCACGCACATCGATGATGTCGCCCCTAATTCACAACACAAAGAATTCCCATCTTCGACGAGCCTCTCGACGAGACCACGCTTTATCTCTCTCCGTTACGTACGCCTAAGTTCACGACACTTGGGTCCGTTATCGCGCGTAAGCCGAGCGATTCAGTCTCGTTTCACACTTATCAATGGCAGAGATGCATAATTGAACGCCTGCAAAGTTGCAGTTACAAGCGTGCTCGGGAATCGATGAATAATTCAAGGGACCTGAAGGAAACCGACAGTGAGACGCGAGGTCGCGCCGAGAGGCTGATGAAGCGTCGAATCCCAACGAGGTGTTGATCCCCCGCGGTGGCAGAGTGTCGCGATACGAAGGAAGAAACGATGCGATAGACGGCATTATCGTTCAATTAGACGTGTAATCAGTGGGCAGCCCGATACGGGAGAGTTCGGTCACGTGCGCGCGCGAGTTACGTCTTCTCGCCACACGTGCACGCGGATGCGACAATGCAAGCGTGTGCACCGTGTTGCCCATCGTCCCGCGACAACTCCTTTCCTCGTCATGCTCTCCTATCACTCGAAACAAGCGCGCACACACGAGCCCCTTCGCGCGTCGTTTCGACGAGCCTCCAACGTGTGCGCGTGCCTATACAGTATCTATAGAGCGCGGAGCCGATGATGTCGGGACACGGCGCAACATATTTTCAGGTGGCGAACGACACAATTCTCCTCGGCAACGACGGGACGCACCGAGCGCCAGTGTGGCCCCAGGGCGAGGAGAATCGTTGCGAGTCGCGCCAGAGACCGTTTCTCCCGGAATCACTATAGTTAGATCCAGCGAACGAGGCACGTGACGGTATGTCTGCTGCTATGTGGTAGATGACGCGCACCGAAGATGCTCGTGAACTACTGGAAACCTAATCGCGAGCTGCCAGACGAGGTAACCTAACAACCACACTCGAGCAATTCCTAGCCGCGCGTTCATTTTTACGCGGATGCTGTTAAATCTCCTCCGCATACCTGCTTGGGCAGTATCTCTAGAGGATGGCACTGTAACCGAGGACCATTGCCTCTCCCGACAATATATTGTCACTTCGTGACTCGTATGTTCGATGCTCGGATGATGAAAAAATACCCTTTTCCTTCTGAGCTGTCAGAATCACCAGGGATACATGAATGAAGTACCGAGTGCGAGATGATTAAGCAGGCTTTTGAAAGAGCCGCGGTTCGACTATCGACCCGCTTTTTAAATGGAACTACGTTCAACCTTGACACATATTCGATCCCCGAGACTTTTTAACGGTTCTCATCAATGCAATAATAATCTATCATGCCTCCTCTCCGACGGCAATCATCCTCGTCATTGAAAGCAAACGAACGTTACGTACGCGGCAATTAAATTGCATCTACGCTGTATCCCTGCTGGACGCGATGCGCAATCTTCATCAGCGATACAGCCTGAGGAGACGGAATCTGTGTCCTAGAGAATCAACCGTCCCCGAGCGAAAGATTGTAAAATATCCCGACTGCCATTCCCACCGGTTTCGATGGCGTCACCGAAATGTTACTCCGCTATGAGGACAAAAACGCCTCTGTTCAAGAGAGCAAAGTAAATTGCCTTCCGAGCAGCGGGAATTATGCAGTGCAAAGTACGGGAGGATCACTCCTCTTTGTCCGCCGAGGCTGCGTAGGAGAGGACACGAGAGGCGCGAGAGTTTCGTCTTGCCGCACGCTACCTCGCGGCTTATCAAATTGGCTGAGCAAATACGAGACTTGCGTGTCATTGTGCCGCGCAATTTAACGCGCGCGCGTTCATTTCGTGAAATGGAATCCCAACCGAAGGGAAGCGGAATTCTCACGCCTTCCTTGTGCTCCTCCGCGAAAAGCCAGCCATCGGACCCGAAGAGGCCCGGCGCGCGGACCTCCGAACTCGCTTGGAACGAGCTCCTCGATTGTGTCCGGCGGTGCCCCGCCAATGACGAATAACCGAGCGCGATTAGCATACTTCATGCGGGCACCCAAATTCGGCGAAGTGCACTCCCGAGTGCCGTCAATTGCGCTCGATTAAGAGGGTCCTTAGTTCGACCTTGCTCTGCCGCCGTTTGAAGGGTACCGAAGAACCGGGCGTATAAACTCGTCGACGTTTAGGCGTTTAGGTCGTAAGGCGAACGACTCCAATTTCGGCGAAAATACGTTTGAATCCGGGGATGGGGCGGGGGGAGTAAAATGATCGTGTATGGAGTAATTTTACTCGACGCGAACGGAGCTTGTAATTAATTTGGTGAATGGGTAGTGCCTCGCTGTATACTTAGAAGTGATTAAAGAAGACTGAACTCGGTTTAGCCACAGTGAATGGTACATATGACATTGTGCTATGGAAATGGCGCCATATAGACGGTCTAGCATTAGTAATGCATAATTTGCAAGTAAAATAATACTGGACCTATATATTCTGCCTATAAAGCTGGAATGACGGTGAAACAATACAGGTAAGCCGGAAATACGTACCGCTACTTAAAGATTAAGGTTATTTAGCAATGGAGTGACTACCTGCAGATCTAGAAAAAACGAAATGACGAGGCTTCTACGAGGAAACATTCCGTACGATTAATTATAATATATTCGCTCCTCCCGCGCATAAAACACAGCAGTTTTCGTTAATGCCACTAGATGTCTAAACCGTCTCGTCGAGTTAGCTTGTTTCATCGAATTCGAATGCATTCATCCATCCCAATGGGGACCCAAAATTTCACGTCAGCGTTGACTTAAAAATTCACCGAGTCTCCAAGCTACCGAGGTATGCGCAAAACAGCTCGCACACGGGCGCGCGAGGCTCACATGACCGAAGCAGAAGGTAAGAAAAAGAGAATCGTGACTCACCAGAATCGGAGGGTGTCTGGACGCCAAGGTGTTCCAGGTGGTTCTTGCCGATGGGCTGATTCAGGTGATAACAGTGGTCGCTGAGGGTGTTCCTGATATTGGTCTCCTTGTGCACTTGACACTGACCTTTGTCGTCCTGTTTCCTCCTGTCGTGGAACCTGACCAGCTGACCGGTGACCTCGCTCACTGGCACAGCCTTGGTGGTAGCCGCCTCTGACATGCACTCGGAGAGTTTCTCGTGTATGTTGATCTGATCGTGCCTGAAGAACGGCCCCTCGTCCTCGGTCTCCGTGTCGGAGCTCGAGCTCTGTGGTGTGTCCGGCCTCGTGGAGTCGCCGTCGCTCTCCAGACTTTTCGAACGGCAAGCCTGCTGTGCCTGGTGCAGAGACGCCGCCGTCGTCGCCGTTTGCGTGCTGCCGGCCCGCGATATCAGCAGGCTGCGGCCCGCGGGCACCTTCTTCTGTATCTGCGAGTCCTTCTTCGCGGGCAGCGTCCTGTTGTGCTCCTTGCTGATGCACAGGCCTGCCCACATGCAGTCGTGGTGACGTATCTCACGGGACGCCAGGCAGGTCATCTTGCCGTAGAGCAGGTCCGGCAGGACACCGTCGTCGAACGTGCGCTCGTGGTAAGTGTCCGTGTGCGTGTCCACCGCACGGTCCAGCGGGAAGTCCAGGTCGAACTTTTTCCATATGTCGTCGGACACCACCGTCGCGGTGTCCAGGGGCTCGTCTAGCAAGCCCAGGTCAGAGCAATCCCAAACTGGCACCGGCATTGCGCCTGAAGCGTTCATACAATTCTTTGTTTCTCGGTCGTTTCTCGCAGGGTAAGTGGGGGGTTGGCCTAGCGGTAGGTTCGATTCGATTGTGCCGAATTCTTGGCGTTGAAAGTCCAAGAAATGCGGGGGGAACTGGATCTTTTAGAAAAGACGGAAGATGGCGGAGGATTGCATGCAGGAGGAGGTTACGAACTGGGCGAGTGGCTTTCGGATGCAACAGGGCTTCGAGTGGGTCCTGGGACGGTAGTATGAAGAGGCTTGGAATTTTAAAGCGGGCTTGACAAGTTTCGATAGAGTTTAAGTAGCTTTCGAGTAGCACCACCGCTACAGGTAATTCCCGGATTATTTAATTGCCCCGTCCCAGATTAGGATCAGGAAGAGGGGATTTTGAGTCGTACAAAGGACACGTGCAATATTTCTTCCCTTTCGTTTAGCGTAAAATTCTAGGATGATCGATACTTCAACAGTACATTTTTATTAGTGGGGAATCCTGATGTTTAATTATTTCCAGTAGGCAAATACTGGTTTTTCGCGTCAGAATATTAAACGGAACTGAATCGAGGAAAGACATGCAGTAAAAAATTTTCTTCCTACATCCTCCTAGAGTTGATCCCGCATTGTAACACTCGACACGAGAATATTCGAAGCACTTTCAGGCAAAAAAAGAAAAAACTGATATCCTCGTCCCCGGGAGAAGCCGAACGTTCACTCTTATTACCGCGCTACAGCACGAAAACGCTTCGATCTTAGACACTTTAATATCGATCATCCCGAGGCATCATCCATCAGCGGGGATCTAAGTCTTCCTGGTCGGTGTTACAACACGTTGCTTCACCGTAGCGGTAATAACGCGCGCGCGGTGTTGCACCGCGTGTCGTAACAACGCCGGTGCATTATCACGCGAATCAGCGAAATGAATACAGTTAATGCTATGAAAATATGTAACTAAGGTCGTATGCCGCCTCGCGTGAACGCATCAAGAATAGACGGCCTTCGCCGCTGACGTATCGCTTCGTACGTTTTTTTTTTTCACCGTGGCTCGGCGAAGCGGCACTTAACGGGGCGACAAAATCGATGCCCGACGATGCCGAACGCGGAATAGTGACAATGAGGCGCCTATCTACCGTTTCTCCGCGGCGTTGGATTGGCGGCTCCCGCGACGCGCGGTTCGCGCCTTCATTTGAAATGCAAACGAGAACGAGCGCACGCGCAAACGATAATCCGCCGCCGTGAAGACGGATCGGAGGACGCGTAGAAACACAGGGGGGAAGGCGCCGAACAAAAGAAGAGCGAAAACGAAACCGGTAAAACGCGTGCAACGACAAATCAAGACCGCTACCGACGCGCGACAAAACCGTGGAGAGAGAGACCGTCGACCTTCGATAAATCAACGGGAGCGAACTCCAAATCCCTGGTACGAGGCCTTTTTCCCTCCCTGCGTGAGAGAGACCGTTACGTCTTTTTCTACGGCGTCACGGACAAAACCGCTCCACGGTACGTTCCAGCCGCCAGGTGCTGGCTCGAGGAGGAGACCCTTGAGAGAGAGATGTACCCGAGGACCCCGAGCGCGGTGCCCAGTCAACGTATCGTCGTACGGTCGCGGCATTTAACGTGCAGCTATCGTAAGCAGCCAGACTACAAAGAAGACTGGCTGATACCGGGAAGAACCGACCGGCGTCTGTACCAGGAAAAATCAATTCTCTCCTCGAGCGCTCGATGACGCACCGTTTCACGTGGGAGTTCGCGGCGATATTGGCCCGATCCTCTCGGTCCCGAGGCTCGGTAGTTCGTTGCACACCGATGGAGGAAAACGATGTTCCCGTCGTTTGAGATGCAGTTGACGGCGCGTCGAGAAAGTTGCAGGAGGGAGGGAACAACGCGCGCGCGATCTGGGCGGATCGAGTGACTCACAGTTACCACGAAATTCGACGGCTACATATATCGGTTTCGAGGATCTACACGCCGAGCGGGAACACGGCGCCTTTTTATTGCCGGCATATTGTACCGCAAACATTACATCCGCTCGATTAAGCCCACCTCGATGACAACCGAACACTGTTATCGCTCGTCGCCGCGCGCGGACCACTGTGCCTGTTAATTAATTGTCTGACGGTTGCCAGTGATCCAATTGCTGTGAAAATAGTCGTCCCCACAATGGTTACCATTGACAAATACGATGAAACGAAATAAAGAGATTCGGATCAAAGCCAGGCGTTGCTTTTCTTTTTGCACGTCTCTCTTACACACGCCGAGGCTCGTAAATCCGCCTGCTTCCACTCGAGGCGCGATTCAATGATGTTTACAAGACGAATAACCCGAGAGGCTCGACGACACGGCGAAAAGCGAGTGTGTACTATCGGTGATAATGTTTTGACAAGCGGGCAAAGACGTTTGACGGTTAAACGAGCCGTTTCCCCGCGCGATCCTTATCAAAAACCGTCGTGGTGGGCCAGAGAGATGAGCAACAACGCCGAGCGTTGGGAGAAAAAGAAATAACATCGAAAGATGGCACGGGGTAGACACGAAGGGGAGGGGCCGTGGCCTTTGCAGCTCGGTCGCCCGTGAAAAACGCGCACCGTTGAAAAACAATGATACATTATATCCTGTTCCTCCTTTTGCCCCTACTATTGCCGCCGAATCGAACAAAAGGCAGTCGCTGGGGGGAAATCACCTTCCTAGGAACAGCCTTGGAAGCGAAAGAAAGCGTATCCCGGTCGCGTGTGTTGCGTGCTACTAGATGGCCAGGAGGAACGAAGAGAAAGAGGGGAATGAGAGAAAAAAAGATAAACTTTCGTTTAAACGGTTCTCGAAGCGTCGTCGAGCGGTCCCGCGCGGAAAAAGTGCTCCCCGTCCCGATGGTAAACAAAGCAGGAATGTTTTGAAAGAAGTAAGGGGAACAATTTCTTGCCAGGATGCCGGTTTGCGACTCGTCGCAATCCTGTCGCGAACGAAAATGGGGAAGACCACCGTTTCTTTTCCTGTCATTCGCACCGCAGGGAGCACTTGGATCGCGGATGCATCGTGGAGGGCGCTTTTCTTCGGCGGCTTAAAATGAACTTTGAATTTCACCGACTCGAGGCGCGCACGATTTCGTGTGGTTTATTTAAGTGGCAAGTTGTGAACGTCGGCCGGAGAAGCAGATAAGAGAGAGAAGGAGAGAGAGAGAGAGAAAAAAAATAATTATTCGATCGATCCCGATAAAGCAACCGCTTTCGTTTAGACTTTCGAAAATCTATGTACAGAGTGGGCTGAAAAACGTGGCGGAATTAGGAATTGAAATCGCTATGACATAATTTTGTGAAACAGAAGTATATTGGTCAATGCTGTTAATTTTTAAATTCCCATTCGGGTCTGGCTGTTTACGATAGATTATTTTATATCGTCCTTAATTAGCTTGTCAATTATAAGTTGCTACGTTATGTTTTCAAGAGTTCATCGAATGTGGGAAGAAGATTCTTTCTACTTGCTTTCGACGCGATTCTTAAGCACAGAATCACCGCGCGTACGTGTTTCCGGGCCACCCAGTACATGTAAAGTACATTCCACGTCCGCCACGGGCCCCGACGATCGATGGATCGAACTTTTCTGCCTACACGCGTCGAAACAGAAAACCGGTCCAGCTTTCGATAGGTGGCGGTATGCTCACACTACTAACTTCCGCCGCGAACATTATCGTTCAAGCGTGTAACGAGCTGACAGCTTTCCTACCGCACTCTAATTAAAGAGTGGGTTTCTTCCCAGGATGAGAGGATGCGATGCGAAAGGCAAAAGTGAAATGAAAAATATCCTGGACGGCCCTCGGCTAAACATCGCCCCGAATTCCTAAAAGCTAGAACCAACCGGCAGCGCGCGATGGATCGACGCGTTGCACGACATTGCGGTAGAAAGTGCAATATATATCGGTCAACGTGCCTATCTCCGGCCCGACACATTTTCGCGCGCAACGATCCTGATCGAACACAGTGACGTTAGTTAACTTCGAGCTAGAATCCGAATTCTTTATGCACGGGGACGCGCTCGTCCCGAACGCGTCAAGCTATTTCTTTCCAACTATCCAGAAATGTGAAAGTGGAAAATTGTAAGTATCTCTATCGAAACACTGTTCGTCAGGATCAAGCGCTAAAACCAAGTCTTGCGAGAGATAATGCAACGCTAGTTTTGGCGGTAAAGCCGGAACCGAGGTGCACGACTGCACCCATCGAGTCGCCGAGTGTTTCAGAGTCTATTTATAAATGATGGAGTATAATACGACCGATGGGGCCGGCTGCCAAAAGAGGAATTCATAATTCGATACAAATCTTCGGCGAAGCAGACATCTCGCGAGACGAAGCGTCTCATCGATATTTATACGCGGGCAAAAACTCGCGTCCGGGAATAATCGAAGAGGCGAGTGGTTCCACGAACGCGCGATGATTTGGCAGAATCTATGGTCGCGTGTTGCACGTCGCCCTCGAAAAAAAAGGAGTCCAACTACGAGCATTTGCAAGTCGATCGGCGAGTCGATCTGCCTTGCGAGGCGATTGGAATACCTTCGCTCGTGCGAACGGTACAACCGTTTCCCGCTAAAATGCCATTTCGATCGAGTCACGGTTTATAATTCAGCAAGAATCGGCCCGAACGAGAGAGAAACTCCCGCGTAGGCCGTTCTAACGGCTATTGTCGGCACGGCACCACGGGTAACATGCTCTGTAAAAGCATCGATCACGTCGAATTCGGCACAAGAATCGAACCACAGAAAAGGATATAAAAGCACAGGGGATAAAAAAGTGGGGGGTTACTAATAAATATAACGATAAATATATTATGCACTGATACGAACCTGTCGGCCACTTCGCGTTGTAACCCAAAAGACAGATAGTATCCACTGTGGAACACACTTTGGCGCGAGTTCGAATCTCACGCTGTGAAACTAACCGATACGAGAAAGGCGCGTCCCGCCTGCTTTTTGTACAGATCCTCCCTGTGTCCGTTGTATCCCGTCCTCGCCCGGTCTCGAGGCGAGCCGCCCGAGCGAGCGAAAATTCCCGGCACTTGGACGCGCGGCGGCTGTTACGTCGCGGTTAATCCCGCGGCGTCGCGCAAAAGTCCCGGTGAAAATGTGTATCCGCTCAGGCTATGCAGCCCCCTGTACTACCGCAGTTCCGCCGTAAACGTTCCAGCCGTTTCCTTTTATCGTCGTGACTGTTGCCGCATAAAGCGTCGCTGCTGCTGCTGCTACTACTGCTGTATTCTACCAGGCGGGGAAAGAATTTCATTCTCGGCGCGATCCGTACGATAAGCCGGTGGCTCTAACTCTCTGTGTTGCGCACGCGCACGGTGATCGACGGCGACCCGATCTTTACTTTAAGGCCGGTTAAAGGCGACTGAACTGCTCGGCTCGTGTGCCTCTCCATCTTCCGCGGGCATGCCCACCGCTACGGGACCCGGCGCCAGTACCGTGCCGCGCCTTACCGTGCCCCGCTCCGACGCCGCTCGCCGCGCTACGCTCGCCGCCTGGACAGGATTATTTTCTCCCGCGTATCGCTCGATAACTTCCACCGCTATCGTTCTGCCCTTTTAACGCCACGGCCCCCGCCGCCGGTTACTATACTCGCGAATAATTACGTTATCGCGCACGTGTGATCGATATGTCACACGATACCATAATTCGGATCTTCGGCATCGAGTTTGTCTGTCGTGTGACGCACGCTGATAATGTTCCGACGTTCTCGGCTCGGGATAGATACTTTGATGTTTCCTATGCGACCACGGTCTCGAGTAACGGGACCTTTTAGCTTGCCAGTTGCTTTTGGGAAATGAAATGAATTTGGGGAGCATTTTGCTAGCGGATATTAAATTTCCTTTGGTTGCGAGATGTGACATTGCAGACTGGATCGATAGGCTTTGATGAGTAGTTTTTGGAAGATCGCAAGTGCTTCTTTGTTTGGTTTATTATGAGTACTGTTTGCGTGGTTTTATTAGGCTATTGCAAAGAAATCTTTCGTAATTAATATTCCACTTTTTGTCTAATGAAGGTTAAGAAGGAAACGAGGAATGCTCATTTTTCGCGATTTTGCGAATTATAGCATACTAGCAAAATATGAAAACACGTTTCACCCCTTTTCACCCCCTTAGGGGTTGGTGAGGGAAAAATCCTGAAATTAATTTTTAGGCATTTGAGTGGGTAATCTTTGTGAGTAAGAACCAAGTTCATATCTAATCGGCCCTAAGAGATATTAGGGAGTCGGAGAAAATACATTTTACCCCTTTCAACCCCTTGGGGATGGAATTTCCAAGAATCCTTCCTTAGGATAAACGTTTTGAGCTGGGCGTGATGGAGTCAGTCAGTCAGTCAAGACTTTTCCTTTTATATACACAGAAGATTTTGTTGGTGGCAACTGTGACTACAGAACTATCGAATCCCAAGTCATTATAAAGTTCAAATGCCTCGGTAAAATAACGTTAAAATTTTGGTGCAGTGAGTAAAAAGAGGTAATCCACTCTGCTCTGGAATAAATCATTTAATTTACATTCCCCTTTTTACCCTTCAAATACAGTTGATCCGGCAGACATGTCATCTACACTCCAAAAGACAGTCTAAACGTCCACCTGACTAATCAGAAAGTCCAATTACTTTTCGAGCGAAAATCAATCGGCACGAGTACCTTTACCACTTTGGCGAAGAGCAAACAGAATTATGTTTTCACGCGTTCTTTCATAAATCTATTTCAGACGTACAGAAGCCTGTACCGAAGTATGTAATTTCAGACGGATCACAAATTCTGTGCGATGCCCAGGCGGCCGCATTTCTGCTGGCGGTCGAAGTGTTAATCCACGGTTACCCGTGTACGACACAGACTTTCCTTGAAATTTTAAGCGATCCAGCACACACGAGCCGCTTATTGATTGACCGTGTATACGCCTCGCGCGAATGATCGGCTCCGCGTCTAATTCCCAAGGGTCCGGCGGTAACGAGCTCATTCAGGCAGGGGGTTGAAACATCAATAATACCGGGCGCAAAGAATTCCAAGATTGAGCTATCATTGTTTCCGACAACTGTGCACTGATTACCGTTTACCCTGCGCTGCCATTGGGCAGGTAGCGTTCCTCTTTTGTGTAATGCAGCAGCTGCTCGCGTGTAGCCGAGAGAATATGTTATGGTTTGATGTACGTCGTCTCGCATAAGTCTGTCATGGGAGAAATGTGGAGACCACATGTGGAGCAGCGTTGTGGTTGGCAACCTGTCGGAACCTGTGCGGATTTAATACTACAATCAGACGTTTGATATTAAGGACACTATATTCCCGACTCTCTCACAGTTATAAATCGGCTGTACAAGGGAACACCCTTCGTCCCTGTTTTACCAATCGTGCACCGAAATTTTCGCACCGTCTCGAACTCGCGAGAATGCCTCTCTACCATAAAGGGCCCCGCCGACTCGCGCGCCATACAGCAAATATATCTATGAGTTACATACCCGGGCCTTTATACGTAACCCAGTAACAACATCCTCTCGGTACGTTTAGCTTCAAGGCGACTGAAACAATCGTATTCCTGTTATTTCGCGTACGACGTGTTCGCCGGTGTTTTAAAACGGGGGTTACATAATGACACTCTGAGCGCGCTGAAAAAGCGAGGGAAACGATTGAACGCGGCAATTTCGAGTTGCCGTGAGGCCACTTCGTTCCTCTTCCAGTGTCTGAGTTGCCGACATCCACGAATTAAGGGATCCAGGAGCGAAAGACGTTTTCGCGATGCGAAAGATTTGGATACAGTAAGGGAACTAGCTAGAGACATTCGTTATTGATTTCTCGTAAGCGTCCTTTTCCCTCTGCGATTGACACGTCGTGACAAAGGAAAAAGCATTGCGGCTAGATCGTACACGGGCAACGTCTCTGGGACGTTCATATTAATTCGTGACTTTGTGCGAGGAACGATGGTACGCGATGTCCAGGAAAGCCGGCCGCAATGTACGTAGCCCTTGACACACAATGTTGCGCAATTCGAAGCAGCGCGCAAAGAGTCGCTGATAGCGCCTCCGTTACATCACCAACGACATCAAGGGCCAGATTTATGAGAGGTTCTGGTGAGCCAAGATCCCATAAAATCGTCGTACCACTGTTATCTATTATGTATTCAAACTCGGTCTAAAAGTTAGAAAACAAGTTTACTTCGGACGAAACACGCGTAGCACGGTTAGCCTTGCAATGTTGATATTTTTATGAAGTACACGCATCAATAATTGGCGGAGATAGTTAAAACTGGCGAACGTTACTTGTAATTAAACAATTACGTAGGCTTAATAGTTTATAATGGGCAATTAAAGAAGTTACATTAATGTTTTATGCTATTAATGTTATCGTATTAATAACAATATACTTCTTGGGTGTTTTTAGCCATTTTCATTGTTATATTCGAGATCTGAGTGGTCGAGTGAGGAGGCACTGAGTCGCCGTCGCACGGCCCTGATCGAATCCGTGTGGGGGCCGCGCCCGTCTGATTCTCTTCCCATAATGTTGCATATTTTGCAAAAATTACGCCGTTTCGCTTGCAAAAACATCGATCTTGCTTGTTTATGGCGCTAATCGAAGCTTCTTGGCAAGCTTTAACGTCTGTCGTGACGTACTTCGAGAGATTTTCAGCGTGGAACAGCGCGGTCGGGGACTAGTTTTCGTCGCGGAATATTGAGCGCTGCGGTTGACGCAGCATCGATGCCTTAGTAACAGATTAAGGTTGCTCGCGTGCAAGCGTCTCTGAACAAATCCTCGAGTCCTTTAACACATTTAGATCAACTATTTCTCACGGGCTATAAAACATTATTCAACGTGCAGCTGGGTGTTTGGAATAAATTATACATTCATGTATGTCGATGCGTTTAGTTTGTTTCGAACAAATCCTTTAAGTTTTACAAATAAGTACTATCTTCTTTTCTCAAATAATTACTATTTTCAATCTCTTCTTTTCTATATGAAACATCGAAATCTGTTACACGATCTAAATATTGGATAATTCATTCGACACATTTTATCGACATATATAAATTCATATATATTTATATGATTTATAAAAGTTCAGATTTATAAAATTTATGGAACGTATCCTGAAATGATATCATTTTATTTGGACAGGTTTTTTCATGATTGACCCGCAAGGCGACTTGCCCCTATTTCGTGGCAGCGCTCGGGTATATTCGTGCACAGATACTAGACTTAACTAAAAAGAAAAAAAGAGACGATTCCGTGGTGTCCCATTACGAGGTTCTCGGCCGAAAAAGCGGGACCAAAGCAAAGGTCGATAAGCAGTTGGAGGTTAGATAAGAAATTTAAAGGTTTCTCCTTCGATTCGACCGTTTGAAATAGACACTTTTTTCCCCCGTTTCTCGAGGGACGTTCTGTAACTATTTTTCCACCGACTGACTTATCTCTGGTGCTCTCTGTATCTTAAGAGTCTCGTGCCACACGAAAATATTAAAAACCTATTGGTAGTCGACGTGCCTGGAAACAGGGCGGTGCGATACGCGGTGACGGAAATTCTCGTAAATATTGACACACGTCCGAGTGGTGAACCGTGCGGGTATTTCGTATCCGAGTGAAGGTAGATTTAAAACGGGGCTTTGTTTAGACTGGTACCGTCAATAAGAAAGAGCTAAAGAGGCAGATCATCCTTGACAGTTCACACTTGGCTGGTTCGTTCGTACGGAAGCGCCGCGGCGTTATAGGTCTGAAACTCGATAACTTTGAAAATCGATCCAGTTTCAGAAACCGTTGACTCGAAGAACCTACGAAAAGCTAATCTCGCAGGAATCTGATTTTTACGTCAACTCGACGTACCGACAACCTGCACGAAAAGGGAATTCCGGTTGCTTTCAAACGTTCTCGTACACGCATGTCGCTCTGGATTCTCAAGCCAGAGCCGCGTAACGAGGACATTTAACAAACCTGCTGTCCTATTTTCAATTTCACATAGCTAACCATTGTTGTCGCATGAAATATTGCTAGCAAAGGACAATTCTCAAAGAAGATGAAGGCGTTTCAGAAGTTATATCGGTGTATGTGTAGAAATATATCAATGCGTCGAAAAGTGTGTAAGCTAAAAAGTTACGGAAGGGCGGAGCTGTTTAATACAGAGAGACCCGCCAAACCGTTCAAATGGCACGGAAAGCTTCTCGTGTTTTGAATAGTTCTGGGACGACAATGCAGAATTTTGCACGACAGCTTAGCACAAGAATCCACAATGCTTTCGAATATTTACGGAAAACTCTGTGAAAAGCCAACCGTGACTGTGATCTTTTCCATTTTCCAGCGACTAAAAATATTTTCTCCTACATTGTGCAAATCTGAATAGTTGTTTCAAGGTTCGGAGCAGGGTGGACATTGAGAGCGAAAACGGACTAACCCACATTTTTTACGAAATTGAGTTAGCAACAATAATGTGTTTCAATAGGCTGTACTAATCGTATAAAATAGGAAAAGAATTCAATGTGAATTAGTCCGTTTTCGCTTTCAACGTCACGTATAACGTGAACTTCGTGAAAAGATAAAGGAACTGTTAAAAAAGATTGCACAGTAAAGCAGACTTCCTATCAAGACGCTTGACTGTAGAGGAGGGTAGCCTGAAAACGCGATGAGACGACGTTTGGCGGGTCACAGGGCGACTATTGCTGATCGATTAACGATCTTGGCTTTCCGTCCGATAGCTGACGGCCAATAGAGAACTGATCTTTCAGCCGGTCACTTCTTGAAAGGATATTGAAAGAGGTGGACCAGCGCCGACAAATCTCTCGGGATCGTCTCTCTCTTCCAAGGTAACTATCTGTCGGTGCATCTTTTTGTGGTGTAATGGCGCAGAGTGCCGGGCGAAGGAGAGAGGCGATCGCCCGGCCGAACAAGTAGACAGGGTTGGGACGATGGATGGATTATTCCGAACGCGTGTTTGACAGTACCGTAACGACATTCCACGGGTCGTGGCAGAAGGACTTTCTTGTTCCCGTCCCCCGTTGTACGTAGGCACACATGCCGCGGGGAAAGTTGGGTCGTTTTATTAATTCCAATTTGTGAAACGAATTGCCGTGGCTACATTAATTGACAGGTACATTTTGTTAGGGGTGATGCATTGCGTGCCCGCTGACAACGAGCCGGAGCACGCGCGGGCCTACTTTCAACGATCCTCAGCGATCGTCTTTACCGTCATCGAATCCTGCGAGATTTCCCGGTTAATCGGACCTTAACAGGGAACGCGTTATATAATCGAGAACCTATTGCCACATCTACAACTATTATAATGTCGCACACTGTGAAATTTTGGTAATCTAGCTTTACTTTATTCAAATATAAATTGCTGTTAGAGGATAAAAGTTTTGATGTCGTAAAATAATTTACAGGTTCCATCAATAGCACCGTTACTTTTTTTTTATGAATTCTTCTTGTAGTTATTTGCAAAATGGAGTTTAATTTTGTATTGTGATTTCATGGGTCATTTTTTAAAAGTGAAGAACTTTAGGGTACATCAATATTTTTCATTTCGTTTCTTTTTTAGTGTATTTTGAAAAAAATAATAGTTGTTAGTAAGTTTTGTGTAAAGTTTTTTTTCTGCAACTAGAGGAAAGCAATGTAACAAGTAACATGTTCACGGTCCAAAACGAAAACGCGCTCTCCGTGCACACGTCCAAGAAAGCGATACCCGTCTCGCGTGTTCTGAGGTACATAAAGAAACTCTTCAGTCTCATGTTCAAAAAGGCGATAAGCATATTTTGTATAAACAAATCGCGTTCTTTATGCTCAGCTCTACGTTAGCTTCCCATTAGTTCTGGTGTAGTCTTCACTTGGAACGCATCGGTCTTCTTGCTGTTCGTTTTATTATATTCCTTAAAAAGTCAAGTTCAGTTTAGTTACTACACTGAGATGTGAGTGGAAAAATAACCAAAAGAAATGTATTCATTTTCTTCTTCGGTACAAAGGTGAGAATAATTAAAAACTTTATCCGCATAATATGCTCTGAAGGAAATGAAAGAATATTAAAAATTACCTTTAATTTATTTTACGACATAAAATTTGTTATCCACAGGAGCAATTTATATTTAAATAAAGCAAAGCTAGATTGCTAAAATCGCTGTCTGTGCGTCGCCCACTTCTCCACTCTCGAATACGTCAAATGTATTTATTCCTTCAACACGATCCTACGCGCGCAAATAAAGGTGGGATCTGTATTGTGTAATTTATTGCCATTTACAGTTAATATATTCATTAATAAGATCGTACTTTAACACTTCTGTTCATTGTGTTGCTAGGACAAAAGCGAAGGAGGTAGAAAGCAAAAAGAAACGAAAGAGTGTCTCCCACAAGGAAAACATATTTGGCCTCACATCGCGATTATCCAGTGGAGCGTTCTTCGATATTTTTACACCTGGGGACCGGCGAAAAGAGGAGAAACATGTAGTATTTTATTTATTAAATCTAATGTTATAAAATTACAATGGGATTTAATTCAATTTTTTTTGATTTTATGTAGCAGCTACATGATTCAGGCGAAATTTTTCGCGAACCGGCACCGGCCCGCGGACCACCGGTTGAAGAACACTGATCCAGGGAACTTGAACCGCGGTGTCAGCTTCGAATGTGACCGGGCGCGGGCCCGGGTGCGCGGGCCCGTGCTATCAGCCTATTTATCGGCCAGTTGAATCGATCCCGCCGCGGCGAAGCCAAACGGCTCGTACAACGATTCCGATTCCTTTCATTCATTAAACCGCGCTCGCTGCGAGTGCACTGACTGACAGCAATAAGTATCCTCGGCCACGGTAGACGGAAGATAGTGAAAGGTGGAGGTGGAGGAGGACGCAGGAGGGTCGTAGTGGGAGGCGGCGAGCTGGCGGTCGCATGCGCGACTCCACAGCACCCTCTTCTCTCTCGCGACCTCCTCTCGCGGCTTTTTCTCTGACGGTGTCTTTCTTCTCTTCTCACCCCTTCTATCCGCCATCCCGTGTGAATAACCGAGTGGCAGATGACCGCGCGCGCGCCCGCAAGGTCAACCGGCGTCTGCCTCCACCCAGGAGATTTGCCAGCGGTGACGTCATCGGATACGTCGATCCTTAGAGTGGATCTTACGCGAATTCCTGCAATCGCGTAACCTTTGATTCACCGCCGCGCCTTGGACGCTGCCCACTCGCGTATCCGCGCGATTTCGCGAGTAGTCTCCTTTGTTCTGAGGTATTCTGGATACACTGGGAGCCTGTTCAGATTGTATTCAGAGGAAGCGTCGCGTTATCGATCATTCGAATTTGGAGAGGCAGGTCGCGGGTCGGGAAAATTGCTTCCTTCGTTTCTCGGCTAATGGAAGTTTGTTGATGGGTTCCATTGTCCTCACTAATCGGCGATGATGTAGAACAATGTTCGAATTTGTTTCCTCCCGAGAGGATCGTTTGATTTGGTACGCTAACGAGCGGGAAAAATAGGCGAATGAATTGCTGAACCATGTAGCTACATAGTTTTCGTTCAGAGAGCAATGAACTTTTGGTTTTGGTTGGGTTTCTTGCATTGGACGCAGTGTTTGTTTGGTGCATCCGCAGTGTATGGATTTTATGGGTAATAGGTGACCAGGGCCTCATTTGGGGAGGGGGGGGGGGGGGCAAGCTGTCCAGAACAGAGAATTTGGAGTGACTAAATTGGTAGACAATATTATAAGAGAATATTGAATTTCATACAAATCAATAAATAAGCGGTAAAAATGTAGGTAGTACATGTTGGAATTTAGTAACAAACTTATATTTCGGTAATTCCCTCCGTTAATCAGAGGTTACATTAATATTCTAACGAAATCTTTCCTGTTTTTTAATCTTAGATAATCTGGTTCCGAATGGCAGTGCTCATCGCAAAACCAAATTTTCAAAAAGGCTTCTTGGATGTCGGTTGTTATTTTATTATAAACGTAAATATTTTTTCCCGGAAAGATTACCAAATTTTCTTTAAATATTACTCTTTTAAGTGTAAAAAGTTCTGTGCCAAGAACCTTCTCCTCAAAACTACTTTCAGTGAATGTTATAGATAAATACTCTGAAAGAACGATCTGTAACAAGCTGATTTATTTCTATCATTACAATTGTCACTATCAAATAGAGCCTAAAATAAATTCAAGGCCGCGATGTCCTTTTTGACGAGCATACGTTCTTAAACCTCCATTTCCCCACTTTACTTCAATAAACATGATTACCTTCAGGGAGGTAGCTTAATAACGGCTGTAAATATTATTGCACCCCGGTCAATAAATCCGCTGCTTAAAACGACCAGTTATATTCCAGCCGGAAAGTAAGAATGATTTACTAATGCTTGATAGTATAAAGCACTTTCAAGGGCGGCTGTGCAATCTACGCCCTCGCTCGCGTGGTTCCACAAAAGCGACAAACGAAACGGGGAATATCCTAGGTCCGTTTGTGAATTTTTCCTGGTCAGTTTGCAGTGGCCGCAGGTACCTTCCTTAAACCTAACGGTACGGACTACTAATTGTAAGGAGAACCCGCAATAAATCCTTTTACTACCTCCGGATTAGGTATTCCCATCGCGGAGGCAGGCAACCGCGCTGGTTTGGTTTGCGCCTCTTACAAAGTCCTTTATTAGATGTCCAACATAAACTGAAATGTACAATTCTCTTTTCAGCGGCTTGCTTGCAACACCTTTTATCCGTAGGAGTAGTTAGGACGTTGGAAACAAATGACCCCCGTGTTTGTACTTCGACTCAAGGGATTCTTAATTCATTCGCGGGGTGTTTGGTTCGTGAAATAACACTGCTTGCATTTTGGCAGGGTATTTAACACTCGACACTTAATATTCTGCATCAGTAATGTATTAATTGAAAGCAGCAAGGTTATAATTTCGCAAAGGTGACGAGAAAAAACTACATTTTTTACGCAATCGCATTTTTCGTTTGCTCCAAAGCTCCGAGGGCACAGTATGAATGATTGATCTCGATGACTTGCCGAATCGCAAGTGTCTGTCAGGATCAAGGGAGGTACCTGCAAGGATGTTTTGCCATTAAGAGCTAAAAAAAGCGGAGCGTAACGAAGGAAAAGGATCAATGCATTCAGCATGAAATCTTTCGTGGAAAGAATAAAGCCGTGTCATGGAGAATAATTCTTTCTTCGGCGGGTGATTGATGTTACAATACCGTCGTTTTCAAGGGACGTATTAACAAGTAACTGTATACGCTGCAATGTTTAACCGCTTCTTTCTCGTGCGCTATTGTACACAATGGTTGTTCCACATTTCATGAAGCTCGATTGAGCAGTTGCCAGCTCTAGGAGCCGTTTAAACATGCACACTTTCCCTTCTTGTCTTGCTGGAAGTTTTAACTTCACTGAAGCACACTTTTTATTCACAGCGTACAGGTAGGGATTACGATACGTATCGGAAGTGTAAAGTGAGTGCACCGAATCATGGAAGTTACATGTAGTTGCACAAGAATAATTTATTTAAATATAGTCGGCGTTGACGTGGCCTCAGATTAAAAAGGAGATCAATGAAGAAGTAGTTGAAGATGCAAAATTTTACGCAAATTAATATAAAACTTGTTATTCTTCTCGTGGTAGGTTGATTGCAAAATAAGATTAGGCGTGTATCTGCTTTTACGCTTTTAAACAGAAGAAATGTTAAAAATATTTGATGAATGTAAAATGATACCTACATGTAGGTACTCTTCCTGCTCATGAAGTAAAGGTTCAATTTATTGCACATAACCAAAGCGAATTAAAAATATATATAGTTATCACGAAATTCCACGGAATAAACGTATCGCTAATTGCAGAGCTTATCTTTGAGATATAAACTTTCTCGTCATCTTGAATTATCTAGCAAAAAAGTGGTATGTTTTCAAATATTAGCCATTCCTTCAAAAGTCAATATTTTTTCGAAATCTTTTGTACTTCTCTAGTATTTAGTGCGTAGATTACAAAACTTTTTTCTTTTTGTTCTAGGTTCAACGGTGTGGACGCGAAAAAATCCACCGCGGCACGACTGAAATGAAAAATACGTATCGGCTGTGCGACTATTGTGCCGCTAGTTTTTGTTAAAAAATCTGAGAAAAAAAGATTTTTTTTGTTCTTTTTTATACATATCATAAGAACCTCATGATGCATTTGTAATAAAGTTCATAAATCTCTTTAAAATCACCTCGAAAGTTATCCTACCATTTTTTTGTATCATCGTAGTGTTACCCCTCAAAAGTCACTTCAATTACACGAGTGTTAATTGTAATAAAGGTGTAATAGAACCTTAGCATTTACACAGCACTCAACCTGCTTTGCACAAGGAATAGCTGAACAAGAAATTCGGCTAAATAGATACGATCGGAAAGAATGTATGTCGAATATGTCTGCGAGATTAACGTGTTCTTCGAACAGAAAACACAATCGTATATAGTATTTGTGGAATATTCGATAACATTTGAGGAAACTCCTTGAAATGATGATAGTGAACGAAAAAAAAGTTCCGAGGTGATAACGCGGTAGTCAGGTGCTAATCTGTATATAGGGGAGAGTGGGGTAATCACGAACGCGGGGTAATTCCGAACACCATGATTACGGCGTTTTAATAAATGAAAACCAATGTTCCTTCTGCACCAGGTAATAGTTTAGGTCGTATCTAACGCCGGGCAGAAAAAAATAAATATAGGACGCTCACGTTATTCACGGTAAATACAATTTATTATTTTCATCATGTTTCAAGTAATATTTTGTCCATTTTCAATTGCATGTAATTACTGTTGAGTTAATGATACAATTGTGATTTTTTCAAGTGGAAATAAAGTACTTTTTAAGCAACATTTCGTGACCACGGCGTTGCCTGAATCATGATTCTAACCTCTGAAATAATTTTTTTTCTATCTTTTGAACTCGTGGGGTAATGCCGAACAAATCGGATGGGGTAATCTCGAACGGTCGTAAAGAAGAAATGTGTTAGGAATTTTCAAACTTTTGATGAGCAAAACCTGGAGGGGAATGCAGATGAAGAACCAAAGAAGAAAAAAAGGACGAAAAATGTTGATAAAGAAATTTTATATATCTGTATTTATTGAGATGAAATGTATACACACCCATCCACTAAAGACTGGATAATGTGTTACAAATGTAACTTATGGGCACACGAAAGATGCAGCGGCAGCTGAAAGCACATCTAGAGGCTTTCTCTGTGACTTCTGCGGTATGTAGCTTTGTTCGAGATTACTCTATGCAGTGTTCGGAATTACCCCACCAGCAGTCGGGTAATTCCGAACAGTAGGGGTTTGGTTTTTTCATTATGAAGTTAATTTTTATTAAAATTTTTGCAAAATTCGTTAGAGTAGTTTATAGAGGACTAGTTTAAGTATGTTTATAAATAAAAAACAAATTCGTATCTCACGTAGTTTTTATTCTGTTTGCTTTCTCGCTTAGGTGTTCGTGATTACCCCACTCTCCCCTATATGAAACTAACAAACTTAGGTTACAGCGATAACGATGTTAACGCCTCCTATTTAAACTTGAAAACGAGGTAGGACTGCTTGATCTATATCTTTTCTAAGAACCGTTGGCCGTATCTTTCGGTAACCGTCGAATTCTTGAATGTATGTACATTACATACGAAGTCTCTCTATTTGATTA
Source organism: Andrena flavipes (assembly GCA_963971345.1). Classification (NCBI taxonomy): domain Eukaryota; kingdom Metazoa; phylum Arthropoda; class Insecta; order Hymenoptera; family Andrenidae; genus Andrena; species Andrena flavipes. The sequence continues at coordinate 41,025,300 of OZ020481.1, forward strand.
AGATGGCTGGCGAGAATTTGTTTTATTTGGCCCCCATGAACAGTTCATTATTTTTCCTTCAATCCGGTCGGATTACAGTTCTAAATATAATTAATCGGGCTACTACTCAGCGTCAAGTTCTCAGCGCACATAAAATTATAATATCTGTTCGCATCGCTCTTGAATAGAATAATTTTATGAATGATGGGACGGAAACGTACGTTGATATTACAGTCGAAAGTAGTTTTTAAAATAAAAGTTTCATGTAACTTTTACACTAGTCAGAACGAATGACCGAAACATCGGAAATTAATATAAATATTTAATAAGTTGCAAAATAGCTTTGATTTATTATTTTTAATTTAATAAAATAATAATTGTTTAAAGTGACCGAATCAGTGCGCCGATACCATTTCAGTTCTCTACTGATCATTACAAACAACCATAATTTCTAACAGCACAACGCTACAGTACCTAATGCTACACCTACGAACGAACGATATCAAACGTACTGTGACACACCACAGCTCCATTACGACACGGGGTATTAATTAAACATGCTCATAAGCTCGTTCGCGTGATGGAAACGTCTGCTGGCAACAAAAAGCCGTCCTTGAACTTGCTCGAAAGCGAGCTGGCCTCGGACTAGCAGCGGCAACGAGATCACCGTGGAGCAACGAAAGAGGAGCAAATGGACGCGATCGGCTTCGCTAACGGAGCTTGGCCAGCTCCTCGAGATTCGACAAGTGTTCTCGCTTAAGAGGCCGCCGAGGGGAAAAGAGGAGGAAAGGAAGAGAGCGCAGGAAAGGCAAGAAGGTCCACACGGCTACCATAAAAGTGTCGAGCTACGTCCCGGGGTGTCACTTTAAAACACCATCCACCGAAACCTGACGAGAGGGTCATGGAAATGATAGAAGAAACTGCGGGGAAGTGGGGCACCGAACGAAATAAGGTATAGGCTGGATTTTTTCGGAACCTGCGGCCACATGTCGCCCCGTAAATCTTCGAATAATCTCTGTTCGGACCATTGAGATTCGATGACGCTCCATCGGCTCGTTTCTCGAGCAGCCGAGAAATCAGGTAGACGGTCCTAGCCGCAAGGTTACCATCGGATCCATCCCAGGGAATACTCAGAAAAAGGGTTCCCGAATTTCGCAACGATCCGGCCCCGGAAATGCTGACGGGGAGGGAGACCGTCAGAGAAAGAGTTATGGCGTCCGCGGTGACTTCGGTGCCTTAGAATTCGGCCGCGAGGCGCTCGCCAAGGATGCGAGATATTATGTGAAACTTTCTATCGAATCGAGGATCCATGAGATTTTCAGCCCCGTAATAATACGTGATAATTAACTACCTTTGTGAAACAAATTGATTTATAGCGTTACTGGAGCGTTGCTCGCTCTTCCGTGTGTCATTAAACTGATTACGGTGCGGGTCTTCGATTTCGAAAGGTTTACTCTTGTGGAACGTCGAAGGGAGCTCTTCATTTCCCATGAGATATGGAATTGAATGGGATGTTCGGGGTGTTAGAGGTTTTAGGAATTCTTTTACCAGTTGTGATGAAATCGTCTGACATTATTTAACACTACTTCTTTGGGAATTCTTTTGGTAGCTAATGTATGTTTAATTTTTTTTCCATAATAGGAAAACGTGGTAGAGTTTTTAGAACTTCCTCCCCTTGACTTTAGTCTTCTCTAGTTTCTAGAGAAATTGATCATTTTTTTAATGATTAAAAACAAACTGAGGCTTTAAAAAAAATATCGGCATGAACAAGTCTAGATATTAATGTGAGAAATAATCCTGCCAAGTTTCATTCAATTCGGTTCAGTAGTTTTTGAAAGAAGTAGAACATAGTTTTGAGAAAACAGCGTTTGAAGTTTAAGGTACAGCTTAAAGTGAAATAATTTTTTTTTTGAACTTACAGAAAATCGTTGCTTCCGAGGCCATAGAATTGACCTTCCTTTGATGTTGTAGCTTCTGCGAATACTTTAGTGGAAATATCGTCTTTTTTCGACCTTTCTAGGTTTATGTAAGCCCTTAAAGTTTTCTATCTCACCCCCGTCGCAAACTTATTTACACTAAACTTTGGAAACACTCGCTAGCAGCTTGCGTAATTAGTTTGAAGCATTAATAAGACCGTCAGGATTACGTCCCTTTTGTCGGCGCGAGATTATCTCGTACAGAATTACATTCCATCTATTTTGCAGCGCTTTCCGAGAAGAAGGGTTGCCAAATTCCACGGGGAATCGGCCAGGAGGAAGGGGATCGTGTATGCCTGTTCCCAGAAATACCTTTCTCTTTTTCGACTATTTACCTTCCCCGCTTTCTATCGGTAGACAGGTAATATGCGATACGCGGTAGTCCAGGTAGACGACGATAAGGTAATTAAACATTCCGTAGGAATTTCGTGAGTACTTGATAGCTATCTCAGCCAGAACGTAAGCAGGCTCGTTGCGATAGCAGATTACGCCCCGCTTTGCTTTTAAATACGTCAAAATTTGGGGAACAATAAATCCGTGAGAACTGGGTATGGTTAATAGCGTTAGATAAAAATTCTTCCGTCGAGTTCGAGTTGTCAGGTTTCGCTTCTTCCCTCTTTCCTTTCCACAACGATTGTAATTATATCCCAAGGGAGGGTAGAATGAAAGTTAAAAAATAAATTTCTGAATTGTTGTGAACCAATTCATTTCTATTATGGCTAAAACGTAACTCGGACCTGGTACTTTTTTTTAGGGAAGTTGATTATAGTTATGTTTGTTCTTTACTGTTTGTTGAACAGAATGGGATTCGATAATGCTTTACGAAACATTAAGGTCTGATGGGTAAATTTTATCCTCGTTTTATCAATTATTGATAATACCGTAGTACCTATCTGTGTATCGAATTTGTCTAATATTCGAGGCTTAGGTAAGATTAACTCGTGGCACGTTATACAAAAGATATGTACTATCTAAATTCATTAGACTGAATATCGTATCTATATGTAGTGTTCATTGTTTAAATGTACATAAATAGTTAATTCTCCAATATAAACGTAGTTCCATTTGAAGTGGAAAGCATTTTATACTACGCCTGAATTTTCGCTTATTGTTTTATACATATACCTAAGCACGAATATCCCCAGCAAATACTAAATGAAACTCTCTATTCAACTTCTATTTTAATTTTTTAAAAACACTTGCATCGACTTAAAAAGCTCTGCTTGTCTCGTACACGTTTGATCAGAAACTCTCCCCACTTGACCAGTTAATATACCACATTAAAAGCATTTTGAAAGCATCGAGAAAGTGTGTGCACCAGTACGAAGGAAACGATTACACCACTAAACGGTATATTGTAACACCGGTGCTCGTACGTAACTTCCAATCGGTCCCATAACAATCAAGGATAATCAAGCCCTGTCCATGCCGAATCACATCAAAGGGATTTCTCGTTCCTTCCTATGCATGATATCGATTACGATCATCTCCTTTTTCTCCTCCCGCACGACTAATAAGGATCTCCGGGAACCACTTATTTTATTACGGAACGTACAGGGTGTATCACGGAGGTTGGCCCATGCTTCGGCACGAGTTTTATACGTCAGATGAAGAGCGACAGCCCTTTCTCCACTACAAAAAATGATCATAAAGGCGAGTATTAAATATTGTAAATGTAAAGACTTCCGCAAATAAAAATCGAAGAGATTCGGATATGCTCCTTTGCGTACCTAACAGTGTTCACGAATATTATTCAGTATTCATAAAAAAACTCTTGTTTCTCTAATCCGTAGACCATGATTTACACACAAGAATAATTTAGGTCTTCCAATCGAGGAATAATTCTAATAAACATTATCGTCTTGACATCCTCGATTAGATTTCACAATTCATGGAGTTTATGGGTGTATTAAATGTCACATATGACATTTGGAGCACTTATCGTGAACTCATTTCCTGGGTCAGAACTCGAAGAAGAATCGTTATCGAGCACATGTTCATACTGACTTTTCCTCCCATGACAATCGATTGATCACGCTTCGAAAAGTTTTGCCCAAGCTTCTTGGTACATCCTGTACACGGGACGGTACCAGTTTGCTCTTCATACTGACCTTCGTCCTATTAAACCATAAATTGCCTTAAAGCCCACCGTGGGTAAGGTTTCCTGGCATTTCGTTCGGTAGGAACGCGATCTCTCGATGTTCCACGGTGGCCCGGAGAAAGGGGACACACGACACCCCGGTGCAACCCCCGAGGAAAGGAAAAGGAAAAAACGAAAGCGTGGGAGGGTTGCCGAGGGTGATGTGACTGGAGAAAGCGTTGCTTTACGACGTTTCCATAAACCTCGACGGACTTTAGGGAATAAACACATCCAGCGAGCCGCGTGACACCATTTATTACCCCCGAGAACCGCGGCCGGCGAAAATGACTTCTCAGCTTTCGAGATTTCTCCGAAGCACCCTGCTGGGAAGAAGAAAGTGTAACGCCCATGTTTTCGGGCGTACATTAAAAGCGGTTTACGTAACAGGCGTCATCGTATCAATTCTCGAGCTAACGAGCAATTTTAAATCCCCTGCAGATATCCACTAATGAACGACATTCAACAATTACACGATTTTCAATATAATTGCGCCGCAAACGTATGTTAATGGTCCACGAAAAGTTTCAGACGTTCGGGATTATACGTAAGGCAAAGCGGCCACGGTGAACTAGGGAGGGGAGGACAAATAGGAAAAAGAGTGGCAGTGATGTGATCATGGAAAAGTTCAGAAGTTGCCAAGAGATAAGAAGCCATCGGCCACTATCTTGTCTGGCTTCAGATTTTGGCAATTAACCAGTCACAGAAAGTCTTTATCTCTAGGATGCGTAATGTCTCGGCGGAGTCGGGCGCGATCGCAATTTCTAGCGATCTTGGAACGATCTAGAACGACTATGAGCGTTGCAGGGGGGAAGGAGGGCAACCCTCGCGACCACGAATCGAGTCGAAGGTCGACGCCTCGAAATCGCGAGAAATTCGAATATACTGGGCCGCGAATGGTAACAGAGCGCTCCAACAAAAGTGGCGCTTGATAATCAACGACCGTCTAGATTCGCGTGATCCTCGCATAGCAATAATTCATCTACATAGTGTCTGGCGTACATTCAGATACACCGTGGAACGGTAATATCGTGTAACCTACTTTCGACCGAGTACATACCACTTTTCGGGGTCGATTTCCATTCTTCTATTTCCCTATTGTTTCTCTGGTTCGAGAACATCAGAAGGAAATTTTGTATTACGTTTAACCCTTCGTGGTCACAGGATACGTCTTCGCTAATATTTCTGAATTTTTAGTCCTTAATAATAAAATTAAAAAGTTAGGTGAATTTTAATAAAATCTATAAAAAATCGCTTTTCTTCAAAACTCTTTTTTCAATTTCAATATATTAAAATCTACATTTCTAGAAAAAAATACTATCAGAGCATGATTCTACGAGGGTTACAAATGTACAATTGTCAGTCAAAAGTTAAAACATACAAAAATACGAAAATGGTAACTCAAAAATGATTCTGGGTTGCAGTGACCAATGAGCTATAAGGAATAATTAGAAAGTGGCGCGTTCGTGGACAGTAATGCTTGCAAAGGGAAGGAAACAGGGGGAATGTGTAAATATTGTTTGCTTAACGAGAAGCTTCGGATAGAATGTTAATATCAGGGTAATAAAGTAGAAATACGCACCTCCCCGTTTGATTGTATGAAATATGGTGTGTGTTCTTTTTTAGATCCACATGTAGGACACTGTTTATCTACGCGACGAGATAAAACTTTTCTATTTGAGAGCGTAGGGTTGAAATGGAAGGTAACGGGTGTCAGGTTTCTTTTTGTTTAAATTCTGTAGGACGAAAATTTTCCAAGCACGCACAGATACGAGAAGCGTGTGATGGCATTTTACACTTCATGACACAATGAACTGTGTACTATTAATTTCAGGTTGATTGATACGAGAAAAGATAAAGGAACGAGCCTACGGATATTTCCAAGCGATACTGAGCAGAAAGTATAATTTCATTTATGCTCAATAATATTTATTTAATTATAATGTAGGTACATATAAATTAATGCCGCGTATCACGCCATACTATGAAGTGCGTACAATTATCTATATCTCCTTTACCTGATAACCTATTTATCTGGCGATACGATTTTTCGTGGCAGTAAAAATTCATGTAAGTAGAAGAAAAATTTAAATATCACACTCATCACAAATATACACTTTATATTATTTTAAAATTATACAAATGACACTGTTAAAATGAAAAACATAAATTATGTGGTGTACAATGCTGTCGATGAATTTCTTTAATTTGATTTCATGATTAATCGGCGACTTAGGAGCAGATCAAGTCAGGATTTGTCAAGAGATTGGAGAGCGATCGTTCCAGAACGTCGAACCGATAACGACCACGGCAGAGCGCCATTGATAATAGATGAAATTGATTTGATTTGATGATTAGGATGTGAAAGGAGTGAAAAGACCCAGTTTCAAGGCGAACGAAGGAAGCCGGAGCAGGTTTATTACGATTCGCGTGAGTCTGCGTTTCATAATTTGTAGAAAAGATTGTGAGTATGGTGAAATACTTAGAATATTTTGAAACCTTCTTACGTACAGGCGCAGATAAGATGTGCGTGCGCAGATAACTCTCGAGTGGAGCTAATTCTGATAAACCTATCAAAAAGTCAGTCAAAGACTGCACGTGCGAGTGCCTTTTAAACATTTCGTCCTAAACTGGCAATCATTAGATTATCGCGAATTGTCGAAATTACATTTTCATTATTACATGCCATGTCACTAAGCCTTGTTAAGGTGACATGATTTTTTAAATACGATGTACCTACACTCCGTAATAGAAAGTTTGCGCGCACCATATTATCGCGTGAATTTTAAATTCGATGCAATATATTTTAACAATCAAATTTCGTTAATATTTTAAAAGGCACGAAAATTACGTGATTATTCAATTAGCAATTATAACTAAATTTAATTTTTATGTGAAGTGTAGGCTAATCCTGTGTCACGCGTTTTTTTTTAAATAAATTACAGTTCGCTCTTATGGTATCTACAAATATCTTGATAATTTCACATACTTCTAAGAAATAAAATAGTTGTTTTTATTGACTCAGTAGAGACGAAATTCATTTTAAAAATCTGAAAGAAAATAGAAAATGGTTCAATAGAGTCACAAAAGTGTCTCACGTAACAACAACCTAACCAATTTCATTATCAGCCAATTTCAATCAATGAAGAAACACGTGTATTCTAACACAAATCGTCATAAACAATAAATTTTGTAAAAAAACAAATCCACGATATCGTTCTTCAAAAAGTGATTCATATTCAAAAACTAGGATCTAACGTTCGTCATAAAAATGGTGAAAAAGGGATTTCCCAGAGTGTCTGCGAGCTCATACCTATATTCATCGACTATTGAATCCTCCAACTCTATCCTCCACTTTTATTGCCACTAAGTAGGAGTCAGGGATATCCGATTTCTCGAATCTAATTAGTTGCCCAGATCTCGTTAATATTTATACCTTAATTAACCGTTTGAGGCCAAGTCCTGGCAACGGAGGGGAATAAATGGACCCAACAGCAACAAGCAGCAGTCCAGTTGGTTTCACGTCCGAATAAGGACGCTGGGAATTCCGGTACAAAGGACTTCTTCGCTACCTGTCCCGGAATTTCGGCAGGGTGTAGAATCGCACTGGATTACCTGCTTGAAAGGCAGAGCAGTGTTAAACGGTGACCTGGGCTCGTATTACTCTGATCAGCGAATGAAGATGATAGACGCGAATAATCTTGTCGAAAGAGGGCCTATCTATTAATCCCGTGCGAGCCGACGTTTTCCAGCCTTCAGCTTGAAATCCTTAGGCGATATTCTTTGTTCTCCATGAAAAATAATTCCTCTCGCGAACAACAGCGTGGGGATCCGAGTGCTCGCTTAAAAAACTCCAGTACCAACACGAAGTAATATGCATGTAAAAGTGGACAAAAATTAACCCCTTGTGAAAAAGTAAATCGAAAATATCAAACGGAGCTTTGTCCTACGAGATTTCGCTTTGGAGGAAATTGATTCTGAAAATGCATGGAGTACGCACGTGCTAACAAGGGAGCAATCTATGTCGAGCACTTTACCTTGGAATAATTTCCTCCGGTGTAATTACTGTATCAACCCTCTCTCGCCCTGATAGTCGTATAATGAAATTAAATTGCGAATGTATTAATACGACGGTCTTAATAAACGTATAATTCGTAGATAAGGATCCCGGCGAAACTAAAATCAAGTGAAATGGTAAGGCGAAATTTTATGTTTTTTATTTAGCTTGAATTGTTGTGATACCTTTTGACGGTGTCCGCCGTAAGCGATACGAGTACACAAACGGAGAGGAAATTAAAAGTTAGGATATAAAAGTTATCACGATCACAGGATGCGGTGTACCGGTGAATTTGATGCATGAAATTGCACATTTAATCGCAATAAACGAGAGTCCAGCAGCAAAAAGTGCAAAAATTGCAGGATACAGTAATTAGGTCGGAAGTAAATTAATAACAATGTCGGTTCCACCATGTGTCACGGGGTGGGGAGAGGGTGGAAATGCTACCCTGACTTCTTGCTTAACCCGACACGTACGCCTCATTTCGAACACTTATTAAAAACGATCCTTATCTCGCTGAAGCATCGAAGTGACTAAAAAACCACCTAAACACACGATTACCCCTTTCGTAACGATCCATCATACCTAATTAAAAGATCATGTCGTTCCAAAGAGTTTATCTAAACAGTACATCGCGACATGAAAGGCTTAAAAATTTGTAAGTAGGTACAGAAATTGAAATGAAATGAATGAGATCGGTGTTCCGGACGGAAGTGTCGAATGGAAGCAAGCAGTGCGCACTCGACTTACATCCAGATAGAAATCACCCGATTGCGAATCGGTAGAACGGGAGAGGAGTAGCCGAATCTCTGCTCAGGGCCAGAAACGATGGAAAAGCTTAAAAAGGCCTCACCTACGCGGTAATTAGGAGTCTTTATTAATTACCTAATTAAGTCGGTAACAATCTTGATCCCCGGCGCATCCTGCCGCGCTTCGTTAAAGGTCGTGATGCGCGCGAGCGAAACCGAAGTAGGGACACGGTGGTTGGAAAAAAGGAGGGTGAAGGTACACGAGCTGGAACTCGCCGGGAAGTTAATGTATGACGTTTACCTTGCGCACCGGAACCGACGCCGCGCGCTCGTCGGAAGTGGCAGGTTCGCGGGGAATCTCCGGCGCATCGATTGAATATCAAAATCCCGCCGGTTCGCCGGGTTGAGAAATTTTCGTCGATTTCGAAGCTGGCGCGTTTGCCGAGCGGCGCGCGATAAATCCGCGCCACTGCCTTATTACGACTGCAATTTCGGGGCCAATAATAAGGATTGATACCGAAGGACGCGCTGCGTGCGCGCGTTTATCGCGCTTGCTCGAGTTTAATTGCACACTGGACGGGATCGGGGGAAAGATTACACGTTGCCGCTTGCCAGATACGTCTTCTTACCTACGGATGGATTTAAATTATGCCATTTATACGCTCCTGTTCTGGGATCGTTTCTGATCTCTCAGGCTCGTGTGTACGACCGCGCGGTCTTTTTCTTTTTTTTCAACGGCCCGGTCGGATGACCGTGAAGGAGAATGATTACGCTTTTACGGTAAACGCACGTTTTGGACGGTAAGGTAGCCAGGAAAACATCCGGGAGCATCGATTGAATGTCAACCTGATTGCTAAAGTGTTCACGCGTGACTCGCCCCGCCGGGCAACCGTCAATTTGTGTGCACGCGTGTCGAATATACAGACCGAAGTGAAATTTAAATTGTGATGAATCGTTGCACGCCGAATTACCGGCTCGTTGCGAGGCTTGTTTTCTGCTGGCCGCTGGGTCGCGGTGAATCGATTACTCCACTTTGTTGTTAGAAGCCCGCAACTAATGACACCAAGACACATCCTCCGCCACTACGAACCGCAGAAACCCGGGATTTATATCAATGAAAGTGTATACCTAATAACCTAAGGTCACTGCAATCTCTGCCGAAATCGTGAAGGGGAGAAAAGAAGATTTGAATGGCAGCGAGCGTTTAAAACTGCAACGCCTGCGTCCGATTCTACATTATCATAACTGCTTTCATCTCGGTATTCAAGTATTAATCCGCAATAAAAGTATCTCGCCGCCAACTCCCGTCCCGCGGTTCCGCCCAGCCCTATGAAAGTGGAATCCTTCCGCTCGTCCCCATTCAAACGGGGCCCATTTAATTTCAGTTCGCCACCGGGCCGGCTATGAAAACATTTCGAAGGGAGAGGAGATCACGAGTGGATCCCCGACGAGCTGTCCCTGCACACGCATCGTCCTCGGCCGTGCGGAGTGCAGTTCCGGGGTGCGGCGGGGCCGGGAAAACAAACGGGGTGTAAGAAGGGATGCAGCGACGGGGTGGTTGAAAGAGAAAGGCAGGGCGATGCTCCAGGCTGGGCAGGGAAGTGAGAAAGGATACGGCGGAGGGGTTGAAAGGGGGAGCCAGTTGTCCGGGCGCATACAGGTGTCGGTCTAGACTCTTTATATTCCCTGTAATGTTAACAATAAGCGGGAAAGAGAGGCGAAGAAATAGAACGAGCGGCGGGGCGGGGTGGAGGGCAGGAATGGAGAAGCGAGAAAAGAAGGAAGAAAGGAGGCCAGGGTAGATGGAGGAGGGAAAGAGTGGCGCAATTCAGGCCAATGGGAAAAATGAGACGCTACGTTCGGGCAGAATAAAACCAGTTCGAAATGCATTATGCCATTCGGGGGCTGGACCCGCGCGCGCTCTTCTGCTTCTCTGCGCTGCAGCGGGGCCCGTCGGGGATAAAGAATAAAGAATAAGGAATAAAAAAAAGGAAAGGCAGTCCTCCGCTAAAATAAAGGAAGGTCAGAGGAGGAGGCGAGCGGGGGGGAGGGGTGTCCTAGCCCGTGAAATTTTTTAGCCAGCGTGCAACCATCGGGCTGCGCGGTGTTGGGGCTCCGAAGGAGTACGATGTTCATTAGGAATCGAGTTTGGGAGGAACGAGATGTCTGACGATCGATGGGACGCCTGTTGGGACTATTCGTCTTGCTCTGCGTTCACTTGAAACGACCAGGGATGGGTATGTATATATATCCGGTGATGCTGCACGACTTATTTTCAGCATTCTTCCAACTGATTTTCTCCGCTGAACATACAAACTGACCACCTTCCTCACCTCCAGCTGGCGCGAAATCATCCCCACTGAAAATTCCTAGCGCTCATCTATTCCTTGGGCCCTGAACGGTCACTGAAAAAAGCTACAGTGATAACAATGCAGCATCACACTTGGTGCTTCGCCGTTCTATCCGTCTCACTTTCAAAAAATCCCTCGCGGTATTATTCGATCTAGCAGGGAAGAGAACCAGTTTGAAATACATATTGCGCCACTGGTTGTAACCCCGTGCGCGCGCGCTTCAGCGTCTGCTTGCCTAGCACAACGGCGGATAGAGAATAAAGGAGAAAGAATAAAGGATCGGGAATAATGAAAAAGGAGGAGGCAGTCCTCTTCGCGAGGATAAAGAAGGAAAGCGAGAGGGTGAGAAGGGCGACAAAGGGAGGCGATTTAGAGAGGGAAAGCCCCAAACGAGAGGAGGCCCCGGGCCCGCGGTTGTCCTGCAAAAATACGTTGCACGTAGAGTACCGCCACGGCGGCGGGGCCCATCGGTTTATTCAGCGATCCGTGGCCCGCGACGCCTCGCGTCCCTCTGTCCTCTGTCGCGCTTCGTATGCAGCCGCGATCGGGCGTCGCGTCGCCGAGAATAGAGGACGTGGCAAAAGGAACAGAAGAGGAACGATCGCCGTGTGGATTAAGCGGGAGACAGGCGCGCGTCCTCCGGAAGTTTCGGGCGACTCGCACCGACGAGTCGCTAATCGAGTGGCAAAAAGACTGCCGGGGTTCTTGACCCTTAACCCACCACTGCGTTTTCGCGGGGCCCGTATGTTGCCCGACTGTCTGCATCCTATCGCGCGCCTTTCATTTTGTTGTCCTCTCTTGTCTGCTGGGACTTGAATTTCGTGGATACCGTTGGGAAAATTTAACTCGCGTAAAGTCGGGGAAAATTGTGTGGAATAGATTTAAGACATTGCAGAGGTCCATTTTCTAGAATAATACTTTCTGTATATTTTAGTGGGTAAATTTGCGGACCATTTGCGTTTAGTAATTGTCTCGAGTTCAACAAAAGCTCCCCGTCAATTTATTTTGCTGCTAATGTTAGAATGCCTTGCTTGGGAATAATTCTACGAAATTCGCGTATACTCGAGATGTGAAATGCTTTCGAGGTCTAATATCGTGTAATTCTCGCGCGAGCTTGCACAGGGCATCGCAACCGCGCGTAAAACTGGGAAAAGGCATTTCCACCGTTCGTGTGCTCGAGAGAGCACCAATTAACCGCGGGGGTGGCCTTTCCTCCTTTCCTCTTGCACCATAGTTCACACTTTTTTCTCGAGGTCCGCCGCAATAAAAATATTAGCAGGAGTTTTGCCTGGCTGAGAGGCGAGGGGGAAGTAAGTGAGAGAGAATGGCGTGAAACACTCCAAAGTCATCGACTTTGGCACCTCTGAAACCTTTTGAGGGAGGAACAGCTTTCGAGCTTAATACCATTTAACTCGACGCCCTCTTTTAATCGATCTCGCCTTTGGACCTCGAGCTCCACCACTTCAGGTCTCTTTTCAGAGGGAACTTTACCACCAGAGCTTAATAGCTTCTTTCTTTTTAATTGTTAATAGCGGGGCAGATCGGTAGCAAGAAATTATAAACATCAAGTGAAATACTCACACCGCAGTCCGGTATTTTACAGGCTTACAGCTGAGAATCGTCCCCTGGACAAATACCTTGATTCTTCATTAATAACATAGCGGAAATATAATATGGACAATGTTTTGCGGTGCAACTTTCATTGAATTTTTACTGCACAAGTCAATCGTGCCAATTCTCAAGAAACAGTATGACGCCATTAAATTTGCGTCACGATGTTCCACCCTATCTCCCACGAGCAAACCTTGAAGGAAACCTAAATGTGTGTCATGTGTGCCATTTTTACCTATCGTTTAATAGGTGTCAACAAGAAATGATGCAACAAACGCGGGGTGTCAACGAGGTAAGTACGTTGCTGTATGTCCTTAAGAACGAAGGGGGAGAAAGAAAAAAGAGGAGCAAGACGGAACCCCCGGCAAATTCGAAAACGGCGTGCACCGTGTAACTTTCCCACTGTTCGGGCGCGAGGAGAGCGACGTATGGCTTAGGACAGACGCGCGAATACGGTGCCCTTCGTCGCGACGAATTGAAAGAAAGGAGACCCTAAAAAAACTGGTTCTTTCTTTCCCCTCGTGGGTCCGGGCCGGCAGCACCTGGCCCGCCGGTTCGTGCTCCTTTACGAGCCAGAGAGACCTTCGATCGGATCTTGAATTTCTTCGGCGACCACGGCGGCGGCGCTCTGATGAAAATTAATCGGCGATTAGCCTAAACGATAACGTTCTGCTTAGTTGTGGTAATACCGACGGCCCAGCCACGGGGGGATCACGCGAGGGGGCCTTGATCGACCCTCGTTCACCGGGCCCGATGAAAAATATGCTGACAGATTTTCCTCCTCGTTGATCAGGTATCGTATTCGAGCCTCACCATCGGGGGCCTAGTTGGATGTGATCTAATTCCCTGATCTGGTATTGCTTTAACAATGAAGTGGAGAAATAACAGAACTTCGAGAACAGGCCTACATAGTACACTCAAATGCTTCAGCCTATAAAACGTAATTACCAGTGACGGCAGTATAAAATACTGCGAATTAATGCTGATAATTTCGTACAGTAATTAACTTTGGAACCAATGAGTTTACGACAGCTCGCATGTTTGCCAATGAAAGCAGAAATATATTGCGCGTCTTTCGGCAATCTATGCACCGCGTAATTAGTAATTGCCGCGTGCCATCCATGTACCTAATTTAATAATAATAACGCGACAGTCGTAATCGTTATGTGAAAATGCCGGACTATCGAATTTGCGCGGTGCAGCAGATATGCTAATGAAGGCACGTAGGGAACTGATAATCTTGACGGTTCATCTCGCGTGTTTATTCCTAATTATGCAAATTGTGCAACTTTCTGATCAGTCCACAGCGACTATATCCGGGCACGAGATCGTGATGCCCTCCTGGTTGCCTTGAATTAGAGGTTATTTTTAATGATATTGCTTGTAATTATATATGGTCGGTTCCACGGAATCATGGACGCGTCGGTACGGAAAATCATCAGCGTTCCTGCTGTACTCGGATCACTGTCCCTTCGCCGTGAACACCTCAAAAGTAGTCGCTGATACGTGGCTGGGCTGCAGTCTCGATAGCGGCTCAAACGGATACTGACACTGCAAGAAATTATTGTATCTCTGGTATGCATATGCATAAAGCCCTTTTAGCATAGATACCCAAGCATTTTCCCACATTCTATATCCGCGCCGACAATATGGGTATTTACATAAGACTCCCTTGTTAATGCTCTACGAAATCTTTAAAGAATAGCGCAACATGATTTAAGTCACACTTTTCACGCTTGCAAGCAGAAATGTTTTCCAGCAACCGGGGTATATGACGTTAGGGATACATTGTTAGCAGCACAAAGGTGCACAATTTCTGCGAAATTTATGCTCTATGTAAATGCAACGCCTACGAACGGTCTCGGGGAAGTTTCTCATCGCACCTCATTCTTTTCCCGCGTTTTTAACTGTAGCACATATCTGCGCGAATATTAAATCAGATCATTGTTACAGAGACGATAACGTAGGAGTGATTTTTAGAGCAGCTGGCCGAGGAAGAGGATTGCGATCGACGTCGACACGAGTATCCTTCAATTTCTACATTTGTGCATCCTACTTTGCATTTATCTTTATAGTTTATATATGCGTTTGCATATTGCAAAGTACGGGAGTTTTTGGAAAATATTTCTTGCGCTCAGCTATCCTTACGCAGGGAAATTATTCCGAATAAATATCATATGTAGAAACTTACTGTGGAGATACTTTGGAAAGATTTTGACAGTGTAAATTGATATCTCTGCTGTACTAACTCTGGTTATAGTTATTCAATTATCCATTCCTTTCTTCAAAGTAATTTTTCAAGAAGAATGAGAGGATTAAGGATTAAAACACATAATCCTTCGAAAAAGTACTTGTTTGAACTTTTGTGTTTACTTCTAAATATAATTATTTCGAAATTAAAGATTTTTTTCATCCAATAGGGCGTCATTTTCCTTTCACCCTGTATATAATCTGTTTTCAAAGTCTCGGTCAGCAAAGAAACTCCGCCTGGTCTCAGGATCGTGTTCGAAGTGGCCGGTTTAGATAAATGGACCGTGAGATCGCGTACGGTTTTAAATTCGGACATACACGCGCAGGTTATTCCGGGACGCGTTTAATAGCCCACATTGTAGATCTGGTGGAGATCTCTTGGGTCGACGATTTAAGACGCTCCTGGTTGATGTACGATCGCGATTTCTTTCCTTTTCTTTTCACGGTGACGAATTATTTAGTGGGTAGGATGGCGAGCGTGTATCGCGGGACAATTAGACGCGTCATAAATTCAATAGCCTCGAGTGGCGTGATTCAAATAACGATTCATCCTTTGATACGTTTGTTTAGAATACACAGCGTGAGAATATTAACATTTCCCTATTTCTTATGTCAAGTATTTAATAACTTACCCCTTTTAATAACGTCTCCTTTGAGATTGCATTTTTATTAGTCAACTAAGTTCACTTAAACATACCGTGACCGTTTGCATTACTTTCATCCATTACTATACATCTTTTACTTTCAATAATTCCTCGGATCACAAACTCCTAAAAAATCCTATCGCTAATTGCTGTAAACATCCTGCATAGAGGCAAATGAAATAATGCCTAGGCCCTTCGGGTGGCAAAGAAAGCCCAGCAGTATCGGTTCGAGGGAGTCCACCACCGAAGGAGAAGAGAAGAAATATCCTCCCCGTTTTCAGCGCGTTATGTAACGCAATTCCGAGGTATCAAAATCCGTGGGATCGACTGGTTGATACGATCGCGTCGGCGTAGGGTATCCCCCGTATAAAGATCACCGGGTAACCGTGATCCCCTCTGGATCATCCCGAGTCGGGGGGGCATGTATCTCGAAAAAAGAAGAAGAAGAGAATTGCTGAAAAGGGGTTGGATAACCTTCGGGGGCAACTAGAGCTTCTTTGAAAACTTCTAAATAGCAGCGAGCATCCGTACCTACCTTCTGCGTTTCCTGTTCGAGGCTGAACCTTCTGCTCGCAGGAGGCCATGAATGGCCGTCCTGTCTACCTGAGCCGGGGATCCTTCAAGGACCGTAGCGGCCCTCTCGACGAGGCCTCAATGGCTGATACTCCCCTCGCGGCGGTGCCGGCCGAGGAGATCAAATATTATAAATACGAGAAGTCTCACCGCGCGTTCCTGGGGCCCCGGGCCTCCTTATCGGTCGCTTTGATAACTGCATCCGGCCTTATCCTCGTGCAAATAAGGGGTCTAGGCTTCTCGAGGATCGCGAGCACGCTATGGGAATTCAGTTGTATCCGTTTCGATCGATATTTTCTAAAGCTATCGAACGGGGAAACGGCAACCCTACGATTCCGGGCATTTCGATCACCTGCCTCCCTTGCACAGGAAATCGGTGGCTGTGTGATTTTCAATTTCGGTTGTAGCACTTATTTCAGATTGATCGAAGGATACCTGGATCTGTGGGGAAGCGAATGAATGAAATTGAGGACCTTGCGGTAAGAGGGGTGCAGCTCCATTTTTGACAACTTCTCAGTTATGGCGTGTTGGGAATATACGTAAAAAAATTCTACATAGTTTGATACAAGTTTGATGCAAATCCGATAGCAAAGGAGCGATTTATTGCAAATAAATAAATATAGAAATATTAATATTTCTAATATTAATATTTCTAATATTAATATTAACATTAAAAATAATTTGCTTCAACTCACACGAATCGAATTTGCGATAACTATTATAAAATATTTTTTCGCCAAAAGTAGAAACAAAAATTTATCAACTGAATAACTACTACATACCTACTTATTGTGTGAAAATATATATTTTTCAATCAGCGTTTTCTTTTTAATGTTAAGTCAAAGCAATAATTTTATAAACAGTTTTTTCTAATTTACCCAAATTTGGTGAAGGTGGAACTGCACCGCTCTTGCTTCAAAGGCCCTCAATTGTACGTTTGAAGGCAATGGGGAGAGGCAAGAGCTTTTGTTTCTTTAACGTGATTTACTTTAGTCGTGCAGATATTATGGAAATGTGTAGAGTAATTTGGAAAACAGGTTCTAAAGAAGAATGTAGCTAAAAGGAAGAATATCGTTGAGAGTATAATTGATAATCTTTTTGAAATAATAATTTATGTATATTATGCTACTTGTTTTATTCGCTTAGATAATGCACTGCATTCCACAACACTAAAGCAGCAAATTTCAAAACAAGTATTAGTATCGCAACAGCACATCTGTTATACTGAAGTGACATTCATGTATCATTGTTGCTTTTACATAACACTGAATAGTAATTGCCGTAAATTATCCATTGTCGTCTGTCACGAGCGATAAAATTGACATGAAAAACGAGACTATCGCATTGTTCGTCATCAATGTTGCGCATGAAAGCTAGCCGTGAATTATTTGACTACAGCCCAAAACAGAAGCAGCTACATATTTTTACATTTTAAACATCTTCTAACTCAAACATTGTCTTCTGAACTAATGGATGGTACTCAATTTTCAAGTAGTACTCGTCTTCCAGAATTACAGTTGAGGTTACTGTAGAATCATATCATGCCGAGAGTATGAGTAATCTTATATTTCTCGCAAATGACATAATTTACTTCAACTCACGCGAATCGAATTTGCGATAACATTGTACGTAGAAATTATGAGTCGAGTGAACAGGTGCCACTGGTTCCGATAGCATTTTTATCAGGCTATTAAAAATCTAAAAATGATAATAACACGCTACCGTAAAAATATACGAATTATTAAAATGCAATTTATAGACATTTACGTTTAAGCGTTCAGTATAAACAAAAATTATTCTTTATACAATTAGAAAACTGAACACGTTCAAAAAAATCTTCCGTTCTCATAATTTCCCCAAAAGAACCTCACTATAACTTCATCAAGGCTTCCATTGTCTCCCACCAGAAATCATTCCATTTTCATTTCTCCCCACGCTCAAAACTCAACACCGTTATATCCTGCTATTAATTCCCAATCACCAATTTTCGTGCACGATAAATTCGCGTTTAAGCCCGTTACCTTTCACTTCCCATCCAGTCAACATTTCTCACGGGCCCATTACAATGCCCCGACTCCAGTTCACTGAACAAACCAGCGGTAATCTAGAAAGAGAGGAAGAAAAATGGACCCTGTCGCTTCCTTTAATTACCCGCTAGGAAATTACCGCCCACGAGCTTTTGGTCGGACTTCTCTAACATAATTTCCACGGATGAAGCGGAGTGTCCAGGCAGAATGGTTCGATAAATTCCGGCGGCGTATCGACGAGATGATAATCAGTGTAACCACATTCCCCGATTCCCGTGAGGACGCGTAATAAAAACCAATCAACGCTGTCGAGCGACGATTCGATTCGCCTGGCCGGTCAGTGCCAGCAGTCCCCCGCACAGAGGTTCCATAAGTGCTTGCTACTTTGTATCCTGGTCGCCTCATGGCGCGTGTCCTCCCTTCATTCAATTACCGCCCGTGTCCCGCGGGTCACGGGGTTGCGGGAAATTCGACTAGAAAACGGCGGACAGTTAGATGGCCTAATGAACCAGAGACTCGCTGACGTTGTCAATGACTCTGTTGAATGGAATCGGTTTTTCGAGAGACTGCACGGCGAGGAGAGGTCCACGGTTCCTCGGGCGCGGCTCGTTCGGCGAACAGGTAGAATTCTCTCTGGTTCTCCTTCTGTTCCTGCGGCCTCTGCCCCCCTCCCCCCCTGCCCCCCCTTCCTCCCCCCATCACGGCAACTTCTCTATTTTTCGCAGACAGGTTGGCCCGCAGCAGCAATTTTCGGCAGCGTCTACGTCTCCTTCTCTCCACGATGCATCGCGATGCCCGCCTCTCTTCTTCTCGTTACGAGCCACCTTCGTGCTATAGGTGCCTCCCTTTGTTTCTGGGCCCGAGGAAGCGATCCTTGAAAATGTCGTAACCTCGTGGCGTCCTTAGATTCTGTTCCGTCCGCGTCATCTCCGAAGCGCCGTTGTTCTGCACCGAAGCTGAATAACGAGGCGGGGAAAGGAGCCTGATTCGAATGAGCAACTATCCTTTGGCGAATCCGGCATTCTCCTCGTTGCCCGGAGTTTCGTTTAAACGCGCCAGGTTTCGGTTTCAGGGGAATCTAACGGGGGTGGTGATCTTGTCGATGGATGCCTTGATGCGCATCCCTATTGATGTATTAGCAATTTTTTAATTGTTTTAGACGATGAATTGACGTCGTGTGCTTTATCTTATTTTCTAAATGTATATTTCTTATGCATTTTCATTAGTAATTAATTTATTGTCTTTAACAAATATGTCAAAGTTTTACCTGCACTGAAACTTCAAATTAACGTGTACAAGGAGCTCATGTTTTATGAGAGATAGACTGGTTCTCTTTCTCCCTTCCAGGCACTTCATATTCATTATAGAAAAAATTCTCTCTGTTAAAGTTTAAATTCGCAAACTAAACTTTTGATTACAATATTATATATTAGAGTACGGTTGGCATCCCTAGGGGAGGGTGATAATGATTATTAGAAAATAACTATTCTGCAGAGTGTGAGTTAACGATTTGTAAGTATCTACATTGGGAATATGTATAGACATTTGAGTTTTTTTTAGAAAATGAGAATAAATAAAAATATTTATATCATTCCTATATGTCTGAGAAGAAATTGAGGTGAAGAATTTGAGGATATCACTGCGCAATCCCGAGGATAATGAGTTATTCCTCTACCTTTTAATACTGTGGAATGAAGAATGAATTCGATATATTAACTTTCTGAAAAAACAACACTATTCTAGGAAGAGCTTGGTGTGTTTCATTTCCGCAATTTAAGACCAAATGAAACAATAAAGACCATAAAGTAGTCTGTAGGATTTATATATTTGAAAGACACCGGTCGTGGGAAAATACGTGATTTGCTAGGTGGTAGCAGCAATGTAATTTGCCAAGGGTAACGCTTCACCAAATGTTGCAAAAGAAGCGCAAGAAGGCTACAAGAACTCGGCTGGGAAGTTTTACCACACCCACTGACATTCCCTGGACATTGCTCCGTGGGAACATCTTCTTTTTCGATCGATCCAACACCTTTTTGCATGTCAAGAACTTTGAAAATGCGAAGGGCGTGTATACAACAACGTATCCGAGCACTTTTTGGCCTGAGACTTGTTTGTTCGCCGAGAAGATCGTTAAGGCTGTAAACCAAGGAGAGATAGAGATTGAAGGAGAAAGAAGAAGCTAAGCATCATTTTTCAAACGATAATGACAAGAAAAATAGAAGGGTAATTAGCAATTGGAAAGAATTGCACGAAAAAAATTTCACATTTTTATCTTAGGAGTCAGCACTTTACAATTCTCGTTATATAACGATTGAATTTCCTGATATTTTTCATTACGATTTGAGATATTATCTACTGTTCAAAAAGAAAGGAGAGGTTTTGAAACACGAAAATGAAAACAATTATCATTGCCCATACGAATGCAAACAATTTTCACAGACTTTAAAAGTCAATTTTATATCACAGAATACTTTATGCTGCTCCTGAATTTTTTATTTTAAAACATCGAAAAAACTTCAGTACCCACATATACCGGCAACGATGTGTATTTATATATTCGTTAAGGTTATTTCATTTTATACCATAATGTCGTAATTAAAACTTTTACGCGAATTATATGATGCCTCCTTTAGCATGTCTCCCGCTATATTATTCCATATTTACATCCTATGTTACTTGTAATAACACGTGCATCGGGGATTCAGGTGGAATCCAGAAGGCCATCATAGGATCATAAAATGTGGCTGTGTACACAGCGGAGACAAGGGAGTAGAAATTTTATTGCTTCATAGCAGCTGCTGTATGAAGAACCTTGAAAATGTTACTGTGCACACATAGCATGTAGTTTTCATATTCGTACGGATGATTTAACATTGACACAATTTTTCTGCACGTGCGAGTGACTCTTGTCAATGACCGATAACATCGACGCCCATATTCCACACTTTCTCCTAGATAGACCTCAATTAATTCTAAGCGGATATTAGCATTATATAGTATCATAAAAATAGTGTTAAAAGTTAAAACTAACGTCATACTACATCAAGCTCTTAACCTTTTAAATTGGCTTGACACGTTAATGGTCACAACTATATTTTATGACTCCGAAGTGAAAGAGTAGGACAGCATCAATGTAGGATCGAGGCACATTCCAGCGATTACAGAAGAAAAAAATTTATATAGGAAGACTAATGCTTCTTTTTTTAAAATAAAAGAAGAACGAAATCCGTGCCGTTGATAGCTTCGGAGAGAAAAATTCAATTATAGATCTCGTATTCACGCGAACAATCAAAAACCACAGACTTCGATGGTGTGTATTTTTTAAATAAATTGGAAACCAGTAAGATGATGACTTAAACTCCTCTCAATTTCACGAGAAATACATCATATACAAATTTTACCAATATCCTTGGTACTAGTTGCAAGGAATGATCAATTCCCAATGGAACGGCTCATCTATCATTTCGTAAGATCCCAAACGCTGCGTTAAAAAAACATAATACTCAAAACATCTCAAGGACTCACAAAAAATTGTAGCAACCCGTTTCGCAGGATCACAGGTACGCGGACACTGCGGGAACGTAATTAGAGTCAAGAAGGAGATACAAGAGTGCGAGGCATAGTTGTGTACGAGTTAATCGAGTCGCGCAAAATTAAACGAAACAACAGGAGGGTGCACGCGCACACAATGGGCTGTTGGTGCGAAGCTCGCCGCCAAATTTCCATTTGGCTGATTGAAACGACGCTTCTGAGCCGTGGCGAGAGTCTAGGCGAACCTGGAACGGTACTCGCGCGTTTCCCGCGCAGAAACGACTCGTTTCCCGGTTTGCTACGTGGCTTGCCGCGCGTTTCTTCGTCTCGAGCTCTTTAATCAGCCGACGTTTTCCCCGGCGCGACAGGTGTTCGCCACGTGCACGATACGTGATCACCACCCTTTAACGTTAATAAGATAGCGCTCGCACTTTCGGAACGCGCTGGTTCCGTGCCGCGGCGAACATCCCGTGGGCTGGATGCGCGAGCGAGTACATAACTCTTTGCTGGAGCTGCCGCGGTATTTCAGTTTTAAGGTCAGTTTTACAACCGTTATAACGACGTTCTTTAATTTAAGGGTGGCCAGGCGGTGCCAAGCGCCTCTCTGCGTGCGAAATCGGCTGGAAAGCCGCGCGCTCTGTGCCGATGACGCGGTGACCCCCGTATAAGCGCGACTTTATTCCTTGCTCGCTTACAGTGTAACGGGGATGCGCGCGCTGGACGCTCAGCGACGTGTAATTACGTGACGAGGACTTTACCGCGAACAGAATGAATCTGCCCCGCGCAAAAAACTACGCGTGTATCTCGGTTTATTATCGGGCGGAATATTTTTGTATCGGCCCGCTCTCGCGCCGGCGTATAAACGGTCCCAGTCGAGCGCTTATTAAACGCCGGAGTTACGATCGCAGGCTCGATACACACCGCGGTCTCGTTCACCGGCCTGGCAACTTTGTATGGACTATAAAATTTAATGCGGGACCGGGACGATAACCGCCGCGAAATCTTGTTAAGTAATCTCAATCACGACACAACAATGTCGGTACGACTATCCGTGAATGGGGGGGCCTCACGGAACCGACTCTCCCGACCCGCTGTCCCAACACAGCCGCAGCCAGAAATCTGCTGGCGAATTAAGCGCATCAACCGGTTTGTCGAACCTCCAACAAGGTAGATAGTTGAGAGGAAAAAGAATATCGAGAAGGACATAAATTAAACGGTGGATTGATTCAGACCGTTTCCCTCGGGCTACCTTGCAATCCTGCAGGAATTCCTCAGCCGGAATCGTGTGACCTATTGGGTGTATGCATTGTACGTACATATGTGTATATTACTTTATTGATTCCTTTGTACGTAATTGTTGGCAGAGAGATGGATTTAGATCTTTTTCATATTTGGAGAAATTGGTAGCTTAGTATTGCTTATGTAGCTTTGGGGATTTTCCCCTGATACCTTTTTGAGAGGTCTTATTGTTAGGGAGAGCACGTGGGAAATTACATTTTATGAAATGTAGATTTGAATGGTGTCATTTTGATTTTTGGGATAATAGTGTTTGGCGTAGGATGTTTTGACAGCTGAATAAACTAGTAAGAAGTACTAATAAAGTCATTGGTACCAATTTTGGAACACTTCTTGGAAGCGAATAAAACATAATTGTTCGAGGGACTCACTTTTATACCGATCTAATTCTCAAATTCTCAATACTGTTTAAGGGTTTCTATGAAACCGTAATATAAGGGTGGAGCAGTTAATTAAAGAGACAAAGAAGAGGAACGAGCTGGGGCATTGGAACAGACAGTCCATTCCCTCATCGTGATTCACTTACGCTTGTAATAGCACAGAAAAAAAAACAATAGAAACAAATTATCAGGCATATTAATCATCCGCATAAATTATCATGCGCGTTATAAAAATACTACTGTGTGCAAAGAATGTAGAGACTCAAAATAACTCCAACTGCTGGTTGAAGACAACGGGAGGAACAATCTAGTTTGCAATAAATTTTACGTATCACAAATCCACTCTTGAAATTATTAACATTGTTACCGTAACACATACAGATTACGTATTATGTTAAAATAAGAAGCAGCAATGTGTTATCGAAAAGCTCAAAGCTTTCGGGGTACCGAATTATTATGAAAATCATTCATATTGTTACTTGGTAATTAGGCAATGTCATAGGTCGATGAAAAATGATACATTTTACTTTGGAGAAATTTAGACACGTGCCGTTGAAGATAAGGATAAATATCCTCTCGAGGATATAAAAAGGCTCAACATATTAGTGTTGCGACGATGCACGTGCCATTAAATATTACTTTCCCACGCAGTTGCATTAAAGATCCTGCAAGCTAATTAATAATCATCCGTGTACGGGGCGTGCGGACGCACGCACACGTTAACAGCTAAGGGACTTCTGGCCAACACAATCACGCTTAGAGGAATACATGAGTCACGCCTAATCAACGGGCCCAATTAATTGGGTTTAAGGGTCTTAAATTCCTTCGATTGGACGCTAAGTCTTGTATTTACCAAAGACCACATCGAGATTAGTTGATGGGGTTTGCGTAGGCGTCATTAGAAGCTATAGAACGTTCGCCTTCATGCCTTAATTGAATAAACCTTAATGTGTTCGTTTGTTAAACACAAGCTTCGCTAATTGCACAACAATCTTGATTTATTAGGACAATTTCGGAGGGCCGGGTGGAAACTTCCACTGAAACTTTCAGACAGCTGAAACCCACGAAATTATGCAAACAGTGGATAGTGATCGCTGATAAGAAATATTAAGTCCTAGAAGTAGAATGAAATTATTTCAAGATCCAACGGGGAACTAAATTGAAGTAGCTGTAGTTATTTCTAAACTTATTTATACTTTCCAGGTTGTTTTATTTTAACACCGCTTCGAAGAGTACTAAAATATAGCCACCACCCCCTTCGAACTTACTGTCTAATCCCAAGAAACACCAAATTTCTACATAAAATTGGAAAAAAGAATCTTTTAAGCTTCATCCCAAAAACTACCAGATGTCTCGAAACGATAGTATCTTGTTTAATATATTCACGGCAAAATGTGATTATTAAACATCTTTTGAAGATTTCACTTTTGAATTCGAATAACGATTCATCCAATCGTTGAAACATCCGTATTTCACGGTGCGTTCTGTTTCAGACACGGCCGTGCTCGCGCAGCCACCCTCCGGCAGGAAGATTGCCACCCTCCACTCGAATCCCTTTTTCAAATCAGTCGTCGGGTCCAATTATACTCGACGCCCGGCGTCCAACGCGAAATTCTTCATCTTACGATCGAGCGATTCGCGATCCCGTTTCCTCGATTTGTTCTATCGGCAACCCGGTCCACGGCCAGAAATTCGGGAGGACACTCCCCGTTCGCAGACACCCTGCGGAATTAACGAAGTTGAAAAATGCGCTTGTCAGCCACGCAATATCTTCGAGGCCGTACTCTTCCAGGGGCGCGTATATCTGTTTGGCGATCAGGAAGACGGCAGAAGAGGTTTCTTGACCCTTCTATCGTCGCGCGGCATGGGACCGTGGCGTGCGAAGGGCGTTTTCCCGCTCTGCAGCGTGCTCGGAACCGCTCGATGGGATCACCATGGAGACAGACGTCCCCATACCTTTATTCCCCGAGATGTTTCCCCATGAAACTACGCCGCTCCTTCATCCCTGTCCCGCAAGCCTCATACCCAACTTTCGGTCGTTCCACCTTGATCGAAGGTCGTCGGATTGAGCTAGGTCGCATTTACTCCCCCCGAGCATCCCCCAAGAAAGGGAGTCGGATTTTCGTCTGGCGACACGGCACAAACGGCCGCTTTTCTGGCCGCCGTTTGTCGCGAATT
The DNA here is from genome assembly GCA_963971345.1 of Andrena flavipes. NCBI lineage: Eukaryota > Metazoa > Arthropoda > Insecta > Hymenoptera > Andrenidae > Andrena > Andrena flavipes. The sequence goes on from OZ020481.1 coordinate 41,051,039, forward strand.
CGGTGTACGTTTGGCCATGGCGTGGAACGCGGGGTGCCTTTTCAGGGGCGATACGGAAATTTGGGCTGCGATCGCAGAGAAGTTTGGCGTGTGTTTCGTTTTCTGATGTCGAAGGGATCACTTTGTTCATAAATATTAGGGCACATACTCTGTGCAGAATAATTGGGGAGGAGATTGAAAATTTATTAAAGAACTGTAACTGATTTTATATTATTTGGTATTTTAAATTGAAATCAGGGTAATGTATTTACATAATCTCTACAAAATATTGAGGAGTTGTTTTTATTTTTATTATTCATTATTGGATCAATAGATGCCGGCATTCGGGTCGCGATGTTTTGTATTTTGGTTTACTATATTGTGAACTATAAAAAAGCGTGTAATATTTAAAAAAAATAGCATTGGTACGCCTTGCGATGTCTTCATTTAGAATATCCGGGATGACCAACTGGTGAACAGGATTCCAAGAAATCGGATGAACTCTAAGGAAAACCCCAAAAATGTCATAAACTATAATACATTTTCTTGGCGTTGACGATCCCACGTTTTAAATTTTTTAATTATTTTGCAAAATATGAACAAAAAGATCACACACTTTTGTCGAAATTCGATCATTATATTTCAAACATCTGCTATCTTGTTAATTTTCACAAAAATTAAAATGTGGAATCGTCAACGCCTAGAAAATATACTATTCTTCATGACATTTTTCGGGTTTTTATTTCAGTCCATCCGATTTTCCGGAATCCTGTTCACCAGTTAGCCATCTCTAAGAAAAAGGATACTCTAAAATCTAAGCGAAGACATTACATGGCGTACAAAAGCTATGTTTTTAAATATCATACGCCTTTTTTATAGTTGATAATTATATTATAATTATATTAATCGATTATTTGCTTTTCTTATTATTATCATCCAAAAATCGTCAGTTTTCATAGACCTTTAGTGTGTCCTAACCCCTCAACCAGGGTTTTTGATTCTGCTTGGTAAAAGTATTGGGATTGTCTTCTATGATATTGCAACGTTTGATGGTGATGCAGAGAAGACCGCATGCGCAGCAATTGAACCGTGAATGGGACTCCACCCGAATGCTAGGTTTGAAGACCTCGACTCACCCTCTCTCATGGTACATGCGACTTAATCTGATTTACGCTACTCAGTACACCCGCTGAGAAGTGTATAACGAATCGTATTGTTGAATTAAGAAAATATTTAACAAAATAATATGGTGCCTTTGAATGTCCATAATTCATTTTGTTAACAAAGCTTCTTGCCTTTAGAAACTTTGATTGCGAAATCTACATCGACTAATTCTACATACATCTTACAATAGAAGCCACGTCGCCTTAAAAGACGTACGATTTCTTTTATCTATCAAAAGTAGTGATACAAGTGTCGCGTTCCTATTGGTATCAACACTGTCTGAACCCTAGCTAATCTAACTCGCCACTATCGAACCTATCAACATAAAGAAAGCACTTGCCACAAGTACTACATGCCCTCATTCTTTTTTTTTTCATTGCTTAACAGAGATAACTTAAAGCACAAGAAGCTATCCATTAACAATCAGCCAACAATACACGTGGGTTACATGGATGGCCACTATTGCTGCACAATATGGCGCAACCTCTGTCCGGTTAACTAGTTTTTCCCCACCATTTCACGGATACGACTGTCTGGTCTATTATACACTCCGGTACGTTGATTAGTCAGCCTAGTTATGCAACGCCGTTTCCATCCTCATTTTTCATACGCGTTACAAATGTCTCGCGCAATGGTGAAACAGGTAGGCGCCACGCTGCCACCTTCCCCGCGACTCGCCGGTCACGTTTACTATTTATCGTGGCTGACCATTATAATCTTTCCGGTGATTTTCTCGTCTGGGAATAGCCACATCGATCGTGACCGAAGGCCTCGAGTTGAGCCAGGTCGCGGTCACGAGGGTGTTGCACCACGTTGCGCCACGCTTTGCGCCACGTTGCACCAGTTGCGGAGATTCAAGGGGAAATGCCGTCGGTTGGCTCGCGGATCGTTGCACGCGCCTCTGCCAGAAATCCACTGGATAAACTGGATAACGCGCCTTTCTAATCCCCCCGTCGCTCCGTACTGCAGGATAGAAGATAAGGCGATCTCCTAGAGGTTCGTAATCTCGGTTGCCAGTGATTTCGGGCTGTATCGACCTGGATTTATCCGATGAACCTGGGGGGTGGGGGGTGGAGTGGGAGGGGCGTTGAGCAGACGCTGATAAATATCGGAAGACGGGTAGGCCGTAAACACGTGTACGAATATTGATAACTACGATTCTGATAGGAGGAGCGATGTCGATCGGACTTTCCAGTCAGCATTGTCCCTTCGGGGGTCTAAAGGTTATCTTCGTTGGTCGTGGGTGACATTGTGGAGAGATTACGACGGTTGAATGGGTACATGGACGTTGTGGTTTCTATTCATCCGTCTGTACTTGACGAGTCGAAGACTGGATCGATGGTCGTGAAATGTTGTATTCGGTGTTAAACAGTCGTTCCTTATTACGTTCGTTTGCTTTGCATCGCACGTTGCGTCGAAGAAGATGAGTGAGCGGTTGGTACGTTGCCGAAGAAATTTCCGTGATTAATGGAAGAGCACGCGCGAGGCAGTCTCAGCAGCTGCTTCTTGACCACGAAGAACTTTGTCAAACTTTTTTCCCTCCCGATTGATGCGGCACCCCTGGATCGCGTGGGCATTAGGATATTAGAGGGGGTTCTCTCTTTTTTCTATCACTTAACGAGGAACATCGAAGGAATCTCGTTATCTGACACAAACCTAAATTTGTTATAGAAAAGAGACTTCGTTTATCAGTGCAAGCGTTACGAGCGACGAATTCTACGAAATATGAGGGGAAAGCATTGTTTGGTTAGTAAGTTAGTTCCTACCAGCCAATTTGCTATTTAAAGACCACGTATACATTGTAAGGACTCGGAAATAGTTACCCACGATTCTTCACCAAGTCTATCAAGCTAACATCGGCTTCCTTCGTTTGTTGTTACTAAATTGTACCTCTTGTTAGTGAATTTTAACTACTGCCGAGGTGATTGTGATGCAAAATGAATTTAAATTAGGACACCCTAATTCTTTGGAGTGGAATACCTGCGGCGTAATTGGGGGCCTTTGTTATGCAAACTATTGCTGCTCGTCTAGGACTAGTTCCATCTTTCGTTTTCCTGCTTTGATTTTAATATAGGGGAGCACTCGTACGTGCAACGAAATCGGCAGCATCTGTACAAATTTCGTGTGATCTATGGCGAGCTGGAACGTCTTCCTTTTTTCCCCATGTCGAACGACAATGGGCACCTGAGTACATCGCTTTTGTCAGAATTCCAGGAGGAAAAGCGCCTACTGAATAATGCAACGCCGCTTCCTCGATGCAGCGAAAATGGACGAATGGCTTTTCGTTTATCGAACTTTCATTGCATTCGAGGAGCTCTGGCCTTTGGTAGCTTTTCAAACGTTTCCAAATTATATCTTACAGACAGTATTCACAACTTCGATGTGCCATAATTGTAACGTGCAGACGTTTGTGAATATTTTATCCTTTGCAACAGTGGTATATCAGTGTTTGAACAAGCACTGTGTCCAGAATTACAGTTTTATGGTGAAAACAAAAAGTCTAACGTTTAATCAACTCCTAAATCCGTATACAATAATACTATAAAGGACTTTGAGTTTTTCTTTAGCCACATATATTCTTGTTTTTGCATACATCATTATTTCTTTCATTATTTAAACGGGTGTACATTTCTCTATTACAGTTTTCATTTGTTTTGCTGAATTCTGTTTATCAGTTCAGTCGTTAGTTGAAAACAGTAAAGAATCTCCATTTATCAGTGCACACGTTATGCGTGAATAAATCTACAAAAATAGGAAACCATGCCAATTTGCAATTTAAACACCAAGAAACAGTTGTATCTTATCACTAACGAAGACCACAAGGTGGTTTGCACCACCTTATATAATTTGTTAGTGAATTTTAACTACTCTTAAGGTGATTGTAATGCACCATAAAACATTTGAAAAACATCTTTCTACGAACACTGTGAAACTCTGTGTACAATCCGCTTGTAAGTAAATTAGGAATTGTAACCCCAGGAATTAAAAATTAAATGACACCGAAGACCCAAACAGGATGCGCTTCCACGTATGCATATGTCCCACGAATTAAATAACATTATCAACAATCATAAAGACCGGTATGACTGCATATGTTGCAAGTCGTACCGAGATAGTGGCTATCAGAACGAGCGGCCGTAGGGTGTCAAGGAACTTTTTTCCTTGCAGTCCAAACAGGCGATAGGTAGAGGTATCGTCTTTCTCGTGGAGCAAGTCACGAACACATGTCATGTATGCCGTGGAAAAATTCTCGGCTTGTCTGCGACGATTGCAAAGTATGTACCACGATTATAAAGAGGTCTCTGTATGCGTATCGAAAAGCAAAGTTCAGTTACTAATTTTACCGTTTCTCGATAGACTGCGGTGGAACATATGTTCGAGGAAATGGTACACTAGAAATTCAGAAAGCTACGCTGTACCCACTATGGAGCAAATAATGCCACCATTGTGTTCATCGTGTTCATCGATCTACGCGAATTGGTAAATTCATAAAAAGATTCATCGAAGCAACAGAGGTAGAGATACGAAGAAGTTTATTTCGAAAGCAATTTCTTATTCATTAACTTTTCTTATCGTCCATGGATTTTACATGCCTGGCCCCCCCGGTTCATCGAGAGATATCCATTCCTTTTTTCTCTCTTGGTATCGTAACGAAGGGGGTCATTGAAACGTGAAATTTCAAGAAGCCTCGACATTGGAAAGTTCTGATCGTTAAATTTAGCCTTCCGTACTTTGCAATGGCTTTGATATCCCTTACAAGCAAGAAGACTCGTGCAATTATGTACATAATACATAAATTAATAAAATGCTTGTATTTCTCATAACGTAAAAATGGTATACTCTGTCATTCGCCAATCAGCTTACCGGCTTCTAAAAAAGTATCCAGATCCCACTGACGACCCCAGAAACTCCAATCCACCCCCAGCCATCGATCAGCCAAATTAACTCCGTTTCTTGTCCCTATCCCTTTTGATTCTGACTAATTCCTTCGCCCACAAGAAAGTATCGCTGTCGAACAACCGTTGGGACCGGAAAACAACGTTTGTACGGCTCGCGACTGGAAATTAAAGGACGCGAAACCACAAACCGGTGGGCGACGATCGAGAAGGGGGGTGGGTGGCGACGGATCGATCGATTATCTTGACAGCCCGATGCCACTTATCATTCCAGGCCACGCTTCCGGTGGAAATACGTGTCGGAAATTACACCTTCCGCGTGTTACGACCAAGTCGCTAATACGCACGGATAATTAGAGAACCGGTCACGAGAGAGTAACACGCGTGGAAATTACCAGCGAGTCCACCGCGGAGACTCGGGGAGCCTGATGAAGCAATGATATACGCCCTGAATGAAATCGGGAGCAGCTGCGAACACCTTGGGTGACAGGTTGTACGGCGGCCGCTCTGTGCTTTTAACGACGTCATTTTGTTACAGCAATTTATTGGCACGCTTTTTCACGAGCAACTTTTACTCGGGCCTGCAAACGTCGAGATGGGGAAATTCGTCACCGGTTAGCTTCTGCGTTCCCCATGAACTGAGGTACATTGAATTTGCATTGAAATTGACTTTACTCGTATAGGCAATCGAATGTTTAATAAATGGGGGATTTATATTCGAATGTGCTTTGTCATAGATTTTGTGTGCCACGGTGTAAGTATAAGTTGGATGTAGGTATATGCAAAAGGCATATGCAAATGTACACGTAAAATATGCCAATATGCACGAAAAATATGCCAACATCGCATATCTGGCGTATGCAACATTATCTGAACTAATACGCGAGATTATTTATTAATTATATTTTAATGAACAATTTATTTATGTTGAAGCGCCTTAATTTGCATTACAATAAATTAATTACTAGTACCTTTTCCATGTTTGTAACACGTAATTGTTGCCGTTTGTCAGTTAAAATCAACTTATGTACTGAAAACGAACGTTTTACATCACAGGATGTAACGGGTGCATTTTTATATTTGCTAAAATAGGGTTGTAGTAAATTTGTTGATACATATGTGCATATGCCTTTTAGCAAACATATGTCCTTTAACAAAGCATAAGCAATATGCAAAATAATGTTTGCATATAAATACATGCAATCTATTTATGAGGTTATTAATTTCATTTGAATGAAATAACATGGTAATATGGAGGTAGAAGCATGAAGGTTTGGTGAAGAATTTGTGTTTGATGTTTGAAACGAGGTATCAATGGTAAATTTTGTATTATACACAAGGATGTTTATAATTATGTACTTTTCAGCATTCTTCTGTGATAAATAGTAATTGTTTAAAGCTGAAGAATATTGCACTGTCATTGCACCTATTTTAGGGTAATTGTGCACTTATCTTATTATTGTACATTTCATTGTACATATGTATCGTCAAAGAGTATTTATGTTATCTCCTACAACGCCACTCGGAAAATCATTAAAGAGGCGAAGCATTATTTATATTTTTATTTAATGAGTTGTCGAAACATGACAAAGTTTTATACCTACAGAGAATTCTTAATTCAAGAAGAGACAATATTACAGAAGATGTGCTGGTAAAAACATTGAAACTTTTTTATAAATATGTACGATTGAACAGAATACCTTCGGCCCCAAGATTTTTCGGGTTCCCTTTCCTTTTAGCCTTTGTGGTCACTACGCGGGTATACACACACGAAGCAGTCACGAATGGTGCGTGCATTCGTATTCCAGCTGTTAGGTTGGTTAAATTTACGACCTTCGTTCTTTCCTCGTTTCCTGGAACGTCCGAGGTACGTACTAACAACTAGCAAGAGGTGCAACTAAATTAAATGTTCCTGGATCGCTAAAATATTCTTTTCCCCTATCATCGATCGAGATGCATCCGCGAAGAAGAAACAGATCAAACATACCTATAACGTAACTGAATCAATAAAAACTTCAATATAATTGAAATTATTATTATTATTTATTCCACGGGTAAAGACCCTTTAGTTTACAATGAACAATTCATAAAATTCCTGGCCTTTCAGATTTTACTATTTCATAGTTTCTTTCGAAAACTTTCCTGTCTGAAGGCAGTAGCTCCCATAAAATATTTCCTGCTGTAATTAAACTCTGTTGAATTTCAGTTCAAAGAAAAAACTGTTTCTTTCAATATAAATGCGTTACATACGACTTACACTAAAAAACATCCATCATATTTACCTTTCCACTGTTGCTATAAATTGTAACACGTACCAAGATAATAGATATGCATTTCAACCCCCTTCTTTCCCCGTCTCCCCCCCCCCCTTGCAACACAATTCCAAACGACCACATATTAGTTTCCAAATTTTCACCAATACTATAAAATACATAGTTCAATTGTACAATTCATTTTGCCTCCTCCATCCTACATTATAGCATCATCCAAATCCACACGAACGACCTCGATTTTATGTAAACCACGAATTCGTCAATACACTAAATAAAAACTGTCTCTTCGAGCCGAACACTTTCTTACACTACAATGTAAGTGACTCACGGTGCATAGAGGAAGAAAATAAACACGAAGCATGTAAACAGATAAACGGTGGATCGCGTCGGTCGCGGCGACACGCGTGATTGTAAAGCGATGTCCGTTTACGCAACGAGTCGCTTGAATGGGATCGTTGGTTGCAAAATGCAGTTTGCCACGTGTCGCGTCATCTGCGTGTCGTACGAAAGCTCCGTAGCCCGGGGGGGAAGAAGCTCACCTGTCTCCCGGGGATGATGCCTGCCAGTTAATTGCAGATCGCACGAGGTCGTTCTGCGAAGTGGAGCGATTTCTGGGGCAGTCGCGGTCGCTCCTGCGAGGTCCTTGCTCGCGCGCAACAAACGAAAAAATTGTCTAAACCCGGCCATTAGCGGCGCGGGCAAACACTTTCCTTTTGGTCTGCCCGCGAGATCATTAGGAGGATTTAGGCCAGGGAAAAGAAAGGATTACATTCCACGGGGCTGGCGCACAAAGGGCTGGATTCGAAAATGTTGCGCTCGCGTCTTCAATTTTCTTTGTGCGCCGCCTTGTGGAGTAGACGGGGGGCACAATGAGGCCTAACGATATTCCAATTAGAGTTCCGTGGGCACGCCACCGCCGAAGAAGCCTGGGAAAGCGTATCGCTCTGTCTCCTTCACTCTCCCGCGATGGATCCTAACCCAGACTTATTTGCCGTTGTGGTCGTGCCAATATTTCCGATCGCTCACATTCTTCTCACGACTATCTGGTGTTTTGCACCTCGAATTATTTATTTCTGCTTGGTCGAGCCGGTAATGACTCGATTTGTTTGCCACGCGATACGAGGTAGCAGACCAGTCCGCTCAAAGTTGAAACCTAAGTGCTCTGCCCTACTGTATCAGGTTGCGCTACTTTCAGGGTGCGTAGCCAGGTAGCTCGTACGAGGAAAGCATTTCTATGAACGGAACGAAGAAGTTAGCTCCGAATGTCCAGGAATTAATATTAGCAGCGAAGTTCCGCATCGCATGAATTTTAGAAACAAGACGGATAGAAGAAGCGGTCGCTGCTCCTTTGTGAGCGGAATGCTGTTGGCCAGAAAATTAACTCTATTAGGAAGGCTGTTTTCAATGTTCTAACAACTAAAAGACTTGTCTATTCGGACAAAAATTCGATGTATGTTTGCTGTGGAAATTAGCACAAGCTCCTACAGTTCAACATCTGTTTCTTCTTCGTTCCTTCTACCGTTATTCAGCTGCCCATAATTGAGGGCGATAAAGAACAACTTCCGACGATTAACGCGGCAAACTTGAAAAAGCAGAGGAACCGTCTGCGTCTATTTGCCTGTTAAAAGAAATTAGACTAAATGCCTCTGAATCCCATGTGACCGAGTTTGAAAAATGTAAACTTAAATTTTAAGGGACGTACGGACATCAGAGCTCGCTAGGCGAAGAAAAATGAAGCGAGATAATTCCTGGGCAAAAATTAAAATGTGATCTATATTTATTTAAGAAATTCGAAACCAGGAAAATGATGACTTAAACTCCCCCTAATATCACGCGGACTACGTCATATTTCAATTGCATCGAAATCCCTAAGGGAGCAGTGCGAGAAATAATCAATTTAACGTTGTATGACCTCACACGATTCGCAACCCCCGTATTCGACGATCGTTCGTCGACCTGTCTCGATCTCTCGAGCGCCACGAGCCAAGAGCTGGCCGAGATTGTCCCCGAGCCCGTAATCCTGGTGATTTCCGAAATCGAGACCCTCCTCCTGAAAGCGATCCTAAGCAGCGGAGCTCAGGGAAACGAGGAGTATTTATCTTGCGGAAGGCCTTCCAGAATGAAAACACCAGGATGGTAGCAGCAGGTGCTTCTGGGCAACAAAACGAGCACGGGCTACGGGGGAGAGGTAGGTCGAAGAAGGAGCTGCACGGGGAGGTGGAGAAAGAAGAAGAAATCCCGTGGAGTCCTCGCGATGTGATCCTGTTTAAAGATAAGGGCTGCGAGGTAGACGCGTGCCAGCTGGGTAATGCTTTCGGGCCTGATTTTTATTCGTCCCTCTCTTCTGGGCACGCAACCCGAGGGCAGATGGCTCGCCACCTTACCTTCGCCTCTTAAGGCCGATTCACGTGACCAAGAAAAGAAGAAAAAGGTGAACGACACCCTCGTTCCATGGTGTCGCGCGTGCGCGCGCACTTACGAGCCGCTTTTCCTTTTACGAATGGATTCGACGATGCGGAGAGTATCGCTTCGAAGATTCGTGATAGGATGGTATTCTGTGGGCACGTGTGGACGTGGAGATCGATCGAAGTTTTGGCCTGCAATTAATTTTCGTCTCCCTTCTGCTTTCATTCCTTTCGGGTCCATTCGCGCAGTTATTTTTTTGGGTATGATGTTGCTCGCGTTGCGCTAGTATTGAAACCGCGAGGTTCGTAGTGGTTTCGTTGGGAAGCTTGAAAGAGCTTGAATTAATTCGAGGAGTGAGATGGCCTGACGTCTTTGACATCGGGTGACTTATTTCAGTTCCGTATATTCTTCCAATAATTCTTTTAGCGTTTACTTCGGAGTGATGAAATTAAATCAAGAGTTTGTAACTGCTGGGAAACTCATTGTTTTTATAATGGGGCTGGATTAAATAGAGGATAAAGAAGGATGATATTTTATCATACAGAATTATGTAAAAGATTAGGTATTTTCTTTTAAATGAAATAACACATTTATAGTGTCTATGTATAGTAAGTCATTCGATCGAAGTCCATATAAAGGGTAAAGGCACCAGTAGTTAACCATGTATCGGTAGTTGACCACTTTTCAGAAAAACATGAAAAATAAGGTTTTTAGAAGTGACAATTTTTTTAACAAAGTGCAGTTCTCTAATTGTTGAAAAGATCCTAACTATAACTAATCATACGTAAGTGATCTTCAAAGAGAACAACAACGTGAATATCACTAATTTATGAAATTCTCATTAATCGGCAATCTGTAAATATTCAAATACTACCTAGAGTATGCTGCTTGTGTAAACGAGGGACACGTTTTATGTATGGGGTACTTGTACGTCATCCTTCGTGTAGCTAAATCGATCCAAGTTCAAAGTAATGCAATTTTTCAACTAACTTTTACCATTCGATTGTGACACGAAGCAGTAAACTTCCATCCGCTTTTCTGACATATTGGTTATTCTGAAACATCCCATTGCAATATATTGCACCATAACTCAACATGTACGTCGCGGAGCGGTGACTCTTGAGTGTACCGTTCTCTTCCGTTCGTGAAAAATCGCGTGTCTCATACGGAACCATTCGCTTTTCATTTCCATCCTTAACTTTCAATGACTTGATGAATTTAAATATAAATGCAAATCAATCCAATATCGCCTGCAACGGCAAACGACAGTTGTAAAGTCTCGAGACTCGTGTAAATGGCGTTTGGAGGGCTGCTCGCAGGCACATAACGGGTGTCTATCGTGTAAAGTAACCAGGGGGCACCATAACTTTGGAAACATTTCCGGTAAATGAATACGAGGTTCGTGCATTCGTTGATGAATGAATTGCTCATGAACCTAAAGAGTACGTTTCTCTAAAACGTTCCCACGTAGAAAATACCACTTACAGCATTTTAGCAACGATAGGCATATGCGCGTACTATATGCGTCACGTAAGAAGATTGAAAAGATGGAAAAAGACAGAGAACTGAGTAGAGTTCTTAGAGACTTAGACTGAGAGACTGAGAGTACCTAACAGTACAGAGATAAGATCAAAAAACGAAATACATTTTCAAATATTCTCAGGAATGATCAGAACTTTTTGCTCCATTGAATTAAATTTCGAGAAGACACGCATTGCGATGCCTAAAAATATGTACACACCCAGTACCCAGCTACGAACTTCGGCCATGTCCTACATAGTAGCGACCGTCGTGTATCAAAAACCTATTGCATTACCTTACAACAAAAGCATAACAGAAGAAAAGCCTGTACTCGACCTGTAGATCAGATACATGTATCCTCTCCCTCTAGGCATCTGCCATATGTACCCAGTTTCCTCCCTCCATTCTGAACCCATCTTTCCTTCTCGCTTCGTACGACGCGCCAGTAAATCGTACTTGTACGCATGTAGCCCGGCCGACCTGCAGGTAAACAAGTAAAATCTTATACGCACCTACACAGGCCAAGCTGTACCAGCACGCACACGCACGGTTGAAAAAGGATTGATCGCAGGAGAGGCAGGTGCTGAGAGAGCGACAGCTGCGAATTCGCGATCTTCTTTTACCGAAGGAGCCCAGGCCTTAACCCGTTCCTTTTTATCCTAATGGGCCACGGTTTATAGAGGCTCTGCCTCGTAGCACAAGCGTCCGATGAATGTGGAAAGAAAAAGGGGGAACGTATCTGTCGCTTTCATACGGCAGATAAATATTCATCGATCTGCCGAAGGACAAGGATCCTTATGACGAACGGGCTCGTACAGGGTGTCTCGAAAGCGTTCAGCGAGAATAACCGAAGTTACTCTACCGATCACACGTGCGAATAAAGGTCATGGAAACATAGACAACAGGTGCACTGCTGATATACAAATGAATTTGGTAATATGTTCGAAAGTATCTATTTTATGTAATATTGTTTAGTACACACTAGTGTGAGTAGCATGGTGAATTCATTGTCAGATATCCACTTAGAGTCGACTGTCTTTGGTGTAAAATTTATGAATAGTTATTGCGTGGGAAGAGAAATGTAGAATATCAGCAGAATACAGTAAAGGCACGGCTTCGATCAAGCATTATAAGTACGCCCTGTATAACTGTGGCATTTTATTAAAAGGGGAATCACGATTGGTCATCGATTACGTCGTAATTTATGTTCTTCTTTCAGATCATGCCAAGATGCTTCACAACAAGTTCTTCGGGTGAACAAGTAGGTATTGCATCCACTGTTACGGAAATGATGGTTACGGTTTTCTTACGGGGTTATACCTAGTCAGGCAGCTGAAAAGAGGCGAATGTTTGGGAATTTCCGAAATGTTAATTTAAAACAAAATGAGGGCTATTTAAAATTGAAATCCTGATTTTTTGCGTGATTTTTGCACAACAAATCAAGATTTCAACTATAATTAGCGACAGTTTGTTTTAAATTAATATTTTAGAAATTCCCTTCGTTAATCAGAGGATACATTAATGTACTAACGAAATGTTTTTTGTTTTTTGATTTTAGATAATCTGATTCCGAATGGCAGTACCTACTCACTGCAAAACCAAAGTTTTAAAAAAGCTTCGTGGATGGCGGTTGTGCCTTTATTATAAACGTAAATATTTTTCAAAGGAAAACTTAACAAATTTTCTTTAAATGTTGCTCTTTTAAGTCCAAAAAGTGCTGCAGAAATATATGCTTCCGCTTTTTCAAAAAAATTCACAAACATTCGCCTTTTTTGGTCGTCTGATTATGTATAACCCCTTAAGAGGATACAGGATCTCATCTCTCTGGACGAGAATACCTCCTTATGCGGTTTTAATATTCGCGTCATTTCGTCATGGAATCTGGCAGAAACACCACGAACAACTAACAATACCATTTGAATAAATGTCACATCGGACAGGGTGGATATTTCCCTTCACATAAACCAGGTGCTAAGCAGTGTCACATATTTTAGTTACCTCACAATACAGACTAATATTTCAGTCAAGATTATAGTATCGCTCAAAGTCCTGGGAATAAACGCATAGGAGCAGGCATTCGCAAGTGTTTGAAAAATTGCAAGAAACCGAGCTTGAAAAACTGGTTAACCTGACCCAGGCTTAACCCTCATTACATTGTCAAGGTCCTTACCTTTTTCCTCCTGCTCTTATCCGCGATACATTACACCCAGCGTACTTTTTATACGAAGCCGGAAGCGCTTGCTTACGATGCCACGCGTTGAATCGATGCCTGGTTGCTTTAAGCATTGCTCGCGGCGACATTCATAGGCAAAGATTCGTATCTTATTATTCTGGCGAACAAAAAAACTGTTGCTGCGCCGGAGATGGTACTTTGCCCATCGAGATAAAGAAGTAAAACGGTATATGCTCGCTGTTACCGGGTATAATCCGAATTCTGACGAAAGGTAAGCTCTCGCTACGCCTCGCCTCGCCTCACCAGGCCTCGACGCAATTTCTTTTCGCACTTACATCTAGGCTCGCGTCGCCTCGGGTTTCCCGTGAAAATATTCTCGAGGAAGAATCCGCGGCTCGGAGTAATGTCGAGGTGAAACAAGCCGAGGCGTAGTGCGAGTGAAATTGTCAAAATACATAAGAAAAGCATAGGAAGAATAAAATGAGCCGAGGCGAGGCGTAGTGAGAGCCTACCTTTATACCACGAAGTCCACGTGTGGCGCACCTGACAGCGCATCCCCTGCGCGCTTGTTGTTTTCTCTTTCGATACACCGTGTTCGACTTCCACCGAGCAATTTGCGCGAGTCAAATTCTGCCCCGTACGTCGCTCGTATGGCCACTTGTTCCTGCGTGGACCACGTGTTACACCTTAGCTTTGTTACCTCTTCTTCCTCCTTTTCTTTCCTCTTCGATCGACTTTCTTGTACGCGCCGCGTGACGCTAAATGCTCCGCACGCGAAACCCCTGGGTCAACAACAGCTGGCGAACAAGTGAGCACAATTGTTGTGGAATAACCGCGGGGAGGTTTTATCCGTGGTTTTAATACTACGCGAGAGAGACGAGACGTCGGATGTAGAGAATTAAGGGGCAGTTTTGATCGTGGTTTGGATCGACAGTGCAATACTAATTGTAAGAAACTGTTCGGACCGTGTTTCACCCGTGTGTGAAAGTTGGAATTCTACTTCATTCTCGATTATCCGTTTCCGTTGAATTGCGAATTCAAATTCATTTTGATACTGTTGGGCGTTTAGATAAGAGGGTATACGGTAGGTACCGCAGTTTTCACATTAAAATGGAAGTAGAAGTTGAAACTTCGATGATGCGGAGTTTATTCTGAGTACGATCAAGGAGGATCATATATTTGACAGAGACATCCATCACGCGGTATTCACACTGCTCTAGTTCAAGGAGCACCTATAGTGTTCCGCTGAATATTTTTTTGCAATCATAGTGAAAAGTCTTAATAATAAACCCTTAAGTTTCATACCCTGAAGAAATCTAAAAATTTCTAAGTATATATTCTGGGAACTTAACAGTAATAAATCACAATAATTGAGCGAATAAAATTTGATTCGAATAACCCCGTCACATTTAACTGCCCTTAGTCGTACTATTCTCAGAACCTAAACCATGATCTACTTTCGTAATTTTTTCCATCGCAGAAAACAATAAATTCCAAAGTTTTTAATTAAATTAAATAATTGCATGGTCCCGTCGCGTTTACATCACGCGTGGTTCAACCTCTCCGAAATCAGTTCAGTAGCGACCCCCCAAGTTTCCAAAGTAAGACAGCCATTCGGAAGTGCAATGCTGGTCAATTAATCATATCTGTCGACAGGATTTTGTCGAAGGGCCCGTGGAAAATTCAGGCCATCCGCCTCGTCGGAAAAGTCCACGGAGAAGGGGACCCGGTGGCAAGTTTGCGCAGCGAAAAGAAAAAAAGAAAGAAGGGAGGGATGCCCTTTCTTCCCTTTCCACCTGGATTAGCCAAAGCCAGAGAGCTGGTCCCTCGCGCTTTTGCACATCGGCGACCAACAACGGGGTACGTCCTCTGTCCTTTTGACTCGGCTCTCCTTCACCTGCACAGCCTCGACGTTTCACCTGGATTGCTGGCTCCGACTCCGCATGCTTTTACTTCCTGCGTTTCGATACATGCCACCATGGACGAGCAGAGGAATAGGTCTGGATCTCCCCCTCCGCTTTCAAAGTCGGCCACCAACTTCCAGGTGCAACGCGGACGACGCAGGTGTAATCACTAAATGATTCCTCTTTTTTTTTCGACGCTTCAGTGTCGCGTGCGGCTTGGATGAGACAGATGAATCGCGTTACGAGCGATCATGACATTAGAAAGTTACTCCACGCGATCGTCCATCTAGATTTCAGATGCGCTCGTGGCCTCGTGAGCTTTCATTTTTCATCCACGATCTTCTCAGCGATTTCTGCTTTCCTTCTTAAAATACTCCGCGTATATAAGTACTTTTAAATGATGAGAAGCACTTTTAAATTATGAAAAAGTGCTTTAAAATTATAAAAAGTACTTTAAAATTACAAATATTTGCGCATATACCGCACGTCAAAGGCGGAAGTATAGTTTCGAGTGTATCTGTTGCAATTCTTATGCAATAAATTCTAGTTGACTCTGTTATTCTTTTATTATATTAGCGCTATGCAATTAATCAAGTAGTTTTTATTAAAAGATTCCAAAAATTTTAACGCCTGTCCAAGTACAACCTGCGTACCCAGAAGAAAAAGCTTGTTACATGCTATCGTTTCGTCGGTGATCGATTATGTTTAATTGTTCGAATTTCGGTCAAGATTCGCTACCTCTGCTCGCGCGGCGGCGTTGTTATTTGGACGCGTGAAATTAATGAAATCATTTCACTTGGATTTTTTGCCGGGCGATAAGTTCATTCACCGATCGGGTCCTTTTTATCCAGGCACTTTAACCCTTAATGATTTCGCCTCGCTCCATCTCAAATTTCTTAGATTCGTTCTACCTCTTTCTTTTCCGAAGCTCGCCGGCTCAGCGGCGTCTTCGATGCGCGATCTTGTTGCAGGCGCGCGCGAAACAAAGTGGTATAACTTCTGTCAATGTGTCGGTATGTGATTCGGCAGAAACTGTTCCAGGGCCCAGGCGAACTTTCAGAGGCTGGCCTTAATTTCGCGATATTATCCAGCTGCGAGGCAACGACTACAAACTGACAGTTTAATACCGAACTACATATAAAGAACCGATGCGAATTAACGAATATATCTTGCAACCATTAACGAGCCACGCCTGAATTATTCTTGAACGCCTGAATTCAATCTGCAAAGTTACGGGTTCGATTCTCGAATAATTACATACTGTCCCATCTGTAATTCGGCGAGGCATCTTTCTAATTACGACTCCCTTAATGCCGATGCAGGAGGCATCGCGAAGTGTGCTGCACGATTTGAGATATACGACTTTGCTCCGTAACGATAACGACTCTAAATTATTTAACAAGATAGTTGTGCGCTATCAGTTTTCGCGAATCTTCTGGGGAATTGGATTCTTGCGTGTTCTCGAAAAATGAATTAGTAAATTCAATCTTGAGAAGTATTTTAAGTAGCTATTTTTAGGGACTATTGAAAATATGTAGAAGGTTCCAAGAGATAATTTGAGTCACGTAAAGGTAACAACATCAATCTATCACTTTAACACATAAAATTCTTCGATAACTCTGATAACTAAATCGCGTTCTATATACTTTCACTGTGGTTAGGTACCTTTAGTTCTTTTTATTAGTTTTAGTTTTAGTTTTTAGATTTAGTTATATAATTGTTAGGCTTCTCAACAGTATTGCCACTGTCGCGCAGGCGGCGTGCAAAAATTGTTTCTTTCCTGTCTTCGTCGGAAACAAACATAAATGTTACACGCCGCCATGCGATGCAACGATCACAGTGAACGAGCGGACTCCCCTAAAGTAACTGTATCTTCCAAACGGGTGAATTCCCGAAGCTAAAATTTTATATTTGGGGTCCTCTCACATTCTTCAAAACACCCCTGAAATTTCATCTCGACCGGGCTCCGGTGTCTTTCGGAATAATATCCCGATTTAGCAACTGTTTCCGGATAAGTATTTACATGCTACGAACACATGTATAAATGCAATAACAAAATATCTAAATGTCTAGTAGGTATTATGCTACGCTATTGTGCAAGATTTCTAGTCTCTTCGTTTTTTAGCCCTCCCCTATGTGCTCATCCCTCGTGAATTCATCTTCGCGAGCAGCGACTATGTATCTGTTCGAATGCGACCCCTAGTTGCGCGGATGTGCATCTGAAACTTATGTACCAGAACGAATATTTCCGGACGCGCAACCGTTCCGTTCGATGGAAAAAATATTTATAAGCGGCGGACACTTTTCCCCCTTTCCCCGCCCCCTTCCCCCATCGTTCCCGCTGCTCCTCGTTCGAAATCGTACGACTTAACCTCGCTACTTTACGCGCGACGAGGCTGCTGCGCTTTAACCATGCACCGTTCTCCTTCCCGCAGGTGTATAAAATCATCCAGGTGTATGAAATTCACCCCAGCGCCCGGCCCGCAGACCTGCAATTTTGTTGCATTAAAATACGCGCTGCGACGCGCAAAACAAGCTGCAGGGAAGCCATTACGCGATCATGGTTAGCCTGGACGCGTCGATGTAACAGGGTGGTGGCACCGCGACCCTCGCTGTCCAAGTGGATCTTGTTCATCTCCGATAACGGTAACGAGCCGAATCCGAATTGTTATAAACTTCTTTCGTATTCTTTCTTCTTCTTTTTTGGAAGGGAGACAAGGTGAGGGAAGCAAGCAGTTGATACTCGTGGAAGAACGATGTAACGTGGATCACTACTTTGACAATGTGGCGTAGAAAGAAACTCCAAGGAGTTTTACGAATTTTATATTTTAAGATGATTCTATATTTTTTGTAGCGTCGAGCGTGGAAGATGTTCGAGTGTTGTGATAAGGATTGTTGATGAAAGAATACGATTATTATCTTTAGCCATGAAAGCAGAATGTGTATGTAAGTTTCATGGCATTTCGTGAATCTATTATAAAACTTCCTGATTGTATTTGGATATTGAATAGTTGCCTACCTTATACTCTACACTCGACTCAGATACTTTTACCGGACAAGTCACACGGACAACATCATAAAACTCGATTCTTTCCATCTGCAGACTTTTTTCTCGTGTGCGCCATCGATCGAAGAAGATGGTAGCATTAGTTCTGCCTCGTTTCGCAGGTGCAACACACGAATTTGCCCCGGTAGGAATCGCCTTGCGGCATTTTCGTTACACATACTGAATTGCCTCGACTGTAATTCTTAACAGTCACCTTCATTTCTCTTCAATTTTCTACGAATATGTACGTGTTTGATTCGAATGGTAGTTAAGCAGAAACATTTACAGGGATTTTTTAAAACCAGTTGAATTGGTATCAGTTGGTATCAGGTGCACCTTCCACTAATGGAACAGGAATAATGAATAATGTGGGGGAATTAAAACCTCATCCGTTCCCTGGCTAATTAATTTGTCCCATTCATGGCACGTGTCTTCGTCTACTAGACTTCAGATAATTCACATGCTCGTAGGGTCACGGAAGCTTTAATCGCGCGATGTTATCTGCGACGAAGCCCCGACGCGAGCGGATCGCAATTTACCGTGTGCCACGCTAAGGTTAAAATAAAACGAATGCCCAATTAAATACCCTCTACTTGCTGGACGAGCCTTAGCCACTTATTTTTCTATGGAATTTTTTCTCTTCGGCCTAATGCGGGCGCCACCTGCTCGTACGCGTCGGATCTACGTCTTCGAGATAAACTGGAGTCAATAATACTAGCCACCTGAACCTTGATATTATAAAAAGCTGTGTCTATAGAAGGAATATTGTACCTTTCCAGATTGATTCTGTCCACGATTCTTACGAATGTGGAAATAGATTGTTGACTGTTTCCTCCAATTTCTCCGAACTGAACCGCGCCAGATACAAGAGCAATTTATTTATATTTTACTTCAAGTCTAAAAGATGTGTGCTGTAACAGTAATACACTTCATTGTTATCACAGACAACTGGCGCAACTGTCAAGTTTCACGTTAAAATTAGGTACGTGAATTCGTAAATGGCTACTAGTGGAAGTCGAATTTCACGACCTGACCCCAATATCTTAATCCAGTGTATGAAATGCCATCTGACAATTTAATCTGGCTCCTTGTGTTTAAACAAGTACAGTACAGGAATAGTCCATAGTGGCAGTCTTTCTGAGGTACTGTAGGGTTTGATAATTGTAAAGCGACATTTTATTGGAGAAATTGACAGGAATATGCATCGTGATTAGAGTATTAGGATTTTATAGTCGCCTACTTGGATTATGGGATAATCAATTACTTGATAATGATTATTATGATAAATTTTTTGTACAATCTTCAAGATCTTTTATAAGGATACTAATTATAAGGGATAACAATTCTAGTTTTCTATATCTGGGTTAAGAATATTTCAGAATGGTCAGTTATACATATACCTATTGTTAAATTATTAGAACCTTACTGATTAAGTACATATAATTTCTAAATGCATTAAATTTATAGAAGGACCTCATGTATTCTTAGATTAATAAACAGACTTTTAATGGCCTTAGTGTTAATATCGAGAATTAAGTAGAAACAACTTCACTTCACTGAATTATCCTCGATCCTACCACTGTAGGAATATCTTCCTTTAAATAATGGAATAAATACTATAAGCATGGAAGTATATACCCGTAGCCCTGGATGGGCCCTAAGGTCTGCCATAAAGGAAGAAAAGATCACGCGTCGGATCGCGCATAAATCGTGACTTCGCGTGCCAAGAAACAACGGAAACAATCGTGCAAGTCGTGATGAATTTGCGTTCACAGTAATGAACTTAAAGCGAAATTCTCCACGTTTTTCTTCGAACAAGACAGAGCTGATAGTTGAAATAAATCATAGAATAGAAAAATGTATACTCCGTAATTTTATACCTAGCATGTCTTAAATTATGATTAAAGCCACCACATCACTATGCACCGCCACCATAGGCGTAACTTTAAAATTAGTAGGTATGCTCCTTACCTTTATATAACATGATACGAATGTTTCTCCTGACTATACCTACTAAAAGAACATATCCAGAAAAATTTTGATCGCTCAATTTTGGGACATCGTGCGCATTTCCTCCTCTACCACATTGTTTGCGTTGCACAAACAATTTCAAACATATTTCACGTCGTATAGGTTTGACACGAGGTTATTGAAAGCGGTAGGTAGGCCCCAGAAGGGTGAGAAAGAAGAGTCATGAATATCATTGGCAGCCAGTAATGAACGGGTGTATGTACACGCCGGACACGTGTGTAAATCCAGTGTGTGTGCACAGATGACAGAAGTGTTCGGTTGAGAAAGATTGCTGCTTAGAATCCCTAATTTTCTGTCGAACTTAATATACCGGTCGCACAGGAGGAGGGCACAGACCGTTTTCTCTGTCGTACGAATGTTATGGAAATTTTCGAACCTGTTAATGCGGAGAGACAGCCGCCGAAAGTTTTCTCGATCGTATCATGCCGGCCAATTTAAATATTCGATTGGTTCAGGATTAAGGAATTAAAACTGGACGCTTGTCAAATATCCTTGGATTAATGGCCTGGTTAATATTCCCCGTTTAAGTGGTACGTAGTTCATACACGGGGAAAGAAGTAATTACTTGACGGCAAATGAAACTTGAGAAATTGATAAAGAAGAAGGATGATACGGCCGTAAAAGGTGTTGGCTGCGCAATAAGACGCATACGAATCACTCGTTTATGGATATCGTGTACAAGTCCATTCAAATGCTTTACTTTATCTGAGAATTTCTTAACTGCAGACATTTTTCTTCAACCTTTTAGCTATTGTTAATGTTCAGAGTGTTTTAAGTAGGTTCATTATTTTTAAATTATTGGGGTCTTGAGGTGTGAGCATGAGAAAGAGTGTAGTGAAATAATTAGACTTCAATTTATATGATAAACTAGCTTTACTACTCGGGTTCGCCCGAAATTTAGATCCTGAGTTTATAAATTTTTTTTGTGAAAATAGTCACATTCGTCTGGATTAGTCAGGCATAACGAGTTGAGGCACATTTTGTGATCCCAGAGTTCATCGTTCAAAAGTTTTTACGTGACAGACAAACACACAACTTATAGAAGTTTTCTGCTTTATAAGTATATTAAGATATTAAGAACAAAATCAAGGAATGACTTAGGTACAATTAGCGAAATAGTTGTACCTCGTGTTCAACATTTTGTCGAGTTGATCTAACACTGACCAGCGATACTCTAAAACTTGGCTTCATTCAGAATTAGAACTTCAAATATTTCACTGGGTAGCTGCCTGAAAACAGGTTGCAGGACTGATTAGAATAGAATGCCGAACTTGTTCACACAATCTAGTTGTAGCTAGTGAAATTTTGAAAGTAACCCATCGAATGCTAAAACCTTGGAAGTGAAGTAAGAGTAAGAAGTTCTTGAATAATGCTGTACTATAGTCTAATTCATATTTAAAGTGAAATATACTAGGACAAGCGTTATTATATGTTTAAATAACTGGGATTGGAATATATTTCATAATAAATTTTAATACTCCTGTTCGACTTAAAATATTTGACCATTTCGAATTTCTCCACATCAGCGCCTAGCGACATCTACAGGTTACACGTTGCACTAAACTATTGATAATTACTAGCACACTCAATTTTATTCATTATTTTAGGATATTAATATTGTCATACTGTTTTAAAAGTATTTTATAATTTTATGTTGTATTCTTACAATTATATTTAATCGTTTAATTCATATGTGAAATTTTCATTACCTTATAAATTGTAATTATATCCATTGTTAAAGAAGTATGTTCTATGAATTGATTAAAATACAACGTAAAAATTGTAATTCCATCATTAGCATTAACATCTGCTGGTCACTGTGATTCTTCATTTTTTGTTTCGTTTTATCGTCTGATGGTATTATGCGTCCCTAATTGAAATTATTCTTATTTTAGCTTTCCTATTTTGCCAGCAACTGATCGAAGTTCTCGTTAAAACACGATAAATAATTCTGTTTATATGAATAGTAATGTTGAACGTGTCATTTGCATATAAATCTCACATTCATAAAGCTCAAACAATATTAAATATTTAATCAGCTTCAAACGTGTTAATGTACAACCTTTTCTGCATTTATCTGAATCTACACTTAATTTATATTCCAATGTATTATTTAATCGCTAAAATTAATACACCTCGCTGTTAATATTCGACGAATTATTCTGAGAATACTCTTAGGTATACCTATTACAGGAAATTATATTTCACTCGAGAAATTGATGTTTCAAGTGCAACGCATAAGCAAGAAGGAAATAAATTCTTTCAATTGTATTATTATACTTTAGAACAAAGATATCACGTAATAATGCACTCGGTATAAGGAAATGTATCAATATTAAAATGGTTCTGAATGGATACGTCCTCTTCGAACGACGTTTGAAATGGTGGAATTCAGTGAAAGTTAAAAAATATATTGTTTAAGCTTTCCAGATGGTGACATGATCGAGGAATTAGAAGAATGAAAAGGAACCACTCACCGAGCGTCGAATATTCTGGATATCTTCACGATGACGAAGTTGACGTAGGTGTTGCAGTGGTTGCTGGCATATCCACGCAAATCCCATTGAGATCTCCATTAATTCTATCACAGAAGCAGAAAACGCTTTTGTTAATAACTGTGCATTTGATAATAATTACAACACAACGAAGAAAATGTCAACAAGTTACTGTACATATTCCTAAATTAAATTCTTTCTCGCCTGGTTACTGTTTTCTGCTTAATAAAGTACCAGCGTAAATTAATTGTGCTGTCTACGATTACACTTCTTCATTTAACAGAAATTGCAACTTTAACGGAATTATAAAAAACATGGACCAGTGATCTCACTGAAATTTTCATTTTCTCAGTAAGCTATTAATATTTTCTCAAATTTACTTATATATCCTACATATTAGTCGCAACAGTAATTACAAAAATGCTCTTCATTTTTCTATCAAACTGCACATAAAATACACCTTTTTAATTATTACAAAGTACCATTTATTCTTACCAATTCCCAACAATTTGTCAATTTATTGTGATTCTTAATATTGATTAATATTTCTTAATATTGATTAAGAATCTGAAATACATATACGTGAATACTTATTTCGTCCTTTACAAAGAATGAACATTATTTGACACGATATGTGTCCTCAATTTTATTGGATTGTCTAATACGTCAACGTCCAATAAACCCTACAATAATTTATTATTTGCGATTATGTTGTTTCGAACATTCCAGCAATTATAGTTTCATGTAACATGAACGCTGGTCGATTATCACGAATTAACACGAGATTATGAATAATTTTGTTTACACGCTCGCGATGGGAGGCGCATCCGTAGGAAAGACAGTTGCATCGTCTGCGTGCAGTCTGCCGTTTACTGTGCAAAGTCGTTGTACCCATCGTGCACTAATCGCTATTACGTATGCACATTGCATTAAGGCAGGTCGCTGATGCACGTCAAGGAAGTACTTTCGCTCAAGCTACAACTGCTTACCGATTTTGCTGTGTCTGTCACGGAACATTGTTCGTCTAAAGTAAAATCCCTCTAGTCACCAATTCTCAAGAATTTTTGTTTCTACATTCTTCTGTAGATTTTGAATTACAGTTATTGTTATATAGTGACATAAATAGCTAGTAGATTTTGCGAATGGGAAACATTTGTTCCAGTCTATTGATCACATTCGTTTGTTTTTATTTATTATTAGTATTTAATTAAGATCGTGATATCTGTCACGATCTTCAAAAGATGCCAGGTTTGTTTTATTTTGATCTTCATCCAGTTTGATACACCTCGATGTCTCTATCCTTCTTAATTAAAATTCCAATAGTAATTCAACGATGAAAAGAATTTATTATACCAAACAGTTTCACTATTCTAATACAGATAAAATATTCAACTAAACAAATCAGAGTCAACTGAGTTAGGTACACTGAAATCTAATTTCCAGGTTGGTGTAGGTTGATATTGTTTCAAGGTTTTGCGTAAATAGTATTCAATTTCGTATCATTTAAAAATTGTAATACCATTGTTTCAGTTTTTTCAAAGACACTCCTGCTTTTCCCACGGAAAAGCTCTGGAGCGCAAGAAAAAGGGAACAAAGGGCGCGAAAATCCGTTTAAAATATAGTTTCACGCGTGAACCGTTCTTGCACGCGCGGTTGTTGATCGTCCTTCAAAAAAAAGTCCTGGTCACGGTTTATCCAGGTGAGTCACTCGACGAAGGAAAAGAACGATCGAGCGGTGCGGCTATTTACGTCGCGTAACTCGATCATTAAAATTGCTTGCCTTTCCCTTCTATTTTTTTATTGTCGATTGTGTAAATAATTCATACGCGAAATTACTCGACGCCCTGCGCATATAAATCAATATCCAGTCTCTATTCACTCTCTCGATTCTCTATTCTAATAGCTCCAAGCTATTTTGATTTCTTCCCCCTTTTTCTCTGCATCCATATTTCACGCGTTGAATAAAGAATTATGGGCTGACAATAGTACAATTGTACCATTAGTGACAATTGTACAGCTCCAGTGCTCTGAACAAATTAACACTCTGAAGAAACTTTCCCGGCAAAAACGAACGCTCGGACGTAAGACAAGGTAGATGTTCCTAAATTTGAACTGGAGGTGATGAAAGTTGACTAATTTGATTATTATACCGTCACTTTACAGTATAACTGTTTGACTATTAGGTACATTAGAACCTTCGCCCTTGTTGTTGAATCTAGTTCATTACCTTTCACTGTACCAAAGATTGAAACTTCAAATATAGATTACATAAAATATATGCACTGAAGAAATATTGCGAAATGAGTCTGCTTATACGTCAGATTGATTACCTCGTTATTGCATAAAGTCCAATATCCGCTTGAGTTTTGTCTCAGTTTCCTACAACCATTAAAGCTCTACGATGCTTATTTTATTAGCAAGCACTAGCGATAGAATTAACCATACTATTTGATTATCCCACCATTATACATGTCCTATCCTTCTACAAATTTGCAGAGAAGCAAGAGACATAAAATATATTAGTCATGTTTCTAATTAACATTGAAATGACCCGAAAAATTTGATTTCAGTTAAATCATTTAAATCATTAATAGTCATCGATGATTGTACACAAATTAACAGCTACACTTCAACTTTATTTCATCAACATTTTATTACAAAATAAAGTTTTACAATCCTCATGTTAAAATAGTTGAATATAGAATTATGTTAGTAGCACCTTAATTGGAAAGCAATGATCAGGTGTTGATACTCTCTTAAAACTAAAACTTGAGCTTTTTCGATACGCTCGTATTTATCTCGGTTAAACCACGAGTCATTGCCCCGCCCTGTTGGGCGATCGTTAATGTACTTTTTGCGATATTTATCCAGCGTCGGGTAACGCGATACCGCGATCTCTTTGCAAATTGAAACGAGCTAATCTTTGCTCACCAGCGCTGTGCCATTTTGCATCACCAGCTGTTTGCTCGTTGCACAGTTCAGTCGCGACGCTTTTTGCTGTTTGCGATTCTTCCTATCACTGGGTGCCACGATTACCTGACAAATTCACGATAACACTCCGGGAATATTAATATTAAATAACTTTTCGCAAACCTCACTTTCTCGTTGGTTTGACTTATTTATTGCGATATTAAGAGATTCGAAGTATCACTGTTTGTAATTATTTCAACAGTAATAAGCATTTTTTAAATTGATAAGTAATCGTTGAAGTACCTAGTTGTTAAGGTTTAGATACTGGTCCGTTATTATGTTTTGTGTGGCCCTAGTTCTATATTTAGAGTAACATATTTTTAAGTGAATAAGTAACCACATTGGCAAAGTATTTTTTGTAAGTATATTTTTTTTAGTGGGCGAGAAATCTAGTCCCATATTTCTCACTACTTTCAGGGCATCATATTTTTTTATGTGACTGTACCTACCTGTGCAATTTGTGTAAACGTCAGTTTGTGAACAATGGAAATGCGTGCGTAGATATACAATAACACGTACTGGACACTGGCACAGATAGGAACTTCGCGACAACGTAAAAACTTGGTCAGTGAATCACACTACTGCACGTTTTCCAAATGCTCGCAGAAAAACATTCATCCATCAAGAGGCAATGAATCATTTTTTCACAAAATATTCCATTCCGACGCATTGCACTGCAGGCAGTGCGGAAAGAATGAATCTTCCACGATTTAATGTCATACATTAGATCCATTTTACCTTACATGAATATTGCACAGTTGTTTTGATCGTAAATACTGAAAATTCATTCAAAGATTGTTGGAAAAATAACAAAGAATTGGAATTTTTATTTCAATACTCTATATAGTTATTTCACTACAATTTGCATAAAAATGATTCCAATAGAATCAACTTTGCACCAAATTCCCATCATCCTACTTTCATTTTCTGTATATTTCAATAAAAATGCAATCTACAAAAGAACAAGGTAAACTTATATCAATTAAAGATCGTCATATGTACAGTGGGTAGCCAAATTACTTTAATTACAGCCACGACTTCCCCAGATTTTGACGAACATGTTTTGATTATAATAATTTGGTCAACCTCTGTATGCATATTCTTACTCTGTAATGTAAGAAAAATTATATACAGGATAAGAAACCGAATTCTCTATTTTCCACGAGAAAATACGATAATCCAATATCAAAACAATATACGAACACCCATTAAATAATATTTATTTACATTTTTATAGTTTACTCAAACGAATGAAAATTTCCCTCTTAAACCTCGGATGGCGGATGCAGGGTCCATTTTGA
The DNA here is from genome assembly GCA_963971345.1 of Andrena flavipes. Lineage (NCBI taxonomy): Eukaryota > Metazoa > Arthropoda > Insecta > Hymenoptera > Andrenidae > Andrena > Andrena flavipes. The sequence continues at coordinate 41,078,198 of OZ020481.1, forward strand.
TCCATCTCAACTATCAAACTACTTGCACATGTTACGTATTATGTATTAGCCTTATAAGAATTTTAAATCAGAGCAAGACCAGAACCTGTGGTGAAAGCTTATTCCGAGGTGTGGATGAACGAAATGGAGTGAAATGGAGTAAAATGAAGTAAAATGGATTTTACATCTAGCGAGCAGAAAACTATCCGTCGTCCAAGGGTTAATTAGCGAAACATTTTGCATTTCCGCGGCGGTACGCTCAGTCACGATCCAACGAGGATTCGTCGTGGAATGATCAACAGATTTGAAAATCCGTAAACCGCTGGAGAGACAGTGACGCATGAAGGGTGGGGAGCACCAGCTGACTGGCCTCCCGGTGAAACTGTCTCGTCGTTTGCTGAACGCCGTTGCTTTGACAGTGTTATATCAACCTCCGGGAGAGCTGAGTCGTGTTCCCTCACTCCATTTCATTTCACTTCCCCGCGGTGAAATTATTTACATCGAACATTTCCTGTTACTCCACCTGCTGAACCGTGCGCAAGAACTTTCGCGGATCTGTTCGCGATTTAAACGTTCCCCGAGACAAATTTTCGACTCGAAGAGGAGAAAAACTTCGGCCAGTGAACGGAGAAGGGAAGAGGGAAGTTCCTCTTCAACCGCCGAAACTCCCAGGACACCGTTAAGAGAGATAAAACAGGTATCAGCGCGCACCAGCAGGCACAAGGGAATCTTTATTGGGACATTCTACGAATCCGTGCAGCATGTTGTGAGTGATAAAACTTATCATCCCGTGGCAACTTGAGACCTCTCGTGTCAGGGAAGAACGAAAACTCGTTAGAGTAGAGCGACGCGCATCGGGGAAGGGTTGGCACTTCCTGGGGAACCGGAAGTGGGTATTTACGAACGAAGGGAGAACAATGTCGACGCCTTAGAACAACTGCCCTCGAGTACCACGTTCCTCAAGAAAAATAATTCGGCCGTAGAGTCATGCTCTGTGTTCTTACGACTCGTCAGAAGGTAAATAAACATTTCTTTGGTTCATTGTGCTTGAGCAGAGTGGAAGAAATTTGCCGCCAAATTGCTCCAATTCGCGATCATTATTATAGATCACACTGTATAATTATGAAAATTATATACACCATTTTAAAATTCAGGTTATTCGTAATGCATTTCCATTGTAGGTCGACAAAATTTTAATATCATAAATATAATAGAAAAAACAGAAATGCATCAAGTATTAGTTTTGTAAAATTTGTTATCATCGAACCAACCACGTCTCTTGCCACACATTCACATTCGCGTACATTTTATCGATCAGCAAACCGTCTCGTAAACGTTAATATTGCTAAGCACGATAAATAGCCAAGGCGATATGAAAGTAAATTAAATTTCTGTGATGTATCAGAAGAATAAATCAAAGGCTGCGTAAAAATTATGGATAGTGTAAAATACATGTTCATAAGGCAGCGCGTATAAAATGAAAACGAAACGATATCCTCGGGAAAATCTAGGGCAGTGCAACAGAGGTCCCGATTTCTCTGCTGCGTGTCATCTCTATTGGGGTTACCTTATCTAAAAAAATATTGATCCTCGATAGAAAGTATTCCTCCACTCTATCATATCTAGCCTCGTACGGAAGCGTTGCTGCACCAAACATTGATAAAAGAGTACAAATAATTGGAAACTAACAAGCAGTCGCGCACAGAAATATAATCACGTATCTACACTGAATATTATTCACACAAAACGATATTTCTAAAAACATCGCCTAGGAAATTCTGTAGGTCGAAGCAGGCACACAATGAGCGCTTAAAATTGAATCGAGGCGAAACGTTTGTTTTCGCTAAATTATGTATGAATTAATCTGTCGCGCGAGTGTTCGTCGCATCGCGTGCACTTCATTTCCGCGTGGAAGTCAAGTGCGTGTCAGCCACTCGAACAGACGCCGAGGGACCATTACCGAAGAACCGAGGGATGAAGAGAGAAAAAGATCGAGGGACAGAGAGAGCGAGTGAAATCTCTACGCCAGATGCACACGGTGCTGCTTTCAGGTTGAAAACTTTTTATTGGCTGACAAAGGAAACCGCGAAACTCGAGGCGAACGTAATAATTCGCGCTCGAGGCTGTACGACGGCTCAATTTCATATTCCGCACCTTCTCCGCCGATTTGCCAGGCGATTTTCCTATTACGTTGCCTCCCGGATCTGACAGATAAACCGAAGAATTTCTCGCGTTTCACGTACGCTCCAAAAGAGACCGTTCCTTCCTTTCCCGCGTAGGCTATCGCTAATTACTCGTAATTGCCGCCAGACACGGCTAACTTCTGCCTTTTCCGCGATATTTAAAATGCCACAAGCTTATCTCCCTCTGGATTCTTCTTATTTGTTCTCTGAGAAGCGGAAGCACGTATCGAACATCGCTTCGCTCATTGTCATGCTATTCTGTAGACCGTAGACTCTGAAGGAATCTCGTCGCTCCTTTCCACCTGTTATCGTTGATTTAAGTGGCAATTTATTTACTGACTGCTGGCATCTGCTCCTAATATATCACTACTTAGTAAGTGATAATATCGCTGCTCTTTTGCTGGGATCTATTCGCTCCAAAGTGGTTTCTATTGAATTGCAGATATTCCAATACACGTCCGTCAATATGCACGGTACCCGATAATAATATTCACTATTAACTCCAATATTTCTTGTGTAAAATATGCGCACTGGATTACGAATGAAACACACGAGCATTAAGGGTGCCGTCTCACTGGGCCTTGAATGTGTGCGCACGCTCACACAAGCTAGGAAAAGCGTGTACGTATACGCGATGTAGTAAACAATCCGTTTCAACCAACTTATGTCGTGGAATCGGCAAGAAGGAAGCTTTTGCGGGTATAGTTGCCTCCAGCAGACATCCGTGCAGACGGGTCTGGTGCGTTTGAATGTTAATAAGCACCGTACGTTGAAATAATAATGAATTTATGACTCGAAAAGTGACAGAATGAGGCTTCAAGGCTTCTCCGTTGGTGGCGCTAATGTACTCGAACCTCAATTCTGTCACTTTTCGAGTCATAAATTCATTATTATTTCAACGTACGGTGCTTATTAACGTTCAAACGCACCAGACCCGTCTGCACGGATGTCTGCTGGAGGCAACTATACCCGCAAAAGCTTCCTTCTTGCCGATTGCACGACGTAAGTTTGTTGAAACGGATTGTTTACTACATCGCGTATACCTATACGCTTTTCCTAGCTTGTGTGAGCGTGGGCACACATTCAAGGCCCAGTGAGACGGCACCCTTAAGGATAAAAAGAGATGAATTTCTGTACGCCACAAATTTCTTCACTGTATCGTTTTAGTTTTGAATATAGAGCCGATATCAAAGGCCCTGCACTCCCTTTTTCCGCAACGTTCTCTATGAATTCATGGGCAGCGATGCGTTATTAGATTATCGAAGAGCGTTACGCGTAATCGGGACGGTCCTATCTATCGACCAATTACCAAGTAGGTCATCCGCTCGTTTGCGGGATTCGAAAAAGGGGAGCCGCGGTTATCCGTTGGCGAAGAATTTTAGCGATCTATCGATTTCGCCCATGGTCCCGTTCGAGATTCCGTTCAATTACTGCCTGGAATTAATTCACGAGCGAGCACTAGTGTATCTCGCTGAAACCTGCATTAGCTGCGTTGCCAACAGATTATATTTTACGTGTCGTTATTGATTAAGGTCACCGATTCGGTTGTTCCAGCTGAAAAATCTTGTTCCCTGGCAACGACACGATACGTTTAATTAAGCTTGAACAGATGGTCGATTTTGACACAACTATATTGCTCCAACGTTTGTCGGTCGACTAACGGAATTTTCTGCACAGTACATCGCGTAGAATATAAAAGAATTATTATTACTTGTTCGTGTCGAGGATAATTGTCGACAAACGTTCGGTATTATTCACTTCGCTGCCTGCTGGTGCTATTTCAATTCTCGGCTACAGATAATTATTCTGCCTTCACAAATTCAGAGTATATATTACTAAAAATAGAAACGAGTGTGATACAGGCAATTAATCAGAGCATGAACGTAAATACCTCTACCACCGAGGCTGGGACACGTCTCATTCGAATAGATAAGTTCGATAGGGGAATGGTCTCGAGCACAGAGGACTTCAGAGTTGAAGCATACTTTCCGATTTCGAGTTACATCGGGACAGGAGCTCGAAGTACATATTGATTTTGACTATGTAATAGAGTCGAGCTGCTATGTTCATTTACGAGCTAACTACGGAGAATTTCATCGATCGGATTCCATTGGGCTGTTGCCGCACCAGGTTGAAATTGATTCGCGGAACGGTACCGCGTGCATATCGGTGCATTCCTGGTCAATAACCTTGGCCCAACGAAGCATTTATTAACATTGATGTTGTAAAACTTCAATGTGCGGACGGTTTAATCAATTAATCGCGTCGACATGAAATATAACTCTGTTGGATTTATGAAAAATGGTCAATGTAGAATTGAGAATCTTCGAAAGTGTAGGAAAATTTATGAAGCGAGGACTATTTTGGGTAGAGTTCATTATTCTGCCTATGTGGGATATACATTTTCGGTAATATTCGGGTTTGTGACCAGAGTTATTCGAGGATAAAGAATAATTTTTTATTTAAGGGCAACGAATAATTTTTTATTCGAATAATAAATTGATTCGAAAAATGCTCAACTCTGTTAGTGATACTAGATACTAGAGTGCAAGATGATAAATGTAAGATCATATTTTATTTGCCTGTGGGTGAAAGTCTATGAAATTGGACCCTAGTCTTCTGGATTCGCTTCCGTTACAACTTATGCGAGGCATTCCATTGAAATAATTGGATTTGCAGTGAAGAGGAACTGAAGCAATAGGGTTCTTGGGAAGTGTAATGAATTCGCGTCGTGTGCAGCCAAGTATTACTTTGCTCAAACACTTCAGGTAGTTCAATACGGGTAAACACGAGCGCAAGTATCAACATCCTTCTATGGGATATCGCGAATAAGCGGATGTGGCGTGATCACGTGTGCTGGAAAGCACTATCACACGTGTGTAGCTCGACCACCGTGACGCAACGCTGTTAATCGTAAGAAAATAACGAAGAATATTGCTTCGCGACCAAACGAAGATGTCGAAAACAAACGACTGGACATTCAACCAAACCTATTTATAATTTTTAAAAGCACTAAATGATATAACATTGATTCAATTAATACGCTGTGACTATCATAAGTCGTACATGAAATATGTTTTATTCCAATTGAGGTCTTATTGGAAATTTCTTCTATTTCGCAATACAAAATTTGTATTAACGCAGCAGTCGAATTTTAATGTCCTTTCTTTATCGACACGCAACCGTTTGCTGCTATCCTTTTGAAAGGTTTCGCTCCGTCCTTTTTCCCTCATTTGTAATGGATTTAACGAAGCAGGCATATAGAGAGGTTTGTCAAAGCGAACGTGTATGGGAGCAGGGGGGAATTTCACTCGGAGGTTTCCTGTCTTCGTCCGGGATATGACGATGTCCCCTATGCTTGGCCAGTGGCGTAAGCAACCATAAAAATATTAGCGATACGTGCGATTCCTCACGCTGCAGTATAACTGACTGAACGAATTACGTAATAACGATATTTCATTCGCGAGGCTGCATTATCTTCCAATTTTTTATTATTCATAAAAATTGACTCGTCGCCAAAGAAATTTTCTCAATAAGTAGCTTCTTTAAAGAATTATCGCTCATTTCAATACAAAACATTGTACAAATTGGTCATTTAAGAAAGCTGTTATTTCTTCTTTGTATTCTTCGGCGAAAGAAACATATTTCCTAATAATCCGAAGACTAAGGACCGAATTCCTTTGAAATATCGTTTTCGTTCTCATCATTGTTATGTGATAGAGTCTACGTTAAATAAGCATATCGCGTGAGAGACTTTCACGTACACTATATTTTGCTGCCATCACGTAACCATCTATCGAGACACGAAACAGGAACTTGTTGGATCGATTATACGTTGGTACCTATGTATACGTCTACATGCGAAAAAAAAAGAACAGATTAACCATTGAGACTCTGAATGATATATCATCAGACGCCCAGGGCAACCCCTTTTTTACTATCTTTCCTCTCGGTAGACACACGAACTGAACTATATCCGTACTTTTCATCGGCGTTGCAGTAGAAATCGGAGTAACGAGCAGGAAATGAAACCTCTGCCTCTTTAATCCCCTGTTATGACAAGGTCACTAAACTGTTCCTCGAATCGACCTAGAAAAAACTCCGCTACAGCCTCTGGGACCCGTTATTACCAATCTGCTCGGGGGAAAATGGACTTATTCGTCCACGAAAACCTGACAATTCACTGGGCAACGTTCCAATTCTTTTTCAAAGAATTCTGGAAAAAATGCTTCGAGCACATTCGATTCGCGATCCATATTGCTGCACGATTTGACCATCCAAGGGGTACGAAGAGTGCAAGACATTCAGATTCGAAACGCAGTCATAACGTATTCAGTAATATGAAATTCATTTTTGTTTTAGACGCATTACATTTGTTGCAGCATGCCTTGCCACGTAACATCGTTGCATCATATCCTGCTCATCATCGCCACTATTCATTCTACTTCAATTATCTCTTACGATATTCATTTTTCGTAAGAGGAATCTAGGTGCACCATTGTGGAGGATCGACCAGCATCTGCACGCATAATAACGTGAGAAAACAGACTTGCGATACGCCCTGAGTATTTCGATAAATATGCCATTGCTGCTTTGTACCGCCATTCGCTATCGCGAGTCATAAAACTCTCAATGGAACGACGGGATCGCTTGAAATGTCGATTCCAGTTTCCCATTGCCAATAAGAGGACAGACCACCTTTCCGATCGGTGAATAAACTATGCCGCTGCCTACGTTTTACGTGGGTACTCCGGATCGTTTTATTTAACTATTTTTGGATAATATCGGAAATCTATAGAGTTCTACGACGAGACTTCTGATCATATTACCGAACAAATTTGATCATAATAATTTAGTGTTTGAAATGATTTATAGGGTAGCAGGTTCTATTGGACGAGAAATGGAATTAATATGATGAAGAATTGAATTACTCGTGAAGCTCGATAGTTTGTTGGATATTAATTCCCGAATAGCTGAACGGCAATGCTGTTTGATGAATTTTACTTACTAGGATATTGATGAATCGAATTAAATATTCATTATACCTCCATTTCTCATGTTTCTTTTCAAATAGAACACGAGCAATGTCTTTTCCAAACGCATTTCGCAATTTTTAATTGGCAGTGTTGTTAACGTTTATGAGGAGGTTCGGTATAATGCGAGGTGCGGTCATTTCCTCTTTCTATCGTGACCGCCGCCGCTTTTAATTAATTTGCCTTGTTCTTAAGGAGGACAGGGCCGCTAGAGAATAGTCTGGCGTGTCAAAATGTTTCGCAAGATGCTTACGGTATCGTGATATCAATAAATCCAAGAATTCACGAGAAACAATAAATCCAACGATTTTATTAAATATTCGTTTTAGACAGGACTCGCGTAATTTAAGTTTGAAAACGATACGCTTCGAGATTAATGGTGGGTTATACCGCCGTCCGACTTTCAAGAAAGCTTGTAATCAACGACTTTTAAAGAAACGAGCACATTGTCCCCGTTTCAACAAAGAAATTACGTGGCATCTCCAAACAAAGGAAACGATTTAATACCGCGGGTCGAGTAATTTTGTTCGCGCTGCACTTTTTCCACTTCAATTTTATTACCTCCGATAAAATGCAAACATTTCAATCAGCAGATGCAAAAACAAAATTCTTATGAATCTTATTCATTTGACACATTTTCGTCAACACCGTGTCATCGGTCATCAAATGCCACAAGTTTTGGAGTAAACTTACGCTCCTTACCACTGATTCTGTTGGTGGCGGAAAAGTGAATGATTCCCAGGTTAGTCGCTATCTCTTTTATTCAGATGTCTTCTCTATGATCGTTTTGGTTCGACTGAGATGGGCAAAAAATTATTTGAAGTAATACAAGATACAAGAATTTGTGGATTGGACACTTGAGATTCTAGACTTTTGTGTATTACGCGAAACACTGTGCGTCGCCGATGGCCAGACTAAATGCCTGGTCGTAACGAGGCGGCGTGCTCGTTGCACGTGCCGAAACAATTCCATTAATTTTGACAACCTTCACAACAACGTCTTATAAATATACACTGAAAACCTTCCAAAGTTACAGTTCTCTCGATAACAAATACAAAATCCTATCAAACCCCTAGATTCCCTCCAAATATCATATCAAAATCACAAACTCTTGCATACGTGAGATTAGCATATAAAGTACTATCCAAACTCCTTCCTTCTGATGCAAACCATTTGCAACCCAAATCACACAAAAGTCGCCTGGATCAGTTTGGACCTGAATAACTATCCTTTTATACTCATTTTATTCGACATTCTTCTTTTCACATCAGAGCAAGAGAGAAATAATTGTTTCCTTACTAGTATTATACTTGGTAACGCGAGGTCCAGAAAGACTTGTCAAAGGCGGATTTGGATATTCGACGCCCCTAAGACCACAAGCATTTACTGCCCTTTTCCTGAAATAGCTTAAAATATTTTAATTTAAAAGAGACGAAACAATGTCGAAATTAATTCAATATGACAACTCAGATATGAATTATTGCTAATTTGATACACGAAGCAATTTGTTTTTAAAGATGTGTCAAGTCTTTGTGCTTAAACATTTTTCAATATCCTTTGCCCAAGATTCACCGCCACCGAAAATTTGCCACCCTATGCTACAGCCTACTTAGCCTATATACAAATCCGCCTCTGGAAAGGCTCCTGCACATTTGAGGGTTAACCAGGGTCGAGGTACCTACGCTATATTGCGATGTCTAAACTTTATCGCCATTTATTTCCCGTGTACTTAATGTACCTAATTGAATATCGCAATTTAGTTTTTTCATCAGTTGTAATAGTCCTACCAATGATCCAAATTTCCATCGTGCCAAGGGACACGTTAATAACAGCAGAACTTTTAGTACCGCGTACACGTTACGCTGCTCCTCGTCGCCGTAGCTATTCAGCGATTAATTCGCCGAGTCGTTAAGGAGGCCAAAGCCACGGTAGGAAAGGCTGGCCAGGTTTAGAGATCGGCCAGGAGTGTGGTGCGTTACGTGCGTGTGCGGAATGGACGTGTCAGTCGTGAACACACGATCAGGCGTGGTTACGTGCTTCCCTGGTGTTTAAGCTGCGTACTGTACCACACACTTGCCTTATTAAGCACGCACGGTGGTGCGTGCTGCAACTCGCCAGCCGCGGCCGAGTGGTGCTTGCGCTTTAAAGAGACGCCACAAGGCTGCTCCTTCGCGTTCTATGCACACTGCATGTATATACTTGGAATGAGAGGTGTCGTTAACGATATCTCCTGCCGTGTCCAACGCAACGGCGTTTCGCAGTACGGATCCTGGCCGCCGAGCAGCGGAACGGGATGTTCGCCTTGCTCGCAGCTCCCTACGAAGGGCTCGTTCGTATTCAGATTCAGTCGGTGGAACGGAATCGCGTAAGTACGCTCTGTAATAATGTTTGCGCGAGCCGATTATCGTTGGCTGGTTTCTCCGCGGTTGTTGACTACGTCGTCCGTTTCTAATTTTACGGAGCAAGAAGCGCGAATGTTCCTTTCTTCCACGAGGAACAGTTGGTCCTCTGTGTTTAGATGCGCCGGGAGCTCGCTGTTGGTCTTCCTTAGGAACACTCGGTCTATTTCTGTTGGGATTGTAACGTTACTTGATGGAGGGATTTGTAGAGTAGCTGTTATCCAGGCTTTTAAGTTTGTTGGACACTTATTAAATTACGGTAGACTGTATTCCAGGGCCTGTATAGAGATTCTGCTTCGATGGGAGTTGGGTTTTGCGTGTTGGCGGTTTGTAAAATGGGTTTCTTTGCTCTGCTTGGCGGGTCTTCCGGTATTAAGTTGTCTGACTGTAGCTTTGTTAAACGTTCTTGACAGTGAGCTAGATTAATGACATTTCTAACGGGTTTCCTGTGGATACAGTTCCGGTACTTTCTTCGTTGTATGGGATAATTTTAGACGGCAGTGAATTTCATGTTTTATTTAGTATATTAGAGGATATCATAAAACAGCTTCACTGACTGTGGAATGGCTTGTAATGACTTTAAGCAATTTGTGGATTAATTAATTAACGACGACAAGTGGTTTGACACAACAGTTGTTTAAAACAGCGTGCATAGCGTAAACCAGCAGAATCAGGCTACTTAAGTGGTCTATCTATGCGTTGTATCTAATTGCTCTACTTCAACCGTGACAAGGCCGAATTGTACGTTAGCGGAAGAGGGTTCTGTTGTGTATCGCGGTGTAGAAGAGAACCTATATTCACGAGTTGACGTAGGGGAAAACAATTCAGTAATCCGAAAAATATTTCAACCGGCTTGAAGTAGCAAGTGTGGCAACAACAGAGAACATTCATTCCTGATGATCATTAAGAACTTTTGAATTAACTATCTCATTCGTATACCATGGTATCCACGAAGTATTTCTTCTTTCAAATTCTTACAGAAACTTTACAAACGACCCAATTCTGAATAAAAATATTACCGAAATAGTAGAAAACTGAGGTACGGGACAGTGATAACTAAAATTATATAACGATAACTAAAATTGCGATGAACGTATTTTATTGCACCACAAAAAGCGACGTCACTTGCAGTCGTCTAACAAATACAAAAATTGAACCAGTTTTCCTTAGCTTCCTTCACTTTCTTCCACTCGAGAGCGCAGCCTACTTATTACATAGCTGTGGGTTTCCTTCGTTCATCCGTACTCCGCGTTGAACCACATAAACAAGGTGAACAAAAACTACGCGACGAGCAATTCACGTAATAATGGGGGAAAGAAAAGTGCCACTTAAGGCTTAATAACGTTCGACGCAGAAAATAGCTCTCGGATTATAAGCGTATGGATGTACGTACCTATATGTAAGTCACCGGTAGCAGAGTAATCGTCGTCGTCATTGTCGGTTCGTTCGTCGTTGGAATTAAGGTTGGTCGAAGGAAAAGGGGAGCTCGAGAGTATCGAGGGTCATGGCGGGAGGTGACGAGGGTCTCAATTGATTTGTTAGAATTGATGCACAAAAAGGCCTTTAATAGGCGTCGCTTATCTTCGCCCACGGTTTCCGACGATTATCCAATCGTGGTCTTGAAAGAGGTGCAAAAATCTCGATACTGCCTCGACATTTAGACGGTGCATCGCAGAAATCATCGTTTCAATGCTGCTAAACAAACGTGCAGAGATCACGCGATGGATAAGCATGAGAGGGAAATGGGGCAACGTTGGATAATTTCGTTACGTCAGTTCTACACTGATTGCTTTTACCAGGCACTCTTATTGACGTCATTAACACAGGTGCGTTGTATATAAATAATTAAAAAAAAAAACAATACTACCGCGGTATCGATTTTGATAATATTTATAAACGCTTCTGCCTCGGTGCCTTCGATGTCAGGGTTATCATCGGCGATTGGCGGTATCTGAAATTGCATTGTTGACAGCGAATAAGGGCAACGAAGAAAATATGTGTGAGTGGAGAACTTCCTATCTGCAAATATGTGTTTTCAAAAAGGTACACTGGGGAAGAATAAATTTTGTGTTGCAAGTGAAAGGAAATATTTTATGGAATATTGTTAGACGATGCATGGGCGTTTCTTTGGAAGATATTGAAAATAAATTGTGGCTAAGGATCGTTTTGCTGTGTAAAAATGATAAATAAAAAAATGGAGGTGAAAGAGAATAGGGCACTTTCGTTGGAATGTCGAGAGCGATTTTATCGGAAAAACGAGTGAAAAATTAGACAGCTATCTTGTAGGTTTCAGTATCAATCGATAGCGGAAATTAATTTTCTGGGGAAGAAATAACGACCCACCTGCGTATTGTCTTTATACGTCACTTGATATGTTTCTATGATATTACACGACAAGACGTTATTCACGCGAGAGCTTCTACACACATTGTCTTCAAAGATCATAAGAAAGTACCCTAAAGATATGATATTCCAGATAACAGCAACAACTCAGATTATATGAGGCATTGAGAACAAAAACGGAGTAACCAACAATGAATAATATTAATCTTTCATATTTTATATGATTAGTACAGCTTATTGGAATACATTATTGCTAACTCAATTTCGTAAAAAATGTGGGTTAGTCCGCCATTGTTCTCAATGCCTCATATGTGCTTGCTTCGGTATTTTCTACTTATTCCTACTATATATCCGTGATACATTTATTCTTTAAATTCACACAATCAATACACACCTACATACGTTCCTATTAAATTACTTTATTATATCATGGTTTCCAGTAATAATTCTTGATTCATGCTATCCACGTGGTTTCAGTAAGACACAATACAGTCAGTGATACTGTTATTAAAATCACTAATTTAAGAATAAACTAGGTATGTGTTTATTACACCTTGCGGAATTTTTCTTTAGACACGAATTAACAATTTTGATTACTCTATAAAAAAAAAGTGCACCGCGGAATCTCCAACATTTGTTCTCGAGCATCTTGTCGTTAACAGAAAAGGAGATAATTAGATGCTCAGATTCTGTTACTTGACTATGATGTTCGACAGAAACGTCTACTCTCCGAGTAAAGCAATAGATCCCGTTAAATGCGAGTTTTCCAATAGTTTATAACTGTACTGTCATTTCAATGTCATTGGTTAATCAAAAGAGCGTTAACCTACAAAGGCACTGACCCGAGTGATCCAAGTCAAGCTGCATAAATATTAACGAGACTAATTCCCCGTAACTCGGTCAACCACAACGATATTGTTCACCCCTTAGAAGTTCAGTTTGACCGTTACTGACTTCCCGTTGGTCTACGAAAAAAGAGGAGTACACCTCCTCATGGATGAGTTAGCTACGAGTTTCTGAGAACTTCTAAATTTATAACCGTATTTTGAACTACGACCTACACCGCCATCGTGAAGTAAATTCTCGAATGAGATATTCAGAGATATTTGCACATTGGATGCGGTTTACAGATTTGAAAGTCTATTTCATATAATTTATGTGAAATTCATAAAAATATTGTTTAATCGAAGGTGTCGCCAGTTCTAAGATACACATTTTTTAAATGTAAAAAATTTATTGGTAAAGAAACCGAAGTTATTCAGTTTATTAATTTAAGAGCGAGAATATTTATCGTATATCTTATATAGTTCAAGAAGCTGGAAAACAAGTTTCCAACTGTGATCTGAGATGAACGAAAACCCCACAAAATTTCAAAATCCAATTTACCAAGTTCCTTAAACAAAGAAAACACTTCCTCCAAAATATATACAAGAAAAGGTTCTTTCTAAATCTGCAGAAAAGTAAGATTCCATTAGTACCCCCGAAACAATAATTTTGGGAGGCCTAACCACTAAAACGGGAGTGAAAGAACTTCGTGGAACACCAAACGATCTAACTTCAAATAAACAATTCACCCAGCGTGGGTAGATTAGCAATCCACTTGCTGCGCGCAACGGGAAATCCTGAAATCTCGAACGACCGAAAATAGCAGGCAGCAGCGTCACCACGAGGGTGAACACTGGAACTAACCCCATTGATTTTTCGCGCGAACGTTGCCGTCGCCACTGTCGTTTACCAAATAAGGAGAGGCCTCGAACCCCGCCACTACACAACGCAACCCCCTACGAACAGCAACATGGCCGTCCGCTGAATGACAGTTGTTGCACTCTCCTCGCATACTTGTTGACCACCCCCGCGGACTTGGACGGTGCACCTGTCAGCGTCATGTACCCGCGTTGTCGTCCGCGATCACGCCGGCTCTTCGCCACGGTGAGTTCACAAAAGACTCCTCGCTACCCCGGACCCCGTTAAATCATCGTGCGATTAAATTATCACCCCTTCATCGACCTTCGCCCAACAATCCACCGATCCGGCTAGCTCGAGTGTTCTTTCCTCGCTGCAAATGTTAGACGCATCGATTCCCAGCCCAGATATCACTTTCTTCGTGAGTTTATTTCAACTTATGTGGATAATAACGTGGCGATATTCGAGGGTGAGACTCGAGGTTTGTTTAGTGCCTTTCATGGAGCATTCGTCTCGTTATCCTTTCACGAGTCAGAAGGGATGATTACACGCTGCTTGCGTGGATATTCTGCACATCTGGTGTCACGGTTCTGCATCGAATCAGGGTCGGAATTTTCAGTGTAAATATTTATGCCATTCCGTTAGCGAACGAAGTTATTTTGGATTGTGTTTAATCCGTTTTGGGGTGAATGTGTGATTCGTCCGAGTTGGTTCAAGGATTAAGTTATTTCTTCTGCGTGTTAATTTTTACATTATACTGTCGAAAGGAGTGGGCTTGGAGCAGGTGATACGTGAGTTTTTTTGCCCAAAATAGTCTGGTTTACTGTTTTCAGAATAAATGGACAGATTTCGTGGATAAATAACAATTGATCAGCGAGTCTGTGCGACTTAGAATCAGGAGAAAAGTTGGGTAACAGGAGACACGCTTTTCTGCTAAAAATAACGGAGACATTCGCCGGTACATTGGAATCTCTCGGCGCACAGTTTTAGATCTAGCAAACTCGATCGCTGTCCTGCCGTGTCTGACGAGTTTTCAGTACGTTCCAGTGTTTATCACGATTTGATCGCTATCGTGCATCATCGATTATAGACCCATTATCTGATAAACACTTCCAAATGTTTAGTTGCTATTAATACCACCGATAATCGCCGAGTTCCAGACACGAAGCAAACTGACAGCTGTTTCCGTTCTGTGTAGTACAGAATTCTCCAAAACCCGTTTACAGTAATTCATTATTGAAGAATAATGAGATTTGATGATAAGATAAGATTAGCGATTACCACGCCTTTGTGTTACAAATTTGTTAGGCGAACTACTTTTAACAAATTCACTGCTTTGACGAAGAGGAACAGATTATTAATGCATTTATGTCCGATATTGTTTTAAATTATGATAAAGGTTCCTTTTTTTCGTATATCGAAGTCAACGATTGAAACATAAAAGTGATACCTTCGTATAAGAGATACTATTGAAGATGTGAACATATTCTTTACATACATGTAGTGTTCAAGAAAGTGAATCAAAAGATCTCGAGAAACGTGGGCTCAAGAATCATTTATTTTCAACTAACAAAATATTTTTTTCACGTCACCTCTATTAGAAAACGTTGCTTTATAGGAAATGAAGGGAGAAATTAAGGACTTTTATCGAGAATTAAAGGAAAACCCTCCTATACCGAAGTTTACGTCAGTCTCGCAAAAGAAACCTGCTTATATAATGCATAAACTCAAGTGGAAGAAAAATGTGTCGATCACATTCGACGAATAGGAACACTTTTAATTTATAACTCGAAAAAGATTATGTATCCTACCACTTCTATATTTCTTTTCATCAGTGCTATATAGGTACAGTCAAATGGGGTAACATTGACCACAGCACTAGATTTTAAAACAAATGCTGCAACGCTGCTATCAAACAGTGTGCTTAGGGTAGCTTAAATTACCCACTTCAAGGTGCAGTTTATCTGAGAATAATACCTGTTACACAATAGGTGCTAGAGGAATTAATTTTAAAATCCATTTTTGTGGTCAAAGTTACCTCATTTCAAGGTACCTGCAAATTTTCTGTAATAAACTTGTGAACGCTTCGTATAACCACACTTAATTGCCAGCAATTGCTCTCGAATGAAACACGAACAATGTAAATTAATTTTAAACAAGTATGCACGTTTTAATACACATGGAAGATATCGGTGCTTACAGTACTGCGTCGTTTCAGGTGAGGTCAGCATAGATTAGCCTCGCCGGTTGGAATTAACAGAAGGTTCGTCCCTCGTTCACGAGTTCACAGAATTCATTCATCTCGTGTATACAGATATAATCCTCGGCTGTGGTGTGCATACGTACGTACGTGCACGTGCATGCACCTCGTTTGTCTGGAATTAACACTTCGACATGTACGCGCGCGGATCGGCTTAGGGATCGGGCCAGAAATTCAAATTCCACTCCGACTCCGTGCAGTGACGACGCAAACTCTAAGCTCTAAGCCAAGTTTTCTCGACTGTGCGACTTTTGCATTCGATTTTGTCATTTAACAAAAGCACCGTTATTTTCACTGTGTACGAGGACGAGTTTACACCACCACGCTCTTAGCTTCCGAAAAACTAGAGTTCTTAATATCTACGAATCAAATTTTAAGGCCGATTTATAAATTTTATAGGCTAATATAGTGAGTAACGAAAATATTTGGACACTTTTTAAAATCGCATTACTTTTTTAAAATTAATCCAAACAACTTGAATTTCTTTTTTGTGAAGTAGAGGGATAGGTTTGCGAAGTGACATAATTCGTCGTTTTGAAAAAAAATACACTTCGTCGGAATAGCAAAAAAAAAAAATAGTAAATGTCGTTTTTTAAACTTTTTTGTGAGCCTGTAATGAAAATTCAAAAAACCGTTTGTAGATGTAAGTAAGTTATATACAAACCTAAAATTTCATCAAAATCGCTTAACGTTGCTCTGAGCTATAAACGCTTGAAGAAGGTCGAAAATCGCGGAATTCCCGAATCAGCGATTTTTAATATTTTTTTTGCTAATCCGACTAAATGCAATTTTTTCAAAACGACGAATCACATCACTTAGCAAACTAATCCTTGTAGCTTTTCAGAAAAACTCAAGTCGTTTGGATTATTTTTAAAAAAGTTATGCGGTTTTTGAAAAGCCTCCGAATATTTTCATTACTCGCTGTATGTGAGAAGCAATGTGTTTGATAAAAGATGGTAGTGTCACGTTCGTAACTAGTCATTTAAACGATTTTATACCTACACGAGTGTTCTGTTTTTTTTTGTGTCCAGATGCCTTTCACGTTGTAAATAACGCTCAAAGGAAGCCTCAGACCGAAGATGGGCAAGCTTTTGAGCCTTTTGGCTCGAGACGAGTCAACCTGTTGCACCCCTCAAAAATATGACGTCTTTTTGGATTTCGAAAGTAAGTGGCGTATCTGGCTGAACGTTTCAGGTCAAATATTTGCCCGAGTAGAATATTTCAAAAAGCCAGACGCTCATCGTGTCGTGGAGCTTCTCGAGGTAGCTATCCGTGGATAATAACGACGCTCTTTATTGAATTTTAGACGCACAACCTTCTGACATAGAACGAGAGACCTTTGAAGCGGTGCAAAGAGTTCTGAAAAATTCAGAATCCATCTTAGAGGAGATTCAGTGCTACAAAGGGGCTGGGAAAGAAATCAGAGAAGCGATTTCGGCGCCGACGGAGGAGTGTCGACGAAAAGCCTATCTGACCGTTGCCCCTCTTGTCGCGAAGCTGAAAAGATTCTATGAATTTTCATTAGAACTTGGTGAGTGTTAATTGCGGAAATAATCTCATACCTATCATCTGCGCGCATGTTTTCGTCCACACGAATTCTACTGATTATACTCTACAGTAGAAATCTATTTCTCAAATTGCTACGTATTTGCTTTCCAATTCCATGCACCGAGTCTCCTGCCCCCGAATTAAATTTCTCGCGTGGTAATCTGCGACCAGCCGGAGGTCTGAATAAATGGAGTTTCGAATTGCGCGAACCGCAAGCAGAGCTTTCAGGTTTTTTTAAATAGAACCGTCTCGAACGTCTATTTTCAATTATGCTGCCATTCACGGAAACCAAATAAAAACGTAAGAACTAAAATGTCGATATTGATTCAGCAACCGACTGCGGGGGGATTATTGTTTAGCGTGCATATCCCCCTACACACGATGATTGAAAATCCAATACCGCCGCACCGACACAGGCGAGACTTTCAACCGTCCAGGAACTTCGGCAGCATTTATTGCTTTTATTTTAAACAGCCTGAAAGCCGCTGAAGCGAAATGAGAATGATCGATATAACGTGGAACAAATTACCAGTATGAAGTTTAACGACCAATATAGCCGCGTAATAAGAAAACGATTCTGTAATAATCACCCTGATAAATAATTGATCACTGAAGAAATTATATAATCAGCTTTGTAAATTTTCGGAACACGCGGAACTGATGAATCTACAAATATGGAATTGATTTCAGAAAGGGTGGTACCGAAGATCCTGGGTCAATTGTGCTCGGGGAATCTATCCCCCACCCAGCACCTCGAGACCCAGCAAGCTTTGGTGAAACAACTGGCTGAAATATTGGAGTTTGTATTGAAATTCGACGAGCACAAAATGAAGACTCCCGCTATTCAGAATGATTTCAGTTATTATCGGAGGACGTTGAACAGGGCATCCCTAGCGAAGCAGGATAATGCGGAGAAGGATCTCGTTGTCGGGAATGAGCTTGCCAACCGAATGTCCTTGTTCTACGCCCACGCGACACCCATGCTCCGCGTTCTGAGTCACGCAACCATTACTTTCTTGTTGGACGTAAGTGGTATATTCGCTTCTATTCTTTCCACTATCCCATCTTTTCGCCGTCGCTGGCAATTATCGATCTGACTAGACGCCAGCTCATGGCA
Source organism: Andrena flavipes (assembly GCA_963971345.1). NCBI lineage: Eukaryota > Metazoa > Arthropoda > Insecta > Hymenoptera > Andrenidae > Andrena > Andrena flavipes. The sequence continues at coordinate 41,096,743 of OZ020481.1, forward strand.
GCCGGGAGACATTCCGGGTGTCCTGCGTTCTTCTCGCAAAGATTCAGAGTTACGGTGCACGAAGGCAAAGTTTATTGACTATCTTCGTGTAATTCTGCTAAAACAAGCAGAGCGTACCGAAGGATTGCGATTTAAATTCGAATAACTACACAAATTTTAAGCTCCTCTGTTCCTTTCTAAATGAAGCCCAAGTTTCGATACTTTCTTGCCAATTAGCGGATGTACATAGATATTGTATATTTTTGAAGTGGGGATCTAATTTGAAATGTATTTTGTAGCGTGCAGAATTGGTTTATAATGGAGAATAGTTTTTAAGAATTTGTGGAATTAAACGTAGGCAAAGAATAATGAAGAATAATGTATGTAAATTCAGTGATTAATATTTTGAATAAGTAAATTAGAAATTGAAGAATTGATCGAATTGCTGAAACTTCGTTATACGTTGTCAATCAGTGGAACGAAATAATTCCCGAAGCTTTCAACCGCCATTCATGAATGTTAGTGATAAAATTGAGTGTGCTTTCAAGAATCGTCCAAGCTTGAATTACATTACGGGGAATGAAGAGGGGCTTTAAAAGCCCTTTAGGGCTGTCTGGAAATGAATTTAACTTGCTGCGGCGATATCGAACCAGCAGCATTGACTCGATGCCTATTCTTCATGCATATGTATACGTATTCTCGGCTTTGCATTCCGCATAATAGACATCCTGCTTTATATTCTGTATCGTGGCGGGTAACAAACTTTCCATATTTGTTGGAGATATTCGTTTTCGGCAATGCCGAGGAAGAGCACATTCCCATCGCGTAAATATTAAACGCGGGGCTTCGATTACCAGCATCGAAGCGTGCGGTAACTATATGTATACGCGAATAAAACAGTTGGATGTAAATAATGGCGTACGCTGGAGCGGAAAATTAAAAGCCATTGTACGAAGTGATTCAGAGAGTACAACTGTTCTCGGAACATTGACCAGCATAATAGATAGCGGATCCGTTTAAATTGTGCAGATGCTATTTTAATTGGCACGGTAAAGGAAGTGTTTTTTTTGACGTACCACTGGCAAATTAAAATTCCCTTCTCAATTTAACGGCTGTGTAGAACAATACACTCCAAACTTGTTAAAGTTACACGAGAGCAATAAGTTTATGCATAATTTTGTTGATATCGAATCGCTAAATAGTTGGCATATGTGATTTAAGGGATGTTTATTTGTACTTCCATCCTTTATTACGAATTAAAATATTCTGGTAATTGTGTAGACTTGTAACTAAATAAAAATTGTTTGTTTATTTGTTTTAGAACGAAGATGTAGCACGAGAAAATATCACGGAAACTCTTGGTACCATGGCCAAAGTTTGCCTGCGTATGCTAGAAAATCCGTAAGTAATCTATTGATCGTAGAACGGAATAATTACGTTCGCTGTGCCTAAGCAAATTGTATTAGGAATTAATTTTGGAAGAAGATGGCTTAATCACAGCTGCAAATGCACTTTTCATTTCCAGGAATCTATTGGCGCAATTCCAACGCGAGGAGACTCAACTGTTTGTTCTAAGAGTGATGGTGGGGTTAGTGATCCTTTATGATCACGTTCATCCCCAAGGTGCCTTTGTTAAGGGTTCGAATGTTGATGTAAGTATAAACCGTTAAATAAAATCTCACACTTTATTGAGATTCTATTTATTTAATATTCTATTGACGTCAGTAGTTACATCGAATCTTCTATCTTTAGGAAGCTTTTAAAAATAATTCAAGAACAAGAATAGTACGAGAGGTTAAATGAAAATAGCATCCCTTGAGATTGAAATATTTTCATATGAAAGTGAAAATAACTGTGGATGAATCTGTGTTAGCTGAGCTTAAGTAACATTTCAGAGAATTTATCAATAACGACAGATAGGAAGATTACGAAAGAAATAAAAAATTACATTGGCATTTGCAAGCTGAAGCTCACTCGAGATGCAAGCAATTGGAATTTAAATGCTCCACTTCCTGTGCACTCTATTTAAATGCTAGTGACAAGTGCACTCGCACATGAGAAACGATAACAGTTTCATGTATATTGTACCGTTAGCTATATACATTCTAATACGTTACAAAGGTTTACTTTTGCGATTTCACAACACATTTGCTACACTATCACATAAAACGTCTTCCTTTTGAATCGAAATAGAAAACTTTATGACAATTCCGCTCGTTCTCAGAGTTAAAATAATAAAAACACCACAAGACATTGAACTTTTACTCTGTCAGTGTTAGAAATCGAAAAATTCAGTCAAAACTATATTATGCATGCAGGTGAAAGGCTGTGTGAAGCTACTGAAGGATCAACCACCCTGCAAGAGCGAAGGGCTCCTGAACGCTCTTCGCTACACCACCAAGCACCTGAACGAGGAGAACACACCGAAGAACATAAAGAACCTGCTAGCAGCATGATTACCGAAGCAGCGCGGCTGCTGTATCAGAAGCTGAGACGTCTGGCCGCTGATCTACCAGAACCTGAACAAGCGATGTATCTTTTTCGTAGCGCCACGAGGACGCCGAAGAAGATATCCTCACGTATCCACGTGACCCAAGCAATCTCCTATTCCTGTTCGCGGCTGGGTGGTGGACCATAAATGTGTCTTTCGTAACGAGTCTAAAGCTGCCCGAAAACTGCCGACTTCTACAAACCTTCGACCAAGGGGAAGGTAGGAAATCGTAGGACGAGAAACGAGACGACTGACCATCGGGGTGAATTGCTGAACACGCACGTCCCGCTGCGTGGCGTCGCGACGCCACTCCACCGACCTGACGGGCGCGAGCGTTTAGGAATTATCACGATGTTGCTACCCTCGTCACTTTGATTACTATCGATCGTTGCTATTATTATTCCCATTATTGCAATCTGTCGACGTTCATTGGATTTATCAGCCAAGTATTATTGCCCCGACTAACGTCCCTCTTGCATTCAATATTATTGTCCTCGCGGACAGGGATCGCGTTAATTAGAGCATATCAATAGCGTATTCTAGGGTAATTTCCATTGCGAACAGTCGCGAGTGTTACGATGAGAGGTTTAACAACGTTGTAGATATTGTGCAGATCTTTAGCCCTTGTTTTCTTTGTTGGACGGTTGTCATCGGGCGGGAAGATGATTAGGGGAAATTGTTATGAAATGAAGGGGATGGAGACTGACCGGGAATCGAAGATCGAGGACGTTTCGCATTACTTCCTTCTACTGTTGCCTGTGAATTTGCTTTAGCTTTTTATCCACGGTCGTCGAGGCTCTCTTGCGAGATGGTTTCTCGTCGAAATTCCTGCTTTTCTTCTTCTAATGGGTTTCCCGCGACGGAGAATCGAGAACCAAAGATATCGTTGCTTTTATTATGCATTTATTATTGCAGTACTTTCAATGAGGACGTTATTTGCGCCGTCAGCGAGAGAAGTCTGTCGTGTAACGCAATTTTTGCTGGGAGGGATTGTCAGTGTCTTTGTAATAACTAATTCAGATGTGAACAGTGTGATTCCTGACACTGGCGTATGCGTCGTACACTTTTTTTTCTCTAAATGCACATTTAATGATTCTAACCGTACAAGATCGATTTACAGTGTAGTCTTTCTTGCATCAAGAATTGTACTGTTTGTACCCCGGTATTATGAAGTCGTAATGTAAGTAAGGAGTTCTGTCGAAGAAGCTGTCTTGCCTGATTTGTAAAAAAATTTCAAGGAATTATTAAGTTACAAGTTTTCTTTTTAGACTGAATTGTTGGTTGAAAGATTGCGTGTGATTAAACGATCTATATTCGATCTGAATAATCAGGATGAGTCAACTTATTCCAAAGTAAGAATGGCTGTTATAAATAATCACTGCCGAGAATGGAATGCACCGAAATAAAATTATTGCGAATTATTTAGATTAATATATTGAACTCTGTGATTGGAAACCAGAAGAAAGACCAAGACAGCTTTTAAGAAGGAATTTCTTACGTATTAGTTGTAGTTCGAACATTTTTAGTGATATTTATTATAACTGTACACTCGTTTTTATGTATAACAAGTCATGAATTGTGAACGAATTTTTTATCTTTACCATTGCGTACGTATGCTTTTTGATACTGTTTGTTGAGTCAGGCTGACTGTGCGATGTATTCTTTTTCAAGTATTTCGATTGTTCGTTCTTGTTACCGAAACAGTACTATACGAACTCGTAGTTATGAAAACGGCGATTGATTGTTTTGAAATTAATCGACCTTCCTTTTACGTCTATCATTTAAATACGTTTTAAGAAATGTTTCGCGAAGGATAATACTAATCTCTTGCGGTTCAATACTTTGTATTGGTCGATTCTACATATATTCTAAAGCTACATCTACGCGATTATTTCAATAATGAAATCAAAATTAGGTAGCTGCATATTTTCATAAAATTTCTGGTACGGAATAATGAAGCAAGAAAATAATTTCAACCGCAAAGGTTTCAGGACGATCATAACACTTCCCAAACATTTTTACTCAACGAATCTTCCTAGATTTATCTTCCAAGTATCTCCAATGCCTCTTCCTCTAGGAATTCTTTCGAGAACGATCAATCGAAATTTTATCTTACGCGAAAGAGCGAAAGGAAAAACGTTGCACTCGATTGAAGTATTCAGGCATTTAATCGGGCGAAGAAATTGTTATTCACTTAGTGACTACGGGTGTGTGTTGATTTATACAATTGCGTTAAACAATCGAAGATCAAAGTTTGCTACGTTCGAGAGCTTTGGCAGTGACGTTTGTACGAAAAGGACGAACACCGAAGAACATAACGAAATTCATTATAACGCATTGTACGAATGTCCTCGTGGAATACGACTTCGAAATCGTAAAAAGAAATAAAATTCTATGTATAAGGGTACCTATGTGTGGCAGAGAGCATTTCATACGAAACAATTTTTCTTTTTATATTGCGAAATAGATTAGTGTATTGCATTTGTTTGTCGTTAAGTTGCTGCGAAAATTAATTCAATCATCCGTCTATTTTGTGAACAACAAAAGCTGAAATTCTCGTTGCGTTGTATACGGTTTTCTTTCGTGTAAATATATGTTTGCATTAAAGGCAACATGATCAGACTGTTTTTTTGTACGTTGCCAGACTTTATTATGCTTTAAATTAATTCTACGTGTACGCGTACGTTGAAGTAATGGTCATGTTGTGAATAGAATTTCGGTTTTTGATTGTATTCGTATCCAATTGAAATTTATAATTAATATTTTAAGACAACCGCGCTATATTACCCATTTGCAGACATTGTTACTTGGAAATGAAATTGTAGAAGCCCAAAAGTTAATAAAATACATTATATAAATATTTGATGTCGTGTGGTATTATTAATAAATTTAAATAAACATAATATGAAATAAATGAATATGTACAAGTAAAGTTTATTGATAAAAGTTAATTGAAAACAATTATTTTAAGTAAGATAAGGTGAGTCATACATTTATAAGTTACTTGTTAAATCGAAATTTAGAATAACATTTGGATATCTAACAACCATTTCAGTTCAGCATATTCTTTGATATGTTTCAAAGTTATTAGACAATAGACAAGCCGAAATATAGAAAGACGTCGAACAGTTATTTTCCATTTATCAAGCTAATGCATTGCTGTGTGGAGACTTATAGTTTCAACCCCAAATTCAAATAGCGCGCGCTTGCATTCGTAGATCGAAGGTCCAGCTTCTATTACGAAGAAAACTCGAAGTCGAAAAATGAATTTTTATCTCCTAACACTTAGAATTTGCACATTTCGACATTTCTAATAATGTTGGAACGTTCTATATATTCACAAATGTGTATTGTGATATATGTGCAAGTATGTACCATATAAACAGGTGCAGAAGTGTCGAAATTACATGTAACTATAGACAAACACACGATTTTTCGCATTTATAATAGTATTAATTCAATTTGATGTAACAATGATTGGAAAACATACAAATGTTGAGCATGAAATAAGTGGATTATTGAAATAGAGAAGATAATTTTGAAGAAGAACTACGTACCAAATGGACCAGCAGAATGAAGTCACAAAAACGTGTTATACTAATGTATCCTTAATGAAATAATTGGATTATCACTTCACTTAACGCAAGCACTGTTTATTAACAAAGTTGTAAATCGCGATAATGTACTATGACAACTTGAAAAAAGAATAAAACCATACAAGCAGTTCTTCTCACGAACATGTTCAAAGAACGCAGGCGAACGTTTGACTGATCTGAAGTCGACTGCAAAGACTTAGCTCGAGGGTCGCAACGCCGTCTATATCGATACTTTCAAGGCTATGCATGTCGTAAGAGTTGTCTTTACTATGGCGCCGCTAGCAAATTCTAATTATAGGAACCTTTTATCACTGACGAAGTATAGCCACAGACCAGATATAGGACAGACCTATCAACCAATGTATTTTTCTGTCACCGGTTTGGGTGACAGAAAACCATTCCTTTTTTTCCATTTTAGTGTTGCATGCAACGTTATCGATGAAGTCTCGAAACAGATTTTAACGCTACGTGTGGTAGGAATTAGAATTCAACTAGGTCATTCGAAACCCGCGATTTACAAATGATTCTGTTAGAGTAACAATATAAGATCGTTTTATAAACGTGCAACAACAGAGAAAGAAGGAACGCAACAAAACAAGAACACATATGTCTTTTAACCTTGCTGTCCTATTCGAGCTCATTTAACGCAACACAAATTATTTTAACTTGGTATATTTCAATAAGGTGTTGAAGCAGAGAGAACTTTAAAAATTGTCGAAAACCCATACAACTTGCAATTATCCCTATTATAACATTATTTGTAGAAGATATTCAATTCAAATAAACCTAAAATTTCATCGCTGATTAACCTAAATACATATAGATTCTATTAAATTGATTTGACCACCCCCACTTTAGTAGACATTCAATTCAAGTAAACCTAAAATTTCATCATTTACTCCCTCCAAAAATAAATTAAAAAAATATTTAGTGTACCCCATACCACAAAAAATCAACCTATTCAAATATAATCAAATTCTACCATTTATTTCCCTCCAATCGAGTGGTAAGTAGCGCAGTACGTAGCTGCTGACTGTTGGTGGCGCGCGACATTTATATATATCGTCATATCTTCTATAATTATTTATTAATCAGTGTGAAAATTGGTGAAAAACTTCCTTGTATATTAAGGAAAAACTTTGTCATTGCAAGTTATATGTACCTCAAAATTGCCTCGATACTTTTTAACGGCGAACGTTGAAAAACATGGGTTATGTCCAGTGTTACTTTTTAATTAAATATTACTACATTTTTTAACATAAGGGTTTTGTGCATACATTATATGGCTTCGCTAAAGTTTTCTGAGTTTTATGTTTCAAGTTTCATAAAGATCCGTTAATATTTACTCAAGTTATCGTAATTTATGTTTAAAGAAATAATGATTTTGGTCGGAGAAATTTTTTTAGTTTATAATTTTTATCTCGAATACTAACAATTCGATAAAAAAACTGTAAATAGAAAAAATGTGTGCCGTGACGAGCTTTACAAGACTATATTTTTTGAAATACAGTTTAACAACATTTAATTTTCCAATTTTTATTGCATCAAATCCTTCAATTTATGTATATACATATACTTACTAAGACGTTTTACAAATTTAGTGAAAGCACACTGCTGTATGTAGATGCTAGATATTTTATAAACGAAGGAAATATATTACGTGTAATATTTCTATTCTACCGGTAGCTCTGTTCAGACAGCTAGGCCATGAGCCGTGATGTTTACGTCACGCGGCGTGCGATAAGAAACGTGTATTGCCGCGCGAAGCCTGCCTGCTCTCCCCCCACCAAAGCCCATATTCGCCGAGGTACAGCGACGTGACGCGGGGGTCATTCGTTCCGTGGACATCGTTGAGTTAAGACGTTTCGATAGCTGCGTACGTAAATGGTACGCGTACATTATCTATCGTCACATAATTACTTCTATTCATTATTAGCCTTCTTCTTTACTCTCTATCGTCACTTGCTGCTACTATTAATACACTTTTGCCCCGAAATTGATTAAATATCGCGAGAAAACCATTACATATTCGTCACGTATTCCCTTCGTTGCCTTCGTGCCGATATTTCTGCACATTTAGTGCACACATATCGTGTCTCGGTATTCAAATACATCACTTTTCGGGCATATTTCAAGTTTATTTCTTGTTTAATTGCCTTACGAATGTTTTAATGCTTTTGTTTCAAACAGACGTTCAGGCGGAAATCGAAAGCAAACGGCAGGCGACGCCATGACACTTGGCGGTTAATTTGAACGATGCTTGGATGGCGTCTGGTCATTTCTTGGAAAAAGGAGATGACACTACGTGTGGTATACGTATTTTTCTCATTATTTTATTGAATCATTGTTGGCTGTGAGGGTGATTGATCCCGATATTAACTGATTTTGCAGTCAGTTAATATCGGGATCAAATGGGGAAAGATGGAATTATGATAAATTAAATAATTTTAATCAGATTTGTTTAAAAGTTTTAAAATGGCGTCTGTAGATGTTTACGAAATATTGGAATGATCGAATTCTATTGCATTTCGGTCGCATTTACGTAGAATTCAATGATATTTCAATGATTTTTAAGAATCTATCTCTATGAAGCTGTTGTAATTGCATCTACCTTCGGTTTTTAATGCAACTTTTATTCTTTATGTTCAGAAACTGCGTAGTTGATTGAGGACATGCTATTCAAGCATGAATAATTAACGAATTTTGATTCTTGCCATGAATTATAGTATTTTTATAAATATCTAAAATTCATGGCAAGAATCAAAATTCGTTAATTATTCATGCTTGAATAGCATGTCCTCGATCAACTACGCAGTTTCTGAACATAAAGAATAAAAGTTGCATTAAAAACCGAAGGTAAATGCAATTACAACAGCTTCATAGAGATAGATTCTTAAAAATCATTGAAATATCATTGAATTTCAATGATTTGAGCAGCTTTGTATTTCAGTAACACGATATTACCCAGAATATACTACTGCAGATATAATTATTACATTTAAATGAATCATAGTATTTTTATAAATATCTAAGATTCATTTAAATGTAATAATTATATCTGCAGTAGTATATTCTGGATAATATCGTGTTACTGAAATACAAAGCTGCTCCTATCGAGCGAGCATTCTGTATTTTCGCATCACACCTTCTATTCTAAATAACAAGGAGCGAAAGTCCCTTGGCTGGCTTGACGAAAAACAATATTTCCTCGTGACAAACACTTGATGAAACCACACCCACCCCACCTTCCTATCCTACTTATTTTTCAGATATTGTGACCGCGTGCAATGCGGCCAAATAGAATCAGTGTTTATGACGTACGAAGTTTTTCGTTTTGAAGAGCACAGTTGCTCATAGTAGAGTTTCGTTAACAATTTCGGGATACGCGAGGGTAGAGCCAGTGTTTTCTACGCAATTTATATTCTTTCACGAGCGTCGCGGCTCTGACCTTCGAATCGCGAGAATAGATTCACTGCTTTGTTCGTCGATTATGATCTTTGCGGCGCGTTTGTAGTCTACTATTTCTTTATTTTTTTTTTTACTTTTGAAAGAGAAACTCGTTGTCGGAAATTAGAGTCAGTGCGTCAGCTGAAGAGGAGATTTGTGCGCAGCATATTAATGGAAAGATGTAAGTATCTATATATTTGATTTAATTCCTTTAAAGTAGAGTTCATTCTTCAAAATTTTAGAAAGAAAACAATTTTAAACAAATTAATTTTTTGAATAGAATCACCCAGAAATTCATTTAGACATTATAAGAAAGAACTTTTGTTAATTTTAATTTTTAATATTTCATTTTTTCAATTTTTTTCTTAAAATGTCTAAATGATAAAAAGTTTCGTTAGTTTTGAATTGCTTCGTGGTTCTATATTAGAGTTGAAACAATTGTAACTTTAGAAAGAAATTATAATCGTGTTCTGTTCCTTCGTTACAGTTTTGGCGCAGCTGAGCAGCTTGGTGACTTCTCCTGAGCAGTAGCAGGGGTGTTGGCGTCTCCGGCACCGGGGCACAGCGAAATGTGAGTGCGCATGCATTATGGTTCCTCTGGTCACTCAATCATGTCGTAGGACGTTTGGTCCGAATCGACACGAGTGACCGGTTGTATATTTAACGAGCATAATGATCACGGGTATGATAATCATGCCCGTGAATTGTATCATTTTTGTCTGTGTATGTATTTCTTAGACGAGGCTAGGGCCTTCTTGTACGCCGCGCCTTTTCAATAGAATCACATTATAATCATAATTTCCAAGATAAACGGTTCCTAACGCGAATATTTATTATTGATCATACATTGATGTAGATATTTATTAAATAATGCACATAAAGGTGCATAGCAGCTCGGAAGGTATTGGTAGAATATCAATACGACTGAATGCTAATTTTTATGTAGCGAAGAAGTCTGATGCTCTCAGACTCCACAGCTACGATCATTTTTATTTAATATGTAGTGGAACGATTATAATGACTTGAATTTCTTTTATTTTTCTGATACTACGTGTTCAAAAGTAACTTGATTTCTAAATGATGATAATATACATAAAAATGTAATTCCTTTCTTAAAAAGGTCACTCGTTTGCGTACACAATAGAATAATTAATTTCCATGTGCAAGAAGACAATTGAGGGTGGGGAAATTTCAGATTCAAAGTAATTAGCATGAGATCATACTTTCTTGTTTTATGAAATTTACTTTGACGATGGAATAGCCCGTTTTAAATTCTTAAAGTAAATTCTTCATGATTTTGATTGATTTTCTTAAACAATTGAATTTTAGAGTCTTTCTTCTCACTAATTGAATGTCGAGTAGAGTCCTTGTTCTTGATCTAAAGTAGAGTCCTTTCTTATTTATCAAAGTTTAAACTATTCACAAGTTGAAAGTCGAGCCACTTTGCTTAATAATGTAAAATGAAAGAATATTAGCCTGTTAGACACTATACAAACTAATGATATTTTCTAGTTGAGGATTTTTAGGATATCTTTCCGTACTCATTGCCTTTTAACTCATCCACGTGCCCAGGTGCTACTTGGGTGGGTGAAGGCAATGGGGCACGATGACTTTCTTTACTAAATAATTACATGTCGGCGGCTAGCATTGCGTTAGTGTATCGTGCACGCCGCATTTTCCACCTATGTGTGTTTGTGTGGTTAGGCGGTGGAATTTGCGTCGGTGAAAGATTTTCATCAAAGACCACGTTAACGAAACTATAACATTGCAATAACGATACCAATGTATCATATTCCTTGTTGCACACGATGATCATTCTAGTAAATAATCTGGGAATATGATATTTAATCAATCGCGTACAATCAAAGCAGATAGTAATAACGATTCATGTATGTACATAATACATATGTACAATGCACATTATCAAGTAATCCATTGTTTGAAATTGAAAATAGTTAATTGTTTTGTAAATCATACTTATACGCAATGGTCACTGCCTTTGCTAGCCGATTTCAGTGAAAACTGGTACGTACTTATTAGAGTGTGATTGTGTGTGAGAGACTGTTTTGCCATTTTTTAAATATACATAGCTGTTAGGTAGGATGGGTAACTTAGCTGTTCGATAGGATAGGTAACTTAGCTGTTCGGTAGGATGGGTAACCTAGCTGTTCGGGAGGATAGGTAACTTACCTTCTGGTACGAATGTGTGACTTAAATATAAGTAGGTAGGGCCGGGGCAGGTCATCGTATTCTCTGATCGCATGTTCCCCCCTGCGATGACCTGCTTTCAGGAAATTTGTGAGAAAAGTCGACGGCCAGACTAGCGCGAGTGGGGTATGCCCTCGCTTCTAGCCCCGCTATGTCGACTTTTTGACGCCAGTGGGACATTGCACATTGTCACTGGTCGCGGTCGGCAGGACGGGCTTGGGCACGCTATTAAGGGGGTACTCCACTGTGAAAAGTCGAAAAATCAAGCTATTTTTAAAGATTTTTTTCGCAGTAAATATAACATATAATGAAATAAATCTTTCCGATATTTATTAAGCTAGTCTTATATTATACCAAAAAATTAAAAAGAATATTTTCAATTTGTGTTACTTGTTTATTTACAGCGTCAATATGGCACTTAAACAAAAACTTAGGCTTATCCGAAACAAAAAATTCCAAGAGATTCTTAATCTGTATAAATATCTCTATCGTCCGTACCTCAATTAACAATTTTTTCCGAAAAATAACCGAGATTTTTCTCGGGGAACATTCGAGAAGCACCATTATTTGGAGAACTTTTTCCTTCAAACAGGCGCCATTTTGTTATTTTTCAACAAAAATTGTTAATTGAGCTACGGGCGATAGCGACACTCATACAGATTAAGAATGTTTTCGGATTTTTTGTTTCAGATAAGCGTAAGTATTTGTTTAGTTGTCATATTAACGCTTTGTAAAAAAACAAGTAAAACAAATTAAAATATTTTTTTAATTTTTTTTTATATAATATAAGAGTAGCTTTATAAACACCAAAAAGATTTATTTCATTATATGTTGTATTTACTGAAAAAAAAAATCCGTTCACTGTGGAGTACCCCTTTAACTTTCAGAAGGGCGGACCGCCCGAAGCAAAGAAGTGGCCAAAGAGCCGAAGATAGCCCGGCCAGTAAAACGGCCACATCATGTGGGCAACCAAGAATGGCCCTGCATCCTCGGGTGCAGGGTCATTCTTCGTAGGTATTACTTTGTCATTATGCTCGTCAGTAGTTGTAGTAGTAGTAGTAGTTTGGTTGGCCATAGGCTGACCCATCGATACCCCCTCCCCTGAAATTGAGCACACCGCGTTTTCAATTAGGGTTGCGAAGAAGATTACGCGGCCAGTTAGTGTTGCGACTAAATGTTGATCACGGTTTGAATTAGCGTTGCGAATCGAGTATTCCCCGCGTTTGGTACCAGCATAGCGTTGCGAATAAATATCGAACGTGATTGCTTGTAGTGTTTCGTAAAAAGAGTCGCGATTGTTTTTAGATTGTTCTTGTATTTCGAAGTAAAGTTACTAGAGTTTGATTTATAGCATTAATTTTGATTCATTGTATTCTTTTTATTGGAGTTGCGATGCGACTGATCGCGTTTTTCTAATTACTCGTTCTAGTTTGATTCTTAATAATTTTTTGAGTTAGTGTTGCGATGATGATTGATCGCGTTTGTAATTAGAGTTGCGACCCCCAGCCCCCAATGCCCCAAAACTGTCCTGGGACATGTCCAGAGACATGTTCCTGGGAAAAAAGAGTCCCGGGCAGCTGGATTTGCTGCGCATGGGACTCTACACAGCCTTCAGGAAGGCTGCAACGATTTAAAGTTAGAGTTGCGTATTACGAGATACAGGTGCATTGAATTTTTATTAGTGTTACGAAAAATGAAACCACCCACGTGGTGGTTCTCTGTAGCTTTTTATATTTGTTAGAGTAGTGTAGCTGCTTGAGAGTATTAAGTATAGTAGAATTTGCAGTAATGAAGCACCATTCGGGAATTTTGAAGTTATTTGAGAAATTAGTGCTGCGAGTAGTCCAAAGTCCTAGTGACTATGCTCGGGAGTTGATTTTAGTCTGTAATAAGCTAGCGTTGCGAAAGAAAGAAACGGTCCACTCACGGTTTTCTTGCATTAATGAGTGGACAATGATCAGCTGCCCTTCTGGTCACTGACCAATTTTTCTAGCAGCCCTAAGTGGCTGCACCATCCTTCTTCTCCTCCCACCACCTACCCACTCTTGAATCGAGTGTTTGTCACTGGAAATATTGTTTCCTATTTTTTTAGAATATTTTTAAATTTCAAGTTCCATTTTTCATGGAATGGCATTTGGAAAATTGTCAATGTGCTTAATATTATGAATATCAATTGCTAATTTGCGTAATGTGTTCTATTTCATGTATTTTGTCTATGGTTTTGCGTGATTTATTTTATGTCCTGTTTTATTGTGTTTATTTAATTTCCTTCCAGGTTGGTAAAAGTTTTTGATTACCTACTGTACATAAGGAATTATATACAGCACCTTAATGAATTATAGCACCTAATGTGCTTAATATTATGAATATCAATTGCTAATTTGCGTAATTTGTTCTATTTCATGTATTTCGTTTATGGTTTTGCGTGATTTATTTTATGTCCTGTAGGCTGGTCTCACTATTACTAACATAACGTAGTTATACCTTCGCGGTGAAGAGACTTAATAAAATAATATATTTAAAAATAAAAGTGATAGTGAAAAGTAATAGTGAAATGTGTTAGTGCAAAGTGATAGTGGTAGTCAATATTAACGCGTGCTCGTTGTTGCTACTTTCTGTATGAAAGTAACTTCGATTACTGTGCAGTAAAGTGCAATTATTCCAATCTTCACCATTGGCACAAAAGTTTTTGATTACCTACTGTATATAATGATTGCTTGTCGAGTCATTGATACATAGACTTTGAAAGTGCCAATTAATGAGAAACTACAAGGTAATTATTGAGTTGATGTAACAAAGCACCCAATCTGCTTAATATTATGAATATCAATTGCTTTTTCACGAATTGCTAAAGTTTTGATTGCCTACTTTGTCTGCTGACAATGACGCAGTATTTTTAATCTTTTCCTTCTTTCATTTTAATACTGAATCGATATTCCATATTGAGTTTTGGCCTGTAGTTTCAAATATGATATTTCAATATTTAGGCAATAGTGATTGTAGGTACTAATCCATTGAGAAAGTTTCTGTTGCAGAGTATTATGTATGAAGAATATTGCAAAAATAGGATTTCAGGTTTATCATCTTTGAGAAACGAAATCTCACTGGATTTTTATTAATACTTTTGCGAATGTTTCAGGTAACATCGTTGGTCCATCGAAGGAAGTGAGAAACACATGACAATAATATATCATTATCTGTATTTTCACTGATAATTTCCTTCAAAAATTCCCCCTTTATTCTTTTTTTCATTCCCAATTAATGAATAATTTTCATGGTAGAAATATACCAGAAAATTCTTCAAATTTAAAACAGAAAGAAAGAAAAAATGTTTTAAATTCTGCTTACTTTCATCGCGGTAGCTTTTTACAGAAGGACTCCTTCTTTTGCCCGCTTGTGGAGCGATCGAGGATCGTTCTGCAATCGTGCATCAGGGGGATCGATGGAAATGAAAATAAAATTTTGCATAAAAGGAGGGCGGATGGGCCGCGGTTAGGGCGGGTCTCCACTCACAGCGCCTCCACGTGGTGAGACCTGGGCAATCTGTATTATTTGAAGTATAATTACTAATCGTATCACAAGCAACATTGTAATTCAATTATTAATTACATGACAAGTAATACGAGCCAATTGGCTGCGATCATCTATCTTCGTTAATCTCTATCTGTCCAAAGTGAAACATTACTTTCTTGTTGTAAAATAGCTTTTAATCTATTTCTTTCCTTCTTTTTTGGGTTGGGAAAAAATCTGTAGCTGTAAAAAATTTTCTTTGGTTTTGATTGGACGTTAACTTGATCGTATGTAGCACATTCAAAAGTTATGGTAAATTGGGTGTCCTTCCAGTGGACTGAAAAATATGAAATTCCTTAGTTAAAGTCGGGAATTTATCTTTTTCTAGGTTGAAACTAAATTTTTGGAATTGTAGCCACAATCTGTAGCCACAAGAAACTCATTACTTAATTCAGTAGGTATACAATTTTTCTAAATTGTTAAATAAGAATTTAAGAGTTCTGCAGTTAAGAATTTTGCAATCAATTCTGTAGAATCTTCTCTACTGAGATTTTCTATTGTAATTCATATAGGTTCTAATGTTACTAATAAGATTTATTATAAATTGTAGATGAGTTTATACGTTCGCGATTTGCTAGACTAAAATTTCTCGAGAAAAACAGTATTTCTCGAGAAATAAGAAATAAGCAATTATAATATTTCTCGAGAGATTCTCGAGAAAGAATTCTCGAAAAGGAACACCAGTCTTAATAAACTGCGACCTTGGCGAGACCCTTTGACCGATCAACCTGGCTAATTTTTGGCAACCAGATGTTCATTATATGTACATATATGTAGATTCCCAGTTTTATCGACTGAATAACAATAAAATATGTTCCTTACATTTATCTACAACTTTTGTTTCTCATATTTTTTATGTAATTAATAACTTGGAACTAAAGGGCTAATGTGTTCTTGTTTTGTTGTGAACCTTCTTTCTGTGTCGTTGCACGGAATAGGTTTATAAAACGATCTATAAATTGTTACTCTAACAGAATCATTTGTAAATCGCGGGTTTTACCCGTGTTAAATTCTAATTCCTACCACGCGTAGCGTTACAATCTTATTTTAGACTGAATCGATAACGTTGGGTGTGACATGAAAATGGTAAGGGGGCTTCCGAGCCCCCCGAGTGTGTGACACGAAATTACATTGCATGATGGGTCTATCCTATATCTGGTCTGTGCTGGCACAGTCGAGGTATAGGATAGACCTATCACCAAACTGTATTACCGACCCATAAATTGAGGACTGCGTGTAGCAGCGACGAGTAACGCTATTCGTGGTACAGAATTAGAATTCAATACGGATAAAACCACAGACTAGGTATAGGACCTATACCACAGACGAGGTATCTTGCTGTGCTGTAGTATAGTATTCTATATAAGGGTTACATGCATTATATGGTTCTCGGAGATATTTATAGATGGTGGCACACGCCCATTCCAAGCGGGGTGAAATTACCGATTATACAAATCCTCCTTGTTATTCCTTCCTACTTATACAATCAAAAGTTTTAATGCAAGTCGGAGCGTGTAGTGATTGAATATGTGGGTACTGTCAAATGCCTGGCATGAACAGAAGGAGGCGGTTTTACCATAATTGTCTAGATTCCTTTTTGTAAATTCTTGAATAGAACAAACGTTAATCAATTAAATTATATAATGGAAATACAGTAAAATGCTTTTATTCCCACAAATATTAAACTCCTTTGTTACATATGTTCGCATTGAATGCAGATTGCGCGAGGAATCACTGTCGATATTTCTGTATGCTCATATTTTCAGAGTTTCACAGAAATTTCAGAAGCTTCGTGTTTCCATTACCACAAAATTATCGCCCTGTTCGTTACTACATATTTTCTATTATACAAACTGAAATTCTTATCGTCAGCCTCCTCTTACTTTTCCTCTTCCACTTTTTCCATCCTTCCGAAATGAATTTCAATTCTTCTCCCTCTCTCACACGAAAATACTGCAGACTGCATAACGACCCGAACGTCTACCTGTGTGCATAACGTATCACCCAAACATCGCCTTTCCTAAAAATCGAATCCGATCAACGCCACTGCCAGGCGATCCGCGGGAAACCCTTTATACAAGCGTGACAAGGGACAGGAACCTCTTCCGCGAACCACCGAGCGAAACAAATTTCCCATTACGCGTCTGATTCAGCCGGCTGAAACAGCATTTCGAAGACTTTCAAGCGCACGTTACGCGCGTCCCTCTTCATCGGAGGATTCGTCGCGACCTGCCTCCCGCGAGGCCGGAAATTTTCGTAAATCGTCTCTGTGAACGACGTTTCTCCAGGTGGCAGCCAAGCGGGGCGACAAACGTTTTCCTGGTTCGTTTGACGCTCGGTTCAGAATTGCTCCGGAGTAGGAGAGGAAGCGGAGAGAAGTAGGCGCGAAAGGGTCGAGGGAGAGAAAAATGCGTAAGGTGGAAGAGAGAGACGGGTGGTGAGGGAGAAAGGGGAGGAAAAGGAGTGATAAAGGGTACAGAATGGAGAGAGGACACGGGGGCGCCCTTCCAACGACACCCGTTCACTCATTTTACGATTTCAATTAACATCAAGTCACCCTCGCCGAACGACTCGTTCCTTTCGTTGAATAGGTGTGCCCTCCGGTCATTTGCGGCCTTGAATGCACCTGGAATGTTCGCGGCCACGCTAACGCACGCTGAAATATTGTCAAACGCACGCGTCTCGCGCCTCGCACGTCGTAAAATTAACCTCGTGGACAGGGGGTTGCTACGCAGACACGCGGGGGTCGACCCGTGAGCCGCGATCGTCGATCAACGGGGTTGTAGCTTTCTCAGCTTCTCGGCTGAAATTGGAAAATTTCATTAAACCTCTAAAATTCTTAAAATTATAATGTAGAATATAAAATCTTGAAAAGCTGAGTAGCAGATTAATTGAACGTAGAATCGAAGGATATCTGTGCTTCTTCTTCTCAGCAAACGTCATTGACAGTAGGCGATTACTTCCTATGTAAATGTGGCGGAGTACAATCAAAGCAATAGTAATTGGCGAATCTGTGAAAATGTGTAAAATGTACAAAGACTTGAGACGAATGAAAGTTGCCACCTGTCAAGAGCACGTTATGCAAAGTTCTGCATTGTAGTCTACGATTTGCGAATATCGCGAATAAAGAGTCATGCGTCAGAAGTTGCTGCACCCTACAGAATACCTATGTTTTATTCAAATTGTTTTGCAATCCCTAGGCCCATATCGCCTTCCATAGCGTCTCTTAGACCAGCTAAATAGTTGTCAGTCTAATTAGCATGGAATGTTAATTTCTGTTTTCTATTGCCTGAGGAATCCGACTAGTTCGACGCAGGAATAAATTCCACTTGCGTATAAATGCTCGCGACGGAAGCGTCCTCGGATTGTGGAACAGGTTTTCACTGGACTCAATTAACCAGTCGGTGATTTACGTCGGTTCGTTTGGCTATCTAGCCGGCCTGCTGAAAGACAAGTGAAAAGAGGGGGCGGACGGCGCAGAATGTATTTTTCTAACTAGACTGCAGATACCGCATGGTGATTTAACTAGCAACGGTGAAGGGACCTGATATGGAAATTGCGTTAACAGATGTATGCAGTTTATAATTCTGATCTGGGCATTACACGGTGCTTCTTTTTCAAACGTCGCATCCAGGGTTGCTGGGAGTTAAAACGTGTTGTAGAAAGCCAAGCAATTCGCAATCTAATTCCAATCCAGCAAAATGATGACTTAAACCCACCTTAATTTCGCGTGCACTACGTCATATTGCAATTTCATAAAAATCCTCGGGTTCTAGAGCAGAATATGATCGATTTGACGTGGGATGGTCTAGTTACTTGATTCTTGTACAATCAGATTCTTCTTCAAATTATTTTACCAAGAAACGTAGTGGTACTGTACTTTCAAATTAAAATGAAATCCTACATTGATGTCGGTGGCTGATGAACCCATTCCCCCAGAAATAGCTAGGTCCTCGCGACAATCCGGCCGCCTCTCAATTATACATCGCTGAACCATTGAAAACTTTGGACGTTCATTTTCGGCGGGATAAAACAGTCACGGTTGGTCGACGTAACCAGGTGTCAAAGGTTTTAAATAAACAGTCGGGAGGTGTTGCAACCGACGTGTAATTGGATGTTGCAGCCTTAGCCGCACACCCCGATCGAACCGCGCGTCGAATCCGTTCATTATGACCTTCAATCGCGATGCGAAACAATAACCGTCTGATCGTAACTGCATTTGCTGTGTCTATAATTCTCGATTATTCAGTCGGCACGCCGTGCACGCCATTATTAATAAGCCTCTCGGCGTTATTGCGTGCGATCGATTATTGGTAGGCAGCCATCGTTTGCTTGCAATAAAGAATTCCAGTCAGAGACAGCGTGAAAGTAAAGCGTGAACGCTGTACGCTGCTTTTTCGACGGGCAGGCAATAACATTTATGAATTTGACGAATTCTCGCGCATGGGTGGAACGTTGAAGAATATTTGATTTTTTAGGGACGAATTATTGGAGACACAGACTTGGAGATGAAGAAGCTACCGTAAACGGGGGTGACTTCGCGACGCTTTCTTATATTTTTCAAAACTAAGACAAATCACTGATTACTTTAATAGTTAAGTGAAAAATAAAGTTTGAAGTTGTTACGAAGTCATCCGCATTGAAAGGGTGGCTTTGTGACAGTATTTTCTACTGTATGAATAATACAGGGAAATGAAGAAATACAAAGTAACCTCATTAGTCGAAAAGTCACCCTCAATGAATGCAGAGTTGGAATAATATTTGGATGTTTATCAGTGGATTGATTATGAGTTGAACAGATTTTTCAGAGAAGTTGGACATCTTAGTATTTAAATTATTTTTACTTTAAATATGCATGTAGTGCGCGTACATAGAATTTTGTAAAGATATAATTTTAAACTGAATTTTCTCGCAACATTTTCGTACAAGCTCTGTTAAGTCACAGAATTAATTCCAGTTGGTTTGAATAGTTTCATTAAGCAATAAGTCTGTGGTACACGTATTATTCTAAGATTTTATATGAAACTTTATTCGTGGATTTTCTTCGATCAAGAATGAAAGGCAGCAATAAAGGTATATTGTTCACCGACAGACATCGTCTACGCGTGTTTTTACGGATTTTTTTGCGGAACTGGATTGACACTGTCGCTTGTCCAAATAAAGAAACAAAGGTTTTCCATCAAGTCTGATTGTCTCGTTGATACGATTGTTAAGCGATAAAGGATTTTAATCACGGTCGACGGTTTAGTCGGTGACGAATCAACCGTAAAACTAACGTTGCATTTCCAGTAGAATGGTGGGTACTCCGTGCTACAATAAATATTTGTTATACAAAATGTATCATATTGATATTGAATATGGGTACTGTCGATTTGAAAAAATGCTGTATGTATGTACATCGATTTTCTACGCAATCAAACAGGCAAAATGCAGTATAACTCAAAATATTTATTTTAAATACACAAGATGCCCAGTAGCTGAAATGGTTAAAATTTTGTATTTCTAAACATAAGTGCATTATTTCTTACTTCTCATTGAATGAATACGAGAAACAATTTCTAATGAGCTTTTCGTTCACCTCGGGGCCTTTTAAAGCGCGGAGCCCAGTTCGGGGAACGCACTGAATCCGCCTTGCGCTGACCCTGGAGCCCAGAAACACCTGACAAACTTCTGGTCTCGCGGTCATTTAATTTTTTTGAAATTGATTCAACTGAACGAGCAAATTACTTTAATTAAATGCTTCCAATTTTATATAAGGCACATTCCTTTAGTGGTTATTTGAAAATGGCATCTCTGTTCCACATCAGCCTAATACATAACATCCTGTTAAATGGCCGCCTCAATAATACCAGAAAAATGATACGAAGCTGATCGATAACTTTTGATATTCGCGGGATCAGATTTAAAAATAATTTCTATCATCGGTGACAGCTGCTCGTTACGTCAGCCTCCACATAAGAAGAAATTATCGTGAAACGAGTTGACGTAACTCGATCAAATCAAAGCCAGTCTTTTAGTTATAAGAATGAATGGTCATCTGAACAGATTTGTTTAAAGGGAAAAGACAAATTACGGTGTTACGATGGGTGAGAAAGACGAAATCGTTTCACCATCGTGTCGAATGCGTCACCTCTGCTTTCAAGTATCTGCTCCTTCTTTCCAAATGATTTTATGAGCGAGTAATTCATTAACGCCACGATAAAGTATATCGCATTTACATTGCTCTCGCTACTATTGTTAATACCGAATAAAAATGTCGATTCTTTATCTGCATCATAATGTTGAATTATAGCTATCGATATGGTTTGATTTCTTCTTTAGCTTTTGTTTCTAAAGCTTTTGTGTGTAGAACAATTTTGCATGAAAGAGTCCTTTGTGCTTAGGAAAAATGTTCAAAGATCTTTCGTGCTTCATTTTGGAAGACGGATTCTTTTAGGGAGGAAAATCAAGCGTGAAGAGTAACGAAACTGACCTCCTTATTAATCGTTCATGATTCAAGTGAAATTCGGTAAACGATACATTCACGATTGATTGATATTTGCAGAGAAATGTAGGTTAATGATCTCTTGATTGTCAGATTCTGATTATTAGCACTCACTGTATTCGTATATATAAGCCTGTCTCGCGAATTTGATTATCATATGGGACGTACTGATCGGAGCGTGGCAAAAGGAAGAGGCCAATGCTATTTATACTGCATGTGTGATTTCTTTATTGTCGATATGTAGCTCAATGCTGATTACTTGGGAGAACTAGCTTATTATCGTCCTCTACTTCTCCCGTATTTCATTCGCAATCAGTGTAGATATTCTCATTTCTAGAAAATGATGCCTGTTTAAAGCTTCTGTGTGTAAGCAATGTGTAAGCAAAAAAGGTACACCAATGTACCCACCCATAATTTAATTTAAGTTGCTCATTTATCAACGGGATAACACCCTTTGGTACATTTTAATAACACGAAGAGACATAAATATGTCTGCATAACTAACTTAATACTACTTAGGCTTTAAGTATAGTTTTTTAATTCTTTATTAACTCAACATTTCATCGCTTCCTTTCTAATTACCAAAGAAATCAAAGAAATTCATATTTGGAGCGTTGGCGGTGGCACCACAGTGCACAGTACTCCCACACCACCCATTCGAGCCACCATTGACCCGTTACAATCAAGCAAAACAATCGTCCGCGTATGTTGCAGGAGCGCCTCCAGAGAGACGGCTCGTACGAACAGCAAAATACCGAGGAGAAAGGGGGAAATAAAAAAGAGAACCGCGTGGTGTTTGGCGGCGGGTGGCGGGTTCGTTAAAAAACAGATTTAGCCGGCGGCCGAAAGATGGCGACGCACGGCCCGGCGTCGGGCTTCGTGTCAGTGGCAGTCGCAAGGACGACGCCGTCGCCGCCACGTGGGGAGCGAATTTGAATCGGCCGCCACCGGGAACCTCGCCGCCGGCTTAAAAGCACGCAGAGCAGCGAGCCGCTCGGTCTGATAGCGCGGCACCGATCGCGCCCCGTTTCAACCCCCGCCGCCTCTCCACGCGGAGCGTGCCCGTTCCACGAGGAACCCTCTCCGCCGCTAAGAAAGCAAGTCGAATTTCGAGGGTGCCCGAGCCGCCGTGGCTGTCATACGGCCAGCAGCAATCGAGCACCCAGGATCAAGGCTTAGCAAAGGGGGCCGAGAGCAGAGAGGAGCCGGAGGAGCGAGCGAGAGGGAAAACTAGATCAGCCTTGCGACGTCTAGCACCGACGTTCAGCCGGCAGCCGCGGAGTAGGAGGAGGCTAGGAGGGAGAAAAATCGAGAAGGAAGCGGGCAAGCGGGGCAAGTGTCACGAAGGGACCGTTGTCAGTGAGTGGTGGACCGTGGAGCCGATTGGGCTGTCAACCGTGACTCGTTGCGTGCATCTGAACGGGACCCGGCCGTCGTCGCCCGAAACTGCTCGATAACAGAGCTAACCCCGGTCCAGGGGCGATCGTCCTGCCGATCGCGAGCCAGAAGTACATTGACCTTGCTACCCCGGGCGACCTTGGAAATTGGCGCCACCGTCGCCACCCGGCTCCAAACACCGGATATCGAGCGAAAATCGTGCGTCGTCGTCCCATCCGTTTTACGTCCCGCCTTTCGATCAAAGATCCGCACCGTGCAAGTGTCTCGCAGTTGTGCCGCGAGTGGAAGTTAGACAGCTCCGTCACCTTAACGTCGACCGTCGAACACTAAGAACCGGGAACCTCGGTTTTCGTAGCTTAACCACTTGCCAAGCCGATGGAATGACCCAACATGCAGCCTAGGTGAGTCGGAGACACTCCAGTCGGGTATCATAAGCGGTGGCGTCAACCGATAATCCGCGACAGGCCAATTAAAGGGGTAAACGAGGGCGAAAGAGCCACAGGTAGGCTTCTAGCCCGCCGAAGGACCGGAACGCCACTTGACTGATTTCGTGCTCTTCTTCTTTCACCCTTATCGCGGCAGAGGAGAGGGGGTGGAGGGCGACGTTTCCGAGGACGCAGGGTACACGAGAGAGATTTTTTGCCGTGCAATCGCAGTAACGCGCGTTATACGAGCGCCGGAACAGGCTCCTCCACCAGGGCGAACGGTGAAATGAGGTTTTCGCCCGTGAGAAATTGGGGCTCGTTCGTTTCGCGGGAAATCGGGTTCACGGGCGAGAACTCGCCCTTTATTTACGCCGGGCGATGAATGGAGGCGGCGGAACGCTTGTCGTTGACCTCGAACTCGCTGTTCACCGAGGGTTCGTCGATGCGTTCGATGTTACCCCTTGTGTGCCGTTGGAGTGGCGTTTTCTTCTATGATTATTCTTGTCTTTGGTTGTTATCGAATGGTGTTCTTTGCTTTGAAAATGTTCGTTAGTTAGATTCTTCTCTGCCGGCTCGTATCAGGGGTAGGAAAATCGTTTGAATAGCCGTGGGTGTAATTCGATGTTTATGTATTTATCATTTTTCTTCATTTATCGAGTGTTTATTGTAAAACAGAGTGCCACTTCTGGTGCTAAATCAGATTGAAAGCGACGGTGGACAATGTTTATTTGATTTAATTATTGTAACGCGAAGTAGAAACACGGTAGAAATATTTTGAAAATATTTTTCTTATTGCCCATAATCTGGAGAGCAGTTTAGAGTTTCGAGATGCTAAATAACGCGGCGTTCGATTAAATTTAAATTTTCTTACGCAAGCAAACGTGGAATGGCAACATGTTGATACAGGTTATTCTTTTTATTGCCACATATAAGAGTATTTTAAGTAGCGAAAGAAGACAAAATATTGTCCCATTTCTTCGCTTATCGGCTATGCGCGCTATTAAATATTCAGTCGCACTTCTGGATAACCGGATTTGCTCTCGGAGCACCCATTCTGGGTCTAAAATCTCCCTGCTTTCGCGTATCGTTCCAACGGAAATTCAGTCGTCTGTAATAATCGGGCCAGGTACATTTCCACGAACGACATTGCCTCGACCCCATCAAGTATCTAGACCCCATTGCTGTTCCCTTAAATCGTTTACATTTATTACGCATTTATTTAACGTTATGTTAATTTCAGAGCACGATTATCGTTGAGACGAATTGACGGGTCATACAATAGTCACGAAACTTTTTACGGATAAATATTTTATACTCGATTCGATTTGTTCTTCAGTAGACTTTAGTATTAAATGAACTATTGATCATTTAGATTTTTTCGCGCGTTGCACATGTTCCTTAAGAAAATTATTATCAAGGGTTTATAGCGTAATTAATATCTATGTAAAAATTCCGCCGGTTATCACAAAATAATTTCACGAATAATTCCTTTAACGGAGCTATCAGGGACGGGAGGCAATTTAAATCGGCGGCTGTATTTTAGTCACGCGAACACAACGAAACAGCATTAAGTTGGCGAAAGTATTGCAATCTCGGTAAGAAAGAGACATAAAGGATATGAAAGCTTTTAAGGTTTTTATCAGCGTGAAAGTGTGACAATGATTTTGTTCCTCTCCACCTTTGCAATAATTGAAGCTCCTAAGTCCTTCACTTTCAAATGCAATATTCTCAGCTGCTTCATCAACTGATGGACAATAAGATTTCCAGCAGAACAATGACTTTTTTTAATTGAAATCTTACTACTCGAAATCTTCTTTATTCCCAACTGTCCATTACTAGCATAAAATCAGCTGTTCTAGTTGTCTGAAATAGAAAAGTTAAGAAATTGTGTAATCTGTACGAGTGTGGCTATCGTTTGAACTAGATTAAATGAAAAATACCGAAGAATAAAAAAATGACAGTGTCTAAAACAGGAAATTTCGATTTCCACCAAAAAGTCGCTGGTTTTTTAAATCGCAAAAGTCTAATTTTGCAAAAACCGACTTATTTGTAGAAACAACGGGAATGGGACATTTATTGAATATAATTTTATGTACAAAGTTTGAAAACAATCGGGTGATTGTCTTCTGAGATATCATGCTAACCAATTCGCAAAACATCGTTTTGAGAAAAACGCGTTTAAAGTTTCTCTTAAAAAAATTCCAAATATCGCACTGCTTTTCAGCCCGCCACACTAATAGAATATAGGCATCTATTCATATTAAAATAAATAAGTGCTAATAAAACTGATCTTTATTAACTTTATACTAATACAAGGAACATTTTTAAATTTCGGTTTTAAATTTTTAATTAAATTAACACTATAAAATGGGTTAAAAAAAGCAAAAGGGGTTATTTTTCTTTACCATCATCCCAAAGTTGCCCCCCCCCCCCCTTCCCATCCCCTTATATAAAAGTCTCCGGACGCCCTTGTCATCGACTAAAAAGTAACCGCGGCGACCCCCCAGAAACCACTTCGCAACCCACGAGTTGGAAATCATTGCCCTAAACTTTCAATCATCAAAACTGAAAATGCCACTAGTCCCTAGTAATACCACCCCGTACTTTGCTCCTATAGACGTTACAAACTCGCCAAGACTAAATGCAATGAAATCTACATACACCTCTACCTGAATCGCATAAAATACCTCTCCCTCTCCCTCCTCGGCGCGAAGACACGCCAACGCCAGCCACCCAGTTAAACTCTTAAAAAAGAAATAGTCTTATACACCAATGTACCATGCCACATGAAGCCCAAAGGCACGCCCCATTCATCAACTACCATACAACAGTCCACTGCCTTCGTATTCGCAATACGCCCGCTCGTTAGCGTTTCGAACACGTAGGTACTTCCCCGTCGAAACGTAAATGTGGTGAGTAAAAAAAAAACAGGGAAGGGGAACGTCGTAACGCAATGCATCGTGGGTGCATTACGCGATACTCGTATTAATCCCGCCGGTCGAGGAGTCGGCGCCCGCGTTAGCCCGTGTTTTTGGTCCAGCCGGCATAATTCAGCGCGTTGCTTTTTTTCGAATTCCCTCCCCGGCCCGCCCTACCAGCTCGTGCATCGGCTGAAAGAGAAAGAACGACGCCGGCTGAGGGATGGACGGGAAAGGGTGGGACACACGTGGCACGTGACGGCCGCGTGTTAATCCGCGCGGAGTGTATTTACGAGTCCGCTCGCATTCGGCGCACGTGTGCCCCGCGCCAAGCTTTAACCGGAGAGTTTCGCGAGCGTAGCGGCGGAATACGGTGTTGCGCGTTGTTCTACACGGGGGTCGTAGATAAAATCTACGAACGTGTCGTTCCCGCGGCGCGCCGTTCCTTCGCGTCTCAGAAAATGGCCCCTCGATCCATTCCGAGCATAACGAGCACCCATTTCCCGCCGAAGCTTCCGACAGGAATTCGGGGATCGCTTGCCCCGCGTTTGTATGCCTGACGGTTATGGGACTATGCTTTCTTTTAGAAATGATAATTCTTTTTTGGTATGATCTAAATCAGCGCTCTTCAACGCTTTTACAACTGCAGACCGGCGAAAATTGGAGAAATATTTCGCGCACCGGTTGACGGCTAAGACGGGAATAAAAATCAATGTAGATAATATTTTATACAATATAAAACGATTCGGGCGAACTTTTCGCGGATTAGCTGGAAATAATGGCCCTGGATTTCTATTGTGCGTAAAGATTTAATGGAAGAGGCTTGCATAGTTCTTAATTGAAAGTGGGAATAAAACAGGGGAAAAAGCTGACGCGGTAGAAGATTTGACATAAGTTTGACTTCCCTCTAATTGAGTCCTACAATTCAGAAGGGAACGTTCCGAATCCAGAAATTCAAAAAATTCTGAAACTTTGTGAATATGCAGGGCATTTCCTCCTGATTATAACGCAATTTTTGTTTGCTGCCCAAACTCACTCTAAGGGAGTGTAATTAGTACCCGGAAATCTGGTTATTTTCCGAGTTTGTGTTATAACTCGTGAAATGTAAAATAATTTTTTTACCAAATGATAAATCTAATTAAAAGCAGTAACTTTTGCCTTGGAACTTTTTTCTATCTCTTACAGTTCGCGAGTTATAATACAACATCGAAAAATAACCAAATTTTCAGTGGTTAATAATATGTGGAAGGAATGGATTAGAATGTAGCTTTTTGAGGTCGCCGAACAATAACTCAATAATTCCATTCTTCCTTTTACGTTTCCAAATCGTCGTAAGTACCTTTCTCAGAACTAGATACTAAATTAATGTACTTTCACTCCGTACTGCATAAAAACCACCCCAAAGAGTTTGTCCCAAAATTCAGATTGAGTTAGATACTTTAAAATTGTAATTACTACCTTTTTGGTTCATCGCTTCTTACAATACCAGCCAAAGATTTATTGCAAGCATCCCATGCGAAGAATTGAGAAAGCTCCTCGTGAAAAATTCAGAAAATATTCGTTCCAGTTGCTTCCGAGACAATTATTGTACGAAAAGGAGACTCGCGCAGTTCGATTCACTGTAAAATTGATAGGGCGCTGTTCACAAGAGTAAAGGCTCCTGAAATGGAAAGAATAATTTATGCCCATGGGACGGCTCGTGGCAATGGAAACTTTTGTGCCATTTTCCCGAGTTAGAACTGTTCGAAAGTTCGTATCGTGCCGTCCGTAACGTTCCAGCAAGGTCTTCGCGAAATTGAAAACACCAAATTATTCACGGGTGTCTATTTTTCGGAGTAATGACTCGATGGACGTCCCTGTCGATATCGGGTATTCCGGAGCTCGAGATTAAATTGGGAAATGGAAACGGTCAATTTTCATTGCGTCGCACGGATACAACGAAATGCGATCTAACGCGCGAACGGAATAACAGCTTTGTTTTGGCAATTAGAGGTCCTGCAAACACTATACATTCCCGGTCCCAAAGCAATATTTTCACATAGTGTGTCGTTCATTTCTTTTTCCCGCCGAAATGTACAGAGAGGCTTCGGTTCCACTTCATGTTCCAACAATTCTGTGAGTCGGAACGTTGCACAGATGTTTCAAGGCAAATCGATGGAAATTCACGGTTGAGTCTCGAGCCGTTCTTCAAACAAAAGGTTTCATCGCAATCCTAAAGCCGCCAGCTGCAAGTCTATTTTATTGGAATTATTTTTTTCCTAAATTAAGCTTAACAGATACATCGTAGAAATGGGTGCGAAACATTTGCATTCCAATGGAGATAGGTATCGTAAATTAAATAGGGAAGCGCGAAAAGCGTAAATTAGCAGGGAAGGATATGATTTATCTTTCAATGCGGTGATTAACTCATGCTGTTACGCAATATCAATTACAGCAGAGAAGTGTCACGGACCTCAGCGTTCGCCGCAGCGAACTTTCGATTGTATATGCAAATCTCCTCCTTCCTTCGTTTTCTGCTCATCGTTTTACGAATGCTCTCCCGATTTTCAACGTTCGCCTCTCCCCATTGCACTGCGATCTTTTCTTCGTCGCGATGGTCGTTCCTGCAATTCATTTCAAGCAGAGGCCAGGAATTACTTTTCCTAGTAACGCAATGTTCACGCGACAGGAGGGGGAAGGAGTGGCGGGAAATAAATGTCAGGTTCAAAAACGGAGAATGAATGTGACGTGGGTTCAGACGGCGGGGTAGGAGGACGTTAAGCAAAGACGTCTCTTTTAGGTTTGACAGACGGAATTTCGACGGTAATAAGAGTCTCGGGTTAGTAGAATTTTATGGTTGAAATTGGGGAAAGAGATTTCACGAATAATGAGTGTAAGACGCGTGGTGATAGTGGGAGGAATTAAAATGCAAATGTACGTGCTTCTAGATTCGTTGTTATTCATTAGTAGGTATTAATGGAATACGAAAGGGAAATACAAAGAATAAACTTCTTGTGAAAAGAGTTTTTCATAAGAAAAATGAAACGTGCTACTTTTCGTAACGAACGTCGATATGTTCATTTTCCATCAGAAGCAATGAATGTGCATATATTTGGGCATAATGGGCATAATATTTACACTGTGGGAATAATACCCACAGTTTTTGAAGGTGCATCATGTTTTTTCATTTATGCAGATCACTTTATATCGTATGCAAAATTCCAATATTTTGTTGTGGAAATAATACCTACTGAATATATTGTAGTTACATGGAAGCAGAAGGAAAATATTCATGGATTCTTTGGCGTATTGATCGATATTGAGGGAAATTTCGGTTCGGTCTGCTGAGAACCGTTTCACGTATTTTCAAGAAGATGCATGTGATGATAATAAAAAATGATGAGCTTCTGCTTTGGAGCTTTCAAATTGATCCCATTTCTCATTTTATATCTCGGCAAGGTTACCATTTGGACTGATGAAATTTTATTTTTCATAGAAAAGCTGACGGTGCTACTAGAAATTTTCAAGCAACTGAGGTCTTCTATCGAAAATAAGATATCGAAATTATTAAAAGCCTCGTCCATTTCTCGCGCAATAAATTTTGAGAAACACCTTTAAAAATCTTTAAAATCTTGTTACAGGGGATGGAGATATTTTAACCATTCAGGATGAATTCACTTTATGTTTTCCACAATTCTGTGCCTTCCTCGCTAATCGTTTTCTTTCAACGACTTTGCTTCATGAATGAATGTTCGAAACTTACCAACTACTTGAATAAAAGTCAGAGTACAATTTTAATAGGTTACGAGTTTCTGCGGAAACACGGTTGGCACGATGCTAATTTGTTACTGATGAGGTTGGGCACGCAGCTCTTAGCACGTGGGAGCATATATTAAGCGATTTGGTTGCAAGTCATGAGTCTTGCCCTGGAAAATATATGTTGTCATTGGCACCGTAAATTCTCGAAAATGGCGTCCTCGCTATCCGTGCTGGTGTTAAATTGCCTCCTTCCGCCCCTCGAATTACTTCCATTTCTCTCTAATAACATTTTTTCACGATCATATTTCGAAGGCAAGCGAAGGTTAACCCTCCAATTTACGGCTTTTCAAGCTACCGCGGCAATTGTGGAAGCTTTAACTGCTTTCGAATGAGTCGGATTTATAGTGCTCGTCGTGCAAACTTTTATCACGTAACTTTGCGCTTCCCACTGTATTTGCGAGGACTCCCTGTCGCTTAGGAATGCAATCGGGGGCTAAAAAATATTTTAGTCTGTTTGAGCCGCAATATTGAAAATCAGACAGCGAAATATATATGAAGAATATAAAATAGAGTCGCGATATTGTTTTTGCTGTAAAGAAGATGAGATTTTGGTAATTATTTACAAAATGGTCGACCTTACCGATTTCGACGACTTTGAAATATGTTGTCAAAGTTAACAACATTCTGAACAACTTTTTCCTATATATATTTCGAAATCGGCGAAGACGACCCTTTTGTAAATAATTAGTAATTATTAACTACCGAGATTTTTCTTCTTGTGAACATTATTCTTCCTTTGTTCTTTTTTATTTTTTAAGGCTCGACTGGGATCTTCTAATCTCTATGTCGAATGTTAGAATATTACTATAAATGATTTCTCTGCTAAGGCGTTAAAAGAATTGTTAGTATAAATGGAATTGTATTGAATCGATCTTCATCAAAATTGTACTTGTAAATGTCATGAATATTTACTCGTCAGATGTTCCATTTAGTTCTGCAAAAGAGAAGCAGAAAACATTTCCTCTTGTGGTGTCTGAAGGCTCGCGATCAATTTGCAAAGATGGAAGCCTTTTTTAATATCCTTCACCAGAATGCATTTTCAGATTCGCCTACGTGAATTTCCAATTACTCCTCTCAGCAAATTCCTCGAACGGTCGCCACGTAAAATTCGAGCTACCGGGCATCCTTTCGAAATTAAAGTTTCATTCCAATTAAAATTGACATGGACGTCCTGCCTCTGCTCTAGCTATTTAATTAAGATTGATTTAAAATTTAGCAACTCCAGAGTTATACTTTGATTATTGACAGGCATAATTAATCAGGAAATATAAAATATTTTTCTAAAGTGACTTTCTATCACTTATATATAAATGAAATCTTTATATGATTGAAAATTACGTTTCAAATGATTTCACTAATCGCTATTCCAATGTTTAACAATCCTTTATCGTTTAATAATTACGTATGAGTAACACTAATGTTTACCTGAATTTTTGAAAACATCTGCTCTGCATTCGATTCATATATTTTTGACAACTATGTTCTGCTTTTCTCCAAAATTTAACTACATGGAGGATATATTCAGAGGTATCTAGAAAATGGTCCTAGGAATAATTATAAATTAAAATTAGGAGTAGAAATGTAATAATTTAAATGGTGAATATTTTTCTTGGGGTCTAAAGTACATGTTTTTCTTAGATCAAAGAAAAGCGGAAAGTATCTAGTCAAATTGTGGTTAATTATGATAATGTAGTCATGGAGGATATTTTTCTAGTGCAGCTACAACAATGTTGTTTCGCAGGTTAGAGGGTAGAATAATTCTGCTGGTAATTTCAGGATCTCTATGGAGATGGAAATGGAAATTCCATTGGATTAATTTATAGATAGCCAAATTCGTCAGAAACTGTTATTCGAAGAAATCTACGGTACTACATATATAACTGAAATCTAATCTATGAGATTCTAAGTGAAATGTCTCAAATCCTAAAGCATCGATTCAGAAAATGAGATTGATATGACTTAGCCTGTTATATAATATCAAGCCAAATGTATGTAATTCGTGTAATAAATTGCATGGCGGAATATCAAGTTACGTTTCGCCTGTTTCACATAACGTTTGCATCCGTGGCCTTTCCAGAGTTCAACCATAGATTTGTTAATCTAATTATAGCAACGATTTCGTTCTACACCCGTTTGGGCATTATAAATCTGGATGGCGGAGACCAGTGAAACAAAAGTAACTCATAGCTTCTCGTAGAGAAGCGTGTAGTCGCTTCACGTGCCACGATAAATTCAGTTCAAAGTGTGCAATTGTGGAGAACTATGTGGTCCAGACCATGATAGTGGACAAGAGGAGTAAAGCACATCACATTTATTTTAAATCTAGTTCTGAAACTAAAGATGCCGTGAACGTAGCTGCACATAGAAAATTCCTTTAGTTCTACTAATAATAATATCAGAATAATAATTATAAGGATTAGGTTAAAAAAATGTATTATTACAAAAAATATAGGATTTTTAAAATATTTTATTATTTACGTTCGGATTTACATATCGCACAAACAAAAAGTTAATTTCGGTTGCTCCGCAAATTTCATGACCCCAGCTGTAGCAAATATTACATCGAAATCATAGGGAGTATTGAGAACATGCATATTTATAAAAGAGAAATTTTCATTACGAAAATATTTGAACCGATTATATTCCTTAAGCATATCATTAATTAGGTATTTCTTGTAGATATTCTTGTATTCTCGGAGTTATTAAACTTACCTTCCCCGAATGTGATGTAAAATTGTCACAGTCCAGTAAATTTTTACACTTGGTACCGTACAAGTATTATTATTATTATTATTATTATTAATCGTATTTATTACTCAAAAAAGAAGAAACCTGTGTATTTATACCTGGAATAGTCAATAAGAGTAAAGGCGAATTGCAGTGGTAACACTGGAAGGCTAACTTTGAAACTAAAATAGAGACAACAGCAAACAAACATAACAAATATTAAAAGTAAACTACATAGTATTGCAAAATTCATTAAAATACTTCCCTTCCTATAATTCTTGATTACATAACACAGCAATGGTACTATGTCTTCCTACATATGTTTAGGTATTAATTCAGTTCCTTACCGATAAATTTTAGTGCTTGCCTTGCTAGATACAACGAGTAGCGATATCATCTTTACGCTCTACATCTACTTACATGGATAGAGCAATGAATACAGACAGTGAGGTTATATGCCGAGATTCCCACATTTTCTTACGCAGACTAGGAAGTTTATACTAGGGACTAGGAAATTACAAGTGCACAGTGGGCCGTAAGTTCTCAATGGCATTTCTCCAGCGGAGTCTGGCTAATTTTAGGGTGTAACACTGTCTTAACGAGGAAGGTTTGTCTGGCACGGTCAGCCCCCGAGCAAAGAAAAGGAAATGAAAATTCTTCGCTCGAATAGTTGGCAGTTTTCCCTTGTTCGCTGTTAACCAACCGCAGCGTGTTCCTCGGTCGCGGCTCTTGGCGAGCTTGAATTCGAAGCAACAAGCTTCGATTGATACCCCCAGTCGATCTTCCTTTTCCTCCTTATCTTTGGATTAGCCTACACCTCTGGTTGACGCTAATGAATGGCGACGCATGAAAGGACAGACATGCGGAAAGCGGTCGCAATTGAAAGCGTCCGTATCGCTTGCTCGACTGTAATTGTTGAAAGACAAAATAACAAAGAATTGCAAATCTATTAAAACGGAGGAAAATGAAATTCCCTTGTGCAATGTTCCCAGTAGATGGCCTTGCTGTTATTTATTAATCACTTGCTGATGTATTTACTCTCTCTCTCTCTGCCAAGATTGCCATAATTTCTTAAATGCCATTTATTAGGTATACATTGCATGGTCTTCCTCCAATGCAATAGGTACATATGCCCACGAAAACAGTAGTATAACCAGAAATATAACCGAACTGTCTATTATTTATACTCGACTCTACTCTCAGTCAGAGGATAAACCTCAAGATTACGCCTCTATTATTTATTACAGTCGTTACTTCCTGTGAACTGAAACTCTCGGTTGCCCGAAGGCTTCGAACAAAGTAGCTTCTCCTGCATTAATATTAGATTCTAAATAGAAAATGACATAGACTCACACCTCTCAAGCATTTCACGAAACATTTACTCGTCTCAAGTAATTTCGCTCATTCTTATAGGCGATATTGTTTTTCCCTAAAAATACATCGAGTTCCACATAAATTCGCGGTTATTTATCGCTCGCAAGGGAGACGTAATACGTTCTTCGCTGAGCCACATGATGACGTAGTATCTCACATTCCGAATCCGTGATTTATACCGCGAAACCTGGACAGTGAAACGTTCTTTACGAGTGGACCGCCACGGTCGTTCGTTCGTCAATACACACATGCCATTTCTGTTATGAATCTTTACGAGCAACATTCCGTGGACGTAAGGATCGCCTTAACAGCGTATCGCCAGAGGGACGTGACCCTAAACGTCAGTTTATAGATAGCAGCGCGGCAGAGGTGGCTTAAGGGACTGTCCGACGTTGCATTGCTATCGTCGTTGAATTATCGCTCTTACAAGACTGTCAACCGAGATTAAACCCCTGCTTCGTCCACTTCCTACCGCTGAATCCAACGAAATTGCGGGTTTCCTTCTTCCGACGATCTGGAAACGCTGAGTTCTGCACTGAAGCCGATTTGGAGTTTCTCTCGACCATAGGGCATATCGACGCTTTCCATGCTTTCAGGAGGATACTTCCTATATTTCTACCCTTTATCTTGGGGGTGTCGCTGTCGGGCGTGATGCAGGTTTAGTGGAAAGTTTTGTATTTAGTGAAGAAATGATGTTACTTTGGAAGAAGTGATAACTTATACCTCTGTTGTTATTAGTACTAGGACAATAATATTTCAAAAATGTGTAGCTCACTATCTTGGCTAAAATAATTTGCATATAAATCATTTTATCAATCACATTGCTATGCAAATTGAGCGTAGGAATATTTTCAGTACTCTAGAATTAATGTAACTTCCAGGTGTTGGTGATAAATTAGATGATAGATGTATAGAAAGGAAGATGATGTAGTTAGGAAACACCGGTTACTGGTAAACTGCATCTCTGTATGGGAAACATCGTGCAGGAGTTATTTATATCACTGCATTATGAGACAAATTAGATGTGATTTCTATAATTAAATATAATGTTTATTATTAATTTCACTCAATATTAACATCGTGCAGGAGTTATTCATATCACTGCACTATGAGACAAATTAGATGTGATTTCTATAATTAAATATAATGTTTATTATTAATTTCACTCAATATTAAGTTATACCAATTTCCAAGAAGCTATAGTAGGAAGTCTTTCGACTGTTCCTTTTCGAAGGTCTTTTAAAAATTATGAATAGCATTCTGGAAAGATTAACTCTTCTTTATTATAATGTTCATTCATCTCTCCCAATGGAATTTTCAAAGACACCTGTGCCATCACTGCAATGGAATCCCAACGAATCAGATTATAAACGACGAGTTACCATCCCGCCGAGTGTCAAACATATTCGCGTAACACCTGCAGCTCTAGCAATCGCAATTACAATAAATTCATTTCGCGCAGACGGTTTCTCTATCGACACTAACGACATCATAAAGTCGTATTATCGGTTTATTGTCTCCAATGTCGGTATCGGCTTCCATGGCATTGTTCACTG
Organism: Andrena flavipes; assembly: GCA_963971345.1. Classification (NCBI taxonomy): domain Eukaryota; kingdom Metazoa; phylum Arthropoda; class Insecta; order Hymenoptera; family Andrenidae; genus Andrena; species Andrena flavipes. Next base: position 41,132,714 of record OZ020481.1, read on the forward strand.
ACAGAAGGTCGATCGTTTACAGTTTACATGATTTCATTTGCGCAAATCGAGGTAGTTATACAAAAAATGTGTAAAGACGACTGAATGGAAAATTGCTTGGCATAACATATTTTGCTGCGAAAATTGAAAGCTTTGATCGAATTAATTCCATTACGTTCAATTGATTATTTTCATAATACTCCTTGCGCAGTGCAGCTTGTTATAATTATAAAGGTTTTTTTTATCAATTTATCTCTGGATCCTATTAACTGACCACTTTCTTCCCGGTAACGTTCGTTTAATTAGTTTCATCCAAGCTTATTAGTTTCAAACCAAGCACGTTGTTGCAGTGCCCCAGAAAAATCCTATTAAAAGTAATATATTTCTCAGATAATAAAGATCAGAATATTCTTTATTCATTGATAGTAATTTACTGTAAAAATTAGCACTCAAAACAGTAAATTGGGTAAATACAATTTTAATGCAAATATCACCCAGTTATTAATATATCACCATTTTTTTCTCTATAATTGCTCGCCTTTTCTTCGTTCGATATTTCATATTTTACATATGTCTCTACCAAATATTCCTGAAAGAATCACGATGTGTCGAAAGCTCACGCAAATCCTTCTTCAAGGCTGACCACTAAAAATAAAGATGTTCAAATTAGAAATACAAGCACTTTCTGAGATTTCCCTTTCGTTCGGTACCCACGGAACGTCTGCGACCCTGCTCTCTGCTTTTGGGACAGGAATAAATTCGTTTCTTTTCTTTATTTGCCGCCATTCGTCACTTTCCACGCGAATCCTCAGCATTCCTCTGTCACCGATCGCACGAGCTCGATGAAACACAAACCGCCGCTGTTCCCTTCCGCGTGTTCGATGATATACGGCTCTGTTAATTAAAGCAGCGGGCACATTCGCCAGAATAAAAGATGGCGTTAATGGGGGAGGGCGACGAAAAAATATGAGGTGACGACTGTTTTGCAAACTGAGCCGTGTACTCTCCCATACGCATTTAGACACAGTAAAACATCAAAGAGAGGCAAAAAAAATTCCAAAACATACTTCTGAAGTATTATAGACCATTCCCTTCCTTCAATAACAACGAAACGAATTTTGTTAGTGCTATTTGTACTCTCGAACTATAAAATTCAGGTGTCCAGTGGAAAACAGGCACATGCCACATTATGTATAAATTTTCTTCACATTGAAAAAAAAATAAATGCGTAGTGGAAAAGGGACTCCTGGGGACCATGACCTAATAAAATTAATTCTTCAACTAAAATTTGATAATAGTTGCCATTTACCATCTAATTCAAGTACCGTTTAAAATAATTACAATTCCGTACCGCATTTCCTACGAAAACAATTTTTCCTTCAACCTGATTTCCTCTAAAATCATAAAACAGTGGCACATGCCTGATCCCCCCTGAGCATTCAATTTTAACAAAGACTACGACAATCAAGTTACTTTCGGTTATCAAAAAATTCATACCCATCTTCCCGAGGCTATTGCTGGGCGTCTGAAATCCCCTGTTGTAATAATAATGAATTACCCAGAGGCTCGAGATATCCAAATTAATTCCAAACAAATCCGCCCTTTCTTGAGGAGCAGGAGTAGATGGAACGTGAAATTGGTTCATTATCGTCATCTTCGGTCAAAGAATAGTCGGGACGATCCGCTCCTCGTGGAAGTTTGCCGAGAATTTGGTCGGCTGTCGGGCGCTCTCTGGTGCATCGCTTCATTAACGAGCACCACTTCTGCGTCGCTGTCGACGACGTCGGCACTCGACTTCCCAGCTTAATTATTCCACCGCCACCCGGTACACGTGTCTCGGGATCTCCCGCTGGGGCTCTCCCCGTTCTTTTAATTCCGCTTTATATCGTTCCTTGGGCCACTGGGTTAATGGTGTGTCGTCATTCCTCCACGTTATCGGGGGCGATGGGGGCATCTTCGTTTTCATTTCCTCGAGCCTTTTCTTGTTAACCCCTTAGCTGCGTCGTCTTGACGATGTAGAGGTTGTTAGCAACGCCCTAGAATGACTGCATACGTATCTTATCGTCGATGCAACTCAAAACTTCAGGACTCCGTGGTCTACAGGACCTCCGCCACTCAATGTCAGTGTGACATTTGACAGTATCCTGTCACCTAAGAGGATCCTTGATTATAACGTCTTGTAGACCTGCTGCATGGTTCGTGGCTCCCTTCCCTCGTCACTGACAAACGCACCACCGTACAATTAGTTTTAGTATTAAAACCCTTGCATTAGCACAGCCTATGATGTTACAATCATATCATACAGTATGTTCCATAGTTAAGGGAGGATACTTACACCCTGTTCGTGTTCATTTACACAATTTAGATACTCGATCTGAAATTTTCGGTTTGCCTAATTTCTTTTAAAACTATGTGAATAGTGATGTATTGTTAATTTGAAATTTTAAATATTTTACTATATCAGTTTAATAGGTTATTATACGTGGTATGTACTAACTGTACCTATGCGAAATTTCAGCCCTGTGACATCAACTTCCTGCACCGCGATCGTCAGTTAATTTTGCCCTTGGAAAATTCAGCGAAATTCGGATATCATGTAAACCATTTTTTGTCGTAGAAGTTACACGTGCACCCATCGTTTATAGTACGTTTTACGGTTTGTTTTCGTGCACTACATGGTTGTGGTTCTCTTTTCGCTCATTTTTATGGCGCCTTCCTGTTAAATTGAGATTTATTCGCCTCCCCCTTCAAGAAGGTTTTTGCTCGATGATGTCATAGGAAGATAAAAAGAGACTCTCTGAGAGAATTCAGTTTGATGTGTTAACAACGAAACGTAAAACTAACCGAGAATGGCAGAAAACGTGAATGTATGGTTGGTAATTCGTTCATAATTTGTTTTATTATAATTAATTTTGATTATTTTTTGTTATATTACATATTTATTGTATTGCTTGGATACTTGAATACTTGGATAGCTATTCTAGTAGAAATTAAATTCTCCTGGATCATTTTACCATTTTTATACCCATTATAAGTTATATTTAAATTATAAATTATACGTTTAAATTATAAATTATAACAGAGCACTTAACAATACACGTACTTAATCAGAATTCCTTCTCTTTCCATTCACTTGGAATTCTTAAACTGGTAATGTTCGTACTGTATCAGAAGCTCGTTTATTGGTACCTAATAGATAGTGCAACAAACGTTGATTCAATATTGTCTTCCTTCATCGTATTTGTTGTTCTAGAATCTTGTGTATAAAACAATAGAAACTGATACCCAAATGATATTGAATGATTCCTCTATTTCTCTTATGACTATTTACCAATTTTACTTTTAGTAAACATGGACGTTGTAGACGTAAATCTGTGTGTCTCTTGTCCATCGACAAATTCATACAAACATAGGACATTCACTCGATATAAAAGTTTCGATGGTCAATGCATTCCAATCAAAGTATTGTTGACCAACTGACAACGTTTCGAGTCAGTGTTGCGTGAATTCTACATACCGAGCGTTACGTGTAAAATCAGACTCCCATTGTGCGCACTCGATGGAACTCTTAATGCCTCATAACAGCGCGGAAGTAGTTTCATCAAAATGGACACTCTCAGAGAGAATAAAATCAGTCGAGGCTGTACGATTTCCCGCGCAATCGAAAAATTTAACAAATAGGTCGTAAAGTGAATAGTAATGATAAAATTCTACGTGGTACTTCCATAACGAACATCATGCACCATATCAATACCTCATTAAGTCAGGGCATTGTATCGATCACACTCACGTCTAATGTGAGAAGGTAGAAATACCAAACATAACATTTTATTAAACTAGAGGAAAGTAGCCAAATTTGTAATGCTTCCCATTTCGTTTTTCAAATGTCATTCTTAGACAATGAATCGCAAGAAAGAAATTTTTTTTATGGATATTCAGTCAGATATTTACAATTTAAGAGCAGCCTTACACTTCTAACCTTATGAATAATTTTCAATATTAAATTAATACTAAGAAACATACATTGTAATGGCACTATTCCTATTTTGGCTATTTTCCTCTACTAATTAAACTAAAAAAAAATCTACTTATTCAGTTTTATTCATCTAACGCATCTCCATTATCTTTAACAGATGGAAACGTTTCAATTTTTTAATCCGCACAGCACAATGAATAATTTTCTCTACAGTCGCCGTTGTCCCAAAGTACCTCGAAATTTCGTTCATTCGATTCTATTTCCATCAAAGGTATAATAGGCGAGTGCGACGACCTTGCCAAACGGAAATCGAAAACCACGGGCACAACCGTGCACGTGGGTTGACTGAAGCGTTACGCAAGGCCGGAATTCTCGATCGTGATTCACGATCAATGGCCTCTGTGCAACGCCCACATTCGCCTCTCGCCGGTAGATGCAAATGCGTGTCACACTTTTCGAGTGAATTCCTCCTGTTCCACTGACCTAGGAACGTGAGAGATCGTCTGTAGCTCGACGCGGAAAACCGATAGCCACACATACGGGCGACATAGATGTTACGAGCAATGGGAAAAATGCTTTTTCCTGTCGTGCGTGGGAAGAGTTATTGTGTCGTGGGATAGAAGCACTTGTAATGAATTTGAATTGCCGTTGCCCTGCAACTTATCACCTTATCGAACGATTAGGGATCTTTTTCTGAATACTTTCATTTATTAAATACAGAACTTCGGACTAGTCACTAGTTGATTAACCCGTACCGATTTTTAAATCAGATTTGACAATGTTTATCTATTTATATCGAGTGGTATAATCGTTTCTCATCTGAAGTTGCGGAGGAAAGAGATTTTTCTGGTGAAATTTCCATGCGCTTTTATGAATTTGATTAATATTTAAATTTTAATATATTCAGATATTAATATTGAATACTATAATGGTACCTATTCCTAATTTTTAGTAGGGCAGGTATTAAAAAAACACGGGACCATTTTATTCATAAAGCCGGATTTTCTTTTTGCCGAGGGTACTTACGTTAAATAAGCTCGTTGCACACAATGGCTTCTTACGCGGCAAGTTTTCAACACCCTTTCAAAGCTTGCTCTGGCCGCGAGAGATCACATTAACGAAACAGGTTCCAACGAACCCAATTTTCCGGCAGCGCACTATCGTAGCCCTTAAAAGTCTCCAGGGATGAACCTTATTGTTTTGCTCGGAACAACGCTAACATTCCGTGTCGTTTTTCTGCTAATCTGCCTCCTTTCTCTCATGAGATCTCGTATCTTTGTGGCCGCAGACGTACACCTCTGCAACGGTACTGTTAATTTACTCTCGTTTTAATCGTTATCGTTCCTTCTGCGCTTTCATCCAACGTCTGCTTGTCTTTGATACTTTAATTTGATGTCCGCTATCGTTATTTGTGGGAAGGATGCGTAGGAAGATGGGTAATACCTGCTAACGACGCAATCATCGCCTTATAGAGTGCAACATTTCAACAGCGTGAATGTTTATATTTAATAATATTAACGATCTCTTCGTCACGTAAAAGTATCAACAAAAATGTATACATGTATTAATATTCTATAAAATAAATCAGTTAATTTGTATGTTGAAGATGTTATAAATATTTTAAAAATATAAATGCAAGTGGACGTTTTTTCTAACTACTCACCAGATTCTTAAAAACACTGTGCCCGTTTATTTTGTAGTTATATGCCCTACACCTTCAGCTTTTGCCCTTTAATTACACTCTAGATTTACTCAGCACGGTAGTAGTACTCCGATATCATCTACCCAAAAAAGTCTGAAAGTGTAGCTGCACCCAGTCACACCACTCAAAGAAATGGATAACATAATTAACATTGATGTGTCAAATACAAAAACGCAGAACACATTGAATGTAATTTCATCGAATACGCCTAATCTAATTTATCTCAATTTCTTTTCAGATTGGAATCGCTGATATTCGTCGTGTCCTGGGCGGCGTTCGCCAACGCGGATTTCTTTGGCGAGAAAAAAGGTACAGTGTCAGTTCGTTGAACGCTAATGGTCTGAATTTGTGGTGGTGGTGATTCCGGGGTCCGAGGACCATCCGTCCCTCTGCTCTTCCAGATGTCGTCTAGCATGACGATCTGAGCTACAAAATTCTCAAGAGGGTCCTCCAATCCTCGAGGACTCCTCGAGAATATTCACCGGGCTTTTCACCAATCTGTTTCACTGATTTTTCCCAACGTTATTCTTTAAAAGACTCGTTACAAAATGAGTTACAGGAACAGCAAATGTCCCTATCAGCAGCCACGTCTTCTTTATGCAACACCTGCTTCTAGTTTTCTAGCAAAAGTAAAAGATGGTCAATGTGTTGAGCAACAGGGGCCAGAAATTTAAATTTAGAATATTGTGTCTGCGAAATTACAGATTGTGAAATTTATTAGTCGTTGTTTATTAGGAGTAACCTATTTAAGAAATTGATTTTTGAGATATAAGGTAATCATTCGCAAATATAGGTACATCGATAGAAATTTCTATACTATTTTCAGAATAATATCGCTGTGAAACTTCATGTTTCCTCAAAAGTATTTTTCATTTGAAATCTAAGCCAGCCAGTGGTATTTCTTGTCTACAGTAAAATACTTAAATTTAAATGATTGTACTCATGTGTGTCCAATAGTAGGTCAAGTGACTCAAACTTTCAATACGAAATGAAAATTTTTATCGGTTATGAAATCGAGTATAAACTTTCTATTGATTCAGTTTCAATTACATTTCATAGCAGACGTAGCCAAACTTCTATTCAAATGATTTCTATTCAGGTTTAGACACAGTGTACTTTGCAAATAGAAAGCAGCGTGTGCGATTTTTTTATTTCCAAGCTAGGTGGATTATAATTCAGGTAAAATACTGTTGTGAGAGGTGAAAAGCGTGTAGGTGTCGACGTGCGTATTAGTAGAAATCTGTGTTTCACTGCTACCTCTAACAAGGCGTAAATAATACAAAGAGTATTAGAGAAAGCGAAGGATTTGTATCTTGTGAAAGATAGAAACGAAAATCAGGTTATACTAATGATTTAACGAGGAAATATTTTGGAAAATATTTAGTGATAAATAGAATTCAAGAAGCTAAAGAATGAAATGCAAATATTTCAATAATTCTAAACATACAATTTATTTCAGTGTAGTTACTGAGGCCCCTTCAAAATGATCCATTGCTTTTAAATATTTTTATTTCGCCGATAATCCTCATAAATTTAACTTCGTACCGATGTATTTTCTCCGTTTTCAGTCTACATTATTCCACGTTAAAATCCTTTCATGCCAAGAAGCGTGTGTTTTATTTGCGACGCTCTCCTCGTTGTTGCAAAAGTATACCGTTGAAATGGATTTAAAGTATGAACCCTTTGTTTCCCGATATTGATGAGATCCTCTTGTACAGTTATAGCTGAGATTTTTCACTGTCCAATGTGGGTAGCACAGCGATTCTTCTGACACGCGTGGACTTCTTTCTTATTTAAGCGGGGTCACTCTAAGAAACAAATCGACCAGCCGTTTCCAATAAATCACCCCATTGAAACGGATCTAATGCAAATAGTGTTTTCTTTTCCTCATCTGTCTTTTGCATTCTGACTAGTTTGCTTGTCATTATTTATATTTTCGTATGAAATTTTTATAATTCGAAAAATTTGTGGAAAAATTTCCCTCGAGTTTACCAATAGAAAGGACATTATAATATGACTAATAGTTATTTCAAGAGAACTTAATCGAATAAATCTTGATTTGTATTCTCACAAATGGGAGATGATTCTAAATTTCGAAAAAACATGATCCTGAAGTGACTTTCTCAATAATTATATTTGCCTTCGGGAGAGGAAGAAGTTCCTCTTGAGACACTTCTTCGTATAATCAACAAAAATGAAAGTACACGTGGTTGTCGGAATAAGGAAGATATCATGCTCGGTAAACTCCTTATTATTATAGACGTCAGGTAAAATTTGGGCGAAATGCAAGTATTTCGTTTAAACCTCCGCTTAAAGCAGTCCCACAGTTTTTGTAATACCATAAAACACAGTTATCCCTAAGAGCAGTAAATTTATGCAACTTCCATCTTCCTGTTTTTTTCCTTGAAATTTTACGATTCTGTTTGGCAAGCATCACACGGATACTTAAAATCTCCAGCAGATTTTACGCTCTCATTCTCTGATCTTTCAGTTTATAAGGATACACTCAAGTTTCCATTCCTTTCCCCTGGAACCTCTACGACCTTCACTGTTTTCGCAAATTTGGGAAAATCCCCCTCATTTGAGATTATTCAAATAAGAAGTTTTGCGTTTGGACAGTTTAATCAAATCGTGGAAGTGTCTTCGAGCCTGTGCAGCTGTTATTTAAATTATTCCCGTAATATCGCAAGAATTTTACGGGGGCCGGGTGGAATTTTAATAAAAGTTTGTGACAGAGAAGAAAAAACATAAAAGCAACTCGGTTGTAAAAATTTGGAAGGGCGTTTCTTCTCTATAAAATCTCTTTGGATACTGGCGCGCAGTAGAACTTACCTACCTACCTTTCGGTTGGTTGTAATAATCTCGCGTTTGTGAATAATTCTTTGACTTCTCGTTAAGCGAGGCTGTATTGGAAATAATGCGAAGCAACCGTCACAGAGGGAGGGAGAGGGAACGAGAGAGATTCATAAAGAAGGATTTAATAAAATCCTCCTTAGGCCACAGTTACAAAGTCCTAATGCTTTGGAATGGTTTTATGTTCATCGGCATATCTTTATTTCCTCTTTTAAGAATTTCATAAGCTGAGAAGTCGCTTTTCAGATTCAGTAGATATTTCATTCCGTCCAAGCCGTTTTTATACAGACTCTAATCTCGATTTTTGCGCTTCTTGCTGCTTGGGTCAGTCGTTATAAAGTCTAGAAACTCGCATTAAAAATACCTTTTCGAAGCAAGTTTCAACGTTCAGTGGGACTGCATAAATCGTTAAAACTCATCGTTGGAAAATATAATGTTCTGGCTTTTACAGTATATTATACATATATTAACGTACATAGTCATGTACTCTGTAGTATTGCAATAAATCATGATATTTTAGTTACAAGTGATTACAATTTCACCATTAATTTCCCCCAAAATATTAAATAAATGCAGGCCGGTTCCATTCACGTAGATAAGCATCCTTTAAATTATCAGTCAAACTCTTCGATATCCTTAACAATTTCCTTAGAAACAAGCACATAATTCCCTTCCATTATACTTGAAGTAACAGAGTATTACCCTGGCACTTTCGTTGCAACGATAAAGTGCAGTTTTCGAAAACGAAACGTCTTACGTGGCACGGAGACAATTCCAAGTCGATAATACATGATCACGGGCGTAAGAACATCCCGTTATCCGGAAGAGGGAAAGATTCAGCCGCTTGGCGAGTTTCCGGCTCCCTTATCAGAGGCGGATGCAAAGAGGGCACGTTGGCTGCGCCGCTGGGTTACAGAGCATAGGAAAACGGGGGTGGAAAGGGACGAATAGCTCCCGCAGGATGCGAGATAACTCTCATCCCCATAGCCTCATTTGTATCCGCCTCCCCTTCTTTCGCCCTCCGTGTTGAACGGCTACTTTTTGCACTGCTGCATCGTCAATATTTAATGGCACATCATTGCCCAGTCGCGATTGCTAGCCGCGGCTGAATTCTTTTTTCTGTTCCATTCACTGCTCAATTGCAGATTTGCTCATCAAAATTTCCTTTAGAACTTTTCTCTTCCATATTCCCTTGGTCGTGTACTTACGTGTGAATAATCAGCTACGAGTTTCCGTTTTCTTTGGTTGTTTCTTGTAATTAAAGTATATTATGGAAATTTAAATCAGTTAAAGGAGTAAAAGGTGAAGGATTGGGTAGTTCAAGTTTGACTTGTCTTCTATATTATCGTTCTTTCATTGCAAGAAATGAAAAAATTTCACAACTGGTAGTTCCCTTTTTGTGTTTTAGTCTTACAGCCTTTATGGTTTATCCGTATGTTAGAGATATTTTAGAATGCCCGCTCAATTCCTAGCTTCTGGGGAAGCACTGTGTGGTTCATCACAGTCCTCTTACCAGAAGGCACCGTAGCTTTCCCCGCTCTGTGGCCAGATCCGTAAGGAACAGAGTCCCTATTCTTTAGCAACACTAAATCTCTAAACTCTTTCTCTTCATTCAAACAAGCAATCCTTCGGCACCCGATAACTGGAAACCCAATATGGTCACCAGCTATCGCCTTTGGCTAGGACTGTTTAGTCTCATGCACCCTCTTCAAGACCACATACAGCCTAAGTCCTTATCATAAAATCTTCGAAGGCAGAACGGTATGTATCGAGTCGAGCATTAGGTCCAGTGATAAGTGGAGTCGAGGGTATCCATTCATAAAAACACGTTGACGCTAACAAGTATGCATTTATCCACCCATGTGTATTTTCATTACTTTTTTAAAAATGGAGTTATTGCGTTAGAATGGCAAACCAGATGTGCATACATATCCATACACTTTGATACATCAAACTGAGGAACTCAAACTCGGAGAAATTCAATTAGATTCACTTGTGTTTTTGCAGAACAATTCTATTGCGAGGTAATTGATACCCCGACGCGTTTCAGGTATTGTACAAATAGAAATTTATTGGCATTGGATTAATTATCCATCCGGCGAACATTTCAGCGGAACGGTACAATATGGACCCGAAATAGATAAATTGCTGTAGGAGTATCGCTGGGACTGATTTATTGCTCTGAAAGTTTGATTGACTGGCGTGCAAACGAGCACACAGCTGTATTTTATACGTACTGCAAAGATGGCCAATACTTCCGTTGATAGCATATCGAATCGAGGTGAAGTGGATTCTTTGAAATCAATGCATATTTGATATCAATGTCTATACAGTACAAATATAGACTCCTAGTGTCCTATACTATCAACGTATAAAGCCTTATTATAGTTTTATTTATCTTATTGCGAAGTAGTAAACATCACATTGCTACAAAACATCGAACGATTTTTTGTTTAAACGACATTTGTCCGTGAACTGTAAAGCGATTAATGGTAAAGAAAATCCTTACACGCTGTTCAAAGATACACTCTCTACAACGATTCTCAGCTTCTCTCGAACTTTTATTCCATTCCGATGTTTCTTCGTGTAAGAGGAGTACCCCATTATCGGAAAGGAACATTTGTCGACACAGAATAATACCAGTACTTACTGACACTATTTTCTAAATTCGTTTAGATACCTTTGTACCAGAGAACGTCTGCTTACTTAATTGGCTAAGAGTGAATAAACAAAAATGAGTTTTAAAATCATTTGACTGAATTCTGGAAATCTTCTTTTACTTTCATTATTTCGGGCTGCAATGGGGTTCTGCTTATGTTTGTATTTAGTTTATTGCAATGGACATTTGCAGACATTTCTAAGTAATTTACATTATATTTCTTTCCACTTGTGCATACAAGTTAGTGTTTAGAAAAGTTTTTCATAGGTATAAATCAGGATTGGCGATGCATGGACTAATAGTATAGTGCATGGTTCAGATATCACGATGAAATTAATGTTCCGTTCGAATCATTGGAATTTGTTTGACAAATAAATATTAATTTTTTAAATAACACTGAACATTATTGCCTCTGTTTTAAAGAATATTTATTTGCGTTCCTAAGTAGAGACTCACACCGACTACTTTCACATAAATTTAAATATTACATTAGATTAGTTTACACAATGATTTCAAAAGTACTTAACATTTTTCCTTCGCAACTTCGTTCCATCCGACACTTTCGGGACACCTATTTCTCATACTGAGCAATATTTAATTTCAGGCCACTATTTCTGGGTTTCCAAGAGATTCAGAGCCTCGCATCAGTTTCGTTCGCGTTCTAAAAAATGATCGCGCTGGTATTTTTGTCCTTCCCGAAGACATGGCGTGTTTAATTAATGCTGGGGGATTGTCGTGACGGAAGAACTCCGTTGGTAGGCGTTCCGAATAAAAATACCAACTGGGACGAGGATGAAAAAAAAGTGTCACGATAGGGTGGCGCGGCGAAACGTTTGCGACACCGTCCGCGAGGAACCATCGGATTCCTTTTTGAATGCAAGCCGGATGTGGGCGTCGATCGGAGCTTGCCCACTTTGCAATCGCAGCGGGGCCCAATAATTCGGCATGACTCATCGATCAGTCGCGGCTCAAGTTGGATTTACATGCCGTACGCGTTGGCTAATCGATTCGTCTTGCGGATTCCCGATGCATTTCAATGTATACGCCAGCCCGGCGACGCGTGCGAAATTTCTTTGCGTTTAAACAGCCGTATCTTTTGGAACTGTGACAGTGTTTCGGTAAAGTAATGGAATGTTCTTTGAATGCTGTTGATGCCGCGACGATGATTAAACGATTCTAGATAATAGGGAAAAAAGTAATTGGTGATGTATTCTGGATACTGAGGGCGAATGTAATTATTATACATATAGACAGGATGAAATACAATTATTGAGGAAGTTGAGGAACTGCTTAATTGTGGCAATTTAAAATATTATTCTGAGATATTATTGGCAGATCTGGTAGTAAATACATATGAATCTTAAGTTTTCCACATTTCCCTTTTTTAGATGAATGTATTTACAATACCAATTGGAAGCTACAGATTACACAAGCATCTGATGTGAAAAGGCTTTTTAGCTGCTTTTTTTATTTTATCGATGCGTTTGTATGGTTAATGTTGTAACCAGGTATATGTATAATACATTTCGGTGGTAGGAACCTCTTCTATTAAATGACATCTAATCTTTTTCATTACCAGTTAATGTAATACTCAGGTGTCAGTGTAGTAACATATTTACTTATTGTTAGATAAAATCCGTATCCTATACATATTTGTGTTACTGGTTTAGTTAGTAAATATAGAACTTCAATCCAACCAGTCGGTTATTACTTTTTCAACAGTTTGGTATCGATCGTTAAATGTTCTATCTACACATCTGAATAGAAAGTACCTTATATAGCCTCTCATAGAATATTCACAAGAAACGTCTTGTGATATCAGTGTGAAAATACTCCATGACCAACTAAATATTTTACTGAAGCGAAAGGAACGTTAGTTATTGCATGTTTCATGGTTACGCATGAGAATAATTCTGACTTCAATTGGGCGTTGTTTCGTGAATACAGACGAACACTGTCATCTTTTAATGGAATTATTTTCGTAATCTTGAATCATGGTGACGAAGCGTCTCTGTCTCATCAGTTATACATAGGCATGGTGCACGTATTTCAGTTCAGATAAATGCAGGTCGTCATTGGAGAAAATAAAGCTGACAGTTATGAGAAGCTGCTTGGAATTCTTCCATTATTATGCATGATGCATTAATACGGATTCATGCTTCACTTACGCGTACCTAGAAAACTTTGCGATAAAATTAAGACCCTCTAGTGTACACCTTATAAAATCGCTTTTTTAATTAACCAAACTTCTACGCAATTGGTTCTCAGAAGAAGCAAATTTTGGCTTGCGAAACTTTACGCGAACTTCGTGACAGGTGCTCGGAAAACAGAACTACGTTCGCGGCAGGAAGTTGCTCCAAGTATGTGCAAACGATTTAAGATGTTTCACACAAAATTGAGGGAATAGAAGAAATTCGGAAGTTTTCAACAATTTCTAAGTAAAGTGTTAGTTTTCACCAGAAAATGAAGGCAGGCAAATAATTAATATATATAAAATATCATTGTTTTCACACCAAACGTTGAACGAAAACTCGGTGGCGTAGAGGTACCGATATTGGCACATGAATTTTGTATCATGCAAACGTTGAGACACGTTCCACCGCGGCTTTAGCTGTAGCGTAGTAGTTTCTGGGAACAATGGTTCGGGAACGTTAATTTGCCAAGAGTAGACAGAAAATGATAGAAGTCCTTAAAAATCGGAAGTTGTTGGCGCGAGAGCCTCGGGGATATGAATGAACGAGCAGCAGGTTGATAAACCGCAGGATTATGCACGCGCGAGAGACAAAGAGGGCTGAGGCTGATTTTGTACGTGGAACAAGTAGGCGATATATTATAAGGTGGGTTAACCGTGGATAGTAAAAGTTGCGAAGATAGTGGCGAAGGGGGGCGGCGGAGGGTGAGAACGAGCTTTCAAATATTTTATGCTTTCCGTGCACGTTCCGTGTCCAATATGTCTGCCTCGGGCAACAGACCTGACTGTACCACGTCTTCGCGATTTTCAACGATTTTTGCATTCGATCTTTCATCCTTTTTTAACCCCCCTCCCCCTGTAAAGTCGGTTCAAGCCAGTTAAATAGTTGAAGATTAAGGAAGCTTGAGCTTTTCTCTGATTTTTGTATTCAACTTTTCCATCTTCTTTCATTTTTCTCGGTGTACAGCAGATTTTTGTATAATGAACACTTTGTCGAAGTTTCTCTTGAAATCCAAGAAAGATTCTTTAAACCATACACTTGCTCCATTTATCAGAATAAGCCCCACATATGGTATTTTAAATAAATTTAATTGGCATAATAGACAATGCTGATTCAAGGGGGGACATACACTTAGATATGCCAAAGTGACCGATTTTTTTTACATACTTTCAGTGTTTGATATGTCAAGAATGTTTTTCCAAAATTTGGCACCGAAATTCGCAGAAATATCGACGATATATATACTCCTTTAAAAAGGCTCCGAGTTCTTCGTTGTATCTTCAGTTTAAAGCTGGATACATACGCAAATTCGTCCGAACATTTTGTTAGAGACATACTGCACAGACAAATTGTAAATTCCAGTCCACGTTCGGACTTTGTCATGGCCGGTTCGCCCGCAAAGACAGAATATTGAGCGTCAAAACGGATAATCAAGTCTCGATCCGATTGTAGCGGGATTTCATTTTTAGCGAGCTCTATTCAAAGTGTTTGTTCCTGAATGAAAGGAGCTTCAGCGAATTAGCGGGAGTCACAGAGGACTGGGAATGGGGTTACCGCAAAAAAGCGGTCTCGTTTTCAGGCGAGTGTGCTCGTAAAACAGCCGTGGATGCTCGCGATATGTGTATGTACCATACACATATCTCGCACGAAATGAAACTCATTGCTCTCCTTCTTCCTCTCGCACCATTTTCTCGGCGGCTACATTCGTTTTTCCACTCCCCTTTCTGTTTCCCTACCCTCCGCTCTGCCGTTGCTGTGGCCATTTTCAGTGGTGTCTGTCAATCGAGTCCAGACGAAAGCGTCTTTATTCTCCCCTTTATTCTCTGTTATGAATTCTCTTCTAAAGTCTCTAGAATTACTCCAGTTTCCCTCTTTTTTCAAACACGATGATTCATAAATGTTCGCTTTCTGAATTTGATAAACAGTCGGTTCCCTTACACTGTAATAACTTCTCTTAAAATACATTTTAGGTTATTGCAAAGTGTTTTAAAGTACCTTTGTGGAAATTTTCTTTCAAAAGCTTATCCACACCCCTTCAGTTTTATATTTACTTTACGACCGTGAAGCTATTAACGCAAGGGGATCCAATGAATCATTTAATTTGTCTAGAATAACTGAAATAAGTAGTCTCTATCAATATATCTAGCTAACGATACTGGTTTTACCATGAAAATGTCCTCACTGTAATTTCACGTTACAGAGTATTCCGCCTGATGCATTTATTTATAATTATTTATAACAGTCTGTCGCGCCTAGCCTGAAAACAACAGTCGTTCCTCGGAATAGTAGTGCGGAATAACAAAGAATTAAATATCACGCCGAACGCCACACCGAAGTACCTACCGTATTAGCGAGCTGCGGACGAACTGCGCTTTAATCTTCATTATTATTCGCATTTGCGGAGTACATATCGCGTGCGTCTCGGCCGTGGCCAGATGGTGAGATCCAAGCCGCGGTATCAAGCTGGTCTTGGCTTTTCTGGGCGGAAATTAATAAATACCGGAATTCCAGCCGGTGAAATCGGATTAAAGCACTGTCGCGGGAGAACGAAATCCGCGGGGAGAAAGAAAGGGGAAAAAAGGACGGTGGTTGAAGCGGGCGGGATGTTGCTGCACAACAGGGAAAGGTAACTTTACGCTTGAGCTTCGACACTTAAAAGCATTCCGCATTGAAAAGCTGTCGCGTGAGTTGGCTTTATTGCAGTCGCTTACCGAACGCTCGGAAGAAGTCTGAGGTATCGGCATTAGGTGCGAGAAATTCTGGGAATTGGAAATTCTGATGAATATTAGTTAGATGCTCCTACTTTTGGTAAGAAAAATTCAGTGAGGCAACGGGTACAAAGTAAACGCATGATCAGAGATATTACGAATAGTTAAGGGGTTAGACCGCTAGTTATAGTCATTTTCGGCAATTTTTTGAGCAACAGTGAGCAGTGAGAGCAACAGCCGATTAATCAAACATTTTTTTTTTAAATTAAGTTGGTAGCGATAACTTATTCCAATAGGCTCTACTAATCATATAAAATAGAAAAACAATTTTTTTTTTATTGTGAATTGGTCTGTTGTCGCTCTTACTGCCTCAATTCACATAAATGCTAAGGGATAATTAATTCTGAACACTGCAGAGTTACTTTTATATTCTTATTTGTGACACTTTAAGTAGAGACTTATAGATATAGGTAGTGTTGGTATAGAAATGCCCAATCGTGATCTAATTTCTCTAATCCCAATACAATGGTTAAACTATCGGTATAATCTGAGTGTCACTGTATATACAATGGAATATATATAAAAGTATTCTCCAAAAGTATGTTGAGAAAGAATTCGTCTTTTACTGGGAGTTCTCGAGTAGAAGTTATTAGCATCCGCCATAGTACGAATGTGAAACTCATTGCAGTAATATTAATTTCCGTCGTTTCCTCGTGCAATTTCGAGTTTGGCAAAGTGATCTTATGGAAGTCTGCAATTTAATACCTTGATGTGTATGTTAACTAAAACAGAACGTACAGCATCTGAAAGCGTAACGTACATACGCGTTATGAGGGATTGTAACTAAGTTCCTGAGTACTCATTTAGCTTATGGCTGCACGTGCATGTCCCCCGTTCGGCACTGTGTTCCCTACACCTTTGTGTACATTAAGTTTAAAAAGTCAACAAGATTGCATAACGAAGTTTCTTCGCTGAGTTTGTGGTACGTGGACGAAAGCCACTTTGTTTAACAAATCGTGGAGGCAGCGATTTTGTACCGAGGACAATTACAACGCCTGGCATTCAGTTATTCAAAATCTCATTTCCTTTTTTTATTCGAAAAAATTGAAATATCTGAGACACACATGCTTCCATCTTCCATACTGTATTTGATTTTACAGACTTTTGAAGCATACGATTTTAAATCAGCATTGTTCAATCTTTGAATTATTATTCCTTCGATATATCCAAAAAGGGACATTTTATTTTTATCATACTATAACAAACTTTCAATCCATCCATTTTAACCATGAAAGCGTTTCAAACCACTACATCGACTCAGCTACATTCTACAGTAGCGGTCTCACAATAAATACAAAAGTTTCTAAACATTTTTGCAAGCAAGAATAACGTGCGTAACTGTATTCTCTCTCTCTGAAATTCATCTCAGTTATTTTCATAACAGAACCAAAATTGTAATGGTTTGGAAACTTTCACATTTACAACACAAGCTACCGCAGTTCCTCGAGTGTTCAATATTCTGCCCATAAAGCGCACTTTTTCCCCTTGTAATACCTCGTCGTGTGTGGAGTCATGTTTTACACTTTCATTGTAAACAAGGAATATCGCGATGTTAAGTGTCGCAGCGTCGTAAAGGTCCGCCGAGTCGAGAGTCGGGGTTCGTAAAGAAGACCGAAGTGAATGGAAAGACAGGTCGTGAGTAAGTCGACTTTATTAAAATTTGTCGGCTCACCCGGAAGAAGCGAGGGAAGAGCAGGGGAAGTTGGCGAAGACGGTGAACCGAGGAGAGCTTCCTCAGCAGCGGAATGAAGCTCTCACGTGACGAGTAGCAGGGGTAACGAATGGTCGTTACTCTTTACTCGGAACAAAAGCATCGTAAACAAAACAGTACCGCTGGTCTACATGCCCCGTGGGGTGCTTCTGCTTGCTTCACACGTTTCCCTGTCAGTTTCACCCTCCGCTTGCCTCTATGCTCCACATTTGAAACCACCCGCGGACTCTGTTCGGTGAACGTACGCTCTGTTCTGTGAGCTCGAACGATTTTCCTCGCCTTTTAATCCCCTCACGTGCGAGGAGAGCACCCTTCGTTGAGCTTTCCACTGTTTCGGCGATCACTCGTCTTTCATTTCGCCGTACAATTCTTTTTCGTCGCTTCGGCGATGGGGGTGGTCTAACGTTGCATTTTAGAGATCTTCGGAATACGACTCTCGATAGTGTAATTGATTAACAGTGTACAGGAACCACTGTATGTAGTTTAGAGTAGGTATTTACAGTGCCAGCACATTAATATATGTTGTCAATTATATACTATCAGCTGTTCGTTGTAATGAATTTTTATATTTTTCAAACATCTGTGAGTGAGGTATTATATTTTCTACTGAATAGACTTTCACTTTCGATCTAGGGTGAAAACAAGGGTTTTAGGATTCATGCAAACAACGAAGACTGTGCTTTGAACAATTCAGCTGGGTATGAAGTGTACAGGTGCCAGTCTTTTGTCGGGGAATTGGGGGGACGTGTGAACTATTAGAATAATTCTTTCAGAGACTGTACGCGCGCTTCTCACGAGATTTGCCGGGGAATACAGTATGCAGCATCTCTGTTTTTACGTGGGAGTACACGTACTCTGCATCAGGTGTTCCGAAAAACATGGAGCTTGCCTGCCTGACCTTCTTCCTTGCATCGAAGATTTTCCTTTGGCCTGTTTTCTTTCCAGCACCCTTCCAATCCACTCGCTTCTTTCTCCTTCGCAGCTTTGTCATCTTTCCCTTCGATCCTTTCTTGAGTTCCACTTGTATGGTTTCATTCTCTGTACAAATCTACCCAATTAACCGCACGATATATAATCCATCTGCTTTGATTTTTTTAAAAACGCTTGTAACCAAAGGGAGTTCAAAAAATAGAAGGGTACGGTGCAGAATGCTAAGGGAGTACTTTGAATCGAAAGGCGAAATAAGATGCGAGAGAACGCGCGGATGTTGAAAATGCAAAGTGTTTGGGTAGGATGAATAATTTATCTCCCATTGTCAGAAATAAATATTTAGCAAGGGTTTCCAGTTTTCGAGTTCAGTTATTTTTGCACCAGAATTGTAAAATTTGTATTACTTTTGTAGGTGAGAACTCGGTATGAAACGTCACTTCGTTAATTGTTCACAGAAATGTCGACCTGTTTCCGGGTTATTATTTGCGGTATTGCAAGCGAAAATATAAATAATCCTTATGAGTGGATGGCTGTATCGAATCAATTAAAATACAGGCACAAGCGTTCTCTTTGTGGGCCACACGCGTTTCTCGTTATCCAGCATCAAAGAAATTAAATTGATACTCTCGTCGTGGCTCAAAATTCACTTCAAAGGATTTCACGAGCATGAATATATGTAGGTACATAAATTTTTATAGTTCTGGTTCACATCTCCTACAGTCTAACTTGAAAGAAATCGTAGTGCGGTTGATGTTTTTCTCCAAACATTAGTCGTTTTTTATTTGAATTAGCGGGACGCCTGATAAATTTCTGCATTTCTTTCTTCTGATTCGTCTTATTCTCCCTTTTGCTTGAATTATCACCGCAAAAATCAAACAGACCGACGGTTGGCCTGGGTCGTTCATTTTATTCCCGCATCTATGCAGCCCTCCCGAGGAGAGAAACGAATCTACCAGACACGTTTTCTCGATAAAAAAGTAGCACGACTTCGTTTCATATACAGCGCCGTTTCGAGCATTCATATCATGGGATGAAGCTGTGGTTGGTTGCTGTTGGTTGAGAATCCTTGCCGACACTATTATTCAGAGTAATCTCGACTGGTAATTTGCATAGTCGATAAATACTGGGGTAATATTATATAAAACTAACATTACTTTCCGCGGTGCAAGTAGTTTAATTTAATAATGTCTTCATTGCACCGAGAAAGTGAAAGACAGTATTTACAAAAGCCACAGATTTTATAAACGACTGTTTATACGCAGTTTTAAATATTACTTGCGGTGTTCAAGAACACATGTAACATTTAAAATAACTTTTAAGAATCATTATTATGGGTTCGATGATAATATAGAATTGCTCGCAATTAATAAATACCTGCATTTGTTTTCAAAATGGAAATTGGAGGATTGCTTCATCCATCTAAAGCTAGAGTTGGACATTAACTAAATAAAAAATTATTTAAACAATAGATCGAATAAAAGTTATTTTATTTTTAAATCATTCGGGGAATAATGTTAACTTAGGTTAACGAATAATTTTTTTAATTTCTATTCGTTATTCGAAGTTTTATTTAAATACAAATTTTATCCATCTCTGCCTAAAGCCCATATAAACTAATTTATCCTATAATCATATACACTAATTATTCTACATTATATCAAGTACTAGGGTCTCGTGATAGATTGCTACATAAATAAACGATACAAAAAGGTACATACAGCTGAATAACGGGCGAACTGTTTTTACCCAATACTCTTCAGCAGGAGTATAAATTAATGCGTAGCCCCAAGCTTTTGTACGATAATGTATATCGACGTTTAACGATCCCGATTCATGTTGGGTGATTATTCGAAGGCACGCGCTGCCCAACGGGGCCCAGAATCGAGCACGTGTGGTCTGACTGCAGGACAGGTAAAAAGGAAGGAACGAGTTTCGAGAAGTTCATTTTGCCTGAAATGTATCTGCCTGGTCAGCACCATAAACCTGATTCTGAGCTTATCTCGAGCCCGTGGGGTGGCCACCTGTCCGCTTTTATTCCACGTCGTTTCATTGGGCGGACCGCAGATGTCCAGATGGACACTTCCGCGGGACGTCTCCACATTTTGATCGCCGGCCTTTGATCATCGACAACGACATAGACGAAACGAAAGAACTGATATCTACGCTATCTAGCTAGGGTAAACCAACCAATGAATGACCGAATTGTTGAATGAGAAGCCCAGTAAATGACCGCATACTTTTATTAAGAATCGTACTTATTAATGTTTGTTTAATACGCATAACTAAAAATATGGGATATTAAACGTGCAACTACACTCCATTTATAAACATATAGTAATTTTTAAATTTATAATTGACGTTTCTTTGCCTAATGGTCATTCACTGGTATGCGGTCAATTACTGGTTGGTTTACCCTATAAGGAAAACAGAACGCAAGTATCGGATATTTGTGATTACTGAAATTTTTCGGATTATTGAGTCTTTTTCTTCGCTTTGGGGTTGTTAGAATCATGGGCTCGTGTCTCAATTACTTATGAATGAAAAATTGAAGAAAGAAGTTTAATTCAGCATTGAAAATATTTTTAATTCCAATTGCTTACGGTTTTAACTTGTTCTTTTAGTATTTATTTAGATGATATATTTTCACTAGTTTTCATTATTTTATTTCCTTTTTAATTATTATACAGCAATCCATGCTATTTTAAAATTAAAATGGTCGTAGTTGATACATAAGTCTCTTTTACTATATTGAACAAGTAGTATAAAATCAACATAAGGATTTTTCTTCAATAATAAGGTTCATATGGAAATGAAACGTAAATTCTATAGTTTGCAAAGAAAATAGTTCTCTGCAACTATGAATTTGGTGTGCATTCAAATTAGCAACACACATTTCATTATTATCTGACACATTATGAAAAAGGAATATTCGAGGAGCTTCAGACACAAAATAATCAACAGATTAAAACAAATTGGGGTTGGTTACAATTAATAAAATTATCCTAAAATTTCACTGAAACTGCAAACTGCACTTCACTACGAGCAGTGCTCGTATAGTACCGAATCATTATTTAATATTTCTGATCCTACATTAGGGACGACATATCCCTTCTATCTTCCCGAGTACCCTTTTTGCCTTTGCATATTGCACATTCGCCGTTTCTATCTCAGAAATATTTAAACGATTTTCTTCGCTCGATGAACGTTCGTCCTTTTTTGTCGGCTGCCACGGGAACAGGTTTCTCGAACGCGATTCAAGAGAATAAAGGTAAAGAGCGTAAAACAGGAAGATGCAAAAAAGAACGATGTCTCAATCAAGTAGTCAAATCAAATCTCACACCGAGTAATCGCTTTGTGAACAATATTGTCTTCCATAAATATATATGAATATTTCTGTGCTTGTCGTTAAAGTATTGGTATTCTTCATAACAATTTTTCGCGTGCTGGGAACAAATCAAATTTTACTGCTTTAACTTTCGTCCTTTCAATAAATCCTGTTAGCTAATAAAAGTTCAGTGTCCAATATTTGAAAATTTTGTTTCTACGAATACAATTACCGGAGAACTTTATTTTGTATTTAATCAAAATAAATAAATATTTCATCGTGAAATACGTTGGCTAATCTAGGTGTGGTCATGCAAAGTTTTGAAGTTGTACCGCGCATTAGGTGACGCAAAAATTAGTATTTCCACGGTAACGATGATTTATTCAAAGTGGGAAAGAGGAATTAATTTTCGTAAAACTTTGTCAGAACTTTAAATGCTTTTTCACGTACCCAACAACGACAGAAGCTGGAAGTAAGCTTGGAAAGTGAAGTCTGTTCTCATTACCTTCCGTTACTCATTCAGAGTGGTAAGGAGTTGTCTTCATTATAGGAGACCTCGCATACCTGTTTTCGAGCCACGTAACACACATACGTACGTTCTTAGGTAAAGTTTGAACGTACCCATACGATATTCCCTTTATGTGTTTCACAGTGCATCGTGGAAGAATATTTGCATACAGAGATGTCGGAATAAATTTACCTTTCCTTTAAATTAACACCAGTAATAATAAAATTGTTCAGCGGGAGCAATTGGAATGTTTCGGAAGCTAATAAAATAGATTATAAAGCAATTATTCCATCTCGCTGCATAGTTACAATAATTGCAATTTGTACAAAATTTTGTGTCACGAGTGACTCACTTCACTGATCCATATAATCTTATAATATTTCCCTCTACAAAAGGGTGTACATGAAAGTTCTCCAAAAAGTTCAAACAGCCTTGCCAATTTACGTGTAACACTTTTTAAAAATATAGAAATCATTCAATTATTCGTAAAGTCACATACCTACAGAAGTAGGTGGTAAAATATATAAAAGATCCATCCTAGAATCCCGTGGTTTCCAACGCGAATTAAATCCACCCCGAAAAGATAAGTGCCGCCCGATACATTTATAGGTTCGTTTTCCCGAAGAATGGAATCGGGGACAGAGCGGAAACGGTGAAACCGTTTTTCCGGGAAGGACGCTGTACGCCCCAGGAAACCCACTTTTCCGTGCTGCCAGTCGAGCAAACATCCTGCTCTCCTATCCCCAGAAGACGTAGCTCCCTTATATATGTATGTGGAGTCTGCCATCCAACGATGAGGACGGTACCTGTTTGCTCTGTGAATCACACCGCACTGCCTGCGCACCACCACTGCAGGATCCGACAATTCTGCTACTCCAACCCTTTCTTCCATGTTCCTATAGTTTCTGTTAGATTTCTTCCGTTCCCTGTTGTAACATCCTTCACTTTATATCGATACTCCTCATTCTGTGCTCCAACCTTCCGATCAGGGAGCTCCACCCCTTTATCCTTGATGGTTGCTTCAATCATACCTTTCGTCAGTTTCTGTCGATGTTTCGTTACTCTCATTCATTTGTACCTACTATGTTTGATTTTAATAGGATCAGTTAAATCCATCGCGTTTTGCACTCCAAGCTGGGGATTCTCATGACACTGTAACATGGTGTAGGCTATGTGAAATTTGGGGGGTTTCAGTCACCATTGAATTGTTGTTATCGAGGTTGATTAAAAAATACTGGCCATCAAGGTTCAATTCTTACCTATCTTTGCGATTACAGAGTAAATTTGTTTTTAGATCGAATAGGCTTCTAATTGTACGAGTGGCGGGTTGTAAGTTTTTTTTTCAATCTTTGAGGAATTTCTTCTTAGTTTGTGTTTTTTAAAATTACTTTCTTGTCCTATTTCGCGACAGTTCCTTTATTATTTATCAGGCACTTTTAGTTTGCATATAAAGTGATATTTTATATAACAGGGAAACAGGGGAACGTTATTATCAATAGATGAAGGGTGTTTGCGACGCGAAATCTTCACCCCCTTCCGCGTAACGAAATGTAAACAATAAATTTACTTCTCTCATTTCTTTTTTATTAAACTCTGAAAGTGTATTCATCTTAATTCTTATATACAACTATTGATCCTCCTCTCTTATCATTTATCTCCTCCACTAGTTTACGGCGTTCGCGTCTACCCCTGTATTTATCCCGATTTATTCATCTACCCCATTGCCCTTTCATTGGCTCTTGGCTTCTCATTTTTGACCCACTGTTGCATTTCGGCGGTCACGTCAGCTTGCCCGTTTCTGTTCTTCCTCGAGTCTCCTTTTTCTTGCCCTTCTCAGTCGGCCCGATGTCGTCTTCGTTTTAGTCTCTGGTTGCCACCTGCCCTTTGATATATCACGATGCAGCTTTACCTGCTCTGTGTAATGATCCTTCGTTGTATACAGACCGCAGCGTAGACAAGGGGATACTATTGCCCGCAGATGCACCGCTCTGCTTTGATAGTGGACTTCTAGGAGCTAAAGGGACCTTTGGCAGAGCTTTGATACTGTTGGTTTTAAAGGGACAGCATGAAATCCAACGCACGCTCATTTCTTAGACACTTATTGACCATGAGACTTGTCGACAACATCGACTTTAACGCGCGGGCCTCCGCTTTTGTTAAGCAGCGTTAAGTCTGAACTTGTCAGATATAGGTAAGGCAAATAATTTGATAAAATGAGTGGTCGGTGAAGGTGAAAGTAAAATTTCACTTTACTTGAATGTAGGAAGTTTGATGAACAGTTTAAGTACTTTTAACTTCCGGTTAGACGGGTGGAAAAAATCTATTTTAGCTTCTACAGAGGCATTTTATAGGAAGCGCAGAGGCTCGACCTCTATAGACGAAAACTTTAAACGCGTTTTTCTCGAAACGTCATTTGTCCACATCGTGAAGATAAAATCTCAAAATCTATCGAACCGATTGCTTTATAAATTTTACTGCTTATTCTACACACATATGACTCTCACAGGGACTACAACCAAGTATTTTCCAGGAGTCTAACCTACACTTAAAATCGAAAATACCAAAAGAAAAAAGCCGAAAAACATTTTTCTTGTATTTTACCCAGCATTTTGTTGATTCAGATAAGTCTAACAGCTGAAATTGCCTTCACGAGCGAAGCATGAATTTTTACACATGTCATCAAGACCGCTTTCAAGAGCAATTTAAAAGTAATAATTTTATTACTTTTATATTTTTTATTTGCAGTAGAAATGTAGTTTAATAAATAGAAAAAAAATTATTCAAAGCACACTTCAAAATATTCTTTAATTCACCTGTTCTACAAAGAAGCTATTCATATCACTTAGATCTTGACGTAGAATTTATCCGTTGCTTTCAGGCTCACATTTGCTTGCGTAATATATCATGCTCTGATATCTAGCGAGCAGAAGTATTAAAAACTTGAAGAGGAACGTTAAAGTGACGTTCTTCTGCTTGAAATCCTTCGTGTGCGAATCGTGCCCCTTTCCTGCTGCTCTTTCTTAAGAAATATATCCCATCGTCGTTCTCCCCCACTTTTTCCTCGTTTTGCCTTCTGCTTGGCTTCCGACAACTGCTTATCCCCTGGGACTTTATGTCACAGTAGCACCTGCAAAATGTAATATTGTCCCGTGCACGTACACATCCTCGTAAATACGAGTACGCGCGATCTCGTGTATTACATCGTTGACGGAGCTACTTCAATCCGTTGAGAGGTAAATATGGTCAAGGGGGTGAACGGCGAAGAAGTAGCGCTTCTGTAATACGCAAGCGGCAATCAACCAATAGCGATCTCTTTGAAGATGTAGAATGGATGCAGTGCAGGCGCTCAACGATCAATGGAGATAAAATATAATCTGAAGCAAAGTGGAGGAACTGTACGATATTAAATTCCATGAAAATAATCGCAGATATGTCGAACATCTCTGGAAGTTCAACACTGATCGTTTTTAACATTGCCACTCTTCTTACAATACAAGTCACGTTATCACTATTTTAAATAGCTCCACTGGAATATTAAAAAGAACTTGTGTTACAAAAAAAAGACAAACAACTCTTCTACTTTACTAATGCAGGGAAATTATTTAAACTTATACAACATTATCTTATTAAAAACCATAAAATAATAATTTTTTATCGTTGCTCTAAAATAGTTGAATCATTCGTATCTTCATCGGTTTAATATATCTGACTTTTCATCTCACATCCATCGTCGTCAGTGGATTAATCACTTCGATATTTGCATAGCCCTCCCGTCGATTCTCGAGCCTGTTAAATGGTATCCCGGTGATGGCTACCGGGTTGTGAATTAGTCGCGAAGGGTGTATCGCGCGAGATGGCTAATTCCCTGGTGTTCCACGGAACCAATTAAAACGATTTTCCGGTATCGCGTTCTGCGGGACAATGGTGTTTCCCCGCGGCCGTTTCCGGCCAAGCAATTTCCCGCGTGTCTGAAAAGAGAATTCAGCTGACACAATATGCAGCCATTTGGAGGGCGGCCAAATGAAACGGAAAAATTACGGGCCGGCCGAAAGGTATGGTTCATATTCTCATCGCGATAGAGAGAACGCGTTGTGTGTGACACCTTTAATCCTGCGGCCCTTCAACGCAGGGAAAAAGGTTTTCGGTTGGAAAGTAATTAAATTCCACTGGGAAACGGTGACGCGGTAATTCGGTTTGCAAATTCTGCGTGCCACTTATTTTGGATAAAACGCGTGCTGCTTTCGTGGCTTTATTATTTGAATTTTTAGTAGATTTTGCTGGAGGCTTTGTTTCGCTATTGTTTGTGTAACGTTTAGATTAAAGGAATTTAGAATGCAGTGATTTCACCTCAAGATTACGTGGAAGTGTTGGAACTGTGATTTTTAATTTTGTATGATTTTTAATTTAATCCGAGCTTCTTAGGATGTGAGTTGTGTGTGTTAAGTTTGTTTTATTTTGATGAATTTGTGATTAAGGTGTAGTAGCTGTATGTTCTGTTAAAATTGCTTGTTTTAATATTTGTACATTCAGCAAAATCAGTGACCCAGCTATTTTTTATTCTGTGCTTCGCTTTACACGTGTTTAAGGATTCGCTAGAAGTCTTCAGAGATAACGAAGCCAATTTCTGTGGGATTAGCAGAGGGACGGGGGGCCAAATGATCCCTATGTTGAAATTACGTTTAGGTGGCTCGATTTAGGACTAAATGACAGGACCACCAATTTCGGGGATCCCTCGATAAGTGGTAAAAAATAATGGAGGCAGGAGAGGATGCATTCGACTCTAACAGAATGGAAGTCACGTAACCGGTTGATGTGAATAAAAGAGGCGGATGAATTGTATCTTCATGAAAAGCGAAAACGAAAAATGAAAATTAAAAGCACAGAAAAATGATCTCATGATTCGAAAAAATTGTTACCTGTCATAATCTAAATTCACTCAAATTTTATTCCTCTTTATCAAAAAGGTTTGTGATGTTAGGTATATTTTATAATTTGATATTCTAATGGAGCAGAATAAGAATATATGAAATTTTGAAAGTTACTACTTTCCTAGATTTAGAGTTTGTACTTTTCAAGTCTTATAAAAATCTAAAATTTTAAATGTTTCGAAATTCTCTTAAATTTCTAGTGTTTTCAAATACTTTGCCAATAAGAAAATAAAAAGTCTCACAAGCTCTTCATTCTTAACAGGTTTCACCTCGCGAGACCAAAATCCACGATCTTAATCAAACGGCGCGAATTGATCAGCAAATTTTAATCCCATAATTGCATTCATTCCGTTTGAAAAGGTTGTTAAGCGCCCACTCACTCACGATCCACAAAAGCAAACACCTCGACACACACCCCTCTGCGTTGAACAACTCTCGTTATCGCTTCCCCTCGTTGTCGGCGCGCGATTTCCTCTCTCTCGATTTCCCCTCTTCCTCCAGAACGTGCAATTCTAACCGCTTTTATTCCACGCGCTGTATTAAAGCCAGAACGCTTCGTCAAAAAAACAAGGATCGACGGGGAACGATCGATTCGAGCGTGGAACGGGCCGCGAAGAGCGAGTGCGCCTTTATCGGCTCACATTTGTCAGGGGATGGTTCCGTCGAGCGTATTCGAAGAATGGGGAAAGAAAAAATTAGGGGAGAAGTTGGGGACAGCAGTAAGGATTTCGTAGTTCCCTTGAAGATAATCGAGAAGTTTGAATGCGATTTTCCTCCTGGTTACAATCCACTCGAGAATATTCCTGAGACACCCCGATTCATTCGTCTTTTCTTAGATCATTTCTGCCGCTGCGTTTATATTTTCTCTTTTTAGAAAGCGACATTTCATAGGGATTTTCGGCGCTGAAGTATAAGGGTTGCTTTCAAAAGCAGATCTGATGCACAATGTGCAAGCTATTGACGGAAGAATTTATTTAGATTTTGTAACCGATGCGTGAGTCATATTTAGGAGGCAGTAAATACGAATTGCAAGCGACGATGTGTGCAATTTTATACGTAGTAGTCACAGGATTTGGACGAGAAGGATAATGTTAAATTTCTGAAAGTTAAATTTCTAACAGTTAATAAAAAATATAAAGCACGAGTTGTAAAAGTGTGATTTTTGTGGAGAAATATGTTAAAAATATAGGCCCGAAAACTAATGATTTCGAGTAGCACAGAAAATAATCCTCGGATGTGTAATGAAAGAATATAATAGGAATCGTAGCCGAAATTCAGGATTTCAGAGATGCTGTGGGATTGGAGTCGCTGAAATATTCTACGTTTCTCTGTTAACGCGAATGAGGAAGA
The DNA here is from genome assembly GCA_963971345.1 of Andrena flavipes. NCBI lineage: Eukaryota > Metazoa > Arthropoda > Insecta > Hymenoptera > Andrenidae > Andrena > Andrena flavipes. The sequence continues at coordinate 41,161,595 of OZ020481.1, forward strand.
AGGGGCGGGCTGGAAGAAAGGGTAGCGTAGAGATTAGAAGAGATGGAGTGAGAAGCGAGCGAGGGAATTTCGAAGCTCTTTACCGGATACAGAACCCCCACAGGATGCAGCCAGAGTATATCCTCAGTAATATTTAATCATAGAACTTGCTGGGTATCCAGCATTCTGCTGGGTTAGGTGCAAGCCCTGTAAATATCTACCCACCACATAAATATATCAGTTGACCCTTTTCACGTTCAGTTCTCGTTCCTCTATCTGTCTGTTTCCGTGCCTCCTCTTTTCGATTTCCCCCTGCCATTTACCTAGAATTTTTAACAGCTCCATTTTTCATTTCTTGTCATTTATCCATCCGCCATGCGAGGAATGCCACGAAGATAGTTCAGAGAACGCAGAGGTTGCGTTTGGTTAGAAGTTCAACAGTATAATAGATAGATGATGGATTTTATATTTTTATTATCCACTGCTGTACCTCCGGTGACGTTTGTGAACGAAGAAATTCCTTTTATCACATCTGAACACCTATTAAAGTCAAGAGTTTGATGTACGACCAGGAAGAGACAGCGAAGTTCTCGTTCGCGCGAAATTTTTACCAAGATAATGGGGTTTTGTGAGAAACTTTCGGGCGGAAAATTATTCCGCCGCAGATAAAACTGATTTCGCGCGAGAAGTCCTGTCGGTCGGAGGCAAGTCAAAGGACAGTCCCGCAAGTAGGGGTTATCTGGAATCGCGATAAGGGGAAGTTATCGGAACTTCTTGAAATTATGATGGAGAACGGTCCTTTAATGGGAATTATTAACCATTCAGCTTCGATATCGTTTAAGTAACGAGTCGTGACTGACTTTTTTTCTGCAGCTGAGTTATTTTACTGGAGGAAACTTGAATTAACCCCTTAACGATGGAACGAGTAACACGTGCATGTTACAAAAGTAAGAATTATATTATGCAAATATACTGAATTTACAGAATAAAGTAGTCAGAGGGGAGTATTAATTAAAATGGAAACAAAGCTACTGTTGTAAAATCGATTGAATTGAGATAAATGTAATTGAAATAGTTCCTTTTATAACGTGCATCACAGATTTGAATTGTTGCCAGAGGAAAGAAATACAGAGGCGTCCGGAGACTTTTTCCCAAGGGGGAGGGAGGGGGGGGGGCAACTTTGGGATGATGGTAAAGAAAAATATACCCTTCTTGCTTTCTGTAACCTATTTTATAGTGTCAATTTAGTTAACTATTCAAAACCGAAATTTAAAAATATTCCTTTTTTAGTATAAACTTAATAAAGATCAGTTTTGAAAAATAAGCGATTTTTTCTCAAAAGCCAGGGGGACAACTGCCCCTTTTACCCCTGCCCCCTGCGGATGCCCATGAAGAAATAAGTGCATAAATAGTAATTATTGAATTCGAGATATTTTTTCCTCCCTCGTATATCCTTCAGATGCGTTCACATATTGCACGATCCTATTGGTACGTATGCGTCCTTTGTGGGATATCAAAGCGAAGTATCTCGGGAACAAAAGATAATGAGAAATCGTATATTAAATTCGTTTAATGAAGCCATTGAAGTGAGGGAACAAAGCGATTGTATCACCGGTGAGGTCCCCATGAAAAGCATTATGTTCTAGCCCGTACGACTGCGCGTCCCTTAGCTGCCTAGCCAATCGTCTTTTTTAACGCGTCTGACCTATATGGGCGGTTTCTACTGTCTGACCGTTATCCGTGACCACCACGTCTGAATACACGCGTTTCTTCTACTTTACTGGACTGATTTACAATGTAGCAGCCAGTTCTTACTGTAAATGCTTTTAACCATCCTAATTATTGTTTAGACGAAATACAGTTAACCCCTCTTTTAATTAGAAACTTGAATTTTTTCATAACTGGTAATCCAGCGACAAATAGGCATTAGTAATTTTACAAACTTGAAGAAGTTTTATTATATAAATTATATAATAGAATAAAATTAAATGGATGAAATGTACCAGTTTTGGTAATCCATGTCTTGTTTGATTCCACTTCTGCTCCATTTCTCATTCCCCTTTTGTGAACAAAATGCGAAAGCCTAGTACTGCAGCAAGTAGCAAAGGAGTTTGCAGTTCTTCTTACTCCGCGCTGCGTCCTGGATCTGTCGCTATCGTGATTCTCGATCATCTCAGTGTCATCGACCGAACTTCGGAATGGAATTCAACACTCGGCGTCAATTGTGTACACACCGGCGAAATGGAAAACGTCTCGATGGCCGACATCAATCGTATGAAAAGCGGTTGGAAATTAACGGGATTCTATTTCTCCGAGGAAGGAATAATGCCAAATCCACAGACAGAGGGATAATATCCACAGCGGCCCGACAGGGAGGAAACTTTCTAATAAGGGAGAGGGAAGGAATAATCGGGCCAGGCATCTCTCGCTTTGATATCGCCCGGAAGTATCGCAGGCTGTCCGTGATTCTGAATAATTTAAAACTCATTCCGCGGCGTAAATCTACAAGGAATTTCGAGGCGTTCAATATCAGAATGGAGCAAAGGTACGATTGGCCCGATGGAACCGGGAAGCTACGAAGAAATTGGGTGGCCTCGTTCACTCCCCTTCGATCTCTGCACAGCAAATTATGTTTTCATAATTTTTTCTTCTTTGTTTTCATCGAATAAGTTCGAAGAAGATGCAGCATCAGTATTATAATTCCTGTGGTTTCTATAGATTTCTGTGGAACAAGTTTAGTGTGAATGTGAGGGTGAACTTTCGATTGCAGGAAGGCATCTTTTCAGACGTGTAATTTATTTGGTTTCATATTTTAACGGCATGTACACAGGGTACGCAGAAATAATAGAAACCCAATTGCTATTTCTATATCCACCTCTCCGTTTATGTAGGGACATATGTTTGAATTGCAGCTCCAAGTTCCTTTCGTAGCAACGGTACCTTCGATTTTCCTAAATCCACTCACAGGAAGCGTTACAACAGTCAACCCCCAAAAAGCAAACATCCCCCAAAACATCTCATACCTCAAACTCAAACATTTACCTCGTTCCAAACTTCTTCGAGATACCACCAAGCATTCTTTGTCCATTGGATAACGATTCTTTTATTCAAGAACAGCCACGTTTCACCAAGAAAAGGTCACGCAATCCGGGGGTTGCCTGAATTGGCAACAGAAGCTTTTAGAAGCGACTAAAATTTTCCAAGACGTACAACCGCAGGGACAATGCAGCCTTTGAATTATAATAACAAACGGAAGTGTAGGGGATAGTAATATTTTTCTGTGGTACGCTCATATGGGACGTGGCCCGACGTGTCTCTGGTCCACAGGCCTCCCAGTTTAATTTTCTTGCGCCGATACGCAAATATCCCTCGGGCTGCCCCCCATCCCTTTACAAGACTCGCGATGGAAAGCAACCGCGAGTCACGTCGGGAATAGAAGCCCAATGACCTGCAGGCGACGTGCCTCCTGCTCATCTGAGAATCCTAGATTTTCCGCCGGGAGGGGAGCGGGGGGATGAGCGCCGTGCTTTTCCCGTTCTTCGATTTCCCCGACAAAGGAATCGGAAAACAGGCGACACGCCGCGACGCTTTAGTATTCCGTGGATGCGCGCGCGGCACAGATTTCGAGGACCTTCGATGCACCTGCAAGAATATTCAATCGTACATGATTCCCTTTCGCGGCGAACGAATACCCTCGTTCCATTTACAAATTTCATTGTAAATTCCTATTGCGACGCGCTCCAACGGTATAAAAATCTATATCGCACGTGATTCTTCTCGTCGATGTAGAATGTTTCGCGGGATTGGTGCTTTACTAATTTCATGGTTGGGGGAAATTAGATACCTACTCATCCGAGTCGCTGCGAGATTAACCCTTCATGGTCCTTTCCCCGTGCTAATAAGAAGACAGTGTACTTTTATTCTTCTTCAATTGCCGTTAAATTAATTCGGACATAATCCAGTGCACCTAGAAAGTAATTGTGGACCACAAAGGGTTATGAATTAATTATAAAAATCGTCGTTAAGCTTTCTCAGCGAAAACCGTACAGAGAGCAGAGGCTGCTCCTACGGTAGCCAAAATATAATTTGTTCTTTTAGAAATTTTGAGTTCATTGTTACGTATTTACTTTGCTCAGAGGAATTCGTGGCTGTTAGCCGTTTTGCAATTTTACAATTTTTACCTTTCGCACAGAATCTTTTATCTTCCACTGACATTTCGCGAAATGCTCTTTGAACATCCGATTAATATTTATAGTTGTGCTGAAAAAGGAATCGACTTGGAAGTCCTGCTTTTCTTCAGCGACCAAAGCTCAAAGGATTGAATCTATTCTGAATAAACACTTGTGATGATTTCGCGAAGCATGCTCCATCTGATTGCGGTCCAGTGTCATTCCCACGTAAAAAATATTTCATTTCTGTTGAAAAATCGCGACGTAACCTAGGACAAGGGAAAGAAATGTGTCTGTCGCGGGGAATTTATGCTTCTACGATATGGAAAGATTTTTTAGCCATTCGAATTTTAGCCAGCGAACCGACGAAACGAGATCCCACAATCCTTGTTATCGCCCTCTCATCCGTCATCCCTTTGTTTTTTCCACAAACGCGAGCCATCCTTGGGGACCCTGGTACGTCCGAATGACGGGGCTAAGGGAACGACATCGCGTCCTTTCAACAACAAAAGAAACCTGTGAGACACTTCTGTACAACAGCGGTATTCAACTCCTACGGTGCATTAAATTCCCGTTAGTAAATATGAATGCAATGTCATTTCGGCATTTAATTTAATGAATCACTATGATTTAAAAGGGGACGGTATGGTCGCTTCAGCCTTAGTTGCTTGGTGCATCTTGCGACTGGAAAATTTTAGGAATAAACCTTGATCAAAGAGAGATAAATGATTAGATATCGGGAAATTCTGAATAAACAAAACCGAAGAATTTGAATTTCTCCGAATATACTTTACTCGATTCTGTGTAAAATGTTTGCTTCTACATTTATAGTTTTGTTTATTTCTTCGCCATACTTCCATTGCAGCAATTGGTAACTCATCTAAAATTTCTTCTATCCCTTGTTTAAACTCTTCAACTTGTAATATTGACTTCTCCGCTACTTCCTTATCTACATTCAGAAATTATTGTGCGAATTCTGGATGAGTAAGATGCAATATTGATACTTCTTATTTCATCCGTTTCTGTTGTTTTCTTTGCTATTCGTATACTTTAATCTGTATCTTAATGTTATCTTATTTGTCCGTCCTTTTCGCATGACGCATAAATAAATAAATAAAATAAACTTCTACCGAATAATCACAACGATGCTATCCGGTAACTAATTGTAAGTCGTCTCTTACTGGTGCAGTTTTTCACTCGACACTGTCCTAATATCCACGCGCGAAGTTCGTGTGATGTTAATGAAAGCCTCGATCCAGCAGCTGGTTTAACTCGACACGATCGAAACAGCGCCATTCGCTGAAAACCCCCAAGTGTTTGCCGAGGATACGCGGCTCTAGCCATTTAATGGCACGTTATACAGACACGGTATAACAGAAGGTCACGGCGCACTCGGGAAGCTGAGTGGTATTATTCCGGGTTTCCGAAGGCTTCCCCAGCCGTTTTCTCAGCTCGATTTCGTTCCGCCGCTGTCGTTCGTAGCCTCTTTCGCGAATTCTCTCGGCTGCGTTCATATTTACACAACCGTTATCTCTCGGCAGCTCCCACGGAGCCTAAGAAAAACACAATCCTCGAAATTACACGCGCTGGCCCGCCCACGCGGAGAAGGGATAGCACCGCGGCTCGTTTCCACCGTGGCATTGATAACAGAACGGGAATTTGCTCGTTCCCTGTTCCGGGTCTCTGCGAGCGACGTGGCTCGTCGCGAAAAATACTGGCCGGCCGACAGAGACGCGCGGGATGTATGCACCGTCACGATTGAGATATGGGCGTGATTAATTTTACATGCAGCCCTTTCATTGCTTCGGCAAGGGAAACGGACACCTAATTATCTCTTCTGTCGTTGAAGACACGGGAAGACGAGGATGGGGGTAACAACTGAAATGCTTTCAGGGGATAATGAGGCGCGTGGATCATTTTCTGGAAAACTCACCGCTTTTCTTGGAGTCATTGAAGACATTGGGACTCATTACCTTACGAGGGAACATCACTGTGCCGGCCGGAAGGGTGAGCCGTTTTTAAGAATTTTTTTCGGGAATAATAAAAATTTGTATAAAATTAAAAATTTGTATTAGCTACCTTTAGTACAATGTCTTAATAGATTATACGAAAAATAAATAGAAAAACATGCTTAAATTTTAATATATTAATTAATCTTCTAGACCCCCACGCGCGCTTGTCCAATGTGAAACTATGGAACAGCAGGCTCGAAATAAAATTTCATTTTTTTTTTTATAATCAATATGAGTGTAGTTTCCGTCGCAAATTTAATTTCGGACCTTCTGTTCAATAGTTACACATTCGATGAGCGTGCACGGGGAGCTTAAAAGATTAATTAATATATTAAAATTTATGCATGTATTTCTATTTACTTTTTTTTATAGTCTCTTAAGACATTGTACTAAAGGTAGGTAATAAAAATTTTCTATGAAAGCTGTAAATTATTCCTGGAAACGTTTTTAAAAACTGCTTAATTTTTCGGTCATCACAGTGGTGTTCTCCCTTAAGGAACTATATTCTATTTTATTCTTGAATCGTATACTTACCTGAGTTCAAGGTGTTAGATGGAGGTTGAAATTTATGGATTTGAAAGTCTTTGGAAAAGTATTTTATATTGAATTTTCTTTCACGGGTTTATAGGTTTTAGGAAATAGTAGATTTGTGCAAATTATTTGTTATTAATAATTGCGGTAGTTAATGTCTTTGGTAATGGCTGTTTGAATAATGGACGTCGAATTGTGGCATTATCTCGAGCAATAATTAACGGTGAAGCCTCAATACCGTGGCAGCTCTTGTTATACATCAATTAATCTCCTTTGTTACAACTCCACTTAACCAGTTTATGTGTCAATCCATCACACTATCGAGAACAATCTGCCCTTTGTTATCGAGTATTTCGTAAATTCGAGTGTTAATTCCGGAAACACGTGATAGAGATATAAAATTATTAAGCTGTATTTGTTATCGACAATAATAAACCCGCGCTCACCTTAGTGAAAAGTTAGTGTAGCAGATAAATCTTCTTGTACATCATATTTTATTTGTTGCTATCTATAAACAGCAATCGCAGATAGTGTCTAGGTATATCAAATTTGCATTGCTCAGAAAAAATATACAGGTTAATCACTTCAAGGAGATCATTCTTCACAATCTATCTCAGCGATTCTGATAAAATTGAAATATTACATGTTCCACGTGAAATTAGGGGGAGTTTAAGTCATCATTTTGCTAGATTTAAATTAGTTTATAAAATACAACAAATTCAAGAACCAGTGTGCTAATAGGTTCTATAAGGCTAACCTCAGGACCAAGGCTTCTTAGTTTGAAGTAATATTTATTATCTCCTCTACTGAACGCGGGGCGCAGTGAGTGCCGAAACTTATGGACAGAAACTTCGAAGCGAATTAACGCTTCTTGGGTGTGCATCGAGCGGCAACTTTCGCAGAGGTACAGACAACTCGTTGCACATTCGAATCGCCTTTGTGCAGTCGAATTAGAATCGCAGCTGAACTTGCCTCCCTTCGTATTTGTCGCGCGGCCTGGCATAAACAGCACACGGCGGCGCGTTGTCTTCTTTCACGTCCTCTTCGTTACACCCCCACCCTAGATTTAATTGGGGGATGCACGTCGTCTCGCGGGTGCAGGCTGCTAGAAAATGAGGCCAGATTTTCGTCCATCGCTGTTCTCGGTGAAATTTATTCGGTAATTCGAGCGCGTCTGCGAGATCGCGCTGTTCCCTGTCTAGTTCCTGCGAAATTATGTGAATATAGGAGGAAAATAGGAAGCGTGGGTGTATTCTCAGGTATTATTGAATGAGGTAAAGTGTATGGGTGTATAATAATTTATTGGAACAGATGCTGTTTAGGAATATCGTAAGTTAAAGTATATTTGTTACTCTAATCACTTAACACCATCCCCAATTACATTTCGGTGTCAGAGATCTACGTATATAAAAATAAGTGTCACGTTCTCGTATAGTAATAAGTTATTGAAATTGAGTAGGTACCAGTGTTGGCTCAATTGCAAAATGGAAAAGAGAGAAAAAGGCTGGGGAATAGGATGCGATGCTATTCTGCAAAGTATCGATTATCTCGACCCTTGAATTGCATCCCCTGGTCCTTCTTTTCCACGGAATTATTCACGAGCGAGCGAACCGTTTAATAAACTCACGGAGAAGCGCGAAATCGCAATCACGACCCTGACATGTCGCACATGTGTCCTACACCGTGTTGCGGTGGCTGGAACAGTGAGAGGGCATGAAATGCAGATGGAGAGAAAATAAGGGTTGGTACACAGAATCGAATTATAAAAGGGACCCTCCTGCCTTCACACACCTCTGCTTTTTACTCTTTTGTAACCAATTTCGCCTGTGATGGCTGTGATGCTTCGTGTCTCGCATGCGAACACTTTTACTTCTCTCTTTTTTTTAATCTTGCATGTTTATTCGCACACTTGTAATTTTTTTAATTGCTTTAGTTTATTCTATTCACTTATTTGTACTAATACTTCCCCTGTGAATTTTTTATTTGCCACTTCCTTTATTACACTTGGTTCGTTCCCATGTTTCTTACATTATTCTTCTACCTTTTTTTCATTACTTTTGTATTTTATCACCCCTCCTCCTATTTTTGCCTTGTTTTATATGTTTTATTCATCGTGGTTAACTAAATTATAGTATTTTTTATTACTGTTTTATATTTCCTTTTGAATATCGCTGTATAACTGAATTCCTTCTGAATTTCTTCTCTTTTACGTCCATTTCACTCTTTCTCCATTCCTGGGCGAGATAATGAACCCCTTACTAGGCGGGGATTGGTCGCATTAAGTATGAATCAGGCGAGCAAAATGTTAGACGAGGAATTATTGTGCCCGTAACGCATGATAACGGTAATATTGAGTTTAATCAGGATTACTGATTAAAGTCAGAATTACTGTACTGCAGAAAATTTATTGACTGTTATTGCCTTCTAGCGGTGTGCAGGGTATTGTAGCTTTCCTATTACATTGCGTTGGGTGTAATAGAAATCCAATTACTCCAATACTAGTGTCGCATGAACACCTGTTAACTGAATTTCGGAATTATTGCAGGCATAGCTGGAAACCAGCCGATGGATTATTGACTAATTCTATTATTATGTTTCTCCTGTATCGCCTATGGAGCATACAAAGTTATACAGTCATCCTCAAAGCCTGATTCTAAGCACTGGAAACGAAATATTCGAAATTCGTAAAGATGTACTGGAGCAAACTATAAAACATATGTTGTCATCTTAAGCAAAAAATATGTCAATTTTAAAGTAGAGGTAATGAATATCACATGTAGATTTATTTCATATCCAGACATGGAAAAAAGATTCTCTTTTCTTAGAGTCTCGAAAACGATTACACATTTAAACATTACAGAAGTAAAGTAGTGATTTCCAAATAGTGGGTCGCGAAGTGTTTTTTGGGGGGTCGCCACGGTTATTTTTAGTTGAAGATTTTTAGCACTTATTTATTTTAATTTCGTTTAATGATGTAACACTGATTTTTCATAAATGAAAAGACGGAAATATTTACCTTACCTTATATGGGGGGGGGGGGGGGGCCAGGTTATTTGAATATTATAAAAGGGGTCGCGACTCAAAAAAGGTTGGGAAACACTGTCTTAATCATTATGTATTTGTTTCCCTTTGTCCTTTAAAATGAAAAATAATGGAACGATTGTATTATTCGGACTTTCCATTGCCTCAAATAAATTGATCTTTCATCTCGTTTCATAATAATATCCGAAATACGCGACTGAAATGGTCTCTGAAATTTTATTTCAATTCGAAACAAAACCTGTCCACTTCAGATACATTAATGCCTCGTTAATTTTACACAGTAATGGTAAAAATATATCATTCTTTCTGCAGCTATTGTTACACAGTTAACAGAGTGATCAAAGCTAAACTAGTTTATGGAGAAAGAGGATAGAGTGGAATCAGATGAAGATGTAAAAGCTTTTTTGGGAGCACAGCTCTTTCACTATCGAATTGGTGCCAATTACGAAATTATGAAATGTAACGAGTCGGTGTTCGATGCAGATTGTTCGTGCATAATATTCTTCTATTCAGTGGTTGGTTGAAACTCGGGACCAGTTAAATCCAATTCCGATATCGGATGGCGTCCGACGATCGGTGGTTTGTAAATTATGTGAAGCTCGCATAGGAAATACGGGTTTGGCAGACCATATGACGGTTTCGATCGCGATGAATGAGGGTGAAACTATTTTAATCTCGGCAACTTCCTGACTGACCGTTACAGGGACCTAGGTCCAGTAGAATTATCGCTGCGACTCCAACTTTGTTTATTGGTTTAAAGACGGGAAATCTAGTTTTCTTCTCCTTGAAAATAGCAACAAATTCGTATTTTGCTATCATGATTGCTTCCTTTCTGAACATACTGCTGTTCTTGCTTTGGGTGCTAAATTATACGTGTTTAAACTGCTCGATAAGTGACTTACATTCATAATATATCATGTTACGAAAAATAGAATTTCTGTGGAACCATCTTCGAACCACGAAGATAAATTCTGATGGCAAGTTGTAAAATTAAGGGGTTTCCTAACGTAAACGTTAAAGATGATAGTAAGATAAATGTAAATAAGAAGATAAATGATAGAAATAAATATTCTGGCTCCTGGTGGACTATAACTTTTAATTGAAATGGCCACAATATCCACATAAAGGGAAGCATCTTTTTGTGACTTTTTAAAAAAGGAACACGATTGAAATCACTATCTTACAAACTGTTTAAACCTACCTAATCTTCACTCGAAAGTTTCAGGTTAGGTAAATCTGGTGAATCTGGTAATATTTCTAAATCGTTTTCGAATGGTAACAGGATTACGAATAAAACCGTCTTCAAGTTCTTTGTGCCCCGTTTCTTATTTGCTCAACAACACTTTCATCTACAGTCAGTTTAGTTCGATGCACCTCGGTAGCGGAAATTAAAATTCTTCCAATACACAAGAGGGGAGAATAACTTTTTTCACAGATCCGTCGGTCCTTTGGAATCTCTCCCTGCTTTTCGTCGATTAATATTTGGCATTGAGGAATCCAGTATTGTTGCGACCCCTCGAAGGAGACGTCCTTCGAACCCCTTCGCGACTGCTGTCGAATAAAGTCGTCGGCTCTTCGGTTTCTGTCCCTAGGCGGTCGTTGCGTCGAGTTCTCATATCTTCGTCGCGAATCCTGCTGTTCATGGTGCGAAATTAAATACTCAAGGCGGCTGAAGGATGTCTCCTCTTCGCCGACGTGCTTGTGAAAATACTTCTTGCAAGTTGTAGGAAGAACTATGTCGAAATCTACCTTTTAAAAGAATTTCATTACAGGGAAATTTATACAAAGATGGTGATACATGTTAGCTAAAATTCTTGGAAGGGGAATTATAATTTTAAAATATAATTTCGTAGCGACGATAAATCTGTGCTGTGTAATTTATTAACAAAATTCTCTAAAGAAAGAAATGTATTAATTTCTTTTTGTGTAATTGAAATGAACGTGACTCAGTTTCATATCACTTCTTCGTGCATACAGAAAGATAATCCTGTAACTTAATTAAGCAGTGAGAGAAATTAGGCGCTGATTACAAACCTGTGGAACGTTAAATTACCTAAGTGTATTCTACTTAATGGAATTTCAGTGGCGATAGTTCCCAACTTCTTGAGCGTAGAATACCCACGACAACGATTTTTCATGCGTCATTCCCCCCCTCGTTACGCTAATGCTCGCCAAAGTGGAAGTCGAAGTTACTTACGTCTGCCGATAAATCGGTTAGGCAAAGCAAGTAATTAGTTTTTAAAAATTTAAACTCGCCACGCCACAACATTATTTGCGACGTTACTAGCGTAAGGGGGGACTTGATAAGAAAAAGAGGGTAGGGCGGATGAGAGCGATAGATGTCGAGGACATAGACTTGGTGTTAAGCCTTTGAAATTACACGTAGAACTTGGAAGCACGCCTGTACTGTGATCTCCATTACCTTCCTATTTCCTCACCTCTTGCTAACTCGACTAAAGTTTCACAAATTACTTCGTATCACCTCGCGCCGCCTTGACCCGCTCGTTGCAATTCCCCCGAGTAATTATCGGATCTTGTGACAGGACTTTGAGTGTCCATTTTCGAAGGATTTAGCCGTTTAATAACAAACATACTATTCATCTACTGTAACACATTTATCTCCGATGTGCACAGAGCTTGCTCATCTAGGTAGGTTTCCACCCGATTCTACAGGACCTTGTGATCGCAAATAGAATGAGAATTTCAGAGGTGTACTATTGGATCTAATTTAAACTTACACTTGGCGGTGTTAGAAATAGAGGAAAGGAAAATAATGAAAACTGTTCAGCGTGATGCACTTTCTTGGATTTGTTAAAGCAACTTCCTGATTCTAGAGAAAATATTTATGTTAGCGTAGGTACTCCTGTCGGGATGCATTAGTACCGTGCTCAGGTTTTGTGAAATTAATTGTAATAATGGTTACATTTAAGATTCGCTTTAACTTTGTGCCAGATTTAACAGATTGAAAAGAAACGTACAGTCGCCCTGTAATTAGCTTTCCCAGACTGTGAGTAATTCTTCGTAATTAAGTGTAGCAGATATTAATTCCTTCAGGATTAGAATGTTAATAAAGAGCTCTTCGTTACGCGTGATTTTTTAAGGGAAACAGGTGTGGTTCGTACTAAAATTAATCTGGGATATTGAAACCATTTGGAACTGATATTTGAAATTAGAACAATTACTTATTCATCCATAGTCACTAGTGATTCATAATTCTCACGGTGAGGTGTCCTCCCAACTGCAAGGAAATTGGAATATCATTAAAACTAATTTCGTTACCGCCTGCAGATATTAATATTCCTAGAATCTACATTTTTAAAATTGTTCTGATACAATAATCGTAACGCCTCGATTTCAACGTCATCTCAAAATCAAGCGGCACACGTTTATTTCCCGATTAAATTAAACACACTTAAAGAAATACACAATAACACACTTTATAGAGTTAAAAGAACGCAAAACTAGTTGAAAAATCTCATAAACGAAAGGTCGACGTGGAGAATAACAGATACCTATCCTTTCTGTCACATTTGTTTAACTTGCATGTGATACGCGTCCGCGAAACATCCAAAGAAAAAGTTGTTACGAAGTCGTACTATTTTCCTCCAGAAGGGATCCTCGAGGATGATGAGTCTGAAAGAAGAGGGCACCCCGGATGTCTCGGGGCTGCCCTGGAAGACAATACGAGGAGTGCACGTCGAGACTCCCACTCAGACTTGCCTGCAGGCGACCTGTAATAAACAATATGACTCTTACCTGCACCTTTTGTGTGCCACCCGCTACTTCCTGTTCTGAAGGGGTCGAGGGTGCATCCGGTATGCCCTACGGCCCTGCCCTGTCACACACTGCAAACACACAGTCGGGCGAATTAAATTCTGCAGAACGTCTGCTTGCTCTTCTATGCGCGAATCAAGGATCAGCTCTGTTTAACCAGTTTTCTTCAGCCGAGCTAGACAAGCTTCCAGGCAGCCCTTTTTCCACGAGACATTGTTTAATTAATGTTAACACTCGAACGGACAGTGACGCCACTGTGAAATTGTCGCAGAGGTCGAGACTTCCGAGGCTGCAAGGGATGTTCTGCGAGATAGGGGTGGAAACAGATATTTGGTGCACCATAAATGATGGGATACTGTTTGATAGCTTCAGTGAACTTCTTTGGGTTGTATGATGTGGTTAAGATGTGAGAAGGAGATTCCTTTTTTAGGAGCTTAATTGAGCATGCCAAACAGAACCCTGTTGGATTAAAGCTGGCAGGGATGCTTAATGGAATTATGTGGTACCTTCGTACATAGATTCTTAGTGCGAAGATGCTTTCTCCAAGACGCGTGTTATGTACTACTTACTGGAGAATTAAATGAATTTGGAAGTGGTATTTAATCTTGAATTGGAGCGAAATGAAGAATGAAGAGCTTGTTAGATATCGCGTTCGTCACTTTAGATAGATTAATTTGCAGTGAATTTCTTATCAATGCATTGTGATTATTCTGCAATTAATAGTATAATTTGAAATTAATATATTTCGGGAGGCTTATTATTCTGGGACTACATGTTACCTAGTATAACATTCCCTCCTTCTCCCGATCTCGCGGAAAAGTTCTAATAAAACTCGAAAAATCCAGCAATATAATTTAAGTAAGACAGGAAGTTTCGAAGATTTAGTGACCCGCTTTTAGAAGAAGTTTACAATTCTCGAGACCGACAGCTTCGTGGAAGATGTTAGAGGTTCCTTTCTTAAACCCAGGACTTTGGAGGGGAAAGGCATTAAAGAATTTTCTACTTTCACAGTTTCGCTGGCGCAAGCTGAAGGATTCTTATAATTTTCAACAATTCTAACGGAATTGTTTGGCCGTGCGGACTCACGGTTTCCAAGTGTTTCGTTCTTGTTTCAGTCGTTTCAAAATACCCGCTCCGGGCGAAGGGTAAAATAGGGGAACGGCGCTGAATCCAATTAACACCCTCCAAGCACGTACCCCTTACCTTCTTACTTCGTTCAAAAGCGATCCATTTTCTTTAACGATGATGAATCATTGCTTTTCTATCGGGAGCGTGAAAGAACAAAGATTTCACGGTGTGCGCATTAATTACTTTGCCTTCGCACCCCGTGGCTTTCACGTTCATAATATCATACAACTTCTTTTATGTTTTCGCTAATAATAGCCTTGAATATTCTATTTATAATTTATTTAGTACGAAACTTTCTCCAGCAAACTTTTTGAATTATTTATCAATTATACGATCATCTTTTATGGTAGCTCGATGCCAGTAATTATCTCACCAAACTCTGCCAATCTGTAATGCTTGGATTCTTAAGGAACTTATCAATTGAAAATTCTCAAAAATTTATAACAGAAAATTAGCTGACACTAAATATTCTTTAATCAAATGCCACACTTGTTAAATGCAATTAACACATCCCCCGATACTTCCCTGCCTCTTCCTAAAAAGTTATTGAACGATTTCTGCATTTCAACCCCAAATGTGTGTTACAAACACCATCAATCTCTAATTTCAATATTTCAGCTTAAAGTGTGTTTCTTAGCGAGTAAACGTTTTTCTGCGTCTGCTTCCGTTTTCGAACAGAAATTGCTGCTCCATGCTACGGACACGGTTCGCACATAAAGTGATCCTGAAGAAAGAATTCCAAGGGTACGTTTTCTGCGTGACACGCGAAACGTTCATATTCCTCCGTAGTAAATACAAAGGGCGGCCTTCCGAAAACGAGAAACACACGAGGGGCCTCTCACCTTCGACTCCGAGCCTTCCTTTTCCCTTCGTCTCTCTCGCCTTGCTTCTTTCTCGCCACGGGGAGCTCGTACACCACCCCCGTCCCTTTGAAATCGGTTGATTTACCAGGGTGCTTGGAGATGAGCCAGACTGTCATATTTGGTTTGCTCCTGGAAGTTATTGCAACGCGACGGTGTTGGGTGTAACAAATTTTCAGACGATACACGGTGTATTCATCTGAATCGCGCGGTCCAAGGACTTTTTTTATGGGTTATTGAAAGTCTGCGAGACCTTTTGTCTTGTTACTAGGTATTTCTTTGTCTCTTTTATTTCGTCACCATCGTTGAGAATATTTTTTGACAAATGGTAGCTATGTTAAAGCTGGAAAATTATGGAATTCTGGGAGTACATGAAGAGTATTTTAGGAAGTAGTATGGTAGTTTATTTATTGGTTGAAATTGCACGAAGTACGACAGTCGAGGATGAAAACAGACATGGGAGAGGGGAGAGAAATACCTGCGTTACTCGACTTTGTGCCTGGCTCGTTCGTGGAATCCTATTGGAATGTAAACCATCCCCCATACACTTTGAAAGTCAGAGGTAGACGAACATTTCTAGAGACAGGCTAGAGACAAGTTCGAATTCTGTGCAGTGTGCTCTGTTCGCTCGAGTCGCTGTTTTAACGAATTCTGTGTAAGTGCTGTGAAATATAAATGAATTTAATAAGAGTCTACATTAATTTCCTACAATTTAACGATATTGCGTTTATTAAATCAATTGACTGCGTGTTACTATATAAAATAAACAAAAGGGAGGGCACTGTTGTTTAAACGTCAGGCAGAAACAAGAATAAAATAATCGCATCTGTATGGGAGTTAAAGAAAACAAAACAGAACAACAAGATTAGGAAGACTAAGTATTTGTCAAGCAAACAGTTCTTCAACGATCATTACAAACATTCCGTCGTGCGCACGCTCGTTGCATGGGAGTAACGCAAACAAGGTTGTGTGAAAACTGCGAGAATTCAATCTCGCCGCAAGATTCTCTTATTATTAGTCTCGAGTACATGTGGGGCAAATAGAAACGAGAAGCTTGACGAGTCATTTTGACGGAAGTTAAACAATGCAAAGTTAAGAATGAAAAGGTACGAGGGACAGTGAAAGAGGGATGAAAGAGACGAAGGGGAGGAACGCAGAAAGAAGAAGATGTCATTTGGTTTCAAGTTTTCTGATTAAATCTGTTCCCTAGCGTCTGAGCCGACAAGAGAGGAAGGAAAAGGGTGGTACCACCCCGGTGTTCTCCTCGTTGAGCTTCAGATATCGGGCCAGCAGGAGTGCCAAGCAGGAAAGCGATGTCGGAAAAAGGAAGCTGTGACTCCGTTACGCTCGTTAACTGGCCTTACTCTGGTAATCAAAGGAAACAAGGAAATCCCACTTAACGTGCTGAGAAGATTTTCTTTATTTATTGGGAATACTTCTGCTCGGAAGGTGTATGGAATTTTACACACTGCGTGAGTACTGCATAGTTGAAGAAAGCAGCAGTCAGATCTGTAGGAGTTGCTGGGGAAATTGAAAACTCCTAAGAGGCGACCGAAATGAATTGTATATTCAGATTTCATTAATTGAAACACGTTTTGAACACTGAATTTCTGAGTGTTAGATATTCTTGTGCATGTATGGCGGGCTGCTCTTAATAGGTAGATACATATACATAACACTGGTCATTTGGTAGATTGAATTAATTTCTTGATTCATTCTCAAATAAATCGTAGAAGCAGGTCGAGTATTGATTAAATTTATTCTTGAAATTTTTCGAATACGTTTTACTTTATCATATTGTCCATCATTGAGGAAACACCGATACAATGGCAATTATGATATGCCTTAAAGCAGCAGTTCTTAACCTGTGGTCCGCGATGCTCATATATAATATTATTACTTTAAATTCGTATGGAACTATTTCCATAAAAATATTATAACAGGAGTATCTGTAGACATCTATTTGTTTCTCCCTCCTTTGCAAATTTGAGGGCCGTTTATGGGCAATCTGAAATAAATATTTGACGCACTTTAAGATTTTAAGTCTTGGGGGTCTGTGATGAGAAACGATATTAAAAAAATCGAGAATAAAAAAGGTTAAGAACCGCTGCCTTAGAATACATATTAGTAACAACTATACAGTATTAAATCACTGATCGTCGAATACGATCAATTTTTAAATCTATCAAATAAAAAAATCGTTTGTCAACTGAAATGTAAATGTAGCTAAAAAATTAAAAGAAGAAAAGCTTGACGAACCGACGAAACATATTATTCCAATCACTACATTTCAAATCAAATACATTTCCATTGCAGAAGACTTCCGTTCCCAAAAAATTGACGATTCATTATCCCTGTTCTCTCATTACACCTCGCAACAAAATTTATCTTTACCCCATCTGCGCGCGATGGTCCAAGAACCTTACCGTTCGTTGCTCCGAGATCTTCTCTGCCGACGAACACCATTCTTTTCCCCACGACCATTTATCATCCCGCGTAGGGGTAAAGAGGCTTTGTATCACTCGTTGTCGAAGGCGCTCTCTTAGCACAATGGTGGAGCATCGCGTGGGAAATAATTGCTCGAAATTTCCGAGCTTTCGAACATACCGCCCCGACACGCTCCATTTCATCTCCCTCCCGAGTACCTACCCCGACTTTGCTATATCCAATGTCAAAGAACTATTTTCCGATCGGAAATTAGGTTTCTTCGATGATTAGAGAGGGCGAGAAGCGTTGATAGAAAAGTCTACATATTACGTGATAAATGATTGAAGAAATGATAAATCAGCCGAGAAGGAGCACACTGCTCATCTGTAGACTTTGACTATCGTTTACTAAAGGGGTTCTTATCCCGAGATCAGTGAATCTTCAAAGATGAAAACTTTTGTTTCGCTCTATGTGAAAGTAGCCTTATAATTCTTGAATTAAGATCATCCTTCGGATCCTTTGATCAAGTAAATAAGAACCCATCTCGTCTCCCATCTTGGTTTCTAGATTTACTTTAACTTACCCTGCTGTCTAGCTCGGTCGCGAAACAAAGACCCGCTTTGGTCCACCGGAAGCCCGCATGAGCTTTGATTCCAGAGCGCGTTAAATCGCCGCACATTCGCCAATTAACGTTGCCCCATCGTTTTCGCGCTTGTCAGCTCAGAGTCTCCTCGAACAATTAGTCTAACTTTCATGGTAAATGAAACTTCTTCGGGAACGAAACGCGGACTACTGCGGAGAGCTGTCTTCTTTGATTTGTCTTGCCATCATCGTGAGCTGTATGAAAGTCCCGACGCAGCTTCCCCGTTTAAGTGTGTCTAAGTATACACAAGAAAATCTGTTTCAGATTAAAAATCGTTGGGGTGGCATTAATTATAAAATTTGCAGTGACGGCTAGTCAATCAGTACTTTTGCAAAAATTTTATTCCATTCAGTGATATTTCTGTCCCAATCTTAAAAAGTTGTATGAATCTTAATTGCAGACTTGTTAATAGATCGAGTGGGAAATGAAATGGGACTTACTGCTTTTAAAAAGTGTCTATACTTTCAAGTTTTAGGTATTATTCGAAGTGACTCGTGGCATTTAAATTTTTATAATAGTTAGTAGTATTACTCTGAAGATTATTCTGCAAATTTCAGCTGTGGATGCATATGATTTCAAACAACACTAAAAAATAGTACTCTTATTCTGAGTTTCATCATGCTTTGATTAAATTAAACGAAAAATATATGAAACAAGCTTATATGCGAACATTCTAGTTTATAAAAAAGTCTCATCTGATTACGATCATCGGAAAGTAACCAACACAAAATTATAATCTTAATTATTATTTCTTACGGACCCATAGCAATTTGGTCCATAAATTTGCAAAATCATTAACTAATTAATAATTCTGACTGTTATATAGATTTCACAATGATAATGCGGGGGTGTAACACTTATAAAAGATAACTCTGGATAATAAAGCAGATCGCGATTGTAACGAGCAAGGCGAAGGCGCCAGATGTTCCTGCTGGCGCCATCTCGCGGGAAAGTATTGAACCACCGTAGTTAGTAAAAAAACGCGCCGGCTATTCGCAGTAAAACCGCGGGTCGAATTCTGGAGTGAAATTCAGCGAGGGTGAGGAGCTTTCACCTCGATTTCTCACGGACCAAAGGGCGCCGTGCTCGTTACCCTTCAACGTTTCTCGTCCATTACACGTAAGTTGTTTTCCGACGAGTTTCCACCACTTTCCATCGTTGCTTCCCGATCCAATTTCTTTCGCGATCCCCTCGCCCGATCAGGCATCTCTGACAGTGCATTACAGGCACATACGTCTTCGTGTAATTACGTGTTGTCGTTGAAAACAAAAGGGAGATAATAAATGGGGAGAATCGTTTTTAATAGTAAATTACTTATAAGGGCACTAGTTTAAATTTCTGCAATTGAAATCTTCGATTTTCCGTGGGCATTGCTAAACATAACCTTTAAGAGGCTTCGACTGTAATGAACACGCTTCAATACTTTCGGCGCCGAAATTCAAACGCTTGGAGTACTCTCCGTGCGGAAATGTTCCAGTTGTGTGTGTTGACTATATTCGCTGAACGCCTATTGGCGTTCTCCGCACAAACTACATGCATTGGTTAAATGCGCGCAGGGCAAAAGCCCCCTGGCTTTTGAGAAAAAATTGCTTATTTTCAAAACTGATATTTATTATGTTTATATTAAAGAAGGGAATATTTTTAATTCCGGTTTTAAATTTTTCATTAAATTGGCATTATAAAATGGGTTAAAAAAGCAAGAGGGGTGTATTTTTCTTTGCCATCATCCTAAAGTTGCCCCTCGCTGGAAAAAGTCTCCGAACGTTCTTGGATCGTGGTCAAACGAAAACATTTAAAGTTCTGTCATAAGACTTTCAGGTGAATTTTTAATGCATTAAGGGCTAATTAAAGTTGAAGGTTAGATTGATACCAATTGGGAATTGGTATATACCTAGGGAATGGTGTATAGTTTGTCACGTTATTCAAGTTGAAACCTCAATTTTCAAATTGTTTTATTTTTAAATAATTCCGTGCATTTATTTTGCATATCGGAGATTTTTGTTAGAACATGTTAGAATGTGATTGCCAATTATTTTTGCTATATTATTTGAACCTTTCCTTACTTTTTATTTTTATTACTTTTCCTTATTTTTAAGCCTCTGTCACGTTTGAGATCAATAATACTAGAGTTTATGTCCGAAATTAAAATTTTCATAATTACACTACATGCAAATCATGCATTCATAGTATAGAGAATAGGGGAAACGAAAGGAAGGAGGCGAACTATTCTTCAATCTTTATAATCAATCATTAATACGATTATTCATTATATAATGAATCTCAACGATGTAATTTGCCCTCGTATTTAAATTTGAAGGACTACTTGGAAGTAATGATCAGTTTCATTTCATAAATCATAAACGTATACTAATTTGAATGCATTAGAAAATATTAAGGTGTGAAATAATTTTAATGAGTATATTTTTTTTTTATTTTTATTCACAGAATCCTACTTAAGCGATGTTTAAATCTGGCAACTGTATTAACCAAAAGTTAAAACAAATATATCGCCAGGTGAATGTCTAATTATAAGCTGTCCAATTTAAACCGTTCTTCATTCATTAGTTAACATGCAACCGCAAACGAAGGAGGGTAACGCGTGTAACGCTCGCTAAATGTGGGACAAGAAGTTTATCCCGTAATTATCGAACACGAGGGACATTTCAGAGCACACGCTGTACCAAAGTCTGAGTAAAAACGTGCCGTTACACGTGTTACTCCATCCGCCCGTCCTGTGGTCCTAGAAATGAGCGTAAAACCAAAAAAAATCAACCGAGCCACATCTGTCACGAATGCTTTTTATAAACTTAAATAATTAGCATTCTCTCCTGTGGAGGTGGCAAAATAATGACTAAGCGTGAGAAAATCGTGCTCCCTGTTCTGAAAATAAATTTAGTTAGTTTCTACTTCGTTGGAATGGGATTTAAAAGTAAAACGATAAATCCAGCAGTTGTTAGTTTTTAATTTTATAGGTGGACGTGTTACACTTATTATGATTTACACTATATATACAAAGAGCGCTGTTATTTGACGACGAATTTGAAAATACTAAAAATTAGGATAGTTCCTTTTGGAATAGGGATATTAATAGGGTCATTATTGATTTAATGAAACCTTCATTAAAAATTTAGACCACCTTGAGTTCTTCACATAATATGTATATAAATGTTATTCAAATCATTATGCAACTATCTCTTATTCAATATCTTTAAGATTCTTTCCCTTAAAGTATTGAAAGTTTCGCTCCATTACTCCGCGCTTCGTTTCACGAGTTTCTAATTGCAACACGCTTTTTCTCTATTACTTCTTCTCCATCTACAATTTTCTTGGAGGACTGCTTTGAAATTTTAATATCGAACAAAACAAGTCGAGAAAAGGTGCGCTCCCTTCACCACCTCGTGATTTTTTACCGAATTTCGTGTCTGACTCCTGTGTTTCATTTAAAATCCTCTGCTGATATTAATAGAGAAAATTCATGCTTCGTAAAATCCTCTGTAGTGAAATTTCGAAATTCATGCGATTTTAGTCCAGTGGAAAGTTTCATAATGTTGGCATAAGTCGACGCCAATTTTTATTAGATTTCTGCACACGCTGTTATGACTTGTCTCGCGTTAAATTCCTGCTACGGTGATAATGTTTATATTTCCTGTATATTTTTGGTGGAACGCTGCTCCAGCTTTTCATCATTGCGAGCGAGATCCAGGTACATACCTGACTGCAGCAGCAAATTTTCAATCAAATCTGCGCGTTGCACATATCCCTTTCACGTCTAAACAATTCTCTTTACACGGTGCATTTGCTCAACCGAGAATTTTGAACAATTAACGGAGGAATATTCCTCTATTAAGTATTGAAAAATTGATGTTGCATTCAGTCGAAATGTCTCGATTCTTGCAGATCTAAATTTTAACGATTTCCTTATAATTTGTGGCGGTAACATTGAAGTGCAGAAAATATAAGAAGACAATAAAGTTCAGTCGATCAAGTTTTTTCTTTTTTTCTTTTCAACTAATTATTTTCAAAATTCAAGGGACGCTAAACTTTTATCGACAAAAATTACAAATGCCGAATACCCCACTTGAAATTTACTTCAAGCAGCTATCGTATACGTCAGCAATCTGTTCCCAGCAAGCCCTATAAATTCGATTTCAAAAGTGATCGTCGCTCGTGTAATTTACATGGGTACTTCAATGTAAATTTGCAAAACCTTATGGACGGATATTACATCAAACTTTATCGTTCCATTTATCTTCATTCACTGTGGAGTACAGACGGGATCAATCGGCGATTTCGTACACGTTGCTTGCGCGTTATCGATTACCTCGGCAGCTCCGCGCCCGTGGAAAATAGATCGGGCTTGAGATTTCCCTGAAATCCGCATCAATTTTTCAAAGTTATGTGTAAACAGTGCATAAAGCGCCGGTTGGCGATTCCCTCGGGAATCTCGTGGGGCTTTTAATCAAGAGCCCCGAAAATAATGCACGGCCGTGAATCGACAGGGATAAATGTTTACATTCGGTTACAACGAACGCCGCTTCACTTTACTTTTGCATACAGCCGGCTGATCGAATTAAAAGACGTGTAAAAACGGATATAGAGGAGACGATCGGCTATCCACTCGCTGGAAACTCAAGTCCCTCCTCGGAAAATTACAGAGTGGCCTCGATCTCGGGAGGGAAAACTTTGTCCCGCGAGAAGGCTTTGAGAAGTTCCTGCAGCAGATAATGCTGAACTTCCTGTCTATTTCGAAATCGCCTTATCTTACACCGATCGCTATTGCGTTACACAGCTTTTTATTCGAAACTTCTCCTTTTGTACGGTTATCTTGCCTTCGCTTTTGCCCTCGCCTTTGACCTCGCCTACTTTGCTCGGTGGCGCTGTTACTGTTTCCTGGGAAACTTCACGGCTCTGCTTGAACCGTTTTGTAAATTAAAAGCTACAACGATGCTGGGTAATAATAATATTAATCTGCTCTTTTTTAATAGGACTTAGAAGTTTCATGTCATGGTTATTTTAAAACTTCAATTTCACATTTCTTAATCTTCCGGGTTTAAAAAATTCTTCTTTATTTCAGTCTGGTAGATTCGATACTTAATTTCATCGTCTCGTTTCTTTCTTATTTATGAAAATCTCGAATAATTTTTTACCAGCCCCGTTAGACTTTCATGTTTCGTTTGTATTTATGAAGTCTTAGAGGTCGGGAGGTAGCTCAATTTGCTGATCGTAACAAGTGAATCGGATCGTAAGAGTCAATCGAATTCGTTTAAATAAGAAAGAGGGGTTGCGCTGAACCGAGCGCGGCTTTGTCCCACGGGAGAGCTCAGGGAACTTGCTGAAACGGAAGGTTAGCTTCATTCAACCGGAACGCCGTATTCCCTCTTTTACCGTGGTGGTAACAATGGCGCTTCTTATAAGTCCACACCTCGAACTTACGTAATCCTTTTATGAAAGATATTCTCAGGACGCTATTCAACAGATCAACGAAGGTGGACCACATCCACCTAACTTACTTTCCACCCAATCGCCAATGATTCACTGCTTAGAACCTTATTTTTCTTATCTTCCATATCTGAAGCCTTAGAGCCCACTTTGAAATTCACTAGATTTTAATTAAAATTTTGTGGTGGAGGAATATTTTTTACAACGAACAGTCACAAAATGAAATGAATTCTTTCGTGAATTCATTTATCGTTCTAAATTTAATTTTTTCTATCCTTAATCGCCTTTTATTTATAAAAACACAGTGCTATTAAAAGTTACGTTATAAATTTATCTTCACTTATATTTATGATATTGAATGGCATTCTATTTCATACTCGATCGTTGTTAATAATATGCGTTAGCTGAGAAACTATAATTAGAAGGTATATTAGAATTAAATTAATAATGTCATCCTGACATTTTTTATTTATGGAACTGTGTTAAATTGGTTCAAGCATTATGTAACGAAGGAGTGATACAAAGTCTTCCCATTTCAATCTCTTTCATGGCATTCACTCATAATACACGGAGACAATATCTTTTCACATCAGTTCCATTCATTCGTGAAATTGTATTTGCTGTGTCCTGCACTCGATATCCCATACATACCATTTCTCACTTGCCTATAAATATTGTTAGAGAAACTTTAGTTACTGACTAAAGCTTCAAATTGAGAAATTCTAAATTATATATTGTGATTTAGTACTTCCGTGATAATACAAAAAAATTGTGCATAACAATATTAATTGCACGGAACTCCTTGTTACTTAATTTCATACCTGCACTTATAAAATCTTGGATCGAAAATTATGAAATTAGTATGTGATTATGTATACATATATATGTACATGTTTGCGGCACTAATTGGCACAAAGTAGTGTTCGATAGTGGTATTAACGATATTAATTACTTTCGGGGTGTGCATTTTGTTGTCATTTCTGCGCAAAAGGAAGATATGTGCCAGGAGAATATACCAACGCGAGAGGTGTCCATTGATCATCCCTTATGCAACCGTTGAAATCCCTGGCAACATATTTATCGATCGAACCTGTTAGGCGTTAAAGTCTTCATCTTTCAAAGTTCTCACAGTCTCGTGGGGTATCTTGATCTGCAAAAAGACCTTCTAACAATGCAAATCACATTTAGAATCTAAAACACTCTATTCCTTTGAAAATTATTCATCGTATCAAGAAATTAACAAGGGAACCTTCAGGTTGACAATTTCAAAATTTTTTGTAACTTACAATTAGTGTAGATGAAGGTCTTCACTCGAACATTAATTTCCCAAAGCAGTAAGACGCGCTTCTCAGCCAAATTCGAGAAAATCGACTTTGAAAAATTTTGGGTTCCCTTATATACAATGTGTTCCTCTACCTACGGTCAATACTCTAAGAGGTGATTATGCAGGCGAAAATCAAGAGTAACGAAATTGCGGTGAAAGTTTCGTTTTCGAGAAAATTGACTTTGAATTTCACCTAAATACGCGTAAGTACATCGTAAGCGCTTTAGGGGCACGTATTTAGGTAAAATTCAAAGTCAATTTTCTCGAAAACGAAGCTTCTACCGCAATTTCGTCACTCTTGATTTTCGTCTTAGTTTTGCCTGTATAATCATTCCTCAAAGGGATAAATAAAGTAATCATCATAAATATAATAATTCAGTTAACGGATGTTAAGAGACTTTGTTTATCCCAAAATAATATTGAATTTTCCTTATTGCTGAGTATCTTTTAATAAGAACAGAGGTATCTGTTTTTAAAATATTCTTTGAAAGAATGCATGAAGAAATATATGACGCACATAGAGGTAGTTAAAGAATGTAGAAGCACCAATGCACAAGGAAAAATTGCACTGTGTGGACCCATCAAAACGAGGCGTACGATTTTTAATGCGATTTACTGCCTGGAGTCATATTTCCACAATAAATATCGATTATCGGAGCGAGCTTTCAGCTGCGGTGAAGAACCGCAGTATAGTGAGTGTCACAAATCACGTGATGTATGGCGCGGGTAATGGGGTCACGATATATTAAAGAAATATGAACATAATCACCCGCGAGCCTACACCCCACACTAATGCAGAGTTCAAAGAATTAATCACGGGCACTTATTAACAATTTTCGGGCGAAGGAAAGCTAACATCTTGTGCTAGTATAACGTTAAAGTTAATATTTGTGTGAAGAGAGCCAGCATGGCGTGAATGTAAAACCAACAAACATATTATTTGGGTAATGAAATAATTTGAGAAGTTCTTCCCAAATGCGACACATACCAAAGTTTGTATTTCAGCAGTTTGCTTAATTTACTGAATATGTTATAATATAATTATTCATTGGCTCGATATCACTATTATGTTCAGTTCACTCGTAAATACGTCATGATACATATTTACGAAAGGTGTATTTTAAAAATACACTTAAATACAATTCTGAAAGTTAGAGCCAAAAATATATAAACTCATTACCAAAACATTCCTTGATGCTCTCGATTACCTATTTCTACTTATTCTCGTTGCAGCTATTCCTATCTAAGCTTCCTCGAATATTTCCACTCTTACTGTTACGCAAATTTTCACACAGGTTCTCAATTTACAGTAGCCTAAATTTTCTAATACTATTTTCATTGAATCACTTATTGTTAGTTGTTTTCACGTGATCGTTAAAAGTTTCAAGCATGCAGTTTCAGATCATCAAAAGATGAATTCTTCCACTTTGTAGAATACAAGCAGGTATTAACAATTAAACTATCTAGCTACGTACCCACGTAACTACGTAAAATAATAAAACAGGCCTGTTTGGTGGTTTAAAATTGACCAATTATCTTTCTGTATTTATCATAAATCATTCATCTGATATTATCCCACTCCAGCCACTTTGAAAAAGAATGCAACTTATTTGAACGTTATCCGCGCCACGAAGTTACTCAATTCAGCCGGTTTAATAATTCCAATCAGTTTCGTCGAGCAAGGCGCTGAACAACGACAGATTTTCACAATACCTATTTCGTATCCCCGAAGTGTCAGGGGGCAGCAGCCTTTATCAAGATTCCGCTGGCTAATCCAGTTGAGCTCACCCACTTTCGACGCACCGAAATAATTAAGCACCTCGCCTCGAGTTTGAATCACATTCCCCTATTTTCCACATTTTTCCCCCAATTTCGCGCGCGTGTCGACGCCCCGTGGCGCTGCTCTGTTTTCAACCGAGTCCTTAATTAACTATAGTCTCATTGGGCCTCACACACGCACAGAATCACGTTGAAGTAATCTTCCTGGTTTACCACGCGGGCTGACTACTATCCCGACTGATATATCGCCGAGACTGCTCTCGAACAGAATTTAAACAATTTGCATAAAACAGGAGATACAAGCAGCCTGTAATTTATAACTCGATACGGTGGCTATGCCCCGCGGGTCTAACGCTGGATTACAGTTCCCCAAGAAGGTATAATTTTAATATCCTCAGCATACAAATGCTAAATGGATTTTCGTTTATTTTCCGTGTCGTTCCTTGGAAATGAAGTTTCTCAGTGCGAACGTGTAGACAATTTGCACGGGAAATTTCGCGATCTTTGAATGGAAATTCCCTTCGTTCGATCCGTGAGATTCTGTTTACATTAAACGTTCACTTCGCTTTATTTCCCTGGATATTTAGAATTTCTTGTCACGATGGAACAACTTAATTCACGCCTGTTAATTATTCATCGCTGTTTAACGTAGTTACCAAAATAAAGTTGGAGGAACGTACACCAGCTGAATTGTTCTTTAGAGAGTTTTAGGGTTGAAACTTCTAATTATATTTGAAAACGTTCCCGTGTTTCCGTTTTTCGTTTTTTTTAGGGGAACTTATCTGCTCTCGCGATGTTGATCTAAAATCGTCTTAATGGGAAGAGTTTTATACGCTTCAGAGCTTAAAGCGGAACTTTTAGTCTTCTTTCACTTAGGAGAGTTTGTAATTTTGTGGAACAGGTTGGCAAATAGAAGTACGGGAAAGCGAAAGGGGCGGTACGCTTCCGTGAAAATTAGTTCGTCGCCATTGCATTTTGACTTGAATTTAGAATTTCTGAAATATTCGACGAGTTACACTAATTATCGCGAAAGTGCCGTTCGGTAAATGAAATTATTATTTATGAATCAGAAACTGTGTACATTCTCCTACAAAGTATCTTATTCCATTTGTAGGTATTGGTAAATTCAAATTTCGCTTCTGAATGTTCGTATTTTTAGGGGAAGAATGTTTTCTAACCACCTTTGCTGACACCTTTTTGTTTCAGAACTGGTTTATGATTTAGTCCAGGCCACCATGGCATTAACAGACGACAATAATTTGTACATCGACGATGGTCTCGACGGATTTCCAACTTTTGGTTTCCGGCCAGGATCCGAAGTGAAACAACCTTATCGATTATATCTCCCGGAAAAATTGCCAGCTGAGTTCACTCTGGTGGCAACATTAAAGCCGACATCTTTCAGAACCAGTTATCTGTTTGCAGTCCTTAATCCCTTCGAAACTGTGGTGCAATTGGGCATTCGAATTTCGGTGAGTACAACTGTGTTCCTATTTAAAGTCACATATTGATTACAAATCTGAATTGATGTGCATTTATCATAATTTGTGCGAGGACCGTTTGGAATAAGTGCAGTAATGAACTATTAAGGAGAATAATAATTATGACAATACTTAATGTATTTTAATCAGTCTCGTGTTTTTATCGCTGTTGTCAATTATGCTACGTTTATTCTTTTTCGATTTTTTAATAACTTTTAATAGATAATTTTCATATCCCTTTGTGTACCTTCATTATTTCTCCATAACATACATAGGAACTGGCAAGGGGAGCACACGAGATTAAAAAATTCAACGAGATATAATTAAAAATTAATAAAAATGTACACGTATATCTAGAATTATGGTATGCATTATATTTAAATATCCACTGCAATTTAAACCTATACAACCAAAATATTTAGGACATTGGTAGGTATTCAAAATTACGCATGCCTTAACACGTGCATTACAATTTCATTTTGTAAACATTTTATTTTAAAAAAACGTGGTTTATAATGCCCATGTTACAATAATTAAACATTGATCTTTTGTGAATTAGCAGCTGTAATATAAAATACAGATAATATATATTACCTTAAAGTCAGACGTCGTTATAGATGGTTAAGTTATCGATTATCTTTAATAATTGTAACTAATAACATTTTATGCGTTCAATTACAAACACTGTGCACTAACTATTTGCACAATTTGAACCAAATCGACGTTCGGATTCCCATGCACTGCCCCTGTGAGTATAAAAGCTTCACAGAGCCGACAAAAATTCGTAATTGCAAGTAGCATCGGTTGATTTATGAGGGTTTCCCGCAGCTCGATAGACTTTTAAGTCGACGCTTCTCAATGGTGGCGGTCCGGCCTTTCTTCATGTTCCCCCAATCCCTTCGAGGCCGTTGTTGCAGCTCTTGAGTGTTCAAATTTCTTTGAGATCTTTCACGTTTCTCGCGGCACCGTTTCGACGGGTAATCCGACGTCTACGTGTTCTGCAACGGAAGCAGGCTGCTTGCTTTCGACGTTTTCAAGAGGACTCGATCCTCACGAGAATCGATGGCACGGGGCCACGACCGCGGGAAAACAGCTCAACTTTCGAATTCTGATCTATTTTCCTGGGGGAAACGACGGGAAACCGATTCCCGAATAAGTCCGAAAGCGGGTCGGTCGCTGATTATTAAATGAAGAACTCGCCGATGGGAGAATCGGTGATTTCGGTTTACAAATCGATGGTGGAGTCTTCCACTGGCTCTGTGCGCGGTAAAATTTTATTCGTGGAAGGATTTGTGCGGTGGAAAGAATAGTGACAAATAGTGAAAATTATAACAGAATATTATAAATGGGTATTAAAAAGATGCTAGGGGTAGTGTACGATAATTTAATTTGTGGTTCATTATTATCTCCACAAGCAGCTTGCTATTTTCAAAGCGTCTACATAATTCGAATTTTGAAAGCTATTTCCAAGCTAAGCGAAGAATTATACTTTCTCCTGTCAAAATGATGTCCAAGAGCGATACGTGGATAAGAATAGATACCACTGAGAAGTTATAATTACACGGATCCTCCAAATTAAAAGTTCTCTCTCAATGTAGGTACACATAAACTAATATTAGCTCCATTTTTGACGTGAAATAATTTTTTTCGCAGGATGGACCAGGCACAAATCAGAATGTGTCTTTAGTATACACGAATTCTGATCAACATTCGCATTCAGAAGAAGTGGCAAAGTTCACTGTGCCGAAGTTAACGAAGAAATGGTCGAAGATCGTCCTGAGGGTCTCGACGACCGACGTCACTTTATACTTGAACTGCCACGAAATGGCTAGGCAGAGAGTGACCAGAATACCACTGGAATTGGTGTTTGATACTGCCAGCACGCTCTATATCGCACAGGCTGGGCCGCATATTCAGGAGAGATATGACGTGAGTACACAAGCAACATTATTGCAGATCATCCTGGTTAAAATTACTCTACCCGTCGCTGGAACGATGCTGAATACAGTTGGACCAGTTTTGTTTAGGATTTTTTAGTTCTAGCATCATTTAATTTCTTTTTTAAAGCACACGTACAGAATTGTAAATAGTTTTCGATAATTGTTGCATATTTTGTTAAAGTGTACAGTAACATTTTATATTTTATATTGTGTACGTAGGTATATTATACACAGAATATTAATATTTTTGAAAATAATGTCACGTTCTTTCAAGTCCAGAATAATTGTTAAAGTTTCAATAGCACGTAAAGAAAAGAAGGTGGAAATGGTAGTCTAAACAATTCAGCATCGGTTCCATTTGTAAACAGCTACTGAAACTTCACGAGTCTCGTCAAGTCAGAAAGATTGACTGACGATTGCGAGTAAATAAATCTCGAAACGTAATGGTCACAGGACGATGAGTAGGAAACCTCGACAGTATTAGAACCTAAGGTACAATATTGGAATAAACAATCCAATATTCGAATCTTTGAAGAATTAGGACTTATCCTTTGAAATTCTCAAAGGAAATATTTATTTTACTGTTCGTGACAAACCTATTATAAGACGATATAAAAAAAGACACCTTGTTTTATAATTAGAAAAATGGAATCAAGTAGAGCACATCTTTTTGAAGAAGTAGAAAACATCCTGTTTTAAGCACAAAAAAGGATCTTACACACTCTAATTCGTGTAACTCGGACCTTTTCACTAAAAAAATAAAAGTATCGGGTAATTAATTCGGATTAAAGTAATTGTCCACCGATTTCAATTTTACCCATGGTCAGCAATGGATTGTTTTTATAAAATAAAATTTCATTTGGCGTACGTGAAATATTCTTCAGTTGTCGCCATAGGTAATAACTTCAGGACATTTATTAGCGTTTCGACCAGGAAATGGCTACTCGGCCGCTGTTAGTCATAATTTCGAGACCGTGGTGTTCGAAACATCGATTTTCTGGCTGCTATTTTAAGTCGTCGCTTAGCCATAATTAGCTTCCATACCGATGCACTCTAATTTTCTGTGTGCCCTGTACACGCCTCGCAACGCTATGTGCTGGAGACAGTGATTTACCTCGGTCCTTTGTTAATTAGCCACTGACGATAATTATTGCAATCTGGCGCATTGCAACATTTCGTTATAATTATACATATACTATCTGCACTAGCGTATGCACTACCCACTGGTTGGAAATTATACAGTCGTAATTAATACGCGAAGATTTACCAGCAAGATCAGCAGATACACCGCGTTTGTACGCTTTTCGTAACACTTTTTAAATATTTGAAACGTTTATCACTGGACATAATATAAAGTAAATTAATCCGTTAGTTGAATGATTCGTTCGTTTTCGTATTTGAAAAATGCGAAGGCATCGGGGCCGCAAAAGTAGAGCATTTGTATGAAAAATAATCGTATTTTTTGGGGGAAACGGTGATATTTGAATTAAATTCTCATAACTTGTGAGGAATTTTAGCCCAGAATTACCTTCCTTCTTATTTATTCAAAATAAATTATATTAGATACATTATGATGCACACTATGTATTTTACCTAAATATCTAATTTATTCAGGCAACAAAAATCTAAGAAAATCCGGGTGCTGGAAGCGCAGATAAAGTTCGTATCGCTATTAAATATCAGTGAAATTGAAACGACATACGTGGCCCGAAGTTAGCAGAGCGGTGATAAATAAATAAAACTGCCAGGGAAATGGGGCCAACGTAACAGATAAATTGAGAAAAAAAAAATAACAATTGCTATCGAATAATAATAGCTGCCTCAATTGTTCTTTTCCCTTTGGGCACTCGTCGTCTCTGCATTCTATCTGCCATTTCTTTTGTTTCTTGTTGCGTCTCCACCATTTCCCTGTGTCCGTGACCAGCGTTATTCCAATCCTCGAAAATCACAACGGACTGGGATTCATTATCCGTATGCGTGTACACACGTCTGTGGCGTCTGCGCGTGTCTTTTCATATTGTCAACTATGCGCACGTTTGAAGGAAGTGCAGATATGACGAATTCAAATTCCTTCTGGTCGCTGGCCTGACGAAAATATTTCAAGTTGGGTAGCGGGAAGTTAGCCGGCAGCTTCCTTTTGAAATAGAAATGTTTAATTCGAAATGGACGGTTTATGTGGAATTCTGATGCACCCGAGCTAGAGAGAATATGATTGACAATTTATTTTCCAAGCCGCTGATTCCGTGTTATTTCAAAGGGTGCAAGACGAAAAAAAATGGAATTTCGTGTCGGCTATTGATAAACGCGCAGCGAGTCCACCGTTCTGAATATCCTTCATTAATGGAATTATATTCTCGAATCGCGAGAAATTGGTGTCAAAGCCTGTGCGATGAATACCGCTGTGACCGATAAACTTTTATTTCTAGCTTCTTGTTCTCTTTTCGAAACGATTCGAAATGCAAGTGGAATTGACATGTATAAGTAGTGTGCACGTCACATCTGCAAATTTGAAAGCTGATGTCCGATTTCCTTCGGTGACAGAAATTCGTCCACTACACTCTAGATGTAGTATTTATTTATAAGCTATACAAATTTGTTAGAGAAATATGTACTTGGAAGCTATTTCTTTCTTTTCTATTCGTCGCAGTATCTTTCAACCATTTACCGAGAGTATACACGATAGATTAATATAATAATGTATTAATAAAACGATAGAAAAAGAACACTCAATTTTCAATCGTTCTTTACGAAACTGTAGCAGAAAACAGTAGACACACCATTTCCCATTATACACAAAACAGACTTTGAGAAATATCTCGCAATCTTTACAACCAAAAAACACGAAGAACTTCAACAGATAACGAACAAACTAATCAACGCGACAAGTCACAAAATCTGCAAAATTCCGATACATGCGCACCACTTTCTTATACATTACTATCAGAACACATTTTTTGCCTCTTAAGGAGTCACCTTCTTCGTTGCCACCACCCACGCACACCCCATTGAGTTTTTATGTTCACCATGAAAACTAAGTTTCCAAGAAACGTTCTTATCGGATGTTCACCGCCATTTCCATCTGACAGTCTCTTTTCACCGTAGTCCTCCCTCCTTGACTGTCTGACGCCCTTCGGGGGCAACGACAAACTTTTCTTTCTTTACGTGGCCTACGATTCGCAAATCCTCCCTCTCCCCTCCCTTGGTGTTCAAACTTACCGTTGTTCTCTCTTCTACTGCCCTAACCACTGTTTCGTACTTCCTAGGCCGAAACTAATCTCTATAAATTGCTCGACGCCTCTTTCATTGGCGCTCCCCTCAGGCCCGCCTTCACCATCACGGTAGAAACATCCGAAATTTATGGGTAACACGGTTATTGGCTGATAAAATGTTTATGCCAGGTTTCGTGGATTTATCCGAGCAAATTTTAAGGATCAAGGTTAGGGGACGGCGCTTTCGGCCGCTATTATCGTGGGCGTTGAGGCAGGGAATTTGGAAAATTATGGGGGAATCAAGTGAATGTGGCGTAGTGGACTCATAAAGAGGATTCAGCTAATTATACAATGAATGTGAATTATTTAATGTAGGGTTTGATGGAGGAACGCTTTGGCGTGTGAAATAAATTGATGTTTTGGTTGGAGTGTTGCCGTGATATTCGATGAAATCCTCGTTGAAGTGGATTAGGAGTAACAGTAGGGAAACACAGATTTTCAAAGTTAAAAAACGTTCCTAGCATAATTTCTTTAATTTTCCCTTATTCTGCAATCTTTCAGCTTTAATTTAAAAAAAAATCATCGCTTTATCTCATTTGTATCAAAAGTCCTTTGATTTTGAAACAAACTTCGTCACTTTGCCCCAGTGTGCGCCGGGGCCTCAGAGGTGGCCGCATGAGGTGTTGCCGTTAAGACTACGGCGAGGGATGAATGTGTGTTTGAGTGAGGGCGAATGGTAGAGATATAAGAGCGTGGATGCGTTGAGGAGGGGTAGTCATTTCTAGTCCAGTGACAGAGTCACTGCGGAATATAGCAGATCACATCATTACAGCCTGTTTCATTATTTCCCGCTGGCCCTCCTACAATACTTATTACATAAAAATTAATTACTATAATGTTTGTATCAAACATTTTGAAGTTCTTTAGACCACTGCAGAAAAATGGTCTGCATGATATCTCCTTTGAACATCGATGGATCTGAAAAATAAAATGATATTCTTATAAAATAATACTGCTATTATGGGATAATTATTACATAAATTAATGTAAATAAAATGATAAGTAATTTGCTTTATTTTTTTCAATAAGACCCTTGAAAAGTTCTATAATCGTTCATTTTCACAGCGGCTAAATGTATGTAACCCCTTAATACTGTGTTGCTCTGGAGAGGGTTGATATTGGTTTATTTTCGTGGAAACGCATGGAATGGTGAGTTGCAATTGAGAATATTATAGCAGATTTTAATAGCCGCTCTGCTTCCCTTGTTATATTCAGTGGAATTACAATTACAAGATATACTTAATAGAATTTCCTGTACCTTGTAGCATTATTAAAGCCTCCGATTTTTACCGAGAAAAGAATGTAACAGTTTCAAAAGCTGTTCAATAATCAAGTGTTCCTAATGAACTTCATTCTACCATGGAACAAATAATATACTAAAATTTTAGCAACGTAAAAATTATCGAATAATAATCTTATATTACTCCAAAACGAAGGTATATATCATTTACATATTTAAGGTATTCTCATTCATAAAGTTACGTAGACATGTTTTGCCTTCGGATTTTTGAGAAACTTCAAAGTATCCAGCAATTAGAGAAAAGATCGTATCGAAAAGAGTACAATTGTTGAGCTTTTCATCGGCATAGATATAATACATAGAAACTGGCGTTAACGCGGAATTCAGTTTCCTGAATTCCTCGATTTTCTATAGGGACATAATCTTTCTTTCATACACCCGATACACCCTATCAAATAACACGTATCAGGGTATAAAGGCAGCCCCGAACAATTTAAAAATCGAATACAGGAAGCTCGACACCACAGAAGAAGCAGAGTCAAGGTAGGAGATTTGATCCGAGAACAATTTGTCGTTTAGCTAGACGTGTCGTCATCGTCTTCTCGATCTCTGATCTTTCTGCTTTCCGCGATTACTTTCCTTTCTACAAGTCTCCCTCGAATTTCTTTATACGTTAATTCCTCTTCCCATTTCGATTGCTACTAGTTCCGTTGTTCAATACGAATTCGTTTGATGCTTTATGTAGAATACAGTTTTAAGCATTTCTGTCATTGAAAGGGTTGCAAATGTTACAATCAGAAATAGGAACATTCCTCAGAGAAAAAGCTAGAAATTTATGCAAATACTTTCATCTTTAATTGAAATTATTGTACATGCACATAAAGAACGTTATTTTATTCAATATACACGTCAGTTTTCTTATGTCGGATTTATGAAAATATCTTCGCACGAGTTTATTAAATTTATGAAAATTTTGTGAGCTTATTAAATTTATAGCCAGTATAGCCCTCTTAAAATATAAGAAAGTTCTCCTTTATTAATTTTCCGAAGAAAAATATTTTTGGCTATGGATGGAAAAAAATTTACGTGAAAGAAATTTCACTTTTCCTTCGTGAAGAAACTTGCTCCTCCGACCTTTCTTAATATCACCCACCCAATTAAATTAATTTTCCAGCGACTTTCGCGCTCCAGTTTCAAGCTACACTGTACTTTGATGTCGACGCAACGAGTGATCAATTAGCGTAGGGTTTGATCGAATTTCTTTGGCAGAAAGTTAAATTTGCTTACGTCATATGTGTCGCATTTCCAATACTGTATCGTCGTGCATGTTTGACCTGGAAATTATAAGGAGCAGTTCTCCAGGAACTTACTGGATTTTCCCGGGCGTTTAACATAGAAGATATTTGATCTCCCTTTGGCCTATTTACCTCAACATCTTCACCCACTTCTCCTTTTTCTAATCTCTTCATATATAATATTTAAAGTAATACTTGAAATTGATCTCCTATTTGTAATGATTCCTATAAACCTAATACTATGTACTTTATCTTTTATCTCTCAATATCATATTTTCAAATTCATGGTTAACAATATCAGACGGTTGAAATAAATTGTTCACTTCAAAACATTCGGAAAATTCTCCCACAGTGTACTCCAACAGATTTTGTTATCGGCCTCGAAAGATTCTATGAATACTTCTGACGAAGAATTTATTACACCGTAATGGTAATTTTTTATTGGATTGCGGAATGTTCCCGTAATAATCTCACTGACACGGTTTAATTAAATTTCGTAATAGTTCATCGGTGCGATGGACACTCCACACCACCGCAGAACTAGTTGTCCAAACTTTTATCACAAGATAAAGGCGCAATGAAGTTATAAAATATTCAGCTTCGAGATGAAGTTACATTATCTGCAGTTCGTTAAAATTCTTCCATTTCAGAATTATCGAAACGATTCCATTATCATTCCGAATCAATAACAAGTTAATACCATATCCACCGTAAAGCTTGCTCTTACTTTCAGAGTCAATCTATTTTCAAATATTATCTCTAATATTTAGTTTATCCTACTGACAATATGGAATCTGTATTGTCAGAGATCTGCTGCGAGCTTCAGTAGCGAGGCAGCCATTCTTGTGAACGTACTTACATTCTTGTTTACCTGCACCGTATTGTCGAACCAGCCCAATGTTCAGACGAACGGATCTCGTTTGTTCAAATTTTCGTTGCGTCGTCTCCGAGCGCCATGGTTTCGGAGGAATTGGCGAATGTAAATGTAAAGGGATGCTTGGCGAATACATCCCGTGTAATTATTTTACCGCGAAACCTGCTATGCCATTTAATTTACGATCGAATCTGCATAAAAGGGCCGTAAGTTATATAAGAATGCACCGGGTACACCGCTTCCGCTCGCATTTTACACGGCTGCGGTTACGTTTACAGCGGCATTATAATAACGCGCTGCTGGTTTCATCGTGTTTCAAAGATAATGCAGCTTTCAGTCTCCAGATGCATAGGATCTAATCCGTATTTCACATGACTTATTAATGCGACTCTTTTACGCGATAAGCGCGGAATATCCCGTGTCTTGATACTTCGTTAGACGTTACAACGCCGCGGTGAATATGGGCGTAAATCGCGGCAAGGTAAACTGCATATTACCTGGCCGCTTTATGGAAGAAAAGGGGGCATAGAAATTAGCGTTAGTTGTGAAAATGCTGCAGGATTGATGGAACTCCATTGATAAATATGGAAGGGACACTGGAAAAGTGTTTAGGAATATTCTGTGCTCGTTGTCTGCATTTATTTACGCATAAGCTTTTGTAATTATTTTGAGTGTGATTTTGAAATCATTTTCATTTTTGGATGTCTATTTCGGACATCTAAAAATTTTGGAGCATATTGGGAATGAATAGATGTTCTTAAATCTTTTTGAAAAATGCAGTACGTAGTTCTTCTTTTACTGTCTTTGTTCGTAGAATATTCATAAGTCGTAAGATCCTAGAAGTATTCGTTCTAAACACTTGCAAAATAAAAACAAGACATTACGAATTATTCTAATAAGATTGTTTCGTGAACTTAGATATCAAGTAAAATATTTGAACGTTTCGTCCAGCATTCAAAACAGTAGGTAGTCCCTGTCCCAGCAGCTACTTCCTGCACATAAATTATCACCCCTTCCACTGGTTCTGCATACACACAAAAAACTCAATCGAATGAAATCACGACCCTCTATCAGCAGCTACAGTGAGCATCGAAAATATTTGGATATTTTTTAAAATCGTATAACTTTTTTAAAATTAATCCAAACGACTTGAGTTTTTGTTTAGAAGCTAGAAGTGTTTCGTCGTTTTGAAAAAAATGCACTTGGTCGGATAAACAAAAAAAAAATAGTAAAGGTCGTTTTTTAAACTTCTTTTGTGAGCAAAATCGCGAAATTCCCGAAATCTTTATGCGTTTATAGCTCAGAGCAACGTTAACTGATTTTGATGACATTTTAGGAATGTATACATCTTACTTCAATCTATTCACAAAGTTTTTTTTTTAATTTTCATTACAGGCTCACAAAAAAAAAATTTAAAAACCAACCTTTACTCTTTTTTCAGCAAGTGCATTTTTTCGAAACGGCGAAACACGTCGCTTAGTAAACTAATCTTTCTAACTTCTCAAAAACTCAAGTCGTTTGGATTAATTTTAAAAAAGTTATGCAATTTTAAAAAGTGTCCGAATATTTTCGTGACTCACTGTACATCTGTGTTTTCCACTCAAAGTGTACCACGTCCAATAAGAAGTCAATTACTATTCAAACAACCTTTGCATCGAGTCTGAACTTGGCATTCTAAGAGCCTTCGCTCATATATCGAACGGTGCCCCCTGAGAAGACTACTTTCCCTTTAACTACCCTTTCCCTTTAGCTCTCCCGCGCGATCGCGTCGCAGGAAAGGCACAGATAATGCGGCCGTTCCATTAACTCGATACAGGGGAGGAATTATCGGGGCTGCAATCAAAGTCGATCGCCCAAATTCTTCGTACCTTTTGAACTTTTGTTAACGACCGCGATGAAGATAGCCATCAGCCGTGCTGTGTCGCGGAAATTACGAGCAATCTCGCCCGAGAAGGCAGCACACCGCGCGGACTTTCCATTTTCGTTTAGAAAATTCTCATTTCCTTGATGTCAGCCTAATACTCGAAGTCCAAACTCAGCCGGGCGATATCCGCCGGCGGGAGAAAAAAAAACTCAATGTTCCTTGGAAGAATCCCCGGATAAAGACAGCCCGTAGGGCTTCATTCACGGGTCGAGAGAGAGTATCCGTACTATTCTCGAGGATCGTAAGGATATATAACCGAGGGAATGTAACGAGGACGAAGTGGATGCGCACCGTGCGCCAGGGCATAAGCCAGAATGTGGAATGTACCATCAGCATCAGGGTGGAGGATGGCAGGATAAAAGCAACCGACCGGCCACTCTCTCCCAGAGAGCCGCAGAGTGTTTCGACGTGGCGTTTTCTTTTTTTTTTTGCAGAAGAATCGAAAACATGCACCTTTCTTGCTAAATTAACGGAATTAGAGGCTTGCTTGTTGTTACTAAAAATTCTCATTGTTGCTTTTATTCCACCGGAGTCCTTTGATATTCCAATTGCAATGAAAGCTTTGAGGGTGTTTCGCGGCTTGCTACAATATTTCGAGGTTCCCTTATTTGTTTGAAAATTTCTGTTATTATTCGCGGGGATCGTAGAGCTTGCAGTGGAGACTGGATAGTGGATACAGTGGGATATTTGCTGGAAAAATTTGTTTGAATTGTTGTGATCACTGGACTGCTAGGGAAGATTTTTCTTTCCAGAATAACAATGTAATTTACGTTAATTTTACTTTGCTGTATTGAATCCTATTGTGACTTTGATACTGGTTGTCACTTTTTACATTCTCGTAACTGCTTAACGTCTTATTTTATCCTGCAGTCGCGTCCATTAACTGAAGACAGTTTATCGATTAACGGAGTGTTCGAACTTCGTTAGGTAATTACCATGTACCTTTACAGTCTAAATCCAAGTTTCTTGACACTGATACAAAGAAAGGCTTTCTTTCTTCTCATTGAATTATCGAGTTCAGCGTCATTCAGTTTTCGCCGTGCAACTTCAACGCAAGAAGGTATAGGTCGTTGAAAAATGTCACCCTTTCCCAACGTAATTCTCTTCGGCACCCATTGTTACACCACCGTGTCGAATAATTTGATGAATCCAACGAATGAATCCATCAGTTAATGCAAGAAGATGCCCGATTAATTAAGGTTATTAACATGTAACGTACAGGTCGCCAGTATTACGATTTCTTCCTTCCTCCCTCCCGTTACTCCGTATCTGCGTTTCTTTAACGAGCGCCGTTACGGCTGGGAAACAGGCGTCGAGACGCAGAGATTGCTTCGTTATATGAAATTAGCCATTTAGAAGCAGCCTTTCCCAACAAGTCCGCGCCCCTTCATTATTCTATATCCACTGGAACGAATCCCCTTTTGCTTGTCCTTCGTTTTCTCGTTCAGCGAGACGCGAAGATTCATAAAAATAGAATGGTCCATTTTTTCCGGGTCTTCCCATGAATCGATAGACATTCGATGCTTTGTGATTGAATTATCACGACGCGATAAAAGTGTCACGCTGTGGCGCCGAAGCGAGTTACCAGGCTTTTGCGTTGATGTCGTTTTCGCAGAGGTTAAGTACAAGGGGTGCGTTATAAAACTAATAATTCCAGGCGATGCGATAACGTTTCACGGGGAACGATTCAAAGTAACGAATCGGGGGGGTTGAATTTAATTTACGGGACTCCTTGTCCGGTTGAAACGCGAGCCGGCGCGATTTTGTGTACGTTCGTTCCTCTAATGAGCGCCGTTATGGTTTTAACGGGCGCGACCGGACGCCGAGATTACTTCGTTCGGATAAAATTAGTCATTTAGCTGCGGCCATTTCTATGAATCTTCATCACCCTTTAATCGTATGTATAGGATTTTGCTTTTTGTAACGACGAAATTTCTGAAATGTTAAACCGATTGAACTGCCCAGGGCGAGCAACAGCTTGATGAAAACGCATTTGTTATGGAAGTAATTTGTTACTGTTTTAACATGTGAAAGCGTTCCGAGATTTCATGGTGAACGGGGGTTGTTAAAAGTGGTTGAAGTAAGTGACGTATTGAATGCTGGATAATATTGAATTAATTCATTTATTGGCATTGTTTGGTCTTGTGTCATAACGAGCGGGTTTAATGTGTTGTTCAAAAGGGATCGCTTCTCTTACCTGTAGAGTTTCAAAATTAATTGTTTCATTGAAGTGTGTTACTGGGAAAAATATATCCGTTGGTCTGCAAATAAACAGTTTGCTTGGTCGGCTGATCAGTGTGCTTGTACTCTAATCGAAATAGATTCTACTGTTTCATTCCAAGCACTCATCAATTTTCTGGTTAGACGTATACCTTTCTCCCAAATCGAAATACATTTAAAGGACAGTGCACATAAGGCTATTATTAATAGTTTAACTTCAAATGCAACTCGACATAAACCAGCAATTTTCCCAAAAATGCCGAAATCGTTGCAGTTCCACGTAAATAGTAAATCGAGTGGCGTGGAGTCTTTAAATATCCAATCGAAATTCAAATGGTACGCGCCATGAACTTCGAGGAATCTCCAAACAAAGAATCTGATGATTTCCAGGACTTTCGTTATCCTTAAATCGACTGGCTTCCGTATGCCGCTGGTGCAGTGGTGCCGGGGAATAGAGATTACTTCGGTGCATGAAATTAGCCGTTTAAGGACAATCTTTTACACCCCTACGAAAACACCCCCTGCAGATGGAAATACCGTGCGATGCTTCCTGGAAATGATCATTGTAATTTTCTCTCTCCCCTAGAAACACCGCCCACTTTCGTTCTCCATCGTCGAATTCCCGTTTGTTTTCCTTCTTTTGCATATCTCGGCCTCGACCTCTGCTCCGCGTCGAACGCTCCTTCCCACCTTGGTATTTTATTTCTGACTTCTCGACACGCATGAATTCTTCCTCCATTGTCACGATCCGTTCCTTCGTTGTCTTTTTTTAGCACCTTCTCACTGTATGAAATACTTTAGATTGAATACTAGAATGCTATCATCAATTCATGCTTCGATTCTTGATTCTCAACGTTTAATTTTTACTCGAGGTTTGATCGTCTGAATACATTAGTATTTTATCTTATTTTGTATATTGTGGGAAAGGAATATCATAACTTTAAATAGTATTCAGCGATGGTAGTTTACGTTGAGGCAGATCAGTTGTAACAATAAAGTCTTTTATACGTGAAAATTAGTAACAATTCAAAGTTATGAAATCAGATAATGGCAAGGTATCGTATTTGTGAATATAAATCAAAATTCATGTTGCTCTCCTGTTGACGTGAAAGGAAAGCGATGGTGCGCTTTGTAATATTGATATAAATGTTTTAAATAGTTGAAATAAATGAAATTCGTAGAGCCACATAAGTGCAGCCCAATATTAAATCCATTAAATCTTCTGATTGCTGGAAATCGCTCCACAGAAGCTCTATTTTTCCGGGGTCCTTTTCTGAGCTATCTCTAAAGAGGAAAGGCAGATGGAAAATAGGAAAAACGTGAAATTACCAAGCACTGTTCCGCCTTTAGAAGATTCATTTAAATAGTAATGAATGGCGATTATTTTTGCGCTATAACTCTTTGTATATTCTTCCTAGTTTTGTTTCACGAATTTTATTCTTTCTTCAGAGTCAACCTACTTTTCTTCCGTTCAATATCATTTCCCTTTTATTTTTGTCGCTTCACTATTGTTGCGTTTCTGTTACATATTTTTTCACCATCCTCTCTTTTTCGATACCATCTGTTTTCTATATTTTGACATCGTATCTTCCTTATCGTTCATTGTATGTATGAGTTCTATATTTCTCTGTCGCAGTCTTTTTTATTTTCGTCATATTTTCGTTTCAACCTTTCCTCTGTATTTTTCTTCCTCACGCCGCGCTTCTTCGTTTCTGTATTCTCACGCCTGCTTTTTTGTTACACCTTTATTCATCTCTTATTTTTTC
Source organism: Andrena flavipes (assembly GCA_963971345.1). Lineage (NCBI taxonomy): Eukaryota > Metazoa > Arthropoda > Insecta > Hymenoptera > Andrenidae > Andrena > Andrena flavipes. The sequence continues at coordinate 41,204,711 of OZ020481.1, forward strand.
TGTTGCCTTACTGCTCTGTTCTTGTTCTCTCGTCCACCTTTCTCTCCATTAATCTTTTTATTCCTTGCCAACTTTCGCATCCTTTTCTTTCTTCGCACAACTGCAGGCATTTCTCTGCTCCTGTTTTTTCCCTTGTAGCTATTTATCTATGCAAGGTAGGTCTAGAAATATGTAATAGAATTTGTATCCATATTTTTTCATTCTGATGCTCAAGTACCCGCGTCTTTCATGAATTGTAACTATAGATATTTTGGGCGAGTTGGCACATTTAAACTGGGTGTATTTTTATACAAGACTATTAGCATTTGTCTCCTAGCATAATGTTTTCCAAAAATGTGTTTCCATTATTAAAAAGCAATCTTCGAAATTCTGTTCAGCAATTCTTGGAATGTACTTTATGAGAAGATATTCAATTCTTCCGGCACAATTGCTACCATGACTTTAGTATCGATATAACATTAAGTCTTCAATGCTGAATTTATTTGTGGGAATAACAAAATACTACAGTGCTGCAATTTTCCAAAACTTCCAGTTGCCTCATCTCTTACCCGTTGCTTTATTAAATAATCAGTTTCATAGTTATCTGCAACTGTCGAAAATTACAAATTCAGAAAAAATTTCCCAGAAATAAAATAAACCACTAACAGCAGTTCCCCCTAAAAAGCTAGTAATCATATAGATCGAAACCAATAGATTCACAACCTCTTCGCCCAAAATATTTCTTAAAATTATTTACCAATTGAAGCTTTTACTCTTCTACTACTCCTTAGTCCAACACCAAAAATAACATTCAAAAGTTTGCCACACCTTTGGCAGCAGGGAAGCCAAATACTTTCAACCAATAACGACATTCACTATTAAATACCACGAAACTCTAGACATAAGTAAAGCACTACTATCACGTTCACCCCGCAACAGAGGCTGTTAAGGATTCGAAAGGCCACGGGGTTTATGATGCGGACGTGCTCTCTTCGCTATTTTTGAGTTTAAGAATTTCATTAGCGCGTTTATTGTGGCTGTTAAGCATCTGGCATCATAAACAGGCGAAAACTCCAAATCCCTGTTATGACGGGTACCCTTAGATTTTTTCCTGGCGCTCAATAGCGATTGACGTGTCATAAACCCCCTGGACAGGGCGCGCACGTGAGGGTCGTTTCTGTCCGCGGGACCTTGGGGTCTGTTTCGGGGTCTCGGTGCAGTGTCTCCCCACTGCATTTTGTTTATGCGGAAAGGTGGGCGGAGTGTGGACAGAGTTGAGGAAAACGCCCAACGTGTCACCTTAAAGACACTGATTGGCAAGGGAACATTTCCACCCTGAACGGACCTCCGTAGCCGACCATGGTGGTGGGGTAAACCGAGGTTTGGTTAGAGGGTGCGCGGAGGAGGAAGAGTTAGAACTCAGAATAAAAACCAAAGTAAAGGTTCTCGGCTCCTGTCAGCCTTAGAAACGGCTAAACACATATATACACATATATACACATATATACACTTAATGTACTTGGACTCTTGTCGACCAAAGTAACGGTCAGTTTTAATAAATATTATTGTTTTAAAAATCGAGCGTGTTACTGAACCAGCAATTATCCACGTAACAATTACGCTCAAAACATTGGTCCTTCGAGCCGGATTTATCGTGTTCAGTGTATCGATATTCAAGTGACATCTCGGACTTTGTGAGAAGTTGAGACACGTGCATCCATGGACTTGGATGCATTCGGGTGTGATCGACAATCTTGATCAGTACCACGGACTTGCCGGTCAGCACCCTGCAACTTGTATCTGCTGACGGACATCGCCATTCGGACACCAGGAGCTGTTCTTGCTGGTGTCTTCTGGATTGGCGATTTTGTTGGCGTCTTCTGGACTGTCATCGCGAAGGCGACTGTGTCAACATCCTGCACGAGATTCCGTAGCTGCACCTCTATTCCGAAGACTGGGGCAGTGGAGGCAGGAGATCAACGCACCGATTCCTTAAGTACCCTCAATTTCCGTAAGGTTATTTTCTTGCACGATTTGAACTGTGATTATCTTGCGCGTTCAATATGGATGCATCGTTGAAAAAGTTGGTTATGGAGCGCGGTCAGGTCAAAGCCGGACTCACTCGTTTCAAAACGTATTTTGACTCGCTGGACAGTTCTGCACCCGTGCGAGAACTCCACGAACGAACGGGGAAACTTTCATTGTTGTTCGATAAATTCGACGGAATTCAATCTCAAATCGAAATCGGTGTAAGTGGCACCGAATCAGAAGCAACGCATATTGAGGAACGTGAAGCATTCGAAAATCTGTATTATAAATATATCTCGGCTGCTAAAGAACGCATTGAACAGGCATCACGTCCAGTGCCAAGTATATCGCGTACACCAACGACGGATGGTTTATCAAACGGTGTGGTGGATTACGAGTTTACTGTGCCACTTCCTAAGTTAGAATTACCGCTGTTCGATGGCGCGTGTGGCGACTGGATTAGATTTCGGGATACGTTTGAGTCGGTTATCAATACGTGTGATAAGTTGTCGGGAATTCAGAAATTTCACTATTTAGATTCCGCGTTAAAGGGTGAAGCTGCACGAACCATCCAAACGTTGGGTGTTTCGGAGGCCAATTATGTACGGGCATGGGCAGCCTTGAGAGCACGGTACGATGACTCGCAAGCATTAATTTTGCATCACGTAAAAGCATTGTTTGACGTTCAGGTGGTGACAAAGGTGTCATATTCGAGTCTAAGACAGCTTTACGATGATTACAACAATCATTTGCAAGCTTTAAAGTCATTAGATGAACCCATCGATTCATGGGATTCTATGATTGTCCATCTCATTTCAACAAAATTTGATTCCGTAACTAAACGTGAGTGGGATAAGCGGGTAATGAAGATTTCTGATAGGCTAACGTGGAAACAAATGGCAGAGTTCTTAGAATACCAATGCAAGTATCTACAAAGATCTGCCGTTGATAAACCAGTTGCACCACAAGCGCCATCGAAATCGTCGTCTAAGTCAGTTCCGGATGCTAAGCGTGAGCGTCCGGTAAGTATTGCATCATATGTAGCGAGAACGTCTGAGAAATGTCCTTTGTGCACTCAGGAACATGCACTGTATGGGTGTGGCCAATTCCAGAAACTGACACCCGTAGAACGTAGTAATAAGGTTCGACAAATGAACCTTTGTTTTAATTGTCTGCAACCGGGGCATCGAAATAAGTTTTGTTCACGCGGGTCGTGTAGGAAATGTGGCAAAAAACACCACACGGCGTTGCATTTTGAAACTCCTGCATCGCCCCGCGAACTTGAGGTAGATACGACTACAACGCCTGCGGTACCTGCGGCTCGTGTTTCCCTGGCAGGTACGCATTTTTTCTCGGATGGGTTATACGTGCTATTAGCAACCGCGGTCGTCGATTTGGAGGATAGTCAGGGTAGGAAACACAAATGTAGAGCACTTTTGGATCCAGGTTCACAATCGCATTTCTTGACAGAGGAATTATCCACGAAATTAGGGTTATCTTGTCATCCATTTACTGGAAGGTTTTCGGGAGTAGCACGCCAATTATGTACTATCGATAATTGGACTCAAACGAAATTGCATTCAAGGTTCACTTCTTTTGAAACATCCCTGCGGTGTTTAATACTTCCGAAAATAACAGACGATCTCCCTAACGTGCCGATAAAACGAGATGCAATACCGATTCCGTCAAATTTGAAGTTAGCAGATCCGCACTTTTATGAAACGGGAAAAATCGACGTATTACTCGGCGGAGGTTTGTTCTGGAAATTATTATGCGTGGGCCAACAGGATCTCGGATCAAATTATCCGTTAATACAAAAAACGCAGTTAGGTTGGATAGTTGCGGGAGGTATGTGTCTGTGTCCGCGATACGAGCGGCCGAAACTTGCGTGTCATTTGGTTACAAATGAAGATCTGCAAGCTCAATTGCAGAGGTTTTGGACCGTGGAAGAAGGGGCTACATGCCGCGATAATACTGCGAATGGCGAGTGCGAGCAATATTTTCGGGACACAACCACGCGAGACGCAAGTGGACGATTCGTTGTTAGAATTCCGTTTAAACCAGAGGTTAAAACGCTTGGAGACTCGCGTAAGATGGCGGAGAAACGTTTGTATTCGATTGAACGTAAACTCAGTAGAAGTGTCGAATTAAGAAGGGAATACGTCGCATTTATGCAAGAGTACGAGGATTTAGGACACATGACACGAATTGCATGTAGTCGGGAAACTACGTCGGGATATTATCTCCCACATCATGCGGTATTCAAACAAACCAGCACAACGACTAAACTCCGCGTCGTCTTCGATGGTTCGGCGAAAACCACAGCGGGGTTATCGGTAAATGAAGTACAAAGAATAGGGCCGACGGTGCAGGATACATTGTTAGCTATCGCGCTACGTTTCCGAAAGCATAGGTATGTCTTATCGGCAGATGTGGAAAAAATGTATCGACAGATACTTATTGCACCAGACGAACGATGTTACCAAAGAATCCTTTGGCGACCCGACGATAGGTTTCCAATCCAAACGTACGAACTTAACACGGTCACATACGGGACAACTTCCGCGCCGTTTTTGGCAACAAGGGTTCTTACACAACTAGGAGAGGATAATGCGGTGAGCTTTCCAGCGGCAAGTCTGGCGATAAGGAAGGATTTTTACGTTGACGACTTGTTGACGGGCGCGAACACAATTGACGAAGTTAAGATATTACGGCAACAAATTTCGCAGATTTTGAGTACCGCGGGGTTCACGTTGCGAAAATGGGCGTCAAACGATCCGCGTACTTTAGATAAATACGACGAACGTCCACAACAGGTGGAGATCAAGGCCGACAAAGATCCGAAAACTTTGGGTCTTTTGTGGGTAGTACAAGACGATTCGTTACGGTATTCGGTTACGACTTCGTCTCCGCAACGCATAACCAAACGTAGCATTTTGTCGGAAATATCAAAGATTTTTGATCCTCTCGGTTTGGTAGGTCCAGCGACAATTCGAGCAAAATTGATTTTACAAAGGTTGTGGCAACTTAGAGTGTCGTGGGACGAATCGCTACCGCAAGATATGCACACGGAATGGGAAGGGTTTCACCACCAATTACCTTCGCTGAATAAAATAAATATTCCGAGGCGCGCAATGTTAGGGATGACAGACAAGATCGAGCTTCATGGTTTTTGTGATGCCTCCGAGAAGGCGTATGGGGCGTGCGTCTACTTGAAATCTGTGGATGAAAAGGGTCAAGGGACTGTCCGCTTGCTATGCGCGAAGAGTCGCGTAAGTCCACTCAAGGTAATTACACTACCGCGGCTGGAGTTGTGTGGAGCGTTGTTATTGGCACAGTTAGCTAGCAAGGTAAAGATCGCGTTAGACATCGCGTCAATCCGGGAATACTATTGGTGCGATTCGACTATTGTTCTCGCGTGGATTAGGGCTCCGTCAGACAGATGGAAAACGTTTGTCGCGAATCGAACGACAGAGATTCAGCGACTAACCACCGTGAATTGGTTTCACGTTAAGTCGGAAGATAACCCGGCCGATATTATATCTCGGGGTATTCAACCAACGGCATTGCAGGGCACTGGATTGTGGTGGCACGGTCCATCTTGGTTATCCAAGGATGTTAGCTGCTGGCCCATTCCAGTTGAATCTTGTGAAAACGCTCCAGAGTGCAAGGAGCCATGCGTGTTGGCCGGAACTGCCAACACCGGGTGCGAATTGTTCGACAGATACTCGTCGTATATGCGATTGATACGAGTCACGGCGTATTGTCTGCGTTTCATACGTAATGCACATGCGTCAAGGGGATCTGCGGTCACGAGTACAAGGAAAGGGGGTGCAACTGTTCGAGATAAACTTCTAACGGTTCAGGAGTTAGAAGACGTACGAATTAGATTAGTGAAACTCGCTCAACGAGACGCATTTTTTGTGGAATTGCATGATTTACATAAGGCAGGAACCATACCGAAGTCGAGTAAATTACGGTCATTGAGTCCTTTTCTTGACACAAACGGAATTATTAGGCTAGGCGGTTGATTAGATACCAGCATCTGCAGTACATGTTACAGCATTTTTGGACAAGGTGGCAAAAGGAGTATTTGCATCAGCTCCACCAGCGGACCAAATGGCGGACAAGCACTCCCGCTAAATTCGGTCCAGGGACACTGGTGGTCGTCAAGGACGATAACACCCCACCACTCAAATGGCACATGGGGAGGATCGTTGAAGTTCATCCTGGCAAGGATGATGTCACACGCGTTGTCAGCATCAGGCTATCTGACAGCACTGTCAAGCGACCAGTGACAAAGATTTGCATCCTGCCATTAGATGACGACGCAGAAGGACGATCTGAAGAACCCCAGCCAGCCATGTAGGCTTGGGGTCTAGCCGATGAACGAGTTGTGTAGTGATATGGACACTTGTAGAACTTTAATACTCAATGGACAAGTTACTACGCACTTTTTATTTTTAAGTTTTGTGTCTATTATGTATGATTTTTTTTGTATGTCCTCGACATTTTTTCATGTTTAATATTGCTTATGTATGTTAGCATTCTACGACGTCTGTTGAACGCGATGCGTTCAAGGTGGGCGGCATGTTAAGGATTCGAAAGGCCACGGGGTTTATGATGCGGACGTGCTCTCTTCGCTATTTTTGAGTTTAAGAATTTCATTAGCGCGTTTATTGTGGCTGTTAAGCATCTGGCATCATAAACAGGCGAAAACTCCAAATCCCTGTTATGACGGGTACCCTTAGATTTTTTCCTGGCGCTCAATAGCGATTGACGTGTCATAAACCCCCTGGACAGGGCGCGCACGTGAGGGTCGTTTCTGTCCGCGGGACCTTGGGGTCTGTTTCGGGGTCTCGGTGCAGTGTCTCCCCACTGCATTTTGTTTATGCGGAAAGGTGGGCGGAGTGTGGACAGAGTTGAGGAAAACGCCCAACGTGTCACCTTAAAGACACTGATTGGCAAGGGAACATTTCCACCCTGAACGGACCTCCGTAGCCGACCATGGTGGTGGGGTAAACCGAGGTTTGGTTAGAGGGTGCGCGGAGGAGGAAGAGTTAGAACTCAGAATAAAAACCAAAGTAAAGGTTCTCGGCTCCTGTCAGCCTTAGAAACGGCTAAACACATATATACACATATATACACATATATACACTTAATGTACTTGGACTCTTGTCGACCAAAGTAACGGTCAGTTTTAATAAATATTATTGTTTTAAAAATCGAGCGTGTTACTGAACCAGCAATTATCCACGTAACAATTACGCTCAAAACAGAGGCATCGCGTTCTATTTCATTCTCACGATGATCAGTATGTACGAGAGTCGAAGTTCTTCAAGAGCATATTAAATGTTTTGGTGGCGCCCTTTCAAATCGTCTTTCTCCACGCTTTCCCCGTGGACGAGACCTCCCGGTCAAGTTCTCTCCAGGACGCGGCGACGCGACGGGTACGCGTTGTCCCGTTGGAAGGACAGCAAATGGATTATCGATTCCGAATAAATTCCGCCAGCGGCCTCGATCACGCCGCGGCGTCCTCTTGCCACTGGAGGACACTCGTCGGACTTCCGCCGGAAATACCGCTCTTTTCCCCTTTATTTAAAGACTAGAACCGGAGCTACGTGACGACCAGCTTCGGGTCGAGTGCTTTCGATTAGAACGCGTTACTCGGGCCGAGCAATTATTCTGCACGATTGTGCGCGGCCTGTCCGACCTACCGCTGATATGTTCCACTAATTGCTCATCGAAGGCGATCCTGCGATCTTCGGTGCTTTACAGGCGATGCTTCTGGAATTTTTGTATTCTGGAAGGGATTTAATCTTTCTTAGTTTGTTTTTGTGGGTAGCTTTATGAGAGTGTTTATTGTGGGGGAATGTGATTGTTTTATTTGGTGGTTGAAGGGGTGTTTTTGAGGGTTTGAAGTTTGGAGTATTTTCCTCGATTTCGGATTTTTTTGGAGGAGAGGAATTTTGTGTAGCATTGTTTTATTTGTATTTCTTTGGTTTTGATGAAAATTGATGGATTGGTAAGAAAAAGTGTACCTATGTTATCGTATATTCAATTTTCTTTGAGCGTTAGTTTTGTTGTAAGCTTCTTTACAAAGTGTATTAAGCATACCTTCAAAGAGAGTGGGTATTCATAGAGGTATTGTGGGACAGAGTCGGTTAAAAGTCCTTAGTGTGGTTTTCAAAGTTATGCATTTTTCCAAAATTCATAGTTCAGTTGAAGAAATGTTCGGTTATGAATTATTGATAACAGTGATATATAAAATTCAGGCGTCGGCTCGGAAGTGGATTCGTACATTACAGAACATCCTGAATTTTTCAAACTTTTCGAATTTTCCAATATGACAGAAAATTGAGAAATATGGGTGCTCTTTCATATTGATTAGAGAATTCGGATAAACAAACGTTCAGTGGGAGTAAGTAACGTTTGTATACATGTGATAAAATGTTAAGTGCGAGCTTAAAAAGAATTGGAAGTGATTTGTTACTCGAGAATTCATCAATTTCCACTTGGAATAATGTTATCCTTTTAATCATCCATTTGCCAATTTCTTCCGTCTGTCCTATTTAAATTCTACGCTCCTTTCAATTTGAGGTCACATTAAATATAACAATGGTTTATAAATATATTTGCAGCCTTGCAGGTTCACTCTTGTGTACAGTACGTATTGTCAATGTTCCACTGTAAACAGTATCCCTTCCATCATGCAAAAGCCAATTAACCAACTCGTGTATTATGTACTTTTAACGCTGGCTACAGGTACTTTTAATTGTACCTTTCGTGATATTAGCTTCCTGCATGAAAGTGCGGGAGGAACGCTGAAAATTTTTTTTCAACGCCCCTTGGAACAGTACGTGTTTCCCCTGGAGCAGAATATCCCCGCGTATCTTCTGGAAGTGTTACCGCAATTACAAGTCGCGGCGCTGGAAAAATTCTGAATATCTCATTACGATCTTTTGCAGCCGAAATACCCAGTAGCCTATAAGTAGTTCCACCAGGTTGAATAAAAAGAGTTTTCAAAAATCGATTACTTACAAGTATTCGTTTACGAATTTTCAACATACACGCGACGAAGCCTGACGTTACATGAGAAGTATTTGATTAAGAGAAATGGAAAAGACTCACTAGTTTTGAGTGGATGATCGATATTCGTATATTTTGAAATAAAATTGAAAGAAAACAGCATTTGTCTTTTTTTAAAAAGTTTCAATGGCAGATACCTTTTTTTTTAACTGTTGACGAATCTTTTTGTAAATAGGTTACCTGTTACATACTTCTGTTTCCCAATGTAGGGAAATGTTTAATTGTAGCATGAATTTTGGAGATGTTCAGCTTTTACTAGTATTAGAATTACTTCAATCAGCATTGTGTCTAGTTATTAAATGGTACAAAATCTGTGTTCACCATTTGATATTCGGAATAGATATGTACCCAAGTAGCTATATTTTTATCAGTGTATTAGATACAGAAAAATGCGGAATCTATGTTTACACTATTTCATTCAGCTTTATTCCTTGCTTAAAAAATTACATCGCCTTTTATTCTCGAAAATGGCGATGCTGTACGTTTCCCAAGAGCTCTCTTACCTCCATAATATCATAAAAAATATAATAAAAACAATCCTAATTAAACTCAACTCGAATCTGATGGATCACGAGTCGTTTAAACTTTTCTTTCTTGAAAAAAAGCGGCAGTTTCTTCGTCGAAGTGGCGGAGGACCTAACTGTTGGAGTTCACGTGGTTCAAAGATAAATTTCATCGGCCAGGAGGGCATTCGAATTTCGAGCACGAAGCAAACAGAAAACTTTCCTCTCTTGCGCTCGGGAAGTTGCTGGGAAATCTTGGGGGGACGCGGTAAACCGTAAACGATGCGAAAGTAATTAGCTGGGTATTTACGAATTTAACGCTGTACCTTCATTTCGGAAGAAGAGGCAAGAAAATGGAGGGAGAGAGACGTGGAAAGGAGAAAATAGTCGCGGTGGCCGCTATCGAGCGCCTAGTCGAAGAGTTAATTAAAGAAGCGAAATAAAAGGCAATATTACGATAAAAGGGCTGGCCACGTCCTTTTGCAGCCGTTGAAGGTCTACGTGGGTCATAATGGAAGACACTCTATAGTTGCCGTCTGCTTTGAACCTTCAAGTCCTCTGGACGCGAATTACAGTCTCAGCAATTTTCAGTTTTCAATTCACATTTATAATTCGAGCAATTTTGTAGTAATTTATTGCACGACCTGCTCGTAGAAGATCAACCAGAAGCATTTGAAATGGAGACTCTTTAGAATGAAATCGATTCGTATTGCAAGGTTTCGTCTTTAGTGTTTATGTAGTGATTCATTCTTTATTCATTTTCTTTCTGATAGAGATTGATGACTAATAGTAGAATGATATTAGAATAATGTAATAGAAGAATAGTAATAGAATGGGATTTTAAAATTGGAATGGCAAAAATACAACTGTGGCGTTTTAGGGTGGTGCAAAGATATCACGTTCACATGAACGTATGTACATTATTTTTACATCAACAAATTTTCACCTCTGTTGCCTCGTTTACGCTTTCATCAATTCGCGTTAGAGACCGAAATTCTCTCATCAATTTCCCTTTCGTTGTCGGTGAATATACGCGAATAATCAAAGGGGTGATGGTAACAAAGGAGAGGGCACAGTTCCGTGCCAACGACAATTATAAATTCATATATTTTAGTGGGTGGTTAGAAGTTTTTGAGAGTACAATTGTTTTATTATAATTTCTTTAAATACTAGGTATATTAACTGTATATTACCTTCCACTTATGGCAGCACATTTAACAAATTAATAATTCTGTACTTTTCTCTCGAATTTTATAGTTTGTTGACTTTGCGGCTTTAATTCGTTCTTTTAAGAATTTCCAATTTAAAATCAGGAAATAGATCTGTTAGATCAATATTCAAAAATCTAAAATTTCTGAATCGCAATTTTTCTGACTCATACATTAATTTATTGCTATTAATACCACATGGTTATATTTTTAATTAAAAAATTTATCCTAAAATGCAATGAGCGGAGCGAGCTTCCCCAATTTCGAAATTCCTGGTAGGGTTTATTCGCTAAAACAATTTCCCTTCCAAACTGTCATCGTCATTCTAATAGTTTGCCAACATCCCGAATTCTACGGCGGAATTTCAATTAACAAGGTTAATCGAAACAGAAGTAGGTCAGTTAAACCGAAAACCATTAAATAATTGAAATATCTGCCATGAACGTGGGTCACATTATTGTTGTCGAAATAAAACGTTCGTTTCAATGTACCTAATACGACCAAATTGTTTCTACAGAAAAATTATAAAAATAAAAAAATAAATTAAATTGCTTTTAGGAAAATGTGACAATTACACAAATATGCGAGGCATACAATTCCTTGCAATGTTAGAAGTCCTTGTAGTCTTTTACATTATTTCGAAATTTCTTATTGAATAACACTTACATTATCTCACAAAACTATCTTGAATAAAAATTACAGTTTAAAATTTTTCAAACGATGATGTATTCTCACTTTACGTTCGTACCATTTAATTATTACTTAAACACCAAAGTAATTATTGGAGGTTCAATACGCCTTCTAGTATCTCCCTGTCAGAAAATTAGAAAAATGGGTGTTTTGTTTCCGAAGTACAGTCGTTCGAATAATCAGAAAGCACAGTGCTCCTGAGTATCCTTGCAGTGGTATCATACATATCATACAGAATGCTCGAGCTTTGAAGTGCCAAGGATAATAATACGTCTTTATTACGCTAATTCGAGTTCTAAAAAAAGATAAAAGTTTCTGATGGAAGGGCGAGACTCAGCGTTAGGTACCACTACCACGACCATCCCCTAAAACTACTCAGAAAGTGTAGCAAAAAATATCACAGCAAATAAAAGCAAGTAACGATGCGAGCATATTTGATTTGCACAAGTTGGCAGGAATTCCAACGACCTCGAATGGCTGGAACATAAAACATTACAAACTGATTATACATACAACATGCAAAGGAGCATTTTTATCGCTTCACTTATCAGTCGAAAGGTTAACAAAGGCTCTATCACGCGAGAACTAACTTGTGAACAAAAATAAGAAAATAAATTCCGTCATTATTCCCAAAATCGCCCCAAGAAATCTGCTCAACCGCGCCCCACCCCTCCCGCCACCCCCGCAAGCACCAATTTAATACAACAGCGCCCTAACGTTATAAGGCAATTTTCCAGCTCTATTTCGCCACGGTTAGTATGCACAACAGGTATTTATATTTAACCGTAATTCAGGCGAGTAAGCAAAGCGCCCAGTCTCTCTGGCGTCGTTGCGTATTCGCGAGCAATCAAGCGTCGGGGGCCCTCCCCCTGTCGAAAATGCAAAGCTCCGACCAACGAATCCACGTCCCCCTGCCCCTCCCCGCTCGATTGGGCCGCGTCTGCAATCGCGGACTGATTAAAATGCGATCGCCGCGGCCTCCGATTAGCATAAACAAATTCTTCCAGCCGCTCACTCTCTCTCCCTCTTTATTTTTTCCCGCGCTCGTCGCGACGCTTTCGAACGCAACGTGTTTGCGCGGCAGCGCCCTTCATCGTTCGCACGGTGTAATCGTCGGTCGGTTGTTTGCCAGGGAAAAACAACCGGCGACAATTAGCTGGCCGATGAAATTAATTTATTAAAACGACCGGCCCCGGCCGCCATTCTCGTCACGTTTTATCCCGCTTAACTCGCGCCGTTTTTCTCTTCCCTGTACCCGGGTCCCTCCTTCCCCCGCACCCCTTTTGCACCGTTGTTTTTAGCGGCAGTTTTTTGGTCGCGCCACGCGCGATTGAATTTGAAGAGACGCCGAATGGGTGTTTCACGGAACAATTCGATCAGCATTGGAAAGTATCGTTCGTTTCCACAGCCCCCGCGAATACATATAGGCTGGCTGTGATCGTTTGGCTCGCTTCTGATTCCACTCTGAGGCGGGCTTGGGTATGCTGTAGTTTCTGGAGTGTGATCCTGATACGCTTGATCCGCGGGGTTGATTGCGGGGATGCAGGAAATAGAAGTTGGGGGCGTAGCGATGTTCGTGGAATTTTATAATGTTTTAGGGGTTTGTTTTTATTTTTGTCGGTGGCAGCGGTGGATTATTTGTGTTCGTTTCAGTGGTTCTCGACCATTTTTGGATTACTAAGTATCGTTGTGAACTGGGTGTAGTAATAAATAGACTAGAGAGTACAGATTTGTACATGTGAGGCTTTTCAAGTGAGACTCCTTTGTGGCTTGTGAGTGATGTTTTGGGCACACACTTCTCTGAAGAAATACCAATCATTCGTGGTGAAATAATACTATGTTTTTCTTGGAATTCAATATTTGACGTATCTGGGGGTAAACGATACCAACCCTCTCATATGTTACCCTTAGAATTTCAAACAGTTCGTTTCAAGTGAGGTAACATTTACTTTAAATATTTTTTCATATCCTTTAAAATTAGGGAAATATGAAGAACAGTACTTATCAGGGGGAAAAATAATTACTCTTGAATTGACTCAAGATTATTGACTGAACCTTTGGAGCTCGGTTTCATATTTACTCGCCGTTCCCTCGTCTCTACTGTTCTTCTTCCTCGATTTTCCAGTCGCACGAACAGGTCACCGTTAGCAACCCGCGCGATATCCGGTCGTGGTTTATTGGACAATAAATGTTTGAGCACATAAACGAAATGCGATGCTGCGACGCGGCAAGTTATTAAGGAAACGTGCGGCTCGTGGCACGTTAAGGCGCCTTTCTACCATTTTCCGGGTGACTTTCCGCAATCCAGGATTGTATCTGGAAAGATCGCCCCCTAAAACACCTTCTCCCCGGAACAATGCTACGTTGGCAATTTTCTTACGCTTTAATTTATTTCATACTTTCGTCGTTTGCTTTCACTTGGCACACATAGTTTCCCTGAATTTTTCTTATGAATTTGTGTATACACGAAACGAATTGTTATTGTACACCGAGGCTAGTGAACTGGGTATTTAAAACAATGATTGCAGCCAAAAGAGAGATGTTGATATTAATCACAGAATTTCATTTGGAAATATTGCTTCGGGCGAATGCGGATATTTATACACTCCTGCTCCTATGAGCATATAGGTACACATACTTACTTGCCTTTCTTACAACTGGCAATCTAGGGAGAAAAATAACGCTGCAAAATAGCTGGCCACCGTTCATACACCCTGTGACCGTTGTGTGCACGTTGCAGTATAGAATTTCCAAGAAGTAGCGAGGCGATTCGTGTGCTCGTTCCACGGCAAACTCGTGAATTTTCTAACGTCAGCTTGACGTGACAGATTTCCGATTTGTCAACTGAATAACAGTGAATTAGATAAGTTGCCTAAGCTTTACAAAGAACTTTAGGGCAAAAGCTGCTTTAGTTTTATCTGTGACGTCAGATCTTCGGCTTTTCGAAGTGGACTTGAACTTTGGGGAACAAAAGAAATTCTACCTTTACCCAGTTGTGTAAGCAGAGTGATTTTGTAACAACTTTTCTACAAATCTATTATCCTAGAGGAACTGTTCTCTTGCACCTCATCATTCTAATAATTTCTTTTTACTGATCCTTGCAAATAGTTTAAATCTTAAGAAAAGTATAACTGCTTTTACGATAGTTTTCCCTTGCCAGGAAAATTCTTTAGTCTGTTTCTCAAATGTAAGTTGACTTAAATGTCTACTGTCTCTAATTCATATGCAATCTTTAATTCCAATTTTATCAATATCTCGTTTCTACATGTGGATCGTGACACATTACATTCAATTCTTCTTTGCATTAAAATCTTAGAGGGCTATGAGATCTCTGAAAAATGTATTCATCATATTCCACGTGTTACAATGAATATATTTTTTCTAACATTAAATATATTTAGGTGCAAAGTGTAGTCAATCAATTCCTACAGAAACTTGTAATTGTGGTAACTGCTCTCAAGTTTTCCTATTAAAATCGTAATATTTTGACGCATTTTGGATCGTCGAAAAGTTATTCATGGAGGAATTAGTAAATATAGTGGTTGATTGTTTGGTACTATTCTCGACATACCGTCGTGTCATGTTTCTCGCGTGTCATTGTCGAAAATAATCCGCACGAATGGGTGGAAAAAGTAGGAAAGCATGGCGACATCGGTGTAAACAGTGACATTGCTTTCGAATGTCATACAAGAGCAGGGATGTCAGTAAATAAAAACCGTGTGTGCAGGGGTCTCGAATTGATTGTCGTTTTGACGTTCGCAACGAAGCACCGGCGTTTTGCGAAATTTGTTTACCGATTCTGCTTCAGCCTGAAAAAATTGCGATACGCGTATTAATAAAACGCGAAGTGCAACTCCGGGAAAACTTCCTGGGCAATCTTTTAGGTAATAATCATGAAATAGAGTACGGGAAGGTCGTACAATAAATTATATAAATCAAATTAAACTTAATTAATGTTATAGATCTCAGCTACTCAAAAATTCTTTTTCGTTTCATGCCGTTAAATATTCCCAGCATGTGCTGCGGAGATTACCACAGACAGTAGATTAAAATTAGTATTCTATAATAAATAATCGTAATTGGGGAAATTTAACGCAGAGAAATATATTTTAAGTTAAGTGTGTTAGTAGCTCTATAGCGTAAGGCCTAAATTTATGATCGTTAACGAGGCACAGTATATAGATTGCTATATTCCTCACTGCAGTGGAGGAGTAATTATGCTAAACGAATATTGACAAAAAGCATAAAGACGAAAAACGAGCGTGGTGCAGTTTAAAGGCAGCAGTGTATCTCCTTGCTCGTTATACGATATTTGTTAATTACTTTGAAGTTAGAGCGGCGTTAAATCCTATCCCCGAGCACGGCTCTTCATTTTTATCAGGGCTTGTGTGTAATGGCCCAATTCATTTGAAGTTTCGGACGCCTTTTATCGGCATTTTGCGTCTCCAACCAGCGATCAAATTTTCGCTCCACGTTCTACGGAAACTAACAGACTAACTTCGCGCGACTAATTCACTTTTTTAAACACCCTTTTTCTATCCCACTTTTGCTTAATTAGCCCTGGTGGTAGAATTTTTTAAATAATCGCGGTAATTACATTTTAAATCTTCAATTGAGGATTGTAGTAATATATAATATTTACATTGTTTGAGTATTTAAGAAAGGAAGATGCTTTGGAAAAAAATTGGAAAGAAGCACCTGGTGCAATAGTGTATTCAAAAATTAATATTTGGTTCAAGGGACACATGAAATAATTGCGTAAACTTAACACGAGGAGCTACATCC
This sequence comes from Andrena flavipes, assembly GCA_963971345.1. Taxonomy (NCBI): domain Eukaryota; kingdom Metazoa; phylum Arthropoda; class Insecta; order Hymenoptera; family Andrenidae; genus Andrena; species Andrena flavipes. The sequence goes on from OZ020481.1 coordinate 41,220,993, forward strand.
TCGTTTGGGAAGACACGTAGTAATTTTATCATCCGAATTTTAGGTCTCAGTAAGAGGTATACGTCGACAAGGCCTTTCTACATAAAAAGTTCGCTCATAATTGGAGTAACACCGTCGGCACTCTCGAGGAAAAGAAAATGGCAGGCCACACGTATTACATATTACAGGGGGTCGGGAAAATTACGAAATAATCGTGGTCACATTTTCGAGCTACCATTTCCTCGGACAGAATAATCGACTTAACTTTCGCGACGGGAAAGAAATTCCCGATTGGAACATTTACCTTAGAATTAAAATTACGATTAAAGGCACCAGAAGCGGTTCGAGATTTTAGTTTTACTCTTAAATCGCCCCAAGTGTATCACAGAAAATAAACTTCTCCACTGTTATCCCCTAGAAAGTATTTCCATTTTGTGATATCTTGTCGAGAGGCCGTTCCTTGCCCGTGTCTATGAGCACTGTTCACCCTTAAATCCTTCAACCACTTTTTCACACGTAATCTCAAGTAGCTACTTATTGCAGAGAAACTCATTTCAACAATCGTATAACCTACAGAGACAGCAGAATAGCCCTTAAGCATTCCCACAGCGGCTGAAGCCAGGCAATTACTTGATTACCTTCTTACATGTTACCCTTCGGACCGTATTTTCTTCGAAATGTGTAACGAACCGCGGTAATTCTTATCTCTTAACACCTTCCCCCTGACTGCTTCTTCGCCGGAGGAGAATATATCTTGGTGTTCTTAGCGGATTCTTCGCTCGATCCCGATAAATATACGTGCATACACACACCAGCAGGAGAGGTACGCGTGTACGGAGACGTAGCAATGCTGTGGCTGCCAATGGCGAATAAATAACCGATATAGGAGGAATAGGGGTACCAGGGACGGGACATTATGCGGTCCTTTCATTGGGGTGGTTGCAGCTACGGGGCCGGAGATTTAGAGAGGTTTAATTTTCCAAAAAGCTGGATTTGCGGCCGGGACGACGCCCTTGTCCGCCGATTTATCGCCAGGGACGCAGTCGCGAGAAATTCCGAAGGACCGATAAACGTGCTTTCCTTCTTTTTTCTCACCCCTATCAACTTCTTCTGGCGTCCATTGGCAAGAACAGAGATAAGGAACAGACTGAAAGATAGCCCGCGACTCGAATTTTAAGGGCCATTATTGCACCACATTGGCCACTGCTTCTCGTGGACATTTCCCTGAATTTTAGGGCTTTGGAAAAACGACAAACAATGAACAGTACTCTGAATTCTTATCGTTTCTTGTTTGCGAGAACGACGAAGAGTGTCGTAAAATTGTAATGAAATTCGGAATGTAGAAAAGATTCTTGAAGATAATACAAATAGAGGGTGTATAGTACAATTAATAATGATTCTAGATGAAGAAATAACTCGAAATGTTAGCATAAGTTCACATTTTCATATGAATGGTAGCGTGCAAGGAATAAAACTACCCAATTTCATAAAGAAAAAGGGAACAATTACAACCCTGACAACTGAAACAACGTAAACTTGACAGGAAAATGGATTACGTTCGACTTGATTCAGCAAAAATTTTTCCCACACGTCTCCACTCCCAGTAGAGATATTCAGGCGGAGTCTTTCTCGTGACTCACCATCAACTTCCTCTTGCCATTCCACGGTTACCGATGAAAAGAACTTCCCAGCGGGTTTCAATCTGCCATCGATCGACTCAATTCGCCCTGGTCGCAAAAAAAAGTGGGTAAAGCGTTTCGCGAATCTATGATGCGATTATTTCGACACACGGGCGAATTCCAGAGGTGAATTAAAGCCCTAGAAGAAAGGTCGTTTATTCTGCCCCCCCGCCGGCATTATCCGAGTCGAGATTCCCAGTAACCCTGGAACGAAACTTGGAATAAGGGTATCGACGGGGCGGAAGAACCGTTGCGAGCGGAATTAACCGGTAAGATAAACTTCCGGCCCGTAAATTTTCACGGGGACGCTGCCGATCGAATTAGGGAGCCGTCTTGGGCGTTACTACGGAATGCCCCCTCGAAACGGCGGACAAAACGCCCAATTAAATTTCACTCTTGTCGCGCAGAATAAATTTGCGATCGGGGAATAATCGTTTGTTACACGTTGCAACCTGTAAGAAATTTCGGATAGCCCGTTGCATTTGTAGACGGCTGGCTTCCGCTCGTATCTTGTATTAGGGTCCAAATTTTCCTTTATCTACTTCTTTGCTGTCCGGCGCCCCGCATCTTGATTTGGCTTACAGTTTCAGTCGAATTTGGGGTTTAGCGGGAACTTTCATGAGATACAAACAACAATTTAGATATTAGAAATTGATATTTGCTTATGGGGATGTTTTTGGTGTGTGTGGGGGGGGGGGGGGAGGCAGGAACTAATACCAGTGTATTATATTTCCGAGCCGGTATGTAAGTTTGAAGCTAATAATTTCTAGAAAAGACGAAAATAAGGCATCTAATGTTTTAGTAGCACTGCTAAATGGATATTGATCGTTTAGGTATTTATAGCACCTATGATAATATATTTGTAGGGACAGGAATAACTCCTATATGTATAGGAGTTAACTGTGACAGTAGAAGTGGCAACTGATTTCTTCTGATGCAAATCGAAATAGAATTCATCATTAGAACACAATCACTTTAAAGAGTAAAGATCATTAATTAATTTTACAATATTCTTGTATGATCGGTAAAGAGTAATGACAAATAAACGTGGCTTTCTCAAGGTATGGGAATTATAAAACGATGTTAAAATTTTATTTGATAGTAGTCAAGAGAAAGATGGTACATATTTTTATTCTAAAACATCCGAGATATGTTAGGCAGTAGGAGGAGGGATTTGTATTTTTGTTTGCATTAATGATCGTCAAGATATGATTATTAGGTATGCTGCTGGTGGGATGCAATAATCCTTAGTAATGCCTGAACAGTTCAGAATTTATAATTACTAGAATCTGCAGGGCTTGTATAATATTTTACAGGCCTTCAAATAAACTTGATTTAAAAGTTGACTTCTAAATAAAATATAAACTCTAATTTCGTACATGCAAGGGAAGGTGTTAGGATTGAGATTAGGAATAGAAAAGCAACCTGTTTCCAATAGGTTCTATCGAAGAAAAATATGTTTCAAAATGTATTTCATCTTCTTCTTCACTGAATACCATACAAAAACGCTAATATAAGTTTTTCTTGCTCCCTTCTTGCTTTGGATTTGCACAAAAATGTCGTTCTATATTCTTAGTTTTGTCTAAAAGGAACGCCGCCCTTTCTTATAATATTTGGTTGAGAGAAACGTCGTTGCTTCGTACATTTTACCAAAGACAGTTCCGTTTCCTCCAAAAGCAATTTCCTATGTAAAGATGCGTTCTACATTTTCCTTCTCTATTGTCAATTTTTCTTCATACACGATGCAGTTGTGGAAAAATATTTTCGTTGTAGTCACATATAATAACAAATTTTCTGACACGTTACATATGGACAATCCTTATTTGCTATATATAAATACGAGGTGTTAAAAAAGATTCTCAACATAACACACATTAATTCAACTATTAAGCATTTTTTAAGCATGTTTCTGATTTTTTTTATTTTACTCTTTAATATACATTCTTCGTTATATTATCATTTTAATACACTTAGACTTTTTCGACTAAATGAGTTCTTCATCCCAAAAATTCTTGACTTAAAATGTGTTGGTATCATGTGCCAGGCATTTTGCCTTTGTCGTCGAAAGCCTTCTAAATCATATCCTATAAGTGCACTAAGAAACTTTGCAATATAAATCTCGAGAAATAATTCTTTTTACGGAACATACACTGTGCTAAAGGGAATACTTGACTACCATTATCGAATCAAAAAATCGCATTTCCTTTGGACGGAGACATTGACGTTTACGTCACAGTTTTCATAAGTTCCAGTAAATACTGCATTAACTTGAAATCTTCAATGCTTTCCCCTGTATATTTGAAAATTTATAAAGGCACCCTTTGAGCCAGAACCTCCATCTCTGGCCCCTTGTAAAACACCTCTTAAAGACGTCAAAAATTCAACTAAGGATTCTCATGAATTTTCAAGATGTTTTCCAGTAGAAATGTCGGTTTTTAACAGGAAAATTACCTGTCCCACTATTTTTCTCTTCCTCCATTCTCACTCCGAAGACGGATGCATTCGAATTTCGCGAATGCGTGCGGTTAGAAGAAAGAGGATCCTCCCGATAACGGGCAGGCTGATGGCGATAAACATATAAAGGATAGGGCAAAAGGGGATAAAGCAGGGGAAAAAGGATATCTGGAAAATTGGACCCGGCTTTCCGAAAGGGAGAGGAAACGCGAAAAGTCGACGGCACCGACGATTCCAAGGCGAATTGGAGTCGCCGTTATCTGATCTGGATGCTCGTATAAATCCGTGCAATCAAAAGATGACCATCTAAACAGTCCCGGCTCCGCGAGAAGACGTTCTAACTGGCAGAGGAACTATTGACTGAATTCCACTGTCCTCTGGCACGATGGCCAATTTTGAGAATTAATTTGAGAAATTTTGTAGGGGCGAATTCCCAGTGAAAAATAGTTTCCAGATAGTTCTCTATCGTATTAGGATTACTTTGCTTCGCAGGTCCACTCTCCAGAGAGTTCACCTCGTTATCCATTTTGCTGGGATTCAAGTGGAAAGTACAAGTGTTCGTTTTCACTTCTGCTTTTGGCACTTTTGTGCGGCGGTATATTTTTTTAGTTTGTTTTGTACGTACAGTTGCTATTGTAGTTTTCCCTCCAAAATTATGATTTTATCCAAATACCTACTATATTTTGTTTACTTCTCATAATTTTCATACCACACGCGAGTAAATTTATTTGTAATTTTGTTATATATACAGGGTGTCCCAAAACGTTTTCCACCTGGGCCATTTTCCTTAAATCCGCCACTGCTTTCAAAGCAAAATTGCACGAGCTTTCCACTGAACCACACAGCGTGATCGTCTCAAAAATAATTAAAGACTCGCATTGACCAGAATTCTTTGTCTCTTCTTAGTTCCATGAACCATTTCAATTTCCCCATAAACACAGGATGATGTCTCATAGTGCACGCGAGCGCAGGCTACCCTATTAAAGTCAGCGCGATTCGCTCGTCACAATGGAACGTGGAAAATCCAACGGAAGGCTGGCAAAAAGATGTTTCGTAAAAATACAACCGTTGCCCCAACCGTTGAATCAGCCCATCCTAAGTCTACTAATTAAACCCCGTGACGAGCGAAATAATTGCCGCAGGCTCGAAGAGGAGAGCTTATTGTTCATGATCGTGAATCAACAAATACCGGCACTAATTAACCGACCGCAAATTATTTTCGCCCCCGTATCGAGGCCTGATACTGCCAATTGAACATTAACTAGTGGCTACTAATTAGACGCGACTCCATTGCGCGTTCGTGACTTAGGCGCGTCGGTTCGTTATCCATCGCGACGACTATACAGTGTTTTCACTCAAAACCAGCGATAGACGTCCCGCTGAATTTCCGCTTGAAACGTTGAGGTGACGAAAAGGAAAAAATAACGTATCACGCGCACGCGTGACAGCACGGTTTGTGGACTGTCATCGTTTATTCGCGCGCGAACGGGTGCAGTTGAAGTTTCGTGAAAATCCGCTTCGAAACTGGTGCGCCAGCCCGTGGGAGGCGAGCTCGCGAGCCGAGAGGTTTATAAATTTATCTGTTCTTTACAGGGTGTCGCGGCGCAAGAGCGATTCATTAAACCAACAGACGTGAATGTTTACTCTTTAAACATTGGTTGAATCGTTTAGAGTTTCAGAGGTTTAGATCTTCTTGCTGGGAGGGGGGCCTTATTAAACGCTTTCAATAACACTTTCAGTGGAGCCGGGTTTTCAAAAATGCCTCTGCAGGTAATATTTTGTACAAAACGTGGAAAGCGAACATTTTGCTTGGTTTATTTTCAAAGTAAATATTTCAGGACTTTCGAACAGTGCTATCGATGCTTTGCAGAAATTGTGCACAGGATGCAAATACCTCGGCGTGAAAATAAACGACCCTATTCGAAGCTTTATTCGACACATTTTAGTTTTGACAAATAATATGAAGTGAGATTTCAATTGTGTTTCTAAGTTTACTATGACCAGTATTGATTCAATAGCTATTCTTGACACGATCAATATTAAACGCATTAATAACAGATTACAGACTCAAATAGACTTTCCATTTATATAAGATGTACGTTTTCAAACTACGACGCAGTTTCGTTCAGATCAGTTTCTTGTATCAGAAGTATTTGCAATTCAATCCGTGAGTCGGGCTGAAAGTTGCATTCGCAACTGTAAACCAACTGTTACAAGCTAAACGAGAAACTGAGAGCTTGCGTACGCTCCACTTAACTAGATTCGTAACACTAAACTCTCATGTACGGTGGAGGGCAGAATGGAAACGACCAACGGTTTTAATGAAATTATTGGCGTATTTAAAGTATCGGGAGATACGTATCATTTCGTGTGGAACTTTTGGTAGTATTACAAATATCCCGCGGGCGATATTAATTCCCTATTTCCGAGTGATTCGTTTCGTGCTTCCTTCCTTCTCAGCTGGTATCGACAATTTAAATTTCAATGGAAATAACACGGGGGAAGTTAGCAACGGTCGCTTCCTGCTTTCGTGAAATTTGCGTCCGTAAAATGGAAATGAAACCAGAGAGGAGAAGACGAATGAAAAACTTCTAATTGCCTGTTTTTAAGTTCGTGATCGAGTGTTTTCGAGAAGATTCGGTAACAAAACATTATCTCGGGTACGAAAAGAAGTGCGTGGAACGCTTACATTTTTTAAGAAGGGAACATTTCCTAATTAAATAATAGATTATCATTCACATCTCGCATAAAAACAATTCCTTCGTTATTTCTTTTCGTGTCACAATAGGGAAATTAATCGAGCGTTTCTAGAACTTGCAAATCACTCCTTCAGATGATAAACTTTTCAGTAGCCGTGAATAGTACTATACACTCTCTTCGCCACGGAATCTCTCTTCTCTTTTCTGCTGTGCAACAGAATTCATTAATAACGCATAGTCAAGAAAGAACGTCTTCCTTTTCGTGTTCTTCCCAAGCAAATAATATGCCGTGGCACCGTCTGGTATTGGTGTAAATAATCACCTAATGGAGCCACTAATTGGACGGGCAAAGATGCGGTTTCTCTTCATGAAGGTCTTCTCCAGTGCATTTCTAGCAGTCGAGAATGTCTTGAAGGAGCTCTCTCTCTCTCTCTCTCTCTCTCTCTCTCTCTCTCTCACGCTCGTCGAGTGTATTACACTGGTTGGGGACAGGAAACTTGCTTTATCGTGGTTGATCTGTCAAAGCGGCAAAATTTGAAGCCCTCCGCGTTTCATTAGATCACAATCGCTGTCTTTCATCTCCGCGACGATACAAGTAGAAAACGTGGAAATCGGTGTGCTGCATGAAGCCTGACGATCCAAGCAAGTTCCAGGGTGGATCAGTAGCAGCTAAACTCGAGCGTTTTTGCCACTCTCGTGAACGACTGGAAATGGGATTGAATCGGTCGTAGGCGAGGCGCACCGTATCGAACTTTACAACGTCATTCCGATTTTACCATTATAACACTCCGCTATGCGACTGTATTTGACGGAGCCCAGCGGCAGTTAGGGTGCTGCTGGGGAATGGAAGAGGGTTTTGATACTCTCTCTGCGGTATCGCGTGCATAATTCTGTGGGTCTTTTACTGGCACGCAGAAACGTGTCCCGAGTGAATACCTACTTCGTAAACGTATCTGTACGTAGGTGAATAAAAAATTGTCTGCAACGTTTCCATCGTGTACACGAGTTGGAATTTAGTGTTGAATAATGTGAGCTGGAAATTGGACTCTTGAATTTCAGTTGAATATATCTTCAGAACGAAGTTTCATGTTACAATGGTGTGTGTAACAAGTGATTACTCGGTTTTCTTTCTTTTCATAGAATTAATTCGTTTATTTCATTTAGTCCCTGGTAAAAGAAAAAATCGTAACGTTCAGAGCTCAATTCTTTGGTGCGGTAGAAACGTTTGGGGAATTTCACTTGAACAAAGAATCGTTATTGTTCCTTAGTGGTGACACTATTAATTTATTTGTTAAACGTCGATTATTCGATGAATTTCAAAAAATATTAGTTCGTTTATACGAAAGTATAGCATAAATCCATGAAGAATATGTCGCACGTTTCCTAACATGCATATATTCACCGCGGTATATCAGAAGCTCTATTATTCTTGACACGATATTTGAGCTAAACACGCATCCTATATTTCCATCCTTCCTATCTGTTTTTATACTCGAGTAAACATAAGACCGTATTCCAACAGTTTCTCAAACCGTGGCCGATCAATAATCGGAAAGAAGGGTCGAAATTGAGCAGAAGAGAAGAAAGTTCGGTATATGTGTTCACACAGAGTATGTCACACAATTGAATTGGGTCGAATCGTGCCTTCTGTTTCACTGAAGACAGAAGAAAATGATGGAGGCAAAAGTTGAATGGTATAACAAGATCTATCCCCATGTGACCTCCCTATTTGTATTCGTGCAACGATTCCTGCGCAAGGGGCAATTGAGGATCTTGCAGCAAGAGGGGTGCAGCTCCATTTTTTAGTTTTCAAGTTGTGACGTGTAATATATGTAAAAATAATTCTACATAACAAATTTCTGATTTATTGCAAATTAATAATAATTTAAATATTAATACTAATATTAATATTTTTGTTATGGAATATTTTTTCGCCAAAAATAGATATAAAAACATATCAATTCAATAACTGCTACTTATTGTGTGAAAATATATATTTTCAGTAAGTGTTCTCTTTTTAATGTTAAGTCAATCTAATAATTTTATAAGCAGTTTTTTTTTACTTCACTTGAAGTTGGTAAACACGAAGACTCAACTGCATTCTTTATAAATAGATCCATATGTATTTTCAAATCTATCATACTGCGTTCGCAAGTATTAGAGGAAGACGTTCGGGGGATGTTTCACGAAATATTTAAAATTCTTTAATAACTATTCGTTGTTTTCATGGAGATGTACCTTTATGATTCTTCTGTTTAGATCGTTCAATTCAAAACAGATTACTCTAACCTTGGTGTAATTAATAGGTACGTGGTGCCAAAGCAAGGGCGTTCGCAAACTTTTTCCAGTGGGTGGGCAATTTTGAGAAATAATTAAGTTGATAAAAATATAAAATTGAGATCGAAGATTATTCACTTTTTTAATATAAACTTAATAAAGATTAGTTTTTGAAAATAAGCGATTTATTTCTAAAGCCACAAATTATCCAATTCAAATTATTTGATAGAAGCTAATTGCCCTACACATCCCTCGACGTTTCACACATTACATCCCCACTACATTCCGCATAATAACATACCTACAATTCAATTTACTCTCCGTATAATAATCATTGAATATTCTCACCACATTCTGTCCTTCATTTCGCGCTTCTTGAGAATTTACATTTCTGACCTCATTGTAAACAGATGAAGGATGTTATTCCCGTAGCGTTCAATCAATGAAATTCCCTGGATGTGAAAAATGAATGGAGGGTTTCGCATCTGGGCACGAGACCCTCTGCTTCGGAAACGAATGAAATATGAAAGGGTGGTCGGGCGAGTGGCGTTCAAAAGCAACAGGAGCCTCGTTCCTCGACCTTCTCGGCCTCGTTCTGGGACGCTTTTATCGCCGGATGCGACATACTTGGGCTGCTTCCGTGATCTTTCACCTCCGTTGCAAATGGTTGGAATGTAACATCGAAGCCATTGAGTGCATTTCGTCATTAACCTGTTCCAGCTTGTGAATGATCGCTAAGGCTTGCTTACATTAACGCTCAATGCCTCTTTCTGCCTACACGATCACGTAATCGATAGCATGGGCAACAAATGAGTTGAATTTTTTCACAGTAAAAGCACCTGTAGCTCACGACCGCTTTTAACACTTTGCTCGCGATGAAGGCCCCTATTCAACAGTTATACAAATTTTACACTGTATTAATGACTCTGACATTAGCATTTCGTTGAGTGCACCACACAATTCTTCCCTTAAAATCAATTAAAAATAATTCTTGTTATTCAAATCTTGATATTACATTTTGATTGATTTCCTCCTGATTCCCTAAACAACGAAATTAATTTAAGAAGATATCCAGATGCAATGGAAATAGTGACATTATGATGAACATATTTTTCATGTTCTTTCTACTGTTCAGTATACGCACATCGTTAAATATTCAAGTCCTTGACGAAAACTCGGCGCTAACAATAAATTAACAACCACGTGTCGTTTATCAGATTTTCGTGTCACGCTGTCATATCTTTTGTACACATCCTGAAGTTTATCACGATTCCAGAGAGGCAGAAGGCATCTGGGCAATAGTTTCTCCACAAACGGCATAAAGCCAGGTACACAAACAGATAGGCGGAGGAGTGAAAGAAGGCGGACAATACAGATAAGAAATTCTTCTCGAGGATCTCACGGAAGGTTACTCTCAATATCAGAAGCAAAAGGTATTATCCCTTAGGGTTTTCTCTGACCCAGCTAGTAGGATACCTTTGTAGCCACGCGGCAAAAGGAAATGGACAAAAGACAAAGTATTCTGTAGGAGTTGTTCAGATTGAATTATCGAATAAAGAGTAGTGATTGCTGCTTCCTTGTGGATTCAGTTTGTCTGCTGAATTCTCTAACGCTTTATGTTTCTGGCTGGCAAACTGCAGGAGTATAAAACGTTGGCAAATAGCCACGGGAGAAGGGTACTGTGCAGTATGTACATATATTAGACAGATACCTACTTGCTCGTCACGAGATAAATTATTACTAATATATTTCCTGCCACAGAGGATATTTAAACTTTTGAAAGACTATATAAAGTTATCAAAAGATTATGATACCTATTCAATCATCAAAAAATAGTAGTTGTGTTAGATCCACCATAGTTGAATTATATATTTGTGTTTTCAATGAAAGTTTAACTTTTGATATCGTTTCGTTCGAAGAAAATATCACCTTTTTGGTGGTATTGTGAATTTTAACCCACTCTTTATAATATTCAATATAATTATACTTTCATACTTTACGTACTTAGGGCTCTGTATATTTTTTTGGCCCGTTCCATCGAATAATAATAATAATGGAACTGTCAAGCGATCAACTTGAGCATGATTGCACTGACCAAATGAAACAGAAAATTGCGGGAAGACCAAAAAGTTATGGCAAATAAATCAGTACTTAAAGTATTGAGGATTCCTTGATGCAGGTGCTTTAGCGATAAGAAGCTTTCCTTCGAGTAGGAAAACCTTTTCTTGTTCCACGGGAGAGGAAGAATAAAGCATTCCCCGCGTGGAAAAGTCTTGCGGTATACTTTTTCAATCTAGTGAAAAATCGTCGAATGAACGTAAAAGCCTCTTTGAAGGAACTATTATAATTAAAGTCCCAAAATTGTTTATGTCATGTAACGTAAAGTTCAATTTAAAGAAGTGGATATACTAACTTTTGGAAACAGTACAAAATCTTCTCTCATTTTATTATTTACTTAAATCCTTCATCTTTTCTATAATGATAGCTTCGTTATCTAGATAATAAAGTATTTACTTGAATATATTCATCAGCTCTCCTTCGTGATTGCTTTCTAAAAGTTAATCAATTTAAAAATAGAATATTAAAATTTGTCGTAAATGCGGAAATATATATTATCCAGGTGTTTGAATATAGGTTTTGATGTATGAAAGATATAAAAAGAGATGACTATATTTCGTATTATTACTGTATGTTTATTCTCCTAGAAGTTGTGAACACGAGCACGAAAGATTATGTTAAATTATATTTTATGCACACCGTAATTACGGTAATGAATGTGACTAATAAAATCATTTATAACTTCGAGCCTTGCAATTGCGCCAAGTCGCGTTACGATTATAGTATTCAATTAAATTTATAATGCGCGGTATTAATTTTGATTTATGCCGACGTATTGTAGCGTGTAATGTACGTGGGGTTTTTAATATTTAAACAGGTGCCATAAAATTCATTAAAATGTAAGGTGTCGTAGGTGTTAGTACAGCAAATATAAAACAAGTATAATAATCTGCATGTACATTTAAGGTACCAAAAATATTCAAAACATAATGACTTAATGAATAATTTCATAGCGTAAATGAAATGCCAGGATCATTTTGCAGATGTAATATTCCTCCATGCAATAACATGAATATAATGATGTATTATAAATACGTATTTAATTGATCACTTAGTTACGGCATAATAAATATTGAGAGACCAAATTGAAGAGCCTTCAATTTCTTTGTATTCTTGTATCTTAATATTCCTCTCCTCAGAATATGTTGGTTTTATGCTAAGGATATACTACTGTGAAATCAAGTTTACTAATCAATTATCAATTTAAAGCTTATCAATTATTTTTATTAGTATTATAAATAAAGTACTCAATTTTGTATAGTGGAGATATATTTAGTACTTCTCAACTTCGACGTCTATGTCGTAAAAATCGATCGCGGCCTTTGACTTTGACGTCGTGTACAAGAATAATTACAGAGATTTTTGAGGGAAAGCTTTTATGTAAATATCTCGGAATCGGGACGCTTCTGTTCAGATCACAATTTTAGCAACGTTAAGTAAACTCCCATGCAATTTCAAAATTAGCTCAAGCAAAGGAACCTGAGGTATATGGAAAACCACAAAAAGTAGTGGAACGAACGGGAAATTCAAATTCTTTTGTAATAAATCGGCGAACCGATTTTAGTGAAATCTGAACAATGAATGAATAGGATTGGTCAAAGAATAAGTAAAGCCCCTAGTACCTTTTGAAATGATGTTTTAAAAGTTCTCTACAATTTCGCATACAATTTAAATGGATGGGAATTCGTGTAGTAAAACTAAAACCCATTGTAAAACATATTCTATTCTGTGTCGTTTCAGTGGAGGAAGGTACTCCGCAGGCTAGAGTTTTATCTGCGTTCGGTTTTTAATTCCCTTTTAACTTCATCCGATAAAAATAACTAAACCATCAGAGTATTTATAGTAATCGGAGAGCAAAAGAAGTGGAACAATAGATTTTCGTTCATTGAACTACTTGTTTTATTCGTTCATTGTATAATTGCGAAAAGTTGATGCGTCTAGCAACTGGAATCGAAGTTGCAAGCAAATGTAACACTTTGAAATCTTTGAATCTACTTTTTTTAAGATTTTTTTTAAATGAAAACGCAATGTATTGGTATGTTATACTAAAATAAATTTGAAAGTTGGTCCCTATTCAACTTTTATTGTTCGAAATAATGTTAGGGGGAGGAATTAAAGCTAGGTACTACAATTCCCATTAGAATAAGTGATTCACTAATTCGAAGATCAATTACTTACAAATTTTTGTGATTGCGAAAGCTATCATGGGTGAGGAATTAAAAGTGTTGATAGGTATTGTAATATCGATACGATACGAATCGAAGCAACAGATACTGTAAGTTCTATTAGAATAAGTGTGAAGAACGGAATTTCGTATGAACGATTGTGAGATCAGTCATTTACATCTTTTTATGATCGTAAATAGCATTAAGGGGTAAGAAATTTGAATTTCAACAGGCGAATTTCCGCAGTACAATAAAAGTAAGGGAAAGTGGCATGATTACCATCTGGGAAAGTAAGTTTTTATTTTTGGCAGAACTACACGGGCAATTAACCGCCGTTTATTGCTCCCAAAAGTAGCGTTTATCTTTTACGTCATGATCAAAACTTTCCAGCGCCGATTGTACGGTGCTATATGGATGCGACTAACTCGCTTCTAGGAATATAGCACTCCAGGGAAAATTATGAGTCCGCGTTGATAAATGAACGGGACCATGTACGCATTTAAACCTGAGCACCTAGTGTTTTGTCTGACGATGAGTTGTGAAAGGCAGTGGTAATTAACACTGAACAATAAATTGATACGTAATACACGTTGCAGAACGTCTTTGCCCGCAATCAAAGTATTGTTTAGCATGATGAATTCTCTACCGGCAGTATCAGCCATATAAACTCCATACGTAACCATGCTTCGTAATAGTAAATTACTGAGAGTAAATTATATACATCTAGGAATTGCCCTGCCGCAATTGGGTTTCAGGAGTTTGACATGAAATGATTTTTCAAATAAGGGAATACTATAAAGGGGGTGATCAGTGTGAATATCTTTTCTCTTTTTCACACGAAGCTATACATTGAGAAATTAATAGAAAATAATTGGAATACCATTTAGATTTGTATTTATCTTCAAAACTGCTTGTGCTTTCGACATTAAAGGTTCATTAAACAGAGCATTAATAAAGTTCTGGCAGCATACGTGTGTAATATCGTTACACATTCGTTTATAAAATTCATGAGGCAGAGAAATCGAAATTATTTAATTTTTGAAAAAGGAAAAATCGTATTGAATGTAGGTCACGAGTTCATTTGCGTCACGTTAATAACGCTTTCGCTACTATCAGGTTTTTTCGCAGCCTCCTTCGATCATAACGTCCATTATATGGTAATGTCACTTATGTATCGGTCGTATGTGGAACAAATTTCCGTGTAAAAATATCGATCGATACGATGAAGACATCGAATGAGAAACTACTCCGAAGAACGGCCGAGGAATACGAAAAGAGTTGTAAAAGTAACAGCGTCCTTTACAAAGATTGAACGAACGCACCGAAGACAAATAAAACGAGCTTTTAGGGAGACAACAGCGAAGCAAATAAATTCCTAACGATCTATGTTTCACAAAGGAACAAAGGGACGGAAGAGGTTATCGAACACTCGACAAGCAATAAATTATACAAAATCTATCGTCAAAATTGGAACCACAGTTCATTCACTACATCATGGGGGGAGGGGTGGGCTGTCAACAAACATGATGACTATGGAGGTTCATAACTGACACGAAAGAAAAGCGTAAAAAATTGGAACGAAAGAGCGAGTGAAAGATTAAACGAACCTGCGCCAGTTTAATAGCAGCGCTGTTTTCAATCTAAAAATCGTATATTGACAATTATTCTAACGAACTAGATCGATTATTTATAAAGCACAGTGAAGGGAATGGAAATGGTTCCCTAGATATATATGATAAAATAACAACTTTGATAAAGTTGACAAAGCTGTCGAAACGTAGATATGTTCAGAAAGAATCAAGTGATAGTCGTGAATCGTAGGGTATGAAGGCTTTTTCACACGGGACACTTCCGTGGCTCACGATTGGCATTTCGAATACATTCAAACTAGGTTCCTAGCAACGTATTACTACACCTTGATTTCTAACAGTGGCGCTTAACGAATAGCTCTATGTCCTTTTTGTCTTTGCTACTTTTATGGTACATTATTATTCAGCTTAATAAAGACATATTATTAATACGATTACTGCATTCACATGATAGATAATTTTGGTTTGGAAAAAATAAAATAAAAAAGAACCGTGTGAATGTGTGAATACTACCAGTCACAAAAATGTCCCGTGTGAAAAGCCCTTAAATGGACGCGGAGCTGGACCGAGAGACATAGACGAGGTAAGATCGAGTTATGATAAAGTGGTACAGAATAATGGAGAAGAAATTCCGCGAATTATAGGGGTGTTACGGTGGGTCAAAATTGGACATGATGGGACACAATGAAATGTTGTGGGTCACGGTGAACCCAGTGGAATGGAATGGCGACAGATGAGGAGCTATGGCTCGTGATGAGGGCAGGAAAACGCGTGGCACGTTCTGAGAGACAATGGACAATAATCGTTGAGGGAATGTTTTTTTTTTACTAATACTACTGCGATATATAAATTAATAGTAATGAGATTAGATCTCGGGCGTGTAGGTACAGTCCTGGAGAAATAGGTGTTACGGATTATCGATTTCTTGGGATAATTGATTAGTTACGGGTGATAATAGTAGAAACTAGAATATTTACATAATTTACAGCGTTCATTTTTCGTAGAGTAGGTAAATGTAGTTTAGATTTATTTAAATGTTTTAGAGTATCATTTATATAATTACACGTTATAGAAGAATCTTAAAAATTTTGCAACTGTATCTTTCAAATAGAATAAAGACTTTTCAGTAGTTCTGTCGGTGATAGATATGAAATTAGTTCGAGTTCTTTGTCAATCGAAATTTCTGTTCCAGTTATTATCTTTCACAAAAATAGATCTCGATGCAACATAATGTTGCTTACAATTAGAATTTATTCTTCTGCAAAATTTTAATTTTGATTTTTCGACTGATCCTTATTACGTCGATTAGATGTGTGCAAGAAGATAACAGTCATGGGAAAATTATTATAGAGATTTAGAATTGAAAATACTTCGATTACCTAAAATAATATACTCACCATGAAAATATATATATAGTACATGCTACTGCTGCTGTAAACAATGATGCTTGTTTATATTTGTCCTTAAGGCTCCATGAAAAATATGGACAACGTTGAAAGCCGTGATTAACTTCCTCGGCCACAAAGTCTTCCTCGTTGTATTTTCCAGCGTGAGATTTGAATTCATTTATTCGCGAACTTTTGATTGTATGCATGAGATTTGACACTTATCTGAAGAGGATAATAATTTAAAGTTCTTGCGTTATTCGTTGGATAAATTAAATTGTGTTTGGGTAGAATGGAAGAAGTAGTTGATCGTAGTGAGTGAAACATCGACTCGAGGTAACCTGCTCAGCAATATTACACGGAAATTAATTCATTAAATCTGATTATATTGCTGTGTCGACAATGATCCTGCTAATCAAAAATTTGACACTCTATACAGAAATATTTAAGTTCGCAGTATTTTCAAAATAATTCACAACTTCGTTGCAAATGAATATTCCTTATGGTAAAATTGGTCAAATTCTTAAGTCGTTCAATTAAGCATTAAAATTAACTACAGAAAGGATTTCTGTTATAATAGTAAACAGAAATACAAATAATAGTACAGTGTCAATGACTTCTCCTTTCTCACAATATTTCATAAATACCTATATTTAATATAAATATTAAAAAACACGGAAGTATGTGAAATTCGTAGATTAAAAGGGGCTGCTTCGCCTCTCAAAATATAATTTTTCGTACGTTCTGAAAGGATAAATGGTTCCACGTGACGTTACGCGACCGAAAATGCAGAGAATGTCTGTTGCAAGCATTTTTGTTTTAAGACCACTCCAAACAGGGAACGGAAAACTGGGTCGACAGTAAAGGGGTTCGCAGAAGGATCTCGACGAGAAAAATTCTGCACGCTCTTCATGGTACCTCTGGGCTCGCGTCGTAACCAGTAAAAAGGGACCAGTCAAATCGAACTGATCTTGTTGCAGACTAGAATATTACCTTTTATTGCCCTGGGTGCTCGCGGGGATAATCTCTGGACGGCCATTTTGTCACTCAGCCATTCCTTTCGCGGCTTCCTTCTTATCTTCCTCGGAGAGAGTCGAACTTTAAAGAACGCTCTCGAAGGAGCCGGAGGAATCGTAACAACCCTTTGTGCATTGTTTTGCGTTAATTTCGTTGCGAACTTTCGTCGTGGCTGAGGCAGAATCTTTGCCACGGTACGATCGTTTCTGGACGGTTCCCAAGAATCTGCCAGAAGGGACGGCTTTAATTAACTCTTAATTAAGTCCTTAACCCTCAAACATTTTTCCAGGCTCTTGGTTAAAGATAATCGAAATTACTCTTTCATAAAACAGTAGTCTGTCGCGGATGTAATAAGTTGTTTTCTGCTTTTGGCGTGGCTTCAAGTGCTCTTTCACTATGTAGAAATAAAGGGGCTATGTGAAATCTCAATACAGTGAAAGTAATACAGGTACATACATGAAGAAAACACAGCTTTCAGCAATGTAAGCTAACAATTCTTCGAAATGAACCATTGACGAGGAATATACGAAGAACTATTATGATATAATATTATAACCTTGGATACAGAGTTGGGCAAAATGCAATCTAATTACAAATTACAAATTACGATTAAAATGTAATTGTGGAATTAATTACACATTATTTTCTGTAATAGTTAATTTAGATAGTTGACCACAATTTTCTCAACTACCTAAATTAACGATTACAAGAAAATAATACGTAATAAATTACACAATTACATTTTAATCGTAACTTATAATTTGTAATGAGATTACATTTTTCCCAACTCTGTCTGGATATTATAATTCAAATTTCAAACTATAACACTGAAATCACAGGAATCATGATAATCAAAAAAATTTCATCTATATTTATTAAACGTTTCAGAATTGAAAAACTTTAAAATTCATAATATTTGTTAGTTAATACATAAGTAACTCCAAGATTCGAGTTGTTATACGCATTTTTATTATTAGATATAACAGAGTTCCTTCGAGAAAATGTTATTTATCAAGAATGTATTTTTCCAAATATCGCCGTGGAATGGGCCAGTTTTACATTCATTAGCTTTTAAAGCTGGGCTTAATTTATTGAACAGTTCGCTGGAATCCCTAGAAAATGCTCTCAACCCCTGCTTAAACAAACTTGGATTGCCAGCTAAGTCGTGGTCTGCTTGAAATAGTTGAACGGTGCTTACCCCAAAAACAGCATTAAAGGACTGACGAAATATGTTCCTTTGGAAATCCTCGCAACTCGGCTCATTTGTCTTCTCCCTACGTTAACGCTACAACTTCCCATTTATCGCGGCGTTAATTCGAAAGGCGATCCAACAATCGGTTTATGCGACCAACTTGTTCTTTTTCTGCTGAAAGTAGCTGCGATCTAGCCCCTAGGAAAAAGACTAATATGGTAGCGAATTAGAAGAATTGAAAATACTCAGGGACTATGGACTGGGAGCTTAACGTGGGCAGTAAATATATTTCTACAGTTACAGTCGATGCAACGGAATGTGGAGTGTTGAGATTTGTCAAATATAAACAATGCAAGTAGGAAACAAGTAAATCGATACTGCAAGAATAACGGAAAATCAAATATGGATATAACTGAGCAAATCAATCGTCTATTTAAAAATATTTACACAAATGTTGACGTATTATTGATGTTTGTATAATTGTAAATTGTAAATTTATCATATGCAAATTGATGCTGGCAAAATACATTATTGACATCTTCAAAATTAAAATGGTTTCAGCGCACTGGTTCGGTCAATTTAAAATTAATTTTGAACTATCTCATATATACGGTCGAAATTCTAATCAATTTATTATTGACATCTCCCCAAGAACAAAAAACAACGTAATCGAAAGCCATTAAAAAAGCAACTGAATACTTCCAATCCACTTTATCACACTCGCAAAGCGAACAGCTAGAAACCCGGACGTTTTATCGTTCACATAAGCACATCTTTAAACACGCTCGGAGGTATCGCGAAACAATTATCCCGTTTGAACGTTAAAAATTCCTCCGAGCAATATCTCTTTCCCTCTGTTCTTTGTGCATTTATTGCGCACCATTATCTCCCTATCATATTTCAAGCGCATTCAAGACGATTCCAATATCTCTTTGCCAGCATCCACTCCAATCGTCGACGTTCGCTTCAAAAGAACCGCGCGAGTTTCATTCCCCTCTGCCAGGCCGCTGTGAAGATTATCAAAATAACGGGAACGCGTTAAGCTACTGGTATCGGGCCACCGTTTAAGTGGCGATAGCCGATAACTTTGTGTCAATAACCACTGGCGAACTATCAAAGAACAGAAGGGGGCGGTCAGCGCTCGAAGTAGAGCCACCGTGTATCTGATCAGACGGTAACCGGTCAATCGATATCGGCCCGATATTCCAGGGGGCAGAGATTTAATTTCGCAAATGGATAATATCCTTCGACGAACGGGTACAAAGTGCATCCAGGAGGTGGTCTTCTGGTTTTGTGCATTTAATTTCGTGGTGGATAGTGCCAGCGGATACTACGTGGTCCGGTATTTGTCCCATTGCGATCGATGGTCGGATCGATTCCGTATTATCTTCACGAACGAATCGTCCGCCCTGCCAAACGATACGCTTCGTTGTTTCATCCGGTGGATTCTGCGTTCGAAGCTTTTATGAGATATGTTCCGTTGCATGGCTAGCGTTTACCAGAAATTGAACGTGTAAGCTTCTGTTAAACGGGATTCTATGAAGGGGGTTTTTGCAATCGCTTGGCGGGCGATGGTTTGACGGCTGAGGGTGAGAGGCTTCGATATGTGATGAGTGGTCGGAGGATTGAGGAAAGGTGGAAAATTTGGGAGATTCTGGAAGGTAATTGAATATAATTTATATGTCGCGTAGTATTAGAAGATATTGATTAGAGGAAATTGTATAGGAAATTCTTATTATTCACGTGGAAGTTTTATGTAATTACTAGACAGATGGATTTGAATTGCAATAGTGAAAAATGTAGATAGGTTTTTATATCATTTTCTCTAAGATAACCTCCACTAGTTTTACTTTTGATGTATTATAAATTCTCTTGGGATATGTTTGACCAGGTTGAAAGTCAGTAATGTAAGTAAAATATAAATATTTTACTTCAGAAATAGCTTTTACTGAATTTAGCGTTCAAATGTATATAATTCCTCAACTGGAAAAATGGTCACGAAGTTTTCTATTTCGTTTCTGAAGTCTGACGTTCTTGCGGATTTACGATACATTATTCGCCATTGCAAGGTGCAAGAGTCTCAAGGTCTTCTTTTTCAATGTGATCTTGTAGATTTTGAACATATCCCATCGTATATTTATTACATATGTATTTGATCCTAACGCAAGTTATGCGTGCGTCAAGTCAAGGAGAATAAACCGTATCTGATCAGCCAACTGCTGGCGTATGTATACACCACGTCCCCTCGTAGTCAGGAGTATGCTCTACGTTTGGTCAGCCATCCGCTAATGCAGTATTTATAAATCAAGGGGAATGTTCTGTATGCGATTAGACAGTCATCATTCTAAAACACTTCGATAGGAAAGAAACGACAGGGAACTGTTTTAAAAATCGTTTGCAATTTAAATTTTTTTACATTTTACATATAGTTCGTTTCGCTCGGAGGATGACAGAACATATAGAAATATTATCCACATTGGTATATAAATATAATTTAATTATTTCAAATTGTTCACGTGAATTTTAAACTGAGTGAGAAACCTATATGCAATAGATGAGATTTTTATAATTTCATATAACGTTAATTTTATTTAAAAAAGTGACTTAATAATTTCTGTTAATGTTTTTACACTTGTGCATAGGCCATAGAGGAACATTTTTTAATAAGTTTATATTCTGAAATTTGAATTTTAAGCACTCAAGAAATTTCCTTCAGTCCATATGTAAATTTCTTTCGCTGATATCGAACTGATTTAACAAACACGTGACGTGAAATTAAATTGATCAGGGCGCGTTATTCTTGTGGAGGCGAGGTAAATCGTAAAATGCCCGTGAAATCTAAGAACTAACGTGCCTCAAGTAACCAGAATGCTACGCGAGTAGATTTCAGAATTTAAGCACGTTTCACTGAAGGAGCGTGCTAATACAGAATCACGTTTCACATATGCTATCAAGAACGTTTCACGACGTGTACGTACGTTTCAGCTACGAATAAGCACTTGAGGATGCAGTTAACGCTACTTAACTACCGATCTGCACAATGAGAAATTGAAACTATAGTTACACAATTGTTCCCTAGGGAAAATAATGTGTAAGCACAAAAATTCAGAGGCAATGAATTTATTAGATCTGTTTTAAAATGATCATACGTTTGTCTTGCCTTTTCATCATATTTTTACTTCATACAAGGTTGAAAGGCTGAGGAAAATTTTAAATAGTTTCAGACAAAATATTGTAAACTGAAATATTTCTATAAGCAAATACTGTTTGAAAATATTATTTCATTAAATGCTTAAATCATCAGCAAATACTATTTACTATTTACACACGGGGCCCGAAAATAGGAGATACAAAGTTCAAAATCAAACGAATCAAACCAAACAGATTCAAATTACATATATTCGAATAAATATTTCTTGCAAGTATTTCTGAAGTCAGGTGTGCAGTTTTACACACATCTTTTGTGTTGGCAGTCAATCATTATCTGAAATACTATTATTTGAAGTATTAGATATTGTTTGAAATATTATTATTTGAAATACTATTTTCTTATTTCAATAAAATACTCATTACACAATAATATTCGTATGAGTTAGTATTAAAATATGTATTTGAAATACTATTTCTTTATGTAACTACTACTTCAAAGAAATGTTTATTCGTCACATCCTGAATTGCTCAAAGAAATAAAAATATTTATTTCTATTTATATATCAAAACATCTATTTACCCTAGCACTGCAAAGTTGTACATAGACTGTAAGTTGAAAATGGTACTTATTGATGCAATAAGATCAGTACCCACATTTATTAGATCAATGCAGATTCATATTCCATCCCTCTACAATTCACCTACTTCAGACAGTAGACAGACAGACTACAGCGGACAGTAGAACGCCACCCCCTCGAAACTTCTTTCACTAATCCAGTTCTCCACCAATCAAATTCTACAAAAATTTCCTACCGAGTCTGACCCAAATTAAACAGCAATCTATATTTAATTCAACACATGCGTCACACTTTCCCCCAAAATACCTTGAAATCTAATCCAAATCACCGAGGCGAGTCGGATCACTTTGTGTTTGATGGTAAGAAATAATAGTTAAATATTAAAAAGCTAAGCAGGTTTATATTATATATTTTTAATTAATACCCCTTCGCCTTGAACATTAATAATAAAAAATAAAACCAGACTTAAAAATATTTCTTCTACACAAAAGAAAAAAACAAACAATTTTGGGGCAAATCGAATAAGACATAAATCTCTGAAAAGAACTGAAATTTTCATAACAAAGTCTTTCGAATCAATTTAAACAAATCTAATTTAATGACAGTGAAGTCAATTTTTATTTTGATCCGATTCGCACAGTGATCCGATTCGCCTCTGTCTACTCTACTTCCCTCCGACACCTTCACGATCTAAACAAAAAGTATGTGATAGAGAAGGAGGGTGGGACAATTTCTGCTTTCGAAATAGGATAAAAGGCACGGAAAATCGAAACTCAATTGAATCCAGCTCCCGTGATCAATAAACGAGGGGACAACGAAGGGAGAAGCAGAGGAAGCATGATGTTTAAGGGGTGAAAACACGGAAAACAATTAAATCGTTGATCGAGCTCTCGCGCGGATCCCTCCCAGCTTTCGAAAGCTCCGGCACATTTCGACGCGCGTTTGTTAGCAGGAAATTGCGTTCTCGCGGCATACCGTTCACCTGTACCGACGCTCTGTTCCAGATAAAGACGATCCGTTACTTCGGGATCAATCGAACGAATCGCAAGCCTCCTTGCAGCTTCTCCCGCATTCCCCGCTCGTTCGTCTGTCTGTCGACAGCTGCGGGGGCCATTTCCGCTGCGTCGTCGCACGCAATCGTCACACCTGTTCGAGTCGCGGGGAAACGAGCAAACAAAATGGGTAGGGGGATAGAAAAATACGTCGCTGGACGAGCAAAATGTCCATGGGACTGTCCCAGTTCCAACGATTCGGCTCGATACTTTGAACGGTCGACGTATGAGGGTCGTGAGAATGTTTGCCCTGAAATGGAAGTATCCTGTCTGGGTCAAAGGGTCGGGTGGGCAGATTGTAAATTAAACAGCGCACGTCGGATCATGGTGGTAGCATGCGGGCAGGGATACTATTTCGGGCTGGGAGATGTGTTTCGATGTGTTGAGGAATGGCGGCGATAAGGGACCGGTGAAGGAACATCGGGGCGAGATTATTGGATTTGTGATTGGAGAAGTCCAATTCTCGTGCAGAATTTGGTATGTTCTTTTTAGGCTCTTTGTGGGGGTAAGTCGGTTAGGAACATGTGAGTTTTCGAATTTCAATTAGCAGTAAATTAAAATTGTGTATACTTACGGGCAGGTGGAGTGAATGTTTTTTAAATGCAGGAGTAATGGAATGATATTTTAAACGATGAGATATTTTGATTGTTTATATAGCTTTTATTGGAAATATACTTTAAAAAAGGACCCTGGTGTATGTCAAAACTTGATGCGTTACACTTAAGCAATTCTTTATTCTGGTAAACATTTTGAATGACATGTGTATCATAGCTTCTATCCTCTCGTCATATAATATCTTTATTTCAAATACCCAATAAGTAACACTACTCAATCAACTCTCAAAATCTCTCTCGCATCTTTCCAGAAATAAACATGAAGGAAGCAAAGAACGAATACTACACTCTGCATTTGCCAACTGCGTTCCAACGTATTAAAGATCCTTCAAACAAGAAAGACATATTTCCAATAATATCCTCATGCGCCGTGGCGGTGGGCTAACGGGTGCGTTCTAGCAGCTTCGCCGACAAATTTAAACGTACGGTGCATTGAGGGGAAAGTTGCATGGAAACGTTGTGGGTGGTTGAAGGCTACCGCGGTACCGGGAAATTCCCATTGGCTGGTTTCCCGCGGCGAAGGAACTCGCGAAGAATCGCAGAGTTCTATGCTGCACAAGTCGAGCGAACGGAAACTTACGCGCCCGCGATTTTACGATTTCCACTGTTGGACGACGAGATTTCGATCCGTGGGCTTTTCAGTTTTTCCACGACCCGGGGAAAGTGTTCGGGGTAACGTTCGCGGCACTAAAGATCAACGTGAAATTCGGCGCTTGTCGAGGGTGGTGGAACAAGTTCGTCGCAAGGCGAAACCAATAACAAGCTTCGACCGGCTACAGGGGAATTATTATCGGGCTCGGTCGAAAAAGCGAGCGAGAAGTTGTCGGTGGAAAAGTTTGTCTTTGGTTGACTCGCAAACCCAACAAAGCTTTGATTGTTTTCCTGATTGTTTATCAATTATTCGCTTGGGTGTGGCGTGAGGAAACAATACAAATAAACGTTTGAGAGAGAGGGTTTGCGAGGAAATTGAAATGATGTTTTGCTTCGTTGGGACGTGTACAGATTGTAGTTTTTGAGAGTGGTAACTGTATTCTTCGTTATGTGACATCAAGGGGAAAGGCAGGTTTATTTAAGTAACCATCCATTGAGATAACGAAAAGTTAATTATTCGTTGAATAATACAAGCAGGAACGAAAATAAAAATTTGAATCTTAAATTTTAAAGTGGATAATCTGAAACGTTTGCTTCCCGAAAACAGTAAATACTTTTCAGGTATCACACTTATTTTTAGATTCTATTTCGATTATATTTTACAAGAAACTTCTCCAATTTACAATCCAAGGAAGTTGTGTATAACTTCATAAGCGCAAATAAATAATTCAAATGAAAGTACAATAAATTGAATCTACTATTTCAGACTTCACACTGAATAATAATACCAGACGACCCTCCTCCCTCAAACTATAAGACCAAACATTTAAACACAATGTGGTGCCCGAGTATTAGCGGACATAAGTAGTCGAATGTTGAATTTGCTCGAGAGACTGATCGAACGGTAGAAGAAGGCTAATTGAAAGGTGGTATTTAACATGAGGGGTTGCCTGTTTTTTATCCCTTCTCATGGTGATTAGTGACACCGGGCTTTCGTCCCAAAAAGCCTACCGCAAACGTATCACTGAAGTTCTTGCCTGTCTGTACGTCAGTCCTCAGAAACGTCGGGTAACAGGCTCCCCCTTACGATAAGCCCGAGTGGCTGCTAAATCGTGGCCATGGTTTTTGTTACCTCGTCGCGATGCCTTCGTAATGCAACGTCCTTCTTGTTTGTTCCCTGGGAGATTCATATTATACCAACTTGTCGAAACAATTGCCTGAGCGCCTTGGCTGACGCGAGTCCCGAACGACATCGAGTTTCTAAGAACTTGAACGATGATTTTACTCGTGTGAAATGGCACATTTAAGCGACTGGGAGCTTTAGAAAATCGTTGGAGGAAATAATAGTAGTAGTGAGAAATGTAAATGTTTTTATTGCATGGTTAGATTAGAGGGAATACAGATTAAGGCTGTGTTTGCTCTGTTAATCACGGAAGACGAGTTAACTCGTTTGACGAAAATATTTCTGTGTTTGGTTGTGGTTTAGGATTGGTCGATTCGTCGTGAATATTAAGATACTCCACCGGTACGAAAGGAGCAAGAAAGGGTTAGGTTAATCGTTCTTTATCCAATTACTCTGGATAAAGTGAAATTTGGCTGTAAATACTTTGATATTCGATTATGAAAACACTGAAAATGTTTTTGATCAAGAAATGATGGGTTGGCAAGTTGAACTTATTTTTAAACCAAGGAAAGTGAAGGGGGAATTGATACCGATTTGAGACACAATTTTGAAGAATATTTTAAAGATTCACTGGTTGGAAAATAACGTGCCTTTATTTTGGGATACTTTGAGTATATTATGAAATATATCGTAAAGAATTGCAACACATTTCAACATATACAACACTTCAGGCTTGTTTAACACGAAGTCTTCAGCTTATAAAACTATAACACATAAAACATTTAAATTAACGATACACAAGAAAATGTAGATTCTGGGAATTAAAATTTAACCGAAAGTAGTGTAATAATCATCCCACCCCGAGCAAAATCATTCCTTGGATATCTTTAAAGCAGCTTTTCACCCTTTCCTTCCTATTTCCCACAATCTCCAAGAAACAAGCAAAGGTCTCCAAGTGTCTACACTCCTCCGCGCCACGTTTTTCGAGGAAATCCCATTCCTGAGTCACTGGAAGCCCCAGCTTTCAGGAACAATTACGCCAGATCGACGTCACTCTCAGAAATCACGTCACCTCTGTCCATCGAAAATTGCACACGTGACACCGATATCCGATCCGAAATATGAAGCTCTCCTAACGAGTAGCAGAGAGCGCCGAGCTTTCACAGGGGCAAACGAAACGTTGACGAACAGGGAGTGACGGCCATCTCTGGCCAATAAAATGAAAAAAAGAAGAGAGAGAGGGAGAGAGAAAGAAGAGAAAAAGCATAGGGAAGGGAACTCTCTCGACTGTGCTGCACAAGGATGTAAAAAGTGGGAGGAAGGGAGTGCGTGAACCAATGCTTTTCCACCGAAATTAGTTTACCAGAGAGATCCGTCGGTTCGATAGTGAGATTCAGCCCGAAAAGATAAACAAAATTGCAAAGGGGTTGGAGAAGGGGATGTGCACGAATAAACGATAAAGCGAAACGGAAGGAGGGAACGCGTAGGGGAGGAAGATGATCTACTGCAAAAAAAGAAGAAGAAATGGGTCGACTACTGTTTTGCATTTCCATTCCCAGGAGGGGCATCGATTTGTTCGCTGTTGAATCCCGTGTTTTCAACCCATTTCGTCGCGGAAACGCGGGCGGATAAGAGCCGGCGAAAGAAACAAATGTGACCTGGAAGATCCCCTTGGTTACCTTCCCCCCTGTCCCGAGAATGATAGATTTCCACGAATCTATTGAATGCATCAAAGATAAGATCATTGACGGTCCTTGATTGGCAAGAGACTCCTTGACCTATTACGTAAATACCGATGAGTTATTGGCTTTCATTCGTTGACTTGATCATTTAATTTATTGGCTTTTCAGTAGAGGCATGATTATTCTTGCTTTGGAGATTGTGAGGGGACGGATTATTGGGAATTTTTTTCAACTATTACTTTCATACTGGACAATCGATTTTGTGGTGAGGACTGGCGATATGAAATATATTATTTAATCGAGAATGAAATGTGCAATTGGTCCCCTGGTATTGAAATTTTTTCCATGCATCTGTGAAATTCCGAATGAAATAATTCTCTTCATCGACTTTACTTAGCAGTTTATGTATTATCTTTTGAGTGTTAATAATGTCAGAAATCTATCAGGCCATTAAGTAACTTGTTAAAATTAATACAAAATTGGAATTGAACACTTTTAAATATACATCTGTGACAAAAATTCGCGTAACGTATTCATACAGCATAGACTAATACCCAAGTTGCTGAAAACTCGCAAGGCGATCTTACCATTTTCCCACCCCATAACATGATTCCCCGTTTACACGCGTAGAAAGTTTGCAAATTGCAACGGCACAGCATCCTCCAGCGCACCAACGACTGATAATCACTGAACTAACGAAACATAAAACGTTTGTTAATCCGTAACTTCCATCCCCAAAGTTTTGCCGTCGACTGCTCCCTAACATCCTGACCGTGTAGTTCCATTAACCAAGATTTTCAAGCAGAAACCACCGAGTAACTATCACTTAATTGCGCTGTCAATTATCTCTTGCAGAAGCATTTCTTTGTCTCGCCGTTAACGGAAGCCCCTCCCAGCGAATTCCCTTTATACCAATTTTCGAAGTTAACCGAAGTGTTCAAAGTTGAGCGCCGAGAACGGGGCGAGGTGCAACACAAAACACGGGTCCCGATGTTCCAGCGAGCGTAGAAAGATTCCCTGACGGGCGTAGCGAAAGGAAGCCCGATATTTGAAATTTTTTTATCTTTTATCGACGGGGGCCCGGAAATTGGATAAGACGGAACAGCGAAACATCGAAACTTGGAAATCTGAACCATCTGCTGAAGCTCTCGAGCAGTCTATTCGTTCCTTGTCGAACACGGAACAACGTGCAACTTATGCTTTCGTGGCGTCTAATTTATATATCAAAGCCAGACGCTCATTAAGACAAGCGGGATATGCAATAAAGGTTCTTCGATCCTACGCAAACTTTGAAATTTAATCGGATATACGCTCGCGTTTCAGTGTTTCAAGTATATTTAAAACGTTGCAAGTGTGCTTCCGGTTTAGATACGTGTCAGGTGTCCGCGAATGTGGTAGAAAATTGCAAATTCTTTCAGTACAAAGCTTTATTTTGCAGGAAATCAATTTCAAAAGTCTCTTGAGTATATCGTGCACTCTGTTGAGGGGGGATCCTTTTTTTGGGGGGCTAAAAACATAGCAAAATTGGGGATTTTTTTAGAAACTAAAGACTCGATTCATTTGAAATTTAAACCACGTTTTTTTGCATCTTCGAATGAGTTGCAGTTAAAAATAAATATAGGAATCATGTACGATCAACCACCACGCTTGCCAACTAAAGTCCAAGCAGCGCAACGCAAGCAACGCTGGCAGATCATTTCATCAAAACGCGACCGCATTCACAATCCGCTGCACATGTGCACCACAGACCAAGCACCATTTTCCACACAAGAGAAACCAAAAGCGAATTCCCTTTGTTTTTTTTTTTTTTTTTTTTTTTTTTTGTTAAAAAAGAGAGAGGATAAAGAATAGCACTCGCTGTTAGCGTAATACTCTCCTGCGCGGCGCAATTTCATTGTTCTCCCAGTGAATGCCGAATCGGCGTGCTCGATACAGTGTCACTGTTTGACAAAGACAGCTTCGACCAGTGTGAAACGTACTTCTGCTCTGTCTCGAAGCCTTATCGTGCTCGTTACACGGCTGTTCATGTGCGACAAACGGTTTCGTTATGGTCGGCTGACCGCCGCATCGGGCACTTGCACGTTGTTGCGCTTTCGCAACATTGTGCTCGTCAGGATCGAAGGGCCTTTTTTTCTTTATTGGGATCGATGTGTCCCTATCACGTGGTTATTACCTTGTGCGCTTTTGTTGCGACTGCGTGATTCTCAAAGTTTGCACCTGTGCACGCTGGACATTGTGTCGCCAGCTTTGCAAGCCTAATCTTGCTCTTTAATTAGTCCGAAGCTTGTGCACAATTTCTATTATGTCGTGTGGCTGTTGTAGAAAGGATTTATCGAGGTTAGGAAGAATTCGTGGGAGGCAATAGTTCAGTGCTTGGATACACTTGTCTATGGGCGGGTGAAGGAAAAGCGTTTGAGATTTATGGGGCAGTGGTGGATAAATTGAGTGCTTGGTGGATATAGCTGGGAAAGTTAATTTCAGGCTTCTTCGTGTTATATTTGTCCAATGTTGCTTGTTGGTAATGAAGTAATTTGATCTAATAATTACTGGGCGGGACAGGAGAGTGCTCCATTAAGTCTGTGTTACTTGTAATTAACGTGGATTCGTGAAATGGTTTTATTGGAAGATTTATTTCCTCGCAGTTGCGATGAAATGGGTTGAAATACGTCTTTTGTATTCTGGGTACGTGGATCATCAACCGAAATACCTAATTATATAAGTCATTTAATCTGCAAAGGATAAAAAAGAAGAGGAAGAGGAATTTCCCTTTTACAAAAAATAGTGAAATTGAAGATGCAGAATGTTAAATAGAATTTAGGACTCATAAGACAGATAACTTTCACTAAACAGAGCAACGATTCTTGGCGGAGATATGTAGGTCGAAAATGTAATATCGTGGAAGCTAGACAGTTTCACGTGTTTATCGCTTGTAATTTGTATCCAAGTGAATGATTTATAATATACTAACTTCAATATCTAAGTTCAATTTCAATACACTGTTTACACCTTTACATCGCAGAATTTCCTATTCTTTCATACTTGCTGGTCTTGGCAGGCATTTTCTACTTGCGACGTAGTAAGGAAATATTACTCATTGTACCGCCATAAAGTTACGACATAATGAAAGTTATTGACTATAATAGTAACTTTAAACAGTTATCACTTACGTATACTTATACTCCAATATTGCAACGTTACTTTATTGCTGAAGAAAGAAGCCTGCCATAGGAATTTCCAAAAGAGTAGATAACTTTCAACTCTATCCTTGCTAATTTGAACATCTACATTTACTATACAATCGAAACGAAGACGATTTCTGCTTGTCAGTCCAGTAAACACGATCTACCCTTTAAATTTTTAATCTACTTCCTAATATCCCAGATACGTGCCAAATCGCTTATTTCCTAGTAATTTAATTTATATTTCCTCCTTGAAAAGAAAACACAGGGAATAGCCTTAAAATGCCATCGCCAACTTTACAAAATATTATTACAGAAAAGATTCTAAGAAATACACGGTATAGTCACGCCTAATATCATATCTACTATTTTACCATTTGTTTAGCAAGAAAAAGGCAAACAGGACACCGCCTAGTCGAAGGAAGAATGATCGAATCGTTGTTCCCCACGAGCGTGAACCAACCATTCGGATTTTATGGTCGGGCTCGATTTATGGGGTTCGAAAGTGGAAGTGCGAATGAAAAATTCGCGCGCCGGGCTTGAGTGGAGGGCAAACAATTGCTTATGTTGGAAATCGAGGATTACATCGTTCACACGATTGCATTTTCTTGTTTTCGTTGCGAATTATCCGCGCCATTAAAAATTCGCTGGCTCACGCGAAACGCTTTAACGGCCGCGCTTTATTGCGATTTAATTTATTCGCCTCACCGTGGACGATTTAGGTGGAAACATTATGCGTTTCACTTGCGACCGTAATTCGTTTTATTGGGCGTAAAAAAAAAAAACGTCCCGTCGTTTCCACCGAGACATGACGATGCAAAAATGCCAGCTTATTAATGATTAACGACGCTATTTTTATTTAATTCGGATGGTACCGTCGACGTCACTCTCGGCGAAGAAGATTTGTGAACGACCGTCGTGAAACTGAACTGGGGTAATGCGACTACGTTAAGTGAACAATATTAATGTCAAACTGTGAATATTCACTGGTAAGTAGATTTAAATAGCCATGCTAAAAGGTCGCGCGGAAGCAGGTAGATTACATACGTAAAAATATCATTTTTACCTTAAAACATTAAATTACATCGAGGAGTCAGGTTTCAAATCCAAATGGCTCAGGGGAAATAAATGGTCCTTTTTCGTTCTCGGCGAGGTTCTATTAAACTTCTCAGAATTTAACGAAAAACTATTGTCAATTTGTGTAAAGTTTTGAGCAATTAATTCTTCTGCATACTTCTTTATCACTTGTTCGTTCATTTATACTTTAAACTGCGCTATCGTAGAAAGGTTCTTGTACTGGACTTTGATTTTAAACTAAGGAAAAGAAAACAAAGATAAACTTTAGTTTTATTATAAATGAAATTATATAATTCATAATGAATTATTTTTTCATTAAAAAGCCTTGTGATTTCTACGTTACAACGCAGCGAAACTGTGTCAAAACACAGATGATATGATACGTTACCTTAAAGTCGAGTTATAAACAGTTAATTATAGTTTCGTGTTTACATACTGGTGCATGAATGGAGGGTCAGCTAAATATTGAACTCGAATTTTTCAACAGTTAGTAAATCATATTTCTCTTGTTTTTCGTAAATGCAAAGTCGAGGCTAGTGGTTATTTTATGCTTGTCCTGTGCTGTTTGATCCGCCATGATCGTTACAGGCCCCGTTCCCGGAGATCAAGCTCGATAATTGAAAGGCTAATTCAATCATGCCACGATAAGACGCTAGAGTAGATTTCAATCGGCCCTATTATCTGCTTTCGTAACTACATTTGGTAGATTATTCATGGTTCCTATTACTGATCACAGCCAGGCTAACTGTAAACGATGCTGCTTTGTTGCTCGGCTACGGCGAATCAATATAACCTGTGAAACTTGGGGATTAACAAGACGATTAACAATTAATACCATAGTCTGCGGAATAACAGTAATTATAGTTCCATTTAAATGCAGAGAAACGACAGTCGCGTTTGATATTCTGCTTTATTTCACTGCTGGACATATAACAGAGGCTGTATGTTTGCCAATATAAAACAAGAAAATAATGTTATATAAATATACTTCGTTCAGATTTAATTTTCCAAATTGTAATGTACTGAAGACAGAAGTCGCTGCGTCGTTCATTGTATTCAGTCAGTGTTGTTTATTCTTATATAGTTAAATAACTACTCACACTTTAGCAAATAAGCAAATGTTGTGTTAGGGAATTCATTAAATGAAAGTATAAAATAACACGGGGAATTCAATTTTTTCTTTAACAACTTTTTAAATACAATTTGCTAAAATCATACACCCACTAACAGACAATGCAGATAAAAGAATAAATGATTATTATTATCCAAGCTCGTCTTTACACCACAATGGACGAACGAAACCATACCACATAAGGATAATCGGCTTCCTTATTATGAGAAGGATCAAATCAAATGAATTTTTACGTAATAACACAGTATGTTATTCTGAAAAGTGAAACTAGTCGTTCAAAAGATAAAATATTAATTTGCAAGCACACAATAGTTTGTAAAGAAAATCTAGCTGCACGTTTCACTCTATACATCAGATAGAAATAGTGTTTGTGACCGAGATATTGCCATTACGTACTTGCAATTTATAATGACCAATATAATTTAAATAGAATTATTCATTTGGCCCTTATTTACGTCGTTGGATGGCAGCTGAAGAAATTGATTGGTATCGGTGCAACGTGGAAAAAGCTGAAGTGACTCCTACGAAATCGAAGTATCGAATGAAATTTAATTAAATATTTCTCGGTGACGCCCGTTTCTTTTAAACAAATATAGTTAATTAAACTCCCGTTAGTTGCTGCGGCGGATGACGTTTCACTTATTCTGGTCTTCCCCAATGAATTCTGGAAAGTTAAAAGGGCACTCGATACACATCTTCGAACGATTATAACATATACACGACGTGAAGTCATTTAATTCATTCGTGAAAATGTACCGAGGGTATCGAAGCTTGACAGAAGAAGAATTTTTAATTAATAATGGCGAAGTATGGAGAATAAGAGACGAAGAGGTCTGCGGAAATGAAGAAATAGATGGTCACAGTAGAATGACTGTGAAATTGGTCAGACAGGGAATACGATTTCCGACTGATACTTTTAGAATAAAATTCTAGAGTTCGAAGCCAGAGTGTATTAAGTCAAGCTTTTTAAAAAATGACTTTTTGGGTGTTTTCGAAAGAGTGAAAAATTTGATACGAGAAACATGTAAAATATAATTTTTTTAGAAAAGTAAACTGAATATAGTCTGGCTCTCGGCTCTAGAATTGAGTTTTGGTTATTTAAAATATGTCTTTTAAATTGTTACCTCTTTCAGTATGATCAAGTATTTGGGTATAATATTTATCTCTAATGAAAAGAATAATTATACTGAAAACGTGTTGATTCGTTTCACTCAGTGAAATATGTACGCATTTTGTGGGTACATTTTTGCGGGATCCAGATGTGAACGTTATATTTTAATTATAATTTACTTTAAATCTGAATGCATAAAATATTCTAAGTGAAAAAAATATTGCAATTTTTAATGTGTTAAGTATTCTTGTTGGATAAAGTTAGCTTCGTGTGTGTAGTCTGTGAATAATGGAAATTCATATAAATATTGGTGATACATGCAATACTAGTCAAAGGTAAAGAAATGGTTGACTTAAATAGTCGCAGGATTAAAACATTTATACATAAAATACGTACCAATTAAATTCCCAAGAAAATATTGCACTCTTATCAAATACGTAATGAGTGTCAAAATCTTCAGTATTTCATTTAAGTATAAAAATGCAAGTTTGTATCTCGTATAAACATTTTCTCATTTTCTTCATCTTGCACTTCACCTTGCTTAATTTCAAAGGAAACCATTATATCGCAAAATATATTAGCTTCTGTGAGATTATTTCATTTATATGATCTTATATCGTTTTGAAGGTTTTTATGGTGGCCATTTAATTGTCCTTATGATCAACGAATTTTCACAAACGCGAATGATTCATTGACTCCGTCCCATTTGTGTACATAAACCTTGGCAAGAACATCCAATGAGTTCCTATTTATCAGAGTGTACTTCTAAGTAACTACTTTCGTACTTGTTAGAAACTGCCTTGGGGAAAACGGGTGAAAAGCATAATAGAGAAGGGGTAGTGCCATAAATGTGAAAGATGGCCCGGAAGCAACTCTCATTTAACCTTGGTGTCAACGTCAGCGCCACAGACTGTGGTAAAACGTCACGCGAAATCTTTCCTACAAAAGCAAGAGGTTAAAGAATTACAATCATTTGAGATTGTGAAACGGGGTACTTAGAAACAGTTCGTGAAACAGACCGAAGAAAGGAGCATAGGTAGAAAATGATAAATTTTAATAAAAGCCACAGATCATAAACGCAATAATGAATCATGCCCAAAATTGCTACTTACAGAAAGATATACCAGATATGTATAAAACATTTTCACTAAGATAAATAGTAAGTGGGTGCACATGTCTAAACAGTGAAAAAACTAGAAACTAAAATCCGGATACGCGTATGTGTTACCACCCTATATGTACGCAATATTTTCCACTTAAGCGTAGATAGGCACACACGTGTAAAATAAAAACATGTTTGGTTACAAATGAAACAAAAAATCGAATGTAATTAACGGTAGCCACTCGTATCGTTGTCGACATAACATGAATAGGTATTTTACAATTTGCAAATCACAATTTTCAATGCAGATATAGATATATGTGTTTATTGTTTTTTTGTGAATTTGCTTTGTTTTTCCTTCTTTTAGTCTGTAATAGCACAGCATAGTTGGTAAGTTGTTGATAGAGATATCACGGATTATCGGATTGCAGTGTTATCAAAGTGTTTTGTTATCTAACGTCGACTGCATGTGACCATATGAAATTTGGAATGATCTGAGAATTGTTTTTAAGAAAAAGACTTTTATAAAGTGACAAGCAGTTGAGGTATTAGTAAAAAGTTGATTTATTCTTGATAGTTTGTGATACCATATTATCTTACAATTAGTAATAAAGGTAGTTGATTAAGAAAGTATGGAATGCATGGAAAAAATGTTCAAATGAAAAAATTAATATACATGATGTAGTAACGAATATGTCTCCATGGTTCACGAATGGCACCAAGTACACAAACCATTCCCGTAACAAAGGCTGCACATAGAACACGATGGAACAACATGCAAAATGTATAATTATCTCTAAAATACCAATAGCAAGCCACAAAAGCACCTACTCCAAAATAGCCCTCAATTCAAACACAACCCCTGCAAACCAATCATCCACAACCTACCTCCAACATGCCACCTCTAACTACACATCACCACTCACACCAAACAAGCAGCAGCCCCGAGGAAATTTCATTGACCAAGGAAAACACCCCGAAACAAACTCTCCAAACAAAACCAAATCGCATCCGCCTCCAAATCAACACAATGCTCCTAATTACACGCAAAGCTTAAACCTCCCCCCAAAAAAAAGAAAGCCAAAGAGCGCGAAAGGAGGTACTACATCCTGCCTTGTCTTCGACGCGAAGGGCTAACAGTAACATGGGAGGGCGAGGGGAGGGTTGGAGTGACGCTATCCCCACTCGGCGTCGGCGTCGCGGCCGCGACTGCGGGGGCACTCGGCCGTTGGCGTCGCGCTCAGTTTCGTTTGA
Source organism: Andrena flavipes (assembly GCA_963971345.1). Classification (NCBI taxonomy): domain Eukaryota; kingdom Metazoa; phylum Arthropoda; class Insecta; order Hymenoptera; family Andrenidae; genus Andrena; species Andrena flavipes. The sequence continues at coordinate 41,257,192 of OZ020481.1, forward strand.
GGGGGCGCGCCGCATGGCGGCAGCATCGTTCTCCAGCCCCCCTTGGAGCGTCTGGGGGCGTCAGTGTGTCCGTGCGTTCGAACGGCGTCGGAGCCCGCCACCCTAACAGCGAGTCTACGGCGTCTCGCGCCACCTGGCCGCGTCGCGACGCGAGGCGCCGCGCGCTCTCACTGGGCCGCCGCGTACGCGTACGATCCACGGCGACGACGAAAGGTCCGTGCACAGCCGCGGCGGGCGCGCTCGAATGCCGGCCCTCTCTGTTTATGAGAGGCGTCCCGACGCGAACGGCTGACGTCGGCCGGCGGCAATTCCGACCGCGAACGGGCACCGGCTTGGTACGCGCGCGAACACGCCGCTGCGCCCGCAGGAGGCGCAGGAAAAAACCCGTTCGCCAGGGGGACGGCGCTCGCCCCCTCGACGGCGGGCCGCGACTCGGCCACGCGCCCCAGGATCTAGCCCTCGCGACGCTGTCCCTGCTTCCATCGCGGAAAGCCACCGTCGGGCTGCCCTCGTGCTCCGACCGTCTGCGCGCATCTATCGCAACATCAGCCCCTGGCTACTCGCGGCGTGCAAAAGGAGACAGCCAGGTTTCGCGGGGGAAAGGATTCGCTGCGGTTGCCGTAAGTAGCAATGTCGACGGATGGCTGATACGTGACTCGCTGACAAGTCGGTCAGCGAGGGACATGGAACGTTCGACGGGGATTCGAGCAGACGACCTCGGTGGATTGGGATTTCGAAGACACCACGGGGTACCGTTCTTCTTACCCCATCGTCGCGATTCTTCTCGGTGAACGGGCGGCAAGTGGGCTCTACGAGTGTTTTGGGTCGCGAGGAAGGGGTCGTGGCTGAGGGGAATGGAGACGTCCAAGATTCTGCTTCCCTTGGTCCTTTGGGTGGTTTTTTGCTCGTGATTGCGGAGGGTGATTTGAATTGGAAATGAGAAAGAAGATTAACGCAGAAGTCGAGCTTCTCTCTCTCTCTCTCTCTCTCTCTCTCTCTCTCTCTTTTTCATTCCTTCTCTCTGTTTTCTGGGCTTCTTGGTTTTACTCTTTCCTTGTGGGTTCGCCGGGGATCGTTTCTTGTTCTGTAAAGGACGTTTGATGTTTGGTGTGTGAGTTAAAGGGAGCAAATTGTTCCCTCTTCTAGTCTTCTTTTTCTTTTTGTTCCTGCCTGTGGTGAGAGCTTGGTTTCGAAATGTACGTGGGGAAGTTGTCGACGCGCGTGTTGTTGGTGTTTGGGAACAGGAGGAAGTCTCTTAGGTATTCGAAGCTGTTCTAGTTCTGGATTACGGTTCCCCACAAATTCGAATGTTTTCGAGCTGAGGTCGGATTAACCTCTGCGATAATTCTGTGGAGTTGAACGAGCAAATCTTGCCGAAAGTAGTTAACCTTGCGGCGAGTGAATGGTTCGATATTACTCTATCAAAATATCGTTAGGTCCGCGAACGGAGTTCGTACGTGTTGATCTTCAGTTACGGGAGCAAAAGTGGTGCGCCATTAATGTTCGTGTAAGTGCAACGTTTGAAGTTTCCCGCGTACAATGACCGACGGGGAAGTCGCGGAAGAACTTAAGCTGTGAAGGAAACTGGGACACGTGACACGTCTGTGGATCGGGCTGCCTTTGATAACGTTGCCAAGTGGCGAACTACTGTGCGACAAGAACATTGTCTCGCAGAGAAGTGATACTATCCCTGCAGCACGAATTCATGTCCTCGCGAATTTGGTAAAAGTTCCTAGAGCCCGGGAACTTTTAAGCGGCGATGTCGATTTATAACCCTCCGAAAGTGAACCATTTCATTCCCCACCTCATCTCCGCGTTATCCCCAATTACATCAACCATAAAAGAAGGAAATTTTCATATCCGTTAGAAATTTACGCCACTCGCGGCATAAAATGGAAATATCAATTCATGCCTCTCTGCGAAAGGCACTGTTCTCCATTTCGCAAAGGAACCAGAATTCCTCGTACGGCCTCGTTAGATCGCGCTATCCGTCCGTCATCCGGTTGAAGCAGGAACGAATAGAAAAGCAAGTGGAAAAAAGAGGCCACATAAAACACGTGAAATATAATTCAAAAGAGAGGTGCGATTAATATTTGGATAATGGAGCTCACTCGACCATCATTCTATCTATGTATACGAAAGAGTATACGGAGCTATGGTATTCCAGACCGGGTGTTGAGATCCGTCTATTGTCATCCAGCTTGAAAAGTGCCGGGACGCGACATTGGACACCTTATTGGGTGCGAGACAAACAGCGGATCACGGAACGGATCAAAGACGGATCATTAAAACGCAGCTAATTTGCAAGGTGTCTTCATTAAGCGACACTCTGCAGCCCGCGCGGAGGGGTTCCCGCGGCGCTCATTGTGTTGCGGGGCGGATGATCCGTGGAGGGGGTGACTAATTACGCGGGCAACGTTTAGATTCCTTGAATCGCGTTAATGAGCTTATTGGAAGTTCGCGCGCGACAAATGATGCCAGTGGAAATAGTCTCGATGCGGTGCAGCGGACCACCGATTGTTCCTTTCGAGGCTAATAATCTCGGGCCACAGCTCCTTGGAATCAGGTTAACGAGCCAATTTGCGTACTGGTATCGGCAACGTGGTCATAGCGAGTGCGGCGAAGAATGGTCGGTGATCATTGGCTGATAATTCGCAGGGCGGGTGATCCGTCAGGGTTAATATTTCACAGGCTGGTTGATTAAGCTTTCCTGCCGCGTGTTCGAGTCGCGACAGTTCCCACGGTTCATTAGGCAACGCGGTCATCTTAAAATTAATCGCCCGTAGCGGCGCGAAGGAATCGTGACGGTTGCCGTTTTCAAGCGGCCCTCTGCTCGAAGCCGTTTCAACTGGGGGATGAAAGTGACGCGCGCTGCGCTTGTTACGATGTTCTTTCAGGGACGTGCACACACGCGCGTGCGACGGGGTAGTGGCGGCACTGCTACGTCGGGTGACTACTTTAAGGTTAACCTTTTGCGGTCGCGCGACGAGGCAGCCCCGACAGCGACACACTTCGCTGTGAATAGCTTTATTTCTAGCGGAGCATGGCGGTGAAGCTTGTGGAGATATTGCGTGGCCAATGGGAACGTAACGTTTGCCGGGTACGCGTGAAATGTGCACGGAGTCGTGAATATCCGGCTCTATCTGTTAATTTAGATTGCTGGGATGGAAAGGGGCGGTGTTGCGTTCGCTGTGAGTATACCGGCGCCCACTTTGTTTTCGGGGGTGTGAAAAACGTGTGAGGCAGGAGTTTTATTTTAGTTGGTATTTTTGCTTTGGTAAAGGGGGAAATAGCTCTGCGATGCACGTAGTAGGTTACGCGAGAAGTATGCATTGTAATCGTATATATATATATTTATATCTGTTAATTTAGATTGCTCGAAAGGTGTTTCATTTGCTTCGAGTACGAAACGTGCGCAAGGAGGAAGTTTTATTTGACCTTTTTTATTGTGTTTTAACTCAACAAAGAGGAGTAATTTTGTGATACTTTTATGGTAGCAGCAAGTGTTACATAAGAGATAAGGTGACATAGTATCTCGAGTTAGTTCTGAAGTCGTATGTACTTCTGGAGTTGCATTTCCAGCAGGGATGCTGTGAGCATTATGTATTTAGTTTAGATGCGGGTGAAAGATGCATCGAAGAAGTGAATGCCGTTGTTATAGGAATTCGTTGAATTACATATTGCACTGATGGTGTGAACGTGTTTAAACGTAGATGTATATAATCTGAGTTTGAGTGTGTGGAAAAGGTTTGATTCTTCTTTTGGTTGCGATTCAAACGGATATTACCAAGAATAACTAAACCAGTCATTTAACCGCTCAATATTTTCTAGAGAAAAATAGTGTCAGGTATAATTTTGGATATGTATTCACAATTCCAGAAGCGTGAATGAATAATCTGCTTGCGAGAATCCGTCTAGTCTTGAAAATTAAATTCATACATTTGTGTGAACCATACTTCTTTTTCAAAAGAATTCCAATCTTCGTTCCATGACAGAAAATCCATAGCTACCTTGCTTCCTAACAAGTGTTTCGTAACTTTCTAACAATATGAAATAAAATTATTCTCTACATTGCTCCGAGTAAGTATAAATACATTAATGCTCGCTGCAACAGAATTATTTCCAGAGGGATATAATTAAAAATTCCCCTTCAATTAGTTACATTCATGTTTTGTTCGTAACAGTCGGAAAGGAACACACGAATAACTAAAAGGCATCCAGTTCACGAACTATGATATAATCATGGCCGACTGATTTCCCAGTAAACCTTGCGTCCTCTCGGAGTCATGTTCACTCGGAAATTTGATTAAGCAGGCGCAGAGTGAATGCTAATTGCTATATAACAGAGGTATGTATCCTTGTGTCGCGATTGTGTTTGAGTATAACTGTTTAAGGATGAACTAGGTTTACAGAGAAATCGGAATTTGCGAGGAATTTCAATTGTCTCGATGAAATTTCTACTGACTTTGATTCTAAAACATAATTAATATAAGTGTGATACTATACCTTGATATCAAACATGGACCAGCTTGCTTCGAGCAATTTTGAAACTACAAATGTCTTCGACTGTGTTAATAAAAAATACTCTCGACACTTTGAAACAGAGAGCAGTGGTAAATTACACCGAAAACGACAGAAATCAACCACGAAGAAGACTTGAATTGCTGCTGTTCATTTATCGAAATTGATAAAGTCATATAGGTACGCGAGTGTATATATGTAGATAGTTCAGTTTCAGATCAATCGTTCACAACTGTTCCAGGCAGTTTTATCTCCATTCAGAACGAAACTGTGCATATCCCCTCGGTGTACTTTTTCTGCGTTTTCCACGTATACATTTCACCGAATCGTCACACGTGAGCCGAAAAATTCAATCTTATTTCAACTAAACTGTGTCATTGAAAACCTTTCGCGATATTTAAAAGATGCAATTGAAAAGGCTTTTAAGAATCAATGAATTATTGAAAAGTAATGGGAAAACTGGGAATGTTCACTAGCATATATTCTTGGTGGCAACTGAGCCTACAGAACTCTCGTATCACTAAGTGTTATAAAGTTCAAATACCCCCTTAAGATAAGGTTAAGAAGAAAATTAAATTCATCGAACCTTGTTTCTTTACTCACGGATGAATGTAGGTATTAAAACTTAATTTTCTCGATAAAGCTGTTTCGCGACATTTCCTGTTCTTATTTTCCCTTTCCCTTCAATTCTGAAACTTGGGAAGCATCTTTACTCTTCGTATAAACACTAACTGCCGCAGAGGTTTCTAAAAATGTCCCTTTTTTACAAACCAAATTTCTTACTCAGTTTGTTTTCAAAGTAAACATTAGGGGGCTCTCAAACGATACTTACGATATTTTTCATAAAACTTGGACGTGAAAACTAAAACCATGCTTGGGATGCAAATTCTTTTACATGAATCGTATCACTGTCCCCTATAGAGCCCATGCAACCACTCTCGTAGATGACGAGAGTCGGTTGGTCCCTCAGCATCTCGATCACCATTCATTCCATTCCCGCAAAACGTATCCGACCACTTACAAAAATACAGAACTCAGGCGACCCGGAGGTTCGCATGCGCGAAGTTGGCTCGTCTGTTTACCAGGCGTCCTAAGAAAATAATCCTACAAAGGAGGGAGCGCCAAGTAGGAGCGGAAATATCGCGGGGCAGAGATGCCAAACACGTCAGAACACTGAAAGAATCAGAGGGATCGGAGGCTGGCTGTGTGCACGTGTACGTGTGCGTCCAAACAGACTATATTCCGATCCGTACACCCACGTACCATCGAATCTTTTATTTCGTTATCCAGCGACCTCCCCCACCCACGTTCTCCCCACGTCGTTTCTTCTTATTTTGCGGATTGCATCGGCGCAGCCAAACTTCCCTCCTTTCTCCCTTTACTTTCCCCTTTTCCAGTGGCGTGTCCCGCGTGTCGAGTGGTCGGCTTTTCATCTTCCATATTCCATCGACGATCACCGCGGGTACTCCAACCAATCGGGAGCCGTTGCTCTGCAGCTGAAAGACGGTCTCGTGCTTCGGCCTCCCCTACGAGTTATCCACTTCACGGTACTTTAAAAGAGTGACGTGAGAACGATTAAAGCAAAGGGATGGAAGAGGATGGGGTGATTGAATAGCTGCATCGAAGTAAGGCCCTCAGGGCTGGTGGCTTGTTTCATGGATGACTGTTCCTTAGAAGCATTTAGAATGTCCCTAGGGCAGAAATTGGCGATCCCGGGGTACCTAAGCTGGTTACTGGTACTCGCATTGTGTAGGAGGCTCGACTGGGAGCTTTCTGCGAGCATGGCACACCCATACAGACTTGGGGACGGGGTTTGAGACAGGAGAATACCTGGGTATTCCTCATAGAAGGGCACTTGTGAATGTCGTGAATTTCCTATTTAGCTACTAAGATTGATTGAGTATAATAGTGGTAATGATGGGCAGCAATTATCGACAGTGATCGTTCTGATGACGTTTCGAGACTTGTAGAAGCAGTGGTTACGCCCCGAAACGTAGCTGCAGGTTTCTGGGTTTCAGTGTGATATACTATATGCTCTCTGGTGAAGATCTTCATTGGGAAGGTGTTTTAATGGGTGATTATCGGTTGAGTATCTAAAATGGATATTGTTTGTAGAATAGTAATTGTGAATATCTGACGTGAACCCATTGCTAGTCATTGGATCAAATGCATCATGATTATTATAGTATCGAAGCTTTCATAAACCAAACTCAAATGTTTAGGTGCCATATTTAATTTGCAAGCTACATAGCTGACTGTTTCCATGTGTACAAGCGTGATTCGTGAAACAGAAACACTGCACCCTGCTGCATCCTTTCTCCTTATTTTGTAAAGTTCATTTACTTCTCGACTCTAAAAATCTCTAAAATCAACAGTGTCAGGAACTGATACGGCAGAAGGGTATACAGTAAAAAAATCCTGATGGTGCAGGAATATAAATAGCGTTCAGAATATACAGCCCACTAAGTAGAAGCAAGTGTACCCTTTCCCTTCTTTATTGCCCCCTACTTAATAGCTTTGCCTTGTTTCACAATTAATTATACTCGACATTTCGCTGCGCACACGGGATGTCCGGTGTTTTCATTCCAGTAAAACTATTTAGATCGAGGAAGAAGTACACAAGAGTTTAATAGAGCTAACGCTTGCTCTCGTTATTCCTGACGCAATTTTTCGCTGGCCTCAGGCTGAGGGTTAATTGTTTTTTCCCGCAACACGCTTAATGGGAACGTTGATTAACAGATCAGCCGTACTAACGTTAGCTTAAGAGTACGACGTGAATTTAAAATACCTCTCGTTTATTGTAACTAGAGCAGCAATCGAATAAATTTCCCTGTCGTTATGCAACATCGAACTTCGGGTTCCAAGCTTTTCCTCGGAATTTTAACACTCTCCCGGAGGGAGCCTGTATTCCATTTCTAAGTGAAATACATTTCTCGCAAAGAATTAATTACTGCTTTAAAATACGCAAATCCGGTAATTACCCAGAGTAATAATATTTGAATCTCTCTTTAACTCTACGTGCCATCATTTGTGACAAATTCCTCCCAGAATCTTTCTCGTCAAAGATTGTCACAGATATTACACTACTTTTCTAACATTTCAGTATAGGCACCAAATGTTTCTTATTAGATTTCATTAATTTTATTTTTTTTTTTAGTTTCTGTGACATTTATCGAGTCGTGAGCCAGCATTAGCAACTGTTACTGTATCTCCACTAAAAATAAAGGAATTTTATTGGAACACCAACCCAATACAAATCAATATGCACACCTTTCGATATGTCCCGCGCAAGCAAAGGAATAGATTCGATGCTAGTCAAAAATAAACACCCGCGACACGTCGTGGAAGACGTGTGAATAGCCTTCAGGAAGCTCGTCACTTAGGAATCCGCCCAGACCACGGAAGCCAGTGCAATAATTTGAAACTCGGCCTGCCTAATAGATTTTATGTGACGTCACGCGACATTGTCATCTGTCGCTTTCCGTGATGCTTTCTAAACGCGTCCTCCGTCCTCGAATTTATAGTAAGCGTCGAATTTACGACCGGAAGACGACGTCAGCCTGCAGCGACAGCTGTCGTGTTCGAGAATTTCGCTTACAAGACCGATTTCTCTTTAATGTCAAACCCTAAATGTTCTTAGCATGGTTTACCGCTTTCCTTCGCTTCCTCGGCACCCTTCACTCGTCGATATCTCGCTCTGCGGATTTATCCATTAATACGGCCGTTGATATTTCACGGTATCATCGGGGAAGCCTTTTGTCCGCGAGACGCTGAAACTCATTGTCTCCCTTTTTTTTTCTTTTTTAGAAAGTTTCTCCACTAAGGGCAGCCGGGCTCGTTTTTAATAATCGCGAAAGGTGAAAACGACGTTCAGATGCGCCGTTATCGGAAGCGATAAATCTTCCAGCGCGAGGAAATTAGAATTTTTTTTATTAGGTGAGGTATAATAATGCGGGGCGGGGAACAGATGTCAATGAGGGAAATTTCTCAGACACCGTAGGGTGGCGTACAATTTCCCGGGAATTTATGGATAGATACGTTACCTACTAAGTCTTTAGTGGTGATTTCTATTTTTTTTTTCTTAACTAGATTCTTCATCCTTGGTGATGTTTAACGTGATGACAATTTCGCATGGTGGTTATTAGCGTTTGTAGTGTAATAATTGTAATTATTTCTGAGATCCTAACAGTTGGAAGAGAATTCGGTGAACATAGACTACATTATACAAAATGGTTGTCATACAGTGACGTGCTTGGTGTGTAAATGTGCTTAGGACAAATGGAAGTCACCTTATTAAGTCCCTGCAGAGTAAGCAACTCCTTTTCGATGACGCGAAGCTGACTGTTAAAGGGAATTCAGCGACGTATGGTGTAATAATGCTGAAGGCCACGTGGCATTATAAACGAAACACGTAATAATCCGGCTTCCGTTCGCATTGAAAATGGGGTTAAGCGACGGGTAAAGCCACGTTCCCATATGTGCAACGTGCAGCGTAGAATACACTTAAGATTCCTCTTCGGAGCACGCTGCCTTTCAAAAGCAATCCTTTTGAAGTGCTTCGACTATGTTTCGCCGTGTGGTACCTATATGAGAACGAGGCTTAAGGTCTGAGATCCGTTGAAAGCTCGTTCCTAACATGAACAAGCTAATCATTTCTGTTTCGCTTCTGATCTCGTGTAATCCTCAACATTATTATGTCAGATGATGTACAATGTATCTTAATAACCGTTTCCATATAAAATACAGGAAGAGGTAGGTTTTTCTTTAAAGAAATTACGTTGACTTTTGTGTCTTTTGAGGGTCTCCAATAATTTTATTGTGAGCGGTTTTTAATTGTGGATTAGTAACGAATAGGAGAAAATGTAGGGGGAGCTTTTCTTTCGATCTTTGCTTATTTTCTGCTTTTTAAAATTATCTCAGAGATACTTGAATTTTTTTAATAGAATGTAAAATAACTAATCAAAAGGTACACCTCTGACGCTAAAAAATACTGGTTATTTCTCGATGAATATTAAGTGGTTATCAGTTTCGATACATTAGTGAATCAGGGGGTGATATCAGACTTCTCAATTGACTAATTAACTAATTACAACTATCCAGTCTTCTTAATTTTCGTACTTCCATTGCAGTAAAATAAACATATAGCATTTCATAAGTTTCCCTCCAGTACTTTTCAAAATAGTTGTCCGAGTAATAGATAGTTAGCGAACGCGTGCTGCACATTCTCAGTCAGTTGAACGATAAAAATAAATGAGATTACATAGCTGATGCCAATGAGATTCATATAGTTTTCCACAAAATTCCTTTCACGAGGATCTCACAGCTCATTGATGTAATTTCGGTGACCTATATCGCAGCGCCCTTACAAATTAATTTCCTTCCTTCAGCCCCGCAAACTGTCGACCCTCGAAATCGCTGAACCTCACAGAGGCCGTGCAATGGCTGTCATATTCCGTTAAATCGAAACAACGGTGCACCGCAACAAAAGATAAAGTAGTTAATACCCAGCCTGAACGAGATATCCTTATTCCAAGTCAACTGTTCCAGCCAAACCACGCTTGCTCCCTTTTTCCTTTAATGTTTCTTGCGGTCCAATGTCCCAGTGCTTTTTTCAACCATTCAATCCTTTCGTTTTATCTTATTTCATTGCAAACTTTTTTCTGTCTGCCATGCATGATACACGAAACGATTTCGTGGATGAATTGATTCGTTGAAGAGAAACGCAAAATAATTGGGCAAAAGGGATAAAAGCGAGCCACGGGAACAAATACCGCGTTCAGAATGAATGTGAAATTAAAATTGAACTGTTTTCCCACCCTTCTTCGTCCTCCTTTCGCTTCTTGCATGGCCTCTTCTTCCTCTTTGCTGGTTTCATTACTTCCTTTGATGGGAAAATGCATTCTTACGTCGTTCAATTAAAAGAAGTTTGAAATGCTTATTGAAAGAGATTGCGGAACGCTGGCATCCATGATCGGTATGCTTCAATCAATAGATGGGCGGTGTTTGCTTCCCAATCGAGGGGAAAGATTGCTTCGTATTTCAGATCCAGTGAAGCTCCATCTGATTTTCTGCGAGCTGCGTGTTTATATTTAGAAGAGAAATTAATTCAAATACGAAAATTGGATTAATCGCGTACAATGATTGCATCGGGTATATTAATTAATTAAAGTTTACTGAATGGGAATTATTTACGTTTCTGATGTTCAAAGATATTGGAAAATTTATAAATTGAAATTAAAATGCCTAAGCCTACTTAAATAAAATAATAACCAGCCATTTAATCTTCCATTGTTTTAAGTTTTAAGAGGTATAAAATATCGAGACTAACTATCGAGCTTGTACTAACTAATGAAATTTTACGTGGCTGTACCGTTGTTACTCCGAAAAAATATTCCATTAACTACTATTAAAGTCTCCCCGTATTCGACGTTAACTCTTTAAACTTTAATTACATTTCATGCGCGATACCGGTGAATTTTTTTGCTCACCAGAAAATTCTTCTAACAACGTAGCAGCTGAATATAATTTCATGCTTACAACTTTCTATCGATTCCGAAGTCACTGAGAGGAGTGTTCTATTCAGTCCCGTGCGCGTTGCAGGCTCGAGTACAAAGATCATTTCACTCGAGCCATCTTCCTTTGTACGAGAAACATAACGACAAAATGATAGCGCTCCTGAATACAGTGTTTCAAAAGTTATTACGATTTGTACGTCGTACCGCGCGACCTGGATTAACAACTGTAGTTTCGAATCGACAGGTGTCGATTTAAAAACCGTGCCATGGAAATCTTCATGCTTTTCAACTCGCTGTAACGGCGATAATTTGCATTGTAGTAGCGGAAAAGAGTGGCATGCAGAATGTAAAGCATATCGGGACTAATCAAGCTTGCATTATTATTATACAACGCATTACGTATTTAATGAGGTACATGCAAGCGACGATGGATTTTAATTTTGCATGGTGAAACTTAGAGGGAAGCATTACAATATGTCTCTGTTCTCACTCAATGGCTCATTATTAGTCTACGTGAAGTGGATCACTTTTCGAGATTCACGTCTGGGATTTTGATGAAACTGAATTACTTATAATGTAGTTGATGCAAAATTAGGAGGGGTTTAAGTCATCGTTTAGCTGCTTTCGAACTTGTTTCAGAAATACAGGCCATCAAAGTTTGCTATTTTTCATTTTCACAAAAATTGGGTATATGTATAAATGAATTTTTATCTTTGGAACTGTCTCTCACCCCAAGTTGGTTCTTCTATTTTTTTTTTTTTTTTTATCAGGAAATAGTGGCTTTTGTGACAAAATTTACTTTAGCCATGGAAATTATAAACAAATTCTGGCCTTTCAAATGTCACTTCAAGTTCGGATTTTAAAAGATCTGAGAAAAATGTTGATATATTTCGGTAACTGGTTGTAGGATATCGGTGTTTGGTTCGTGGGGAAAAATTGGAGGATGATCCCGCGTAGAGCAGCCCGCACACGAACCCGCAAAATAACAACGATGGGACTTTTAAATTCGAAACAGTGTGCAATATCACGGTTCGGTATGTAGCGTGACGTTCTTATTTATTATTCTGATGTGGCAGCTGTCGATTGGGAAGAATCGAAACATCCAGTTTGCATTATTCAGTGTTCAATTCCATCAATCGAGTCAAACAGCTCGCCGGCATCCTGTAAACGACTGTATATCAGAATTATGCGACGTGTTTTGAAAGAATGAGTAAATAGGTAATTTCTTTGTCAATTTTGTAGTATTTACTGTCTGTAAAAGAATGAACAATCAATCTTTGGTGTCGTGCAAACGAATTATTAACAATATTTTATCGTCATTCCGATAAACTTTAATTTATTTAATATACATGTTTTGTAAATTGATTATTTGACGCTGTCGTAGCTTGTGTATAATCAAACATTATTTTTCGTAGACTAAAATTAACATACGTATCAATTTGTCTGCGTTGATTACGGAATAGATATTATTATTAATGAACGTGATATAAAATCACAAATGTTTTAATTTTCGCAGAAGAATAACGAACCATAATTTCAATACAAAGCTCGAAGGTTCATTTGTGTTCAACAACTGAGAAATAGATTATCAATTTAATGTACCATTTATTGGTGATAGTACATCGCTAACAAAATCAGTAATTACTCCTAAAACGTTTCATAAATATAAAACGGTCACTGATTTGGACAAGCGAGAAACTGCCATTTCAATCGTTTTAATTTCACTCGTGTCCCTTACGTGTCTGAAAATTACCCGAATCGCGTCAAGTTGTCGTACAAGTTTCCTGACAGACTAACGTGGATTACAAATTAAGATTTTTAAATGTCCCTCGTCCATCTTCTTCGCGAATCTGTCCTCCCTTTCACCATCAAGATTAGTACCACAAATATTGGAGAGTCAACGTTCATTAGCACTCGACTCGTCAAACGTCAAGTTACTGTTGCATATACGACCGCACTTACATGCTACCGTATACATTCACTATCAAATCATCTATAAAGTCTTTAAATAAATGATCCCCATTTATTAACACAATTGCCATTTTTACGGAAGATTCTTGTGAACTCTAAACTAGTCACATTTAGACCATCAATGATAGCTTCTATACCGGATTAAAACCTTTAGAGGCCCGAAGCACTTAAAAAATGTTGAAGTCCCCTTGTACGACTTCTTAGGCATTGCCTAAAATAAATTTTATTTAGTTAATGTCCAACTCTGCAATGAACACACTAGAGCATCACAATCCTCATCGTTCCACATCAGCTCCAAAGAATTTGAAAGATCCACTAAAGTCGCTTCTTCTCAAACGAACGTAGAATCACGTAGATCACACTGTGTCTGTATTTTTCAAAACGCCACGGTATGTTAAAGAGCAAAGGCAGCTGTCGATCCGCAGCGTTTCAGCGGAATGGAAGTGCGAAAACGCACACGCCTGGACAGTCCGCGCCAGTGTTCTCCGCTCGCATCCTTCGTGGTTCGGATGGAATGATAAATTTTTCACACGCCCCCGGGGAGGCACTTAGGCATAGATTTTCAATTATTCGTGCAGCGTCGTGGAATCGAGTTATCGCGCGGTGTGACAGCCGTGCCTCGGTTGCGCCCGATAGCCCTGAATAGGGAATCATTGTTAAGTGGATTGTAATTGAATATCGCGTGGGATTCCTCGGCAGAAGTCGTCGAGGGGGGGGGGGGCGCCACCTGCGAAATAGGCTTTTTCCCGCTCGGGAGGACTCGATGGCCCCGTTGTTCGTTGTTGTCGAAGGGCGTAATCGAGAATTTGTTCGTCGACGGAATTCTTTTTGTTCGCGCGGTCATTGTTGTCCGACGTCGCCCAACGAGTATTTTCTCCCCTGGCTCGCGAGGATTCAGGATGCAGCTTGATACGACACGGCTGACCAATAACGGACTCGATCACTGACACTGGCTGGTGATAATATGGGGACACAAGAACGTGTTCGGGAAATATTTAATTGTCTCGCCGAGTATATTTGCTGATGATTGAATAATGTTACCTAATAGTGGGCAAATGTGAGTGCAGGTGTTTATTGCGGTGGTAGTGGTATGATAATCTTCTGGAGCTTTTATCTGCTTTTTCTGAATCTCTGTTAATCGGTTCCTCGCGAACGGGCGAGAAAAACGAGACAGTTTAGGGGTGGTTTTTAGGATGAGGCGTTGAAAAAGCAATGTTTCATTTTGGGTTAACTAGATATTTGGTTTTTAATGTGTTGGTCTGAAAACTGGATACAGTAAATACATTATGCTTCTTTTTTCTTTCACTTGCAATTAATCTTTTTCATCTGTTTGATATGTTCAGGAAGTGCTCGTTTTATCAAAAAGTTATTGATGCGTAAAGTCCACTACAATTTATCGGATTTTTATGTACATTCTGTACACATAACAAGATATATGAGATGTAATATAAAACAACTATTCGAGGTACCACGTTCGTTTTCACATTATTGACACAGGTGTCTTCTCATTTTAACAAGTATTTAATATCAGAATTATTTATAACTTGATTTCATAATACTTCATCTAGTAACTTTATTCCTTTCAAAAAGGTTACTCTTCGGTCTTCTTAGCTAAACTAACTGCAATTCGAGAGGCAATGAAATGTGCTTCGACTAAAACTGAGAATCACTAGGAATTACATTATTATTATAAAGAGCATTTATAATCAACACTTTTCTCTTTTATTTGAATGCTCACTCTCGCTCACGTTGCTATTAATATATCACCCAAAATACTTCAAACTATCTGTGTAATAGAGGGATTATTCACAGATTGAATAACTTGAACTTGATGAAAATAACGTTGGCTCGGACAACTTTCGTACATGAGGATTTCCAATTGTCGAGCTTCAGATTGCTTTGAACGCTGTTGCATGTAAAACGGACACAGATGCATGCCATATTTAATTGGAATTGAATATCATTGGTGCATACGACTCGTTCGGAGTTAGAAAATGGAATATGTGTTGTTTTGTAGGGATATTCAGTTGAAAGCGAACTCAAAATACAATCTACCATAAATATCTGGCTGTAACCTTCATGACGTTATTTATATTGGAAGTTCAAACAGCTGGGGATCGAAAAAGCATACATGGCATGTGGAGATTTTCCGATCGAAACCTTCCATTTGAAAGATTAAATATTTTATTCACAGTTTTATTTTATTTCTGCATATCGTCAGATTTTCAGCAGATTGTAAAGGAATTCTATATATTTCGACAATTGTTATCACTTTTTTTCATCGAAGGCATGGTGAAAATATGCGGACATAAAACCCATAATGGAGAAATGTGGTACAAGGGAGGAATATATTATATTTAATAATTACAATAATTTGCAATGTTTCTTGTAATTCTTAATTTTTCTGTGCATTCCTTTGAGGAATAATATAATTGAAACGATAATGTCACATTAACTCTTTTAATAATACCTACATAAACTTACCTAAGACAGGAAAAAGGTTTTGGTTACTAATTATTGAAATGAAGAAAGCGTGTTCAATTACTTAATCTTGCTCCTACATTCATCTGACGATTTTCATTTAACCAGCCAAATTATTTTCCAAACAAACAGAAATTCACATTATCTTGAACCACAAGAAGACTCTTTTAAATCAATGGTTGTATATTCAGGTATCTCTTTTGAAGTTCGTGTAGTATTTTTTGCAATGCAACATATCATTAAATAAAGGAATTATGGGCAATCCCCCGGCAGAGTTTTTTAAAAGCATTTTACAGTGACCTGTAGCTTTGACCTGGTTCATCAAAAATAAAAGATCGACCAAATTTTGTTAGTATATTATTATCTACTGCCCAATCGTTCATTATCCCGAAAAATTAATTTGCTATAAAATGGCCGCTGTTCACAGCAAAAGTATCAATTTTCGTCACAGAATCGTTCTCATTTTACTACGCAACGAATATTAAAAAAAAACAGGATCGGGCACTAAATAATCTGACATACTAACTAAATTTCGTCGAATTTTTTATTTCTGATGTTTATTTAAAAAAGTCTTCAAGATTTTCCAAAAAACATCCCGAACTAAATGTGTTTTCAGACCTCACAGATAGGAATGACCCCTTTAATCTATAAGAACTCTGCAATCATTCTACATCCGAAGGACATTTCTTAAAACCATCAATTTAAAAAATATAATTCTCTTTCTATGCCATCTATTAATTTCTTTACTACCTTATTAATCTGATAAATATGAGAACGAATCCTGTTGTCCCACCAATCTCTCGTTCTCGCCTATATACCGTTTTAGCAGCTCACATAATAGGCGCTTTACCGTAGTGGTTTAACGAAAGAAAGTGCAGTGGCTTCCGTGTTCTAATCCCACGGAGCCGATAAGCGAAATCAGGAGATACAGAAGTCCAATTGGAAAACTTCACCGAGAGGTAGACGCGACAGGAATTTCCAGTGGGGCCAGAAGGCAACGGTATTAGCTATACGGGCCTTTAGGTTTAGCCTGCGATGGCGGAACGCTTAGAACCGCATGGTCATGTGCTCGGCCATTTCAGAGTTCACAGGATGCTGAACGCATTCATGTCGAAAAGTGCATTATACCGAGAACAGCGGCTCGTAGCTGACGGCTTCCCGAAGTTCCAACTGGAACGTAACCTCGTTTAACTTACAAGATATAACGTTCCACTCGGAGTTATCAATTAGGACGAGCATGAATTCATGGTTTTTCCTCTGACGTTGCGCCTGTCGAGACAGTACCTTCGGCTCCCGTTGCGAAACGGTTACGGCACCTTTCGCAGAACTTTAGATACGATTCAACTATGTGCCTTCCTCACGCAACTGAATTGTAATTCCATTTTGTTTTAATTTCAGTTGTTCAATGGGGTAATGCGTTGACTGTTATGGGCGTTCGTTGATATTTGAAACATGCAGCTTTTTTGTGAAGTGTTTATTGTAAATATATCCTCAGATTTGTAAAGTTCTGAATAACGTTAGTGCCACTAGAAATAGTGTAACAGTGAACGTGTTGAAATAAAAACTGTGTAGGGGTCAACATGTTAAAATATGAGAGAGGAGATGTGACAAGTGGTGTACAATGAAGGCAAATATAGTCGAATCTACTTTCGATTATGTTAAGAATAATTCCCTTATAGTTATTTTGTGTATTCATAAAAGATTTGTCGATTGATTCACACAAGTATCTACTTTTAAATTTTTAATCCCAACTTAAATTGACAGATTATTTTACATTCGTTAGATAAATTGTAGTCTTAAACTTCATTTAATTAAAAGTTCTATTTGTTACTGTTTTGATTTCGCACAAATTATTTCAACGAAACTAAACGAATTACCCTTTCAAACAATTTTAAACGTCATGAAAACGAAACCTGGTATCATGTGTGTCAACATTTTTAAATAAAATCACTTTTCGGTAAATATTATCGAAAGTTATCGCTGCGATTCTATATTAAAGCTTAAATAACAATTTTATACCTGTATAAATATTATGTATATGCATTTTTCCGTGATTGAAACATATTGGGGAGTGTATTTTACACATTCCCTCTTCTGTTGTTTACCCATTGGGAAAATCCGCTTAAAAAGCAACAGAATCATAATTTTTTTGTATTTATCAAACAATGCATGTCTATTTATTTCTCGTTTTCCCTTTTTGTAATTCCTCTGTATAGTAATTGAGCGCAGTTATGCAGAAAACTACTAACTCTCACAATGACAAAGAATTAGCTAAACGCAGTCCGGATCGCATAATTTTTTGATCTTTATTTTGCTAAAAAATACCAACCTATAGAACAACTCTTACATTATACAATTATTAAAATTACTAATTCATAGTTCCATTTTGGGCTTAAAAAACGAAAGCTACTTAAAATTTAAAACAATACTAATTATACTACTCACTATTAAATAACCCATTAAAAAACATTGTAAAATAATGACAAGTGTACACAATATACTCAATAGATATAAAGCTACTTTTCTTTAACAATTAAAACTACTGATCATCATAACTACGCCCAATTTGCATTGCATCTACTCAATTTTCTGGTATTTTCTAATTGTTCTACTGTATACCTACCCGTTTAACATTTCAGTTTTTGATTCTCTATTCATCTCGTTTCCATTTACTACATAGCCACCATTCTCTACGTGCCCGTTCTCCCTGATACCCTGCCACCTTCACTTTCTATACCAACAGAACCACGATTTCCCTGTAATTTCGCGGCAAATAACCACAATACACTGCGACGCCGCAGGTGGAGCATTCGAGTGCAACATTTCACTCGCGTGCAAATCCGTCGATCTACCGATGAAAAGTCGTGCATTAACGTTTTGAAACGTGTACAGATAATCCACAGGATATTAAATACGCATACCTATTTGTATTTATTTATGAAAACATTATCCGGCTTTCAATTAGATCCTAACGATTCACCTATACCTATAAAAGGCACCAGACTTGCCTGTGTTAATAAGATTACATCAATGTAAATGCAGCAGTACGGGGCAAACCCAAATATGGAAATCCCTCTAACCAAATATAATCCAAATGTCCATTATCATTTTGCAGTCCGAGTGTTTCCGATATAATTAATTAGAGTACAGTAGTACGACAACTGGATGGCGTTATTTAATTGTTAAGCACTTAGATGACTTCCACAATTTCTAGGGTACATAGAGAATGTAGAGCAAACAGCTGAGATGCATGGAAGAGTAGGTGAGTGGTACAGGTTGGAGATTTATGACGAAATAAAACATGAATTCCCCCGACCCCACATGTTTCTCCGTTTGGAAATTGCCATTGTCAAATTGACAAGTTGATGATTGTCTAAGTGGTATTCAATAAGGAAACCAAGAAAACAGTAATTATTAACGCAACGAATTTTATAACAATCCCCTGCAGTTACAATATAATGATTTATAATTCAGAAATCTTGTACACAAACCGATAGAAGTCTCAACGACTACCACTGGCCAACCTTCAATTACCTTTTCGCCGTGCGCCTTTCTGTCTTCCGAGTTACAAAACAGACACCAGGCCCTTCGCGAATTAAACGTTCCTACCTTCCTACCACCAGTCAGTGTTCCTATATAACCTTCAAAGTACGAAGGCCTGCCACATAGAATATGCGACAGAAAACTCGAAGTATCAATAGTGTGATAGTTTAATGTATTTTCACTTAACTTTCTCGTGTGATGCCTGATATTTAATATTGTGATCTGGAAGTTGAATTCGTAAATCTCAGCTGCCTTGGCAAAGAAACTTCAGACGTGCAAACTATAAACTGATAAATGGCCATGGAGTGTTTTCAGCGATCTTCCGTTATTTTATTTCCTCCTGATTTTTGGTCCACTTTCTAAATGCGCGTAAGAATTAACGTGTTTTTGAACAGTGGAATTCGGGCACACGTTTCCCCACGAACGAAATTACTCGCGTTTACACGAGGGGTCGTAGTTAAACGAAGTTTCGAGTGGAACTTATATTTGATGGAAAGAGCAGAGTTTAGATCTGTCGGGCGTAATGTTAGCTTTGTAAATCGGTTAGATTCGATCAAACGCACGCGATAAAGGTTAACTAAATGAAGGGTGCACATGGTTTAAACGCGACAGCACTCGTATTTGGTGCTGTGCATGTATCGAGTCTCTTCCAACAGAACGTGGGAACGAAAAGGGGGCGCGCTTTAAGAGCAAAGATCAAACTCGGGATTGTACAAACGTTCGAGTTAATATGAAGGAACCTTGGGTTTGGGAAACAACGATTTCAAATTACGGAAAAACTATGGATACTTCAATTCACAGAGGATATTATTGGCATTTGTTTTACTTAAAATGATTAAAATTATTCGTTATTTTATTGAGTTATGACAAAGCAAGGATGAAGGGTTAGATTTAATATTAAAAAATACAGGATGGGTTAAAATTCCGTGGTCTAGGTAGGAAGGGGGCGATTGTAAACCTCGAAATAAGTAAAAATTGCAGGAAGTTTCTGAACGAGAGTATTCTTTTAAACAAATCGATTTTAGGGATTAAAGTCTAGTACACTCGATGTTCTGCAAGATGAAGCCTTGTTTGGGAAAGGTTTTCTACGATTTCTATTTACTTTGAAATATAGAATCACCTTCTTCCTAACTGTACCATAAATTTTGCCATGCTCTTTGTATTATTTCTTTTAATCAATATGATCTGTGTTCACTATGATTCTAGGTAGTTCTTAAAATTAGTTTCAATCAACTGTTAGATTTTTCTTACTTTCAACAGCTAATTACGTATTTCCCGTATTCTTTCTTCGTAATTTTTCATTGCAACACGAATGAAAATTTCATTGAGGGAACCTGATAATTGAAATTTCCTGTATAGAACTTTTGAAACACACGAAAGCCCGCCCATGGCAATTGTAATCGTCATGTTCAGGTTTTACGTGCGCAAATTTAATAGGGACTTACTGTCGTGAACGTGAATTTACTGTATTATACTTCGAACACCTATATGTCGTGATTATAATTTCGTGTTATTAAAATTGCAATCCAAGGGCGGCTTAAACGTTATGACGTTTGTGTTTCAATTTATCATTCGGAATAATAATAACGCTTTTATTAAGAAAATAGCCATAGAATCATTATCACAATTGTAATTACCCCACAAAACGTTTGCAGAATATAAATAAACACACGGGATATGAGTTTACATTATTTCAGAGAAAATGTCCTTTTGCGTTTTCCAGTGTAAAATGTCATGAATGATTATTGAAATTACAACGTGAGGTAGAAGTGGAACTGGAAATGAATAATTTTACCTACCTATTAACGGGATTTTTTTCCTACTGCAGTGATGGAAATTACAGTAACCAGATTCTTCAATAATTTAATAAGTAATTTAGAATAATGCAGGGAAGGTTATTTCGGAATTCTCTGAAATATGTTTCTGTAGTATTGCCAATTCATTATTTCTAAAGTAACTTTAACTTGCTTTCACACCGTGTTTCAAACATCGCTTGAAATGTTCGGCTGCGCCAATTTTATCTTCCTCCAATTCCGTTTCCCGATCCAACGTTAGATTGTTTATCTCTGAATAGGCAATCCGACCGAAAACCAAATCGGTCCAAAAGAGATTGTCAAGCTTTTTCCACCCTGCATTCGACTGTCGAAGTTTTGAAATGGAATTCTTCCCGCGAGACTCGAGGCGGTCCGACGATGGTAAACACCACAGATAACGACGAAAAAAGCTTTCCCCGATCACGATGTTTTTTTCGATAACGCGAGTAGATCGACCTCGTTCGAACTTTTCAATTTCCGCGGGGTTACACGTCGGCGTCGACTACTCTATCAAAGAGTAAGGAGTCGCGAAACGAGGCGAAAAAACCTTGACACCGGACCAAATCTCGCCTGTGAAAGGCGAATATCGTGTCCATCGACAAAGCCTCAAGTGGAACAAAATTACCAATGCATGTTTCGGGGAAAATTAGAGAAGAATTGCTCTCAGAGATTAGCAGGAGAAGAATCTCTTTGCATTTAACTATCCACTTAAGAACCACAGGAGGCATACAATTATTTATGCATTTCTGAAGACCATTCCAAAGTAAACTTAAAATTAATTTAAAAAAAAAGAAGGAATTTCTTTTCTTCAACTATTCACTCGACAATCACTTGAGAAACAAACTTACTTATCTGTTTCAAAAGAACTCAAAGTTAATTAAAAAAGAACAATTCCATTATCTCAACTACCCACTGACCAATCGCGAGAGAAACCAAACTTTCTTCATACCGAGCTGCCAATTTCTTCCTCGCTAAGAGGTAAACACTAACGGTCACTCTTCTCACAACGTCCACCCCCAAAATTCGGCTCCTTCGGTGGCTGGTGAAACGAGGGAAAGTAAATGTCTCTGGGAATCGACGGCTCTTTTTCGGGGTCATGCTCGATGCCCAAGTCACGAATTTTCCCTCTCGTCTTCGCTCTGCGGCTGTCTGCTGGGCCGCCTTAATTAAGCCAGACATTAGTTGACGCTTGCCGAAATAATTTCGGCCAGTCTGCCCGGGCCACCGACACACACCATTTTAATTTGCAACGATTAAAACTGCCGTATCGCAAGGGTGTAATAATTGTAACAGTTAAGGGGACGTCACGTACGCGTTTAGTAGGGCGGTGAAAATTTTTTCATTTCGCGAGACGGTTGCTCGGGAAGATGGGAATTGCAGCTACCGGGGACGGCGTATTGAATGTTAGTGGACTGAAGCTAATGCTTTAATTCGTTTCTCTTTGTTTTATGGGGAGAAATTGTTCATCGTGGTGCAATGTGTTTCGCGTCGGGGGAGAAATTTTAATTCTATAGAAGTGAGTTGTAATGCTGAAATATGGAGCAGGTTTCTGTTGAATAAGAAAGTGTATGGAAAATTGTGGAAGGTAGGAGTGTTTGATGATAGGGAGGAGGGATTATTGTGTGAAATTAGAAAGCATTATTTTTATCAGCACGGAAACCAACAGTTTTTATTTTAATGTGTCCTTCGAAACTGTTTTCTCTTATGGTGATACATTTTTGCACCAATTATTTATTGTTGTGAGGAATTGGGGCAGACATATTTAAGACAGTATAAAGTGTATAAAAATCTAGAATAATTCTCCTTTCCTATATTCTATGGAGAAGGTATACAAATTTCTTTTCTGAAAACCAAAGGTTTATAAAATTATTAAGAAGATTAAGATGTTTTGCGATAAAAACTTTTCAGAAATTAAGATGTTTTCAAGAAATAAAACGGTGCTGGTCTTGTTAACTTTTCAGACGCCTGTAGGTGCAAAAGAAACATGGGTAAAAAGTAGTGCAAAATTTCTGACTGAAATAAAAAAACACTGAAATCTCAGGCAACGAATATCACAAACACCTTAAATTCGATATTATATTCCCCATTTAAAATGAAACACCCTTAATAATTGATCTTCATTAATTGGCCCTCAAAACTAATTGCCCCTATGTACGTAAGTGGGATACGATTTTTAAAATACAAAACTTAGTTACGATTTATTAACAAAGTAAACATCACTTGATGATAAGTTAAAATTCACTTTAGAGTACGAAGGTGTGCAGAGGCATTTATTTCTTTGGTCGTCGAAACAGTAGTAAAATCGTTCTGATTTGCACGAGCGGAAAACGCTGACTTCTCTCCTTATTTCTGCCCGTTTCTTTTTTGTTCCCCTTCCGCGCCTCTCCATCCTCCGCTCTGGCGGAAAATAAATTCGCGGGCGCAATACGTGAAAATTACTCGTCCCATTTCCATTCTCTGGTACAGCGAAATTTATTAGCAGAGCCGAGTGAATGCGTTTATTTCTCGGGCTTGGTCCAGGATCGACTCGGAACTCGTTTTCACGTAGAAAAAAATGATTTCTAAGATCGTGTCTTCCAAAATGACGACTGTCGTGTAGCGTAATATAAAATTCTGTCTCTATCGTATTTTACTTATTTCTTCTTGTCAATGATATGTAGGATTCATAAAATTCCATTTATTTCGTCATATGCTGGTTAGAGAAGAATTAGGTAATGATACTTATGAAACAATTTATAAGAGATCTGTGTCAATTACGTTTCAGTTACATAGCAGTTGTGATTATATTTTTAAATACATCTCTGCACTTTAATGTGTATGAATATTTTAGACGGATAAGTTGTTGGGAAATTTAATGTGAATTGGTACATGAAATTAATGTGTGAACCGTTCTGAGAGTTCATAAGAAGTTTTAAAAGTAACAAATTAATAGTGAACTTGAAAAGTTTTACGATCTCAAGATGTTTATCATAATCCATAAACTGCAAACTCCCACGAAAACGTCATCCTTTATCCCTTTCTTTCTCGAAGCTTTTTCCCCCAAAAATCGTACACTTTGATAAGCTTGAAATCAACATTTTAAATAGGTTTCATTATACGATTCGCGCGTTGACACTGTACTACCCCCTTAAATATCCGTATTATCCGTATTATCCCTAAGAGAAAAGTCAAGGGATTACCGATACCGGAGACGAGGGGCATCAACGTTGCAAAACAAACTCGAGTGAAATGCATGTGGATCACGTCCGTTCAAAGAGACGCGACTTTTTCGAGGGAAAAGGACGGGACGCAAGCACGTGCATGCCCCTCGCGCTTGAATGACGAGCAACGAGGAAAGGAGGGCGAGAGAAGTGGGAATCCCGTATAACGAGGAACGGCTTCTTTCGCGTTTGTTTCGGCTGTGATTTGCCTTTTATGAACTTTGCCGACCTTTCCCTAGCACGAAACGAGCTGCCACGAGGATATTCGTCGGGAAGAAGCCCCCCAGGCCCGCGGAAAATAGTTAAAATTCGGAGTGAAGGGTGAGAGCCAGCCGTGGGGCAGAAACGCTACGAGGGGATGAAAATCGTATGAAGTTTTCGCTGTTTACCCCCGGGAAGAAACGGCATTCGAGGCAGAGAAACGCTGAACAAATCGCGCACGGCTGAAATGTTTATAACTATCGTTCTTTGTTTAGTTTTTTTTTTATTATTATCGTGGGAAATGAATTAAGTGGAGAAAATGCGTCATGGTCATGCAAACACTCGCTAAGGAATTGCTGGTACGAAGAGCACGAACAGGATCCACCCTGGATCATGTTTATTAAAAGTGACAAAGACTTTAGTGCTTTAGGAGAGACACGTTAATTTGCATACCACTCGGGGTGATTTATCTACTATCTGAATTTTTCCGAATTCGTCGTCAGACCTGCAACGGTGCCTCTTGGGGACTGGAACGTGGAATCACTTCGATATCTTTTGTTGGAGGAAGTTTAACAGTTTTACTGTGAGTCGAGTATTTGAAAATGTGAAGTTTTAAATAGATTCAATTTGTGAGTTGATTTTAACTTTGGATCCAAGTTAACTTATTTTCAATTTAATTTTGTGAATTAATATTACAGATGTGCTAACGTAAATAAATTTTATCTGTTTGGGAGGCGGAAGTATTTTTAATTTGTTAGTTGAGTTAGTTAATATTTAATAGAACCAAATTTTGATTAAATTAATGAGATGGGGAAGTGGCAAGCAAAGGGATGGAAGTAACACGGAAATTCCATTACAGAGCGAAGTATCTTCAAACATTGATTTTCAAATTTTAATTACATGGATCAATGAAGGGAAAGTATTGAGTAGAAAATTCGAATATTTAATGCAAATTAAAACACAAAGGTAGCACAGATTTCAGATTATACATTCTATCAGATTCAACTATTTCCTTGAATAGCATTAATTTAAAACCACGTAGAAGTAATAAATCAAATTCAGACGTAGATTGAAAATACACTTTGAAATCCGAATTTAATTCTGCAATAATATTTTCCATTTTCAACGTAGATATCTGAAATCTCCTCTCGGTGTGACGCAAAAGTTATTCTAGTTTCGGTGGTCTAAACAATAAAAGAGTTGAATATTCCACTGAAAACGAATATTAGAATCTCATGAATCAGATGCATATTAATTAGAGTATCGCCTCCGTTAGTCGTCGTTATCGTCATCAATTATTCAGAAACCTTCTTCATTCTTCCTGATCATCGTTTGTCGCGAAATAGTCCGTATAAATGTGAAATTGTATTCGCCTGCGTCAGTTTATTCGCGTGAAATTTTGCAGCCAGATTCCCTCCCTCTAAACGATGAATTGTTGTAGATTATCCTTTGTGGCGTTAACTTATGTTTCCACTTTTTCTGTTCTAAAATTCCAAAGGGTTTTATTTTCAAGGCAATTTTTCGAAATTCATCAAGGTCTATGTGATAATCTCCAAGTAAATAAACAACCTTCAATAAGCCTCGATTATTACATTTCTGTGATTTTATATATACATAGTTCGACTAATATCCATTCCAAGCACTCTTACTGGAGTGCAGCAATCACAAACACTAAAATTATAACACTCGCTTCTAAGTTACCAAGTGACACTTCGTAGCCTGATAATTTATTGTCGCGTTTCTTCACGTCGAGAGTTATAAAACAGTAGTGGGTGACATAGTTTGAAGTACTTGCATAAACATTCAACAAGTGCTTAAATTCATGCAAGATAATTAGCTACCGCTTTCATTCACGATGCTTTGAAACCTCGAAACAAACAAAATCCTGAAACAAGTTTCCCTTTCAAGCTACACGAAAATCGTCCTGGCTGAAACTATTCAGATCTACCATCTACAACGGAATTCCTCAAAGCTATAGGCACCATCGTCTCATCCCCTCGCCAACTGTATAACTGGGAAACGCTGAATTCTTGCTGCTCCGAACATGGGTAGAAACGAATCGACGCATACCACATTCGCCCGATCCCCCGAAGCTGGAGCAGCCTAATGCGTTCCTCATTTTCATTATCGTCCTCCGATATCGGCCACAGGCAGCATTAGCATCCGCGCCCGCATTCGCTGCGCGTTTTAGCGTGTAAAATGAAAATAGCGTTCTCGTGGTGGCGGGCGGGCAGAGCAGCCTGGATGAAAATGCTGTTACCTTGGTGTCACGATAACAGTGGGGGAGGAGGAGAGAGAATTGATCCCGGTGTTTAAGATCCTTGAGGTTTCTTCGCCCTCGGATGAATCGGAAAATGCAGGGATTTCGTCGCGTAACTCCTGCTCGATATAAAATGGTAGTTTGGTTAGAGTCTTCGTAGACACCTTTGGATGTTTTAACGATCACTGTGTGTATGAATGTTTTATCGTTCGGAGGATGTCTTTTTGGGGGTTGTAGAAAAAAATATATATATACCTAGTGATACTTTTGTAGTAAATGAAAATTAAAAAAAAAGTGAAATGTAAATGAATTTTTTTGCAATGGAAATTTATGTATAAGGGTTTCCTACGTTTGGGACTATGCTTTCATTCGATATTTTGTAATGTGATTTAAATATTATCTTTTTCAATTATAACTACCTTTTAAAACAAATTAAATTATCCAACTTTATGATTAGAAGTAAAGTTGAAATATCTGAAATTCGTGACATAAGTATCCTTGCATTTTGTATGAGAGCAAAAGTGGGAGAACTTGGAGTATTTGTACTTAGTCGAGAGTCAATTTTTATTGCATTCGTGGGCAACGTGGTAAAATTTATTGTTTCACGTCTGGGGATACTTATTAGTAACTTGATGTGAAAGAAGAAGAATTTTTAAACATAATACTGTAATGTTGAGCGAATTTATCACCTACATTGAAAAAGTTATTAGCCTTATTGGAGTTATCGAACTCAAAACTATTGAACTATAATTTTGATTGATCGGCACAGAATGGCCAGACCATTCTCGATGCAATTAAATTCTCGTCCCACTATAATTTATGTCGGTGCTGAAGTTCCGTAAAGTACGAGCGATCTATCAAATTATACTGTCTCATTATTTTCTTCCGATGCCAGCCGTCGAAGTTTCAATCCGTAAATGGAAAATTAATTGGATTATGGTTAATACAAAACCTACTAGGAATAACACGGGCTATTAAAAAATTACAATTAAATTCCGTGGAAGTCAACATAAACACAATAAAAAATATGAAATGAAGTACCTACTCTCCGCCGTTAAATAAATTCATGTAGCCCACTTTTCTCTACAATTTTAACTACATTATTAAAAAATAGAGGAATCTTCGAGAAAGAGATGGGGGGAGGGAGAGGGAAATGGAAAGAAAGAGGGAGAACGAGAGGGAGAGGGAGAGAGATAGAAGCAGAATTGAGCAAGAAACGAATCCAAAAGTACCCTTTATTTCTTCTTCACTTAATTTACACATTCAATATTGGCCTTCCACCATGAGACCACACAGATATCAGCTACCGTTGAAATCTCCATTTACCCCTTCGATCGCAACCCATCAGTAACCATATTCTTCAACGTTCCTCTCGCGCGTCGCAGAATCTGCCAAAAAGTTTGCTCGAATCCCCGCAATCGTTACGCACAGAAAATTCGTGACGTCTCCTTCTTTCCGTGACATCCAGGAAGATGACTTCCCTCCGCGATTAGAGGACGCCTGAATCCGCTTGGCCGCCGCAGCGCAGTCGTGAGGCGTGGCGAACCGGGGACGACGATCCTGGCAAAGGGTAGATCGACGGGAAAAATCGTCGGGACAGAAGGAGCCCGAGCACCTTTCCAATTCCGTTTGGCGGCCACATTAAACGAATCCCTGAAGAGGAACGCCTCGGTCGGAATATCTCGTTGCTGGAATAATTCCCCGGAGGAGTTCATTGTTGATTATTCAGACGAATTTATCGCGACTAGTTGTTGTTGACCCATCGCGGTCGTTAAACTTGTTGATCAGCGCCAGTGCACACCGGGTGTCTGAGAAGAAGCCATCGCCGAAAGTCTCCCCCGGCACAGAAGGGAAACTTTTAGAGGAAAGATTCTACTCGTCAAACTCTGCAGGACGCCCCGATCTTACTCTGAAATTATGTCTCCTACGGAGTCGTTTCGCGAAGCTTCCTGCGTAAACAAGGGAGCAATGTTACGGAGGTGAGGGACAGGGATTTTGTTCATTCCGTTCGCGAAGCATCTTCGAAGGTTGTCGAAATTGTACGAATACAGGGTACTCGGATGGAGGGTGCTACCGAAATTTCCCTTGGTGCAACGGAGAACGGGATTGACGAAGGACGAGTGCAAATAAGTTTTCTAACTACGTGCATTCAAAACCAAGTTTTTCCACTTGTATAGAATTCAAGTGATAGAGAAAACACTGGAGTCCGACAGTTGAACGAATATCCTGCCACGGAAACAGGGAACAATGGTTTGGAAATTGCACAGTGCCTCGGTATTAGAAAGCTGCCACGCGAAATGAGCAAGGAGCCAGGCGTCGGCGTGAAGTGAAGTCTCAACGGAAGAGGGCACACGGGTGAAAGATATCATCGTTTGGGAAACTGTGATACCCGTTGAGAGATCGTCCAAAAGGGTAGGCGAAACTTGGCGTTGATACTGAATCCGTTAATCAGTGCGAGTATAACCGGTGTCTCTGGAAAACGCGCCGCGAATTTACTGCAGAAGACACTCGCAGGGGTGGGGGAGGACATTAAGAAATTCCAGCAAGACCGAGTTTCCCGCGTGAAAGTTCCTCGAGAGTGTTAAACTTGTTGACCCGCCCGAGCCCGTGGCGGTTGCACGTAAGGGCGAGTTTCGCCGAGAGGGACCGCCCAGCGGAGAAGTAATACTCCCGAGAAATTCCCCGAGATTCGCCCGTAAATTCGCCGAAAGCGAAACCAGACACGGGCAACGTGATCGAAATCTCGCGTCTGGAAGTCAAATCGAACGTATTCACGAAGCTAATCAGCTGGGGTGGTATCAGCTGCCGTATCTGAACCCTCCTTGATGCTGTTGCGTAAGAACTACGGCGAAGTTAAAGGGTAGGTTCTAATGATCTAATGATCGGTCAGTTCGAAAGGCCCCAAGAACGAGTCACCCAGTACCAGATGACTTTAAGGAGGGTGCACGAGGACTCGGCTGACACGTCGTCGATATTCGAGTACGAGGACGTGATAAAGTTATAATAACACCGGGGAGCCTTAGTTGAGGAATCGTTTTTCTACGGTCTCGCGTAGCCGTTTCAGAGGAATATTGTAAGTTAACCCTCACACCTGACTTACCCCTAAATTGCAGAGAGAAAGAGAAATATATATATATACACACAGACATATATTCATATACCAAGACATATGTATACAGAAATGATATATTGATGTTAATCGGAGTTATTGATTGATCGATAGTTTTCTTGTTCGTCGTTTATCGGTGGGGGAGTGTGTTTGTGTGCTCGCCGGTGATAGAACTGTTGACTATTATTCCCGCGGGAGGGGGGACGCTCTTAAGCACAAAGGTGGAAACATGGCGATGGTAATATCGCCCCGTAGCAAAATAGTGACTCTGTCGTTGTTGATTGGGATCATTACGGTGGTGGCGTTGATAATCACGGGCGTGGTCGGGCTATGGCACAAGAGCGAGAAACCGACGAAGCCTGGCGCGAAGGTGGTCAGCAGCAAGCTGCAGCAGATCACTGGATACACCGCCACGAAACACGTGAGTAGAACATTTTACGAGGCTTTCGACGGGATTTCGATTTTCTTAAATCGAGTGCAAAATCGTGGCATGGCTTGTCTGGTATGTATGTTACGAGAGACAGTCTGATAAATAAGGTTCCCTGATGCTAATTATTATACACGGGTGCACACCCTGCGGCAGATGTATAAATGTGTACTAAAAGTAGTGCGAGGTAGAAATGTAACATGTAAATTACCGGGAACGAGTTAGCTAGTTAGAAACAACTGCCGCACCTCGTTAACCTTTGGTAGACATTGGTAGACATTAAAGATTGTATACAAATTAATTTGAAATTTAATTTCGTATAGGTATAAAGCACACCTGAAGATTCGTGGCGAAAGCTTTTAAAGTATCTAAAGAAAGATTCTAAAGTATCTGAAACTATCAAAATAATTATTCAAGTGTTAACGGACCTTTTGAGTCTCTTAAAAAACTTAGTGTCACCAAAAACATGTGGTTAAAGGTACATGCAAAAGTGCACATAAATACATACACATATGTGATTTATTACAAACAAGAGATAAACCAGGGAACCTTTTTTATAACTTCCTCTCGTATGATGTATCGTTTATCTATTTAGGAAAATTTCTTTCACCTCTCATGCCATGAAACTGCTACTTTTGAGTAGGACCTTGCGTTTAATCGTGATATCCTTTGGTCTGACGAAAGGAAATTTAGATTTTCGAGAGTGAGAGTTCCCAATGTTCTCACTTTGCAATTATTTTAAATCCACCTTACCATTTCCCAGATTTTCAAAGGAGTCATCCAGGTGGTCTTTACCCCCAAAAATTCTTCTAACATTTGTGCCTGCTTTGAGAACAAAATCCTCAGAAACAGAACGACAATCATTCGCTCTCGAAAGTCATTTGAATTTCGTCGCCAGAAGGCGATTCCTATATCATTCGTCTGCAGTATCGCGCTGCTCTTTAAGCCAATTGCTCACGTAAAAGATTGATAAATTCCACTGACGGTGGTTTCACGCGAACATGCATAATCCTCAGATAATCCACCGGTAATTAAGCATTCAGCGTGCGTCCCGCTCGCAAAAAAAAGTGTCTCCGCGGCGAGCGGAATTTCCTGGCAACCGATGCACGAGCCATCGTAATACTCATGCGCCCTGGTCGGTTAGCTCGTTTTACGAGCTTCAGTTCTCGTCATAATTGAGTCGACCGTTCCAGCGCGTTGTCCGGCTTCTTCCTACCCGAAAATTCCGGAAGTTTACGTCGTAACGGAACTGCGGGGAGGCAGGATACTCGCTGCCACCCGCGCGGAACCCCCCACTAGCTCGGAATATGCAGTTTTCGTCGGTGTCCTAATGCACCGACGCGTCTCGTGCAGTTGGACCGTGCACAATTTGGTTAAAGTTGTACCTCGACGTGTCGTCGAAGCAGTCGTTAATGCATCGTTCCCCATTCAGTTCCGTTCCCCGAGCGGAGACCGCTGCTACGAATTTTCGACGTTTAAACGTATCAGTTCTGATTGAAAATGGCGCGGATTCTGCGCACACCGAAATGGGATACGTAGGTTAACGTGGCAGATGTTTGGCTGTTAATTGATAGTTCGTGGGAAGATAGGCTTGTAGGGTAGGTAGAGGATGAGTCTGGAACGTGTTATTGAGATTTGACGTTGATACGTTTCGTGGATGTTGGGAAATTGTTAGAAAGCAGGAAGCAAGTTTTCTTTTTGCGCGGATCGGGCTCGATAGGAGTTTGTACGCGATGGATCGTCTCATAACTTTTGGATATGTTATGTGAATGTGCACACGTTCATGGGGAAACGTTTATGGGTACCATTTTCCGAGGATTGTATGAAAAATTTGTGAATATTTCTTGCAGAGTTGTACTCTTGTATTTTAGTGCATGAAACTAGCTATCGTTGCCACACCTGAATACCATTTTTATGCGTTTTGCGCAAGAGTACGGGGCCCTAAAACTGCATTGGAAACCTTGATCTTTATTTATACGCATAACGCGGATCGTTTTTACTCACGATCGTGGACCCGTTAAGTTTGAGTGAACCCATATTGTGTTTTATACTCAACTCATCGGACATAACTTTCTGAAATATTAAATTTCAATTTTGCGTGCTTCATAACAGAATACAAATATATACCCGCCACACTAAAAGGGAAGCAGCAGCACCTCATCCTGCAATTATAATTGAGGCATTTGATGGAAAAAGGGCACATACGCTAAAATGCCATTTCGAGTAAATCGATTTCAAAGTTTTCATTATAGTATAACTTAGTGAAAAGTAATGCAATTAAATCCAATTTTTTTTAAGGATGTAGTACCATATCCTTGAAACGTTTCGTAAACAGAAGTCATGATTTGAAAATGGTATGTGTCTTTATTTAATAGTTTTATGCAAGTGGTTTATGTGCCCTTTTTCCATAAAAGTGGTAAATTCGTAGAAAATTGCTTCTTTGTTTATTTATTTAAATATAATTTTGTTTACTTACTTAGTTACACATGTTTTATACTTTGTTTAAATAAAAATACAAAATGAATCACAAAAATAAACAAAAAATGTAATGTTTTAAGTAAGTATTTTTATAGAAGTTAAATACGTAATTTTTGTTAAATTTTTCCAAAACTATTACTTTCCTTGCGGATTCGATACTCACCTCAGTTTCCATAGTTCATCGCTTACACAAAATAAAACGTATTGCACGACTCGACAATAGACAGCGCGGTAGCGCGACCGCTCAGCGACCATGTAGCTGCATGTTGATCACGCTACATAACAAAACGTAACAAAACTAGCTACTTTAAACGCGGGAGAAGAAATGTCCTTGATATATTATATATATATATAACATATATGTGAGTCGATTTAAACGATTTACGGAAAAAGGGCACATAAGCCTATGTGCCCTTTTTCCATCAAATGCCTCAATTGTTTTGGCTTGTTGTTTCCTTCTTCATAATTTAAAAGTGGGAGTAACAATGATGTTGAGTGTAAAATAATAGCTTCTTAATTGCTGAAAATTAAAAAAAAAATGGACTGCAGAAATGTACCTCAAATGATGCTAAGAACGTAACTATTTTTTAATTCGGCAATAAAACGGTGACACCCCCTCAAAGAAATTGTGAGTTGTCATATTATCGTGAATATCTGCGAAACCGTAAAAGATATCGAGAAAAAGAGCAATTCAAAGTTTTACGGCTTCCGATAACCTACAATACGATGATAAAGAATTGTGGAAAAAAGGGTGATGAGGATAAATTTGTAAAATATACGACATAAAAACCATAGAACTTCGAATTTAACTTCTGTTTGGTATCTTTTACATTTTCGTAGATATTCACGCTAATTTGAAAACTCACAATTTTTTCAAGGGGTTGTTTTCGCCCTTAGAACTGCTCTATTGACGCACAAAAAAATAGTTAAGTTATTAGCATCACTTGAGCTACATTTCTGTAAACGTTTAGATTTTTGTGAATTTTTGGTGACCGAAGTTTTCTTATCAGTAAATACCTTCTACAAAAGAAGCACGCACAAAGTTAAAAGCAAAAAGACTCCAATGTATAATCTAGCACCCCTCCTGGCATGGGACACCTCTGAAAGCACTCCTAAAGAATCCACTCGCCCAAGACACGGTATCGACACAATCAACTCGCCCTCCACTCGCGGGCAAATTGAAAAAATGTCCTCTGGAATGGAGCAGAAAAAGGTACTCAGAGTGGCAACGTTAGGCGTGACACGCGTTGCATAAATATTCATAGGGGTTGGTATTCTTTACCACGGTATCGCGGTAGTGCCGAATGAATAAGGGAGGGACGCGCCAGTCCACGAACGAGCACACACAAACGGTACATCGATCATGAAACCACGCTAAGAAAATCGTCGCGGTATGCCTCTCGTGGAATCCACCGCCTGGAAGCCAAGGGGCCACGTCGGATTTCGTTGTAATTCGAAAAATTAATCGAGAACCGATCGATCCCGGTGAACCTCCAAGTTGGTTTTACATCAGCCCCGCGGCGGCGTGCCTCGCATACAAATGGCCGACCGCGATTCGAATGCATAAAACACCCTGAACTTCTTGTATTATTTATTACTCCGCTCGCATCTGGATTCAGTCCGCGGCGCTCCCTTGGGAATTTCGCGTTATTTGAATCGGTGGAAAATTATAAAGCGAAAAAGTATCGGTCCCGCCTTCGCGGGGGACATTTTTGTGTGGCATTTTTGTACAAGTTGTTTACGGGGTTCATAGAGGTAACGATGTTTCGTTGGGGAGGCTGCTAGTGTCTTGCACCTACGACGATTTTGCTGTATGCGCGATGATTTATTGTTGGATAGACGTTGTCTGTTCGAGCGTAACTGATTGTGAGAAGAAACGGGAGAGTAGTATTGTGGTGCCAGTATTGTTCGAGAAGATAGGGGAAATTCTTGTGATGATGTTACAGTGGATGATTCTTTCGAAGAAAGACGAAGGAAAAAGAAGGGAACGGTACAAGATTTGGATTTCATAGAGAAATGGGTTTTTAATGTTCATATATGAAGCTTTCGTGTGAGCTGCATGGGAATGAACCTTGTGTGTCATTCAATTTGTTAATGGAATTAATGATAATACTCTACAATTATAATTTAAACTTTTAAAGAGTTTTTTAAAATTTGTCTTACAATTTACGTATCACGATTGATAGATAACATCATATGTGATATCATTGTTATTCTGAATTTCATTACTGAATTCAAGTGTATTATTAATTTTAAGAATGTAGCATTATCCATTCCCAAATAGTTCTTGAAACCAGAAGAATTTCATATGAACTTATTTTTAAAAACAAATTCTTGCACCGTTTTCTTTGCTCATTTTTCAACGTGGTGATACTGTTGCAAGATTTGTCGTTGTTTTCTTTGACGTTTATGATTAGTTATCACGTATACAGTCAATAAAAGTCGATCAATATATTGTCGCGTATGTGGAAAAACCGTCGCACCACAAGTTGATACGATTACATGTGCAATTTATCGTACACAGTCTATGACGAGTCATATGGAAAGTAGAAACATCTGCGGGCTCTTTCATTTTATAAGAGATCGTAGGAGAAATCGTAACGTCTGTGGGCCCGTTTACACGCGTGACTTGTCCTCGTCTTCCTCCCCCTGGTGAGTGGTACGCCTCGCTCATCCTCCCTCATGCATATTAATAATACTCGATGTAAACTACGCGGGGACGTAGGAAGTTCGTAATCGCGTCACGGCGTGCCCCGCACCAGGTAATACCCTGTCGCGAAACAGCATTATTTTTCGATCAGAGGAGAAGCGTTCCGCGATTTGATCCTTTCAGCGCGGCCCCACCGAGCTTTGGGGATTTACCATGACTGAAAACCGTGCCTGTGCTTCTCCTCGGTCGATCTAACCTCGAGGAAACAGTATTATTGGAAATTATGCCCCGTGAACAAAGATTTATCAGCCAACGAGCCGAGGATGTTAAATCATTTGTCTAATGATTATATTGAATTCGAATAAGTACTGACCGCCTTTATTTTAAATTGTGTGGCCCGGAGGAAGTATTGAAATTCCAGTGCAACCGATCCTGTGATTCAACTGTTTACTCAGAAACGAGAACTTACAGCAGCCGAGTGATTCATTTCAATCGATATCTCTTTGGTAAATCGAGTTATTTTACAGTAACTTTATTGTTACATTTTAATTTTATATAAAATAAGATGAAACTGTGCAAGCGCTGGAAATCTCAGAAAGAAGAAAAGTTTAATTTTGCTGGATTTTAATGGACTTACTCGCTGTTAAATAATTATTTGTCGTAGACTACATTAAAGTTTCCTGGTACAATTAGGAGCCACTTTCAAATGGACATTCATAATTAAAAAGAGAGATTTCTTTGCATTCACAGTTTCCACGGTGCGCTTCTTGAATTTACTATGATACCTGCACCCCGGTGGTTTTGACAAAACAGTTCCAGTTAAGCCCAGGAATATTTTATAACACTCGTGAACTGATAAATACTCCAATCTCAATTAATACTCACCTTGGAATCATCTTAAATTTTTTAAATTAATATTACGAATAAGTACTTAATACCTTATACCACGGATATTGGAAATATAAGTGGTAGTTAGGACACATACTTAGTGAATTAAATAATTCAAATATATCAATTGGAAAATTTGTCAAAGAACTCTCATTATAAAAGATGTATTTCCATTGTACATGCGTAAATTAATAATTATCAAAAAGCTATTCACATTAGTAGCACAACTCAAGGATCCACTTGCCTTAATAATTCTCGAATTCTATCGCTGCTTTTATTCTACCATCACGCGTCGGTGATCTAAAAAATTCTCCGACACGGTTCTAGCGCGTGGTAAAACAATTAAACACGGGTAAACACTTGGCCATTCTGAAAACGAAATCCACGACCTCCGACATCCTCATCTTCCGCAGTTACGTACACTCGTACGTACATATTAATGTTTGCCGATGTTAATCGCGGTACTTAAGCGGCAAGGCGGTATAACAAACGATTCTGCAGGTGGAGCAAATAAATCTTCCGTGATTCATTTCAGCTAATTCTGCGCGAAACTACATGTCTGAGTTAAGCTGCATCGCGTTTCGCAGCTTGCGACTCGGTGCCAGTTGTTGCAAACAGTTTGGCCACCATTTTTCTACCACTTCTCCACTTTAATGTTCAGGCAAAACGAGATATGATGTAGAAATATTGATGAGACAACATAAAGGAATATCCAGTCCAGTGATAAATGACTTGATCTGAAGCAATATAATTGACGAAACAGTAGGGAAAATAAAGTAGAGAGAACTATTACAGAGAAACTACTCTTGATTTTTATCATTTATTTGGTGTTATTCTTCACTTTGTAAAGCCTTCTATCCAATGTGATTCGACGATTCGATTCGAAACGAGGTACGATTGGTTAAAATTGTAGGGAATTATTTTACTCTTGAGAATTGGGTAGGAAATGTTTGCAATACGAATGTGAAGAAGTCGCAGACTTCTTTGTTTCAATCGTTTTTGTTCGTGAAAATGATATACGACGTTTGTGATTTAGGATACGCGGAAACTGGTCTACATGAAATTGTAACATCTGTTTTCCCTTACAGAATTTTCCTGCATTACAACCTGGAGGTATTTAAATTCACATTGTCCTACCATTACATTTATAAGTTGGTAATTTTTCAATCATATTTGCGTCCCATTTGCCAAACAACGCTCCCACGACATTTCATATTTACGAAACAATCAACGCTTCGATTATTTATTCATCAAATTCGATGAATAGCAGATTCTGTTTCATTCAAACGTTTTTTCAAGCTCAAATGAATTTCTGATTTCTGGCCTATTTATAATTGTATCGTAATTAGCAATTTAGAAGTACGACACAGTTGAAATTAATTTGTCGGCCGAGCCCCGAGGAAATAACGAGGCGCAAATAACAGAATAATTTGAAAGTAAGCTTCATTCTTGGAAAGTGAGGAGACTGATGTCACTGGAAGCAATAATTATGAAAGGGAAATTGAACGAACTAAAGTTCGAGATCTCCGTTCACTGTCTGCTTTCCAACGAGTTAATAAGTCGCACGCGCCTCTTGTAAGTCGACCCTTAACTTTCTGATTATAGGCGAGAATCCTCTGAAATTATCTTGAAGGAATCTTGCAAAATAATCGACGAACAATGGAATAAAGTAACTACTGGTTGCTGGTGTTCTATATAGAAGTAGAAAGTATATTATTTTTCAAAAAGGTTAGAAAGTTTTTAGGTTCATAGAGGTCGCCTAACGAGTGAAAAAGGATTAAAAAATATACATATGTCCTGAAAATAATGTACGGAACAGTTTCTGTATTATATATATTACGTAAATTGATATTGTCTAGAAATTTTAGTGTTCTTTAAATTTCATTGATAAATTTAATGCGATTTTATTATGTCGTTGAAGTCCTTGCTTTATAAGCTTTGACGACTAAGTAGATTATGTTTGTTGTAGAATTTATAAGGTCTTGTAGACTTAAGTCTTTAATACAGTATTTTCATTTATCATTTACAGTTATTTTACTTCCATCTAATAGAGAATTGGTGAAATAGATTTTTCCTGGCTGTGCGCAATTTGATTGTACGGAGTTACGATATGTACCTGTACTAAAATTAAAAAGAAGCAAGAAACTGGATATTGAAATTCTGAAAATTAACGGACCTTGAATTTAAGCTGGAAATACGAGAGCAGCGTTGTACGCAATTTGTGAAGCAAATGTGTGTTCAGAAAATGAGTGGAATTGAACGAGAGATTTAACTCTCTCATCTTTTTCGATTTCCTGTTTCAATTGCTTCGTTGACGCGATCGCGCGCAGATCACAATGTATAATGATGAATTTTAATTTTGAAAACGCACGCTAATTATAATTATTGCAGCACCCGTACAATTGCGCTCCAATATTGAATCATCGTTGTAAACAATTTCCAATGTAATTAGAAAACTTTATTCAAAGTAACTAGATAAAACATGATTGAATAGAAAAAAATGAATGCAACTTGGAACGTTGAAATGGAAATCATATATTTATGAAGAGCATTCGTGATCTTTTAGCAATGAATTCATGAATAAACACACTGTGTAATTTGTGACAAAGATGAAACATTTTGATGAGGTTCTGAGTGTCTACAAAAATTGATTTATATGAATCGAAATCCTTCCATATTCAAAGTTAATATTAAAGTGGAAAATTTCTGAGACCCAAAATAATACAGCAAATGAAAGTGGCACTAAACCTAGTGGTACTAAAATTACAATAAGTAAAATTACCAAGTCGACCACTAAACCTGCAACAAGTAAACCTACTAAGCCAACTACTAAACCTACAATAAGTAAAACTACCCAGACGGCTATTAAACTTGAAATAAGTAACACTACCTATAGTAATACTAACGCCACAGTAGGTGAATAAATAAATAAATATATAAAATATAAAAAATATAAAAATATAAATAATAAATAACTAAATAAATAAAATTACCAATACTAAAACCGCAGTAGATAAAACTGCCAATCTTAATTATAAAAGAAGACGAATGATACTAGATTGCTATTATTCCCACTACTACCAATTATAAATGAACACCCGACGCGGATGGATGGAGAAATCGGAGCAGCGGCGTCGAGAGTCTGCGCTGGCACAATCGAAATCCTCCCGCGGGCTTTCAAAGTTTAGCTCTCGGCGTTTCAATTCCGCGGAGGGAGCCGCGAAACGATCAAACGTAACAAATAAAATGTACAGCCGTTTATGAAGCGCATGTTCCAGGTTCGCCGCGGCCGAGAGCGAAGTATATAGGTACGTGTTCCTTTGTGTATTTTCTCGCGGTATCCTCCCATCAAATTTCCTGTACAGAATACGCCCACGATCGTTTTGAGGATGTCCTCGCGCGATAAATGCTCCCACACGCTCGAGAAATACCTCATAGGCTTAAAATTCCCCTATCGTGGCAAACTTACGATTAAATTTTTGCTCGTACGGCCGCTTTAACGCTACCAAAGACCACTCGCAAATTTCAACTCTGCGCAAACGTGTGAAGCAAGCTTTACATTTTGTAAAAGGCCCCGGCGTGTTGTAGTTGCGGGTGGTATTTGCAACCTGTGTGGTGGAATACATAATAGTATGCTTCTGACGAAATTATTTTGCGAGTAGTAGTAACGTTACACTTTATGCAAATGCTTATCAACATGATAAGTCTATGACTTGGTACCCTCCACTGCAAAGTATTCACACTTCCCTTGGAATTCTTCAAACAAATATTTACTTTCTTTTAAGAAGGAGGAGAAATTACACTACAACACTATCGTAGAATTTAAAATCCGAATTCTCTTTGAATTTAAAACTGAAGTGACTCTTTTCAATAGATCACAAAGCCACCTTGTGCTTCTCGTAATCAATCATTTACTATTTTGCTACGAAAAAGAAGGAGCAGAGAGGCACATTAAGTGAATGAAAAGAAACCTATTTCATGCCACGGCGGAGTATCCACAAGATGCGCTGTGTAGCTGGATCCAGTGAAACATAATGTAAACATGGTCCAAAATCATCTTGCCTGGCTCCTTCCATCAAGGTTAATGCTCCATCAGTGAGCATGGAGTACGATCAGAGAATCAAGGATGAAATTGTCCTAGGCGAAGTTCTCCAGGAAGGTAGGAACTGGTAATCCAAATCGTTTTAGCGAGCATACGGACAGCGAGATGATACGTCCCCATTTTACGAGCGTTCCCAACGATTTTCCCATCTTGTCAGAAAGCGCTGGAATTTCGTTCGATGTAGCCCTGCGGCTTTCCTTGTTCGAGTTGCTAGTTTACCTGACCCAGATAAATGTTATACTGCTCCTTTGCCTACCCTTCGCTCTGGAATTCGCGTTTTTCAAGCAGCCTAACAGAGAATTTCGAAATTGTCGGTAACACGTGAGCGGCTCTATACAAGTTTTAATTGAAAGTAGACTTCGTTTTACTTGCGCGTTGGAGTGGTTTCATCGTTTCGGCGTTGTCAACATTAATGGCGTTAAATTTGGCGCAGGTAGTGTATAGGGAGGGCTTCGATAATTGTTCGTAAGGTTCATCGAACATTTCTGTGAAAATGAATGACAAATTTCGACAGGATTTAAAGACAATAGGGAGATCCTAGAATATTGAGAGTTATTTATGATTGTGCTTAACGTTCAGCCAAAATTGTCGCGACAAATTCCTGCATAAATTGCTGTAAGTCCATAATCCTGTTTACTGTGAAATTTAAGCAGTAAAGTACTGACGGTTTAAATTATTAACATGATGAATAAATCAGTGTTTGTTTTCGAGGGATGATTTTGTTTAAGTGAAAAGGAGATTGCTTGTATTTTTTTACAAACAGACGTGGAAGGTATCGTATGTCATTTCAATTTGGAGTTAAATCAATTTCTAAATAGACATGTTAAAATTGTTAAAAATAAGAGCAGAAGAATAGTTTAAAAAGGGCTTGCAACTAAGTAGAACCATAAATAATAAGGAATAAAACGAGATAGCTAGACGAGGAATATAAACATTTATATCTTCTTTGCTATAATTCGATTTTATCACCCAATGTAATTTAAAATTTTATTCCCCCATTCTTTAGCAACATAATCCTTTTATGCCTGTCGATATTTATTTACGTATTCCCTCGAGTGCAATGAAAGAAGCATTTCTATTTTACAGTTTCGGTGTTATCTAAGAATTTCTCGACGAATCCTCATCTCGCAAGATTATCGAACACAGGGATGATCGAATAAAATGTTTCTGTGAGAGCAAAAATTCTAAATAAAATTTTCGCACAAACTGCTTTGAAATTGAAGTTGGAAAACGTATTTCCAGTCAACGAAATGCGGCTTGTAGATTTTCATTCGTAAGTTTAAACTCGTCAACATTTAATTCTTAGTTTGCCTGGTAGAAAATCACTTATCCATATGTCACATTATAGTCATATTTCCACAGCATTACACTTGACCATAATTTCCCTAGAAATACCCGAAGAATTCAAATTCATCAGTCTGCATTTCGTAAACAAATTCGAAGTTAGCAAAGTGATGACTTAACACCCCGCCCCCCCCCCCCTAATTTTGGTTGCTCTACATCATATCTCAACGTCAGCAAAATCCGTGTCATCTACTTGAGAAAGTAATTATCCATTTGCCATAGAATGGTCCACAATTACTTCGTTTCATTTCATGTTCCACCACAATGGATTTCTGTGGAAGTCAAATAATAAATTAACTTCCACAGTCATATATCCCGAAGCTTACAATATTCCCATGCCTGGAAACGACGTCCAGGCTTAAATATTCCTCGACTATTTCATATTCCCCTGATTTCGTTTGCGTCGCAGGGATTTTGTTTTTACTCGCCCCTGGCTGTTGCTGTTTTTCCTGTTGCAAGCCTTATTGGCCGCGGACGGCACGAAAAACCATTTCCAGCGGTAATCTGCTTTTGGTCAGGCGCAGAGAGACCAAGAAAGCTTCCTTGACGGTGGCTGCACCGGAAATCCGGAATAGGTAATCTAAATCGCTTTAGGCGGAACGGCAGGGGCGTCTCGGTGAATCGTCCCCGGGTTCGGGGATGCTACTGGCGTTCTCCCTTTGAATAAATTACGAAAACCGTCGTGCAGCGACATAATTTCGTAATTCAGAAATTCTCACGGAATTTTCCAGTGTATTTAACCCTTTAAAGTTATTAATACCGCACCAACGATCGTCCGCTTTCACTTCTGCTGCTATTACTGCTCGAAATCCGCTGTGGGTATTCGAGCTTTATGCTGTAAGTAAATTTGTAACTCTGTTAACGTTACTATGGGCTACCATTAATATCACTGTCGTTATTACTATTCGAAATTACGAGCTCAAGTTTAATGCTTTTTGGCTGAATAGCGTGTTTGACGTTCCGAGGGGATATTA
Source organism: Andrena flavipes (assembly GCA_963971345.1). Classification (NCBI taxonomy): domain Eukaryota; kingdom Metazoa; phylum Arthropoda; class Insecta; order Hymenoptera; family Andrenidae; genus Andrena; species Andrena flavipes. The sequence goes on from OZ020481.1 coordinate 41,299,670, forward strand.
ATATTTGGCGATGTAATATTGTACTTACTGTTATTATTCGATGTATTCTATAGGCTTTAAAATGTGAGTCATTTTTCCTACTGTATTTATTCTTCGCCAGTGATATCAAATATCTGAATTTACAATTAATGCTCAGGTATTATCACCTGGGAGTAGAAATTACATTAATTATATAAAACAAGATGTAATAATATGAATAACGAATCGAATTGTATTTTGGAAATAATTTGGAATTAATTATTTACAATATAATTTATTTGATTTTAGTTCATAGTTTCGAAATAAAATTTTTTTCTCTGATTAACGGAAGTAGGTATACAAGATTCTAATAACTTCTGACAGTAAACCATAAAATGTCAAGGTATAATACTTAGGTTCTAATAAATTTACTTTATTTTTTCCAGTATTTTGAAGCTATCCTATTTGGACTGATCCTTTTAATTATTTGCCTCCTCCGCATTACTTCAAGCTGAAAAGTTTGAAGTCGTTCAGTTTCTCGAAAACGCAGGAAACGTCAGGGATCGTACTTTTACGCGGACAAATTTTAAGTTTCCGTTATTCAGGGCAGCGTGCAGTTTACAAAATCCCCTTGTTCCTCCAGAATGAAGCCAGGATGGGTTAAATTAAGAAATTTAAATGTGAAGCATGAAATTGAGTCGAATTAGAAATTCGTATACGTGGCCGAATTCGAAATGTAAATGGCACTTCTTAATGCAGTTTGAAACTTTATTTTCGGATCTGTTTTGGTCGCGAGTTGCGTGTGGGAAGTTGCACAAAATTTTACTCGTTACAAAGTAGTTCGGTGGCACAATAATCTAATAAGAAAAGACAGTGCCATAGAAATTTTAAAAACGATCCAGCAGGTTTAAAAAATTGATAAAACTAAATAATAAGAATAAGACTGTGTCTTCCATAAAAATCAAAGAACCCTTTAAATTTAAATATCCAATTTCTGTTCTATAAATATATAAAACACATTTTCAAAATTCCCATTAAAAAGTGCCCAAGCATCAAACGGTTTCTATTAAAATATAAAAATATTTTCGCCTTCATTTAATTTTCACTTTCCATTTAAAATATAAAATTATTTCCACGTTCACTTAATTAAAATTGCCCCTGCGCTTCCTTTACATTAGGGGCACTATTTCAGACGTAGTGAGGCTAGTTTCAAAAATCCTTTTTCCAGAAGCTGGTATTCAGGCGTGCATTGCCCATAAATTCGGAGAAATTTCTTGAGACGTTTACATTTCATTTCATTCCGATACAAGATATTACTCCAAATAAAATCACTTCAAAGAACGCCTTTTAGTACGTGCCGTATCGGGAATAACTTAGTCCGAATCGTTTCGCGAATCTAATATGCGGAGCTGGATAACATATTCCTATTTCTGCGAGCGGAAGGCGAGACGTTTCCCGTTACGACTGGACGGGAAATTTGAAAACGACTTTACTCTTTTCCTGACGAAGAATTAATATTTCTCGTTGCATTATATAAACTCGAATTTCTCGTTAATATCCTGCTTGAGTCCCTTTCAATCCCTTATTTATTCTTTCTTCTATTCAAGCCTCCATATATTACACGTGTACAAATGCATCAGACACTTCAAGTTTTAATAATTAGATTGATACTTAGCGATTAAGTTAATATTTTAAATTTTCTACAACAAACAATAACGTATCTTTTCGAAACACTGCGCTTCATCCTATTCAAACGGTATCATAATGAATGAAAAAAGAAATTTGAGTCTTTGATTAATGAAACCAGAAGCTTCAAGCGTTAAAATATTTGCGTTGTTTAAATATTTTTTGCGGACTATTTTTCGCAGAGTTACAGCCTGTTCCATCTCAAACATTTTTGTTCAAGTATAATAATTTGGCAACCCATTGTATTTTCCATCTCCCTCATCTGAGTACGTCTAAAATTAAATTACCACTCGAGCCACGCAAACGTCTGTCAGAATAATACCCTTGCTCCACAAACTCCTTCAAATACTTCTCATTCGCCTAACGCTTTCCCACAAATTTCCATACATATTTTAAAATAAGCTGAATCACAAAATTCAATTCTTCAAGTCCATCAACTTTATTCAACCTTATTCAAACCTACGAATGCTAAAAACTCCTATTCCAGCATCACGTTCTTACGAAAGCAAGACTGTCTGTTAATCTCTAATTTCCCTGAATTTCTCTCTCTCAGAAATCGTGCTCGAGATCCACGACACCCCTGCTGTGGCTCTAGCTACCCACTTGTCGCAAATATTCTAATATTCGAGGCAGTCGTCGGTGTTGTGGAATCGGGATCATCCACCCTTCCGGTGGAGCCGCGGCGCAGGAAGTGGTGGCCGAGGGAGGATCTTGCACTGATGTGCGAGGGTCGTCCGTGGGACGGGCAAGTAGTTGGATTTCACGGGTGACTCTCGACGGAATGACGCGTCGTTTCTGAGGGGTATTTCGGCAGGAACGGATGGTTATGCGTCCCGCCGACGGCTATTGAATTTCAAGCCGTTTCCCCTTTCGACTCGGATGTGGGTAGCGGCAATGCGGTCCACCAACTGACCATTTCCGATTTTTCTGGGGCCGGGGAACATTTTTGCTGGAAAATGCTGAACTCCTCGACAGAGTACCGCGCATCTTTTATCAGCGTGTTTATAGGGGTTGTTTGAATAGTATCTAACGAGGGGGGCGAGAAACGGGGTGCAGAACGATTTCCTTGTCTGTGTGTAGTTAGTGCAAGGGGTGTGAAATAATGTGGTTGGTTAGTGGCATAATTTGTTGAAATTGTAAATGTAAGAGGGTGTTGGTTATGGTTGGATAGAGTCTATGAGAGTTGAAGAATTCTTTATAGCTACAAATCCACGATGAGAAAAAAATATCGTGTCTCGCATGAGACAATTATTTAATTATTTTATTATTGTTTAATTATTTTGTCATTAGTTTCGTGAAATTAGACTCTAATGAGACAAGTTTCGTGACATATTTTCAAAATTCTCATCTACCGCGAATATTTCCATTAAGTTGCTGGTCTTTTCATTTATTTAAATATCTAACAATAAGCCACTTTTCAGAGCACAGAAGGTTCTGTAGCAGGGCGGACACTGGAACTGGTGTTCTGGAGTTTATTGGTTTTAAATGTTAGAAGCATGTATTTCTAGATAGGAAAAGTATGCTAAAGTTACTGAAGACTGTTTTCTAAGATATATGTGTATAGTTGGGTCCATATATAAAGATTTCTGAACTGTGTCTGTCTTTCAAAGAAATATTTCTCTCGCAAATTTCGATTTATGACTGATATGTCTTTGATTATTCCCGAAGAATGTTGTTGATAGATTCTTCATTGATATCGACAGAGAGAAGTGAGTGTAGAATATGAAGTATTGATATAGAAGGTGTATGAAGATTCTAAAAACTTCACTTCGCCATCGATCACTGACTTGATTACTGCACTGTCAAAGGCGGGTGTATTCATAAATCATAGAAAATTCTTATATTCCTTGAGCGGCTATTCTCCCAAACAGTATAGGAAAGGTTACCGCCCATGCGCGAAACGCTGGCGTCGTAACAATTCATAACTACAGGCTGCTCTCTCTTGTCTATCAATAGAAAGTAACATAGATATAATAAAACATATGCAACGCTTGAAACCGCAGTTTTGTTTAAATTAAAAAGCTTAGAATTGAATGTTGACCTATATCAAATCTAACCAATTTTTCATCCACGATATCTCACTTACATAATTCCACCTTTAAGTGGCTAATAAGCATTTATAATGAAACCTAATCGAATCAAAAATACAATCTAAAATCCATTTAAAAATTGGCAAAACAGCTTTATTTAAATCCAGAATCACTGTATGAAACCTGACAGAACTCCCAGCGAATGTAGCACAACAGACATCGCGTTAATGAGCGCAAATTAGCACCAGGAGCGTGCAAATGACAAAAGTAATGGCTCGACCAACCAGTGGAATATCATAAAAAGGGAAAACACGGACGATACTACCACTATAAATATCACTTATATCAATGGTGGCATAAATCCTGCAATATATTTGCACGTGCTGCGAAGAACGGGGTCGAAAGATACGATTCAACAGCAGCCCCACTGGCGCCTTATCTCGCGCATGTAACGGATAAGTGATGCTGATGATAATAATAACGAGCAGCGATGCAGTTCCGCAGGGTTTGATTGAATTTCAAGCGAATCAGTTTCCTAGTCGAAGAAGGAGAAGAGGCCACCGATTCGCACAAGTGGGGCGATATAACGAGAAATCGAGGTCCCCGGTTGCTGATTGTATCGATCGGACTGGAAAAATTGCACTTGAAAATTCTCCGAATTTCTGCGCTTGTATAACCGTTCTTTGTCCTCAAGGGTCAACGACCATTTGAATCTGTCCCGTGGAGTAATTGAAACGCGCCATTTTCGCCAATCACTCGCCCCCCCCCCCCCCCACCTCTCCCCGTTCAAGGGACGGGTGGAAGATCATATTCAACCAAAGGGATCGCTTTCATTTGTTGATTCGGACGTTCTAAACGAGGGCGCTCGAATTTGCGGGTTTAAAGCTTTTGGACGAAAGTGTTTGAGGAAAGGCATTTACATTGAATGGATTGATATTTTGAATAGAAATGGGAAATTGTGCTTCGTATCGGTATCCGATTACGTGTATCGTATATGAATTATTTATTTATTTATTTAACGGGGAAGTACTCTTTAATTACAAGGAAGAATATAACTAATTGTAAGTAAGTAAGAGGCAGTTTATAGTAATTAATCTGTATAACGGAAAAGAAAAAAAATATACACAACATGCGATATACAGATCACACGAAAAGATTGCAGAAAAGGGAAACGAAAAATAGTAGCAAAATAAAAGTAAATTTCGCTCTAGCTTAATAATAATTTGTGTCTTGAGTCGATGAAGCGAGCCATTAAAAAGATGTAACACAGGAAAGAAGGAAATTTGACGTTTTGCAGCATTTATAAATGGGATCACGCGTCATTCTTGTGATTAAGAGTGATTAAATATTATGATTTCTGTTTAATACATTACTCTTGATGAGTATGTGTTCTGTACTTATGGAGTCCATAAATTGTAGCCACAGAGTATAAAGTGCTTACATAGGACAACAAATCAAGCCTGTTAAGAGTTAGCTGCCATTGCAAGGGACTTTCGTGCTTATTTTTATCGCACGAAGTGGAAGGAAGAGATTGTCTTGCTGCATTCTTGCCTTATCATATTATAATTGCATTTAACTCGTCTTATAATTAATTACCTACTATGGTCTTGTTATAATTCCCCAGAGCTTGAGGCTTGTTTTATGGCTCACTGTTTCCCAGAGGCATGTCCTGAGGATGGGAACTAACGATCCCTATGTAACTGAACTAACTCACCGGTTCTAAGACAATAATAGAAACCATTCGTAGTTCAAAAGTATTTCAGTTTTTGCAAAATTGTACACAGATGATCCAAAATATCATCTGTAAGCATAGAAGTAGGAATGTGGTAAACTGATCCTGCATTTTCACTCCACAGGTGAAAAGCAGAACAAGTAAATCACTCGCACACTAACACCGACAACCTTCTAACTCTGACAGGCTAGATTCATCGACCAATGTTCTCATCAACCATTTCTTATTCATCTCAGCTAGTATTATTCACCTGTTAACCCTTTTTTACAACACTCTGGGTATAAAAGAGTATTCAGCAAGCAAAGTGTGATCGCAGCCGTTAATATTGAATGAAAAGAGCATCAAACTGCCCACGAGTTTAGCCTTTGAAAGACATTTCAATGCTTCACAGCTAGCAAAACACAACAGCTTTCAAAAACTCGTATAAAAAGGAATAACATCAGTTAGGTAGGAAAAATGCCATTGAAACTGCGTAAAAGCGAGTTCCTCGGCGATTCGTATAAATCACCTGTCGCGTCGCCGTTTCTGGTTTCGTCAAGGGTCCCGAGCCAACGAAACACGTCGAAGAAATAGAACGTTTCGCGCCTGCATCCGCGAACGTCAAGGGAAGAAGAGCTCCACTGATCCGAGACGAAGGATTTAGATAACAAGGCGAATTTCCGGGTCGCTACAAGGAAGCGGGCTACAACTGCACCGCTGCAGTTTAGTTTCGCGAAGGCAGCGGGCGTCAGCGATTGCGAGAAGCAATTTGCAAGCGACCACGTATCCCATACTTGTCGCTGCCAATGAAAATGACTCGATTCGTCATGAGACTTCGCGCGCTACGCGTCGCTTCGTAATAAAGGCGACCCGCTGTTAGGAACCCTTCAGACATGCCTCCATTCACCACTCGAGTTTCACTTTGCCTCTGGACGAAGGAATTATTGTCCGATTTCACGTAGAAGTTACTACTTGCTATCCTGTTTACAGAGAGCGAATTGTTAAATCTGTTTATCTGAAACATTCTTACTGGTCTAAACGCTTGGAGAAAATTAACGATGTAGGATTTTCTGGAATCGAGGTGCAACCGTTGCGATAGCAATTATTAGGTACTTCATTGTGGCTACGAGAGGCGAAGGAGATTTCAATTTAATTTTCTTTGATGGTATGGTTAATTTTGTGTGGCGATATTTGATGTAGTTGTGAGTTCTAAAAACATATGATATTAAGGTACTTGAGTTTTAAAGCTAATACTATAGAAACTACTCTCTTTAAGAGTTGGGCATTATGGAATAAAATTTTTCTGAATAAAAATTCTCGCGGTGACAAACATTTTACGGTGTGGGTGAAATACGGCAAGCTAATTACTTTTGCGGGAAGAGAAGTGTGGAGGGAGGAAAGCAACGAGTTCATGAATGTAGGAACTCTGTAAATGAATGGGAATGCGCTTGATGATTCCTGATACGCGAGAAATAAGACATAATCCCATCCAAAGGCCCTCATTGATCTGTGTAACGTCATTTTCTTCCCAATTCTTATTCGAGATCATTCGAATAAAAATTTATACCAATAATGCCCAACTATGTTCTCTCCCTTATTTCATCGGAGAAAGATTCTCCGTTGCAGATGACGATTTCAAAATTACTAACTTCGTGGAAGGAGTTTGGTAGCTTTACAGTATGTGTCCTTGATGTTGCCCCAACAAGTGTAATTTTTTTTTAAACGTGTTACGTTGTTGGGACTCTGCGTTTTTCCGGAACGTATTAGAGGGCTTTTAAGAGTGTGAAATATTCAGTTTTTATAGGGTCACATCCAATTCCAGTATTAATGGAGATTTAATATTAACGTTTGGCCTTGGGTTGCCGTAGGTTAAATGGGAATTACTTTTTCGGCGCGCTGTACGTGTGTTGGTAGAAGAAATTCTGTCATAGGCTTACTTACTCGAGCAATCGTGGCTTTTTAAGTTGTTACAATTCATTTTCGCGATTATGTATCTGTTGGTCACTGCGAAGAGTTAAAGTTTAATGTCTCCTACATCAAGGGAATATTCTAAAAGAAACTATTATTACAATATCTTAAATATAATAGGTTAAGTTTAAATATAATTACTTAGAAAGGAAATTTTTTATATGTATGCGGTTTTTATAAAGAAAATATAGAAAATTTAATTTCTAGGCAAGTAGGGTTTCTTTCAATTCTGCTAAAAAAAGTTAGATACCGAAAACCATAACACTTTCTAGTCGCTCTAATCATTATTTAATTTTTTAACGTGTACATGTACTTGTTTGGAAGTACCGTTTGAAAGTTTGAAAGTACCGTTTATAAAGCGATTCGACGCCTAACACAGTGCTGAAACTCACTCTTTAATGTAAACGTTAACCGTTGCGTGCAAATATTTATTCACAGCTTTAAAAGCCACATTCACAAATCGCATTCATAACGTTGAAATATTTCACGCCATGTTCCTACTACTGATAATTTAAATTAATTATCATTTCAAAACACTCTGCTGACATTTAATTTACTATTTCCTCGTGATACTTGAACAAGTTACATAATAGCACCAACGGTATTTATTTGACAAAAACATCCCCCAGGTTGCTGTCAGCGGAAGGAAGTCCATTATAAAAATGGTTGGAGAAATACCACTAAATCTGATTTTGACATTTTAATCACTAATTTCTCAACCACTTCTGAACTAATTCCATTCCAATCGTTTGATCCTCAGCACTCATAAATAATTGCACTCTAAAACAACCCCTAAAAGCTAGTAAATAGTGTAAAAATACTGTACTGGAAATATTTATTGTATCACTCTGAAATTTACGTAGTTCGTATAATTTTCATAGCAATATGATTGATAAAATGATTCATAATTATTTCAGTCAACATCGTAAGCTATACATTTTTGCAATAATACTTTCCCAGTACCAATAATAACAGAGGTACATATAACTGATAACGTGTTCATTATGAGTGATCCAATAAATATTCCTTGTGCAACAAACCAAGGAAATAACGTCACTTCGTAAAACATACAAGTGCATCATACATACAGGACTGGACTTCGTTCTCCATGATTATGTTAATAAACAACATATCCTACCAGTGAAAACGTCATTTCTAACACTGCCACCGTAATAGCTGCCACAGAGAAAAGTAGGGAAGCACGAGAGGCTGAGAAAATAGCTCGACGAAGGGGCCCCCTCCAACTTTCCGTGTCAATTTCCTCGGGCGAAGTTTCCCGTGACCCGTTATGGCGGCTGCAGAAATTTTTCCCACGGAGATCCGCCATATTGCGCGCGAGGACGCTTTTAATACTGAATTCGAGCAGCCCGAAACAAGGTTGGCCCGCATCCCCACGCCATCAGGGCACATATTGCAACCGGAAACGGGACCACGGGAGCGAACCTCACGTGAGGGGCATTACACATGCCGCTGACATCCGCCTGGTACTCTAACTTCAGCGTTAAGCCGACTACCGTGAGCTGACCGCCTAAGTAGCCGACCCTTTCGACAAAGTTAGCTGGGGAAGTGGATAGACGCCGAGGAAGGCATAAGTTTTCCGATAAATCGTGGTTTGGTCTTTCCTCGTGCATATTTCAGGGGCAAATTCTTCGAAGCTCCAAGGGAACAGGGTCCTCGATTAGCCGAGAAATCGTTCCTTTATGAGGGAGGATCCTCCTTGTTCTGAATTTATTCGTAACGCTTTAAAGGACTCCTAGATGGAGTGTGAATTTGGTAGCATTGATTTGACTGAAATTTTCTCCGCTTTGAATTTTGGGAGGATAGCTGGCTCAAAGCTTTCTTCTCTCCAAAGTTTGTGTAGGTAATTGTGAAAGATATAGTCATAGAAATAAGTGTAAAGATAGTGTTTTTTCACTACAAAGCAAGTGGTGCCAGTAACCTCTACTTATGGCTGACTTATCACGTGGTTATACTACTACTTTAGAATTCGTCTTTTAACTTAGCTGGAAAGGGGAGTGTATGATATATATTAATATATTCGTGTAATGTGATAGTTTACAAGCCCACAGTAGCAATATGCAATTTAGTGTATTCGTATCTAAACGAGCCACGCTATTTGTGAATTCAAAGAAGAAGAGTGATTTTTCTCGTGAAGTAAGTTCTCTGAAGAATTTGACCCTTGCTGGGGCTACTTCTTTTTCTTGTAATAACTTGGTAGCTCTTGTTAGCAGGAACAGTTCAACGGATTTTTCTACAGGTTTCCTTTATTCTCCTTTTGGTTCGACTCTCGAAAGTTATACGGCTACTTCACTTGAGCAAAGTTGCCGTAGTAGTACACTTTTTCTTCGGCAGCCCAGATGCTATTTCTCCAGAGATTCGTTGTACTTTGGCTTTAAATACGGATAACGTCTTTTTGCCCGATTCGTTCCTCCGCATCTCCTCCGATTTAGTTCGTGTGCCTTTTCTTGCTGCTCTTTGAACAGAGAGAGAGAGAGAGAGAGAGAGAGAGAGAGAGAGAGAGAGAGAGAGAGAGAGAGAGAGAGAGAGAGAGAGAGAGAGAGAGAGAGAGAGAGAGAGAGACAGAGAGAGAGACAGAGAGAGAGAGAGAGAGAGAGAGAGAGACAGACAGAGAGAGAGAGAGAGAGAGACAGAGAGAGAGACAGAGAGAGAGAGAGAGAGAGAGAGAGAGAGACAGACAGAGAGACAGAGAGAGAGAGAGAGAGAGAGAGAGAGAGAGAGAGAGAGAGAGAGACAGACAGACAGACAGAGAGAGAGAAAGAGAGAGAGAGTGGGAGGACTTGTGTTCAGTGATTCTGATTTCCACGAGGGGCTTTTATTTTCACTACAAACAGGATTAAAAAATTCTGTAAATAGACATTTGTGTTTTGAACGGGGAAAGTCAATTGCAGATATTTGATGGAAAGCTGTATTACTCTTTATCCATTTGCACAATGACCCAATTGCTGCATGTAAAATTTATATATAGACAAGTTTTGTTCTTTTCTGGGTTAAGTTCTACCCTTAATTATTGCAAATATTCGATGAAATGTTTTATAACTCTTTTTTCATTTGCACGGTGATATAACTAGTGATATAACTGGTGATATAACACTTCAGTATTTGAAATCTGATTCGTATGAATCCTACTTCAACGTATGCAGCAATTAAACGTTACGATTAATTGAATCTGATAAGTGGCTAATTTCGTGCGACAATGGAAGGCTCTGGTTTCATTGAATACCCAGTATTTCTCTCCTGTAGCTGTGATTTAGAAGTAACTTTTTCTGCAGATATGTTATTCTACTCTTTTAGCAATTAAATCATTGAATTGCACATCGATGTGCACATTGAATTACACTTTTTCAAACGCCGATAAGTGATTAACTGTATGGATATTTACATACGAGATAATTTTGTGACAGGTGTACTGAAGAGTTTAATTTCAATCAGTTTAATTTCTGCTACTTTATAAATTTGCATCAGCTTTGCAAATATACAGGAAAGAAAAATAGAAATATTAATAGGGCACTTGACTGTTTCAAGATTCCATGCTCTTGACAGACATCTCTGAAAATTTACTAAAACCCTAAAAAAATTAAGTCGATGATTTATTAATCCACAATTTACAATAGTTTATTCGATAAAAGAATCGATAGTATGCTCTAGGTTTGCATGAAAGTATCTCCTGAAAATGTCAATGTTATACTCGTTGATTCGCGTCAGAGAATGCACAGCACATTTTCATTGCAATAGTATATGGCGTCTAACACACTGCGAGGGAGAGTTCACAGGAGCGCGCTTAATCACCTCGTAATTCCCTGGAAAAGAATATACGAAAGAGAAGTAGCGGCCTCGCGCGAATTAACATACTTAATTAGAAAACGAGGGGGGTCCGGCATTAGTGTTAATTTGGCTGCGTCTGCTGCCAAGTTGTCGCTAAGCAGCTGGTGTATTAAGAAAAGTTAGCTATGGAAGTGGATACGCGGCGACACGAACGAACTTCCCTAATAAATTGTTATTACACAGAGACACATTACTCGACACGACGTGTCAGAAACTTACTCCAAGTGGCAAGAGAATCGTTGCCGTTGTAAAAAGGGAGAAAATTATCTGGATTACATTACCCCTGGAATAGTCTTCCTTGAACACTGTAACTCTTTAATGATTGGATTCGTGTTTCTCGATAAAAAAAAAGTAATTTGTTTCCTTCGCATGGAGAACGGGAGGAAACTAACTTTCCTTTTGCAGAAGAAATTCGGTGTATCGTAATTACTTCTCCACGTTTTCAGTGGTACGTGGAGTAGTTTTAATATTACAGTTATTCAGAAACTCGAGGTGGCATTTTTACGAATTTAAAAAAGTACTGGGATTTGGTGCTGGTAATAAAAAGAATAATGGTCGTCAGGATGGAAGCTATGGTATGTGTAGGAAGAAATATAAAACTGTTAATGGAGAAATTGCAACACAACTTGTGTATTTGGGTATACAAGTAGTAGTATAACCACATGATAAGTCAGCCATAAGTAGAGGTTACTGGCACCACTTGCTTTGTAGTGAAAAAACACTATCTTTACACTTATTTCGTTAGTTTTTGAATAATACAGACAAAGCAGTGAAGGTGTATATTTATGTATATAATGGAAAACAAATTAAAACGAAAAAGGAAGAAACCAATGTTAAGCTGTAGGATCAAGTTGAGAACTAAACGTGACTTCTGATGTAAAGAAAACTTTAAGACAAATCCGAAACTTGTTGCGCTCAGACATCACCACTGTTCGTCTCGATTTATTTTGGCTTTATCGGTTTCGACACGAGGGGTTGAAAGCGAAATCTTGTTAAAGCTCTTTTCAAACCCTCATATCACATTTTTTTTAACTTTGCTTCTCTTTCTACCACGAGGACAAAACAATAGGTTTCAAATGGTGTTCGTGCATATTGTTTCGTTTTACAAAAGAATTCCTCCACAACCATAAAATGATTTGTTACGAGAGAAATACGAATAGAAATTATAATATTAGATCCATATATATAAACCAAGTATAATACTTTCAAAATTCTATATATTTAAACAAAATCTTTTCAACACAATATTATTAAACTTGTCTCGTTACATTAATTAGCTGTATTAACTTCAGTTTCAATAGCAATCAGAAATTTTGACATACATAATCTTTCCAAAAACTATCCTTAAAAATTCTTCATCGCATAGAAATTAATTTTGCAGAAATTAAGTGCATAGAAAAAAATACGAATCTCTTAGTGGAGAATTAAAAAAATAAGAAAAACAATACGATTCTTTGTTTTGAATCACAATATTCCATTATCGTCATTCCTCGTGCATGAGAACTTATATAAATATGCAACAAGATCAGTTTCCATCCATTTCAACCCTATCTAAACATATGCAGATCCCACATATCCATATTCTTTTGCTTGGTCACTCTTTTCATGGTGACAAACGATTGTAGAATGACCAACATTCGTTTATGAGACTATCTTTGGCAATGTAATATATTGCTGTTGCAGTATAACAATTCGTTTCGTATGTCATTTGAATGGAAAACTTAGCAACGGACAATGGTGAGTTCGAATGGACAATCAGTTACTTTGATTGCTCCAAAATACCTTAGACTATAAATTCAGACCTCGAATAGCTTCGTACAATGAATGGTCCACTCAGATTTACGAATTCAAGTGAACCTAGTGCAGGATTCGATAATTTCATCTTATATATGTATACACGTATATAAATCTAATTATCTTTAAAAACCTGCAATAACGTGGAAAAAATATATAGTATTATTTGATGGAATGCCGATGACCTTGACCACTACACGTAATAGTGATATCTAAAAAATATTCTCTGGCCCTATTTTCTTTCGTAAAATCGTTTAAACTTGCTTCGAGAATTCTGTCACGTATTTAACAATGAGTCAGGCATGCTTCTAATGAATTACCTTAGGTATATAATCCTCAGCTCCCTGCATTAAATTGTACATTCTGGCATATTCTGAATAATTTCGTGAATTTTTTAAGAAAAGTAAACATGAATTAAAGTATGAACGATACATCTACCTAAATTTCATTATTAGAACGGATGAAAAGTATACCACAAAGTTATTCTTTTCTTCCACAAAGTGTTTCAGTGAAATTAAATGGTATTGAATATTTCGTTTTTCCTACAAGAAAATTTGCACGTTGACCGACAAATACATAAGTGAGAAAGAAAATGGCTTTGCATTAGATTAATGGACGTGGACGATACAGTTTGCGCAATCTTTCCTCCCGCTGTAATTAGATTGCAGGCGCTATAACAAGGACTGTAGTTAACGGAACTTCTGCTGACACAGCGTGTTGATTATTCAAATATTAAAGGGCTGTAGGTTGGTCGACATGTTGACATTATACAGTTCGATGTGTTCGCAAACCACGGGCCAGCCTGTCTACAAGGAGAACTCCTGTCCAGCTACAAATTCGCAAGGACGAACAAGATTCGATCTCGTAGGCAGGCTTGAACCCCTCTGTACAGCCATAGAAACTGCAATTAGAAATGCAAACTAGCGCGAGACTGACATCGGAAATTTGTTTAATCGATTGGCCACGGAACGTGGTACGTTTGTCAAATTTGTGAACAAATTTTTAAGACCTTAAACTATTCCTTGAATCTTTCCAAGCATATGATGTCGTGGAATTTGTACTCCTTTTCCTCCAATCCCACAAAATTTTGTAAGATCTTCTTTCCCCGAATTACAAGTTTTCTTTAAGAAATTATGTACTCCGAGATTCTCTGTCTGGATATAAGGTAATGTCTTATCATGTTATCTTCCTGGTCAAATTTTCCTCTTGAAACATTAAATTTTTCGCTATGAGAAAAATATGGTATCTGATACCACATACTGCTATAAAGTTTCACGTCTTTAAACCATCTGTGTAAATTCTCCTTAAGAAGGTAATGCCACTTACTCCCCCTTCCCTAGAATTATATTTTCCGCGTGGGGTAAGAATAAAACGAAATACTGTATAATACACGATGCTCGCGTTTATAGCGCTGCATGCTCATTGTTCTTCTCAAAACAGTGCAATTGAATTGTTTTGCCTGGAAGCAGAATTCGAGAAGAATGTACGCCCTCGAACATAAATATTAAACTTTGTTTCCTGCATGAAGCGTTTATGTTTTTAGCATGCACGATTTCCTTTCGAAGCAATTCCCCTCTGGGAAGCTGTGGCGTTCGTTTGCTGTCCCTCCGTTCTATTGGGTGTCTAATTGAAAGACAGAAGGACGAATGTCGTTTGAGGCGAAAAGCTGGGTCGTATAATTTTTGCTCGACCCGGCAGAGAGAATAAAAGCGAGACGGTCATCGCAAAAACCGAAATCCTCCGTCGCGTGGAAAGTACAATTTCCGCTTAGTCACAATAGCCTTGCACTATTATTATAGTTCATAACTGCAGAAACACTTCCCAGCCACGGTTCGCTCGCGAAACTTAAATCTTAAGTCGACTTTAAGCGTTGTGTCGTCGGTGAAAAATTTAAATCAGGTTTAAAGTTCGAGAACCACTTGAAACCGTATCGTCCCCATTCGTACCCTCCTCGTTGCACTTTCTCCTCGATTTTCATGAAACTGAGGCGGCTTTTCCAACTATTTAGAAGTTCGAGATTTAAATTAAAAAGGGGACTGAGGAATAAGAATGTATGACGGAATACTACTGTACAGAGCGGTTTATTTTGGAACAACAGATGTAAAGTTTATTGAATGATAGGATTTGTGAAAAGAAAAACGTTTTAGTATGTAATGGCATACAAACTACATACTTAGTTGTGTTTGCAATATTAGGTTTCTTGAATTTTAAGCTCATTGCTCTTTGTACAATCACACGTACTGTGGAATAATTAATGTCACTATTTTCATAAACTTATAAACTTTCCTTTTTAAACACTATGTATGGACATTCCATTAACCATTTATTTATGGTACTTTTGGAAAGATTTGCTTCGAGATATTGTATATTAAAAACATTTACATTCAGGTTTCATCCGGCCTTTGACACTGTATTTTGATAAAAGTTTATTTGAGAGTGACACATACACATTGATAAATAATTTATATAGAGTGTATGATGATATTTGCATAATTTTCTTGTTAAACTTCGTGGTATGTAGAGGTATTTCCTACTAAATACAAAAGAAGACTGCATATCACCCTCGAAAAGTGAAACAATGGTGTAAATTAAAAACTTTAAATGAAATTATTGCGAAGCTTATAAAGAGTTATAAGGTTTCCATCGATTTGGACAACTTTTGCTTGAAAGTATTTTGGAAATAACATATAGAAGTTATAGAACTTCTATACGTTATTTCCTATGCAGATGCAGCTTCAGTGATAGTGGTTTACAGAGTGTCTGACCATATACAGACTTCTTCCACTTGCTCCGTTGGACTTTGCTCCTCCCTCACGTTCCAGGCGTATGGATCTTCATTTTCCTACATTTATCGCTCAGCATATACATTATTTGAAACGTTGCTTCTAATAAAAGTTGCTCAGAATGGACAAGAGCTTTATAAATATTTATAAGATTAAATATCAACAATTCTAGTTAAAGTTTTCAAGCTATACCATTGTTTACATAGTTCAGCAGGTTCCCACATTTTCTTCTTCATACAAAACTAAAGGAAGCTTTCATATAACAAAGTTTTTCTTGAAAAGAACTCATTTCAAAGTCCTGAATGCTTCTTGTAGCAGAGTTGCTAAAATATCACGTACCTACTTCTGACGTAGTTCTTCGTTTCACTCCTGGCTCAATACGTTCTAACATGTTTTAAATATTTCAAAAAACCTCAAAAACATGTCAAAAAAAATTAATTTTCTATATCACAGAAATCTGTGCCCTTTAAACTATAAAACCTCTAAACAATGCGAGGTCAAAATAATACATATATGTAATGAAAATGTGTATTCCTAAATCAAATTATGCACAAATATTGTCAGCAAACGCTATAGCACTTTCAATGTCATCTTAGAAGAATTATTACTTGAAAATTAATACTTCATCGTAGCAGCAAAAAAGACGTTTAATTTGGGCGAGCTTTAGCAGTGACTTTTTGCAATTCCTTTTTCAACAGATACCAGTCGTATCTCGTCTGCGTTCACGGGCTAAGATAACGAATCGTTGGCTCGAATTTCCAGCGAGTCACGTCGAAACGGATTTTTAAACGAGACCTTTGGTCGAGCCGTGCTTTTCGGTGCCTCACAGGCACAAATTATTTCTCTGCGAATTTTCGTACGTGACTTTCTGTTAGATGTGGACCAGATAAATTAAATAGTTTCGTTGAGAGCTGTACACGCGAATAGCCGTCCATCAATATTTACCATCCGATGCTCTCAATCTTTCACTGTTGACGATTCCTAATTCCCTGGGCTTCGCGAAATCTGTCAATGAAATTGTCATTTCGAATGGATTAGAGATAAAATGGGTGAGAATTCGAAAGTAGCTTGGTAATTAGTGCTTCTACTTGCTGAGAACGCAACGTCGGCTGATGTAATTAAATTGTAATTAACGAATCGACGCTTGACTGAATGCACAGTAAAGTGCAACTTTTCTTTGCGATGTTGGTAATGGGACGTGAATGATTTTGCAATTGGTGGAATTCTTTGGCTGCGATAATCATATTTAGTCAAGATATTTTGATTTCAATTTTACTAATGAAAGCACAATTCACAATTAACATTGATTTTGAAGAAAACAAATTGGAAGAAACATTTCTAAAAAAAAATATATCACAACCTCTAAACACTTTCCATTTCCTAATGATGTACCTTGTTATTTCATCCTCGATTCTTTAATAAATACACGCTTCTAAACGAGCTCAAATATTTGCCAATACTTGAGTGCTACCTTATTTTTCTCGTGTTTCACAAAAGCGTGAGGGCAGGTTGCCAATTTGTCGCGGAACGTTTCATTCAAAACTCAAACAGTCCCTTAATTCCCGAATCATAAGGTAGCGCAGAATATCGAAAACCCGAAAAGACAAACTAGAATAAAAGGAGCACACGATACCCAAATGAACCAAGGTACAGGTTTATTACAAAAGAAATAGACAGTTTCATCAGCTTATAAAAAAAAACCTGTTGAAGATATTGTCCCGATTAAACACCCTATGACCTCGTTTGGACCAATTTTAAAAAAGTTATTTATTTTAAAGTGTGTTCGAATACTTTTGTTCCCCACCGTATAACAAAACTTCAAAAGTATCCCTGCGAACCAGTTTGAGGTGCGCCTCAATATCTTCAACAGTTCCTTTCGTATAAAATATTGAAACTGTCTATTTCTTTTGCAATAACGTGTCTAAAGTGTCCATCGCAAAGAATTCATTTCGCCAATCCCCCTTGCTCCATCAATGGAACAACACATGTTCTTTTATAAAATCAGGCATGCAACAACTTTAAATTACAGTCATTTATCTTGTATTATTCATACAGAGTCGTCAACTGTTTCACGTCCACGAGAAACTCATTCGGTCGACACACAATTAATCAACTACCTCCCTTGAACGGAACGTGTATCCACACGGCTACTCGAGCGTGACAATTCGCGATATGTGCACGGGTGACACGATACGAATCGACCCTTAAACAGTGGGCCAACGCCAGTGAAACAGTTGACTCTGGGCGAGACGTAATCAACCGCAACTATGGACGGAACATTAGGCGGCACTGTTCTCCAAGGAGCAACCGTTGCAGCCAAGACAACAAAACCTAGTTAGAATAGCCTCCTAGCAGTCTGTTGTTAGAGCTACTTGCTAGGGATCCAAGTTGATATAGGGCACTTCGATATCCACCGTTCTATTCTCATTTAAATAAAGGCTGTCCTCAATTTGCAGATCCCTTTCAGCAAGAGCTCCGCGTTAACGAAAGTTGAATCGCTTTTTCAATATCTTCCTCATGCATCCTATAATTGAGAGTTCTTTTGTGTACAGAGTATAATAGTCTGTTAACTGAATGGATTGTCGGACTTTTTTACAGCAAGATTCTTCCTCTATCGCCCATCTGTTCCCTTTTTTCGCAAGTACTAGAGTGGAGAAGAAGGTGGATATAAAATTTCATGATTTCTTTGGATTTTAATTGTTGTTAATAGTGAAACAGTAGAAACTAGTCGGCGTTGATTGTAATGTATTGTCACAATCAGTTCCTTCTGCTAGTTTTAGTTGGAAAATATTTTAAGTACAACTGAAGTACCTATACCTATTAAAATTCTAGCGACTGTGCATATTCTGCCTTCGCATGTCAGTAGTCTGCATACAGAATCCCCTGAAATTATCTTGTAGACCATTTTAATAATCGAATCTGCTATCGAACATTCCTTTGAAGGAAAATGTAATTGGTTTAAGTGAAGCTTCCTGCAAAGGAGCACACCATGTCGAAAAGCAGTTCACTTGAAAGATACCTGCTATTAATAGAAATTTTAACGTAAATCTGCATGAAATGGTTGAATAGGATTCGAATCAATGTTATCGGGTAACACAGATCTGCGAGCAATTATTGAAATTAGAATTCAGAAAATTCTCAATTTCATGAGTTGGAAGAAAAACTTTTATCGCCGATACGATCCAGTCCTAGAATAATTCAGAATATTTTAGCACAAGTTACGATTACAAATATTCCGAATTCAGGCGAAACTTCTCAATCCTCCATCCTCCCTATAGAATGCTAACACCGTTCAAATTTAAATTCTAACGTACGAGTTTTATCAACCTCCATTAGGGAACACCTTCACCAACGAAGTGTTAATTTTACGAATAATGTCGATAGGTAGTTCGAAATTGCCAGAAAAATTGTTTTATAGCAGTCCGAGTTAACTATTAAACTTTACAAAGGTGGGGAATTTTCTAACTTCATAACTATTCTACTCTATTGGCTACCATTCTAAAACAGAGTTGAAAATGTATTCACCCCAAGCCCCATTCAATACACCAATTTCGAGAGGCATGCCTCTAACGCGAAACTTTAATTACTACATACATATCTCTCAACGAAATTCGCAGAAAAACCA
The DNA here is from genome assembly GCA_963971345.1 of Andrena flavipes. Classification (NCBI taxonomy): domain Eukaryota; kingdom Metazoa; phylum Arthropoda; class Insecta; order Hymenoptera; family Andrenidae; genus Andrena; species Andrena flavipes. Next base: position 41,319,068 of record OZ020481.1, read on the forward strand.
ACAAAAATAATTCTACCATCGAAATTATCAATTTCCCATTCGCAGCGCCAAAGAACCCTCGACTGTTTGAAGATCTGAAAGATAGAGATCGCCTGAATATATTCCAAATACCAATTGCGAGTCACAAAAGCGTCTCTTCTGAAAACGCCCCAAGTTGGAACGCTAGTGATTCATACGCGCCGCGCTACGTACCCTCTGCATAAGTGCGAATGCGGCGCGATTAACAGAACATCTCTGGAGGGCAGTTGCGCAGGCCCGCGGTGCAAAACTGGCGGATTGAAGTCGGCGCAATTACGCGTCAAAGCGCGAGACGGTGCAGGACGATGGGCAATGCTATTCTCCAAGGATCAAACTGAAACAGCGGTGCTGTTTCTGTTCCGTCGGCGGAGCGAAGTTGCGCGTTCCAGTGGACACAGAGCCGCGATAACCGGCGCAGCGCACCATTATCATTTCCCAGGGACATGCACATGCGAGAATATAGTGGCTGCTTGAAATTCAAGAATTTTTATATAGCGTAGCTACGGATTTAATATAGCCGGGACAGAGAAAAATTGGGAAGGACCTTTGTTCTACATTCTTCCCCGGCGTGATAAATTAGCTTTTGTCATTCATAGAAGTTTTTATTAAAATCGCAACGAGATTTAATACAGGACGGTTCAGAAGTGGAGGTTCATGCTCAACTGGGTAATCACTTGATAAGTTTGAAAATGATAGGTAATTCCTTTCTCAGGTATTTAGGTTTTCGTTTTGTGACTCGAGTACCTTTCTCAATTACTGTGGCGGTGCTACCTTGATAGGATAGAGTATCAGTAACAACGATCCGGATTAGACCCCCTTTGCACGTGGCTCTACTATGCTTCACAGCTAGTATTTCAAAGATAGTTACTTGGCAAAAATATACTTTCCAGAAAGTAAATAGGGATGGAAAGTATCTGAATGTGCCCGAAATACTTATCAGCGAGAGAAGTAGGGTAGATGCACTATTTGTAGCCACTTTAAGGTATTGTACCAGTTTTGGCCACTTCTTAAAAAATGTAATATTTTTCCGTGTACGTAATAAATGTAAACTTAAATTTCTGGCGGTATACTAAACAAAATATTGATTATATGAAATTCACCATATATTAATGATCTGCAAGCAATTTAAAAATAATATAATTATGCACATGCCCAAAAACAGTGCAACTTTTTAACTGTCTATCAAAAAGGTTGTCCCACATAATTGCAAATATCTCGTTTTACGAATGACGGATATGGTCGAAAGTTATCTAAAATTAAAGATAATTGAATCATCAATAAATCTACCTCACAAAATTTTCAAATCGATTCAGTAGTTCGCGTGAACTAGTGTTATTTTCACTCTTCAGTGGTTAGCAAAACGACAGTTTTCCTATTAGAATTCCTTCGTAAATGTTGGCCCATTATACGCGCGAAAAAACGATAAGCGAATCTGTGACTTAATCAAGCCGGTTGCAGTTTAGCGCGGTTAGTCGTTCGAGGAACGAGGCGCGGCAGAACCTCCGCCGACGTAAGAATCGACCTGTACCATTCCGTTTGCTCGCTTCATTATAATAACTGTCCACACGGCACGTGTCCTCATTATTATCGGTATACGTGCGCGAACTTTACGAGTTCTTCGTGCAGGAGAATCTCCATGTTCAACGAGACATCTTACATTCGAGTTTCCATCGGCAGAGTACAAAGAGCGAAACAATTTGTTTCCATCTTACGATTTTCGGATGTGAACAAGGTTGATTGCGATGAATATAAAACAACCTTGTTTAAGTTGCATGTTTTTAATGGAAATTATCGAAATTTACGATCAAAGTTCTGCTGACATTTTCCAAATGGTTTGGAGAAGTGATATCTTCTCGACTTTCTTGAAAAGATTCATCTGCCCTGTGCCAGCGCCATGTACAATTAGTCCCCGTTGCGAGAGTTCTTAATGCGGTATTTCCTATCGACCTCTCAATCAATTTCAGAGAACACTTTCCGTCCCACCCATTCAATCTCTCTCCATCGGTCCCTTTCATCAGGACTCCGTCTCATCAATTCTGAAACTTCGCGAGTCACAAAGCAACACGTAAAAATTAGATCGATGCCTATTCATAAAATCGCTGAAGTATTGAAAGACAAATCGAGCGGCGGCAAGCTCTCCAGTCTCATTACGTCATCCCTTTCCCTCATTTATGGACTCGATAGGGAATCGATTCCGCAGTGTTAGGTGCTCCCTCTTTGGAAATTAATGTTAAGACATTACAATTTATTTTTAAACGATCCTAAAGAATTTTTGCACATAATTTGTCCAACATCCATTCCGCTCACTCACAGTAATTTAAAAGTGTGTCTTACATCATTTCTAATCACAGTAACACAATCTAGAAATTTACAAATCTAAAGATATATATGTTATCAGCCTTCCATAAAAAAGTAAGTTCGAGGGGAAGGACACTAGTGACCCACATGGCAATCAATATGTTAATTATTTCTTGAAACACCTAAGCAGAGTTTGGCACTATTTGAATAATCTTCGAATAAAAATTTCGAAGAAAATGAAGTTATTCTAAACAATTTAATTTCTAAAATAAGAATGTAATCGAATAAAAAATGATTCGTTATTCTAAATAATTTAATTCTAAGAATAAAAATTTACTGAGAACATTTGAATACAAATTATTCGAATAATGCCTAACCCTGCCCCTAAGAACTTTATTTCACAACACGATAGGTGTCTAACGTAACAGCTTAGTTTAATACGAGTAAAATGGACCTTGTATCGAATACGTGAGCAAACTATATCCCTTCCAAAGCGTTAAACATGCAGAACAATCAGGATCTCCGTATTCCACGAAGCATTCAATACCCCCGCGACAAAACACACCCGTCTGCGTGAGTATATACTAAAACTGAAGCTCGAAGCCCCGAACCCCCTCTGGAGCTGTTGGAAAAGCGGCCGTACGCGTGGCGAGACGCCTACAAACGCCGGGGCGCGACGTTCAGCGGAAATGTCGCTGGAGAATCGACTCTGGGGGACATAATTAAGCGGCCTGCTCGCAGAACCGACCGCGGGCCAATCGTCCTTCGAATTTAATTAAAAGCTTCGCGCTCCAGCGAGTCTTGTTGCTCAAAGAAGCCCCCAGCAAGGCGGGGGATTCAATTGTCCCCTCTCGGCTGGCTCGGCCCATTATGATAACTGCATGCACGGGACGCGTTCCAATTATGCTGGTGCACGTGTGCAACAGAAAGTCGAAGCCATAGCAGCTCTTCGCGAGCTGCGAATCCGCAACGATCCTGGCGCATTTGTTCTAGCACCCCTTTGTTGCAGACTCGGCGCTAGCCGCCATGTCGTACCCCTCGTTCTCCAAAGGCGTTCGGATGGTGCTACCGATTGAACGGGTGTTTTAATAAAATCCGATTGACTGCCCTCGAAAGCGTCGACGTTATTGCTCCCGACCGCTCTGCTCTGGCCCCTTTCGATGTTCTTTGGAAGCTCGTCCGCTGACCTCCACTTCCTGTACGCCACGGGCAGGATTCGAGCTTTTCATCTGGTTATGAATATTGTGTTAGCGGTGAAACGTTGGAATTCGCTAGGGGTGTGCGGGTACCCGATATTTCCGGCGCGTGGAAGTTCGCGAATTATTTTCGGGTTCGAATCGGGATCCTGAATGTTTGTTGACACAGAAACATATTTCGGTACTCAGCATTTCGGAATCCGATTTGCGACTCAGCACTCGATTTTTGATTCGAATATAATTTTTCCTTCTAGTCTTATACCTACTTAAATTTTTAAGTTGCGATTTTGCAGTGTGATTAGATGTAAGAATTTTTAAGCAAGGAAAATGTTACACGATATAACTCGTGAAATAATATTATTTTATTTTAAATTTGCGTGAAGGAAATATAAGTGTTACCAGAGAAGAAATTATGAAACAAATCAGGTCCGGCTCTATACGTCATAACTCAAAAACTGTAAAAAATGGACCTGCATCCCTCTCGCTGCAAGGTCCTCAATTGTATATTTAAACATGATTATGCTAGTGTGGAACTCTGGCAGAGTAAGCTTAGTGAAAGTTGTAAAAACTCTAAGATGCAAATGTTGACACATCAGTTTGGATAAAAAAAATATCGAAAAATAATTGTTTAAGTTGTCATTTCATCGGTTATTTTACCACTGTGTGAATTTGACACAGAGGAACAGATTCAGTTCGTGAAATGAGAGACAGATGAGGGTTTTAATACAAAATTGCACCAATTAACAGTGATTGCAAATTCTGCTGAAATTCCAATTGTGTGCAGCTGGAATAACGTTTCCCTTATGATCAGTATTACTGTATTAACATAGCACCGACTTACTTCCTACAAGACATTGCTTGTCCGAATTTCCGGAACCGACGTTTCACTAACACCCCCATGGATATCAGTGCATCCTGCGTACTGTCTACATTTATGACAGCAATAGCACTTGGGGATTTTCCTCCATCCAAAACGGACGTCTCCTAGTTGTTATATCACTGCATCATTCCTTACCCTCGTTTACAACGTACAAACTTGCACAAACCAATCGCGTAACCTGACCGTCCATGTCCAGAAATAAACATCAAGCTATCGCGAAGAAGCTTTATATTCTGGAGAAGTTATGGTAACTCGTAAACAAAGTGGGAATAAAAATTGGGATGGGTTCAGAATTTTACTGAAATTATCGTACGATGGAGATAAATATAATCTCATGTAAATATTCTTTTGTAGCTGAATTATCCATATTATCCTTAAACTTTAATGCTGTGGGCATAGATTTAACAACTCGCAACTTCATGTGCATAACGATTTGGAATTGTCAGTACGTGTATTTAATAAGCGTCTAACTTATCAAGTAAATATCGCGCAATACAATAACGTGCTATTGAATATCGCTTAACAATGCTGGGTATTCTGCTTCGGAATGTGTAGATGTGAAGGTACGTAATTACGATTGAGGCTTCGTTCCCAGATACAACATATATTTACTATTAGGGAAGTGACTATGGAAGGTATCGAGAAATTGGGTATTACATTAAAAAAAAATAATTAAGAAATAAAAGAATTCAGCCACAAACTTTTCAAACAGCAAGATCATATTTAACATATTTTGATGATGTTTCATGAGGAAACATATTATTTCATCAGAAATCGATACTTGTAAGTTGTTTGTCAGCATAATATCTCCTCCAACTACTGAACTACTTTAAGATTCATAAAACAGTTAAATCGATATTTTTCTTTAAATCCAAACGAACATTATACAGAACAATAGTTAATTATGAGAATACTTTTCCAGGCAGAAGCATTTTAGAATACTAACTTATTCAGATTCATTAAAGTACTGTTTACAGAAGCTGTAAAATAAAAAGTAAAAACATAACGAGTGAGTATCAGATAGTAAAATTTAATACTAAAACAAACTATGTATAAGCAAATTATTCACGTATTCGCGAAACTAAACAACTCAATCAGTTGCCTGAAACTGCTGCAACTCACAACTCAATAAGAGAGTCAACTAAATAGAGGGAAACCTAATACAGAAAAGCAAAAGTGCCCAGAACATCGTACACAAATCTCGATCTGAAGGTGGAATCAGACGGTTCGTGGCACGGCGAACTTTCCGCGTGCATCGCCGATCCACGCGTCGTCCGATCGGTTATGGTTTGCCGATCCACGCGTCGACTGATTCCACCTTAACGGTACCCAGAAATCCAGATCACACCAGTGCCGTCTTAACCCGAAGGCGAAAGAGGCAGCCGCCTCAAGGCCCCAGAGCTCAGGGGGACCCCGAAAAAATGGAAAATTAAAAAGAGGTTTATAAAAACTGAAAAAAATGGAAATGGGCCTTCCAACTGTGACGAAAAGAAAATAACGAATGCATCAAAATTTAGATTTTAAACGAAGCCCTTTTTTCGTAGAATGGACCCCACGTTTGATCCTATTTATTTAATTGTTTTAATACTGATTCACTTCGCGTGTTGGCACGATATTTTTTATTTTATTTCATTTAGAATAATTTAGGGGGCCACATATGGAGCTCGTATCAAGGCCCCCGAAAACGATAAGACAGCACTGGATCACACTACGACGGTATGTCTCTAACTCGCTGCCTAAACTCACAACATTCTGCGCGAAACATCGCCAGCCCCCATCCCCGACTAGTGTACACGAACGCCAGCTAAGAAGATGCTCGCAAGTGATAAGCAACACCTCTGTCATTACAGGCTCCAAACGATTATCCCGTATTAAGTTGCGTAATAAACGACTGGGAATCGTGTTTAACTAGTTTCTGGGAGCGTCTTCGTGCCATTGACGCGTGCAGAACTCGATGGAAGTTGGCGCAGCAACCGCCCACCCAGCAACCAGCCACGACGGCCGACTGTCAGCGATTGCTGGTTGCTCGCGTTTCAAGGCAGAGCCTTACGAATCGGATGTCATGATCGTCTTGATGAGTTTGTTATTGCAACGACCGCGGAACTTTTCCGCGGAGCACGAACGGATCCTTTTGAGCCAGGCGCAACTACAACCTCCTTGAACGCGCGTCCTCATTCGAGCGATGGGAACGGGCAGCCTCGCGAGCACGAGCTACGCCCGGCGAGGAATCGTTTTTCTGCCCTACACGACACGTAACTTTCGTGATCCCGCCTGTAAAGGAAAGTCCGCCCGCGTATTTTCCCCGAGGGGCGTCGCGAAGCCTTCGACTCTGAAACGTAGTTGGAGATGCACGGGATGGAACTCTGGGACAGAGGGGATTCTGTTTCGCGCGGAGAAAGTTGCCCCACGATGGGCAAACCCTGTGCGACGGAATTGTTTAAGGATTTTCGTGCTCGGAAGGGCCGCGAGTAATTGTAGGCAAGGGGACTTACTTCGGCGAGGGTTTGTAAGTGGATGCTGTTGTTGGGAGGATAGTAGAAGGTTATTCCATAAATTCGTTGTTATTTATATTTGGATTATATAGATCGATATTTTAAATATAGTTTTCACTTCTATTAACGCCAGTTTCTCTTCGTTTTAATATTTTTAATGCTTTGAAATTAAATATCTCTCGATGTAGGTAATAGCTTCTCGGTGCAAGTACTCTAATCACTTTTATAATAAACGAAGAAGTTTGAGACCCAAAAATGGAAAGAGACAAAAAAGGAGGTGTGGTAACACTGTTTGGAGAAGAAAGTTAAAACTATTTGAGACTACAGGAACTTAAACCTAAGCTTGGGTCTAAGTGTCAAACTTAAACTCTGCTCTGAAACTTTTGTCGATATCACTAGTAGATCCGAAGATATTCATGTGAATCTATTTAAATGATACACCCTGATACCAACGCTCTGCTACACAAGCTCCACCATTTTCCAATCTGCCTCTAAATTCAAACGGCCAAATTTTATTCGAATAATTCAGGTGTATAAATCAATCCTGATAAAAATTTCTTCTAAAATGCCACACTTGTTGTTAAAAATTGCATTAATATTTAACGTGAAATCGGTACAAATCCTACGGCAATTACCAAAATGTCATTTCTGTTGGTCCCACCTAATCTGGAATTAGCCCAGAGCTGGAGACATTTTTTTCAACGTCATCCCACAGACGTTTATTATTCGACTGTGATTAATTATGCAAGCACATGCTACGCCAGGTACAGGTGGCCCCGGTTATGAACTGCAGTTTGTTAAATTCGTGTTTCTTTTTGAGGGTCGAATGTAAAGGATAGAGAGGCTGGACGCGTTTCGGCAGTGAGCCAGTGATTTCCCCGTTCCCCCTTTTTACAATTTTGCTCTGTGCTACCTGTCGACGAAATGTTATTATTTCATTTACGAAGGTACAAGTTCCTTGGCAATAAAAGGCTTTGTACTTCGCGCGAACGAGTGTGCTTTGCGTAACGGATAATCCAGTGTTCCCCAACATTTTTTGAGTCGCGATTCCCTTTTATAATATTCAAATAACCTGCGACCCCCGCCCTCATATAAAGTAAGATACATATTTACTTCCTTTAATTTATGCAAAATCGATGTTATATCATTAATAGAATATGGCAATGTAACCATATTAAAATAAATATCTGCTAAAAATCGTCAACTGAAAATAAGCGTGGCGACCCCCGAGAAAACACTTCTCGACTCACAGGTTGAGAATCACTGGGATAATCTACCGAGTAGTTGAAATTCTGTCGTGTTTGATTTAAAGTAAAAATCAAGGTGATAATATGTAGATATATAGGGGATGATCTTGTCTAGCAATTGAGTTTCAACAAAATTTTCACCTGATATCATCATATGTAGCTTTTATTAAGCAACTTTAAATGTTCGTTTCATTTAAGAAAGCAGTTATACGCGAAGAAACGTATGCAAAAGTGTCTGAGGTGATGTGGGGGGCACTGATCTGTTTGTAACGAAGTTTCCTGGCATGAAATATGAACGGTGACAAATATGGTTTATACACGACGGTTTTGCGAACAGAATAGGAAAGAAAGTTGACTTATTGCACGAAGGATGCATAGTTCTATTTGAAAACGAGATTGCATGCTGTAGTTGCGCCGTTGCACTTGAAAGGAAGCCAGGTTATAGAACCTAGTCCTCGTTAGGCTATTCAACTTCTTCCGATACCAATTTTTCTGCCCTCTTTTAGAAAAGAATTATAGACTGACCCAGTTTCTGGAATTACAGAGTGCTCGTTATAGCGAAGCGGTGTAAGTTGATAATTGTGCGAGAGATCTGGGAAATTTTGCAAAATCACTTAACATATTTTTAACTTGTTTCATGTGATTATGAAATTCCAGTGACACTTGCAATTAGTACTAATTCTTTAATATATAGGTACATTACATAAGAACCAAAATCTTTTGAATTCAATCTGACTGCGAATTGTATTACAATTTCATTTTTGTCTGGAATAACATTTTATTCTTCTCATAGATACGCGAGTGACAGATTAATTCACTACTTCACACACCATTTCCTCCTCACATCTTAATATGCTATAAAGCAGAAAGTGTTTATGTGTTTCTCGGTAAACTCTTTGGGGTCAAGAAATGAGGCCCAGCTCATTATGCCTAGCTAATCCAGATGAATAAGACTATTTTCATAAAAAAAAATAAATAATTTTTTTTAATAAAATCAGAATCTAAATTTCGGGTGAAACTGAGTAGTAAAGCTAGTAATACATATAATACAGATGTTTCAATTTACAATAGGAATTCCTTGGTTTATATCAGTCAATAAAATAAAAATACAAACGCATCGATATCCTTTTTATCAAACGTGATATTTATGCTAACAACGGTGTAATCTCATTCCCTTTCGAACCATAATAATAATTTTATACTAATCACATTCTAGCCTCATTCCATTTTAATTCGCAATAATAGTTTAATTATATCTATTCCATCTGAAATCACACTAATTGTTCATCAATTGCGTTGCAACCATATTCTATTTTAAATCCTAATAATAATATAATCGAATGCCATTTAAAATCGTAATAATTATCTACTAATGATGTTATCTGCAATCTGTTTTCCAATGACATTAGAACCCGAAGGCCCCAGAATCCTGTGACAAAAATCCACATTAGATGTTAAGTTTATCCCATACTTCGCCTGTGGCGTTACACACAATCGTTCACGCTCCGGCAGCAGAATTGCCCGATATCCGCAACCTCTTCAACCCTTCCATCCTGGCCACCATTCGCCATCACCCAGAAGCCACCTCAACCCACATCTCGACGCGTTTACATAATTTATTCCGGTGACGTATGCGCACGTGTTATGCCGCGACTGGAATTAACGGGTTCTGTTTACCGCGGACAAATTGATGCAATTATCAGTATGGCCAAATGAATTGTACCCCCGCGGGCTGGGTGCCCCACGGAAGCCAGCCGAGCGGGCATTTCTTCTAACTTCCCGCGCTAGGACTTGCTCTCGTTTCGCCATCCCTAATTAGCTGAACGAAACTTACTGCCGTTACGTGCCTCACACGCTGATTAAGTTTGGTAATCTGTACTTAAGATCCAAGCGGATTTCGTCTCGTCGTCTCTGGCGAATCGAAATTCTGTGCACTTCAGCAGCACGTAGACATATTTTAGTCAAGCGGAAAATCTGCTGAAGGAGTCACTTAACGGTGTATTTTATAGAGTGGAATATTAGGTTGTTTAAATTGTTTTAATAATTGATTTCTATGTGATTAAGGGTTTGTACTGTAGGATGGTGGATTGGAAAGGAATTTTTAAAACTTTGGCAGATAGGAATACCGATTATTGCAGGAAAAATATGGGGTTAATTTTGAATGGTAATGGAAGTAGAATTATTTGAATGTTAAACGATTGTAGATGGTGATGAAGATGGAAAAATTGATATTCTACGGTAGAGGAGAAACTTAAAATATTTATGAAAGTTAATATTAATTTTCATGAATATCAGTGCATTATAATAATTAATCTTGGAATGATTCCACTTTATGGCATGCCTTACCTTATTAGTTATAAGTACTCTAAGATCAGTACCCCCTTTCGAATCTAATAGCACTGCATTACGAACACCCAGCAGGCTCAAGTCTCTCTCAACATAGTTTACATAATTTTACATAATGCAACCAGGCGACATACATATACTCTGCAGCTCGTATCAATATACTCCAAGCCTGATAACACCGCGACGATCGTAATTGGGGAAATCGCATGAGCACAGATTTTAATAGGTGCCACTCTAAAGCGTTAACATAATTTTCTTCAACAATAGAAATTATCCATCACTTCTGAAATTTTACAATAGGTACCCATTTTAATTAAGTTTTCATTTATATGTTAATGAAGGAAGCTGAATTGAAAATTCTTGCTTTCATCGTTGTTACAAGAACAGAATGTTTCACAATTTCGTGGAGCGTGGTTAAATGTGCAAAATGTTTATGCTACATATATTAATTCAGAAACTACCTCCAAAGCCGAAAGCTAAACAGAATTTACAAACACTCCGTGGTTATATCTTGGAAATTAGCGAGAAGTGACACGTGCTGATTAGAGCAATATTACTCTTGGCAAAGTAATCATCTATCTTATCAAAATTATTGAAGAAATATTTACCCCAGTGTTTCAAAATAAAATTTTGTTAGAATCCCATTTTTCGTTTTTCTCATTGATACTCATGGTTACGATGCTCTGGTCCCAAATTTTATTCAAATTCAAACACTTGCGAGAAACTCGATTTTGAATTTTCTTTTCTAAATCATTAAATTTAGAAAATAAATGTACCTACATGAATGTCTAGAAATCCAAATGGACTATTACCTAATTGACTCAAACTCACGGTATTGTTTATTATAATCTAAATATTTGGATTCAATTATCTCGCAAAATTTTGAGAATACTACACCCCATGTTCTTGACATACGATATGCACTAACTGGATGCAAAATTTAAATAATATCGATAATTCATACAGTGTGCTTCCTCTTCGTTTACTAAACAGAATCTACAAATTTAAAATCTCGATTACACATATCAATCCAATGCACTATGTAATACACTCCCAGCTGCTTCAATCTTTATTAATCAAAATTTAATTACATACCTAATCTCCAGCGAATAAACAAATCTATGCAGATACCACCCTTTAACCACCGAAGCTACACTTTGCATATCCCACAAAAATTATTTGTCTTTTTCTGGCCGTCCCCTTGTCATGTTAACCTTATCATCGAATATTGTCTTAGCGCTCGGAGCATCTTCTTGCACGATGCTCCCAGTATCCCCGGGGCCGTGCGTCCTGCTAGCCGCCTGATAACAAGAAGTTAGAGCGAAAACTGAAAGTGGCTCTATCTGGGCAGTAAGAAGCTCGCCGGGTCTGCACTTGCATGCGCTGTTTTGTTAGCTTTGAATTACGGGGCGCAACCCTGAATTTTCTGACAACGTTTCCAGCACGACCACGCGAGCATCGCGGCGCATTAAACAACGTAATTCTCATTAATTACGTTCCCGCGCGTCACGATCCCGCAACGTTTAACTAATCGAGGAGCAGCTTCGAGGTGTGAGCAAACCTCTACAAAGCCCTTATTTGTTTCCTCGGAATTAATAATTCATATTTACACGTGTAATTACAAACGGGGGTCACCGTTGAGTCACTGTCTCGATGCAATTAGCGGCCCGCGTGGGCTCGTGCGTACGTCCCTGTGCTCGTTTACTTGAATGCAAGTCCTAACCGCACAGCAGCAATTAATTGGCTGGCTGAGCTTCGCCTCGTTAGGGCAAAGAAAATTATAGTTTCGAGATGCTTTGGTTGCGGTAATTGTTGCGTTATCATCGATGGAATGTTGTTCAATGGCAGAATTGATTGATAAAGAGATCGCGGAGTACAATGTGTATCGGATCATTGGCCTAACTATTGTAAGGAGGACAATATGCATAGGAAGATTAGAAATTTTGTTCAGCTGTTTGGGTAGATCGATGCGAGACTTCGTTTAAGGAATCAGAATTTTTTCACACTTTCACTGTGGAAGTTAACTTTTCTTTTGTACAATTTGTGAAAAAAATTGGAGGAATAAACTGTCGCTACTATAGTATTACAAGGATCGTTAGAAAGTATGCAGGTGATCAATGATAACGTGTCCTTCAGAAAAATGTTTCTCTATCAAAAGTGGAGACTAAAGAAATTTCAAGGAATATTGGGTGCTGAGGAGCTCGTACAGAATTATGGAAAGCTGATGAAGCTTCTATCACGCGGATCAGTGCGAGGATATTCGTTTTTGAGGAGTCTTCCACGATGGAAGACTTTTTGGACATCGCGATAAAAGAGTCAGCTCGCGTGGTACGAGCTAGATGGATCACTGTAAAAACAGAGGTATGATGCGCGCGATCGATCCTGGTATTCTTTGAATTTGACATTAAAGGGGGACTATAATATATCATGTCGTATCAGTACATACAATGTCAAAAAGAAATCGAGTAATCTAAATAACAGGGCCAGATCTAGGAGGGGGTGAAGCACAAGTAGGACAACTGCCTAGAGCGACAAAAATGGTTAATTAATAAATATGAATATTAAATTTTTTATAAAACAAAAGGCTTTTGTTATTGAACAAATACTTATAAAACTTTCAGTTACTGTCAAAAATTATATTTTAAAATAATTAAGTATTTGTAATTGAATATAAAGGACGGTAAGAATTATTTTTGCCCAGAGCGGCGGAAGAGCTAGATCCAGCCCTGCTAAATAATTCCACAAACCATCCAACATAAGTCAAAGTAGTCCTACCTCCTGACGAGCATAACAGCGTTCCAATATATCTTTTTCTATATAACCTGAAATTTTCGGGCGCCAATGATTTTACTTTTATGCCTATTTTTGTTTCTCACTGAATATTTTTAAAATAAAAGATAATAAGTGAAAATTAAGACCATATAAATAGTTCACAAACAAATACAGACATTCCACTTGGTATTTCCGCTTAAGGTACCCATCATTACAGATGCCCCAAACAGAAATTCTAAGATAAATTGCAAAGAATCGTAGAACGCTGCCTGTGTCGCTCCACACGTTCCAGCGCGGCCACTGATAAAAATGCAAAGTGAACCGCAAACAGGACGGAACAAGCGATCAATTTGCCTCGCAAACGTTATCAGACCGTTTCATTAAAGAGTAATACGCAGTTTGAAACCAATCACCCAGTGAAAATGTAATGCAAACCGCTACGAAATAGGTCAGATAGACAAAAGCTATCAGCTGCCTATAGAGATGCTTCGTTGCACCATTTTATTACGAGGTGAAAAAAGAATTTTCTGGCGAAAGTGCCGTGAAAAAAAACTCGTGGCACGGAAGGGACCGGAGCGACCATCGGATAAAATGAAAGTTAAATGTAGGTAGTAGTTTGATGGAATGCAGTTCCTCGAGAGATTGGACAGTTACTGGTAATTCAGAAGATTCTCGATGGTTGGACGTCTGCTCTGTAAAAAACTCGCTTCTCGTGATCGTTCCATCGCGCTAATGTCGGGGAACATTAGCTAATGAGTTGCTCAGTCAAATATGACAAGGACGGGATAATGTTACTTATATTCCTAGTGGTACCGTAAAAGTGCATCGCCACGTTGCGAATCAGCTTTTTTGCGCTGATAACTTTACAGCAGGAATGACATTCTATTCCTCGGTTGTAATTTATGGTTCTACTTTACAATGTTGTATGGGACGTAATTCGTAATGTGGTTGGGGGGAAAACCGACAAGAATTTTAGACAAAGTGTGACTTTTCGTGTGAAGTTTCTTGGACAAATCAATTTCGAAATTTGGTGTAGTTTCTTTGCGCTTTGATTATATCTACCTGTGTTTCTGTTTATAGGTGATAATGCCTATGTAATCGCAAATTGTTAAGTTCTTGTGAAGCCTGAAGAAGTGTTAGAATTTAAAAGAATGGTAATTTGTTTCTGAGGAAACTATTCGATAGTAAAATTTATAAAAATTCTATGTATTTTCAAAAAGTAAAAAGAAGACCCTAAAGACATTCCTCAATTATTATACAAAGCTACTACCAAACACTAAAATGCCGATAGGAATTTCTAGAAAGGAAACCCAAGAACCCTTCCACTTATTCAAAATTAATATCTTTCTACCAATCTGTGCATAAGTACTAATACTAAATTATATTGCATCATAATAATCACAAATGATACAAATGATGAGAAGAGGCATCCCTTGCGAAACACGTATTTTGAAAATAGTTCTTACTTTAACATTTACCTCTGCGGAAAACGAAAATGACACGTAAAATAAAGTCATTCCCCAACGAAACGGAGAAGACCTCGGTGCTGCAAATCTTTACAGGATTTCATTATGTCAGGCGGTCGAAATGCGTCGCGCGTATATAACGGGACACGGGCAAGCAATAATCCAGCGATCCTTCTTCTTTCGCGCGAAATGCAACGATGTTTGCGACGGTAAAGGGACACTCCGACCGCAAAACCGACAGGGTTTCGCCAGACGCGTAACAAACGCCCTCGTCCGCGTGGGAATTTGAAACGTTAATATCGCGGAGATACACCGGGGCAGACGTAATTTTTGCGACACGTGAACGTTTTCGCGACAACCAGCCTGCTTGTTGGATAATTGCACAAAGGGTCGCATGTCATCAATAATTCAAAACTTGCATCGACCGGTAGGTAATGCGATTTTCGGGTCGGCTACCCTAAACGCTTCTGTGTCCCTCCCCTCCGCACATGAAATCGCAGACTTGAATCTGGTCGGATAACGAAAAAGTGGAGGGTGTAACGTGGATGGGAGAATTTAAATATTTATTCATTTGCCTGTGTTTGACTGAAGGTGTGTTTTTTGTGTTGTCAGCAAAAGCAGAGAGATATAAAGCAAGGAGGACCGAGCAAACCGAATGTTTTCACGGGGATTAATTTTTGTAGAAGTGGAACAGGGTTTTTTTCGATTAAATGTGGTTGCGAATATTGGGGCTTAGTTTTGGAAGTATGGATATAATTAAAGCGATGAACTATTAGATTGGATTGGTGGAAAAGTTCGTTCACTTTATTCAACCAGAGTCTTTATTGAAAATAAAAATGTATTACAACCTTTTTTTTTGATCAAAGTATTTTCCTTGGCTATCTATGAGCTTTTACTACTTTTCTGGTAAAAGTACAGGTAGGTGTAGTGAGAAAAGATATTTCCGTACACTTAACATTACCTGGCAGTGAACAAATTCTAGATTTTGAACGCGTCTGTACACATTTATTGAATGTGTTTGTTTTAAAATTTTTATTATTAACCAGAACTGGCAAAATATTGGGCCAATTTTGATTCAGTGTAAGATGGGACCACCGGAGAATCGTCCTCTTTCGAATAAACAAAATATCATCAAAATCGGTCCATATACTGGGGAGCTATGCGGGGACAAACATAAAAAAAAATAGAAACGGGTCGAATCTATAACCTCCTCCTTTTTGAAGTTGGTTAAAAATATCGCAATCATCTTAATACATCTTGTACATGCAAAGAACGAGAAAAGTATGAAAAAGAAAGTCCTCAAATAAAATATATTTCATTAAATGCACTGTTTTCTGAAGACTTATTAGTTATCAAATACGATATTATTATACATAGTGATTCTCAACATCCGATGTAATTCAACACTTTACACTTTTCCTGTATAATTTACACCCCCTGATAAAAAGAAACAATTATTATTTCAATAACCAGTCATAACACGTAGAAATGATCAATTGCATCAAAGAAATTCCCCCAAATCAGTTAATCTCACCACCTATTCGCGTCAAGACACATAAAGCAACGTGTACCTAACTAGTAAACGACGATTTCTAGCGAAACACGAAACGAAAGCGACATTTTCATCGCAAGCGTCCTCGTTTTCGATCATGCAGAGCACGCCTCATCAAACGCTGCGTTTGATATAACTCAAGCTCCGGGAGGAAATCCCCGAGGCTAAAGGGTTTATTGCAGCCCGCGTAAAGAACAGGCTTGCTCTCCAAGTTGCTCGTAAAATTATTAATTGAAACGTCAATTGCGTCGGGGAATAAATTATTCCAGCCGCACACCTACATAGCGCTGCTTGCGCGCAACTTCCAGTCACGCACGTTAGTCCGTATCAAAGCTCAAAGAAAGAAGTTCCACGAGAAGGGAGCGTCTGGCTACGAGCAGAGGGACGTAAATAGTATTGCTCGGATGTCGTCGACAAAACCAGATAAAGCTTGGAAGCTGAGTTACCAGGGGAGGATGATTTTTCCTACTGGTCGTTTTAGGGGAGGGAATGTTGGGGGATGGGAAGTGGGACACATGTTTGTAATGATGGCGGAGGGCAAAACGATCGCTGGAAACTTCGGGTGAGTCGAAATGGAGGAGTGGAAGGAGATGGTAATTAATATGCCGGAATGCGGTCGAAAGAGGAAGATCGTGGCAGTGTTCTGTTAGCTTGAACATTCAGTTTATTTGGGGTGCGAAGTTACCCCAAGTAGTTAGTGTCCTTTACATTTTTGTTTTAATGTGATTTGAGATTTTACTTGGTGTCAAAGGAATCCAGTCTCGATTTGAAGGGTTAAAGAGTATAAATATGCAAGTATGCACACAATCTTGTGGCAATGTTAACGTATTCAGAATATATGTATGTGAGTTGTAGTCTTGAAACCCAAGGATTGGTTTTCATAATTCTCTCTTTCCGAGAAAAAGAGGTTTAAACATGCAGTGGTATATAAGATTCAGGAGTATACGCAGAACAAAAATATAATTTTTGACAAATTTATGCAATAGATATAAATGTGATTTTTATACAGCATAAAGAAACAGTCAAGAACTATTTGCTGCATATTAAAACTCAAATTTTACAAAAAGTGAACATGTAATAGTTGTGCACTCAGGCATCGATATGTTAATTCTTTGTTTTACAAATGCAATGAACGTTCAATTTAACAGCAAGCCGCGTGCGGGACTCATTCAGCCGTATTTATTAACCATAACCGTTGAACGCTCACGGGCATTTTACGTATGTACCATTGGATGTTTTATTAAAAACTAACTGATAGATTGTTACAAAATTAAATATATTTTAAAGTACGCCGATCAAATGCACATCATCGATGTTCTATCTAACATCGAGTATAAAAAAATTTAACTTAACACATTACTTGTTATAATTGAGTGAAAGTCTCGTGTGCGGATGATACATTATTGTATTATATATTTTTACTAAAGAAGAGTATTAAATATGGAAGTCCACAGGACAATGAGAAATTTACAATTATAATTGAGTGGAGATTTTATTACCTGAAAATATGATTCACGCAAATTGCATTTTAAATCGTAAAATTATTAACTGCGTTTAGCGTGACTACGTACGCGCTGTGAATAACGAAGTAAATTGAATAAATAATTCTGGAATTCCACGCGACGATGGGTCCGCTTCATTGAATATTCGTTATTGCTTGTGCAAAGCAAGACATTAAATGAAAATAGCCTCTGCATCGATTCAAGTGATATTTCCTCGTATTCTAATAATTTCAAACAATAATCGACTGCCTCTTTTACAAATTTCCTTACTTTTCATCTTAAGCAGCGTTTCGCAATAACAAAGCTGGAGTCAAAATGCACTCTGAAAATCTAAATCAACAGTACCAATAGAATCACATAAAATTCACAACTCCGTAAAACAAAACCCAAACAGAATTCTCCTTGCGTCGCCGACTAACCGTCGCCAATTTGAGGTTTTCGATTATCGTTCACAATGGAGGTGAACTGGCAGATGAGAATTGATTTTTCATTTGCACAGAGCGAACCTAAAATATTTCCAGCTAATTTGAAAGTCATGGTTGGACCGTTCGGCCGAGGACTGAGCTGGACGAATATCATTCCGCGTAATTCGCGGTTGATGATCGGATCGATCGATCAGCTGTACACGATAACATTATCTCCCCGAACTTTCTGTACGTGTAGTCTCGATGTCTGTCTGCTCACGCCAGCCATACACGCTCGCAAAGGCTGTTCTGGTTCTACTGTATCACGGGTTACACTGTTCCAGCCGATTCCCTTGCGGCGAGGCAACAAAGTTCGCAAGGCTTGTTAGCCCGAGGCGTCTGTCCGCAGTTCGTGAAATGATCGCTGGCAAGATCGAAGCACCGTGATAAAAAAAAAACAAAAAAGTTGTATGGGAAGTCGTATGGAATACTGCAAAAGTGCGTTCCGTTTCCATTGTTCCTTCCATTTCGCGAAAAAATGTTGCCAGTAGAACGAAAGTTCATTTAAACGAACGAATTCGAATTGCTTCGAAAGTGGACTCTTTCCGTCCAATGACATAGCGACGACTGCTGTGCTGTAATATCCGCGTTGCCAGCAAATACCTTTTGTAGTTGAGGAACAATTACTGAAATTTAAAGAACAGGAAATTTGTATCCATTCGTGGAATAGTAGATGTAAAAAGTAATCTGTGGTATGCTGTATAAAATGATACGCAACTAGGTTTCAAGAATATTATACAAAACTTGAGAAATATTTAGAAGATCCTCGTCCACAATTTTAAAATGTAACACTTTAATCAAACTCTAATGGTAAGGAACAGAAACCAGAGTTCTTATGCAAAGACAAAGCAAACAGCAGCGTTTGAGAAAAAAATAGAACACTGAATTATCTTCTAAACTCGTTTTTAACTCAGCACAAAATTATTATTAATTTTTCTAAAAGCAGAAATACGCAACCCACGCATATCAGTGACATAAAAATCTAAGAATCGCTAATAACCCAACTTAAAGGCTGGTGCGACTTAAAGTAACTAAATTTAAAAAAAAAATCCAGCACCCATTTATAATTTCAAAAGAGCCATTTCTTCAATTCTCTGCACCAACTATGGTATCTTCGTGAAGTCTCCGGAAGAAGTTCCTCCAAGTCCATACAATTAATTCCAATTTTAAATGCCCCCGTACATAAAACCAGCAGAGGATTTCGCAATCTGAAAAATTTGCGGAGAGAACG
Source organism: Andrena flavipes (assembly GCA_963971345.1). Taxonomy (NCBI): domain Eukaryota; kingdom Metazoa; phylum Arthropoda; class Insecta; order Hymenoptera; family Andrenidae; genus Andrena; species Andrena flavipes. Next base: position 41,338,532 of record OZ020481.1, read on the forward strand.
CGATTCATTGCAAAAGTGAAGCTCGATGGAAGTCTTATCGATGTCGTATAATTGTCTGGTCTTCACTCGAGCGTTCGATGACCCGCGGTTTCGCGGCCACGCAACCGAAGAGGATCGCTGGTTTGCGCCAGCTCGAACCCCGCGAGTGGAGAATACCGGGGTGAAACTGACGCTTTATACCACGAGAGCTTTCGCCGATGCCCTGGCAGAAAGTTGGTGGGTGCTCGTTAAACTGGCAAGGGCCCTGCTCCCTACGCTGCCTGAGGGAATAGTTCCACGCGGCTTATAAACTTGGCAAACCATAATCGACTGTCACTAACTTGTCGGCCGTACTGACGAGGCACTGATTCGTAAATCAAACCTTAGTGGTCACGCGAGGACGTCAGACGCTCCTTCATCGCTATGCTGACGTAATGCCGTCATTACAGTCGGGGATCGATGCGTCCGCATGCACATTCAACGCGTTTCTATTTGATTTCAAGGGAAGGATTATGATCGCTGCAGAAGCACGTGTTCAAATTTCAACCATGTTCACGCGCATTGGTGTACTGTTGTACACTCCTTACTCCAATTCCTGTATGTCAAAGTAAGGGATATCTTGGTAGATTGCGTATAGAAATGTTGATAGCATTAGCATAAAGCCGGATATTCATCTAGAAACTAAGCTATGCTATGCGATGCTATGCCACTCTACGTTTTAAAAAAATTAACTTCAATACATTCTTGTGGAACCTTTTCTCCTAAAAGCTAAGCTAAACCATAGCATAGCTTAGAATAGCTTAGAATAGCTTAGCTTAGCTTCTCGGTGGATTCCTGGCTTAATATTTTGGTGTGATATATACATCGCGATACGAGGGGAGCTTCCATAGTCGATAAAATTTATTATTTCGTGCTTATTTTCACGATTTTTAATAAAATTCGCACTAAAGTTTTAGGAATTTGAAAGTTTAAGTGAGTCTGGATAAGTTTTATTTGATACAATTTTTTATGTGACGCGTGTAAGGGGAGATAGGAGGAATGTTGTTGCGGCAGCACTGACTGGGATGAGCGTCTGACCATAGGCAGACCTTTACTACTTGCGCTCTTATATTTCATTTCCCTCGCTTAATTTCATCATAGGGATGAATTTTATCTTCCTGTATTTGACTTGGATGGATGTACATGTGAATGAACATTTTTTTTATTAAACCGCGTAAAATAAGTTATTGAAATACACAACTAATTAATTACAGACTTGTTTTAATCTCTTGCTTTCATTCATTTGAAAATTGCTGGGAATAAAAATAACTTGGGCTAAGAAAAGGTTCGTACAAGTATGCAAATTGATTTAACATGGATTTCACAAAAAAATCTCAGGTTATACCACTCTTTGTATTATTCTGAAATGAAAATGTAAAATTTTATTCCCCGTATGAAATAAAAAGGCACTTTACATGATGAAGTTCGAGAAATGAAATATTATTTTAGTCTCATGGCTACGTTCGTGAAATCTCATCGTAAAACTCCTACGCACGAGGAGATAAATCCTACATGAAATATTTTGCATGCAACTACATGTCGATTTAAAAGTAGTTTTATAGTCGAAAGCACTTAAAAGTGACAGACAACTGGAATGTTGATAATTACTTGGGCAATTAGCGAACGATCCAGAATGGAATTTAGATTATTAACGCTAACTGACTAATTATATTGCGTGAGATGGATATCGTTAATCTCCTTTTGGATCTGTTCCAGGCTCTGTATATCACAGTTGCAAGTGGTATTAATAATTCAAAATAGGACGGAACAGGTTGCAAAATATAAAACTGTGATACTTAGGAAAATTGGAAAATAGAGTAGTACTGCAAAACCAAGATGACTCTTAACGTGATTCATATCAAACGTTAAAATTATAAAAAATGATATGGTCGAAAAGTTAAAAATGTACATCAATTTTTTTACTTCTCTGTACCACAATTGAGTCGCATTTATTACCTACTACTTCCGTTCCGACACGAATAAATAAAACATTTGATAAAAGCTTGTTAAAACTTCTTTAATCAAATTACCTTAGCAAAAGAGTTCTAAGCAGATCTGCCAAAGTTCCTTGCACAGTTCGAAAATTCCATTTCCAAGAAGGATTAGAGACACGATAGCTTTATAAAAACTTTTTATGAAAGTATACATAGCTTCTTGTCTTACATTTTGTCTAAGTTAAATTATTTCATCACCCCGATCAGATGGGTCAGGAGGTCACCAAGGTTGAGCGTTAATTTGTCTTCTCTTTTCGAAATCACAAAGGGCAGAAACTGTTCATGCAGCAGTTCAAATAAATTCCCCCTATTGAGTTCCGTAAGTGCCCTTTCTTTGGCACCTAGGCGCATCCCTCTTCGGAACTCTAGTGACTCCCACAACTCAATCAGCATGCATCCTACAGTTTGTAAAATCAACGAAACACACCCAGCAAACAAGTTCACGAATAAATCTAAGTCAAAGCATTATAATACGGTGGTTCTCCTATCGACACGTGTTTAATAATATTTCCAACGATATCAAGTTAATATACTCAGATCTTTCAAAAACTGTATAGAACACGGGAGTTGAAGAGAACACCCGAATCACACCTGCGGTATAGTCGAATTACCTCCCGCAGCGAGCATACTAACAAATCTACATAAGAAACAGTGTAAGTACATAATCTCCACCATCGTGGGAGACGTTGTTCACAAGATATGTGCTGAGAGCCGTTCGAAAAGGCCCCTAGGGGAACACCCTTGAGGAACATACCTCTACCACGTGCCATACCCCGCCTCCACTTCTACCTTCCGCTATAAGAAACAGATATACCCTATAACAGTCGATTTTGCAGAGTCTTCCCCATGGAAATTGAAACGAACGTATCTCCGGGCTTTCAGGGATAGCAAGACTTCCAAATTACCTGGCGCAGCCACGCGGGGGATAAATAAGCCGCTGCTAAAGGCCTGTTACGTCCGCGGGACATTAAACGGGGGCCGGGGAGGGACAGTAACGGTTGCAGGGCGCGGAATAATGTTGCTTGGATCGGCAAAAAGTTGCAGCGGAGTTGGTGGAAACGCGGGGAAGGCCCTGGCCCGTTGTTCGTGCGCGCGAGGGCCGCGCGGGTGGGAACGGTAATGGGGGTACTTTGAAAGTATGCTGAAATGTAAACTGGAACGTGTCTCGCGTGGAAGTGGGAGCGGCCGCGAGGAACGCATCCTCAAACGCGGATATGGCCGCGATGCGCTAACTTGCATTAATTAAAGCAGGGAAAAGCGTTTCGTTCCAATGCTCCCTTGCCAGAGGAACAGCCGAGACTCGCCTCCCCTGCAAGTCCTTTCGACACAATGAAACAAGCGAACGAACTAGCTCGCGCTTTTCCAGCTCGGGCGAAACGGGGCGTCAATGATGCGATTGAGAGGGATTCCAAATTCCAAGGGCGCGAAGGATGCTTGCTCGTGGCATTCGAGTTGCGTTCGTTCAGGCGTTCGAGTGGGGGGATTCAGTTACTTGTTTAGAGGAATGTAATCGGCGGAGCGGTAAGTGCTTTAGAAGAATTTAAGTGGGAAATTAGTGGGGTTCTTGGTGAGTAATTTTTGTATTGTAATTATCGAATTTCCTTCGGGGCACGGGGTATCTTATTATTTAGTTGGTGTATATGAATTTGCCGTTTGGCGTAAGGAAGTTCGAATAAAAATATGTTTTACTTTTAACTCTTTTTTTAAGTTTCTCTGGCATTTCTCGCGCCAGGCTAAGCAAAGGAACTTTTACGCTCATATTTTCTATTTAACATTACGTTTAGGTGAGATACCTTGTCGTAATATTTAATTTGGAAAGAAAAAGCAAAGTGATCAAAGAAAACTGTATTATGTGTAGATACTCGTACATTTTTTAAACAGTTTTGCTACATACTTTGCTCTCATTCCTAATAAAACTTGAACGTATCAAAATCATTTTCTGGCTGTCGTGCAAAAATACGTATGCAATATACATATACCTACATATACGAGTATATCCGCCAAGCAGTCCTAAGTTAGCGAATACCACTTGTGCCACAAACTTAACGCTCTCTATATGTAAATCCTGTCAAACGCTATAATGAGTAAATGGATTCAGAGACTATTGTTGTCTGACAAATTACTAAGTTGTCGATTTTTAACGATAGCAGTGTAAAGTACTGAAGCAAAACTCGATTAACCAAGGTACGGATTATTGAAGTTGCGGATAATCTGGGATACTGGCGATCCAACAAGTTCCTTACATTTAGCAGTAGCAAGTGTACTTACTTACTAATTTATTCAATGGCCATGGACAGGACAATCCCTTTAATACAGATACGATGATTAATAAAAAATTTATATCCATATTTTAAAGATGCATCTAGAACGCTAAAAATGGTAAAAATATTACATGGAGTCATCTCCTTCAATTTCTGTTTTCCAAGTTACTATTTCCAAGTTACTGATCCTTCAAAGAAAAATCAGAATTGAAGCTCACGTTACGTTCACCGCAGTTGACGCTGCTTCAAAAGCTTCTAATTAGATCCTCACAATGTTAGGAATGTGTTCATTTTGGTAAAGTAATACCACCCGACCGCAGCGCCCACATGCCTGCACGATCAATTACGTACGAGTGCATCAAAATTGCATTAACCTAATAAACACGCAATCGAACTGCAATTTTCTGCTAAACAACCGCGGCAGTCAATAATTCATCCAACAAAATAACCAATCCGCCGATTAAGTGGCTCATCAACGTGCGTCGGTGCACCGTTCCGACAATTCTCATACAATTTTCAATTAAATAAGAACCCTTAACACTGTGCATCAAATCGCAATGGAATACTTCCACCACGCTCCGAACACACTCCCCCGTTCCATCATTTCATAACTAAACCATCGACGAGAATCAACCTCCCAAACCATCAAATATCCTCTTTCAAACCCTCGCGAAAAAGGCGGACGAAGAAAGAAAAGGAAGAACGAAAAACAGAGGTCATCGTTACATTGATATTCCAAATTGATCGGCCTCGTTTCAGCAAGTGTTCTAGGTCGAGGGGCAAATAATTAAAATTGCAATGGTTCGATGTGCCGTCTATCGGGTGACGTGAACGAAACAGCTCCGCTATCGAATATCGCGCCAGAGATCGCATTGGCGATTCCGTTCGCGATCTCCAGTTTGTTCAAACTTTCGTTCCGCCTTGGCTTCGATGCCGTTCGATGCTTGTTTTTCTCCATCTCACCGTTCTGTGTGTCTTTTGGCGTGGCTTCGCCCGCCCTCGCCACCAGCTCTCTCGACTTCTGTAAACGTCAGCCCTGTTTGCAAGGGCAATTCTCGCGTTTCTTCCACTCGACAGTCGAATGTCAACCAGCCGGCAATGCGTCGATCCGTGGATCCTAGCGAAGGGCTAGATTTCTTCGGGATCGTAAACACGCCTGTCCGTGCGAGAGATTGCAACCCCCCTCAGTCTGCGCGACTTCCGTGTCTCGAACTGCTGGTATGTCATACGGAGAGATTCCGCGCGTTTTTCTTGGGCGGATCGATGTTACATCGTCAGCGTGCTATACGGTGGCTGGATATGTCTCTTATTTCGAGAAGTTCAACGCTGCTGTGGTATTTCAAGTTCTTGGAAACGTAGCGACGTGACGCGAGATTCATGAGCCTGTAGGCGATTGCAATAGGCATCTGTAGATTTAATACTGCGAATGGCGTTGGCGTGAGATCCAGCCCAAGTTTTGATTTTTGTATTCTGTATTAGATTTTCGAGAAAGTATTTTGTATTTTAACATTAAAACAAGTTTTGCCGTGTTTTCAAAGTCATGAGGCAAGAAAATAATAAAAATTGGAAACGAAAACAAAATATGAGAAACAATAGGGTGTAATAGATAACTAGAGAAGATTAACTCTCATGTGAGGGGCCATTTTTCAAAGCCTTGCGCCTATAGAAGTGTTAATCTATTAGGGTGTTCTCGGGAAGTACATTCAGTGTCTTGTGATTCAGATGTTAGAGTATTTACGGTAAATGAATTTCGCGATAGCTTTGTCATATCGTTGAGGGAGTACTGGTAAAGTAGGTACTGTCCACCTTCTATCTCTGCTAACTCGTGAAGAGTGAGCTATGAACCCGTGATAAAACTTTCTGCACGCTCTTTTCCTTTTCCTTTTATAGAGTTCAAATATTTCTTCCACAAATTTCCAAGGGAAATAGGACCTAGCTCTCGAGAAAAGGGAAAGGGGCGGGAGAGTCTAAATCAACTGCTCGTACTAGGTAGACGAATAGCAGTTGCGCTATCGTGAACAATCAAACGTCGTCTGCAGAGTCTCATCACATGGAACATCCTTATAACTCACTAGTCACGCAAGATTAACTTAACATGTGACAGCATAGACTATTCTAACTACACCACGAGAACCTTAAAATTTACTTGGAAAGAGTTGGTTTGCAATATCCAATTATAGGAAAGTAGCAATTGTATTAAATTCTTCATTGTATCGACTCGAAGTTGTATCTTTGCAAAATTTCTGCACCCTGAGCACCAATTACCCTCATCCCTTGCTTCCTGGAACCGTAAACATTGTATCCAACATAGTGCTACAAAGCATTCTAAAATTTGAATATTATATGAAGGAAAAACTCAGTTTTCAATACAAAAGGCTTTCTTTCAAATAATATAGTATAATACATGAAGTTCGATTAACGAATTTGCACGAAACTTTGCACCTAGTTAGTGCTTACCATGTGTTATAATGTATCAAAAACAAAGGACACAATACTCGAAACATTTCGAGAAAATCGAATTCAAAAGCTGCTATATCTATCTACGCGTAAATTCGGAACCATTTTAACCTATACTACAAAGTTCCTCTTACACTTTTCGTAACATTATTTAATTATTATCAAAGTTTTTTACAAAATTTTGAGTAGCGCACAACACATTCCTATGTATAATATGCGCTGGCTACACCCAAAATTTGTTCTAAATCCGTTACACAACTTCCGCTTTTAAACACCATCCTACGAGTCATAATTGAACGACGTTTCACTTAAATATAATACGATTACTTAGCAGAATGACAAATTTGGAAATTTTAAGTCGTCTGCGGCGGACGTATTGGAAGCTGGAATTAATTATGAAACTGAGGCGAATCAGTGTCGCGCGTACCGTGTCAGAAGATCCAATTAGAATGGAAGTCGAGCGTGATACGTTCGAATCTTGCTGGCGTCGTCTTTCCCGCGCGGATAGTGCATTTGCGTTTGTGTGTTCCACGGTGCACGTGCCATTGCAGAGAAACGTTGCCATCGCTGTCACCGAAAGGACAATTGCAGTTTTGCTTGGAAAACACGCTGCCGGGCGCCGTTTAATTCGAATTCTGCATTCATGAATCGCATTTGGCAATCAGAAATGGCTACGAAATTTTCAACCGTGGAATTTCACTATAACAATCTTCCATTGTGACACAACTGTTAATGATGAGTTTAGAAATGTAGGGTGAGTTGAAATGCTGAGGCAGTCTGCAAGTGGTGCTATTTGTAGAACTATCTCGAAAATGCAGAATAATTTTCTGTCACACGAGGCTCCGTTTTAGATTGGATTGAATTCAACGGAAGATTAAAATCCTGTAGCCTGATTTTAAGTCTTAATCAGTTTTATGAATTATTTGATATTCATCCAGTAATTATTAAGCGAAAGAATCTCGCGGCAGATGATTACCGCGATGTGATAAACTAGAAGTAAATACTTCGTATTGACTGTATTATAAATATCATTGACGACTAAATATTCTAATTAATCTGCTAATTCTTGACAATATATCCACAACTCTCTTTAAAAGTGCATATAGAAGCAAACTGGTACGATACTTTGTATAGCGTACACAATTGAAATATTTTCCTCAGCTAAGGAATTTGAGGACTTGTACTATGACTCAGGTTTCCATTAAATTCCCTAGCTTCCTATTCACAGCGTGTTTCCTTTCCCTGCGACTTTTTCGAGGAGAATAGTGAAGTCGAAGTCTCCTCAATATAATCTGACATGAAAGGTGACGGAATCGTAGAATTTGCGCGATTTCAAAGCGGCACGAATTCCTATCGCGCAGCAACCAAGTACGTAAAGCTACGGGCAATTAAATTTCCTTTGAAATCACTGAGCATCCTAATTCTCACGGGGAAACGAAAGCCGCTGAATTTGAATCGATTTTCGATCGACACTACTGAATTAATCATAGACTGTTCGACGAGCAAATTTTTCCCTGTGATGGGAATTTTCTTCATTAAGAAGGGATGAAAGGCTCATGGGAGAGAATGGATTGCATTAATATGTGACTTCCGGTTATTAAACTTTAGTGCTCGTAAGTAAAGCACCTTTTAAAGTATTTGAATTATAAATGTTACACTTTGGAGTAATTGATAAGGTTTTTTCGTGGCAGATATAACTTATCGAACTTATATACGAGTGATGAAATTGTTGATTCATGTCGTTTTGCATTTATATTTAATAGAGGTACGTTCCACATTTTGAAACTTCATGTTTTAGACAATTAATGCAACATTAACTTTCGATGTTATTATCAGAAGCGTTGATTATATTAACACATTAGTCATTATTTACGATCCGCGCTAAACATGATCACATTAATACTCTATTATGTTACATATATTTAATATGTCCAATAGTAATGGATATAATATGTAGGTTAATTAGTTTTCATATTTATTATGGAGATGATTCATGACATGATAAAATTAATGAAGGAAAACCATGGTGATAAATGTACGAATGTTTCCTTAAAAATAGAAGTAATAACTTTTCATTTGCGACTTATGAATTATTTACGTATTACTCATTTAGTAGTTTTGGTATTTCACAACTATAGAATTTCCGAAACACGATGACTTTCTATATTCGCTATTGTTACTAAATTCTCAGCGAAACATGTGATTAGTGGATTCTGTTCTGTTACGTAACGATCCATGGCCAATACCAAAGTGAAACGAGTCAGTCATACCTCAGACATCCAGTGCAACCATGCATAGACGCGAAGAAACACTAGTAAAACCACAGACGAAGTGTAGGGGAGACTTAACATTTTATCGGAGTTCGTGTTACATGAACTGAAACATCGACTTTGTGAAAATACAAGGATTTTGCCGCGTACTCCGTGTTAAACAATGATGACCCTGGAAACTATATTGAAATCATTTACTGAAGTCAGTAATATCGGTAAAACAGCAACATTCTTAAGGGAGAACCACATTCTAATAAAAATGTTCGCCAAAGTATTCGCATATATCTCCAAACTATACGCTTATTCGGCCCATATCGGCTTATCATCAGGAGCTGCGAACCTTCGTACAGAAGCTCGGGTAAAAAATGCCGAATGCGTGGTTACGCCTTGATAGTACACCTGTCCACATCACAGGTTACGATTCACGCTGCATAATTCATACCTCACAGCCTACACTTTACAGGTCACACCTGACAATTCACACTTCACAGGCCATACATCATAGCTCCCCCGGTCCGCACCACCTAACTCACACTTCACAATTCATAGTTATGTCATAATTCACACACCGTGCTTCACAGTCTATACTGCATACTTTATAGTTCATAATTTACACATTGCAATTCACACTTCCACTTAACACATAATACATCATGCTTCACACTTCATACACCTCACACCACAGTTCAGAATGGTAGTGACAGCGACGAGATTTTATTAGAGAGGACAACTCGAGCTTGTATGATACACAAACTAGAAATGTCTCTATATTTAATATTAATTCTCATTCCTCTAAAGCCCTCGAACAATGTCGCAAAATTTACATCGAATGAAAGGTCAATGCTATACTTTGTCTCTGATAAAACCATCTTTTCCAGCTCCAAACACCTATTTATCTTTCAATAACTTTGTAAAGTAAGAGCTCATCCAGAGAAAAAGCACTAATCCAAAGGGAAATGCTAACCCACAAGAAGTTCATCTCAACAAATTCTGCATTTCCTAATCATGAACAAAATGAAACAAGTCACTGATACAGCCACGGTTTTCAGTACCCCTATCGCAGGGAGGAGCAAAATTTTCATTTAAATAAGAATTTCGACTAACGAGAAAAGTGAAAAAATATTATTCCATGAAATAAGTTTTTTATTCGGCTAGAATTTACTCCACGAATAAATTTCACGCGTGTCAGCTATTATCAATAACACCTTCCCAAACTTCTACCATCAATTTACCCTTCGGTACCTCCACACAGCGAGTACAATGAAAGATGAACGCGCGATCTCCGCGTAATCATACCGTGAACGATCACGACTAAAGTGAAACGAGTCAGCGATACGTCCGCCGGCAGTAGTGATCTCAATCACAGCCGTGACGCCGAGCCTCGGTAGGCAGAGGTTCCCGTCGACGGAGAAATTAGGTAACCGAGGAAAGAGACCAGCCGAGTTATGCAACTTGCGGGCCAAAGGAAGGAGAGGAAGCGAGTCCCGCTTTTATATGACGGTTTACGCGACTTTATCTTTACGATTACGTTCGCGTAAAATCGGAGTTTAATATAAAGCCCAGAGGCAGCCGGATAGCTGCGAGCATTCGGTTGCATCCTTCTGTGAGCTGCGCGGAAGTTCGAACGAGATGGAAATACGAGGATAGCAAAGATACGATGCACAGGGTGTCTCTGAAACGAAAGGAAATTAACTTGGATGTAGATCACACAGTGCAATCGTTGCAAGAAAGGGTCGAGATTCCTTTTAAGAGCTTGCAGAAGACTTCAAGAAGGATATCGAGGAATCTTTCTTCCCTCTTCGCATTCTTCACTTTATTCACTAGTGTATCATGGATATAACAACCCTCCATATATCAAGGCTATTATAACTACCTACATATGTTCCTTTTTATGATTATTATTTCGTGAAAAAGATGAAAATTTTAAATGATAACAAGATGTGAACCTAATTTAAAACCTGATCCCGAGGTGTATACTACTTAACACTATGTTTTACCGAATATATAATTATATAGAGCGCCTCGTTCTCGAGATTACACATAGATTACACGTAGTACTGTCAGTTGTCGGGGACCTCACAACGTTTAGAGTTATTTAAAATTTTAACATATAGTATATCGCGCGTTTGTATCTTCTCCTAGCGACCACTCGCCATGATCGTCATATTGTTTTGTTGTGCAGGGAACCTCAGACGTATCCCTTTTTCGCAGCGTATAAATTTTTTAATTTAAATAAGTTAAATAATTTTTCCTATCATGGGAAAGAGTAAGAAACACAAGCGTTCAAGGATTAGTTCAACGGAACGCGAAGAAGAAAAGAAAAAGATGCGTATTCAAATGGAGAACATGCAGAAGCAGATACTTAATCTAACAAAAATGGTTACACGTGCTTTACCTGGTATAAAAAACCCTCGCCTTTCCGAAAATCTCGATAAAGCTAGTAAAGCGCGAGCGGGTAAGTTAAAGATTGCATAGTATAATCAATGTGCAATAAGCACACGATAGCCTAGGACTGGACCCACACGGTCTACAGTCTAGCGCAACAAGCGCGTGGTTTAAACTATATTAGTTTTTCCACATTTGTGGCGTTAAGCACGTGGTAATCCAGGCCAATTTCCACACGAAATATAGCCTGTTGAAATAAGGTTACTTTCCACACGAATTATAACCTGAAACAATAGGGTTAAGTTCCACACGAACTATAACCTGAGACAATAGGGTTAAGTTCCACACGAACTATAACCTGAGACAATAGAGTTTAAGTTCCACACGAACTTTAACCTAATGTATTAGCGTGAAGTTTTTTCTACACGAAACACAACTGACGCAATAAGCTTAAGTTTTTCACGCAATAATTTCCATACGAATTATAACTGTTTGCAATAAGCGCACACGTACTTAGATATAGGATTTATTATTACAAATACATACATTATTACAGGAAATAGCAAAGAAAACAGTATAAGCCAGTCACAGAGCGACCTGAGTGGAGATGACAATGACTCGGAAATCTCACTTGCTGCGCATGAACCCACGATTAGTGAGGATCTGCCACAGGAGGACGCAGTATTGGAGGATGAGATACTGAGCAAACTGGGAGAAAATCTCCCTGCGCCTGCACAGTCCGCAGTAAAGATTCATCCAGACATTATAGTTAGGTGGAAGAAATGGATGTCTGAAGGACTATCGGAGGAGACGAAAAAGACACTTCTAGGGAAGTATCCCCGCAAGGGCGAACTGTGGACCGAAGCTCCCAAAATTAATCTAGAAATAGTCCCAGCAATGTCCGACATAGCGAATAGGAGAGACCAACATTTTGTAGACGCACAAAATGCAGCGGGAACAGCATTGTCCTCACTGGGGAGCGCGATTTCAATGCTCATCACAGATGAGGAGGAAGGAGTAGATCGTTTAACGCTAATAGAACACCTCTGCGATACAGGAAAAATGCTGACACACGTTTTTCACCAGGGGTCGGTCTGTCGAAAATCTTTCGTTACCCCGCTAATGAACAAGGCAGTAAAGCCTACCTTAGATGCGACGGTCTCAGATGAATGGCTATATGGAGAAAAATTTGCGGAGCAGGTTAAGGAAGCGAAAACAATAGAGAAGGCGTGCGCGGCCATCAAGGCGCCAGACAAACATACAGTAAAAAGATTGTCTCAAAAATCGCATAACCAGGGAAACTGGAGAAACCCATCTGTGAGGGCCCGACAGGTGGGCACGTATCAAAGGGCAAGCAGGAAGTATCAAGAGGTTCGATTCAGACAACACAGCAGGAGTCAACGTCGCGGGCCTCAAACAGGCAAACGACCGCTGACCCAATCGACGAACCAGGTGACGACCCAGAAGTAATGCAGGTAAAAAGCCATGCAGGCAGGCTTAAGTATTTCATTTCTAACTGGGAAGCCATTACCAAAGACATTAGGATTTTGGGTTACCTGCGAGGGTATGAGTTGGATTTCTCTCATACTCCTTACCAGAATGAATTTCCACGGGAGCCCCTAAGGTCAGAGACCGAAATCTCAGATTTAAGAAAAGAGGTTAGACAGCTCGTCAAAAAAGGGGCCGTCGAGCAGTGCGAAGACTGCGAGGGGCAATTCTTGTCTTCTTATTTTCTAGTTAAAAAACCGAATGGATCAAATAGATTTATTCTGAATCTAAAGAAATTAAACAAATTTATGAAACCAGTGCACTTCAAAATGGAAGATATTAAATTTGCCAAACAATTGCTTACGCCAGGCGCTTTCATGGGCTCACTAGATTTAAAGGACGCATATTTCCTCATTCCGGTATGTAAAAAGAGTAAAAAATTTCTAAGATTCCGCCTCGAAGGGAGGCTATACCAGTTCACTTGCTTACCCTTTGGGCTGTGTACAAGCCCTTACATTTTCACAAAGGTAATGAAACCTGTAATGAGTGTGTTACGAGGAAGAGGTCTACTATCTGTCATTTACCTGGATGATATACTCGTTTTGGGTAATACAGCCGAGTCTTGTAATTATAATATAAAACACACAGTACAACTGCTAGAATATCTAGGTTTTGTCATAAATTATGAAAAAAGTTCAATTATACCTAGACAAAGATGCAAGTACTTAGGCTTCGTCCTCGATTCAGAAACATACTCAATACAGTTAACAGACAAGAAAAAATGTCAGATCTTGGCACTCCTGGAGCGATTTAAGGTACATAGCCAATGTAAAATTAGAGAGTTCGCTCATGTCCTAGGAGTCTTAACCGCGGCTTGTCCAGCAGTGGCGTATAGCTGGACTTATTGTAAAAGAGCAGAACGACAAAAGTATCTAGCACTTTTATCGAAGGACAATAATTATGAGGCAATAATGGTTATCCAAGGCAAGCTAGGTGAGGATTTTGAGTGGTGGAAAAATAATGTGAAGATAGGTGTTAACCCGATAAGGGTAAACCATTTCGAAACCGAAATAAGTTCTGACGCATCCCTGACAGGATGGGGCGCTCATTGTAATGGGGTTAGCACGTATGGTTTTTGGCACGAATTAGAAAGAGGTTTTCACATTAATTTTCTAGAACTCTTAGCGGCCCTATTTGCTCTTAAGAGCTTCGTATCACAGCTTTCCAACTGTGAAGTCCTCTTACGCATGGACAATACAACTGCAATATCGTATATAAATAGGGCAGGTGGCGTACAATTCCCACGTCTAAGTGAGCTAGCACGCGAAATTTGGCAATGGTGTGAGATGAGGAGTGTATGGATAGTGGCGTCATACATACCATCTAAGGAGAATGTGGAGGCAGACGCAGCATCTCGGATTACGAATATAGATACTGAATGGGAGTTATCTATAGAAGCATATGAAAGGATAGTAAAGGCATTTGGCGTACACGAGATTGATTTGTTTGCGTCTAGAATCAACGCAAAGTGTAAAAAATTCTGTTCAAGATACCAAGATCCAGAAGCTGCAATCGTAGATGCCTTCACAATCTCTTGGGAGAATGAGAATTTCTATGCATTTCCTCCATTCTCACTGATTTTAAAATCATTACAAAAAATAATACATAACAGAGCCACGGGAACCTTGGTTGTCCCGTACTGGCCGACACAGCCGTGGTATCCAGTGTTCACATCGCTGCTCACAAAACCAGCATTAAATTTTCAACCCTCACTAAACCTGCTAATTTCTCCGTGCAGGAAGAAACATCATCCGTTGGCGACAAAGCTACAGTTAGTAGCAGGGAGATTGTCCGGCAAGCATTTTTGAATCAGGGAGTCCCAGAGGGATCACTGGATATTATAGTAGCATCCTTGTCGGAAGCTACCTTAAAACAATATAATGGTTGCCTAAAGGAGTGGACAATCTTTGCGACAACAAGAGGGTGTAACGTTTTTCAACCAAATAATGTCGCAGTAATAGAATTTTTAACCAAAAAATTCCAGGAAGGTGCGGGATATGGAACCCTCAATTCTGCTAGGGCTGCCATATCACTAATAGCAGCCAACAATATTTCAAAAGATCCCGTAATATCAAGATTTTTTAGGGGAATATTTAGACAAAGACCCTCGAAACCTAAGTATTCCAGTACCTGGGACACTGAGCCTGTACTAAAGTTTATTGAAAACCGTCAGCTCTCACATAAGTACAGGGGTCAGGAGTTATCAGAGAAAACAGCGACGCTCTTGGCATTAGTTACAGCGCATCGGTTACAAACGCTTGCGCTTATAGACATTAATAATATTACTTTAACGGAGTCGAGTATAGAAATTAAAATACCTGAATTGATTAAAACTTCAAAGCCAGGGAGAGTGCAGCCGAACCTGGTGCTACCCTTTTTCAAAGAAAGACCGAATATCTGTGCAGCAAAGGCACTTTTGGATTACTTAGATTTTACTAAAGATAAACGTACAGAGAAAGGTAGACTTTTCTTATCGGTCCGTAGGCCTTTTCAACCAGTGGGCACACAAACCTTGAGCAAATGGATAAAATCATTGCTAAAAAAGGCAGGCGTGGACACAAATACGTTCACGGCATACAGTACTAGACACGCGGCCGTATCCGCAGCCAATAGAAAAGGAATAGACATAAGTACTATTCGACGCACTGCAGGTTGGTCTGATCACTCGCAGACTTTTGCAAAATTTTATAATAGACCGATTCATCAATCACATGAATATTTTGCGTCAGCTGTTTTTGGAACCTGATATTCTGTAAGAGAAAGGAGTCGAGCATCACACAGGCTCTGAACATCTACGTGTAATCTATGTGTAATCTCGAGAACGAGGCGCTCTATATAATTATACGATCAAACGAACTTACTTGTACGTGAAGTTCGATCGTAATTATATTGAGCGCCTCGTTCGAAGATGATTACATCCCACCCGATTTAAACCCAAAATGTAACCCAAAAATAAAAATAAAAAAGCGTGTGTGATGCCTCCACCTCTATCTCAAATCAAGCTAAAAATATGACGATCATGGCGAGTGGTCGCTAGGAGAAGATACAAACGCGCGATATACTATATGTTAAAATTTTAAATAACTCTAAACGTTGTGAGGTCCCCGACAACTGACAGTACTACGTGTAATCTATGTGTAATCATCTTCGAACGAGGCGCTCAATATAATTACGATCGAACTTCACGTACAAGTAAGTTCGTTTGATCGTATAATTATCTTGTACATTCCTTGCCCAAGAAAATGTATATACAATATCCTCAAAAATCATGTAATAAGTAAATAAGACAGAGAAAACCATCTGAATAGACGAAAGTTACATGCAGCTTTAAAAAAATTATAACGAGGGTTAATTTATTACGACACATATTTTTTACGATGAAATCTGCCGCTTTGAATAGTCTAAGAGTTTTAACTAATACCTGATAATTTACAACAATACCTCTATGTATCAGATGATACCCTATCTACTTTACACGAATTTATCTAAAGCAGTGGGTACCTACATATGGATTAAAGTATGAAGTAAAATGTGGTCAAGCTATCCGCCGTTCAAGGGTTGCCACACTAACTTTTTGTTATTTCGATTTCTATTTCTCTTCTTGTCATGCGCGTTCTATATACGTGTAAATTCCATTTTTCGCCGTGATTCGAAGCTAATGCCCTTTCGTTAAGGGACACCCCGTGTGCACCCAGCGTGGAGAAGAGCTCGAATGCATAAAGTTAAATACCCGCTGGCATAACTCAGTCTACGGCTCAACTACGGTCGAGTATCCTCGGTAAACCCTCAACGGAGATCACGTATTCCTTCGGGAATACAACCTCTTTTTAGTGTCGTGATCTTCAGAATATCTTTCCCTCTGTACTGTCTTCCCGCTTCTTCTTCCTCCACGCCCCCACTTGCGCGCCACTGTCTCGTTCGTTGCCCCTGTTTCCTTGTCAGCCCCCTCTCACCCCCCACTCCCTTTCTCTTCCACAGCCGCCCCTCGGGTGTTCCAGTGTTTTGTAAAATGGATTTGCTTCCTGCGGTGATGTTGCATTGTCGCGCCTGGAGATGGAAAGCGGGATGCACCCTTCCAGGTGGATAAAAAGTCTCGGTTCGTTTGGTAGCTGGCTTACTGACCGAATCGAGGGATCCAGAACGTGGAAACTGTTTTGTCGACGGTGCATTCAGTTATTGAGATGCTTCCGAGATGTTTGCTTTATTTTTCGAAGCATTAGTTTGCTTCAGTAATGTTGGGAAATGCAAATGTGTGCGGTAGTGTTCATTTTACTTTTCTTTTGAAATAATATTGGGGCGAGGAGTGAGCGGGTTGGTCACAAAGTGCACAATTAATGGATTTGAGTACTATGAGGGTTTAAATAATTCTGTGGAATGTGAATCTTTAATTTAGTATGTTAAGTGAAAACGTAATTGGTAGGAATATTAATTACCATTAACGAAATTACTATTATAAATGCACATAATTAATATCCTGAGAAATAACAGTTGCTTTCTGATTTAGTTTACCATTTCACGGTGTATATTGGATTGAAAGTATTTTTGACTACATTGGAGAATTGTGGAAAATATATTATAGAAATAGAAATATTTAACCAAAATATCTCAGCGCTCGTCAAAACTATAAACGAATATTATTTTTTAAACACGTTATATGTTCACCATTTACATTCGTGCGGTGCAGTGATTATTTGAATTATTCTGTGCTGTTCATTGCATTTAATGCCGTCCGAAAGTGCAGCAGATTACCCCGAACGTGGTCAACCACTTTCACAGAAGCAATTGCGGCGAACGGCCCTTTATAGGCTCTCAGAGAAAATCACATACTCCCTCAAGAGCACGACATCCTTTTACTGCCGCGATCTTCAGAATAATTCTCTTTCGCCCTGTTCCTTTTCCACCAAGCGTTTTCTTTTATCCGTCGACTGGTTTGACGTTTGCTGGGTACACATTAATATCAAATTTGCACGGTACACGTCAGTTCAAACTTCTTAAACATCTTGAAAGTCAAGAGATTTACGCAAAATAAATCTGACAAGCACTTCGATCTTATTTTTTTAAAACAAGTATTTTGCTATTTTAATTCCTTAATTAGACGTTGCTCTTTGCTTCTCTGAAATAAACTATACAATCAAGCAAAACTGACAATTGCATAAATTGTATAAATTTTATTTGTCATGCCTGTTCATTGAAATTTTACATAGAATGTCGTTCTTTTATTCTTCTCTCGCGAGAATAATTTAATTAGCGGATGATAACAGGAGCACGTTCCATGCTCGTTCCCTTTGCGGCTACCTGAAAGGGTGACGGTGTCAAATTTTCACCAATTTCCCCCTTTCTGTCACGTTCTAACGAACGTCATTACTGCTGTGGTTTTGTTCCACTTCTGCGACTTGAGACATTCGGGAAGATTACACTGCGTAGAACTTAGCTCTTAATTAACGAGGATGGACGATCTCGGAGGTCTTACAATTATCATTGTCATAGAGGCTTAGTACGTCACTTTCTTATTCCCAGCGTCTCTCAGACGTACTCGAGACAGCTTCTCACCGATTCCATTATTCTTACGCGAACGACTTTCCTTCTTATCAGCATAACAGGAAGGGGGAACAGACATAATTCTTTCTGATCTTGGAATGATCTTGATAGGAATTTTTCAGCTGAACAAAGCACTAGCTGATATCTGTCGATAAATTATGACACTTGATGTTGTAGCTCTACTTTATAGCTTGGGGCGGGTTAAAATAATATGTGAATCGATGGCTTTTGAAATGAAATCATTTGTAATTGATTTAAAAGAGACTGTGTTGTTTTTAGAAAATTTAGAGGAGAATAACAAATTTGAAAGAAATTTAAGAACGTATAGTTGTTGTAAAGTAATTTAAGTAAAAGGATCTAAATATTTTCCTAAAAATAACAAGTATTCAAGAGTTGAGAAATCTACATATGTCAAAATTCTAGTGGGAAACTTTCCCCATTCTATACTAATCCTCAAATTGGATTTCTCCGCCTGCCTCTATCTTTTATTTTCTGTGTCAATCCAAACTTAGATTTACAGATTACAATATTGTTTCAAAAATTAAATCTAAAAAAAACGAAGTTAACCAATTCTTTGCCAGAATACACTCCAACGAAACAATTGCAAACCCGCAACTATCGTACACTGGAACCAGAAACCGCAGAGATACGAACAATCGAAGTCAACCTCCAAAAAAGTGTCCAAAAACGAGACCTAAAACTGCAGCCATTACATTCAAAGAGGATTTCGGGGCAGACGATATCCCGTTGTATGCGTGAAACTAAAAAGAACAGATCCTCCGTAATCCCCAGATGCTACGAATGCTGTAACATTTATTCCCGGTAGAGAGGGGGCGGTTTTTCACGGGCCCGAGAGGGGGCATCTTTCCCGAAACGGGGTTTAAAAAACGAGGGAACGAAAGGATTTCCCTGGGATAGGAGGAAACGGATAAATCAGCTGGTATCGTTGGAGCATCTAGAGCAGAGAATTGCGGCCATTCATAACGAAACGAAGGCGCGCGGGCTCGCGCCACTTACGGAACGACTACGATAACTTTGTCACGCGTGAGCCTCGTGGCGGTCCCGCGCCGCGTTTCGCTCGTATCTGCTGTCGAACCCGCGAGCAGCAATAAATATTGTAAACGCACGCGGTGTCTGGCCGTGGTATTAAAACTTGCTAGCCAGGGGGACTTCAGATCCAGGTCCCCCACTCGCCACCCCCGATATTGGAAAGCTATCCACGGTGCGCCGAGTCGCGAATACGATTTAATCGCGGTGGAATTGTTTGCTGCCACCCGCTGATCTTATCGTAGGTCTGTACGTTTAATTCGAGGTGCAATGGATTGACCCTTTGGTTGCGAAAGGGGTAGATATGCGTCCTGGAGAGATTGTTTTTAAAAGGGGTAGGTGTGTCAGAGTTATTGATGGGGACTTACCACTAAGTGGCTAATGGAGCTTGTAGAACGCAACAGAGATAGTTTAATGAGAGGAGTGTAGAATGTAGCGTATGCTTTGCAGAGCTATAACAACTAAACTAATAGTTGCCCCCCCAAAAAATAATGATATACACTTTTTATCGAAGAAGAGATTCTTAGCATCTAGTGACTTTTGAAAAACGAAAATAAAATTAGGATTTTCGGAACCTTTCAATTGAAGACCTAATCATGGCCATGCTGGTGTTGTGTGCAAGATTGTTAAAAATATAAAACATCTACTGTTTTGAAATTTTTATTGCTGTTTAACCACGCTTGATGTTCTAGTATGAACCTCTAATTGATTTCCTGACCTCAATACTCTCTACAAAAATTGATTTCCTGACGTCAATACTGTTGCGAAAAAATTCATTTCGTCAATTCAAGACCCCTTTCGGGAAATTGATGATTTAAACCGTCCTCTCCTAATTTCCCAATAACTACATCATATTTTAATTTCATCAAAATCCCTGACATCGAGTAGAAAAAGTGAAGGGTTTGACCCAGAATGATCCTTGGACTTTTTCCGTCGAGGTCGTTTAAAAAAGTTTACTTCTTAAAACTTATCTACTTGCTAGCTAACGATATATCCACTTGAAGCCAAGAGAAAACTACATTCACACACCACCCGCACTACCAACTTAAAATTCGAAATCACTTGTGACTTTGAATTAAAATTCCACTTTTCGACCAACTGTCTACCCAAGCTTGATTCCAATATTCCATCCCACACCAAATTTGAACGCATCAACACGCAAACCCACTCAAGCCCATTTGCACAAAAAAAAAGGGGAAAACCCATTTCCCCAATTCACGCAGTGTTCCAACCCCCAGTTTACCACGGAACTCCGCGCAGCAAAATAATCCAGGAGCGAAGCACATCTAAAGGTGTCGTATCGCAGCCCGGCGGATATCCTGCTCCCCCTATTACCTGCTCATTATCCCCCCGCGAGGCGGAATCGACGCGGCATCGATCGACGTCGCACGGACGCATTATCAGCGCGCAGCCAGCGACGTCGCTCGTCGTTCCGAAGAAAGAACCAAACGAAACGTCGAAATAAGAGCGTGACTGGGATCCAGGCAACTGAACGAAAGGCGAGGTAAAAAAAAAGCCGACAGGGCGGGAGGGGGATGAAAAGCGTCACGAGCATTTCGGGGAGGAGAGCAGCCGAAACGAGAAGCTCGGGTCTTTATCTGGTGCCTCCGATACCTGAAACGAATCGAGCCTCGAACTCTTCTTCATTTTCTCCCCGTTCGGCTTTTGTGCCGGCCGCTGGCTGCTCCCGTTAATTAGAACTGTTCCCTCGCGCGATAACATTCGACCAGCCCCTCCCGCCGCTGTTTAGAACCCCCCTTTTTCCTTTCCCACTCACACTCTCACCTCCCACGCCCCGTTTCCACGGCCAGAAACAATAGTTTGGCGGCTGCTGCGAGAGATACAGGCCATTGTTTCTCGGGGATTTCAGATGTTACGGAAGTTGGTCGGATCATAGATTTGCCAACGGCTGGCCGCGAGATCTGCTGCGCGAAAACGCCTGCTTCGGTCGGTGTAATGAAATCGTTAACTGATCGTGGCGGGAGATTCAACCGGGAGGGATTGGCAGGGAACTGACCGTTGCATGTTTCGCTTCTGGATTCCGAAGGCTCGGGGCTGTGCTCTTCGCGCCGTGGTATCAGAGTAGCGATCTCTTGACGAGTTGGGGGTGTTGGATTGTTGAGAAAGTCGAACCGGCCGCGGCGGAGTGTAAGATGGAAATTTGTGAGTTTGAGGATATTAAGTCGACCTATAAATCCCAGTCGTGATGCGTTTATATACAGAACTGGAAATATTTATTGCGTCGTCCCTAATTCCACTAATGACTTGATTGATAAAGTTGGTATCTAACTTATAACCAAGACATCGGCCACTGTATGCCCACTTAGGTACAATTAGTCAAATATCGGGAAAAGTACTCTCCGAACATTAATAATAAATTAGGTGGAAGTGAATACACGATAGATACTCGAGTGATGCAATAAATATTTGCCGTGTGCTTTAATTCAATTTCATTAGAAACAAAAAACTTTCCTCGCAACAAGATAAAAACGTGTGTACACGCTATAAGCATTAATTTACTTATTCTAAATAGAGGAGTACGACATCTTCCCTCTTAGAAAGCTAAAATATAAAATACTGAAGTTATAAAGAATATTAATCAAATCACAACACTTGAGACTGCAATAATATTAATTGCAAATGAGTCGAAAATTGTTACTAAATGTATTAATACTCCGAAATAATTAAGACTACTAATTGTGTCGCTAATTATCTTTTGTTATGAACAGAAATGATATTGCGTTGCTGTTAATAAGTTCGTGCAGAATTACGGGCATGTTCATTATCAAGTAAATTGTGTAATTATTTCAGTATTTAAATACGATTTTCCACACGGTTTGACAAGGTAGTTTTCCAATGATTATCGAGCAGAACGAAAAATAAAAGCGCAATATAAAATGTAATTTATTCATCAAAAGAACAAGCCGTAGGACCCTTAATTAATTATACACGGGGTAACGCCGCATTGTCGAAATGATAGCCTGTGAATTATGGTCCTGTGGCTTCGCCAGGACCTCGATACGTCTCTTTATCACGATATGGACAATAATTTCGCAGTGGACGGCACGGAGCATCCGGTATTGTTCTTCGGTCGCATCCTTCGAGCTGAAAGTTTAGCTCGCGAAAATCCGATAGATACGGATCAGAGGGTTCACAAAGGCAACTTCCGAGCGGAAGAATAAAGGGGCTCGAATGAAATTGCACGTGAAATTTTTAATAATATCGATCATCCAGGATATTGTGTTTCGCGTCCCAAAGGCAACAATGAAACTGATACTCGCTTAAGAATTGCTTAAGCCAATATCGCTGTGTCCCTTGTGACAAGTGACCGTGCATTTTACTCGGCGAAGATTGTGGAAAGCGATGACGTACGATTCTCGCAGGATTAATATTGTAATCGCCAATTTAGTATTGAATCAAGTAATTTTGTTGCATTTGACATTTTTCCTGACATGTTCACCTTAGCTGAAGGCGCACCGGTGGAGGGAGAACCGAAACATCTGTTTTAGGAGTGCATTTCCCCTACTTGGAAAGGCCTGCTCTACTCGGACGAATCTTAACAAACGCAATTTTCTATAAATTTTTATTTCACACGAGCGCTGAATTTTGGACGGCACAATTAACTCCACAAAGGGAATAAAAGATAATACTTTTTCCATAAAAATCCCTATCGCATCTAAAAAAAAAAGATTAAATGAGCCCAAAGTTCCTGATAATTCATATTTCATATTAATCCCCCTTATACATCCACTTCCTATCAATTACCATTTTATACATCCCATAATTGGACTATGTACGACTCAACGCAACGTGGATGAGGGACTCCATACAATCGAGCCCTGAATTACATACATCGCGAAGCCACTTACTTGTGAATCCCCTCAAAACCAGTATCCCTCTAAATTATCAATTGACAAGACTTTCCATTGTTTTCCACGGCAGAGACCCACTTCAGCGTGGAGAACCGCGCTCGACGATAACTCTCGTGGTGGAACAAAGTGCAAAGGCACGAAAGTAAAGCAGTTGAACGCGCTTGTAACGATTCGAACTCGGGGAACGCGTCCTCCTGTGCGCTGCGAAGCGTGCAACTTTTATTTGGACGAGAATTTTCGTCGAGGCCAATCGGGCAGTGTTCCAGTAACGGGGAAAAACGGATGATATTGTGGTAGCAACGAAACACCTGGTAAACGTTACGGGCCATTAACCTTTTACTGCCCATTTCCCCCTCCCACCGTCGCTGGATTCTGTATTTCTTACGTGACCGGACCCCGAGCGAAATCTGAACGCGAGTAGCGCTGGGTAACATTGTAATTACGTTATGATTACTCCCACCCCCTGCCTTAATTGCACGCTAATTGCCCGGCGACGATTGCGCGACGGTAATTTTAAATGCAGTTTAATTAGCGCCGATGGAAAAGTGCGAGGACTTCATTTGCAGCGCATTTTACGGGTACTGCCGCGCTGGACCGCGGTTTTCGCGATAAAGGCTCTCTGGCAAGGGAAACTTTTTGCAGCTCGTGATTGGTGCTTTACTGTTATCTGCTTCTGTGTTTTTTTAAATAGATGTGTCTGTGGTAGATGAGTGTACTTGAGGAGCCAGAGGTGAAAGACAGTGGTGGTTGTATGTGAAAACTGAAAGGGACTTAAGAATTGGGAGGATTGATATTAAAGATGAAGTACGTGGAGTTTAATTCGAGAGAAATTAAAGAGTCCATTTCTTTAGGGTAAGGGAAACAATACGAATAAATTTTGGATTGGCAGATTCCATCGTGCATAAGCTTTTCAAGGTGGGGTGGTGCTTTAATGTGGAACAGTGGTGGAAGTGGAGTGTTAAAGGTCGTTTTGAAAAGAAGGGATACTGTAGGAACGTACGATGTTTCTTTATGTTACTTGCAAGATGTAACAGATGCGAATTTATAAGTAACCTAGATCTAACACGAACTTAGCCGTCAAATTAACAGCGCAGTAGCTAAGGTTCCAAAAACACGATACAATTATAAAATTTTCGATTTATTTCACACCTCTCGAGTAAAAGAATCCCAAAGTGATCAATTAGTAGGCGCCCAGAACGTATGTAATCCCGTAACAAGCAAGTCAGGCATAAAATCAGCAATTCACTGTCATGCTATAACGAACTCCCACCTCGAACAGCCCGAATAATCGAATATACACGCAGGTCCAACCACAAAGCTCGCAGCACCAACCACCAAAAAGCCAGTCCACACTCACTTATTCAGTGCCTCTGACTCGGTATAACCCCCTTATTGCCTCCCATTCTTTGCCACCGCTATCATTCACGTCCTCGAAGCCGCTCCATTTAGTCGACCACGAATTCGGCAGGTCTGTACGCACAATCGTAACAGCAGACCCCTCTTCATAGTACCGATCCGATCGAGATAGTTATCCGCAGGCTGTCCGAACCGTGCAGTGGCCTTACGCTTTCGAAATAAGCTGGTTGAAGCTTATTATGCCTCTGCGGCCAATAATACTCCATGTAGTGGCCCTTGTCAAACGCAGCCTCCACCGATGCGCGGTTTTCAGCGTACGTGTATCATCTGACAATAGCACATCCGCGACTGGCTGCGCTCAGTCATATCCGCGAATGTCCAACGCGAGGCTCCCACTGGGAAACTTTCGTCCCCTGGAGCAGGGTTAAGATTGGTATTGAGGCACCGTGCGCCTGTTGCTTTGTCTCTGCGCGGCTATCTTGCTGGAGCGGCAGCAATTTTTCCGAGCACGCATGCAGTGTTCAGGGACAGCATTCCTCGTCGTGACGGGAGAAACGAGGGTAAAGAAGAAGGGTCGAGAATGTGGAAGGCGCAAAAGTAGCGAGACGAGAGCCACGTTAAAGTTTCTGTAAGCCTCTTTTCGCTGGTACTCGATGAAGGGCTCTCTGTGGTTTTCACAGTGGAGGAGGCTGATGATCTTGTTGCTCTTAATTGTTCTGTGAAACGTTTTCATATGTTCATAGATTCATTGGGTTCGTTAACTGTAATTGATGAAGGTTTTAGGGGTGAGTTTTACGTTGAGTGGATGAATTTGTTGAAATAGAAAAGTGGTGGTCATGGGGTATGCGTAATGTGGGGTTGAGTAGAAGTTTAATGTAAAGATTTGTGCTGGGAAATTGATACGGATGTGGGTGGAGACTTTGATGTTTGATGAAGATTCTTATACCCTGCTGAATTTGAATATCTTCTAACAACGTGCAAATGGATGTTTTCAGTTCGCTCTTGTTGAGTTTCTGCAGGGAGTATTGAAATGTTAAATTTCCGTGGATGAATATGTTTGGGATTTGTGGGGGAATGACTGAGAAAGGTATAAATAGAGAAGACTTGTAATTTCTCGTGGGTAGGTAGATTGAAACGCTCGTGGGACTGAACTTGTTCTTTCAATTCAATTCACAAATAATTCATTTGAAAATTCAATAGAACCCGTTGGATATTGATCTAGGTACAGCCTTTGATTAAATTCAAAATGATAAAATATTTGAAACAGTGAAACTTTTACTCTTGTAATTCGAAGGAATTTTATTACGCAAGACTCGAGTGAAAAATGGTGCAAAAATAGAAATCAAATGGCTGATACAGTATAAACATTATACCGTAAAGCGTTTAATATATCGCGATGTTTGCTTATTTAAAAAAGCTTCCTGCCTTTTTTCGTAGAATACGATAGTATTGCGTAATCACAGGCACGTGTTCGACACTGCCACACCCTTCCCGCGATAGAGTGATTATTAATGGGAATAAACTCTTAAAATATACAAGTAATGAATACACACGTGGTCGAGTTTGCTAAAAACTAGCGAGTTTGCTAAAAAATATTGCCCAGGGCCATGGGATCAGCTTCGATTGAACTGGAAACGTGGAAAATAAATTAAACCGTCGTGTCACGATTACACGATACACACTTTTAACCGTGGAAATTTACCCAACTCCACTTTGCAATTAAATCTCTTGCCATTTCCCCTCGTTTCGACAAGCACGTCGATTTACTAAGCGAATTAATCGATGACACCGGCGACACGAATTTAAACGACAACGATTTCATTTTGGTGTTACCCTACACCGGAGTGTATAAAATGGGATTGATTGAGTTGACGACTGATCTGCAACGTGCTTTCGAAATAAATCAGATTAATTTTATAAAATAATCCGCTGTTTGTAAACTGCAATTTTTTATTTTTGTAACCCTTTAGCAAGTAAATTTCTTTCAAACTAAAATAGATGAACGTACCCATGTATCTATGAACGCGATGGAAAAATATAAAAGGCGTCTCTTGTTGAGCTTCGGCTTAAAAAATTCAACCCCGAGAACTTCTGCCACAGACTACATTTCAAGCACTACACACACACACACTCATGTTTGCTATTCTTCTGGTATACTTCTGTGACTTTGCTCGCACGCACACTGATTTCAATTTACACAGATACTCTCGCTTGGCCATACTCGTGCCACCTTCCCGCTCCCTCATGTTACCTCACCACCTAATCGCGCATCCTTCCAGCCCTCGCTAATAGTCTCTCGCGTATTTTTTATCTTTCGCGTACAACATACCGTCGTTCATTTTTAAATAAGGAAATTCGTTTGAGGGATACTTCTTTATTTAAGAGAGCATTTTAAAAATGCAAATTTCAATTTCTTTCCTTTCTCGATGCATCTAAAATTGATTCCAGATTCCACTATTCCTACACCATCACTTAATCAACTTGATGTAATAAATTAATATCACCTCCTTGAATATACCAATCTTCAGCTTTCATTTCACCCCCCAAAAAATTCATTCCACCTCGTTTCGAGCTCTCTCCCAGTTAATTACAGCCACCGTTGCTGCTCGAAATGATTAATCATAACTGCGAACAACGAAACATTTCAGCAGCGTAATTTTTCTCACCGTTCCAAGATGTCCCGATACGATGCCCCGGATATTTATTAACCTGCTCATTTCTCTCGCTAAAAACACAGCAGATACTGTCAGGTGTATGCAAATGTTATATGCAAATACTTATGCATAATGAGTGAAATCCCTTTGAACCACTACCGTTTACAATGCGTTCCGCGGGGAAATTAGCTCCGGCTTGATAACAAAATTTCGCAAATTAAATCGAGCCCGACGATCGCCCCGTGGAGGTGTAAATCTAGCTGAATTTAACGGACAGCTTTCATAGGGCAAACTATACGTAATGTGAAAAATAACCGATACCACCGTTGAATTTTCAAGCTGAAAGTAGACTCCAGCTAGGCTGAGAATGGTTAGCATTGTTTACATTCGAACGCTCCCGGAACAATGGGAATCCATTAAAAGCCAGTGGCCAGTTTGCTTTGGAATTATACATTTGCGCGTCGAGTGCATACGCTGTTTCACTGGCCCCACGAGGCGTGATAAGTGTGATTGGGGCCATTTTTTAAAGTGCTCTGCGTTTACGCCGTAGGGCGCCGATTAACGAAGTGCCGGATTTGTGAGAAATTAATTTCATGGGTATCGATCAATTATGTTCAAACATAGTAGATATCTAAAGTGGGTTGCTAATTAAGTAGGATTACTGTATCCTGAACTGCTGTTTCTCGCAACTGTTTGAAACAATAACGTTTTGAAACAATTTTCTGAAAAACCAACACCGCCCGACGAAACTGCACTCCGACTTCACTTATCCGTGGTGCTGTGGATGGGAATTTAGACTACGATAAACCAAATTGTGGAATATGATATAATCATGCAAATAAACGGTGGCTTCATGCGCGTGGATATTTTCAACTATTAAGGGCACACGGTTAAGATAATCCCAGACACGTTGATCGTGTCCTCGGAGCGCGTGGAGCGGTCTACTCATCTTTGAAGTGGGCAGCTGCAACCGGGGGCTTTCTATATATAAAACACGCCGAGCAGGACGTGGAAGGCAGGCGCCGAAAATTCTCCCAAATATTTAATCGCGTCAGATTCCCGCCAAGAGCTTAGAAAGCGTTAACTCGATTTCTTATCGCGCTCTAATAAATCCAGGAAAATTAAGCGCGCCCCAGACGCAGTAGCGTTCGCGATTTCCTGGTTCGTTTTCTCTGTCTGCATTTCACGGTGCTCGGAGGGGAAAGGGATTAAAATTTCCTGGAATGTCTTACGACTCTGGTGCGGAGCCTTTGTTGAAATTAAATAATCGTCACGCGGCTCAGCAGCTTCAGTTGGACAAATTTTTTCAAAGTAAGGTCAAAGAGTTTAGACAGGGGTGTAATTACGAAGTGGAAGATTTAGATCGGTACTGAGACATTTGAATTTTCGGGAGGTATGAGTGACTGTATTATAATAATAATCTTCTGATGTGGGTAATTTTGAATTGTACGGAAATGCGATAAACAGGATGCTTCTTTTTGAAATCTTGAAATTAGATATGGGTCAGGTTATGGGATATTCAGAATACAAAATTTACCGCTTTTATATATTGTTTGTAGACGTAATTGAATGTGTCTACTGTGTTAAATCAGGCAACTTGAGATATGGTGTGGCTTGTGGTTTGTGGTTTTCGAAATGGTGGCAAATGCATTAAACAGGTACTTCATTAAAACATAATGGAACTTTGAGGTACACTATGATTGAGCAATCATGTATAGTGGACAATTTTTTCCACTATACGTTTATTAATTGAATTTTAAAACAGTATCAACAGTATCAGATATCACAAAAACAGTAATTTAATACCCCACGATGCAACACATTATTATTTATTCTTTACTGATAACCAAAAGTTTAATCTAAAAGGCTTTATATACGAACGTTATACACTGTTATTCCTCATTTAAATGCAAATGCAATTCACCTTATATCAAATGAAAAAAGTAGATTCTACATATTCCAAAATCAATAACGAATTTGAATATTCTTTCTTACATGTTCAACTTCGAACAAGCAATTGTAATTGAAACTCGCATATCAAAGGGAATGAACAAACGATGGAACTAAATCTAGGTATTGTTTATAAAGTGTTTATAGAATAAGCACGTGAAATGCAAATATATTATTAATCTTTAATTGATGCGTAGCCTGCTGGTGCATGATTCAATACCGTCGAATATATGGCCGCACGAAATGGCCTGCTATCGGCTTTCGATCGGAGGTGGAAAACGGAATATAAAGAACTTTTATTCGGTAGGAAATTTATGGCGTCGATAGTGACAATTTTTTTATCGGTCTCCATAAACCTTTAACTACCCCTGAATAAATGAAATTGGCGTTCGTTGAAGTAACTGACAGTTTTAGAGCGCACAAAACGCTGGTTTTTAATTAACAAACTTCGTATGCGGTTCGGAGCTAAATCATCCCGATAAACTGCATAAACAATTGGGAGATGAATAAGACACGAATGAACAATGGCGTTTTATAAATCATATGAATCCTGACTGCGATCGAATATCGGGAAGAGTATGCAACTTTAGTTAAGTATCGTGTTTCGAGAAAAGGGATATGGGAATTAATTAATCTGCTGCTCCAATAGTTTGTTAATACGTAACTAAGAGATTTAGCAGAGTGCATACTGTGTTGCAGGAATATTAATCTGGAACAATCTGTAATGGACGTGCTCTACTAGTGTTTAAAATATACAAATGTCCCAAATTCGAAGTCAGTGAAGCTTGCTTTGTCAAATGAAACTTGATTTTTCGAGTAACATATTCCAGTATCCATGTGCTCAAAATATCCAAGTACTTAAAAATCACATGGGATCATAGAAGAATATATCAAACCAATCACATGAACTTCTTCCAACCTTTTCACTACCTATTTCTAAGTAGTCTATTCCCATATCACAATTTTCATACAATCTTTAAAAACACTCCAGAGGACCAAATTTTCTATTACAAAATCACTGAAAATATTCCCTTACCCCACTTTAACCTAAGCTTCATTTGTTTCCTCGCTTGAAAATATTCAAGCAAGCCCCCTTAAAATCCCAAGAATTCAAGACTCATCTTCGAAATGCAAGCCTATTTGCACACCACTCTTTGCCACGGCTATTGTTTGTTAACAATCCCCAAGTGTGAGTACACTAAAATCGACACGTGGAAGGGCAACCTTCCAGAGTGGTCAGAGGAACCCCTTCCCCTTCATTCTTCGGTTAGGTCTGGATTTTGTTGGCCTCTAGCCAGCAGGACAGTCATCTGCGATCATCTCGAACGGAACGGTCGTTTCGAGAACCGACCGGAAGTCCTCGTTTTCCGTACGATTAATTCGGTGGCCAAAGTCCCCGTGACGGAAGTACCTGTGGAGCTCGGAAAATTTTCAAATGTGATCCTGTGCGAAACGTATTTCTTGAAAGATTGATCGTAATTGGTGCAACGAACACTGACAGTGATAGTAGTTCCTTCATTGCTGAGGATATTAATTTAACATTGCCGAAGGACATTGCTAATGCGCTATGTCATATGAGTTTTATGATAATAAGTTTTGAACTGCTCGTTTAAATTAGTGGATCATTGTTGCTTGATTATATTTGAAGTTTCTCAGCCATAAATGTTGGATTCTCTCAGTGTAATTTTTAAGCTGATATTGTTTTCATGGAATATGTGAGAGGAAGGATTTTATTGGCGAACAATGGAATTGTATCGCGCGCCATTTTATTGATATTTTATTATGGTCGGGTTAAGCTACGCTTTAATGAAATGCATTATAGATATTAATAGGTTAAATCGTAATTATGTGTATGATACATAATTGCGTGATACAATTGTTAGTGATTTATTGATACGATAATTTGTGGCGTCTGGTTTGATTTGAGGGATAACATCGAACCGAAGATTAACTCATTAATGAGAATTAAATGATAATTATCGATCGTGTGTTTTCTGGATTTTAGAAATACAGGCTTTTGAAATTTTCAACGTGTGTTTCAAATCTCAGCAAACTAATTAATTTCATATGCGTTAGCCAAAAGTACCTACCTATTTTACACTCTTGAACAAATATTTATCATTCTAAGTATTCCACATACATTGATATATTCATACCGAAATGAAAAGTATGTTTGAAGTATAGTTTGAAATATATTTGAAAATTGTCAAACACATTTACACTTGGTAACTGTTCCACCTACCGATCAATCATCAAAAATATTTCTCTTTAGTTACACATTCACGCGAATATATAATATTAAATACCAATTCCCCCTCCTTTAATCCATTCCCCAATAAAGGATTAAATATAGAGTACAATATCATGAAGAAGTGAAATCAATTATCAGAAAGGGAGAGAATGAGGACAGTCCTAAATGCAACAACTCTAGTCTTCCGAATGCTATAAAATCCAATATCGGATTTTTTATTTTGGCAGAAAATTTGACTGATGAAAATTTCACGATAAAAACTGTATCCGTGAACGGACTCGGTGATTACACCCTTTTTCAACGTGCTCGATAGCTAAAAATCGGTATCGACATTTCCAGAAGGGATTGAACGTTGTTAGATCTCGTGTCGCGCAACGCGAAACTCCGACACGACGAAAACGCATCGATCATCCGTTAAAATTATGTAAACGTCGTTTAGTTGCGGCTGCAGGCTCGGCTCGTAATAATTCAGCACGATCGACAATCAGATCGAACCCACATCGATTCGGTCAATCCGCGAACAAGGAGCGAGTTGCATTACAGCAATGGAACAGGATGTTAGTTGGCATTCGAAGCCGGAATCGAAATAAAATCGTTGCGATGGGGAGGCGATTTCGCTGATTGACGTATTGAAAAAATTAGAAGTTGCAACTGAGGAAATGGAATCGAGTTGTCAATGTCAAATGCAAAATATCAACGCAGTGATTGTATTCATAGGTCTAATGAGGGACTTCGGTAATAAAAATATTTCTTGCCGAACATTATTTTAATAATTGACTGGCGATGAGTGAATTAAATACCTTCTTCCTAATTTTCACGATGAATCAAAACTTGTCTTACCTAAATAATGTGGAAGAACTTTCAAAATTGGGACATAAGTCGTTTTCTTCAATCAACAAATCAACCTATTCAATGTCATCGCGAGAATATGTACAGTTTTTTTTTAATAATATTGGCAGCCAAAGAGTGATGCGAAAAGATTGCGATATCGGATTATTTATCGAAAAGTAGCAGAGTTGCTCAATTCTTTGCGAGAATCACTATCGAATTTGAAAACACACTTGTACCTCAAACAAAAATTTCGTTTCATTGATCACCAGTGATCCAAATGGCAAAGACCGCATTAACCCTCATCTTGCAGACACACGACCCCATGATAGCCCACCTAAAACTACTCACGTCACACGCCACTCATTACTATAACTGGTTCAAGGAACTTCGAATTTGGAATCACAGCAAACTTTATTCTCCTAATGACATGAACAAAATTACATTTTCCTGGTAGGGCGTGTCAATTTTTCAATGTTTTAATATTAAAAACGATTCAAAATTAACCACTACCTTTAAATTTTGAATAATACATTATTTACCTATTTAGTTGGAATTTCATTTGAAAGTATAGAATAATACGAAAATTACTAAAATTAATAAAAAAAAAATAATAATTGAGCTTACGAACCGCAACAGAAGCCAACAAAATATTGCTTCTTTGGTGGACTTTGTTAAATAGTATTAAATTTACTACGTAGATGACATATAGCCAGATCTGTTGCTAAAGTTACATGTATTTTTATTTTGTAATAAATACACGTTTCCACACATTATCACGTGAATGTAATAAATACTAATTTCCACATATTTTATTTTCATTTTCGTGCGCTTATGTAAGTGAGACTCATTTCAATCAGTATATGAATATATAATTTGTGTTAAATATTACTTAATTTCCCCTATTTTCAACTGTGATTTGAAATAGTGAAACCTCACTCAAATCAATTACTGAAGATAGTTTCAGATTCCGGATTAAAAGCAGCACTACTTTGCCACAAGAGATTTTAAAATTTTCAAAAATTTTAAATTTACGCACAAAATTGACACACCCTACTGTTATGGGTCAAAATGAAAGCTGTATTGCTGCCCACCATCCCCTCCACACAGTTTATAGTACCCAAAACGCTATTTCTCAGCGGCCGGTGCATATTCAAGCAGTAACAGCTCCGGGAGCGGTGCGCCGTTAAAAAAATTCATTTCGAAGAGAATTAATTCTCAGCCAAAGCGGAGTAACGCGCCGCGGTGCTTGTACGTTAAAAATTACCGAGCCGACTAATCTCTTAAGTCCGGCGTTAAATTTTGCGGAGCTCGCGATTGCAATTTAAGCCAACGTGGTTAACGGTCGGGTATGCACGCCGGACCGGTGTCTTGCGGCGCTTTAATCGGTGGGAGAAACCGCGATCGGGCGCTTCCCCGCCCGCCGGCAGAAGATGAAAACGACCTTTTACCGTTGCAAATCCGAGCGGCGGAGGGTGGTTTTCCGAATGAAAAAAATCCGCGGTTCGCTGCTGCTGCGACACAACCGCTGGGGGGTTGAAAACCTTTGGACCCAACCTAAAACCATAAAAAACAGCAGCGCGAAGCGCGTTACTGCGGGGCCATTTAGGAAGATCGATCGATCCCGCGAATACGTACCGAATGATCGATGCGCCGTTTCCTATCGTGTTGGCTCCCTTTTTCTGAAATGAAAGAGACGATTCGTTTGTCGCTGGGGACAAATCACCGACTTTCCTTGGTCGTCGTACAACGCGGAGCGCGATTTCGCGGAAACGATTTCGAAAGTGTTTGCCGTCTTGTCGCTGTGTTTGCATGGAGATTTGAGGAGAAATTTCCTGTGATATTGTTCAATGTTTCGCTATGGGGGCATCTGTTGATGTGTTGGTTGTGTAGGGTAATTTAGAGGGAATGCCAGGGGATTCATTTTAAGTGGACAAGGTTGTGTATTCTGTGTTCGATGGTTATATCCCTTTTGTAAAGCATTTTTTCTATTTTTCGGCTATTATTGTGGTACAAATTAATATGTGATGTGAAATGGATTAGGCATGGTTTGGATTATTGTAAAATCTAAGTAGTATTTATTTGTAATGAATTCAAAGTCGAAATTTTTTGTCGATATGGAAGGAGATAGGATTTACACTGATGATGAAGTATGCGGATATCATTTGAAGTAATGCATTTAGAACTGGATATCTGTTGGGCTTTATAGTGCCTTATTAAGATGAATGGGGAAACTGGAATTATGAGATTGATTAATGGAGGCACCTCCAAGTATGTACTTCTCCATATCTCGATATCTTCATTTCCTTGTTTCTGCATTCATAGAAATAATTATTTCTGAACGAGTATGTTCTCTTATTTCCTCAGTATTTAAAATACTAAAGTCTAATTTTGTGCGATCTATATATTAAAAAGCAGGTCTATACTGTGTGTGCTCAAAACCCCAATAGTTCTCGGTACGTCATTGTAATTCCCCAACATACTGCAACCTAAATTCATACTTTCACTACTGTTTAACTATTCCTTCAATACAAACATTCCCTTTGAAAAGTTTTCAAGCTACTACAATTGTGCAATGTATAGAACCATTTCTGTGGAAACAAAAAGTGAAACAGAGCTCACGTATGTACATTTATACATTCAACTACACCCCTTTCCTCTAAATTCACAAAAAATCGCCAGAACTCCCTGTTGCACCATGTATGAAGAAAACTGAACAGTATAATCGCGAGTCAAACCACCGGGGCTGTTGGTCGTTTATGTGGATTTCGAGTAAACTCGCTGTACATCGGATGGACCCCATTGTCGAGCCACGTGGTTCACGCAGCACGTGCGAAATTCATTTCGTTCCTGTATTATAAGAAGAGCATTACACCGCGTCGCGTAAAACAAACGCTGGTGATTGTTCCTCTGGCGTTGGCCATCCCGCGAGGGCATGCACGATTGTTTTTCGAGCGGCGTGCACGATCCTCAGCCGCGCGTCAGGAAATCAGTGTTAATTTTCCCGTTGCTCGCGATTTATTTTCCACCTGCGCGTGCGGAAGCGGGTTTATCAGTGAAAAAATATTTGTCAATCCGTGTAGAAGCGTTTACATCCTGATGTAAACGTCAGCGCGCGTGACGCATAATCCAGATTTGTTGCGGAATAAATCGCGAACAGGAGCGAGCAGAATTTATTTCGCCGTGGATTCGAATCGCGCGACCGAATTTGTTATCGCGAGAATATCGTCCCTCGATTAAGCTTCCTGGAAACGAACAAGTCGCTGCGATTGAATTCTTGCGGCGGATAAGCCTGCTAGTTTGGGATGGTGGGTTTTGTGAGTTGGTTTGGGTAATGAATTCAGAGGGAAGAATGTTTCAAAATTGAAGGTGTAAACGTTTTGGGTAGCTAATGGAACTTGTTAGGAGAGGCAAGGAAATTTTGGCGGAGGAGTATTTATGACAGTGCAAATAGCAAGACAAAATTTTCAGCTGAATTTTACGACAGAGCTTTTAAAAAAACCTGAAGAACTGAGTACCTCAAGAAGGATAATTTAAGAATAAATGTTTAAAATACCCTTTATTATTTCTTTTCATGAATTCTGTTACTTAGTTAAAGTTAGTGCCTTTACTTCTGAGGACTAGTTTGTCATGCAACAGAAAAGGGGATAAATCGAATGAAGAGACAAAAATAAAATAGACATTTTTGTTAAGCAAATCTGAATACACATGGGCTATTGCTTTCATTTTAGTGTATTATTTATTCCTTTGGATTAATCCGAATACTTATTCCAGGATAAGGAGTGATATTATTCAAACTTCAGAAATAACTATCAAGCATAGAAAGTAGGATTTAATAAATTCATGAAAGGGGGAACAGAATTACTGATTTAATCTCAGAAAAACAGAGAAAGGACCCACGTTCTTCTCGTATTTTTAAAATCAAAGTGACGGTTTTGTTGTGTGAACCATATTTGTGTTCATCAAACAAGTGGAGTTTTGCAAACTGTGATCATTGCGTTTCATCCGGAGCAGCGGAAGAATCGAAGAACAAACGAGACTCGTGAAGGAAAATGACGAATTGTGTGTACCGTGCGATCGTGTACTATTTCCTGATTGTTTATTTAAAGGGTCTACTGCAAACGTTGAAGCTCTATTCTGGACATCCAGCGGATTTGGTAAAATGCACGGCCGACTTCAATGTGAGTATACTTTCTGTTTTAAGGATCATTTGCTAAAAGGATTTCGTAGAGGTAGTAATTGGAGTAGTTGCGATCGCCGTTTCCTTTCGAGATTGTCGAAGCGAGGTACGATCGTTTATGACTTAAAAACGTTTGCGATCGGAGAATTGAGAAAGGTGTTCTTTATTTCGATACGCATAATACTTTACATGTATTTTGAAAATGGTACATCTGATTTTGAATGAAAACCAGTTTATTCATTTACCAAGTACATTTTATTAAATGAGGATGAAATACTATAACGTTAGAAAATTAATGCCTCCTTTCTTAATCCTCTATGTTAATAAAGTTAGTCTATTCATCTATTGTTATAACCATTCAGTGAATTAATGTCGCATAAAAAAATTAATCTTCCTCAATTTTTCATCGATGTTTTTCATATTAGGTATCTATTGATTAAAAGAATCTTCTGATCATTTCATCAATTCTGAAGACATTAAGTGTAATATTTTTTTCAAGTTCATTTCGTATGAAATGAGAAGTAATTTTAAATTATTCTCAAAAAAGTGTATTACAATAGCTATTTAAATTTTTGGATTATCACTTTTTTCCAGATCGAAAAGAGAATCCTTAATCAACCTTTTATATTTTCTGAACAGCCATTTCTCTTTTGGTTTTATATCTTCGTCCGAAAAATGGAAAATTTGATAGGGAAATGGGAGTAATCAAACGAAAATGAATAAAGATTATGAATCTATAACATTCGTTAATCATAAATAACTGATGCTTAAGTTTCAGTTTGGGTCTAGACCTACTAAATATTTGGGTTCATTAATAAAGCTTTATCCATCCAATATCATTCGACAGTGATCCACTTTGAATATCATTCATTAATAAAGTATTTATGCTATCGACCGTATTTCTTAAATAAACAATAAGTGTTTTCGGCGCACTAGTTCGGTCAGTTTAACTGTTAATAAAAGCTATTTTGCAATGTAATAGATTTAATTTCCAACGTTTCGGTCTGTGTTTAGACCTTTTTCAAGGAAAGAACTTAATATCATTTACTGCGGTCGCTTTTAAATACGTCAACAACGTTTGATACGACGTGTGACAACGCGGGTCGATGGACTATGACTGGAGTAAACAATATTTTGGGGGGCTATTTAAAGGTGAAAACGACTGTGGCAAAAACGGAGTCAATAGAGAAACCGTTGAAAATTCAGAAGAGAGGCCGTTAAAAATTCGTAAACGGATCTATGAGATTTGGAAAGATTCCTTTTTAAAATTTTCTTAAACAAGTATATTGAAACACTTCCACAGCATCACAGACAAGATACCACTAAAAGAATTTACCTGTGGTAACAACCGAAAACACTCTAGAGGACACAGAATATGATTACATAATGCAGTTATATTATGTATTAGTGATTTGTTCGTGCTGGCCATTTTTTGAAGTGCGGATCCATCAGTAACATTACATCATAAAGCATTATTGCTTTAATATAGTTGCGTAGTATTCTTGTATCTTAGGTGATTCATACCTGAGATTTACGCTTTGTTCTTTAATCATATGTAACGTTTCTAACAGGATCCTACGACTCCAATTAGCCTCTCTATCAATAATTTTAACATTATTGAAGTCAAATCTGTGATCAAACTCCAATGAGTGTTTTGTTAGGGCAGTGTGCTGTGAGGGTGATAAAAAAATGTTCTTTTTGTGTTCATAGATCCGTCTCTCTAAAAGTCTTGACGTTTGCCCAATGTAAACTTGGTTGCAACCCATGCAAGGGATTGAGTAAACAATATTTGAATTTTTTAATAAGGGAATTTTATCTTTAATTGGGGGAAACAAGTTTTTAGTGTAAGAAGGTATTCTAA
This sequence comes from Andrena flavipes, assembly GCA_963971345.1. Classification (NCBI taxonomy): domain Eukaryota; kingdom Metazoa; phylum Arthropoda; class Insecta; order Hymenoptera; family Andrenidae; genus Andrena; species Andrena flavipes. The sequence goes on from OZ020481.1 coordinate 41,377,002, forward strand.
AAATTGTGTGTATGCCTGTTTTCCTGAAAATTCTTTTTACATCGTTCGAAATATTGTTACTAAAAGGTATAACCACAGTATTCCTCCAGCTAATAGGTCCCATTTTTTTTGATTTTTTCCTCCTTTCTTTTTTCCATCAATGTTGGATGGTAAATTTCAAAAATACGGTCACGGATGATTGTTGTGACCATTTTAATGGGATAACCATTGAGTCTTAGAGTATTCTTTATGAGAAGTAAGTTAGCTGGGCGGAATTCAGGGTCCGAGAGCAAAATTGCACGATCTATTAATCCTTTTATTAATCCCACCTTATGCTGCATGGGATGAGCCCATCCCATGCAGCATAAGGTGGGATTAATAAAAGGATTAATAGATCGTGCAATTTTGCTCTCGGACCCTGAATTCCGCCCAGCTAACTTACTTCTCATAAAGAATACTCTAAGACTCAATGGTTATCCCATTAAAATGGTCACAACAATCATCCGTGACCGTATTTTTGAAATTTACCATCCAACATTGATGGAAAAAAGAAAGGAGGAAAAAATCAAAAAAAATGGGACCTATTAGCTGGAGGAATACTGTGGTTATACCTTTTAGTAACAATATTTCGAACGATGTAAAAAGAATTTTCAGGAAAACAGGCATACACACAATTTTTAGAATACCTTCTTACACTAAAAACTTGTTTCCCCCAATTAAAGATAAAATTCCCTTATTAAAAAATTCAAATATTGTTTACTCAATCCCTTGCATGGGTTGCAACCAAGTTTACATTGGGCAAACGTCAAGACTTTTAGAGAGACGGATCTATGAACACAAAAAGAACATTTTTTTATCACCCTCACAGCACACTGCCCTAACAAAACACTCATTGGAGTTTGATCACAGATTTGACTTCAATAATGTTAAAATTATTGATAGAGAGGCTAATTGGAGTCGTAGGATCCTGTTAGAAACGTTACATATGATTAAAGAACAAAGCGTAAATCTCAGGTATGAATCACCTAAGATACAAGAATACTACGCAACTATATTAAAGCAATAATGCTTTATGATGTAATGTTACTGATGGATCCGCACTTCAAAAAATGGCCAGCACGAACAAATCACTAATACATAATATAACTGCATTATGTAATCATATTCTGTGTCCTCTAGAGTGTTTTCGGTTGTTACCACAGGTAAATTCTTTTAGTGGTATCTTGTCTGTGATGCTGTGGAAGTGTTTCAATATACTTGTTTAAGAAAATTTTAAAAAGGAATCTTTCCAAATCTCATAGATCCGTTTACGAATTTTTAACGGCCTCTCTTCTGAATTTTCAACGGTTTCTCTATTGACTCCGTTTTTGCCACAGTCGTTTTCACCTTTAAATAGCCCCCCAAAATATTGTTTACTCCAGTCATAGTCCATCGACCCGCGTTGTCACACGTCGTATCAAACGTTGTTGACGTATTTAAAAGCGACCGCAGTAAATGATATTAAGTTCTTTCCTTGAAAAAGGTCTAAACACAGACCGAAACGTTGGAAATTAAATCTATTACATTGCAAAATAGCTTTTATTAACAGTTAAACTGACCGAACTAGTGCGCCGAAAACACTTATTGTTTATCATTCATTAATAGCAAGTATTCAGGCCATGTCAGAATATTCCATTGTATTACTAATAAGTAACGCCTGATTTCAATTTTTGAAAAAATTCAATCGTGGCACATCTGCTGCAGTATTCATTAACAGGGCTATATTACAATATTCTATATCCTATACACACAAGAATAGGAAGAAGATTTATCCAACTCTGAAACTTAGACATCATCGATTATCGATTATCGAATACCATGAGTAGCTCCTTTGCCAGAACGTTGCATCATTTGTGATCAAATTGATATTACGATCATTTCAGTGACCATTTACTATAGGTAGACTCCATATTTCATACCATTCTTTTCCTCCACATTCTATTGTTTCCGCCTCTAAAATGAAATAGAGAATGGAGACAAAAAAATATGTATTAAAGAACAAGAAATTAACACCTTACATATTTATAAGATTAACCAGTTGCAAATAATTTAAGGGTACCAATTCCCAAATTCAAATTTTAATAGACCGATTTTTAAATTGATCTCAAATTACCTTGTATTTTTATCTATGATAGAATTTACATGATTTACTTTTCGAAGAGAATCTCTAACGAAATAATTATTGTTCGGGTAGAAAAAGGAGAGAAAAAATGGTCAAAAGTTTTATACAATCGTCAGGGGTTCCCAATAGGTCAGCGAGACCCAATGGGATAGCCCCCCAGGGGCAGAGCTGCACCGCGAATGGGTCCTGGTGAGTCAGCAACGATAAATCGAGCGATTTATGAAGCGGCACGAGCAACGGGCCATTCTCGAGGAATAATGTTGGTATCGACGTGCGTATGCACAGGTGGGACAGGAACGAGGCGCTGGCTCGCCTCGATCGTCTTCATCCTGATGCGCGATTCTCGATAAACGCACGAAAAATTCGATCGATTTGTTCTCTGGATTTTTACGCTATCAGTATTATTCATACACAGTGGTGGGCAAACCAAATTTAAACAGTAATGAATGTGTAACAGTAAATGCAACGCAGTTCTATACAGTGTTATCAATTTTAAATTTCCTTTTATCAACCACTATTTCGCTCGACCTTGGAGCATTTTGTATAAGTGTGATTATTAATTAGATTGTTGCTCAAGGTATTCATAAAAAAAAACACCTATAAGCAGTTTCAGCAGAATTTTAGATTTTTGGATGTTTCCAAACTAAAAGTAAATTTTATCATTTCTATGATAAATAATTGGTAATTTATATTTTACATTAAATGTAAAAAGTTTCATGCTGAGAACGTGATAAATATTTGCGAACAATTTACAAGAAGAGATCTTATCAACACTTGTTGAATTCAGTTAAAAGTTGACAATGGAAATACCAAAAATTACTATTCCGTTGATAATACTAAACAAAAGATAAAGGAAACCAGTTATGCGTCAGAGCGTATTTTCACTCGGGACGGCAGGATTAATTAAAATAGAAAGAGAATGCACACGCGAAGGGGAAAAAGTGTGCGCGGAGACGCAAAGACGTGCGAGTGACACTTTCTACTCGTCGATTTATTTAATTTGTCAACGTCAGTTAAGCTCAGCTTGGAGAGACAGTGGCTCGATGAGCTGATCTTCAATCAAAATATGACGATAGCGACGCGTGACACAGCCCCATTTTAACCGTAATTAATTTCGGCATAGATTCGTATATAACGCCGATAATTCCGTTTCGATTATAACCACCGATATCCTAGATACGCATTTCACGTCTGTGAAATAATTATTCAGCCAAAGCACCCAGTTATAATGGCAAACCTGATAATACCTGTCACAAATGTTTAACGCCACGACAATATCTATTACGAGCACCTTTCATGAATCATAAAACTCAAATCAGTTGATCGTTAAACAAAGGTGTGAACATATAAAGTACAGTAGTAAAAGGAGCCACTTTTAATTCATGCTGTTTTGGTCAGTGACATTTCCTACATCTATGGGAAAGTTATAATCAGCAGTAGTTGGATGATACCTAATACCGAACATTAGCTATATCTGTGATATTGGAAACGCTACCGAGCCGTTAATATGTGTAAACCGTAAACGGGATAGAAAATACAACCATTAGGTTTCGACACGTTCCAGTTGCGTGCGCACAGCTAAGGAGATTGATTTAATATTATTTCTTTTTTCTTACTTGAGAAAAACCTTAAGCGTGCGGCACTAGGGGAACTTCTACGGTTAAATATACACGAATTTCTTACGTTTTCTTACAAGGGGGTGGGGGAGGGAGTCAGGTAGCGTCTTACGTAATGTTTTTGTAACTTAATTTTTAATATGAGTAGCCTCAAAAACGACGTTTCATCGCACACGCGTTGGATAATGTTATTTTAAATTGTGAAAAAATACTGCATAGAGATGGATGCTAAACAAAGTACAGAAAATAATTCCCGCGAAACAAATTCACAATTCGGTTGGGAATTGCTTCCAGAATGCATGGCCAAGCTACAAACTTTAAGTCCATATAATTCGAATAGTTATTACAATTTAAATTTTACTGCTATAATTATTGTATATATAGTATAGTATTCAGGGATGTGTCTAAAAAGAATAAATACAAACTCTATCATTAATGTTTCAGAAAAGTAATTTTAATTTAAATTTCCCGAAACCGAGTTAATTGAATTATATAAATCGTGAAAAGAAGTTTGATAACTGAAACGATATAGCGTAAGAAATATTATGTAAGGAATTTTACAAATTCTTATACGGGGGAGAGAGGGGTTAAGAAATAGCCAAAATTACCCTTACTTAATTTAAGAATGGTCCGTTAGAATAATTGAAAAGATCAAATTGGTTTTACTTTCAGAAATTTCTCTGGCAAATCTCTTTCCGCCTTTCTGAAACACGCGCCATCTGTACCTACCAAGTGGATATACTTAAAATACCACTGATATTTGACAGACAGTGAAGTCTCGCGTAAAAGATTGAAACGTTGCTCTCGAAGTCATCGAGATTTCTCAAATTCTAAGAATAATAATCCTGATTCGAGTTAGCGAAATATCGTCGCGGTGCAATTAACGCGGATATTCGGGTTGGATCATATTATAACGTAATAAAACGAGCACGCGTTGGAAGGTAAAATTAATGTCATTCAGCATTTATACTCTGGGCTGGAAATGTTTGGTCGACATCAGTTTTCACGGTTGCGTGAGCTTACATTACCGGGTTTCTTTGATAAGAAATAATAACGACAGCACGGATGCAGCACGATGATTTGCGAATAGCAGTGTCACGAATGCAGCGGGAAATTGCCGATAAAGGGAAATAGCTTGTGACTGTTATTATTCGAGAATGGACGGCGTTGTATTCTTTTCAACAAATTTAGAAATAAAGGAACTGGATCTTCTTTTTGGTTATCCGTTGTATCGAACGAATATGACGTCGTGGTACATACATGCCGTACTGGAAATATTTATTTTATCGCTCGAATAAACATTACAAGAAGTTATTACAAAAATGTATAACTTTCTTGGCCAAAATAAGTCCCAAAATTAAGACCAAGGACTGTACGTACTACATAGATTTGAGAGCGATGCAATAAATACCTATGCAATAGTAAATAATAATGTACAGTGTCGAATTGTTTGAGCAGCTTTATAGTGTGCTCTATAAAATTCTGTGGGTTTATTATACTATAGGTTCAGATCGATATTTTAACTTTGGTAGTTAATTTATTCCTACCTAAACTGATATTAAGGGACAATGAGAATTAAATTGCGAAGAAACGGATATGGAGAGATTTGATGTGCAGTAGTGGATATTTTTATTCAGAATGAAATATTTAATAATAAAATTACGTACATAATAAAGTTTGCTAGAGTTTCTATTTTTGAGCTCCACTTGGATACAGTTACTCCAGACTGTTCGGGTGAATTATCTATTAGTTATTTTCTATTTCGGCGTCCGTTCATTCAAATTGTAGGACAAGTTTTTAATAGATTTCCCAAGAGCATTTTTCGAGTGGAATAAAAAGATAGTATGTAAGTTACTACAAAAACTTTAAAATGTTAAAAACAGTGGAATGTTGAACAATTTTGGCAAGTCATGCTCTTCATACAGGTAGAACACACATGGACGAACGCAATATGCTCCGAAGTTACACGAAAATTCATCACCCAGTAGTTGTGAAGTGCGAATAAAAAATCGAGATTCAAGGTGACGTGCATACGCAACGTGTACAACCCATAATTTGTCTACGTTACTTTTTACTACAAAAACGAGACGGAAATAACGTTCCATGAAATTTAATATTCTATAGTCATTCTACTCGTTATAACAGCATATATAATTTGAATAATCAATGTAATTCTTATACTGCAGCTCAACTGAAAGAACACATTAATTTGCTGTTCTGATTTGGGAAGGACCTGTTGAAATGTTTTTAAATTAATTACTCGAACATTTATTCAGAATCTCTTTGAATTGTGAATCTGCAGAAACCTACGTTTAAATGGTGGTAAAAGTTCTGTACTAATTAAGGTTATCAATTTTAATTACAGTGCGATATGGATAAAGGCTACAACGTTCGATCTGCAGCTTAAATATATAATTCAAGGATGGTAGATAAAGAAAGGGAGAAAAGGGGAAACATAATTTCGAGACGAGTTAATTTCAAAATACGAAATACTAAACGATGAAATGAAGACTTGTTTAAACCTTTTTTCGATATTAAAAAGTCGAGTGCTGTGTGTCGATTTTACGACTGGTACCTTTTAATTAACGCGAAAGGAAAATCCCATTTATGTAGTTGTATAGCTAATTGTTCTTCGTAAGTAGCATTTATTAATGTTATTTTATTGAAAAATGCATAGAAGATGTTTACTTCAGAAAAGTCTCGTTTCTTCAATTTTATTCGCCATAAATAACTTTCGTATACAACTGCATAAAAATGAATTAAAGTAATTCTGGAATAGAATCTCTTTAAATGAACAATCCATTCAAAATTAATAAACCGTTATTGTATTTATTCTAGATGTAATGAATCTCATTTCTACACACCTCCAATGGCTCTCTACATTCGAGTCATTTGCAAAATTAATTTCTAAGTATCTATAATTATAACGTAATTATTCTCTACCAATAAGATTATCAAAAGCAGTCAAAGAACCAACACCGATGACAAACTGTTTCTCGATTCGCCGTAGGCGATGGAATTAATTACAGGCTAACAAGGTGCAGATGCTAAATTACTGTATTTTCTAAACCAGTGTCCAATTATGAAATCCCATGATCCTGTTCTCTTCCTAATCTGCGAAACGAACATTTCGCTAATTACGGGCTCTGATGCGCCTCAAATTATGACTTATGATTCGATGTCTAAACTGCACAAGTACCTTAGCCTTTGAAACGACCCGTTCATCATGCGATCCCTCATAAAGTTTACTCAGGTTGCCTTCTCAATTACGTAAAGACCCTACCTGGATATATATGGGGACACCATGACACGTGATCATTAAAGGATACTATCGAAGGCAGATATAATCCTATCAGTACTACATATACTTCCCTATGTAATAAGTGTAATATAAATGTCTATCCATTTTGTGTGTGTAATTATAGTAATATTACTTCATCATTGGTATTTTAAAGAAAGAAGTAGTTTTAACTTGACGTTAGTAAATTTGAGTGAAGAATTACATCTTTATTTTCATTACAATTCAATTGAAATTGAGCACTTTCATCAGTCGTGAATGTGGATAGTAAACCACAGTAATATTACCCGTACGTGTATTGTAAATACTGTTCCATGAATCAGGAAAAGTGAACCCCTATTTTGGTCCCTACGTGTTTTTTATTGGAATGATAAAACTTAAATGAAACAGACACCTCTGCATAAAGAAACAATTAAAGGAAAATTTAATCATAATTAATCGAATATCTAAAATCCACATACGTCACGCAGATTTCGTTCTAGTGAAAGCTCTCGCCAATCGCTACAGTATTAAATATATACTATCATTGAAGGACTTGAACACGTCTACTACCGAGAACGAAGATTCATAAACTTGCTAAATAGAGAAGAATTTCACAAATCCTTCACATCGAACTTCGCATTTCCCAACACCTCACATTCCCCTTTCCCAAACTCCAAAATTTGTTGTTGTCGCGTCTGTTCAACTACGATACCCGCATTCCATCTCCAAGCTCGTGAAACTTGAGCCACCATCCCCCTTTTCGGTGCTTACGTCTAGGCAAAAAATGACATGCTTGATACCAGACGGAAGTTCAGAACACGAAGCGTGTTTAAGGACTTTATCAACGGGCGCGTAATTCGCGAGCAGCGAAGGCTTTTCCGCGAACGCGTTCGAATCGAGGGAAAACTCGGTCGTACAATGGGGCTCGAATTAAGCGAAACCCGAATTCACGGGAACTCGACATCTCGAGACTTCCATAGACTTTAATAGCGAGCCGTACACAAGCATCGCTCAATAATTGCGCCAACCATGGCCGATATAACGATTGTGGCCCCGCGTGTACGCGAAAACCTCGGGCCTCGACGATGTTTCGACAAGCTCCCACCTCCATCTAGATGCAACAGTACAGGGCGGCAGAAAAAAAATTCGTCACGAGTGTCGTTTAATTTGAAACCGCTCGTGTGATCGATACGCACAAAATGGAGGGACGGTCGGCACATATTGGCACTTAAACTACTTTTTACTTTTTTTTAAGTACGAGCCATTGGCCAGATCGACCTGGTTATGGCATCCGAAGTTCTCGATAATCAAGCCAGAGAACGCGAGCGATGAAAATTGGAATGATACAATCGTTTTCAATGACCTATCGACCCGTTTAAACGGATACTTGCTACGCACGGTTGTGCGTTTTTGTAACTTTGTTTAAACCCATACCCATAATTTCTACAACACCTATTGTATTCCTTAATTGTTCTTCTTGTCTCGTTACCTCTTAATGTAACATTATTTCGTTTACATATTATTGGCATACTGAAAATGCCACTATATATAGTGGTCCAACTAACCCTTTCTCATCAGATTTAACTGTGCTGTTTTTATGGGTCAGATGAACCAGCCTGTTATTTAAATATTTATACAACATAGTATTCAACAAGTTTTAGGTTAGAAATCATTGAAAATACATCAACTTATTGTTAGTATACTATATATGCAGTAAAACTTAATAAAATATGTGCCCGTTTTCACATATCGTAAAGACGAAATTGTGAGAAATAAATTTTTACATCCAAGTTAAATTAAAACGATGAAATGCGTTACATTTTATGTAAATGCAACGCAATTAAATAAACATCTGGCGAGAAGTACAACATATAGCACTGGAATATGGTACTGCTCGTGAACTCTAACGAGTATTTCAAAAGTTATGTAGGTCTCATAGATAGGATCCAACATTCCCCGATTTACCCTGTTTGACGTGTCGGTTTAAAGAATAACTCGACACAGGAGTGAAATATCGCGTATGCTACAGTTTCCTGGATTATGCATGTTTACTGTGTGTATTCAGTACAGCATTATATCGAAAAAGGCTTAATTCACGTTTATCTCGATGCTATTAACGGAAATGAATATTAATTTCGTTACTCGTCCCGTTTTAACAATCAATATCTACTTATATATATATATACATATACAAAACATCCACTCACAGTGAATTTATAATTTCTACTGTTTCTACATCTGAAAATATAGAAAATTTGGTCCAACACTGAAGGCTTGCAGCCCCCAGAAAATTTTTATACTTTATAAATAATTTAAAAGATGACACAACTTTCTTTAACAGCCACTGCATAGTTCTATCCATCATTTGTACCTTTGAATATTTCACCGTTCTCAGAAAATTCGTACGCTTTTGAATTATTTCAATTCCACGAAATCCACGTTTCTAATCTACTTTATTTGTTCAGTCCTACTCACCGCGTTTTCCGTTTGCTGATTGATTTATTGTCACGTTTTCTTCGGTGGTTTCCAGCCGCGGGGGACAATACCCTGTTAACTTCATCGGTTGGTCCCCACAGGAAGAAATACCTGTCAAAAACAGTCGTACGTTAGACGACGTGCAATATAGCGTGACGAGTACAAAAATTGCGATACATGAGCATAAGCCCAGGCAGGCACGTAGAGCAATAAAACGCGAACGTACAGGGAAAGAATCGTAAAGGCATTTTCAATCAAATTCCCGCTGGGGCGTACAATTTCGATCGTTCGTCCAGTGTCGCGTTTCCCATTCGGTATTCATTTCTTCATTTAACGCGCTGCCTCTTCGAACCATTCTTTTTTACCATCGCATCGAAATAATTTCAATCTGGAAACAGGCGTGGCGGACACGCGAAATTGGAGGAAATGGAATTTCAGGAAATTTTAATACGCTGGACGTTCACTTCTTGGGGAACCATCATGGGCTGTCGATTATGCAGAATGAGTGGGAAAATAAAAGACTTTTAGAAGCATTTATGTAATTTGTCGTGTGAAAAGGTATTAAACGTGACACTCTCTGGGTACTTCTGATACTAAATTTTGAATGTATAATTTAGTTAATGTATGGAGATATTTTAATATTATTCTCATTTGTGGTTGGTTAAAATTAATAAATTTGCGCTAGAATTTGCTTTTTCAAGTGGCAATACATAAAAAATGAGTTGTAGACTTTACTATTAAATTTGTATAAATTGGAGGAATTATGTAGAGATCAGAAAAGATGGTGAAACAGTAATATTAAATCAGAAAATGGTACAGAATATATAGTAATTCACCCCTACCAGACACAAAGCAATAAGTGCAGCCTATAAAAAAAATTAAAAAAAATTAAAACCGACTTCAAAAAAATACAATTGCACTAAAAAGTAAAAAATAATTTTTTTCCTTATTTAATCTACGACTCCCTTATTTGTTAAGTCGGCTCCAGATTTACACAGTGTAAATGACGAGCCACGGACTTAAAAAATATGGGAGTCGTAGATTAAATAAGGGAAAAATTATTTTTTACTGTTTAGTGCAATTTTATTTTTTTGAAGTCGGTTTTATTTTTTAAAATTTTATTTTTAACTTTTTAGTTTTATATATATTGATACAACATGCTAGGGCGATATGCGCGTACGTATATAAAATAATAATAATTAGGTAATAATAGTCCTTATTATTACAAATAAGTGGCAAAATATTGGCCCAATGTTGATGAAATTTAGGATGGGACCACCCTCGTCCTCGTTCAAATAAAAGAAGATCATCAAAATCGTCCCATATGCTGAGGAATTATGCGGGGACAAATATAAAAAAAAAAATACAAACACGTCGAATCTATAAGCCCCTCCTGTTTGAAGTCGGTTAAAAAGATACACAAGTTACCACGTCATATCCACTCTAACCGTACGCAGCTGATACGTACACATTCAGCACACAAAATTATTCAACTGACAGCAAGCGTCTTACATTGCTCGCAGCTTCACCTCCATTTCTTTCCATCCTCCAGGATCGTTGCACCCTCGACTTTCACGGGTTACAAGTTTCCCTCGTACATCCTGTGGACTCCTCGTTTCTGCACGGCGCAAGTTAGACGAGGAATAAAAGCTAGGAAGAAGGAAGAAAAAGGTGGACGAAAAAGGGAGAGGGAGAAAATGAGGAAGGATAAGGGGGGATGAAAAAATGTAGAGAAAAATAGTGAATCGAGAATAAGGGATGAAAGGATAAGACGGGGCAAAAGGGGGAGGAAGAGAGAAGCAGGGTTGGAGTGGAGAAATAAAAAAAGAAGAGAAGAGTTATGATTGTGGCCGAGTTCGCGTACTAGAGAAGCCTCGGAAGACTTTTGATGACACAAGACACGGGAGTATAAATGCGCCTGCAGTTCATGCTCGACGGGAACTGCGCTGAGAAAAGCAGGCTACCGCGGCATAAATCAAATTTTTTTTTAACGAGTATCCTGTCGCTCGAGGTGTGGCTAGTGTTGCTGCTAGTACATCCCATTTAATTCGTGCTGAAAGTTGAGTGGATTTAAATGCAGCAGGGATTGCCGCCCTTCTATCATTCTTTAAACCGTCTGACTTAAATACGTGGAACCACTTTTCTTAATAAACTGTATTACTGATAGACATACGCTACTAATTGTATGCCGTAATTGGTTAATGTCTGTATAATTTGATGGCCAAGGCGAATTGAAAAGTGGAATCCTTGGACACTTGTTAATTGTAGACTGTGCAGAAAATAGAAGAAATTGAGGAAATTGTGATGTAGTAATTCGATGTGATTTATTTTGTTTAATCATATTATTTTAATTTCTGTTATTTTCTAATATGATATAATAGGAAACTTGTTAAAATCAATGCCATAAAGTTACCAAATAACCGAGGCACTAAGAAATATCTTCAGTATTCTTTTCTAACGAAGGAAATTGTGAAAGACATCTCCAAGATAAATATTACTTCTCTTTAAATAGATTATCCAAACTTTGAAAATTTGAAAATTTCAGAATAAATTCCTGAGTATTTTGTTTGACACGTAGCATATATAGATTACCTGGTTACATATGTTTCTTTCCATTCGAGAACAGACTTGAAGTAGCACAAGCAATATTTCATTCCCTACGTAATGACAAATAAGGCTACAATCGTGTTGGAAACTTAATAGAACAACGTAGAACACAGGAAGTATCAATCGTACAGGTGATCAAGGATGGATGACACTTTGTAATCCATTTGAAAAACTGGTTTTACTTTAGCATCCATCAAATCTCTCATTCAGCTGACTCGACTGAAAAGGACAAATCCCCTCGTATTGACGTCCTATATATTTCCATCTGACAAAATACTATTTTCGGTATAAAAGTATGATTTATTAAGTCTCTACCTGCACAATCAAATATACCTACATGTGATGGTGAATCTGCAGTCACGTAATTTGATCGGGAACAAGTATGAGATACAGCATGGAACAAAGTATTCTTGAACATTCTGCTTATTCCCATTCCGATATTTCCAACGAGAGCTCTAGTCTATTTGATTATCGAAGCAGGTCGAAGCTTATTTTTAAATACTACATCTAGATCAAACCCTTCTGCAAATATGGAGAAAAACAAATTCGTCTAATTATTAAAATTCAGTCGCGCCAAAAATTACTGTGCTTTCATAGACAAAGAAATGAGGACATTACAGCAAGAAGGTGCCTCTTCATTTTTTACACTTTTCGCGTTATGACACAAATTACACGTTTCATGCAAATCCGATAACAAATGACTGATTTATTGCGAATAAATAAAGATACAAATATTAACATTAATATTAATTTAAAGATTTTATTTAAATTTATTTATTTATATAGATGAATCAATTAAAGTGATATTATCAGCATCAAAATTGCAGAAGGTACAAAAAAATATTTATTTTTTTTAGATTTTAGTGCATTTTTTAATAAAATCTTTTAACATAATTTTTTTTTAATTCCAAGGAACATGCACCACCGAGTTAGTTAAAATTCTCCAGGTGCAAAAATCCGATTGCAAAGTCAGGAGTAAAACTGCGGTAGGATACCCACTCTGTTCGCGCGCGTTTCCACGCAGCGCACACAAATATGAATGCCCCTGGCTGGGAATCTAGGAAATTTTATTTCGCCGTGATGCTATTACAAAATTCGCTGAAAAAGGTTTAGCGAAAGGGTGAAGCTGGTTGGGCGTGTTCGAAGCGGGGTCATGTCGGTCGGGATATTCATGAAAATTCATGCTAATAACGATGATTCAAATTTGAGCTTGAACCCAGCTATTCAGCTGAAGATCGTGGCCAGGGAAAGAAGGTGGAGCTGCCTCGGCATTAAGGGATCGTTAGGAGAGGATCGATCGATATCTCGCGGCGAAGGCGTGAAAATTGAACGGTTCAGAAACTGGCCAGGCAAATGAGAAACAAAAGCAAACTGAACGGATCCGCGGCGATTGCGGTGTTGTCTTCAGGTGTGCTTCTCCAGTTCTATGGGTCTTTTTATTCAAGCTTGTTTCCTTGCGGCTGCAATATGTCGAGAATTAGCGACCGTTCAGTGGGAGAGCTACTTGGTTGGAATTGAGAGGGGTGATTGGAAATTGGAAGTCGATTTTTCTTGTGTGAAATCGGCACTTTCTATCTTCATATTATCAAACGATTATTGTAAGTTGTTTTTTTGTTTCTAGTTTTTATTCTTCTACTGTTTAATCTCTTTCGTTTCTCGTTCCAACGTGCCATAAATTCGACAGATTCTTTTGTTGAGGAAAGGGGAAGAATTTTCTTGTAATCAATAGTTTAATTTTTTTAGTAATTTCTGAGTAACTTTACCAATCGGCAATCGAATTGATTAAGTGGGTATAAAGAAATGAAACATTAAATTCAACATATGTTCATGTGTGTGACATTAGTTTTTGTGAAATGGAATAGAAAATAGAATTTTATATATGATATTGTTTTTAGAAAATGGTATGGAATATATAACACTGCTGAGATATGGTGTTCTGCATTTTCTCCACAAACTTAAACATATTTCTGCGGTTTATAATTAATCTTTCGTATAATCATAAAAAGTTTTCAACCAATTTAGTTTCTCATTCGCAAACACAATTATTTGCATGCCCGCTTCCCATGATAATGAGTTGAAACTTCCGTTTCGAAGTTAGCGCACAAAAATTTTCAAACGAGTGAAGTGCACCCTACAGCAAATATTTTAATATCAGACTCATGATCTTTGTAATGCTAATGGGGAATGAGAAGAACGCGATAATAATTCGTATTTTATGAAGATCACAAGTTTTTGTCGCGAGAGAAGCGATGTAAATTTTTATATAAAAAAAAGGACTTGGGTAGGCATCTTTATTTTTCCAGCCTGGTATAAATTCGTACGCGACAAAAAGTAGAAGAGATTTGAAATTAAGATAAATGTATCGCCATTAAAATGCATTTGGTATCCTGTTCAGACTCCCCTTTCCCCTGTAAAATGAAAATTACGTTCTATGTACTTGGTTTCGTACAGAGTATCGCATAAATCTCACGGAAGAAATTAATTCGTTTCAACCGAGATTATTTTAATACTAATTATAATTTTCCATGCAACGAGTTCCCGTGAATTACGTTCAAACTGACTCCCTCATTTTACTGCGCCAGCATCTTCGCTCCATTTTCGCATGGTTTAATAAGAATTCAAATTACGTGTTAGCAAGCATTAAGAGCATGTTCTGTGTCATCTGAAAGTTTACAATTTCGATGAAACCTTAAATACTGCTTAGAAAAGTGCATCGCTATACTCTATAAGAGCAAGTCAAGAAAAATATCAAGTCCCTTACAATTACATCTTCTTTTACCTCCACTCTACTGAAAACGTTCGCCTAAAAAACAATCTCGTTGATTTACCGAACACCTTCTCTTTAATAAAAATCATAGATCACTATTAAAGTAGAATAGAATATATACTAACGTGCGTCATCCTAAACCTCCAAAGCACATCATCAATTATAAAAATTTATTCTATTAAAAGACCATAGTATCATCTTCCTTTACTACGTTTTGAAGTCCTTGTCTTTAATAATTACTATAGATGACAATTAACGTGGACTCGAGCATGTACCAATATCAATTCTCCTGTACTTTCAAACCACTTCACCTGCCACAGAAATTGGTACCCCAATGGAGTCTCTAAAAGCCATTCTTCGTTCCAAGAAACAATAAACCGACGGTGCATAAAATGTAAGGAGTAGAAGGAACCATTGCTCGAAGGGAACAGTTACAAATAGCATTATGATGCACGCTGGAAGAATTTAAATCGAGCGGGGGAGCACGACGATATTAACCCCATTCGACCCACATGCCACCAGGTGCCCGCACGAAATTCATATGTGTCTTTCTTGTACGTGATTCGCTCCCCACTGAAACGATACACGGAATGGTCCCTGCATTTCTTTCGCCCCGTTCCTGTACAGAATTAGCGATACTTTCTCATAAATACCGCAAATCCAAAGCGCAACCCCTTCCCGCTTCTCGAGAATGCTCGTTGTGCAGCCCTGTAATTAATCGAGTTAATTCCGCGTTCCCCTGGAAACGCACCAGGAGGATTCCCGATTTCTTTGTGTCTTTGCGCGATTAACGGTGGAGAATCCTGTTCCGCTGTTCCTGGTGATCCTTTTTAGGACGTTACCATGCCACCGCGATAATTTGCCGCGAACAGAGGGCTGCTTTCCAGCACTGTACTTGCAACCCGCGATACTTTTTCGAGGACCCCTTTAGAAAAGAATATATGCATCTTCCCTTTTGGAATTTAAGGCCGTTCAAGCTTTGGAAAACAGAATCCTTTTTAGCTGAACGTTGTCGGGAATAAATAGATAAGCCGGCTTAAAAACGTTTTCCTGAGGTTTAGCACTAATTTTATTAACCTTTAGTAAATCGCGTGTTCTGGTTTTGTTGTTCAACAGATTTATCTTTAGGCAAGCCTCCTGTTTAATAATGAGCCACTTTGAGCAATATTCTTTTGTTGCCTCGTATATCTGTGAAATATATTGTTTCCAGCTGTGAATGTGTAGTGGAAGTAATATTTTGGAGTTTGTATCAACAATACGAGTTGATATGATTGACACGTAGTTGATTTATACGAGCATTGCGTTCTATTTTAGGCTGCATTTCAAAATTCTTTTATTTCGAAGGGAGCCTTTGTTCGCATCAAATCTCTTTTCAAAATTAGAGCTCCGAACGATTTATGGCGAGTGTATCTCTCTTTTACAGAGGCAACATAGCTTCACATTCTGTACCGTTGACATTGCAGCCATAAATTCCACGTAGTGGTACAGTTTGTAACCTGCACTATTCGTAAAGCTGTAATAAATATTTAAATTGGATGCTTCTCCATCGACATGTCTATTTTCTTTCCATTTTCCTCAGAAAGCATTCTATTATTGAGGAAAAGTGTTTTATAGAAAATCTTTGATCCTTATTCTTAGAAAGTCGCAACCTTTACACCATTGTATCCATCAACATTAAATCGCAATATTTATCTGAAAACCAATGTCTTCCGAAAAGATGACGAACAAGGAAATAGGGATGAAAGTTGATCGATAATTAAAGAAACGAACGAAAGATAATCGTTCGAATACCAATTATTGCCCCTATTTGCACGTGCTTGAATTATCGAGAGGATCGATTTCGATTTCTAGACCGTTTGAAAAATAAAACCAGAACGACGAAACAAAAGGGATCGTTGAAAGTCATAGTCGTGAAGAGGCTGAGTGAAAGTTTGCTCTCGTTGCTGAAGGTGCCGAGGGTTTTAATTTCATGGGACGTTAAATACATGCTCGAAGATGAAGGAGAAAACGGAGGATGGGAAAGATCGTGAAGAGGATGGAGGGAGAGAAGGAAGAAAGAAAAAAGGCCAGGGAAAAGTGTTCCGTAGCCCTTGGGAGAATAACGACGATCATTATACAAACTTCTTGAGTCTTTTATACCTTTCGACGTCGTACTATTCGAATCATTCTTTTCTGTTTCCACGAACGAATATCCTAATCAATTCCACGTTTAACAAGTCCCATCGCAATCGTGGAAACGTATCTTTCATTCGAAGGAGTTCGTATTGGGACACACTTTTCCAAGATGAGAAAGGATTTGATGGAAACCACGTGATTTGGAAAATCTATGCCATTTGCTTTGTGCATTACATTTCATCGAGGTTTATTTAAATAACACGCTAATGCTTACTGCAATGCGATGATAAATCGAATGCAAGTTTGCGTAATGAATTTTTAGAATTGTTATTGTAGGTTTCGTGGACTTTGGCATCATCTTTTTAATTTTTTTGCGCTGGATATTTTTACTGTGTGAAGTAGTTGATAAGTAATAGAGAAATAATCTGTAGATGCTACTGTGCTTCTTTTTTTAATAATATTCAAATAACGTAGTTTATGTTAATAAAGGTTCAAATCACATTTTTTCTTCTCCATTTCAAAAATAAATAACGATGCATAATATGGACAAACATCAGCCTCGTTTATGTAGTCGTTTATTCATTTTTGTACTGACAATGAATAAATTGGAATTCTCAGAAATAATCAATAATTTTACACTCATTTGCTAATATATTCATAAATTATTCAGGGCACGATCAACGACGTATTCCACGAAATACTAATAACGTAAAACTTCTTAATGACGTCCCCTTAATTCAAGCTTAATCCCTTCCTTGATGTAACGATCATTCGTTACAACAATGGCTGACTTTCTCAAAGGATCCCATCTCGAGACGGCAGAATTGTAGAGTCGCCATGTAATGCTACATAATTCAGTCTGCTACATCCTCTTAAGGCAATTCCGCCCTCTAATCCCGAAATTATCCAAGACGACTTGAGCTAACGGAGATAGAAACATTAGAGCCTCCCTTTACTCGCGGTGTCGTTAGATAAATATTAGTGGAGGCTAAATAACTGTCAAAATTCATTGTGACTCTGATAAATGGGAAAACGTTTAATGAAAAACTCCTATACACTTTCCTTACCTAATACTGTTGTGAAATGCTGCAATTATTTGTACATGGATATCGCTAACACTCTTGTGTTAAATATGAAAAATAATTCTTGTGAAAGATAGAAACTATGGGGATTCAAGAGAAACATAATTGGAGAATAATATTTAGAGAATTGTATAAACTACTTTTAGCTTCACATGCTCACTAGGCACATTAAAAGATGTGTAGCTTCCAAGTATTAAATTAAATGTCAAACCTGCTTTAATAATTAAATTCAGAATGTAGAGCTTTGGTTTCATCAAGGACAGTTATTTCTGATTTCCACTGACTTTCCTATCTAAATGAATTACGCTTAGTTACATATATAAGTAGATTAATAATTCAAGAAGATAAACTTAACTCACTTAAAGAATTTTACAAGCTTATCACGAAAGCTCTCACTTTCCTTTTAGTCTGTTTAGAACTGCAATTTGTATTATTCGGGTAAAATCATGCACTTGGATCCCACAGTGTTAAACATAAAATTGTAAATATAACTGAGCACGTGTACCTGAATAGCACACGATAAGAATATTACTTTCAAACCATTGATCCAAGTAAGTTAAATGAAACTGAATGTCCCTTCGATAAATTTCACCGCAACCAAGAAGAATGGAAAGGACCCCCTATTCGATCCTTATTCCCATGTGTAAATTATAGTATTACAAGAATGGTAGCACGAATATATAATGAGTCTATAAACAACTAGGAAACCGAGCTAGCTTCGAAAATATGAGAAAGAATCCAGGAATACAGTACACAGCATTGTTCAACTAGCACTTGTTTTGTTTCTGGCGCCAAGAAATGGTCGTTATTCGAAGCTAAACCTGGCGAATTTATAAGCAGCCACATGCTCGTGCACGCATATTCGTCGTCCGCGAGAAACGACGATAATTTTACGAATAACCCAGAATGGGCACGTACCACGAAGACTATAGCATCTCATAGTGGCACCAGGTGAGACGATGCTGCCGATTTTTCAGTTTGCCTTCTTAGTTAGCGTGTACAAAACAAACGGCCACTCTCGCAAACTACTTCTAGGAACATATACAAGGTGTAACCTGATATATCAGAAAGTACGAATAGATTCTATACTAAAAGATGATAAAATAAATTCATATAATCATATGCTGAATTGTGCTTTGTTTCGAAGTTACAGGGATGTTGGTTTTGCAGAAATGCTTTTGATAAATTAAGATTACTGATTCTGTGAATTAGTGGAAGAATATATCCTGTTTGGAATAATATCTGCATGTGTCAAGACGGTAAAGAGATTAATGAAGAAACGTTTAGTCTATATTTGACTGAAAGGTAACCATTTTTAGCAAGAAAGTAAGAATCGTTGTAATTTGGAAAAAAGCAAACGTGAACATGAGTTTAAAAATGAATTTATTTTATTATTTTTGGTGTTCCTATTTTTTATTTTTCGTATTTCTTACGATGATAAAAATGGGGCTATTTTGACTTGAAAGCTATGCTAGAGAATTGTCAATAATGTTACAGAAATGTCAAAAATTGGATATTTTAATAATCCTCCGTTTACCGACACGAAGATAAAAGTGAATCTACTTTTTGCACCAGAAGAAAAGTTCTCTACCAAACATTTCCACAATTTGAGAGCGGATGATTTAATATTTTTATAGATATATGACAGAATTTTAAAAAAATTCGTGTCGTTTGTTGCAAAATGGCCATGGATCTGCACCACACATGTACGAGTGAAATCGAATACTAGTATTATTAATATTCGAGTAATAAATTCAATATCGTTAACGGTGCTACGTATGCATATTCATTTTACTGTGCTTTTCATTTCCATCCCCTTAATTCATTATTCCAAATGATTTTATTGTTCTCTAGTTTCCTCTTTCACCCACGAAACGCTATGTACGTACTCTCGACATGGCTCTCGTAGAAATTAATAACGAATTCTCCTACCAACGTTTCACCTTAAATTACAAATGTATAATTTCACGAACTATTGTACAATTTCTCGACTATTTTATTTTTAATTCCTGAAAGAATTGTTCACGCGTAAAATGCAATATTGGAAGAACATCGTGTTCAGAGTGCATTTCGTTACATAATACCTAGAATGTTCGTATTTGGTTTAATCGTTTAACCAGGCATGTTACAAGCAAAAGTGGGTATCTACCATTTTGCCATATCACACCGTGTTACTTTATCCCAATGCTTGCGTTTGCATATAATACTTTAACTCCCCCCTCGCTTTGTATATTTCTATCTGGATCGTCGGGGATGATACTCGTGGTTAAACGAATTTTATTTTATAACCGTAGCTTTCGTGGGGCGAACGAGTTTCCATAGTAATTTAGATTCAGAGAAAGTAAATGGAATTCCCGGGGTCTTAATGAGCAGCCAAGGAGATTCTCCCTTAATTGGACGAATTTGTATAACAATTGGGAGCGTGATAAATTATAGATGAATGATGCTTTCTGTTTGACAATAAGACGTTTCGCGAGCCTTTTAATCACCCTGTATGCTGTTCTTCAATTTTGTTAAAAAAAAATGACATATTCCATATTTTCATGTGCACAAGTATAATACATTGGAATATCTCTCTCATAATTTTAAAAAATTTTACAATGAAAATATTCTATCTAGCAAATGAAAATATACCACTCAGAGTCTATTGTATAATTTCGACTCATCACTCTGCAGCAGATGAATTATTGAGTTCGAAATCACTGTGTCTACTATATTTTTCTCCATTCCAAAGTTTTGTACTTAATAAATACAGCATTCAGCAAAAAATCTGTGTGCGATTGGTGGAGCAAATAAGTTAGAGTGCAAAGTGTTAAATCCACAGGAATCCCCTTGAATGAAGCTTTTACCTCATAAAACATAAGTTAACTCCAAAATACAAACCTTCATCAAGAGCGATCCTTAAATTCTTTCTCGAATCGCGAATAAAACGTGTTACGTCATATCTCGCGGGAGCCACGCAGCAATTAAAAGATACAACATGCGATTCGTTTGTTAAACTTTTATGACGACTTCTTTCGCACAATTTTACGGTTCGTGCGTTTGGCCCGCCATTCAGCGCCCTCCGCGCCCCCATTTTCAAATCGTTATGAACAGGAGAAAGCAAAATTCTTCTAGTGTGCCTTCTTTGCCCACCCCTCCCCTATTTTTTTTATCCTCCTGTGTGTTCCACTACGACCTGGTTACCAAGAAATGAATTCGCGCACTGAACTTCGCTGCCGCGAAACATAGAATAAAAATATTTAACGTGCCGACGGATAGACAAAAGGAAATTCTTTAAATTGCTCCGACGGGGTATGCGTTTAAGGAAATTCTCACGTACCTACGCGATGTTACGTATTGTAAGGAACTTGCTTCTTCTGTCCCGCGTTAATATACGTGAAACCTTTTGTCTTGATAACAAGTCTCGATTGCAAATTGCAATAAAGCTTCGAAGGCTCAACTTTCATTAATTTCTATGGTGATGCAACGTGAATTCGATGCGGGGAGATAATTGACGGTGGATAGTGCTACATGGAAATCATTTTACTCAGCTTGAGGCAGATTGTTGTACGAGCTGACGATAGTAAACTATAATCAACACGTACCGTGTCACGGTGGAAATTCAGATTTTTGTTAGAACTACAATAAGTGATGAGAAAAGTAGACTTTTTTTATTTGAGCTCAAAAAAACTTTCAATAGAAAGATATAAAGCTTTAGATGGATTTTTACATTTCTTAATAAGCAATTGCTGCCTTAGCTTTGTTCAGCAATGGAATGATATTTTCAGCGACGTTGGTTATGTCTGCGATTATATTTTTAAATTATATTTTTTAAGAAAGTAGTATGTACATGTGTACAAGCTTCGATATTGAGAAGTAATAACTGAGAAGTAATCTTATAACTAGTGGTAGACGCAGTTTAAGTTTATTTAATTTTTTAAATAATTCTATTCGTTGAGTATCAAGGAAATTAGATCCTTGAGTTATAGAAAAATAGTAGTTGCATTACATTCTTCATAATTTCAACTGTATTTTTATTTTACTTTGATTTTTGTACTGAATTGAGAACTCTCTTTTTTCTTTTAATGAAAATTTCACTACGGAAAGTGTTAATGCGTGATATCACTATATCTAAGCTAAGCTATGCATTTTTATGGAACCATTTCCACCAAAAGCTACGTTAAAAGCACAGCTTAGCTTAGCTTCCTGGTGGATTCCGGGCTTAATAGTAAACATACGTTATTTCGAATTTATTTTATTAATTGGACGAAAGTAGCGTGGAAAGTAGAAAAAGCAAGGACAGGAGTTTGGACGAATAGACGAACGTGTAAAGGAATATATGTTTATAAAGAGTAAACCAACAGTAAACCAACAATGTATATGCAACGATTAAATGAGACACTAAGCTCCCTTTTTACGCAGTGCGCGCGCTTTTTACGATTGCACGTCGCAGTCCAATTCTCGCGAAATCTCTCTTTTACTGTCGACCACCCTTTCGCTCATATGCATGCTTACAAGCAGATTTTATCCTGAGACCAAGCACCTGCACGTAAAGTCACTAGGGCTATACTTAAGGCTACTTCTTATAATTAAACTTCTTACATATATATTTCCGTACTGGAAATATTTTTTGCATCACTCTCGTATCTACATAGTACGCAGGATTTTCATAGAAATATGATTGATAAAATAATTCGTACTCATGTTGACCAAGATAGTGAGCCACACTTTATATAATAATATTTTCATAGTAGGTACTAATAATAAGAGAGGTATAAGTGATAACGTGTTTAATATTCGAGTAATGCAATAAATATTTCCAATATTGTATATACAGAGTGTTAAGGGAAAAGGGTTCTATAGTTATAGGATGCCCGTTAAATTGAATGAAAAATGTGTAGTAAATATTGGTCGAAAGATTAACTCCTTTCAAACGATTTTCGATTTGGTGCTGCAAGTGATTTGCTTGACTCTATTTATCGTATGTATTGTGAAAATGGACAAGTATTTTATTATATGTATTATTAATTTAACGTTTACACAAGATGTTTCACGTTTTCTACATCCATTCCTATGCACGCATCTTGAAATTTTTGCAGCAGAGAATTGACGATTCTTTAAAAAATTCATGATTCTTTGCGAATTATTTAAGCATTACCTTGGATTCGATTATGTAATTCTGTATGCACATCAATTATCGGGGAAGAATATTTTCGTTAGCTTCTTAAAATTTCCCCAGAAAAAATTCACCTTCAAGTCATAAGATCGAGTGTAGTCATAGTAGTCACTGATTTGCACAGATAAATGATTAATATTCGCATTCCGAAGCAAGGTGCTAAGATAAAGTTTTCTCGCGGAGTGTATGTGACAGTAGAAGAAGGACACTAGCACACTTTCTGTAAATATTAGCCTACTACATGACAAACGACACCATACATATGTACATGTTTGTTTTTACACTGTAACCGACGAGTGGAAGCAAATAACTCACTTGTATCGCCAAACCGAAAATGTGTACATACATATCTCTGAGGGGGTTGATTTTTCGACCCACATTTACTAAACATTTCTCGCTCAGTGCAGTTGTCACTTTTATTCCAACGCCCTGCTTATGATTATTACTTGTCCTATATTGAAACACCAGTACTTATATGTATCCAATAATAACTTCTCTACATTTCCTGCATCTGTCAACTACTGCACTATATGCAGTCACTATGCAATCTATGCATATGCATTGCGTACCGTTTATTCTTTCCCAATGCCTCGTGTATAATTATTATTTGCCCTATATTTAAACAAAAGAGCCAGTAACGCTGCCCCATTGCCTCCCTCACTCAACCCATCCGCCTCTCAACTGTTACACCACGTGCACATGCGTTACTTTGCCAGTAGAATTTAATCGTTCACAAACAATGGAGCCCCTCAAAGCGCACACATAGTACTTCTATCGAAGCTGTTGCCCCCTTTTATCTCGAGAGGCGCGCAGGGCTTTCGGCAGGAGCACAGCGTAAATCTGATAAAAATGAGCGCACCCGCGGATACGTGAAAATCGAACGGGCGGGCATAGAATTTCCGCATGAAAAATCACAAGTCCTTGCGAACTCCCGGCGAACTATCGTCTGACGAATGCCTCGCCCCTGTTCGCGAGATATCGCGCCGACGATATTTTGTCTCGGCGCGACGTCGCGTCGTCGAGTATTTTGGATTTCGGCGTGATAGATCGGGGTCGAGGGCGCTCCTCTCCTCTAGAGAGAGCGCGGCACTCAAAGGTACGATTTTTCGATATCCAGAGGTAATTCCGCAAAAAGGAGGTCGCGCCGCTCGTAATCGATAAGGTATCGCCGTGCGGGAAACTCGGAAACATTTAAAACAACTCTAGCGTACCTACGAGGACCGGAAACTTCGAATTGTTGAAGAATTGGAGGCACCGTCGGTGCTTTTGTGATCAATTTAAGAATGTTTCAGTTGTCTATATTTTTACTTACTTGGGCGCAAAGGGCGGAACAAAAGTTTGTATGGTATTATAGAGATTTATGAAATTTGGTATTTTTAGTGCTGAATGTGGTAAATACCAAGTGCATTCGTATTCATTACTTGAGTATCTTTAGGGTAGAACGAGGAAATCTGGTGGTTTTTTATCATAATCAAGGAAAATCTAGTGTGAAACTCCAAAAACTCCAAAACTATCAAGTAGATATCGTAACTGTGTAATACAGTAGCTGCTATGAATTCTACCCGCTTTGAATAGAAGAAAACACTGATTAAACACACATTATAAACGATTATAAAGAAGCAATTATTAAACCAATTATTTACAGGATTAAAGCGGTAGAAAATAATAGAGGGAAACCTACAAAACAATCGATTCATAAAATGTAGGAATTATTCGTGCCACCTGGTTGAACTCTACTGGTATTTGAAATTCGTCGAAAAGAGTGGAGAGATTAAAATGCAAAAATTCCTATTTGTGCATACCTGGAAATCTGCATATGTACGTACATGTGTATATTGATTCTGGTGTGGATTATATTTTAGGATTAGCTTGGATATTGAAACACAAATTGATACAAGATACGAAATCTCGAGCTCGCATACGCGAAACGAGATAAATCTGTTTCAATCAAAATTGAAATATGTCCTGACACCGTGAACGCGTGACATAAATTATTATGACATCATATAGAAATTCTCTCATGCACGTCAAGCCAATACGTGTATGATTACTGAGCTCCACAAAATCGTGACGAATTTCTGGTTAAAAATAATTCAAAAATTTGATCGACTGACTACCTTTTTGCTGTCAACCTGGATAATGACATTTTCAAAATTATCACTTCAGATATGTAAATGTTAAATATTATTTGTTTGAAGACATTAATGAACTGTACAGCGTCGATTTAATTACGTGATTACTAATGGACCAAATTGTTTCGACAATTTATAGGTAAATACGTGCATCTGTAATAACGATTATATGATAAAGCGAGACCAAAAGTAATATTTTTGAATAAATTAAAAATATCTTGAATTAAGGAAGTTGAAGACAAGTTCAAGATGTACCAAGTACTTTGTTTCTATCGTTCTTTCATCTATTTTTAAGCAAATATTAGGCTAATTGAAATGATTGTTCGTTTCTGATATATTTCACTAAATCACTTGTGAAGGAAGGGCTTATTTTCAATAATAAAATTAGATTATTGTTACATCCCGAAATCACAGACCATTCTACATTTCCACGCGCCATTTTCAAAGCCCCTGCAGTTGAGACCACTCCCTCATAAATAAACCAATGGAAGCTATAATACGACAGCTTGCGACGTTAAATAATTACCACACTCGATATTATCTGTGCATAAAAATTAATCGATTTTCATTGAACTGGTTAAGCGAATTGGAGCACGATTTGTATGCAGACTGTCTACATTGTACAAACAGTACACAATATCTTTCTTCATGATTTCAATCACAATTTCACCGTGATTAAATGTTAATCGTGTGCATCATAAATTTCTATTCGTCAGAGTATGTACAGTAGCGGGTAAAAGATAGTTAAAAGCAAAGTAAAGCGGTACAAAAAAATTATATACTAAAATTTACTTCTCATAAATTAGTTACCAGAATACGCCAATTGTACCAACTTAAAGCCTAGTATGGAGTTAATTATGCAGACATGTAAAAGTATGAATTTTAAACCTCCTTTTAACCACCACTGTACATTCCTTATAATTCGACGTAACACTTAAAGGGTCATGCCTACCACTGAGATCCGAAAACACATGTATTTTCAGGATTTGTGGGGAAAAAACTTGGAAACATTTTTAAATAAACGGTTGTGTATTCGAAAGTATATATTTTAAAGTTCTTATAGTTTTTTGCAATGTAATATATAAATAAATAAAGGAATTATGGGCGATCTCGTGGCAGCGTTTTTTTATTTAAGCACTTTACGATGGCCACTGTTCGTAGGGAAAGTATCGATTTACGCCACAGAATTGCTCTCATTTTTATATGCGTCCGTAAAATAAAAACGACGCAACGAAATTAAAAAATCCCCGATCGGACACTAGATAATCTAATATACTAACTACATTTGGTCGAATGTTTTTATTTCTGATAAACCAGGTCAAAGCTACAATAGTCACTGTAAAGTGCTTAAATAAAAAAACGCTGCCAGGAGATCGCCTATAATTCCTTTATTTATTTATATACCTATTGCATTGCAACAGAAACTACAACAACTTTGAAATATATACTTTCGAATGCACAAACGTTTATTTAAAAAAATCTTCAGGTTTTTCTCAAAAAAAAATCCCGAATGTACATGTGTTCTCAGACCTCACAGGTAGGCATCACCTCTGAAAGAATAAAATGGAAAGAAACATGAACGAAGAAAGTCAGGTCAGAAAGAAGGAAAGCTTCGACAGTTACTTTGTACATTACCCCACCCAATAAACATGCATTCGACCCTGTTCGATTAATTGAATTTATAGCAACGCTTACGTGAAATATTAATGAATTATAAACCATCCCCAGGATTAAACAAATCGCTCTTCAAAGCGTTCCTACGAAACCCGCGCGGAATGGAGGCGGGTTATTTGAATAATTGAAAAGGACCCGCAAGATCAGAAATCGTTGGAATGAGATTAATTAAGCTCGTTCCGGTCCCCTTGCACGTGTACGAGATGACAGCGAGAGCGCGTTAATGCTATGTAAAGTGCATTATACACGCGCGCACACGGATACACGTCACAGTGGAACACTTAATTGGATTATTTACTAATTTCAATAGGAAGTTTGACTTCCCCTTTATTTCCTTCTAGCGTGAATTCGCTAATTGAATGTGCGTCACTTAAATTCCCTCGTTTAAAGCAAACGGCTAAACACGAATAATTAAATACCTATTACCTACCGTGATTGACGCAGCAACAACGCACTTCCTTAGACGCATGAATTGCTTTCCTGATAATAATTGAAGGATTTTCATACGAGATACTTCTGTTGTATTTCTCGCCGAAATTCCTTGTTTGTGTGCGTGACCCGCCTTAAATATCAAAACTTTTGAAAATGATAAGAGTTTTAGACGGTGCCCAGATGAGAATGTAATGGAAAAGCTTCGTTTGGAATTATAGGTCAAAATGGACCCCACATCCGACGTAAGATGAAGCCAATTCCTATACAAGGGTTAATTTATTTTTATTTCTCTTATGACCTTTTTTCTCTCCTTGGGTATATTTGTTAATCTATTTTTCCTTATTTCCTTTTCGTATTGGAATAAAAACACCTCCTTTTTCTTCTTCCTCCTACTAAATTATTATTATATAGCCCATCACTGGTACTTGAAATATAATCACATAATACTGAAATATCTATGATGACCCATAAAAGTGTCTCATTTGAAAAGACCCCAATATATTTCGCCCCTCTCTCAATTCCTTATGAAAATTAACATACAAATGAATCTACTAAGAATAAAACAAAAGTTAACACTTTATACCGAAATGTGCTCCATTTAACAATCCTTTTGCTGAAGCATAACAAAGTAGTAACTCCCAGTTACGCAACCTGGAATCCTCCTTCTGCAACCTCAACTAAAGGATCAACAAGAATTCTCAACACCATCATAAATCCTGGAACGTTCACTTTACGTCGCGATGCACATCGCGTGAAACGCGACAGCGGATCCCTGAAGGGAGAAAATCAATCCCGACTGTAACCCAAGTCCCAGGGCGCTAACGCGAAATTTCTTTTGTAGTTCGACCAAGAGGAGGACTCCGGCTCAGGCGATACCAATCTCGAGCTGATCGACGGTTCGGGGGACATTGACATTAATAAGATAAACGTGAGTTGCAAGATGAAACTGCATCCCCCGTGAAAGCTTGCTGACAATAGTGCGCGCTGGATAATTATCCTCCCGGCGAGCAACAGCCTCGACTAACCCTTGATTGGATTAATAGAAAGTTTCCTGTGCCGGCTAACGAGATACCGAGCTCGGCGCTACGTCCCGGCTGAGCCAGCTTGAAAGAATAACTTTCCATTATCAGCAAAATCGGGTTTAAGTTCGAATGAAACGCGGGAATGGGAATGAATCTCTAAACACCTCCACGTGTGTACAGGAGTGTTTGTACCTCGTCATCGTGACTAACTTTTGCATACGCACTAACAGCAAGTATACACGCGCGAGCCTCAGCTTCTTATACTGGATGAAACAGATACCCACGTTTTAACGCGGCTTTGATCGTGCAACTTTCGATAACAGCTGCTGCTTTAACGCGCCAAGAGATTTAATTAAATTTATTTCGCGTTCCCGAGATCGTTTGACTTTTTCATCGCTGGCCAAGGTGGAATGAAACGATCTTACTTAACGCTTTCGGAATAAAACTGTGTTTGCCAGGGGTTTCGATTTTCAGTTCTTTTATTGGAAGGGGACCTTTAGTGGAGGACCTAAGGATAAAAACTAAGTATCTGTGTTTAGCTGTATTTCAAAATTATACATCTCAACTATTGGGGACGGTTCTTCTTCGCTGAATTTAATGCGTTTAAACGATATTTTGTTGGCCACGTCATTTTAATGTTAGACGAATCTTTTTAGCGAAATTTCAATGATACAGTCGGGTATTCGTACAGATGATTGAGTTTTGGTGAAACGGATTTAACAGTTTGGACCACTGAACAGACACTAATCTGGTCCGACTTCTCGGTCGTCGAATGGTGAATTTGATTGTTTTTTTTTTAGTAGATGAAATTGTCACTGCGCAGTTATAACAGAATGAATTGGACGGACAGATGGGTAACATGAAAAGTCTATTTTGACTTCACCAATGTTTATAAATATATAACTGTATTTTGTGCCAGAGAAAGTATTCCTCGTTATAAAAGAAAAAATTAATACTGTGGAAATCAACATGAATATTTTGTCTGTTTATTAATCGTATCTTTTAAAACCTCTTTGTTTCACTTTGAAGCTTAGCATGTGTTTTGTGTCCTTTGAAATATATTTTAATATACATATGTTCCAATTCCAATAAAGGAGAATTAATTTAATGCCCAGTTACTTGCTAATACGTACCTACATAATGGAACAAATATAAAAATATTCTGGTATTAATAAAGGCATTTGTACATACTGAAATGTTTTTAATCGAAACTTCCGCCAAACATACGTGATTAACATTCGGAATCAATTTCGTCGCAAATGAAGCATCCTGATAAAATTGTATTATACAAAATAAATCCAGATTACTAAATTAATAAGTAATATTCGTGGACAGAAAATAAATTATAATTCTTAATGGAAATGCACCACTTTCTTTAATCAATATTCGTTAATATCGTATCAACATATATCCACACATTTTACTAATAACTCGAGTAGTAGACAATAAGTGAAGAAGTGTATGATAGTAGTTTGCGTTTGGAATTTAAATAAAGTGAATTCTTCTAAAAATAGAACGATGAAGCAACTTTTCTCCTACTTTCCGCGGATCGATCGTTTAAATATTATCAGTTTAATTAACGGTTTCATTAGTCGGAAAACGAACTAACGGCCACTAATCCAAAACTAACTTGGAGCACTAAGTGCGCGATCCATTTTCTCGATGTTTCATTGGGACTTACAAAGAGCCCCCCATATAAAACGCTTTAATTGCAATTCTTCAGAGTAGTTTGAGTCATACGGCTCCTCGATGTTTCACAAAGAATTTCGTCGAAACCTACCCGAAAGAAAGCGTGGAAATCCCTTTATGGGGATAATCCTCCGGATACTTAGAGAACAATCGTGGAAATTTTGACAGAATCTTGCATCGATCCTCAATCAAAACCAAGTTAGGGACACTTCTTTACCGCATCACCCCCTCCCAGGTTTGGCCTTCTTTACAAAGAGACCCAGGTACAAGAAATATTGTGGGGCCCCAAACAATTTCTCAAGCAAAAAGGCGTAACACCTTTTCGCAAAAGGAAATCACGAAAAAGAGGCTAATAATAACAATAATAAAGAAAATAAAATAAACAAACAAATAAACATTAACATATTCAAATATATGACTTTTTTATTGCCATAGCATTAATAATATTAGATTATAATAATTAGAAATTGTGCTCTAATTTCTTTCTTAATTTTAATCAAGTAAAAACATTTCGTTCTCATTTTTTCCTTTTTTATTTTCTCTGTTCTCTCTAACGATTACAGTTAACGTAGACCTAAGAGGTGTGGTGGTACTTCATTGAATTTCGACCGAGATTAGGTAGGAAATTACGAAATACTTTCAGGAACAACTAACTCTGCCCGTAAATAACCAGACTGTACATTCCATATGAGGAATCATGTGTGTTTCGCTTAAACGTGTTTAAGAGATTAGATTGAAGGTATATATCAGAGTACGGTGCCCAAGGTCTCAAAGAATCAAGGCCCCGATGATTGGACGTGAAGCACGGCAAGCTGATCCCGCTGAATCGGGTAGAAATCGAATTATCCTAATGAAATCAGCGAGCAGTAAATCGTCAAGGGGCTAGGTCGACTCGAAAACGGGTTCGTCAAAATGCTGTTGGGTCAAAGGTGTTTCCCTTGGAACACGCTCCTCGATCTAGACTCTCCTGCCCTGACTTCCTTCGAAATTGTGTGTAAATGATGAACAGAGAGCAAGGAATCGAGTGGTGCGTTGTGGAATTCACAAAGGAATTGCGATCGCGGAGCGTGGATGGGTGGTTGAGCGTGTCAGAATGGGGCAGGAAGATTGAAAGATACAAACAGACTGATCGAAGGATACGGAGGATTGAGAATCGATGGGGGAAAAAGTCGAAGCTACATACAGAGACAGAGAAAGCGAGGGAAGGAAAGAGATTAAGGACGAACTTCAAATCTTGCCACGTAACCACTCGCGTTTGCAATTAGACCAGACGATCCTGGTCTGTCGAAGTGAAACTTGCCAACTGGAATTTACTTGGATTTGTCCTTCAGGACACGAGGGCAGGATGCTTCGAGGATTTTGATCCTTGGTCGTCGGTACCGATGAAAGAGTTTGTTGAAAGGATTCCTGATTGCGATTGACTTTTTCCTTTTCGAAGTTTCTTGTGTCATCCACATCGAGAAACAGAATGAATCGACTTTATTCAATTAAGAAACATGAATATCAGTTTTTATATTGATTTCTGATCCTAAAGTAGTTAGTTGAAGAAATGGTCGAGAAGCAAAGGTGTCGATTAAATTATTATATTCGAACGCAAACGCTCTCTTTAATTTTGAATGTTTTACCGAAATGAATAATTCAAACATGACAATTTTTAAAAAATGTAGGATGTTTCGAATGCTAAGCAAAGTTAGCTTGAATCTACATGTACCATGAATAATTCCCTAACTGGCTGGTCATTGTAATCTTGAATGTTTATAATAATAATGTCCATTATAGTCAAACTACCGCAGTGCTTGTAGTTTCCCTAATAATGTACTTTAATCGTTTCAATTATTCAGGAGAAACATGTTTAACTATACAACACGAAGTTTTCAGTAGTATAACCACGTATTGGTCAGACCAAGTGATCCAGTTTGAAATTATGAATTCTTAGCTAGTTCTACTCGTTTCCGATTATAATATTCTTTTAAAGTGCATGTTTTCTTCAAATTCCATCCACGTACTCATGACGTACTTTGTTAAATTTGAAAGTTAATGTTTCTAACGAGACAAAGTATGTGCAGTTATACTTCGTAATGTTTCAGTACTCTACAGTTGCTCTTGCTGCACATAGTGATTATCAAATACGAATGCCCTTATCTTCCTGTCCTTATCAACGCAACAATGTGCTCCTCCACAATGCAACTACTGTCAAGCAATTCTGTTGCAGGGGAGTCTGTGTTCCACCTCCTACGTTCAAAGTAAAGTCGAAAAGCTAAAACTTCTTTCTGGTGAATTTGAACTTGAAACTGAATAGACATGACACTGTCTATTGTAAATTTGAAAGGATCGTTATTTGAATAAAAAAAAGGGATTATTATTGGGAAATTCAGCGGTTCGTTGTGCAAGATTTTTTAAAGCGATTCAAATTTTTTTCTAATTGTAAAAAGAGCATTGTATTTCTACTTCCACTTTTTCCATGTAATTTCTTTTATCAGCACATGCACGGAGCTTGACCCCTTTCCACGCGAAATACTTCTGTGACTTTCAACAGCTATTGCATCTATATTTCAAAAAGCATTTCAAACTACCAAAGTAATTACTAAACACAGTTAAACAATTAGGTAAATCACATATAACTTATCCCACTGTACCCCACGATATAACGATCCCGATTATCTCGACTTAGCACTCGCAGCATAGAACATAGAAGCTCCACCCCATCTTGCAAATACCCAGCAGAATACAAACATCCTTCGAAGCTCCTTTCCTTCAACCTATGTTTCCCACGACTGTCATTTAAATCGAGCAGGAACACAACCCGATGTTCGCCGTCTCTAACAAACGAAAATAATTAAGAATACCATTTTCCGGTTACCCTGATTCTTCGATGGTATCGAGGTCAACGGAGTTGTCGTGAAACTCGTTCCCCGTAGCCTTCCTAACTCATGGGAGGGCCAGAGGAATTTATTTCACCCGTAAAATCCCACTCAGGAGGGAAGCTCTCAGACCCTACGGGCAGGATGCAAAGACGCAACCGTGCATGCTGCAGCTGATCAAGGTGCATACTGCATGTATATACAGGGTGAACGAATTCAATGGGACACGGACTCGGAATTGCACTCGTCGCTCCGATGTTACGAGTTACTGGGAGAAACTGTTTCTTCTGTTTCATGTGTGCTGGCAATATCAATGAGACTAAGAAGACGCGTCTCTCTATCTGCATTGATGAAAGTCTGATTCTGAGTCTATGATTGGACTCGTGACTTGATTTAACCTGTTAAGCGGCACATTTTTTTATCGAAAACGGTCTCTAGATGAGCAATGATAAATAATAAGAACAGGGTTGACTTTTTTTGCCCATGGGACGTATGAATATTTCTTAATGTTATTTCTGATTGAAATAGAACAAAAAATATGAAGCAGAGAAAAAGCATCGTAAGATTTTAGTAATATGGAATTTTCAAATGACGAGTTAATTCGTCATCGGGTCGATCTGATTCCTATTTTTATTGTTCAAGTTGTTCTGGTGATATTTGATGAAAAGTGCGTCATAACGTGCGATGATAACTTCAGAAATGATTTAGGTACACAAAAATAACGAAGAATGTTCTAATAAACACTAATATATCCAAATTATTCTCGAGTTGCAGGCGTTTCTGTGCTGCAATAACTCTCGTTATAAATTAAGCTGAAACTTCATAGAACTCTGTCTTCATTAAAGAAAGTGCTCGAAGCAACCACTTTGGTCTTTAGCACAACCCCATTCACGTTACTAGGTAGGTACTTATTAATCTTTGGTCCTGTAACCAATTACGCTATTTAAATTTACGATAATATAATTACTGACACACAAAAGCGTCTGTAATTCAAGGATAGAGACAAATACTGTGTATCTTCAGTATTGATAAATATACATATTTTTTATGTCCATGGTTAACGTTAAATTAATAGTAGATGTAAATGGAATTTTCGATTAAGCACCTATGTAGTTAAATAAAAAAGGGGGATATAGGTCACAGAGAAAAATGGAGGAGCAATCCTTTTATTTAGTCAGAAGCCATCTCTTAATTAAATCGAAAAGACTCGCAGCTGAATCAGCAACAAATTAACCCCTTTCTTCGTCTCAGCTGAACAACTCGGGCCAAAAGAAACTACGGAATTGCTCCAAGATATACAATGGTGCGGAAATTTAACTCGAACACAACGCTGCAGCGTTTTAGCTACTGTACGAAGGAAAATATTACGGATACAAGTGCATCCAAACGTATTTCCGGGAGCACTCCGCGCATTTGCGCGTTTGTTACATCGAATGGGCAAAGAAACATTATTTTGCGAGATAGCACGGAGAGAAAGTTCAACGTAAGAAAAACAAGGATTAAAAATCACCAGGAACGCGCAGAAATTTTATAACCTGAATTAGAAAGTCTAATCAACCATCTGTTTCAACCATCACAAAATTATTTAAATCGAGAAGAAAACAATCATCTCTAAAGAAGTGGAGAATGTATATGCTGAATGAGTTGTTTTCAAGCTTCGCAAAGAATCCTAAATAAAAATGGATTAATTATACAAAGACCTATTCTTTTTGTTCCTATGTGATTCATTTGAGAATGGAAAGAACTTTGATACACGATTGTCGACTTTTCCGAAAATTGTCAATTAAGGTTGATATCGCTGCAGAGTGGAAGTTAAAGGAACCGAGGAGCTACAGACACGAAAATACGTATCTTTTATTATTATATTTCCCGAGAGAATTTAAAATTCTCGGGTCACTGTGCACATCAGTGTAACTACTACTGTACTATATCGGTACAGTATTTTCCAGTTTATACAGTCGCGTGGTCGTAGCGGGGAATTCCGAGGGAAATGAATAGAAAAAATTATTCCGACATCTCGCGGCTCATGAATTACAAAGGGAGACAAACGGCATGAGGAACAAGACAGCCGAAATGATACGGGGGAGGGGGGATTAAATTTAATTCCCCTGTCTGTTTAGAAGGAAAAGTAATATCAGAAGTGCTGCAACGGAATATTGTAAATATATATTGTTTTCTATTGTTCGCAGCTGGATACTGCTGCTTCCTCGAAAGATCAGTATTTTCTTTTATGTAGCATTATGGTTAAATAAATATTTATATTCTTTGCAGCCATTTAGGTGTATACTTGGAGTGAATAAAGTGGAATTATTATGAGAATGTGAATTGAAGAAGGAAAAACAGAAATTTGTTATTAAGTCAAGCTGATATCTATGCTTTGTTAGGTTGAAATAACAGATTTGCTAGGAAATATTTTATGAAATTTAAGCGACAGGTAATGTACACTGGAATCAATATGCCAATAAAGAGAGCCTTTTCGAGTAACATATTAGCCAGAAAATCAACGATGAATAACTGCCAAAGAACGGCTTAGCCCGATGAATCTGTGTCATTACTAATAATTATTGGAAAGTACTTAGGGCGAATATGTGTTAACCGTTCCGCTTGATTTAACCGTAACTTCATTAATCACCGCCAAACCGCACGATATCATTCATTTTTGGAGAAGGGAAAATGGTTGACTCGAATGGTCGATCATTCAATGCAAAGCGTTATAATTAACCCGAATTTTAAATGAAATTATTAGTAGATTTTACGTCAGAAGTTACAATAAGACACAGTAATTTGTGATAGTCTTTATTAATTTATAGGAATGAAGGATAGAACAGAATGGTAGAGTTGCCTAAAACTACGTTCCCACAAGTGCAACTCGCTGCACAAACAGAATTGTTCTTCCATAATGAACTGGTTTCAAAAGTAATCCGCTCTTAAGTGCTCCAGGCGAGTTACTTATGAGAAAACATGATTTTAATTATGTTCTGTGTCGTATATTGTACATGTACGATCGTGGCTTACTAGTATAGTAGAAATTAGTCCCTCAGTAGCATTGAGGTATGTAATATAAAGGAAACTATATCATCCTCTAATCCTTAATACATCCATTATTTTGAAAATAATTTGAAGTAAAAGTTACTCACACTAATAAGAATTTTCAAAGTATACATAAATTTAGTAGCAATTTCATTTAAGATTCTTTAATTGTATTTGCTCCTATCTTGTTAGAAAAGTCCACGAATCATTCATATTATGAAGCTTAAGAAAACATTACGCTGATACCATTACTACTGCAAGACACGTGAAAGGATTACTTACTTAACAGTTACTATAACAAAGACAGAGGTATTCAAATGAATTACCGTACGCAGTGTTCCTGTTATTTGAAAGCCTCTGCAAGTAATGAAGTTAAAAAGTAAATGAATTTTCACTAACACGGATCCACTGGGTCGAAATTCGATTTCATCCATATTGGATCAGGCTTGGACAAATTTCTGCTTGTGTGACTAACGTGTGCAATTAAACGCTCTCGAACGTTTCGCAATTTTAACTGGAGAATTCGATGGTGGTTCACCGAGAATGGAATGATTTCTCCGCTTCCTAACGATAAATAAATCGCACAGGCTGCAACGCGCAATCAATCACAGCCGTAAAGGATGAAACTCCCACCCCGTTCGTTTTTCTTTCGTTCCTCCCCCTCTTCCCCTGTCGTCTCCACCTTTTAAATTATATAACGACATATAAATCACGTTTAGCGTTCTTATTCACTGTCCCGTTTTACTATCCGTTTTCAGATCGGACGAGACGATGACGAAGACAGAAGCGAGGAAAGCAATCCACCGCCATTCATCACACCCCCTCCTCCTAATCCGGACTGTGAGTAATCGCGAAGAATTCGCGGCTTTATTTAATCATAACTCGGCCGATGGGGAAATGGCTCAGGACGAGATTACATCGGAAAACGGTCCTTTAATAACTGGAGCGTTATTACTGGTATCCTCTGTTAGAAACATTCGACGAAATTCACAGATGATTCTAAGAGTGACAGATTTCCTCCTGACTGAAACGTTTCGAGATTCTATCAACGAAAGACTTGTGATATTGCTAAAACATTTATTTCTTGCGTCTTTTTTTTTAATTTTATCAAACTTTGAATGCAACTACTATAATTATCAGTTTCTGCCTAATCAGCTTTTATCAATTGGAATTTTCTCTGTTTGATTTTGTTTATCAAGTTAGGAAAAATGATCCTTATTAAATTCGGGTGAATGAACCTTTTCAGACGCGTTTGTTTAATATTTTATGGTTAAAGGCTGAGTAGGCTATAAAAGGGGTTGGAAAATATTATCTTTGTTTGAATATACGAATTCTAATCGAATGATTCTCTTGCATTTGCTAGACAAAGGGCCGAAAGGTGAAAAGGGTGATAAAGGAGATAAGGGAGAGAGCGTTCGAGGACCTCCAGGACCTCCTGGTCCACCTGGCCAGGATGAGGTAAATATTACTGTTAATAGAAATGTTTTGAAAAATATGAGACACCTTAAGGTACTGATACTAGAACTGCAGGCTCTGTTAAAATTGATCTAAATATACTTTTTAATTGTTTATAATGAAGAATGCAGTAAACGGGAGGGCAAGCTTAGGGGATGGACGATTCAAGAATCAAAATATCACTGTTACAGCAAAGAAATGTGTAAATTCATTTCGAAAACATTATTGGATTTAACAAATCAAAAAACTTTATTACTTTTAGAAAATACTTCGCACCTTAATTTAAAAGTTCAGAAATACTATTTATACATTCACGATTTGTAATAGTTCAAGTAGATTCGGTGAGTAGGTATATTAAACCACAAAGTGATTACAGTGGTCAATAATATCACTAGATACAAGTTCATTTGCACACTAATAATTAATTTAAATTTAAATTAAGATGTAGAATTAACTAGCGTTCACCAGAACAATTTTGTACGAATACTGTGTCGCAAACAGAGTGCATAAATGTTTGCATAATTTATGGAAATCAGGTACTCTGAATTATATTACACATACGTGTATTTCATGGTGTGTTTCATGTATTATTAGGTTATTCCATAAGTAATGCGATGTCTCCAAGAAACACGCAACAATGTAATAATAGGTACTGGTACTATAATAATACTACTTCGTGATAGTGGTTACGAAATAAGTTTTTCTGCTACTTTAGAATCTGATCAATGCAAATCGAATGTTTTGCTTATTTCGAGAATTTTAAATGATTGAGAAGGACCAAATTTGAAACATTATGCTTTAAAAATTCCAAAAATGAATATGCAAGTGAAATATAAAAACATAAATTAGGTATATACATGTATATACAAAATACCTAGGTGTTGTTAATTTGTGTAGAATATTTAAATGTTAACCTTAAATGTTTGAACAAGTAAATAATTTTTCCTCAAATTATACTATATATTTAAGGATGTGCATTTCGAAATAATTTCCTGAATAGTTTTTGTTATTTTCTAACTGCTCTTAAAAGATTTTCTGAATTATAATTTTCTCTCGTAAAGTTTTCAAACGAAATATTTGAAATAAATATGAATTATTCATTATTTTATAAAAGGACAACAGAAGAACGTATAAAAAATATCAGAGAAGAAGATTGCACAGCGCGAAAGAAATCGCCCACTTAATTAATAATTAACAGAGAATCACTTATTTCCATAGAAATGTCGCGTTGCTTATAAGGCAATGTAATATATGGAACATATAGGTACATCATCCATGCCAAAGATGTTCGTTTATTAACAACCCTTGTTCAAATCATAGACGTCCCAGTTTCACTAGTTGAATAGTCTATACACGTATAAAGGCAGACTGAACGCATTGTGCATATTGCAGGACACGTTGCAGTTCGTATCAGGTTTCGCTTATGATTATGCAACAGCACATTGTTCCGCTTAAAAGAATGACAATCGATCCAAATGCTGCTCCACTCACTGCTGTTTAAGTGAATAGAAAAGTGCGAATTATAGAATTATTGCTGAAACAATTTTGGTTAAGTCGAGAAACAACGCGAAAAGTAATTACCCATTATAAGATTCTACTATGGCCCATCTCTGTAATATAATTCTACAACGGTGCATTCTATCTCTGTGCTTGTAGCTTTTCATTGTAACGACTAACAAAGCAATAATTCAGTTCTAAGAACACGTATTAAGACGGACGATATACATTGATTTAGCGTTATTGTGTATACAGTCGTCAGCATTCAGCTTTCGTAATGAAGGGGTTCATTATCTTGCAGCAATTTGTGGTATACATTAAGTCGCTGCAGTTTATAATGAATTATTGTAATTATTGTAATGTGCTGAATTTACGTGGAACAATTGCATACAGTTTTGGAATTTCAATTGCTTCAACAATTGCAAGTTTAAAAACAGGTTCGATAATTAGAGAGCATTTAATATTAACTGGAATGAATAGTAAATACTTCATGAACATGAATAAACGAAGTGAACTTATCAGAGTTGGAATCGATTTCCTTTGTGATAACATTAGTGATTCATTTGCTTCTTGAGACGAGAAGCTTTTGAAACAAAATGTGAGTCTATGGCACGAAGGTATAATACCTATAAGAAAAATGGAAGAATAATTCATCGGACACCT
Organism: Andrena flavipes; assembly: GCA_963971345.1. NCBI lineage: Eukaryota > Metazoa > Arthropoda > Insecta > Hymenoptera > Andrenidae > Andrena > Andrena flavipes. Next base: position 41,416,697 of record OZ020481.1, read on the forward strand.
TTTATAAATTATTCCCTCTATGCAATGAGCAGAGAAAGATACATAATGTGCATTATGAAAATTGGAAATTCGTTCCAACTTTGATAAGATTAATTTTTTGTCTATATTGTCCCAACACTTTTTACTTGGATTTCTGAATACTACATAGCCTCTAAATCTTGAATCTTTATTTCGAACCCCCTACAAGTTATGGCATAAAATCCAAACGCCCTAAGTAGTATAGCCACACAATAAATCAGCCCACAGAGAATCTAACTCAGAAAATTAAAATCACGAATATTTCCATCAACTTTATTGTACGATAACATTCACTGTGCTCAAAATCTTTAAGAGTGTATAATATATATCATACATTTATGTATTAAAAGCAAAAAATACATATTACAAGGACTAAGATTCTCAGAACTTATTAACAAAAGTATTAATTACACTACATAGTTGTGATTGCAGTAATTTCTAAAGATACTGGATTCATCTATGCACTGATTCAATGAAAATGATATCAGTATTTGATAACTCATAGTTCCACGTACATAGCAGTTCATTACATCACTACAAAGGTCTATTATCAACTATGAGAATTCGATTCTAAGAACCTTTCATTATGCCAGATGTACATAGATGCACGCATATTTCAGCAATAATAATTCAGCAGGGATTGTGCATATGAAGCGAGGCTGAATGCATTCCAATCCAGGATCACTCATTTATCTTGTAACTCGAGCAGGCCAATTTAGCCAGGACGCTCAAGTACTGGTAACCACTGCATGTAACATTGATTACACAGGAAACTGCTTTCACGATATTCACTATCTTCCGAAATTATGCGCGTACAGATTTAAGCGTAGCTTGTTAAACGCTTGTTATATTCAAGGCTGCGGCGAATATGTCGTAACCTTTGAAACTAATGCATATCCTTATATGGATATTACAAGAAATCGCAGGATTTATCGTATTCCATCGCTACGTAGAGATCATATGAATAAACAATATACTAAAACTAAATAAAAACTCTGGAAAATTTGATTTTGTTTTACTTTGTAATTGTTTCTAACGACGACTGTAATAAAATGAATAGGATCTATAATTCAAGGATCGAAATATCATTTTCACGAACAGATTATTATAAGAATTAGCAAACGAAGAAAAAGTACAATGGAAAACTACAGGCATTAATAATACTGTAATGCTTTGTAACGCATTACTTGTGACGAAATTATAGATATCTTTTAGAATTTTTCCTACATTACTTCAAATTTTACAACAATGTACTGCTGTGAACATTGCAGTTTGTTCACAGCTTCGAGCCGAGTAGGTTTACGAGTTTACAAGAAATTATAAATTGCTTCGAAGAAAGTTTTGTCATCGTTCGGAAAAGACATTAATCAGTTTTCCTCCGCCTTCTACTCGCAAACTTTTGAAGGTAGAATGGTGACCAATAAGAAAACCAATTTCCACGGTTGATCAATACTATTTTATGACAGAACCTTTCATATGGTCCATTCGATCTTCCGTGCAGTTGTCTACCGACGAATTTCAAGCAACGACATTCAGTGCTTGAAATAATCAGAAAACAATAGTAAAGATAATAAATACACTATCGAAAATAAATTCCGAGTAAATTATTTGTAGATTATTATAATCCAGTGTAACAGTATTGCTGGTTAAGTAATTCAGCTTAGTGATGGTGATGTTAGGTACAAGAGCGGGACTAAATTAGACCAAGTATAGAGGACTAAACAGTAAGGAATAACAGAGCTTTGCCATCCACCACAAATATTAATTACCACCGACTGAAACATATTTAGATGGAATTCACGTCTACGTAATCCCGCCTATCTGTTTACGATGATAAACTGATCAAAATGCTACAGGGACCGCCAGGGAAGAAGGGAGAGCCAGGCACGTGCACCTGCAATGCAACAGCCCTGATGGAATCCTTTACGATGCCAAAGATGATCCAGGGTCCCAAAGGAGAGCAAGGATTACCAGGGCAAGAAGGGAAACAAGGGCAAATGGGGCTGACGGTATTGACGCTTTGTAGAAAACGATCGTTTCGCGACAAACATCCCCCTTAATGTGACTTAATGCGACTGCAACCATCTGTGAAATAAAGGACATTATCACGAACGAAAGGAATAATTTCTCCGAACCTCTATAGCATCGCATACGCGCGCGTTCAAGCATATATCTTAATTTTATTTCAATTCGCTGCTCGTAGTACGGATACAACACGAGCCTCGAAACGAAGACGCGCGTGTGATATTTACCATTACTTCCATGCTTCTCCTGTGAACATGCAATTTGTTGTTTCCTTTTGTTGCCGTTTGGACGACTATGTAACCGCGAAATAATTTGTACAGGGTGCAGCAGGGCCGCCTGGAGAGAGAGGACTCGAAGGACCACCCGGGGACAAAGGCGATAAAGGAGACACGGGAATAGTGGGGCCGGAAGGTCCTCAAGGACAAAAAGGAGAACCAGGGCGCGATGGAATAGCCGGTGAAAAGGGTGCACAAGGACCCCCTGGACCACCCGGGAAGGGTGAATTCTCTGGTTACGACGTAAGTAACTCTGGCTGTATTGAATTCATTTTCTTTGCCCCTTCCGACCACATGCAGGATAGTTGGTTGCGACGATGAAAGAGATCACGAAGTGCAATTTTTACCGTGCGGGGAATAACAAGGGTGTTAAACTTCAGAAGTGCATTTAACAGTGCAAAATGATAAAAAAAAAGTTGAGCATATTTCTGGAGTTTCAACGAGTTTTGTTCTGCATTAATTCTTTTCACCATCAAAGCTTAACACACTTGCCACGTCACGCCCCTATTTACACAACCACAGGAGACACACAGCAGAATGACTTTGATTACTTCGTTATACGTCTGTTTAATGAAGAACTGAGTGAGATGAAGATTGAGGAATTCAAGAAACGCCGTGTTAATCCTCCTTGCCAATTGTCGATGTCTAAGTGCAACGATCACCTTACCCGCACAAAAAGCGCGATCTATCCTGAGACAACGAAATTCTAATCAGAAGCTTCCGTAAATTACCTGCACCACCGTAACGAAGGAAACCGGAATTACTCTCGAGGCAAAGACGGTCCTTCCGAGACAGTGTGTCCTATATAAAGCCCTCCGATTGTAATTCCAATACGTTTCCTTCCCCTCCCCCCTCCGCCCCACGGTGTCCCTAAATTTACACCCTCATCTAGCCTTGTTCGCTCGTAAACGTACACGCATTCACGTCCAATAAACCACCACGATCGTGTAGCATCGGAGGGACCAGGTCCTAAACAGACGAGAATATTAACCGCCGCGAGGGGGCCAAGGATATCCACGCTTCGTAACATTAATTCCCACCCCCATCGTCCTCGCGTCACCGTCGAAATTTTCCCTTATTCACGCCCCTCGCGCGCGGAAGATCCTTTCCACCTCTCTTCACTCTCCCAAAGCTCCGTGGAATTGACAAAATCCTCGAATGCCGCCCTCCGACGGTCCACCGTGTAGATACGGTCCATTTTATTATGCCAACGGACGTCGTCATATTAATTCCTATTCCTTCACCACCCGCCGTTAGCCATCGAAATGCTCCCTTATTCACTTCCTTCCCACCTCTCATGAATTTCCCATATTTCGATTTAACAAAATCCCAAAATGCCACCACTCGACAATCCACCGTGTAGGTACGGTCCTTTTTATTATGGCGACCGGCGTCTCGGATGCAGCCGTCCTTCCACGTCGCCGTCGTCTCGACGGAGCGGGCGCGATGCGACAAGAAATTCGTTGAATGGAAATGGAACGCGATATCGCCCCGCGGGGAATAAGTAACCGTGCACGTAATAAAGGTGGAGTTGTCGGGGCTGTATGTCCAGCTCTTTCCTTCCGCGCCATTCTTTCCACGCTCTCGCACCACCTCCACCCTTTTTGCGCGCTTCGTCTCCGCCGGCGACATCCATGCCCGTCCATAGTGTCTCACCCCGACGACGAGAAACAACAAGAAATCCGGCGTATCTGTGTTAAAGTTGCTGCAACGGATACATCCAGCCGCGGATACATCGGCGAACGTGCGCTGGATGACCTATTTTCGTCGGCGGTGGCTAGCGTGGAAATTAAATAGGGTGCGAAACGGTAGCTGATGCTGCGGTGAAAAATGAAGCCACGTTTTGGTATTCCGCGAGGGGCGCGCGGCTACGCGCATTTGGAAGGCCGGGCACCGCTGTCTTTCGCGAAATTCCGCACACTTTTTTATTAGCTGCCTTTGTCCGCTAGACGGGACGGTGCATTATTCATTATAATTAATGGTCGAGTGGTCTTGAAAATATTCACGCGGGAACCGCATAGATCGCGTAATAAATTGACCGTTAAATAGGAATATTTGACAAATTGCCCAATGCTCTCCGGGTAGAATGGAATTTTTTTTATAGAATTAGCGGATGTTGCTGAAATTTCGCATCGAAAATCTTTGGCGTTATTTGGGAGGAATCGTGAATTCCGATTATTTTATTAATTTTGGAGAAGTAATTCCAGGGTAACGAAGTTATAGGCTTTCAGTCACGTGTAGTAATGTCGGTACTCGTATTTGTATGAAAGTGCATGTGTCTTCCAATTTGCATTGTTTTAAAATGTAATTTGAATATTAGCCGATGAGCATCTATTTTTTTATTTTATGACTTGATTAATTAATTTTAATCGAAGAAAAAAGAGGAATGATATAACGCCTGAAAATGTTCATTGAAGGTAATCTTTTAAACCACGAAGATTCAAAGGAAGCTGAGTTTCGATAACGACGCTGGCTCGATGAAATTATCGTGATAGTGGGATGTGGACACGACTTTCCGTACTGTTCTATGCTTTTAATGCACTTGGGAATGAACAAAGCTCTCCGTACATTACGACGTTTCGACAATTAGCAAGCGAGGTCAGGCCGCTCGTTTCGTTCTCGCGGCGTAACATTTGGAAGCGTGCCATCGGCAAAAATGAAGTAAAAAGGAAGCTTAAGCGTAACGAAGTGCATGATTTCTTCCCCCGTCGATTCCAAAAGCTAGTGCATTTCTACTATTTTTATTTGATGAAAACAACCCGTGACTGGCGAAGTTCTATACCGTTCTTAACAGAGTTGATACCGATGAAAGTCTACGGGTAACAAAATAACTTGTAATCTTCTAATTATTACTTTTCCTGTATGAATCTTTTTCTATCGATCAAATACAATTTTTTATCTAAATTGCACATGATAAAGAAACGAAGATAAGGTTATACATTATATAAAGTACTTGAATTCTATATTTCAACTAATAGATACACTAATTTAAACTTTAACAAAGAATTAATGCACGACGATCTTCACGAAGGTAAGCAGTCTGATGCTGCAGAAATACATTGGTAAAAATACGTTCACCGAAAATATTCCTGTAATCATTCAAAGTGTACCCAGCGTGCGCAGAAGGTGCGCCAATATAGAACGTTAACATCTCTCATCAAAACAATATGCACCCTCTCTGGAAGGTATCCTTGACACGTGAAAGAGATATTGAGGCCTTAAAGCCCTGCACCACTGCTCGGCCCTACGTATTCTCGCGACGTCGCGCGAAATGGCAAAAGATTTCTCGACTAGGAAGGGCCCAGCGTGAATAATACTTGGTGCAGACTGCTCATCGTGTATGCAATATTTTGCAAAAAAATGCAGGCGACGCTACTCTGCGCGGTAGCACGTTACAGTCATTTGCACGGAGAATAAGATGACTCGTTAGAGACAGAAATCTGGATAAGTCAGAGTGGGGAAAAATAGAATGCCAATTTTAATTCTGCGACATGGCATAATTAAAAGTCAAAATGAAAAAGTATTTCTCATATATTAAGTATCTTCTTTGGAATTCAAAAATTAATTCCTAAGCAGATAACCCATTGAATCGCTTTATCGATAATTAACAGAACTATAAGTACTAAAACACCAGGACACCCTCCAAATAATGTGTAAAATTATAAAATAATTCTTCCCAGATTTGGAGCAAATATAAAAGATGACCTAAAACTTTTAAATGTCCAAGTGACAAAAGCTTCACCAGTATGAATTTGACCAGATTTTCAATTCAAGGGACGAAAAATTGTTTGACGAAGGAATTGAAAGATTGTTTATCAAGTGGAAGATGGTCAGCGTTGAATGCTGCATTGAAAGATAAATTTCATAAAGATATTATCCATACGATAATCTAATATTTAAAGTAACATCACGCGCGATAAAAGTGTCCTGAAATTGAAAAGAAAACCAGCTCCACCGATCTTTTCCTCCCACCCAACCTTCGATAAAGGACTTTGCGACCTTGCAAAGGGTCCAGGATTCCTCGAGTATCTCGATTCCACTTCGAATGTTATCTTACGTGACTCTGCACCGGTTCGTGGTTGAATGTACAAGAGTCCGATTTCCCTAGAGAATACAGAAACCAATTTCTAGGCTGCACCGACCAGGTACGCCAGGTGAGCGAGGAAAGTTGCTTAAGAGGAAGAGTCGTCCTCGAAATGAAAATACGTACATCTATTGGGGAAGCTTGACTATTTTCTTGGGCTGCGCGAAGCGTTTGGGCAACTATCGTACAGATAGCGACGTTGCGTTGTATGAAAAAGCATTGAATAGAGTGGAGAATCTGGGTTACATGGGACGATGTGATGAGAGAAACTGGGATTTTACCAATTTTATATATGAGTTGAGCCGTGTTTTAAAATGGTATAAATCCAATTTTGAGAAGAAACGAATTAAAGCTAGTTTCAGTTAGAGATAGATTTAAATTCAATCGGAAGTTCCAGTTTTAACGTAAAAGAATAATTTTTTTCTGTTATTCAAGCATTAGTGGCAAGAGGCTGTCTTTAAATTGAAAGATAATGTTATCAAACAATGTCCTTCGTTTGCAAGAAGGGTGTGCTTGAAGATTGATACATATTCTTTCTTTGGAAGATCTCTTTCGTAGGAACAAACACTTGGACAACATTAATATCTTCATTCAAATCAATTGAATTCCACAAGTTTACTAATACCCAACGAAACACAGGCAATTTCAAAATTTAGAAAAAAGGGAACTAATATCTTTTTATTCTAACTCTTTGATTTTATGCAAACACAGTCCATTCTATTACTTTAAATCTCCAACTGTACTAATAATGTAAATTACATTCTGCTAAACGAATTGAACACAACCTCGATTATTTCTTTCCAATAACAAGAAGAATGGATTCCTTTATTTAAAAGCAAAATTCGATCAAAGAAAAACGATTGCTCATAAATTTTCCACCTGACATTTTAAAACGGAAAAATAACTATAAACTGCAGACAATAGTTGCACAAGTGAACAGAATTCCAAAGTATTAATAGCCAAATTAAAATATTTCAGAAATAAATCTCATTACTCCGTCAATATTCATCACCGAAACGCGCACCATAAATTTCATCCTTTTACAATACATAACATGTTTGTCCTATTATTATCCCAGTAGCATATACTCCTTTCCAGTAAACAACTGTTAACGAATGGTATATCAAAACAGTTATAAAAAGTTACGACAATAATTAATAAAAAAAAAACATTCTACGCTCGTTGTGAACCACCTACATGCAAAATCACGTTTGAAAAACTGCTCTGATATCCAACTTATTTTGACGAAACAATAGAGGACTGAATACCTAATCACTAATCATGCGATATATTCTCAATACTAATTAATTAAGCGGTATATAACACGTTGAATATTTAAGTGTTGCGATAAATGTTTCCAGTAATACATATACAAAAAATTAAGATGAAACTGTGGAAGTATGAAAGCGACGTTTTCACGTTGGTGAAGTATTATTCCACTGAATTAATCGTTAATTCGACATGCCGCGGCACTTGGATCACCAGGAGCGTGCCAGGAACGCGCCCGACACGACCGCTTTGAGGATAAAAGAGAGCAAGGTGGAATGAAAGATGCCTACGATGAATGCCCAGCTCTATGTGAATGGCCAAAGGAAGCCCAAAAGTTCTATAAACCACTTGGAGGGAGAGAGGTTTGAGAGGCCTGGCATGACGTATAATGGAACGAGCGGTGGCGTTGATAAATAGACGTTCGGAGGCATTCGCGTGACGAAGGAAAAGAGGAGGGTGCACTCGATTCGATTGCGGTTACAGAAGCTGAGAACTGTAAACGCTTGAATAAACGAGTATCTATCGAGTGGAACGACTCGAGCTGTTCATTGACTTTGACGAGCAACCTGCGAGCAGAACTCGTTGTTGATTGGCCTCTCCAATAACTGTTTCCGTTTCGGAGGATCTATCTGATATTCTTCCAATTTCATACTCTCCCCTTCGCACCTCCCCTCTCCCCCAGGGCCACGAATTTGCGTGACATGTACGAATTGATTGATTTTTCAATCGTACGATGACCGTTTGAAACAATCGCTTTCGTGTTTCATAAATTGCTCATACCAGCATTGATTTATGAGATTTGAAGTGCTTATTTAGCGAAATACTGTTGACAAAGTGGCAGAGAAAGTCTAGCTAAGTGATTCTCTGAAATTTATAACTAAGTTAAAAGTAGTTAAACAGTTCTAAATCCCTAGACGGTGTTAAATAGAATCGTAACGGACAATTGAAAACTGAGAATAGGATAATAGTTCGGTTCAACGTTTGATAGTATCGCCGTTTAACATGGGCGATTGTTTCAACGACGATTGTTCGTCAGCGGCTATTGAACGACACAAAACGGGCAGGTGGGCTGTCGGTCGAGCGACTGCTTTTAGCTTTACGACTTTACGGCCGATGATTAAACAGAGAAATTTCGTCTATTATGCGCATGCAGCCTAGTTGGAAACCCCGCGGCATTTATAGGGTGAGTAGTAGTTGTGTACTCTGAGCGTCGTTCCTGCGCTAAGTTCTTTTAAGTCTATATTGCTATTTCCATGCCATCGAGTTTCACTCTCCGATTTGGTCAATGTTAGCCTTGAAACGGTAATTACATTACTGTTCGCATTAAACATTCTCGTTCTTTCGAATTTCAAAAATAAGAATCATTAACAAAGAATTTGTAAAAAAAACTAAATCACTAAGTAGCTTATGGTGTAAATATACCTACATATAGAGCTTTAAATGCTTTAGATACATTATTCTATTACAACTATCCCAATTACTCTGATACAAAAAGTGTAGTACAAATACTATAGCGAATAGTAAACGCTGTGCTGTCAATATAATAAGGAAGAATCTTGAAACCTAAGAATTTTATTCTAGGAAGATATTAATCCAAATTCCAACCCCTTCCATATTCCCTGCAAGTTTCCTAAAACAAACTTACTTAGCCTCTAAAGAAATTATTCGAATAACTCCAGACGGAGGGCATCACGATGAGACCAGGACTACCAGGGCAAAAAGGTGAGGCAGGCCTATCAGGAAATCCAGGGCTGAAAGGGGAGTCGGGAATTGCGGGCGCCAAAGGTACCAAGGGCGAGCCTGGACACAAGGGTGCTAGGGGTGATCACGGGAAGGAAGGTGGGCGAGGAATTCAAGGATTCAAGGGTGAACCTGGTGCTCCTGGATCGCCAGGACTTCCTGGTGCACCAGGGGAGAATGGCAGGCCAGCAGAAAAGGGTGACAAGGGAGATACGGGTCCAGAAGGAAAACCAGGTCCTGCAGGAACGCCTGGACCGCCAGGAATGCCTGGAGTGGGCGGGCCAGGAGGGATAAATGTTGGAGAAGGAGGTAAGGATGAATAAATTTTCCAAAGTATGTTTGTACATATCATTCTAGAGAAATCAATTAACTTCCTAGAAGAACATATATCCAGTCAATTTTCATTCATTGCATTGCGTCTCTACTGACAGAAGGAGTTGCCAAATATTCTACTAAATTTGCCACTGAATGCGCCAATTCATTTCACTATATCCACGAGCAGAAGCACACGTATCGTTCCCTTCCCATTAGCCTCCACGAAACCGAATTTTCGAAAGCATTCGAAACCAATTTCAAACCACGAGCGCGCAAATACATTCCTCGATTCCTCTGCAATCCTCGTTATTTCACTAGTTTCGTCCCATACACCTAATGATCCTTTTATCACGTTGACTGGCATCGCTATGTTTTCACGTCGAGGAATGGCACTCTGTGTATAGCTTTGGCTCGTTTTCCCGTCTATATTCTCTGGGAAGCATCAAAAGTATTAACCGAAAGTCCACGAACGTTCACTGTGGGAACGAACCAAGCGCGGTGTTCCCTTTTTACAAAAAGGAAATAAAACGGTCACTTTTCAAAACTCAGTATCACTCGGAGCGTTGATACCCTTTCCGATAAGGGCGTATTTGGTTAACAGAGCATCGATCGGTGCAAATATTTCCCTATAGTTAGCCTGCATCCTCTGTATTCAACGCGATGCGGTTTAACGCTGTCGTTTAATTAGCTTTAGGGGAAAAAGGCGACAAGGGGGAAGCCGGCGGACGGGGTTACAAAGGGGATAAGGGCACCAAAGGCGAGAAGGGAGATAAAGGTGACTCTGGGCCAGCCGGAATTCCTGGTGTGAATGGCATTCAAGGACCTCAGGGCAACAAAGGCGAACCGGGCAAGGATGGAGTTCCTGGGGCATGGGGTGTTAGCGGAGCAAAGGGCGAAAAAGGGGAGAGAGGTCCACCAGGAGTCACTGCTATAGCAAGCTCCGGCGACTACATCACCATCAAAGGCGAGAAGGGCGGCGAGGGAAAAAGAGGCAGACGGGGTCGTCCTGGACCACCAGGTCCTGTAGGACCACCTGGGAAACCGGGAGTAATGGGGGAGATTGGATTACCCGGATGGGTGGTACGAGAGAAGTCTCTTTTGTTTCCCACTGATTCCCTTTTTACATGCAAACGTAGTTTCCAAACCTGATTAACCTGTTATTATTCGTACACACTCGATGGTAGAAGCTGTGGAGTAGTTAAGATCTAATAGTCCTGTGGTATGATAGAGTTTGTGAGGGGATAATTGTATTCCAATTGTGACGGCTTTGGCAATTTTGTTGAGGGGTAAATTGTACGTGGAATTGGAGGGTATAAAACTGGGGAATTATTTTTTAAAAATAGTTGTGAAAAATTTTCCTTAAATTTGTGTCTCAATGGGATGAAATAATTTTATGATTGCATCGTACAATATTATTGTAGTTTGTTCTGTAAGTAAATCTGAGGAGTAAGATTTTTGATTATTGAGCAATTAGATATGAGACTTGTACTATACAATTGGACGACACTTCACACGTTCCCTGTTTTATTTGTAATGATCGCATTTCTAAAATAATAAAACTCTTTTCCCAATGCTGAACACAGAACTCGATGAAGGTAAGTATTACATGATACACACGGCTCAACATCACTCTCTCGAATCACATAATAATTATATTATATGACTAATGAGACTAATCTGGCCATTGAAACAAAGTATCGATTTTGTTGAATGGCACTGACTAATTAACTGATTGAAATAATGATGGGGGGTATAATCATTATGTAAATAAATTTGGAAATCATAGTAATTTGTGCGAGGATAATAGGAAATTAACTACACGCCAGATTAATTAAAGGATTAATAGCCATAGAATATTCATGGTGGAAAGGTGGAACGTGAATGTTATGTATCGATAATTACTTCTAACAGGGCCGTCCTGGTACTCCCGGACTTCCGGGACCTGTTGGACCAGCAGGACCCAGGGGGGAAAAAGGAGAGCCTGGTGCACTGAGTCCTTACGGAGTTTCTGTCGGCGTAAGTACAATTTACAGTTTCTCATCGAAATCAGAACTGCGACTGTCTGATGCTAAAGTTCGCCATAAAGCACAGGCTGGAGATGTATTACAGAGGATACAGGGAAGTTTACGCCATTCACAATTATAGCAAGGGATGTGAAATACACTTCATAGGTATATATCGCTGGTGAGTAAAGCCGGGAACCCACCTGGAAGCTAAGCTATGCTATGCTAATGCTTTAGCTTTTAGTGAAAATGGTTCCGTAAAAATGTATCGAAGCAAATTTTTTTGAAACGTAGCATGGAATAGCATAGCTTAGCTTCTAGGTTGATTCCCGGCTTTAGGGGGTAATGACACTGTAGAATGGAATACACATCCTGTTTGAAGGGCTTTATTTTACATACTTTGAAGTATGATTACAGTTTTTTTTAATTTTTTGTGGCCCCACAGCTGAACAGAGGAAGCTTCTTCTGAAAACAGTGTTTCACGGCCCGAAAAATTTCTCCTTCAATTTTTGACTTAGAACAAAGAACCGAAAAATTTTGAGTTCTATATAAGATTATCTCGGGAAGTACGCGAGGAAATAAAATATAACCGATTTTTATAAGAATGATGCGTGATTGAACAAAACACGAAACTGCCATAACCTCGAAATTGTTGAAACGTTTTGTTCAATCACGCACCATTCGTACAAAAAGCAGTGTTTTTTAATTTCCTCGTGTACTTCCCAAAATAATCTTATATAGAACTCAAAAAAATTGGTTTTTTGTTCTCGGTCAAAAATTGAAGGGGAAATCTTTCCAACCGCGAAATACTGTTTTCAGAAGAAGCTTCGTTTTGTTCAGCTGTGGCGCAACAAAAAAAAATTGTAATCATACTTCAAGGCATGTACAATAAAGGCCTTTAAACAGATTTTATAATCCATTCAGTATACTCGCATAAAAAAATTCTCAAAATCAGGCTACCTTTCCGAGCTCTACAGTGTCATTACCCTTTGAACCTCGTAACTGAAAACGATTATTATCTATTTCTTAAACATTTAATTTGTACTACCAACAAACATAATTCTAGACAAAAATGTTGTCATTAATATTTCATGGTCGTTTAAAACGAAGATAGTTGAAATCTTAACTCATCATTTTTAAATTTAACAAAGCACCTACGTTTGAACTATTGAAACTCATAAGGAATGCCCACCTAGAATGAATTCTTGCCTGGTTTTATACTTTAAATTAGAGTAATAAATACATACAATAACAGAGGATATTTCCCAGCAGAATATTTTAGGGTTATAAACGACGATAAAGTATCCCCTTCGATATACCCAACAACACCCAACAAATTCCCATGCTTTTAATGCTTGAAATAGGTTACACCGATACTCAGAATAAATCAGCGTAATAATCTACCAAGAGTCATTTACGAAAATTGATGCACGAGGGGAAAAGCAGCCAAAGGGCAAAGGTGGACTGTTAAAGACTCTCTACCGTGAAACGAATAAGGATAATGGATGCATTTTTTATCCTGTCTGGTAGCGGGTGACAGGCTAAAGTGGGGATGTTGTACATGGTGATCTACGACCCCCCGGTCGCAAACTTTCAGAGATTACCGTGGGGGTCATTTCGGGCAAAAACAAACAAAAAGGGAATTTTTCATACGAACATAAGTCCGTACACGCTCTGCTATAAAGCCTCAAAAGGTCGCCCGCATGGGCCATTGATACCGAAACGATGCAATTCATGTTCAGTTGCGCGCAATCAAGTCGACGTATTTCCAAGGAACTCACAATAAAAGAGAAAGAGAAAAAAAAAAGAAATTTCCCTCCCCTACGTTTTAATGTTTCCTCCATATTGCCTCGTATTTTTCATGGCACAGTACGATTTGATTCTTTTTCAAAGCTGTTCGATCAAAGATACGACAGAAAAGCCTCGTGCCAACTACATTGCTACCCAGCAGCTCCGCGCGGGCGGGAACATTTTTTAGCGGAAACGACCGCTGCGGGGGTGCCTCGCGAAACTTGTAACGGGGCTCGTAGATCACCCCGTACACCCACAAGTCTCGTTGAACAAGGAATAGAACGCGCCGGGTGACGGAAATTAATGCAAGTGTGCGGCTGACGCCCGTCTCTTTTTTTTTCATCTTCACCAAAACGGCCACCAGAGCTAGTTCGGGTTCGATTTATTCGACGCCTCCACCCCTCCGAACTCTACTCTAAAACAGAAATTCGTCGAAACTTCCATGGCGCGGTCTGACAACTGACAAGCACCCCCGAATGCGCGTGGCAGGGGGTTAATTCACTACACTTTGGTTTAAAAAGCTGCGGCACAGCCAAGGCAAACTCGACGGTTTTATTGCAGTTTAAAAACAGTCCGCCGTCACGGGGACACATCTCGTAATTTATGACGATTTGCACTTGCCGGGAGTTGCTGGAATATCTGCATTCGCCCTGGAGTCGACTAAAGGAGCTTTCCTCGACGAGCACGGTCGTGCGTCTACGTTAAATCGCGTAATTAGGACATCAAATAAAAGATGCCGTTTCATAAAACTTTCATATATTTTTACGGAAGCAGTCTGTGTGTTTCAGTCGGTTCTTCGATCGTTAAGTACAATTTTATTCTTCGGCTACCAACTGTATTTCGGATTAAAAATAAAGATAAAATAAAAAACGGAATAAAATAGAGAATAAGAAAAGTAAGGGCTTTCTCATTAGCAATTCGTGAGTTCTTACGAAAAGTGTCAAGCTAATACATGCAATTGTTGAGGTGTTAATTTTATGTTTGAGATCATGAATGTGGATGTTGGAATAATGTTGAACAGGTGAAGGGGGATAAAGGGGACGACGGTTTCCCTGGAATTCCTGGACAATCCGGAAGGGACGGCCAAAGAGGACCTCCAGGACCTCCTGGATCACCTGGACCAGCGTCCCAAGGAAACTATATTCCAGTCCCCGGCCCTCCAGGCCCTCCTGGGCCACCAGGACCACCAGGGATGCCTCTGGTTGGGCAGAAGGAGGAACCAGGAATGGGTAGAAGCCACATGTTTGGCGAAAGAGACTATTATGGAGTCAGACAAGGTAAAGGACGATCGAACAGAACTTATATTATAGAATTTTAATTATAATATCAAATATATCACTAGCAAAGTTTAATTGAACTATATTACAACAACTTGGTTGCCATTGTGAAGATAAACATAAAAAATTATTTCGAAATTCTCTAATTTATCTTGCTGAAATTTTCATGCAAAACGAAAGAATCTTCTCAAAACTAATATACAAAGATATAGCTGATTGAGAATATTTAGCATCCGGAAGTAAAAAGCTTTAAGATCGTAGAGTATGAAATATGGTATTCACTTTGGAGTATGGAGAATTGAATACGAATTGTGGTCGTGAAATACGATGCTAAATAGTAGATGAAGTTAGATTGTAAAAAACAAAGTATTGAGTCTGAAAATCATTTTTTTACCCTCTATACTGCAAGGACTCAGAACTAGTCTGGACGAATTAAAGGCACTTCGTGAACTGAAGCAACTGAAAGAATTAAAGGAGCACTTAGGTAACGCACGTTAAAATAACATATGCGTTGTTTCGTTCAAACATGTGTTGTTTTCTCGCCCTACGCATGTTAGGAAATCTACTCAATTATGTTCTATCAGTTATCACGAATCTTGACGCGATTTTGTTTGAACTCTCAAGGATCCGCGACTGCTTCAACGAGGGGTCCTTTGGAAAGCACGACGAAGATTGTGCCAGGGGCAGTAACGTTCCAAAACACAGAGGCCATGACAAAAGTAAACCTTCTACTTTGCTAAAAATATCTAATCGCAACGTGAGAGCAACTAACTTTACAAAACGAACCTCGGTTTGCCTTAGATGTCCGCTGTAAGTCCAGTTGGGACATTGGCCTACATCATAGATGAACAAGCGCTGCTGGTCAGAGTGAACAACGGCTGGCAATACATTGCAGTTAGTATAAAATTCTGCTGTGTCACTGTCATGCATTCCCACACACACTTTCTAACTGTCCATTTCCTCAAACCATTCTGCCAAGTGCTGTACAGTATTCTGTACTTAAATCGTTTCACGAATTAAGCAAACGAGGTCTCCAATAGTATTTCTTTCAGCCCCGGATAGTTGATATAGAAGGCTTAAATTATTCAGAGAGTGGCAATCCACTAATTATTTTAAGCGGTGTATTTTACCCAACGATTTAATAGGAGTGAAAGCAATGTTTATCCTCTAACTTGTTAAGTTGATGATCTTCTAGAAGGATGAATTTAATTCGAAATATTTACCTTACACTCTAGCTGGGCTCCCTTTTGCCCATAACCACTCCAGCACCGCCAACTACATCACCGCCTCCAGCAAATCCACCTTTTGAGGCTTCGAACCTGATCAACCAGATACCCGTGAAAGCAGATGGAACGGGGGTGAGTTGCCGTCTTAATCCTGTTGAGTGTAAAATCGTATCAATAAGAAGGGAACTGATGTATTACCTAATTTGAATTGAATTTCATTTCTGCTGCAAAGTGGTATCCGCGAATGGTAAGATATGAATACGATTAATCACTATCGTCACTTTTATGTACCCAGGAGACTTATTCTGGAAGTGAATACTGAATTTTATGCCTTTTTCATTTAAAATTAAAAAGATTGAATTCCTCGCTCGGCGAAGTTTTGATCAATTTCGTATAATAGGAATGGCAAATTCATGTTACATTAGGTGCGGAAGTTTTATTACATTTCTCCTAAAAAATTGGAAAATTTCGATTTAGTGGCAGGAAACATTTGTTCACAAAATACTGTATAAGTATAGTCTACGAGTAGAATATTCCCTCGCTATATGCACGATTTTATTTTTTATTTATAAGCAGTCAGGCATTTTTATCATGTTTCCTCAATCCTATTGTGATTTGCCAAATATGAATCTTATAATTAAAGTTCTGACAACGAGCAATGTTCTAAACGTCCATTCATTATTTCTTATGATGATTTACAAAAGAATCTACAAGAAGATCCGTGTTTACGACTATTAGAAAAGATTTTGAAACGCATTATACAACTACTATAAAAAATATAGTGTATGCATCCAGTATAAATTGATTCCAAAAAATTCAGCTGACAAAATAAGAACTTGTTTATTATTTTTCACTGGCTCCGATATCAATCTATATTTGGACAGCTTAGCTTTTGAAGGTGAAAAATGGATAGTGTGTAACAATATATCAAGAGAAACAGTACAGTGTAATCCACATAAATTGCCTCCAGTTACAAAGTTTCTACGGTGTTAGAAAAGTTTTGCTATGTATCTAGTAAAATAGGAAAATCCAGTATATTGCGGGTTTTCGAATGAAACGAAGTCATTGCTTGGGAAGAATATTACCGATAACTAAATTAATTAATCATTGTTATAAAGAGGAAGAAGCAAGCTCGTATAAACAAAAAGCACATCATCTTTCATCGTGATTAATTATTCAATCGTCACAAAAATTAATAATAATTTCAGTAACCACACATAAATCGGATCTGCAACTGTAAAATATTCTCAATCCAATTATTATTTCTTAATGAATTCTCATTATTAGAGCATTCATGAAAATTCGAAAAGTTTGAAATTACAATAACTACAATATTAGATACAGAAAATCATCTGTATCACTTATTATACGTATATGTATATTCATTAATTTTCTTGGGCGCTTCAAAATATAAAAAATTTTCGTCTTAATTTCTGAACATAGCAATTTGTCTACGAATTTCTGCAGGAATATTACAATGATATTACAACTTGCAGTTACGAATGGCTGCCCTGAACGAACCGTTTACTGGAGACATACATGGTGTACGAGGAGCTGACTACGCCTGTTATCGACAAGCAAAGCGAGCAGGTTTGAGGGGTACGTTCCGTGCATTCCTCAGTTCCAGGGTTCAGAACGTTGACAGCATAGTAAGACTCGGGGACAGAGACCTCCCTATCGTCAATATAAAGGTGATTTCCAATCTAATGTCTATCGATCATTAAAGATTTATTCGTCGCTGCTTAAGCCTCAAAACAATTTGTCGTTAAGAGTTTTCTTTAAACTATGACACCCTTTTTTTCTTTAACTCTCAGGGAGACGTACTCTTCAACTCCTGGAAAGAGATGTTCAACGGAAATGGGGCATATTTCTCGCAAAATCCAAGGATCTACAGCTTCAATGGGAAGAACATTCTCACTGACTTTGCATGGTAATTGCTCTACTTATATTATCATCGAATAATTATTTTGACTAATAAGAATGATAATCAAAACTTTTATGATAATTCTTAATGATATCATTTCTTTCCTCATTTGAATTATTTCTTAAATTATCCAACGCCGGTTTCGAGATAACAATTTATAAATACAAACCATTTTAACGAAAAATTGTCCGAAAATGGCCCTCATTATTCTAATATCTCATGGGTTTCCGTTTGTAAATGATTCCCAATTGGAAAACAATATGAACGGTTTGCTACCTTCACGAAACACGTGCAAAGTAGTGCGTACTGTACTTTGTTGAGTGATAAAAGAATTCATTTCATTAACTCGACCTATTTTGGGCCATAGAAATCACCCCCTTCTCCATTGCACCCCATATATTGACCCATTCCGTGTAACATCAACTGCTTTCTAAATTTTTTCTCGACTACATCTAAGATACAGCTCTCCCCAAAGAAAACGAAGTGTACTAAACTGCTCATAGCAGTCATAGCAGTGTAATTACAATAATATTTAAAAAAAAAAAACAATACCATGTTAAAACAGCTGCTTGAACGATTATTAACCCTTTCTGCTACTACAGGCCAGAAAAGGTAGCGTGGCACGGTTCACACAAATTAGGGGACCGCGCAATGGACACATACTGCGACGCCTGGCATTCAAGCAGTTCAGATCGTAATGGGTTAGGATCGCCACTAACAGGTGGACGCCTCTTGGAGCAAGTTCGTTATTCCTGCGACAACAAGTTCGCCTTGCTGTGTATAGAAGTGACCAGCGAGCCCACAAGAAGAAGGAGAAGTGCCGAAATTGCGGAGAACGAGGAGTACATGTCGGAGAACGATTACAAGGAGTACTTGGACACTCTGATGGAAGACTAACTTTCCTCGACGCACGAAACAACAATAAGAACAACAGAAAAGCAGTTCGTTTATCGCGTAAATAAGAATCGAGATGCGCCCGTTAATAGTCACTGGTCGATGGACGAACGAAGACACCAATCGAGGTCGTCAGACCGCAGTGGCCATCTCGTTTCTAAAAACGCGAAACCCATCTCTAACTCCAAAGGTTATAACCCGTATCGCGAGTCATTAGTCAACGCTTTACACGAATTTCCGTTCTCTTTCTAAGAAATAAGACTGATCGTCTAGACATCGTTCATCAGTGTTTCATATCGATTGCCTGTAACTCTTGATCCATCGCTGCTGAATACACGCACCACCCCCGCCCTCAAAAGTTCCGCGTCGATTTTCGTACGACTAGCAAGTTTAATCGTCGACGTCGTTAAGAGTTTCCCCGCATCACGATAAACGTCCAGTACTTAGATCGTTACTAAACGAAAGGAGATTCTTAAAGGCGTGACGCGAATGCCCCCCCCCCCCCCGCTCCCCGCCCGCCCCCCATTCCGAGAAGTCATAATTTACTGTTAAGAAATAACGAAAATAAAGAAAGAAGCGGAAGGATACATAAACTAACAGCTGCCCTCTACGACCTAAATAAGAACGGAGATCATATCCGCGATCGAATTGCATTTACATTTTAGCCAATACATATGAGTGTGTATGTTAGATGTAAGAGAACAAGTCGATTAACACAAGGATTCCGCAAGACCATTGAGTTTTTCGATTATGGAATCCAGATTTATGCTCCGTGTATGCACATTTCGCGGCAGACATGATAGAATTGCATGGCGCGCGAGATGCAGTTCGTAAATCAAACAGAATGCGAAAAGGGATCGTTAAAGATTGGCCTAAAGAGTTTCGTCACGACTGGCAAACGTTTCGAAGCTACTCGAGATCAGAGTTGGGCATTATTTGAATAAATTGTTGTTTATCATGAATATGTGAATGAAGATTCAGTCAAGTATACCCTTATTTAAATATAAATTGTTATTATACTGAATATGCGAATGAAGATTCAGTCAAGTATACCTTTATTTAAATATATTTTCCTTAACCTGGTGAATAATAACGAACCATATTTAGAAGGACGAATTATTTGTTATTGGAATAACTTTTCTTTAACCATACCATTAAAATGGATCTTATTCGTGGATAACGTAGAATATTTTATTCGGACACATTTTCATTCTACTTACGAATAAAGTGTATATTATTCATTAATGATGAATAAGTTTTCATTGCAACGGAAACATAACTCGCAACGACTTTCTTTAGTTTTCAATTTTATATGCTCACTTGATTATAAAACGTATTCACGATCATCTGACGATAGAAATAATTTTTAAAATTGCGCGCGCTCTGCTTGCAGCGTGCGACACAAAATGGCCTCCTAGGCAACCCACGAATAACGAGACTTCGTTCGAATGAATCGCATACAAATAGAATGAAAATATAACGATGAAAACTGCATTCGTCATTCGGGAACAAATGTTCTAACTTTATTCGTTATTCAAACTAAAATTCGCCCAACGCTACCCAACACATACATGGCAATACCTATTCTGAAATACCTATTCGAGGAACGTTACCTATTCTGCGTACTGTCACAGTCTAATTGTTAACCTCTGCTTTATACATCGAGCATAAATCGAATCTAAGTCAGTGTCTATAATTCGATGATACGATACCACTAACGTTAAACTAATTTATTACGATTAAGTACAGAGAATGTCGGTCTATTACCTTTAGGTTATCAGCATGCTTGTTGGCGAATATTTCGTACCGGACGATACCCTCGATATCGTTCGTAGATCCTGGCATCCCTACTGTAAAACCAACTGTCCTTCGATATAGTTTGCACCACGGACCGTTTTATTTCTAAACTTTGTATTATTTGTACACTTTATTATTGTCTTTCTAAATAAAATGTGGAAACGTGCGCCTGCCGTGCGTCTACTGACTACCCGCGCTCACTATTCACTGCACTCACGAATCACAATCGATATATCAAAATCGATTTTCTCGAAAATTAAGCTCGATATAAAAACCGTTACTCTTTCTTTTCTACTTATAACATGTAAATAAGTCGAGAAAATGGAATACAATTTTTTTATATTGTGCTTTATTTTCGAGAAAATCGACTTCTTTACGATGCGTCCAGCCGTATATAGGAAAACCCCCCCTAATCCCCTAAAATCGCACAGGCATCCCTACTGTAAAACCAACTGTCCTTCGATATAGTTTGCACCACGGACCGTTTTATTTCTAAACTTTGTATTATTTGTACACTTTATTATTGTCTTTCTAAATAAAATGTGGAAACGTGCGCCTGCCGTGCGTCTACTGACTACCCGCGCTCACTATTCACTGCACTCACGAATCACAATCGATATATCAAAATCGATTTTCTCGAAAATTAAGCTCGATATAAAAACCGTTACACTTTCTTTTCTACTTATAACATGTAAATAAGTCGAGAAAATGGAATACAATTTTTTTATATTGCGCTTTATTTTCGAGAAAATCGACTTCTTTACGATGCGTCCAGCCGTATATAGGAAAACCCCCCCTAATCCCCTAAAATCGCACAGGCGATTTGAGTGTAAGTAGAATTCGCCCTAACTGTTGCAATTTTAAAATAGATCGAGTGCGCACCCTAAACCGCGCAGCCTGTGTGCATCAGTCCCGCGAAGAACCGTTTCGTAGCGAGGTTCGTAATATCTTTCGTTTTTCGTTTTTATTATACAATAGTCGCATATTGCTGGTTTATTACGTGCTCGCGTAAAATCATAGCTACCTCGCCAGCAAACACCTAAACCTCACTTTGTTTAACGATCTTTGGAGAGAAGGGCCACTTCGGGTTCATCGCGTACGACGAGGAAAGATAAGTTTCCTGCGGTCCTTGTTACTGTCGCGTGTGATCGAACTGTATTCCGCAAGAAATTAATAGATTGCCTCGGTTGGAACATCATACGAGTAAGTAATTTATATATTTATATATTGATAGCTTTGTTTCTAAGTATAGTGGCGTCTTGGCAATCTGAGCTTCAATTAATTCGAACTTTGCTCAAACTGATATCCACTGAGTGGGATTCTAGAAACCGTTAGCGTCGTTCTTTTCGTAGATACATTTTTACTTTTATTTCTCACTTTTCGAAGCCTTTTCTACTGATTATCAAACCTCCACCGCATTAGGAGTGTATTATTAAAGTTATTAAGGATCGGTTTTCGGAAAAATACATCGATAAGAAAATTGAAAAAATTTAATGTCGGATCACATAGGAGGGTACATTTATACAAATTCATTGCCCTATGGATACTCGTTCGGAAAATAATTAAGATTTTAAAACAGCCAGCGCCTCCATGAATTTTAAACCTTCCAAAATATACGCTAAGTTCTCCATAGATGCATCCACATCTTCTTCTGCCCAAATTTCCAACATATTTTTGCACTGCTCGTATGGCGTCGATTTCCCTTGGAAGAATGTGATCTGAAACAGATAGTCGTACATTATTTTCCACGTTTCCCTTTCCACCTTGCTGTTACTATTTTATTGCTCACCTCGTCGCTCGTGTAGCCAAGTTTAGTGGCTAGTTTCTTCCAATCACTTTTCAGAATTTCCGACAACTTCCCTACCATTTCGGAAGTGACCTTGGTTAACTTTCGTGCCTTCGCATCTGAACTTTCGGATTCAACTTGCTCGCTTTCTTGTTTTAAAACATCTTCGTTGAATTCTTGATCGTTAACTTCCGGTGGCGGCGTCTCCTCAGTTTCTAGCTTTATATCTGACTGTGTCTGCTTCAATAATTACAAATAAATTAACTCAAGCGACAAAAGAATGATAGCAGCTGGTAGTAATAAAATTATTACTCACTGGACGATCTTTGGCAATTTTTTTAATCATCGTTTCGAGGTATTCAGGAAGCTTGTTGATCGGATAATTTCCATGAACAAAGAAATGCGGGCTACGTCTGGCTAATAGCCTCAATGCTCTCCAACCAAAGTTACCATCATTTACTTTTCTATAACATATTGAGAGATAATTCAAAGTGTTACATGAATCATACGCAAAGAGGGAACTCACTTGTACTCGTCTTCAACCATCGCATTGGGGTCTAATTGCATAATGGCTTCTTCGAAGTATGTCTCTAAAGACGGAAGGAAATCTCTGTCTTTGGATTTACACGCTTCAAGATTATTAGGGCATAGGTTCCATAATTTTGTGAGTTCGGGACTAGAAAACAGTTAAATTTAATTATACATCTAATAAGAATGTAAAAGTTGAAAGTTTTTGTTTCTGAAAGAGGAATAACTTACTTTCCCATATGATACTTTCCTACTGTTTGAGCATCTCTGATAACATCTCCGATTCTACGCCTTGGCCTTTTCGGTTTCTTTAATTCTTCCATATCGGCTGTGGAATCTAGAGCTGGCTTTTTAAACGGCGGGCAACCTTCGTTCTTCCATGCATTCCAATGTTCTTCCCGCTTCAATATATTTTTAACAGTTTCGGCAAACGTTGGGCCATCGGGCGGTGTTTCTGTTAGCAAGGCGTAGACTTGCTCCGTAGTAGCTTTTACCCAATCTATTTCGTCAGGCTTCAGCTCGTGTGTTTCACTTAAAAATTACAACAGCTATTGAGTCTCCGCGATGCATATAACTCGAAACACTATTTAAGGAAGCAGACCTTGTCTCATAGCCACTGGCAAGGAAGCTTTGGAAAACAGACATAGTTTTATAGCTTTCAAAAATTATTTTACTAGTGATTTATAAAAATTGTGCAATTCTATGAAGAGGAATTGTGAATTCAACGGTAATAAAATACAAGTGTACAAAAGAGTCGCGTATCGTTGCAGATACTTACGCTTTAAATTTAACAGTGCTATTAAGATATTGGAATAGAATGAGAAACTGCAGCAATACGTATCGCCTGAAATTTGAATCGGACAGCTGTAGTTCCAATAATTTCTGATTCGTTAGATATTTAGCGAAATAAGGTGTTTCCTTATGAGTTCCCTCCATCATAGTATCAGTTTTCACAGAAGTTGTGGGATAACTGCGTTGTTCCTCTAATTTAAAAGATGAGAATGCTGACAATACGCTCGAAGCATGCTGAAAAAAATTTAATTTTCAATTTACTAAAAATTCTCTAACTATAATGATATAACGGCGGATTATACTTACCACTGAAAATACCTTCCAGTGTATTTTTTGGTAACACTGATTTGGATTTCTAAAGAAATCTTGCAGGGCCCAGAATTTTCTATATAAACTATAATCGATTGGCACTTTAATTTCGGACTTATCGTCATCTTTAGTGATTTGCTCCAAATCATCTCCCTCAGACTTTTCGGAACCAAATTCTGTATGATTCTCCAAATTAAATTCGCTGACGATATTTAAACCAGATCTCTCCGAGAAAGGAAAGAACTTGGCTAGGAATAAAAGTATCCTTCCGCAAAACACTGTCTGCTGCGACCTAGATAGCCTTCTAAGTAGATCATTGCACATCCTCAGTAAATTATTTTTACAAGCGCTGAAGAACAAGTCTTCTTTCCATACGACAACATTGTTTTCGACGAAAGTAAAGAGCTGTTCGCATCCGTCGAGTGTCATAGAATCAAATATGTCCCCAAGCAGCATCACCGGCATACTTGCGGTTGCTAAGTCTTTTCTACATAGTTCGATACAGAATGTAATATAAGTCTCCAGCAGTTGCACATTGGTCGATACATTTTCAGATAAAATTACAAGAAGGGTATCTCTTAATGCCTGGTCGACAGCAGCTTTTCTGTCACCATCATTTGTGCACTGTTCCGTACATTTCTTTTGAAATGTCTGTATATCTGACGCTTTGAAACATTGTTGCAAATAGTCCTGAAAATCGAATAACATTGAAAACCGGATAACCTTACACCATCATCGATTAGAATAATTTATGATAACCCGTACACTATATTCTTTCCTTCGAACTTCAAACAGAGCCATGATGTAGAACAGATTCACATAAATATATTGTAAGAAACGTAGTTTTCTTTGACTACATATCAAACACCTTGCAAACGATGCAAACTATCAACAAATCTATTATTCTTCCGCAGGGCCGCCTTTACCAATGGTCTAAATGGGCTATAGCCCAGGGGCGCCCGTTGTGCAAAGGCGCTTAAGAATCAAATATGTTGAAATGATTTTTTCTCTTCAGTTTTGGAGACAAAATTTTCTATCTGGAGCATCTTTGCTTCGTGATCCGCGTGAACCGAACCGCAAGTGATAGTGAGGAAACGCATCATGTTCTGTCTTTTCCTAGTTATACGATGTCGGGGGCGTTCGCGAGCATTGTTTTTGTCCATGATTGTCTTAGTTGGGACCCGGGGTTGTGATGTATGTACTGCTTTGCACTGATTGCGAAGAAATTGCACCCTTTGGGGACTAGGGCGCCAAAAGTTTTTAGCCCAGGGCGCTCAAATTTATTAAGACAGTCCTGTTCTTCCGAACCATTCCAACCGAGTAAATTATACCCAGTATCTCACTAGAAGTGTATTCTTGCCAATTGTTTAACTGTAAAACACTAGATACCTGAATAATATACTAGAGAAAGAGAGGGAACAATACAAACTGCGTCAAATAATTAAAAGAAAATTGTTTCGTGAATTTATTATAAACGCAGCATAAATGACTGTAAATACAGGTTCAAGTAGAAGTAAATAGTCTTTATTAATCTGTTGACTTAAAACTGAATCCCATAATTAGTATATTACATTAGAAACAATTTAATGTTCTCTGATTTTACGCATTGAAAAAATGATTTCTGCAGAGAATTTAAATTTCCATTCATCTAATTATTCTGTAATCAGTAATTCTGAAAAATTAGTGCCCGATTTAAAAAGAATACGATGCCAGTATACATTTTTATTTGCACGTAATATAAAGACAAGATTAAAAAAATTCATACTTTGGATATTTTATTAAAATATACATTTCATCCAAAATACAAAAGGAAAAGATGTATATACAATTGTGTTTCGAAGGTCCTGCGCAGTAATGATAATAACAACGATTACAGTAGCAATAATAATAATAAAGTAATTGCAGTGTAATAACATATTCGCAACTTTTATAACTTTCGTGTATAGCTTGATAAAGAATTCCTAAAGATCCATGCATATGTTGTTGAACAAACGATTCCTCCTTTCTTTGTCATTTCTTAACAAAAGAAGTATTCTCTTCGAATTTTCGAAATGCATTATTTCGTTGAAATTAATAAATATTTGTAAAATATCCTGCTATTTGGTAGAATAAAAATTCCATTATTGCCGAGCACAGTATACAATGTATTTAACGTGGAATTCAAAATCCGGTCACCACATATTCTTATTAAGAGCTCTAATTATTATTAATCGCTGAACGTTCACGCAATATAAGAGAGCATCTATACCCGTACTTTATCGATAAATATTCAGTTTAATTTGCATCTAAAACTTCGAATTGTAATGAAAATTATTTTACATGATATGTGTTACATCAATTTCTAATTTTGTACCCTTCGTCTTAAATCAACGTTTAATATTGTCTCTTGCTGAATTTACATAATTATAGGCAGTTGATAATTCGTCAAAACGGCTCCTGGGTTAGTGCAGATTAAACGCACTTGACGCATGAGTAACCAAATTCAACTGTACACATTAATACATAGTTGAAAATACTAACGACTTCATTTCCATGAATTAGTTCATAACTAAGAAACATGGATTTCTTTTTTCCCTTTGATTACTCATACACAAAGCATTGAAGCTCCATGTCAAGATGTTCACTAATTTGTAGATCAATTTATAAAATATTTATATGTATTGTTTTCTCAATATATATTTACGTATCTCTTTTATCTACCAGCAAGAGATAATGAATTAGATAATGCATCTAATTCTTCATAGATATTTAAATATTTGAATTAATTAAAATTTCTTTGGCGATGCTTGCCCAAATGGTGACACCATAGTACTGATTTCTAATCGTTTTCCAACTATAGGATCATTTATTCTATAATAATCTATAAATATAATCGTAAAATGTGGTTTTAGATGTTTTTACAATTGAGATTTCTTTTTTTTAAATGGTATGCAATATTACTTTTATTCCAAAATATGATCGACATAAGATTTCGTTATTTTTTTTTCTCGTTGACACCAACTCCAAGGCACTAATAAGGCCTTTATTCTCCTCGGATGCGATAGAAATCGAAAAAAGTTTAAAATATAACAAAATCGTGGGAGACCCTCATGATGGTTGTCACTAATTTAATTTCACGAATATTGGAGTATATGTTAGAAATAAATGTATACTTCTTGTTATAAATTCGAATAAAATCTTAAAAGTTAGTATTTTAAAAATGAGAAAAATATGAATATTTCAACATGATTTATAGATGTTATCAAATCAGCAATATCATTCAACAGATTTCCTTTAATACTGTTTCACAAAAATGTTCGAACTCATTACTATACTTATTGAAATTGTCTTTAAGTAAAAAGTCGAACGATTCCCTCGTTAGTATGTCATGTAAAACGGGAAGAATGATAGCGTATCTTTGTTTTATCATTAACGTTGTTACTCATTGATAATAAAACTTGAAAAATATTAGGGCACAGTAATCAGGCCGTGTTTCAAAACAGAAAACGGGTGATACTTTTGCACGTTAAGTAAACAAATAATAAATGATGTTTCGTTAATGACAATATGAAAAGAAAATATCAATATAAAAGTTGACTGTTAAAAAGAAACACAAATGAACGTGCACGATATTAAACTAAACCATTAAAAAGTGTCTCCCACTGCTTCTTCTCTTTTCACGATATGTTTGATCACAGTTATGTGCTGAATGAAATGCAATAATGCAATAATAATACGAAATGATGATTCGTGCTATTAACCACTAGATTTTTACAATAAAAGTAAATGCTAGGGACTAAATGAAGGGTTCGTGCGATAAATAAGTGTCTCTATGCTTTACTAATTGTAAGAGCTAGTAAAGTATAGGATATTCCGTGAACTCCTAAAACAAAAGAGTCGATTCGATCAAAACTTTTTAACTTTACATAAACTCGTCGAATAAACTCTTTCCTTAAATACGTGTTCCGTTTTAAATTAAAGCTAATGTACACGATTGACGATTTAGCCTACACTAGAAACCGATGCGTTTATGCCGTGCAAAAACCGACTATTTGGCTCGCACATTATACGCTCGTGTTATTAATTTTATATTAAATTTTACTATTTACATCTTGTTAACGCATTCGGTACTATTGGCTCCTAAACAAGCAACAATAATCTTGATACGATACAAGTTGCGCAGCAATAACAAAATTTGCCGATTGCGTTACAATGTTCCCTAACGCAAGTGTTGCTTGTACATAAAGAAAGGTTTATTATAATAGTCATAAGAATCTTTTACTTTACAGTCGCATTGAATGATGATACTTATGATTGTTGAATCGAAATTAGTACGTTCTTATATAATTCTAATTGCGAATGTCTATAGAATACATTCATGAAACAAGTTAACACTTGCGTTTAAGATCATGATGTATATACAAATTTTGTATTTTCCCCTTACCCACCATGAGCCATCGTAATAATACATTTGTAAAATACTAGATTCCCAGCACTGTTTCCAACCGATATCTGATTATAATAGTGTGAATTTGAGTATATATTCTTAATCTGTCACTAAACTCTATTAATTCAAAGATAGTTAAAGCGGAATTCTTAATTGACTGTGCATATTGTTACTACATTTGATCGAAGAGAAACTGAAACCTTTCGAGAATGAAATACATTGTCCCCGCAGAACAAAGGATTAATTTTCAATAACGCGCACACTGATAAGTTTCGCACCTTGATTCATAAATTATCAATTTACGTTTCGAAATATTATCGTTTAATATAAAATACTAACATGAGCTTATTTATAATCGGACAATGTTTTCCATTATGTGAAAGAATTCATTTTCCATACATATTTGTGCATGCATGATTTTTCTATCATACCTTGTACAATGAAGTTAATTCTCTGATGGTGATCTTACAAGTAAATTACTGATCCTAGAGTTATGACGGAAAACTTGATTAATATAAATAAAATCAAAATTTAGGATAATCAAAATATTTACCTCAATGAAATTGTGTTTGTTTTCGCACACCTCTAATCAGTCATCGAATAATTAATAGTTAGAGACCAATATAATCAGAACTTCTGAGGAACCATTCATTTAAATGTTCATGGACGAAGTGAGGAAATCACAAGAGTGTTCACATACATGATGTACCAATCGACAATCGCTTATCGGTCATTACAACCATCAAGGCCATTCGGACATTTGTACAAAAACATCGTCAGAAATAATTCTGACGTTGTACATATTAACATTTTCATTTTATAATACTAGCTCTTTCCTTACTCTTCTCAGATAACATATCTCGGTACTTCAAAAATTAATTTTTAATTTAACGACAGTAAAATCTGTCGACGAATATTTCCTGCTATAAAAATTTACAGTCTCAATGATTCTAATAAACAGAATACATACTACGCGATAAAATAATGTTACACATTTTACCTATTATTCAACAGCAAAACCACAAGTCTCTTCTACTGCTTGTGTCAGCTTATCAAGCATTTTTTGATAACACGGATAACTTTCTGGAATATCTATTCTATTGAAACAGGTATGCGCTTTTGGTAAATTTTCACTCGGCGCATCCACCGCGTGAATCGTAAACAAACGCGGTCCCGCGGCTCCTGTTGACCCTGTAAAAATGTGTAAATAATACCTAACAAATTAAAGAAAAAGAAAAGAAATACAGAAAAATAATTCGATTTGATCGCATGAATCTTCTTACCTTGTAAGGCTTTGAAACCTTGCAAAGGAACTCTAGAACTTCCAGTAACGAACTGCAGTAATCGCGCTCTCATTTCTTCTCCGTAAGATTCCACAATTTGCCAAAACCATTTCACCACAGACGTATCGGGTGTACAATGCTTCAATCGCGTGTGCATCTTCCAGTCATTAATATCGATCGTTCCTAAACCACCTATCACCAGCTCCAATTCTCTTTCGTCGAATGGTCTTAACAATTGTGGTGGGATTAGTTCATGGAATCCTTTTTGTAATGCCAGAAATTGTTGCTCAATTCCTCGCATAAAGCGATAATTCACGTACAAACGGACATATTCCTTTTTATTTTCTTCGGTGACAGGAATGTCTTTACCACCTGGTTTTAATTCGTGATTTTTCAATACTCCGAAGCTACTATGTTCTACCGAAAATGTAGCATCCAACACTCCATCGATACTGTTCTCTCTGTTAACAAAATCAGTATATCTTATCGCGCATCTTTCGAAAATTATACGTCGAAGATTATTCGTTTACTTACAACATCCACGTAAGGCTCCTGTGTAACTCTGGATCAACTCCTTCTATATCTGTGAGAGTGATGGCTTTATTAAGCAACATTTTGTAAAACGGAGTTGTAAAACCACCATCTATATGATGACCGTGGAAAACAGCAATCCCTATTATCCTGCCAGCGAAATGGAAGTACGACAAGTGTTCTGGATTTATCCCCGAATCTGGATTGATTTGAAGCGTATAATTGTCATCTCTAGAGTATTGAAACAGTCCGTACTGTGGGTTCAACATTTCGTGCGACAATAAATACAACCACTCGCGTGCTACTCCACCATAATCAAGGCCTTCTTCCCCGCGGAATTTCACCATAAGTCTTTTGCGCATATCCTTCGGTCGCATTTTCATTATTAATCTGTATGACTCCTAAACAAGCGGTTATGTATACATATACAAAATATCCATTAAAAATGTGTGTTAGAAAATGGCATAAATTTCACAATTCGAAAGATGACTTTTCAGTTTCTCTTTAACGTCACTTCTTCATTAGCTTCACTAGCTTTAAGCTATAATTGAACACTTACCTCAAATATTTCATTCCTTGATACTTCCAGCCGGCAGTGTCCACTTTGTGGCTGAAGAGCATTCAATTCTGCTCTCAAACATTTCAACTTTGCCACTAAATCTCGTTTATACTTCGGCAAAAGTTCATTGTCCATTAGTTCCTTTGGCAATTCCGATACAGTCTGCGCATTTTGACTCGTTGTAGTTTCCACTGAAATAGAAATCACAAATTATAACACACAATCGAACGAACGTATTATATCTATTAAAAACTAAGTTCCGTTAATTACAGGATTGTGTTCTGACGAACAGTCTTCCAAAGTGGAAAAGCATTTTGTGGGAATGGAACTGATATATAATAGGAATCAACCACTGAACTATACTCATACAGAGATAAGATAAAATTGTATAACGCTTTTGTTTCATTTGTATATAGCATTAAGCAGATTAACTTGCCCATGATTTGAACAGCCATTGATAATGCTGATAATTTTATGAAATCCAATTTAATCTTTAAAATATCATTTCCCGAATATAAGTATCGCGGAATTAAGATATCGATCGACTCAAATATTAATCTTTAAACTTACGCGTCGGCGAATTATTGTTACTTCCACCTTCTGTTCTCGCCCTCTGTTGAACTACATTGCACGGTGTACTTGGCGATGCAGGCGTATCTGCTTCTACGGATTCGCTTGCTACCGCGGCTGATTTAGTGGTATTACTTGTTGTTTGATTAGTGGTGTTGTTATTTTGTCGCCTACTGTCAGAAAAATATCATTTTGTAATTCGAATCCAGTTATCAGAACATTCTCAGTCGGTACCAACTTACTTTAATAAATTGCTTATTATCTGACTGGACAATCTAGGATCTGTGAATTGCGTTGTCCTGTTGTTGTGATCGACAAAATAAACACGACCGCTTTGAGTTTGTCGCATTTCCCATCCGCTAGGTAATGGCCCGAGTTCACTTGCCAGTTCATTTGCTGGTAAATCACGAGGTATTCTAGGATCATGCCATGTAGATGAACCAGTTGGGACGTGATAAAAATACACCTGACCTTGCTGCGTTTTTCTCATTTCTATAAAGTGTTCGATTACTTAGCCTTCTCATCCAATTTATACATTTTGTTTGGTGTGTTAGGCAGAGTGCTCTAATAACTGGATACTCACCATAACCTCTTGGTAAATCTGGGGGTTGCGGAGGGTCGTACCTCCTCTCATTATTAGGCATCGCGTTGTTCCTATTTCTATTACTTCGATTAGGCCTCCGTGGTTGACCATTATTGATGGCACGGTCTGGCCTAACATTTGCATTTTGATTGCCATTCTGTTCGTCGGTTGCTCTCACTGGTCTTCGCTCTCTGGATGATGCTGGTGTAATATTTCTTGTGTTGTGTTGGTTCTGCTGATTTCTGTTTTGCTGCTGGGTCGGCGTGTTTCTCGGTGTATTCGAAGCAGAACTATCTCTGCTAGGAGTTCTACTCGGCGTCCCTTCGCCATTCCATTCGGGGGTACATCTCGTAGGACTCTCAGTTCTCAAATTGGGAGGGCTCCCACTGCCACTGGGAGAAGTAGGTTCAGAAGAAGGAAGCGGCGGTGGCTCAGGCGTGGTTGGAATAATACCATTATTAGGCCTGTTACAACAATCAAACTGTATAAATAAATTTTAAGCTAATGGTCGACTGTTGTTCCGTGAAAGAACATACCGAGCATTCGGACGAATCCATTGCGTAGTTCTAGTATAATGATTGACGTAGTAGAGTCGCCCACTCTGAGTTCTTCTTTCTTCCCATCCGTCTGGTAAATCAGTCGGGCAACTCAAGTCCCCGAGCACATCTACCACAGCGTTATGTCCCACTGTGTTACTAACAGCGCCGTTATGACCGTCCCGTGATAATAGAGACACAACGATTTGTCCCTTAACAACATCGGTGTCATCCGAGTGTGCTTTGCAGAGATCTAATCGTTGATCTATAAAATATACAAGCAATTAAGCATTATAACATTCATGGTTCCGCTGCTTCGATAGAAAGCAACAATTACATCCTGTATCCTTGAGTCTTTGTATCGTATTGGATAATATTCGTACACATCCAAGGAATCCTCCACCTTTCTTTTTATGAATCTTCTTGTGATTCCAAACTGATATCGTAATGCCATCATTTTTTCCAATATATCTACAAAATGATCGATGGCTTATATATCTCCCTAATATAGAAATACGCTTACGCGATTACCGAACAATAATTACAAGTCGTAATGTTGATTCCATTTGGGGTCTAAGGTTGCCTTGCACGTATCCGTGCTATGGCATTGTCCTGAACCATCAACTGTTATTTTGGCAAAAGGGTCTGGCAGGCCTAAAATAAATCTTTTGCACATCACTGTTCTCTTACAGATTTTACCTCCATTTTTTATAAACGATACTCACGAAACAGATCTTTCCTGGCAAGATTACGGGCACACAAAACTGTGAAATTTACATAATGAAATTACAAATGTTTCGTGTATTACACATAGTAGCTACAAAATAAAGTAATATAGTAGATGCAGAAGTAGCTTGAAAAGTTCTTTAATGGTTTACGAAAGGTAGCGGTACAATGACAGTGAGTTGCAAAATTATTGATACAGAAGTTTGAAATAAAATGCTAAGAAAAGTACCTTTCACAAATTTTATTGCATTATATATAGCGTACACGATATACTGATAAAATAGTACAACAAAACACTGATACTTTGTATAAAAAGAAAGTACAATAAAATATAACAATTTTCTAGTCTTTTGATCTCTCAAAATTATTGGCATAAATTGTGCATTCTGTAATGCAGTTAAACTGAATGATCCCAGATATTTTTATTTCATATTGTTATGGTGACAATGCTGTACATTGTTCGATGTAGTAAAAATTATATAAGCTGCACTATGTATTACAATGATTACAGAAGGAAAAGAAACAGATGTAGAAGTCAGACTCGGAGAATATTACAAATTAACTTCAAAATTAAAAAAAAGGGTAGAACAAAGCTTTCATATTACAGCACCATAAAAGAGTATTTGAGTATAATTGTGGGAATTAAATGTATGACAAGTGCATGAAAGGCACGGATGCAGTGATCATGTTGGCAGATTAAAGGCATGCATGAGTAACGCAGATAGAAAAACATATTACAACCTATTGGCTGGGTACAAGATTATACTTTGTAATAAAAGTAGATTTAATGCCCTATTAATCAATCTATCCTATGCCAATAATTTTGACTCACTGTACATATGAATCTCAATTGCATAGAATTTCCCTTCCAAAAGCACATCAGCTTTATTAATCCATCTCATATAGAGAACAATGCTAAACAACAATCTACGTTGTAATCAATTTTAAAAAAAAGGAGGGGGGAGAACAGAATTTTTTTATTATTCCTCCGTAATATGGAGCAGATCATAAATGTCTACACATACAAGTGTTTTCAGGGCTTAAAACATAAGAGTGCATTACAATACGCGATTCAAAGGAATATTAAATCCGTGCATGAATAGCAAGGCGTCTGACGTTTGTTAATTAGGCCTATTCACGTTCGATTTGATCGTCGGCTATATCCCTGATTGAATCAATCAACATCCAGCCAGTTTCAACTGAAAAATGCTGGGAGCGATGGTGAGCCTACGGGACGTGCTAGACATTAAAGGAGTACTGTATACGGGCGTGACAAGTTCACCGAAATTAACGTCTTCGGCGTACGGCCTCCCGGAGTGCTCACGGTGGGGTCTTGACCTCCGATAGGGAGTTGCCATAACCAAAGGACGAAAACCCTAGTGAAAGCTTTCTGTGTATCTCTTGGTCGTATTACGCAGTACGAGCGACGACGTTCGTAAAGACCGCTTTTGACGTTTCACGGATACGGCCCTCCATAAGGTTTACGGCGGGGCCATATTACCGAACCCACAACAAATACAAGACACGAGAAGGATCACACAACGCGTGCTGGCTATCGGCCGACTTTCACACTCCTCCCGCGGCATTATCATCGTGATATCCAGATAAACTCACTCGTCAAACGAATCTTCATGGCCCCGTTCCTCCTGCTACCGCCCGGATTCGACATTTTCCACGCACATTTAACGCTTCCTACCGTACATCGGCACTCTAATTAGTAAATAAAACGGCTGCCTTCGAAGCGGCGGTGCAATCCGCACACACGCAACCATGCACAATCGACTATTGCAGCTGATCGACCTTACCGAGCATATCGACCGGAGCCCCCCTTCTCGAAACTTGAAACGCTCTCGAGATATATCGAATCCCGCTGCGGCATCCGTCGCTCCGAACGAATGTCACGCTTCACATTCTGCAAACCCTCTTACTTATTTTAGAAGCTTTCCAATGTGCAATGAAACTCGGACGACTGGTCACTTAGGCGTACTTACGTTTGGAAAAAGGATCGATTTATTTGGAAGATAAAATTGCTCTTTTGTGAAACAGAATGAAACGAGACTATGAGGGAGAGTATTGTTTGACTGGATAAGAATGAATTTTGCACAGGTACAAATTCTAGTTGCAGTTTGTGTTTAATAGAGGCGTATACTTTTTCTGTTATATAAATCTGTTTGGAAATTCGATTTCTCGTGTTTAATGCCCTCTGTGTTTGAAAGATAGTGAATGCAAATCTGCTGGTTGTATGCACTTTCTCTCTCCCTCTTTTACAAATGCAAATTTAAATATGCTCCATGTCGAAATATCTGGTAAAGTAAATTCATGTTACAATATTCTTCTTCGGTAATTTTATACGTAGATGGAATAACAAAGAGAATTGATTTGTGTGAATGCAAGTTATACGGTTACGTTAAAAATAAAATTTGCAGTAAAATATTGTAACTGGAATAGATGTAATATTTTTATTTTATCTTAAAGATAAATTGCAATAGTATGTTTAACATACAATTATTATATAATACAATTTGTAACCACTTTTAAACGCTCTAAATACACTACTTAGTATATTCAATGTAATTTAATTAATTCTAATCTTTCGCTTCAGACTTCAGACATTTGTATTTATTCATATTTATTCAACATCTGGTCCAGTTCATACAAAAATAAAAAATCAAACCAATTGTATACAGTACCACACATTTCATAATAAAATTCATTGGGTATTAAATGAAATACAGTGTTAAAAAAATTAAAGAGAATGATTTATTTTTGTATAATCGATGTAGGTACATATATTACTCAATAGACATTAACGATGATATATTTTAGTTTAAGGTTTGTTTTTGCAATCCTATTTTAGTTAAAAACGTATAAAATAAAAAATACATAATCAGCAAAGAATATCAGCGAGAGTAGTTATAAAATAACATTTGTGCGTACAATAAACGTGAAAAGCGAGTTACGGATATACAACGATAGAAAATATATTATTTCAGCGCGATGATTGTATAGTTGAGTTTCTACGCTGCGTGTACAACACGATGGTAATTTAATTTATGTGCAACATTAATGCTTATAACTTTCACTGGCCTTACGCTCGAAACGGACTGCCGCTTATTCTACAAAAATATTTAGGTACATATTTAGCGTTGCGAGCTTGAAATATGAAATTATAAATACCTTCGTTTCTTCTGTTTAACGCGAATATGCTGATTTGATTGTAATTGATATGGAAAACGATCTTTCAAGAATAAATATATTTCACGTACAGCACGAAATTATACTCGAACGCTCGCAATCGAAATTGTTTTTAATTGGGTACAAGAAACTTTATTGTACATTTTCGACTTATTTTTGAATGTGGACTCCTTTTTGATCACTAACATTCGACTGCCTTCGTGACCCATTATAGAAATACTACTTAAAGTTTCTCGTTTGTTATTACGAATTTACTACAAACAGCATCCTAATATAAAATAAATATTCCCAGGAGACTGTGTATTTTTCATACATCGTCCTTTACTTTCATATAAAAGATAGCTCTATTCGTTACTTCTGCCAAACGTTGAAAAAATTACAAAAGTTACTCGTATTTGTACTCTGCCCTCCGTTTCGCAATTTTCCGTATCTCTGTGTAATGTTTTTTCGCGAGAACCGATTAAAGTCTGCAATAAGGAGCGCAACTCCAATCCGCCTTGGAGGGGTTTGCCTTAAAATTATACGCGATGAAGTAGACACATTTGATCTTTGGCAGTCTGTTCACGATGAATATTCCGCCTGCTCGTCGTCGCGGAATGTGATTGTACTGTTGAGAACGATCGATGATTATGCGGTTCCTGGCATTACTCAGAAATAAAAAGAAATCTGTTTGGTTTTAGGCCTCTCCTCGGAACGTGAGGAACGCGTCCCCTAACATCAGGACTCCCTGGGCGATGCTGATGACCCCTTTGGCGATGCCTGTGTTGCGGAACGAGTTCTTGTATACTAGGTTCGAAAAGTAGTCGATGTTCAAGGCACCAACTACGATGAACAGCGCGCAGCCAATGAGGGAGAAGAAAAGGTCCTGCAGCGAACAAGTCGTGGTAAGATTTCTTTTCACTCATTTAAATAAAATTTTAAATAAAATAAAACGAGATCGTATTCACGTATTCATATTTTTTTTTGAGGGACCTTATAATATGGGGAAATTTTTTAGAAAGTCGAGGATTGCGCATACTTTTCTAGAAAATGATGAATATCAAAGTAAATTATTACGCGATCGAATGGTACTCGTATTAGCTTCTCTCACTGATGATTGTGATAGGGAGAATTGAATGAGAAGTTTGCAGGTTCTATTGTTAACTGTTAAAAATAATTCTTATGGGGGCGTAATATAAAAATTTCCTGCAATAAGGAAACTAACTAATCGTAAAGAAATTTTTATTAAATACCACGCGATTATATGTATGCTTTGAATTGATTCTTGGTCTTGGGACACTATTATGTCAGAATTATTCAAAGGTACCGAAAGGAACTATTTTCCAAATATTCGCTTAATGTACCCTAAAACATAGAATTTTTTGTCAAATACATATAATGTTTACGTACCACGCGGCGATTGACTGGTGTTCCCATTAAGCTACCAGCAAATAATCCCACGAGAATAATTAGATATCCGCCAAAGGTACCCATCGTAAGCATCGCTGTGTGTGCAGTTCCAGCGTTGAAGGAGTGGTAGTGCAATCCTATTAGGACGCATACTACTACCTGAAATTAGTAAAGAAAATTTTCATTGAAAGTAGGCTCACGTCATGCGGAACGTAATAGGGAACAAAAATAAAAGTAACGCGATAGTAGTAGTAGTATACTCGAGTTTTAAAGATGCTAAGATTCCCCAATGCATTAAAATACTTTCACGTTCATAATACATAATTATAGGAATCCCTAGTACCCTATTTTTTCCATTCAAGAGTTAATATATACGTAACAGATACGTAAAAAGTAACAATATATTGCCAAATTGGAGAATTAATAAAAATATTAGTGTATTAGATACATAGTATCCAGTATTCCATTTTTTCTTTGTATAATACTAGTCGCGTAACTACGAAATGCTTTCATTTTCGCCTGTGGATAGTTTAGGAGCGATTGCAGTATTACAAATACTCTAATTTCATCATTATCACACACCTTAAAGAGCAACAAGAAGAAATATATGTATATTTCTAAATGTGGACAATAACATCTCCACGATAGTACTTATGTAAATTTTCTAAAAAGGACAGGCAAGGGCAACGTGGAATTCTGCTAAAGAACATCAATTCAGGTCTCTTTGCGT
The DNA here is from genome assembly GCA_963971345.1 of Andrena flavipes. Taxonomy (NCBI): domain Eukaryota; kingdom Metazoa; phylum Arthropoda; class Insecta; order Hymenoptera; family Andrenidae; genus Andrena; species Andrena flavipes. The sequence continues at coordinate 41,455,278 of OZ020481.1, forward strand.
ATCAGCCGCTGCTCTTAATCTAACGTTATAAAAACTAGCCAGAGCATAAAAGTCGTAGGTTATAAGTAGCTCCCTTAAATAGGGAGATAAGTGTACGAAACTGGGCCGATGGAAACAAGCACAACGACTCCATCGACGGAACCATAAATAACTCATTAGGACTCCTCTATTGCGCTCCAGTTACGAGCACATAATTCCATTTCAAGAGAGTAAGCACTGCTTTTGACCATCGAATTTTGCCCTACCTATAAATGAAAATATGTAACGTCAATTTTTCAGAGGAAACATTACAGGGACCTGTAACGAAATATTTTTTTGTTTCGTTTCGATTCAGCTTGGATAATAATTCAGCAAAAAATCTCTTTAGATTATTAACAATTGCATATCAAATTTTGAGGAAGTCGAAGTGTGGCGCAAAACCATTTACTGCATAATCTGCATACTGTATTCATAGTTGCGAAAGTTACTACATCTAGTGGTTTCCGCTGCTTAATCAGTGAAAATGAGAGAGGTCATCGTGTTAAATGTTAAAGCTACCTCTTCTTTGTATTTTTTTAAATGTCTGTCATGGATTTTAGGTCATTTACGTTATCCCTGCAGTCCTATAGTCCGAGTTTTTCATTAGCACACTTAGAATTTCTTAGTGCATTTAGAGTTCATTTACGAAGACTAAACATGCATAGAGAAATTTATAAGTGTCAGATTTTCATATACAAAGAAGTGTTTGGAAGTATTCATTTTTTCATTTAATAATTTGTTCGGCCCAGGTGTGAAAAACAGGCATTAGGCTCAGGTTTGGACGCATCCTAAGGTACCGTAGATCTTAGAATATAGATGCAGTCACGTCTGTTTACATTACCTTTCGTAATATCTGATAAGTTTATTAACGCCATGCCCCGATATTTACTTTATTAATTCCTACTTATACTTAAAATAACGAAACTCTTAACTCACAATCAGTGACACTACATTTGAAAGTACTTAACTTTAAAAGGATTTTCTATTTCATAGACATGGCACGCCCTCAAATTTAGTAACGACACTATCAAATCATCTTGACAGTCTATATAAATCAGTCATTTCCAACCAGTCATTTCCAACCTATCCATTCCCCTCGTAAGTTTTCCATTATCCTAAAACCTTGTAAGAAAGTTAAGTACTCGAAAAAGGACAACTTCAAAGCCAATTTTTTTTAAATTTTTGAAAACCAAATCGCAAATTTCAAGATCAGGACGCATTGTACGCGTGCCTCGAGATTCCTAACGGAAGTCTGGGTAGTGATTGCCTTCCGGTCCGAGGTGTGAGCTTAACGAGAAGAGAATATCCCGTGTGGTAATCATCAGCTATTATGTCATCCTCCATTCTGGTAGACTTGCCAGTGAAGCTATTCGTGACTGGTTTGATCACGAGATATTACTCTTCGACACCAATTCAGGTCACTATCGAAAAGCGTGACGTCAAGGTCAACGAAATATCCATACCTACTCCCACGATGAGATTCAAGAAAATGATACACGAAAATATGTTCCTGGGCTTATGTTAGACACGTGTAAACGAGTGAATGGGGATAACACGCTAAGAATAGTACGTTTTTACGATAGGAAAAGCAACTGCTCAAAACATTTTCAGTGATGAACATGTTAAAGATTTCAGTTTCCCGCGTTTCGATGTCTTTCAGTTTTGAACAGTTCTTTTTTTGTTTGGTAGAATGGGAAGTCAAATTGAATTCCTGTAGCCTGTTTAATGTTTTTAGTGCTTCAAGATTGTTAAAATATCGTTTTCAGTTTAAGTGATTGATTGATGGGAACAATTAAATAATTAAGTGTATATAGTGTACTAAATTTAGCAGCTATTGGATTACTTACTAGCTCCAGAAATTTGATGATTGTGAGCCTCGAGATCGTGACCATTTTGATTTATCTGAAAAAGAAAAGATTGCTCGGTGTTATACATAATTTTGAAGACTCATATTTTATCAGTTAGTGTATAGTTTTTTTGTAAAATTTATTTAGCATTTCTCGTTCTGTAAAGTGAATATCACTACTTTAAAAAATTCTGTCCCCTTTGGTATTTGTACCGCGATATGAAGTATTTTCCCTAAGGGAAAAATCGCTGATTTCGGGAATTTTGCGATTGTCGACCTTATTCTGCGAACTTTAAACGTTTGTAGCTCAGAGCAACGTTAACCGATTTTGATGAAATTTTCAGCATGTATTCAACTTACTTAAATCTAGAAATGGATTTTTTGAATTTTCATTATAGGCTCAGAAGAGAAGTTGAAAAACGACCTTTACTACTTTCTTTTGCTATTCTGACCAAGTTTTGTCTTATCTTGGATTCGCCACTCTGCCCACCCCCTCCCGAAATTCCTAAATCCGCCCCTGATATAAAGCATCCTGTTGACAAAGAGATTTGCTTCTGACAAATAACGTTCTCACTGTCGAAGAATTTCAAAGCATACGCGAATAGAAACTGTGCCTTTGAACTCGTGTAGAAAATCAAATTTCATTTTTTGATAACGGTGAAAATATCGAAACACACTGGTTTTCTTATTTCAACAAGATCGAGAAATGTAATGATTTCAATTAACTATCACTGTTTAGGTTATCTTTGAATTGCTAACAAAACCATAGTAAATCAGAATAAATACCATCGATTAAAAAGCAGATCAAATTTGCAGATTATCGTAATCTCTTAGTCTTCCAATTACTAAATTCATCTACCGCCTATCGTCGTTATTACCACAAAAGTCATATAATCATCTAGGAATTCTTGAACGATTGAAATCAATATCAGTCAAAATAATTAACAAGTGAAACCCAATTTGCATTAGCGCTAACTTCACATCTGTACTCTCAATTTTTTCTCTACGTTCCTTCAAATAAAACTTACGAAAGAAACAGAAATAGTATTTTGCACTAAGTTTCCAACTGTATTACTCATACACTGATATCACTTGCAAGGCTTAATCAGCGGCATTAAAGTTCTTTGCTCGTTACTCACCAGTCATTAATCATCGAATTGTTTTTCAATAATCATTCCAAGTAGGAGAAAAATTCGCACAATCGCGTATTTATCATGAACTTTGTTGACAGGGGGTGGGGGGTAATATAAACAGCGACAAACTGCTGATGGCGTTCCTTTAATTCATTGTACTACTCATGCAAATTGATCTAGAATTAATGTTTAATGCAGGGGCTACTTAAAGACTTGACGCAATCTGCGTGCGGTTCTTTTAATAGACGTGTGTGATCATCGGCGGGATCAACATTATTCACGTGCATTATCATATTTAGCATAACAAGCCATTTGTATGTCATGCGTCAGGTGGTTGAAACTGCGGATTAGAAAATTATGCTATGCTGAGAAATACATATTTGTGATATGGAATTTCAAGAGCAATGGTATTTATAGAGACATGAAGTTTGCAAGGTTTAATCTTCAGTAATAATAGTAAATTATTAATAATTATAGTAGTAGTATTGACATATTTATTACAAATAATAACAAATATCAATTTTAAGAATTTCTCAGTTAAGCAATTGCAATATAAAAAACTACTTTGAAATGCAGAATAAATACTGCAAGATAATTTAGAATGATCTAATTTTATAATTCTTTTGATCTTTGCAAATTCGTAACGCAGATGCTTATTTGTTCCACTTGAGACAATATAAAATTTGTGACACATGCGAATCATGATAGTTAACTGCAACAATGACCAACTACTGACGTTATATTTAGAAACTCACGAGGTGACACAAGAATTTATGGCATCCACGATGACCGTAGCCTACAAAATCGTGTTTAACATTCTTTACGATTTTGTTTCATCCGCTTTAATAGACAAGGCAGAACGTTGTAAAGAAACTTGGAAATTGAACATTACGAGTGAAATATATAATCGATTGATACATATATTAGCTCCCTTCAATGTCACGCAATTTCTGAATTCAATAAAAAATGCACAATGAATCATATTCGAAAATTAAAATTAAAATTGAACTACTATTCTCTAAATAACTATCATATTTCTATTTCCATTTGTAGATCGAATTGATGTGCTGTATTTATTAATTTCGAAAGTATTGTAAACCTCAGCAGTTGACTATTAATGCCACTATAATTAATTCCCAATAATATATTATTTTGCTCGCAAGAAGTAAGAAACTGTGTGTTCAAAAGATACTCTCCCTTCTTTAGTTTTTGCACTCCAGCTCTGTGCACTACACATTGCTAGTCTATTTCTAGATAAAGTAAGTAAATAAACGAGCAAAACATAGCCAAAACTCACAGAAAGACTAGTAGCTTGCAGCATTCGGTTTCAGTAGTGTACTTTATTTCGTGTAGTTACGCATAGTTGGGTCAGTGGAACACAGACCACCATCTGCCATGGCCATGTGATTCCAAAGATGGACAAAATGCCTGGTGGAGATACCAGCACCTGACATGAATACTTATGCCATCGCTGAATCAACTACATTGCGCAATAACATCATTTTTTCAGAAGCTCCACTATGATATCAATCGCTCATACATCGTCAGAAGATTGTATCATAATCCAAATCCACATGAAATCTTGTATTTAGAATAGTAACATAATTTACACGCAAACATGCAATATCCCCGCATTTGTTACAAAAGGATGGCATGTAAATACAAGATTTATTAATTGATCATCTTTTCTTCAATCTCATGTGCATTATGCAACACTATGGATATGTTAAAATATGGTAAATGTTACGTAGGAAGTGGACATATCGATAGTTTACAATGCTAGGCACAAAATTTCGCGGAACGTTCAGATTACAAAGCGCATTAGTATCTTATATCCTCAATATCTTGCTCGTAACCTACGATAATAGAAAATTCAAGACCAATGTATTCCAAAATTGCTCTGGATACAATATAATTTGTTAGATTAGAAAATTTGTGGGAGTAGACACAGACAATAGGAGTAAAAAAAAATTAAAAACGCAGCAGCGTGTCGTGCAGAATTCGGGGCTCGAAAGAAAGCTATACTTTCACGCGTGCAGCCACTGAACGTGACAAAGAGCCTTGACTTAATTTTTGCAATTTCTCCCGACGTGTACCTCCTTTATTGCTGCGTACTCGGTCATCCATGGATAGCAGAAGCATTTAAAAAGAATGTGTTCCATTGGAATTCCGTGCTTAAAGTCGACATTAGAAAATTTGAATTGCATTTCTGACCGAAGAAATTGCTTGTTTCATGTTTCAGATGAAAGTAAACTTTTATATTGGTATTTTGTATGGAAATTTTACGCTTTGTCAGTTATCATGCTTTATAATTCAATGCTATACATATAGCTGCTTATCGATAAAATATTGTCTCGAATTTGCGACGATGTGGAATCTTGATAATACGAATTTCTTGTGCTATTAATCTTCTGAGATTAAGAATTTGCACATGAATGGACATCATTTCGATTAGACTTGGTCCTGCAAGTTTTACAAGAAAGTCACATGTTATCGTGCAATGTTTAAGAATGAAATTGTCACTGCCACGCTGAAAAAATACGTGATTCAACGACCTGTAATAAAATTTAATCTTTCAAATGGCAATACTTACTTTTCCAATTACTTTAATTTAGTAAAGTTGATTTGTCACTGTTTTGTAAATTAAATCATAGACAATATTCGACAAAATATTTAGAAACTAAAATCTGAACACTAAGCAAAAAATAGAGGGCGTCAAAGCTCTATAAGTCGCGTGTCCATAAATAAATAATCACTTCCGGGCAAATGGACTCGTGGAAAATGGTAGAGTTAATCTAAACGTTCCGTATTGATTTTGTCGTTCCCTTTCTTTTATTCTTTTCGCTCTTGGACAGTTCAGTGCGTGTTATATGAATTATTCATATCAATGAAAGATAAAATGCTCATCAATAAGTTTTACGATTTCCCGAAATTGTACGATTTTATTATAAATGTACTCATGGAAACATTTTTATATAATGTACGTGATCAACACAGTTAAGGTTTAAAAAATCAGTACATTCAAAATTTTGAATCTTTATACCTATTTTCCACTAAAACTTCTTTATTAAGTTATTCATCTTAATAAAAAAAAAACTTGTTGTTTATGTTATCAGAATGAAGTTAACAGAAAATACGTCCAAAGTTTAAACTCTTTATGTGAAGATGGATAAGTATATGATATTTGGAGTGATGACTCATTTATTTTTAACCACAAAATTGGATCGGGGGAAAAATTAATACAAAGCATGCTTTTCAAAATGGGTTCACAAATACATATAAGAAAAACGTCTCCAGGATGTCGTTAATGTTAATGAAATTCTATTATAATTCAAAGTATGCAGAATAACTGAGAATTAATCTCTGGAACAAAGTATATGTAAAAAACTCATTAGGAAATAGACAAACCAGCTGCAAGAAAGTAGCAATTAACTTTTATCGTAAATAGATAAATGTGAAAATATTCTAAAATTGAAGAAAGTGGTAATATGGAATTTTAAAGTTAACAAGGACTACGGTACTCTAAGAAACTAAAGAACTAAATCGGAAGAAAATACAATTCACATCAATTTCGAAAGAAAATTCCTACCTTTTTTCAATTCAATTTCGTGGATGAATTTAATCGAGTAATTGCTTCAAAATCAATACCTTTGCCTAACTTTTCTATCTGATGCTAATTTGCATAAAACGTGAAACAGTAGAATGACAACTTTTGTAACAGACTACACAAACGCGATTTTAACAGAGCGAAGGGAAAGTAGGTCGAGTTCATAATACAATGACAGAAATTCTAGCTCGATTCATCGCTGACAAATTTGTAAGGAATTAAGCTTGCTAATACATTTTAGCAACATTTTTGAAAACATTACAGAGAATTACCGATGTTCGTTTATCTCCTCATTCCTAATTAATTTTTCTAAATACGAATAATTTTGACAAAATCGGGCACTATCTATTCTTTGTGTTAATTAACAAGCACACATTCTGAAAAATCCTCGTAGTTAAGATTCCAATTCTAAAAATCCCACGTTCCAATACTAATGTTGACATTATTATTAGTGAATCATAGTTTAGACTGTAATAGTTCCAATGTAGTTTTCCACTGCTTTTATCGTTTCCCATATTCTCCATTACAGCGACCCCCTTATGCCTACTTAGATTACAAGCTTCGTATACCACAAGTTGGCCAAGTAAAATTGACGTTTCAGTTGTAAACTGGCACCTGCTCGTAACTGTACAATCTTAAAGTAGAATATCTATAAAACAGTAGCTACGGCGCCCATGCTGTAACTATCTACATAGCACGACTCCAACGAAGCAATGCATACCGATAATTGGAATTTCAAAAAACTTATACTTTCTACTTACTCTCTTCACTGATTTATTAACATTCGAAAATCTGTTCTCTGTATCAAATCACTTGTTATATAGCACCCATTAGGCATTTTTAATTACTTAATTCCGAAGCTTCGTTGTTTAAATAACTTCAGATCGATCGAAAAAGTGGTTACCGAAAATGATTGAAATATATTTTCCTCCTACCCTCCATCACGATTGTATTCTCCTTTTTCTCGGTTATTTATTAATCACTAGTTACTTCACTGGTTTCATTCCAATCTGACGAACAATGTTTAGAGGATCGAAGTTAATGCACTTGGTTAACGATGGCAGACTTACATGACAGTCTCGGTGAGGCTCGATTGCACTGAACGTAGAGACGTTCACAAGACGATGGTGCAGCAACGACTAATGCTGAAGACCGATCGTCTATCGTAAAGAAGCGACGCCAAGCTCCGATTTTTTACCACAGACCGAAACACGGCCACGTTTACGCGATCTCTCCACACATGCGTTGCGTGTAACCTCCACTTTACTACAGTCCTGACGTCTCTGTAACACAGTGCCTCTCAAATACTGTTCCACCCTCGCCGTACCTCTAAATCAAGCACTCAAAAAAAAACAGAAGTTAAATTAGTAAAATTAATTGTAGTATTATTGTTGTTAGAATGCTTAAATTTTTATTCTTAGAATGATTAAATTTAAATTTAATTTCTTGGGACTGCTTGAAAATAATAAAAAGAGTCTGTGTCATGGTAGCTTTTAATGATTGAAAGTTTCTATTAATAATAGGCTTCCTTTGATAAAACATATTTCTGTAAAAATGTGCGAATACTTCTTCGTCACTGAAATCACTTTCATCGTGAGTGATGTGAAGTGTCCTTCTATTGGAATTATCAGAAAATAAAGAAAATAGAAAAATATTTAGCTGTATTTCCGAATTACTGCAGTGGCCGATCGACACAAGGTTCGAGGGGAGGAGTGGGGAAGGTGTGTGGACGCTAAACTCAAATTGTTACTTCGGGAATTTATTAGTTTCCGAGATATTAATAAAAAAAACTTTTAGTACTTCTGTTGACTTATTCCGACAGAACGCATTCCACTTTCCAACTTATTCTGAATATTGGTGGGGGCTAGATTAACGCGGGGGAAGGGGCGCCGCTTGCGGGCACATAAAACATGGTAGCGAACCGATGTGAGTTTGGAGATGTGAACCATAAAACTGGCGGATGCGATCTATCCTATTATACAGAATCTATACCTATTACTCTATTTATAGCTCTATTTATTGCTCTAGGGGAGAGAGTTCTGGACAATAATTGGTCATTTCTCATACTTTATTTTGTTATTTTCAATAAATAAATTACATATTTCGAAACTTGAAGCTTAAATAGAATATTTCATTATTCTTTTCTTGGATCAACTGTTTTCATACCTGAATTAAAATCGTAAAATAGTTGAGAGCCACTGTGATGCGATCAGGTTCATTCAAGCTAATGACTAGGCGTTAGTTTTCCTGAAAGGGAATATGGTGTTTTAATTAACGGTGTTAGATGCTTCTTAACGAGCATTTACAACAGTTTTTCCCAGTTTCGAATTACTATTTGGAAATCAAAATTACTACGTTTAGCGGTTTATCGAGTAGCGTAGCTTCTTCTTTCAAGAGCAGTCATGCGAATTCCATTATGAAGCTCTGATGTATTCTTTACTGGTGTATAACCACGCATAGAAATTGCATGATTCACGCGTGTTATTCATTTTGCTATACTCGACGATAATACTACGATAATCTACATAAGTATCATTTCCTGCAAACGTTAAATTAATCTAATTGCATGCCAATATTCTAAAGAATGTTTTCATTTAAACTGAAAAATGGTTTTATATTTTTTTTTAGTTTAACAATTTAGTGTTGACTTTTTCAACTAACTGTATTTCCTTCCTACACATTAAATAAAAAAAAAAATGAATCACACAATAAAAAAAACAGTAGGTTTAACTGACTCGTATAATTAAAAAGAATAGTAAATAATTCAAAAATATTACGTTCTTAAAGTAGTCGATATCGAAATTTTCATTTCATTTTAAAGCGCAAATGCCAAGATGCTGTCATCAAATCCCAAGTAAAAGTTTTACAACAGGGAGGAATAAATGTTCTGCGAATACGTATCATTTACATTTTACTGGATCAAGTGTTTCAGCACAGAAAGCACGAATCTCTTATCTAAACCCGCTAATCTCAGTTAAGTTCTGTAAATTGCGATTTGTGCGGATTCTGTTACGAAGAACGTTTACGTCGAGTACACGCCCTCGCGAGTGACATCATTTCACTGATTGCACGGTGACGTTACATTGTGGCAGACGAAATCGGAGCATCACGAAATTCGCATGCTTAAGCGGAATTTATAGCAGTGAACTGCAGGCCTGCAGCCATCGCGTCACATTCTCTAATAGATATTACCTAAGAATCAGGAAAACAGGACGGTCAGACTTGTAATCGAGATACGAGATGAAACATGAAACATCTCATGGAATGATGCACTTCTACATACATCAATTGATGATGATATCTTCTTTCTATACATTTTCTCATTTCCCCCATATTTTTATGCTTGTACCTTCAGTGTTACGCCTTTTCTTTTTCTTTTGCTTTTTCACGTTTGAAGCCAGCCTCTGTTCGTCTTTATTTTTTAAATTTCAATTATGTAGGTTAATATAACACAGTAGAAAAGTAAATAGGTACTATGGGAACACTCCTGCAACATGGTTTCGATATAATAATAATTAAAAAACGTGGACTACCCTTATGTAAATAGGAAGGATCTTCACTTTTCTGTGGCCTTAATCCGTAGAATTTTCTTTTGGGTTGATTTTTTTTTGGTGCAACGTTGAAGGTACAGAATAAAAATTGAGGAGAAATGGCTTCTTATTTTATTTTATTACCTACAACATTCAGGTAATAAACATATCGTCAATTTAATATTTCACTTATAGTTTCTTGATTTACACATGACGAGTGTTATTGAAACATATCAGTCGTACGATGCTGTAGAACTAGACACCGTAACATTGCATACGTATTATCGGTTATGATTCATTTTTCCTTCCTCAATTTATTATCATTAGCCTTTGCAATTATCTCCCCTATCCCTGGAACATTTAATCTCGTCCTGTTAAGATTACTTCAACAGAAATTCTAAAAATCAAACACTGTACACCTACACGTAAACCTAAAATTCAAATTGTAACAGTAGCAGTGAAAATAAAAAAAGGCAAACCACAAATGCTAGAAATAGTTTCATAAAACACAAACAAATTAAATAAAGTCATTAAACGCCACTATTAGTAACAAACGTTGTTGCTGTATTTGTAGAAAGTTCCAACTATTTGTATTCTTCGTGAAAGTCACGTCGTATTTGAATTACATAATTGTAAGTAGAAATTAGAACAACATATTGCAAAATATAATACAGAACAATTTTTAAGCACATTCAAAATTCAAGAATATGAAGGAATAATTTTATCATTCTTCCAAAGCTTTAAAAGGAACCAAATATTAAATTTCTTATTGTACAGTATTGCTGCGTACTTAAAAATAGTGCTTATACATACACTTTACCAACCGGAATCTACAGAACAGAGGCTTGAAATAACTGTTTACAGATGTCAGACGAGGCTCTGAAACTCGCAGCAAGCACACCATCGCAGCATTACACATTTAATTTCATAAAAAACGTTACATTACGTGCACAACTTGAAATTCGTGGATAGCCCTCTTCTTAGTATTATGTTTTATATAATTATAACAGTCGACGAAACAGCAATACAATAGAACAGGCTCTTCTTCCACACTCTGAAATTTAATACATATTTTTAATTTACTCGTGTTGGTGTAATTCTGCAATCTTCAAATTAAAAGAGAAAGGACACTGATAATTCTATCAAACTATATTAATAATATATACATTGATTCTAATAAGCTGAAAAATATTATCAACGGTTGGAAAATGATCATCAGAGCTGTGAATGCGATTCTCATAGATGGCAGAAGAATTGAATGAAAGAAACGAACAAAATTGTCAAACAATTTTACAGCAAGTGGAAAATAATATTAAAAAAAGAAATAGTATATGATTTGTATAAATTGTATTTATAATGTATATTTAATGACAAGGGGGTGGAAATTAGAAGATTGAGTTAGACTTTAGATGCACTCTGGTATTGATATTTTATTATTATGATAGAATATGGCTGGTGAACAAGGGTATATTTAAAAATTGTTGAAATGGTTGTGGTGGCTCACTGTTCTGTTTGTTACTGGTATTTCTGACAAGGAGGGGAATTTGTCTAAGCTAGGGATCGGATCCAATTCACCAGGTTCCTCTTTCCCTTTACTTTCACGCTCAAGGTCCCGAATTATGTCAGTGTCTACGTTAGAACCATCGCTGATATTTCCTTGTTCTCTGATCTACGATTAAAGCCAGTTACATTATGTTGTACAAGTTAGCTTGCAGCCCAAACACCTTGGGAAATGAAGGAAACGTCAATATACTTCATTATGTCATTTTGTTAGGGATTGAAACGTTTGAAGTATTACTATGTTTTTAAACTCCGTGTCATGTTAAATCATCGTTCAAAGATATTCTTGAACTTTTGTCTAAATTATAGTAGGATAAAGGATAGGTCTTCATGTACAAATGCAATTGTTCGATTATAAAAAAAAAAATTATCCTGTGTAATTGAAAAATTCTACTCTACTTGACAATTTAATATAAAATTTCGAATGCTAAAAATATCTCCTTATTTTCATTGGTATTTGAAGTCAAAAGAGATAACATAAACCGAATAAACTGTTCTGTAGATTTATATTGACAGAATATAAATAAAATTGAAGCACGTATTTAAAGAGTATTTTTTAAATTTTGAACAGATTATTTTCTGATTGTAATCTAATCTTACAATAGTTTCTCCTTTGAAGTTAAAGCCCATAAAATGTGAAGAAAAAAAGTTTAAGGGATTAAATCACCAAAGCAGATTTTTGTTTGAAATCGTATTAACCTTTTATCGAGTTGATCGAAAGGAATATAAAAATCGACGAAGTCTTAGTGATCTTTGCGCAGTTCAGTCAATTCATTTTATTTAAGAATTTAATCGAAATCAATTATGCTTTTCGACGTACCGAAATCCAGTAGTCGTATGTGACCCAGCCTTGTAGCAAATATAGACTCATGCAAAAGATGGATAACAGACACATAATGAAATTGTGAATGAAAATTGGATGCGTTAGCAATTCTGCATCGCTGATTACAGTTAGATCGAGGTACATTTCAGCATGTTTCATTTCTACAATTCCCATTAGCAACATTAAAAAGGCTGCGGTGAAGCATCCCGTCAGAACCTACACATAAAATATTTAATTCAATTAGTTCAATTAAGCAATTTCAGTGATTAATCCTTTAGAATAATTAATATCAAACTAATTTTCTACCTTTACAAAAAATTGTCGAGTAAAATATGCATAAACTTTATCATCAAATACACCATGTACGATTATAAGTATATTAGAGAATATTTTCTATAGAAATTCGAAATCAGCAAAATGATGACTTAAACTCCCCGTAATTACACATGGTTTACATTATATTCAAATTTCATATTAAATCCCTGAGATCAAATGCGAGAAATGACTAAAAAATTTCTTGTTTCTTTACTTTCACTTTCGTTCGATTTTTTTTACTTTCATTACTTATGGATAAAAAAATCTTGCATCTTTAGAAAGAACTGTTTTGGTATCGTATGTATTTTCTAAAACAGCATGAATTATTATATGAAGCAGATACGAAAACAGCAGCAATTTTCAATGAAAATGTGATTCGTCGTGGCAAAAATAAGAGAAGACGATACTTAGTGCAAAGATGAAATGTGTATTATATTAAATAAAGCTCGTTGTTAAAATAAAATTACTGACAATTTCGGGCCGCTTCGTAAAGACGTTGGTGAAAATCCAAAGGAGGCAAAACAAAAAACTCATGAGCATGCAAACTGAATAGAGGAAGAAAAGTGGATTTCTTTCTCCGGGCAATTTGGGAATAGACTTGTCTTGTTCTCGCTGGCGTCGGACCACGTAATGATGAACATGATGAAACGTTTCAATGACAGCAGCAACAATCTGCAAAAAATTTCCTATAATTACATACACATTTAAAAAAACGAAGAAGAATTTAACTCAAACATCAAACAACAAATACTTCGAATTATCAAAATATCCAAATTTTTTCTAAACACAATTTTTTATTTATTCCCGTAAAAAACAAATCAATTTCCGCATACGCACGTGAATCACAGAATAAAGAGTGACAGAAAAAAGTGAACCAAATATGGAATACATCCTTAGTCACCGAAACTATAAAATAAAGTAATGAAGCCTATTTTTAAAATAAACCAAAAGTGTTTTCCTGTTTTATTTTTCGGATTTCGATCGAGTCGTCGGCTGTACCAATAATTTCGTGACTCACTGTAAATAAAGGAAAAGGAAATGCAGTCGGCCGCTGACACGCACGTTCGCGCGATACACTTGGACGCTCGTCGAGATCTCTGGCGCTCGATTGCATAATAAAATGTACGGTGGCCCTCGCGCGATCCTTAGATCTCGCGGTTGAATCACCCGCGCTGCGTGTTTCGCCAAGTCGTAGCGAGGAATTGGGTCGCAAAATTGCAACGCTCGTAAAGATATTAGCGCGCGTCTCCGATTTGCTTCCTGCTTGCAACTGGACACTGTAAGCGCGCCATTCGAATTATGATCGGGGCACGCGTGATCTGGGTTGGAATAGGGAAATCGAATCGGGACCAACGGTTTAATCGGCGAAGAAGAAGGCGAAAAGGAACGGGGTACGATGACGGCGGAGAGAATTTGTGTTATTGGGAGAAATGCGATTACGTTTCGTAAATATTTTCGCATTCCTCGCCAGTGTCGTTTTACACGTGTCTTGTGCCCGCTTCTCTTGTGACACGCGAGATCTGTCTTCGCGAAATTGGAAATCTGGGTTACATATGTTTGCGAAAACGACACGGGTATATGCGTTTTTTTTCCTGCCGCGGGATGATAGCATACCGGCGCGACGCAGGGTGAATCACGGGAAACAGAACACCTGAATTATCTCTGCTCGATTTAAAAGATACAAGGAGATGTTTACAGTAGGATGTAGATGGTTACGAAATACCAATGTGGTGAATGTTTCTTGGTGAAGCACAGATCTCTGAGGCATCGAGACTATCGAGGCCATTAATATTCTCTTTTTAGTGGAGCACCTGTGGTCTGATATGTTCATGGCTTTGAACTTGGAGATGTTTTGACTAAGTGCTACTGCAGAATGCAAATTAGGTCGCTTCTGTCTAAATCTGGCGTGACTTCTAAACCTGCGGAAGTGAATGAAAGTTAACGAAGCCACGAAGTTGTAAAGGGAATTAAAGAAAAAGGCATTATTTTCTAAATTCGCTCCAAAATGAATTCCTAGAAGTAGTCCTGTGGCGCAAAAGACTTTTGGTTTATGATCGATATACTGCTCAAAGAAGTTAGGGTAGTTTTGAGAATTTATCTGTCAATATTGTATTAAATATATTCTACAACTATGTACTATATTCATCATAAATATACAACAACAACATTATATTAAATATGAATGGTTTCTTTATGTGAAAATGGTACCCGTATAATTACTTTGAGCAGTATGTGAATAAAGAAAAATAGATACGAAATTAAATAAAACTTAAATTAAAGTACACTTAATAATTTCCAATAAATAACACAACGCATGTTTGATAAGAAAGGTTAATTAACCTAAATAGGACTTTGAAAGGAAATAGACTTAAATAATAATTTTTGAAGATGAAAAATATTAATTATACGCAGGATAAACTCCTATACTTGAAACGTTGTAATCGTTTCTCTAACAATGTGTAATTTCTTACAAATTGGCAAAGGTTCAAGCTGGATTGGACAAGGTGAGAAAGTTTCGGGTTTCTCTGGAATTTTTTTCCGGTCCTGTGATAAATACTAGCGATTTTCGCCATTTCACGAAGCTTTCCCAGCTCGATAGCATCATTACCAGTTTCTGATCTCCTTCCGTCCATCTTTTCAGCAATTCAATTCCTCTTTTTTAGGGAATCGAATGAATTAGTGAATTATCATATAATTCCCACCGAGTTCAATCGAAATACTAACGTGAAGTTGTAGGGATACATTAGGAATTCATTTTAACAAATGAATAATTGAATGCACTCGTTAATCTCTTGCTACTTTCCCTACAAACGTTTATTATGGCTGTTTACACAATGATAATTTAAACTTTCAAAATCCTAAGAAATATGGTACAAAATATTGTCAAAATGGTACCCTTCGATGATATTTTCGAATACTCGAAGAGAATTCACTTTATTGTCTATTTTAAAGAAAAATATATTTGAACAGTCTTTTAAATTAACACATGAGGTTACAGATTGAATTAATTTAACGAGTTTTGATATTAGTTCTGTGTTATTTGATAGTTTCACACGTAGGTATCTTTCACATTAGCGCAGCAGGTAGTTTCCGATCTCTCTGAACCAATTTCCGCGATTTTTATCTTTGCCTCTTTTCGCCACATTCCTGCCCTAAAACTTGAATACGTTCGTGGACCCTCCATTTATAGGTACTCCCTTCATCCATGCAACAAAGTCTGCTCACTTTCTAACGTGCACATAATGTTACCTACACTCTAAATAATCTCATTAAAAAATATTTGTAGACAACATTAAAACACTAAAGGATCTGAAGAATAATTATCACGCTCCACCTTCGCGCACAAGTCTTTCGCACTCTTTTCCATTTTTCTTTTAACATTACGCATGTACTCCCGTAACTGGATCTCCGTTTCGATCACGGATACTCAGAGGAGTGAATCATCTTTTAGAAATTCTCCAAGCGTGCACCACTACCATCCGCGCGATATTTCGAAAGACGTCGAGACGATTAACGAGCGAATGAGAGCGACACCGAAAAGCGAAGCGCGGCTGACAGCCCTTTACGGGCCTTCGCCGTAGAAATACTTTCCTTAATGAAAGCGAACGCCTTATGGCCGCTTCGTAATAGGCGTACAATTCATTGGAGTGTGCGTCTTGCGCAATGTCCGGCACAGAAACGCAGAACGGAGTCGTTCGTTTTTCCATCATCGACGCGACGATCGCCGGGAAGCAAAATAGAGGCCACGAACAGTGGCTCAACAGAGCTACCACGAATCGAAAACATTAGGAAGAGATTTAATTGCCATTTAACGATCGGCCGTACCTTAAACCTTTTGTTCGTTTCTGTCTCGTTAACGGAAAAAAGTTTCTCCGCGACGCACGGAAACTTTTACCATCGACCGATGGTGACCTGAAATTCTTCATAGCGCCAGGTAATTATCCAAGTGTCGAAAACTTTTCACCATTCACTCCGTTCGATTTTATTTAACGATCGTTCGCGTCCGAGGGGGATTTCCTTTTAGCTTCAAGTAATGTGTACTTTCATTCCTATTAAGTTTCTTGTGGTTCAGTTAAGTATTTTTGAATGAGGAGATAAATGTTTGTGACGTGTACGAGGAATTTGGGTTTTTAGGTTCTTTGGGTTCTCTCTTTTGTAATTGTGAAGGGATGTTGATAATTTCGGAAATTGTGTATTTGGAGAGAGAAAAGAAAAGGTTCTTTTGACAGTTTTTTGCCAGAACCCTCGTCAACCAGATGTTCCATGCAATTAATTTTTCCTACATCATGTTCGTGATTATCGCAGCATCGCAATATCCCTTTTGAGTGGCTTTTTGAGCCTCGAGCATTTTGAGTGGAGGAATATTTAGGCGTTCTGTTTCTCATCCTAAGCAGGAAAATAGTTTTGATGCTGAATTTGTATACTTACTGCAGTCGTAAAACTGAAAATCCATTTTCATGGATGATTAAGTTCATCGGAATTACTAAGTAAGCCTTCTTTCAATACTTCCAAACGAGTATCTATAATTCCCAGATTACGAAGCATTGGATTCCACTAGAACATTAAGTAGTAAATGACTTGGACACAGCGATTTCTGTTATTAATTTCGATTTTTTAATTTTTCAATTCCCTCGGATAACGTTAAATTCAAATGAAATCAAAAGTAATACTATAAAGGCTGTACGCGTTCGGTGACAGCGAGCAGGTAGCTTCTTTCGCCTTAAAAAGCGGTTCTGAAAATTCTATAGACAACTTGTTTTTGTGATTCCCACCTGGGGAAAGGTGGGTCGAGAAAACTCCAAAAAAGAAAATCTGTGAAACGAGGCGTTCTTTGACATGGGTTGGGACAGGAAGACACTTATACGACAGGGAGGATACACGAAAAAAAAAGGTTTCTCGTGCTGAATTCCTCGCAAATATGTCGAGATCAAAGATCTACCGGCAATTTTGTACTCCTGAAGAGAGGACTTTCCTGGGAATCGTGGGTGGGCGTTTGAGAATAAGGACCTTCCGTATTTGTACAAGATATTCATACGTGAGAAAAGCACACGGAATTTTTGGAAATATTATTTTTCGAGCTGATAAAAATATGTTTACTTTATGCTTCGTGGAATTTTTACCTAGGTAGTAATGTAGTTTTCTAATTTACAAATTAGAATTTTATTTACAAAGTGATCTTCTCAATAGTATCTTTGTAACACAAGTTTCATTAGAGAAAAAAATACACATTTCTGCGAAATTAACTGTGTAGGTATATTTATTAGATACTTAATTAAATACTGGAGTTGCAAATGCTAAATTGTTAATTGCTTTCTGTATTCTTCCCTTAAGGTAAATTAAAAAGTAAACTTTAAGGAGATAACTACCCAGAATGAATAATATTTCAAATGTGGATATATTTATTACATACTTATTGATCCTTATAGATCTATTCCATTTAAAAGAAAATATATGTCTCCCTTAGAACGATCTAAAAAGCACCTCGTTCGTATCAATTGCAAATAAAGGGTTTCGGGAAGTGTCCACCTGTTCACTTTTCTTGTTGACGTAAAGAAATCCTTCGCATCCTTTCCTGTTCGCTGGTTACACCCTTCGAGATCGAAGGATCGACAAGGTTTTCGTAATAAGTTATCCCACCCCTAAATCTGCAACGAAGGATGGAAAAGGGTTGTTTGTATTTCCCACTGAGGGAAATGAATGTCAACAGAGAAACGTGCTTGGCATGGGGAAGAGATAATTTCAGAGAACTCGAAGGCGTGTATGCAATGACAGATATTTTCTATGATAAAACGATTTTCAGAGATCTCTTCTATATTCTTTCCCCCTCAATTTCTTAATATTTTCTTCTGAAATTCGTACTCAGAGGCAATCTCGTTTCCCTTTTTCTTCTTCGACTCGCCATTTATTAATTAACACTTGCAGCATCTCTTATATCTTTCTACTGTATTTGAAATTTGAACCTCTTTCTGTTTTACCATTGCTGAGAATTGTGCAGCAATTATTATAATAAAAAAGGTGTTCTAACCCAAAATCAAAAGTTCAATTTATCCCAACAAAATCCTTGGCACCACAACTAATTTTAAATATACTGCCTTGTACCGTGTTACCCCCTAATTCTACAGAGATGAATAATGTATGTTTCGTTTGCTCTACAAATTATATCAAACAATGACAGGAATCAACCAATCCTACAGAAACTGCACGTGCAACGCATAAGAAAATATTCACTTGGCAGTAATTAGGAGAATGGAGGGGTGGCATTTAGGGAAGGGTGCGCCTTCAATAGCGCAAACAGATTTAGCCAGGGGTGGAAATGAGATTTGTACCATGCTTGTGAGACCAAAGATTCAATCTTCTCGTTGATTGGCCAATAGATCGATGATATTTTTCATTTCTGTATCGACATATCCCAATCACAACCCCTGTCTTGATCACGTTCTTCGTGTTTGTAGCTGCGTTAACCTACTTACGACTTTTATTGCTTCATAGCAGGCGCGCTATTATACAGCACGTTAGAGCGGCTGCATCGAACACTAAGCTCTTTGTCGGCAAAAGAATTTAATATTCACGCGGCAGGGAGTTGTTTCTTCAGGACGAAAGTGCTTCTAATGGGTTCCGTGCCTCGTGAACGCGGCTTTATTACCATTCCTCGTGTTCTGGAAGCGCGTATAACGCAATCCAGTGAGATAATGGAATAAAACTTTTTTCTATTTATTAAACTACATTTTTACAGTAAATAAAAAATATAAAAGTTGCTTTTCAAATGCTTTTGAAAGCGGTCTTCACGGCATGTTTAAAAATTCATGACTCAATCGCGGGGGCGATTTCAGCTGTTAGACTTAGATTCTTGATCAGTCTAACTGTCGCTATCGCTCGGACTGTAATTAGCGATTTATCTTCAAAACTAACAAAATGGCGGTCAAAATACAAGAAAAATGTATTTCGGCTTTTTCTTTTGCTATTTTCGATTTTAAAAGTACTCAATGAAAATACTTTGTTGTAGTTCCTGCGAGAGTCATTGGTGTGCAGAATAAGCAGTGAAATTTATAAAGCAATCGCGATGTGAAAAAATGACGTTTCGAGAAAAACGCGTTTAAAGTTTTCATGCATAGAGGCCGAGACTCTACGCTCCCTACATAATACCTCTGTAGAAGCTAAAATAATCGGAATTTTGCCATGAAACTTTAGCAGTACATTCTTGAGGATATGTACTTTCGAAAACGGTTTAAAGAAAAATCTATTTTTTTAACCCGTCTGACCTGAACCGTCTGACCCCTTAAGCGAGTCACGTCATGTCACCCTTTGCATCTCAAGTTATTTACTGGTCGTTCGACTCCAGGTACGCACTTTCAAACAATTAATCTGTACATCATTTTTTAATAATATGTAAACGGAGGAGTTTGGAATAGGAAAACATATACTACAGTAATTTTAAGCCCAGTGATCCACCTCTACAATATAACCTGCACATTTTGGAAGAACCGCACCCTCACTACATCATGTTTCCATTGCATGGAAGAGACTGAGAGGCGACAACATAAAAATATACAAAACGAAGCTGCGATTCGTTAAAAATCGTTTGGTTCGTGATTGTCACGAAAAACACACCGATTCTCGTCCATTCTTGACCGATCTTGATTAGTAACAGTTCGTAGTTCCAGCTAAGTGTTCAGAACCGTGGGATCCTGGTTCATTATCTGCAACGCACCGGCAGTCGGACTTTAATCTCGACTGCGCTGCAACTGCGAGCCTAGAAATATAAATTTCGCAGTCGTTTTTCCCATTAAAAATCCGACGATCACCGTTTTAAGTGCGATGACGCAAATCAACTGGAGAACAGCTAATGTGACTCAGAATTCCTCTTCGGAGGTGTAGAATCAGTTTCGTTCGTTCGTTTACAACAGGCGAGGGTTCATCGCTCGCGAGAGACATTTCGGGTCTACCTTGAACACACTGTTACACGAGTTTCGTGGATAGCGATTTTTGTGAGTCAAAGTTTGCACTCCTTCCAGGAAAAATAAAAATAACAGTGGTGGAATAGTGTGGGGTATTTATAGAAAGAATAAGTAAAGAGGAAGATCAGACCAGGTGGTGGTTTCACTTTGTGATCGGTTTTTTTAAAAACTAAATATTTACAATCGTATTTGTAGTGGGGGAGAAACTTTGAAAGTAACCACATTGCTCGCTAGTATTTATCAGCTTGTTTTCCTGAACGAATAGACACAGGCGTAGAGATCTAATGATTGGTACAATTAGAAGGAAATATAAAATTCCTGGAATCGGTGTCGTCGCGGGCTCGATCGCGATCTACTCTTAGTAATCTGAGGAATGTGAACACGCTTCACGCGGCATCGGAAAGTCGAGCAATTAATTAACTAATCCACTAATTACTGCTACGACTCGACAGCTGTGAGCACGGCTCAAAGGAGCTTGGCGTTGAATGAGACCTTTATGATCACAGAAAAGTGCCATCTTGTAGTTTCTACTGGCAGGCTGGCACATTCAATCGCCTTCTTTTACCACACTTTTCTACGCCTCCTTGGAACGAAGAGCTCGTTAAAACTAATTCTCTCGGATCTGTTCGTTTTTAATTAGTCCACTCGGTTGTGTTCTTTCACACTGCTTTTAAGCATCGTATATCTAAAACTGCATGGAAGTTTTGAATGAAAATTTAGCAAGGAGAAAAAGGTTTCAATATTTTAGTACCTATGTCGAAGTTGTGTAGCTTGGTCAAATGAAAAATGTGGGGAGAAGGAATGCGTGATATAACTTTGAATTTATTTGAAAATATGTTTAATAGTGTCTTGAAATAAATATTTTAATCCTATTTGAAAAGTAAAAATTTTACAAAAGAATTAATTCTATTTCCTTCAAATAGAATTAATTGTTCTTCGATACTGGTAAATACAGCTACACTAGATATATAAGAATCTTCTCTGAAATTTGAGCAACGAAAGTGACAACTACATATATAGTGTTCTGTATCAGCTGCGCCTCCCTACATGATAAACTACCATCGAACTACTAAAAACTATCGATCCAGCGAGAGTTTCAGACCACACGTTGCATGATGAGGGAAAATGAGGGATTTCTTTTCTAAATTCTCCATTTCCTCGTAGCGGCTGCACGCCGTTCGCTCATTTTCTTTCTCCCCCCTCGTATTACGCGGCCACGGTTCGCGAGCATGGCCAGGCCTGCAGCTGCAACGACGACGTGCAACTGCAGGCTCGCTCATAGGGCCATCCACGATGCAGGAAACAGGAAATCCTGAGAAGTGAAACCAACCAGAAACTTGGGGAAGGCACAGAGCGTCCACTGTCTAGGACTCGCAGTGTCCGAGACAAGATTGAGGAGCTCTGGCCGTTTCGCTCGGAAACTCGTTGGTTGCTTTCACAGTGAGAGATGCAAATTGCGAAACAAGCTCGAGAACACGAGTTACTGTCTTCTCGGTGACGAACGGTCCAAGTAACACCGATTTAGCCATTACCAAAGAAAGAGTAAACAGAAGTAATTAACAAACCACAATTTGCAACGAGAATAAATTTTAATTTGCTGTTGATGCTAAGCGATGAAATAAATAAAAATACGGGTGACTTTCTTAATTCTTTAAAACCAGAAAAGTAGCATGTAGGTAATATCCATGACGAAAATTGAACGTATTTCATTATCGTTTATTATGATACAATATTTTGTGTCCAGCCCCACCCACAACAGGCACAATTAATTTATTCCCCAGTAAAAGCAATAAAAACAGTTCTTCAAACATAGAACAGAAACTTATCGAAAGAAATGCGTAAATATCAATTATTACGCATATACATCGGTAGAATTCGCGTTACCACAATTATTCAGCAACTACAACTTTAATTTTATCAAGAGACACATTTAAATTTTCAGCTATTTTTATACCAGCAATTTAGAGTTTTTGTGTAAAGCTTATAGAGAAAAGAAATAAATGGGACATAGTATTATATTAATTATACGATTTTATTCAGTGTCGATCCTGTTTGCTTCTTGCATGTTTGGTTCATATCTGAAAACTCAAATTTAAACCAATTCCACCTTATTCAATTGTCTTGTAGCTTTGCAGGCGTGCATAGTTTGGATGACAATATAATATATTGTTAAAAAAAAATAACCTCGAACATAACCCATGGTTTTCAACGTTCGCCGTTAAAAAGTATCGAGTCAATTTTGAGGTACATATAACTTGCAGTGTCAAAGTTTTTCCTTAATATACAAGGAAGTTTTTTACGAATTTTCATACTGATTAATAAATAATTGTAGAAGATATGACGATATATATAATTCTCGCACGGCGCCAACTGTCAACGCGAGTGCCTAAAACTGCTAAATAGCAGATTTATATACATCGTCATATCTTCTACAATTATATATCAATCAGTGTGAAAATTGGTGAAAAACTTCCTTGTATATTAAGGAAAAACTTTGTCGCTGCAAGTTATCTGTACGCCAAAATTGCCTCGATACTTTTTAACGGCGAACGTTGAAAAACATGGGTTATGTCCAGTGTTACTTTTTAATTAAATATTACTACATTTTTTAACATAAGGGTTTTGTGCATACATTATACGGCTTCGCTAGAGTTTTCTGAGTTTTATGTTTCAAGTTTCATAACGATCCGTTAATATTTACTCAAGTTATCACAGTTTATGTTTAAAGAAATAATGATTTTGGTCGGAGAAATGTTTTTAGTTTATAATTTTTATCTCGAATACTAACAATTCGATAAAAAAAACTGTAAATAGAAAAAATGTGTGCCGTGACGAGCTTTACAAGACTATATTTTTTAAAATGCAGTTTAACAACATTTAATTTTCCAATTTTTATTGCATCCAACCCTTCAATTTATGAATAGGTTTACTAAGACGTTTTACAAACTTAATTAAAGCACACTGCTGTATGTAGATGCTAGATATTTTATAAACGAAGGAAATATATTACGCATAATATTTCTATTCTACCGGTAGCTCGGTTCAGACGGCTACGTCACGAGCCGTGATGTTTACTTTACGCGGCGTGCGATAAGAGACGTGTATTGTCGCGCGAGGCCTGCCTGCTCTCCCCCCACAAAGCCCATATTCGCCGAGGTACAGCGACGTGGCGCGGGGGTCATTCGTTCCGTGGACATCGTTGAGTTAAGACGTTTCGATAGCTGCGTACGTAAATGGTACGCGTACATTATCTATCGTTACATAATTACTTCTATTCATTATTAGCCTTCTTCTTTACTCTCTATCGTCACTTGCTGCTACTATTAATACACTTTTGTCCCGAAATTGATTAAATATCGCGAGAAAACCATTACATATTCGTCACGTATTCCCTTCGTTGCCTTCGTGCCGATATTTCTGCACATTTAGTGCACACATATCGTGTCTCGGTATTCAAATACATCACTTTTCGGGCATATTTCAAGTTTATTTCTTGTTTAATTGCCTTACGAATGTTTTAATGCTTTTGTTTCAAACAGACGTTCAGGCGGAAATCGAAAGTAAAGGGCAGGCGACGCCATGACACTTGGCGGTTAATTTGAACGATGCTTGGATGGCGTCTGGTCATTTCTTGGAAAAAGGAGATGACAATACGTGTGGTATACGTATTTTTCTCATTATTTTATTGAATCATTGTTGACTGTGAGGGTGATGGGTAATTTTGCAGTCTCATAATTCGATCTTTTCAAATAGGAAAAGATTGAATTATGATAAATTGAATAATTTTAATCAGATTTGTTTAAAAGTTTTAAAATTGCGTCTGTAGATGTTTACGAAATATTGGAATGATCGAATTCTATTGCATTTCGGTCGCATTTACATAGAATTCAATGATATTTCAATGATTTTTACGAATCTATCTCTATGAAGCTGTTGTAATTGCATTTACCTTCGGTTTTTAATGCAACTTTTATTCTTTATGTTCAGAAACTGCGTAGTTGATCGAGGACATGCTATTCAAGCATGAATAATTAACGAATTTTGATTCTTGCCATGAATTTTAGATATTTATAAAAATACTATGATTCATTTAACACTTGGCATGCCGGTATGTTTCGCCGCCGACTTACGCCTGTAGCGGGCGTTTTAATCTATTATACGTTTTAATACGTATTTTTACGTGACCCGCGCTCCAGTGACAGACTGCGAAAAACGTAAAAATACGTTGCCGGCATGCCAAGTGTTAATTACGTGTTACTGAAATACAAAGCTGCTCCTATCGAGCGAGCATTCTGTATTTCCGCATCACACCTTGTATTCTAAATAACAAGGAGCGAAAGTCCCTTGGCTGGTTTCACGACAAACAATATTTCCTCGTGACAAACACTCGATAAAACCACATCCACCCCACCCTCCTATCCTGCTTATTTTTCAGAGATTGTGACCGCGTGCAATGCGGCCAAATAGAGTCAGTGTTCAGACGTACGAAGTTTTTCGTTTTGAAGAGCACAGTTGCTCATAGTAGAGTTTCGTTAACAATTTCGGGATACGCGAGGGTAGAGTCAGTGTTTTCTACGCAATTTATATTCTTTCACGAGCGTCGCGGCTCTGACCTTCGAATCGCGAGAATAGATTCAGTGCTTTGTTCGCCGATTATGATCTTCGGGGCGCGTTTGTAGTCTACTATTTCTTTATTTTTTTTTTACTTTTAAAAGAGAAACTCGTCGGAAATTAGAGTCAGTGCGTCAGCTGAAGAGGAGATTTGTACGCAGAATATTGATGGAAAGATGTAAGTATCTATGTATTTGATTTAATTCCTTTAAAGTAGAGTTCATTCTTCAAAATTTTAGAAAGAAAACAATTTTAAACAAATTAATTTTTTGAATAAAATCACCCAGAAATTCAAAACTAACGAAACTTTTTATCATTTAGACGTTATAAGAAAGAACTTTTGTTAATTTTAATTTTTAATATTTCATTTTTCATTTTTTTTTCTTAAAATGTCTAAATGATAAAAAGTTTCGTTAGTTTTGAATTGCTTCGTTGAATTGGTTCTATATTAGAGTTGAAACAATCGTAACTTTAGAAAGAAATTATAATCGTGTTTTGTTCCTTCGTTACAGTTTGGGCGCAGCTGAGCAGCTTGGTGACTTCTCCTGAGCAGTAGCAGGGGTGTTGGCGTCTTCGGCACCGGGGCACAGCGAAATGTGAGTGCGCATGCATTATGGTTCCTCTGGTCACTCAATCATGTCGTAGGACGTTTGGTCCGAATCGACACGAATGACCGGTTGTATATTTAACGAGCATAATGACCACGGGTATGATAACCATGCCCGTGAATTGTAACATTTTTGTCTGTGTATGTATTTATTAGACGAGGCTAGGGCCTTCTTGTACGCCGCGTCTTTTCAATAGAATCACATTATAATCATAATTTCCAAGATAAACGGTTCCTAACGCGAATATTTATCATTGATCATACATTGATGTAGATATTTATTAAATAATGCACATAAAGGTGCATAGCAGCTCGGAAGGTATTGGTACGAATATCAATACGACTGAATGCTAATTTTTATGTAGCGAAGAAGTCTGATACTCTCAGACTCCACAGCTACGATCATTTTTATTTAATATGTAGTGGAACGATTATAATGCCTTGAATTTCTTTTATTTTTCTGATACTACGTGTTCAAAAGTAACTTGATTTCTAATTGATGATAATATACATAAAAATGTAATTCCTTTCTTAAAAAGGTCACTCGTTTGCGTACACAATAGAATAATTAATTTCCATGTGCAAGAAGACAATTGAGGGTGGGGAAATTTCAGATTCAAAGTAATTAGCATGAGATCATACTTTCTTGTTTTATAAAATTTACTTTGACGATGGAATAGCCCGTTTTAAATTCTTAAAGTAAATTCTTCATGATTTAGATTGATTTTCTTAAACAATTCAATTTTAGAGTCTTTCTTCTCGCTAATTGAATGTCGAGTAGAGTCCTTTTTCTTTATCTAAAGTAGAGTCCTTTCTTATTTATCAAACTTTAAAGTATTTACAAGTTGAAAGTCGAGCCATTTTGCTTAATAATGTAAAATGAAAGAATATTAGCCTGCTAGACACTATACAAACTAATGATATTTTCTAGTTGAGGATTTTTAGGATATCTTTCCGTACTCATTGCCTTTTAACTCATCCACGTGCCCAGGTGCTACTTGGGTGGGTGAAGGCAATGGGGCACGATGACTTTCTTTACTAAATAATTACATGTCGGCGGCTAGCATTGCGTTAGTGTATCGTGCACGCCGCATTTTCCACCTATGTGTGTTTGTGTGGTTAGGCGGTGGAATTTGCGTCGGTGAAAGATTTTCATCAAAGACCACGTTAACGAAACTATAACATTGCAATAACGATACCAATGTATCATATTCCTTGTTGCACACGATGATCATTCTAGTAAATAATCTGGGAATATGATATTTAATCAATCGCGTACAATCAAAGCAGATAGTAATAACGATTCATGTATGTACATAATACATATGTACAATGCACATTATCAAGTAATCCATTGTTTGAAATTGAAAATAGTTAATTGTTTTGTAAATCATACTTATACGCAATGGTCACTGCCTTTGCTAGCCGATTTCAGTGAAAACTGGTACGTACTTATTAGAGTGTGATTGTGTGTGAGAGACTGTTTTGCCATTTTTTAAATATACATAGCTGTTAGGTAGGATGGGTAACTTAGCTGTTCGATAGGATAGGTAACTTAGCTGTTCCGTAGGATGGGTAACCTAGCTGTTCGGGAGGATAGGTAACTTACCTTCTGGTACGAATGTGTGACTTAAATATAAGTAGGTAGGGCCGGGGCAGGTCATCGTATTCTCTGATCGCATGTTCCCCCCTGCGATGACCTGCTTTCAGGAAATCTGTGAGAAAAGTCGACGGCCAGACTAGCGCGAGTGGGGTATGCCCTCGCTTCTAGCCCCGCTATGTCGACTTTTTGACGCCAGTGGGACATTGCACATTGTCACTGGTCGCGGTCGGCAGGACGGGCTTGGGCACGCTATTAAGGGGGTACTCCACTGTGAAAAGTCGAAAAATCAAGCTATTTTTAAAGATTTTTTTCGCAGTAAATATAACATATAATGAAATAAATCTTTCCGATATTTATTAAGCTAGTCTTATATTATACCAAAAAATTAAAAAGAATATTTTCAATTTGTGTTACTTGTTTATTTACAGCGTCAATATGGCACTTAAACAAAAACTTAGGCTTATCCGAAACAAAAAATTCCAAGAGATTCTTAATCTGTATAAATATCTCTATCGTCCGTACCTCAATTAACAATTTTTTCCGAAAAATAACCGAGATTTTTCTCGGGGAACATTCGAGAAGCACCATTATTTGGAGAACTTTTTCCTTCAAACAGGCGCCATTTTGTTATTTTTCAACAAAAATTGTTAATTGAGCTACGGGCGATAGCGACACTCATACAGATTAAGAATGTTTTCGGATTTTTTGTTTCAGATAAGCGTAAGTATTTGTTTAGTTGTCATATTAACGCTTTGTAAAAAAACAAGTAAAACAAATTAAAATATTTTTTTAATTTTTTTTTATATAATATAAGAGTAGCTTTATAAACACCAAAAAGATTTATTTCATTATATGTTGTATTTACTGAAAAAAAAAATCCGTTCACTGTGGAGTACCCCTTTAACTTTCAGAAGGGCGGACCGCCCGAAGCAAAGAAGTGGCCAAAGAGCCGAAGATAGCCCGGCCAGTAAAACGGCCACATCATGTGGGCAACCAAGAATGGCCCTGCATCCTCGGGTGCAGGGTCATTCTTCGTAGGTATTACTTTGTCATTATGCTCGTCAGTAGTTGTAGTAGTAGTAGTAGTTTGGTTGGCCATAGGCTGACCCATCGATACCCCCTCCCCTGAAATTGAGCACACCGCGTTTTCAATTAGGGTTGCGAAGAAGATTACGCGGCCAGTTAGTGTTGCGACTAAATGTTGATCACGGTTTGAATTAGCGTTGCGAATCGAGTATTCCCCGCGTTTGGTACCAGCATAGCGTTGCGAATAAATATCGAACGTGATTGCTTGTAGTGTTTCGTAAAAAGAGTCGCGATTGTTTTTAGATTGTTCTTGTATTTCGAAGTAAAGTTACTAGAGTTTGATTTATAGCATTAATTTTGATTCATTGTATTCTTTTTATTGGAGTTGCGATGCGACTGATCGCGTTTTTCTAATTACTCGTTCTAGTTTGATTCTTAATAATTTTTTGAGTTAGTGTTGCGATGATGATTGATCGCGTTTGTAATTAGAGTTGCGACCCCCAGCCCCCAATGCCCCAAAACTGTCCTGGGACATGTCCAGAGACATGTTCCTGGGAAAAAAGAGTCCCGGGCAGCTGGATTTGCTGCGCATGGGACTCTACACAGCCTTCAGGAAGGCTGCAACGATTTAAAGTTAGAGTTGCGTATTACGAGATACAGGTGCATTGAATTTTTATTAGTGTTACGAAAAATGAAACCACCCACGTGGTGGTTCTCTGTAGCTTTTTATATTTGTTAGAGTAGTGTAGCTGCTTGAGAGTATTAAGTATAGTAGAATTTGCAGTAATGAAGCACCATTCGGGAATTTTGAAGTTATTTGAGAAATTAGTGCTGCGAGTAGTCCAAAGTCCTAGTGACTATGCTCGGGAGTTGATTTTAGTCTGTAATAAGCTAGCGTTGCGAAAGAAAGAAACGGTCCACTCACGGTTTTCTTGCATTAATGAGTGGACAATGATCAGCTGCCCTTCTGGTCACTGACCAATTTTTCTAGCAGCCCTAAGTGGCTGCACCATCCTTCTTCTCCTCCCACCACCTACCCACTCTTGAATCGAGTGTTTGTCACTGGAAATATTGTTTCCTATTTTTTTAGAATATTTTTAAATTTCAAGTTCCATTTTTCATGGAATGGCATTTGGAAAATTGTCAATGTGCTTAATATTATGAATATCAATTGCTAATTTGCGTAATGTGTTCTATTTCATGTATTTTGTCTATGGTTTTGCGTGATTTATTTTATGTCCTGTTTTATTGTGTTTATTTAATTTCCTTCCAGGTTGGTAAAAGTTTTTGATTACCTACTGTATATAAGGAATTATATACAGCACCTTAATGAATTATAGCACCTAATGTGCTTAATATTATGAATATCAATTGCTAATTTGCGTAATTTGTTCTATTTCATGTATTTCGTTTATGGTTTTGCGTGATTTATTTTATGTCCTGTATTTTATTGTGTTTATTTAATTTCCTTCCAGGCTTGTCTCACTACTACTACTAACATAACGTACTCATACCTTCGCGGTCAAGAGACTTAATAAAATAATATATTTAAAAATAAAAGTGATAGTGAAAAGCAATAATGAAACGTGTTAGTGCAAAGTGATAGTGATAGTCAATATTAACGCGTGCTCGTTGTTGCTACTTTCTGCATGAAAGTAACTTCGATTGCTATGCAGTAAAGTGCAATTATTCCAATCTTCAACATTTGCATAAAAGTTTTTGATTATCTACTAAAAATAGGATTTCAAGTTCTTCATCCTTGAGAAACGAAATCTCACTGAATTTTTATTAATACTTTTGCGAATGTTTCAAATATTGCCCCTTTATTCTTTTTTTCATTCACAATTAGTAAATAATTGAAGGGTTGGATGCAATAAGGGGACTAGCGCTCGAAAATGTGAAACGTTAACGAAATGTTAACGATCCGTTAATATTTACTCAAGTTATCGCAATTTATTTTTAAAAAAATAATGATTTCGGTTGACGGATTTTTTTTGTTTATAATTTTTATATCGAATACTAATGATTCGATGAAAAAACTGTAAATAGAAAAAATATGTGCCGTGGCGAGCTTTACAACACTATATTCTTTAAAATACAGTTTAACGACATTTAATTTTCCAATTTTTCTTTGCGATTGAATAATACGTTTTCACATTTTCGAGCGCTAGTCCCCTTATTGCATCCAACCCTTCAATTATCATGGTAGAAATATACCAGAAAATTCTTCAAATTTAAAACAGAAAGAAACAAAAAATGTTTTAAATTCTGCTTAGTTTCATCGCGGTAGCTTTTTACAGAATAACTCCTTCTTTTGCCCGCTTGTGGAGCGATCAAGGATCGTCTTGCAATCGTGCATCAGGGGGATCGATGAAAATGAAAATAAAATTTTGCATAAAAGGAGGGCGGATGGGCCGCGGTTAGGGCGGGTCTCCACTCGCAGCGCCTCCACGTGGTGAGACCTGGGCAATCTGTATTATTTGAAGTATAATTACTAATCGTATCACAAGTAACATTGTAATTCAGCTATTAATTACATGACAAGTAATACGAGCCGATTGGCTGCGATCACCTATCTCCGTTAATTTCTATTCCATTTGTCCAGATTCGATTCTAAATATTTCTCCTATAATTTCATTTTATTTCTCAAATAAAAAAATTCTAAAATGACTTTTGATATACATAATAATAAATATATAACCCATAACCATAAATTCAAACGACTTGAAATCAGCCACTCGCGATAAAGACAAAAAGCCGCTGCGTTCGGGTCGCTAGTCGCTTCACGATTTCCGTAAATACATAAACACTACGAAATGTGTGAAATCCCCATAAATTACCTTTTTTAAAAAAAGGTACGAAAAGAGCGCCAAGTATATAACCCCATCAAAAAGAATCCCATTTAAAAACATTGTCGTAAATTAATACCCATCAAAAAGAATCCCGTTTAAAAACATTGTCGTAAATTAATAGCTTTACAAAACTAATGATATACACAAATTGCGCCAATTATCACAATGGCTATTTTTACAAATAAAAAAATATATTATATAATATTAAGGAGATATATTTTTATACAAATAAATATTTTAATACGAATAAATATTTTATTCAAAATACTTGGCGTTGCTCTCCGAATTGGTGTTGCTAAGCGGAATAAATATGTATAAATTGCATTAAAATCTTTTTCTTTCTTGTCTCAGTGGTGTCTGGTCTTGTTTTATTTTATTTATTAACCAAGACAATTAACCTTCTTTTGGTTTCGCAGCGCCAAGTATTTTGAATAAAATATTTATTCGTATTAAAATATTTATTTGTATAAAAATATATGTCCTTAATATTTTATAATATATTTTTTTATTTGTAAAAATAGCCATTGTGATATTTGGCGCAATTTATGTATATCGTTAGTTTTGTAAAGCTATTAATTTACGACAATGTTTTTAAATGGGTAATACATACGTCACCCTGGATATAAATAAAAATTTCATTTCATTTCATTTCATCTCGCCTGATAAGGGTCCCCAACAAGACTCGCGCGCAGGGACATTAAACGCGGCGTCATTAAATTAAAATTTTACACAAACCTAGATGAATAAGTAGACGATGGCGACGTTGGCACGTGTACGTGTAGGTGTGCAGGTATTCGCGTGCAATTAAAAATTCAACCGTTCGTGCGGAGATTAGCCCCGGGTATATCGGCCTGGGAGGAGCTCTGCCCTCGCAGACGTGGTCCTCCAATTTCTCTGAACTTCCGTAAATCCTCGTCTGCGCTCCCTTCCACCCTTCGCCGGTCGATCTTCCGGGTGGCTAACCGACAATTAAACTTTCATAACCTGTTCATTAGCACGAATTAACGCGGTGCGCTAACTCATCTGGATTCCGCTAATGCAACGCACTTAATTTACAGGGCCGTTCGTCCCCGTGCACGCTGCAGGGGTGTGTTTGCCCTCCTTCTCCCCGGAGGACACGTCGACGAAACAGAGACAGGGGGTAAGTGAGATCATAAACGACACATGGCAAACATGGACCGAGAGAGAGAGAGAGAGAGAGAGAGAGAGAAAGAGAGAGAGAGAGAGAGGGGGGGGGGGAGGACGAGAGAGAGAGAGAGGGTGGTTGGAGCAACGACAGAGGGACATTTAGAGACTGATGGCGCAAACCTTTTAGGCAAACTAATGCACCGAACCTGTTACATCAGAGATGCTACTCGCTCTGTCCACCACCACCCTCTCTCTCTCTCAACCACCCCCTCCACCCCCCTGCATTGCTACCGTACTTGCGTGCCTACCAACTGGTTTCATTAGGGGATATGTGTCCCTGTCCTAGAGGCAGAATTTCTGGGCCCAAGAAGCGACAGTGAGTAGTTGACTGGGGATGTCTAAATGATCATTGGGCGATGATGTTGGGGTAGTTGATTGAATGTTGGGGGAATCTGGTATGCGTGATTCCTTCATCGCGCGTGGGCAGGAAAGTGGGAAGGAATGTAGAGTGTGTGGAGTATATAGCGTGGAACGTAGAGAACTTGTAGGAACAGGATTCTTTCTTGGGTACAGATTTTTAGGACGTTATTGGAAATTCTTAGGTGAAGAAAACGGAACACCTTTCATTATTCTTCTCCTCCAAAATACGTAGTCCTATTGCAATATTGATTTCCTGTGTGTACATTGAAAAATTACCCTACTGAACAAAATTTCTTACAATATCTCCAGTCGGACTGACAACTTCGTACAGACTTCAACATTAGATTGATGGAATCGAAAATCATCGTCTTCTAAAAAACATCTTGCAGCAAAACTTTCGTATTTCCTTCTACATCACCCTGTATATAAAGTCACTCTGCCACCCACTCATACCAGGGAACGTGTACATGCGTGTGCAATTACCTGGTCGACCTCTCCCTATTCCTACCTGTTCGACTAGACCGTGCATATATAATTACCGCGGGGAACTTGCAATTATTAATTTAGGCATTACTCCACAGACCTATATGCGGGACTCCTTTACGGGACACCTATGTTGATGAGAATCGTTCCGTGCCCCGTGCAAAATTAATACAAAACGCGTGCTCATTTTACGCGGCTGCACAACGATTCCCTTACTACCCCTCGCCGCGTTACTCTGCGTAAAAAAAATCGTGAAATTTACATTGCCACGGGCATCGTTAAAGGCCTCTAAACAGGTATTCAGCGTCGTTAAAGACTTATGAAAAGGCATTTAGCGTTGTACAGGTTTAATTAAACTAGAATTTGCATCGATAAATAAGGGGTTTCTTGTTGCGGAATTGTGTAATAGTGGTGGCTGTTTTTTTTTTTTTTAAAGAAATTTAAATAACGTTGATGTGGTTTTTTTAATCACAAAGAAATAATCATCTTAAGAGTGTTCATAAAACTTACTGCTACGCAAATAATAAAACCAGAGATAAGGGATATTTACTAACTAATTGAAGAAACTTGACAAATATCTTACTCCCAAAATTAAGTTACTCTTTCGTGTATCTAAGGTCCTTTAAAAATATATTTACTAACACTCTTGGACTCTAGTAAATCTTTAACGTCAATGTGGTTAAAAATTTCCATAAATTACTTACTGTTCCCTTAGAGACCTAGATTTATAATACTTTTTTCGAGTTGTCGGCCTAACGACGTGTGTTTGATTCACTATCGAAGGGTGGTAGCATACATACATACATTTCACGCAACATTGATACAAGTTACTGCAGTAGGTAATGAACATA
The DNA here is from genome assembly GCA_963971345.1 of Andrena flavipes. Lineage (NCBI taxonomy): Eukaryota > Metazoa > Arthropoda > Insecta > Hymenoptera > Andrenidae > Andrena > Andrena flavipes. The sequence continues at coordinate 41,489,646 of OZ020481.1, forward strand.
GATTTTCCAAATGTAATTACGTTCATAATTGCATCGTTCCCGACGGTGTTCCGCGAGACATTACAAAACGGTATCCATTGAAACGCCATTACCTAGGTAGGTACTGTTACATTACGCAATGCCGCAAGGATGTTAATTACAAAAACATTGATAGTAACTTATACACACATCTTACTGCAAGTATAATTCCCACTTTTTCCGCCTTCTAATTACACAATTTTCATTCTTCGAATGGTTAGGTGTGTTACACAGTACCCGATATTAAAAATTCATTATCCACGCCAGTCTGAATTTCACAAATATATTACCAAGCGGTGTCAGGCGTAATGTAAATCAGAGGTGGTACAATTTTTATTTAAATCAATATTTTGAATGACGAATAAAAGTTAAAAAAAAATACCTTCATTCGACACACGAGGACTAATTTTTTTAACTTTGATTCAACATTCGAAATTTTTATTTAAATAAAATTTTTGCACATCTCTGATGTAAGTATATGTACCTACAATAAAATACTGCATTATCTTATTTCATACGATACAATATTCCACCCAACAAGTCAACTCGTCCTCTCCAGTTAAGGGGGGAAGTCACAGTGAAAATTATTTTTCCGATTTTTCTGTTTATGTATTTTCATAAAATACACCAGTGTTACCAAAGTTACACCAGTGCCCGTTTTGTAATTTTTTTTGAAGTTCCTAACGTTAACGTATATATTATAAAATATTAATTAAATATATGTATTTTCAGTTGGTAATTAAGATTTTTCGTAAAAGTCACATTTCATTATAAAAAAATGCCTTGAAAATAACCTTTATTTTCGACCGTCACAGTACCTTTCCCCCTTAACACACTAAATCCCAACTCTACCAATCTAGCGATCATATCCAAAATACGCATCGTAACCCACAGAAGTATCTCGTGCAAAATGGCCCTTACGTTGCTTCATCATTGTACACGCGGGGAAAAAAAAATACGGGAGATCTAACGGTGCCGGACTTAATTACGACGCAGCATATGGACCGGACCCCAAGTTGCTTCCCTTTCCTCCGCGGTATGAATATCACATTAAGTCATGAGTGAGAGATAGCCCCGGGCAGGGGTGGGCCTCCGATGGGAAACTACGAATTTAATAGAATAATAAATGGACCGTCTGCGCTACAGCAATACCGCGGGATGGCGGTGTGCGTACGCGATAATTTGTATTTTTATTTTTTCCTACCCCCTCTCGATGCCACTTAATTTCCTCCACGCATTCGCGGGCGTTCTATCGCGAGCGGGCACCATGGATGTCCAGGATACCGTGAGAGCGCAGGCGCGCGCTTAAATCGCGGCTATATTCGTAATAACACAGGAGAGAATATCACAGGAAGTTGACTGGTTCGTAACTTTTATAACAGCGATTACGGTAATCGACCCCCTTCCCCCATTGGCCAGTACACGCTGGATATGGATCGTAATGGCGTGGGTGGCGCGAGGGAAGTTTGAAAGTTGTTTGGCCGTTGCTTGGCCAGGTGAAATTTTCCTGGTGGATCGGCCGCATAGGTATAACAGGTTTCTGCGGCGAAGTTTGCAAAATAAACAGAGCCGAAACGAGCACGCTTGAGGGACAGTAATCGAGCGGACACGGGGAATTTGTTTAAAATGTACCTTGGGATATCTACACTGTACATGCAGGCACTACAGGGTGGGATTATTAATTATACAAGATAATGATAGGGGGTGAAGGTAGGGAGTTCAACGTTCCAGAGGGAAAATTAAGTTTTGATTTTCGTTTCAAAGTCTGGAATTCCACATTTCGCTGATTCTCGGTGCGGACCCATACATTATATACATTAGTCTAGAAAAAAATCATAAAAGTCACCTATGTTTTTGCGCGATTTGACCGGGGGATCCAATCGCGTTGAAGATAAGAAGTATCGCGGCACCGTGGAAGGTGCACGCGAAAGGGGGTTCTCCGAAATGTTCCCAAAATTCCAACTAGCGTTGGCGGACGCTTTACCCAATGAGGCTGCGAATCTCAACACGCTCTCGACTATAGCCGACCGGGGCACACGTTAGCACAGTTTACAAAACAAACAGACGCGCTTTGCGCGTCGAGAAGGGATGACAACGACGACAACGGCTCGAGGACTCGGCGAGGGGACAGAGAAGGGGGGGGGGGCAGCGTCCGTTGTGCACTGATAACACAATTAGCTTGTCTCGTCATGCGCGACCTCTGATAAGGGATTCCCTCGCTCTTGTCCTCTCCAACATGCCGCTCCCCCCTGCGCTTCTCACTTCCCCCTTCCCCCAAGTTTCAGCGTCTCGCTCGCTCGTGATACTCGCGTTTCGCCCTCCCCCCCTCAACTGATCCGTCGCTCTGACTCCGTCCTCCGTTACTCTCGTCCTCTTCGGGGTCCTGCAGCGTGCAGGATCGCTCGTCAGCCGAGTAAATCCAGACGGGAAGATCCCTGGGGGGTACACGGCGTTTCAGGGACGCGCGATAAGGGTGGCGCGGGGGCGCAGCTTAACCCTCTCGCATGGCGAGGGAGAGGCGCAACACGGGGTGAGTCGACCCCAACGTTAATACCTTCCGGCAGGTTTTCTTCACTTGATTTATTCCGCAGGGGGACCGTGATCGCGTGGCACGGCGAGCACGTGCGTGCACACGTACGATCCGTGCCGTTTTTCGCACGGACACGCGGCTGTGTTGGTAGGACGAGGGCGGGGGCCCGAAGCCGCCAGCGAGATGCTTTAACGAAGTCCAGCGGATGTCCAGATCGTGCCCTCGCAGCCGTGCACGCGGGGGATGCTGGCCCCCCTCCCCTACCGTCGGGACGTTCGAGCGTTTCAGAAAGAGGCTGATGTCGAGGGAGGACTGGCTGCCTTAGTTTTGAACTTTATGGCGGGTCGGGGGAAAGGATTGTCGAAGACCTTGAGGGATATTTGCCGATACCTTTGTTACAGCGGTGGATTAGAGTGGTGAATGGGTTGTTTGCTTAATCATTCGTGTTAAGGAAGTGGCCAGGTAATAGGTATTTAAAGTAAGGTCTGCTTTATTGGAGTGTTTTGTGTAAAGAATTTTGGGATTTACTTGGAGCTATTTTAAGAGCTGTTAGTCATGATTTTGCTTGTTGGTTAGGGGGTTGTTGGGTTTGAAGGGGAAGCCTGCTTTTGGGGTACATTTAAGGGGTGCGCGCTGTTGGATGGCTAAAAGTGAGCGTTAACTTTGGAATCTTTTCTGGAGAGGACTATGCAGCTCTGTTGATTCAGGTTGGTTGTATTCAGTGGTACAGATATTAGAGTGGTGTGGAAATATTTTCAAAATGTTGGAGGTGTGGATATCCCGCATGGGGTGGGGACATGTTTGTAGTAGAATTACAGAATACTTTGTTCTTAGGGGTATCGAAGTGATAATCCTTTGTGAAAACACATCGAAAGGGCAAAATATAGTTTTTCCAACTTCTTCTTGTACCTACACCTTTCACGTCGATACTGTTTATGAACGTAATTGGACGAAATATGATCTGTAATGTGATTTACTACACTAGTTTTCCAACTATTGCTCGCTTTCTCGGTGGATTTTCGAAGTGGTCTTTTAAGGAAATGAAAATTCATTTGCAGGGACATTATTCTGTACTTTCCACTTTGTTTTTCGTTAAGGAAAAATGCGTTTGTGCGTAGAGGATAAATTTCATAGGAAATTTAATCAAATTAAAATAAAGTAAAAAATCATTCAATTACGAATCAAATAAGAAAGTAATTGAAGGAAAAATTTACTTGCCTGCTCCAATAATCTTACTCTCAAATATTTAAAAATAATATGTGACCAAAAAGACTTATAATTCTATTCGTGGTCATTGAAATATTTTATTCAAATTCTGATCAGTTCTGAGTGTAACTAGTAAAGTAGTAGCGATTATTTGTCATACCACGTACTGCAGTATTTAAATCACTTTGTATAAAACTAGTTACGGTATTTACAAACTTATTTTACTAAAAGAAAAGTACAAAAAATTATCTGCATCATTAAGAATTTCAAATATCAAAGTCAAATTAACAATGATGCTTCATCTACTCGAAATGTTCATCTTAAATAGCGCCAATAAATCTGTATACCCATAGTTAAAATACAGTATTAGATCCTCAATTATGTGATCACCATTTATTGGAACGTCTGAACCGCGTTATCAAGAAAAGCATCGCCTTAAGAATTATCTCGAGACGATGTGTCTTAACAGCATCCATAAAACGTGAACTAGTATTTCAAATCGGAAAATAGTGACGAAATCAACATCCACCGAAACTAATGAAAATCTACAGAAACGTGACGATAAAGAAGACGAAGTGTTGATAACAATAATATTTTATAAATCAAATTATTTATAAACAAAAGAAATTACTTAAGAGGGAGGCCTATCTAGAAATTTTCGAAAAATTCGATTATTATATTTTCTTCAAGTACAACAGCTTGAAAATCTTCCCTGAAAGTGTCAAGTTAATCCGACCAAAGTTGACAAAGGTATAAGCGTGTAAGTAGGTAGGTGTTCCTTGGTGTAGCACTCAGCCCAAAACTTTAAACGCATTTTCCTAAAAATTCATGTTTTCAAAGTCGGTGACGCACATAACTCAAAAACGAATGAACCGATATACTCGAGGTTTGTAGGCTTATTTTAGGGTTAAAAATGTAATCGCTATCGAGGCCCTTTTCTTTTTTGATTAGATTTTTTACACTCAAAACACGAGCGATTATTTGCCAAATATCGATGCTTCAACTTTGCACAGTTGCCATTTTGTTTCAAAATAATTTTTCTAAAATCGGGCCCGATGGCGCCTAGATAATTCCATATAATATAAAAAAAAATTCGATTTTCAATTTTGGATGTTCTTGCACTGAGCTATGGATTTCACCGTAAAGCGCCTAAAAAAGGACGTCTCAGACATAGCCTATAACTCACAAACCTTTCAATACCTTTTACCACAGAAAATACTGAAATATCCGTAAGATATAATCTTTTCAATAAACTGACATTTAATAATAAAAGTTTATCAGTTTATCTAGAAAAAATTCCCAAAGAAGCATGTTGTTTTGACCGTTCTAGGTAGGCCTCCCCCCTTAAATTCGACGCAATTTTTAATTCACAAATGCAACACTACCTAACAAACAATTACCTTTCCCCTATCCACAAATTACAATCGACCCTCGGGTCGACAAGCAAAGGTCGAGGAAAACCAACCGTTTCGTGGAGCAACACCGAAAAGCAGATCGTCCCTGTTGTTGGCTTTCCCAGCGAGAACAGCATGTGGGGAAACGACTTAAGGGCGAAGGGAAGCGGTGTGTCACGGTGTTGCGATTGAAAAGAAGAGGCCACCGGGAAGCGGTAGCCATAGGCGGAGGCGCAGTGGAGCATAGGGGGTGGCAACGGTGCGGTAATAGCATAAATCCGTGGTGTAGTCGGCTGTGTCGATGCCGACAGGGAGGGGGAAGGGACAGGCCAGGGAACAGCCGACTGTCGGAAGAAACGACAGTCGCCACTCGACGCCTGCATCGAACAGAAGGTAGCTCTGCGCAGAAGCGGGCCGCATTTTTCGAGAGAGTGCATCCGTTCCTCGGCGAGATTCGAAACTGGTTTCGAACGTCGATCATGATCACGGTGAAATCGATCGCGGTGAACGAGATACCGTCCTGGTCCAGTGTTTCGCGGCCTCACCGGGGCTGATTCGCGAGGATCGACAGGAACCGGAGAGCATCGAGGCACCGAAAACACACGCTGCCCCCCCCCCCCCCCGCGACCGTTCCTCAGCGATCCGCCAAGGGAACGTGGACTCTTAAGGAACGAAGCGGTGCCCGCGGAGCGAGCGAGTGGCTGGAAGAAAGAGGTTCAGCGAACGCCAAGTCCATCGATCTCGTAGCCTATCTAGATACCTGAGATCGGCGTCGCACAACCAGTGACAGAGGAGAAAGAAGAGTGTACGTAGCCGGGGACTGACGGGGACAGCCGGCGGGAACGAAACGGGGATACGAACGTGGCACGCATGCCGTGAGAAAAAACCAGCTCGTGAAAGTGTTCCATCGAGACGGGATCGTTGCCGGCATGGAGCAGGCCAGTGCCCGTCGATGATCTATCGATGGGGAACAGGTGCGACACACGTTTCCGCAGGCGAGACCGTGCAGCCCGCTGAGACGGTTACGAAACGGGGGTGAAATGTGCCAGGCGAATAGGGCGACCGGGCTCGGAGTGACCGAGGCAACGGCCACGGAATAAGACACGTGACACCCGGGACAAAAGTACCCGGCCAAAGGGGAGTACGCGTTTACCCTGGAACATCGTCGTCCGCTTCTGAAACCACGCGAAACCGTCGTCTTGTGCTGTGACAGTGCTCCTTTCCTTCGTTCTGACGCGCGACCAGGTGCGCGTTTTTATTTACTTGTTCCCTTCGTTCGACCCGCCAACGAGGAAGGTGCAGGGGTGACCCTGACCGGGGTGTACCGCGAGGGACGCGAGGAATTGGCGCGTGCAACGATCAGGACCCCGCGGAATATTTGTCAACACGAGGGGAGGCGCTGATCCACCAGTTGAGGGCGAGCTGGGAGAGGAGGACGTGGACCAGCGAGGACCGCCGCTGCCCCGATAAACAGACACTTTATCGGGATAATAACGGGGGACCTGGTGCACCGCATTCGAATGGTAAGCTGACTTGTTTGGCGATGTTTGTACGCGGCTGGTAGTGATAGCAGCGATAGGGGCCGGTCCAGTTTGAAGATTTCTTGGTAGTTGATGTTGTTTAGGGTATATTTGAAGAGCCGATTAGAAGAGCATGTGCCCTTGTTGCGGACGATCGAGAGAAATAGTAGAGATGATAAATTGTACTATCTATTTCGAGATGCTGGGGCTGTGTTGGACAGTGTCGATGCATGTAGCTGGTTAGGAATCGAAGTTTGTGTGAAAGGTACGGCTGTAGAAAGCCATACAGCGAAGGCTTCGCCTCTCGGCGAGTTGATGTTGGCTGCGTGTGAAAAAAAAATGCTCTAGTGACCTTAGGGTAGGCGATAGACTTGGAAGAGAGACATTTGGGATAACAACGCGGCAGTTGGGCATTCAAATTGATCGTGTTGCCTTCTGAACGGTAGAGAATTCAATGTTTTGTTGAATTATTTTGAAATTATTATTTGCTGAAACATTTTCGAGTAAAGAATTCTACTCCAACCACAAGTGTCCTAATGTGGAGTATTTGCAATATCGATTCTGATATAGCTTTGTAGATTTTCCTGATATTTGCGAGTTACTTGACTGATTCGAGCTCTGCAACGCCTTCGAAGTCTATCCAATCCAAAATGACTTTCACTTGTGTTTACAAGAGCGCAGAGTCTTCAGAAGGAAGTCTGTTCCTTACATTAATTTCTAAATCTTTCATGCAGAAACATTAAGCAAACACAAATAATATATAAAACGAAAATCGTTATACCATTTCAATATTCGTTGCATAAAACTTAGAACCGATCAGGGACCTGTCAGCTACATCTTACAATAATTAATAATACAACACTTATGCATCAGCATATGCGATATTAAACCCAACCTAAATTATTATTAGATTCAGCGAGAACTGAAATGACTATTCACGCTACGATAGAACTTTTTACAGAGATCAACGCGTTAAAATTCACATAGCGTGACAGAGGGTTAAGGGAAGAGGGGTTGCTCGCCTTTGTCGCGTGTCGTGGATGGGATCGAGGTTATTGTTACAGGCCGATAAATCGATGGCCAACCGCGACGATTAAGACAGTTAAGTGACCGTTGGATCGATTAATGACGATTCGGTCTCGGCGTACGGGATCTCTGTTTGCAAACAAATGTGGACGGTGTGTTGGAAGCACGGGCCAGCTGTTGATTATCGCTGCTCTTTGCGTAATTATTCGCTGTCGCGTTACACTGCTCATTCACACGGGATACATCACGTTCGAGGAGCAAGCCGGAAGATAACGAGTGGTTGGCGCGCTGCACGCACGTTTTCGCCGGCGAAAACGTGGATAGAAAGTAGGGACGGCGAGCGAACGAAATTACTCACGAGGGGACCACGGGAAGTGTTACGCACCGATTTCAACGAAAATTTCTCAGCAGATAGGCGGAATAGTTTGCGAAATATTTAACAGTGGGGATGGGAATTCATTTCATGTTTCGTTAAGTGCTTGTGACTTGGAGTTTCTTTTACAGAAGCTGATAAATCCAATAGATAAGTTCGAAGTATTTTCTGACGTGGAAATCATGAATTAATGGTTCGTTTTGGCACACCACCAGTTTCTCATTTCGCTTAGTTTCAATTTGTATAGTAAATACTGTTTTATTATTACTCATTTCGCATTTAAAGAGGGTTTTCGTCGATCAGGAAGGAGCTGCAGAAAATGTTTATAAATTTTTTTCGGTACGGAATCCTTATTTCAAATTGTTGCGTGCATGTGAAAAAGGCCAAGTGTGGAACAAACATTTCTCGGCTCCCTATCTACCCGCAAAGGTTAAAATTGGCAAGCAACACTTCGCGAGGTCCCCTTGTGGTAGGCAACTCTTTCGGAGCGGCGTAAAAGTTTGGATTCGCTAACTTTTAAAACCCTTGTGAAACGTGTTGGGCGTGTATACTGAAGTAGGAAATTTCGGGATTTTTCTTTTTTATTTTGAAATTTCTCAGACATTACATTACGTTTCAATTAAACCTTGTAGTTTGAAAGTTCAGCTGGTGAAATTAATTGAAATGTACTCGTACTACCTTAATTAAAAAAGTATATTATAGTTGATAAAGTTTCAGTGATATCAAAACATATTTAGTAGCTACTAAAATCAAACAATTTTGCTAGAAAGTAGGTACATATAGTTTGGCAACTGAAATTAAAGCAAAAAAGTTTCATTTTCAACTATCACAGATATCTTCCAGGAAATAGATAGGTAGATATTAAGTAAATCTAAAAACTACTCTTTGCATATTCTAATACACACACTGATCGAGTTCAACTCTCCATACACCTCCCATCACAGGGCTCCCCCGAAATCTTATTAATCGAGCCGAAACTCGCGGCTAGATCATCGACAATATACTTAGCCTATCAAGAGGAATAATTTATCCGTGCTGTTATCGTCATTCCGTTTGTTTTGTACCATGAATAATCTGTTTGCGGCATGAGAACCGCTTGGACAATAAACTTGACTTTGCCTCTGCGGGCCTGGGCCAGTAATTAGGGAACTTGAACCGAGTCCCCAACGGTGCTTTTCCTTCCAGAGACTTCGTAAACGCGCCCCCATGCTACTATTAACTACCACCGAATCCCGTCATGGAGGGCTATCGAATGTTTCGCTTAATCCCGGAAACTCTTTGAACTCTCGACTCGACAAGGCCCACACCGGGGAACGGATGAGCGCCCCTGGGAGCGAACTCGTTGGCATAGTGTCGTGTATGCTTTGGGGATGAGTCCTCACCGTGGAAGATAGCGAACCAAGAAGCGACGATAAACGGGCCGGGACGGGCTAGATAATACTGTAAAAAGTTAGGAACTTAATGTCTTTGACCATTAGAAGAAGAGAGAGTCACGGAGCAAGATATACTACGTTGGATGTCGGATTAACGTCCAACGCGCACAGTGGAATGCTTCCGCTTCCTTTCGTCGTTTAGCACGCGTACACTGGCGCACGGGGGGCAGATATTTCCAGGGCGGATTATTGGCTTTTATTTGGCGACTCGATGAGCACGGGGAGATCAGATTCGCGAAGAAATAAAAAGATGACCCTCCGGGGTCGTTAATCGGCTGCGCTGATACGCTGGTATGTACCCCGACTCGAACGGATATTGATATCGAAACGACGTATCGAGACGGGAACGGGGGTGTGACCATTGATGGGGAACTCTTCTGACTTCGTGAAGTATCGACTTCGTTGGGGTACGGAGAAGCAGAAGTAATTGGTTCGTGGATACGATGTTAAAGTTCAAGGCTTATCGTGAAATGTTACAACAACCGTTTTATTGCTGAACAACGTGTTTCATGGCTTGCGCGGTATATTCTTATAATACTTTCTCTTGTTTGGAAAGAGGGTGGAGTGTTCCGAGAAATTCAATGTAGGAGTGATTGTGACGAGTTATTTTGTAAAGAGTTTAGTTGAATTTAGTTGAAATATTAACTGCAAGGGTATTGTGAGATTAAGAATGCTTCGTGGAACTGTTTTCTTCGTCGTCTACCTTTTGTTTGCGAGGGACAGCCTCCAGAGCATTTTAAAGTCAACTGAGAATTCTTACACCCAAGATTTAAATGACAACATCGCCGCTAATTATATTAAACGATTTATAAAATGCTTTAAAAATTAAAAAATAATTCTTTTGTCGTACTATAAATTCGATGGTGTTTTCTGACTTTAAATAAAATCGTGGGACGGGATATTTCATAACAGAATACGAATTATTTTAATGTGCCACGATTTTATTTAAAGTGAGAAAACACCATCGAATTTATAGTACGACAAAAGAATTATTTTTTAATTTTTAAAGCATTTTATAAATCGTTTAACTTAAAAAGCTTTTTTTATATATTTTTATACTCTTAGAACTGATTCTATACGTTATATTTGAGTTTCTCGTGTGCAGTCTTTAGAAATCTATTTTTGAGGATCTTTTAGTCTGACACTTTTGAAGTATAAATTATTCTATCCTTTCAACCAATTCTGCATTGTGCTCGTAGTATTCTTTTCTTCAGGCTCCGCAAATTTAAGCATTATTCGAACTGAATGCTATTTAAAACTTCATTATATGACAAATAGAAGTGTGTAGTACATATACAGCTACATGTATCTATTGTCTGCCAAAAATAATAGAGAATGTTAACCTTTCATGATTTACGCGAAGCGTAGACCAAGTCAAACATCCACCCCATAGAATATTCAAATTTCATTTCTCTATAATATAATAGTACATATTTACAAAAGACTATAAAAGTACCTACACTCACGAAAATATCCCAGATTTCAAGCATAAAGTTCACATTTTCGTTATTCAGGGAGAAAAAACTAAACGTAGGTGTATAATTTTCTATCTCCACGTTCTTTAAGGTTCACTCGACTTTGCGGTGAAGCCGATTTTCAAATCGGAAAGGTGTTGTTTCACTTGGAGAATTCGATCGCCGAGAATCGCGTGTCCCGCAGACAAGTTCGACCACCGAGGTCATAGATACCAGGTTAATGGAGGTCAGGATCCGCGTTCAGGTCGCGTCGAGGCCATGGAAAAGCGGATCGAGATCAAAGTAGATTGCGATCATTCGTCGCGCGCCTGCTGCACTTTGATTCGTTCTTCCCGCGAACGCTTAAACAGCCGCTACTGCTTGCAGCCACGCAGGTGTAGGCCTTATGACAATATTATGAGCGCTGCTGCAAGCTGCTTGTCGATCCTGTTTTGTAACTCTGCCAGTGCAGCTCTTGCAGTTTATACCTCGGTTTTTCTTTGGGCGGCGGACACGTATGTAGGTATGTGCAAGTCGGATGTTTCGTTTCTCGTGTACTGTTAACTGTTAGCGACAGTTTAGCACTGTTCGTTATTCCATTTTGATAAAGGGAATGTGTTCGTTCTTCTATTAGGAACCATTTCGACTGTTCTGGCGTTAATGGAACCTTGAATGAAAGCGTTACTATGTTAAAATTTGTGGTTTTAGATCATTTCTCAAATTTATTTCTCACTTTGAAAGTACTCAAAATCTTGGTCTACTAAGGGAGGATTCTTGTGTAACAGCTCTAAAACTACATAACTGATATTTACGATTTTTTAAAGACTATTGTTAATATTGGATGAAACTGTTTTCAGATATAAGGAGGCATCTTCCAACTTGCAGAAAATATTTTTTTATGTCGATCCTTCTTATTATTTATTAATTATTGTGGAATCTTATCAACCTCTTCGACGATATAACTTCTATATATTTGGCGGGACACGTACCACTTATAACAGTCACCTGATTGCAAAAAAAAGAAAAAACGCAATTTAAAGAAAAAAAAATTATAGCATTTGAAAGAAAAAGTAAGTTTTTTCCTTAGATAGATTTGTCATATTATTCTTTATATTTATGAAAAAAGTACTACAAATAAAAACTAAAATTAGAATTTAACTTTAAGAAAAATATCTTCTTTTTGCAATCAGACAGTTGTGACAGATGGTACACGTTACGCCATCATCATCGAAGAGGTTAACACGATTCCGCAATAATTAATACATAATAAGAATGATCCAAATAAAAAAAAATCTGCAAGTTTAAAAATGCCTCCTTACATCCGAAAAAAGTGTAATGCGATATTGACAATAGTTTTTTCAAAACAAATTCATAAATATTCTTAAATAGAATTCGTTCAAAAATACCTTTGTCATTTTTTTTATAACTTCTTCGAGATCCCTCTGTCCAGGTACGAAATATAATTATTTACAATATAATTTACCTACGATCTACATTTATTATCGTAGATGTAGCCAACAATATTTTCTCCATCTATTTTCAAAACACTATTACGAACACTCTCGCCGACAACGGGTGTAAGTTTGTCCAAAAACCAATGAATTATTTCATTACTCTCGCTCCTCCGTTAAGCTTTCGGATCTCCAAAGGAAAAGGTTGTACCTATACACAACTGAACTACTGAGAAACTGTTGCACGGTTCTCCATACGGGATGCAACTGTCTCGCTAGGTGCTGCACGCGGTGGCGCATTCATTTACTTATGCAGCCGTGTGCGTGCGTGCTGTAGCAACCCTACGGAATCATTCCTCGCCTTGATATTACTTCACACGCGGCTGCACGCCATGTATTTCCATACATTTGCACTCTATATATAGGCATACGCCAGGATAAATGTGCCGACAGTGGTGCAACACTTTCTAACGTGGCACGATCGGAATATCGGATTCAGCGTTGATCTCGATCGAGCACGAGGATCCACGCCAGCCCCAACAGATTCATCTCACGTCGTTGCGGTTTAACGACGAAAGTGCACGCGAGTTCGTACACGCATATACACGCATAATCGCCGGGAACCGGCCATGACACTCTTTTTTTCGAAGCTGTCCGCGCACCGCCCGAAAGACACACCGGGGATGTGAGGAAACTCCAGATGAACCGATCGATTTTTTGGTCACGGGTGAAAGGGACAGCGCTTGAAATACGATTTTGCAATGGGCCTCTCAGAGGGATAATTAAGACGTTTTTCCTTCGGAGAGCCGGTATCGGATCAGTGGGGTTTGCCTGTGACTGCGATTGTGATCAAGTATAGTTCGGCATGGGGACTTTGCTTTTTCATTTATTGTTATGAGAGGTTATAGTTTTGAGAATGGGAAACGTAGAGTGGCAAGGTGTTCATAGGCTACTACTACTGGGATTTGGAAAATGAGATAAATTACGTTTCACAGTAGATGATGAAAATAATACTTAACTTTCAATCAGATTCACGATTTCCCAAACTAGTAAAGAATTTAAAAAAAAAAACATTAAAACCGATTTCAAAAACAAAAATGCACTAAAAAGTAACAAATAATTTTTTCTCTTTATTTCATCAACGGCTATCAATTTTTTTATGTCGGAAGACACATACCTCGACTCCTTCCAAACAATACCACAAAACATTACACTTGCCAGAAAACCTCTAAAACAGAAACACTCGATACGCTCTTAAAATCTACAGTCCAAAATACTATTGCATACTATTGCAGCCATTCCACCCTTCTCCTCAAAGAACGAATCCTCCGTCGGCGTAAATCATCGCTCTCCCCGGAGCACCCTCGGGGGCTAGAAGTATTCAATTATTCGTAATACCGGATCTAACCACCCCCGCTCCCCGTGGAAGCCCCGTATATCCATCTAGGGCCGCGAAATCCATAGCTGAATTTAAATTCGAGCTTAGATTTATTCCCGGGTAGGAAAAAGCCGCAGCTGCGCTTAGACCCGCGGTGGATTGGGAAGGCAGCCGTAGGTGTACGGTATACAAACGTACGCGAAGGGGCAGCGGGCGCAGGGGTCGATAATTGTGACAGAAATTCAATCCTTTGGATGCTGGACCTAATGCCCGTGCACTGACCGCCAATTCAATCAAGTGCCGACCAATGGTAGCCTTCGATACGGGATTTTGGCCTCGGATCGCGGCGAGGGATTTCGCCACGGTCCAGCGGGGCCGAATAAAATGCCGCGGAACGTATATCGCCGATACGAAAATAGGCATTAACTATTCAATGGCGGGCGTGATGAACCGGACTGTATCTGTGTGTAAGCCGTTCGTCAATTTTGATCGGGCGATAGATAACCGGCGAGAGCAGACTTGGACGAGAAGCGAGCCGCGATGTGTGTGTGTAGGGGGGAGGGAGGAGGAGGAGATTTATCTCGGAACGCATTTACAAAAACCTGGGAAACGGTTTAGTTGCTGCAGCTGAGGGGATTTCGTTTCCCTTCTTTGTTTTTCTATCGCGTTTACCGTGGCTGCCAGTCGAGCGTAGTTTCGACGCCACGCGGGAGATTTCGGTGAATGGTAATATTTATAAATCGCGTTAATGAATGAGAATTTTGGAATAAATGTACCGTGGCTTTTTGTGGCGTTTATGTCTGCTGTGCTTGTAAAACTTTATTCTTGGAGGACACTTTGGGTGCGCGTGATTGGTAAAGGGAGGTTCAGAGGGTTTCTTGTCGTCGCCACTTTCGGAGTACAGAGTGGGAAATGCATCGAGGGATTTACGAGCAACGCAGGACATAACACGATTCCATTACTGAGGAGCATTACTGAGTGCGATCACGAGCTACCCGTCAAACTAAATTTCGCTATTTTCCTTTGTATCGAGCCCCGTCGGAAAGAGCATGGCTCGCGGGACTCAGTCACTGCGCAACCCAGCCCCGTGACAAATTAACAACACGTGTCTCGCATTCCACATCGGTCTGCTGGCGAAGACGATGCCAGAGCTGGACGGAGTCGCGTGTTTCCCGAGCGTGAAGTCGATGGAATTGTCGCATTCGTGGAAAACTACGTCAGCAGGGGGCCTCTGCCTACGTTGTCCCAGGTGGCGACGGGTGAAGAGTTGATTGAAGGTGTCGTTGAGGTGGATGGAAGAAACTTCGACGCTTGGTCATTGAGTTCGTGAGCCATTTTTTCTGGCGAACGTCTGGCCTGGTCGTGCGCACCTGCGACGAAACGCTAGGGCCAGCGATCGCGACGTTTCCTCCGAGCAGAAAAAGCGTGAAGCCCGTCTGGAAGCGACAGCAGAGTTTAGTGTTACGGTACACTGTGCTCCTAACAGTTTCGATGCTGACGCGAAGGTACGATGCTCGGGAGAAGTTGTTTGGCTTGGGCGTTTAACGATCCAGTGAACTTTTTTAACGGTGAGGGGATTTCAGTTGGAATTAAAGGGGGAGGATGTAATGGTGGTAAAGTATTTTTGGGTAATAATTTCATAGACTTTGGGGTTGGATTTTGAAAGTTTTTGAGTAGTGAACCTTGAATAATAATTTATTTAGTTTTCAAATAAGAGATTCAAAGATTGCCAAATTGAACTTTTATAGATTTTCTAATAAGGAGATTCAAATTTTTTATCTTCCATAATAGGGAGATTTAAATTTATCAAGTTCCCTTAATAAGAAAATTCAAATTTTCAAAATTCCAAAAATTTATATTTCAGAACTTCCAGATAATGATTTCTCAAACGTTTAAATGATGTACATTTCCCATTTGAAATACTAGTAAAACATAATACTCCAGGGAATGCCTTCCCACATTTTGAATTTATTATAATTAAATGAGGAACAAATCTTCCACAGATTTTCTCACTTTCTCTTCTCCAAAGGGACATTAGAAACATAACTATTCACAGAACTTGAACAAAATGAATTATTCACATTGAAAGTGAACACCACGCTTGCGTTTAGCATTTTAGAAGTTGAATCAATTGCGGAAGTGTATTTCGTAACATTTGCACCAGTGCAGACTTCCCAAGGGGGTCGTAGAAAGTATCCTGGAGCAATTCTACGCGGACAATTAAGCCACCTGCGCTAACTTCACCATCGTAAAAATCATTATACGTTGCGGTAGTTTTCTAATAGTACCAGTGCCACTGAGAGCCTTGTCGAGTTCACGTGTAGACGATTTCTGAGTCACGTAACCGAAAAGTCTCGAGTTTTAACGGACACGATGAACAGTAAGGAAGAGAACGGTTTTTTTCTCGAGACTCTGAAACAGTATTTCCTAGAGAAACATCATTCGACTGGTAGACAGAATGCGAGAAAGAAATGATCCCTGAGGATACTCAAATAATAAGCATTGCCAAACTAAAGTTTATATTTATTTTATATTAGTATCTGGTAGCTGGTATTTTATACTACTATTTTATATTTTATAGTACTATTTTATAGTATCATAACTACTGATATTAAAATACTATACTACATTATTACTTAATACCAGTAGCGCACACAGAATTTAATCTTCGGGGGAGCCGAGTTGAAAGGCTGAAAATATTTTGAATGCAAATTCAATAAAATTCGTTAGGTGATTATAAAAATTGATCAAAACAATAAAATCCAGTTTTCTCTTGTTTTTACCCAGCCCCTTCTTTAGGGGTAGCAGAGCCCTTTGTCATTCCCTCTCTGACAAACTAACATTTTACATTACTATAAAAATAAAGTAATATACAAAAATATTAGCAAACACTGCTATTAACTAAAATCTTTACCCTCCCAAATACGACTGCCCCAAACAAATTACTCAAACTGAAAGAAATTAAAGGCACCACTCGACGTACAAAAATTGAACCATAAGCCACACTTACACAATATTTATTTCCCCCACATAGAAATATCTCCACATTCAACAGAACATTTCTAAGTATACAAGCGTACATTTAATTTACGAAATATAACAGAATCTACAAACAACGTTAATCGAAACTTCGGTATGCCCAGACTCCCCGATAGAGCCACAACACATTAACTCCATCCATAGTCTCACAAATTCACAGGCTCACTGAAAGCAACATCGGATCGACGGCGGTCCCCGATAAATCCGCGTTCGCTAGCACGTGCGAAACGATTTCACGTTCAAGGACCCAGCAGTCTGCCACGGTCCTCGCGAATCGTCCAAGGCGTCGCGCCGCGTAGGCGTCGAGTTTTACCAGAGAGTTTGGCACGCACGCCGCTTCTGACCCCATTCGACAGCCGTCTCGACCACCGTCCAAGCCTTGGAGAAAGGTGTGCCCCACGAGGCACGAAACGAAAAAGGCAGACAGAGAGAAAGAGAACGGCGAGAGTGGCGAGCGCTTGGAGGAAAGGCAAGATTAGGTTGTTCGTTGCTGACCAGCTAGGGAACGAAGTTACGTAACACCAGGATGTCCGTTCGTCTGCTTCATAAGGCATTCAGCGAGCAGCTACCGCTTCCACCTCGTCGGAACAGTTTTCAACTGCGCCTTGAACTAGCCGAGAACAGAGCTTTGCGATTGACTCTGCTCAGCTTGGTCGCGGCGATCAGTGGTGTATTTCCTAAGAGAAAACGAAGACAGTATGTGGAATGATGATAGTAGATAGGTCTTTATCACAGGCAAACTATAACACAGTTTGAGAAATAATGTATTGTGATCAAAGAAAGGGAAAACGAATGTTGAGATAAATATAAATAGATACTGTGAATCGTTTTCGTGCCCGGATTTTGGGATTTATTTTAGTTTGGTTGTATGTTTATATGTTTTGTTATTTGGCGTTCAGGAGATTTGTAAAGAGGTATGTACAGGGTGGGCCGATTTTATGGTAGATGGTAAAGAGTGAATGCTTATGTAAAAGTAAAAAAGTAAATCTGGGATGGAGGTATTTATTTTTGCACAAGTATTAGTTGGTCTGTTGGAGCAGAGAGTTCAGTGTATTTTGATTCGAATGTAGATACTTCTTTGGAGGAAACAGATGTACATTAATGACAAATCAAATACTAGGGTTCAAATAGATGTAATAAGTTAGAATACAAAGGGGAAAAGTTAATGTTGATGGTTTGGTTTTAATTGAAATTTTCACCGATTCATTGTCATTAATAGTATAGTCGGATCTCCTTTCTGGAAAAGGTTCGCGCTTGGATCAAAACTTCAGATGAACTTGCTCCAAAAAACCAAGTAATCTATATTCTATGAGAAATAAACAGAAGTATTACTTAAAAATTCTAAGTCTCCCACAAGAAACTTCTTAGAGAAGGGAAAGTACGATCAAAACAGAGTTGTGCAAATTTTACCAAAAGCGTTAGGTAGGTAGGAAACTCAGAAATTATGGCAGAAATCTCGGCCCACAGTCTCACGTTTGTAAAGAAGTAGGACGTTACATTTACCTCCGTAAAAGTAGTATTTAACCGACTTTTCTCGAGTACCACAATTATCACTTCACTGAGATATCCTTTGCTTACAAAACAGAGCACGGTACCCTAAAAAAACAATACTACGGGAAACATCTGAACCCAACTGACTTCTCATTATTGACCCCAGTGGCTGCACTGTCTACCCTCGGAAAGAAAATTGTGTCGATGAAAGGACTCGCGTGGCCAGACTACTCGTAACACAAACAACCGTGCTCATCCTACCGTCACGGTAATTACAGCGAAACAATGCCTTATTACTGCATTCTCACGAGTATATAGTATGCTTGCCATACGCGTTTAAATAGCTAACGGGAATACCGAAGACAATGCAGAAGTATATAGGTACATTGCTTGCCTGCCTATCGTAGTTTGAGCAATTACCCTGTTAACTTTGCCTCCAGTGTCAATGGTTCTTTTGTTAGCATCTCGTCCTTTCACCGTCGACTCGACCAGTCCTCAAGGATTTCAGCGATCTGTGCTTTCAGTCCTTGGTTGCCTGCCTCCTGCGCACGATTATCCAAACGATCGTGGATAGCCACGGATTCAGGTATACCTGCACCGATTACCTGCCCCACGAATCGATCGCTCCGTGTAGCACAATTGGACCCCATTGTCGGTGTAATCCTCAGCGGGTGACATTTTTGGTACGGTGTATTTATTGCAGAATTGCCTAACTGTGTGGCAGGTGGCTTCAGAAGCGTCTGAATACAAGTGACCAAGCCATTGTAGCGAGCACGATCCTAATGTCCCTGCGTTGAATGAAGAATAGAAAGGGACACGAATCGTGCAGTGGCGTAGTGGCTTTTCATTCATTTCATTGTGTACATTCATTGGAAAATATTGTTTCCTATCACTACGCGCAACAGATTTCTGCGGGGTCCGATATAATACCAATGCATCGTGTTGAAACCTTTGAAGTATAGAGTGTCTCACGATTAGTGAAGGATCAAGTCACTTGAGCAGCCGATCCCCTAAGTAATCTATACACTAGACTTGCATTTACATGACCTTAGAACAACAAGTAGTAAAGAGACACACTCGTTAACGTTATTTGAACACATTGCTGGCGTCTGAATCTTCTCACAATTCCCCCACGAATTTTAATTCAAATTTCCTCCGAGCCTTCATAAATAATTTTCAGGCAGCTTCACAATTTCCACTTTTCTACTTCAAAAAGTTACGTTTACCATTCTTTTACTCTAAAACGTAATTCGTAATTTCATTCAGAATATTCCCCCCCGAGACAGTGAAATTCTCTGCAAACATGTTTGGTCGACACGTCGACAGAAAATGGGACCTCGGAAGAGGTCCTACCCGTTGTTTTCCCCTGGCGCAGACGCGTTTAGCAAATTGAGTGAGTAAATCCTTTCTTTCTGGAGCGATCTGGCCAGGCTTTGCAGACTTTACGGTCGACCGAGCATTGATACAATTCGCCGTGTTTACATGCCTGACTTGGCCACTGTTCCAGCCAAGTCACCCGACACGTTTTCATCCCACACTCGATACGGGGCGAATCAATTAGAGGATCTTCAACTATGGGGGCTTACGCGCGCGTGCACAGACACACATGCACACCCGGACCATCTGGGAGAATGATGGACGGGTGAGGTATTTTTTCTACGTTTCGTATCCCCTTTTCGCAGCACCCACTGTACAAATTTCTTTTCTGTTCTAAAATTTAACTCAAGCATGATGCAAACCTATTATTATTATTAATTAGTTTGACGGGGATGGGGAGTAATCCGGGAAAAAGTTCAACGAGAGAGGGACTTTTTCTACCTCTCCTGTTCCCTTTTCGCAGCATCCACTGGATAAACTTCTTTCCTAATCCAGATCTAAGCCATACCATCTAGGAAAATAATCGACGCTGGAGGTAGTTCTCCTATGTTTCGTGTCCCCTTTAGGTCTAATCTAAAGCTAACCCAGACCATCTAGGAGAATAAACGCGGCGAGTGGTAGTTTTCCGACGCCTCGTGTCCCCTTTAGGTCTAATCTGAAGCTAACCCAGACCATCTGGGAGCATGGTGAACGGGAGATGTATTTTTCCTACGTTTCGTGTCCCCTTTTCTCAGCGCCCGCTGGATAAACTTCTTTCACCTCGCGAATCCTCTTGGCGCGACGTCTCGTCATCGCAGGTGCAGCTAGTCTATTTAAAGATTCCCACGTTAATTGCCAAGTGCAGTCAGTGAGATGAGAGACATCGACTGGTTAAGATCAGAGGGAGCTCCGACGAAATCAGTCCGCCATTATTGGGGTCATCCTTGGGCTGGCGCCTGACTCTATTGACGGTTGATCGTTTGCTCTTTAAGGATTTAAGTCGAGGTGGAGTCTTGTAATCGAAATTTGTCAGAATAGTTCAAAAATGCGCCAATGGCACTTGCACGTGGCGTGGAAAATGAACTTGGAACTCTGTGCGAGACTTTCGTTTCACAGCTGACTCTTCGACGTATAATAGCCTGCTTCGATTATTTCGTAATGACGTATAAATATCACATATGGTCTACATCAGTGATTCCCAACCGGTAGGACGCGACGTATTTTCTGGGTGGTCGCCACGGTTTTTGAATTTTTCTTTTTAAATATTATTAAGTTAGAAATATATTCTGAAATACGTATTTTTAATCTGTTTTCTTTACCCCTATTAAATTTACCTGACTTTATATGGGGGGGGGGGGGGGCACAGGTTATTTGAATATTAAAAGAAGGTTGGGAAACACTGGTCTAGACTAATATTATTAATATGTCAATCTCTAGGAAACAATTAATGAAATAAATGACGAACGAACTTAAGTAATTTTCTATAGACTTTCTCGTGGAACAACTACCATTTTCTCTCCCACATTTCATATGCCTGAAGCCTAAATCCTGAAGAAATTCATGAAGTTTCCAATTCTACCGATTTTAAGAAAGGGACCAGTGAAATCGGAATGAAACTCGTTCGATCCAGTGTTGTTGGCATTTCCGTCGACGCTGTTCAATTATCCTCTCTGAAAGTGGCTTCACATCGTAAACCCGAATTACCGTCAATAAAGAAACGCTTAAATCGAGCTGTCCTTTTCCACCGATGGTGGACAGGGACTTGCCACTCTGGGCGAACGAAGGTATTAGATTGTAACATGGGAAGTGCTCGTTTCTTTCGATTAAAGTCAATATGCTTCTGCGTGTGAGTAAAGTAACTTTACTAATCAAAGTAGGCGCCATTTGAATCGTGGCATTCTTACCATCGAGCAGTAACGCTTATAATCAAGTTTCTGGCGTACGGGGAAAACGGGAATTGTCACAAAACACAATTTTATCGAGAAAAATAAGTTTTAATATTTTAGTCCACCAGTAAAAAACAAGGTTCAATGAATTTAATTTTCTTATATAATTTTCTTCATAAATCATTTCTTGTTTTACCTTAACGACTTATGCTTATGCACAGAGTGGGGACATTCCGTATCTTGTTCTAGTGTAGAGTGGACATTTCTTGTTTTTAACCGGTATACCAAATCTTTAACGTTACCTTACGAGGGCATTTCAATTTATAATTCTTAATTTTAATTTTGTAACTTATAATTTTGAATAATTGTATAGTACAGGGGTTGTTCTATAGTTTAGTAACATTTCGCAAAATAAAGATCACAGAATTATGCGATCCGTACTGCGTTTAACTATTTCTTTTACATTTTGAGGGTTGCTACTTTTCCGCATAACTACTTAGGCCCAGTTATAAAATCAGCCTTTTGTCGAAGACTAAGCTTCTTTAATCACAGCCCATTTTACCTTCTTTTTTTTTAACGTGGGGAAATGGGGAGGGGCCGGATCAGTGTCAAGCTTCTACCGACAAAAATCCCACGGTTACCGCCTCTCACGACCCAGGCCTTATCTGAACTTTATTGGCATTATCTCGGTAATTCAGAAGAGGCTATAATTCCTCAACCTAATCGAGACAAAGCCGTTTATCAAAACGTTCGACAAAAAGGTGGCGCTTAGGTTTTGTACGAGAAGGCTGATTTTACAATTATTGTCCTGCGACATTATTATAGACATAAAATCATTACCGAGGGAGCGAAATCGGTTTGATAGGTAGTAGAATTTCGGTCGTGGCCAAGCGGAAAACCCAGTGAACGGATAATTATTGGCAACACTGGCCACGATGTGAGGCGCGTAAGTGGGCCAGCCAGTGTGTGGGTCAGTGTCAAACCACGTTGAACTCGATCCCGGCGAGGGATGAGGCTTTCTCAGGGCCAGCGACCGCGGCTACCGAATGAACTTCGGATCCACTCGCGATCGCTCGATTCTACGGGATCGATCTACGACGCCTGTCTCGCGTTACATCGATCCTCTGTAACGGATTACCACGGCCGCAGGCCACCGTGAATCGTTCGTCTCCGAGCACTCGCACGCCAGCGGCCTTTTATATGGCTCTGTTTCTTGGCAGACCCGTAGCACGATTTCTCACGTTTAATTGGGACTCGGTAGACTCCTTCCCTCGAACGAGAGGAAACGGTAATGGGGGGAGGGCAGGCTAATTGGCTGAACGTCTGGGGAACAGAACAAACTGTGCAACTCTGTAATTGGGATCCCGAACGCAAGTACATTGTAATTTGTACGGTAGCTCACGACGATCGGAGTTTCTGGGGGTGAGACTGGGGAAGAAGTACCACTTTTTGGTATTCTATAATGCTAGTAGGTTTCAAGAAGGAATTGGTATACGTTATAATAGTTGTACTATTTTCTGAAATTTTAAAGAAACTTGGAAATGCAGGCTACGTTAAGATTAGTTGAGAACTTTAGGAAAGAATCACGTCTTCTTATCTGAGCAAATTTAGGGATCTAATTTTAGAACTCTTGCTGTAAGGAAAATCTGTATTAAGAAATGTGTGAAAGGAGGTGGTAGATTTGGATGGTAAGGAAAAAATCGGGAATGTACATTTCTCGTGATTTTCCGATTTATAGCATATTTTGTTGGAGGCAACTGGGACTACAGAACTGTCGAATCACAAAGGGTTATAAAATTCAAATGCTCCCGTAAGAGAACGTTAAGGATTTGATATTCTTTGCCTAAACATAAACTTCTGTCGTCAAACTAAAGAAATTATTTAAGCAGAAAATTAAATTCATTGAACCTTGTTTCTTTACTGATGGACTAAAGTTATGAAAACTTAATTTTCTCGATAATGCTGTTTTGTGACATTCTCTGTTTTTCCTCTTACTCTTCATTTAAAGTACACAAAGAAGGTGTTTTGATATTTCGTACGCCCAATGCAATATGGCGAATCGTATTCAGAAAAATCTCGGCGCAAGTATGGAGGCTGAGGTAACCAGATCGAAGATTTTTTTCCTGGGATGGGCAGCACTCGAGTCAGTTTGAAACGACGCTTGGTGCAAAGCGGTCTGGTGGCCTTAGGCTGTCGGTCACTGACACTGTTTCACAACCCGCGCGACGAGCTTCGACGGTCGTGTGTCACGTGACGGCGAGGCCGAATCGAAAAGTCGCCGAGGGATTCGTAAAATTTTTAGCGACCATTCGTCAGGCCCCCTTCAAAGTCGTATTAGCATCGCGGGGCCATCAGTCTCGCGCCGGAAAGGAAGCTGAATTTTAATTTTGGCGCGCTGCCAGCAAGGCGGGTCGACTTCCGTCGCTTTTCCTCGCGATGCTTAAATTCTAATGGGTATCGAGGGACTTGAAAATTCCATGAATATGAAAAACAAGGGAATAGTACATACTAACACTTTCTTTTTCTCTGAATAACCAAACATTCGATGGGATCAGCAGGAATACCACAGATCCCAACCTTTTGCTAAAATAATTAGAGTGTATTAAACATTTGGCTTGGCAGAGTTGTGTGAAAGTTGTAAAGAAAAAGTAGGAAGAAAGTAGAATGAAAAACTACTGTGTATCGAATATTCAGTGTTGTGTCAGTTGAGTATTACATTTATTTCCTAGGAGACTGTTAAAGTAATTCTCTGTAGCAACCTAAACTACCTGTGAATATTCCCTACGTTTCAGTGTCGCTCGCGAAAACTATTCTTCCATTTTCGCTTCAGACGTACTCTGCTCCGAACACATCCGATTCTAACTCGGACATCAGCTGCTCCAAAAGCTACCCTCTCGCTAACTCTTTTCCTCGTCATAACTTCAGAAAACCCTCGTTCTCCATTCCCAAAACTGTTCGCGATTAAATTGATTTCACCAGCGCAATATCTACGCTCCCCCAACTGAGACTACCCATTGCCCCGTACCAAACACCGACACCCCATTTCGCAACGTTGCAAAAACAGCAGCGCATTCGGAACAGCGTTTCCATCAGGATATTTTAAGCGGACAGTCGCTCCGGCGAGCGTTCAGGATGTTACTGCGCAGAACCATCCCAGTCGAGTTTTCAAGTGCTCCATAAACAATGATCGGCGAGCTTCTACGTCGGAGCCGTGGCTTCTTCCTTCGTGGCAAAATAACGAATCCGCTGGAGGTGGAGGACAAGGGGAGATCGGACTCGTCTCATTGTCTCTTTCGATTAGCCAAGCGGAGACCGAAAGGCCACGTTCACTCAGCGAAGGTGCCTGGCTTTTCCGCGCGACCTTGAGGAGTTTCAGCATAAACCGCCGACAAGAAGCGAAAAGGCGACGTCTCGCTGCGACTGGTCCACAACAACTCTCCACAGAGCATTCTAAAATCGGCCTTAAGGTCGCCCAGTGAACGATAGCAACCAGATACGTATTACTCCCTGCGCCGTCCTCGCCAGACATTATTATCTGGGATCCTGTTACGTCTCCTACCTCACAGATTTTCGCGAGAGGGAAATCCTGGGGGATCCTGCCCGCTTTGTTGGAACGTTCTGCCGATCGTTTTACGCGCGCCTTTTCGTGGACTGTCGTTGGAAAGGTCCTTTACACTTACTTGAGGATTTACCAAAAAATTGAAGTACCTAGTTGTAACAAAGGGAACGCGTGAGATGAATGAAATATGAATTTGGTTTCGTGTTTTGCGATGCATTTGAAACTCGAGGTTGCGAAGCTTGTGCAAGCTGAATTGGTGATTACAGGCAAGGAGGCATGATAAGATTCTTTTACCTTGATCATGTATTGGTCATCTTGATGAGTAGGGACTTCGTAGTCTATCACTGATGGAAACAGGGAATTCTGGAGCAAAGGAATACAGATTTCAGATCGTAATCAGAAGAATTTTTTGCACGGAATGTAGATGTCCTTAGGTCTGTATTGCTTAGAGTTCTGGATGGGAATGGTATGATGATTGCGTGAAAGATTACTCGCTCAGTCGGATTAATATTTCCTAGTTTTGCTTTGATGCGGTATTCTCTTTGTAGGTACTTTAAATTTTTATTCTCGGGGTATGATGGGTGATTTCTGGTGTGCTGTAATGTTGTTTTGTGTTTTTTTTCTACCTATGAGCAATGTGGTCTTACCGTAAAAAGGAAATAAACAAATAAGTAAATAGAATGTCCAATACAAAGACACAAGGAAGTGTATTATGAGTTAAAATTCACCCTGTATTCGTTATATTATCTACTAACAAGCCATCCATGGTCGAAAAGCGAAGATACTTCTTTAAATTGTAAAATTACTGAACTGATAACGTATCCATCAAGAAACTTTACACTGGACTTCTGCTAGAACTATAACTCGTGCCCCATCGAAATCCATCTCCAGAAAGTGCCGCTCGAAAAGAACCGTAATTCTTGCGACACGCGATCGGCCAACGCAGAAGCCATCATCGAAATCCTGACAGCTAGCGGAGGATGGTCCCACGCGTCTAGGAGGGTTAAGCAGTCGGGTCAATTCGTCAACTAAACCAGTTAATCGGAAGAACAGATGCGGTCGTTTGAACCGTTGATAGCAGGCCGTTTAACTGAATTATCCAGCGATCGATCGGTGGCCCAGCGTTGGCTTTCTCAAAGTGGAAACGAATCTGGACGATTGCCTCGGGGACGACCGGGCAGCTAGGTCGATTTCTATCAAAGGGCCCTGCAGACTGGAGCCCGGGCAAAAAGAGAAACAGCCCCGAAAGGTAATTACCTCGAGCAGGAGATCGCGCTTAGCGGGCTCGCTGGCCAGATTAAAATCGTAATTCGAGCGACGACGTTGTTTTAATTAAGAGAGGCCAGTGGGAGGTTCGCGGAGCTTCCAGCACGATGGGATTAACTTTATATCTCATTGTATTTAAATCGAACCGCTTGCCTGGCGTTCTTATCGATTCCAAGGAAACGAGCTGAAGGATTCGTGCGATTCGCGTGCACTTTGGCGATCGAGAAATAAAGTTAAAGATGGTTTGGAGCTTCCTGGGGGTTGAGCTAAAAAGCTTCTTGTTTGTCCTTTGCGTTCTTTAATCTGGATTGAGCTCGTGGCTACCATAGGGAGCACACGTCTGTCGATAAATATTCATGACTGCAATCTGTAAAGTGGAGCGTTATGTCCAGTTATAATGGACAGTTTTTCCTTTGGCTCACGGAAGATGTATAGTTATAGGGTCATTTCGGGAGAGTTTTGAGATTTAAACCAGCAACTAACGAATGCGACCCATCCCACTATATAGGGTGTTATTCTACTGATAGTCAATATTCTAGGGGGTGATTCTACTGGCCAAAATAAGACGAAAATATAGAACACAATTTTTTAATATCGCACTTCGTTTTCGAGAAAATAGACTTTGAGTTTCAGCTAAAATTTCTTCTGTGCCATATTTCCTTTAATTTTCTGAGCCCTAAATATTTAAAATAGATATTCTACTTTTACTTTCGCTCTACTAAATTCTCAAGCTAGAAGCTTCCCACATTCCCAACGAACATATCCTCTTCACTCTAACTTTACTTACATCGTGAATTCCAAACATTCGACAGAGAGAACCACCCTTCCTTGTCATTCTACCCAATTTCTAGTCCGTGCATTTACTTTGTCACCTTTCCAAGATTTACACATTCCTTCTTCACCACTTAACTTAATCCCAAACCCATGCGTCTTCAGCATGCAGACGCTTCCATTGCAATGCCCGCTATTTCCCCACACTCGTATCCCGACCATTAAGAATACAAATAAATTCAATCCGAAAATTTCAAATATCCCTAAGGAACGCTCTATTAACCCCCTCCTGTGCTCAGATTCCAACTTCTAAGCGCACACATGTCCACGATGAGGAATCACCATCGCCGCGTGGCCGAGGCTTTCCCCCGGACTCTTGTTGAAAACGTCACTCACTGTTGCATCAACGCGGCCGGTTACGCAAACGCTCCTTTGTTTTCTCGAGTCCGCAATAATTCCCAACAATAACGAGCGTCGCGCTTCCTCGACGAGCGCGGTACGTAATCGTCGACGTCCTCGCGAGGCGTGTCTCCCAGTGACGAAGACGCAACATGCATCGCGAAATTTTCATCGAGCAATTCTTATCGTCCCTTGATACGAATTAGCTCGATGGTCACGGTGCTAATTGTTCAATTACGTCTAATTGCCCTGGCCACAAGAGCGGCCTGCAGCGAGGGGCATTTTTCTTCGGCGCTGGGTAATTAATAATTTGCACGAGATCCAGGGTAATTAGCATGTCGTGCTGTAACGTAATTAGCGAGCAAGTGTATCGCGGAGTTAGTTAACACGTCGTTGGTAAACATCACCGTAGAGGGTAGAGTTCGACGTACGTGAGGTAGATCTCTGATTTACAGTAATCTCTTGTTCGTAAAATAGTTGAGAACATTTCAACGTTTCATTTACTTGTTAAGGGGTTGTACCTACTTAGTCAGGCGATCGAAAAGAGGCGAATGTTTGTGATTTTTTTAATGAATTTTTTTAATGAAAAAGCCGAAGCATATATTTTTACAGAACTTTTTGCACTTAAAAGGGCAACATTTGAAAAGCATTTGGTTATTTTTTCGGAGAAAAATGTTTACGTTTATAATAAAATAACAACCGACATCCAAGATTCCTTTTTAAAAATTTGGTTTTACGGTGAGTACTGCCATTCGGAACCAGATTATCTAAAATGAAGAAATAAAAAAGTTCCCGTTAGTATATTAATGTATCTTCGGATTAATGAAGGGAATTTCCGAAATATTAATTTAAAACAAAATGACGGCTATTTAAAGCTGAAATCCTGATTTTCTCGTGCAAAAATAACGCGAAAAAAATCAGGACTTCAATTTTAAGTAGCAAAATTTTGGTTGACGATAGGTGTCAGTTATGTTTGGCCAGAAGGAGCGAGTGTGGTGTTGGATAAATAATATTCCAGTCCAGATGTGACCTAGTTAGGAGTTAGTAACTAGATTTTTGCATCGTGTTAATTTTATTTTTATGAGTGATGGGTAGGTACTGATGCAAGGGTTAGGCGGAAATTTTATTTTGTTTGATTTGTTTGACACACTTTGCTCGAAGCGTATATTTTTCATACTTCGCTTGATGCGATGTATACAAGAATATACAGGGTGGTACAGCAGAAACTGATCGTGTAAATAATTCTGTTTCGCGGATGTGGAAGAGTGTGGATGGCATGAAGTGATAATGAATGAAACGTTGCAAGTTGTTTATGCGAGGAGTGGCTGCAATTGGTTCGAATTTGGTATGAATGAAGAAAGGTTTTTATGGAGTGGTAAACAAACAGCGAACAGGTAAATGAATTGATCGAGAAAGTACACAACTGTTCTTAGAATATTGCACCACTCGGTTACGTAAATTTTTCATTGAACGTCCATTTTGAAACACACTTTAAATCAAGAATTAAATTATACTAATTCTCAGATTAATTTATACTACGCGCATCAGCGTTAGAAATTTCCTATAAAATTTATACAAAACGGTGAATTAAAATATCGAATTTGTGTAGAGCTAGTTAAATAATATTTTAGCTATTTTCCAGTAAGTTGGTTTAATTAAAGGATCAGCAAATATAATTTCTGAATCAGTCCTGAAACGAAAGGAAATCGATACCCAAGATATTTAATTTCCACCTGGAGATAAAAGAACTCTGCTCGTGGCGCGTAGAATCGTTTGACGAGAGGAAACAGAAACGTGATTTTTCGGCACGTGCGAGCGTTCTCGTGTCGCTTCCATGCGCACTTATTATTAGACATCCTTTTCCCATATCAAACGAACTCACGCTTTTATTCAACCTCCAGCCTTGCCAATTCCCACGAATTATATTTTGTTCTATAAAACTAACCCGTGATAAAAAATTCGTCAATTATTGTTGCAGAAAGTCAACCAATTCGTTTGTAGTATTTACTCGTTCAAATAAAATACTTAAATACTCCATAGCTAATTTCAACGATCCAAGGACGCAGTCCATATTGACTTTCGTGACGCACAGATTTACCCGAATGATCATTTAATTCCTCCGATTTTTACCAGAAATTACAAAACAAAACGGTTAGGGTTACATAGGAATAAAATGTTGCAAGCTTTAACGCTGTCGCGTCCAAAACATTCCATAGAGCTGCCTTAAATATATAAGAAAATTCATCGCCACTTTGAATAAAAACCGTCGAAAAATTGCGAGAAATGAAACAGTCAGGGTCACGCATTCCATATGCGCAAAGTGCTGCGAGCTTCCAGGTTTCAACGTGTGGAATGCTCCATAAAACAGTCCGTACACATAATCTCGTGATAAACACATTTCCCTGGCGGATGCTTTAACCCTATCAAACGAGCAAATTCACTGCAACGTTCATGAAAGCACGCAGAAGCAAAGGATTGCAAAAAGAGAACTTGTTAGGCTGAGGCATTACGTTCCGCGGGCATAAAGTGCCGTAAGCTTTAAAGCCGCGGCGTCTGGAGTCTGGAGCGTCGCAAGGAGCCGCCCGAGCGGCCCTGAAGACGCCCTGCTCCGAGGGAACGCGACGAAAGGTCGATCAGCGCCGGCTACGACCCCGAGGAAAGATGCTGGACGCAGAAACCGAAAGCACGCGGGGCACTCTCGCCGTGTGTCTTGGCCTTCGCCCAAAACTTTCCAGACAGTTGGGCGCAGTGCTTGACATGGAACGGGGCGGGCATTATCGAAGGAAAAGCTCATCCCGCTGGGGAATAATATTTACGGTGCGCGGACGTTGATGGAGAGTGGGTACGATCGTCGACATTGAGACCAAACAGAAGCCACCTACGTTTCGCTTTTCTTCGACACCCTCCCCCTCGTTATCTAGCGTTTCGCGTGATTCCGTGGGTCGGGGCGTAGGCGGTTCGCGTTGTATACAGGATGGTCTAAAAGACAGGTCAGAGAATTCAAATAGAGAAAAGTTGGGTACTATTTGGCTAATGGTCAACCTGTTTATCTGGAACTATTTAATGTTTCTGTAATTGTTTCTTTAATTTTGATCCATAATTACGATGTATTCGTACGAGGGGCAAAATAGGCTTTTGTGTTAGATTTGGATCTTGTAATTTGAAACTCTCATCTTTTTCAAGTAATGATAAGTAACATATGTTGCTTGATATTTGGGTGGGCCTAAATGGACCGTCTATCCGCCAGGTGAATGTTGAGGAACGATTTTTTTGGGGAGAAAATGTTAAGAAATATTAAGAAAGGAGAATTTATATGGTAATTTTATGATATTGGTGGTATACTCGTAGGAATTGGCTGGTGTATTTCTAGGCAACTTGTGTAGGGTGGAAAGTAGGTAGGGCCTTTTCTCAAAAGACACTTCTGTGACACACGATTGGTATTTCAAATACCTACATTCATTTGGCAGAGACAGAGCTGGTTTAAGCAGGGAATCCTATTCTTTGGGCTAAAATTATAGCAAAATTTGGGATTCTTTTTAGAACGATCAGCGAGCTAAAATTTCTAACAGAACAGCCTCCGAAATATTATATTCCAAATTCTTCACCTTTCAACCCTTAAAATACTGTTGTTCGCAAGATATCGAATGAAACTTCTGTCTTTTAAGCAAATGTAATACAGCAGTGACTTTCACAGAAAAGTCACAAGACATTCGATAAAGAACGTGTTCGAACATGATGTGAATTTATTTCGAAGATACCAATCCCGAGATCTTCTGTGGAAGTATTTTGGCTTATCTTGGCTCAACGTGTTATCGCGAGACGCGCAAAACTATACGATTTATGGATTTCTTTCAAGCCGCAGCAGATGCTCCACCGCCCGCTATAAATTCACGCGAAGAAGTAGGGTGAGCTCTCGAGTATTAGAAAGATTTATAATACGTAAAATTCACATGTGAGGGGGAACGCGCGGAGCACGTAAGACGCCTTCTGTAAAGGGAACGCTTTTAAACGCGCATCTCTCGTACTCGCTAGAGTTCTTTGTGGAGAGAGGAAAAGATTGCCACCATTTATTTACGCGAATACCACCGCGACGGCGGGGGAATTATTTAGCCCTGGAACAGAAATTTATGGTAAACATTGGAAACGAGAATCTGCTTCGTAACTCACGTGATACGTCAGGCGTATCGTGGAATACATTTTTTTCAGCATCGTGGTAATTTCTGACTTCAATTTTTGCTGCCGCGTATTCATCGTCAGCTTGCTGTAGAATGCATGGGAAAAATTCTTGCCATTAGTGGCTGCAGAGTATGGGGAAAGTTAATTGATGATGTAATCGATAGTGCAGGGGTATTCAGCTTGTTAGGAAAAAGAATGCAAATATTTGAAGTAATCTATGTTTCTGCTGTATCTACATAAAATCTACTACTCTAACCC
Source organism: Andrena flavipes (assembly GCA_963971345.1). Classification (NCBI taxonomy): domain Eukaryota; kingdom Metazoa; phylum Arthropoda; class Insecta; order Hymenoptera; family Andrenidae; genus Andrena; species Andrena flavipes. Next base: position 41,521,630 of record OZ020481.1, read on the forward strand.
TTAGTATCATAGTAGAGTAGTGGGGAAGAAACACATTCCTAGAAATTCTACTGTGATACACTGTCTCGTATAGTTTCTTATTGTTAATTTCGCCAGGGCCACAGAAAGTACCAAGTAAATGGTATTTTTTCTTTAGCACAGATATTACACATCTCGCAGCCCAATATTTCAATTCTGAGTACAAATTATGTCCAACAGAATATTATTTTCCAGAAATGAATTCTTCCCCACTTTGCAGTCCGTTCATTACTGTCAATCTTTACAAATAACTTTACTAATATACAGACTTAACATTACATTTCAATTCCCGCTTTCGAATCCACATAAAACCAATCTATTTACTACCTTATTTGCTAAATCATTAAACAAACAAAAGAGCAGAAAGAGAGTTACGAAGAATACCAAAATAAACGATGAAAACTACGAAAATTCAGCACAGATTGGCGCCGCGCCGTTGCTCCAGCAAGAAAGTCCCCGGCGCGCCACGGTTGGCCACTCGGAACGCTCAAAATGAACAAGCTAGCACCTCTGGTTTACAAATTACGTTTCAGTGGCCCCAAGTTCGTGGTTGTTAATGATCTCGTAAAACCACCATGATTTATGGGTCCCGTCGAAAGCGTGTTCCCAGATCGTAAACGTTCCCCGGCGCGGATCGCGCAATATTCGACACGAATGAAAACAATGGGATGGCACGTGTGCGCGTTTTATCGCCAACTCAGATAAATACGGGACACTGGCAAACGATGACAGCCGGCTATTTTATTTGCTGTACAACTTTGATCTTTCCTAACAATCCGTTTTAATAGGCCGTCGTATCCCGTTTATTCTTCAAGGGCATCTATTAGATCCCTGCCGCACGTGTTCTCCCGCCTCCGCTGCGATCTGCTTATCTTCCAACTTTTCATTTAGCATCTGTGTTAGTTACACGCGTTTGCGTAGACAGATTTTTGCCCAGTTCCGAGTCAACCCGTCTTGGTGAATACCTGACGAAAATGACATATCGGTGTCGCACGTTCGGAAGTAAATGTGTTTTCGAGGTACCGTCGGCCTGAAATTCTTCAAAATTAAATACCATAGGTAGTTACGGAATTTATGATGTTTATAGTTGTTAAATTTTTCATATCATAATTACTGTATTTGACGGTCATGAAAAATTACTTCACTAGGGAATTTCAAAATATCTTTCTCTATAGGTATCTACGTTCTTCTTTTGGATTTATTGTGGGCATAGACACTTTGGAGCTTCTTAAAAGTGGCTGTGGCACTTTGCAACGCGAGATTATTAATGTATTCTGATGGTTGGAGAAGAATTTGAGGGAAATCTGAATTTTTACATGAAATAATTTCTCGAACCGTGGGTACCGCGAAATTTGTAAATCAATCGGTCGCCATGGTGACGAATCTTGTTCGATACGACGTGGATTACTAGCATTGATCACTTATTGTCAGTCGCGCCTTCAGACCACCCAATAGACGTACATTCGTAGCTAGTAGTGTTTGTTAAGTGATGTATGGATCATTTGCTGGGCGCGTTGCGAATAAAGTGATAGATGACCGTCATGGATTTAATTATCGTAGGTACTTCAGGCGGCAGTGAATTGATCATGCTGTCCTTTGGAGCTCTGCTGGAAAAGTACTGGCACGAATAAAGGTTAGAACTTGTTCATTTCCCTGATTTTTTTAAACAAATTCTAATGTAAGTTTTTCCAAAATGAGTTTGAATACAATACCACACCTACAGTTGCTTCAAATTATCATTATACGCTGATTTCATTCAACGTTGTAAAGGTGAAAGCATTCGTAATTCGTAGATTTATATAAATTACTGATTTTAAAAGTATTGTACTCTATCTGTACTATACTATATTCTATTTAATAACTACAACATTGAAAACACGCCTCTAACAGAATCGAGCAGTGTTAACATAAGTTCGATCACGTCATCCTACTAATATAATAAATGCGAAAGTATGTTCGGATGTTTATTCCTCGATCACGTCGCAACTACGCAACATACCTTCCTGAAATTTTGTATAGACGTAGTCTATGTAGAACCAGGAATAACATATAGGATACTTCTCCCGCGGGGCCTCTGATATAGTCCGTGAAAATTCGAGATTTTCACAAAAAATTAAAAAGCCGTAGTTTGAAGAGCGATTTGTTTCGGAAAAATCGCAGTTTCTAGGCCACCAATTTAATAATTTTGTTTTAATTTCTCTTTTTATTGGCTCCACTGGACACTTCGGATCTAACAAACAAAAATCACACCTGTGACATTGGATTACGTCACTTTTTAAGACCGATATTAAGGCTACTAAACCCCAGAAAAACGTTAAAATGTTTGCCAATCTGCACCGTCATTATTAAAGCACGTATATAGGTATATGTATTTCATACCAACTTTTTTCAATCTGTATACTATATAAACATTGGATAAAAGTATACATCTGAATTTGCTTTCAATTTTTTTTACAAATAAATAAAGAAATCTTTTTTTTTCACGAAAAACGAGTATCTTAAACGTCCGTTGTTTGAATATCCCAAGTACCCAGCCGAGCTCGACAAAACGACCTTCACTTCGAACTCTAGCGTCCTCAAGCAGCCCAGTAACCTCCGCGGCCGCGCAAACAAAAAGCGTCTTCATTCAAGTAGGGCCCAAACACAGCGCCGCGGCAAGTTCGACCGTTTTCACTCCGGGCCCAGCGCCCATCGGCGAGTCACGTGGTTGGAACGACATAAAAGTGCCGTCCCAAAACGGTCAAAAAAGATTTCGAGGGTTTGAGGGGTTAAAAATACACTGGGCCCGTGATTCACCTGAGCTGCTCGCCCGGACAATAGGGCCCCGGTTCCTCGGGGTACGTGCATCGCCATTGTTTATTTTCGTGCACGCGCACCTTGCTGACCCCCTTACCTTGACCGTGCTGCAACTGAATTCCCCCCGATGACTCCATTGGCGTAACTTCCAGTCGGGAGCCCCCTTACCTATACTTTCCACCGACATACCGCGGAAAAAGAATTTTTCTGGTACTCACGGGGGAATCGATAATGGCCGCTGGTCGACCTTAGCCGATCGAGAAGAAAAATCCGCGCTTTCAAGCGTCAGCGGTTCCCTGGTCGCAGTGACTTCAAGGTGGACGCGAAATTAAAGGAGGAACTCATCGTAACCCTGGGTAATCAATTTTTGCTAGCACGTATATGTACGTCGGTGTCCGGGAACCGGATCTAAATGACGCACGAGGAAAGTTTCGCCGGTGCAATTGGGCCGCGTCTGAAAAATTGGTGTAACCGATGGGTTTCAGGGTAAATGAGCCTCGAGAGACATCGTTGATGTGATTATGGGTTTTAATGTGAGTTATAAAATGTTGTTTCCTTTTTGGAGTACTGAGTCGGGAAACTTAAGAGTCCTTGTAGAAAACACTGTGAGTACCAATAAGAATTTTTTTTTAGGAGAGAGAAATACTTCCCTTGCTTTAAATTATTTACGAAATTTAGAAATGTATGGATATTTTGAGAACAAAAATGTTTAGACTGCACGTAATCTATTACTCTCAATCTTTATTGGCAAAAATAATTAATAACAAACTGAAATACTGAACAAATATCTCTTTAACACTACAAGATATCGTTATCTGAATCTTATCTCAATATCATGAGAACTGTTCACTTGGACCTCTCAGGGCGCACTGTAGGGTTAATGACCTTTCACTAGCTTGCAAATACAATAGTAATACGAGTAATAATTTGAATAAATTTACGAGCAATAATTTGAAAAATTTTAAAATTATATGATAATCTTATAGTTGTGCGTGACAAGATGTTGTCTCCTGGCATTCAATATCTTAGATCCAATCCGCCACTGTAGATAAGTACTCGTACTAAATATACAATTAGGAAACTACTTAGAATAAATTAACTGCAAACCAGCGCCATCTTGTACGAATAGATATATGTATTTACATGTACAACATCAACTATTTCGTCTTTGCTCGAAGAATACGATGTCTGGAAGATAATAGCTTTCAATGTTTAACGAGTCGAACACTCGAAGATTAAATTGGCCGTGATGTGATAAAGCGTGGTCACATGCAGGATCATTAATGACAAAGTCATCGAGCAGCTAGCCAACAAAGTTATGGCATTTTAAATGTTAGACCGACAACAGAACAGAGTGGTGGCCATAAAAACGTATATTTCAGTCGCGCGGGATACATCCATTTGGTCGGCTGACTTGTTGCAGAGAAAATTTACGGGTTCACTCTTGGCGAATGGAAAATTTCCGTGAAATTCGTCGAGTTTAATGGCCCCAAATCCGTGAAAAGAGCTCGAATGTTTGTTCCTTTTTGTATCTAGCGCTGCCTTCATCCACGCGAAGCGAATCTAATCGATGGCTGTCCATCGCGCAAAACGATTCATTGACTTTTAAGGGCTGGAGTAATCGTTTCGACAAACCCTCCCGTCCCTCGGTCGATTAAGACTGCCGTTTCGGTGGACAATTGAACCATTTAGCCCGTGCCTTCCACATTTTATTGTTTTCCATTGAGAAACCAACTGGATTCAGTTTGACATATAGAAATGGTTTCTAATCGAGTGGTTTCAAGTTTCGGTTCAATGTAGTTTAAGTTATCTTAAGTAATGTGTATTTACTTATTTTAAATGCACACGTGAATGGACATGCTCTTTGGATAATGAAAAGATTTACACTGTAATTATCACTTCGATCTGTTGGTCTTCTAAAAACGATAATAATTGCAATATTTATATAAAATCGTTAAGAAAATAAGAGAATTATAATTTACTCCACATTTTGCCTACAAGATTCATAAAGTTATATTTTATACTTTATCATACAATATCTGTTAAGAAACAAACTAATTCTTGGGAAAGAAAGATGCAGAAAAATGCACTAAATACTTGCACAGTATTGATTTTTTAAAGGCGGAGTATGAAATAAGAAAGTAATGAAGTATTCTTGGCACTCGCATCGAAAGAGTTTGCGAAAGGTGGCTGAAAGTGAGGGAAAATAGATCAAGCCTTCCCTCTGCCACACTCCGCGCGTATCTTTGATCGTAAAAGAGTCTTATATCGGAAATTCAGCACCTTTCCGGTATAAAAGATAGAGTGAAAGAGCTCGAGTGTCATTCTTCTGCCAACTTCCTCCTTCTTTGAAATATCGTCCGCCATCGGTCGATTCGGCACGTTTCTCCACATCCGCCAAACGAGTAAACTTATTTCTGCTCCTCGAGTATGTACTCGCTGAACCTCTGCCCCATTCTCTATACTTTCGTGGACCGGTTCCAAACGAAATTTCATATACTCCTTTTTCATTTTAGTAAACTCCCACCTCCCATACTTTGAATTAAAAAGGATGTTAAAATGCATTCATCCCGATATCTTCATTTTAACAAAGAAAAAATTCTACAAGCTTTTTACTGAAAAATACTCACAATATGAATCTTACGTTGGCAAATTTTCCATGCAAAATATCAGTGAGTCCAACTGCTCCATTTTAAGAAAATAGTCAACTATGTCATTTAAAAATACTGTCAAGCACATTATGCTTTTTAAACCCAGACGTTCTTCTTTCCTCCTTTGTGCAGAATTTTCCCGCGAGGTCGGAAAAATATTCCGTACAATGTACAAAATTAATGTATAATGTACAAAAATGGTACATTAATACTTTTGTTACATTTAGTACTTTTTTTAAAACTCAATTAAAAAATGTTAAACATTAAACCCAAAAAATTGGAAAAAATTATTAATATTACCAAAAAAATTTCGGCAGCTTGGAAGATTTTATAATACTAAGCATAAGTTATGAAAATCAAATTAATCAGATGAACATTCGACAAATATCACGTGTGTAAAGAAATGCACCGAAAATTCAAATAAATTTCAAGCCCCATTTTTGACAACAAATTAGAAAATTCAGTAAAAACTGTGGGTAGCATTAAAATCTACGTTCAATTATTAGTATTTTAAGATATAATAAGCTACGAGTCTTAGACTTCAGTAGTCATACTTTTGTCCATTACGCGTCACACTTTGCGTTCGGGAGGAAACCAATTTCGTGTGGTGATCAGTGACGAAGAACGCGAGGTACCTATGCGCACCTTGCTCTAGTCCCAGCCGAAAGCGAAGAGAACGCCGAATCTTTCGGCATCAGCGAGGAAGCCGAGCGCTCGCCCTCTTCGGCCTCGTGGAAGCTGTACTTGGTCCATTCAGCGCGCGCGCGCGCGCGGAGAGAGGGAACCCGAGTTCGACGGCCCGCCTCGGCGATACCCACGGTCGCTCCTGTCAATTTACGATACACAGTGTACTAGATAATAATCGATTTGTCAAACACGCCGGCCGTCTCGCCTGCGCTCACCGACGGACGGCGCAATTGTCAATCGATGATTGCGATCGATGCTCGCGAGAGGGCCCGCCCGCGATATAGTGGCACCGGTGCGGTGTGGTGAATGGGCCACGTGCTTCTCCTCGTGGTTGTCCCAGCCGCCCGCCGTGAAGAAAGTGAATGGCGTCCCCGTCGTCCGCTCCAGCCAGGATGTCGTCGACGTAGACGTGGCGCCGCAAACACCTGCGGCCACAGGGGGAGCCTGAGACGCTCGTCCTCGGCCAGCTGTTGGAGTACCCTCAAGGCGAGGTAATGCGCCGAGGCAGTGCCGTGGGTGACCGTGGTCAAGAGAAATTCCCGCTTGGACGCTATCTCGCAGCGGAGTTGCTCAGGAGGCATCGGCGTTCACTTCCTTGATCCTCCAGAATCGCTGAGGGTCCAGCTGGAGGCGAGGCATCCCACTTGGGAACTTAGTGCTCACCTTGCCGAGGAGTACCCACCCGGGAAGTGTATCGAAGGCGACCGGCGCTCTCGAAGGATCAACGCGGTGGATCGGGAAGAGCTTTGCACAGAAATCTCCTCACGGAAGTCCTCAACTGTCAGCGGTAAGCCCTCGATACGCAGCCATACCAGCTTTAGGGTTGGCTGGGTGGGTGTGGGTGCTGTCAGCCTCCTGGAAACCAGTGCTCCGAACTCGAGTGGAATGCGGGGTCACGAAGCGAACCCAGTTTCCCTCGCACCTCGTCCCGCGCCACTCACACCTTTGTTTCCTGGTATGTATCCAGTCAGATTAACGTGGACCGGTCGTCTTTCGTGCCTCAAGCTCCGCGCGACTGATTCTGACACGGAGGGCGAGTCCGCGGCCGAGTCGAGGAGGGCCTTCACCTCGACGGTCCTGCGAGGGTCAACCCTGCCGTTGCCAAAACCGATACCTGATTCGCACTCATTGTCAGTGCATGTAACTGCTGCATACTCGTTTATTATCGCAGAAATCGCTTGTTATCTGGTCCGCTGTTAATCATATGTCTTACATGTACTTGGAGTTGTTAAATAAATTGACAGAAGCGCCTGGAGGTAGGCACCGACGAAGCGGGCCGTCGAACTCGCGTTCCCTTCTCCGGCGCGGCGTCCTCGGGATCGAGGGGGTCGAAGGCTCCGCTTCCTCGCTGATGCCGAAAAATTGCACGCTCTCTTTGCTTTCGACTGGAAGCGCTCGAGTGATCCGAACTCACTGCGTTGGCCATTTTTAACGATCCTCTTTCACACGAACACGGTTCAAATTAAAATCGAAATTCTCCGTCGTGGGTCGCGATGGGATTTTAAAAGGTGTGCGAGGTCGTGGAATATTTTCCAGAACGCGTCGGAATATTCTGCATAAATAAATTTGGTGCTATATCTACCAAAAGAGGGAACTATTTCGTCGCGATCCACGGAAACGAGAGACTCGATTATTCCGATCGAAAACGAAGAGCACAAGTTAAAACATTCTTATAATTCAAAGAACAAGTTAAATATATCGCATCGATGCACCTTTTTTATTCTATATATTTTTCAATATTTTGACCAGTAGATAACCAATGGGAGAGTGTGATCTGTAAACAAAAAAAAAAAAAAAGAAATTTGAAATCGTTGCTAATTTCTGATTTTCGCAAATGGTTAATCAAATATTATAATACTAGCTTGAATGACAATATTGCACTTACAAAGTTGTCAGGCGTACGCGCGATTTGTATCTCATTCTGAACCGGAAGTGGGTCATATCACAGGCACGATTGCACGAGTTCAGATTTTTATGGCACAGTGATTGTGTTTCGTTACGAGGAAACAGCCGCGAGAGGCATTTATTGCTGTGACAATAAAATCTGTGCACACCATATAAACGAGTCGAAGGAAAGCAAACACCATAAATCCTCTTAGTCCAGAAATTGTGTTTTAGGTAACTGCCAGCAGCGACCCGAAAATTGTGCTCAGCTAAATTGTTATCATAAATGTATTGGCTAGGCTACATAAAACGTTGGAAGATATTGTCTCGTAAAATTCCTAAGAATAGCAACAAAATTACTGTCTCGTGCTTTAGATTCCAATGGACCCTTTTACGAGACACGTGTCTTTTTCTTTCTTCGCTCAATGAAACGTGCAAATTTCGCATTTTTAGCTACTACCCTTGGAAAGTAGCAACATTTATTTGAAAAATTTGTCTGTACTTTGTATCGTTATGAAACTGCTACTTAAAATATCTCTCATGAAAGTCTTAAGATGGGGGTAAGATAAGTGAAAACGAGCCTATTTTTAACCAGACGTCTTTTATCTAATATTTAAAATAGCATACGTGTACATGTGAAAATGAAATAATTCGATATTTTTCACAGTCAAAATGCTCGCGAATCAAGTTTATCAAGTGGACAATTTAATCAGTGCAACTTTCTGCGAAGTATTAATCTGTAACCGGAGGGCATTAATTTCTTCATTAACCCTGTGTGAAATTCCCTATCTCGCGATATGGCCACGCTCGTGGCTATTAGAAGTTGCCGACAGACAGGGGCTTTTCGAATAGGTACTATGTGGTCACGATTACGATATTCCTCGACCCAAGATAACCCAGCGAGGTGTACCACTAGACTCGGTTCGAGTGTGTTGGAGTAATTATCGCGGAGCCACTTGCATTCCTGAGCACAAGGGGTACTCGCCGCTGGTCATCCCGTTAATTAAGAGATACTGCAACAATTATCAACAACCAGAGCAATGTTTCCCAAGTGTGCTCGCGCTAGTCTTCTTCCTCTCTCTTCGCGGTGTTGCTCCTTTTTTATGGGGTTGGTGGTACTCCTACAACTCTAAAACTCTGTTTACCCGTGATGTTAAATACAAGGTAAAATTCCCTTCCTTCGTAGAGCTTATTATACAACAAAATTATCCTTTTTCGTGAAGCTTATCGAACGATAAAACATCCCTTCTCCTGAACTCATGGAACTAATTGCACTTTTCTGGCTCTAAAGTTCTGCTTCCATTAAGCTAATTATAAAATAAAAATATTGTTTTTCGTGAGGCTTATTGTACGGCAAAATTCTCCTTTTTGCGGAAATGATGTAACTTGTACAACTTTGGAGTTCTTCTTTTCCGTGAAGCTTTTGCTACCGCAATGTTTCCTTTTTTAACTAATTGCAAGGAAAAATTCTCCTTTTCCACGGAGCTGATTGCGAGCAAACTTATTTTTTTCCATAGAACTAATGATATGAAAGAATTCTCTTTTTTCATAATGCTATCTTCTCATTCGAAGCACACAAGCGATCCTACTGTCCTAGTGACTTTTAACACCTTGGCGACTGCTGTCATGCATGCCTGCTTTTTCTCTTCTTATCAATACATCACGCTTCACTTAAATTACCATGATATCCACTAATAATATTCCTACCATCTTTATGCATTCCACTTTAATTTACAAAAGCCAGTCAATCTGAAAAAGTATTTCGTTCGTTCAAAAACAATTGCCAATTCAGACAAATTCACGATTCTACAGTACTTTCCCACCATAATATAAAAAAGGCCCTTTACAAATATATCGCATCGTTTCAAGACATCCACCTAAATACATAAATGGAATAGAATAAATATCGCTAATAAAAGTCTATGGTAACAGTACTCGCGGATCAATGACATATCAAACTTTAAATTTCGGGACCAAGAATCCATTTAGAAGCGTCTACTTCAAAATAAGCAACCACCAGAAACGCAACGGCTTCCGCCTGAAAGCAATCGCTTAATTAAAAATTACTTAAGAGAAGCTCCCATTGTATGCCCAGATGCATCGTTCTACTCGGTTGGAGTTAATAGCGCGTGAAATGTGTTCTTATTGCGTTGAGTTCGTTCTCGTTTGTCATTAAGTCATCGCGCGATTACTCGTTTACGGCATCGTTGTTCGCGGAGTTCTAAATACGTGGAGATAATCAGTGTGAAGCGTTCGCCGATGTCGAGTGGAAGCTTCCAAAGATGCAAGTAAATGGCGGCTTGTAGTTTGGCTCGTTTAACAGTGGATCTATCTTTTGCATCTGATTTTCTCGTACAGGCGGGCGTCGAATCGAACGAAATTACTCGACTGCCAACTTACTCCGCTTAGTTTCTCCGTGAATTAATTTTTACACCCAGTGTATGTTTAGCAGGTGATCTTTCACAACGATGAAGATAATTCTGATGGCGATCTGCAGTAACGTATTATGGAAATTAATTCCTTGCTCCACTTTTCCTCTTAACTGACTCTCCTTATTACGCGATACACATAATTGCACTGAAAATGATTTAGGATAAGGAAAGATTGCGGAAGGAACGCGTTGTATTCTTTATTCTGTGGTGCATAAAAGTGATTGTATACGATTTTATTGCTATCTACCTGTCGCCCCCACTTTTTATTCCTTTCATTTGCTGGTAACTTAGGTAAAGGCACGGCTGAAGAATTGAATGGCATCGTAAAACCATTACGACGTTATCCTACGTTTAGATAAATGACAGTTAAATACTTGTTGATATAATAGTTTTTTATACTCCGCTAAACACGATATTCGTGGGGGTGATCAGAAACATGTGGTTGCTAATGCATTGTTTACTGTTAAAATAGTAACCATTGATGGCAAATGAAAGTGTCTTTCGTATGCAAAAATTGAATACTAAGTGTACGTTTAAGTATAAAGTCTAACTTAAAACTAAAACTGAAATAAAACTTTAAGTGTACAGTTCTCACGAACATTTTCAACTGGAAATTTGAAATTATTACTATTACTAATAATTATTACTATCGTGTTCTCAATGCTATTACTTTCTATAAAAATAAGACTTGTTGTGAATCACACAAGTTGTCTCTTATGAAAGGGCCCTTACTCCAAATAGGGTAAACAATAAATCGATTGGCCTTTATTCTTCATAAAACACACATTCATAATTATACTAATAGAAGGATATTCGATCGAAAAATGATGCAGATTAATTAACAAGTCTAACAAATTTGTACGAATGTCAACAAAAGTTCTGCAAGTCCTCATCGTGAAATAGATTCATCATACCCATCGGGACGAAAAGATATACATACAGGGTGTCCCGTAATATGTGGAACACTTGAGGAATTAATTAAATATTTGGAAATACATAATTGAAGAGAATCATATTCGAATCAAATTCACCGCAACCACATACTATACAACACGTCTGCATATGATTTTTTTTCAAATACTAAACCCATCCACGAGGCAGGTCCCACATATTACGAGCCACTCTGTGCGTATGCTCACGTAGGAATGGTATCAAGTGTTCGTTGCACGTTGCGACCAAATGTTGCACGCCTGGGACGACAGAAAAATTTCCAGTGGTATGTACCGTGTGGCGTCAGACGAGATTTCGCGTTGCGCGAGGCATCCGCAATCTCGCGCGCCTCCACTCGATCCTGCCGAGATTCGAATTCCTTCGAATCGATTTTTCACGGCCACTTTCTAAATTCTTGCATGGACGACACGTGGATAAACGAAGGCTCGACGAGGGCACTAAAAGATAATGCGATACAAGGCTGGCGGAAACCTTCGCACCGTACTGTAAAAGGTACCTTTTGAGATTTGTGCGTGGAAGAGTCGTGGATCAGGATGCTTGGTCAAAGACATGGTTTTAATATTCAAGAAGTATCTCCGAACTGGTGGTGCAACATGAAAGGAGGTGATTCTGCGTGAGAAAATAATTAGAAAATGTAGGATAATTTCTTTATACACAGACTTACAATTAGTGTTTGTGATTCGTAGCAGATAGTGCAATCGAAAGGTGTAGCGATTTCGATTTCGCGGAGAGAGATAAGTATGAAATATGGAATAAAATTCTTTACTATCAGAAAATGTTATTCTCCATTCCCATGAAGAATCACATTCTGATAGGTTGCATCAGTTTGGTGACAACTCACCCTGAAAAAAAATTTCCTGTTATATATCATTAGTACAGCCTGTTGAAATACATTATTGCTACAAACTCAATATCGGAAAAAATGTAGGTTAGTCCGTTTTTGCAATGCCTCAATTACACTAATGCTGTTTAAAATGAAATATTATTCTTCAAAATTCGATGTTATTAGAATTTGAAATTTTAGCGTTCTGTAAGAACAAACTTAAAAAATGCTTTTTTTCCACGTTGAGAACTCACCCCCACATCCTCAGTTGTTTCTTAACCCAGACGTAACATCGTCGAGTTTAATAATAAACAATAATACAGAAAACCTAGGGAATCGGACAAATGAATTATTTTAACAAAAAGAATGTCATTTATAATGCGTATAGTAGGACAATTACTACGGGTCTAAATTGACCCAGCCTTCAACTTCCTTGTGATCTTGATTATCCTCAAAAAGAAGTGTCACTGTTTTTTTAAAAAACTCTGGCTCACATTGCACGATGACTCATATACATAATTCTACTATAAAGATAAGATGATGATAATGTTAATCTGCTGTTAGAGTTACAATGTATTATATCACGACATGCTTCTGAATTGTATGAACGTATAAATTAACGTCCGTAGGAACAGTTACAATATTGGAATGAGCATTCTAATCTCGACTGTACGTAGAATGTATGCGAAAGTTGCATTCTTGTCGCGCGGTATCGTTCCTCATCAAGCCGTGAATATTAACGAGCACGCAATCGTAATAGCCATGATCTTCTTAAATCTCATGCTCGACTTAATCCCCGCCTACCCGGCTGATTTATAATTATCGTTCCAGCTGTGCACAGTATGATGTATCGCGCAGAGATTATCGACTCGCATTGCAGTTCAGAATTATCATAGAACACTGTCCTGGCGCAACAATCCTGTACGAGGGTGCGAAACTATTTTTCGAGTTTTTAAAGGAACGCGTTTGAACTGTAGGTGCTCGATGACTTTCTTTTGGATAATAATAGGGAAGGCACAGAATAATCGATCTCTGGCAATTTCAATAATTCGGTAAATGCTACGCATAGCAAAATAATTGAGACACAGGAATCCCCAAATTTGTCTCAATTTAATGTGATCTCTGAAACAGAGTTGAGCATTAACTGAATAAAAAAGGATTTAAATAACAGATACAATAAAAGTTACTTTAACTTTAGATTATTCGGCGAGTAAAATTAATCTTTTTATTCAACGAGAATTTATTCAACGAATAAGGTTAATTTTTTATTCGTCGAGCCTGTCAGCATCAGCGTCGAATATTTTCTTCAATTTTAATTGTAGCATAGGCAATGCAATTAACTCGGGTTAACTTTATTCGACACATGACGAATAATTCTTTTAAATTTTATTCAGTATTCGAAATTTTATTTAAATACAAATTTTGCCCATCTCTGATCTGAAAGAGACATCAAGGACCACTCAACTTCTGGAAATTTGAATAATTTTATCAGTGCTAGGAGCAATAAAAGCATTGAGGCTTGAGAAGCTTAGGCTTACCAGTTACCCCAATTTACTGCAACCTCTGCATCGAGACAAGGATCAATAGATCTCTAACAATTTGAGTAGTTTTATTACTGCTATACATACCTATTGAAAAAAATCGTGGCACAAGAATTTCATAGTTGTCCACGGGTTTGTAGTAAAAGAAAGCGTTTAAGAGTGTTGGCGAGCCGTCGAATTGCGAGAGACTCGGGTGTTGGAATCTATCAGAGCGTGTCTGAAGCAGTTACATTGATTTTTCATCGATTCCAGTTTGCTGCTGATATTAAATACTGCCCGACAGGGTCGGATCTACCACTCTCAGATCTAACAGCACTCGCTACCTTCGGCGAAACACGCTTTCCATCGTCCTCTATTTGCTAGCAAACGATTTTAAAGAAATTAGACTGGGTACTAAATTAATCAGTTGTTCGTAATTGAGTTATGAACGAACAGGCTGCTCCCACGACACGATCATTTCACCGTTAACTGGAATTTCATAGCAGTTTCTACGGGATTACAGGATATCTTGCTTTTAAAAAAGTTTCTGCTTTATAACATTACACTTGGGAACGATTAAAGTATCAGGTTAATCGAGTTTCTCTCAAAAAGTTTTATTAATGCTGAAACGTTGGAAGAGTTTTACACGCTTTAAAGTAGCTTGGAGCTAGATAGACTGTTAGTGGGTTTTATAGCGAATGTTTTAAAGTTTTTAATATATACTTTAAGGAAAATAGGTAACTAAAAGCAGAACGTTGGTGATATTTTCCATCAGAATTTTTGTAAAGTGAATTTCACTCTTACGCATAATTAAGTAAATAACTCTAAAATAACGGCCATAAAACGTGACGAGCAAAGTGCTTATGGAAATACCTACTTTGAATTTAAAAAAGAATTTTCTTCTTAATCTTCAATGCGTAGAATTGATATGCAATGATTTGCATATTTGCCAGTAAGTCGCTTAATAACCTACGAAGGTAGTATTCGAATACATTCATGTTTTCATTGTGAAATAAAATCACTGGTGAAACAGAAAAAAATGCAGATTGTCGAAAATCTAAATCGAGCTCGATACTATCACACGTGCTCCATTTATACGACAACGATTTGCATAATTTCTCCCTTTCATTCCGACCAACGACCCGAGAACGAGCCCTTGTCACGCGATTGGCCAAGTCCTCAGCGTTCTATCGGAAACGAGCGATTTGTCACGGCGATTTTGCGTGAATTTTATCAAATTACCTGCATGCAAAGCCATTTCCTTGTCATAGCTCTCTGCCCTTTCCTTTCTAACCAGATCTAATTCTTAGAAATCTTTTCCTTTCCAAGAAACACACCTTGCCCGATCTGTGCTTACATCACAGAAATACTAGTCACCGCTTAACATAAAATTAGAATTTGAAGCGATTAATTAAAAAGGTGAATATGCGAGGTTGAAGTCGCCAATTTGGTTCATTTTACATACACTTAGTTGCAACACAATATAAAAAAAAAGTCGAGAAAATTGAGTTCAAAGTTTCTCTTTTCCCTGATCCTCGATATATGCACATTAGAACGACAGCTCAATAATTGTACTTGATGTAGTATTTCCAGAAGTATGTACACCTTTTCACTGACTTTTAATTATTTCTGCGATTAACTGGTCCGATAGATCCTGTTCTTATTTTTCAATATAGGCACATGATTTCGAAAAGATGAAATTTAATCGAAATTCCTCAGAAAATTTTGAGTATGTATTGCACTCTATGCATGTAACTCGTTATTCTGCAGAAAATGGACCAACTGTTTGCAAGATTTTAGTCGAATCAGTGTCCTAAACCCTATGCACTCTCCCTGTAACTTAAATCCACACTTTTCACATTTCACGGGACGATGGCTTTCACTTACTTCTCATAAAATATTCATGGTTTTCCTCCCGCATAGGGTTGTCAAAGACAAACATTTCCTAAATTCTGCTATATGCTCCCAACAATTCCTTGGATTTGGCTGCATGATTAGTAAACACTCCCCACGTTTCTTATGTGTATCTACATGCATTGTTTTCACATTTCGTTTTAACCCTCAGATAGTAAATAACTAGCACGGATGTTGCGGGGTGAATTTTCTCCCATAATTCAATTCGCACACATCTCGAAGTAAACCTTTATATTATACCCTATTAGTTCATATTATGGTCATTTTATGATCTAAAACTCTTACCCTCTTTAAGTAATACTAACAACAAGTAACATATGTAATTTGATGCCGAGGATGGGTCCAAATGGACCCCGTATTTCACATTTTTCCATGGCAAGTATTGCGACAACATACCATCAGAAATTATCAAACACCTTGGGAGATCGATTCCTTTCAATTCGCGACAACGTGCACCGAGGCTGGGGCGATATAACTTGAGCAATGCGCGTCGCACGTCGTTGGCGTATGTCGAGGATCGCTGACAGATTAATTAGTGTACATAAAACTTCCCTGATGACACCGAAGCGAGACAGTTGGCCCCAAGGTCCCAGGCTGCTGTAACACGCGACGACCATAAATATTATTTAATGTTACACACCGCAAGGGAAACGGAGGCTTCTCGAAGCCGATGTAGATGTATTCACTCCGCAAGTCGAGAAACACGATGTCTATCGTTATTTAACTCGGGGAACAGTAATCATGGTGATCATATAACGTAGTATTTATAATTGATGAGGCGACTGATAGGTATGCCTAATTGTAGATCGGGAAGGATAATTTGCAACGCATTCTTTTGATATTGATTTCTGATTATATATACGTACTTGTTGATTTTCATTGGCAATGGTGGCAGGGAGCAGTCTGAACTTTGTATGTGGTGACTTTACAAGCTTCTGTGGTGTAGTGGTTGATGGACTATTTAATTGTTAATGTGAGTTACTTTGGGTTGGTTGAAACTTTCAGTGCGAGTTCTACGTATCGAAATAAGGAAAATGTGAAGTTGTAACTAATAAGCATGTTTTCTTCTTGGAGTTGTAATGGGAAGATTGAGTTCGCGATTCCTACAAGAGTAAAAGTCAGTGGGATTGGATTGGGGTGATACAATGATCCTTTACAAATGTTTTTCTTCCTAAGTTTTGATAACCCTTTTTGAATCAACTTAGAAGTACCTGCTGCTTTCCTTTTTACCCAAAATTTGTAACACGCACACATCCCACAATAATTTCTGTATTAGGCAATATTTATAATAAAATAACATTCAAATAATCTCGCACAATTCAAACCACGCAGGCGCACATTAATACTCTTATTTCTCATGAAAATACTGTACACTCTATCATTCTACCTACCTGCAACATACACGATACCATTAATGAACATTTCCACCCCCATAGAATTCAAACAAAGACTCCACTCCCCTTCAACCTCTACTCCCAATTAATTCAATACATAAAAATCCCCCAGCTGGTGTTTACATTCTGTATCGACTTCGGTTTAGTCTGCGTTCCACGCGGGGGATTTATTTTCGGAAAATCATGGGAATTATTTTGGTCTTTACGGGGGTAGGTATACCCGCGGAGGTGGACCGCCGCTCAGGGTGGCCAGCAAAAGTCGAAGGGCAGCTCGTCGCTAGGATTTCGGCGGCCGTGGATCCTCGAGTCGTCTTTTTCTTCCTAACTTGAAAAACACGGACGAAGCAGGATTTCTAAATCCGTCCAACGACCTTCTATATTTAGAAGCAAATGTATTTTTCTCGCGGTCTGGCGGTGCACTGTCGCCTCCTTCCCCCCTTTTCTCGTCGGAGCCTTATTTCACGTGGCTTTATTCCACCGTCGCGGGAAGAAGAAATATGTGGGCGGGCGAGAACGGGATGCTGCGAAGATGGGACCAGGTGAAACGACAGAATTTATACAATTACAGTTGCTGGCGCTACTACTGTAGATACTGGCGGCGTTAGAAGCAACATCATTGTTTCAAAATGCCTTTAAATGGTACAGAAGACAAATTGAACTCTATGTTCCTTTCGGTAGGTTGATAGAGCATGAAAAACTGAAGATTACTTATATTAAAAGTTTTCTTCTGTCTCGCAACGTTACAAAGTTATATTAAAAATAATGAAAAACGCGATAATTTTAAGGGGTATTCTAGTGTAATTGCCCATTTTTCAACGCCATCTTCCGGAATTTATTTAACAAAAATAGTAAGTTTATACTATCTGGCATTTTGCCTGCATATTAAGGTATGTTTGAAGTAATATTCAGAATTTTTTTAACTATTTTATCGCATATAAACATAGATATATCAGGTACTTAACGCAAACTTCTTCAAAAAAATTCTGTTATCCCTGTTACCCAAAAAGTTATTTTACCCTTTGCTTCCCTATCGATTCTCTAACGATTCTACGGTATCAAAGACCATCGTACCCGTATTCCCCCGAGCGGCTCGCTATGTTTGCCGTTGAACTTCCAAGGCCCGCAGCTCGAAGCACAGAGCATAATAAAATCAGATGAACACGGAGGACCGCGCGTTCTTCAGGGCCTGACAAAAACATTCTTGCCCGCTGAGCTGTGAACCCGCCTCTCACCCTCGAGGCAGCCGACTTTCGATATTCGTGTCCATTGAACGACGATCGCGCTGGTGCTCCCGTCGCGTGCATGTGATGCGCGTGCCGCGAGACTTTTATGTCCGTGCCCCAGCGGCGCTGAAATTCTTCCACGTGGAAATATTGGAAAGGGAAAACGTATACGCGTGGCTTTATGAAGAATTAAGTCCAATGACGACCCAACGGGATCTCTCGAGCGTGAAAAAAATTGGAGAACGCTTTCCAAATGCCATCAATCGCACCTCGACTTCTGTCATTCTCTCCTCTCGAAGGCTGCAGCCTTTGATGTGTTTCATGCCTGATGAACATTGGATTTTGATTTGTTCTTCTACATTTTTTCGTTGGACAACTAAACTTGACGAGTAGGGTGTATCGTTTAAAGACGTTTTGAAGGAAATTTGAAGTTTCATCTTTGGAGGGTAAATTTTCTAGAAACGAACAGAGATGTGTTTTTGAGGGGATGGAGTGGTTGTTGTGGTGAGAGGATTGGTGATTGAGGTAATTAGTAATTTGAGGGGTGATTGTAGTATTGTAAAATTTCTATCTCTATTTTTTTTCTCTTTTTTGTTTCCTTATATGTATTTCTTTTTTATATTTTCTTGTTACTTTAGTAATGTCTACTGTGCAATAAAGAATTATATTATTGTAGTAATTGGACCTGACATTTAAATAGTCAAGGAATATAGTGGAGACATGGAATGAAGGTTCCTCGTGTGTAGTTTGGTTTTTGAGAAAATAGAATTTTAAATAACACAATCGTAATATATATAGGTTTCTAGGCTTCGTTTAATTTTGTAGGTGATTATGTATGATTTATTTTTCATCTTTAATTCTACGAACTGTTTTCTGATTGTTTTTTGATAGAAAACACCATCAGCTGTACTGTAGTTTGAAAGAATTTTGAGTGTTCTTTCATTTCCTCCTTTTCAACCATACAACTTGCTTCTCTGCTTGAGATTCCCTTATTCTTATAATAAAATTTGCTAATCACTCAGGCTTGAAAATGGCTGAATAAGCAATTAAACGGTTTACCAAAACCTAACACATTGAACAAAATCATCAAAGTAGTGGATTCGTAAAAACATGCTTGAAGTTGTAAAATTAGACACGCGTTGACTGCAGCTTTTGATTTGAACGTTAACGGGACAGGAAAATTACTAGCACATCTGTTGGCTTTGTGGCTTTACTGTTAGGTCGAAACGAACCACATTTGTCTTGGATCGAGATTACTTGCTGCTACAATAGCTACAAGTTTCAATTAAAAAGCCTCCAATTGCAAAATAAAATAATTTCTGTCTCCCCCCTTCTCGATACACAAAGAACAGACATCAAGTACAAGAAGAAAACACTCAAAAAAGTCAAACACGATGCTTCATTAATTCCTTGAGATTTATCTCCCATCAAGTAACATACAAAATTATATTTTCCTATTTAGAAACTATAGCAAACACCTTCTTCAACATCCCCAGTGTCCAATGGTTGATTTAAGGAAAAAGGCTCAGGTGGCAAACGTTCTAAGAGGCCCATTTTTTTTTCAGAAAAATGAAAAGACAGTTTACTAAAAACGGACTAAGTGTAGTAGTACAGGAAGAAAATTGTATTTAGATAAAATCATAATTTTTTTTGAGGATGGGGCTTTCTGGGTTGCAAGTGTCCAACACACCAAGACCTTACAGAAATCAAATTTCAATCCCTCTGAACTATCAACAAGCAACTGTTGACTCGGACAACGAGCACTTTGTTTGATAAAGTTTTCTGGTCAAGGAGACGAAGTGCTTTCATCTGGACTCGGTAAAACAAGCACTTCATGCATCCAAGGTATTCGCACGATCGCTATCAAAACCATTTGCATCTGTGCCAATGCTTCCTCGATCGTCGATATAAATACTTGGGGCCTCGTTCACGCGCATTCCATGGAAACGATAATTCACCTCGGTCGATTTTACTAATCCTTGCTCGTAAATCACCGACAAAAGGCGATTACGTCGACTTTCCCAGTGGATGCTCGATGCCCACCGCGCGTTGCTAATTAATTCCCAGCAATTAACGTCTGCACGTTGTCGGCGCGCAGCGAGACGTTCTGCACACTGCCCCAAATACAGAGAATGAGTCGTAAGTTCTTGCCCAGTTCGCAGCATCCTGCATCTTTTCCTTTGACCTCGCAGACCAGGGAGATGGTACAGGCGAGGAATCATATAAATTAATAGAAATATGAGTTCAGAACGTAGAAGGGAATGTTCTTTATTTCAAATACCAGAATCTATTGTGTGAATTCTTGGGACCTACTCGAGTAATTTGTAAAACAATATTATTAAGGATACAAGGGGCCAATTGTGTTTTTCACCCCTCGTTACAAGCCCATATTTATTCCTACATACTTCTGGGCCTTAGAGGCCTCATGCCCAAAGTAAATACAGAAATGTTGAACGCATCCTCAAGTTCTTGATTCGTGGGCCTCGTCAGCGTTGTTCCGCGCTACATATTTTTGCGACATTATCTAAACTCAACAAGGTAGACTATTGTGCCCTGCTGAGGTACTTACCTGGGACCCATATGACTGATGCCTAACGGTGTAAAGCGATATCTCTGAGGGTAGAATCCTCCAAATGTGTTCTTCGTCAAGTATTACAGGATCACACTAATTGGGCCATATTTCTAAACCCAGGGCCCTAAGGTAGTATTGTCCAAAAGATGCGCTGGACACACCCCCTGAGTCCTTGACCCGTAGGCCTCGTCAGCTTACAATTAATCCCCTGCTACTTTTACGACGTTACTACTTAGGCTCTGCGACTTTGCGTGTTTCCGCGACTACTTCTCCACCTGCCACTACCACCGACTTTCTCGAACCGATTGAAATGTGGTAATGTTCAGTTTCCTGAAGGCAGTCTCGGGCTGCCTATCACAGGGGCTATATACAGGGATAGGCGTGGAGCAGTGTCTTGGCGAGTGAAAGGGCCCTAATTCTGTCACGCTGTCCGAGTGCTCGAGAGATTAACACGGTTTATGACGGTATGGAATTTCAGGTTTTCGGTATGATTGTAGACATTTTTTACAGTATAAATCGGACTGGAATATTCCGTGGTAGGAAGGTAGCATTTGGGTTTAATCTTTCGTGATTTTACCTTTTTCCCCTTTTTTGTTTGAAAATCCAATTGAGAAACTATTTATTGCAAGGTTAATTTCTGATTGATATCGTGGATCATTGGTGGCGCCGTGGTAAATGCCAACTCGTGGTTAATTAACAAAGTAGCGTTATGAGATGTAAGAAGAGCATTCCACTTCTGCGTGTCTTAGTTTTGATGATAAGGGGAGTGCTCGAGGTTTGGGTTATCAATTTCACTCACATTTTACTGAGAATTTAAAAATTTATTGTACGAAGGAAGTCTAGTACTAAAAACAATATACCATAATTATTATGACTCATCTTCAAACGAAACACTATTTCCTACCCATTTATGCATCAAACTACTCATCAAATATCTCGTTTCACTTTTTAATAAACAATGAAAACGGAATAACGAAAACGGAATAAGGTCAATAACGGAAACCACTTATATTGGAGTAAATGTAACGTAACAAGTACCATCTTCTTTTTGTCATAACTCTTGAACCACAATCTTCCCACGCAAGAATATCTGAAATAATCACACACAAAATTCTATCAAAAATTACAAAGGACCGTGTAAAAAGGAAAAAGACCTCGGGCACATCGTTGAATATCGTAAGAAATTCGTGGTTTCGTAATACATACGCGAAGTAACATCTTCAGAGGAATTTGCGAGGAGTTATGGCCTTGCTTTTAACCAAAAATAAACGCGCTCGACTGGTTAGAATTTACGATGTCGATAATGGTACTAAAGCGTTAAACGGTGTCTCGCGAGCCACTAGCATTGTTGCCTGCTTCAAGGGGCGTCTTGGACGCTTACTCCGATCCTGAGTAACGTTAGAACTCGCGCCAGGCGCAGCGTGAAACCTGCGATTCCTGGTAATTCACACAAGTGCTCTATTACAGACCGAGTAATTGCTGATTCAGGGGTGAAGAGTGCTTGATACGCCATTAGTAGCGGATGACACAAACAGAATAGATACTAGAAGGAAACGAGCGGCCTGGGTAAAATCGACACGGCGGATTTTGAAGAAAGTATAAGGCTTACTGGTTGCTGGATTATAGTCACAAAAATTGACCAAAAATTATTCGAGCTCGTAAATTTGAAGTACTGATCAAGTACTGATAGAAATGAGTTGCTAAATAATTACTATTATATGCAAAGGTATCGCGCATCTCTGTTGCAGCAATGAAACACGCGTGTCGTATGGACGCGTGTGACGCGACCAAAAAACAAGTGGAGATGCTCCTGAAGGCGCAATAAGAATTATTTATAAATGGATCGTTCCGAGAATTAAACGGCGAGATGAGCGCAGACAATAAAAAGTGCGCGGAAGGTGAATGTAAGAATACATTTTTTCAAAACATCTTTTCCTGGAATCACGTGTGTGAGTCTTATGAATTAATCACACAACGATCTCCAATCGATATCTGCCTTACAGTACCATCAATCTCTGAAACGTAAATTAAACGGCAATTAAACCCCTAATCCATATATGAATATAATTTATTTCAGTAACTGTATACACATTTTCAGATATATAGTTGCAGGAATACAATTCACTAATAAGCAGAGAAATTAAAAATACTTAATACCTACTTGGTTCAGTTTGAAAAACCCGTTTAATTATTTTTACTCTATTATCGCCGCGTTGTTACATTTATTACCTACTCCATTACTATCTAGTTCTCCTACGATATCATTACCACACATAATTCTTGTTTAATCCGTTTCACCCTTCCTATTTCCCAGCAACCATCATGACAAAGTCTCAAACAAAGAAATTGCCATTTAGAAAATCACAAGTAATGCAATGCCTTCTAATCCCTCCCGCGAGTTTCAAAGGAAAATTGGTCACTGTTCTTCCCCGTGGTTTCCCATTTACCAGAGTCATAACGATAATCATAGGAAAAAAATTCAGAACGTACGTAATTAATATACAGAACTGCGTATTCACAGTTTCCGCAAATGAACACTTTTCTCAGAGCGTGCATGCATTTCTCTTGTCAATTAAAGGAACAGCGACGTTTATGTCCTAATTCCTCTTAACCCCATGGAACTCCCGTGTCCCAAAGATAGGCGACGAGGCATCGAATCGCCAAAGAGACCACTAAGCAAGCGACAGAACACCAGGAAAGAAGTCGTAGAATAAACAGAAATCCAGTCGTCCAGACTCATTATTCAAGCTCAGAGACAGGTGTCTATGATTAAGAGTATCAGAGGGGGGTGGGGGTGGGGGACTGCGTGTGTCCAGCATGGTGGCGGCAGCCTGGCCTGCCGCCAAAGTCTTAATTCTTCCGTCGACCCAGACGAACTTTCGGTCGTACCGATTATTACTGCCTCTTTCCAACCTCCTTGGCCACCGGCCAAGCATGTTGCGAACATGCTCCGGAATTCCCCACGCGGACACCTCTCGATACGTGCGCGTCGTACGCCAACACGGATCTTCGATCACTCTCCAGGAAGAAAAGTCTCGACGCTTCGGAGGGGATACATACTCTGTGGCTGAATCGAGGGAGAATTGAATGGTAAGAAGCAGTAGGCAAGATTTTTGTAAGCAATGATTTAATCCAAGTTCCTTTTCATTTATCAAATGTAGGTACAATTTCAGTTGCGTCGTTCTGCATTGTTGTACAGAGAGAATTCTATGAGGAATTAATTGGGTGGAAGAAATTTGGAGGATGTAGACAGCAGGGATGGTAATTGAGACGTAGGTTTATTTGGAATGGGTTAGATAGTACGTATTCCTATTTTTATAATTTCTCTGTGATTGTGAGTTTTTGAAGAAGTTGAGAGAGTAGAAATAATCATAGGGGAGCAGGAAGCAGGAAAGTTAATCGAGGAATAGGTTTATTTAAAGTGAGTTAGACACCGTTAGATCGTAGTGAATTGTTATAAATGATAGGTTCATACGCTGAGGTATAGCAGTACATTTGTAGGTTGTAATTTTAGTGGAACATGTTGCGGTATTGGAGCACTGCTTTACCTGGAAGACTGCTACGAATAATAAGAAATACGATGTTAACGATGTGTGACAAAATCGAACCTGCTACATATCAGAAAGTAGAATCTGACATACGTACACGTTGCAGCAGAATGTATATACTTACTTGAAGAATAAAATGGAAGGAGAGATAAAAAGGAAAAGAATAAAGAATTCAACAAGTCGATCGTACAGTACACCATCGACGAATAAGTTTTCTTTATACTTTTATACGATACCAACACGATTAAGAGCGTAGCTTGGGGTTAGGAATATTTTTTCCATTGTATAGTTGCGATTTTATCAACGAAAAAGAGCCTTTAGGGCCTACATTGAAAAAAAATCCTTCCGTCATTCAGAAATTTTTATATGAAAAGTAGGCCCACAAAATTTCATCAAGATTAGTGCAGTAGTTTTTGAGATATCTTACTCACCGTTTATAAAAAGACTTCTTTGATGTCATATTATAGACGTAAATATTTTCCTACAAAAAAATTACCAAATGTTCTTTAAATGTTGCTCTGTTAAGTGCAGAAAGTTCTGTAAAAATATATGCTTCCGCTTCTTCAAAAAGATTCGCCTTTTTTCGGTCTCCTGACTAGGTATAACCCCTTAACACAGCGAATCACAAATTCAATGTAGTCCTACTTTATCCAAGAATCTCCTAAGCGAAAGCAACTAGTAAATTACAACTAAACCACATTATTACTAAAACCCAAGTTTCCCAAAGTACGCAAGCATCGGTCTACTAAACTCACGTGGCTTAAACAAGTGCAGACATACCCAACAAACATTCGAATCCAACTATCCCCAAAACAAACCTTATTCCACCACCGATCACCCAGTTATTTCACTCATCAGGAAATCCCCATCACACAGATTCAGTCGCATCACGGAGCCTCGCGAAACACCTTCACCAGAACGTTTCATACCGAGGCGCCCTATTAACGACTTCCGAGGTAGCGAGTAGGCTTACTGATCGAGCAAAAGCCAGGGAAAATAGAGCAAGAACCGCGAAGCGAACGCGAGAAAGCCGCGAGTGCACCGCAGAGAGGAGGACTCGACGGTACACGATACACGTACAAATACATGATCTTGGAGCATCGCGATACTAGCTGCGACCGGGGAAAAAATAAAAAGAACAGCAAGAAGAAGAAGAAGAGGAGGAGGCTGCCGCCTCCGGGAGAGGAGGCCTCGAGGTCGCGGTTCTGCGTGGCTCCCTACGCTCTGGCTCCCACGAGCGGAGCCACCCAACAGTCGCTTTCCAGATCAGATTCATTGACCTCGCTGAATCTCTCTCTGTGGACTTGGCCGCTCGTGCTTTTTCTTCGCGACACCGACACGCAACGTGGAGCTACCACGGGGGGCCAAGGGAACCACGGGAAATGGGAGGAAAAAACGGCAACTCTCTTGGCCACCATTAAAGCGAACTCGTGGCAAGCATCGAACGATTTCTTGCCAAGTGGAGACCGTGGAGAACGAGAATTCGTGGCACTGGAGTCGAAATGGAAATCATGAAAATGATAGAATTTAGGAATTGGTTGCTGGTACAGTTTTCTTTAAAAAAATCCCAAATTTTTGAAGCGATTACACGAGAATGCCCCTTCTCCTTAAACCTTGCAACTTTTCCGTAGAATTCGTATAACAAATAACCCCTTATATTCCCAAGCTTCTGAATAATATTACTGTCATTAGGAATGATGTGGAATATTAAATGCATGGTTGGAATACGAAATATTCTCCGTAACGACGACGCACATTTAAATTACTCTGACTAAACGGGAAATATGGGGCAACCGCGTGACAGTCAACGTATCAATACCCCCAGTGGCGTCGGCGTGTTTCCACGCCACGGGACTTGCATCCTGTGCGCGTCGATAGTTTCTGGAAAGCATCGGAGGCATTGTTCGAAAGTCTTGGAATGTTTACGTCGAAAACAGATTAAGCAAGGAGCTCGCTTTCTCTTTCTACAACACTTTCCCAACATACGTAATCGCTATGAAATACCTGATCGGTTTAAAGAGGCTTTTTCCAAAATCTTGCGCCACTCAAAGTAGTTAATAGAGACTATTAAAAGTAACATTATTTCAGTTACTGTCCATGCAAGAATAAAATTTGATCATCCATGGTGAATTAAAATCGGAGAGAACGCTATAATTAAAATACTATAAGTACATAAATAAGAAAGGTACCTGAGGTTAGTACAGGCAGAGATAAAATCAGGTACAAATAAATGCGCTTCCGGTATTAGTATTTTTTTAAACTCTTCTTGTGAAATTACTACGTACTATCGAATGTTCTTATTCCAAGTTTTATAAGATATTTCAATGTCCCGCATAAAAGAAATTGATTATACATACCTAATCCCACGCGAAGAGAGATTGGTATGGAACCTTGAAAACCTTTTGAAAGTGTGTTTTTACGAAGCCACAGTTACGTATTGCCAGATAATTCAACGTTTTTGTGGGTTCGGAACAGTTTCGGATGGATAATTGTCTCGAACACCTTTGCAAACACTCTGTTCATTCGGCCATTGACACTCCGCTCAGGGGACGTGACTTTTTTCCGAGCACGCGACTTCCTGTTTCTCTGATCGTCTGTTTTCTCCGTTAGGGCGCCTCAACGGAACCCTCGGAGCGCCCTTCGAGATAAACGAGCACCGCGGCGAGCATGATTTACCACTGTGCTCCATTTCGCTCCGTGTAATTACGACCGACGCACGTACACTTACAGATGTTCAATTTACTAATCTGTTGTTTTATTTTGAAGTTTTTCAACCGATGGAATAGTCGAGATGACACCGAACTCGGGGTTCTTGCATTTTGATTAAAAAGAAAAACTGGTTGCCTATGTGGTCTGAGACGAGGCGCATGAAAAACTGGTTACGTGTTCTCGGGCGCACATTAGGCTGCGATCTGATCCTATTGCGATTAAGAGCCATCTTAATTAACTTGGAAATAATCCTGTATTAATTAGTAATCCTCTGTAGAAGCTAAAAAGAAATTTACGCTTCTTCCTGGATCTACCAGTGAACTCTTTAGCGAAGGCCTATAATTAACTTTAGGTGCCATTTGATATTACAAATGATATCGAAAATTAAACTCAAGTGAAAATGGAAGAATTCTTAATTCGTACGTTGCAAAATTACTCTACTATCTTGTTGCCCATTCCAAGTGCTGTGCCCAACAAATCTTAGTTGATGCACGTACAAATATGTTGGAAGAGGATACCAGCCCCAGAGGGTTAAGGATACCGATGACAGTTCTGATTAAAAATCCTGTCTAGAATTTATTCATTTGCATTTCATTCTTGCTACCTCTTTGCATCCCATTCACCTCTCAAACTCGTGCTCCCAACCCGCCCCCAAAAATGGCATTCCTCGTAATAAATTATCCCAAACACGTTCTCCTTCTGAATCATCAAACATCCGCGTAGAATCGACCATCATCCATCGTCTCGTGGCAGTTCTACCGCCCGAGGGGTGATCCTCGGCAAAGTGTGCCATCCGACCGCAGTGCTGCACAAGGTGCTCCTAACGAGGGTCTGCGTCGGCTTAATGAAACTCACTTTTCGATGGAAGGACTCCATTTTAAGTAACGCAGCCGTGGCTTCTTTGCTGCTGTCGCTTTTCTTACGAGGATCGCGGCGTTCTTTAAAATTTCTTACGAGGAAACGTCCTCATCCCGAAAATTCTGATTTTAACGAAACTTGTGTTGTTTTGAAACGAGTTTGTTTTTTTTCGTTTTTCCACAATAATTAATAAATAATAAGGAGTTTCAGTTTAAAGATGGCTCCTTATATCCCACAAGAGTTTAATCCCAAACAATTAACAATAGTTTCTTTTTTTTAAAAGAAAACAACGGAAACATAAGTCACTTTGGGGACTCTTACGCGAGATTCCCCTCTTGAGGGTAGTAAAATCGGTGCCTTCGACACCCATAACAATGCAAGGGTGAGAAATTGGAGAGGGGGTTGAAAATAGTGGCTCGAATATCCTCGGAACTGGAACACGATCACCGGCTGTCGATCGAGCAGAACCTGGACAGCAGAGAAACCAAGAGAAGCTGGTTTACTAATCACCCGAGAAACGCTGCGATTACAATCCCGTGGAATGTGCTTAGAGCCGTCGTTTCGAAAGGCTTCTACTCTCACGTTCCAGCGGCGCGGCGGCCGTGTGTTCTCGCGCGTGTGTACGCCCTGTGCACGTACACTCGAGGTGATCGCGTGCACTCGCTGTGTGCACCGGCTACAGGAATTTGTTTAAGACCGGCAAGATCGCTTTTAATATACAGGGTGAGGCGCCCAACTTTATCGCGTAAAACAGCGGCTCTCAAACTGCTCGCTGGTCACCCCTCTAATCGCGAGGAACAATCGATTCGCTCGGGGACCAATAAACGGGGGTAAAAAGTTGCAGTTTTCAGGACCGATGGATTAATCTCGATTACTTTTATCGCCGACAGGATTAAAGTACCCGGGGTTCTTATATCAAGAAAAATCTAGAACATTATTGTCCCCATTTTTGGAAGTGTAATAGTCAAAAGATAAGAATATAATGTTTTACATTTAACTGGTGCCTTCGTTAATAAAGCGCTAAACTTAAATTAACGCAAGTGTCGAGGGACTGAAATCGAGGGGAGGGGGTAGGGGTGTTCAGTTTTCATGGTAGCTTATATTTTTCGCATGGTCCTAGAGAGGAACTTTTCAAAATTTAGGCCAGATCGGTCAAAGACATTCAATTTTATATTAGATATAGATGTTCTTATTGAAGGGATGAATGGATGTTTTGTTGGGATAAACAAAAAACTTACTTTTAAGTGAGAGTGTGCTTTGTGTTATTTAAGGGAGTGTGGAGCACAAGGGTTGGTTGCAGTTAAATAGTTACATTTTGTAGTCGATTACGACTAGTTTGTGCGGTTTTATTTTTTCGATTTTTTGCAGTGTGAAGTTTTGGGGTTGGGATGGATTTTCCAATGCGTTGCTCCTAAATGTGTGAATTCGGAATGATTTTAGTTAGAGCGATGGGAAGAATTTGGGGTGGGGATAAGAAAAGTCTGTGGGTTAGAAGGGGTAAATTTTAATTTTTTATTGCATTTTGTGTCCAAGGTTTCCTCACTTTGTATCAGGAATATCGGGGAATTAGCGAATTAAATCTAATTTTAGAAAGTGGTCGATAACTGTATAAACGACTGGGAACTGCATATTTAAAGCGTTTCTCGTGTTCCTATTGGCAAGTTAAAATGTTTCTTAAACGTTCACTACTATCCGCAGAAATTCATGACGCGAACATGACGTATTTATTTGATAGTGCACTCTTCTGTTAGATTAGATGGTCTTTTTAATCAATTCCATTAGAAACAAAAATAAAATTGATATTCGTGTCAATACTCGCTCGCAGTTTTAGTGACAAACAATATTAAAATAACACAATAATATCCTTATAATTTAACCAGAATGTATTGGTATAGGCATTTTAATATTTTGCTGTGAAAAGTCTTCACTTGTAATCACTCTAAATTTTTCATTTTTGTCCCAGAAAAATAGTTACATAATTCAAATTTAGATCTGTTTTGCATGTCATACTTTTCAGAAACCATGTGCAAAGAAAGCTGTGAATAAAACCATCAATAGTTATAATAATCTGTCAAAAAATGTTTACAGTGTGAACGATAATATAAATACGATCATTTATCAAAGAGGGACTACGTTCTAATCTAAATCCCATATTCACAGCAACAAAATTTCTCAGTATAGATAAAAAACACAGACATGACAAATAAAGTCCAGAATTCCAATCATTCATATTCATAAATCATAAATTGAACTACCAATTTTAAAGCTACTACTTCGCCCATCCCTGTACAAAATAAATTTCCTTATATTAGCATTTGTTAATCCGAGCTAATTTCTACCCAAGCAGAAATCTAGGCTGCTCTGTATAGAGTTGAAAATGGCTTCGTAACGACATTCCTAATATTCCTTTCGTAGGCCTCTCGAAGCTGTGTTATACACACACGATACACTTCACTCGATAAACTGAAATCAGTGCAGCGAAATACCTCACCCTGTATATGAACTGCCTCGTGCACTATCCCCGGCCTCCTTAGATCAGAGAACGTTCGACATATTCATTGGGATTGTTTCGAAACCGTTCGCATTATCCTAAGGAATTCCATGTTAATCGAAGAGATTTAATGTCGCTCGTAATTCGATTAGCGTACGACTCGCGCGGTGATCTTGAGCAGAGAATGGTATTTAGTGCGATTCCAGGGTTGTGTAATATCATAACGTTGCCGACGATCGAGCGACTCCTTCGATTCGTGGAAACATCCTGGATGGACGATCGCCCTCCAAAAGTACCGCTTCCTGTACGCGACTAGACGCAACGTTAAGAATTTCAAAATCGGTTTTCTCGAAAATTAAGCGCGATATCAAAAAATGTTATTCCTTCTTCTCGACTTACTTTACTTGTTATAAGTCAAAACGAAACAGTAACTTTTTTCAATATAGCGCTTCATTTTCGAGAAAATCAACTTTGAAGTTCTTGATATATAAGAAAACCTACCTGGACGTGGCGTTTGACTAACACGATATTGAAAAATCATTTAATTTCGTATTATTATAAATAAAACACAGTTTAAGCTGGCCTAAAAAAAGACCAAGTAGGCCGTTTTAAATTCCACGCAAAGCCTTCTGTACCTCATTTTAACTAGAATATTACCGCGGATCGCCGAAACGGTTTCGTGGAATCGAATAGAAAACAGGCTGAGCAAATAGATAAAATTCTGCTTCATTATCGTGCAATTTACCGTGACAGCTCGGTGAAATGGTAATTTATAACCGACGGTATGTTTCATAAATCTGTCATCGAATGAAATAGGAGAAACGAGGTTTAGTGGAATCCAGGCCCGTTAAGGGATCAGCAAATTGTGTAATTTCAACGTCCATTTGGGTGCCCCGAAGATCCTTGGCCATACAGGCCCAATCAAAACTTTCCATCTGTAACTGAAAATTTCGTAGGGTTCTGCGAATTCTCCGAGGTACGCCGTTCGACGCGGCGCATTGTTATTCGAAGATGATTAACGCATCTGGGTTCCAGAGCACGCGAGTGTTTCCATTCCACGGTCAGACGCAAACCAAATACACTCTATTTCCCGCGAGTCGAATCACGAAGAGGCTTCAAGCGGATAGGCTTCGCCGTTCCTCCATATCTTGAGGCAGAAACGGCGTCTGAAAGTGCCATCGGGGGTGGTTGTGAATGGGGGTGGTTATTGAATTGCAGTTTCCGAATGAGACATCGCTTGAATAAAATTAACACGCTCCTCGATGATACGAATTTCCCGAGGTGATCCCCGCCGTGCTCTCTAATCCGTGATGGTTCTTCATTCTTAACTGGTGATCGGAGGGTAGGTGGGAGAAAATGACCCACCCTTCCCTCAATGCGTCGTATCTGATTGGCTATAGCAGTCGTCTACCTGAAACTTTGTGTGCTCTATCCTC
The DNA here is from genome assembly GCA_963971345.1 of Andrena flavipes. Lineage (NCBI taxonomy): Eukaryota > Metazoa > Arthropoda > Insecta > Hymenoptera > Andrenidae > Andrena > Andrena flavipes. The sequence continues at coordinate 41,553,537 of OZ020481.1, forward strand.
AGTCTGTCTTTGAACTTCGAGTGCAGTGGAAGTGGGTGATGTTTGTGGTGGCTTTGCAGTTCGAGGACTCACAGGGGATTAATTTAACGTACATGTGAGTAGTTTTGAATATTGAGATTGTTAGTACACGTTTTATTGTTCTGTTCACGTGGATCGAGAAGTTTCGTGAATTTTGGAAAGGCTTGTTTAGAAATGGTTGTGTTCGAAAATTTGTTTGGTGAAAAGGATGGCAAAAATATTTCTTCTTGTTCTACCACTTTTCTAATGGATATAGTAAATAGAATATTTACTATATCCATTAGATATAGTAAATATAGTAAATAGAATATTTACTATATTTACCTAACTTCATTCATAAACTCCACAGCAAGTAGCAGTGAAATTCATAATGCGCATGCCCCAGCAGAAGAGCAGTAATTAAATTCACGATTTGACATCTAAAGAGGGATTATTATTAAACATTTGACAAGCAAAGACCTCCTTATTTCTCGACCCCCCCCCCCCCCCCGAAACCTCTTGTATTAAATCTCATGATAAAATTGAGATTTTTAATTTTTCATTACAGGCTCAGATAAAAAAGTCGACTAAGCCTTTACTATTTTCTTCGCTATTCCAAGTTCCGATAAAATGCATTTTTTTCAAAACAACGAAACACGTCACCTAGTAAACTGATCCTTCTAGCTTCTAAAAAACTCAAGTCGTTTGGAGCACTTTTAAAAAAGTTATTCTGTCTTAAAGGGTGTCCGAATATTTTTTGTGATTCCCTGTACGTAATAGAGTCTTTGTATAACACGCGCTCTAATAATTATATAATAAATAATAAATAAGAAACCGTCAAATTGATACCAGATTCATCCAGGCCCCACTTTTTATAATTGTGAATTCAAGTGGCCAAAATACAATGAAAATTCATTGGACGATCGCATTAGCGAGGGTAAGTGACTATACGACGATAGGCGTTATCGAAACGCATTACATTGACAACCGTGCGATTCAGGGAATCACGCTTTGAAGTGTCGCTGTTATCGGGGCACGGGAGAAAGCTTCCGATATCGAGACGTTGCACGAGCATGCCAGGAACGACGGGGGGTTAATCCATTGACGAATACGGATAGCAGGCAGTACAGTGTTGCTTAAGAAAGAAACTGCTACTAGCTATCAGTGAAAGAACATTTAGATACCGGCTAGAAAGCGCGCGCGACTTTTATTGCTCGTTCAAGGAGCGATAGAAATTTCTGTTCTTCGGTTACGCAACGCGACTCTTTTATCTCGAGAGTTTGATACAGCGCTATACGAACTGCAGTCGCAGGCTGGGTGTTGGGTAATATAATGGTCGAAGTGCAGGAACGAAAATTGTTGTTATTAATTCTGAAACTTATCATCATAAATTTTCATAATTTGAGACTAAATCAAATAAAAATTCATTACACGCACAAACGATTTCATTTCCTTCAGAAGTAATTTTTCCAGCAATTTCAACCACCCTTTTCACTCTGAAGAACGCTTTACGAAGGGAGAGATGAATTTTTTATAAACAACGACCGTTTAAGTCCCATGACAACAACCCAGCTTGACAGGGACCTGTGTCCATTAGTTTCGCGAATATTAAATTAATCGCCGGGAAATTCGAGTGGACGTTCGCCATAGAGAACGAAAGAAGCTTCGTGACGCCTCCTCGGATCGACGAGTCTGACATTTCGCTTGAAAAAGAGGCGAAATTGCTTCTTACTTTTTCCTCTTGCAGCGACTCTGTCGTCTCGTTCTGTGTTATTAAGTGGGATTCTTCTTTATTTATAATAACTCGTAATTCCATGAATCGTAACGTTCGCAAGGGTTCCAACTGACTGGTCAAGCAGTCGCTATGTTGATTATTTCTTATCCCTCTCGATCGTGAACTGCGTTTTTCCCTTCGAGTTGAGCAATAACAAAGATACGATCTTTCTACAGCGATCATAAACGTGTCTTGTTTACGCGCACGTTTACATGCTCGAAGATTTTGAGTTTAAGGGAATGTTCCTTCTTCTAGATGTTCTAAATTATTAGTGCTCTTGGTAGAAATTGAGGCAAACATCGATTAAGCAGGAATTATAATTTTGGGATGTCCATGAAAAATGTATGAAGCAATTATCGGGTCGTCTCAAAAGTCTGCGCATGTTTCCAGGGGCGGATTTGTGTATTGGGTGAGTAGACCGCAGTCTAGGGCGGCAAATTTTGGGCGAAATAAATTGGAAAAGATTTAAACACAGAGACTTGGGCCAACTTTAAAAAAAGAAACACTTCTCCGTGTAGGATGTTAGCAATAACTCATATGTCATATTGCATTCATTTTAAAAACGCTAGTGTAAATTATTATGCAGTGTGCTTCTATTTAATTAATGATTAAAGAGCAAGGACCTTTTCACAAATGGTAAATAACCTGTAAGGCGATAAAAAACGCGTGAATAGGTCGAAAAAAGATATCAATTACCTGCTAGAATAGTGTTTCGAACACGCAAGAAATTTTCCGTTTTCTTTCGTTAAAATTTATTTCCAAACTTTTCAAGCTACCTTCGCGCTCCCTTTGTGTTTTTACTAAACTTTTCACTTTACTTGCAACGCCATCAAAGTGTAAGGAAAAACAAACTGAGTAAACTCGTTCGAAGTCGCCTTAAAATACACCCCAAGGTCCAAAACGTGGATCTTCAACTTCCCAACGCGCATGCAATCGACCGATAGCGTAGTTTCCCTTCTTCGAACAATATAGAATATACCTATTTTTACCGAAACTGACACATTTTTTGTGTTAATTTTGAAAGAAGAGAAACTCGAAACTTCGCTTGAACTCCATTTTCCTTCATACTTTTTAGTAAAACTACCCCCCTTGCGTTTAATATATAATTAAACACGGGTCCTACCGCAACTATGGCTACGCAAAATTTGAACTGCAATCGGTGATTTCTAAACCGTTATTAAAAATCCAGACTATTAATCCGTTTTTTTTTCGAGTGATACTGCGCGCGCGAGGAGTCTTCATTTTTTTTAAATGTTTTCCGTCTCACGGTGACGTCCCCCAAGAGCAAACGTTCCCCAAGACACGCGTGGGTCACGTGGCTTTCCTGCAAATATACGAATCGCGTACGTACACACCGTCGTCACAATCGTCTGGAATAATATCATCGGCTCGATTTGTTTAAGTACGCGGAAATCAAACGGCGATCGTGTAATTTACAGCGTTATTTTTCGATTACGCGTGACTCACGCGAGGTTCGGAGCATCTCGTTTTCGCATCGGCCATCGAATTTCGCTCGTGGCGGGCAACGCGATTATGCACTTTCGCTACAGAAACGCAATCACGTTTCCGACCAGAAGTCCCATTCGATCTGCGGTTTGGGAAATCTACTGGGAATTGAACTTTTTGAACGATTCAATGGTAGATTTATTAGAATTAGTAGTGGCGGATTGGAGGCGTCAAAGTTTAGAAACAATGAATTAATTAATATTGGAAATTTTATTTAATTATTGTGAATGCAAGGAAATGTGAGTTTTTCAAGTTTTATGAGAATAGATTAGTCCTTGGGAGTGCTAGCGATTTTATGAGCTGCTGCACGAAGTTTGAGAAGAAATAGAGAGGCAAGATTCATAAATTTAACAAGTGTGTAAAAAGATATTTTTAAAATCGAGGTTATTCCTCTGGAAGAATAATAAATTCCAAATAAATTCATTCGAAAAGTACGACTTGTTCAGTATACAGAGGGTTCTCAAATATAAAGTACTTATTTTTGTTTGAAAGTAATATCACATTCAATATCAATCGAGTCAGGAAGATGAAAGCACTCGCTTCTTTTGGTACTGATTGAAGAGTCCACCAGCAGATGTTTTTCTAAATTTTTCACACAAGGAGAAGACAGGAAACACTTACTCTTACGTTACTTAAGTTACATATATAGTTTCTAATTTTCACGCGTGACTTCTACATCTCACAAGGATATTAAAACAGGTAATAACCTTTTTACTTTTTCCAACGTGGACCTTGAAATAAAGTACACTACTCAGCAAATTAAGATCATGTGCACAATTTCTTCCATTGTTTATCAAAAGCCTCGATGTTGCACATCACGAGGTCAGGTCTAATTAGAAGGAATTCCCATTATTATAACACACTTAGCCTCTTAATAGCCTTTAAAAGAGATACCGGCTGTTCACACGAGTCTTTAGATAGTCACATGCAAGAATGTATGTAGAACATTCTTTCTGGTATCTCTGAACGGAAATTTCGACTCTTGGCGAAGCGAAATCGACCACCATTTATTTTACCTTGCTGGCTCGTTACTCCAAGAGTTCATACCACCGCGATAACGATTACCGATGTCTCACGTTGAAAATATTCGCCCTTCTTCTCTCAGTTCCTCTTTTCTACTGCTCTTTCCACTTATACCTGTGCTCCTCCAACCTTCGAATTAAATTCACCCAAAGTTTTCGTCGATTTAAAAGTGGAAATAAAGAAATGGACTAAGTGAAAGAAATTTGGAAAAAGTGTGGCCAAAGGAATACAATTTCCATTCTTTGTTCTTTTTGTAACAAATACTATTAAGCTTGCATTCTCCTTAATTTTGACTACACACGAATCGTTCTACATTTCTTCAAAGTCTCTGAAACTTTCACACCTACGCCTTCCACTTGGTGATTTTAAATTTCTTCTTTGTTTTCGTTGAAAGCAGAGTTCGCCGATAACAAAAGCTTGGAAAAACGGAATTAGATTCAATTGGTAAAATCGTGTTCTCAAGGCATCGTCGGATCACGACCTCGAAGACCTCGCAATGAAGTCACCACGTCCGTGGATTAACAAGAGAAAATATAGGCTCCTTGCGTAATCTGACCTTTGATTCTTAGTTTGTTGTAACGTCTCGTTTGGATGCAACTTTCATTATTGGAAAAGGTCGTGGTGCACTAGAACGCGCAAGTCACAGGAATTTGGAATTCGATTCAATAGAAAGCATTTACCATTGCCTTTTACTATAGCTTTCTATATATAATCGGTCGACTCATATTGGAAATTGCACACCTATAACAATGTAATATTTACTCCAACTGTTTACGTATCTCTTTTGTTTACTACTAAGTCAGCAATTATTGTCTTTTTGTAAACTGAGGTGTAATCGGTTTCACGCATTGCGACACATGACATTGTCATACCTTTAAAGATCAAGGATATCACATGCATGTTATCGATGCGAGACATCCAAATGGTGATTAAAATTAAATAAAAATCGTAGCGTACGTGTGTAGCTGCGTACTTCGTAGCGCCACACGATCGCATACGTGTAGTTCGATGGCACAATAATTTGTTAATAAGAAACTGCTGCAACAGAGCATGATAGTGAGCTAAGAAGCTTCCCACATATGCCAGTAATTATGTAAGTGGGCTAAGTATAAAATCTAGAAAACTCGGACAGTTTGGCAAACTATCGCTCCCAATTCATCTTCCACGTGACCCCTGCAACCGAATCGAAAGCCTGCCAAGACCCGCTCCGTAAAATACAGAAAATGAAAGTATAGATTCCACTGAGAAATGAAGAAAGAAAACGGGAAACAAAGGGAAAGATTCGTGGCTCGGTCACGAGACGGAATTTATTTCGCTCACGAAATCACACGGCGCCATCCCACGTTCCTCTCTGTTGCACAGAGGTGACGATGCCCGACACGTTCCCGGGGCCCCGATCTCGTATTTATACGGCCTATTCACGGCTGCAGACATAATCGTGGCGTGGCTGCATAACGGTAAAAACGCATCGGCGTGCATTCACTTTTCCCCCGGTGGCGCGCACACGCACCTCGCCGCGCATACGCGCGGGCCAAGGTAGCCGCGGGCGCGCAATACCTTTTCAAACTGGCGAGTCATCGATCCACCCGGCCGCGGTGTACAAATAACTCTAATGGAATTACCCTTTCCTTTCGGCGTAACGATCCGTAGAATGGAGCCGATCCCGCGTCTGCCACGGTCCGCTCTCGATTTTCCTGCGACCTGGGGGTCAGGAAAATGGAGTGTATACGTGTAGTGCCGCGCCGAGATAGGATATAACGACCAAACCGAGGGCCGCCAAAGTGGTGTTACAATGCTTAGCATTGAGGGCCAAATCTCTCCTTTAGCATGTATGTAGATAGTTGCTACAGGGTTGTAATTATTTCGTCACGTGTACTTTCTTCTACACTTTCTGTGTAGTAATGCTTAAGTTCATGGGGTACTTATGAATGTGACCAAACAAGGGCAGTCCTGTAATAGGTGACGAAGAACACATTTGGGTGGTTTTCAACCTCGGAATATGACTTTACACGCCACTTGATTGTGTCCTAGAGTTCCATTCACTATATCTCTGCAAGATAGAGTACTAGTGTCCAAAAAGTATAACGAATACGTGCCCGACAGTTGAACACAGTCATACTAAAATAAGGGCCATTTTACGCGTCACACTTTTGCGACTGGTGGCTAGTATTTCAATTCGAAATTCCAACCGATTGGTTTAGTGTAGCATCTGAACTGTAATCTCCAATCTATTCTATCCCTTTTATCAAAAGTTGGAGAATTTACTATCGTACTTTGAAATCTGACACGTATTATCACATAGTCGAAGCAGTCTCTTGTAGGAAACGTTAATCTGCTCGGTTTCTGGAATGCACAGATGCCATCTAAGCATGCGGCGTCTATTAAGGTTGAAAAGTAGGCTAGCTTCGTGACCGAAGATGATTCAATGCTCAAGTGAAAGCTCTAACAACCGATGCTGAATGCAAACGTTGTGACATGATGTACTTCCTTCCTTAATTCAAATTCTTCGAAGACCTTTGCGCGTCGACTTATGTTTGCGCGTTTCCTTAACGTTCTCGATAACGTAAAAGAAAGCTTCTAAAAGAAACCTCCTTTGTAATACCTAATCGATTTACGTAGTTCAGAGCTCCAGATAAGCAAATAAAAGTTTTATTTCAATGTCCGTTCAATGAATATTATTTCTCGTTATGGGAATAGAATTCAATAAAAATGGTTGTTTCCCGAAACAATTAAACAAAAATATACTGCTACAATTGTTAAAAATATTGTTAAAATTCTCAAAATGAGTAATAACTTTCTGAACACTAAACGAATGATTAAAACATTTCGATGGCTCCAAGTACAAATTACAAGTGTTTTCTACTAAAGGGAAGGAGATTTAAAGAAAAACATTTGACGATCTAAATCCTGCTCTCCGCTATATTCCAAAACAGAAATTTCTAATACATTCGTAACATATCTTACTCGTTTTAACAATTTTATCGTTCTTGTTTGCAGACGTTTCCGATGTGTCGAGCCTGGAGGGGAAGGTGACGAGCAGGTTTCAGACGAGAATCTTCAGGATACCTCGAACGAATCCCGCAAGAAGTCGCGTCGAATAAAACGAGAATGGTGGCGACCAGCCAGAGACGGAGGCATCCTCGGTGGAGGATGCTCTTCACCGTCGTCATTTTGTCCGTTCTCGTCAGGCATTGCGAGCAGGCGTCCACAAAAAGGTTTATACCTTACTCGAGCTCGTCCTCCTCGTCGCCCACGCTACCGAGAAGTTCCTCCGAGACGAGGTCGCAGAACCTAGGCTTGTCGAGCGATCTGTCCTGGCAGGCCTGGATCCTCTTGGACTCTCAGCCCAGCGCCCATTCTGCCCTGGACTCCGCCAGCTTCCGTCGACGAATCACCCCGAAGAGCGTCTTCATAGCCCCCGCGTTGCTAGCGCTGCCGCCGTGCGCGGAGGGCTACCACGCGGACAAAATGGCCAGATGCATGAAGGACGTCAACATCGACCAGCAGGCCCACATAGGTTTCCTTGTTCAGAAACTGAACAATCGATATCGGGGCAGTACTACTGAACCCCCCCGCAACAGCCAGAAGAAGTCCAATGAACCCCTGCAGGTCAACATACCTCTACTTTCTCGCTCGAATCCCCAGCCTCCGAAATTTGACTATGAGACCAGAGAATCGGTAGAAGACCCGTCAAGAGATTCGATAAGCGATCCGACAAGAGACTCGATAAGAGATTCAATAAGAGAGTCGATAAGAGACCCGATAGTGGTGGTCCAGCCACAAGTCGAGGCACACACAGACAGGGAACCTGAGGAATCATCGGGGACCACGATACTGGAAACAACGAATAACATCAAACTGGAAGAGGAGCAGACCACGTCCCTTCCTACCACTTCCGATGACTTGTTCTCTACCACACTTGACGAAGACACTACGTCGAAAACGGACACGGTGGCCCCCACAACGGAGGATGTCGACGACGCCACCGAGGCCGTCTCCGAGGCGGTGCCCGTAGCGGAGTTGTTCGACGACGTGAACGCCAACTTCTCCGAGGCGCTCCCCGTGGCGGAGTTCGTCGACGACGCGAACGGGACCGACTACTCCGAGGTGGTCGAATACAAAATCCCAAGCGATCTGAGGACGCTTCTGGATGCAAGGTTTAGGACTGTCAATGGTAGCGAAGATATGTTCGCGTGGAGGAACGAATCAGAGCAGAGTTGGACGTAATCAATTAAAAGTATGATTAATTATGCAATCGATCACTTTGATTGTAATTACGGTGTGATATCGATTAGAAAGTAATTGTAATTAAATGTAATTACAATTACAGTGTAGTTTCTCAATCGGTTACAAATTGCTTTCTGTAACCGGTAATTGCTACTGTAGTTGTCAAAAGTAGTTGCCCTGCGAAATGTAATTGTACAGAAGAATTAGGGTTACTCAAATTAGCTGTAATCGTCTTGCTGAATTACAATTGTAAGTGTAATTCTCCTCCACAATTATTATCAACAATCGTGTAATTGTAATTGTTCTGCAATAACGTGTGGCAATTACGATTGTGGTCGAGGCCAGTAACAATTAACGATTAGAACAAGTAATTCGTAATTAAATTAACAGTTAAGTTTCGATCGTAATTGGTAATTAATAATTAGATTATAATTTGCCTAATTTTAAGCCATGAGCTTTAGAAAGTTAGCCGCGATTCTCGATGGAGGACGTTCCTTATTGTGTCTACGTTTCGTACACGATCAAATGATTAAGCGCGGCCTTGTTGTCGCCCTACGGTTCGTTTGTTTCCATAACAGTGGTTTTATGTGTCGACATTCCCTCGCGCAACTATACGATACTTTGAGAAGGTACGTTTCGTATTTTCGGTCGCGCGCCAGGAGGTTTTCAATCGTGACACATAGCAAATAGGGATCGCTGAAAATAAAGAGGTTCCAAGGGAAGCCTGGCCAGCTTCCTTATACCTAGGTCTTCCACGAGACTTCAGAGCAGAATCTCGTTATTTTGGCACGGTACACTCGGACGCTATTTGATCGAGTCGCGTATCTTTTATAATCAACGATAGGAAGAGATCGAAGAAGGAAAAAATTGCACGGTCAAACGTGTTCAATATCGTTGCGGAATTAATTAGTCCAAAAACTCAAAGTAGCAGTTGCGTTCAAACTATAATAATGCCTCCTTTTTTTCCTTTTGAGTTAACATCTAATCGAAGAATATGGTTGTCAGAAAAGTTCTGTTTTTTTTTTAAATTTCTTTAATGTAACCATTTTGCATGTTACAGTATTTGGAAGTAAATATTTTCCGGGGTGCTTAAAAATCTTCAGTTAAGAGTATAAGATCTTTACGAATAAGAGTACTACTACTGAATATTTATTTCCTTTAATGTAGTTATTTAATAAAATAACATCAACGTTTCGCGAAAATGAAGAAATAGTATTCAATGTTTCTATCTAAAACTCTTTAAGAAAAGCCTATATTGGAGAATACTTTGGGACGCTACTCGTTAGTCTAGCACCCTACTCGATCAGACCACTCGATTAAAATATGTATCATTAACCGATCCAATTCAATTCCCTCTTGTCGATTGTAAAGGAGGTACAACTTGATCAAGTTGCGTCACACACTGTAACACGCCTTTGGAGGACTCCTAAGTCTGTCTTCGTTATTCCGCTCGTAAGTACCTACATACAATGCGATCAATCAGCCCGCCAAGTCGGTTCTATGCGACGGGGGCATCGTTTGGTAGGCGAGTCGCCAGTCAGCAAGAGTTCACGACTCTCGATTTATTTGGCAAAGTTCCACAGTCTCTAGATGTTCCCATCGGGAACGATTGGCCGTGAAAACGCCAAGTAACCACGGTGTAGCTCCGCGTGTCCCCGATTTCAACGCGATCATAGGCCACGTCTGGGTCGGGTGACGAGTAACGCATGGCAAGAATCGATCCTTCAGGAGTAAAGACTAAATAGGATTCCTCGTCAGAGGCATAGCCGTCCACTCGGATATCGAAATCGGCGGTTACCATTCTCCACAGGGAGTGTCCCCGTTGGAACGACTTCTGACAAATAAATACACTGCTCTCCGTGCTAGAATGTGACCCGTCGTCCAGGGAATATGGGAGTCTCTCCCTGTAATCCCGATTGTGTATACTATTCACCTCCTGCAATGGGAGCTTTACAGGCTGCTTGGGGTAGGTGGAATGGCTTACAAACCTGAGGGGGTTGGAAATTCGATGCACCCGAGTCGAATGTTCCGAAGGAACTGGAGCCTTTCGATTTCTTACGGAACATGGCCTCTTTACCCTCAGTCGATTGCTCGTCGATCGTGTGGATCTCGGTGATGGATTCCTCTTCCGCGTACCGAGCCCGGAAAACTGGGATCGTATGGCAAGAACTCAGAAGAGGAGGGTGTAACCTCCAATTCGTCGCTCATAGGGTCCTCAGAGAGTTGAGTCTTCATCTCCTGTTCTGTTCGTATTCTTCTTCCCTGCGAACTAGTCGACATGGTGCCGTGAATATTTTAGGAGAGAAGGCCACTTCCGGCTCTGAATCTCGAACCTAGACCTCTTCTCTGCCTCCTACAACTCCCTCGAGTCCTCGTCGATGTCTTGGATGAAGCTCGTGAGATTAGCAAACGCCATCTTCGTGACGTTCCTCATTCTAACCGTATTCACGTCCGACAGAGTGGTCTCCCCTGTATAATACCATCGCTAATACCTCGCTGGACACTTTACTTCCAGCCTCTTCATCCCTTTCCTCCTCCGTGGAGTCACTGACACGTGTCGAAACGTCATGGAACGGATCAAAGCTGCACGCTTCATCATTTGGTAACCTTCAGGTGTATCCCTAACGCAGCATCCTGGTGCTTCACTCAAGTTCCCTCCACTCTCCGATTCTCAAGATTCCTTTAGCGAATCTATTGTGACGACGAGAGTTGGGAGAAATTTAATATAATTACTAATTACTAGATACGATTGAAATGTAATTGCTAATTCAATTACGAGTTATCTTCTGTAATAGTTAATTATTATCGATTTCGATTACAATTGAAATTGCCACATGATTGCGGGAGAATTACAATTACATAGTTGCTAATTGTAATTGTGGAGGACAATTACCATTATATAGATGTTAATTGCAATTGTGGAGAACAACTATAGTTATTAATTGTAACTATTTCAACTTCTCTTCAAAATTTCCACTTCGCGGTTACAAAAATAAAATGGAAGAATTGAAATAATTGTAACCATATTACTATTTTTTTTCTGTACTGTTATGTAACACAAGCAGTATCTTACATTTTAAATAGCTCATTGACAACATTACGCCATATTAATAGTATAATACAGAATAAACAAAATGTAATTGTAGTTGCTCTTTACAATCACAATTGTAATTGAGGGCAGTAGCAATTCACGATTACAGAAAGTAATTTGTATTTGATTTAGCAATTACATCGTAATTGTAAATACATTTAATTCCAATTACTTTTTAATTGAAATTACACTGTAATTGCAATTAAAGTAATTGATTACATAATTAATTATAGTTTTAATTGATTACGCCCAACTCTGAGTGCCGACCGTAATTTAGGGCTTGCCGCTGTCGCGTGCCGTCTCACTCATTTTCAGTCTCTCTCACTTGCCGCGGCAGAAAGTACATAAGGGCAAGCTGAATAGACTACCAGTCTCCACAAGTGCTCACATCTCGGCCCTGATGCGTGAGCACTTTTCGAGACGAAACTGTAGTACGGCGCAGTGGTATAGCGGACTCGTAAAACCCTGGAGTCAAGGTTGGGTCATGTTTTGGGTGTTGGGATGAGACGCTTGACAGATATATCAGGGAGATAAAGACTTGGGTCTCTTCCAAAGCCGTACCAAATATCACGAACCTATTCGATTCTACTAACCACATTATATACACATATGTATAAAGTTTCATTGCATGAATTACTATTCGAACGCGAAAACAATCTTCAAATAATACAAAAATTGATTAAAATTTGTAGTTCTTCCGGTGCTAAATAAGCTGTAGTTAATCAGAAACTGTTATGTATACATATCTGTATACCACCACCTACACTGCAATGGTATGTACGGCCCTGACTCCTGGGCCCCAATCTGTGCCGTCGCTTCAGATGACAATTTACGAGTTCACTCATTCGCTGTACCACCGCGTCGTATCATAAATCAGTACATACTTCTTCTATGCATCAATAGCATCTTCATCATTATGGAAAACTAGATCATCAAACATCACGGAAGCCTGGACTGTAAACACGTTAATAATCGGCGAATGGAATATTCCAAAATCATTTTTCGGCGCGTAGCGTATCTCTTATTTACGTTCTACGATCAGTCTCGACATTACCGTGCCTCGTGCACGCAAAAAGCACGTATCTTCGGCGTGATTGAGTCCAAGCTTGCACCTACATTGTATAGTGAAAACGCGTATCTATATTAGTATGAATGTTTCCGATGTGCGAGTTGATATCATCGTTCTAAGTCGTCGCTTCGAGGATAGCGTTCGGGGTGATCGGAATCGTCATTACCCCCGATGTCGTTTAAGCTTGGTGGCCATCGTCGCGAGTCGTTTCCCTCCCCTTTTTTTACAAACGCGAGAACTCCGTCGGGAGCACGCGATAGGAATGCATGCAAATACGAGCGGAAGACCCATCATCGGGATCTCTCGAAAACGCGAAACACTCTGGATATTTTATTTAACGCGAAATTGTCTACGTGGGACTGTCACGTACGATCCAACGAAAGAGATTACGAATCCGACCATCGCGGCCAGTAATTTTAATAATCGCTCTCACGTATGCTTCGATGTGGTGTGTAATCTCTCTTTCTCGTGTATTGAATGTTAATTCGTGTACATATTGATTTTTATTAAGGAGAATTGTATATAGAGCGTAATTAAGCAGCGTCAACGGCGTCTTAATGTGTATTAATTGTAACTGTATTAAATATTATTGTATTATTTATAACTAAATATATCGATGTATATTATGATTGTCGTGTTGCGTAGGAGTCTTGTTAGACCGAAAAGTGGAAGAAGCTATAAAATCGCTCGATGTTGGTCTTACACCAAAATATTCTGCTTTGTTATTATTTACAACCTCTCCAGGCATGGAACGTGATTACAGATCATTCTACTGTTTAAGCAACTCCCTCTCTTCTTTCTTAATATACATAACGTAGTTGTTAATGAATCTGCACGTTACATCGTACTAGCGGCTATACATTTTACTCCCTTGAATCCTCTGGCCAGAACGAACTTCTCCGTAGATTCGTCCCTTGTCGCCTGCGGCCTTACGCATCTAACAGATTTGAAAAACCTCGCCAAATCCTGCTCGAACCGTCGCGACTTCCCACCGTCCCACACTTTGCAGACAAATGTTCCGTCCACTCTAATGACTTGCAAAGCGAACTTCACAGCAGCATACGCAAGCGTTATTATATTATCGTGGTCCAAATCTCTCACGCCAGTGGCGCTCGGTGCCATGTCCGATAAAACAACATCCGCCTTATCACCTTTCAATAACTTCAAAAGCTCGTCTTGGGACTTCGCAATGGTAAAATCCATTTTGCCCAATACGGTCGCTCCTGGGATCGGGTAAAGTGGTTGTTTGTCTATAGCTAGCACAGTTCCAACGGCGTCCTCCCTTTTGCCATCCGCGTTCGTCATCTTAACGGCAACCTGGGTCCAGCTACCAGGAGCAGCTCCGCAGTCGATCACAGTCTGCCCAGGCTTTAAGAACTTGAACCTCTCGTTCATTTCCAACAGTTTGAACGCGCTTCTGCACCTATAATTTTCCTGTTTCGCCTTCTCCACGTAAGGATCCCGCAATTGTCTATCGAGCCATAACTGAGAGCTGTGCTTCTTCCCTTTCAGACTCGTTGGCGTTTCTCTGCACAGTGCTGCGCAAACATGTAAACTCCTATGCAAACTTTTCATACTTGATAGTGCATATAACCTACAAGAAGCAATCGGGAAGAAAGCAATCTCTGTTTTGGAAGCGTGCACGTCAACTGATCGAGGAATGTCGTGACAGTATTCTCTCTGTTACAGTGTAGTCAATGTTGTCAGCATTGCGGTCGTTCGCCGGACAAAAGAATCGATACGAATGAATTCCCGACCAAATAAAATCACGGCACTGAACGCCGCCATATATGCACTCTGATGCACTCTTTTTGTTTGCCGAGCAGTTAAAAGGCCGCGTTCCGGTTCCACTATCAACTGATTAACACGGATAGACACGCATGCGCGGAGAGCCTGCGATGGTGACGGAACTTCGTAGTTACGAGACGTATCTCGTGCTGCTTGCCGGCGAATATGTGATAGAATTCTACGAGTAAACCGATCGTTCGAGCGAATGTTGCGGCCAATGAAATAATTTACCATGAACCTAACCACGGGGAATCCTCACGGGAATGGCTTACTCTATGCTGGTTTCAATCAGGATCAAGGTATCTGACCGAGTGAGCTACATTTGACAGTCCGGTCACCTACTGTCAAATTTATTTTTTCACTTCTAACCTCTATGTCTAACGCCACCCACAGCAATCCAATGTGATTTTACTTCTTCGTATCCCTCGTGCCGTTTCCCCGTAAAACGCTGCACCTTTCCCATCCATCTATCTTGTTAAAAAATAATTTAAATTTCAGGATCCAACGTCCCTTCCTGTTTTCTAACCTCATCCCCGCAGAATTTCTGCGAATATTTGCGGGTAAATTTGCGCAACACCTGTTTCGAGGACTTATTTTTAAACGCTTTATATTACGTATTATGTATTCGTTGTTTGGATTATTCTCACAGCTGGAAGAGATCTCGATGATGTTTCATATGATTTCAAGATATTTATTGAGATTCGGTTACATTTATATAATATCAAGTTAATACATTTCTCCACTGATCTGTGGGTATTATTCAAGGTATTAGGAGGCTCGCTCACTGTACCTGAATTCTTCGAATTCAATTCCATATGTACCGTCGGGTGTGCTGTTATTTATGATAATATTGTTTATCCTGTTGCGTCAGTTTATCTTGTTACTTTCGTCTGTATTTACATTAATGTGCGTAGCAAATAAGAAACTCGTATTCCCTGCGAATACCATATTGGGATCGCAAATGAGAAAGATGAATATATAACAACACAGGCAGATAACAATATCATTATTGCTTGAATAATTTTCTATTTATAGGGTGTTTTGTGTGTGGCATGGAAAATGGCTTCAGAGTATACAGTTGCGATCCTTTGAAGGAGAAGGCTCGCCACTTCAGCGATAGAGGCCTTGGCTATGTGGAAATGCTATTCAGGTGTAACTATTTAGCGTTAGTCGGCAGTGGAGCAAAGCCTATGTATCCAACCAATAAAGGTTAAACGAATCTTTTTATGCATTCTCGACGCTCCGCGTACATAAGGAGGTCGACTTACTTATCTTATGTAATATTTATAGTTATGATATGGGATGACCTTAAGAAATCTCCAGCAATCACTTTAGAATTCAATGCCCCCGTAAAGGGCGTTAAACTGAGAAGAGATAGGATAGTAGTAATTTTAGAAGGCGTTATAAAAGTTTACACGTTCACACAAAATCCTCAGCAACTTCATGTCTTTGAAACTAATCCAAATCCCAGAGGACTGTGCGTCTTATGTCCGAATAGTAGTAACTCGTTACTTGCGTTTCCTGGTAGAAAGAATGGACACGTACAAGGTAGTATTTCAAATACCACGCTCTTGTTTCATTTCTCCTGCCAATGATTTTATAAACCAGCTTGTTCTTCTGTTTTTAGTAATAGATTTGGCTAACACGGAAAAGCAGCCGTTAAATATCGAAGCGCACGAAACACCTTTATCTTGTATAGCTCTAAATTTGCAAGGTACCAGATTGGCTACCGCCTCGGAGAAGGGGACGCTGATAAGAGTGTTCGAAACGCAAAGCGGAAATATGATTAATGAACTGAGGAGAGGAGCGAATCACGCAAATATTTATTGGTAAGCGGGGGTAATATACCATTAAAAATCATGTCCGTATTGATTAAACGTATGTAATTGCAGCATAAACTTTAATCACGACTCTACTTGGCTATGCGTAGCGAGCGATCGCGGCACTGTACACGTCTTTGCCGTAGAGGATCAGAAACTGAACCGTCAATCTAGTTTAGCGTCTGCCACTTTCCTGCCAAAATACTTTAGTTCTAGCTGGAGCTTTTGCAAATTTCAAGTACCGAGTGGTCCGCAATGTATGTGCGCTTTTGGGACTGACAACAATAGTATTATAGGTTGGTAGTGTAATATAAATAATACCTTACTTTCTGAGACTTTAAATGCAATCGGTTTCTTTCTTGCTTCACAGTAATATGCGCAGATGGTAGTTATTACAAATTTGTGTTCAACAATAAAGGTGAATGCACGAGAGATTTCTATGCACAGTTCCTTGAATTAACAGACGACAAAATGTGATCGGAGGACGAAGAGGTGGTAAACTCCTAATTACAGAGATTTTACATAATTTGCATGTTTTGTGGTTCTCTTTATCTTTTTTTTGGCATTAGCTTCTAAACAAACGAATGGGAGTATATTTTTCACACAATGATTTTAGCGATCGTTGGATATGAGTATGAATAGCTTGTATGGGAAGTGAACTACGGCGTTTGTTGAAGTCATACTCTACTCGTACCCTATAGTAGAGGACCAAATGAGAAGTACACTATTGTTTGTTGGTGATTCGTGTACTGTGCGTGATTTATAAATGGCAAATCAAGCGGAAAAAAGCAGGAGATGCCTACTTATGGAACTGCAAGTTCTTAAATGTTGCAAACAAGGGACGGAACTTCGTGTTCGAAGTTAAGTTTAACGCGTCGCTGTAAAAAGTATCTTTCTTACGTTTAAATTACAAAGTTTATAGCTGTAACTTATGCGAACATCGTCATGAAAACAATCCTTGCGATTTTTTATGGTATGTATATGCTTGGCGATCTAATCATGTGTTTTCTGTTTATATTTATTTTATTAAACCATCAATATTTCGTTTACTGTTAGAAAAAAAGAAATATATATCATGCTCTAACACAGTATCAGTGTCGGAATAATGTAAAAATATAAAACTTTCGCTAATTATTGTACGGGCCTTCGATAATTAGCAAAATGAACAATGAGACGTGTATAACGTAATAGAGTTTTATAATCTTTATTTTTATGATTTTCCATACATTTAATATACATATACGCAAGAGATAACTACAGTCACTTGTTAACATTTGAGATATTACCACAAAATATCAAGGTTGTAGTGTCGCAAAGAAGTTGGGATTGAACATAAAATAAAAATTCTCACGAGACAGAAATCTGTATCTATTTATAATAAAACAACGATGACCTGCAAGCGATGTATTTAACTCTTCTGTGTGCTGTTTCTTTTTTGTCTCATTTATCATTTCTTTTCTCGTTTCTTATATAGACTTAGATGATCGTGCGATTCCTGATGAATCATACACAATTCTAGCAATTAAGATTCAGTCTTACACAAGGAGAATACCGTCGCGTATACGAATGTTGAAATTAAACAAAAGAAAACATCGAATGTATGTCGTTGTCGATTTAGATAATCTCAAGTCTGCGAAAGAACAGAGTCGAAATGTAAAATATATTACGATATATGCGTCGCCGCAATTCGATATGCACTTTCGTTATTACAGATCTGAAGGATAATTGTATACCTGTGCGTCGCCGTTCAGAGTGTAGTTTCAAAGTGTCGCCGCAGAACAGATTGATTCGTTATGCAACGAGGCGAGAAATAACATGCGTAATATACGAAGCAAGCTTTTTTTTGTACTGCAGATAGTTTTTGAGCTTTGTAAGATGAAACACCTTCGTCTTGTCGCGTGACATGCACAGTGTTTTTCCGACATCCAATTATCACCGTTTCCCTCGTCACACCTTCGGTTTCCTTTTCCTTTCCCGACGAAGGCAACACGTACGAGTTTTTCGAAACGTCGCTAATATTGCGCGCCGCGGACCACCGCGGTCGATGCTGACTTTAAAATTTGTTTAAAAAACACTGTCATTTCGAGGGTGCCCCCTGCCCCCGTCGTGCAACGTAAAGCCTCGCCGTCGAGCGCGAGGATTCGCGTGCATCATTGGCGAACGAATAAATCCGATTTCTCGTGGCTACTTCTACACCGCCTTGGGCATCCTTAAACCTCGAACGGCTTGTTCGCCCGCGACTGGACGATCTTCGACTTTTGCGCGACCGGCACCACCGGCTTTTTCTTCACGCCGTGGAGAATGTGAGTCAGCCCCTTCTTCATCTCGAGGCTCTTGTAAGTGCTGTAGACCACGAACCACACGTAGGAGCTTGTGATCACCAGGAAAAGAACCACCATACCTGGAAAAGAAGTGTCGTTCCGACGTGGAGATTGAAATATAGTAACATTGTTGAAAGTAACGTGTAAAAGAGTATTTTCTCTGTTAACGTATTATCGTGCGTTCACGTACGCTCGCAAATGTCTGCCTTGCCGCCGAGGGTAGCGATAAACGGGCAGTCTTGTTCTACCAGAAACAGGGAAATCGTCAGTGCTGATATTATCGTCATCATGACCATCATCCACGGCGCCATGAAGTGACGATTATTCTAGCGGAAAGGAAGCAATTTTTGTTTCTTTTATCGAGTTAATATACGGGTCTGCGCTTACTTAACATTTCATTACCGTCAGTGCTCCGTATAAGAGTAAAATCGTGGAAGTGAAATGTATGACCGTGATGACCAGCCCGCAGTACATCGAGTAAACCGTCTCTGTAACGAAAATTTGCAATGAAAAACTGACGTTGCATGTAACGAAGAATATATATTTAAAATGTGAGGATTAGAATGACCCATAATCGAGGAAATTTTTGAAGATTCGAAGTTTGACTTTCGGTAACAAATTTTATCAAGTTTCAAGAATTATCGCTCTTCACAGTATTACTGAAATGTATTTTGGAACAGATCTGATTTTAAAAGAAATATCTCAACAGTTTATATTCCGAAAAATAGCGGGAACTTTAGTAGATACTAGAATGCGTTGGGATAATCGATTTCACGTTTAGTTGTATGAAATTCTGTAAGCACCAGTTGCATTGTGATGCGCCATGTCCATTTTCTTGGTATTCAGATGATTAGACGATATATCTTCCAGGGCTTCTCTCTCGAGAGCATCCTCCGTGTCTCTCACCACCATCTCTTGGATTCCCATGGCGTGCGCCAGTGCCAGGACGAAGAATATCATGCTGAACCCAGAGGTGAACTACGTTGAACAAAAGAGAAGAGCAAGTTAAGCATACAGGTACCGATGATCCCTCGATCTTTTATTAAACAATGATTCGTCAGCCGTGCTCTATTTACCAATTGAAACACAGCGATCAACACAGTGCCCTGCTTCAAGTTGAAGTAGTGCAAGAAGTTCTTCAGCAGTCCCACCTTCATCTTGTCTCTCCAATAAAAAAGCTTCCTATATATACAATAGCCCTGAAAAGCAGAATAAACAACGACCTTTCAAAACAGTAGCCAGAGCGATTCGTGTGAAGCAATTTCTCTCAAAGTCAAGTTCAAGCGGGGAGCAGTAGCAACAGGAAATTCGCTCCTCACGACGACCCTCCATTTTACCAGGGTATTGAATCCCAATCATTATCTTAAAGCAGTGTGACGTCGTTACGCGGGTCAGGCTCGCCGTGGTAATTAGAAAGCTCGTAAGAAAGGTGAAATTGTAATTGGGGGAGGAGTCGCTGCGAGCGTGTTGTGGCGGAGTGTAACGATAACAACGCGACAGAGAGTAAAGGAAAGCGTTGCTCGTTATCAGGGACGCGGCCAGGCCTAGATATTCCCCCGCCTTTGTGGGGAAAGCGAGAGGTATGCGTGTGGCTACTCACCTCGCGGGAAAAAGGCGCACCGCGTACCCCTGAAACGTAGTTCACTGTGGGAATCAATAACTTTCACTGTCTTCGCGCGGTTCGAAAGGGAAAAAGCTGATTGTCTGAGGTGTCGCGAGGGAACGAAGGGTATCGGGGGACGACGAGCCCCCGTACGTGGATCCAGGGCAGAACTGTGTCCGAGGGATGCTCGTCTCACGTCCGCGGGCCCGGTGGTGCCTTCGACGCGCTAGACGCGACTTTACCCTCGCTTCGAGGGGTAGAAAGGCAACCCCCGACAGTGGATTGCGCGACATGCGCACCAGCTCCAGCCCGCTGCCGCATCCTTCAAGGTGCATCCGTTCCCAATTGATCATTGATTCACGCTGACGCAAAAGTATCAATTCTCACTGGTCTGGATCCGAACCACGGGGAAACCTCTATCGATACTTGGATTAGATCGCAATTAGTTTCGTCCTTTGTGTCTTCGTTTCGGGGAGGTGGTGAATTTGATGAATGCGGTTCTGGGTTGCTGTATAGTAAACGAAAGGGTTTTGTAGAACCTTCGATGATATTTCTGTTGGAAGTGGATATATCCAATTATATGGGAATATTTATAGCTTTCCGTGGCGAATTAATGAATTTATATTAGAAAGTTTGCGCGCCTACCTTGACGGACGAAACATGACGCGAACTTTGGGAATTTTTTAAAACAAAACCATTAAACATATTTACTTCCAGCTTTGTGGCTTCATTTGTCAATCTTTAGAGAATATGAAGAAAAAAAATTATATGCAAAAATAGTGGTTATATCCAGAGTTATAGCATTTAAAATAGAGCGCCTTAAAAAAATCATATTGGCGTAAGGAGACCCCTCAAAAAGTATGGAGAAATGTAGAAGTTGATAGTTGGAGTAAACGATACGCTTTTATTACGTCACAAAAATCGCGTCTCCTTGATTTCTGTCTCATTAACGTTGCGGAATACCACTAATTATTTTTCTAAGAGAATCAGCTCTTGCTTGTGTTTCATTCGTGGGACTATATTACTGGTAGATTAAAACAGGGACACACAATTTATAAATCCCAAAACTGTTCAAGCAGATTGTCCAAGAAACTTGCGGCAAAGACACAGTACACCAAGGGGGTGAATTGGACGAAGGTTTAAATCAATCCACGTTTGAAAATTAATTGAAACTGGAAAATATAAGTGTTCCGTTAGAAAACTGTTTCTACCCGTTTCAAAACTCTATAAACGAGTTACTGATTTAGAAGCGAGTGAACTTACACTTCTCAAATAAGTACACTCGAACTTCATTATAATTATTAATCACAAACGGTTTCGAAGCCTCGATATCCCGCAGTCACGACGAAACAGTTGGAAGTTCGAAGTGTAGTTTGAAAGTTAGTTCGATAGAGTTGAATCATCTTCGATGTAGCCATAGAAACGCCACGTGAACTTCGTGCCCGTTTGTATCGCTGCGAGCACTTTCCACGATTGTTTCGCCTTTGACGTGGCAGTTGGCAAGCGGCTATCAAGCTATGCCCTCGCGTTGACGATCTCAAACACGATCATTGCAAGAGGTTACAGAATGGACCGGAAGTATCAGAGGGTCGAGATGGGGGCGGGAGCGTTCCACCACCCCCCAAGAGCTAAATACAGCGAGGAGACGAGAAGTCTGATAAAACGTGAGCTAACACGCTGCAAATCTTCATTGGTTAATTTCTTTTAAATGGGTGCTTTATGAACTTTTGGCTTTAGTTCTGATGGAAGAGTCTAAAGTGAGCATGATGCAGAGGAAGTCTATTCGAGAAGCGATGGATAAGGGTGAGTCCTTGCCTGTTCTCACGGATAGATCGAAGGGGAAGTGTAACCATAACAATGAATATCAGGTAAAATTTCTAATGTGATTTCAATGAAAAATGAATTTTATTGTTGCTCTGATAAATGGACGTTCGTAGGTCATGATGCCTACCGTTTGGAATAAACGGACACAGGATATGATTATTAAGAGTGGCGCGTATGAGAGGGAACAATATAGAAGAACGTCCCCTTTACGTAAGATCCCATAGTTGCAATCATAATAGTTATTGGAATTATTAGAATAATTCTAGTACGATTTATTTAACGTTATAGTTGATGCTTCAATTCAGTGGAAATACACATTTGTGTAGTAGAATTTTTTAAATAGCGGTACAAGATTAGAAACGAAAAATGTTAAGTAAATAATATCTGGGGATAACTTCATTATTTCTTGTCCATTATTCGAATCAAAGTTTTATAAACGAAGAAAGTAATTCATATGGTGAAAGTAAATTTATTCTTCGTTTCGTTTTCAATTCAAAATTTAGGCAACAAAGAAAAACAAAAACGTCATTTGGCGTGTATGATGGCGTATGGTAAGGATATGCCTGAAACTCCTCGCGGGCCAAGAATTCTTCATAAAGAGAGACGAGAGCCTCGTGTTCCTACAAATGTAGATCCTATGGACGATTGTAAGTGAAGAAAATAAATTCGTATATTGCTATTTTGCATTGTACGTGTCACATTAATTTCGCAGTGGTTCGAGGGATTCAAGAAAGAATGGAATTCTTGAATGACATGGAATGTCTTGGTATGGGAAAGAAGTACCGTCCTATAATACAGCAAGAAATAGCGCATAAACTGCGATTAATCAAATCGATAGACAAGCAAAAGTCTAAGGAAGTTCAAAAAGAAATAAGGAAACTTGAAAAACCATTGCCGAAACCGCTACCTTTGGGACAACTGGATGAAAATTAACGATTTTTATAAATTTCAATCTTCCTCCAATCGAGATGATTGATATTTTCTATCCAATTTATAATAAAATATCTCGGAGATAATAAAGTATCTCAGGAGTGAAATAAAACTATAATAATATTAAATATTTCTTCCGTTTCCAATAACATTTATCATTTAAAAAATCTGATACTTCATGAATGCCCATGAATTTCGAGAATTATTGAAATCAATTTAAAATCTGAGTCCACTCAGAAAGAAACATTTCCCACTAATTGTAAAGTAAAATTTCCTTTTTTCTATTACTAATAAAGAGGGACGTATAAATATCCTCAGTGTGTACGGCGATACGAAAAACTTCTCAGGAACAGAATCACATAAGTAATCGATAAGAGAAACAATAAAAAATTTCCATTCAAAAATTGAAGAATTTTCATTCTGTTTTATTTTGACAAAAATATTTGAAAACGTAGCAAAATATATGATGGAACAGTTGGTGAAAGCATAGAAGAGGCTTACCTTGAACGCGTAACCAATAAAGGATCCTTTTAATTAACAACTCCGTGCAGTTAGAAACCCCATAAGTACAAAATTCCCGCGCAAGGGTTCCTCGGACCGCGCAACTGGGACAGGTGGGAGGGCGCATGCGCGGCGGGAGAAATAAGAGCAGCCGTCTGGAGAAATCGCGTTAGTCGTCAGTTGTGCGCCACACGGCAATGGCGTATGGTGTTCGTGCTTCTGTGACGTTGCTCCTATCCCGTCGGCGGATCGTATTGTTCGTTCAGAACGCGCAGCACAAGTGCCCGTGAACCGTTAACGCAAAGACGATTGCGCAAGTGTGACAGTGATTACGAAAAGTTGGAGTGCAACGATACACGCAGGATCCCGGATGATCTACAAGTGATCCAACATGGCGTCGACCGATCTGTCGTTCGGTAAATGATGAACCCGTGCCGCGCACCTTTGACAAGGTCTCCCCCGAGGTCGTCCGGTTTTTAAAAGCAGCGTGTGCTCCCTTTCAACGCGTCCAACCTCGTCGACTCTCTATTACCAAGCTTTCGTGGCATAGCAAACTGGCGCGTTCGTTAAAACCTGCGTGTTTTCTCGGCTACATGTTCCAGGAAACCGCTTAGACATCTCCAGTCTGTAATTACTTCCTTAACGATTCTTCAGAAATTCTGCATTAGGCATGTTTATTTTAGAACTCCACGACAAACTAGTTTAGAGACTCCGGAGGGAATTGAAAGCAAAGAGAGTAACAAAATTGGAATACAGTAAAATGTATGAAGTGACAAGCTTTTGTTTTATTGCGCAAATATCTGACGATCTCTGGCGAGAGCTGCATTCTGTTCCTTTCGCAATGGCCTCGTGAAAAGTGAAATTTCACGATTTCCCGCGAAGTGACGATGACCTTTTATTTTGTTTTCCGTGTGGCGCGCGGAACCAGGCTGCATACCGGCGTTCTACAGAGAAGTCTACGAGAAGATTTGCTCCCCCACCAGTGGAAATGTGGAACGAGAGGTGTTTAAATCCCTTCTTGTCAAGTCCCAGCTGAGCAGCTCCATTCTCAGCCAGGTATGTCCTCTCTTCTCGTTTCCTTCTCGCCTCTTTCTCGGCTCCTTCTTCCTTGTCGTGGTCCGCCACGTACCGGTGCACACGATCAGGAGGAGGGATCTACTGTTTTTAACTCTGTAGAGCAGTTTCTTCGCACGGTGCGCGGTTCACGTTAGTGCCACTGTTATGTGGGTATTATTATAACCTCTTCCGTGTGTCGAACGACTGTACCTGCTTCCTGTACCCTGGATGGGGAAACGTTCTCAATTAAGTCCCTCTTTTATTTATTCAAAATCCATTTAAATTGAAGGATTTTCAAATTTAAGTGCATTTAAACTATACATTTATTTGTAATGCTCAATCGACAGAATTTAAATCTGAAACTTTCAATAGGTCTTGGAAATCACTTTGAAGGTAGAACTAAGTTTTGATGGATTTTCAAAATCTATTTCCCCGGAAAATAGTATCATTCGAAAAAAAATCTCCACTTAGTTTTGCATAATAATTAATTTCACCCGCAGTTGTACCATATTTGCTGATTATCGATTATGCTTAACGATGTTTCGAAGTTGATTTTCTCGATATAGGAGCCTCTCGTGGACAATTTTTATTCCACATTTTCTACTTTTCCACGTAGAATTGCTACCCCCTCGGCAGTACCAACTACTACGAAACACCCTGCTACTTACCGATACTATTGTCCTCATTTAATGTGCGTTAATACATCATCAGCCTATTGATTATGTTGGTCGACGCGAATCATATTGACGCAGTTAGATAACAAATCGAAGACGCAACGGTATATACCTACGTTCTACGTGCCGAAACACATGCCACGTGAATAAATTTGCTGCATAGCGGTTCCCCGGCTAGGAAAACCGTTTCAGAATTTTTACGCCCGTGACGGGACTCACGACGATTAAACAATTCCAGGAAGCGTTCTTCTCTAAGATTACTAGAATGTATGTCGGAATGAAAATGAGGTACAAGGAAAAGAATCTCAGATAAAATCTCGTTTATGATAACGGACGTTCTTTCATAGATTTTCAATCAATTTTGTAATTACGTTTACTGTTTCCAGTCACTTTAACTATTACTCGGGTCTACAAAATTTGTAACTTTTTTCGAGCGAAACTTTATCTTCCAAAAAATCATGTAATCTTAAGCTACTCAACTACACTTATACTCGAGGAGTTTTCAAACTCGATTTTCTCGAAAATTACCTTTTTCAAGGAAAGGTCTATTTTGTTTTGTTTTGAGCACTTCTTATAAATAGAGTGGCTTATTGTCAAACTGTGGCTCCTAGTATCATATTTCCTCCATCGAACTGGTAACGAGTCATTTTTACTTCAGTCACTTTAAAAAAATTCAAACACAGCAGATAATATTCAGGGCTGCACTAGGTGGCCCATGCTAGGTACCTACATATTTACCTTTATTTCGTCTGACGTAGCTGTGAAATATCTTTGTAGTAGAACAGTGGCTCCCAACCCGTGGGTCGCGAAGTAATTTTTTTTTCTTTTTTATATTAAGTTAGAATTATATTTTGAAGTACCTGTTTTTAACGTGTTTTCTTTATTAAATGTATCTTACCTTATATGAGGGGTAGGGGGGATGTCGCAGGTTATTTGAATACTATAATAGAGGATAATTATTATCTGAAAAAATGTGTAAAAGCGATAATGTTTATGTTATTCCATACACAATGGATAGTCTCCCATAATCGTCGTTTCTAAAGAGTATACGTCGTCATAGTTAATTTTCTACCCGTTGAACAAAGTTTTTCTTCGCAACGATTGAATTGTCCCACGTCTGCTGGCAGTATCGCCATTACTTTATCATTAACACGCCCGCTGATGATAGTCTGTATGGACGCCCCCTTGCAATGGTTGGAAGATTATACAGCAGGGTCAACTATTATAACTATAGAAACATTCTAGAAATCTCTAACACTTCCTTCCTTGAATATTATCATTTTTATATCCTTTTTCTATATCTATCTGTTCAGTGACGTTAATTATCACCACGTTCTGTGATTTTTCAACTCACTTCCGTGATGCAAGCTATCTTTACAAGGACCATTAGAATCGATTTTACTGCCACGGTCGCTGAAAATCAGCAATCATTATACACCAATCGATATCATCCAACTTTTGTTCACTCTGTTTTTAATCTCGTTGCAAATAAACACTTCTGTATTTGTTATGGAAGGTCATTCGAAGATCATCATGAATAACTGACAATTATTTCTCTCTGTTATGTGAAACTATAGCTTTCAATTCTTTTGTTCAGGCGGAAACAATCGTTATTAAATGAGAGGGAAAAAATTCCGCTTATTTTCGTGTCGATAATCCCACGCGTTTTACGTGTGACATCACAGAGGATAAATGGCCTTGAATATAAAATTCTGTTCCGCTCGCCGTGGTTAATATTTTAAAACCCAGTAGACACTTGTAAAAAGTCTTTGTCTTTGCGAATTATTATTCGTTGGTCCTCGCTGTCTAAATAATCCAACAAGCTTTCTGTGATGAAATAAAATATGTCTGATTCCCTTTGTTATTCCTGAATATTAAAGAAGAATTTTTATTCAAACTTAACTGTTTCGCGGGTTTTGAAAGCGTCGCAAGTGTCAAATAATATTCTATCTGGTTTGTGTAATAGATAACAGGAACCCAGATCTAGAACATCCTCTAGAAAATTCTATATAGAGTTCAAAGTCTTTCAACTCACTGTGTAACAGATTTAGTGATTCAAATTCTACTCAGTTTGCTAAAATCGTTTCCTCGAGGAGTGTTTTTATTTTATAATGCAAATAGCCAGATATCATGGACCATAAATCTCGATAAGACCATTTCTACATGCCAATAAACGTTCTTCTAGCATTACTGTCCGACGTTTCCCGCGCAAATACAACGTTAACATTTCGCAATCGTATGCGAATGTATTGCTGTTCCTTTAAAGGTGCGTCTCCACCAGCGTTCGCGAACTGTTCACGAACAGTATGGGAAAAGTAAAATTTGTTACAGTTCTTAAATAAATTGTCAACGTGTTTCACAATCATTCCACACAGAGCAGGTGTCTTAACACTTGTGAACGATTCGTACCCGAAAAACTTTCAAAAAATTAAGTTTCTTGATAACGGAAGGCCGTTGAAAGTATTTTTATTCTACATTTTCAATTTGTTTTTGTATAAACGGTGAAGCTCCATTTGATTGTGTGTACTAAGTAGGCTTACTGGGACATTTTGTTTAGATTATACCCATCTCTGCAAATTGATTCAGCTCGGCGCACTAACTTATTCTAGAAGCATCTCGTCCACACGTGACAGAATTGAAATATTCCGCGTATAAACTTATTGCGCATTAATTTATCGTGGTCTCAAGCGTTATCAGGATGTGTTCTTTTTATAAAAAAAAATTGAGTCTGGCGAGCGAACACGCACGATTACAGAAGAAATTAGAAGCAGTAGAGCGGGACGGCACGATATGCTATGCAACACAGGGATTGAACGTCGCGTCTCGTTCATTGACTAACGACACAATCAAAATAACGTTACGTGGGTCGCTGCTTTATCATTAACCACCGCAGATCGCTATAAATAGGCCGATCTCGAGCGATACCTATCGAATAAAATGATGGAGTTCCAGGGATTCGTCGATTGTTGCATACCATGATTGTTAAATGCATAATTTAAATAAAGTGGAGTTTGTCGGGAAGTTTTAATCATTTGTAATACCGTCCACACGACTTGTTCGAGGATTCGTTTTTCTATAATTTAATGTAAAATTCGATTGAAACAATCGTTTAATAATTTAACATTTTCCCCACCATGTACTTGTGATATTCCAATTTTTTGATAATTTTGCATTTTACGGTGGTGCAATGAACGAGGTTTACCTTTTTTTATTAAATATGGAAATTAGATAGCTCGAGGGATATTGGAAATATTGAAATTACCTTTATTAGATTCTTTGTGGATTTAATTATGTTTCAGTTCGGTGGTCATAAAACAAGTAATTATGTTTTCGTTCCAGTTAGAAATGTATGCTGTATTGAGTAAAGTAACGTGAATTCTGGAAAACATTTTTTAAAATGTGTGAAGATATCAGATACTATCATTCATTCATGAGTTCAATGCATCGTTATTCATTCTCAAACAGTGCGTGAAGTCAGAACATTCATGGATTAATTTCACGTGCTGTTGTAGGAAATACTTCTCTGTTTAAAAAACAACTTAGGTATACAGCATTTCCTCAATATTCATTTCTATGAACATTAATTTTTTGTTATCATCTTTCCACTATCACCTTTTTACTATCAATTTTTCACTACGATCTTTTTAATAGAAACTTATCAATATCAACTTTCCACTATCACATTTTTACTCACAATTTTTCACTATGATTTTTTACTAGCAACTTGTCAGTATCAACTTACCACTATCAACTTGCCAATATTAACCTTTCACTGCCAACTTTGCAACTAATCAACTTGCGCGAAATATTCCTACGCAATTCGACATCTTTAGCAGAAAACTAATAATTCAACAACCCCTATCACCCATCCCTGCTTTCATTGCAACTCCCCTCGCGTTCCTAGTACCCCCGCTTGTTAACACTCGCGAAAATCCGAATATCGCATTGTCCTTTCACGAGCAATCGTATTTCAACGGCCTGCAGTTTCTCAGAGCCATCGGAAGGCGCGAAAGGGGCTCCTTGAAGTAGAAAGAGGCACCTGTGACGAGCAAACTCTCAGCTTTCACGGCGATTGTTCGCGAGCACCGTACGCTATGAACGAGCAGAACTCATTTTCATTGTGCCCTCCTATTTCAGTGAACTTGATCAACGATTAAGGTTTAATGACACACGTGGGACCGGCAGTAAGACAAGGACCCAGCCTCATTCGAGCAGTGAGAACGTTCACGCCGAGCTGCACATTTATGCATCTCTGTTGTTCACCTGCATCCACGTCTCATCCACTCGCTTTTCCCCTTTTCCATCCCTTTGTCTGGTTTTCCCTCTGACATCATCGAGGACTCCTTTCCTGACATGCACCTTTTATGTCACTTACTTGCGCTTTCCTTTTGTTCAATTGTTTTATTTTTCTGTACTTCTTTCCATTGTTTTAAAGATGTTCTTCCATTGATAGCTCCTTTTGCGCACCCTTTTCCTTTCATTTGCCATTTTTTATTCTATTGCTCGGCAGTGCGGCATGAATACTCACTACCTTTTCAGTTGTATCATTAGTTGCGTCCCACTTTAAACGTAGCTAAATGAGATTCCACTCGTAATCATCCGATAGGTTGTGAGCAAAAGCTTGGCAATATTTTGTTTTTGGGTCTTAACCGGGCGATTATCACAGAAAATATTAAGAGTCATTGCAGAAAAGGAATAAATCGCTTTAGCAGGGTATAATATTCGTTAACAATTGTAGATACTAAAAGGAAACTCGACTGCATCCCGTTACGAAACAGCATTGTTAGCGTAATAATGGACTGGTGTAGCTTCTTATCGTGCTTTGATCACATATTTTATACAATAGCAAGGTTCGTTCTAATTGAAAATGCTTTTTATGTTATTCTGTTGTTAGACGTCGAAGATTGCGCGAGCCTCGGCTTACAATTAGGGATATTTAGCAGCGAGACCTGTTTTCATTAAGCAAGCATTTACATTCTCGGCGCCGTTTCTAGGCAGAAACGAGATAAAGTCTGAAAGGATAAATACATTAATTCGTGGTCGTTTTGAGAGATTAAATTCCGGATACGCGAACAGGTTTGAAATGTTTTTAAAGGAATTTTAACTAGCTGATTTAATTTAATATTTACCAGGTAGTGTGAGGTATTTAAAGTGGCTTCTTTGACTAAGAATTTTCGATGATTTTATAATATGCTCGTAGCATAAACGGTGCAATCTTTTCACGCGAGACACTTATTGTAACGTACGACTGGTAGTTTAGATATATTCGTTTGGTAGATGAAGAAGTGATTTAGAAAACATAGAAGTTTTAATGCATACAAAATACTAGACGTTAATTACAAAAGTGTTGTTAATAAAAGGCCATTGGTTTTGATGGAACATAAATTGTTGGGGCTTCTAGGGTTGAAGGGATATAAGCTAGAACTCCTAACTTCTAAAGGATGGAAGCTCCAAGGTTCGAAGAAATACAAGTTGGAACTCCCAGGTTCGAAGGAATATAAGTTAGATCAATCAATTGTAATCAATTACTAACAAGTTCAATTCTTTGGAGCACACCATAGTTCATATTAGTCCACGTTTTACTACATCGTGACAACTGTGTAAATGTAAGCAAGTTGGAGTTATTCAGCTTCCTATTTCTTGTATCGAATCTATAATTTTCAGCATCACTTAGAAACCATATCGTTTATCGTAAAATTGATGGCCCAAAATGGTATTCAAATCTCATTCCCTTGGGATTTCTCTGGGCTCTGATTCTCTTCAAAATGGGATTCAATAAATTTAAAGCATTAGTTGTATTCTCGTATTTCCATTCCTTGCGTTGAATATCTCATAATAGCCATCGGTTCTTGAAACTTAAGTAGGATTGGCACGCCACTCTTATTATTCTCAGGGGACTCTAATCTAGTAGCCTTAGGAATCGAATCAGGAGTCGTCGATTGCCCAAAGACAGGCTCGTCAGCCCAGAATCTAGATGCAGGTAACGTGCAGTCTCTGCACGGTCTGCCAGAACGGTGAAAGACAGAGAGGTAGTGGGAACGATAGAAGGAGAAGTGGCATGGGGGAGCAGGGTATAAAAATTCTCGGAATGCAGTTACTTTCATTTATGGCCTAATCCTTTGAAATCCTTCGTCAGTGTTAACCGAGGTTGCGCCGTTAGTCGAGTGGATCGCGTCGATTACGATGCATTATCTAACATCGAATTCAACCTTCTGTCTTTCGCGCGTGCAATACTCTCCGATTCGATTTGCCTCCATTGTCTTTTTCTCTCCTATAATGGGAACTCCATGTCGCGACAACGGCTCATAGTGATTGTTGCCGATTATTAGCAGCGTGACGTGGACAAATATCATAATTTCATAATACACCAGTTTGTATAATATTTCATAATACAACATTTTTAGCAATCTGTTAGGTGATAGTGTATCTAGTTTCGATTAATTTTCTGTAGCAATGTGTGCTACATGGCGAATGAATTTGGTTTAAAAGGTGATAATGTGTGAAGGTTTAGTCAGGTGGTTAGCATATGTTGCTTTTTGATTAAAAGATAGAATCCACTACTAATTCGGTTGTTAAATGGTGAAGGAAGTACTTAGCAATCGAAAGAATTCGCGAGATAGTATGATAGAAATGAAAAGGACGACGAAGAAACAGATCATATTTCAAAAAGTAATTTTACAAAACTGGCATTACATAAATATTTGATTCAAAAAGAAACTTTTCGTCTTTCATATTTCTTTCCATTCTCTGTAGAATATGATAACAGTAGTGATTACCTACTATTACAAACAAAAGTTTGATAAGGCACAGGTTGAAGGAAATTATTTTACATAAAAAATGATACTTCTTCGTGTTGAAATATAATCCTTCGATTATCTGAGCACCGTGTCCTCCATTTAAATCAGTTAATTAAGGCTCCATCGTAACTACAGAGTTGTCCATGCTAATTATTTTAAGCAGCATCTGATGGTATAATTAAAGATCAGGAATTTTGAACGAAATAATGAGTCGAATAATATTCTGTGACAATACTGTATTTGAACGAGCACATACTCGACATAATAAAAAGAGGGAAGGTCGAATGAAAAGTAGTAAAGTAATTAAGGAAATGTTGTCGTCTCTGAACTCTCCGAACATCGAGAAAGCCGTTTCTGTGTAGAGAATAAGGCCACGAATATTCTTCCGTGCATTCCTCTATCTTTCTCATGGTTTTCCTTGGAAACCAGTTCCACGATTTTCCCGCGCGCCTTTCGCACAGCCGTGTTATTTCCTACTAGGCGTGTCCCCTCGTTGATCCGAAATTACACGTCGTTGATTGCCTCGAAACGTGAAAATGAACCCTCGTGGTATCCTCTATTGATATTTCAATGCAGCGCAGAAATCGAAGTTTCAATTAGGAGGAAACTTACTGTCGATTTGGGAGCCTTTGAAAGTAATAAGAAATTATATTGGGGAAATAGAAAATTTAATTTAAACAGTAGGAAATTAAATTGAAGAAATAAAGAAATAGAAGATAGAAAGTAATTGAGATCGAAAAGAAAAATATTAATCATCAACCACAATATTTTCAGTCATCGAAGTCTGAAATTCTGATAATGATATTGTTACTACCAAAAATACCTATTATTAAAATTATGAATTATTCAAAGTGGAACTTTCCTGAATGGAAAGAACCGAATCGATTTCCATTCAATTTATACGAACCCTGAGAATAATTCAATATCTAAAAGTGAATCAAGTGAATCCAAAGTTTGAAAAGTTTCCTTGAAAATATTATATTTAAACGAGAAGTTGCACTGGAAGCGTATCCTTTCCACAATGTGAGAAAAATTAACAATCTAGTACCTACCAAAAATCTCTCTTATTCCAACAGTCACGTCTCTCTATTAATTCACATATCGAAAATTCCAAGGTTCGCGAATCCTTGCCTCTCTCAATATATAAAGTCCCGAAATTAATTACTAACGATATCATGTGTAAGAAGCGCAGCATTGCGCGGGAAGGTGATTTTCTAGCCGGAATCGCCAGAGCAGCGAGGAGGGGAATGAAAGAAAGCACCGATAGTGCGTTAAATTAGTACACATTGCTTTCCTTTCTCTTAGATATGGGAACTCGTGGACAGCAAGACAGGTTATCTGACCAGGAGCGGATTGTACAAAGGCCTCGCTCTGGTCGCGTTCGCTCAACAAGGAAAGCAGCCGAGCGATAAACTCCTGGAGAACTCTGAATCCCAAGGTTGGCGTGTTTTTAATAATCTACGTACTCTACGCCGTACATTCTACGACGATGCAATCGCTCTGTTGCCTATTAGGTTGCAGCAAAACGGTTTGTCGTATTTGTCCAGGAAGATTGAAAAAGGAATCACGAAGATTCAAAGTATTCTTTACTCTCAATCTGAACAGAAGCTTTTTAAGTTGCTTGTTTATAGATCTCCATACTTGGAATTTATGAATTCTGAAACAGTATTTCTAGTGTCCATTTTGGATTAGAATAATGATGGAGATGTTTAAATAAATTCGAATCAGAGAGAGAGGGTTGTATTTTTACTAACTTCTGCTCATCTATATCGAGTTCTGGATAATACGTTTTGCATTTCTGGTATTTTATAATTTTATTTAAAATAAAGCTTCGTGGACAAGTGACAAATCCTTTTCATTGATATAACATGAATAGTTAGCGGTATTTTTGGCAAAATTCGTGAAAAACTCCGCCAGAGAAACTAAAGACATACCACAGATAACAGTATGTGGCCTTAAAAGTATTTCTGCAACACGTTATCGCGCGTGTATTTCAGATAAGATTTAGAACTATCACGATTAACGTGGTCGTGGGAAGCCAGCTGGTTTTTAATAGTGCCACTGATCAACTCAATCAATCCTTGTTCCTCTTATCGGTAGAAAGAGGCGCGCTTATCACGGCTGAGGAGAATTCACCGGAAGTGTACCGTTCTTCCGGTATTCCCTTCCACCGTTATTCTATCAGCAACGCTCCAAAATTAATTAAACCAATATTTTTAATTGGGCAACTTTGACCTGAAGCGTTATCAGTGTTACTTTTAATTTGTTAAACATTTATACGATATATTTAACGACTAATTACTATACAATCGTTAATGTATCGTTAATATAACTTCTTTGCGTATCACGAACTATGTTGTATTTTTAAACGAAAATTTGTGGCTACTTGACCATTTTTCTAAATTTACATTTTTTTAAATTTCGAATGTGCGTTGTAAGAGATAAGAATATTTGTCAAATAGTCTACATTATTCTTAATGGTATTAATATTGTTTAGTTAATATTCTAAAGTAAAATTGGAAGGTCAAGGAATTAATCATTCCGAGTTTTCAATTTTTAAAAAATGTTCGCATATCGATCGGTGTCACATCGTTAGCATGAATTACTAATGCGATTAATATGGTGCTGTTATCATTAGACGCGATTAGAGTTGAAGTTTTATCGTGTAATTTATGTCGAACGTAATTCATAATGAGGACTTCGGTTCACAAGTTCAAGGCAATTTATGAGTCACATATTTTAACTGTTTGTCTAGTTTCAAATAATAAGATAGAATAAGAACATTCTAAATTCAAGTGCAAAATTACTGAGTGGTTTCAATCTAAACTCAATTTATTTGAAAGTCGATTTTATGTGAGTCAATTGAGGATTTCGCGCAATTTTTAGATTTTCACGTTAAGTGTTTGAATATTCTGCTCAGACATTTATCAAAATTTACTGCTACTTTTTTATGCAACAGATATACATTTTAAATGAATATTAATTTCGCAAGACTCTTCTTCTTTATATAATCATTGCAAACCTTAAAAACTTATAGGTAAATTCTAGAAGTTACGTTTATTTTGCTTTCCAGCCATTTTTGTATTATTTATTTGTCTCTTTTTAATAGAATTACCTGTTCCTGTGCTGGGCGACCTTTCAGAGGTGACGCTTCTGGCGCAAAGGTTGCACAAAGGCAGCAATCCCGCGAAATTGAATCTCACCTACTCGGATATTTGTAACCTGGACACGATAGAGGTCAACTTGGTGCCCGAGAAGAAGGGAATTTTTCTGAAGCACGTGGAGTACCAAGTGACGAGCAAGGTATCCTACATTCCATGTTAAAAACGACCCTATACTACAAAGTGGAGTGGCAAAGAAATTTGAGATATTAGAGATCTAATTACACCTGATCTATTTTTAACATTTAAAGAACAGTTCGTAGAATAGTGTATTCAAAGCAGTTTCCACTTTCAGAGGTTCAATTCCGTCGTTTATAGACGCTACAACGATTTCGTCTCGTTACACGAGCTCCTCCTGGCAAGATTTCCATACAGGTTGATACCGAAGTTGCCGCCGAAGAAGATCGTCGGAGGTAAAGCCCCTCGTCTTCATTGCTTCACTTCAAACATTCAATACGTATCAATTCGAATGCATCCAAAACAAATCGCAATTTCACATTTGTATTTTTCCTAATTGACAATTAATCCTATTTGTATTACTTCTGTAATTCTACATAAAATCTCGGTAAATGCATTACATATAATTTCTTTCTTCAGATGTTTGGTTTAATCTTCTGAATTATTTACGGAACCAAAGTCTACCTTGACCGTTCGAACCGTTACACATATTAATACTCAGCTATCGTTTGCAGCGGACTCTCAATTCCTGGAGGAAAGGAGGCGATCCCTCCTGAGATTTCTCACGGTAATAGCTCGCCACCCGGTAGTAAGCAACGGCCATATCGTACAATTTTTCTTCACTTATACTGGCGAAGAGACGCAGCACAAAATTCGCGAGGTGTTCAGGCGAGTGCCGGATGAATTCGCTACGTCTGAACTTGCCTCGAAGGCAAAGGAGCTGGTGCCCCCCGAGACCCTAACCGAATTCGCGAACAGCCGCGACCAGATCAGAGTGATACTCCTCGGAATCTCTCGGCTGAAAAACATCGCCGATTGCCTGGCAATCAGATCGCACAGCTACGCAATGGACATGGCGGAATTAGGCGCGCAATTGAGCAATTTAGCCTCGGAGCCTCACGGTACCACCGCTTGGGCCACCGGTGGATCTACCATTTGGCAAGAGATGAAAAAGGGTTTCCACATCATTTCGAAGTAAGTGGTTCTTTGGTAATGGTGAAATTTAAGTGCCGAACGAAATGAACCATGGAAGAGTATATCTTCATGAGCGAAGTTGCTTTTAGTCGGTTGGAAATGGGGTATACACCTTCAAAACTTCAAACGTTATCCGAAAGAAAACACTTGTAGAATCTTCCATTATAGTGTATACCTTATCGAATTATTATAAATACAAAGAAGCAGCATTTTATTACGTAAACACCTAGTATTACATAGTTGTCCGTGGAATGGTATCTTTCAAAGCGATCGCTGATGTAACGAGGGTCTAGTTTGCAACTACAGGCAATTTAATAATAACCAAATTCCTGTCCTCCGTCTTCAGTTACTTAGAACATACCACATCATTTTCATTGCATGTAATTTTAAATGAGAATTGCTGTTACGAGACGCAATAGCTGTATATCTAACTTCCTCCTGGAATGATTCTTCATACGATGTATTCTACAAATTCGAGAAATTATACTATCGTGCACCGATCCAGTTTATTTATTACAGTTATGAAGTTTATCATACTTTGCAACGATACAGTAAGACAGAATACATTCAAAATTTAGAGCGCTAAAAGGGGTCATTTTAGCGTTACCTAAATACAAAGAGATAAAAACAAGACCCTGAATAGAAGAATATTAAACTTCTAATCAACAATAGTCTCACCCATTTTTATATAAAAATTCGTAAAGACGAGCAATTACCAATTTAGCGCGCGTTTTCAAAACAGCTTCAAATGGGGTTTCGGAGTAATTATTGTCATCATTCTTCTATAAACCTGTGCCCTGCTAAACCCTCGGTAAACATTGATACCATCGAGTAACAAGAACGTTCATCTTTCTCTGAAGCCACCGCAATCTTCCCCTAGCAGCTTCTCCTTTCTAATCATACGGTAATTACAATTTCAGAGAATTCAGTCTCCTCTCCACGAGGGCCCTGCAACAGGCGGTCAGAGAAGAGACGATGGTATGCGAGAGGTTGAATCTCCTTCTGGATATTTTAGTGGCGCACAGGATCCTATGCGAGAGGCACGAGCGCGGAGTCAGCGCCGACCACCAGCGCGCATTGTCCACGATGCTGTCCTTAAAGAAACGACAAATGCAAGGAGTTATTCGCGGCACTGATGTAAGTGAATCCCCGACGATAGTTAGGCCTGCAGCAGGTGATGATGTACAGCCTTAAGAGCAGTATATTTATCTGATGATTTAACTCGATCCATTGTTACCGTGCAACCGTCATTACGTGATTATTCTGAATTTACCCAAGGCCTCCTTTGCTAATGAGAGGGGAAAAATGTGATAATATATAATCTCGAGTCTGCATCGTCTTACATCATTCATTCCAATTTGAAACGAGCCGCGTGCGCGACTCGCGGGAAATTCGCTTTCCCTTTTTTCATTAAGTTTCTTCCTTCTGTTCGCAGACGGACACTGTCGAATATCTGGAGAACAAGATGGTCGCGCAGGAGTCCGTGATCGCTAATGTCGAGTTGCGGAACTGCTTCTCGCTGCACTGTTTGCATATGGAGACGCAGCTTGTTCACGCGCATTTGGAGATACTTGCCACGGTCTTGCAGAGCCTAGTGAACGTGCAAATACGCGGCCACTCTGAGGTAAGACTCTACGAGCGATGAACTTTTCAATTCTGAACAGATTCATGACTGTTGTGATGTTTTATGCTGTCGATATGTGAGAATTGGTAAGTGCAGCTTTGGGCAGACCGGAAAACAGAATATACAGATTCATCTTTGCGATATAGCTTCCTATTATTGATTTGTAATAAACTCATGAGTAATTGTCGCTTTGAATGCCCCGTAGCTCGCTGAAGTGTGGAAACTGATAGAGCCAACAATCATGAAGTGTTTACCAGAAAAGTCAACGAACGGATCGAATGGAATTTCATAGAAAAGGGAAAGCTTCTTTCGTGCCAAGCGCTTGGCACGTATTCGGTGGTTAGATCTTGACAACTACATAGTGCGCAAGGTAAGGTTTTGTTGTAAGGTAGTTTTTAATGAAAGGAAGACTTGCAAAGTAATTTTAATGTGTGACTGTAAGACGCCAATATCGATTTCATAGAATTGGGAGAGTGTTAGATATGCTTTAAGTATCTAACTCGGATATTAAGCGTGTTTTGCACGTAAAGTTGATAAGTACTAATAACTTTTTTAAAAGAGTTGGGTGCGATACATATTACACATAATGAAGCATGGGAAATCCTATACATGCTATATTTTTTAAACAAATACGATTTGAAGACGTTTTAAGACATTCGTTGTTGTGTACTTAATATATATTTTATGATCTGATTGATACTCCTGGGATAGAGAACCATATACTATCGTGTATATAATAAGTTACGCTGTCTTCTGTAAAGATGCAGGATAGATAAAATGCTTGTATAAAAATACAAAGGAATTGTAAATAATTTTGTTTACCGAGATACTATGTTTTTATATGAGTTAAAAGTCTGACGAGTGTTAACGTGATTTCCATATGCCACGTTGATCGTGGATATTCCGAATATTTTACACACATTTATGTGAAATACTGGCCTCTGTGTAATGGTAATGAAATATATTGTGACTGTATGATTCTCAATTTACTGTTCTGTATCCTTTGGGTTAATAGACATTCTATTCAATCTCGCTAAAGCGAATTCGAAACAGATACGGCAAAAGATAAAGGACAATAAGAAATATGTAAAGTCTCTATGCAATTTAAGCAATCTGTTTAACGATATAAGGTAAGAATGTATACGGATGTTTATATGCGGATACTAACTGGAGATGGGAGAGGAGAAAAAAAATTTCAAAAGTTTTATTTATTTTATTGGAATGCGAGTCTTATATCTGCTAGTGACACCTTAAAGTAAATAAACATTTACACTTTTAATTTTCTAATTTGAGTGCCTTATACAAAGCGAATCACCCAACTCTACCACTTTAACTCAATTATAAACTGTTTGTTATACGAAAAAATGTTTCACGTAAAAGTTATGGCATCAAGGGAAACGTATAATACAATAATTAGATTTTCGTTGTAATTTATTTTGGTAGAGTTATGTGTCGCCCTGTATAATAAAAGATAAATTTCTTTAATATTATTTAATGTCTAATACATAACAAAAGATGTTTTGTTACTTTAATTTAAATGCGTACAGTTTATTTCCAATCTTAAGATGTACTTTATTAATATGTAAATGTCTATCTTCTGTATGTTCAACTAGAAATTGATTTAACTTAGTTGTCAGGGAGTCTGTAAGGTCATTTAATCTTGAGGTTTCATCACCGAGACACCATAAGAAGCTGATGTGGTAGGAAATCTCCTATGGAAAGACAAGCAGTTGGTATGTAATTATTCGTGTAAAGAAGTAACAAAGGGTATAAAGTTGAATTTTTATCAAAAAATAGATTAAATTTATTAAATGTAAACTAATCCTGACTTAAGTAATTTATGAACGAGGTAGAATTTTATAGAGCAACCATATTCATTATTATTGTCACTATGTACAGAATTTAGAAACTGAAATTTTCAAATACAGTGGACATCTTGTACACAGAACTATTTCAAATAGAAATTTCGTTAATATAATTTAGTATTATGTATATACTGTAAGGATTTACCTCGTAAAAGGGTGGCAAGTCATATTCGGCGAGAATA
Source organism: Andrena flavipes (assembly GCA_963971345.1). Classification (NCBI taxonomy): domain Eukaryota; kingdom Metazoa; phylum Arthropoda; class Insecta; order Hymenoptera; family Andrenidae; genus Andrena; species Andrena flavipes. The sequence goes on from OZ020481.1 coordinate 41,593,522, forward strand.
TTATTCAAATCCTTTACAAAATTTGTAAGCGTATTTTTTAATTCGGTACATTCTATCCCAACAAACGTACGTGTTCCTTCTTCGTTACAATATGTTCGTATATTCAATAGCTCCAAGCTGAATTGGTCTGTCTTCTGGCATAACTTTTTAATTTCCTCTACAAAGGATTCGATCCAATGAAACTTTAATACTAAAGTTTTTGTTACACTAATGTGAAACTGCTCAGAAAATATATTACATTTAACTGGCATTTCGTCCAGCACCGAAAGCATCCATAAGAGCATGGTCTCACTGGGCTCGTCTGAAATTTAAAATTATTACGGTTTTTAGTCGTGTAATCGAAACAAAATTATTCATCTCCTTTTTTAATACCAACAATTAAGATAGATCAAAGTAGCCCAGTTGCCACGCTCGTGCTTAAAGCTTCTTACTCTTCCTCCGTGCTCGGATGGCTCTTCCTCCACTTCTTCGTGATGTGGAATGCCCTTCCATGTTGCGATGCTTCCAGGTAAAGGTAAACTATAATATAAAAATCAAATATTTCGAGCAGCTTTACTAGCAGCAGTACACACTTTTCGTATTTCTTTAAACGCGAGTATTTGGTCTGCTAAAATATTTTCCTTAGTATTGAGAATCTAAATTGTTAAAATTCAATGCACACACGAGCGAATTAAATAATTTCTAGATTAAGAATCATTTAGTAAATAATATAAGCGAATGTAAACCTCTCGATCATTAATATTATGAAAATAACAATTTACTAAATATATTTTACTGTGTGCACTAAACACATTCGCGCGCGCGTGTCGCGTCACGTACGTGGCTCCGTTCCATGTTTTCCGTTCGAAAAAGATTTAGTAAATTAAATAATTAATCAATCCATTCAGGGTTTTAATACACACATGCCACGTAGATAGAATTAAAAGAATCTTGATAGTTGATAAAAACGTGATATAGGTATTCCGTGCATATAGATGTTTATAAAATAAAATTATCGGAAGCAAGCAAGATAGATACCGGTTAGGAACTTCATTGGACTTGTTACTGTTGTCATTAACTTCGTCATCTTCAGAATCAGATACGTATGTACTTATTAGCCCTAAACCTGTCATTGTAGACAAATATTTGCTCATTCAGTTTTTCAAGTTTCATTCGGTCGTACTGCGAGGTTATTTTTAAAAATTATTTGGTAGAGGCAGATCGTTGCTTCATTACGATGTAGTACTAAGTGCGATTAGTACTTGGTCATATTATATAGTCAGCAATTTCAATTTCAAGTATTTAAGTTTATAAACAGTGAATTAACAAAAACTGACGGTTACTTTTAATATTCTTTTTACGACCTTCGAATGGTTTTTACGAGGTTATGTTCTCAGACTAAATAATTTCAGTGTTTCGTAGTATGCAGTGTTTCGTTGGTGAAATGAAAATATAGCATATTTTATAATGACTCGATACTTTCAAATGTAATGTTTTTATAATTAAATCGAAAAAGTAATAAGAAAATTGGTATTCTTAAATATTTATTAATTCTAAATTGAATCTTATTTTTACATTAACAATTTATTACAATTTATACACACACAAGAAGCAGCGTATTATAAACTTGAAAATCTCTGTACAAAGTACTATTTTACAAAATCAACATCGACTATACTTTATTATATTACAACGTTCCAGCAAATGCTGATTTGTATTATTTATCATATTCGTGAGTCAGTTTAAGAGCTATTCGCTAAACTCTTCTTCGTCGCTGAAATATTGACTTTTCTTGTATCGTTTGCTTGGTTTTTGAATTTGTCGATGATCATCGTCGTATCCCCTAGCTCCTGTTTTCTGACTGTTTTCTAATTCCTTTTGCTTTTGCTGGAATGTAAAATGTTCATACTGCATATCACATTCTATTCTAATTTTACAATGCTAAGAAGCCAATAGAATTGTTATTATATTAAATACAACTGGCAATTAGAAATTCGTTACCTCCATCGCAATGGCAGCACTCAATGTTTCTACTTCTTCTTCCCAAGTATCGTCTACCCCTTCGTCATCGCTGTTCTTATTAGAATCATTCGTGGGATTACTACTATTAGCCTTGTGTTTCTTCTTGATTCGAGTCTTTTTTAATGGTGGAACTCGTGGCCCTAATGTGTTATTCCTGCAGTTGTACGATAAATGGCCTTCTTCTCCGCATTCGTAACATTGAGATTTATCTGGGTAATCTCTTCGGCGTATAAACTCGGTACTTCGACCGTTATCTACTGCTATGGAGCTTTTTATCGTGCGACCACCTACCTGTTAAGAAACGATATACAGAAAATAAAGAGCAATGAATATTATTATATATGCAAAATGGAGAAACTTACCTCTGTATTGTTCAAACTTTTAGCACAGGAGAGAGCGTCTTCTGGAGTAAGGAATAACACGAACGCAACTCCACGACTTCGTCGTGTCGTTTTGTCTTTCATTACGGTAATTCTATAGAAAAAAAGAATTAGAAATGATGAATTAAGAAAAAAAATTAAGATTAAAAAGTAAAAATCTGTATCTTTCACTCTAGTACTTTATTTCTTCGAAAAATTTAAAGTATTCCATATCTGTTAAATATACAGGAATGCTTTACAAAAGACTTTTAGGTCATAGAAAACATTTTTGCGCCGATTATTAAAATATTTGTGAAGCAAAATTTGAGAAATAACGAAACTTAGTAATATGTGAAATGGTGAAAGGCTATAAATTTTACAACTTACTTAACAATCTTCCCATAAGTTTGTAAAAGTTGGTGTATATCATTGTTTGTTAAAGAGAAAGGTAAATTTGATATGTAAACTGTTGATTTACTGGGCACCACTCCACCACTCATTTTTCAAACTGTCATCAAGCATTTACTTAACTTAGCCTGAAATAAAAAAAGTATTTAAAACAAATTAAACACCGATTATGCAATTTTACTTACATTTTATTATATTAATGTCTACTACATACATCGAATAACATTTATATCTAACAAATCGATCAACACCATTTTACAATAAAATTTTTTTCAGTGACAATAAAATAATAACATTCATAATAGTTTATACACTACGTGAACAAAAAAGACTATTATAATGCAAAATTCAAATTTTCGGAAAGTGACATTCGAATTATTGCAGGAAGCTAACAAAATTTTTTTCTGCTAATCAAATATTTATGTCTAATATTTGTGTTACCGATTTCCTTACAGTTATTTCCAAAACTACAATAATCATAATCGTATATCAAGCTCCGCTACTTCCTGTCTATACGCACGTTAAACACAACACTGTTTTTAATGCATTTTAATGCACTGCAAAGCGCAAAGCGCAAAGCGCTCGATGCATTACAGGTTATCGCCGGTAATGCCAACGTGTGATAAATCGAAAGAAATTGCGAGCACTGAATGGATAGAATGTGTTTTTGCCGTTAGAACATTGTAGGTTTAAGAATACATGAAAACTTTCCACTTATAATAATAAGTGATAAATTTTATTTAGTTCGCATACAGAATTACAGACATTCGTGTTTACAATTAAGAGAACAGTGGCAAAACAGTGGTTCATTTTCATTTCACTGCGTGGAGTAGGTATGCGAGCATTATTGTGCGATGCATTGTATTAATTCGCGCGTGATAACCACAATGAAGTATCATGTAAAAATTAATGTAGCACAATATACGAAAAATACTGGAATGTACTAAACGTTCATTTCATTTTAATGACGATAAGCAACTTACATAGTTACATACGTGGAAATAAGCTGCTCGTATTTTTCCTGAAGAATATATATTTGTCAAATAGGTGAGGTTGATTATTTTTATTTTGCCCCGACGTGTAAAGTTCGAAAAGAATAAGTTTGTATTTTATGTCTAACGAAAAATTAGTTAACCTAAGACTGACCACTAAGAAACTGCTTTTATTTACGTAGAAGTGAAATGTTTTGAACGTATCATGATTACATATATCGAGCTTCTAATCGTTTGAGTACTGATTTTAATTTAATAATTTATACACGATAGAATCATACAATCTAGTTTATTAGCTTTCTGTCCTTAATTTTTTATACATTCTGTTAAGGCCTACATAGGTATGTTTTCTCTTTGGATGTAAACATTAAGTCCCTAAAAAATAGTTTACAGTTCATGGTCTTTCGTTAAGTTAAATAAACTATTTTTAGGTAAATGTTTACATTAGGGGAGGATTCCCCGATTTCAATGACCTCCTCATATGTAGTCAAGGTCATCATTCTGAACAACATTTCCCTCTAAAATTTTCGGCGCTCGGCTTTGATTTGCATAATTGTACATTGAAATACGACTGTTTCACAGCCAACGTAATTAGTATTGTTTAGGGCTAGACTAAGGGGTCTCTATTAATGTCTCTAATTGTTGATTATATGATAAATATTTATAAAATACGTGAATAAATATTCTAACCCCAAAAATGTTTCGAAGACTTGTCGAAAAGCTACCTCCTCACCGATTTCAATGACTTTGACATATATTGTCGACATTTCCCTCTGAACTTTTTGGCGGTTCGCCTTAGTTTCAGAGATATTAATAAAAAACTTTCGGCATAATATATTGAAATAAGTTTCATAACCGACGGTATTAGTATTGATTTGAGCTAGATTAGGGCGTAGTGTTAAATAAACTCGGTAATTTTATTGTTAACTGTAGGTGACGTGAAATCTAGCCCAAACCAATACTAATACCGTCAACTGTGGAACCGTCGGCAGTTCTAATGTTAAGTAAAGTTTTTCGCAAGTATCTCGTAAACCAAAGCCAAGAGCCGAAAATTTTTAAGGGAAATGTTGTTCAGAATGATGACCTTGACAACATATGTGAAGGTCATTGAAATCGGAGAATCTTCCCCTAATGTAAACATTTACGTATTTTTAAAACATAACAATACATTAACATTCAGTTACTTTTTCATCATAGAATATTACAATATTTACTTCGCTACAGTGGAACACTCTAATGCACATGTTGCACCATGCACTTTAAAATCTTTTCATTTACTCTTTTAACAATATTCTACGCATACAAACGAATCTCAACCCAAGAATTGAACGTCGAAAATTTCACGCTCGATGCTTTCACGTAACAATGATTACACAAACAGATAAATATATTTTGGTCCACTTTATTCCGTGACTATTCGAAAGTATTTACAAAACGTACGATACAAAATGAAAAAGAAAAAACGAGGTATTAAATATTTATAAATAAAAACAAGGAGGTATTCAAATGCAAAAGTCAGTCGATCGTTGAAAGTAAAGTAATTAATTGTGCGCAGCTTTCTTGCCATTCATGTAACCTATCCATCGTTCCGCTGTAGCGGTAAAGATTGGATCGTTATCGATTGTATTTAGAAGAAGAAGTTGATTAACGTGAGTGGAATGGTAATCCCACCTAGCTAAATTTGGAGCTGTCTTTAATGTAAAATGCCGTAAATCATACGTAGTACCAGAGCCCGTATCATACAGAGTTAACATGTTTTTCAACGAAGTCATGCCCTCGTTGAGAAGGCGGGATGCTTCTTCCGCATCCTTACCTGTTGCTATACTCTTTAAGTCGTACAGACCGATTAAGGAATAAATAAATCCGTTAAGTATAAAAGAAGAGGGTGCCGTAGGGTACTCCTCGTACCACACGTATTTACCTAAAAATACTGCAGCTACTCCTCCTTTATTAGAGGATAATCTAAAAGGTTGCAAGCCCCTAATAGCAGCTTGTAGATACTTCTCCTCATTGGAATGATAATACGCTCGTGCTAATACAGAGATAGCGTGTCCTTGGCCCATACTAGAATACCTGTAGGTGCAGAATAATTGAACGTGTTTAGATAATTATATTGATGCACTCTGTTAGTAGCCGACGTCTACTTCTAATTAGCGTACCATCCAGGCTCAAGTGTAGCCATCCCAGGAGCTACTTTTCTTCTAACAGGGTTCGCCCATCCACCGGAGCTAATATTCTGATTGCCTACGAACCATCTCGCTGCGTCGTAGAATTGCTCCATGTGCTCGCTTGTAGATAATGTCACATTATCAATCATGCCAGTTCCGTACAAAGTTATCTTCACCATCTACGACGAATAGGATATTCTAATGTTAATTTTGTTCGCTAAATTTTCAGTATTTTAAACATTAGTGCACAGAAAATTTATTTAACTTCTGACCATTTATATGTTACCTTTAATTTCGAGCGAGTCAATTTCTTTTTATTCTTATCATTTAAGTATAAACCTTTCTGTAAATCTATAACCAAGTCTCTGGTGAATCTACTCCAATGATGGTTGATTTGGCCGATTCCGTAGTAGACGTGGTTGTTATAAGTATGCAATACTATATTACTAGCGATGTAATGAAGGTAGTATATTTCTTTTCTTTCTCTGGACTGCAGCGTAATCATGATGCTGCCGTTGTCTTTAACATTGAAATCCCACTTCAGTACAAAATCCAGAACATGATCTAACTTCAGGGTAATTCCAGATGTACTCGTTTCCGGTGTAGCATATTTCATTACGTGACTGTTAGCGTGCTTATCGAATACTCTAGAGACGATGCATCCCTGAGGTATAATCCATTCCCGTTTAACCTTGTCTGAATCCTCTATAATCTTTCTACGAGGTTCCGGCTCTGTTAAGTTTTTACTATAATGGGATAATCCGAATTGAGCGATTTGGGTAGGATAATAATATCCTTGGCTCTCCCACTGAGTAGATATCGGCACACCATCGCTTCCACTGATGCATTTAACGCGCTCTCGAACTTCCACGTTGTAGTTCTCGAAAGTCATGAACACACCCCGAGAGTCATATTTTCCCTTCGGATTAACGATCTTTGAATAGCTATGCAACCATTCGAATCTTTCCAAGCCATCATAGGTCGCTAGCTTGCCGTAAATCTGTTGCATTTTAGAAAAGTTAATATACCATTTGGATAAACAAGTTCGTATATTAATAGTTACCTCAAAATATTTATGAATAAACGAGAATGGTATGTACACTTCGTCTCCTTCTTTGCGACATCCAATAGAATAATCGCCATTTATATGGCAATCTATTTCTTGATATCCAGTCTCTAAATTTTGTCTATCCTTCATAGAAATTTGAATAAAATAACATGTTTTGTGTGGTAAGATAAACGCACAATGCATATTCAGAAATATTAAGCTCCATTAAACTTACGTACACGATTCAAAATACTTTACTTACTCTATGTTGGAATTTTGTTTTCCATTCGGTACTTTTAAAAAACGGGGGGCTACCACAATTATTCCATGATGTCAATATCGAACTTAACGCAGCAACTACGATTACAAGCAGTAATGTCTTGAAGTTCAATCGCATCATCCTACAGAATTTGTTTAATTTAAAGTTTATTATTATTAAGAATAGATGCCATTTTGTTATTTTCAAATATTTGAAAGTCGTACTTAATACCTACTCATAAAGTATTGTTACAATGTTTGTCCCACTTTCTGTCAAAAACAACATCGGCCACGGTTGAACATCGGGCGTTCCATTTTTAGAAATTACGAGGTTCTGAAAAAATGCGGTGCTCGTTAAATAACTACAATAAAAATGTGATTGCATTAGTCGGCATCTTTTAAATTGCATACATGTGGTCGCCCCGTTTGTGAAGATACGAGTCACACTCTCCATCGGGCTTATTTTGTGTTTAATCATCGATTACTATCAATGCCAATGTGATTCATGCACGGCATTTGTGTGCCACCGATGCATGCAGTCGGAATCTGACGTTACAGCTATTTTCGCTGCTTGCACTGTTTACTTTTTCGTAAAATGTGGTGCGCGCATTCTTGATTTTACAACATTGTTGTTGTCGGAGCATTGTATAAACTCCCTAGCACGTTTGCCACCGCTTGAGCCGAGTACATTTTTAATAGTTTTACGAAGACTACGACGTAGAAAGGATTACATTTTTTATACTTACGCAACGCGGTGCATATCCTAGAAATTTTAAAGTGTTCACAAACTTATCTTAATAGTAGACACCGAAAATGTTATATCAATATAATTAGGAACATACCATCAAGTAATTAATTCTTAACATTATCTGAGAAATTGTATTACTGCTAATTTTTTTTAACGTGGGTTGGTCCGTTGTTGCTCTGACTGCCTCATTTGTTCATAGGTAAAAAAATTATTTCTTGAAATTTATACGAATTTAAGTTTTTATAAATCATGCTGAGAATTCAGGATTTTATTGTTAAATTTTCATGGTGACCACTCGTAATGGTCACCCATGGACCTAAGAATTCTTAGGTCCATGTGGTCACCCAACAGGTATTTAGGATCCCACTAATCAGGGCCGAAACGAGGTTTCGAGGGGCCAAAAAAAAAACACATTTATATATGTGTACTTTTAAGTTGTATAAGAATAAATATCTATGCACAGGGCTCCGTAAAATTTACGATTCGGTTTTCGTGAACCGCGAAGCCTTTTAAAGAAATTTTATAATAATAAATATCTATGCATAGGGCTCCGTAAAATTTACGATGAGCTTTTCATGGAGCGGCGGGCCTTTTAAAGCGCGAAGCCTGGTTTCAGCGAACGCGCTGGACCCACCTCGTGTCGGCCCTGCCACTTATAAGAAGAATTACAGGTGAACCAATTAATCTGGACTCGTTTAAAAGAAATAAATATTCTCTACTTCGTACAAGAGGTGATTGCAAGCATTACACTTCTTTTAGAAGAATTATAATATCGAAAGTAGGAGTCAGGAAGAATTAAATACGTTCGCAGCACGTTTACGAACGATTTAAAGGCGTTATTTCATGACCGGAATCGCTCCATTGCCAATACGTATAACTCCATCTATGAGTCGTGATACACAATGGAATGTTCAATATTACTTGTGTACTAAAGAAATTTATAAGAGATGGAGCTGGGAAGACCATTGAAATATTGTTAAATAGGTATGTGCAATACATCCACAGGGTATTTTGAATTTGTACATATTCGGAATAACCATTAATATGCCCGACTTTGATTGTGAAAGAGAGGCGATCATCGCTATTAAACTTCCGTTTTCCAGCGTTCCGCGAAGTATACGCTGATACTTTTGTCAAAATCTCTTTAACTTCCCCTTTTTCATATAGCACTCCTCTATTTGCAACACTTAGATTTAAACTGATTTCAAAGCAATTCTAATAATGCGTATATAATATATACCTTTAAGAGCTTTTACGCTGTTGCACTTTGATCATCACTACCGTAAGTGTCTGAACCATATCCGTGTGTCAATGGACCCTGATGATACATTATTCCTGTACTCTTAGATGTGAAACCTTTAATTTTTAGAAGCCCGTCAGATTAAATAATTACTGCTTAAAAAATTGAAGCATAATTTTGCTTACGACATGGATTCCGCGGCAGTCCTCTCACAAGTGCGAAGACATTTCTCTCAGGAACGTTAAGTAATATTCTCTAGCCTATGGAACTGGATTTCTTGTGTAAATAATCTTTTTCATCATAATGATATAAGACTTCAGGATTAATAGTTGACTCCGTAGTTAGAAGTAACCTAACGAGTGCAAAGCAATTTAACTCTGTGTGTCTGTTGACAAGTTTACGTATCGTGCTTTACTTTACTATATAATCGCAAAATTCTGGTATTTCATGTCTCTTTTATCTTTTTCTTATTACAGGATTTGGTCCAGTTGGACTATGACTGTAATTACATTTAATAAGTAATTGAAATTACTTCTAGCTGGTAAGAAAACACGTTACAGTATGATTTGTAAGATCATTAGTAGAGTCTATTTGTTTAATTTTATTGTGTATATAACATATTAATTCTATGCCCAGGATTATATGAGAAATAATCCTTTCTAATAATAATTATAATTAGCATTTTCAATAGTCCTTTCAAGTAGGCATTAGAAATTTGTTAAAAATATTTTTAAGATAACAGAAATTAGTAACGAATGTTAAGTCTCCATAATTAAATTTGTAAATTTCGAAGTACTAAATAGTAGATGATTTGTTACGTGAGCTAATAATTTTGGAGAAGCAAGTAACTTTGATGGAAATTATAATTGAAAAAAATTAGATTCATATGTCTGGTATTATATTATTATATAAGGAAACAATAGTATAAGTGTTCTCTTTTTTATAGAATTTTTAAAATCTCCATATTTATCACTGTTAATTTATTTTGGTAGCTCTAAAAGGATCTCCTTTTAGAGTGTAATATAGAATTAATTATAATATGCACAGGTAAACAATGGAAGCTGTAAGTCAGGAAAAACCAATCCCCTCCCGGGGGTTGAAGCAAGTGAAGGTAGATAACTGGGGCACTTTCTTTCTACAACGACTTCAACAACTTTATTTTGAGGAGGAATTACTTGACCTTACTATTAAATTCCCCACTAGCGATATCACGGTCCAGGTAATTTTCAAATTTATATATAGTAAAGTGAACCGGGCAGCGATTTACAAACATTTTTTTAGAAAATAGGATATTTAAAATATTCAAATAGTAGGATTATTAAATTGGCTGAACTTAGAACGGGTAGAACTCTATTAATTGTGTCTGTCTCTTCTTCGTTGCAATATTGCAGTAGAAAAAGAATTTTGTAAATATTCCAGGCTCATCGTTTAGTCATAACAACATGCACAGACTATTTCATGAAATTAGAGCGGGAGCAAAAAGAAAAAGATGAGAATTTCGATGGGGTGATCATTATGCCAGCGGATATGCCATATGAATGTGTTAAGTCCATTATAAGGTACATTTTACACTCTGGCTTGGAAACATCTTTGTAACATTGATTTATATTTATACTGTTTTTACAGTTTTATGTATACTGGACAGTTGGAGTACTGGACCTCCGAGCAAAATGCTTTATATCGTACTGCACAGAGAATGAATATGAACGTCTTAACGAAGCTGCTTGATGCACAATTTAATACCTCGTCCTTACAAAATGACCAGTCAACAAAGTGCAATACACGACCAGCACCTGTAGTTTCGAAGCCTTCAACGTCCACCACAAAACCAACGACCACTTCTAGCTCATCATCAGGACTTTCAAGTCAGCCATTACCAGGTAGAAAGTGAGTATTTCACGTACCGATCGTATAAACAATATCTTAACCCATCGTGATCACATTGGGTCCAATAGACCCGCTTTTTAATTTTGGAGCTTGATAGCGATAAGTTCCTGGCCTTCCTTTCCGAGTTTTTGGTACACGTTGTCATTTCATTTCTTACTAAAACGCGACTATTTCATATTCTACAATGTTCAAAGTGTGTATTATAATTTTTGGAAATCGATGGAATTGATACAGTTTGTACGGTAACTGTTTAAAAATCAGCTGGGTCCATTAATCCCAGTATGATCACCATGGAACAGAAGTGTGACCACGAAGGGTTAAATTAAAAATAGAATAAAAAAGTGCTGGAAGACATGTACTTTCAAGATTTCTACAAATTTCCACGAATTGCTAGAAATAATTATATTTTGAACAGGAAACTCATATGTTACTTAATTATATTGTACCATGGAAATGATGGAACTGACTTTCTGTTATTTCAGGCTTCCTATTTGGAAGAGGAAACTAGACGTGCCACAGAGTACACCGTCACTTAACTACGAAATGCGAACATTCCATGGGATGACCTCGACAAATAGGTCTAACGAGGTGACCCCTGGGCCTTCTCGATTCGATCTCCCCGAAGCCGAGGAGTTTGCACTCGGTGTGTTCTCGTCGTTCGACGATATCACGTACAACACAAAACCTATCGTTCAAGCGCCGGACAATTATAAAAGAGATAGTTCGCCTACTGGTAAATGCTCGCCAGACAGAGACAGTAAAAACGACACGACCGAGGATGAAGAAGACGATGGTCAAGCGAATGAGAAAGGTCTGAAAGAGATAAATTCGGACGATGATTGGTCCGTAACGAGATGCTTGCAAAGGGACCAAGAGACGCAGCCCTCGCCGTCGAAGAAAGTGCGATTCGATCTCGAGGAGAAAGAGAACATGGAGAAAGGAAAGTCGTCCTTCAAAGCGAATTCCGAAGAATCGATCAACAATCACGCTAAAATCATTCGAGAGGTGCTGAAGAAGTATCCTCACTTAGTGAAGAACAATAAGAACATACGCTTAAAGATAATGCAGAAAGAAACAAAATCGTCGGACAGCAACGCGGCATCCAAGACGAAGGTGTCTTACGTGGTTCTAAAGTCTGACCACTTGATGTCTAGCAACAACGGTGAGGACACCGAGTCGAAGAGCAACGGGAGCGTCGACGGTGGCGAGACCGGCCCTTGGAAGTGCAACAAGTGTGATATAGAAGAAGAGTACACGAATTACTATATGTACAGAAGACACATGCAAGACGTCCACGAAGAGAAGTTCGATCCGAGAGTGTGCGAGCATTGCGGCTACAAAGCGACCAAACGGAACATACTGATGTACCATCTCTACACAAAGCACAACGTGCCTCCTCCGAAGAGCATGTGTTTCCCGAAATGCCAAGCCTGCTCCTACGTGGCGCTTTCAGAGACGCTGCTGGTGAGACATCAGATAAATCATAATCATCGCCCGACGTCGCGCCAGCACTCGTCCACGTCGGAGGAAATTCAATGCATGCAGTGCTCGCAGACGTTCAAGGACGTCACTGAACTGACGACGCACGAGATCAACACTGGCCACAGGAGTCTTTCAGACGGCAAGGAAAAGGGCCATCGTTGCACTTATTGTGGCAAAGTGTACGTACGCGCCACGAATTTGCAGATTCACCTGGGCTACGCGCACAGACATTTACGTGACACCGAGACGGTGTCGGTGCCGACTATCTCATTGGAGCCATCTTCCGAGGCGGAGGCACTGAGCCACGTCGCTAGTGGCATAGCAACGTCTTTGGGCGTTGGGGACAGCGTGACGGCAGACACTCATGAAGCAGTCTCGAACGAAACGGAGTACATTGTTCCGGATATGCAGTTAGATAATATCCCCCACGACATATCGTACAACACGCACGAGCTGGATGGTCAGCCTATGATCATGCTCATCGACAATGAGAATTTCCAGCAGCAGGAGAGAGGGCAGCAACAGCAGCCGCAGCAATTGAACATATCTGATAACGAGCAGATAGTGATGCAGGGTACGGAGAACGGAATGATCGTTTATATCCATGGGAACGAGGAGCCGGAGAGGCAGGCGTACGAAACCTTCCAAACGGAGGGCCTCGCTGAGGAGACTGAAGAGATAGTGGAGGAGGTGGTTGAAGAAGTGGAGGAGAAGGTAATAGAGGACGAGGAGATGCAGGTGGAACAGACAGAGATGTTAGAAGAATGTAACGTCGATCAGGTGGAAGAGGTTATACAATATGTGGAAGAGCAGACGGAGATAGTGGAATACGACGAGCAATGCAGCGAACAAAGTAACAGTGCTGATGAACGTAACGAATCAGTTATGATCATCGAGGAGGAGCACGTTGAAGGGGAGCAGGATGCTGAAAAGGACGATAAGCAAACGAAAACGAGGGACTTTACCGAGTGGGACGAGGACAGCAGAGGATTAGTTGAATCATAAATAACGATATTATTGATTATTATACGGGCTTTGTCACTTTTTATTTCTTTTTCATCAGTGTCTATGACTAATAGAACGGCATGTTTCCATTGCATTTTCATTCAGCTTCTTTCTTCGATTTCTGTGTAACAGATCAGGATATCATTTTATACAGGGCGGCAAAGAGTCTGATATGAATGCTAACTTACTTTTACGACATTTATTATCATCAGCGAAACTTTTACGGTGTAACGTTTTCATTTTTACAAATTGTAAAAGATTCGGGTCTTTATTTTAACCTCTGTTAGAACACAAATAATTGTATATACGTATAACTTAGAGGTACTTATGGAGCGAGTCTTCGTAGACTGTTGTTCTTATCGGTACGAAAAGAAGAATCGAGAATAGTAATGTTTGATTGGGAGTGGTAAACATCGGCAACGGCAATCACAGCACGTAACTCGCAACTTCAGTCTTCGAATACTCATCCAGAGTAAGGTATTCGATTGGTAGAATTCTGATTTATTCAGTTGTATCTGCAGAGGGCTGTTCACAATCTTCTACCCCGCCCTCCCCCCCCCATTTTCTATAATTATAACGATTAATTTTGTTGGACGTACAATTGCACAAGTGTTTGGCAATGGAGAAACGTGAAATACAAGGACCTATACAATAGAAGCATCGATTTTACGATTAACCGCTAACTGCACATGTTCAATGCAAGAATATTTAAAATAAAGTGATTGAAAAAGTATGCTTCCCTCGGGAGTCCTTTCTTAGACACTGCAATGGGGTAGGTTGCCTACGATAATCAATTAGAGTCTAATATAGGTATTTGCAAGATGAATGACATAAAATAACATAATTGTGTACTTCAGCAATAGATTGCGTCTACAGAGGGCTGCGCGCAATTTAAATACATCTGCATTTAAAATACGCCTGCATTTTTGATTTTGTGGTTTTCTATTCGCGTACCGAAGATCAGAATGTCTAATGGCGCGAGGAAAGTGGAATTAGAATGCAAGCGAAATAGAAGGCTGCATGTTAGGATAGAACTCGATTCTGGTCGTCATAAAATCACGATCAACTCAAATCTTTTATTTGACGTTTCACTGGATAATTATTCATCACATAAAACTAGTTATGTGAAATTTTTATACCGAATAAATAGCGTACATATACATTTATATATGTAAAAATATCCTTAGCAGTACAACTTTTTTACGTATAACAATCTCTTAGCGTTTCATTTGTACTTTCTCGCGTGTGCTATAATATAATTAATAATGGAAATATACAGAATGCTTGATCAAATGAGAAATTCTTGGAAGGGAAATAAGACGGCTTGTCAAACTATACATTAAGATGATAAATAAACTGAAAATCTATTGACTTTAGAGTAATTACAAGCCTAAAGTTGAGATATAGTAGTAATGATTAGCAAAATGATTGTAAGATTGAAACAATACTATCCCCGACACAAATTCGGGGAGGAAAGTGCTTAATAATTATCGTGAAAATTATTCTAACTCTTTCAATTCGCGTATGAGGCAGAAATGTCAAGAATTTTAAACAATTCAAAGAGGCAAGTAGAAAGTAATTGGTGATTTCAACGAGCGGGGTGATTTTAACTCTGCGATTTCGTGATTGTTTTTATTTATTTAAAATGAAATTCTTTTTTATCTGGTATTTGGATAAATATTGTGTATTTAATCATAAAAGATTCACGTTTTTACTGCATTTCCATATATAATATCACGAAGTCATTATCACCCCACTTCTAGAAGACCCTTATATTTTTAAATATTTTTAACCTTTTTAAAGTAACTATAATAAATTACACTTTTATTAAAATAATGATTTCTATGGACTGATAAGTGTTTCGCGTAAGTGTACAATAAATTCGTCGTAGAAAAATGTTCAAGTAGGATGACGAAATGGCACCTTTTTTTGAAAGATACAAAAGTACACCTCCAGCTTGAATTCAAGCAATGGTCACGGAGCTATCGACTCGCTTAGAAGCATTGCATAGTCAATAAAACAGCGTTCGCTTATACAAAATACGATTTTTATCATAAAATATTTCATGAATCATTGAGTGAATACAAATGGTCGAACATGGGTCTAATATCCTCTGGTTCTTTATTCAGTTCCGAAGTTCTGCTTAAATCGGTGTTATGTAAATACGGAAGTGGAAGATTTCGTATATGGAGATAGTGTAGGAGGTCAGAGTTTTCATTGGCAAACTTTTCTGTAACATTTCCCAGCCGAAGTCGTGGAAACGAATAGATCTTGTCATTTATTTCCAGTAACAGTAAACGACCGATGAAATAATATAATGAACTAGATTAAATGAGAAATACTGAAAATAAAAAAAATTATAGTGTCTAAAACAGACAAAAAGTCTAATTTTGCAAAAACCGACTTAGTTTTAGTAACAACCAGAATGGGACATCTACTGAAGATATATGACAAGTTTGAAGTAAATCGGGTGATAGGTTTTTAGGGTATCATGCTAACCAATTCGAAAAACATAGTTTTGAGAAAAACGCGTTTAAAGTTTTAGGTACCTATCTTTTTTTCATTAATTTTTTTTAAATGTTGCCTAAATATGTACAAATATAGGCATAAAGCTTTCAATTAATATAATTTGAGGGTTTCTTTTAAAAAAATCCCAAATATCGCGGTCTTTTTCAAGGTGTCAAAGTAGGGAGACTCCTTAATTAAACATTTTAAGAACCTCATGGAGCTCAAATTGGGATTGTAAGTGGTTTCATGATACGTTTGTAATTTTAAGTGGATAAAGTCAGTTAAGTGTCTGAACACTTTGAACATTATCTGGTAATATTATCATTAACTTCTTTCCTCCTGGAGCTTCAGTATAGTTTCAATACACAAATTCATTTAGGTACATCGGTGCATAATGAAATAAAAGCATACCTGCCACGTAATTTAACAAAGTACCCCACACAGCACAACGTCCCGGGGACGTCGACAGACCGTACCTGGGACGTCTGCAGACGTCTGTAGACGTCCCAGGGACTTTGCCGGACGTTGTGCTGTGTGGGACATTACATCCTGATTCCAAAACTGTGCCACAAAATGCACCATACACGATCTACGCCATAATATAAACTATACATCTAAAACTCATTCTTCGCATCCACAGTGTACAAAACTATCTAAAACGATCAAAGCTTCCACCTGCAATAATCACTACAACCAATCCCAAGAAACCGGTACAAAAGCTAGCGGAGAAAGTCCAGAGTTCTAAAATTCAAGCTTCCAGAACTACCAGCCAACCGTGGGACTTGAAGCTGAAGAGAATCGTAGAAAATCACCCCAAAGATATCATCAGCAACGCTCCAAAATCCCCCGTTGCCTTTCCCCGAAAGCATCGGGTGCCCTCGTTCGCGAAAAATTTGTCAGCAGGGGCGGCCAAAGGGGAGCCAGCGAGCGGTGGCACCCCTTAGGTCGCCTGGCAGCCGGAACACCACGGGAACGTTCCCCGAGGCGGGAACATTGCGCAAATGATTCGGGCAAAACCGCATGTACAGGAAACGTAACCAGTAGCCCCGGTCGGCGGTGGCGAGGATGGCGAGGACGGGCGATGATGGCGGGTGGTAGAAGGGACCGCGGCCGCTCCGATCGTGACCGTGGTAGCCGGCACGGGGTGAAGGAGCGAGCGAGCGAGCGAAAAACCGGAGAAAGGGAAATAAATGAGCGAGATAAATCGGCGGGGGCCGCGGGAAGGGCCCAGGGGAATACAAACAGCGAAGGAAGGAGTACGGGACCCGCGGGGCCCCCCCGAACGAAGGGAGATAACGATGCGGTCATGGCGTAGGAGGACGCGAAGGGAGGCGAGCGCGGCCCGATGGTGGTGGCAACGGTGAAAAAGGGGGGCTGCGGAGGTGAGAAGGTAGGAGAACCAGCCTCCGCCAGTATCCACGTGTTCAGTGTAGTAGCGCGTTATGACCCGGATGTTAGATCGTAGCTGCAGTTTTGCGAGAACCTGCCGACCCGGATGTCTCGCTCGTCGTCTACAAGTGATCCACCACTAATGTCCTCCTGGCCACCGAAATATGTTCAATCGGTAAGTAGTCGTCCATCGCGCGGACCACCCTGGACGATCGCGCCTTTTCCACCCGGGGAACCACTCTCGTCCTTCGATCGCCCATCGGTTAATTTCTACCCCCTTCTGGAGCGCCGATGGTGGCGTTTCGCGGTGTCTATGCTCGATAGATCCGCAGGGGTTTCTGGTATTTGGTCATTGGCTTCTTGCCGAGGTACGCGTTTTGGATACTTCTGCGGAGGTTCGGGGTAGGGTTGAAAAATGGCCTATGGCAACGGGGGAATAAGGTCAGATGCGGAGGTGTTCGGTGGAGGTTGATTGTCAGGCAGCTTTAAGTAGTTGGGGCGAATTATTATTCAGTCGTGGAACTTGTTTATTTAATTGAAATACATTAACTGCTTATACAGGTATTAGCATGGTGCATCTCTTTAAAGCTTGCTTTCTTTGTGGCATTATTTCAGTCTCGTATCCCGTGCATTTTCGTTCAATGATAAGAGTCATTTGTTTTTAACATTATTCGCACAGTGGAGATATATTATCCTATATTAACTCGATACGTACTTAATGAACAAAGCACATTGTTCAATTTTTTCCAAACAAGATATCTCATTTCTCTTCGTTCCACTTAAAGGTAGGGTTAACTGTAAGTCGACAAACTTTAAAAAAAGATTTCGATGCCCGAGTTCGGAACCTAGAGAAACTGTTTTAAAGGCATCCGAAATGAGGGAGGGGGTAAGTTTCCGTTTTCGTGGAGCTGCAACTCTCTCGGCGTCTCGAGTGGTAACCAATACGAGCGAGAGCTCGTATATTGAAATATTAACGAGTCGTTCGAGGCTTCTGAAAAAGGCTGTAAATGGCGCGAGCAGATCTAGGCTGATCCGTTTGGGTATAGCGTATCAGTAACATCCGCGTGTGCTTGAAGGATAGATGCGAGCAAATCAACGAAAGGCGCCAGCAAACTCCGAAGGGACCTGATAAATGCCGAAATCGCCAACTTACGTGATTTACTGCCATTACCGCCATCCACCCGCCAGAGACTTTCCCAGCTACAGCTTATGGCCTTGGTTTGCGTATTTCTCCGAAAAGCCAATTACTTTCAACAAGGTAAGCACGACGAGATGAATCTAATCGAAATGGCCCTAACGCACCCCGCGGCTTTGGAAACTGACGACGTTTTCATTGCGAAACTATTTTTCTCTCCCGCGTTTTATGCTCCTTCTTGCTGCATTTCATCATCTTATCGATGCTAGTATTGGTGTCGGGGTACATTCTTCTTTTAGGATTTCAATGGCTTTGTTTGAGAAAATTCGATGCCCATATTTGGTTCGAAAAAGTGTCTCTAAGAAAAGTGGTCCCTAAGTAGTTTTCAGTTCAGTTTGTCGTATCGTTTTGATGAATTAATATATTATACTCTGATGCAAAGTGGAAGTGAGTTTCTAATTGGATGTTTGTTTTATGAGTTTGTTACTTTATTTAATTTTTGGAGTTTGGAAGATTTTTAGGATAAGGGGGAAATTGAAAACGAAGAAGTTCTTCACTAAATTCTTGCCACGTTTCGCATAAATAAGGGGCAATACGAATCGAAACTTTTCTCAAAATTGTTCTTCTTTCGTTTCACGTAAATTAATAATAATTTATAAATATATTTCCAATTAACAATAAGAGTAAAACTCTACTCGATACGATGCAAAATAATTTCGCAGTGTTTCTATTGCACGTTTCCAACCACATACATAAAATACCACATTTATTTCCTTAAATTCCAATAATTGCCATATTATACCGTACAGATTTGGAAGGTACATTAAAAAAAAGTCTCCCTTAAGCACGGTATAATAACACAAGAGCGTCTGTATTCAGTAAAACGTTACATCTTTATCCATATAAATTCATCATTTAACCACTCCATTCTTCTCTTATCGTTACGCGAAGCACGGAGCGTAATTGTACGCTTGTAAATTGCAAGGAATAGTAAAAATGCCTGCCCCCTGACCGAGACCGTTAATTCGTTCGCTTGTATAAAATAAATGGCCTCGTCCAAAGTTAAAAAAATAATTGAACTTCGATAGGTATTCAGCAACGCTAAGAAATAAGATGAAAAAATGTAAACGCTTTTGCGTACAGTTGGTGCACGGTGAACGTTGCGCCTTTGTTTCATGGCGAGACGCTCGCCGTTTTAATTTTTCCGCTCGCCGTCCGCCAGTAGACGTTGCACGTCACTGCGAAAACCAATATCAAAATATCGGTAACGGCGCTGGTAATTATTCCAAAACTTGCACTACGATCCTCTTTAAGAGTGCCGTGGAAGTCAGTGTCATCGATTGTTTTGGGAATCGCTCCCGGAAGTCAGAGAACTTTCCCTCAAGAAATAGAATAATCGTGGCATCTCGCATGTTAAAAATGACACTTTGATTATTTATTTAATTTAATACTTGGAATAATTGTCTTATTCGTTCCATTGCAGTTGTATCATAAATTTCTACTTCTCTTATTGCGCGTTGTGTACTTAAATCATATTAAATTGTTTTTCAGTTAGTTTTAGTAATTTTTTAATCTTTTTAAAACGTTCCGTTTTTAGATCCATTGCTTCTTTTTCCGTTTAGATTGAGTCACTTGAAACGCATAGTATACCAAAGTGAAGTCGCGCAACAGATTACATAATTTATATAGAAATGCCTGAATATTTTATACAGTTAATGGCTACATAGGAAAGGAATTAAGAATACTAGAATTGACATCCGTTTCGATCGTTAGACTAATAAATCAGGCTTAGAACCAGCATAACAGCTATTATTCCTCCACGTCTCCACAACTTCACAGTTACTCATAAAACTCGTTTCAAGCAGGTAAATTCACCAGGGACAGTAATCTCCCAAAACTCAAGCTTCAGATACCATAAAACATTCCCAGAATTCTGAGTTCCCCTTAGAAACCTCCATGTTCTTCGTTCGAGCCTCCTAAGGTGCTCGAGGATCACAGAATAACTTTATATCAATCCCTCAAAGGAATGATAATCCATTTTCTAGATTTGAGATCCATTACCGATCTCAACTTCCAAATCCAAATTCGCTTAAAGAGCCAACAGAGAAGAAATAGCGCGAACCAAAGTATCAGCCTCCAATTCCACTTACAAAATCACAGTTAAACTTCTCAGCGAGCTAAATCCAAGTGTACACCGATTGCAAACGCTCGGCTAAAGAATTTCCCGTGTGACCGAGGATTTCTCGCAGGAATCTCGAGTTTCCTGAATATCGATCAAGCCTCCCCTCTCTCCCCCTCGCGTGGTAACGAGCATCACCGTGGTAGGAATTATTAAACGGTCGTTGGAGGATCAAAAACTTGGGGCATCTCCGTTGTGCAAGCGTAGAGAGTAATATATAGGTAAAAGGTAGGGAGGTAGGTAAGGCAAGAAGGTAAGATCGGCGTACATTCAAACTCAGCGGAGTCTAAGCGCGAGTTCCGGGTGATCCGCTGACCTGTCGGCCTTTGCAACAACACTCTCACGCTCCTGTAACCCATACTCCCTCTGTATCGTCTCTCCGCTCTCGCTCGTTCTTTCTTTCTCTCCTACATACTCATTGTTTCACAGTATTCGATACTATAGTCCCGTGTAGCGCCGTTTGTAAACGTTGCCCATGGCTGCATTAGCATACGCTTCTTCCCCTCTGCCCACCCCGCCGCCCTCCTCCTTCCGCGCCCCCTTGCCCCCCTTTCTTTTTTCGTGGCTTTTTCTTTCGTCGGTAGTTTCCCCGGGGACAGGAGAGGAGACGCAAGCGCCCAAAATGAATTTTCCGAGGCTGCTTTCCCCGTCTGACCCTGGACGATTATGATTCCTCGGCGACGATTCCGCACGAGAGCATGAACCACTTTGCGACTGCAAACAGCTCGGGCAGCGGTCCATGATCTCGGTTTCGTGGGGATATTGTTGCACCGGTGGGCTGCTAATTTGCGCCGAGAATGTTTGTAGATTAAATGGTTGAACGTAAAGGTAGTTAATTAGGTGCGATTTCTATTTCGAGCTGGAGTGTTTCGGGGGAATTGTGAATATGTTTGTTTGCCGATTTTGTATATTTGTTTATTGTTTGTCAAGGGACGTGTCAAAATTTTTGTTTGAATTTTCAATTGCGTGATTGTTCTCTCGCTTTAGTTTCAGTTTCCTTGCGATTTTCTTGCCTGCTTGTCAGACAGTCTGGAAGAGTCTTTTTTTTGTTATTGTACAGATAAAGGGGGTCTTATCGAAAGAACTTTGGAGTTCAGGTGTTTATGAATCATAAAGAAGGCAATAACGATAAGTTCGCGCGTATAATATTGTCGATACCACTTTCGTGACTATTCACGAACTTTGTAAAATGCTCGGGTTATCTTGTACAGACAATCTTTTGAGTCCAATCACAGCTTAGCTTAATTATGGACTGAAAGAGTATCGGTAGAGTATTTTCTAGATTTGAAGTGGAGCGATTTACCAAAGAATAAAACGTAATATAAATCAGTTCGTTAATTTTTGCATTTATTCTTTCAATAAAATGAAACTGTTACCAAATTTTCTGATATTCGTTGTGATTTTTTGTAATGATTAAGGGGGTACACCACCTTGTAGGCCCAAAAGAATGGGTAAATTTGAAATTTGGTGTCTCAGATAATTTTTCACTGAAATATGGCGATCTTTTTAGAAGATGTTAGGCGACATTTTAACTTTATTTTCATACATTATTTATTACTTAAAGTTTGCAAATAGCATAGTTATATCTACAGCATGTTTTGTCAGCTGACTTCAAGCACCGGAAGCGATTGGAACATATAATATATAAAATTCTGACTTCAACTTAAAGAAAAATCCTCGTTTCGGAGGAAAATCTATTCTTTAAGTTTAAATAAGAATTTAGGCCTAGAAGGTAGTGCACCCCGGTAAATAATTATTGGTATATAGAGTAATATAATATTTAACAATTTAAAAATTCATGAAGCTTAAGTCCACTTGAAGTAACAAAATATACTTTTTGTTCCAGCCTTGAAAAACTGTCCGTCCGACTCTTCGAATATCCCGACCCCTAACATAGGATTTTCAAAAGTAATATTGTTTATCATCATATCGCATTGTATTTCTGACCGTTAATTACTACGGTACAAATGTTGGCCATACAATGCATGCAATTTTTCAGGCCATGTCCGGATTTATAATGATGATGACCCAGCAAGGAAAGCTGTTGTATATATCAGAAAATGCAGCAGAATACCTTGGACATTCTATGGTAAAGTAATTGCAAAGAAAGAACGATTACGGTAATCAACCATGTTGAGAGTTCCCTATAAGCACGATATAATATCTGCCATTAGAATTCTTTTCTACGAGAACTATGTTAAAAGCAAAATGAATTCTTTTAATATGCCAATGCTCGTGCAAACGTTCTTTTATTATTTAATATAACACGACACTTCTGTCATAATTTAGCTTCAACTCGGTATTATTTTAGGAAGATTTGCTTATCCACGGAGATAGTGTTTACGACGTAATAGACAAACAAGATCACATGGTTGTACAAAATCAATTATCTAGAAACAGTCCAATTCCAAGTGACAGAAGACTGTTCCTCTGTCGGATCAATGTATCTAGAAATTCCAGGAGGCAACTCCGTTTCGGAGATCAGAAGGTAGTTTCGCAGTACACTTTTATTTCTGGGGCGGATTTGGATATAGGCTAAGTGGACTGCAACCTAAGACGGCATTCATTTTTGAGGGCGACAAATTTTGGGGAGCATCAAATGTTGGGAGCATTAATTTTTGAGGGCGACAAATTTTAGGGAGCATCAAATTTTGGGGGGCGACAAATTTTGAGCGAAATAAATTAGAAAAAAGTTTAAACACATAGGCTTGAGTCAATTGTAAAAATACTTCACTTTTTATCATGTAGAGAATTAGCAATGACTCGGCCGACGCTTGTTAGCCTAGGGGCGCCAAAGTTTCAAATCCGCCCTTGTTCCTTTTTATGTTACCCGAATATGTTATATAGGGTAGGTATTATTTCCATTACATGTTTAGTTTCATTATTATTTTATAGGTGGTACTTGTCGAAGGTCATTTTTTACCTTTCGTTCCCGTTTGCAATCGCAACGAGTTCGTTTTCCTTGCCTCGTGCACGCCTGTTGTTCTACCAGAAACTAGAGAAAGTATCGTGCAAGGGGCGACAAATATTTTTACCACTATCCACTCAATGGACATGAAATATCTCCATATCGATAAAACGTAATGTGATTTCGTTTGAAAGGACCCAGATCTATATTGATGAGCGTCTCAACTAAAGTACTTGTTTTCGCGTTTGCAGGGCAGAAAGCCATTTAGAATATAGCCGTAACGAGCTGGTGAACGTGTCATGGTACAATTTGTTACATTGGGACTCCATAAGGACAGCATATTGCAAGCATCAAAC
The DNA here is from genome assembly GCA_963971345.1 of Andrena flavipes. Taxonomy (NCBI): domain Eukaryota; kingdom Metazoa; phylum Arthropoda; class Insecta; order Hymenoptera; family Andrenidae; genus Andrena; species Andrena flavipes. The sequence goes on from OZ020481.1 coordinate 41,617,593, forward strand.
TGGTACTGTTATTTGAATTCTGCATCTGAATTATTTTAATAAATAATTTCGAGACATTCGGGGGTTTTGATATCATCCATGGTTGTTTCAGTTATTCAATCCGACCAAGAACGGTCCGCAACCGCGTTATTGAGATTGCAAAGCCGCTCTGGACGATGGTTTTGGGTGCACTGCGTTTTACAAGTGAAAGACACCTCCGAAGAGTGTCAACATCCTATCATTGTGTGTACAAATCAAGTTTTAAGGTACTGATAAATACTGTCGTTGCCCTTTATGAATTTCGCCATAATAAAGCGTGTGCAATCACATTTAAATTGGAACTTCTAATACCATCATTGAATAATTAAAATTTATAGTAGAAAATGTCTGATTCTGCGTGAAAAAAAAAATAAGACGAAAATGAAGAGCAAAGAAATTGCAGGGGAGGCTCTGTTTATTAGTTATTAATCATTGAAAATTCAGATAAGGGACGCCTGAAGAACCGCAATTTGGTGATCAGCGGGTCGCGTTGCGTAGGTCAATAGGAGTGCGCACAGCCGTCGCTTCCGGGCGTTTCTTGCTCGTATATTCAAACATTAATAATTAAAAAAATGAAGCCTCCACCACAATTTTTTTACTCTTGACTTTCGTCTCATTTTGCCACGTAGAATTGATCATTTAATTTTCTATTATTTGTGGCCGGACGCCCTGTGTATATATGAATAATATGTATTATCATTTATAGACACTTTCAATTAAACTTTAAAAACTTCTCGTCTACTGTGGAGAGACGAAAAGTCTACTATGTACATTCTCAGTAATCATTAAACGTGTACAGAAGTCTATTTCCGAAATAGAAGTAAAAGAAAGTGGAGGATGTTGAGGATATTGTAGCAGTGAAGATGAAGAAAGGTGTGACTCTTGAGTCTTGACGTGGCATGTTGTTACAGTGATAGGGAAGCTGAAGTAATGCGCTCGAGTTCCTGGCTGTACCAGTATTCGTCCCAAACGAAGTTCACCTACACGATCTGCTCTGGGAATCAGACTCGCAGTGTGCCATACGCTACCGGGAGCCAGAATAATCAGCAGCAAGATTACACCCGCTCGCTGTCCCATACCCATAGCAACGACGCCCAGCAGCCCTCCAACATTCGAAGTTCCGAGCAAGACTTGCATGGCTCCTCGAAAGCCCAATTAAAGGATTACGCAAGGAGCACGCGGGAGGACGCGGAGCCGGTGGACATGTCGATAAGCAGCGGCGAGCACGAGAACAGGAACGTTCACGTGAACATACAACACGGCCATTACGCGCTGGGCCAGTTTACAGATAGGTACAAAGCGCAGAACAAGAACTCGTTAAACCTGAGCAGTTACCGCGCAAAGTTCATCCAATGCCACGGCCAATACAACGTGGACACCTTGTCCCCCAAGTATTACATCACTGACTTGGATAAAGAGTATTGCTGCAACGAGAGGAGCAGCTCCCACAAGCGACTCCAAGCAAAGGTGCTACCAACGGTGGCAGGGCCCACCGTTGACCCCTCTGACTTGCCAATGGAGCATTGGAGCTCCAGCCCAGTATGGTCTGATACTCTGCAGAGGGTACCAGACGTTGTTCATCAGGAACTTAGCCCGTACGTCGCTACGCCGACCACGCCTGTCGACACCCCGGATTCTGAGCTACACACAGAGACGCCGATCTTTAATTTCGACTGGGCGGCCGAGCAACACGTGCCCAATCTGAAGATCACGTTCCGCAGCTCGAATCAGGGGCCCAGGAAGGTCCAGGACGTTCAGCCGATCACGTTGCAGTTACCGCGCAAAAAGGGCCAGTCCATGAGCGACTCTAAAGACTTTCCTAAATGAGACTGTGCACTTGTCGAATTGGTGCTTCACAACTAGATAGGCAAATGTATTTTCTTCTTTCTTTTTAAGTGGGCGTAACAAGTTTGGAGGTCTAGAGTCTCTGAGCAAGACGGAGGATGGTGGAGCTTAAATGCGGAAGGTAGTTTTCGTGATTCGATTAATTAATTCTGCTCCTAAGGGAACAGGTAGAAAGGAGTGTCGGAGTATGCTTGGTGTTGCGCGGTATTGTAGCCATTCTTCAAATGAAGGTAATTCGAGTTAATGTTAGAGATTGAAAGTTGGCGCAATGTGTTTGCGGTTCCAAGGATTAGTTGTTGTATTCGTTTTCGTCGGAAGGAAGAGCTATCAGTATTAAGCGAAATTCGTTTTCTGGTAACAGACATTTTTAGATGAGATGCCATAAGGTATTAGTGTAATAAGATGGTAGAAGCGGAAGGTACGCTATATTCATAGTAAATGTTAATTGAAAATGAACAGGAGTACCTAATTGTTAGTATTAAAAGAGAAAGTATAGTTAAGAGAAATTTTAGGATGAAAAATCGAGTCATAGCTTTTTAGAAATTATTTTCACTGTAACGTAACGTTCGTGAACGGCGGGCGTAGCGGTGTAGCAGCAGTTAGGTTTTTGGCAATCTGTTTAATAATTAATAATCATGTTTATTTGTGTAAGGTAGGAAAAGTTCAGTGACATTTATTGAAAAAAGAGTGTCTGCTAATAAAGGATATTTTTGACGTTATTTGAAATCATTTAACTGTAACTAACATTCCTCTTCTAAATGGAATATCGCGAAGGAGTCTATATAAATTATTACAATTGGGCAAAGGAAGTATTGGTTTTTAGAGAATTAAGGGTTTGTTCGGTATTATCGCAAATGCATGAAAGATGATGCAAGGAAAGGATTTCCTTCATTCAAATTACGCGTTTGAGAAATAAATAACAAAATCTACTTTCTATTTATTACTACGTATTCATTATTACGTTTTGGTTCTGTATCGAAAAGAAACATTTATTATAAATGACAAGCATCGTTAAGAACAAAATAAACGAACATTATATCACAAATGAGGTGTAGGATAATTCCAACTACTTAGTCATTCGACTTCGAATCGTTCATTTTATTAGATCAATGTCTAGGATTTTCATGAAACTGAAATATGATGCCCACACAGCACAACGTCCGGCAAAGTCCCCGGGACGTCTTGTTACTGATCAGGAAGTAAAGACGGTCTGAATGTCCTGATCAGTAACAAGACGTTCCTGGGACGGTCTGTAGACGTCCCAGGGACTTTGCCGGACGTTGTGCTGTGTGGGTGTAAACAAGTAATAAAAATGAATGAATAAAGGTGCACAAACGACGAACAATCGATTCCATATGAAATTATTGGTGAAGAATGAAAAAATATATAAATGAGGGGCTGCGTGAAAAAACATTTCAGTCCAAATTGTTTAATTTATTATTAATTATCAATTGATGAACAAATAATATAAGCTCAAAGTCATCGAGATGAACTCGATTACTTGATCTCTTTTACTTGATGCGTTATTTCAATAATTTTTTATTTAAATAATGCCATCTCTGATTGACGTTACCGAGTTTAGTGGCTGGATTTATATGATTCCCAAAACCACCGCTCCTAAAGGCAGAGGGTGCAATAAAACCTGACGATTTTCACGAAGTTGGTATTGCAGACCGTGTTACATGAACTCCTATAAGATGGTAGGTCTATCCTACACTTTATCAATGATTAAATATAACAACTCTGTTCGTAAACCTTTTGATAGTTAAACCCAGAGAGAAAGTTTACCGCGACTATAAGCATTCGTTTATCAAGAATCTGATTATAATCAGAATTGAAAATAATTATTATATAAATGTACGCTTGCGCTGCCACATGCAGAAGCTGCTGCCCCCCCGCGGCGCGATGGTTAAATAAAAGTTGTAACCGCTATTCACCGCTTTTCAAACGTCCAGTGAGCGCATATCGATTCTAGCGTGATAAAGTAACCGTCGGCCTCACACGAGCGTCCTGTCAGTTACGTCTGTTTCGTTTAAAATAATCTGTTATTTATAACAGTCAACATGGAATCCGCTATTGTGCATCTCGAACAAAGTGTAAGTGCAGTTTCTAATCATTTTCAAATTGCACGTTTCGAGTGTCATTCATGATTTACCTTCTGTTCCTCGATAAGTTGTTGATGTAGCCGGCTTGTCTCGAATAATGGCTTTACAAATGACATCTGATTTTCAATCCCCGTCTCCCCGTCATTCATAAATTGACCGACTTCTTACGAAATTCCCCCCAGAGAAACAATTACAGCGTCTCTCGTACTCGTCAACTTCCCATCAATGCTGAATATCAATGTTCACCCACGCCGTAGAAAATCTGTTAAAACCTCGTTAAAATCCATTGATACGATCGGTAAAAGCAAATATCAAGTTTCGCGCAGCGTAACCACATATTTATGCTACACGCGGATCCCATCTATATACACGCGAAAAATCGACGCTAAAAGCAATCCATGAAATGTCAAAGTTGGTCAATTTGTAAATGTCAGGTGTGATTTCCTCGTGCACGTTCACCCCGTAATTCTGGTAATTTTTTATCGCGACAGGTTCAAAAGGCTGATGGAAAACTGGATATGATTGCGTGGCAAATTGATGCTTTTGAGAAAGAATTCGAAGATCCGGACAGCGAGGTACGTCTCTACTAAAATAATGTATGAAAGTAAAACACCGAATTACACTTCCATCACTTTCTGCTTTCTTTTTTGTTAGATACAATTTCATGAAAAATATTGTAGTTAGGAGAGGAAATGTGTTTTTCAAATTGTCGATTGCTCTATGAATACAAAAGCATTATAACTGAATTCGCTTGGAAGTCATTAAGATCAACAATTTAATTTCTATTTTTAAGTTGTTGCTCGTTCTGTGCTTTTAACAGATCTCTGTGCTTCGTCTATTACGGTCTGTCCACCAAGTTACAAAAGATTATGAAAACCTTCATCGAGAAATATTGGAGGTACAACAATTGCAAAAACAGCTCTCAGATTCTCTTAAAGCGCAATTGTCTCAGGTCGTCGGGCATTTTAATTTGCTACGGAATAAGATTGTAGGACAGAATAAGAATCCGCAGTTGAAATAAAGTCAGGAACGTTTAGCAAATTTTCTTTTATTATTTCTTTAGTCGCGTCTAATTTGTTTTCACAGATTCCTTTTGTGTCTTTGAAAACTCTGACGTTGTTATTTGACGAAAAGGGGAAATAAGCATTATCGACTTTATTGTGTAACTGCATAACCAGCTTCCTCGACCGATTCTAATTTATTTGCATTTGATACATATATATTTATAGTATGTTGGTAATTTTATGCATACAGGATTAGGAATTATTAGAATCTCACATGGCCATTACGATACATGCAATATGATTTATTTCATGATACGCTATCAATCATAATCTGCTATTTATTTATAAATGATACATGGAGAATATTGAAAAGTTCTGTCGCAACGTTTGCATATAGGATTTTCTTGTAATTAAAAGGCAGCTAATATTACAATATCTTTCAATGATTATGCACATCTCGCTATGTACGTACTTCTCCAAATAACTAGCGATAATTTTGCAACAAGAAATTAAAGTGATCTTTTCGAATTATTTTGATATCTTTATATGTGGTAGTTGATAGGCATTAGTCGTGCAAAGCCATCGATCCGTTATTATTACTCTAATAGCTTGTTCTTAGGTGTCATTATTCCTTTGGAAATAGTATGGGATCAACCGGTATTATTGACAAATAATTTCTTTAACTTCCTCTGTAAGCGTGATAATGGGGCCAATCTATATGCTTGTATGTCCACACGAAGTAAGAGAACCAGTAAGATTTATAGATATTACTTTCTTCCGTATGCCGAAATAATTTATTCTCATTTACGTGGATATGATTTTCAATTAATCGCAGTTACTACGTATTTATACCAAATATCTCATTCAAAGTCATTGCTGGTAAATTAATTACGGTTCATTAAGTAATTGGTTCGAGTTAAAATAATTTTAATATTTACATAATCTCCGTTAATTTTAAATATCACGAGAAACTCGTTAGTTTTAAAATATTTCGCTTCAAAGTATTTTAGATTTTTACTTTAAAATTCCTTTGCATATTTCGATTTACGTAGAATAGTCACAGTGCCAAATTGAGTACAAATTTTTGTTCGTATCTGTTACATTACGTAGTATTTCTGAGCCGAATGTATATCTATTACACTTATATACTGGGTGACAGCATTATAATATCTGTGTCTTGAAACAAATTTGAACGAAGCTATTCTATATTATGATCTTCAAAAAATAACGATACTCACTGAAATCAGTACGATCCGTTAGCAGACTCACTTATATATTTCATGCCACTGAATGACGCTAATTAATTAAAAAGATCATGATTGTCTATCGAACGAAGGAGGAAAATATAAGTAAATTTCTGACGGCATTTAATGACGAAAGTGTTATTCCTCTCGCCTAGCAATACAATAATAATCACCCTGTATGTAGCTGCAATATATCGGTATGAAATTTTTTCCTCTCTAGTAACAGTTTTAATGATTCTTACATCGAATAAATTGTATATATCCAAATATATAGAACTAAAAATTCTTTGCGATCGTTGAACAGACTTTCTGGTTGGCGACATTTAGGAGAGAAATGTTTTGTGTACGCAGAAATAATAATTGTTATGATTTATAAGATTTTCTTTGAAATAGATACGTTTTATTATATGTATATACGTACATGTATATTGTAGTAAAAATGAGAAGTGTATTTTACAACACGAGGGTAACAACAGAAATATCTAAAGCGAAGGGTTGCGTATATTAGGAAATTAGGATATGGAAATTAATATTGCCTTAAGACACAGGTCTGTATTCAACAAGCTATATGAAGAACGTTGAAGTTAAGTGCATGCTATCACGATACATGTAAGACAGAAAACTTAATAATGCGAAGGACAATGTATTTTAAGAATCTTAATTGGTCAATTACGTGTTTCAAGAGAATGTTCTCATTTCATTTGCTTAATACCAAAAGCATTTTCCTCTCGAGTTCAGTAAAATTCAAATTTCGATTATTTAGTACCATCGTAAGCTGCCTTTCCATCATTAATTTCTCAGCTTTGGAATGAAATAGGGTGAAAGTACTAGCAGTCGACCACTTAAAGCTAAACTCGAATGAAAAGTTCTAAAAAAAAAATAAACAAACAATGTTATAAAATATATAAAATGTATTAAAGTAATTTAGAAGTATTTAATGTATCACTAAAAATGTTCTGTTAGTATAAAAGATCGGGGAAAATAAATAATTAGCGTTAAAAATAAAGTGTCCGAATACGCTAATAATCGACCGCTTAACTCTAAAAGTCGACCGATCTGATAGCTAGTAATCGACCACCTTCTTTTAATATTAAAATTCAAAATAGGTTATAGTGAATGCAGTTAGCTTCAGAAGTCGACCGCCGTGGTCGACTATTAGGGGGTGGCCGACTACTAGTGCTTTCACCCTATCTAATTAAAACAAGAAAAGGAAATCTGAATCGAGGCGAATGCGAAATATTTATTCCCAATGCTATTCTCCCTTAACTTTTTTGAAAACAAGAGAATATATGCGAGTTCTCGTGGCATTTTCTTGAATGGAGTAACTGAGTTCCATAATCGTGAAGCTGTTAGCGATCCTCTTCGAACTTAAAAATCGATTACTCTATTAAATGTAGTCAATCTATGTGAGAAACTCCTTTAAGTCAATACTAATAGTTCAGGAAAGGAAATACTTGTGATACTCAGTGACTCGCACGTTTGTCAGGGCTAATTTATATTTCAGTTAAAGAGCCAAGTGTCCCGTTAGAAAAAGGGAACTATATCGTGGCCAGGAGAATATTAACTGAAAATATAAATCAGCTGCTAGATTGACCTTTAGCCTTTACCTAAGCAATTAGATCCGGTCTACGCAAAACAATGTTAATACATATACACGCGTATGTATAATAGTGACGTCGATCAGAGTCACGTGTTTCCCATCATCATAAGTTTTCTGGGATAAATACTATCATCCTATTTCCATCTCTATAGAATGTGCATTTTATTAAAGGAGCACGACGATGGAAGCAACGTTTAAAAAGTGTCATATTTTAACCCTAATGTAGGACGTAGTCTGTGAATCTCTCTCTATGGTTTCCAAAATGGTTCCATTCTTTCGAAATACAGATTCTATAGAGAATATTTCAGAGGATGCAGTGATACTTGTTTAAACGTCTGAATCTAAATCTGAAAAGGGGATATTTAATATATTGCACGAATCAATACTCTTTGATTCGACTTGATTTTTTTTATTACTTCATCGAATGATACGTGCTTTGTGCAATTTATGAAACATTACTTTTAAACACTCACCACCACTCTGACTAGACGAACGATAGTCTAATGCTCGTTAAAACTGTTTTTAGAATAGATGTAGAACGTAAGTTAAGAGAAAAATGGTCTGGAACACATTCAAAACGTGCCAAAAAACTTTGGTCAATTAGTACCTATATAATATACCGTTTAGTTAATCGAAACCAAGGATTTCTGAACGTCTGCTTTTCCGTATAGTATACATATCAAGTTTTTCGACGCTCTATTTCACTTTTCACTCGTGGTCTCTCGAAAACTGCTTGCTAATCCTTTGGTTAAAATAAAAACGGATATTGTAACTGTGCAGGAAGTATTTTGTTAAAAACGTAGCGCGTTTACCATTCGAGGATGTACGATACTTTTTATATCCTGATATAATATGACTTTTAGCACAATTTACAGTGCTCGATCTTTTTATTAACATTGCATATAATAATTTGTTGCTGTATAAGTGTAAATTTCTCTCTGAAATATATTGAATATTAACAAGTATCTATACAAGTACTCTGTTATACCATTTTTGTAATATTTACGATTAAAATAATCAAAAGTAAAAGATCAAAGCGACAACTATATCTAAAAATGACGAGCTTCGTTTTTAATTAAAGACTTAGCACGTACCGTGTCTCTACGAATGTTGACGATGAAACTTTAATGCACGTTGTACGCTTAGATAAACTATAAACAAAATTGTATCGACCATTATACAACTTCTTCATCGTTTATTCGTGAAACACGCGACGTTTCGCAAAATCGAACAATTTCGGTTCCAGTCTGAATTCTATCGGATTGTCTTGATATAATTATTATTTAATTGTTACAACTGTATGTTACGTTGTCTACAAAGCTGTGTAATATTGCTTGTAACTTTTAATCGTCTACCGCGAAAATAGGTATGCAAAACGATTCCATTAGCGAAATAATCGATTTTCATGCTTCCGGAATATTAAATAGCAACAGCATTCGGTGAATTCTTCGGACTGGAATTACACGGCACAATGTTCGAACCAAGCGTTAACATTTATTATTCATTTAATAAGATTTATTGTATTATACACGATTGCTCAAATACTTCGATGTATATTATACAAAATTGTGACGCAACAAACAAATTGTATCTTTTTAGATATTTATCACACACTATGTAATAAATTGTTAACTCTGTAGCAAATCATTAACGAAAAGTTATTTTTCACTCCTGCCCACTTGCCTGCTCCGTTTCTGACATACATAAATGTCATCGCATTACATGCGCCGACATATTGCTGCGAGTAATTAAGCGATAACCAATTATCGGATGTTTCGAAATCCCCGTATTACCCACACGGACCAAGTATTATTAAATAACGCGTCAATATGAACCGTGCCATAGACAAGTTTAATATTATACGTTCAAATGGAGACAGTTTTAATATATTATACGAATTGCAAATTCACAATAGTATATTTAATTTCTTGGTATTATAATCATTATATAGAGTGCAAAATTTCTCAGAAAGGGTACGTGTCGATGAGCTGTGCATTTTTTAATATCAATGCTATGAATCATGCATTCTCAGGCGTACACGCGATTTATTAGCAGTCTTTAAATTAAATTAAAATGAATGAAATATTAACACTTTTCAAATTGCTTTCATCTCTTTGTACCTTACCGGGAATATTTATCTTATTATAAACAAATTACATGTCGAATTAAGGAGCTTGCAGCAAGAGGGATGCATCTTTATCAACTTCGAGTAAATTAGGAAAAACTGTTTATAAAATTATTTTTTTGACTTAGCATTTAAAAAACAACAGGGATTGAAAAAAATATATTTTCACATAATAAGTAGTGGTTATTCAGTTGATAAGTTTTTATTTCTATTTCTGGCGAAAATATATTCTACAATAAAAATATTAATAGCGATTAATATTTCTAATAATATTAACATTAGTATAAATATTAGCGTAATTATTATTATTATTATTATTAATATTAATTGCTAATATCAATATTATAAGACAATAATGTTAATATTTTTATTTTAGAATATATTATTACCAAAATTAAAAAAAACTTATCTCTTAATCACTACTTATTATTTATTCTAATAATATTAATAATATTAACAATATTAATATTAATAGCATTAATTTTAGAAACATAATAATATTAGTAGGGGGAGTTCCCTTAACGCCGGACGGCACCTAATATCGGACATTAGCTATATCTGTGAGTAAATCGTAGAGCTGATAACAAACAACGATCATATCTCAACATGGTCCAGTCGCATTTGAAATGTCACAGATATAGCTAATGTCCGGTATTAGGTGCTGTCCGGCGTTAAGGGAATTCCCCCTATTAATATTAGAAATAAATTAATAAATCTTAATATTAAAATTTTTATTTATTAGCAATATGTATATCGCCCATTTATTATTGGATTTGCATCATTTTAATTACATACATTACATGTCGTAACTCGGAAACTGTCCAAAACGAAGCTGCACCGCTTTTGATGCAAGTTTCTCAATTATAAGTGAAACAAAAGTACTTCCGAAGAAGCTTCCGCAAATGTAATAACGTCTCCGCTTTACATCTACAACGAGTCTCTCGCGGCAGAGTCTTGGCCGGTAGCAAGGGATCAACCGTGACGAAGTACTTTCGTTTTTACTATCGCGGAAAGAAACCAAGGTTACCCTTCTCCGTTCCTGGGAAGCCGGGTTCGAAATGTCAGGTACGAGGTCAGATGAGCCGCGGAGAGCAGCCTAGTCAATTACTCATTCCCTCTTACCGTCGGCTGTACCGCGGCAGCCTTAGAGGCCTTTGATTAATGCCCGCTACTACCCCAGAAAAGCCACCCCCATTTCCTTGATGAGAGTTCTTTGCAGCCACGCGATATGCATTTACGCGGCTGCCCGGATATCGCCGGTTGACACCGCCAAGAGCATTCCGGCGAAGCGAGACGCGCGCGATTTCCACGGAAGCTGCGGCTTTTGTAGGTCGTGCGAGACGAGGGGGCCCGAGGGATTTGCAATGGAAACGGGGTGACCGCGTGCCGCTGATTTCACGGCAAATTAACCTCTCGAGGCCTAACGCGATTCTCAGTTTTCCTTTTGACGCGGTCCGCAGGTATTTGAAGATTTAGCGTTCGTCGATCCATCGCGCGCACGGACTCTATGCGTACGTATGCACTGATGTATGTGCCTGCTTCGTCAGAGCGAACAGAGAAGCGTTAGTTGACTCACAAGGGGAATCACAATTTCTTTTTATTATTAATGGCTTTTAATAGTTTGCAAAGGCTGCCGTTTTGGGGTGTTTTCACCCCGAAGAACCGAAAATGGGCACAAAAGAAAAATTGCCTGATACTTCTGTCGGGGTCCTCTGCAAACCTGCACAGTTTCAACTAGAGCTGGGACTATTTGTCGAATTTTTCGGTATTCGAATATTCGAATACTGCTCTATTCGAATACATCGATATTCGAATAGTATTCGAATAATAACATTCGAATACTGAAATATTCGAATAGTATTCGAATAATAACATTCGAATACTGAAATATTCGAAGTTTATTCGTAGCATTCGAATACTTGTAAAATATTCGAATATTAAATTATTCGAATAGTTCCAGCCCTAGTTTCAACAAAATTGCAATGTTCGGGTAACCGAAGTTCCCTTGCCAGTGGGCAGCTTATTATTCTGCGTGCCTTTCGTGCGGTGGTCGAGAACAAAGCGCGGGTTACTACCCACTGTGAATGGAGCTCCCGCTATTATTTGCATTAGACTGGGTGAAAATGTTATTAAATTCAAGCCGATCGATTGATGACCAGGTCAGAACCGCAATGAAAATGAAGTGAAATAGGGTATTATTTTCCATTATAGCGCTCTGCACAATGGCTGATAATTATTTGCCAGTGGCAATCTGAGGTCAAAAGTTAAATGAAACAGACTCGAGTTTGGTTGGACTTGCTGGTGTAGGTTACTTGTTACTTCGATACAATAGATTTTTACTTCATCGGCTTGGTGTTCAATAAGGAACTATATAGTTAAGGGCAGAAGAATGAAATAATCTTTTGCAATTTTTTTTTTAAGACGTGTATGTAATATTAGGAAACGTTTAGTTAATCTCTAATAGTATGTAGATTAAACTATATCGTCGTTCCAATGGTAAAGTTGAGAAACTGCAAAAACTTAATTAACTATGAAACTTTACCATAATATACATTAATGACAAATAAGTAAAATCATGTATTTAGCTCAAATTCGAGAATTTGCAGTTTCGCAGCTTTACCATTGGAACGATATATCTACTTTTTATTAAAAAAATTTTGTTCCTGTAAAAATTATGGCCAATTTCGTAGAGTGCCGCAAGAAAAATTTTGGCAAGTGGTAGAGAAAGTACCTTTTCTTTCAATAAATTCCTAAAAATTACCTATTTTTAGAGTGATTTGATGAGTGGGTGTCCTTAATGCAGATTACAAAACTTTCGTGCATTTTACATTAGGTGACTTAGTAATCAGGTATCTTCTCCGTTAGTTGACTAATTTATTCTCGGAGTTCTTCACGAGATTTGCCATAACTTTTACAGAAATAAAATTTATTTAATAAAACTTGTATTATTACTGTAATAATACAAATTCGATGTGTGTACTGTCACACAATAAATACACATTTCATGATATTACATAAATGTATTCAAAAAAAAAATTCCAAAATTACTCTATGTCATCTCATCAGCCTTATACAGATTAAGTTTCTACTTGAATCTCCATAATTTCGACGACGGTTATTACATCGCGGGCAGACGTCATTGAACTATTTCGGTAGATTGCTTTTTTCTGAGCCTTGAATTTTACAGTTACCCAAGAGTACAATGAACCCACAGATGAAGTTAGAGTTCGAGACCGGTTTTGTTCGCGAATCAGGACATTGATTTTGTACACAGGATGCTTCAAGACTGGCAGTAGAACTGGGCAGGAAGTGATTTTACGTGTTTTATAAAAGAAAATAAAAAATATGAAATAAAATCTTTTCATACGAAGCTTCGTTTCCCAAAGTATCGAGTTTATAAATACTGAATTAATGTATTTCACTATAAACAACTACATTGACAATACCCCGAAGGATACTGTTACACAACTCATAGCAGATTTTAACGATTTTGGCTTTCCCGATTGGAAGGCAACTTTGTGGGTTTATAGAGTGACTCAAGACGAGACCAACGGTATGTTCCATTCCTACCCAATCGCCCTTTAAGGTTGTGAAAACTAACCTCAAAGTCAAATATAGGCACTCCCACTTATTCGCGTATAACTTCTAATGTACAAGATATAGAAAAACAAACTTCAAACAAAAGTTTAATGGCACAATAAGCGCTACAAAGTTGTGTTAACAAAATTTTGAAAAGAGTTTAAAAAAAAAATACCTGAGTGAAAAAAACTTTTCAAAATTTCGTTAACGCAAGTTTGCGCTTATTGCACGATTAAACTTCTGTTTGAAATATTTTTTCTGTCTCTTTTACTTTAGGAGTTATACGCGAAAAAGTGGGAGTGCCTATTTGGCTTTGAGGTTATTCTTCGTAACCTTAAAGGGCAATTGAGTACATAATGAAACGTAGGTACCGATGTTCTTGTCTTGAGTCACTCTATAAACCCACACAGTTGCCTTGCAATCGGTAACTGCCGGTTCGCGGTGTTCCCTTGTTAGTGACGATTAATTTTTATTCATATTTATACTTAGAATGACCTTCTGTCTAGTACGTACCATCCATACCGAAATATCCTGTAGGCGTGGAAGATGTTTGATTCGTCGTCGCTGGTGCTGGTCGGTTTACTCTGACGGGTTACCACTAAGCTGGCCCGGAAACGATGCGGATGAGATGCAAAAGCGATACACGAGGCTGCAGAAAGTAGGGTTTGCGGGTAGAATCGATCGGCGGGTCTTTGCCTTGAGGGTGTTGGCCGAGTGCAGCGTTTATGGCTGTTGATGCACCGTCACCGCGAACCTCCCGAAGCGGTCATCCGGCTGAATCATTCCATTCGGTTAAAAGGAAAAGTCTGCAGCCGCATTGTTTCACCGTTGCTCGACGAAAGTAAACGCGCCCTTACAAATTAGAGGTAAGCGGGCTTCGCTGTACAGCGATCTCTTTCCCTCAGGCGTTTGGCTGAAAACTTGAAGAACCTACACTGCGGAACTTTGGGATATATAAAATTCTTAAGAGCTTCAACTCAAAGTGAAGTGGCTAGGTTTTTATTTGAGACATAAACCCGAGGTCTCTGCACATGTCGAAAGTGGACAAAGTCTGGAAAAGAATTGTGTAAATAAGAAAGTAAACGAAAGATATTTTATCTTTATCCGCCATTCGGAGACTCTGCGTATCTGCTTTCGACTGATAGACGAATCTATTTAGTGAATAATTATATATTCTGTACTTGAGAATCTTCTTATTCTCACAATTTATTACTTTTTAAGATTTTTATAGAGGGGACCTTACGAATTTAGGGATATTTTGCTGTATTAATGGTTGAGAATTTTTTTAATTCCTGACTTTTTGTCGAGATTTATATGCAGATAAGAATTCCACCCATTTCTGTTTAAGATAGAAAAATATCCAATGAATAGTATGGGTCCACGGTCAAACTGGACATTAATGGGTAATGTATAATGTAGCGTAGCGAAGTGCAACGACCGGGGATCGTATCATCGATAAATCGAGCGAATCCGCGTCGATTAGAAATTCGCGAGAAATCTTGTGGACAGGACTAACCTCTGAGACGTTTGCAATTTCCTTTTCACAGTGTTGGCGTCGCGCTCAAGAGCAAGGTAAGTACTTTCCGAGCAATTTTCATCGCGTGTCACGCGAAAGTACGGCCCCTGAAAATACAATGTCGATGCGTGGTTCTGGCCTGTGTCTAGGGAGCAACGAACGGTCCCGAATGGAAAGTAGAACTGGGAGTATTTAACGAATTTTTCCGTATACGAATATTCGTGAATTTCGAATATTTGAACACTGTGTCCTAGTGGTTGTTTATTTTGCAATTCGTAATATTCAAATATTGTATTCTAATAGTAGTAGATTTGGGAATTCATAGTATTCGAATACTGTATCCTAGTAATTATATATTTGGGAATTCGTAACATTCGAATATTGTATCCTAGTGGTTGTACACTTAGGAATTCGTAGTATTCGAATACTGGTAATATAGATCATAAATTACATCCCTTAAGCTTCCATGTTATTCGTGTTTTTATACATATAATGCACAATTAATTGCTACAATATTTTTTCAGAAACAAGCAGTTTCCGTTCATATAACCCATGTTTCTAAAAGTGACAAGAATATTACGATGCTCGAGAATACTCGCAACGCTCACAGTACTTATAAAATATTTGAGAAGCCCTAGGAATAATGAATTTTTACTTGTCACGCACGAGTAACAGAGTGTTTAAAGAATGTATATACCACTGTTTCCCAACCTTTTTTGAGTCGCGATCTCTTTAATATTAATAATCTAATAATAAAGAATATTCCTGCAATATAATAACCTGCAACCCTCCCGCCCATATAAGATAAGATACATTTGATTAGGTAAAGAAATCAATAAAAATAGGAATTTCGGAATATAATTCTAAGATAATAATACAAAAAAAAAATCGTGACTACCCCCCAAAAACGGTTTGGAATTACTCGTATATACATATTACTAGCTTGAATACTCGGCTACGCCCGAAATTTAGATTCTGATTATATAAAAAAAAAAAATTTGTGAAAATAGTCACATTCATCTGGATTAGTCAGGCATAGTGGGTTGAGGCACATGTCGTGATCCCAGAGTTTATCATTCGAAAGTTTTTAGGCGACAGACAAACATATCGAAGCTTTCTACTTTATATATTAAGATTCACTGTGTATGTAAAAGACTTCGTACGTTTACCTTATAATTCATAGTTTGATAATCGTACAGTGACCGAAATTGATAAAAAAAGTATATAAAACAAAAAATTAAGACCCACGTACCTATAATTATTCTTTAAAATACGTAGGTAACCGTTTTTCATTCTAGAGTCTACATCGTATTCTTGCATTCAATAAAAATAATATCAAACAGCATACGAGATTCAAATAGGAAATTCAAATGGGTATTGTGTTTTCCTCTGTCTGGTAAGATACGCTCATATTCATACGAGTGAAGAAAGTACCGAACAATTTTTGCGAACTGAAGTTCCTTGGTAAAAGAAGTTTCAAAGGACTGCATCTTTCAATAATTAGCATTATTCATATCCCGTTGATACTAGGTTCAGGAACTGTGTCTTGATGCTGTCTAGTGAACGTGTTTCTTAGAAATTACAGTTCATTGAAACGTTTACCGCTATGACTTATTAATAGTCATTGCGAAAGCGAAACGAATGGCGTATACAATTCAGACGAGGAGAAATTTATTGTTTGTGGAGTATTCCTGCAGTAATTAACTCGACATTATTATTCGTGTAACTCTGACTTCATATTGAAAGAATCTAACCGACACATTGATAATTACATCTGTATGGAATTATATTCACGTACACATATCCATGGACCGTACTTAAACAATTGCAAAAATCACACTACTTAATATTTTCAACAAAAAACTTCATTTCTTGAGGCCAGTTTGATTGCCACCTATGTTAATTACGCTATTTAGTGACGTTTTGGTTCTATTTTCTTTAAGTACGAGCACGCGCGAACGTCGTTGTATTCTTTTTAAATTTAACGGGATCTTTTCTGCTCGATTTCTGTCTGGCTGTCGCGAGAAAGTAAGACCGTCGAGGATCGGATGTCAACGTACGGTAAGAGACCTAACGGGGGGCACATAGTCATTTTACTCGTGTAAAGGCAAACCGTAATCGGACGATCTAGTTTCATTTTCTAGTTTTTAATTATCCACCTCATTTTAGATTCATCAAGCTAAGTACCGTCGAAGCTTTCACGCGGTGTCTACACGATTTCCAAGTACGTAAACAGTATCATAAAGATGGTACCTAATTGTGGTGAACCGTTAAAACGAAGTGTATCTATTTACACGTAGGGTAAATCCAGGGGTGTTGGTACATTTAAGTTGAAATGGCTATTAAAGCTAACACCGATATTATTTATTTAATGAAAATAAACCTAATATGTTTAGAATTTTATGCTTCTGCTTCTGGGGTACCATTCTTTTACAGCTACAGCCAACCTGTCAATATTTTGGAACCTGCTTATCTGCACCATTATCCCATTTCCATCCCACTATACGCAGCAATCTTATCAATTTCTTATCCGTTTGCTGATTTACAGAACGATCGAAAATGCGTTTAGAGACGAGGTTTTCATTGAAAGGCGCGTGTCGGTCCGTATCATCGGGCCCGTGTCGTCGGACCGTGCCTTGAATACGGCCGAATGCCTCGTTCTAATGACCTACTCCCACGTCACGAGGGTCCGCGCTCGGCTCCGAGCAAAGTCGAGTTCAGTCGTCGACCGACCGGGGTCCGTGCCTTTTGCGTGGGCCTGATACACCGATGCCAGAGGCGCGCACAGTCCCGAGAGAGCCGGGTCTTCGTTACTTTCGCGCAGACGGTACGTGCTCGAACAGATTCTTGACCCTCGACGGTCGTTCAGTGCCGTGGGAGGTGCCTGGTTCTATATTCCCGCGACTTCGCCGCTCGCAGTAATTAAACGATCCTGTACAAGGACTGTCGTGTGAACCAAATACACGACGCCGAGGAATTAGGGCCATTTCGCACGGGACACTTTTGTAGCTCGCCACTGGTGCTTCGCGTATATTTACTGTACAGATAGTCCATTCTGATAAGAGTGGTCCCAGAAGTATTGGAATATGCCTGCGAGGTATCTGTCGCGAGGCACAAAGATGGTCGGGGTGATAGGGCCCTTTAAGAAGTTGTCGAATTCTTCACCGAAACTCCAGTTCGCGCAGTGGACCCAATACGAGTAGCTTTCGAAACACTGTTACTCAGTGGCGGATTTAAGAAAAAAGGCCCAGATGGCAAACCTTTTGAGGGGCCCATTTCTCGGGAGAAAATGAAGAGGTAGTTTACTGAAAACGGGCCAAGTGTAGTAGCATGAAAAGAATGTAGTTTTGGGACACCTATATCTAATTATAATTTTTTTTTGGTGACGGGGCCCTGCAACGGCCTTCTGTGCAGAGGCCTAGGCGACAACTGCTCATCAGCCGCTCTGTTAAATCCGCCACTCAGTGTTACTTGGGCCGTGCAGGTGAACATCCGATTTCATATAGCAGCGTGCAAGTCTGCAAACCTTCCAATGTATATCGAATCGTAAAAAGTGAACGGGACGCGGAAATACCTGCTCCTGTAACACACTTTTTCCAGCAGTGGCTCCAGCACGGTCGTAGATTTCCATCGGTGATTATTCAACAAGGATAAATAGAACATGTATTTTTTGTGAATATGGTGGCAGATTGCTATGGAAAATGGACGCGTTGTAACGTCACTATGGTATAAGAATTCTTTATATTTCCATTTTCATTTCCGCGCGTTGTGTGCTCAGTGTTCCATAGAAGGAGGTGTTTATTTTGGAAGGAGGTAAGGGTATTTAGTTTCCACCAGCGAACCACATAGTGCGATGTGCCGTTTAATTGAATCCAACGCGGCGAAATCGGTTTCTTTTCGTTTGATTCTCGGATGGATTCAACTTCCTTCTTCATGGATATCTACTTTTTTCGACGACCATGGAGGTGATCTTTCTCCTGCGCAGTTGTTAACACTAAGTTTAGTGTAAAAATCGATTTAGTGAATTTACATATATCTTAAGTAGGTATATATAACATTAAGCTGCACGTCTAAATAAATTACTAATAAGTAAAAAGTATTTTTCCACAAATTGTCACAGAAGTGGTAAAAATAATATCGATCGAAAAATAAGATCGTTCTTTATTCTTCGTGCTTGTCGACAAAACAGCAATAAATATATCTCCGACATATTATGATTTCTACTTAGTAGGGGAGGACAGGGTGTGGTAGACATTGATTTTGATGAGCCTCGGCACATCCCCTTGTTAGTAGGAACTTTTCTATTACTGTTATATTTATTACTGGAGTAATAATTTCACGAATGAAGTAAATACATTAGGATTATTTATGCAATTAGCCGTTCCGTAGAAATAGGTATACTACATATAGATCTTAAAACTTAGAAAGCCTAGGAGGAAAGAAATGTGTGTATAAATTCTTTGAATAGAATTATTAATTTACGGTACAAATTGGTTGTAATTAGTGCTCTGTTTCTTCGTTATTCCCTTTCGAATTTACTATCAACCAGAGATGGGCTAAAAATTATTTTAAATACAAATTTGTGTACGAAATTTTTATTTAAAATAATGTTTTGCCCATCTCTGCTCTCAAAACTTCTAGCGTTCGCTGGTTACTATATACATACCAGCGACCAGGAAAGTTCCTCGACGCGAAAGAGAGATTTTTCCGTTCCTCGGGCAGACACGTTCTAAATAGCGTCGGATTCTGTGTGCCGTGCAGAGGATGTTCGAAATGTTTTAATTACCTCCAACCTGTATCTAAAATTCACCGTGCAGGTAGCTCAAATCGCTTTACATTATCGATCCTCGAACGTTCGCCTGGGTGGAGGCCTCCTCGGTTTGTTTGCTTTCTAACGAAAACTTGCAGGCTGCTTGCCGCGCTAATTTGCATCGTCGGATTTCCATTTTCCCGACGCCCGGGGAGTATTTCGAATTCCTGCCCGGTTTCGATTCGACTCTCCCGTTACACGTCCGCTCATCTGAATTATTGCGCGCACCGAGTTTCTCGCGGACGATGTATCGCGCTCCTCTCGCAAGGAATTTCATTAAATCTAATCTATTCAAAATGTTTCTCCGCGTCGATTTTTCTTGGCTGGTAAAAACCCGAGTTGATTTACTCCTTCTTAGTTCTCTGTGAAGGTGGTTTAGCTCGCTCATATATATTTCCTTTCGCACAGCCACCTACTTTCTGAATCTTTCGATTAATTAAGTAGACTTCGACTGGTGGACGAAGACGAGGTGGATTTTGTTCGACCATCGGGTAACGAATCGAGCTGCACCACCTAGCCGTGATTGATGGGCAAACTTTTCCATGAACAATGATTTATTCGATGGAACTGCCGTGCAGGCGAACTTTCTACCTTACAACGATACACGAGGCTTTTTTATTTCTTTCATCAAGATCTACGATCTGAAACAGGAACGGAGTCCTCCGTTATTCTCATTGCTTCATGTTATGAAGTTATTCTCATCGCTTTATTTTATACTTTCAGCACTGAAGTTTCTTTAAGAAGCAATGTTGCAATCGTTGGCTTCTCTTGTAAGCAAACTTGGGATTAAATTGCGCAGGATTACGTGGACGTCGTTTATTATTTTCGAGAATAACTGTGAATCGGAATTGGAAGAATGCTTGAATAATTGAAGAAATTCGAAATTTATTGGAAATATTGAAATTAATTTGGGAATTAATATGTTTCTAAGAAGAAATAAAATAGTGAATGGTCTACCGCTTCCATTTCTCATTTTCGCGCAACTTATTTGCAATGAGGACGGGCCAGAAGAAATGTAAACTGAGGAAAAGAGAAGGAAAAAGTTTTGTTTGATTATAATTAAGAAAAAAAGAAATTAGAATATAATTTCTAATAAAATAATCTAATCTTCTAATGATATGACATTAAAAAAGTCATATATTTAAATATGTTAATCTATACTTATGTTATTTTATTTTCTTTATTAGTGCTTTATTATTATCCTTTTTCGTGATGTTGTTCGGTGAAACAATGTTATGCTTTTTAATGTTGAGAAATTATTTGGGTCCCCTTTATAGAGAAAGCCCTTCGAAAAGCTTAATTCGAACACCATTTTGGATAAAATTCTCTTCGAATAACTTGGCCAAACAATATTATTCAAACCATATTGCAATGTTCATTTTGCTCGGCGACTCCACCCGATCGCCTTCTGCACTCTGAATCATCATAATCCTTCGCCGCCATCGGCGTCAGATCTATCATTATCTCAAGACCACGCTACAATTTTCCCGTTAGCGTCGATAAAAAGCTGCTTGTAGTTACCTCGCGAAATGGCATCGAAATTTTCGCGAGTGAGCACAGTTGGATCGCGACTTTCTTTATTATCGTCTCCACACTGTTCCAGGATATCGGTTTTTGTTGTGCTGCAATCACTATACACGGCCCCCACGTTGGTTCTGATAACGTGCCTGTAGCGGTGGCAAGCCTTGTGGCAACCGGTTTGCCAGTTTCTCCTTTGTGGCTAGTACCTTCGTTTCCTTCGAGCCTGGAATGTCGCCATGCCCGGCCTGTGAGCTTTGTTAAAATCTCGTTTTTGAATAACATCGTTTCGCCTGTCTGCTGTAATACCGTTTAGGATTGTCCCTGTATTAGTGCTGAACAGGCGGCGCAGTTGTACAGGGTTTCCCGAAATTATGGGACAGGCCGAAGCATGCAAATCTCGCATGCCACAAAACTTCGATTGAAGTCAGCATTTTGCAATTTGAAACTCCATTTTCAAGGTCGAGGCAGCTTAGGGGTGTGTGAGTACCCGGAATTTATTAGCTGAGCTGAACTCAGCTCGATTGCTCGAGGAGAACCGAGTGATTGAATTTTTCGAGCTGCTTGAAATTATTGACGAAGTGTTTGAAAAATTGGAAGTCACATATACGAATTACCTACTTGAATATATTCGAAGAGATATCCAACTTTCGAGTTAGTTGTAAATATTCTAGTTACTCGAGTTAATCATAAATATTCGAATTATTCGAGGTAGTTATAAATATTTCCAAGTAAATCGAAGTCTTACGAGGACTCGAATATTCGAGACGTTTAAGTTATTCAAATAGCTTGCATATTTTCAAACAATTCGTCGATTTTAAGCAGCTCGGAAAATTCACACACTCGGCTCGACCGACCGATCATTATACGATTCCAAATTCGAGTATGGTGTGAATTATAAATCAAGATCGTTAGGTTCATTTTTATACAAGCTTTTATATAGTTTCAGTTACGAGCTCGTTAGTTTGTCAGGGTGAAATCTTGTAAGCTAATTTTGACCCACTTCAACATATCCAATCGGCTTGAAACTTTGCACACATACGTAGTTCTAATGACAATACCGTGGTAAACCAGTTTTGCTAATTTGTGTAATTTCATGTTTAATAAATAATTGTTCCGATTTGTTTGATCAATGCTTTTATTTACGATCGTGTATCAAAAAACATTAATGAAAACGAGGTTCGTATCACCATCACCTATCACATCATTCGACAACGCGTCGCGAGAATATAATTAAAATAAGTTGAAATTTTCAAACAAGATGGTATTCCCCTTTCAAGGCACTTTCCTTATAGAAAAATAACATTAAAAAACAGTTTGAAAATTAAAATTATAATAATTTTCTTTCACTGATATTTACCTAATATATTACTGAAATCGCAAAGACGAAGCTACTTAGAAGATTCTCTAAGTGTTCCAACGAGATAGTTAATTGTTGGTCAGGTTGCACGCGTTATCACGGCAATTAAACAAGGAATGCTAATACAGCACTTAAGAAGCAAAAAAAGGATGCTTGTAATTTATAATTATGGTTACGATTCGCTTGTTACGGAGGTTGAGAAATATTCGAATCGTAACGAATTCTGCATTTCCACGGACATTGATCTTAGCCTGGTTTCCGCAAAGCGGATTATCTTCCGTGTTATCCGTCGTGGAGCGTATCCAACCGCCTCCACAGTAACTTTCTAATCGATCAACTCCGATGCAAACGGCTTCTAACGAATTTTCGTCTTGGTACGTGATGCCCCCATCTCGTCTCACTCTCGGGCATCCGACCTGCAACTACGTGCAGATCAAGAGCTTCCATTCAATAATTATTGCATATAGTAGAAACTTTGAAAGCTGCACCCCTGTCAGCTCTTCTAACTAACGTATTTTGGACATTTTGAATTATTACGTAGAACATATTGCAGTATTCAAGGAACGAGCAATTCTATTTCTGTCGGAATTCACTCCGAACGGGTGAAATCAGCCCCCAAAGTTACATTTTTCCTTTTTTTTTTTTAATATAACTATGTCACAGTGTGATATCGAACAAAACTTTAAATATATAAGAATAGTTCAGTTTTTTTTACGTTCTATCGCACCTCCACCAGAAAACTACAATTATATGAAGAAAATGAACAAATGTGATGAACAGAAAAATAAGATTATATTAAAAAAAAAGAAGAAACGCGATAACTTTAAGAGCTGATTCCACCCCTCAGAGTGGCTTCGCGCAGTAAAGCAAATGGGAAGTATCACATTAAATGTAGGTGGAGGCATTGTGCTCGCAGAACGTTCCCAGTCGACTCCTACACGTTCTCAGGAGCAGCTTTAATTATTAATACCTCGTAAACTATTAACGGTCTAAGCCTGAGGGGGGTACCATTATACTCGTGTCGGCGAGTGCAACATAAAATAGCGAAAGTTATAGAAAATGGAGCGTTGTAACGCGTTGCAACGTTACTGTGTTATAAGAATTCATCAAAAGGAGAATTTCAAACCCAATATATCGGGGGTTCGGAGAAAGCGAAACTTAATTTTCATCAAAAAGTAAGAGTTATGCTTAGGGAGCTCTCTTTATCGGCATTGGTGAGCCAGCTCAGGTACCCCGGGATCGTCAGTTCCCGTCTTGGGGGCATGCTTTTGGGGATGGTCACCCCTGAAACAAGTCCCAAGCCCTGGGAGGATTATTCGAATAAGAAACGAGCACGAAGTAACAGCTGGACGATATAAAATTTCAGGGGCCTAGTATCGCCGCTGCAAGTATGGGTGTTCGCGCTATGATTGTTAGTTTAACGTGGCTGTTGAGCGTGCTAGCCGTGAGGGAAGCCTCGGCTCATGGAAGACTGATCGAGCCACCCTCGAGGGCCTCGATGTGGAGGTTCGGCTTCGATACGCCGCACGATTACAACGACCACGAATGCTATTGCGGAGGATTCACCAGGCAGTGGCAACGAAATAGCGGGAAATGTGGAATCTGCGGGGACGCTTGGGACACGCCAGTGGTAAGACGAAAACTTTTAATGAAATTGTTGTGTCTTCACGTGCATATGCGCGTTGGAAAATCAAACCAATGCGAAAACGTACGGTGCCAAAAGTCAGTTTCAAAAACAACGGCTCATATTTCCTTTGCAGTTGCATTATTACAATCGAAATTATGTAATAAATGAAGCAGTGAAATTAATTTTAATTATGGCTCTCTCAGGTCAAATAAACGTTACTGTTTCTCCACCACAAACAAACTTTTAAACCCAAAGGGACACCAACCCAATGCATACTTATACTTTCCACATCGCCTTGACATTTCACGCTTACAATTAGAGACGGCAAAACTCTCGCCGTTAAACGGTCCACCGCGGTCATGAAAAAAATAGAGGAAGTTTCGCGAATGCGTCAAGCACGAAGATCCCATTGTACGGCCTGCATAATTATCCCCTAGCGATGCTCTTGCAACACGGAATAAATTACTATTTGCGGCTTTCCAGTCTGCCGAGCGACCGTGCGCGCGCTGCAACAATGCCGCGGGTTTCGACACCCACCTCAAAAAATATATCCTGTAAAACTCGAAATTTACACTCTTCTTGCCCAACGAGCTTCCGATGGAAGTGCGACGAAACGTCAAGACCTAAGGGAATTTGAGAAGAGACCAACTCGATGAAAAGTTTCAGACTCAATTGGCGCGAGGGTGGAGGATATCGTAAGCGTTGATCGAAATATGAGAGAAGTTTGTTAGGAGCGAGAAATTCTTCGCTGATTTCATTACCATCAGTCGTGCGTGAACAATCGCGAGGAAAGGATACGAATCTACTTCTGACTTCGCGAGAGTTTCCCACTGGAACAACGGCTCACTCGTTTCGCGCCAAATGCATTTTCGCTAGTGCTTTCGGTGTAGCTAATTAGCTTTCGATCGAGACGTGATTGCACGAGTTCTGCAGATCGAGTTAATGTAATGGTGGTGGCAGGTATAATACACTTTCCAGCACGAATATGTGCCTGATTCCATATATGCTCCTCCTATTGAAATCCCTGAGGATTTCGGGACGAGGGGTTCCCCTAGTTAAAACTTTCAGAAGCTTCCTGGATGAAAATCCCGTCCTTTCGGGAAACTGTTTCAACGGTTCATCAGCATATCCGACCACTTCCTCAGGAACCTGAACATGCGTTGTTATTTATGTATTATCTTACTTTAAGGGGTCATTCTACTTTGATCTATTTTTTCTCTCTGTAATTACAACATATAATGAAATAAATATTTTTGGCCGTTATACAAACAAAATTTAAAAGAATTTTTTTAATTTGTTTTGTCATCTAAAAAGGAGGTATGTTTTTGGCGCAAGTGATTTACTCACTCAGGTTTATCATGTCATAAAAAAAAAAAGTATTTCGAAGAAGAAAAAGTAAAGGGAAAAAATATATACAAATGGCATATGATTTCCTAATAACTACCCGACCAACAAGTGTGGAATCAGAGAGCTTTTTCCGCGGCCGGATTATTTTGTACAAAAATTAAGTCGCAATTACGCGACCAAACTTTAGACAATTTATGTTTTTTGCGTGTTTATTTATTTACAAGAGTTGTTAAATAAGACATATTTAATTTTGTATGCAAGCTAAGATTCCTTTAAACTAAAAATATTTTTCCGAATTACCGGTAATTAGAAAAGTTGATAAATTTACAATTCTTATCCACAACTTTCCGTTTCGTGGACGGGGTTGCTTAACGATTGTTGCGTTCGTTTTTATTACAGCCACGTGCACACGAGACAGGTGGCAAATATGGGAACGGTGTAATCGTGCGAAAATACCGAACTGGCTCGGTAATACCGGTCCGAGTGGAGCTTACGGCGAACCATCACGGCTACTTCGAGTTTCGCACGTGCTCGATGACCTACAGGGACAAGGAAGTCGACCAGGACTGCTTGGACCAGCATGTCCTTCGCGCAGAGAACGGATCGAGCAAATATTATCCGGGCCCGGGGAACAAGATTTTTGAGGCTTACTACAAATTGCCAGACGGCTTGACTTGCGCTCAGTGCGTCTTTCAGTGGAGATATACAGCCGGGAATAATTGGGGCAACTGTGGAAACGGAACAGGTATTGTCTCTTTCCGTCCTGAATGTTTCTCGCAGAAATTCGAATGGAAGCGTGCGGTAGTTATCGCTCCAGTTGCATTTCAGAGACGAAGCCCGCGCGGGCTTTAGATAAATGAACTTGAGGGCGGCATTTTGAACGGTGAATACATATCCCACTTAACACCTGGATGATCGTAGCTTACTTTTTTGTTCGTTCGCACAAGTCATGCGGCCATTCAGTGTGCGCGGAGCGGATGATTGTGTTACATTCACAGGGAAACCTTTGCTCGCGTATAAGTACGAACTAGTGGAATACGAGACCCTTGTTACGAAAATATACGAAGTTATATGTATCACAGTTCGTGCACGAAAATTGAAGGAGTGCCATCGTTATTCGTTAAGCGTGTGTCACGTAAAATGACATTAATATTTGAGAAATATGCATGCATCTGATATCGAGGAAATAGTATTGAAAGTACCGACAGTATTGAAATAAAATTAAGATTTCATGCAATTTATCGAAATAGATATCGATTGAATTGTGACTCATACAAAACAAAGTGTAACATTATTAGTATTCTACTAGAGTATCAAGTCTTGTTAAATTTTTGCATGTAATGTGCATTACACAACTAATACACGTATTATATTATTGCTCCATGATCATCAGTATTCAACAAAGTACAGTATTTAGCAATTGTTTCATTACTTTTAAATTTCACTCACAAACATTATTACAAAACGATTAATAATAATCTTTCGAATTGCTATATCCAAAGTTAAGTTGAATTAATGTTGGATTTATGAATTCTAACTATTCTGAAAACTATTAAAGTACAAAACTATTAAAATTAAAGTACAAAATAAAGCGAATTAAATAAAGTTAAAGGGAGACACCTGTCCCGAAAAGTAAAGATGTCTTTAGAAATTTATTAAAAGTAAAGTACGTAAAGAATCTTTTTTAAACTTTCACGACTTTTTATTGCATATTTAAGTTATACGAATGTTTTTTTAAATTTATTTAAAGCAGATTTATAAGCTGTAACGGACTAGTAACTTAGAGCTGAAAAAAATTTCCGCTGACATAGTTGATAGTTTTCCGACTAAACGGTTCTTCGGAAATCAAAAAATTCATACAGATTTAGAAACTATATGTGCATGGCTATGGCACGACGGGTTCGATTTTGAAAGTTTTGAAAAATGACAAACCTCTGCAAAAAAATTGTAAAATTTGGTTCTAGTCGATTAACCTCGTTCGTTGAAAAATAAATAGAAGGACACGATCAAGCAAAAAAATCTCCCGTCGAGCCATGGCCATCCGCATATAGATACTAAAACATTTTGGTTTGTTGATTTAGGAAGCAAGGTTTCGTCAGAAAACTGTCACACAGATTTTTTGCAGCGCAAAGCTACTGGTCCTTTACAGCTTTTATAAATCTGCTTTAAATAAATTTAAGAAAACATATTCATATAACATAAATATCCAATAAAAAGTCTTGAAAGTTTAAAAAAGACTTTACGTACTTTACTTTTAATAAATAATACCTGTACTTGATACCCATTAGGGTGGAACGAAATATAGGTGCAAAATATTTTTTTACTATTCATGACTTCTAATAGTGGACAAAAGTTGCCTTTTATAATGGTATTTAAGCTGCCAAAGTTTGAACGGGATTAACAAATTTTTTAAGATGCCGCAAACCTTTCAAAAATTAATATTTCAGTAAATATTTGAAATTAATATTTCAGTAAATATTAATATTTGAAACTAATATTTCAGTAAATATTAATATTAATATTCGTTGATCACGTTCAAACTTTGGCAGCTTAAATACCATTATAAAAGGCAACTTTTGCCCACTATTAGAAGTCATGAATGGTAAAAAAATATTTCGCAACTATATTTCGTTCCACCCTACAACCCATGTCCCCTCTTAATACTCCAAATAATTTGTTCATCATTTACGTGTTTCTAGGTACTATTAATAACACCTTGCAAATTGTGACGTTAACAAAAAATAATTTTTTTATCGCGCCACGTCGAAATAACACACGCAGGCACTCACCCCGATTAATTATTAAAAATTAAAAGTAACTCTTACGTAATCTGCCGCAGGTGCCGTGGGTTGCGGTCCGCAGGAGGAATTTCGTGCTTGCGCTGATATTACTATCGGCGACGACGTGGAACCTCTGCCGCCGAGACCGACGAAGGAGCCACCGACAAAAACGGCTCCTGGCGAAAAATCGCCGACAGAGCCAACTGTGGTGTCGCACACAACAGCGTCATCTTGGCTGTTCAGTGTCGTTACCGCTGGTACGTGCCTCCTGGTTGTGCTGGCAGCTATGGCACTGCTTTACTCGTATTACTATCACGCTGGCAGAGCCAAAAAGTGGCTTATGGCGAGACGATTGCTGGCACCTGAAAATCCACCTGTCGCTCCACCGCGGCATAAAAAGCACAACATGTCCAATGCACAACTGCAGCTGTAGTAGATTTATACTTCACGTAGGGTGACCATAAGTATGCAAAGGAGAGCGAGAAGCTCTGTGGCTTCCCGACGGACTGTTCTGTGAAGGATAGAGCGGGAGCATTATACAGTGATTCTTTTCCGTTACGTTTCGGTGGATTAAAATTCCCCGAGTAAAAGAATGAAACGTTCACGATGGATGAGATGAAAATCGGGTCACCCTGAGTTGTTATTACGATTTATTTAAAACGCAGCTCAACTCAGCTCCCCCTAATAAAATATTTCGAATAACCTGGACGACTTTTCTACCGTGCGCGTTCGCGCGCGTGAAAAGTATTTTTCTGACGCTGTGATGTATGTACGACAGAGTTGTTTTCATTTACGTTTTAGTGTAATACCTTCACACTTGGAGCACATTTTCATTTTGTATATATAAATGTATCTTATATTAAATGTATTTATTTTCTACAAATTAGCAGTTTCTAGTTGTCCTTGCTTTATCCTGAAGAAGATAGCTGTTAGTACCGAATGACATCGTGATTGAAAAAGGGGAATCTCAAAGGGACCATGTCCAGTACTCCACGGTTACCAATTTCGTGGACTTCGCGTAAACTGCTTTTTGGAGAGCGTGATCACACGAACGCTTTTGCCAAAGTTTTCGCGATTTGGAATAAACAAGGTGTTAAAGCATCAGTTGATGGTAAATTATTTTTTATTTAGTAACATGTTTCTAAAATCTTGGTTGCTCATCTTTTGCGAGACACCATTTCCAGCCACTTTTGTGTTGCCGTTGGCAGCAGTGGTTTTCACAGTACGAGGTATCATAGATAGTAAAGTTTTGGGCATACCGAACGCAGTTCTGCTAACCGTACTGCCACCTAGAGACCTAACCGAAGGCACTTCCTCGGTCGGTGGAAGCTTCCTACGCTCGGGTGGCTGGCTTATGAGCACGTTGATAACCTTGTCCGCGATTTTCATTCCGTCGGTAGCCAAGAGAGCCTTCCCAGCGCTAGCTTCGTCCACAAATTCAACGTAAGCCAATCCCTTCGAGTGGCCGTTACGGTAAGTAACTATGCGGACTTCTTTTAGCTCTCCATGGACCTTAAAGATTTCCTCGAGCTCTTCTTTAGTTGACGTTACTGGCAATCCTGCTCGCATATTAGTTATTTTAAATCGATTTATAACAGCGAAATTCATATCTCTAAATTGACTACGGAACTGTACCATACCTTTAACGAAGAGCTTATTTTTCTCGAGAGAACAATTGTACTTGAAGATAGATGTCCGCGTGGTTTTGTTTGGGTCACACCTCGAAACGAACATTGGACGTCCCCTTATAGTGGTCCTGTCCAATTTCAAAGCCTTTTGGACTGCCTCCTATAAAAATTTTGCATACTGCTTACGGATATCTGCACGTACGATCGGAACTTTGTTTTAATGAAAATAAGAATAACTCGTACCGTATTACTTAGTTGCACGTAGCAATACCCCTTGCTACGTCCTTTGTAATCTCGTATCATTTTGAACAACGTAATCGGGCCAGCCGGTTCTAACGCGTTTCTAACTTCTTCCTCGGTCGCGGTGTAATCCAAATTACTTATGAATACTGTGATTCTATCGTCGACGTCGTCAACATTATCCACTTCCATTTGCTCATTCTCCGGCGGCTTGAAACCTGGTGGCGGAGCTATCTTCGTCTTCTTCTCTTCGTTCTTACTATCGACTTTCTTTTCAAGGTTTAAACGACTCTCCCTTATCTTCGGCTTTATCTGTGTCTCGACTTTCGTAATCTTTGTCGGAGAAGTCCCCAGATTCTTCCATCGACCAGAATCATCCGTTTTCCTTTTATGAGCCTTTTTGTTCGATGGCGATAGGTCGTGGGTAGAAGTCGGTTGTATTTTCTGCCTCTCTTCGGCCACTTTCTCTAACTTGTCTTTCGTTCTTGCTTCGCAAGACTCCATTTGCTCCAGTGTTCCTTCATCCCGCTCAAAATCTAACCACGAAGTTGCTATGCTCTCTGGCCAGTCTTTTACAGAACTTAAAGCTTTCTGGTACAATTTTCGTAAATGCTTTGTGTCTCCGTAACATCTGTACACGAATAATATTTCAGATTATGAAACACATACTGCTTAGCGTTATTTTGAGTAGTATTAAAGAATTACCTTTCTAACGAAATGTACTCTAGCCAATAAGATGCCGTTACCGAATGTCCCTGTGACAATATATCAGCCCATAATGATCTAGCTTTCTCCATATTATTGGCATGCACAGCTTCCGTTCTCGCCCAGTATTGTAGCACAGTACAATTAGGATCTCCTTCTAAACCGAAAGCTTTCGCCAAGTGCTCGCAGGCTCTGTTAAACGTATTACGCAGTGTCTCCAACTGTTTCGCTTCGTCTGTGGAATACGGATCGACTCTTCGACGTAAATATTCCAAATACGTCATCCATAAATTCCGATAATCGTCTGCTGTAGAGAATCCAGCTATTAAAGCATTCTCCAACAGTGATTGTACTTCTAGTACCGGCTTCTCCCATTTCTCGTACGATCTTATCCATTTCTGCCATATCGTTTCGCACCATGGAACATTCCTCGACGCTCTTTGATACAGTTGCTCCAGGAGAGATTCAATTTTGATACTTTCTTCCAAGTACGTAAGATAATCGAGCCAGAGCGAAATCTCTAAACTCAGATCAGTTACCGCTCTCTCGTACAAAACGGTCACCCGTCCTGGATCTCCGTTTTGTTTCTCATGCAACAAATAAGCTTTGTACGCGTCTAACAGCTCGCATTCAGCCTGCGAGGAGACAATCTTCTCTTCGAAAGGCAAACGGGCGTTAAGCTGTACAACTGCCCGTTCGTAGCCCCTGATTACGATTTTATCATCTACAACGGCTTCTGCTCCATCTCCGTTACGCCAAGATTCATATTCCTCGTACGTTTTCTCCATATCCAGCAGAGGACAAGCCAACTGCCTCTTAAATAAGTTCCCAATACGCTCCAACTGCTCTTTCCTTTCCGCTTGATTCTCAGGATCGATCTAAGTGTTGAAGTCCAGGTATGGAAACGAGCTTTCGCAAAACGCACCTTCACCTTTTATACATACCAATGCGTATAGCACAGCTTCAAACTCACGAAACGCCTCCCATATTATCGCACCCTTAATAGTGTGCAATCCAACATCGGTTAAAGCTCGTTCGAATAACTGCCGGACGTTCTTCGCCGCATCCTTTTCGATACCCATATTGCCGATACTAAACTGTAAATATTCCAGCCATACTTCGACGGCTGCAACAGAAGAATTATTTCAACAGAATACGGATAAAGGGTAAATTATGATTAATAAAGCCAACTTTCTGCTATACTAAGAATTGAACTCACAGAGGTAATCCTTGACGGCTCGTTCGCAAAGCTTCGTTACTTCAGCTTTCTGCTCCGTGGTTGTAGCTAATTTAATTTCATCGCGCATCCAGGATAACCACAGCTCGGGGCTC
This sequence comes from Andrena flavipes, assembly GCA_963971345.1. NCBI lineage: Eukaryota > Metazoa > Arthropoda > Insecta > Hymenoptera > Andrenidae > Andrena > Andrena flavipes. Next base: position 41,649,976 of record OZ020481.1, read on the forward strand.
AACGGATACGTATAGCTCATGTTCTCTCTGGCACAGCGCAGTCGTTCCAATTCACCCATCCTTTGGAATTTATTGATAATGGCTACGTGACTGGCGTAGTCGTATGGATTCTGAGCCAAGGTCGCCTCCAGGACTTTAACCTCTGCCTCGTCGGCATCCTCTTCGTCGTCATCTTCGTCCTGATCATCGGCAGGTTCATCGTCAGCGTTTTTGTCCGTCTCATTCTCAATTAATTCGGACTCGTTCTCAATTAATTCGGATTCGTTCTCAATTAATTCGGACTCGTCCTCCTTCTCAGGCGAATCCTCAGGCTGACTCTTATCGTTATTCTCCTCGCTTCCTACCTCCATCTCCTCCATTTCGATCTAGATCGAATTCACAGCGAGCACGGAATTTTTACGCAAGCACGCAGGACAATATAAATGCGCAATTACTGAACCCGAGAAAGGACACAGCACGTCAACAAGTTTCAAACAGTTTCAAACGTCGAAGGTTATGTTTGGATGTTTTTATGCAAGTGTTTTTCGAAGACTAGTAAATGCCTCGCGCACGCGTACTTAACGACGGCGCGCTGATTCGAATTTGAAATTAAGTGAGGCGCGCTTAAAGTATTCGGGTATTGAAACGCGTCGAATGTTAAATTTAGACTAGGAAATTAAAATTACCGTAAAATCTCATGTAGATATTAAGGACACCCCCCGTATGAGATTTTCATCTCATAATATCTCAAGAATGACCAGGTAAAATTTTAGAATCACAGTCCTAACGGTACAGAAGTTCAGGGGGATCAACAGATATGGTGGGCAGAAATGAAATAAAAAAAATTGTTTTATACTCCACATTTGTAGTAGAATAAAGTGCAAAAACTTTTAGACCCATACATTGTATACTTTTTTCTAGATAAAATCATAAAAGTCACCTATATTTTCACGCGATTTAACCGGGGGGTGCCCTTAAAGACAAGCTCCATTAAAACGGAAAACAATTTCGGCATTAATTATTTTAAATTAATTCTTCTGAATAGTTTAAAATTACATTATCCGAATTGTTATATTAAAAATGACCTCATATAAGGAAATTCAACAAAATTAATATGTATAAGGGATGATTTACATTGCATATTGGACAACGTATAGTACAGAGAAATTTGCTGAAACAGAGTAGAGAATTGATTAAATTATAAAGTATTTCTCACCCGTTGCCGCGATACAAGTGTACACGACCTATTATTGGCACCCATTTGGTATACGATCACAGCACCAAACTCGAATTTGCCATTGAGACACCAAAATATTGATCAGTTCCTCCTCTATTAGAAGGACGGTGTGTCTTGATCGAAATAAATCCGCGTTTAAAGCTCTAAATACGGTGGAAATGTCCGTTTCTAATATCTGACGATGGTATTCCCAGAATCGGGAGAAAAAAGCCGAGGGAGAGGAAAACAGAAGTTCGTCCAGTGTTCCAAGAGCTGCCTGAATCGCTACGGGGCACCTTTAAAATATGCTCGTAAATATGCCACAAGTGTTCGGGTGAGTCCGAAGCGCGTCATCATGCGGGGAATGTCGAGCACGTTTTCCAATTGTGGTTTTCACACTTTCTTTCCGCTTGTCTGTAGAATCCCTTTAAAAGAAGTCCGACTCTCGTGAAGTAATGCCTTCCACTCGGTGTGGGCATAATTTGGACATCGTTAGGAGATATGGCGGAGTAAATACTCTGGGACACACTATTTCTTCCTACATAAGTCGGGTTAACGCAGTGAGTTCAAGTAGCAAGTAAATATTTCACAATTATTAAAGATGCAAAACTGTTCCTGGTGTAAAAGTTGTATGGACAAGGGGATTCTATATTTTTCTTCCACACAACTTATATAGTGTGTTTTCCGAGACGCATTCAATCGCGGAATGAAGTGCATTGGTAATTTATCTTTTAGAAGATATTCCTCTGTTTATATATTGACTATAAATATCTACTTTAGCCAGCTCTTTTGATTTGTAATGGAAGACACTGATGGAGAAAATTATGTGTTTATGTGTTCTCACTTGCTCGAAATCGCACTATTGTAATCATCTACTTTGTATTTATGGAGAGTGATTTATTGACAGAGCGAAATTAATCTAAAAAGAAATTGCATAAACTTATCACTGATTTATAGTCTTCTCGTTGTCGTAGTCAATTTTTAGAACATTAATTTCGAAAGAGACATTCTTTTACGAACGAATAATTGAATTTTGCATTTTCGCACATAATACATTTCAATGATCGCTTCACCCAAGCTGATCAACTAAGCACTGTGTGCATAGAATTTCAAAAGGAATCGATTGAAATGCGAGTGACGCGCACCTTTGCTATCGTCTAGTGCTACCAAAGAATTCTTTGCATGCGGCAAATATATTGAAATATTCGAAATGACAGAACTAAGGGAAAGAAAGTGAATTGCAATATTTTCCAAATCCCAAATAACGCTATTGCAAATTGTGCCATCCTATTGTAATTTCAAATAGATCTACCTCAGCTTTTTTGCTTGCTGCAAGTTCATTGGAATCTTTCTAAACGACAGAAACTAAATACAAGTGGAATTGAAGTACTATGATTTCCCAAATCCTAAACAACATTGTTACAAGCCATTACTGCCCATTTTGATTTCAGTTATAAAATATGCTTGGCCCTTCTGGCACATGTGTACCGCAGAGTGTATGTCCACGGCGAAACGTGGATGCGAATATTTTCCTCGTTTCACTTATGGTTAGCAAGACCCACTGTTTCTTTGTGACCTCAGGGATTCCCAATGCATGTGTTCGACGATACTAAAAGCAGCAAGATTCAGTATGAAGTAACGAGCCAACCCGTGCCGGAAAGTACAACGTTTCGTGGATATTAATGGAAGCCAATCGCACCGCGGTTAAGTGTTTGGCGATCTACTGTGACCATCAGCTATATCATTGTGACATTATTATCCTATCACGAAACTGCTGCGCTAATATTTCATAAAATCATTCATACGCAGGAGAGTTGCAAAGTCAATTTCGTCGCGGCACCTAAAGAAATAAAATTTTAGCACGAGATAACGTCGAATTTCCTTAAAATTCTCATTCGTTGAATTTAATAGCATGAATCGACGAATTAAGTGACAATGAGCCTTTGCAGATTGAATATATTCTATAGTTCTTTTTCTGCGAATAAATCGAGAAACTAGGAATACATATTTAGACACAATCGATGGTTGATAATCGCGGTAATAATTATGCGAGTATTGTGGCTATTGTCTCGCGTGTAATCACACGTAGTTATTCATTAGCAAATAATTACGTGTGCAGCCTGCTATGAATAGCGAAGTGTTGTGTGTAATAGTCATTGTTGACTAGGATCTAGCAATCCTGACTGGTAGTTGAATACAGGTTTTCCGTGCAATTGCCGGCATCGTACACTTCGCTGTCGCGCTTTTGAAATTCCCGAGAAAATTGTGAAGATTCTTGACGCGCAATTTGGAAAATAGATATCATGTGACAATTATACTATCCGCGAGATCCGTATAGGTACACCTGAAAGTTACCCATCTATTTATAATCGACAAGCCATTTCAATCGAAGGTCTCGTACGCTTTCCAGTTTTGAACAAGATTCCATCGCTGCGCGTACGGAGGGCAGTAAACTCCAGGGCCCAAAAATGATTTTTGACGCTGTTTATATCTAATTATAAATAATTATTTTGAAATATAATTTCTGGCACTGAGTTGAATTTTTCACAGGTATTTGTTGAATAACAAAAGCCTTTTGCTTTATAAAAAATTTAATATTCATGAACTACCAATTAACAGTTGTCCCGCTTGGGCCCTCATAGATCGGGCCACTACTTACTAAAAGCTATATCTTAAGAATCCCACGGATATTTTATACAAAAGGAAAAAAATTTATTCATTATTACACTTGTAGTGCAATCGCAAAAGATACAATGTTATGATAGGATACTTAAAGCAAATGTAAAAATGTAAATTTTAAATCATATAACAAAATATTCCAAAAACATGTCAATGTTCCCCCAGTTTACGGTACTCATTAGAGCCATAATCTTTCAGTCGAGATCTCTCCCGACGATGTAAAAATCGGTACGCAGAGACAAACAATCGAAAACGATAGGAACAGAGGTATAAACCCGTCCGCCAGTTCTCTTCAGCGGCCCCAGCAACGCAGATGTGCGTAGCACTGTCATGTACCGTTGCGGTTGTAGCAGAGCAGTGGCATTTCAGAGGCGGCGTGACTCACTGGAGCCAGGATCATCGAAAAAAAAGTGGCACTGGCAGGATCGTTAGGGGAAACACGTCAAACCGCATCTTTTTCTTCGTCTTGCCGATTCCTCGTACCGCGAGTTGGCGATTACTTCGCGCGTGCGAAGCGGAGAGTGGCATTCTTTCTCTTCGTCCTGCAGGCTGCCCGTGCGCAAGAGGAGGATGATGGATTCTCCATGCGAATGAAGCGGTCTTGCGGAGGCATCACTGGGGATGCCCCACTACTCAGGAACCTACGTCGTATAGAGACACGCGAGCCTGCGGGAGACCGACACTGAGGCATTTAGGTAGCCATTTCTCGAACCGGTCGACGGCTAAGATCGCGATCGTTCAGGTGGTCGGTAAGCCGCGCGCTGTACCAGGACCGGGCGTAAAGAATGGTGGTGGAGTAGTGGCTCACTCTCCACGCGGGGAATCCTGCCGCAACGCGCACACCAGTTTTCGCGAGATGAAACGCAAATAATCATCGGCCGGCTGCATCTCCTTGGGCTCAGCGGCGCAGTCTCGAGGATCGGCACGTATTCCATACCGAGTGGCACACGAGCGTTTGGCGGCACTTTAAGAGAAACGATTCGATGCACCTGGGATCCATCGGAGCTTACGTTTGTGGTAACGACGCAATCTATTTGCCCGTGAAGGAGTATCGAAGTTCAGGCTTCCTCCAAGCGTCTGGAGTTCATGGAAGAGCATGCTCGGCGAGTCTCGCGTTAACGGTGATGGTGGGAGCGAGATTCTTGGAGTATTGGTAAAGAGAAGGAGAAGCATCGGTCCTCCGTCAGAGGCGGCGAAGTGTGCCCGAGTCAATTGTCGAAGAAATGTTGTGTTTTCAGCGGAAGTTGGACGAGCTACCCTGTGCGTCCACGATCGGGGGAAAGTAAATTGTGATTGGTGTCGCAGAGGGGACGATGAATTGCGCTGAGTTTCCTTCATATACGATAATTGTGCAAGGAACCGTGACGTTCGGTCTTTGACAGAGGTTATCGCATTGAGGTAAACACAATCTCGGTTTTTACGGGATGTTTGATTTTCCTTGAAGCTTCCCAAGCGTGGGAGGCGCATATCAAGTGCAGTGCTCGACGATAACGCGCCTCGTCCACGTTGGTGTTTGGCTTCTGGACAAAGACAGTAATTACATCACTTTCCTTTATACCTGCCAAACTATGAAGAGAGCGAGGGAACTTTGTTGCATAGTTTCTACACTTAAGAATCGAGCCACCGTATCTAACTTCTTCGTTTCCCTTTTATACATGAAACACCCGCGGAATAGCCGACCAGTGTAACCAGTTTCGTCATCGAGAGCAAAGGAATGCTTTTATCCGGAATTTAATCGAGGAATCTTTAACATGTGCCGCAGAGTTCCACGATGGTCAGCGTTATAGTCAAGGCTGTGCTGTTTCTATACTTTCTTCATCTGGTCGCTCACGTAACCGGTCAATCTCCCTGTATTCCAAATATCTTTCGGTACATACATAATGAGACTTCGGGCGAAACCAACGGCCGCATCGAGATGTGGGGATCACCGAAAGGGGTTCCTTTGCAACTCAGCGCCGCTTTGAGCATTGCTACTGCGTTGCCCACGGTAAGTGAAATTCCTGCCTCGCTGTTAATTATATTATCGCATTTACCCATTAACATCTTCCAGTTGACAAGATGTGTAGCTTTTCCCGTTTAATGGAGATACGCGTACAGCGTTTTTTTATTTAAATTGTAATGAATTTTTACGCATCAACGTTATTTTCGCGATACATGTACGGTTATCTATTGGCCCATTCTATTTATTAACCTCGACGATAACGCCGAAGCCTTGGAGTTGCGCTGCACTCGCGGGTATAATAAATTATATAATTTATTTCCCTGGTTTTATTTGAAATAGGTAGAATTCAAGTCAAAAAAATGTATAAAACCCAGTTAAAATTGAATTTTTTGTCTGCAACTTCGGTTCGTATCTTAAGCATTTTGGATTATAATGCGTACATGCATGTGTGTGTTGCATTTAAATCGGGGAAACGTTCGTTCCCGCGTTTCAGAAATACGTTGGTAAAATAGTACTGGCGCAGTCGAGAGAGCAATCTGTCCAAGCAGTCCAACAGGGCAGGACCCTGAAGTACAACATCTATTTTCCTCTTCGACGACCACTTCCGCAATTAACCAGTTTGTGGTTCAATAATCGACTAGTTTGCACCGGCCCACGTGGTATGCACATTTTCTTTAATAAAAAACATTCCTTTCTCATTGTTATTCATCGTCACAAATAGGAATCCTATCTGAAACTCTCTTCAAGCTTCCACTTGTGTTATTTTCTGGGATGGAACATAATTGTATTGCGATGTTCGTAGACTAATTGTATCTTTGGGCGAAAGAAATTGAAAAGGCTTTAAACACAGAGGCTTCAGACAACTTTAAAAACAATTCACTTTTTTTGTTCGTGTAGCAAATTAGTGATAACTCATATATGAGTTTGTCATGAATTAATTTTAAAATTGTCTCAACACTTTTAAATTAAAATATTTTATGATACATCACGAAAAGGGAGGCGGATGCTTGTTAGCCCAGAAGCGCTAAATCTCTGTGATCTGCCTCTGATTATTTTTTATCAATTCGTGACGAACGTATCATTTAATCAGACCAGGGATGATTCATATTTTTTGCAGGATGAAATTTCACATTTCTTTTCAGTTTCATCTCGAAAGTGTCTATTTCGACTATGTTACTAGTTTGAGGATTAATTTTGAATAAACGGGGCAGAATTTCGCGTTATGCAAGGGAATCAATTCTCCACCCACGTTCTCTTCTAATTGCTAGGTTTTAGCAATCGTGTTTACGATTTCAGCAACTGGACACATCGTCACCTCCATTGTTCTGAACCACACACTGTATCCACCGGATATCGTACCTCTCGAGGTGGAGGAAGTGAACACGATACCACATCATACGAACATATATGACCTGCCATTGCCACCGGTTACAAGTCGACCGCCAGTTCGACCAATTGTGACTCCAGCAACGACAGCTGAACCCAAGCCGTCAGTAACGACAGCTGAACCCAAGCCGTCAGTAACGACAGCTGAACCCATGCCGTTCCCGGGCACCGACCAAAGTGTCCAAGAGTGCGGCTTCAGTACAATTGGCTACGTTAACCCTCTGGTAGCAAAGGGCGAGGAAACGTTACAAGGCCAGTGGCCGTGGTTGGTTGCAATTTACATCAGCCGTCAGTATAAACCTGAACTCCAATGCGCAGGGACGCTCGTGAGCAACACTCACGTCATCACAGGTACGTGGATTTTAGTGGAAAGTGTATCGTGCACGTAGAATCTAAGAAGAGTCAGTTACGTTGAGCGTTAACAAAGTGGGGATGCTACGAGAGGCTTGAAAGATGATACTTTTATCTATTAACATCTTTATCGATCTTTATCGAATGGTATGACCAGTTTGAACGAACGTAAAAGTAAAAAAGAAGTAATGAAGGAAGCAATTGATGAAGAATAACGGTTTAAGATCGAAGACCAGAGTCTACTCGATAACATATCTATACATGTATGTACACACGTGGCTTTAGAGTTGTCGTTCGTGTTTCAGCCGCTCACTGCTTCCAACACGGGACGCAGACCTTGCTATCTGGGGCATTTTTGGTGTACGTGGGGCGTTACAAGCTTCGTGACTGGAACGAGAGATCCTCCGAGAGGAGAGATGTGATCAGTTACACGATTCATCCTGATTATCAGCTCCGGGGAGATAATGAGTCGGCGCGTAGCGCAGACTCCGATCTAGCTGTGTTAACTCTAAACAAGAGAGTAGAGTACACCGAGACTATTCAGCCGATCTGCCTTTGGTCGGCCAGTATAAAACTGGAGTACGTCGTGGGACAGGCAGGATTCGTGGTCGGTTGGGGGCGCGACGAAACCGGGAAGTCGTTTCTTGAGGAGCCGCGGCATGTCACTGCTCCGATCGTATCACAGGTGAAACAACGTTCATTGATATATTAATATCTTAAATCAGATCCGCGTTCACATTTACACGCCACTCATGGTGTATTATCGTTTTAATAAGAATCAGGTACACAGTGTGTGTATCGTAAGTTACCAGATCCCATCTTGATATAGCTTGATAAGAAAATTGTGAAAAGAAGTTAATCCACTTTAAACAAGCGATAAATTTAAGCAAAACAATCTCGTCGATAATTACTTTTGTTGTTGCATCGAACGTAGAGTTCATATTCGATTGTTGAGTTGTCAGAGGTAGAATCTTCAGTTATGGTAGGTATACGGTAGAACCATCATTATCTGAATGTTTTGCTGTCTAACGTTTCGTCTTCAAACGATTCCGGAAATAACTGTTTCAAACTGTTATATATCGGTTCTTACTGAAACAGTTATGATCAGGAAACGATATTCTGAATACCTATCTGCGTTTTATTCTTCTGCGAATCGCATAAAACAGTGAATCTTGGATTCGAGACCAGTCGAAACCTGTACAAAACGAAATCTAACAGACAAGTTGAGTGAGTAATCGGTGTAACCGGTTCCTCTGTTGTTACTGCGTCGTTTGAACGGGACAGCAAATCAAGCAAATCAATGAATCTGAAAGCTACAGAGCGGTGAAGCGTCTGGCTTCAAATTAACATGCACGACTGCGGCAGATTTCATGATTCGTTAAATTCACTCTTTGGCTGGTTCCCGCGCGTTTTCACTTCGAAACGATGCCCCAGCAATACAGAAAGTATTGAAACTCCTCTTTACTTGGCCTGGGTGACTTCTGAGACTATTTAAAATCGCTACCAATTACAGATGTTGGGGGATATTTCTCGTTACTACTTGAAGAGTTAAAAAGCAACAAGTACATGGCACCGTAAACCTTTGAACAAAATCGTGCCTTTACGTTACTCTTTTCTTAATTCTGTTGTTCGTGTTTACGCTACTGCATCTGAAAAATGGTTTAGTCAAGTCTTGGTGCCTAAAACATCCCATATTGAAACACACTTTTGCCTTTATTAGCTGAGATAATAGGCACTCTACCGTAAATCTGATACTCCAGAGTTCCTTTTCACTCCTCGACTCTTACAACATGAACTCTCGTCCACGTCGTGGCTTTTCGTTACGAGCTGAAATTCTCTGAGAATAATGATGATTTATATAAATCACAGACGGTCTGTTTGCGGAGCCACGAAGTCTTCAGACAGATCACCACGGACCGGACGTTCTGTGCCGGCAAGCGCGATGGAAGCGGACCTTGTAACGGCGACAGTGGAAGTGGCTTCGTGATGTTCAATAATAATACCAATCGGTATTATCTGCGAGGGGTGGTCTCGAGATCGCTCAAGGATCAGATCACCCAATCTTGCGACCTAAGAAACTACGTCGTCTACGTGGACGTTGCGAAATACTTGGACTGGATACGGGAGCAGATTTCTACGTAGGCCACGTCGCGTGTACCAATCTGGAGCTGTAAATATGCTAGTCGATCAGCTTTCGAGTATAAGGTAATTTTAACGATACGAGGCGCTCGAATACGTGTCTCAAGCGTGTAGGATAATTTCGAATGAATGACGGAGTCGATTGGTCGACAATTTTGTACTGATTCTCGTTTTAAGGTCCAGCATACCTTTACGTTAATGTAGCTTTGATCCAGAAAAACGCTCCACTTTTCGTACAATTTGTCTGTAAGGATAGACAGTCATATGTATTGTAATTTAATCGGTCTATAGTTTATTCGTACGTGTAATATTTATCGTCGATGTAAGTCTAATAGTTATGCATATAGCGAAGCGAATTTATCGGGTAAATCCATCATTCTTGCATGTAACCGAACCGTTTTATCGCGCACGAAGTACATATCTTCTTTTCCCCCCAATAATCATTATATAGAATATCGCTCTCCTTTACTTTTTTTATGACAATGTATATAGTGTTAGATAGAAATTCATAAGAAAAAATCATTTATCGCTTTATCCTATAACCGATTGAAACATATCATGTTGCAATAAATGTTTATACTTTTCTTACACTCGCTGGTTTTATTCTAAGATAAAATAGCGATCGTGCTAAATATGAATGAACTATCTATATCTATATAATTCGTAAGTACAGACACTCTCTGAGAACGTTGTGGTGGAGGAAGCTGAAAAATAATATTTCGCAATTACTAAGACGACACACAATGACACGTATTTCTATTTATTTGCAATTATACACTCGTACACATAAATCGTTTCTTAGATATAAAGACAATGCAAGCGAAATATATAGAACGAGGGGAAAATAAGTGTACAATATAAACAACAATGTAAACTAGAATGATATGTGTATACGTGTACGCGATAAAAGGCGGCGAATATGCGCGCGTCGAGGTTACCGTGCACAAAATAACTACTATAAATGCTAATTAAAACAATACACGTTTTAATTGTAATGGATGATAACAATACATGCCCCTACGCCAAAAATCAAATCTATCAAATTGCCTTCCACGACGGTGCTACAAAATATGCGTGTCTGAAAAGAAGCACGAGAAGGAGAGGTTTGGAATGTATCAGTGAAAATAGCTCCTCCTGTATCATAAAATTATGTTCTTTATTGTCCCATTGAAGAAGGTAAGCAAAAATTTATCTCTAAAATAGCTTACTAAGAATTTAGTAAGCCCGCATCAGGGATTAAAATGCAGTTTATCGTGAACTGCTCTGTATTTATAGTTGATCAGGTTGGAAATATTGTCGTGCAACTGCTCCTAATACGATCTCTACACTGAACACACCTACAAATATTGCAAACGCATGAGAATCCATGAATCCGTTCCAACACGTCCTTCTGAGAGGATCGTCTCAATAATTCAAAGATTACGAAGTAACAACTTACTGATATTTGCACGTAAAACGTCGGAAAGTAGGTGAAGATCATTATCGTGAGAGACGATAATATAAGTTAATTTATTACTATTCAATTCTTGGATCTGCGCGACAGATCTTCGTGTTTTCTCCACTGTTCCACCCGCGCTGTCGATAATTTCTGCGATCGCCGGCGGCGACGGCACCACACTCGGTGTAACATAAAATATTTTACCCTATTCGACAAACAGAGTTTTCGAATAAAAGCGAGTCACAGTAATATTAGTTAAGCAAACATTTCGCGAGGAAATGGCTGCTTCAAATTACACAAAATGGGCGCGCTATCTGTCTTTTGCTAATTATTTAAAATGTTTATCGTTAATGCATTAATTACGAAGATAATGAAAATTAGTTACCTTAAGTACTGTTCCCCGGTTAGGACTCGCCAGAGACTTCTCAATATTACAATTAAAATTCTTCTCGAACTCTGGATCGCCAAGCATGTATCCACTTTCATCTAAAAACGTGTTCCTCGCGGAACAATCGAGTAACCACTGTAATGTGACAATATATTTACAACGTGACAGGCAACATAACAATTTTACAGTTCTTATAGGTGCTGACATCACGAGGTGGGTAGCGTCCCGCCAACTGGCAGCCAGCGCACCACCTAATTCCCGAATTCTCTGTTGAATGAAGATTGCAAGTTAAAACACCACGAAATTCCAACAGTTGCCCTCGGTAGATTATTATACTTCAAACTATCGTGCAGTAAAACTTCTGTACCCGCAAGCTACACGAAAAGAATTATATTTAAAAAACTTTGAAATGACTTGAAGATAATGTACAGCCTAATCACGGTCAGTTGTAAAGTTTCTTCCTTATATCTGTACGGCAATGGGATTAAGAGCCCTTTTACTTTTCTTGCATACTGCTTTTTGTCTCTCAGCAATTTAATAAATCACAATGCGAGTTCGGAGATTTTACTGCATTATCATATTGAATGCTGGCGTTACCTTTGCATGCTTCCGAGGATTAATACCGGAGAACAATATTCTCGGTTGTTTATCCGGAGACGGAGGGTCAGGATTGCTGACGACTATTGGCTCGTCCAAACCCAGCAAATGTGGATCTTTGTTTAACAAAGGGCCATCTAATCGCGGTTTTTTATACTTCCTAATCGAATTTGGACCCTGGCCAACCTGTTTTACTTTGTCATAAGATTCCTGTGTAATATTTATCGGCATCTTCCACGCAGCTGAAAAGAAACATAATGTTTAATATAGCCGCGATGTTCGCTCCGCGAGATACGTAGCCAATAGAAGAGTAGAACAGTGATCTTTTGTCCTAAGGTAACACAATTTATAAAGTTCACGATACCCATTAAATGAGGCACTAGCGAATAATCCAATCTAAAGGGATTGCTCAGGCTGTATTGCTGATATTTAGGATTTTCGGTTTGATGTACAGCGTTCATTTGTCCGCACAGTAAATCCGTCAACCACTGAGCATTTACTACTCCAGTTTGCCATTCGCGCGCCTTTTTATATTTTTGACCGTCTGGTCTGAAATATTTCCCATCAAACGAGACAGCGTTAAAAGGTATGCCACATAAACAAAGTAAAAATAATAGTCGATTGTTACACGTGACCACACAAGATTTTAACGCAAAAGCAAAAGAAAAAACCTTATATTACAGAGTGTTCTGAAGTTCATGAAATTAGGGTGACAATTAATGGGCCACCCTGTGTAATTTAGACCGGACAATCGAGCAAACTAACAAGATGCAGTAACGCCACTACCTTCTGCACACCAGGAGGGTGTTGTGCCTGGTGAAGTAATTGGTAACTTTCGCTCCTAATGCCTCCAGCATGTACTTCACTTTCGCCCGTTCCTCCCCTTCGAATCCTGACAAAGACATGATCTGTTTCGCGCACGGCAGCTCCGTCAAGCTGAATGGCGTCGGGAAATGCAGCGCGTGCCAAGGCGGCAATACCTGCTGTTTACTGACAACATCCGACAGCCAGTGGGCACTGACGCAACGTTTCCCTTCGCGCAACGCCTGCACCACGATCGGATGTTTCTGCGTGATCGCGAGCACGTGAGTCGCTCGGGTGCAATACTGGGGCTCGACCTCTCCACCGTGTCTCTCGATAACTTGCTTCCATATGGAAACATCGTTCGGACGTTGCACGTCATATTCAACGATAACAAAGATACAACCTAGTAAAAATAGATCTGGTGGCACTGAAAACACAAATAACGGGACGTTATTTGCGAAGACAGAGAGAGAGAGAGAGAGAGTGGGAGAGAGAGAGAGAGAGAGAGAGAGAGGAGAGAGAGAGAGCGCGAAAGAGAGCATTAGGGGAGGAGCAATATGAGAAAGAGGAAGCCGTGAGCGACGAGATAGCGCCAGAAGCTGCTCATTTGTTACGTTCTTCTATTCTCGACTATTTTTAAGATGTTGATAGGCATGCCAGAGGGACGGCGTTGAAGAAAAGAGGATGCAGCCTTTTGGCGTCATTCTATCAATGTTACGCTACTTTTTAAAGTGCTCAGTGATCGATGAAGCAAGGATCTGTATGAAGCGTAAAGGGATAATTTTTTAGGGAATGAAAGAGCGTACGTTTCAGATTCGGATTGTGCCCGTAGAACTGAGCCTTGGCTTGAGTCATCACCGGAGCGTATTGCATCTTTATCGGTGCACCGGGTGGTGCCCCGTTCGTAATGTTACCAACGGTCCTCCGCTGATAAGCCGCGAGGAGCTGCGGATCTTGTGAGGGCGGAGGCGGTGGTCTATGCTGCGCAGTCATTAATCTTAGCTGACCAGCCGCGCTACCTTCGGCCGCGGTGCCCTGCAATCTGTTCGTCAACATATTCGCCAGAGCGGTTTTCGTTTTCGCATTCACGACCAACTGCTGGTCCGGTGGTATCTGAGCATTATTGGACAAGGACGTCAACGGTGGCTCCTGCTGCGTACCCTGCTGTTGCTGTTGTTGTTGCTGCTGTTGCTGTTGTTGCTGCTGCTGCAGGTGCTGTAACTGTTGCAATCTTGCCATTTGCTGCTTCTGCATATGTAACTGAGCTATATGTTGTGGTGTTAAGGGCTGCCCCTGCGGGAACGTTTGGCCAGGCTGGCCAGCCTGCGGCCCCTGCACGGTTTGCCCGGTTTGCACGATCACTTGGTTGGAAGAATTGATTGGCGTTAACGCCGGCGGTTGAACTCCAGGATGTACCGGCTTCTGGCCAGGTGTCTGCGCGATCTGCGGCCCTATCATCTGTGGTCGTGGCTGCTGGACCCATTGCAAGCCACCTGGCTGCACCGGTTTGCCCGGACTTCTAATAACGGCGATATGCGCTCCTTGCTGAGCCTGGCGATTCTGCATTTGCCTATGCAGTATCAAGTTCTTCTGTTTCTGAATCTTCTGGATGAATTGGGCCCTCTGCTGCGGATCCATCTGCTGTAACTGCTGATGCGTCTGGGCATCTAATTGAATCAGTTGTCTCGATGGCTGCGGCGGCTGCTGCGCCCACTGTCCACTCGGTCTCTGCGGTCCGATTTGCTGTTGCTGCTGTCTTTGTAACTGTAAGTGGTACTGCTGTTGTTGCCATTGTGAGTCTCTTTGTACAATAAAGCCTTGTTGGTTCGGGCCCATCAGTGGCTGGTTCTGGGGCTGCTGTTGCAATTGACCGTCCCTTATGACGAACTGCTGGGAACTTTGAGGCGCCGATTGCTGCAACTGCTGAGATATTTGCTGAATTTTCTGCTGTTGTTGCTGCTGCTGCTGCTGTAACAGTATGAGTTGCCGCTGCTCAGAAGTGAGCTGCTGCGGTGCAGCTTGTTGCGGATTCAACTGATGCTGCTGCGCTCCGATTTGCGGTTGCTGCGTCGGAAGCTGCTGCTGCTGCTGCTGCAGAACTATTTGCTGCTGTTGTTGCGGCGTTAATTGAACTTGTTGCTGTACCAGTTGCTGTGGCGATGTAATCTGCTGCTGCGGAGGTAAATGCTGCTGCTGTTGATTTAACTGTTGTTGCGAAAGCATCTGGTGTTGAGTCAACTGTTTCTGTTGCTGGGTTAGCAGCTGTTGCGGAGACGACAACTGATGCTGAGATAATTGTGAATTTATCTGCTGCTGCTGTTGCGGCATTAATGATTGTTGCGCAAGCGATTGTTGTTGTTGCCCTATCAATTGTTGTTGCGAAGCTAATTGAGGGGATTGTTGTTGGTTTAAAAGCTGTTGCTGGGTGTATGTTTGTTGTTGCAATTGCTGATGTTGAGTAAGTTGTTGTGATAGTTGTTGTTGGTTTAACTGTTGTTGCTGTTGTAATAATGAATGTTGTATATTCATTTGTTGCTGTTGTTGGGGAGATAACTCCGGTTGTTGTATTTGTGGTGCTACAGATTTCATTTGAGCAACGTTATTTTGCTGAGGAGCTTGCGCCAACCATCCGGTTTGAGTAATATTTTGATCAGACACAGAAGACACGATTGTGGAAGCATTAGACAAACTTGTGGTAGCAACCTGACATGGAAGATGTTGCTGTTGCGCGTTAACGGTATTCTGTCCATTTGTCGCGTACGGAATTGTTGTTACGGTCGCATTTGCAGAATTGATATTATGCGACGGATTGGAAGATACAGGCGGACTTGGTTGATTCCAAGGCATACGTTGCTTAAGCTGTTCCAACATAGCTTTCGTTCTGTCCTGCTCTTCTTGTGCAGAATTATTATCTGTATCTTCGTCCATGAAGCCAGTGATCATAGCTGTAGAACTATTTGGATAAACTAAAAGTCTAGGGTGGTATTCCACTTCACTTACGATAGTTCGTTTTTTACAACATTCCGTTACCCAATCTGGCGCCACGATCTGAATGGGATGCCTCAGGGCAGTTTCATATTTCACACCGACAGCTTTCCCAGTAATCAGATGCGTACAATACCGGTCTAAACGTAATTGACATTTACCACCCTGCAACGTGATCATCGCCCATAGGCTTTTACTATCGGCGCGGCTCACCTGAGATACACATGCTCGTACATTCGAAAACAACTGTGTATTTTCAGGTGAAAAGTAGTGTGACCTACGTTAATGATACTGCTAAGGAAATTAATCAGTTCACGCTAATGGCAGATAATTAAAATATATAAAATTGAATTCCTTCGGTAAAAATATTAATACAACTCTATTTTAACGTTTTCATCAAACTAAAGCATTTTATATTAGGATACGGGAGAAGTTTGTTGCACTTGACAGAGTATAAAATCCATTCCTGCGTAACTGCTGGTATTTCATAGATATCCTTCGCAGCGGATATATCATTTTCCACTGCGTCATAGCCTGCTATTAAATGTGTAACAAAGTCACTAAAATAATTTGATCTTTCTGCGCCTCCCTCTTGCAGTAAATTTAAAATCTGTAAAGAGTTCAGAAGTGTTTGGTTCGACCTTGCGTTCGTGCAACAGCCATTAAATTTGCTCCAAAACAGTGTTAAGTATACAAAAATACAGCGGAGTTGGAGAAGTTAGCTATTCACATTTATGTATACTCTTTATCATAGAATACAAATCATAATGGGATATTAATGGAATGGTCGCGGTATTCGACAACACATTTCTTACGTATCGAGTGATCGCTGTAAATAATGGTAAATATAATTACTTAGTCTTAATTGATTCAATATAAAAGTGCGCGTTATGTTGAAAGGTGAGCTATGGAAAGGAAATGTTTTCAAAATTCTCATATCATTTCCATATAGTGTTAGTGTATTAAACTTGACTCCATCTTATAACCTCTATCGTGCGTATCGCGAATAATGTTTAAACGAATCGCGAGTAAATATCAATTTACAACAGCTAGAATATATCCCTATGAATGTTGCGAACTCGGTGGCATTGTACCAAAGGAAACGGAAAAACGCGGGAAACAATGAAATGACGTACCTTCGGATCACCTTCGCCGCTGACGTAGTATTTAACATTGGCGAACAGGGCCCCGTCGAGTTTTAATTCTTCGAGGCCGGCCCTTATGTCGCCCATCCTTGGAAAAATTCAAATGAGATCACGTTATCCACATCACAACAGAATATCGCGTATCCTGCTTTGGCTCGAAAACTCCACACAATATTTGATAACAAAACTCCGCCGCGACGCGTTTGTTATTATTATGATCGCAAGGTTATGTAGCCACTTCGCAGTCGAACGATTGCGCTACCGCGTTCGATATATATCGACGACTTCGAGTGCGCTCGATTTGAACGTCGAAAATGCCAGTCGAAAGTAATGTTGGCACGGGGCAGCGCGTGTGCTCGGCTCTACCGTTTTTCTACGTGAAAACTTCCGGATAAAGTGAAATATTTGCGGCGCTATTGTGGTTAGGTGATTGGAGATAAACGAGCTACGTGGTTTGTGAAGTGAATTTTGTAAGAAAGAACTCTTCCGAGATTCCTAATCGGGTTCTGCTTCAATTCTACTGTGTGATTTAATTACGCAAGGATAACGTGTAGATCGGCGCGTCCGTTTCACAGGTATGGCGCTATAAATCAAATTGATAAAATGAAGTTTCTCCCTCTTATGCATTTATAGTTTCTCACGCAAGTAGTAATTATTGTGATTAGTGATGGGACTGATTCCAATACTATTGATGATATTCAATCAATTCGATACCAAAGTACTCAATAGGCAATATCGATACGCATCGAAATGTTATGTACTTGGTATCAATCATCGATACCGATTCTTCTTCAACCGATACCATATCAATACTATACCGAATCAAAACCGGGTTGATACTTTACGAAATTGATACTTACTTTATTTGATACTTACGAAATTATCGATACTTATGCAGTCATTTGGTAAACATTTAATATTTACACTTCAGCGTGAGGTAAAGATATTGCAGGTATCGATATTCTCGTATAGGTATCAAGTAGGTATCGATATTTTTGTGTAGGTATCAAACAGGTATCGATACATTCTGATATATAAGTATCAAAGAAGCATCGATTCCTTTTGATACATTTGACTTTGATATGTATCAATACCGGATTGAAATTTGTAGAAGGGTATCGATATGTATCGATACGGTATCAGTCCCATCACTAATTGTGATGATTATGGTAACATATTACACGCTTGAAATGAAGTAGCTAATTTTAAGTATTGAAGAAGCTACATAACTATTATATATACTTAGGGTATCTCGAAATAAACATTGTATAGAGTACGATCAGAATGGAATTTGTTCGTAATTTCTTTTTTCTGTGGATCTGATACTATTGCAGATTTTTTCCAACGTCACTGAGAGATCCTTTTTGCGTTGTTTAAAGGGAATGCAATACTTTTGCTTTTCAATGGTAAAAATGAAAGCATTGTGATCTTCGAAACATTTCTAGGTTAAAAGTAAGCATCTATATATTGCTTTAATCTACCGAAACTCCTCATTTTCATTTAAAAGCTATATGAAGGTAATTTAAAAGCGTACGTACATGTGGCTATTGAATTGTATTTTTATTTACACTTTGACTTATCCAGTTTAATGTTTAATTGAACAAGGATTTTGTTGTGTATTTGGAATGTAATACTTATTTCGAGACACCCATAATAATAATTGATCTTTGATATTGATTAACTGAGAATTGAATTACACTTCTTGGACATTTTTAACGATTCGTAAACACGTGAATAAACTATATCCCATTTAAAAACATTGTCGTAAATTAATTAAAAGCTTTACAAAATTATTGATATACAAAAATTGCGCCACTTATAACAATGGCTATGTATACAAAAAAAAAATGTATTAAATAATATTAAGCAGATTTATTTTTATACAAATAAATATTTCAATACGAATAAATATTTTATTCAAAATACTTGGCGCTGCGAAACCGAAAGAAATGTTAATTGTCTTAGTATTAGTAAAATATGTGAAATCAAAATGAGCTGCAAGTACATAACGGAGCTTTCCAACTGCGCTCAAGATGACACGACTTCATATACACAACTGAAATAATGTGGTTATACATTCCATTACTCATATCGCGGACATTTTAATTAATGCATCAAAAAGAATCCCATTTAAAAACATTGTCGTAAATTAATTAATAGCTTTACAAAATTAACGATATAAAAAAATTGCGCCACTTATAACAATGGCTATGTATATAAAGAAAAAATGTATTAAATAATATTAAGCAGATTTATTTTTATACAAATAAATATTTCAATACGAATAAATATTTTATTCAAAATACTTGGCGCTGCGCTTCGAACTGGTGTTGCTAAACTGAATAAATATGTATAAATTGCATTAAATCTTTTTCTTTCTTTCTTGGGCGTGCGTTCGTGCATGTGTGTATGTGTGCGTGTGCATATGCTACGTATGATATTAGAATTAAATATATGTAGAATAAATTTGACTGCGTTTCTAATATGTGTATGTATATGTTTACGTATTTTAGATTGTAAGGGAGTTATTGTAAAATACTAATACTAAGACAATTAACATTTCTTTCGGTTTCGCAGCGCCAAGTATTTTGAATAAAATATTTATTCGTATTGAAATATTTATTTGTATAAAAATAAATCTGCTTAATATTATTTAATACATTTTTTCTTTATATACATAGCCATTGTTATAAGTGGCGCAATTTTTTTATATCGTTAATTTTGTAAAGCTATTAATTAATTTACGACAATGTTTTTAAATGGGATTCTTTTTGATGCATTAATTAAAATGTCCGCGATATGAGTAATGGAATGTATAACCACATTATTTCAGTTGTGTATATGAAGTCGTGTCATCTTGAGCGCAGTTGGAAAGCTCCGTTATGTACTTGCAGCTCATTTTGATTTCACATATTTTACTAATACTAAGACAATTAACATTTCTTTCGGTTTCGCAGCGCCAAGTATTTTGAATAAAATATTTATTCGTATTGAAATATTTATTTGTATAAAAATAAATCTGCTTAATATTATTTAATACATTTTTTTTTTGTATACATAGCCATTGTTATAAGTGGCGCAATTTTTGTATATCAATAATTTTGTAAAGCTTTTAATTAATTTACGACAATGTTTTTAAATGGGATTCTTTTTGATGGGATAATTAAAATTTCCGCGATATGAGTAATGGAATGTACGAACACAGCATTTTAGCTGTGTGTATGTAGTTGTGTCATCTTAAGCGCAATTGGAAAGCACCTTTATGTACTGGCAGCTAATTTTGATTTCACATCTTTTTTTTGTATTGTATATTTTTTTCTATTTTTTGTGATTTATATTATTATCATCTATTTTTTGTGATTTCATCTATTTTTTGTGATTTATTTGATTTTCGTGTACTTGGCGTAATTTTTTTACTTTTTTGAAGTTTTTTATGGGGATCTCACTTCTTTTTACAAAGATAATTTGCAATCATTATCTTCTATTTTTTGTTATTAATTTTTTGATAATACTCTTTTCCGTCCTCGACTTTTTCATGTACTTGGCGTATTTTTTTTACTTTTTTGAAGTTTTTTATGAGGATTACACTTTAAACATCTTAATAAAGTTGTAATTTCGTGTTGTACTGCATTCTTAATAAGAATCTCATGATCACAAAGAGAGGTAATAAACTCAGCTGCATCATGTAGCTGATTGTTAACGTATTTTTCTCCTGCGAATTGCCGTAATGATATTATGTTTGGATTTTGATTCGATTTATATTGGTCCATAAAGACTTTTATAATATGATCAGCTTTTTCCGTCGAAAATAAGTTTTTTCTTATGGATGAACAATATAACATACATTGGATTGTGGCATTCGCATAACAAGACACACCATCAGAATTCGGGAGACCTCTTACGTAGTATTGAACGGTATCCACGATGTGATCATTAGTATTCTGACCTTCGGATACATTATAATTAGGTACTGCCCAAACAGCATCACGAACATTGAGAACGCGGTTTTTAGAAATTGAAATAGTCGTAAGATCAGGTCTATATTTTTTTCGCAATCTATTATACTCTATTATAGCCGATTTTTGTGCCTTTACAGAAGATGGATCATAATTGATAAGATGCAGTCCTTGTAATGTGGTCACTCGAGAAAGAGCAACGTAAATTTGTCCGCAAGTAAATATTGAATTACCTGCCTCTATGACAGCATTCTGCAAGCTTAGTCCTTGACTTTTGTGAATAGTTATACCATAGCTGAGGCAAATCGGAAATTGTTTTCTAATAACGAACGCTCTATCCATTACTTCAAATTTAACACTTACCCGTTCTATCATGTGTTCTTGCCCCGTGGGTAATATAATATTCAATTTTTCAACGTCATTATCAACACCTCGTGTAACTGAAACAAGTTTAGCGATGGTACCGTTGACAAGACCTAGTGTAACATCAATATTTCTTCTAATCATGATTTGCACTCCTACTTTAACAATTACGACTCTTGCAAGTCCCGCCGTTCGGGAGCTATTATCGTCATTATTGTTTAGTACCTTTGACACTTTTTTTTTCAAGTACGGTGCACAATTCATTGTATCGTGAGCAATCAAATGGATTTCTTCGGACGGAAATCGACTCAGCAATGCAGCGTTCAAAACATCACACTGTACACATGTGGGAAGTAAACACACCGTATTAGATCCCACATTAAGCATGTAATCACTTAATTCCTTTAATCGGTCATTACAATTTGTCGCTTTGAAATTTAATTTCCTCGATTCTAAAAGTTTTGTATCCGAAAGGGTAACTACTCCGGTGCGAATTCTCGACAGGATATCTCTGTAAATATTATCACCCTGCTGTCGCATGTTTATTGTCAATTCGTCATAGCTAAACAAGGCAGACCATAAATTATAAGAACCTAATCCTCCAACATTTTTCTCCATAATTTTATTGGATAATTGTATAAAAGCAGGTTCTTCGTGAACAGGAGGAAGTTGTAGTAAGTCACCAAATAGCAGAATTGGCTTTTTTCCAAACCAAGCATCATCGGAATCTGTAGTATCAAATATTTCTGTAAGTCGCAAATGTATGTACAGGAAAGTTACGTTAGAAACCATCGAAATTTCATCGATGATTACTAAAGCAACATTTTTGAGTTGATCTCGTACAATTTGAAGGGCTGCATCGCTAAGTTGCCTATAGTGGGCTGTATGCCCATGTTCTACAGGTAATTGAAATAATCGGTGTATGGTAAGACCTTCGATATTAAAAGCTGCGATTCCAGTAGGAGCAGTTACTGCTGTGTCTTTTCCGATAATCTGCTTGACCCAGTGTCTGATAGTTTTTATTAAAAAACTTTTCCCAGTGCCACCTTCTCCACTCACATAAAGTCTGAGAATTTTATCGTTAGACGTCAAGGATTTCGTAACTGTATCAAATATCCGTTTCTGATCATGGTTCAATTCCAAAATCATTTTTTGAAGATCACCACAGTCAAATTTGTTTCCCGCGTCTTTGAAATCTTTCATGGCACCAACAGTTTCAACGGGAACACACTCTAATGGGTAATCGCCTTGATCATTTGCTTCTTGTTCTACAGTATTCAACACGTTCTTTTCAATTTCTTCCTTTATATGATCACGCGCTTCTTGAATATCCGTTATTTGTTTGTGATACTGATCTGCTTCTGTCAATTGTGATTGTAGCGACAAAAAAGCTTCCGTATATGTGCTAAATCCATTTTTCAATTCGTCGGTGTTTCTCCAAGGTTGGAATAATAATAATAATGAGAAATAATAATTCTCAGGTTGGGTTTGAACATTGTACTTATAATGATTGATAAGATATCCTCTTTGCCTTTTTTTCAAAAACAAAGATGCACGGATTTCATAATATTCAGTTTTTTCAGACGGTCTAATTTTAGTAACGTCATACCACACAGCAAAATCGTACAGATGCATATATTCTAATTCCTTAGGTCTATTAGGATAGTGATCATCTATGAGGGATGGACAAAATATGTCTGTGGATTCACCTTCCAGCTCCTTAATCTCTGTGTGAGTTTTCAATTTCCTACTTCTCAGTATATTTACATCTAACCATCTAATAGTAGTACTGGAGTCAGTGCCATGCAATGATAATCCTAAAAGAGTATCAGCGCATTCAGGTGCTCCACATTCTCTATGATTTAGCATACGCATTCCCAGGTTGTACAAAAGACTAGCCAACGACTTGGTAGAATTTATTGCTGCCATAGTGTCCGTAGCGTAACTTTTTTCCGGCTTTGACACGTACTTAGTACAGTAACATGTTACTAACCCAGTCTTTTCCCCAATATATTGTATATCCATGTTACCTCTCCAAACCGTGAGAACGGCAGCATTATAATCATTGATACGGACTTCCTTTATTGAACGTGGAAGTTCATAGAGTCTACCTTTTGCTTTCAATTGTTTTCTAGCACCTATAGAAACAGCCACATCCCTTATTATCAAAGTATCTGTAACTGGACGTGGAAATGAAAATCTACATACTTTACAGAAAGAATTTTTAGTTTTTTTGTTGCGTAGACAGTAGCTATTGCATTTATGCATTTGATGTGCAATTACACGACTATATAATTCTGGCGACACATGCGGTGATGGCAATCTGCAAGTGACGTATTTCATAATGAATCGTGCTACATCTTCCTTCGAATCTTTGTCGATTACAGGAGCATCTTCAATCCAAATTAAAAGATGAAAATGTTGTGATCCCCTGCTTTGATATTCTCTACGCCAAAAGTAATGAGTGACCTTGCCAATCGGATTGTCGGGCGAACAAATGAAATCCAGCATAGCGTGGAATGTATTATCTATAAATCGAGCAGTTGAAACGGGATCAGAAGCAATGAGTTCGTTCGGGGACATTTTAGCCACCGATGGGCCGTTTACTTCACGAAGATATTCTATTAAATCTGTCCATAGCCACTCACTCGGACTGAGCGTGAGGAACCATGTAGCTGGTCCATAATGGTGTATCATACAGTTCAAATCATTTCTCGGTTTTCGCCAATACTGTGTTGTATTACGTAATCTGGAAAATATAGTGTTCAAGTTCGTTTGTAGCTGATCTTTAGATAGTTGCTCTAGAAAACCAGCAGCTGTGTATTTTTCACGTGGATTTACAACGTTCATTTTGTGATAAATTCCAGCGTTCAATTGCCGCATATTGGTATCGTGTAATAAATAAAAAATATATTGCATGTTCAATCGAAATTGCGAATGCTTGGACATCAGTTTGGACTTAATGAATTCGTGATCAGTCAAACGAATCAATCTTTCTTCGTGCTGTCCGTTCATCCCATAAGGATATAAATCTGGGAAACATTTCACATCTAATTGTTCAGCACGATAGCCCAACGGAATATCATGAACTTTAAGCATTTGATAGAGTGCGGCAGCAGATTCATTAACCCTTTTGTCATACATTGGATAAATCGTAAACTGATCATAATATGAATCAGATTGTGACATTTGCGTCAATAATGCACGTTTGTTGTTTTCATCGATATTAAGTGTTTCACCTTCAACTTTCTCGATAGATTCGTTATTATCATTATTATTATCATTGCCAACAACTTCTTCTTGAAATTCTGTATCTGGTAATTTGGCACTCAGCAATAAATCGTGCGATTGTGGTAAAACAATTTCTGAGTATAGAAAATTATTGGCTTTCAACCATACTAAGGCATTCCATACTTTCTTCAAGTCAACTAACTTTTCCCAAACTATTTTAGATTTTGTTGGAACGCCCCGCACCAATATGTATAATTCATGATTTTGATTTAAAGGTTCAGTCGAAGGACAGATTTTTTTTAAATTTTCTTGTAACGGTAAAGGAAGGTGAAATGTTCTCCCCTTTACTTTTGGAAACATATGTTTATGTGGCATATTTTTACGCATTACTGTATCCATTCTCACAATCGTTTGAAACGATTTAGCTCTTTGAATGAGAATTCGTTCGTAATCGTTCAACACTGCTATTTCTGGAACTGAACGTACATCAAGCTTATTTAAAATACATTTTGGTGGAATGAAATCGTTGCGAATTTTATCGTAACAATATTGGCAAATAAAATGCATGTCACCAACTTTGTATCCAATATGATTTAACAATGTTTGCATTACATTTCCCTTATAGGTTCTTTTAGAAATATTAAACTTAAGAACTTCTCTTTTAAAGCAGAGTTTCTCGCAGGAAACACACGGAATGCGTGGTGTGTCCATAGACCGCTTTTTGAAAGCTCTAAATGCTAAATAATATCGAGATATAATCTCTTCTTCGTTCAGGTTTATGTCAGTATTATTTTTTTGTAATGCTTCAGCTTCTTTCCGAGCTTGCAGGGTTATTCGTTCAAGTGTTTCAAGGTCATTATCGTTTAAGGCTTTGTCTAAATTATGTAATTGGTCTTTATAAATGCTCGCTATTTTGTATATCATTCTCTTCAAATGTCGTAAATCCGGAAAGTGAGGTGCCAAAATCTCAATGGCTAAAAAATTGGACTTACATAGTTTAGGGTTTATGTAACAACCATGAGAATGACCAACTTTTTCAGCATGCACTTTATTAGAACAGCTACTGATATGGTTGTTCAACTTATGTACCTTTTTTAATGAGCATTCTAACAATCGTTTGAAGAAATCCTGTAAATTATTCAGAATTTCAACATCTTTTGTTTTACAAAGATAACTACAATGCCATGCTTTTGTCGTCTTCTTCGATTGCAATACAGGTAGAACGTTTATAGCTTTCCCTGCCGAATTCAGTATGATTGATTCAGAACCGGTGAAAGTATGGTACGAACTTTCCGCAAAATATGATTCTGAAGAAGACGTATGTCTGGATTCTCCACACAAAGCATTAATCCTGTCATCAACTTCTAAACATTCTGCTGCGCGCGTTAAAGAAACTTCCACTTTTTCTTTACAATCTTGCAACAGTTTCCTCATTTTCAAAATGTACTTTTGCCGAATATGAAAACACCATTTTATTATACGTTCAGCTTCTAATCTACTCGCTTCTCCGGACGGCATGTTAATAATTTTTGAAAGTTTTCTAATATAAGTTTCTTTGTTATTTTTGATTGCTATATTGTTACTTGTTACAGCAATATAACGATACTTTTTTATTATTCGCAAAGCAGCACGACGTTTTGCTACTTTATTATAATCATCTCCTTTACGTATTTTATGATACTTTTTTATTATTCGCAAAGCAGCACGACGTTTTGCTACTTTATTATAATCATCTCCTTTACGTATTTTATGATAATATAACTTCCGCTTTTTGGAGATAACTTCTTTATTTAGCTGATCATAATTTCTTTGCTTTCCGCATTTCACTTCTTTATTTGCGTCATAATGCACTTTTCTCTTTTTTATAGTACCTTCTTTATTTGCATCATAATACACTTTTTTCTTTTTTATTATACCATCTTTATTTGCGTCATAATACACTTTTGCCTTTTTGAATATACCTTCTTTATTTTCCTGATAATAATTTTTTCGCTTTCCGCATTTCACTTCTTTATTTGTGTCATAATGCATTTTTTTCTTTTTTATTATACCTTCTTTGTGTGCGTTATAATATTCATTATTATAAAGTTTTATGCTTTCCTCCCCTTTTTTACACTCTTTGCCTTGTTTCGTGTTACACTCCCCTTTCTTTGCTTCATAAACAGCTTTTCTTTTTAAATTAATTTCCTCTTTATGTTTTTTATAATAATCAGACATGTATTCCGTCCTATTTCTTGGTAGGTCTACATTGCTGATTTTTGGCTTCGAAACTAATGGGGAATCTGTCTGAATTACATTTTTTGTATATATGGTGCCTTCTTTGTCATTAAGTACTATTTTTGCAACTGGGGATATTTTATTATCTGTTTCGGTAGTAATGTAACCTTTACCGATTTTAAGTGGAGGATCCTTTCCACAAGAAGGATTTTTATTAATTGTACTACCAATTGCAGATTCATATTCGTGCACACAACGTGTTAATTGTTGGTCCGGAATGCATGGAAAATGTTCTATACGATTCGATCGAAACATTTGGAGCAAATGTTGACGCATCAACGCATGTTTGTAGGTTATTTTGTCTGGTAATATTTTGAATAATAACGAGATAGCAAATGCGATTGCAAAAACTCCGCAATCCCGATAGTTGGGTTGAGCTTGTACACGTGGAAATTTAATAAATTTTTCGTCAATTGCACCGTCATGTTTGTTCAAAAAAGGGTATAACTTCTGCAGAAAAATTTTATGATGATTATGCAACTTCGAGAAATTAAGAGAATCATAAATGTAAACTCTTCTTTCATCATGTTTATAGAAGCTACAAACCCAATGTCCCCCTGCATTGGTTCCAAATTCTTCGCTTTGGTGCAAAATCTGTATATGATCCTGATTTTCAGGAACTGGTTGAATTGTACCAGGCAATTGAACTCTCCACGTCTCGCGTGGTTTATAATTAGAGTTAGCTGCCAATAATTGGTGAAAATATTCAATATGATCATCTGTTAACCATTCGCCTCTATTGATAATTTGCATACTTTTTAAATTGAGTGGTAAGAGTCTATTATTATTAATTGCAGACATGATGAATTATACTTTTATATTTCAAATATACTATTCTATTCTATTCTATTCTATTCTATTCTATTCTATTCACAGCTTCAGCAGCTGAAATTACACTTTGTGATAACTAGTGTATTATATTATGTAAGTTAAGAATGCTTCGCATTAGTTCAGCGCCTAAGCAGCTGAGAATTTCGGCGCATCAGCAGCCGATAGTTTCAACGCATAAGCAGCCAATGATTTCGGCGCATAAGCAGCCGAGAGTTTTGGCGCATAAGCAGCAGAAACTATTAGAATATTAAAAGAAAGGAGGAAGAAAGACAGGAAAGGGGAAAGAGAAACAAAGAGAGGTTAGAAAGTATTATTATAAAGTAATAGAATAGAAAGGATGATCCAACGATGTTTTTTAAATTAAATGTCCACGATCTGAAAATATAATAATTTATCCATGTATTAACTTGATTAATTATTAGACAATTTCAAATGGAGTAATCCAGTCTTACCTAAAACTTATCTGATGAACATATCAATCTCAAATAAACGATTTTTTTATTATATTTTATAATTATAAATAAATATCTACGATCTGAAAGTAATAAGTTATGAATATATTAGCTTGATTAATTATTAGAAAATTTCAAATGAAATAATCCAGTCTTACCTAAAACTTAGCTGATGAATATTTTTTATATTTATTATATTTATAATATACTATCAGGGTTAATCACAATTAAAATATGAGTGAATATATTAGCTTAATAACTCAACACGCTTGCCAATTGGCCGTGCGGTTACATCATGGACCACGGTGTAATAGGAAGGTGTCCCAACAACATATTTCTATATATGAATTTGAACCATAGAGCCTACGAAAAAATGAGCTCCGGTCGTCCGCTTCGTTTTGTGCGGGCGAGTCTTCTTTACCCTCGCCTAACGCGAAACGTAATAAAGAAAGATTTCGATAATTAGCAGTATCGATCGATATTTACTAAAACGTGCGCTTTGATCGTCGACGTCGGGCGAGATCTTTTTTACCCTCGCTTAACGCGAAACGTAATGAAGAAACATTTCAATAATTAGCAGTATCGATCGATATTTACTAAAACGTGCGCTTTGATTATCGATGTCGGGCGAGATCTTCTTTACCCTCGCTTAACGCGAAATGTAATGAAGAAAGATTTCGATAATTAGCAGTATCGATCGATATTTACTAGAACGTGCGCTTTGATCGTCGAATGTTTACCTTGCATCTGGGCAAGCTTCAGCTTCTTCTTGTTCTTCGTACGACGCCACGACACGCCACGACGTACAAGATGTCTTCGCATCATAAAAATGTAAGTAATAAAAATAAATATACTCATAGCAGAGTTAAATCGGGAATCCCCCGGAAAGCTAAGCTAAGCTATGCTATGCGATGCTATGTTTTAACTTAGCTTTTGATGGATACGGTTCCATAAGAATGTATTGAAGCTAATTTTTTTAAAACGTAGCGTGGCATAGCATCGTATAGAATAGCATCGCATAGCATAGCATAGCATCGCATAGCTTAACTTCCCGGTGGATTTTTAATTCGCCACTTTTATTCGTGGGAATTTATTTCATGTCACGAATAAAACTAACGAATGTGCATGTAACCTGCAACATTTTGAAAGTCTTTGCCTATGTCATTTAGCTTTTTGGCTAATTAATGGTTTATTCATTTTTGCAGAAAATACACGAGGATGCTTCCAATATGATGGAAATCCAAGAGGAGGACGCCCTTCTGTTTGGTAAGTTTTATTAACGATTAACGATAAATTTACAGAAAAATTAAATTAAATAATAATATTAATCACATTAATTTTTCCAGGATCTAATGATAGCGAAAATATATTCATTGGGGGGCAAGACGCAGCGCCGACCCCGAGGGCGGCTGAACCCCCACCAGCGCCGACCCTGAGGGCGGCTGAACCCCCACCAGCGCCAACCCCGAAGGCGGCTGTACCGTCACCAGCGCCGACCCCGAGAGCGGCTCAACCCCCAACAGCACCGACCCAGGGGGATGAACAACCAGCGGGGCAACGCCGGTGGGCTACGTGTAAGTGTTTTTATTTATATTTATAAAAAAAGAAATCAATGATTTCTGTGATTTAATTATTTTCTTTTTTATTTAATTCATTTAATTTATCATTTCAGACAGAGGCACCAGGGCAGGACGGGCGAGGCAGGCGCGGCGTCAAGATACTTTTATGAACTTTCTCTTTAAGTTAAGTTCAGCCGAGTACCATTGGGGGAAGAGGAGAGGGCGGGGAGGAAGGGGGGCTTGAATAAAAAAAAAAAATGAATTAAAAAATAAAATTTTATTATTTCATGTATGAAAATGTGGTTATTTCATTTGCTTGGTTCCATTCTCTTTCAGCTAATGAAATAATTCTCTTCGTCTGCATCGTTATCTGAAAAATAGGACACCTTTACTAATTATTTTAAAATAAATTATCACACATACTCATATGTCAAGATCATTGAATGAATAATTGCATATGCAAAACCGTACCTGTTAATTTGTGCATACATAGTCTGACGTAGATCTCACTGCATCATCTTCTGCTTTGATTATCTGTAAATATATAATAAAATCCACATTTCAGTTATTTTAGTTACAACTTAACGTAGAACTTATTATTTATATATAGAAATAGAGTTGCCTTTTGCTATAGTGAGTGTAGAGACTACATAAAATGTGTCCGAAGCAGGTGAGAGTGTATGGCAGAAAGTCTCTCCACACCTGTGCATTCCCTTCATTTCTATGCATCCAAGCCTGTGCGTCCCTTTCAATTTTACTATCCAAGTCTGTGCGTTTCCTTCACACCTGTGCATTCCCTTCATTTCTATCCATCCAAGCTTGTGCGTCTCCTTCATTTTTATCCAAGTCCTGTGCGTCCCTTTCATTTCTATAATATAATAAGCTTTATATAAAAACTCTAAATTGCTGATATACAAATACAAATATCTGGCAATTTAAATGCAATACAATTTTTTACTACAGTATATTATTTATATAACGCGAAATGTAATGAGGAAAGATTTCGATAATTAGCAGTATCGATCGATATTTACTAGAACGTGCGCTTTGATCGTCGAATGTTTACCTTGCATCTGGGCAAGCTTCAGCTTCTTCTTGTTCTTCGTACGACGCCACGACACGCCACGACGTACAAGATGTCTTCGCATCATAAAAATGTAAGTAATAAAAATAAATATACTCATAGCAGAGTTAAATCGGGAATCCCCCGGAAAGCTAAGCTAAGCTATGCTATGCGATGCTATGTTTTAACTTAGCTTTTGATGGATACGGTTCCATAAGAATGTATTGAAGCTAATTTTTTTAAAACGTAGCGTGGCATAGCATCGTATAGAATAGCATCGCATAGCATAGCATAGCATCGCATAGCTTAACTTCCCGGTGGATTTTTAATTCGCCACTTTTATTCGTGGGAATTTATTTCATGTCACGAATAAAACTAACGAATGTGCATGTAACCTGCAACATTTTGAAAGTCTTTGCCTATGTCATTTAGCTTTTTGGCTAATTAATGGTTTATTCATTTTTGCAGAAAATACACGAGGATGCTTCCAATATGATGGAAATCCAAGAGGAGGACGCCCTTCTGTTTGGTAAGTTTTATTAACGATTAACGATAAATTTACAGAAAAATTAAATTAAATAATAATATTAATCACATTAATTTTTCCAGGATCTAATGATAGCGAAAATATATTCATTGGGGGGCAAGACGCAGCGCCGACCCCGAGGGCGGCTGAACCCCCACCAGCGCCGACCCTGAGGGCGGCTGAACCCCCACCAGCGCCAACCCCGAAGGCGGCTGTACCGTCACCAGCGCCGACCCCGAGAGCGGCTCAACCCCCAACAGCACCGACCCAGGGGGATGAACAACCAGCGGGGCAACGCCGGTGGGCTACGTGTAAGTGTTTTTATTTATATTTATAAAAAAAGAAATCAATGATTTCTGTGATTTAATTATTTTCTTTTTTATTTAATTCATTTAATTTATCATTTCAGACAGAGGCACCAGGGTAGAGCTGTTCGGGTACTCGAATAAAACGAACCGAGCCTGGCTCGGCTCGATTGACCGGGCCGAGCCGGATACCCGTCAAATTCGGGCGGCCCGAAAAATCCGAGTAGCTCGAATTTGTTTCGGGCGGCTTGAAACATCCGGGTAGTCCGAATCGTTTCGGGCCGCCCGAAAGAATCGGATAGCCCGAATTGTTTCGGGCCGCTCGAAAGAAGGGGCTAGCTGGAATTGTTTCGGGTGACTCGGAAAATCCGTACGCCTTGAATGTGTTTCGAACAGTGCGACTGCGTTGAGTAGGTGAATTCAGTAAATCATCAACAAATCTACCATTCCGCATTTTGAAATCGGTTCAGTAGTCGGGTGAAATCGATGGACATATTTGAAAAAAGTCATTTTTTCGACCGAATTGACATCGACAATTCATTTACTCATCTGGGAAAAATCGAAATCGCAAAAATGGGCCCAGTTTCTCATTTCTTACGTTGAGTCTGCACTGTTTCGAAGAAAATAAGATGCTATTGAAGAAAATCTATGGGTTTTGTGTATTTTTTTTTCATTTTATTGTTTTATTTCAATTTTAGTTCATTCTGTACATTTTTTTCGAGTGTTTTATTAACATATGCGTGTTTTAGAAATATTTCTGACCCTTTTTTGTCTGTTGTGCGTTTTGGTCAATTTCGACGGTGCTTTCTCTCTTTAAATAAAATCGGGAAGCAGGATATTTCATAACAGAATATGAATCAATTTAATACTAAATACAGTATCAAGCGTCGAAATGAATTTGTTGTGAGCTATCCTGCGCCATGATTTTATTTAAAGTGAAAAAACACCATCGAAACTGTAGTTCAAGAAAAGAATTATTTTTTAGTTTTTATTGCATAAAAACTAAACATATATACTATATACATCGCATTTTATTGAATAAAAACTAAACATATATACACACATATATACTATATACATCCTATATACATACTATACACTATATACATTATCGTTGCAAATTAGCAGATAAAAAACAAATTTGTTCAACTTTGTCTGTCAAGATCGATGTTCGCTTTACACTTATAATGTTGCCTGCCATTGAAAATAGCCTTTCGCTAAATGCTTGGGAAGCAGGTATTCCCAAGCAATTTGTAGCCACGGGAACTAATTTCGGGAAACGGGACGCATTTTCCCTCCACCAATTTAAAATGCAGGTGTCCCGTGGTACAACTTTCTCTGTTATATATGCTGTGATCTCCTGCGTTAATGAAAAATATATATTTTGGTTTGATGCTTGTTCCTCCTTTCCAATATTGTCATAAAATTCAAATAGAGTTCCCAATGACGGTGACTCTGTGATAAAAGAGAAATATATTACATACAACAGTCAGCAGAATCTCGCATAATCTTCGTATTGTTTTATACTCACCTAACGTTCGGTTTGATGGCGGAGTTGTCTCATGCATGTCGCTTGCGTCGAGGTACTCGATCGCAATTGAATGTAATAAACTTTGAGCCGACGTTTTGCTTTCTGCGGACAACAACCTGTCTTTGACGCGAGGGTCCATGATCATTGAAATTAGTAAGGGTTCGCAATCTTCTACGAAATTAAACCTGTTGTTTAAGTTTTCTAATAATGTAGTTTCAAGATTTGATGTGTAAGGTTTATTATCATTTCTGATAGAATCTTTCAGGGTGTATTTTATGCCACGTATCGTGGGTATGTAGTTGGATAATGTGGGAATTTTGTCCATTGTCATAACTACAGTGGCATCCTTAAATATTTGTAACGTTTTGCAATATTCTTCGATCATGGACCACTCGGCACTGTTTATAGTGTCCGGCATACGTGGCTCGCCGAGAATTACATTCAATGATCGTCGTACCTCGAACAAGCGACTTAGCATGTCATACTGCGAATTCCATCTAGTTTCAACATCGCCAATGAGCTTCAGAGTTGGGGAATTCGGTGAATCTTTTTTTTGTTGCATCCTCAGCTTTTGGTCCGCAGATGTAGAACGGTGGAAGAAAGACACAATGGTTCTGCATTTTTTTAAAATTGCGAGCAATTCCGGACAACTTTTGATTGAATCTTTGATAACCAACTGAAAAGAATTCGGTGCATTAAATATGAAATATTCACGATTTATTATTTATTTTAACATTTAATTATTTGTTATTGTTTATTTACCTGCAGAGTGTGCGCGAAGCAAGGGATACGCTCCCACGTAGGGCACAGTCTTACTGCTTTCACAATATTCGCCGCATTGTCGGTGATGAAAATTATTTTTATATTGCTTTTATCGAAACCCCACTCACTTAGGCTATTTTTCAATACTTCGTTTAAATCTTCACTTGTGTGAGATGTTTTCAAATGGTAAACTCCTAATGTATAATTATGTAAGTTAAAATTCTTATTTAAATAGTGTAAAGTTACGGAAACGTAGCCGTCATTTCCCCGCGACGTCCAACCGTCTGTTGTGAACGCAAATCTTTTCACCTAATCGAAAACAGTTAAAAAATATTTAGAAATTTCATCTAGCGTTAGAAAGGTTTTTTAATGTGGTCTAAAGCATGCTGATAGATATCAGAATCATTGAAAAAGTTATACTTACAGTTCCGATATCCTTAGTGATGCTTTCCTTAACTTTTTCTCTTTCATTGTGGAACATTGTGGGTATTATTTCATCAGAAAATACTGCTCGATTCGGAATGTGGTACCTCGGTTCAGCAATCTGCATAAGATTTTTAAAGCCCGGGTCGCTTACCAGTGAAAACGGCTGGCAATCGGATATTATCATGTTGGCAATTGCAGCTGTCAATTCTTTCGCTCTTGGCGAATTTTTATCAAACATGACAATTTTCCTGCTATTGTCAGTGTCGGTCACAATATTTATATTTCGTATACCTACACTGGTCTCAGGCGTCTCCTGAGTTTTATATAAATCAGCATGGCTCATTTGCATATGCCTCCTCAGGGATGACGTACATCCCGCCTTTGTTTTAAATATCTTTTTGCAGAGATTACACATCCCTGCCTCGCGATTTAATTTTGAGAACCACCTCCACACGGTACTGTAATTTTTTCGCTGTCTCTCAGGAATGGAATAATGTTCCTGATCAATATTGGAGCCACTATCAACAATTTCCATATTCTCGGGATCTTGCAGCTGTATCTCACAATATTCCTCACTATTTTCACAAAACTGGGCCATTCTTCCTACGCACGTCCGTTGACCGTTCACTATGGCTTTCAGGACAAGAGTGCTATTACAAAGGCAATCGCTTTAACATCTTTTGTTAATTACAAAATGTCCTTAACATATATTGGTCAATCCATTTCCCTTCGGTTATCGATTTTTAGAAACAAGCGGGACGAAGAAGGCACGTGTTTCTAAAAATCGATAACCGAAAGCACGTGTAATACACGTGCCTTCTTCGTCCCGCTTGTTTCTAAAAATCGATAACCGAAGGGAAATGGATTGACCAATATATGTTAAGGACATTTTGTAATTAACAAAAGATGTTAAAGCGATTGCCTTTGTAATAGCACTCTTGTCCTGAAAGCCATAGTGAACGGTCAACGGACGTGCGTAGGAAGAATGGCCCAGTTTTGTGAAAATAGTGAGGAATATTGTGAGATACAGCTGCAAGATCCCGAGAATATGGAAATTGTTGATAGTGGCTCCAATATTGATCAGGAACATTATTCCATTCCTGAGAGACAGCGAAAAAATTACAGTACCGTGTGGAGGTGGTTCTCAAAATTAAATCGCGAGGCAGGGATGTGTAATCTCTGCAAAAAGATATTTAAAACAAAGGCGGGATGTACGTCATCCCTGAGGAGGCATATGCAAATGAGCCATGCTGATTTATATAAAACTCAGGAGACGCCTGAGACCAGTGTAGGTATACGAAATATAAATATTGTGACCGACACTGACAATAGCAGGAAAATTGTCATGTTTGATAAAAATTCGCCAAGAGCGAAAGAATTGACAGCTGCAATTGCCAACATGATAATATCCGATTGCCAGCCGTTTTCACTGGTAAGCGACCCGGGCTTTAAAAATCTTATGCAGATTGCTGAACCGAGGTACCACATTCCGAATCGAGCAGTATTTTCTGATGAAATAATACCCACAATGTTCCACAATGAAAGAGAAAAAGTTAAGGAAAGCATCACTAAGGATATCGGAACTGTAAGTATAACTTTTTCAATGATTCTGATATCTATCAGCATGCTTTAGACCACATTAAAAAACCTTTCTAACGCTAGATGAAATTTCTAAATATTTTTTAACTGTTTTCGATTAGGTGAAAAGATTTGCGTTCACAACAGACGGTTGGACGTCGCGGGGAAATGACGGCTACGTTTCCGTAACTTTACACTATTTAAATAAGAATTTTAACTTACATAATTATACATTAGGAGTTTACCATTTGAAAACATCTCACACAAGTGAAGATTTAAACGAAGTATTGAAAAATAGCCTAAGTGAGTGGGGTTTCGATAAAAGCAATATAAAAATAATTTTCATCACCGACAATGCGGCGAATATTGTGAAAGCAGTAAGACTGTGCCCTACGTGGGAGCGTATCCCTTGCTTCGCGCACACTCTGCAGGTAAATAAACAATAACAAATAATTAAATGTTAAAATAAATAATAAATCGTGAATATTTCATATTTAATGCACCGAATTCTTTTCAGTTGGTTATCAAAGATTCAATCAAAAGTTGTCCGGAATTGCTCGCAATTTTAAAAAAATGCAGAACCATTGTGTCTTTCTTCCACCGTTCTACATCTGCGGACCAAAAGCTGAGGATGCAACAAAAAAAAGATTCACCGAATTCCCCAACTCTGAAGCTCATTGGCGATGTTGAAACTAGATGGAATTCGCAGTATGACATGCTAAGTCGCTTGTTCGAGGTACGACGATCATTGAATGTAATTCTCGGCGAGCCACGTATGCCGGACACTATAAACAGTGCCGAGTGGTCCATGATCGAAGAATATTGCAAAACGTTACAAATATTTAAGGATGCCACTGTAGTTATGACAATGGACAAAATTCCCACATTATCCAACTACATACCCACGATACGTGGCATAAAATACACCCTGAAAGATTCTATCAGAAATGATAATAAACCTTACACATCAAATCTTGAAACTACATTATTAGAAAACTTAAACAACAGGTTTAATTTCATAGAAGATTGCGAACCCTTACTAATTTCAATGATCATGGACCCTCGCGTCAAAGACAGGTTGTTGTCCGCAGAAAGCAAAACGTCGGCTCAAAGTTTATTACATTCAATTGCGATCGAGTACCTCGACGCAAGCGACATGCATGAGACAACTCCGCCATCAAACCGAACGTTAGGTGAGTATAAAACAATACGAAGATTATGCGAGATTCTGCTGACTGTTGTATGTAATATATTTCTCTTTTATCACAGAGTCACCGTCATTGGGAACTCTATTTGAATTTTATGACAATATTGGAAAGGAGGAACAAGCATCAAACCAAAATATATATTTTTCATTAACGCAGGAGATCACAGCATATATAACAGAGAAAGTTGTACCACGGGACACCTGCATTTTAAATTGGTGGAGGGAAAATGCGTCCCGTTTCCCGAAATTAGTTCCCGTGGCTACAAATTGCTTGGGAATACCTGCTTCCCAAGCATTTAGCGAAAGGCTATTTTCAATGGCAGGCAACATTATAAGTGTAAAGCGAACATCGATCTTGACAGACAAAGTTGAACAAATTTGTTTTTTATCTGC
This sequence comes from Andrena flavipes, assembly GCA_963971345.1. NCBI lineage: Eukaryota > Metazoa > Arthropoda > Insecta > Hymenoptera > Andrenidae > Andrena > Andrena flavipes. The sequence continues at coordinate 41,687,485 of OZ020481.1, forward strand.
TAATTTGCAACGATAATGTATATAGTGTATAGTATGTATATAGGATGTATATAGTATATATGTGTGTATATATGTTTAGTTTTTATTCAATAAAATGCGATGTATATAGTATATATGTTTAGTTTTTATGCAATAAAAACTAAAAAATAATTCTTTTCTTGAACTACAGTTTCGATGGTGTTTTTTCACTTTAAATAAAATCATGGCGCAGGATAGCTCACAACAAATTCATTTCGACGCTTGATACTGTATTTAGTATTAAATTGATTCATATTCTGTTATGAAATATCCTGCTTCCCGATTTTATTTAAAGAGAGAAAGCACCGTCGAAATTGACCAAAACGCACAACAGACAAAAAAGGGTCAGAAATATTTCTAAAACACGCATATGTTAATAAAACACTCGAAAAAAATGTACAGAATGAACTAAAATTGAAATAAAACAATAAAATGAAAAAAAAATACACAAAACCCATAGATTTTCTTCAATAGCATCTTATTTTCTTCGAAACAGTGCAGACTCAACGTAAGAAATGAGAAACTGGGCCCATTTTTGCGATTTCGATTTTTCCCAGATGAGTAAATGAATTGTCGATGTCAATTCGGTCGAAAAAATGACTTTTTTCAAATATGTCCATCGATTTCACCCGACTACTGAACCGATTTCAAAATGCGGAATGGTAGATTTGTTGATGATTTACTGAATTCACCTACTCAACGCAGTCGCACTGTTCGAAACACATTCAAGGCGTACGGATTTTCCGAGTCACCCGAAACAATTCCAGCTAGCCCCTTCTTTCGAGCGGCCCGAAACAATTCGGGCTATCCGATTCTTTCGGGCGGCCCGAAACGATTCGGACTACCCGGATGTTTCAAGCCGCCCGAAACAAATTCGAGCTACTCGGATTTTTCGGGCCGCCCGAATTTGACGGGTATCCGGCTCGGCCCGATCAATCGAGTCCCGGCTCGGTCCGAACTTCAAGCCGTCCGAATATTCGAACACCCGAACAGCTCTACACCAGGGCAGGACGGGCGAGGCAGGCGCGGCGTCAAGATACTTTTATGAACTTTCTCTTTAAGTTAAGTTCAGCCGAGTACCATTGGGGGAAGAGGAGAGGGCGGGGAGGAAGGGGGGCTTGAATAAAAAAAAAAAATGAATTAAAAAATAAAATTTTATTATTTCATGTATGAAAATGTGGTTATTTCATTTGCTTGGTTCCATTCTCTTTCAGCTAATGAAATAATTCTCTTCGTCTGCATCGTTATCTGAAAAATAGGACACCTTTACTAATTATTTTAAAATAAATTATCACACATACTCATATGTCAAGATCATTGAATGAATAATTGCATATGCAAAACCGTACCTGTTAATTTGTGCATACATAGTCTGACGTAGATCTCACTGCATCATCTTCTGCTTTGATTATCTGTAAATATATAATAAAATCCACATTTCAGTTATTTTAGTTACAACTTAACGTAGAACTTATTATTTATATATAGAAATAGAGTTGCCTTTTGCTATAGTGAGTGTAGAGACTACATAAAATGTGTCCGAAGCAGGTGAGAGTGTATGGCAGAAAGTCTCTCCACACCTGTGCATTCCCTTCATTTCTATGCATCCAAGCCTGTGCGTCCCTTTCAATTTTACTATCCAAGTCTGTGCGTTTCCTTCACACCTGTGCATTCCCTTCATTTCTATCCATCCAAGCTTGTGCGTCCCCTTCAATTCTACTATCCAAGTCTGTGCGTCTCCTTCATTTTTATCGAAGTCCTGTGCGTCCCTTTCATTTCTATAATATAATAAGCTTTATATAAAAACTCTAAATTGCTGATATACAAATACAAATATCTGGTAATTTAAATGCAATACAATTTTTTACTACAGTATATTATTTATATTATTTTGTACATGCATGGTACAAATTTCCAGAAACTTATGCGAAAGAAGATGTTGTTCTATCGAATCGAACCTTCTCCGGACAACTTCCAAGTCTGCGACTCTACATAAGAAATCTATTAAATAAATTTGGCGACTTACCTTGTTAATTGAGACAATAATTCAGTCTCCTATTTGGTGTAAAAACTCCTGACATTTCAAATTTGGACCACTTACATTATTTGACACTTGGAAGGTTAAGATTGATAGGTTATATATATAGTTTAATGGTATATTTAAAAATATATATGTACAATGTTGGAAGCGATCCCTGCCGAATAATACCGAGAGTCGACGAACGAAGAACGAAATATGTGTTAGTTTCGTTTTGGCTGAAGGTGTGCGCGTAACGCGTATATACGTAGAAAAACGAAACATTTGTAGTTTCGTTTTGGTTGAAGGTATGCGTGTATCGCGTATATACGTATTATGGTTGACGAAAAATTTCTTGGAGAATCAGGAGAAGAAGAAAAATCTTAAAAATTGACCTTTTTTGACAGTTCCATCGAGACGATATTATGATATCTCGGTCATGCGTGGACCGATTTTATTGAAATTGGTCTTATTCGAAAGCTGATATGCGGTTTACATAAGAAAAATGCCTTTAAATTTAGAAAATATTGCAGGCGTCATGACATAATTAATAACATAAGTTTAAAAGTTAGGTTGGAGTAGCCCGGGGACGAGTAAATGATAGCGGTAGCCACAGTCGACATATACATATACAGGGTGTCTTTTTCATGTACTTGGCGTCGAGACGCTACCGCGTCTCTAGATATGTGTGTTACTTTTTTGGGAGGGGGGGTATGCAGAAAACTTCGGGATTTGAAAACATTGTTTACTTTATTGTATACTCTTTTCATTCGCGTAGTAGGTACATATCAGCATCTAAAATGCTTTTCACCGTATAGTCCATCGAAACCCTTACACATTCTTTATGTTACTCTTTCTCTACCTCTATCTCTCTCTCTTTCTCTCTCTCTCTCTCTCTCTCTCTCTCTCTCTCTCTCTCTCTCTCTCTCTCTCTCTCTCTCTCTCTCTCTCTCCCTCTTTTGCTTTCATTCGATTCGTGCGCTCTCTCTTTCTCTCTCACACACGCTCGCAGTAAATATAATCACACCATTTCTATTTTTCGACGCCTCCTAAATTAACATTCGCTCCTGTTCTCCCATTCATAAATAAATAAATTATAGGCTAGTATGTACAAGATCTTAATAGAATTTCATCTCTTACTCAATAGCCATTTGTCACTTAACAGATTTATATTCATCTTGTAAAGAGTCTAGAAATATTGAGCTTGGTCTGGTCAGTATACGTCATAATATTCCCAATAATTTCTTCTCATTTCAATTAAATTATACGCATGTACGTGTGTGTGTCTGTATATTTATATATACGATTTGAAAAATTATATCACTCATAGGATCGTAATACCGAATGTCTTTCTGTTCGTTTCGTGGTGCAGCTTTTTAGAAATATAATAATGGTGAAAGCAAAATATCCTTGGAGGGTGAGGAGGGCGGGGGATGGTTGCAGGGCGACGGGCAAATGGAATTTTGGGAAATTAAGAATTGCGCAAAGTTTTAGGTCTACGTAAAATATGAAAACTTTTTATGCAGCCTTTCAATATACTAAAATTAAATTCTTCCACTTATATGTACGTGTTTACATATACAGGGTATCCCACAGCGATCTATCCGTATGGATATCGTCGATATTATTAAAGCGTCATTGAAAAATGTTTTTATTGAGAGTTGAAAAGTATGAAGGAGGTTTCATACTTCATATATTTGATAGTAACTTTCCGCTTTCGCATGAAACATTTTTTTATATCACTAATAGCTTCGACGATACTCGCGTGGATTGGCTACAATGAGATACCCTATGTGTGTGTGTAATTGCGCGTAAGTGTGTGTACATATGTATGTAAGTATATGTAGGTATATTCCTTTGTAACAACAGATTTATAGTTATTTCAATCTTATCAACAAGGACTTCGTGGAATGCTGGCAAATACAGAGATAAGTATATGTATACTGCTCCCTAGAAAAAAAACGTGAATCATTAGTTAAATTAATAATATAATAATTTCTAATTGTTAAGGCGGAATAGAAAAGTTTATTCGAGAGCGTGGATTTTATCGTTTAACGTCCGTCCGGTGTACGCAATTACACATTGGGTGTTTAGTAAGCACCGCTTACGTTTTAACTCTAAATATCTCAAGTATAATATCCTCTCAGGCACCTGTGATTATTTACAATTCAAGGGCTGAATAATTCAAATGAAACATATCACTTGTAAGCAAACTCTTTCGGAGAAATAAATCGACACTATTTTGCGAACAAGAATTTGCGAGACGTCGCTATTAGATTCGATAAAATAGCAACATATGAAAGCATCAATCAGAAGGTTGAATTTTTAGTAGAAGTTACAAAAAGATGTCAGGCATTGTAATGAAAAACTGGTGAAACACTTGTGTTTAAGAAAGAAACCTACCTAATGTTATTGGACAGCGAATTTATTGCAGAATTATAGATATAGTGGTAATAAAAGTCAGTTACTTAATTGAATTGTGGGGGCCAATTTCAAGAAGTTCGGTTTAGCTCTAACAATAAGTGATTCTTTTTTGCAATTAAGAGGATAACTATACTTAGCCACTCGTTGTGCTTGTTAGATGATCAAATAAGTTAATCGATTGTTATAGGTGGCATTGTAATTTAACATTTGCGCGTGGACAGGAACAATTTGATCGAAAGTAGGGGAATTAAATCATAAGAGCAGTGGAAAAGGAAAGGGAGACAAACGTATTGCTGATATGAAAATATGATTACTTAATCCTTCAAAATAATTACTGCATTTTTCGTCCCCTTTTAAGAGATCTCTTAAATCCACGAGCAAATCTTCCTAAATTAAACGTCCCGTTGTACTATTTTTACAGTATCTATACCGAACATTACAAATTCAATACGTTACTCCAAATTACAAAATGAACAATTATCGTAAAAGACACTGTCACTGATAACAATAAATCGTAACTGAAATGTTACATCAATGCTTCTTTTGGTGAGTCCCGCTGTCGGGGGATAATTAGAGGGATATAATATAAAAAAATCGTAATTTGTACCATACACGCGATATCTCACGATTTAATATTATTTCTATAGGGTGTCCCGTAGTTCGCAATACTACCGAAAAGGGCAACATTTTTCGTTCAAAAACAATTATTTAATGTGAATTAAGAATATCATGTATAAGGCTTGATTTTCTAATTAAACCAATTTCAGTACTCAAAAATGGAGAAAATTCTTTCATTAATATGAAAATTTGAAATTTGCAAGTTATACAAGTCACACGAAGTTTTAAATAAATTTTGAGCAAGGATACAGATACATTATCTATTTTTAGTTAATCTCTTTTTTGTCCATATAATGTAAAATTCCACAATAAACTAAATTTATGTGTGAGAGTTGGAAATGTTGTGAATGTGTTGATTATGAGAATTGATATTTCACGAGCTTATCGATGTTCGTAAAAACAAAACGAATAAAAATACTGACCCGAGATTCGGTTCATGAAATTCTGAACAATATTATTCTACGTGATTAGCTGGTTTTTGAACAAGAAGTTATTCCTTTTCCAATTGTGCCACGAATTATGGAACAGCCTGTACAGTCGCGAGGTCGTTAGGGAACCTTTCAGTTTGACTGAACAAATTTACGGGAACGGTTGAACCCTTTGACATTCGGTCCTTTACAGGGACAATTAATACGAAGTTACCAATAGAACTTGAGGGAAGAATTGTAAACTGATAACAACGATGAAATACTGTCTCCGCTAGCACACCTCGTGCAACGCTCAAAAATCTTTGGATCCTCATTTTCATTAACGATACTTAAAAAGATCCGTAATTTATTACTTTTAGTTAAGTCTTCATAATAGATATGAGATATCTAAATGTAAGTTTAAATCACTATAAACCTCGAGATTGGAAAAAAATACCGTTACTTACTAGACACATACAAGTAGGTGTACTCTATTTCAATTTCACGAAACCAGAAGATTCCTTTTTGTCCGATCGAAAAGATTCAGGCAACGCGTGTAAAAACTTTCACGTCTCCATAAATGCAACTTCAAGATTGAAAAACGTAAAACGAAAACGTGTGTTGTACGTGGCCAAAGGCTCGTTGGAACAGAAGCTTCGGAATAGGGAGCGCTGGACCGTACCTCCGCAGGGATCTAAATTTTCCTCGCCGATTTTTACGGGCGGATGACCGGGTCCAGGGACACTCTAGAAACAAGGGGACAAACAATCTTTCTTTGATACTTACACGGTGTTTTTTTGTTCTTTTTGGGCCACTAATCTCGATAGGAAAGGCCAGGAGGAGCATAAAAAAAGGAACGATCTCCGCGACTAGACAAGGTTACATCATAGTCTCGCTACAACTGGTCAAACTATCGAAGTCTAATTGTAAGTAAGGGCAATGGTTTTGGCAAAAAGCCGCGCCACCGGCGCCGGTCGCCGGCCCATTACACCAGCCCTCGTAATGTAACGTATTGGTGAGGTAACACATTACATCTAGGATCTCGTTAATGCGCTAGGAGCCAGGGCTCGTGCTTTCGCTGCTCCTCCGCCTGGCCTCGAGCTCCTGGGCCAGCATCGCCACCTCCCAATTGTTGTGCCCGTCCCGAACACCGTCCTCCTCGTCGTCGTCGTCGTTACCGCTGTCGCTGCGGCCAGCCCTGTCGTCCAGCTCGTCCTCCGACTTGCTGCTGTCGCTGTTCGATTCCAGCTCGATCGCCACGTCGTCCTTCCACAGGCTGTGAGGCACGATCGAGCTGGGCAGCTCCTGCAGTTCTAAAGTTTCCTCCTCGGAGTGTTCCTCCCAGGACCGCCTGTTCCGCGAGGCGGGCTCCGTCGAGGACGAGGCGCGCTTGTAATGAGGGCGCGTGGTCAGGACCGTGTCCACCGAGCCCTCCCTCATGAAAGGATGATCCTCGCGGTCGTCGTCCAAATCCTCTTCCAGGGATGCGTCGTGCTCGGTGCTGTCCCCGAGGGAGTCGTCCGTGTTTCGCGACTCCCCCCGCTCCAGCTCTTGTATTCTCGTCTGCAGCTGCGATATTATCTCATCCCGCTTTCGGATTTCCACCTCCAACGACGTGAACTGACGCTCGAATTTCGTCTGGATGTCCTCCTGGAATTTCGTTGATTAATAGATCGTCAGGGTGCTCGATTGTCGTCGGCGAGATTGTCGGGGTGCTTTGGGATTTTTCATTATACCGGGGCGCGCATCGATTAGTTCCTTAGCTGACGGATCCATTGCAGTTTCCTTGGCATTTCAATTATTCACGAGTCTGATTGAATTATCTGTGTGTGATAAATAATCCTGAAGGAATTACTTTTCACACTTTATGTTATCACGATTTCGAATTATTACGTCATGCGTGTCGAAGGATTCAATTTTATTTCATATTTGTCACCGATGACATACCTAGTACTGTTCAAAGATTTCTACTATATTTGCAGGAGATTTCAAAGATCAATGGATTTTTCAGAAATTTGAACAGGATGAAGGTGTTAAAATTCACACGAGGATATAATTATCCAAAGTCAAAGAGAAGTTTAATGGCGCAGTAATAACACTGTCAGCCATTTTGGTCTGTAACATTCAATAGCCGATTTTATTTTGAAAAAACTGCAAATTTTCAACTTTGAATATCTTTTGTGTTCAAATAGTAATAGTTATTCGGTTGCTTATTCCGTCAAATTATTCTATGAATCATCGCGAACACAACGATATCAGTTATTATTGAACTATAAACATTTAAATATGTTTAAACGACGATCAAAGGGAAAAGGATACCTAAAATGCATCAATATCTCGTGGGTGGGAGCGTGAACAGATTGCTTGTGTCGGTAGTTAATTAGCACAAGTAAACGAGTAATATACTCGTATACAGAGATTTGTAAACAGGGGCTAGTATGCAAATAGAACGAAATCATATGTGTTTGAGGAAGTTAAGTTCTTGGGAGCAGAGCGCACAGGAACTTTACGCCAACTGCTTCGAAGTCGGTAACTTCGAAGCCAATATCTTCAAGGGAAATTACTTCAAACTGAGAAGCTTTGTGGAGCTTCTCTGGAAACGGTACTCTCGGAATCGTATTCCTCCATGTTCTCTGATCTCGTTGAGTTCTTGAAAATTTTACGCACCGCGATCTCGTAAAATCCAGATGTTGATTTCAAAAATATACCCTGACCCAAAAACCACTTTACCGCAAAGCATTCCCTCGAACATCGAGTTTTAACATTTCAAAAATTCAGATTCACACACCTTATGCATTTAACTTCTTTTACTCAGTAATAATAAACGTTTCGTCGTACATTTTATTTCCTCAATATCCAACACGGTAAATTGACTTTTGAGGCTTTATTTCTCCAAATAAACATAAAATACTAAAATACGTGGGTAATGAGATTCATCTTGTGCAAGATATTCTTTTTAACTTCAACAATACGTGAATATCATTCTGACAGGGGACATTTCGCAACTGGTAGATACATGCCGATTTTGATGAAATTTATGTAGATTATAACTCTCGAAAAAATATTTGACACCTATTTTTTTTATTATCGGCAATGATTCATATCTAGGAGGTGGAATCAGCCCTCAAAGTTAGGGGTGAAAAACACGTTTACTCCAATATCTCTGAAAGTAGGTATGCACTATACCAACAGAAAAATCTTTTAGACGAAAATGGTGTATTTTCTTTAAAACAGTTTCAGCCACTTAATCAGATTCGTAATACGGCAATTTATTTATATTCACAATATATTAAAAAGTAGTCACTTTTCCTTCATTTTTCTTATAGATTGTTGATCCATTTTAACGTAATTTTGTCGTAAATTTGTCAACGTAAACTACAGACTAAACTGTGAAATACGGATACTTTGAATTTTCAATTACGGCTTTTCGTTTGCCGTCTTTAACAATTTCGAGATTATTTGCTCTGAAAGAACAGGACATGCCATTAATCCGTATATTGCTCTGTCGGTGAGTAATACAAATGGTACCACCGCTTCGCATCCGTGTGCAATAATAATAAAGAAAATTAAGAATACAAAACACAATACAAAGGGCCAAAGTATAATAAAATTTTAAATCCTTTACGATAATAATCCCTGGGGCTCACGTTTCCTATGCGTAGCAAGATCAATATACATAGTGTAACTAGATTTTATTACAAACTCAAAATTCAAAAATACAAAGTAGGTACTCGTATTTCACAATTTTGTCTGAGATATTGGGTCAAACGTGTTTTCCACTCCCAACTTTGATGGCTGATTTGACCTCCTAGGATCATTGCCGATAATAAAAAAAAAAGGTGTGAAATATTTCTCCGGGAACTATAATCTACGTAAAGCTCATAACAATCGACGTGTAACAGTTGCGAAATGTCCGTTCTAAGCAGGATTCCTCGTGTATTACTCATTTATTACACCCATCATATTTTATCAGCTTTGTGAAATCCTACGAGACGCATCCGTCGCTATTATTTACAGTTAGGCACATAAAGGTGCCATTCATCAAGGGGATGAGCGCTACAAGGGAAACTGAATGTTCAGTCCCACGAGGAACGGCGGGCGCGAGTGTCTGCGCTGAATAAAACTCCGAATCAATTAACAAAGTCGTGGCGAAAAGGGGGAAAGGAGCTTACCATGCGACCCTTAATGACTTCTCTGATGCCAGACACTAGCTCCCCGATGTATTCCTCTTCTCGTGGCCGAGATACCATTTGCAGGATACCTCCGCTGCCCAAAGGACGGAAACTGAGTTTATTGGGCGGTGGCAGTGAGGCCTGCTCTTGGGAGTCGGACAGCTGAGACCCGGGCGAATAATTCCCCGGGATCTGTTCGGACGGTGGACTTTGCAGCGTATACTTATTAAATGTGACACTCTTCGAGAGCTTTGAATGCCGCGCGGCGTAGCCCTCAATAGTCGGCGCCCTCATTAATCTCCTCAATTCGGCAGTGACCGCCTCGCGATCCGGCGTGCTAGTTGCCGACGTTTCAGAGCTACCCGCTCTGCTGCCAGCTGACAGCTTCTTCAGGATACTTTTCAGATTCCGCCTCTCCAGCGTCTCGTTCTCGGGCGACAACGGATCTGACGGCGACGTCGAGACTCGTCGGCTCTGAAAGAAACGGTATTCCGGTTAGGGGCCTCGACTGTTTGCCGAACTCCTCTCTATAGGTATAAGTATGTATAGCCGAGCAGTCTGGGTATATACGTATCGGAATGTGCATCAAATAAAATTTGAATATCGTAGCAGCGTCGGGCTTCTCTTGGCTGAATCTCACCCTTTATATCAATCGCCCTTTACTATTGTTATAGAAGTTCTCTGTTTCGTTCTCCACTTTTACTTCTCTTGTGTTTTTATTTATTTCTATCGGGGTTCTTTGTGTCCTTTTGTAGGTATGTACTGTTTATATGGCGTTATGGGGCAGATATTTGAATGTCACATATCTTCAAATGTTCTAGGTAGTATTTTGTTTGAATAGTTGTACACTTATATCTAAGGGACTATTTTTAGAGTAAATATTTTTTTATTCAAGCTTTCATTAATTTCGAGACTTCTAGAGTATTAAAAAATGTTGGAAGTGAAATACTTCTACAAAGTTCGTCGGATGAAATTATGTTTGAATTAATTTCGAACCACTAGTTGAATAGAATAATATCTAGTTTAGATTAAAGTTACTTTGGTTCAGCATGGAATAGTATTGGATAAGAAAAATATTAGTATTTAAATATTCGAATATAGTAATATTGGAGTATTTATGAAGTACTTACTTAAATATTTTTAATATTGGAGTACTTATGAAGTATTGGAAATTTTTCAACATTGGAGTATTTATGAAATATTCGAATAGTTTTTATATTGGAGTACTTATGAAGTATTGGAAATTTTTTAATATTGGAGTACTTATGAAGTATTCGCATATTCTCATTTGGAATATTGAATTTATTATTCCAATGGGATTAGAGTTAAGGGATTTCCATATAAAAACATCCCTGATAACTAATATTTCAAATGCATTCACTTGGCAGAGACCAAGCTTATTTAGCAAAGAGAAACCGACCACAGAAGTTTTCTCTGTAAAAAGGCTGTTAGTGCCGATAGATCATCTGATCAAGTTATTTGTATTGTCCATGCTAAAAGGTTTGTATCATTCCTGAAGGCAGCCTGATCGATGTCGAATTGTTTTACGGTTTGGTAGGCTTGAGAGGGTAAATCAAGATCGCGCGTAGTTCATGTGGAATCGACGATCTCGCCTCTCTGAATTACACAACTTCCACGGTCGATACAAGATATATCGGTGAAGTTTCGTACGTCTGAGAATTCGTATTAGCTGTTAGATACCTACGAGTAGTAACGGCAGCCGAGTACAATGCGGGGGGGGGGGGGGGGGGATGTAATTTTGCCACCAATGGATTTATATCTCAACGTCGATCGACGTTATGTTTCACGGAACCGTGAGAACAGTTCGAACGAGACGATCCATAATTATTAAAGAAATCTTTTAGATAACGGATAAAAATGGTAGCTATTTAAGGAAGAATTCCTGATTTTTTCGGGTGATTTATCACAATTAAAAACCATGATTTCAACTTTAAATAGCCGCCATTTTGTTTTAAATTAATATTTCAGAAAATCCTTCCGCCAATCAGAGGATACATTAATATGCTAACGTACCTTTTTTGTTTTTTGATTTTACATAATCCGAATAGTAGTGCTCACCGTAAAAACAACTTTTTAAAAAGCCTTCTTGGATATCGGTTGTAACTTTATTATAAATGTAAAAATATATACCTCTGCTTTTTCAACAAAAAAAAAAATCACAAACGTTTGCCAGTTTTCGGCCACCTAACTAGGTATAACCCCTTAATAGCTTCAGCTAGAAGTGCACAAATACCCGAAAAATCATTCGAAACTTCAGCGCGACAGTTACAACTACCCCATTCTTCTTCCGGAATCGATCCGCGTAACATTGACTGCGGCCCCGAAGCCCGTCGTTCGAATAACCGCTGTTCGACACTGACACGGTCGACCGGCGCGCCGAGCATCCGATAAAAACTTCCACGGGCACGTACCTGATTCAGTTTCTCCAATTTCCTGGCGTACTCGATGGCGCTGGCCTCCGAGTGGCTTCTCGTTAGGGTGCCGTCAAACTCGGGCCCGGTATTTTCGCCGCAATCGAGGCTGGAACTCCGCACCGCTCTCTCCAGTTCCGCCAGTTTCTGCCTCTCGTTAAGTATCTTCAACTTCTTGACGAAGGGCAGACCGCAGTATTCAGGCGACAGGTCGTCTACGGAGGCGTACATCTTGGTCTGCTGCCTGATGTGCATCAGACTCTGCTTCAGCAGCAGTCTCTTCGCCGGCGGGCTCCTCTGCGGCGAGTTATCTTTATTCGTCAACGAGGCGTCCTTTAGCATCGCCCACGGCTTCTTCGCGTTGGAGCCGTTCGCGCTGGAACTGTCCGCGGTCTCCGCGCTGGAGGAAGCCGGCGACTTGGACTCCGGCTCCGCGGTGGTTTGAGTCGACGGCTGTCTCTGCAGCTGCTTGGTGGGAGTCAGCTTGGGCGACTGCTCCCGCGACTCCTCAGGTATGCTGGTCTTCGGCAGCAAGGGCTCCTTCGATGGCGTCTCTTTTTCGGCCGGGGCCTCTTGCTCGTTCTTCGCCTTCAACAGCAGTATCCTCTGGAGGAATGGTAAATTCGGATTGGTCGGGTTCTGCGCGTCCGCTGGCAGCTGTTGCGGCTCGGGCGTTGGCGGCTGAGGCTCCATCAGGTTCCGCCGTTCCTCTCGCTCCTCTTTCTCCTTCAGTAACCTCAGCCGCGCGAGCAGAGGCAGGCCCGCGCCGAGGGGCGACACAGGTGGTTCCGGGGCGTTCGACGAGGAAGCTTCTTGACTGTCGTCGATCTTTTGCTGTCTCCTCAGCGTGTGCGCTTTCTGCGTCAGCGGTTGCAGCTCGAGGCTCTCCTCCGGTCTAGTGTTGCGCCTGCTCTTCCTCAAGGCATTTTTCAGGCCCTTCACGTCGCTCTTCAGCTTGTCGACGATCCTCTTGCCCGTGCTGTTGTCCGAGGAGTCGTGGCCAGGTGACGTTGGCTGTCGCGATGCTCTTGCCACTCTCTGCGCCTCCATCAGCCGCTTCCTGCCGAGGTTCTGCAGGATCTCTTGCGCCTCCGGGTAGTCCTTCATCGCCGCTAGAACGTCCTCGCGGGACAGACTGAATAGCTCGGAGTATCCTACCGAACGAACATCGGCTGTGCGTCTGCAATTGCGAGTTCATCTGTCAGGTGACCCCTGAGTTATCATAGACGTGGAATTTAAAAACAAAAAAATTGCTTAGGACTTTGAACAGATCAATTCTTAACCACTTTCGTTGGAATAAGTAGTTCCCATGCAAATCTACCGATAATTAAACCTAGAACGGTACTGAAAATTTTAATGCTCCCTACAAACGTGTCAATAGACGCTAGAATATCAGGCTTAGATAAAATGAGGACGATAGTTCTCACAAGATTAGGTAATTACACTTATTTTCGGAATCAGCGGGCCAATTTACATAGGAAAAAAGTAGTGACATCTGCTGCGCAATTTTTTTTTGTAGACTAATGTTATTAGTGTCGCGAAATTCTATGTTAACTTATTAGATTATTCGAAATGGTGATTTTTCGAGGGTCGCTATTTAGATTTCGTCTAGTTGTGAACTATTCTGAACTGTAAATTCGTTATGTCATTAATTTCTGTAATTGAATGAAGCCCCCTCGACTTTGAAGGGAAGTTTAAAAAGGTTCACTTGCTGCTCGTGATTCTGTGGCAAAGAGGATTAGTTGCAGATTGAAATTTCAGACGATACCCACGGAATTTAATGGTTTGGAATTTGTTGGTACTAATTTAGGAACAGCTATACCTACAAAGGATATTTTTTATTTAATACCTACATCTATACAAACGCAAACAAAATACTCTCCATAAGTTAAACTTTGAATTAAATATTTCCACGATCACCGTACCTTTCACGTGTCGGAGTTCCATTATAAAATTCCGGCCACTGATTAAGACGAAATAATACGCGCTTGATGAAAGTTGAATGAAAACAGTTGCAAATTGTGCAACTTTCGTTTAGTAATTCTTCAACGTTGCGACGAACAGTGAAACAATCTACGAATTACGTTCGTAGAGAGGTAGCAAACAGTAAATCGAGAAACTAGGACGAGCTATATGTGTGTCAGGGTTGCAAAAGCGAGAACAATAAAAGGGGCGCAGTTGAAAGGTGGTGTTATTGATTCTGTTCTTCGACCATTGCCGCAATTCCATGGTGGTGGCAATTTCTGCGGTACACTTCCTACATAAATTTTCAGCATTTTCCAGCCATGTATCAAATAAAGTGGCCAGGGAACTCGCACGAGATGCGTTCGCGGAACTTTCGGTTCGTTTGTTCACTGGCAAACTAAATAACGAGATAGAGCAGCAGATTTTTCAAAACTTTTTCTATTTGTCTGTAACTGGATACGCATACTATTCTAGTGAACAGAATTTTAATGGTGGGTGCATGCAAACCTATACAGGGTGGTCCACACAACTGGCGCAAAGCCATAACCTTTTTCTGATTGCAATTAGAAAAAGATGTTACAGGAAAACGGCTAATGGAAAAAGAATGCATGTGCATTTTACAGTTGCACCATTTTTTCAAATCAATATTTTCCACAGATAAAATCCTCCCGCCATTCTATGTAAAAAAATGTATTATGGTAAAGTGGTCTGAATATTATATACAAGTACATTATATGTGGCCCAAAAATGACTTCGACCTGGGGAATTTTAAATCATAAAACAGAAGCTTTGAAGCGCAAAATGACTTTATTCGATTTACATGAAACGATTAAAGTGATGGTTTTATTAATAGCGATGCATTTATTAAAAATGCAGGAAGAGATTGAGATACTTTCCCCATTATTGGAGAAGGAATGCATACAAGCCCTCTTTTTCTGTTCTTCGGTGTGTTTTACAGTTTGTTTGTTCACGATCAATATTGTCTTTTAATTTCCAATACGAATAAAAATCGAGTGGTGCGATATGTAACGATAGGGCTCAACCACAAACTGAAGGTTCGAGGAAATTAAATTTGTGCCCTCAAGCTTTGCTTTTTTGATTTCAAATTTCCCAATTCAAGCTTATTTCAAAATCATATTACAGTGGGTACATACGCATAATGTGCACAGGAAAAAATACATAATCCTTTAAAAAAAAAAAAAAAAAACACTCATAGCCTAAGTAGACAATCCAGAAAAAATGATTTTTGTAGAATAGAATTATCTCTCTAAACTGTTCAAATTGCATTCCATAATTTTTGTGAGAATTCAAATTCAGGACTATCATTTTATCATAGCACGGATAAGAATAGTTACAAGTGCAAAATTACGATACAATAATGAAAAACCTTGCACTTCAAATGCTCGATTAAAATTCATACCGCACACAGTGAAAAATAAATTTTCCAGTTAACGAACGCAAAGGGAAAGTGGTTGGAATAATTTCGTGGAAACGTGTTTCGAATATAATTTCACGGATCGTGGCTTTTGGTAAAATATTCTAAAACTACAACACAGGAAATTCAGATAACATCAGAAATAAGACAATAAACAGGTGACGTGACTCACTTATTTAATCCGTCTAGATTGAGTATCCCAATCTCTCCGAAAAAGTCCCCCGCTTTCATGGTAGTCAAGACCCTGCCCGCTTCGCTGATCACTTCCAAAATCCCATCCGCTATTATGAACATTTCCCTGGCAACCTCGCCCTTCCGACATATCGAGTCACCAGGCGTGAAAATGTAAGCCTTCATTTTCAGGACAAGATCGTGCAGGAACTCTGGTTGGCACTCCTGAAACATATAGAGCGAAAAGATTCTGTAAATATTGTAAATCAATGAACGACAGCTACTCACAGAAGTTATGATTCTGATGATCACGAACCTGTCGCAGATTCCTCGTCAGATCGCTTTGCACGTGTCTTTGATTCGCCGAAGGATGTTTAAAGCATTCCGTTAGCCTTTGATCAATGATTTGAAAGGTGAACCGGATATTCAACATGCCTATAATTTCCTGGTCGGATGGGAGATTTCTCTTTGTTCAGTGGATTTACAATAGGCTTCATTAAAATACGATCGAGGAAACCTGGGTGGTCGCGTTTCAATTGTATACCTTCTCACGTAAATACACAGTAGGTGTGCTGCCACGGTAGGGTAATGAAAGGACATTAAAGGTTTGACGTCGGCCGGCTTTATCGAGGTGACTTGTAGCCTCAATTAAAAGTCACATAAACGTGCCAATTACAGGCGGTCGTAATAACGGCCTGTAAAAAAATTCCCCCTCCCTATGTGAAGATTTCATATAGGTACATACAGGTCTGTGGACATTACGGCTATGGTTGGATTTCATTGGGCGGATTGGGCGTTTTCGGTGGTGGAAATGGTAAACAACAGGACAATAAATTTCACGCCGATTTCCTGAGAATGATATGTCCATATACGCAGGTCCTTTGTCTCTTTGTCAAAACCGAATATGACACACGATTTTGAAGTCTAGGTATCTCGTGGGTATGAAAAATCGAGAGCTCTTTGTCCTGCATATTTACTTGGTAAAAAAAAATTGGAGTGAAAGAGATGTGTAGCTTTTGTAAATCTCAGTTATCTTTTTAAAGGCACAATGTTCAGGGGCGAATTTTTATATAGGCCTAGGGCGGCAAATTTTCGGGGGTGGTAAATCTTGGGGGAAAAAATTGAGAAATATTTAAACACGAGGCTTGACATCACTTTGAAAACAATTCACTTTCGTTTCATGTAGCAAATTAGCAATAATTAATATGTGAATTAATTTCAAATTCACAAGAGCAGTGCACTGAGTTGAGGTCACTAATTTGGTTAAAATCTTGTATAGTTTTTACCATGCGTAGTACGCCTATCCCCACCATTTCTTGGAATCCTTCGGTTGAGAGTGAGAAAACGAAAGAGTTGACAGCAACTTTGTGTCAACTGTTTCGTTCCCTCTCCCTCGGCTCTTGGGTTTTCTCACTTGCGGCATCGGCCGTACGGAATAGTCTTAGAGCATATACTACTCTAAGGGAATAGTGTCCGCATCACGTCGTTCGCCCGCCGTCAGCCCAGTTCGTCGGGTTTCTAACGAGGAATATCATAGAAATTGCTGGGTATTAAAGTACCTATCCAAGTCAATTATAGTTGAGCTTGCATTCGGACTTAATTACGGTTTCCTTTTTACGTATGGACATATGTCGAGGGGCTACCAGAAGTGAAACATCCCAAGCGTTTAACACGTAATTAGTAATTATTGTAATTATTAATTACACATTCAGTGCAGAACTTCGTATACTCCCCTTGTATATGTATAAGTTAAATGATTAAAGATGCAATACATTTATGCATATACTCCTCCCTTATTATAATTTCAAGTGTTTGTTCACATTATTCCCGTGGACCAGTGTTCGCAGCTGGAAGATTCCTCTTGTTAAATTCGCTTCCATTCGTTTGAAGCGGATTCGAGGACGAGTTTCCATTTATATTTCTTTCCCTTGCACCTTTTCTTTCCCCAGATCTGTCGAAGATGGCGCGCAATTGCCCCCGGATAATGGAAATTCTTGGGATATTATTTTCGCGATGATGTCTCAAGTTCCCATTCCTCGGTGAAAGATCTCTGATCACCTTTTCGAGGCTCTTCTCCTGTCACAGCGCGGTTTCTTCGCCGCGAGCGAACAGCAGGGAACCTTCACTCGTGATAAACGAGTGCGGGTTTTGCGGTGGATGCGGTCGAAGGTGTGAAAAAATCGATGTCCTTGACGCCTTATGGTGCCAGATGCTCTCTGTGTCAGCCATTCCGCGAATCTGGGGCAATCTATAATGTTTTCGTCGTATATCGGTGAATGTGTCACACGTCCTGGTTGTATGCACTCGAAAACGTTCGATTGCGGTCTAAAATGCAGAGACTTCGGTGGGTTTAAGTCTAAAAGTATCGAATAAGAGCTTCGACGGGAGTTTTAAAATTTCACGCTGTTTACAAAAAGATAGCAACGGGATAACGGATTTACAGAGGAAAATTTCTCTCCCGGGCGTTGGAGCAGTTTAATATTTCATGCGTCACCGCGTTTGAATGCGTCATTAGGTGGTTCTATCTTCTACAGAACATTTTCCTATCTCTTTCCGTATCACGTAATGGGGAATAAAGTAATAAATGGCCAAAGAAAAATTTTAAAGCGCGAGGAAGAATCACGAAATAATAGCAGAACTGGGAAACCATACCAGAGCTGGGAAAAGTTTGAAATAAGAAATATAAGAGAGTTTAAAACCTGTATTAAAGTTTTTAACCCTACGAATTACAAATTCTATCATTCTTACAAAGTTTAATCAATCAATAATGCAACGTTGAAAGTAAAATTGGAGTACAAAGGGTCAAAATGAGTTACTATTCATTCATTAGAAGCATAGAGCCCTGAATTACAGGTTGAACCCTATAAATAAATAATTATATTATTTATGGATGCTGGAACGCTAATTTTAATTAATTACAAAAGTACTTGTGTACATAGTGGCTCTTTCATCACAATTCTTCGACTTCTTCTCGTGCAATGCTTTAAATTACGATTTTTATTAGGGTAAACTGTACCAATGCTTGCATTGAACTAATATTAAGACGTACCAGCTAGGAAAGTACTTTTTTACAGTTTCTTATTTTTCTTTCACTACAACACTGCAAATTCCAGTAGTTGAACAACATATCTTACATCTGGCGACGTCATAAAACAGGTCTTAAAAATAACGGTGGGACATAGTGCTGAGTTTTAAGTGCTTCCTTAAAATTTTGATAAGGAGTGAGTACTGGCAACTACAATAGAAGAGAAACATTCCGCAACGAGAAAGAGTTGACAGCTTTTTTAAGCAATTATCCTGAATTAGATGATTTTTACTAGATCTTAAATTTCCTTTTGTCCAAACTCTTATTTATTTTTATTTAAAGTTATCAATGAAGAATGAATTATTAAAAAGTGAACAATTTATTTTTAGTTTTGTGAGTGCCAATAATTGATACACGCTGTGAGAATAAATCTATTAAGTATACCAAATATGCTTTTATGCCTATTTTTGTTCTTCATTGAATATTTTTATAATAAAAGGCTTAAGAAGTATTCAAGATGTTTTATTTTAATAAGACATCCATAATCAGTGATAATAACTGAAAATTAAGATCATATAAAAACATCGTAAAAAATTATACACATTCCAATTGGGATTTCTGCTTAGGGTGACAATCATTATACAATTTACATTATTCAACTAACATAGCGAGGATTTATTATTTTGATTTTCCGTGTGAAACACTTTTCCGAGCGCAAGTAATACACACACGGCTTGTGGAACTTCCGCAGTTTCTAGCGGTAACGTCCGCCTGTCGCGCTGATGCACGTAGTTCGCGGTGTTATTCCGTGTTTCATGGCGCTTCGGTAGAAGTTCGGCTTCGAAAGTTGTTCGCTTTACACAGATGTCGCATTTTTTTTACACCCGCACGCTCGTTTTTGCGACGAAGTGCTCCACACGCGGGAATACGGAACTCTCGAAATCCTCGAACTACTTGAAAATCTCGAACCCTGACCGTTCGAGAGACACCTGCAGCCACGCATTCATTTTTCAATGTCACATTCTAGATTCTAGACAATCTAGACCGTGATACTGTCCACTTTTTTACTGCGAGACCTCTGAGAAGTTATCGCTCGAGTACAGAGGAACTCCATTTATCCGAAGCTGCCAGCGTAGAAAATGCTAAGGATAATAGAAGTTCGTTAGATTCGAGGATACTGGACCATTCCAACTAGAATCAATATTTTCATTATGTTTTTAACACTTTGAGTGGCGTCGCCGTGGTTCCACGTCGATATTTAGTGGAAAGCGGCGGAAGTATTGTCCGGGGGCTCCTGAATATTTACTTTGTAAACAAACCGAGCTTGGACATCGATGTGCCATTTAATAACGAAAAATACCATTTCTACATTCTCTACTAAATCTTCGTTAAACTATATCCAATAGATTAGTGAGATTCTCCTGATGAAATTGACTCTAATCTCGACACACGCATTATGTATAATTTGTTTACGAAATTCAGAAGCAATTTAAATTAGGTATAATTAAAAATAGCCTGAATTATTTCCTATTTTAATTACGCCATTTTCGTTTTATAATTTTTATAATTTATGAATTCTGTTTAGTTGAAATAATCTCAGTAGTTATATTTTTAATTAATTTCATTTTTTAAATAAGAACTCAGTATAGAAATGTTTAGAAACCGGGATTACAACTGTCCTGCACGCTTCCGAGAACGAATTATTGATTTATTGAGAATGTTTATAAAGAGGGTAACGTTGCAGTGTCTACCAACCTTTTTAAAGTCGTGATCCCCTTTTATTATATTCAAATAACCTGCACCCCCCCCCCCCCCCCCGCACTCATATAAGGTCAGGTAAGTAATAAGGTAACGAAAACACATTAAAAATAGGTATTTCAGAATATAATTCTACCTTAATAATATTTAAAAGAAAAACCTGGCGACCCCTCAGAAAACACTTCGCGAGCCACACGTTGGAAATCACTGACCGAGGGAATGAACTTCAGAAACTATTAGAACTAGTCATCTTTAATAGGCAATAGAGAAATATAAATTTTCATTAGTACCGGTATGTGTTCAAAACACGAGGGGAACTGGACAAAATTTTTTCGGCTAGAACTATCGTTCGGAATCGTCTGATCCATTTGGAGGATTGTTTTCCCAAACCTTGCGCCACTTAAAGTATTAAAAATGAAACCTGTCAAAGCCTGGTCGAACTGTTTTGATACAGCAAATGGATCGGACAATGGCTGTTGAAAAATCTATAAATAAATATATGTATGTTAAAGGTTTAACTATGTCCTATTGTAATGCCATCCTAAGTACGCTGATATTGATTCGGAAGAACTTTTGACAAAACTTGATATGACCTCACCTTTCTGCAGGGGTCTCGTAGTTATTATTAGTTTTGTTAAAATTAAATTTACTCCTATAACTACAAAGGCAGTGGTTTCGGTCTGCTATTTCCGTTTCAGCCGCAATACCTTGTACCGTTCGCGTTCCGGAAATAGTTTAACCTATTTTTCCTATTTTATGGGTTAATTTAACTGTCCCCGAAGTTTCGATGCGACACAGGTAGAAATATATTTAGGGGAAAATGTGCGTTTAATGTTTAAAGTCAATCAGATTTATTTAAATTTAGTTGTGGTGTTTCTTCAACTGTGATTTTCAAATTTCATTGCATTGCATTTAAATTTTCAGCTATTTTTATACCAGCAATTTAGAGTTTTTATGTAAAGCTTATAGCGAGAAAAAATAAATGGGACATAGTATTATATTAATTATACGATTTTATTCAGTGTCGATCTTGTTTGCTTCTTGCATGTTTGGTTCATATCTGAAAACTCAAATTTAAACCAATTCCACCTTATTCAATTGTCTTGTAGTTTTGCAGGCGTACATAGCTTGGATGACAATATAATATATTGTTAAAAAAAAATAACCTCGATGGGGTGAAAAAAGTACTAATACTAATAATAAATATATAAGTATATAACCCATAACCATAAATTCAAATGACTTGAAATCAGCCACTTGCGATAAAGACAAAAAGCCGCTGCGTTCGGGTCGCTAGTCTCTTCACGATTTCCGTAAATACATAAACACTATAAAATGTGTGAAATCCCCACAAATTACCTTCTTTAAAAATAGGTAGAAAAAGAGGGCCAAGTATATAATCCCATCAAAAAGAATCCCATTTAAAAACATTGTCGTAAATTAATAGCTTTACAAAACTAATGATACACATAAATTGCGCCAATTATCACAATGGCTATTTATACAAAGAAAAAAATGTATTAAATAATATTAAGCAGATATATTTTTATACAAATAAATATTTAATACGAATAAATATTTTATTCAAAATACTTGGCGCTGCGATACCAAAAAAAGGTTAATTGTCTTGGTTAATAAATAAAATAAAACAAGACAAGACACCATTGAGACACAAAAGAAAAAGATTTTAATGCAATTTATACATATTTATTCAGTTTAGCAACACCAATTCGGAGAGCAGCGCCAAGTATTTTGAATAAAATATTTATTCGTATTAAATATTTATGTATTTCTATAAAAATATATCTGCTTAATATTATTTAATACATTTTTTTCTTTGTATAAATAGCCATTGTGATAATTGGCGAAATTTATGTGTATCATTAGTTTTGTAAAGCTATTAATTTACGACAATGTTTTTAAATGGGATTCTTTTTGATGGGATTATATACTTGGCCCTCTTTTTGTACCTTTGTGTTAATTGGCGCAATTTGTGTAGGGGAAAGTGAGGTAAAACGGAACGGGTGGGTAAATCGGAACACCAAAGTTTTTCCTTAATATACAAGGAAGTTTTTTACGAATTTTCATACTGATTAATAAATAATTGTAGAAGATATGACGATATATATAAAACTGCTAAATAGCGCATTATACGTGGCGGTTGACTGATGGAGGCGCGCAAGATTTATATACATCGTCATATCTTCTACAATTATTTATTAATCACTGTGAAATTTTTTGAAAAACTTCCTTGTATATTAAGGAAAAACTTTGTCGCTGCAAGTTATATGTACTTCAAAATTCCCTCGATACTTTTTAACGGCGAACGTTGAAAATCATGGGTTATGTCCAGTGTTACTTTTTAATTAAATATTACTACATTTTTTAACATAACGGTTTTGTGCATACATTATACGGCTCCGCTAGAGTTTTCTGAGTTTTATGTTTCAAGTCTCATAACGATCCATTAATATTTACTCAAGTTATCGCAATTTATGTTTAAAGAAATAATGATTTTGGTCGGAGAAATTTTTTTAGTTTATAATTTTTATCTCGAATACTAACAATTCGATAAAAAAACTGTAAATAGAAAAAATGTGTGCCGTGACGAGCTTTACAAGACTATATTTTTTAAAATGCAGTTTAACAACATTTAATTTTCCAATTTTTATTGCATCCAACCCTTCAATTTATGAATATATACTTACTAAGACGTTTTACAAACTTAATTAAAGCACACTCCTGTATAGAGATGCTAGATATTTTACAAACGAAGGAAATATATTACGCGTAATATTTCTATTCTACCGGTAGCTCTGTCCAGACGGCTAGGCCACGAGCCATGATGTTTACGTTACGCGGCGTGCGGTAACAGCCTCGCGAGGCCTGCCTGGTCTCCCCCCACCAAAGCCCATATTCGGCGAGGTACGTGACGGGACGCGGGGGTCATTCGTTTCGTGGACACTGTTCAGTCAAGACGTTTCGATAGCTGCGTACTTGAATGGTACGCGTACATTATCTATCGTCACATAATTACTTCCAATCATTATTAGCCTTCTACTTTACTCTCTATCGTCACTTCCTGCTACTATTACTACACTTTTGTCCCGAAATTGATTAAATATCGCGAGAAAACCATTAGATATTTGTCACGTATTCTCTTCGTTGCCTTCTTACCGATATTTCTGCACATTTAGTGCACACATATCGTGTCTCGGTATTCAAAGACATCACTTTTCGGGCATATTTCAAGTTTATTTCTTGTTTAATTGCCTTACGAATGTTTTAATGCTTTTGTTTCAAACAGACGTTCAGGCGGAAATCGAAAGCCAAGGGCAGGCGACGCCATGACAGTTGGCGGTTAATTTGAACGATGCTTGGATGACGTCTGGTCATTCCTTGGAAAAAGGAAACGACAATACGTGTGGTATACGTATTTTTCTCATTATTTTATTGAATCATTGTCGGCTGTGATTGACTTATGATAAATTGAATATTTTTAATCAGATTTGTTTAAAAGTTTTAAAATGGCTTCTGTAGATGTTTACGAAATATTGAAGTGATCGAATTCTATTGCATTTCGGTCGCGTTTACCTTAGAATTCAATGATATTTCAATGATTTTTAAGAATCTATCTCTATGAAGCTGTTGTAATTGCATTCACGTTCGGTTTTGGATGCAAATTTTATTCTTTATGTTCAGAAACTGCGTAGTTGATCGAGAACATGCTATTCAAGCATGAATAATTAAGGAATTTTGATTCTTGCCATGAATTTTGGATATTTATAAAGATCGTGATATATTTTGAAGTATTATTCGAATAACACGAACTTGCTTACAATTTTCATGACGAAAGCCACTACTATGATTCATTTAAATGTAATAATTATATGTGCAGTAGTATATACTAAATAATATCGTGTGTTACTGAAATACAAAGCTGCTCCTATCGAGCGAGCATTCTGTATTTCCGCATCACACCTTGTATTCTAAATAACAAGGAGCGAAAGTCCCTTGGCTAGTTTCACGACAAACAATATTTCCTCGTGACAAACACTCGATGCAACCACATCCACCCCACTCACCTATTCTACTTATTTTTCAGAGATTGTGACCGCGTGCAATGCGGCCAAATAGAGTCAGTGTTTATGACGTACGAAGTTTTTCGTTTTGAAGAGCACAGTTGCTCATAGTAGAGTTTCGTTAACAATTCGGGGATACGCGAGGGTAGAGCCAGTGTTTTCTACGCAATTTATATTCTTTCACGAGCGTCGCGGCTCTGACCTTCGAATCGCGAGAATAGATTCACTGCTTTGTTCGCCGATTATGATCTTTGGGGCGCGTTTGTAGGCTACTATTTCTTTATTTTTTTTTACTTTTGAAAGAGAAACTCGTTGTCGGAAATTAGAGTCAGTGCGTCAGCTGAAGAGGAGATTTGTGCGCAGCATATTAATGGAAAGATGTAAGTATCTATGTATTTGATTTAATTCCTTTAAAGTAGAGTTCATTCTTCAAAATTTTAGAAAGAAAACAATTTTAAACAAATTAATTTTTAGAATAGAATCACCAAGAAATTCAAAACTAACGAAACTTTTTATCATTTAGACATTATAAGAAAGAACTTTTGTTAATTTTAATTTTTAATATTTCATTTTTTCATTTTTTTTTTCTTAAAATGTCTAAATGATAAAATGTTTCGTTAATTTTGAATTGCTTCGTGGTTCTATATTAGAGTTGAAACAATCGTAACTTTAGAAAGAAATTATAATCGTGTTCTGTTCTTTCTTTACAGTTTGGGCGCAGCTGAGCAGCTTGGTGACTTCTCCTGAGCAGTAGCAGGGGTGTTGGCGTCTCCGGCACCGGGGCACAGCGAAATGTGAGTGCGCATGCATTATGGTTCCTCTGGTCACTCAATCATGTCGTAGGACGTTTGGTCCGAATCGACACGAGTGACCGGTTGTATATTTAACGAGCATAATGACCACGGGTATCAGAAGGGCGGACCGCCCGAAGCAAAGAAGTGGCCAAAGAGCCGAAGATAGCCCGGCCAGTAAAACGGCCACATCATGTGGGCTACCAAGAATGTTCCTGCATCCTCGGGTGCAGGGTCATTCTTCGTAGGTATTACTTTGCCATTATGCTCGTCAGTAGTTGTAGTAGTAGTAGTAGTTTGGTTGGCCATAGGCTGACCCATCGATACCCCCTCCCCTGAAATTGAGCACACCGCGTTTTCAATTAGGGTTGCGAAGAAGATTACGCGGCCAGTTAGTGTTGCGACTAAATGTTGATCACGGTTTGAATTAGCGTTGCGAATCGAGTATTCCCCGCGTTTGGTACCAGCATAGCGTTGCGAATAAATATCGAACGTGATTGCTTGTAGTGTTTCGAAAAAAGAGTCGCGATTGTTTTTGAGATTTTTCTTGTATTTCGAAGTAAAGTTACTAGAGTTTGATTTATAGCATTAATTTTGATTCATTGTATTCTTTTTATTAGAGTTGCGTTGCGACTGATCGCGTTCTTTTAATTACTCGTTCTAGTTAGATTCTTAATAATTTTTTGAGTTAGTGTTGCGATGATGATTGATCGCGTTTGTAATTAGAGTTGCGACCCCCAGCCCCCAATGCCCCAAAACTGCCCTGGGACATGTCCAGAGACATGTTCCTGGGGAAAAAGAGTCCCGAGCAGCTGGATTTGCTGCGCATGGGACTCTACACAGCCTTCAGGAAGGCTGCAACGATTTAAAGTTAGAGTTGCGTATTACGAGACACAGGTGCATTGAATTTTTATTAGTGTTACGAAAAATGAAACCACCCACGTGGTGGTTCTCTGTAGCTTTTTATATTTGTTAGAGTAGTGTAGCTGCTTGAGAGCTTTTTCGTTTGTTATTCGGGATTTGTATTAAGTATTGTAGAATTTTCAGTAATGAAGCACCATTCGGGAATTTTGAAGTTATTTGAGAAATTAGTGCTGCGAGTAGTCCAAAGTCCTAGTGACTATGCTCGGGAGTTGATTTTAGTCTGTAATAAGCTAGCGTTGCGAAAGAAAGAAACAGTCCACTCACGGTTTTCTTGCATTAATGAGTGGACAATGATCAGCTGCCCTTCTGGTTACTTTTTCCTTTGTTCTCCACTTCCGTTCTTCTTCGAACGTGCCCTCCTCGAGCTAGCAACCACGCTTTTTTATACTTAACCGGAGGCCCCCCGAATATTCAGCCTAGGGCCCCTGAAAAGGTAAATCCGGCTCTGCCCACGGATTCCTCAACATTTATGTCCCACGACAAATATTTGAATGTAAATATGAAAGACATCGTGAAGCTCCTGATTTATTCGATTTGGTTGCTTGACCACGACGTAATTTCAACGGGAAAGCAATAAATCATTCGAGCTAAATAACCGAAGGGAGAGATGCATATTACGACTAAATTTGGGCAGACTAACAGAAACCTTAGCAAATGGAATCTGCCCTCCACCAAAGTAATGTCGGAGCTTCGAATTAATTAGAACCGAAAGCAGTTTTGCATGGTATGCATAGCATCTGTAGAAACATTTGTGGTAACAGAGATCGATAACGACAGTAAACCGATTGATTCTGACAGTGAAGGAGGTACACGCGAAAAGGGAATGAAAATCATTTAAAATTATTTTCCTACTTAATAAAATTTTTAGTCACTGATCACATTCACTAGTTCATCGAAAACATAATAAACCCTAACACGCCACATCTCTAATATTCGATTTGCGTTTCCATACCACAGTCTTATAATTATTAAAAATCGCACACGCCATATTAACATAGTCTGCCGCTTGTAATTTGTTATATCAAATTCACCTACTAAAGTATATTAAACTCCTCTCTTTTATCGCGCCAAGAATCAAAGAAACTGCCATGAAATCAGCGATTTTGCTACCACGTTGAAAAAGACATAAATTCTCTCTCTCTCTTTCTCCCACCTCCAGCCCGTATATCTTGCCTCCCAAGAAGCGTTCGATCGCATAAACCGAAGTAACACATTTCACCGATGTCCAGAAACCTGATTTACTTCAGAATCAAGGGATCACGTCGCACGATTTCCCATACATACACATATTTTTTTCTATATATTTTCCAACGAAATGCGATAACGTAATAATGTAAGTATATATACTTATAAGCCATGTGTCGGTGTAACATTCCGTTCGACACTGGAACCGAATACTTCTGCTGTGGGCAAACGCTATTCGATCCCCCGTCAGATGGCACGGAACAAAAAGTTCGTCGTTTCTTTTGACGCGGAACCATCGAACAATTATTATCAGGGACGCCGTCGATCGAAGGTCTTGTAACTCTGTAAGGTTTGGCTTGTCAGCGGCGCGGCGGCACTGTCGTAGAAATTTACGACGCGTTTGGGATTTTTGGCGAGGAATAGCGAGTCTTATTGTTCCGTCGTACGTTGCGTACAGCTGACAAATTGCGGACGGTAGATTGATAGGTTTTTACCTTTCGCTTTGTACTTCGATGCAGTGGAATTTAGGCGAAATTTCGGAACAGGTTTACCATAGGTTTAATAGGATGCGAGGGTGTCAACGTGAGTGAGGAAGTTGGGTCGAACAGTTCGTTATTATTCGTCAAGGAATTTTCCACCTCCCATTCTTTCCCCCGGCAGCTGGGAAATTACGAACTCTGGGAAGTATTCTACAAATGTGTACGATGTTTCCTTAGGAAACGTACGACTGTAGCGCACTGTTGCGGCGGGCGTATCGCGAACAAAGATTCCTGGATCACGGACTCGTATCTCCTTCCTCCGGCCATTTGTCTCTCTGTCTTCCTTTCTCGTCGCTGTAAATCGTTCGGGGGCGTCGAGGATTACAGCACGTTTCTGGAAATTAGGCTGCAGATCCTGTTTCGTGTAGGAGGGCGAGACATTCGGCGGTGTGTATTCGGTGTCTAAATGCATTCGCTGCATCGCGGTGCGCAACGCGAACAAATACGGCCAGGTATCCGAATATGGTACAGCGTGATACCGAAATCTGTTGTTGGTTCAATATTCATGCTACGTAGTGGTTCAAATTGACGATGTTAATCGCGTCGAAACAAGTTGATAATTAAAAAAGGAGGGTGAATTTGTTTGAAAGTTGGTGAAGTTGATCTCGAGAAAAGGAATAATTTCATGTGAAACATCTGAGTCAGTGTCAAAAGAAGGTTGATCATATACAAGTATACAACAAACAATTGACCTTTAAAACTTGAATTTGTCTTGAATTTGTCGCACAAAGCCTCTATAAGTCCAATTTTCGTTTATTGAACTCTTACTCGAGAACTCGATAAACCGAAACCTCTATAATTCGAAGAATTTTTCCCTTACCTTGACATTCGAGTTATCGACGTTCGACTGTATAAAATTTGAGGTAGTATGTACCTACATATTTTCGGGGCGTTTAATAAATGATATAACCATTGCTATCTTTGAAACCATCGTTTAGATTTTTGAAACAAGGCTCTTATAACAACCTTTATCTAGCGCCATTACTTATTTAGGGAAAGTTGAATACAGTTGAGTGTTTGAAATGTTGGTAATCTTATCCTTCCTTCCTTACATGATTTCAAATTCCTTTGCATGCCATGATCCTATAAAACACGGTGAAGTTTCCAAATGTATATTCTGCAAACTACTCTTCTCATCTTTTCCTTTCGTCCTTCCATCTTACAGTATACTTTGAAGAAAACTCTGTTGACATCTGGGAAATCTTGCGGCGCATTGGCAACTTTTATCATGTATGTTTCTAATGGCGTTTGGAGGAGATAACGAGTTCTTCAGATGTAATATACCTATTCGTTATATTCTTCGATGCACAAAGTGTCAAAGTAAAGTGGAAAATGAATATCTATTATTGTTTCGACGCACAAAATGATTTTTCACAAAAAACTACCCCAGCAATCAAACAAATTTCTTTTATATTTATTAATTTTGTCATTAATTAACGCAAGCACTCGATGAAAATATTTCTCATTTCCTTTTAACGTTTGAATTCGTGATATTCTGCAAAATTGAGGGGCGAATCAATGAGCAAACGTTGTACCCACGTCTGAGGTTAATTGCATCAAGGGCCTGCGCGACACGATTGAATTCGTCATCTGCTATTACCAAAGACTGATTAGATTTCACGTTAAATTGATTCCGCAGTTTGATCAGTTTATCTTGAAAGTCAAAGCTTGACAATCGTTTTGTGGAATCGATTCTCTTCATACCGTTTTCTTTCCTCACATTTGTAGAGCTTCTCTTCGGTCACCTTTATTTGGCTTCAAATATTAAACATTTCAATCCTAGCACACCCTCCGTGGCCTCTCCTGCCCTCGTGCATCTCAATATTACTTGCAACTAGTTTTTGTTAATAATTGCAATGCAATATTTTTAGAAGAATATTATATTGATGATGCACTGTAAAATTCGATGTGAAGTATTATTGTAGAAAAAAGAAATTGTGCTCCTTTTCTATTTTCCTTTCAATTCCTTCGCACTAGAATATAAAACCGATGGAGGTCAGTCCATCGAAACGGTAACACCGATCTAGTTTATTCTTCCACTTGAAGGGTTTCTATAATATAATATCTCATCGTCAGACAAAGAAAGAAACTTTCTCCTCTATTACATCGAGCTTTCTGCGGTGGGATTCGTGTCGTATTGTTGGCACGTAAACTTTTCAAATGTTTCTCCAATTATTGGCACCTGCTGTCCTCCTTTGTCCTATCTCTTATCGACCCGGCGGTAGAATTCGTAATGATATAAAAAGAAATATCATCGTGTTTCGTTTAATATTTTAGAATATTAAACAGGATGTAGGTGTAACAAGTATTTCCCTTCATCTTGTCACATTTCATCCTGACACCCTGTGCATACTTTTAACCAAGGAAATTGCATTACAGTTGCAAACTTCACTTCACGCGTTTACTCAAGTCCGCGTGCACTATTAACAGAGGAAGTAGTCGTATCTTTGGCTATATCATGGCCCATAAAAAACAACACAAGTGCAAAGTCTTGTTTCATTGCACGTTAACGGGAAGAAACTTTGATTAAGACACGCGCGGTACAAAGTCCAATGACTCTAAACCCAACGATCACAAAATCTATCAATAAAGCCTTAATCAAAAGATTTATTCCCAGTTCCCCGTGATTCTGAGGAATACAATAAACAGAACTGAGAATTCCAAATTCTGTACACACTGTATACCGAATATTTAATCGTATCTGCTTTGCTACGGTTCACTTCAGTCACTAATCCGGTCAAGCAGTTCTAATTAGTCACGGAATGCATACAACATCAAAATATTCGTTTTCATCTTTGACCGGGGTAAATCTTTCTCATAATTTCCTTCAATATAATAAGAGTAATACAATAGTTCAATACAATAGAATAAGCTTTTCTATTGGATTCTGATCTTGTTATGAAAATTCTTGGTAATTATAATTTACAAAAAAGCAGTTCGCACCGATTTCGATGACTTTGAAGTATGTTGTCAAAGCTAACATTCTGAACAATTTTTTCCTATACACGTAACCATCCCTCGGATTTAGATTTATTTGCAAAAAAAAAACTGTGATCGGTTGTTGGTTTGATTTATACATTTTTTTATCTTAAATCACCAAGCGACAGCAATATTTATATGAAAAAGTTGTTCCAAATTATGCCCCCGACAACATATTTCAAGATCATCGAAATTGGTGAAGATTGCTCTTTGGCAAATAATTACCAAACTCTTATTTTCTTCAAGCACAAGTAAAAATTGGTAACAAATAGTACGTGTAGTTTAATATTTGAGACGAGTCAAAATGAATCCCGTATCCGACTGGAGAGGGTTAAAGCACTTCGTGATTAGATGTGCACATTGTACGCTAATGGTCGATCATTTCGAAATTGATTATGGGAATCACAGAGCAGACCCATTACAGGACCAGTTGCCCCCGAGTCATCGCGAGAAGTTATACTGGAGTATGCTGAATTGAACTGGAATTACCATTAAGGTGATTGATAAAGCCCTTGGATTGCGCGTATTTCAGCATCGATCTTATCTGACGCGAAATATCATCCTGGACAGATAAACGCATTAGGATGACGGGGTATCGAGAGAAATTGCTGTCTTGATTATACCGGTGGACGAAATGTGCAATGCATTGCGCGTTGATAGTTAAAATTTGATTAATTGCGAGAAAAAATCGGTATTTATAAGCCTAACGAGACATAGGTACCTGTTTATTCGAATGTAAAATTGTTAGTTATCAATCCAGCGATCGCTTTACAGAGGGTGTCTCCTAATGTTGCAACTAAATTAATACAGCGTATTCGAGAGGTAAAATGTATGAAATAAGTTGATACGAACCTATGTACGAAAATCGGTTAAGAAGTTTTAAGAAAGTTCCTTGTCCTTTAAACAAAGAACCTTGAATTTTAAATATTGTAAGAAAACTTGCATTATTGAAAATAAATAATAAAATTGTATTAGTGCACAAAGAAGATCTTTCGAACACCTGTTGTAACTTAAAAATTCACAGAATTATGTGAATAATAAGTGACAACCATGGCAAACAATTGTTAAAGCATTTTCGGGCATGGGTTCGTATAATCTTTTTCATTCATTTGACCACGTATGCATGGAATATAAGGGGAAATGGAGGGTCCAAAAAAGAAAACAGAGAAATAGAAATTAACGTGGCAGTGGTATAAAGGATGAGATTCAGTGATAAATGTGTTATTGGTATTAAATCTCATCACGGAGCATTGAGCAAAGAATAACTGGGCTTCAATTTTGTACACGTCCACGGCGTTTATCCCCTTTATATTTTCTAGTTGATGTATAATTTCTTTACAATCGAACAGGAAACACTGATTGTTGTTTTTTTTTTATAAGAACCGGTTCTCTTATTTGAAGCTTCTCGAATGAATGCAGCAATAAACATCAAAGAGTTAAGGAGATAATAACGCTTGGTCTAGTTAGCATTGCAGCGAATCGAATAATTGTTAAATGAAATCACTGAGAGAGTATAAGTAGAATCAAGGTTTGAAATGTGGAAAGCAATGAAACTGAAATATAACAGAAAACAAAATCTATATCGTGATTCATGGATGGTAATACGATTATTAACGACTCTCTTTTATTCTCTTGAAATTTATTTGACTGGTGCACGAGTCATTTCGGTTATGTCCCAAAGGCTTTGAATGTAAGTAAACCAGGATATCGATAGTCGATCGTTTTCATCGGCAGTCCATAAAATGATATAAACAAATGGAGAGAACGTTTCTTTTATTACTATAATAAATATCTAATTTGTGTGAAAATGGAGTCCAAGACAGCGCATTCTTTCCGTTCTCCGCCAAGGGAAATCTGTTGCAGAAACAACTAGAATTATTGGCTGGCTCTATGGCCAAACTGTTTTATCTGGACGTGCATATCAAAATTGAGGACATTGCAGCAAATGGGGTGCAGTCCCATATTTACCAACTTCAAATAAATTAGAAAAAACTGTTTATAAAATTATTGCTTTATACTGTAGTTAGTTACTAAGTTGATAAGTTTTTATTTCTATCGTGGGCAAATTTTTCAAGTTTGGAGCATCGGTATTGCGTAAAAAAGTAATGGGTAAAGATTCAATATTTGCAATAAATCGTTTATTTGTTATCGGATTCGCATCAAACGTGCACCAAACGATGTAGATTTTTTTACGTATATTACACGTCGTAACTCAGAAACTGCAAAAAGGGGAGCTGCACCTCCTCTTGTTACAAGGTCCTCGATAGGATTGAAAGATAAAAACGTGTCAATTTTGGTGTTAAACTTCACGAACTTTCAACACTCAACAAAAATAATTACATTATCTCCACAATGTAGGTAATATTGAATAAAAACTCTGCTTTGCTTTCAATTAAATCATTTGGACAATAGGTAATAAAACTTTCTTAAGCAGCGTTCTAATAAAAGCAATTTATAATTGCATTAGTATTTCAAATAATCAAATTCAAATCCCTATAAAGCATTTTCATTGACCCCATTTTCAAATAGAAATAAAGTATTACTTCAAGAGTTGTTAATAGAAGGTCCTGCCATATAAAATGTAAAATAATTTGTTCGCTAATAGTCTCACTAGATAATGTTTCTGCTGTATATCAGAAATATAGACACCTTCTAGATTATTAATGCCACGTGGAATGGCTTTTCACGCGTGTCACATTTCTATGTAATTTGAAGAGAAGAACATATATAAAAAGGATCCCACTTACGATCCTGTAGCATGCCGTTTCCACGCGCATATAACACAAATTGAGCTATACTTCACGTACCGTTTGTATCGACCATATCGTAGAATTGTCAATAGACCTGTGAAATGCAGACGAGAGAAGGGAAGCGCAGAAAGAAACGAAAAGGCGAGGAGATAGGTACACCCTATTCCTGCAGGCACATAGTTCCTTTACCTCTTCTTCTTTTTCCCTCTGTTTCGTTTCGATCGAACGAACTGTATCATCGAGACGATTCGCGCCGGCACACTGATGTATCTTTCATCAAAGCGCACGAAATACTTTATTTATCCAAGTCGCGAACCTCCTGATACGTTTTTCCAGTCAATTTCGCACACGTGGTCAAAACGATCGAATCGACCCTTCCCTTCCGACAAATAACTTGTAATTAAGTATCGTTTAAGTAATCTGTATAGAATATAGAGATGCCGTGAATGAAAGCTTCCTATAAACTATCTTCGGGTCGACCAATTGCCTTTTAACCGATGAAATTATATTGGAAGACACGAGCTGCTCGTTTTGAAAATTGGCACAAGTCCATTTAATCTCATTTAATCCTATGTGCACTTTTTCAACATCCCGATTTTTGCTGTTCTTGCTTTTCCCCACTCGCGATTGAAAATCTTTAGATTTAAACGATTACCGTACACGAAACACAAATAATTTCTTTTTCGTCTGAGACTAATTAGGATAGGCGAAATTAGGTCCACTTACCTTATAAACGGCCTTTCAATAAGGGCGCTCGGTTTTTAAAATTTAATAAAAACTAAAATCAAGCCCGGCTTATATGGAAGAGTCCGCATCAAAGATTTCCGCCATACCTCGCACACACCTTCTTCTATTGAATTTTAAAGATCCAGCATCCTTATCGAAAGACCCTATACTTTCAAAAAGAAGCGATTGATACGTTATTGTATAAATCACTAGATCGTGATCCATGACATTCTCGTTAACTCCTCGATGCCAGGCAACCCTACCTACTCTATCTGTGATCCAGAATATCAGAATGGTTGAAATGAAAAGCTTGGAAGGAGCTCACCTGAAAGATGGTGACCTTCTTCAGTACGGAGAGGTTGACGTGCAGAGCCAGCTCGGTCTTCAGCTTGTCCGGAAGTAGCCCCAGCGCCGTGTTGATGTCGCCGCCACCCTGTATCCTCCCGCGGGACCAGCTGTAGTCGTACCACCTGAGCACCCGCCTCTTCATCCCGCCCGGCACTTTGTGGTGTCTCATGTAGGTCTTTGCGCCGTCGAGGAGTCTCTCGAACTCCAGACGGTTCGCGTTACGATTGGTGATCACATTCCCGACCTGGCCGACGATCGTCGCGAATATGAAGACGCCGATCAGGTAGCTGACTATCGTGAAGACGTACCTGCGGATCAGGAAGCGAGAAAAAGAGCCGGTCAGTCCAAGGAGGATGTGATCACTGTCCTCGGTTCACGGACGAGCGGCCCCCTCCGGAGCCTTTCTCCTCTTTCTCTCTCTCATCTTATTCCTTCCTTCCTTCTCTCTTTCTTTCTTTCTTTCTTCCTTCCTTTCTTTCCTCCTCTCTTCCTTTCGTTTACCTCCCTCGCATTCAACTTCGCTCTTCCTCCCTTCCTTGCTCACGTTCTCCCACCGTGCGCGATTACTTACTTCTCCATTCACCCTTTCACCCTCGATCATGATATTCAGACGCTCCAACCCCTACACCCCCCCCCCCTCCCCCTTCGCCGCTCAGAAGAATGTAAGGGGAACGGGTCCGAGAGAGATTGCGGGCTCTTTGTAATTCGCGGGATCTGATTTTGGGAACACTTCTCTGGCTCGCCCGTTTCAACGCGATCGTTGAAACAGGTAGCTCGACTTTCGAAGGCCTTCGAATCTCCCGTCTCATGGGATATTCATGGGGAACCGACGAATGGAAAATTGGATTCTTTTTTTCGCTTTGTCCGGCGCGAGAGGGAAAACGCCCGAAAGGGAAAACGCGCGCATGCCTGCGGCACCGCGGGCGGGGACAATTTCGGTTTTTACGGTTCCAGTGGAACAAAGAGTGCAATATTTCTCGTTAGTTTATGTTACTTGTTCCATCGTTCGGGCGAGGAAATTTTAGTCAAAGTATTTTGCTAGGTCGATTAACGGGGAATGTATCAATTTTACCAAAAGTGCCAAGTGCTAATCCAATTCTCTATTTCTAATTCATTGCTCTCAGATAAACGATAATTGGAAAGAAATTCTTCCTCGAATGATTCAATGAAAAACATTTTTTTCTTACTTCGTGTGAAATCGACGTGAGTAATACTTGATATCTGAAAAGTACCATAACTCAACGAATTTGGTCTCGCGTCTGTGGCAAAGATTCTAATAAATCGAAACGTGTTTCTCGAGCGAGAGTTGATGGCGGTTCTATATATGTTTTCTGCTTTCCAATCTCGGTGTTCTCGCCTCTGCCTCGCGATGGCGTACATTTTTCTGAGCGATTTCCCGCCACCCCCACAGCTCTTCTGCTCCTCGTCTCCCATTTCGATCACGCATCGCTACTCGGACATCATTTACGCCCACACCACCCACACACATGCACGAACATCGTACGCATACATACAGTCGAAGGAGAGCAGACTCTCGTGTCTTTTCTTCCCTTCTTCTTCGATATTTCGTTCGTTTTTTAGCGAGACTCCTGATTCGCCCACTTGCCTCTTCCTCCTTCCGTTCTGGAACCCTCGTACTTCCGGCGATCTCGAGCGGAACCGCGCACCCCTTCCTTCGTTCTCCGTCTGTCCCTTTTTTTTTTTTACTTTTTAACCATTCATACTGCTACCCCGTCCGCCCATTGTCTCCAGCCCGCAGATGTTTTCTTTCCACATGCCACAGGGCATTCGCAGTCTAAGGACAATCCGAACTCTGATTGAACGGAAATTTCAAGAAACTCTTATTTAAGTGAATATCTTACTGATTAGTCGCTGAGTCTAAATACGTGATGTATTATGTCATGCCTTTATATCAACTATATGTATCATCAAGTCATTGCCTCTGTCGCCCATGAAATATTTATTTATTTATAAGAGAATTATTTTCAGAAAATTATGCAATTTTGTGTGGAAGTTGAGTAGCTCATCCGTAACACAACTATTTTTTTTTGGTTTTAAGGGGTGAAATCCACCCATTGAAAAAATGCAGAGTTTTCTTTATCGCGGAATATCTCTAGAACGGTGAGAGACATCGAAAAGAAGTTTAAAGAAAAGTTTTTTTTATATCTACAAAACTGCAGAGAAATAATTATCGAATTAAGGATTGGTGGTAGTTTTCGATAATTATTTCTTTGCAGTTTTGTAGATATAAAAAACAACATTTGTTTAAACTTCTTTTCGATATCTCTCACCTTTCTAGAGATATTCCGCGATAAAGAAAACTTTGCATTTTTTCAATCGGTGGATTTCACACCTTAAAACAAAAAAAAAATAGTTTTATGTTACGGATGAATTACTCTACTTACACACAAAGGTGTATAATTTTCTGAATTTTCCGGTTGCCTAACTTCCCTTGTTAGTATATAATTATGTATACGGGCGAAGGCCCAGTGGGAAATTAAAACGAGGAACAAAAAGAAAGTAGCGACATCCAACGCGAACTATCGCGTACATTACGCAGTGACATTGAATGAACACACAAAGAAAAATATACAAACCCCACTTCTCTCTCAAAAAAACGTCTCTCAATGAAACGATCCGCGCACTCATGCCATCCAAAAATCAGTTGCTTGTAATCGCGTGATAGCCATCTATCGGCTCGAAACAGTCGAGTAGCCCTGTTGGGCGAGAGTTTCCAGTAATAAATTACAGAAGTAGAGGAGGTTGGCAAACTATCTTCGAGTACACAGACTCGGCCCCCGAGGCTTAAGGTCGCCTGCAAACGAGGAAATTCGATTTGCGATTCGTAGGGCGCACTCACCGGGCTAACAGCAAATTAAATTTGACCCGTTCTAGATTGAGAATCCTGCCCTCGTGACTTTGTCACCCCGCCCCTCTGCCGATAACCCCGTCTGCCCCACGCTCTATGTTTCCCTGAGTGCAACTAACATCTCTGGTCATTAAGCGGCGGTGTCGTTAGGCGTGCTGCCAGGACTCGAGGAGCTGGAAATATCCGCTGGGTCAGCTTCGATGCCCCCAAAACGCTACTAGATCTGACGGGTCAGGGGAGAAAAGGAATCATCCGGGGGAGGATATTTCGTTTCTCGATGCGTCACGAATCTAGCATCGGTATGTAACGTGTATCTTACAATTAATGACAGCTGCTTTCGGATCGATTCGATGCTGTATCGCTGATAAGGATGCTCCGCTGGCACGAGGGAAATATATTTATGATAGGGGGGACCCCTGTCTAGAATAATGTGCCCCCTCTCTGCGACGATAAGGGGGTGTGTTATCCTCGAATCTTTAAAAATTCGATTTTTTTATTTTTCCTTATTCTGCTGGTTTTTTTTACGTATTTTAAACACAACTGGGCCTAAAACTTCTAAAAATTGAAGAAATGTGCGACGAAAGAAGGCAGAATTGAAATCCGAAGAAACAGAAAGGCTATAGAAGACCTTAATCTGTAGGAGGAAAATGTAATGTATGGACTAGGCGTTGATTGAAACCCGTACGTAGCAATTATTAATGCATGAAGTACGACAAAATTGCATGTCCAACTTTAAACGCGATTTTCTAGAAAGTACAAGATAATTAGTTCAAGATAATTATATTTCTATAATTTTCACAAGTAGAGTTAACTAATTATGTTCTTGCTAACCACTGGGACGATCCTTTGAAATTTTTTATTCCAAGATTTATACATTTCCCAAATTTTTAACACGAAGAATTTCTCTTTGCGTCTGTGTCTTACGAATAACGATTCTACAATTCTTCTTTCGTTCTTATCACCACCGTGCAGTCGACGAAAATGATTCATCAGCGCCATTATTCTTTCCTCGAGGAACGTTGCACTTTCTTCAGAAGATAACGAAGGAGCGACCTTTACAACGGAACATCGCTATCGTACGCTTCGAAACGAACAACCGTTATTTTATTTTCGAGATCCCCCCAATGGCAAGAATTAAAGCGGAAGACTTAGCAAATTGCTAAGCCCCTCATTCCCATTCAATTTACGGCACAATATCCTGGCTGACCTTGACCTAGGCAACCAGCCCCCAGTGCCTCATTTGGTCCGGATCTGCAATATTTTAATCAAAGCAATTTCCTCGACTTCATTTCGCTAAAATTATTTTTCCAAGTGCCGCGGTGGAGGGCTTCGAAAGTAAGAAACCTCTTCAGGAGGCTTCCGCGTTCCGCGCTGTTAAAGAGCCGGATTTAAATTCTCAGGAGATCGACCTTTTTCAGGCCGGACTCGTGTAATTCTTTGCTTAGGTCCTTGTTTCTCATCCTGTGCGGTTCTTTTGAATTTCATAGCTCGCGGGACACGCCTGTAGGCTACATATCACGCTAACAACATTGAAATTTAATCGAATTGTTGATGATAATTCGTAGTTGTAACTGTCACAGGTATTGGTAGCTTTTATGTCAGATTTTGTCAATTTAGCGTTCATAGTTTCGTCTCGTGCTTGTAATAATATCGTGAATTTAATTTGTAAGGTTTGCTGGTAAATGTTTTTCATTTGAAGATTAAGCTGCACTTTACTGATCACTTGTGTTTATTATTTCATTAAAAGTGAGAGGATATATGTATGGAGAACCAGTTAAATATTGTGTCTATTAATTCATTCAATATTTAAATTTGATTTTCTTTCACTGGCTGTAACGAGTAAAAAGTTACAAAAATATTTGTGTGGTCGTGAATTTTAAGTGTTTCGTTATGTTATTTTGCATTAAGTGCCATACAATATTTGGTTGAAAAGCTTCTTCCTGATTCTAATATTAAAGTTTCGAAGGTACCATCATGATGCGATACCGCGGTTAAAAAGACATGGGATATCTATTTTTGATTTTAAATAGGTGTTGGATATTTCAGATTTCCCTTGTTATTGTTAGCGCATAATTCACGTTAAAGCACCTCGATTTAGCGTAATAATTAATTCTAACCGATGCTACTAATATATCTAATTTCCCGAAGAAACAAATCTGTTCCAATTTTTCTCTTCAGATACACTGTTTAGGCTGAAAGGGAAAAAACCGTTATTATCACTCTTTGATTAAATTAGGGAGATTGTAATTAATACATGTACCTTCTCATGGAAAAAAATGTGGAATAATTGTCACGTATACCTTTTCTTAAAAATAAATATAGTACGCTACCCCGGTATAATCGGTCTACGGCGTTTCTCATCCCTAATGGTACTACAATAGTAACGATAACAGTACCCAGTGGTATAACGAAGAGTAAAAACTCACGATCCTATTCGTACCTACATGCCCAGCAGTTGGATCATTTATCTAATTACGCTTTCGTCGCTTCGCGAAGAGGAGCTCCGTAGCCTTAATTCCCTTTTTCCCCTCGCGAAAATTAAGGCCAGTAACCAGTGGTCTCGAACGCGCGGTGAAACGGGCAATTGGTCACCTGCGATGCCCGAACGATATTAGAACGACAGCGGCGTGTTTCGTCGTCGCGTTTTCCGCTTGGGTGGCTTCCTTTTCCCGTGGAAAATACAGAGCGACCGGTATGTTTGCCAGTGCGTTATTAATCCGGTTGACGTGGTTCCGCCGTTGAAATCCATGCGCAGCCGAAACCAAAGATTCTCAGCCACCGCTGGATATTGTGCTGCAAGTTACACGAGCCGGAAGTCAGGCAAAAGTTACGACTAGCCAGTTCCCAAGCTCGATTAATTTTATTTCCCCCGCGGCGATTAAGTTCGATCGGCACACCCACGCGATCGTGTCCCGTCTACCAAGCAGTTTTTATTAAATGCAGGCGGGGAACATAGGTATCAAATGGCGTTTCATCGACTGACAGTCAATTCTCTCCTTTTCCCAGACTTCTTCATAGAAAGGTTGGGAGCAGAATCGAGGATCAGGGGCGAGACACCTTGTCCATCTGATCAAGATCTGTCTACCAAGCAATTTTTATTAAATGTAGGTTCGAATGGCGGTTTATCGGCTGCTACTCAATTTTCTTCTTCCCTCAGAACCTTTTCTTGGAATGATCGAGGGTGTGAACAGAAGGGACGACCAGAGGCGACATACTTTTTTTATCTGATGATCCTTTTTTGTCCGGCTCGATGTAGTGGCTCCATTTAATCCTTTGACGTCCCGAATCAAGCAATCACGTGCTGGGAGTCAGATCGCAGTGGCTTCTACAGGTGCACGGAATACGTTAACAGTTAATGCTACAGAATCCAATTGGCTTGCATAGGAAATTGAAACTTCTGATGCTTTGTTTATATTTCGCGGAGTAAAGGGAGTATTACTAGCGATTTCGCTTACCGTGGCAGTCGCGCAATGTGACAGGATTATTTTACAGGCGATTGTTAACGAATTAATTAATGAAGACTACCGCTGCACAAACCCGTAATTAATTCTCGGATAATCTAGCGTTTTGTTGCGAGGTACTTTAGTCGCGCTAGGTACTTGTAAACGTTGCAGTCGCGATATGGTACTAAATTTAACCAGACATAAATTTCTCGATCTGAGTTACAATGTAGTACGCTCACACATTAAACTTATAGGGGAGGGTTGCCTATATATCGTACCATTTGAGATATTTTATGTTACATTTCCTATTTGGTACTAATTTGAAGACAACGTAATATTCAGTATCGTAGCTCGATTCTTTAGGCATCTACTATTAGATGCTTAAGCTTTTGTTCGGAACTCATTTCTTTATTATGAACCTTTTTGTGACATTTTGCAAAGGGTACGATGTAGGAAACATGATCAATTTATTTATAAATATCGATTTAAACTTTGTAATAAATGTAAGATAAAATGAATGGAAAATATTCTACAATAAACTCGCTTTTAGAAAAATACAAAAATACAGGATGAAACTGTATTGTTAGATTATTAACAGCTAAAGTAAAATGGAAAAAGAAACATCAACCACCCTTGATTTTTTTAAACGTTTATAGCACCCATAAAATATGATGTAAGCTCGAAGGGTTTTGTTTCCATTTCTCATTTCGCATTTACTCGATATATTTACCATTACATGTCGATTATATCAATAAATTATTGAGATATTGATGAGGTACGATTTAGGCGACCAGTTCGATATTGGCAAACCTCCACACTGAAATGAATTAAACGAGGAATATATACTTTATGCATTAATGTGTCCACCATATTGGACTTCAATATCGCATATCTTCTCTTTTTCGTCTTGTACAATCTGGCTTAAAATTTAATTCCAGTGCGTAATGTCGCGCATAACGTGGCAATATTAAATGCCGACAGGAGTTATCGAAATTCCCAAATTGTCTCTCCTTCCTTCTGCGTAGATTAAAGTCCTCGCAATTCTCTAAAGCAGGAAGGTTATAAGAATTCATGATCCTTCCGCTCTCTGGACAATCACTTCGCGTTGTTCGACAGAAACGTCTAATTGTAGTCCACGGTGTGTACGTTTCATTGTGAAGGGGTAGGAAGTAGAGACGTCTCGCCTAGCTCCCAGCATGGAGGAGTTATTACCGTCGCGCAGTAAATTCGGGGAGAAGTACGAGCAGCCGGCACAATCCCAGGACTGGTAATAGAATATTTCAGTCAGGGCAGTGTTCCTTCCAAAGTTCATTCGCTGCTGGGAACGAATTACTTATGCTCGACTTAGTCTAGCCAGCGAGTCCTCCTTGCACAGTTCCCACCCCCCTTTTTCTTTTCAAAGGGCGTAGAAGCTCCCCAAGATTCCCTTTATCGGGCCATTTTTCGTATTACTTCGCGAATTGAGCTGGGGCCTTATTTTGCAACAATTATAAATGC
Source organism: Andrena flavipes (assembly GCA_963971345.1). Classification (NCBI taxonomy): domain Eukaryota; kingdom Metazoa; phylum Arthropoda; class Insecta; order Hymenoptera; family Andrenidae; genus Andrena; species Andrena flavipes. The sequence continues at coordinate 41,730,060 of OZ020481.1, forward strand.
TTCTATGCTTTATATATTAAGAATAAATTCGTGCAGTTTCTTGCGAATGTGGAGCCTTTATTTTTTTTTCAGAAATATTTAGTAACATTTAATGGATGCAATATGCTTCGCGATTGTTCACGATCTTTTTCCAATGCTCTGGCAAATTTTTAAACCCACGTTTGAAGAATTCGAGGGTTTTCGATTGAAACCAATTTTGGAGCCAGTCTCGCCGCTCCTCATCGTTGTGGCAGGAAATTCGCTCAAAACGTTTTGAAGGGAATGGGAAATGTGGTAATCCAGCGGCTTCAGTAGCTTTGCAATCACGATTGAACTCGTAGAGTTCAACACGTGCCAGAGTTGCTCGTTTTTATACTATACACTTGAGACTCCATTGTTTTTAGCCTGAGGCCTTATTGTTCCTAACGCGAAACGAGATTTCCCAGAATAATTCTGATACGGGAAACAAAAGTTATCGACAGGCAGTTGCTGTTTATTGGGAGATATTTATTATGAAATATTATTATTTTCTCAATTTTCTCTTTTTATTCATTTTCCTAATTAACCCTACAACGCACACGTGTGCAATTGGACATAAGATCCACTATACCGCCCGTTCCCACCCCTACGATCGCAACCCGGAGGAAGATCAGATTAACGATATCAAAGACTCGACCAATAGCAGGAAGTTCACCTTCAGTAAATTATCGATATCGGAAGTGCACGGTTTATTTCATTCGGTATCGAGCACTAATTGGAGTCGAGTTAAAAGTATTAGCAGCGGGCTAATGCCGTCGAATTTTCGTTGCTCCCGATTGATTTTCAAAGCTTCTGAAAGACCCCCTCTCTGTTAACCCTCCACTTTCATACTACCCAAGAAACTTCCTCCTATATTACGCGCTGATTGTCTCACGCGGAGCCAGTTCCCTTGTACCCAACATATTCGAATAGCCTGCAAAGCAATACCATGTTCGCGAACTTATTTCACTTCCCTACAGACCTTAGAACCTTGCATCATTAATATCGAAAAGCACGGTGGAAACGTCCCTGAACTCTTGGTCTGTCTGCAAGAGACTCAAAGGCGCTACCGATTTCGCTCCTCCCGCTACTTTTACGACATCATTATACCTCCGCGAGGCAGACTGCCACGACTTGGAGGGCAGCCTGTAGTTATGGGTCAAGCGTCGAGCTTGTTTGAATTCGAAGGAGGCAGGGGGACGGAGAAATCTCTCTCGAGACGAAGATAAACCCTTCTCTTGTAATACAGCAAGTTGGAGGAAAAAGACTTGGACTTGCCGCGATAATACCCTTCGGCAAACTTAATACGGTCGATTGAAGGATGAATGAAAATTCCACGAAGCGCACAGCGGCTTTCTCCGGTCCGCTTTGACCCTCGCCACGTGATAGAATATTCGTCGGGGTATTATTCAAATTAGGTTAGGAACTGGCTGTCGTCGGCCGCGGTGCGGGCCATTTGTAATAGAGCTAGGCCGGAATTCCAAATGCCACCGATAAAGGATGGGTTTCAGCCACGTTCCGACAAGAACGTTTCCCTCGTCGATACGTATCTAGGGGTGGGATGGTCGTCTCTTCCAAATACCGCGAACTTTCATCCGAACTCCCTCATTTAGTAATCCTCCGCAAGCTTTTAGATGTACGCGGGAACGATTGTTTTTTAAGAATCAACGTCGCTGCGTTGGCTGGGACGATTGAGGGTGAATCGTGAACGCGAAGACTTGTGTCTGTCGTGGGGGTGAGTTTCTGAAAATAGTCAATGCGTGGTGAAAGTTCAGAGAGTATGTTGTGAGTTTGGAAAGGCCAGTGAGGATAATTGGAAGGTGGGATGTTTAGTTTTAAATAGTGTTAGTTTAATTTGGGTAGCTGTGAAGGAATTGTTATTGTATATTCAGCTAGTTAGTTACCTGATATCAGTACTAAAAAAGATTAGGATGAATTTGGAAGCGATGGTTACGCAAAAGTTTGATTCATTTAAAGGAGAATGCTTATAGATACGATTAAAAGAATTCTTGATATAAAGTATTTGAAATATGCCGAAACGTCTAAAAAAGTAATTCAACTAACAATGCTATGCAATAGAAGAAGAATAAACTTGATACGATTGATAATTTCAGAGATAAAAATTCCCCTGTGGAGTCTATTTTTGTAAAAATAATATTGCAAGTTTTGACGCCTTGCATTTTTTAAACCAATTTCAAAGCAGCGAAGTGATGAGTCAAACCTGCCCTAATTTCACGTGAGCTGCGCGTATTGCAATTTCATCAAAGCCACAGGCATCGAGTGCGAAATGTGATCGAGTCGACGTTGAATCACCCGTTTAAAATTCCCGTCGCTTGAAACACCTCCCTCGAAATACCGCGAGAGCACCTCTCTTTGAATTGAGAAGCACGCGAGAAACACCTGTTTTTACCGTGCTCTGAATTGCAACAAAACCACAGGGCGGTTTCGCTTCGGCGTTCATGAACACTGCCAGTTCGTGGCCGACGATTTCGTGCACAACGCGTGAACCTGATCGCCGCATAAATCTAACGCTGAACTGCACGGTTGGTTTTAACTGGCCTTTGTATTATACTTGAAGGGATGGTATAAGTCCAAATTTTGCTAATTTGAGTTAATAACAGTTTTTAAGTCTAAAACGCTCCATCTCTTTACTTTCTCAGTGAATTCAGTTATAACTTCGTTCACAACTGAGAAATAAACACATGTCTCTTTAACATTTATTTAAAAAGAGTAGAGTGTTTCGAAACATAGTGGTATAAATTAATATAACGAATGTGTTGATGCTAAGAGATAAAAGAAATAAAAATTAATCTTAAAATTTTTCAAATTATTACATATTTATTATGATAGTATTTCGAGCTGTTAGATGTGTCCCCACAGATGCAATACATATGTGGAGTTTTTATATAACAGTAAACGCGAAAGATTAGTTTACGAGAAACATCGTGCGAGTGACTTACACCACTATGAATCTCGGTCCTCCATATGTTCCTAATGCAGTGCTTAGTGCAGGCATAGTTTGATTATTATTATTAATATTGCGGGTGGGCAATGATCACCGTCATTCTATGCATCTAAACTAAATAAACACGCGGCAGATACTTAGTGTTGTCCCCTTTATGTAAGTCGCGAAATATGCGAGAAGCCTAAAATCAGTGACGCGAATACGTGTCACGCAATAAATATAAAGTACACTTGTGCTCGATTAGCGTTTCATCGAGTATTTAAAAGCCCTCTATCATTATATTATTATCCAAAATAATTCTTTTATCACCTCTTTTAATACCTTGACATTTCAATTCAGCACTTAAATCCTTGTAAACGTTTTTAAAAATCCCTTTTAATGCTCCATCTGTAGCGTCATATATAATGCTTATTTTTGACCAAAACAAACAAGTTTTTTCGAAGTTTATGATGTTAATAAACTTTATGTCAAAGAACAGGTCTCAGCATCAATTTATATTTATTTGTAATTAAACGAAGAAGAAATGGTTCATTTCTGACAAAAGCGATTGCCTAGTACTATTAAAGCAAACCACACTGATATATCCACCATAGAGATTTGTTGAAACGATAATCTCCATACGCCCCTTTGTCTCCGAATTTTATTTCTATATTAATTAAACCGCTCATTATACCTCCACCCTCGCGCACGGTATCTCGTTGCTGCGAAGGTTCACGCTTTCCATTAACGGCGAACGAACGGGAAAAGCCTACGCTTATTCAAGACAGAAGAGTAGCTTCTGCACAATACGCGCGCAGCCAGCCAGCGATTATATTGAAAGCACGGTTACCGAGGTGTCACGTATCTACCGGCAATCACGGAACAAGCGGTAATTAACTATACCACTGTTTCCACTTGATTCACAGTCCATCGTAGCATTCGCGGCGCGTTGCGGCAAATAATGGTCACAGCGGAATTCACGCAGTTCGACGTGCCCGCAGTTTTCAACCGCTAACGCAATAATGGTGTCACGTTTATTCGAAAATTTCGTGGTATTCTGCGCGAACCGAAACCCGCTCGAGTGGCATTTGTTGTCATTCGAATATCGCCCAGCCCCGCTCTACATATCCGCGTTTCCACTCGAACGAGTCGAGGAAACTCTTAGGTTTGTCGTCGAGAGGAGTGTAGTCCCGCAAAAAACCGTCTCTATCGAGGATGATTGACGTTAACGCGCAGCCGCTTATCTATCTGTCTGCTTCAGATGGACATTAGGATCCTCTTCCTTTCGAGCAGCCCCTGGGCCCCTGCATAATTTTCTCCCCTTTCGATTGTGTCGGCCCCGTCGCTTCTTCTGCTATCGTCTCGCAGGCACGCAGACGGGGCGCCGCGGCGACGTTCATCGATCACACCGAACGCACGCGGGATGGGAAGGCGTCCCCGTGCGTGTCGTCGCAGCATCGACACCTATTTACCGATACCTTTCTCGACAAAGAGTAATTGCCGTCCTTGCCGGCTCTTGTCCCATCGTCAAAGTCCGCGCCAGCCGCAGACCATGAATACCCTGATTTGCGTGCGTGAAAGCCGGCCGTGGCAACGTGCGTGCACGCGCTCCACGAATCCTTGAACGTCGCGTAACCTTCGCCAGGCGTCCATACCCATCGGACACGAAGCGACGAGTTTATCTCTTCCGTTGCCTTTTTCTGCTTTTACGTTGTCGATGATGAAAGGTAGTCAGGGGGATAATGGAATTTCTGAATCCATGGGAGATACCTTGAAATGGTACGAAGGAATTTTGCTGTAGATTATTTAGGGTATGTTCTCTCAAATTTAGGATTTTTTTAAAAAGTCCTTTTGGTATCGAGATATACATATTTTGAGATGATAAAAAAATTATTGTTCTTTCTCCTATGTAGTGTTGAATAAATAGCTATAAAAATCGCAAGATTTTTCCTTCAAATATATGAGAATGGTTATCGTATTACGAATCGTTACTTACTGCACAAAAATGAAAATTCGGTTATTGGTACATTTTAGTAAAAGTGCCCCGAAACCGCTAATTTTTTTATGCTCAATAAAATCAAATTGAGTGGATTAAATCTTCTGTTTTTATATACAGTGTTTTTTTTACCACCGTCAGAGTTATAGCTAATTATTCAAGATTAGGTAAAAAGAACAATAAAAAGAATATTTTTATCTTCTTAAGATATGTACCTATAAATCAATACCAAAAAGACATTTTATCCCATGTGTTACAGTTCTTTTTTTAAAAAATCCTAAATTTTTTAAGGAATTACACGAGAATGTACCCTTAACTCGATACACGTGGCGCAAAAGTAGGTATACGGCTACGTCGCTCCTTGCAGTTCATTCAATGTTCACGTTAAAGTAAGCTTGGTACAATGATTATATCAGAGATAGGCAAAAGTTTTATTTAGGTGAATAAAAATTCCGAATAACGAATGAAAGTTAAAAAAAGTTATTCGATGAATAAAGTTAATTTTTTTATTCGAAGCGATTTTATTCCATGAATAAAGTTAACTTTTTATTCGCCGAGCGTTTCAACTACAGCGTCGAAAAAAAATTCCCACTTCAACTTCAACTTTCTTCGACGTCGAATACTCTAAAGTTAAAGTAACTTTTATTCGATCCGTTATTTAAATAATTTGTTATTTAGTTACTGCCTAACTCTGATTTATATTCGTATCGAACAGCCAACACATATTATAGCACACGAATATTCGCTTGTAACTATACTATTTTCCAATTTTTGGGAACCTTTCAAGTAGAATCATCCATGTAGAAATCCACGACTGCTAATCATAAAGGTGCATGCAAAGCAATCCCTGTAAAGCTAAATCGCAATTACGTTCTTACAGAATTAAAATAGGAATCATTAATACCATCATTCTGTGTGCTTCTGTAAAAGAAAAAGCACTCAATAAAATCAGGAACGTTCGTAAACGAATATTCCCTTTCACGAATATCGAATATCGTCGCCGAAGAACGAACCTGCAGAGATTATATCCGCCAAATATTCGTTCATATTGTTAGCGCATCAACAATCGTTAATGCAAGCGTGGAGCCAGCGTTTCATGGACGAGATCCGCTTAAGTAGTACGAGTCGACGTATGGCGCGACTCGTCTTCTCAGCCCGACAAATCGGACTTCCCGGCGAATATTAGCGTTGCAAATTGAATTCATGCCACCTATGTCTATGCAAATTCGACATTTTGTTCAAACTCGCGCCATCCTCACCTCGTTTCCACCCAGGAAATTTGTAATTTACCCCGTCGTACGCGTCGGAATAAAACTATTCCCATTCTCCCCATCCCCGATTCACACCCCCTTCGCCCTCTCACCCTCGCACACTCCACCTCCAATTTCATCTATTTCGTCTGTTCTTTTTTTTTCCTTTTCACGCACACATCCACACGGAACATTCTCTTTCCCTCCATTCACCGCTTCAGTCGTTCCTCTCACGTTCTCGCCCTGCCGCGTCACTTTCACTTCCAATTGCTGTGCTCTCCTCCTCCCCCCTCCCCCCTCCCCCCGATCCATCCCACAATGCAACATTCACCCGTCTGTTCGCAGCCTGAATCCCAAGTAGAGTCATTTTCGCGATTCACTCCCACTCACTCGCTTCCCTGGCACGCCCTCCCTCTCCGTTCGATATCCCTCTTATTTCTGACGGCATTTTGCCTCGCTTCCCCGCTCTTTATCATCTTTCTCTGTGCGTTCTCTCGTTTCGCTCTTTCTTTCTCTTTTCGCTTTGCTTTGGAAACGATACAGATACCCTCCGTTATGCTTGAACTGCAGAAGCCGGGACAGTCGGCCACGACGAGCGAGGCTCCGGGGATTGCCGCCCGCTACGACTCTGCCAACACAACAACAACAAGGCCGCTTCACGAGTCTAATTCCTAGGCAGCTAATTCGCTAGAGACTTCACTTCAGAGGGAATGGAAATCGTCGCGCGCCCTTTTTTCCCTCCAACGCGACTATGATTGCTATCCCACGCCCTTGCGTTTTGTTTAGAAACGTTTAACAAAGCGATCTAGTGCATCGTGTCGATCTATTTTACCGTCGAAGAGCTGTTTCTTTAAACGCAGCTAATACACGTGAAACTAATTATATATCTGAGGGAGTTGGTCCTATTCTTACGATTTTCTTTCGTAGAATCTGATGTGGAAATAAAAATTTGTTGAGTTTGTCAGTGTTGCTGTAGACGATGTTAATTTGGCATTTGTTGTAGTGCAGGGCAAAAATTAAATCGAATAAAAGGTTCCCAGATGACATCGACTGAGGAATGTTATTTCGTTAGGTTAACTAGATTGTAAATCCATACTGCGTGGGTGGAAGATTAATAAGGAAATTAGTTAGCAAAGCATCGTGCTTTACGAAGGAATTAATGAAGTCGGTTTTCCTTTGCACCCTTCAAAGTGGATTTTATCGCGAAAGACGAGAGCTTTACACGAGACGGGTGTGCAAGGTAATTTCGTCCTTTCCCCCCCTTTTTATACTCGTGATTGAAGGGTTTCAGGGCAATTAATGGAAAATTTGAACGCGTGACGTTATTAGGCTGCATTCGTGTTATCGAATTTATTGGAAAAAAACATTTCGAAGGGAGATTGGCGAACGAAGGTGCACAAAAAGCTAACAGCCGGATTTGCCCCTCGATATTCATCAGTTTTCCCAGATTATTCGATTTCACTTTTGAGCTGACTGGGCTTTGCACTAACCTACAGAGATTAATACTGATTGTAACTTGAAAATATTCCAGTTGTAAAGCTAAATATTTTTCTTCCATCGTGTATTATTTTACTTTACTCTAAGCTTCTTCTTTTATTTTTTCTCAAGTTGCTATTATTTATATTCTCTTTGCATATAGTATTCTGAAATTAAAAGTAAAGATTTAGCCACCCAACAAACCTCACAAAAATGTACTAAAATGTGGCAAGTAATTATAGGCTCACAGATTAGTTATCTTCGAGATTCAACTGTTTACAACTGTCACTTATCTATGAGCCACTGACTCTACAATATACAGAATCACATAAAGAACATAAATACCAAACTACAGAAATTGAAGATTTGAAAAGCAATGTACCTCGACCAATACTTTTTCGTTCATTGTGCTAATTTCATTATCCAGTTCACTACCCCGAGCCTACAATTCTGAAACACCCTGTACAGCAATACTGAAACAAGACCACAGCTGGCATACACAAGCCTCTACCTAAAATCCAAAAAACTATTTTATATCCACTAAATTCGATTTCAATAAAATCCAAATTGAGAGCTAAACATTCCGTTAAAACTGCTTCCCCTGCGCGGGAAAAATTCGGGCAACGACATTCCGGCATCCCATTCTCTCTCAAGCCTGAAGCCTCGAGTCGATGAGTGAAATCTGGTAGAGTTGGCCGCGGCCCGATATGGATACGCGCGGTGCTGCTAAGCTAACCGTCGCGGCGAGCCAAAACGAAGGCTGCGGTCAAATACGAGAAATGGAAATGCACGCGCGTGTAATATTGTGTGCGTGTGTGTACGGTCGAAGAGACGTGTCACTCACTCGGCGTTGGTCTCCGGCGTGGGTAGGTCGCCGATGGTGGTGAGGGTGAGGGTGGACCAGTACAGCGAGCCAAGGTACTTCCTGGTCAGGGTGGCGTACTCGCCGGGCCTGTACGGATAGACCCAGTCCCCTTGGAACCCTTCCGCCTCGCTGAGCAAGTAGTAAAAGCAGCCGAACCAGTGGGCCAGTATCAGCAGTATGTGGATGAGATTCAGCACCCGCCAGAGGTTCGGGTAGACGGTACGCGACTCGACCATGTAGTAGTAGTTGTACACACGGTAGATCTTCAGGAACCTGGGGAACCGGAGCATGGGATTGCTGCCGAGGTTCACTTGGAGCAGGTCGAGCGGCAGAAGCGCCAGCAGATCCAGCACGAACGACTTGGATTTCAAGTAGTGGCCGGCCAGCTTCTTGCTGTTGTAGACCATCAGGCCTTGCTCTAAGTATCCGGTGCGGAATTGCACGGCCACGTCCAGGAAGAACACCAGATCGGTGAAACCGTCGCAAGCTAGCCATCCAGCTGGCGCCAGCTCCTGCAGCTCCGGCAGACTCTGCCGCACGATCAACGTCCACAGATTGTAGAGGACACAGCCCGACAACAGCATCAGCCAGTAATAGTAGAAGTTCTCGTCGGGATTCACCACGGTCTTCGGCGGCCTCTGAGGCCTCCGTGGCCGCCTTCGACGGCGGCCGCTCGCGTCCTTGTCGTCGGCGGCGTCTCCCTCGCCCTCGCCGGTGTCCAACGTCTCCTGGCTCTCGGGGATCTGTCTGGTGGAGAACCTCTTCAGGAACGAGTCCTCGCGCTTCAGCGGCGGCTTCTTCTGGATCGTGGAGATCGCGGAGGAGATCTGGACCGTGGTGCGCAGTTTCATCCATCGTTGATTGCTTTTCGTTCTGGGAACAGAAAGAGGAATGGATCGCCAGTCAAGGACGGATTGAACGACCGCGGCCGAGCGCCGGAGACGTTAGTACGCTACCGGGTACGTCGCTGAAGGTAGTCTCTGGGCTACTATTATGTTAGAGCCGGAGTGTCACCTCGAGCTCGACGAGATCACGACGATTGCGAATACCGTGCTTACCTAGGGACTTGGGTGGATTGATATTTAGCGAGGAGGAGATAAAGTAGCTTATTGAAACCTTCGTCCTAACGAAGTTTAGCTATCTTTTATTCGTCAGGAGAAGACTTGCCATTTTCTATGACGTTTTATTTTCGAATGTCTTCAAACTTACAAAGCTTCGGAAATATTGCGGAGAAAATTATGTTAACAATTACTTCATCTGAACGACGTAAAATTTGAAGTTAAATACTGTGTAACAATTTCCTCGAATTTAATTGCAGAACGATAATGGTAACAATTTAATCTTTCGCGCAATGTGTGTCCACAAATTATTTTATTTTAGTATTTTTATTTTCCGTTTTGGTTTCTTAGAAACATAGTCAGAGCTGATGATAGGTACTCATTTCTCGCGGGCCGTTGGGAATGCAGCTAACGTATATTTCCTTCGAAAGCGGCAAATTTGGGTTATCTAGGGACGAGGCATGGTGGACCAGAACGGCAGAGGCAGCAAAGACTGCATAGTATAGCCACTTCCGAGTTCAAAGACGTTAAGTAATACCATGGGATCGTTGGGGACTCGCATGATCGCTTGGCATTCGCCACTTCCAATTTCCAGTTACTGCTCTTCTTGTTATAGGAGGAGACTCAATAAGGTCGAATCCTCGGGCTTTTTGAATAACGTTCTCTTTAATTTAACTCCGTTACAATATGCATAAGACTGTACTTGTTAGACACTGGTCTTAGAAAAGGTACTTTGTGGGTAGAGGGAATAGCCAGGGCCGGCCACAAGGTGGATGCAGCGGGTGCAAAAGCACCAGGGCCCCAGAGAAATGAACAAGAAGAAAAAAGAAAAGAAAAGATGAGAATGAAATTTTTTTTATTTAATTAAAATTGATTTCATTTTATAAATCGACTTGAATTTCATTCTCCAAACATAGAATATTAAGGACACACTACAATTGTCGTTATGGTAACTATACCATGGTATGCGAGGACTGTCAAAAAAGAAATGCGAATATAATTTCTAATATAATAATCTAATATTATTAATGAGATCACGATAAAAAAGTCATATTTAAATATGTTAATGTTTATTTCTTTTATTTTCTGTATTATAGTTATTATTATCCTTTTTCATGAGAAAATGTAATATTTTTTTATCGTTTCTTGCATTCGGGTCTCTTTATAAAGAAGGCTGGCCCTGGGAATAGCAGCTGATTTTTAGAACGCTGAATCTCATCCTTTACACATTACTACTGCATATAAAATCTATTTTCGATATTTCACATCTTTTTCTTCACAGTTCAGTTTGTTACAAATCTACTATTATTATTTCGAACCTACCTACCTTCAAATTTTTTCATATCTTTAAATATGTTTTTTTGGAACGCGCACTCAGCTGAAATTTAAGCCTTCCCCTTCTCCTAGAGTCAATTTTATTCCAAATAGTGTTCATTTCGTTACATAACGAGGAAAACTTTGATAACTTTTCATTAAATTCTTCTAGTGTTTAATTAACGTTTTGTATTTTGGTGCCTGCGAAAATTCGTTCGCTTGATTCAACCAAAGTTTTTATTAGACGTGAAAATATATTATCTTCTTTTAACCAAACTATTTCTCTCGGCTATCTATGACCCTTTAAAACTACAACTAGGTGTAGTAAAAGAAAGACATTCCCCTACACAGTGGGGAGACGATAAGAAAATGAGAATTATCTCCCGCCAAGTAGATTCAAAGAGAAGAAGAAGGATAAGAGACAAATGGGAATAATAAATTATAGAGACTTATCCCGCTGGGTGCACGTGTATGTGCTTCATACTCCCGTTTTAATGTGATTTTCATAGAAAAGAAGCCTCGAATGAAAGAACTGTATCCAAGTCGTTCTTGATTATACCGTGAATTACGGCCCAACCCTGTGCATAATTAAGTACAGCCTCGCGCGGCTATTCTTAAAGTGTCGTAAGCTCCTGCGAGAATTTATGGCTGCGTTTAAACGACACGAAGATTTCAGGCTTTTGCTTCTCGCGGATGGCGATAAAGTATTCCAATTAAAATCACCCCTTCTCGAAACTTCTTCGAAAATAGCAGGCTAAGTGATTAGTAGAAACACGTCTGAAAGCCAAAGGTGAACGTACAGTATGCATAGATCTATCCAACCAAACACTCGTTCGCCATCTAAATAGTCAATGCCCAGAAATATTCCGCCTCAGCTGCATACCGTGTGCCCCGCGTGTCTCTACCGCGGTGCATCGTGCAAACCGTTCCCATTAAACAACAAAACAACGATGCACTAAACGGTGTCGAACCTTTCTGGCATTTCCAATACTCCATCGAACCTTCTTACAAACCATAGTCCATGCACGACACGCTCACACATGTATCGCGTAATCCTCTTGCATGGGGCATACCCTCCGACACATCTCGTTCCACACTTTCCTCTATGAATACACGTATACATAATCTATGGTTGCTGCAAGCAGACAAATTAATAATCCTACTTCCGTTCCATTCGCCAAACCCATCGAAACGAAAGAAACACACCATTCCCTTGCGAAATTACAGTCGGCGACGCTTCGCCCTCCGTCATCCCTTAGCTCTCTCTCTCACTCTCTCTCTTTCTCTAATTCTATGTAAGACAGATGGATAGGTGATTCTTGCTTGAAATAAGAAGTGAGCGAGAATCGAGTAAGATCAGTTCAGTATCAGAGCATCAGATGGATGAGAGGCAGACAGACAGACAGACAGATATAGACAAACAGACAGAGACAGAAACATCGAGAGAGTTGTCAAGTACGTTAGACAGAGGCAGAATGAAACTAAAGGTATACTTTTTTATGCCACTACGCATTCTTTAATCGTTAACACACACATGTTAAGTGTATCGTGGCGTGGAGTTAGTGTACGTGTGCGGGTGTATGTGTGACGAGTGAGTAGGTAGAAATTCGACGAGCTTGGTGTATTTGGAAAGCAGACCTTTTTGATTTTCGTCAGACGAGCTGATGGGAGGGAAGCAAGTGGGGCGAACAGTGTCAAGCATTAGCATTCGATCGAGAAATGGAGCACTGTATTTATATGGGAAACTTGAATGTCAGAGATGGGCAAAATTATTATTTAAATACAATTTCGAATAACGAATAAAAGGTACAAAAATGTTAATTTTTTTATTCGTAGAACTTTTCAACTGGAGCATCGAATAAAATTTTCAACTTCAACTTTCTTCGACGTCGAAAGTTACATACCTATAAGTTAAAGTTAAAAATTTATTCGACGCTGAAGTTAAAACACTAAAAAAAATTAAGTTTATTCGTCGAATTATCGAAAGTTAAAGTAACTTTTATTTGATCCGTTATTGAAATAATTATTTACTTAGTGAATGCCCAACTCTGTTAAATATCTATTCTAGAACACTTAGCCATTAAACTCCCTTTTTGCTCCTCGTTCCTTGTTAAACTATTTAGGCGTGAGCTTTCATTCTAGAAAATTTTCAATCAGAAACTTCGCGAACCTCGTTGCAACTACGCTTCTGTAAAATATTCTACGATCTTTGCATTCTAACTTCTCATGCACTGCAAGGTACTGCGCTCCGTGGACACGTTTAATGCATTACCAACCACCCATTTCTTCGCTTCAGGCGTACAAGCCTCCTTCCACGAGACATTTCTGTGCTCCACAAATCGTGTTTCAGATATAAAGTCACTCACAATTTTTTTCATGAAAGACTGTTACGTTTTCTCGATCACGTTATGGGGGTAATTTCATTTTTCGGATTGGAATTGTGGGTAGTGCTATCGATCCAGGCATCAAGTAACAAAAGCAAGATGGTGATTTTCAGAATTAAGTACTCTTCTAAATTCATGCGGTCAAACCTGAGGGTCACTGTAATCACTTGACGCAGACAGAGTCAGTTTAACCCTTCGTGGTCGCATCCCAGGAAATTTTCGAGTTGAAATGCCCCGCCTTTGCAAATTTTTAGACCTTAATATTAAAATTTATAAATTTGGTGTATTCTAACCAAAAGTCGCGTTTTTCTTCAGCTATTTCTTCAAGTACAAAGTTCATCATATCAAAATTTACATTTCTAGAAAAAGCCGTATGAGTATTACGAATGTACAATTATCAATCAAAAGTTAAAAGATTCAAAAATACGAAAATAGTAAATGACGTTGGTGTGCACTGAACCCCATGTGACCAATTTGTGATTATTATAAGGTGTGACCCCGGAGGGTTAAAAAATATAGAAACAGATAGGAAATGTGTGAATCTGCCTGAAACATCGTTCGTTAATCACAGAAGCGACCCGTGTGAATAAATTTTAAAGAACAAATTAGAAGCGAAATTTCATCGCCAATTCCGTGCTCAGTTTCTACGGAAATAAGTTCATCGTGAAGTGGTCAGTGGGGAATGCTTTAAAAATTCACCACTGAAACACAGTTGCTGGAATTTTTGGGCTTCTCACTTATCGGATGCAAACGAAAGAAATATGTAAGTGATCGTCCATTAGCAATTCGGGGACGGCTGTTTGCATATCCTCGAAAATGTATTACAATATTACCAACATCAATTAAAAACGTCACTTTCAAATCAATACTATGTTTGTAATCAATCTAAAAATATTTTTGTGTTCATCGCAAAATTTGCAGCCTTTAAAAAATACACCTAAATATCCTTGTTGAATTTGAACTCTAAAATGTAAAAGCTGACAATCGTATTTAAAAGTGCTCCGCCCCCGAAAGGTTAACATTACCCAAATCGATCACGACCCTTCCGACAATAGCGAGAAGGTTTCCGGGAAATGTATTGAAATTTCCAATCGACTTGATCCTAAACTTTCTGTTAAAGAGAAGAAACGAACCAGCATCCTCTATTAATCCATGCCAAATGCCAGAGAATGCTGCAGTCCAATTTCAGCGCGTGCAATTTCATCGAATATCGTCTTATCATTCTCAAAGCGCTCGTCCTAACGGGGAGGGATCAGAATTGATCTACTTTTTTCCTTCTGCTTCCCAACTATCAAAAACGACTGGCGTCCAAGCAACGTGGGCGCTGCTCGTTCCGCCCGGAGGATATAAATCGTTGTCTGGTAACGAAATAAAGCAGTCGTGAAAATTATAGGAGAATAACTATTCCTTTCCAGCTGATTTTTACTGGAAATACCTCTCCCTCTCTCTCTATTCCCACGTTTTTTTTTTATTAAGGTCAGCGATGTAGGCTACTAAAGATATGAGAAGGACCGCGACGGGATTTTATGCGTCCCTTTTAACGCCGTAAAGCTGATCGTAAAGCCCCGAATGTTTTTCCGGATGTTCCGCGGACTTCTAAATTACAATACTAGAATTTATGTTCCGCTGTAAAGCGCAAGACTCCAAATATCCAGAGCTGAAAATCTTCCCGGTGTCCGAAGTAAAATCGTAGATCTCTTCCACAATTAACTGGAAGATTAAAGTCGAACTAACCTACATCGCAGTGCATTACTTCATTCAGCTACGAAATCTGGGATTCGCAATATTCCAACGATTTTTATGCACTTATCTTTAAAACTTCGAGTCTCCCCCGACTTTTCCTTTTCCAATATATAACCTCACGATCGATAATACTTCGATAGCATTATTAACTGTCATTTCAAGACCGAAATCCGAAGGAACGTTAGCTGGTGGCGGGGATCTGTCTGTCTGAGAGTAGGCGTTCGTGGTCGTTAAAAGTGAGTACAGCGATCGGCTATCAGCCGTGTCATCTGATATCCACAAAATTACCTTTTTTAAAAAAAAGGTACAAAAAAGAGCGCCAAGTATATAATCCCATCGAAAAGAATCCCATTTAAAAACATTGTCGTAAATTAATAGTTTTACAAAACTAATGATATACACAAATTGCGCCAATTATACCAATGGCTATTTATACAAACAGGACCGTTCCTGGGTTGTTGGTCGCCCAGGTGCGAAAACAATATTGCCGCCCTTATTAATTTAATATTCTTTAATTAAGAATTTGATATGCAGTGCTTACTTTTACATCTATATATACAAAAAAAATGTATTAACCAATATTAAGCAGATATATTTTTATTTTATTTTATACAAATAAATATTTCAATACCAATAAATATTTTATTCAAAATACTTGGCGCTGCTCTCCGAATTGGTGTTGATAAACTGAATAAATATGTATAAATTGCATTAATCTTTTTCTTTCTTTCTTGTCCGTGCGATCGTGAATGTGTGTATGTGTGCGTGTGCATATGCTGCGTATGATATTAGAATTAATTATATGTAGAATAAATGTGACTGCGTTTCTAATATAATATGTATATGTATATGTTTATCTATTTTAGCCTGTAAGAGAATTATTGCAAATTATTAATACTAAGACAATTGTTTTAACATTTCTTCGGTTTCGCAGCGCCAAGTATTTTGAATAAAATATTTATTGGTATTGAAATATTTATTTGTATAAAATAAAATAAAAATATATCTGCTTAATATTGGTTAATACATTTTTTTTGTATATATAGATGTAAAAGTAAGCACTGCATATCAAATTCTTAATTAAAGAATATTAAATTAATAAGGGCGGCAATATTGTTTTCGCACCTGGGCGACCAACAACCCAGGAACGGTCCTGTTTGTATAAATAGCCATTGGTATAATTGGCGCAATTTGTGTATATCATTAGTTTTGTAAAACTATTAATTTACGACAATGTTTTTAAATGGGATTCTTTTCGATGGGATTATATACTTGGCGCTCTTTTTTGTACCTTTTTTTTAAAAAAGGTAATTTTGTGGAGATTTCACACATTTTGTAGTACTAATTACAGGAGAATATGTAGCCCGCCACAGAAGAATGTTGTAATTAATAAAATAATAAAATAAAGTTTGTATTTTTATAATGTATGGTGAATTAACCAATGAATGAACAGCTAAGCGTTTTTTCAGTTTCAAATAACGATAAAAATTAAATAATGTCCTAATTTATTCACGAAACAAGAATTTGTAACAGAATAGACTTTAAAAATGTCTAAAAAAATTGTTTGTGATTTTTTACTTGACCGGCGTCAGAAATAAATCATAAAAATGTAATCAATGCTCAATATACTAGTGAATGAACAAAATACCCAATAAATGAATACCTTCACCCAGTGATTGAACACAAAGAATAATACTTCATTTTCCGACGAGAAAACGCTACAAAAGAAGAAAGGAATTTTAGGCGAGGGACCTAACATAAGAATATAAAGATATAATCTATATATTTTAATAATAGGAATTTGACAAATTTAGTTATAGCAGAACACAGTTTACACAATATAATGGTTAACTGTCATCGTACGTGTTTTCTTACTAGGTTTCTCGCTGAGAATGGCAGTACCCGAAACCACAAAACAAAAAAATTAATAAGCGATCAAGACGTTCATAAATTCAAAAAATATTAGTATCGCCGTTATCTCAATAAATTTTCCTTCATTCCAAATATAAGATCATTGTTTTCAATGAAATAGTATTCTTGTTATACACGAAAAAAGTCAATTTGTTCATTCACTGCTCACTGTTCATTCACTGGTCAATTCACCCTATACGCATACTTTTCCTTAATAAACCCTTAATATGTCAATGACGGTTTTTAGTTTTTATATCAATTTTTGAATCATTAGATATTGATTTATTAATAAAATGAATTTAACTTAAGTGTGAAATATAATATTCTTTCTTATTTCTTCTTTTATATTGCTATTCTCTGCATTAGCAACAAGACGCATAGGTTCCAAATTCCTAACACATCTTCTAAAGGTATCTCGATAGCTGCATCAACGAGTCTCAGCAGCTAAAATTATTCTCTGACCACCAAGAGCTAATACCTGGGATTATAGAGCTGGAGACTTAAACTCTTTTAATAAATTGTTCACTTTAGCAGTAAAATCCTTATCTAATAATGATTTGCATAATAAACCCTTACAAGTGCCAAATGGCATCATTCTTCTTTCAGCTGTTCCATAGCGTGGTAATTTTTGTTGGCTTATTTATTTATTATCATTTTTTGTAAGAACAAAATATAAAGATCTTTAGCGCCTTTGAGCCATTGCCTTTTTTTAATTTGCACGTCATCAGCTTCAATCCAACTACTAGTCTTTCCTTCTTCTTTACATATACTGGTGTAATGGCCATCCTCAATACATGAACCACTATGAAATATAGCATTCATAACTTTATATGATTGTCCAGCTATTAATACTTTGGTTGTGGTAAATTGAACCCGAATTATAAAATTCCAACTAGAAAGAAGTTGTCAAATAATTTACTGAATGCAAAATTTCAAGATTATAAAAAATCAATAACCAGTGTGGAATCTAAACATTCAGTTCTACTTTTAGATGGTTGGAAAAATTCATCATCCAACAATAAATATGTAGTTGCAATTCTGAATTGAAGTGATTACAGGTACATTTATCTTGATGCCTGGAATTTCAGTTGTATCAGAGAAACTGGTGAAGCATTAAGAGAAGTTGTTAATCAATGTATGACAATGGCACAAGAACAATTTAATTTAAATATTATATGCAGTAATAACAGACAAATGTCCATGGGAAAAACAATCAATGTATGGCACATGACTTGTAGTAGCCACAGTGCGAATTTATTATGCAAATCATTATTAGATAAGGATTTTACTGCTAAAGTGAACAATTTATTAAAAGAGTTTAAGTCTCCAGCTCTGGAATCCCAGGTATTAGCTCTTGGTGGTCAGAGAATAATTTTAGCTGTTGAGACTCGTTGATGCAGCTATCGAGATACCTTTAGAAGATGTGTTAGGAATTTGGAACCTATGCGTCTTGTTGCTAATGCAGAGAATAGCAATATAAAAGAAGAAATAAGAAAGAATATTATATTTCACACTTAAGTTAAATTCATTTTATTAATAAATCAATATCTAATGATTTAAAAATTGATATAAAAACTAAAAACCGTCATTGAAATATTAAGGGTTTATTAAGGAAAAGTATGCGTATAGGGTGAATTGACCAGTGAATGAACAAATTGACTTTTTTCGTGTATAACAAGAATACTATTTCATTGAAAACAATGATCTTATATTTGGAATGAAGGAAAATTTATTGAGATAACGGCGATACTAATATTTTTTGAATCTATGAACGTCTCGGTCGCTTATTAATTTTTTTGTTTTGTGGTTTCGGGTACTGCCATTCTCAGCGAGAAACCTAGTAAGAAAACACGTACGATGACAGTTAACCATTATATTGTGTAAACTGTGTTCTGCTATAACTAAATTTGTCAAATTCCTATTATTATAATATATAGATTATATCTTTATATTCTTATGTTAGGTCCCTCGCCTAAAATTCCTTTCTTCTTTTGTAGCGTTTTCTCGTCGGAAAATGAAGTATTATTCTTTGTGTTCAATCACTGGGTGAAGGTATTCATTTATTGGGTATTTTGTTCATTCACTAGTATATTGAGCATTGATTACATTTTTATGATTTATTTCTGACGCCGGTCAAGTAAAAAATCACAAACAATTTTTTTAGACATTTTTAAAGCCTATTCTGTTACAAATTCTTGTTTCATGAATAAATTAGGACATTATTTAATTTTTATCGTTATTTGAAACTGAAAAAGCGCTTAGCTGTTCATTCACTGGTCAATTCACCCTAGACAGAACAGCTAAGTAGTATCACAGTGGTTATGAGTAAAGTGACTGACACTAGCTAGGTTACGTTGACTAGCAACCTGAACATAGATGCTTTTTGATTTTTTCGTACTGCGTGAATTGGCGGTACATTTCCTCACCCTTTCATGCTCCCCTCTTGCCCACACTTGACGATGGAGAAAAATCTCTTAACGTAAAATTCGCCAAATTGGAACTTTGCATTGAAATATCTCAGCTCATAAGGCACGTAGGAACAAAACGAAAACATTTTTCTTATGTAAATCAAACCCAAGCTATCCATTAAGACCATTAAAAAGCTAATCGAATCAGCCGTTATTGAGATTCGGTAATCTCAGGGTTCTCGATAGCGCGTCGCGGCGTAATAGATACACTCCGTGTTCGCGCTGCGCATATATATATATATATATATATTATATACTTGGCGCGAGACACTACCGTGTCTCTTGACAAAGTGGAGCGTGTACCGTGGTGTGAAGTAAGTCGACGTTGCAAGCTAAGATTGAGTGGCGGAGAGGATAGAGTTGCGGTGACGAGCGGCTAGCCAATGCTTTCCTGTCCCGTCGCCTTGATTGCGATAGATGGCGTGTTGGCGAGGCAAAAACGGATAAAATCGAGGCGGGACAGGAGCATCGTTTCCCTCTCAAACTTTTACCGTGCGCGGTAAGCGCCGTGAGAAGCGGGACCTCGGTTACCTCGCCGCGACGCAGCGCCGGTAGCGGACATATAGCGAGACTGGGCGATTCCAATTACCGCGACGCACGATGGAACGACCGACACGGGATCTGGACGAGGAAGGAAAGACTCTGGAAACCGGTCCCAGAAGAGCAAACAGGAATTCCATCCGCATCGTCTCTGCGGGAATTCTCCGTAAACATTGCGGGGAGAGACTATCAGCGGCGGAGCAACGAAACTGCGGATCGCTGGAGAAACAAAACCACCCGTGGTTTGTGGTTTCTTCTCCTTTCGCGAGGCGAACGCGACTCGCTTCGTTCGTTAGGTTCGCTGACTTCCGCGCTGGTGAATCCCCGACCAAGTGTACAGCGCGTAAAATCGTTTCGGTCGATTGTGGCCACGTGCCTTCGATTAATAGTCGACTTCACACGAATTGCCTTTTTCTTCGCAAATATTTCAACACTATTCCGTGAAGATGAAATATTTGATTTTCAAGGACATGCAATATTAAAGTTGATACATTGAGGTTTTTTTAATTGCCAGCAACGACCGTGCTTTTCATTATGGTAGGTTTTCCTATATGCCACTGAACGCAATGTCAAGAATTTCAAAACTGATTTCTTTGAAAATGAAGCACAATATCAAAAAAATGTATTCCTTTTTCTCGACTTATTTATTTATTATGAGTCGAAAAGAAGCAGTAACTTTTTTGATATCGCGCTATATTTTCGAGAAAATTGACTTTGAAATTCTCGACGTTGCGTCCAGTCGCGGAAAACCTACCTCAATGAAAATCACGAGCACTGCGGACGGTTTGGGCGTAAGTGGAATACACCCAGTAATGGAAGTGTTCTAAACGGGAAACTGTGATATGCCAATACCTTAAGCTACGTTCACGCGAAAAAAAAAACACTAACTATCTGAAGTCAACCGCTAGCCGAAGGCACGCGGTCAAAATTGAATAAGCTGCGTGTACGTTCGCGTGCGAAGTGCGGGCTGACAAGAGAGAGAGGGGGTATACCTGTAAAAAAGAGAAGGGGAAAAAGAGAACAGCATGTCCTGTGTCGCTATTTTACACGTGGTTCTGCCTCGTACTCTTGTGCGTGTGTACGCGTGTAGCGGTGTGTGCTGTATAGGTGAGAGTGCAATTCAGAGGTTACCGTCCATATCGAGCAATGACGGGAGTACCTCTTGATCTTGCGTAGGGAGGAATATAGCGCCATGACGGCGCGTACGTTACTCCATTTTTGCGAGCCCCTCGTGCTACGGGGTCTCCTTGCCGAAGCCGGTATCTCGGTATCGAGGCCGTTGCTCTCCAAGGAGTCCGAGGTCGTTGAGGTTCGGCTCAGTCCCGGGGCATCCTTCACCAAGGACCCTCCGTGGCTGGAAGAGGCGCCGCGACGGTACAGCTCCGATAACCTGCGAAGAAGACAGAATCCCGACGGGTTGCCTCTCTCACTCTCTTTCGCTCTCCCCCCCAGGTGTGGCACATTCGCTCGACCCTCCGGGGGAATCCCCCTTTTTTTCCGCTTCCACCTCTCAACCTTCTCTTTACCCTCGCGCACTTTAAACTCTGTTTCTTACCCATCGACAGTTTTCCTTTTATCTCCCGGTCCGTTTGCGCCATCTCTCTTCTCTCGCTCTCGCTTACTCGACTTTTGCGACACCGTGCGCTGGCGTACAGGCTGCTTGAACACTTTCGAGCACGTTCGCCGTGAAATTTTCTCCCGAACGTGCTCTTTTGCAACGCGATGCAAACACGGCGGGGGAGTCGTTGATCGCGCGGCGTTTAGATTTAGTATCGGTCTCTTAACGCCGCGCCATTATCATTTCTCTATGTCATCCCGGAGCAGTGGCCATTGCGCGACGCGAGCGCAGAGAAAGCCGCGCGAAAACGTTAACAAATAGCTTCCTTTTTGTCCCGGATTCCGCGAAATATTCCCCCTCGCCGTTATTTTCCGCTCCCGTTCCGCCTCGGCCATCCAGCCCGGAACGGAAGTGCCGTAGTTCAAGCTTCTGTACACGAGAGCGTGCGCTATAACCCTTCGTGTTTCAATGGGGATCGTTAACAGACCAGACAATACAAACTCATCGTTCATTCTCGCTCTCGCAATTTCTCTATATCGCTTTTCTGTCACAACTTCGCACACGCGCCATCACGCTCATCCTTTCTCTGTGTCCGTCTGTCCATCTCCATCGCATTGTGCGATATAGAACAGTTCTACCCTACGGGAAGCTCACCAGGTTTAACCGGGCGACATCTCGATTCGCCACGCGAAAGTAACACCTTTTGGAACAAAGGAGGACCCGTTCGACCGGGATGTCGCGCTGATCGTCGCAGGTCGGGTGGGGGAAATCGCTGCTGGGATCCCTCGCGTGTACCTTGCGTCAGCGCCCAGCCCATCGTGATCAAACCTTGCGCTTTCCTGGGCACTTCAGATCTTACGAAATAGGTGTTCGTAAAACCCGCGCCACCTTGCCAACCACGCTAACCGGGGAACTCGATTCGCGTTAAATCGGAATGAATGGCTGACATGGATCACCTACGTGAATGGAATGAGCAGAAAATTATGGTAAAAATATAAAAATAATGGGGGGGGGGGGGTGTAGTAGGATAACGACGGAAGATGTACCTCCAGGAACATGATGGCTTTTATTAAGAGTAACATTGATTCGAAAAAATTGGTTTTTTACCTTTGTTGGAAATAGGTACCTACCTACTGTGTTTAAATCAGTTAAATATACTTTATTGAAAAATGTATAAGTGAGGTAAAACACGTGTCAATGAGAATTAGAATTTTATTAAATCTTTCAAACGATATGTCTCCTTGTAGCCAATTCTCATTTCATTCGCCAACATTATTTGAACCACGCAGAAGTCGTTTCACTCATGCATCTACTACTAATAGAAGCGATTTTTATAACAGCTTTGAGTAATGTTAGCGAAAAGATGATAATCGTCTACATGTGTTTGATGTGTTTAATAAAATCACTGGCAGCTTGAAATATATTCACTTTGGCGCGGTTGACCTCCAACCCTCTGTTTAAAATTCTTCTAACGAAGCATATTTTTTCACAATATTTCCATAACTACGGGACCCACGAAAGAAAACATTTGAAACAAAAGCCACGTGTTTTTTTAAATTAATATTCAAATATGCAGAAATGTATAACGCATGTGGTCCCACTGAAAATAAGAAAATGCAGTCTCTGTCGCTGCCACGTTTTAAAAGCTGCGCAACTTCAAACTACGCGACCCTCATAGAAGCGTCCCCTACTTTCTAAAATATGGAAAAAGAACTTTGTCGTTCTTCTTCTAAGCAAGCGAATTATAAATCCGGAATGATTCTTGGTCCTCATAGCGGCTCCTTTGGCATCCATCAGATTTATCGAGTAATAAATTGCGGCTACATTTAAATGTATCGCGCTAGACGCTCAGGAAATTCATGCGGGGACGATGCATCGCACGAAGCACAGAAATGGAACGCTCTGGATAGAGTAAATTCGACTTGGGTACTTCAGATAAACGGAAGTTTTATCTGCTCTTCGATTCTCGTTCCTGGGCTCGAGCTTTACGCGATGCCTCTATATACTGGACGAGAACGAAGTCCCCGAGCGATAAAACAGTCGATTTTTCGCTAAAGCTGCAAGATGATCTTTCCTCCGAGAACAAGTGGTAAATTACGCAATCTATTTTACGCTCGCCGAGCTTGAGTCTTTTCAACTTGTGCACTATATAGGGTTCGTTGAGAAAAAAGCGTTTAGCACTTAGGGGACAGAGAGTAACGCAGTAAATTGAGATAACATTGTTTAGTAAACATGGATTGAATATGTGCCACAGGATTTTGGTACTTCAACTGACTCGCTTGCTTCCATTTATTTGGCTATAGCTATTAATTTGGTGCTCCCAGTGCTTTGCTTTCATTTCCACACACCTTTGATACAATTTGATACCAAACCCAGTGTCAAACCCAGAGTTTCTGGTTTAAAAGCAGGGAACTATGATTTATACATTTGCAGCGACAACTCAATTGAAGTGTCTTTGTAGAAAACTCTAAGTGCCAAAAATCAAATTTTGATAAAACTTTCCGATAATTTTCTTTTTCAATTTTAGCTCTTAGAGTGTTATCTACAAGAACTCTTCAATTATTAGAACAAAAACGGACTAACCCACAATTTTGCATAATTGAGTTAGTAGCAATAATGTATTCTAATAGGCTGTACCTACTAATCATATAAAATAGGAAAAATTAATTTTTTTCTATTTAAAACCATGTGGAATAAGAAAACTACTTGTCGCATTG
Source organism: Andrena flavipes (assembly GCA_963971345.1). Taxonomy (NCBI): domain Eukaryota; kingdom Metazoa; phylum Arthropoda; class Insecta; order Hymenoptera; family Andrenidae; genus Andrena; species Andrena flavipes. Next base: position 41,754,281 of record OZ020481.1, read on the forward strand.
AAAATTTGTGATGACATCTGTGTACAAAAGACTTATGAAAATTAAATGAAAAATTGATTGTCTTCATTAAAAAGCATTTCGAATAGTATTAAATGTTAAATATTATGATTTCACTGGCAACAACGGCTGCAAAGCAAAATGCTGTTGAAACCCTATTTTTTAGATCGCCTATTTCTCCGCTTACCGAGTTTTTCTGAATGCTTCAATTCATATTATAGGTCATATACTAATCCATATGTTCCCTCATTTTTCCTTACGCCTACAACTAATTATTTAAATTGCTTCGATTCCCAAAAATAGATCTATTCATATACAGGATTTTCGGAAGCCAAAATTGAAAATCTATCGTGACGAGTCTGCCCTGTGCAGTTATCAAGTTGCTATATATGGGGTGGACTAATTTAATGCAAACTTTCAGCCAAATTGGTGACACGAATATGTGCACTATCCATATCAGTGTAGCGGGCGCACTCTGCCTTTTAACATGTAAATCTCCTTGTGCAGTCGTCGCACGTTTTAATCCTTCTACAGTTCATTTTATTTCGCTCATGCTGCACAACCTATAGTCTTTTTGTAATTTCCAGTAACGTTTCCGTTTCGTTCAGATTCCGTTGCAGCACGTTCCTCGATTTTTTTTCTCCTTATCAACGTAATTTCCCGCGGATTTGGGACAAAATGTCTGCATTACGGCAGCTTCGAACGGGTATACGAATTACGGACACGTATGGGCAGAATATCGGACGACGAAACTCGAAAGAGAATTGGCACGTACCAGCCTTAATTTGATGGAGAAGGAGGAATTTTCTATGAGAAATAGAGTGCAGCTATACGTACTGGAAAATATTCTCAATCTAATTGCTGCATGATTTATTCCCCTTTCAACGGAAAAATCGCGCGAGGAAACATTACTTATAGGTAATTACGGAACAAATTCCGCTGCGCGTGAAATTGGTTCAAAATACTCGTGAAATAAATAAATTACCGTTAAAATATTCCATCCCCTGCATTCCAACGTACTCGCTCGTCAATCTAAATTAACGCCACGTACTTCGTTAAATATTAAACACTTCATGAATGATTGATTTTTAAATCACCGCGCTGCATTGTTTCTTAATCCAAATTTATATTTGCAAAAAACAGAGTCGAAAGTTTATGCACGTTTGACGAGTGAATATGTTACAGCGAAGGATTAAATACAGCAAAATATAGCATCGTGATTTCAAAATCAATAATCCATTTAACTCTACTAATCACGAATTCTCTCACTTTTATCAGATTTCTCATAGGTACTATAATATAACTTTTGATGGCAATAGAGAATACACATTTCTACGCGGGTCTGAATAAAATCTCGTTCGCGGAATCGTACTCTAAAATTTCGAAGAGAAATGTAAAATTGAAATCACCTTGAAAGAATTACAAAAGAATAAGGATACCGCGTTCGAGTGTAGCACGGCCAAGAGAAGTATTTCAATGTGGGGCAGCGAGAATTTCACAGGATTCGAGAACAGAAGGCGTCCTTGATACTCCTACGCACCAGCTTGGACCGAGTTCCCTCTCGAAGATTGAGAGAGCTTGTTAAATCGAAGTTGGTAGAATCGTTGCAAAGACTTTCGAGTGTTCGACTTTTGATTAAAGATCCCAGATGGTATGCTCTTATTGCGCCTGGCTGAGAACCGTAACACAACAGGGGCGACGTAATTAAATACTTCGCCAGGGTGGTTGCTTGTAATCCATCTCAATTCCCAGGCAATCTTTTAATTTCGAGGTGAAATAGCTCTAGTTACGTATTCCCGCCGTATCTACCGTTTTCTGTCGAATGAACCAAAAATATTTTACGGCAAGTCCGATGTTCTTAAGATCTCGGAACCCTTAATAAATAGATATTGAGAAATTAAAACAAGTTCACCATATTTGCTGCGTCTAGGAATCAAAGAATTAACTCGTTCCTTGTCATCGGTGACCCGTTACTTCTTATCGAAAGTGAAACTTCTATCCAAACGAAAAGCCTATTTTTAAACGACTTTATTCAGCTTCGATTCTCGGTTTGTTTAACTCACATCCAACTATCCAATTGCCTTGAAAGAAAAAATTAAACCCAAGGGAGTGAAAAAATTACCCAGTCATCAATAAATATAACCCATAACCACAAATCCAACCGCGTAAATCCAAACGAATTGAAATAAGCCACTCGCGTTCTATGCGAAAAAGACAATAAAATGATATACCTATAAAAAAAATTATGTTAAACGATTTTGTTAAAAATACACTAAATATTAAAAATTTTCTTGTATTACAATTTCGATGATATTTTTCACTTTAAATAAAATCATGGAGCAGGATATCTCACAACAAATTCATTTCGACGCTTGATGCTGTATTAAATTGATTCATATTCTGTTATGAAATATCCTGCTCCACGATTTTATTTAAAGTGAAAAACACACCATCGAAATTGAAATACAAGAAAAGAATTATTTTTTAGTTTTTGGTGCATTTTTAATTTAATTAAATAGCTATTAAAATAAAAATAGAAGAAATAGTGAAACAAATAGTATATAATTTAACACCACCAAATAGTTTTCTGTAGTTAAAAATCGCAATCTATTTCTTATCACTTTCTGTGGCCCCATCGAAAATCTGAACTCGATTAATATTACGAAATCTTCTCAAAACTCAGTATTCCTTCCTCTATTTTTAATATCCGGAAAATGTTGCCGCCAACTTTGGAGAGACTTGTCCTGAATCAATTTTGCTACGTTAAATCAAATAAAAAGGTACTTTCTTTGTTCCGCGTTTCGTTTCTCGCGGACTCGTGGACACCTGCGTCTGACATCGCGAATCCAGATCCACTTTAATCAAGCACTCTATATCTAGAACCACCCGCACAGGATATCGCCAGCCGGAGGTCTTGTGTGCGTTGAAATAATGCAAACGCCATAAAAGTAAATTGAAGAGTGCAAGGATTTCATGGACGACCTCTGGTTGGATGTAAAAAGGCTGGTCTGCGTCAAAGCGCAGCGGAGCCGTGTATTTCGCCGCACTTGAACGTACAATGTAATTGCCTCGAAAGTAATTAGCGTCCCGTTTGCGGGGGCGACACAGCATCGACGTTATTAGATCCCGTTAATAGCATTAAAAGGACTCGGCCACCGTCGTATAACGCGGAAAAGATTACGAAATTACGACGCGACCAAGACGATGCCACGAAACCCATTTTATTCGCTACCCTCCTGCCACTTAAACCTGGCGTTTTTTGGAATTCTGGCTACCGTCGAGGGGAGAACTTGTTGGATAAGGGACGTTTAACACCTCCATCAAAAACAAGTTACTCGCCACCACATTTTCTGCTCCGAATGGTCAATATACAGTTACTAATGACTTTTTTAAAACTGGTCCAAACTGCTTTAGTTCTTTGAGAAGCTAGAAGGATTAGTTTTCTACGTTTCTCGCTTGGAATTTCAATAAATTCTTTTTTCTTAATACTTTTGTTGTATCTTTCACCGAATAGGTTTAATAATTCTATGGTACAATGATTCGTTCGAAACGACGGAATAAAGGATGGTTTATTCGTTACAAAGTTTCCGGGGAAGTTTCCAGCTCGTGTACTGTCACGGAGGAGGGATTCACGTTTTCGTCAGCATCTCGAACGATGAAACTCTTAATATAAGGTAATCTTAGTTTACCCCTTTTGCGGAGAGGAATGCTCAAGCGGGATTTAGGCGCAGGCCCTTATGAATTTTAATTTTAATATTAAATATTCAAGAACTGCTCGATGCTAGGCCACGGTTCCACGCGCTATATTTAAATACATTCTTGACCGACGGAGCTTCCTAAAGTGGAATTTACTTTAACAATACAAAGCCTTGAAGGTTTGAGTATTGTTTTAAGATGCTCCTACGTTGACTTAAGTGAAAAAGAATCAATAAAATTGACGAAACTGGGGCAACATTTATTTTCAGTTATTCATTTTAAAGGACCATTGAATAAACCTCCTTGGAAAAGATAGCTGTGTATTTCAGAAACTGTAAGGAAAGAAAAAGAATTCTATAGTTAACGTTTTGGCTATTTCAGATTAAAGACGAGGAGAATATTAATTAACAAAATACTAGGGTTTATACAAAAACCGAGATTTGAAAAAGCCCGTTTTCGAATTCTAACATTCCACAAAAACCGGAATTTCATTTATTGTTAGTAATTTTCTTCAGCAAATGTGAACTCGCGAAGATTAAATTTACAGTAAACTTTTACCACAATATGCTTGTGGTAAATAAATAATTAATATATAGTGTGTAAAATCAGTTTTCAAATTTTACAAATTTATCCCCAAAAAAACGGTTTTTAAAAACCGACAAACTCTATAAAATACAGCTTGATACTAATTCTATTAAACTGTTCATAAAAATTAGTAGGAACATTGATACAAATTTGTGGAACAATAGTTTCTGCGAGTGGAGAAAGTGTCAATGACAACAAATCTTTAGAGTCGTTAATCTGTAAACTGCATCATTTCTCGCCTGAAAAATCGTTAGGTATTTTACATTCTCGACTTATGCTTTCACAAACAATCATCCTGCTTTGCTTCGTACCACTAATGACGGTCTATCTTGCACACAGCAAGCAATGTTTTTTTTATTCGTCTTTAAAACAGTGCCATTTCATCCTACGACATACCGCTGCACGGTACAATTTACTTCTTCCGAAGAAAGAAATGATGAGGACGGTTGAGCCAGTAAAAACGAACGTTAAAGAAACTTGTCAAGATTAGTGACACGCTTTGTACGCGTACCTGCGTATCGCTGGTGTCACGTACGCCTTGGGACGTGTTTGCAGGCGCGAAGCTTGTTCCCTCGGCCAAAGGGAAACTAAAACGCAACGTTACGAGGCTAAAACTTCGCGAGGGAAGTAAAAACCCCCGCGTTACGTGGCTGGCGAACGTTCTCGGACGCTGAAGAGCCGCTTCGCACGCCCCCGACAAATACTCGAGGAATATTAAAGCGGCGCCGCCCGCTGATATTTGCGCGGCCGCATTTAAAAACGTGATTAAGCAAATGACTTTCGAGAATCGTCAAAGGAAAATCGAAAATTAAGCCGAGCAGGCAGAGGAACTCGCCGGGCAGATCGTATGAATTCCTTGCATTTGCATCCAGACGAATCCTGACGCTTTCAATGGCCAAAGTTTTCCAATTCACGATTGGGGAGGGGGGTTCTCCTAATTGTTTTCAATTCCCGCTATTATCGCGTTACTGCGGATCTGAAATAATACGCAATAATCCACTAAGTCTTCCTTCTGTTCGATGGCTACCTCGAATCACTTTCAGTTAATATCGGTTCTCCACGTGACAAAGAGAAACGATTTTTTTGGCAAACCCTCGCGAAGGGAACCGATGAATCTTGGTAAAGGAAGAAGCTGATGCAAAGTTACGGAAGGTCAAGGATCGAACGTTTTAATTCGAAGTAGTAGGACGTCTGTTACAGTTCCATCGAGAGGACGTGGAATCGCTAGAATCGATAAAACAAGAGGCAAGGCAGCGAAGTTCTTTGTAATTCTCTTCCGCCTATATCGGTTCATTTCACGTCGTATCAGCAAATTGGTTTACATTAATAATCGCGCTCTTGTCTGTGTTCCAGCGACCCACCTCCGAGAGAGCGCGCAATTGATGTCCAAGGTCCGAAGTACTTTAGGTATTGATATTAATCGGGCTTAATTTAATCTCCAGGGTAGTCGAAGAAACTCGGGTGCACTTACGCAATTATACGATTTCGTTCCATCGATACTTGAACAATGTTACTCACAGGAGCAGTGCACGGGATCTTGCTTCACTGATTTGCTTCAAATTTTACACGCAGATAGTGCACACTGTGTATAATGTTGTATTAATTATATGGGACGCGTTACTATAAAATTTATGAGAAAATTTAGTATAAAGTTTTGCCTTTTCTTGAAGCCAATATTCTTGAAGATGGATGTCGTTAAGCGTGTCCTGAGCTACTAATTACAGAGTTACATTGAAGGGGACATTCTCATTAAAAATTTTCCCAAAATCGATTTTCTTTCGTAATAATATATCTACAGTATAAAAGTTATAAAACGAAATTCGTAACGGTATAGATTCTATAATGATAGAAGCAACTTTAAACGCGTTTATCTCGAAGCATGATTTTCCGAACGGTAGTCAGCATAATAAAATAAATTATGAACCGATTCCAAATGTCTTGGTGGCATTTTCTTTGGAATTGAATCCACTATTGTATCAGTAATAGTTTTTCATTTTTAGGCGTACAATTATTCCTTCTTTAGCATGTTTGTGTCCAAACGTAAACCAAACATCGTTTGCTTTATTTGCCTTCTTAAAAGCTGATAAGCTAAGAATATGTTGGGTTTTATGTCTCAGACAATCCTACGTTGAATTATTCTGGCTATAATCAAAAGCTAATAAACTGATTAAAACGCTGTTATCTCCAAACCACTGACAAAAGGTGTTCCGTGCTTCGTGCGAATTATCGTCGAAATATTGACGAACAAAACCTACCAACGTACTTTTCACCACCTAAAATTCACTCCACACCCCTCAATTCTATCTTCCGAAGAACCCAAACGAATCGCTTAAAGGTCTGCAGAAATGAAAAATGAAGTGGAAAAAGGAATGCGTCATGAATCTAAATAACGTCGAATGAGTTACGATGAAGCGTTGAGTGGATTCCGGGCACGAAGGAGTCGAAGGGTGCTCCCAACAAGGGGGATACGGAAGGGAGCTGGAAGACGAAAGATACTTGTAGTCTGTCATCGTTGCGGGAGATTCCACTGGAAATGCAGGTTAACGGGGAAATATTGAGCCAATAACACTACCTAAGATCGTTTAGAGTAAATGAATATCGAGCCCACGCCGACGCAACCCTGATTATTAAGGTCTTCGATCAGCTAGCGACAGTTGGCTTGAAGATCCGATCCTCGATTGGAGAGCTCATCGCTGGACGCGCAGGGAAATGCGCGGTATCAGGCAGTCAGCAGGACTGCCAGGTATCGTCCAGGATGAGAAGAGAGAAATCAAGCTGACTTACCGATTTCCTGAGTTGGATCGCCTACCGCTGCTCTCCTCGTCCTCGTCGTCCTCGTCGTCCCTAGAGGTCGCCAGTGAGTGGGGAACAGAAGAGGGAGCACTGCTACCGGAATCGGGCCCAGGGCCCATCCTCGAACCGGAAGCACCGCTGCAGCCCGCCGAGAACGTCGACAGACCACCCCCTCCCTGGCCCTCCTCGTTCTCCGCACGATCCACCTGAAAAGTGACATGGCTTCATCAGAAGTGTCTAATCCATCGAAACGAATATTCCAGGATTTACCGAGGCTCCCATCCAGAGTTGGGTATTAACCAAATAAAAGATTTATTATCACTTTTTTTATTCGTCGGGCGTTTCAACTTCAGCGTACGAATAAATTTTTTAATTTTTACTTTTTTCGACGTCGAATCATTTTCCGACGGGCCTTTGAGATGTTAACTTGAAGTTAATCCCAGTTGACTTTATTCGACTGGTGTTGAATAATTTTTTTTAACTTTTAATCGTTATTCGAGATTTTATATAAATAAGACTTTTTCCCACCTCTGGCTCTATCAATGGGGAAAAGAGAGAAATTATTTATGAACGCTTTAAAATCTTTGCAATCTACTTAGTATACAGGAAGCTCCGTAGCGGGTGACGCAATTTGACAAATGGTGATTCTATATGGAAGGGCAAATCGAAAATGTAGTGTAACATTTTCTGATCTGGGACAAATTACTGTGCGTGTCTATGAACTTGTTAAACGGGTAAGGCGAGTTAACACTGCTTTTGAAAATGCCTTTATAGTAGGCAGGATGCACTAAATAATTAGTAGGTTAAGTACGCAGGCACTTAAAATGCGGTAGAATGCAGGAATAGGGTATAACAGTCGAGGAGATAAAATTATGCCTATGTAAAAATTAGTCGAAATTATAGAAGAATTCTTTTCTGGAAGGAGCTATAGGTATGTGTCTATTTACAAGAAGATTGGTATTAAAGATGGAATCGATTCCAATTTTCAAAATTTTTAAACCAATTTTGTAAAAATAACTAAGTTCCTTATGAAAGTGAGTTTTTACAAGAGATTTTATAACTTCGACTACTTTTTTAATAATTTTTTATCTAATCACGTACTTCTACTATAATTGTTAGTGAATATTAAAACTGTTTTCTTCCAAAAATGAAGCCCCTAGTGGAGAAATATTATTCTATATTTTCGACACCGTTATCCGTGCCAAAACAGCGTTTTTTTGGATTGTACTATGACACTCTGCATAACCCGACTATATCGATTAGTTAATCGTTGTAATTAACGCTTCTAGATATCAGTACCGCGTTGATCTATCCAAAGCGGTTCACCGCGAAGCATCCATACAAACTACTTCAATTGAATTCTCTGCACAGAGTAGGTAAATGCATTGTTGTATGCGGTTAACAGTTTCAGCCCTTCCGCGGATACAGTTCATTCAATTAGGAATATTTCCCCGTGGTATATAGTTAAAGCCTTCCTTGTGCCCGCAGCAATTCAAATCTCTCACCAAAACAGTGGAGTTAAAATAATTAGCGACTCCTGACTACCGAAAATTAATTAACAATAAGCCAACGAGTGATTAAAAGGCTCTTTCATTTACGCAGCAATACCATTAAAATTTCTTTTCAGTGATTTCCTCTGAATATTATTCTCCTTGACATAAAAACTACGCAGGCAATCGAAGTAGCTGATTTGTAATGTCTCATAAAAATGACTCAAATTTATAATGCTATACTTTCTGAAATTTTACATGACTATTTCATTTGGTCAATTTTTTCACTACAATTTTCATAGCAATATGATTGCCAAAATGATTCGTATCCATCTTATTCTGGCCATGATAGCGATCCACACATTTTTGCAATAATATTTTCCTAGTTTTAACAATAAGTGATACCATGTTTATTCGAGTGATGCAATAAATGTTTCCAGTACTATGAACATATTTTCATAGATGCAATTTAACGTTTCCCGATGCATGTAAGAAAGAGGAAGCAGCAGAGATGAAAAGAATATCCGACGCTTGAAGTTCATAACTTTGTACCTCAATTTTGTATGAGATACTGTCGCGTGTATATTCGCTCTCAGATTATACATCAACGTCAGTACGCAGCCCTTGGACGTGTCTTTTCTGAATGCAGGGAGCGTGCATTGGTAAACACGTTGCATTGGAAATAACGTTGCAATTTAAACGCCAGTTTTCTGCGTCCGACGAACGCACAAAACGTCCTTTGTCCGCGCCCACCACTGCGCGCATCTCCGTTTTGTCCTCTCGTCACAGCGCAGCCGCACTTGCTAAATGAATTATTTCTAGCAGACGCTGATAATGGCCGGAAACTAATAGAAACAGGACGTTGCCTCAAGTTGTAATGCGTTCGAGTAATAGCCCCCTTTAAATTGGGTCAACGGGTTAAAGCAATTTCATTGTTCTCGCTAACTGTCGCGGGAGGGACTCATTTTTCGGCGGAATGTCACTGTTGTGGGCCAATCCACGGGGGATTTATTAATGGCAGCATTAATTTCCGTGTACTTCTCTTTTTGGTCAATGAGTTTCAGAGTCCCTTTGGGTTACTAGTACTGTTCTGAGATGGAATCTTTAAAGGTATACCAAGTGAAATTTACTTGAAATATTACTACAGGGGACATTTAAGGATAGTACTGTTTTTACATGGAATAATAGAAAGAGTGTTATAGGCGGTTACAAATAGCTCTGCGATGAAAATGGGTGAATAAAATATGTAAATGGAAGAGGGGTCTATTGTCTGAGGTAAAAACTACCTACCTATGTAGTATTTTTAAATGATTTGTATTTTTATTTAGCTTCACTCCTCTGTCCGTTTGTTTGCTTGGTTAGTTGAAATCTTGAAACTCAATTTTAACCCACTTTCATAAGTCTAATAGACTTGAAAGTTTGCAGGGCTGCGTTCTATGATGACAATACATTTTTTTTTTTTAAATACTGAAGAAACTCATATCTCCATTAATTATTATTATAAATGGCTGAATTTTTTTTACAACTTAAAAACTGTCCTTGAAGGAAGGCAAAAGGTTGGTCTTCTAGACGAGAATACCACCTTAAGAAGAGTTTCTGGTCTAAAAATTAATTTTTTTTATTTCATTTTTCGAATTTTCAACCTTTTAAGATTATGTGTTTAAAAGAATTGTTTGAACTTCACAAAACCGGAACAGCCTCTTAATACGTTGTGTACTTCTCTTTGAAATACAATCCCAAATACCATCCACTTTTCGTTACCAGGCATAAAACTACCCCTTCCCAAGTTTTGTTACAAGCTGGTTGATAGCATCAATAAGACGGCAACTGAAACTTCCACCGGTGGCAGTTTAATAATCGAGTAAGCTCCTTTGCGACTTTGGTAACGGCGAAAGCGTTTAGATACAAATTTCTCTGTCTTGTGAATAAAGCTGATAAGCAGGAAGAAGCAGTGAAGAGTCGACGAAGGGTTGTCGATACGTAACGTCACTGTCACCTTTCTAGGGTATAGAGACTCTACTCTTAAAGCTGCAGCTTCACTAATCAAAGGTACAGAAAAGATTTCAAAGAAAATATCGTTTACACGAAAACAGCTTATAGAGGAGTTAAAATGTCATTAAAAGGTTGAAAGCTTAGAGATAATTTTAATATAATGAAAACTCGATCAATCCATTTACCTATTTAAAGAATTTTAGTCAGTTCCAAATACTTACACTTTGTATTTCAAAACGCGGAATTAACAAATTGTGTCCAAAGATTGGTACAAGGTAACGCATTATGCTGGAAGTTTGTCACAATGGCAACAACTATAGTACAGAATAGTGGGGTTTAAAAAATGTATTGCTCAAAAACAGAATTGTTACGCATAAAATTTCACTAAATAAATTTATTGGGCAATTGTAATATCGTTTGTCGATAGCCAATTGGTAAAGAGTTTAAACCAGTTCTATCATTTTACAATTGTAATTGAAATACTAATGAGGCTAAATTATTATTACACTTGCTTTTATTTCATATAAATTTTTTTTAACTTTCCTAGCGATGATGAAATTTATTTACACAACTTCTACTTTCCCGAATTACTAAACCTCATTAATATTTCTCTTTATTCTCATTTATTATTCTTCAGTCTATTAATATTAATATCATTCGAGTACCTATTACAATACTTTATTTTTCTGTGGCGCTGCCCCGGGAATTCTATGCAAAACGGAGACGCCAAGCCGCCGCAGCGTAGGAGGAAAAATATGGTAGGCGCATTCCGAGGGCGGTAATATTGTTTGGAAAACTCTTTGGAAACGAAGTCCGACGAACCGTGTTCGCGTGTAACGGGGCGCTACTCAATGCTCACCGTGCGTTTCCTCCTTTTCCCGACCTTGTTTGCACCTACTCGCCCCTCTAACTGCGAAAGTCCTCCAGGCTGAAGGGTGAACTTAACGAGTCGCTCGATAAATTCACGATCCTGAAAGGATGTCATTAATTCGAACGCGACAATTTTTCCCTAAACCGTGGTGATTCCGACTGTCTTTTCGTTGCTCCTCCCTTCATTATGCGCGGCCACAGCGTTTCCATGGCAAACGGAAAATCAGTTTGTCGCCCCGGCAGCTGGTTAATCTCCAACGCCCGATATGACGTTTAATCTCCATAGGTACTTCCCACGAAACGCTTAATTCTCGTTCACGTGATCCCCTTGCTACGCTTCGCCCTCTCTCCCGTCGGAATATTTTTCACCGGGAAGCGGTTTATGAGACGCTTTCATAAAAATACGAAGATATCTCTTGCCGCGTGGTTAATACACGGGGAATTAACGCGTGATGGGATTTTATAGCGCCGGACAGAAGCTGCACGACTAATTAAACATCTGGGAACTTCAGTTCCCAGTTAACCCTGTTTCTTTAACTAACTCTTTTTAACTTTCCCGGGCTGAACTTGTCCTGGGACCGGCGTGTTTGCGGAATCTGCTGGGGATTTGTAGCGACAAGGGCCAAGACGGGAAAGGAACTTATTTGAGCGACAGAAAGTTACTCAATTTTATTCCTGTAACGTTGTTTACTGCTTACAAATTTATTTTGTTCGTCAGGCAAATTTAATAAGTAGGAACATGTTTTATAATGGACAGCGGGCAAAAATACACAGATGTATAAATTATGAAATTGTTGACCCACGAAGCGCTTGTTAATCACAGAATTTTGTTTATGGACCTGATTACGTCTCTCTCTCTCTCTCACACACACTCTCTCACTCTCTCATTCTCTCACTCTCTCACTCTCTTACTCTCTCTACAGAGGTGTGTAGATTTTAATACGCGGTTGAATTATGTCTCCATGGCACGGTGGGTGACTAAATAGAACGAGCCAGTAAAAGCTGCCAGTAAATTATTAGCTGTGTCGTAGGTGTTGCGCTTTTAACGCAAATTAATTATCGCTACTCGTCTCGATGCTCGGGGAACGCGCATGAAGCGTGAGAAAATGGGAATGGAAAATTGTTAGCCGCGCTTATTCGATTTGCAAACTATTACAGTTTCACATTACATCGCACGGCGGTTGTTCGTCTCGAATGGTATTACATTCTTGCAAGAAATCAAAATCTTTATGCTTTTGATGGGGTTTTGAATTGAGTTTAATAATATGTGAAACATATTCAAGAACGTTATTAATTTTTGCAGTGCCTATTAATTACTACAGCAATTTTTAATTTATTATGTCCAACACGTTTTGCGTTATTTTTCACAAGAAAATGTGTGCGAAGCGTTTGGCCATTTAAGGGTTCACATTTATATTAAAAACTAAATAAGTAGCTGTCTTTGATACCTTCCTTATGAAACATGACAGATTTAATAAAGCTCTTCTATCCTTGTAATCAAAGTCCATGCTTTGAAAAAGCTTTGTGAGAATTTTAATAAATATAGGAAATACGAATGTCTTAATTTTAATCATTTTAATGGTTACTAAAATTATTATTTTTAATTATTCCTCAAATTAACTTTTCAATTTTTAAAAACGGAAATTTTTAGAATCTATATGGATTGTTATAATGTGCGTGACAGATATATATGCGTACAGATTTTACACGATAATAATTTGTTGAAAAATAGCAATATTTTGAATGATGTGACCAGTTTTTGATACTTTGCTTGAGAAGCATTCGAGAAATAGAGAAATGCGAATGTGTAAAGATGGCAATCATTATAATTAATACAGAGCTAGAATTTAAAATTTATTGGATACATTATTTTCGAATAATCCGAAGGACAGATATTAAAATATCGTTTGCGAGAAAAGTGGCTGCTTTATGGCTGATCGACTTATCTCTTAGGTCCTCAGACACGTTCCACGAGAAGCGTTATATCAGACTTACTACTTCGCATTTCGTTCTGATGCTTGAGACAAGTAGTCTCAGAATATTAAATATTAAACAACTGCAAAAGAATGTTTTTTTTTAAAGCCATCAAAGCGGTTTGCCCCCAATAGAACAGAGACCACTAAAAAGCACAGAAAATAGTCATTCTATGACAACTTCTAAGACCGAAAGCCTAATATTAATATACAATTACAGAAAAAGGGAATACTAAAATACTTCAGCCTCTGCGAGTAATATTGAGAGTAGTAATAACTGCAGCTTATGCCACACCATTACCAGTCTGACAAGAGGGTTTTCTCGCCTGCAGCGATTCTGCTCCGTTAAAACCAGGCTTATTTGTATTGCTAAGGACTATATTTATCACAAGAATCTCTAGAAGGACCCGTGAAACCCAATTTCAGAAATGTATGAATTTCATTTCGAGTTTCTGGCAGCAGGAGTAGATCAAAATAAATTGTTCTAGGCAAGCCATTTAACAAGGAAATAATGTGTTTGTATAAAGTAGATAATGAAAATAAAGTGGCATAATTTTTGTTTATGAACTTGTAGAAAATCGTCAGAAATCGTAGAATGTCAATTCTGTGGCCCCAGAATCGACGAGTTTCTATAAGTTCATCAGGAACAAATTATCTCACTTTAACCTGTACCATAAACTTTAAACACTGACAACACTTCTTTCAACACTTTGATGTGTAGCTTCTGCGAATTCTTTATCAGAAAAATCGATGGTTTCAACCATTCTAGGAGTATGAAACTCGTTAATCAAGAGTCGATTAATTTTCATGTATGTACGATTAACTGTTGCTAAAAGAAAAAATACTCCTCCAAAGAGTCTAAGTTTTCCACCCCCATTTTTCACCGACGTAGAGCCATGCTACTAACCATTCTTCGATGTCGTAACATTTACATCGAAAGAATGTATACCAGAGAAATCGATGTGGAAATGCACTGTGTCTCGAAGAACGTTTGCTATATAGCGATACTTATAGTATTGAATCGTAGCAGGATTACTCGGAACTTCAGACTGTAGATCGATCTGAAGGAATCCAAGATTCAAGGGATTTAAGGGGCAAGGGGGAAATACTAATCTCTAAGAATAGTTGGAAAAAGTTTGCTAGCACTATTTGGCTACAATTCGTGTGTCTTTTAAACAGAGTTGGACATTATCAGAATAAATTTTTATTCGAATGATGTCCAACTCTGATTTTAAAACAAATGCAGCTCGAGAGCAATACGATTCTATAGCACCGATACTTTGACTGTTTATGGAAGGAGCACGTTAAAGGTTCGCTAAGTGGAAGGGACAAAATTACAAGTACCAAAGAATTGATGGCTGTCTGGAGGAGAGATTAATTTCCTTTCCCTCGGCCAGGAGAATTACCGAAAAGTTCGCGACTAAGCTTCGTTTACCGAAAAGTTCTCGCACGAAGTTCTCATCGTCGATGAATTATCGTGGAATTTTGCAGGAACCTGAACAACAATGGAATCGAAACGAGCCTGTCTGAACTTTCAACAAACTGCTAGTCATTAACTTCGAAAAGCAGAAGTAAACGTACATAAAATATGTATAATTAGCTTATCGATATGTAGTTCCGAATTTTGCATCGGTAACGTGTTTATGCAGGCTCCATTATTTAACTGATAACGATTGTAATAATGGCGAGAGAAATACGAACGCGTCTATTTTACTATTTTCAAAAATATAATTTTTAAATTTAACTGCGAGTAGAATTAACATTCCCTGGTGACTTCTATTTTATCTCACTAGTTCGGAAATGTATTTTGAATAGATTAAAAGATTTCAAGAAGGAATATATTAAACAACTCAAAAATGTTTTATGAAATTTATAAAATTGATCTTTACCTCCTACTTGTAATTCTCGTCGGATTTGTTATTCCGAGAGGTTTTTAATTTTCCTTCGTACAGTGGTAGAATTTATTTACATTACAATTCCTGCTTTCGCGCTGTTCGTTTCGTAATGATTCTATTTCTCGCGAATTGGAGCCAGTTTTTTCTCACGAAGACAGTCTTGAACTTTATGCGCAATAATGTCGCGAAACTAGGCAAAACCATAGAGAATGGTTATCTTGAAAAAGGAACGAGAGAGAAATTCTACATGCGTTTTACTTTTGCGTTTACGTTTCATTTTCATTCGTATGCAAATGCAGCAGCCCGCGGTTGTGCTGCACGGGACTACGTATTATCGCCGGAAGAAGAATTTCATATTCCTTTGTGCAGCTCGAAATTTATTAAATACGTTATATTCTTCAAACATATCCCTCACGCGTTACTGAGCCTTGCAGAGATGAGAGAAGTTCGCTTTTCATTGGCGCATCTTGTGTAAAATATCATATTTTAAATAGGAGGTGTAAACCAGAATTACTGTTCACGTTTGTCGCAGATGAATTTTGAAATTTAGGATAAAATATTTTTAGAGCTATGTACTCTGTTTAGTACGAAAATAGGAAGGTCGAAAATATTTGCAAATATCAAACCAATACTTTTCTTAAAAATAGTGTTCATTGTCAATTGTAATTGTAAACAAAAGTTAAAAGAAATCGGTGTAAGTAGTATGGAAGTATGGAAGTCAGACATTAGTTCACAGATTCGCACATCCGTTGTTAATAACCTCCCTTATACATATAATATACTTTTCGTTACTCGAGAGGAATTTTTTCAACTTTCATTCGTTATTCGAAATTGTATTTAAATAAAAATTTTGCCCATCTCTGTTCAATTGTAGTGTAAATACAGTTTATTATCTAGTTTACATTCAGAGTTAAGATGTATCTAGTTATTCCAATCAACTCAACGAGCTGTTACGCTATTAATTTAACGTAAAAGTTTGTCATACAACAGTTTCGGTCTGTGTCAGGATTGCACTATTCAGTTCCCTAGCGTGGAAACTTCGAAGTTGGTCCACACCATCACTACCCCCATAAATTGCATGACTGTCAAGGGTCGCGACCGACGAGGAAATTGGTCGCAGTGACCCTTAGATACGAGTACCCGGGTTTAGAATCACTTTTCCAGATGATACGATTTCGAAAGAGGCCTTTTAAACCTATTTACATATTATATGCCTACACTCGTACCCCACACGCTGAAAACGAATCTCCTGATCCACTTATTCCTGGTTCCCCCATTTCCGCGATGCAATAGAATCTCCAATATCCCATCTTTCGCTACCCCAATGCTCTATTATATCTGAACGTTCCGTTGTCCCAACTATACAAAAATTATTACATAGTTTCTCTAGGTTAGTGTTTCCCAGCCGTTCACATTATGCTTCGCGTAATGTGAAATGGAAATAAATGTATATACATGTGTATATGTATAACTGACGTACCCCTTGTATAGATAGATAAAACTATAGTGTAGTATAACAAGGGGAATATAATAAAACATTACATTACACAAGCTAATGGAAAAAGTGGTAACTATTTTATCCGTTACTGTAAATCGCCGCGCGTTACGAAGAGTAGCAAGTTTCATTTTTTCTTACGGACAACAGAAAATGAATACGTAATTAAATTTTTCAAAATTTCCTCTCATTGTGAATGATAAGATTGCTCGCTATTCTGCACCTCCCTCGCCTCGACGCACCACCACCGCGAAGAAACAGATTAAATTCACCGGAACAAATAATTATTTGCCAACGATACAATTCTGCTATCGATCAATACACGATGAGCTTCTCTTCCGTCGAGTGTAGAGCTTCTTGGCTATCCCAATCAAATATAAACCCTGTGTCGACAGAAACGACACGCTTCCCCTATTGGCACCGCGAAAGGCAAACGGAAGTTTCGTGGCTCGCCCCTGTTTATACGGTCCTCTTTATATCCGGAGAGCTTGCAAGCTGACATCACTCCACGCGTGGAAAGGCGTTCCACGAAAATAAAGCCGGCTTTTATGGTAAAGAAGGCGATGCCTTCGCTTAACCGACCTCTCGCGTCGTCCAATTTACGATCGGAACATATAACTTCGGTATAAAATAATGGCGGGAGGAGGTGTTATTTATCGATAATGACGCGGCGTCATTAATGGGATCGCCAAGCAGGTCGTCTGAGAGACTTTCCTTCGACCATTCGATGGCTCTCCAAGTGGGGACGGAATTATTCGAATAATTTGTATTAGAATATTCAGTAAGTTCTCGAATGGTATGAATATTCTAGGAATATTGCAGTATACGAACTTACTGATTCGAGGATGTTAAAAAAATGTGTAGTTTCGGCCTGAACCTAAATTGGAGTTAATAAATACTCTTATTCCTTATGAAAAGAATCTAAAACCTCATTTTTGTCTAACGACAAACGCTTTTTTTTTTAAAAATCGTCATTTCGTAGCTGTCATTTTCATAATTTTGCTTCTTTTGTAGATTCAGTGGAGATCCAAAGGTATTCTGAAGTAGAATTTACAAGCAGGTAGCTGAATTTCGTTTCGTCACAAAATCGGTGCAAAATAAAAGAAACCTTTTTAAAACGTCTCTATAATGGTCAATTTGTAGCGTCATCAGTAATGCATATTTTTGATTAAACAAACATTTTTTGCAGTTTATGATGTTAATAAATATTATGACACAAAACAAGTGTCAGCTTTTATTTTATTTCTTTGTAATTAATTGAAAAAGAAATGCTTCGTTTTTGGATAAAAACGACTGCCTGGTACCCTTAAAGGCAAAAGAATTTTCAGATCATAATGCAGAGCAATTTTCAGGTCACAAGTCAACCGCTCGTGTTCAATATTGAGGAATTTTCAGATGTCGAGTTAACTCATTTTCCCCAGTTAACAGAATCAGAATATATAATATAGACTTTCCACTTTACGTCCAGCTGCTCTCAGCTGCGTCACGTTTACGATATAATACAGAAAGCTCGAAAACTATTCGCGAAATTCCATCGAATCGTTAGTTCGAAGCGAAATGGAGGAGAGATCGGGAAACACCGTTGCAACGGCCACCTTTGATCTTAAAAATAAATTGCGGTCGCGATCGTAGCGGCCAAACCACTCGGATTTCTCGAATGAATTGGAGTGAAACGTTTGCCCTTGAAAAGAAACCATTTCTTGAAACTGTGATAGCCAGTGTTCTGAACACTGATGTCAGGACTGATATCATCTAACGGTTGGATCCCCGAACTACCTCCACGGTGTACGTTCGATTCCAAGGGATTCCCCTACTCGACTCTTATCGAAATTCTTTTTCCTGCAAGTGACTTGCCCATATCGGGTTTTCTTCCCGATCCCACCTTCGCTTCCGCAGTGACGAAACTGAACTGCAGAACACAGTTACACTTATTGTTTCGACAATTTCTTAGGGCCATGAAATTGTGAAGCGTTCGAGTAATCAAGGAACTCTGGAATCAAACAATTTCATTGAAATCTTCTACAAGTGTGCTGTGCAATTGTGTATTATATTATCTGTGAAGTTCCATTGGATAAAGAGATTATAGTCAAGCAGTAATTAATATAGGATGAACTTTAGTAACATTAAAAATAAGCGAAAATCTTTGAAGATTGGAGGAATTCTGTGAATCCTTATGTAATAGTAAAACTCCCTGCAAAATTTTAGAAAAATTGATTCTGTAGGTTTTAAATTATTTAACTTTCAATTTAACATGCATTGTTATCTGAGAAATGTAACTACAAAATTTAAAGTGAAATAATAGGCCAAAGTTTTTGAAATATTGTGTACACAAATTGTCAGATTTTTGAAAATGATCTTTGAATTATTTCATTTTTAACAGTTGAATTTCAGGTACATTTCTTACAAGAGATTACGTTGGAATTTATTATCGAATACACGTGAAACAGAAACCCCTAATAGAAAGTTCAGCGTTGTCTACATGGAACGTGTTAATAAGTTGTTCTCTCCATTAATGTTCCTTTCTTTCCGCCTGTTTATTCGTGCACGGAAAACATGATAATAAAGACTTCCTTTGTGAAACTTGCTCGCAATGTTTTACACAACCCTATGAATCATGTCTGTCCATTAAGAACAGCACTGTACCCGAGGTAGCATACTTGGCACGGTGGATGGACTCAAGAAAGCCATATTTCAAATTAAGAGAGCGTTCAAATAAAGCACTACTTGACCGAAGCTTCCACTTGCGATTT
Source organism: Andrena flavipes (assembly GCA_963971345.1). NCBI lineage: Eukaryota > Metazoa > Arthropoda > Insecta > Hymenoptera > Andrenidae > Andrena > Andrena flavipes. Next base: position 41,773,817 of record OZ020481.1, read on the forward strand.
TTTAAGTACCTCCCCGCCTCGTTTCCTTCCGACAGTTAATGATCGTTACTCCCGACCTTACCGAAGCTAAGGCGAATTGTAAAAGTCCTTTTTCGCTCTTACTATTGTTTCGGTTACAAGAAGCAAAATACAGGAACCCACAGTTGAAGGAGAAATAAAAGAAATTCAATTGCTGCAAGTTATTCCTTTAGAAGCTTTTCAAACTGAATAAAAAACCGATCGAATTGTGGTACTCGTTAGTTGTTATACGAGATGAAATTGTTTCTGCAAAAAGAAACACACGATAATCTGGAATTAATTGTTTTTTGTTGCCTAATATAAATTTGTGGATTTTTTTCTGAAGGGGTGAAATCGGTCCTTAAAGTTATCACGTCTTTTAGTTATTTTTAATATAACTTTATTTTTTTTTAGTAGTGTGATGAAACATAAAACTGGGCTTGCCATCAGGGGACTAAGGATATTAAAATCAGTTTCAACTGATTTGCATTTAAATCAGGGGTTCTCAAAGCACGCGTTACTGCCTCCTTTTATATCAATAAAATATTTTTTACATCAATCATATGAATAGTTTAGAATGCTTGGAATAGTCGTAACTGTCGTAACACTAAACGCTAAGGAGATAACTGGGAGGAAAGATTAAAATAGTTCACTGTGTATATCGCAGTAGGTGGTCGGAATAATTTGACAGAACCAAGGGGAAGAAGTTTGAGAATCATTGGTTTAAATCATCAAGTATACAATTTGAAATGAAAAGATTATGCAGATGTATATAATTAAATATAAGATTCGCGAGGTAGAAGGATTTTTTGAAAAACGTCTTGTTTATTTCCTTGCTACAGCTTCCATCCTAAAAACTATTTGAAGAATTCCTATTTCAACAAAAAGTTCCCTCGTACCAAGAACAATACTTTCTCGTGTTGAATATGAACAATATTTGCGATGTCGCGACAGCGTTCCTGGGGTGAAAATATATGGCAGGACAATGCATTTCTTTCACAATTGCAAACTCTTTTGTAAATGTAAAGTCGCAAATTCGTGACTGCTGGCGCATCTGTGAATACACAATGGAAGCAAGAAAGCGTAGAAAGAGGGGGCGAAGGTGAAAGAACTTATATGTTTGGAGAATCATTAAAAACAGGACAACATATGACTTTAAAGGGGTGAAACGTTAAATAAAGGAAAAACGATTGAGAGCGTGAAAATAGTGGAAATGTGTAGCAGCCATTCTCGAATAACAGATGCTGTCAGATATTTAGTAAAGCCAAATTGTCCGTGAACTTGGAATAACTTTTTTAAATGGGTAGACAGATGTCTGGAGAAAACAAATCGAAGAAAACAAATTTTAAGATATGTCAAATCCAGAGACCTGTTAGGTATAGAACTTCTCTGCAATTTTTTCTTAAAAAAAAAATTGGATACCTTTGCTTTGATCCCTTAGATTCAATTTTTATTCCAATTATCGTATTTATTAATTTTCGGAAAAACATTTTTGAAACTCGGAACCGTGATATCTCAAAAACTAATTAATCGATCGACTTAAAATTTTGGCTATGAATAAAGTAAACATCGACTTTCAGTATATATTGAAGTTAACTCGATACATTAAACATTTTAGCAATGCAAGAAGAATGAGCAAAGTATTAATGAAAACAGCTGTATATATTTCTCTTTTTACAATGTAGGTACCTACTATACTTTTTATCATATTGAGCCGTTTTTATCATACGTTCCTGACAAAAAAATTGACAATCCTAAATAGACCCGCATCTACTGACACTTTTCCATTCGTGCAAGTAGATGCTGCGTGCAAGCTTTGAAGTTGAACCACGAGTCTCTGAACATCCTGTCTCCTGAGTAAAGATACGTTTATTACACGTCGATCACGTGCTTGTTCCAGGTCGCAAACTCTTGATCATGCTTCACCGTTGATGTTCACCTCAGTCACAGACAATGTCACCTCAGTCCGTCGCTGCTGCAAAGCAGTAGTGGAAGCTGCGTCTCTATTTATGGTTGCTGCTACTGCGTGTAGATCCAGTGTCCATTGTTCTGCGGAGCTGCAGTCTAGTGATTACGAGGGGCGCGTTTCAACACGTACCTTGATGAGTGAGATTCGCGCCCCGCTTTCAAACAACTCGACCCTTACACTACACGTCGCCGCGAATTCTCGAGGTATTTCGACTCCAGGGAAACGTTAATTACTCGTTAAAGTAACATGTGCGAACTATGTATCCTGTCTCATTTCAATTTCGCAAGACGTGCGAGTTCACTTAAACGGCTGTACACGATTTCCGAGTCACCAATTTGCTTCTACTTTGAAGTACAACCAGTGCATATTGTGTATAATTGTGTTACACGCCTGGGAAGTATCAGTGAAAGGTTTGTGAGAAAGTCGAGGTGAGAGTGTCGCTTTTTCTGGACCCTCGACGCATGAATGTACCTATGTAAAAATGAACCGATTAACTTGCAGATTAAGGATGTATCGGAGCCAACTTCAAAATTTTTTCAAGTTCGATTAATTTTATCCTTCCCTGAATTTTATTTCGCCCATTCTTAAACGCGCGAAAAGTACTATGTCGTATGAAACAACTTAGTAGGTACAATATCTATCAAGGAGGAGACTTTGAATCTGATTTTCTCGCAATGTTTTAAGTACAACAGTTTATATATTTGACGCAGTATTATGCATTGCACGGATTAACTGAATCGATGACCTGAAACTTGCACCTATAGTCCCTTTCTTAGGAAATTAGAAACTTTTAAAATAGTACTAATGCACGTGTGTACTATTGGTGTTGGATTTCTCTCAGCCTCCTATATTTTCCCCCACTAAATGTATCGCCTTAATTCCATTTACTTTGATTGATTCGATACACTGCAACACTCGAGAATCTCTTCTCTACGAGGAATAAAAGCGGCGCTTCGATTTTGGTGCTTGTTGGCTGCTTTGTGCAACCTGTGGTGGCTCTGTGCCTTCTTATTACGCTCCCCCGACGCATTAACGGGGAAAAAGAATATTACTTTCATAGGATAGGAACGTAAGAAGAGTACACCTTGTCACTGTGTTTACAAAGTAGTACTAGCGTAAGCTGAAACTTATGGCGACTTGCAAAAAGAAACTCGGGTCGTTGTGAGAACTCCGACTATCCGTTGGACGCTTCGTTGCAGTACCCTGGCCAACTTCCACTGCTTAATCGAACAATCTGATAGTATAAAATAAAACGAGAATTCTTCTGAGGTAGCGTAATTATAATAGCTTATTTAATGAAATAATAATGCCTGTGAATATTCTTGGCTTATTTATAATTACGTTCTGTTCGACCCACAATAACGAGGCAAAATAATTTTTGACGGAGGAAATAATTGAAGAGTCCTGGTAAAAAACAAACTAAGTGCCAAAATTAAAAAAAAAATAATCGGAAAATGTTCTACTTGCCAATGGCAATACTACAGCATATAATTTGATTTCTGGCACTTAAAGTGCTTTCTACAAGGACTCTTCAATTAATTTTAATTGGACGATCTTATGATACAAGATAAAATTATTATTTATTAATTCTCCTCTTCCACGGAGAAACTTTTCTACAGCGAACTCCTTGCTTGGTTCGTTTTCAAAATAAACATTCAGGGACTTTCGAGCAACACTATCGATTCTCTCCGCCGAAACACGCCGACTCCAGTTAAAGTGTTAAAATCCCTGAAAACTTTTTCGGGTAGCCTCAAATGCAAATTGTGCGGAAACTTTCTTTAGCTGAACCCTCGGCGTTCTCCCTCAGTCTCCGCGAATGGATAGCTTTAATTTACTGTCGTATGGTCGCAGAAAATCGAATTTCTAACTGTCGACAAATACACTGAAGGACAGAACGAGCCGCAGTGAGTGAGCGAACGAGAGGGAAGTTTTGCAAGGTAACGTAGTAATCTGAATGCAAGAAGAGCCGGTCCATCGGATGGTTATCGCGTTCGATTAACTGATCGATTGGACTCGCGTCTCCTTGTTAGTGGTGGGATCGGGTTTAATATGTATTCGGGACTCTGAATCAGTCCGATGGTTGGACACCGTTTCGCTGGGATCGAATGATGGATATGAGAATGAATATTTCATTCGTTGTACAAGCGAGGTAATTGGTATTATGAAGCCGATATCGAAACCTGGATTCATCATGGACGGAGTTCAGAAACCTAGCAGATCGTGACGCACGGGGTGTCCTTCCTATTCAATTAACCCTTTGAAACGGTGGATGCCAGCTTTGACATGCAAACGACACCTTTTTGTGTCAATGTCGTAGAATTTTTTATAGAAATAAGATAAAGGGATGAATCTTCTTCGAGGTTCAAGTTAAGATGTTGCAGAATAAAGGGGGAGTATTGAAAACGTATGACAAACAATTTTTGACCCTGAAAATCTATGTCTACGACCAAGGTATCTGCGTCCTGCGATCATAACTTTTCGACCAATCTTCCTTTTTTTATAAACATTTTCGTGCTTAGTATTTTGAATAAAATATTTATTCGTATTAAATATTTATTTGTATAAAAATATATCTGCTTCATATTATTTAATACATTTTTTTCTTCGTATAAATAGCCATTGTGTTAATTGGCGCAATTTGTGTAGGGGAAAGTGGGGTAAAACGGAACGGGTGGTTAAAACGGAACACCAAGGTTTCTGTTAGATAAGAGCTGCGAATGAGTTGGTATCGCGTGACATGGAACCAAGTAATACTGAACATAACTCATGGTTTTCAACGTTCACCGTTAAAAAGTATCGAGTCAATTTTGAGGTACATATAACTTGCAGTGACAAAGTTTTTCCTTAATATACAAGGAAGTCTTTACGAATTTTCATACTGATTAATAAATAATTGTAGAAGATATAACAATATATATAATTAATAAAACTGCTAAATAGCGCATTATGCGTGGTGGTTGACTGATGGAGGCGCGCAAGATTTATATGCATCGTCATATCTTCTACAATTATTTATTAATCAGTGTGAAATTTTTTGAAAAACTTCCTTGTATATTAAGGAAAAACTTTGTCGCTACAAGTTATATGTACCTCAAAATTCCCTCGATACTTTTTAACGGCGAACGTTGAAAAACATGGATTATGTCCAGTGTTACTTTTTAATTAAATATTACTACATTTTTTAACATAACGGTTTTGTGCATACATTATACGGCTCCGCTAGAGTTTTCTGAGTTTTATGTTTCAAGTTTCATAACGATCCGTTAATATTTACTCAAGTTATCGCAATTTATGTTTAAAGAAATAATGATTTTGGTCGGAGAAATGTTTTTAGTTTATAATTTTTATCTCGAATACTAACAATTCGATAAAAAAAACTGTAAATAGAAAAAATGTGTGCCGTGACGAGCTTTATAAGACTATATTTTTTAAAATGCAGTTTAACAACATTTAATTTTCCAATTTTTATTGCATCCAACCCTTCAATTTATGAATATATACTTACTACGACATTTTACAAACTTAATTAAAGCATACTCCTGTATGTAGATGCTAGATATTTTATAAACGAAAGAAATATATTACGCGTAATATTTCTATTCTACCGGTAGCTCTGTTCAGACGGCTAGGCCACGAGCCGTGATGTTTACATTACGCGGCGTGCGATAACAGCCTCGTGAGGCCTGCCTGGTCTCCCCCCACCAAAGCCCATATTCGGCGAGGTACGTGACGGGACGCGGGGGTCATTCGTTTCGTGGACACCGTTCAGTCAAGACGTTTCGATAGCTGCGTACTTGAATGGTACGCGTACATTATCTATCGTCACATAATTACTTCCAATCATTATTAGCCTTCTACTTTACTCTCTATCGTCACTTCCTGCTACTATTACTACACTTTTGTCCCGAAATTGATTAAATATCGCGAGAAAACCATTAGATATTTGTCACGTATTCCCTTCGTTGCCTTCTTACCGATATTTCTGCACATTTAGTGCACACATATCGTGTCTCGGTATTCAAAGACATCACTTTTCGGGCATATTTCAAGTTTATTTCTTGTTTAATTGCCTTACGAATGTTTTAATGCTTTTGTTTCAAACAGACGTTCAGGCGGAAATCGAAAGCCAAGGGCAGGCGACGCCATGACAGTTGGCGGTTAATTTGAACGATGCTTGGATGACGTCTGGTCATTCCTTGGAAAAAGGAAACGACAATAAGTGTGGTATACATACGTATTTTTCTCATTATTTTATTGAATCATTGTTGGCTGTGAGGGTGATTGATCCCGATATTACCTGACTGCAAAGTCAGTTAATATCGGGATCAAATGGGAAAAGATTGAATTATGATAAATTGAATAATTTTAATCAGATTTGTTTGAAAGTTTTAAAATGGCTTCTGTAGATGTTTACGAAATATTGAAGTGATCGAATTCTATTACATTTCGGTCGCGTTTACGTAGAATTCAATGATATTTCAATGATTTTTAAGAATCTATCTCTATGAAGCTGTTGTAATTGCATATACGTTCGGTTTTGGATGCAAATTTTATTCTTTATGTTCAGAAACTGCGTAGTTAATCGAGAACATGCTATTCAAGCATGAATAATTAAGGAATTTTGATTCTTGCCATGAATTTTGGATATTTATAAAGATCGTGATATATTTTGAAGTATTATTCGAATAACACGAACTTGCTTACAATTTTTATGACGAAAGCCACTACTATGATTCATTTAAATGTAATAATTATATGTGCAGTAGTATATACTGAATAATATCGTGTGTTACTGAAATACAAAGCTGCTCCTATCAAACGAGCATTCTGTATTTCCGCATCACACCTTGTATTCTAAATAACAAGGAGCGAAAGTCCCTTGGCTGGTTTCACGACAAACAATATTTCCTCGTGACAAACACTCGATGAAACCACATCCACCCCACTCACCTATTCTACTTATTTTTCAGAGATTGTGACCGCGTGCAATGCGGCCAAATAGAGTCAGTGTTTGTGACGTACGAAGTTTTTCGTTTTGAAGAGCACAGTTGCTCATAGTAGAGTTTCGTTAACAATTCGGGGATACGCGAGGGTAGAGCCAGTGTTTTCTACGCAATTTATATTCTTTCACGAGCGTCGCGGCTCTGACCTTCGAATCGCGAGAATAGATTCACTGCTTTGTTCGCCGATTATGATCTTTGGGGCGCGTTTGTAGGCTACTATTTCTTTATTTTTTTTTACTTTTGAAAGAGAAACTCGTTGTCGGAAATTAGAGTCAGTGCGTCAGCTGAAGAGGAGATTTGTGCGCAGCATATTAATGGAAAGATGTAAGTATCTATGTATTTGATTTAATTCCTTCAAAGTAGAGTTCATTCTTCAAAATTTTAGAAAGAAAACAATTTTAAACAAATTAATTTTTAGAATAGAATCACCAAGAAATTCAAAACTAACGAAACTTTTTATCATTTAGACATTATAAGAAAGAACTTTTGTTAATTTTAATTTTTAATATTTCATTTTTTCATTTTTTTTTTCTTAAAATGTCTAAATGATAAAAAGTTTCGTTAGTTTTGAATTGCTTCGTGGTTCTATATTAGAGTTGAAACAATCGTAACTTTAGAAAGAAATTATAATCGTGTTCTGTTCCTTCGTTACAGTTTGGGCGCAGCTGAGCAGCTTGGTGACTTCTCCTGAGCAGTAGCAGGGGTGTTGGCGTCTTCGGCACCGGGGCACAGCGAAATGTGAGTGCGCATGCATTATGATTCCTCTGGTCACTCAATCATGTCGTAGGACGTTTGGTCCGAATCGACACGAGTGACCGGTTGTATATTTAACGAGCATAATGACCACGGGTATGATAACCATGCCCGTGGATTGTAACATTTTTGTCTGTGTATGTATTTATTAGACGAGGCTAGGGCCTTCTTGTACGCCGCGTCTTTTCAATAGAATCACATTATAATCATAATTTCCAAGATAAACGGTTCCTAACGCGAATATTTATCATTGATCATACATTGATGTAGATATTTATTAAATAATGCACATAAAGGTGCATAGCAGCTCGGAAGGTATTGGTACGAATATCAATACGACTGAATGCTAATTTTTATGTAGCGAAGAAGTCTGATACTCTCAGACTCCACAGCTACGATCATTTTTATTTAATATGTAGTGGAACGATTATAATGCCTTGAATTTCTTTTATTTTTCTGATACTACGTGTTCAAAAGTAACTTGATTTCTAATTGATGATAATATACATAAAAATGTAATTCCTTTCTTAAAAAGGTCACTCGTTTGCGTACACAATAGAATAATTAATTTCCATGTGCAAGAAGACAATTGAGGGTGGGGAAATTTCAGATTCAAAGTAATTAGCATGAGATCATACTTTCTTGTTTTATGAAATTTACTTTGACGATGGAATAGCCTGTTTTAAATTCTTAAAGTAAATTCTTCATGATTTAGATTGATTTTCTTAAACAATTGAATTTTAGAGTCTTTCTTCTCGCTAATTGAATGTCGAGTAGAGTCCTTTTTCTTGATCTAAAGTAGAGTCCTTTCTTATTTATCAAAGTTTAAACTATTCACAAGTTGAAAGTCGAGCCACTTTGCTTAATAATGTAAAATGAAAGAATGTTAGCCTATTAGACACTATACAAACTAATGATATTTTCTAGTTGAGGATTTTTAGGATATCTTTCCGTACTCATTGCCTTTTAACTCATCCACGTGCCCAGGTGCTACTTGGGTGGGTGAAGGCAATGGGGCACGATGACTTTCTTTACTAAATAATTACATGTTGGCGGCTGGCATTGCGTTAGTGTATCGTGCACGCCGCATTTTCCACCTATGTGTGTTTGTGTGGTTAGGCGGTGGAATTTGCGTCGGTGAAAGATTTTCATCAAAGACTACGTTAACGAAACTATAATATTACGATACCAATGTATCATATTCCTTGTTGCACACGATGATCATTCTAGTAAATAATCTGGGAATATGATATTTAATCAATCGCGTACAATCAAACCAGATAGTAATAACGATTCATGTATGTACATAATACATATGTACAATGCACATTTTCAAGTAATCCATTGTTTGAAATTGGAAATAGTTAATTGTTTTGTAAATCATACTTATACACAATGGTCACTGCCTTTGCTAGCCGATTTCAGTGAAAACTGGTACGTACTTATTAGAGTGTGATTGTGTGTGAGAGACTGTTTTGCCATTTTTTAAATATACATAGCTGTTAGGTAAGATGGGTAACCTAGCTGTTCGGGAGGATAGGTAACTTACCTTCTGGTACGAATGTGTGACTTAAATATAAGTAGGTAGGGCCGGGGCAGGTCATCGTATTCTCTGATCGCATGTTCCCCCCTGCGATGACCTGCTTTCAGGAAATTTGTGAGAAAAGTCGACGGCCAGACTAGCGCGAGTGGGGTATGCCCTCGCTTCTAGCCCCGCTATGTCGACTTTTTGACGCCAGTGGGACATTGCACATTGTCGCTGGTCGCGGTCGGCAGGACGGGCTTGGGCACGCTATTAAGGGGGTACTCCAATGTGAACGGTCGAAAAATCAAGTTATTTTTAAAGATTTTTTTCTCAGTAAATACAACATATAATGAAATAAATCTTTTTCATATATATTAAGTTACTCTTATATTATAACCAAAAAATTAAAAAGAATATTTTCAATTTGTGTTACTTGTTTTTTACAGCGTCAATATGGTACTTAAACAAAAACTTAGGCTTATCTGAAAGTAAAAATTCGAAGAGATTCTTAATCTGTATAAGTGTCTCTATCGTCCGTTCCTCAAATAACAATTTTTTCCAAAAAATAACCGAAATTTTTCTCGGGGAACATTCGAGAAAGACCATTACATATTTGGAGAACTTTTTCCTTCAAACAGGCGCCATTTTGTTATTTTTCAACAAAAATTGTTAATTGAGCTACGGGCGATAGCGACACTCATACAGATTAAGAATGTTTTCGGATTTTTTGTTTCAGATAAGCCTAATTCAGAAAATCACCTGCACCACGTTTTTGTTTAGTTGCCATATTGACGCGTTGTAAAGAAACAAGTAAAACAAATTAAAATATTTTTTTAATTTTGTTTATATAATATAAGAGTAGCTTTATAAACACCAAAAAGATTTATTTCATTATATGTTGTATTTACTGAGAAAAAAATCCGTTCACTGTGGAGTACCCCCTTAACTTTCAGAAGGGCGGACCGCCCGAAGCAAAGAAGTGGCCAAAGAGTCGAAGATAGCCCGGCCAGTAAAACGGCCACATCATGTGGGCTACCAAGAATGGCCCTGCATCCTCGGGTGCAGGGTCATTCTTCGTAGGTATTACTTTGACATTATGCTCGTTGGTAGTTGTAGTAGTAGTAGTAGTAGTAGTTTGGTTGGCCATAGGCTGACCCATCGATACCCCCTCCCCTGAAATCGAGCACACCGCGTTTTCAATTAGGGTTGCGAAGAAGATTACGCGGCCAGTTAGTGTTGCGACTAAATGTTGATCACGGTTTGAATTAGCGTTGCGAATCGAGTATTCCCCGCGTTTGGTACCAGCATAGCGTTGCGAATAAATATCGAACGTGATTGCTTGTAGTGTTCCGAAAAAAGAGTCGCGATTGTTTTTGAGATTGTTCTTGTATTTCGAAGTAAAGTTACTAGAGTTTGATTTATAGCATTAATTTTGATTCATTGTATTCTTTTTATTAGAGTTGCGATGCGACTGATCGCGTTTTTTTAATTACTCGTTCTAGTTTGATTCTTAATAATTTTTTGAGTTAGTGTTGCGATGATGATTGATCGCGTTTGTAATTAGAGTTGCGACCCCCAGCCCCCAATGCCCCAAAACTGCCCTGGGACATGTCCAGAGACATGTTCCTGGGGAAAAAGAGTCCCGAGCAGCTGGATTTGCTGCGCATGGGACTCTACACAGCCTTCAGGAAGGCTGCAATGATTTAAAGTTAAAGTTGCGTATTACGAGACACAGGTGCATTGAATTTTTATTAGTGTTACGAAAAATGAAACCACCCACGTGGTGGTTCTCTGTAGCTTTTTATATTTGTTAGAGTAGTGTAGCTGCTTGAGAGCTTTTTCGTTTGCTATTCGGGATTTGTATTAAGTATAGTAGAATTTTCAGTAATGAAGCACCATTCGGGAATTTTGAAGTTGTTTGAGAAATTAGTGCTGCGGGTAGTCCAAAGTCCTAGTGACTATGCTCGGGAGTTGATTTTAGTCTGTAATAATCTAGCGTTGCGAAAGAAAGAAACGGTCCACTCACGGTTTTCTTGCATTAATGAGTGGACAATGATCAGCTGCCCTTCTGGTCACTGACCAATTTTTCTAGCAGCCCTAAGTGGCTGCATCATCCTCCTGCTCCTCCCACCACCTACCCACTCTTGAATCGAGTGTTTGTCACTGGAAATATTGTTTTCAAAGTGTATTCATATTTTGCAAAAAATTGTTTCCTATTTTTTTAGAATATTTTTACATTTCATGTTCCAATTTTCATGGAATGGCATTTGGAAAATTGTATTTTGTGACTGAAAAATGGCGATGAAAGGTGTGATTCATTAGTTGTAATAGAAATTGCAGACTTCTGACACACCTCCATCCAATTAAAGTTTGAATTAGAGTCTTTGAAAAGTACTTAAAAAGTTAACTTCGTCAATCGTTGACGAATATTGAGTTGATGTAATAAAGCACCCAATGTGCTTAATATTATGAATATCAATTGCTAATTTGCGTAATTTGTTCTATTTCATGTATTTCGTCTATGGTTTTGCGTGATTTATTTTATGTCCTGTATTTTATTGTGTTTATTTAATTTCCTTCCAGGCTGGTCTCACTACTACTAACATAACGTAGTTATACCTTCGCGGTCAAGAGACTTAATAAAATAATATATTTAAAAATAAAAGTGATAGTGAAAAGCAATAGTGAAACGTGTTAGTGCAAAGTGATAGTGATAGTCAATATTAACGCGTTCTCGTTGTTGCTACTTTCTGCATGAAAGTAACTTCGATTACTGTGCAGTAAAGTGCAATTATTCCAATCTTCAACATTTGTATAAAAGTTTTTGATTACCTACTACAAATAGGATTTCAAGTTCTTCATCCTTGAGAAACGAAATCTCACGGAATTTTTATTAATACTTTTGTGAATGTTTCAAATATTGCCCCTTTATTCTTTTTTTCATTCACAATTAGTAAATAATTGAAGGGTTGGATGCAATAAGGGGACTAGCGCTCGAAAATGTGAAAAAGTTTTCACATTTTCGCTAGTCCCCTTATTGCATCCAACCCTTCAATTATCATGGTAGAAATATATCAGAAAATTCTTCAAATTTAAAACATAAAGAAGCAAAAATGTTTTAAATTCTGCTTAGTTTCATCGCGGTAGCTTTTTACAGAATAACTCCTTCTTTTGCAAGCTTGTGGAGCGATCAAGGATCGTTCTGCAATCGTGCATCAGGAGGATCGATGGAAATGAAAATAAAATTTTACATAAAAGGAGGGCGGATGGGCCGCGGATAGGGCGGGTCTCCATTCGCAGTGCCTCCACGTGGTGAGACCTGGGAAATCTGTATTATTTGAAGTATAATTACTAATCGTATCACAAGTAACATTGTAATTCAGTTATTAATTACATGACAAGTAATACGAGCCGATTGGCTGCGATCACCTATCTCCGTTAATTTCTATTCCATTTGTCCAGATTCGATTCTAAATATTTCTCCTACAATTTCATTTTATTTCTCAAATAAAAAAATTCTAAAATGACTTTTGATATACATAATAATAAATATATAACCCATAACCATAAATTCAAACGACTTGAAATCAGCCACTCGCGATAAAGACAAAAAGCCGCTACGTTCGTGTCGCTAGTCGCTTCGCGATTTCCGTAAATACACAAACACTACAAAATGTGTGAAAATCCCCACAAATTAGCTTTTTTAAAAAAAGGTACAAAAAGAGCGCCAAGTATATAACCCCATCAAAAAGAATCCCATTTAAAAACATTGTCGTAAATTAATAGCTTTACAAAACTAATGATATACATAAATTGCGCCAATTATCACAATGGCTGTTTTTACAAATATTTGTTAATACGATAATATTGCACGTACAATTAGAATAACATATTAATCTGAATCTTCATTTAGAACATTTTTGTAAGTTCCATGCTAAATATTTGATATGGCCGAATTGAATGAGGAGAGTCTGTACCTTTCGAGCAGAATTAAGGTGAAGCGAGCAGTCTTGTTAAAAGAGAACCAGCACTTGCGGCGGTTCCTTCGCGTGCAAGCAGAATTCTAACGCTGTATCCATTGCGACCCATTGTACAAGTAAAATTCTGTAGAAGCTTATAGAGAGGGAGTAAAGAAACCGGTAGTAATGAAAGCTTCTGCCAGTAGCTAACATTTCTACTGTTTTCCTTCTTCAAGCAAAGGTTACCTTTTAAAATTGACCTTCTTGGTAGTAACGGCACAGTAATAAAATCCCGGAATGTCTAATTAAAAAGCATTTCCCACATCTGGGAATAAACGTAGCACCGTGTTCATAAATATTTGATTGAGAGCCGATAATAAACACGAATTTAAAAACAGCTCTAGTAAACATCCAGGTCAAAAAATATTTCTCCAACAAATTATTCTTAATAAATTTTTTATGTGGACAATTAAAAAACAGTATTTATCGCACCGATTCAGTATTAAAGACATTTCAAATCTTTCTCACCATCCATTTATCAACAATATATTAGATAATATATTTCTGCCGGTTTTCCCACAATCCCAGCTTCCATTATTCTTAAAATCATTGTTTCCCCATACCAATCAGTGTTCAGCAACCATTGCCTTTTAATTTCCCCCAAATCGAAGAATCCAAAAATGTTAAACTGGTCGATCACCTAACTCCGAGGAAGAATTATGCCCCACAAAATGTTGTAAAGCAATAATTATTTAAGATGCCGTTTCCGCGCGTATGGTTACCAGAACTTTTCAACTAGAAATTGCAGTTCTCCTAAAGTCCCAATTTCATTCGAGGACCCTGTACGTACAGTATAATTGGAACTCTCAGCTCGAAGTTGAGAAGTGGCCAGTAGTATAGACCTGACAGTGTCAGACACAGTAGCATAGAAGTTGGAGCGATCAGAGGTCAAAGTGTATCGACACCCGATACGGCCGTCTTAACGAGAACCATAAAAGCCTCGCGTACAGCAAGGATCTCGTCCTTGGCGATGGACCACAAGGTCGTTCCGACTAAAATCCCACGGCGGGATGAAACGGTATCGACTGAACAAGCGTTTCGGCGACCGACTTTTCGTCGCGCTGGCCGCCTGATTAACGCACGTAATCTCACAGCAGGATTGAAATGCGCATTAATTTGCATGGCGAATTAGGAAGGGTGTTAGACACCCTCGCGCCCTTCCCTCCTTTGTCGCTCCGTGGCACTTGGCGCGACCTCGTGGATACGAATTACGAAATCTGATAACCAAAAAGAGAGATGATCGAGGAGAATGAAACGGGAATTTGCCAGGAAAATTTATTTTAATTGCAAGTGCGACATTCGCGACCTCGTTTTTAACCGTGCGCGGGTCGATTTTGATTTCATCTAAGCGAAATTTAATTAATCCATGTGAATTGAAATTAGAAAGCTTTGTTTGTAAGTGGCTCCCTTTTCGATGATACGGTTTTGGAAACGTCAGAAGATTTTATAAGTAAATATGGCACAACTGCGGATGAAATGACTCTTTGTGCAGAAATAAGTTGAAATAATAAAATAACCGGTTACGAATAATGTTTCGTTTTCGAGAATATTTAGTTTCAAAATCCATAGAGAAGGCACTTATGCATTTATTTGAAGTTTCTCCTTCGTTTTGTCAGCTGTTACAATACACGTGGACAATGAATGGAGAAGGAGGGAATTGGTGGCAACGTACGTTGGAGGGTGTTGAGTCTCTTCAGCCCTGTTGAATTTAAAGAAAGAGGCAAACAAGAACGTCGACGAAAGTAAGCAAAGGCAACACAAAGAACGCGATGCTCCCACTATTTTTCGTTGCTCTTCAAATATGCGGCTATTTGCCGAGCAACATTTGCTTCGAGCAAACGTGTGTCTCATTAACTTCGTTTACGTTGCGATAAGATTTGCCAACTCATCCCGTCGGAAGCGTGAAACGAGGCAGATTCGTGAGGCGTAACTGGTGATTGGGAAAAAGAAGAACGTAATTCTAAAATTACTCTACCGTTCTATCGAGGAGTTTAAATGGTAAATGATGCAAGTGCCAAAAGTGAAAACTATTTTCCTTTCAACCACAACGACGTTGATACTTGCGATCTCAGTTCTATCTTGTGACAGCTTCAGAAACTGAAAAAGCATTCACAGCGTTTACCATCGCATTTGGGATGGAATTTACATTCTACACCACTGAAAAAGTAATTCTTCACTTCTTTGCACTTGGGGGAGCCAATTTCAATAAAATTCATTAGGTAATTATACAAATTTATTTAATGAATAAAATCGAGCTTCCTTTTCTTTTTACAAAGCTCTTGAATTATTCGAGACGTGGTTACATCAATCTCCTTTTTCTTGAACGTGCCACCCTCTAAGTGCACCAATGTTGGCACTTACATCGTTTAACATTTCAACCCCTCGAAAAGAAAACCCCTTAACGAAAGAAGTTAATCCAAGGCAAGAAAACGGATAGAATGGAGTTTAATCAGTACTCGTAAATACAGTGTTGGAGATTAAGAGATCACGTTTCTGGACAGTTTTTGGGGAGTGAAGAAACTGTCGATGACGAAGGAAACGCTACTCCCTGACAGCTATGAGAAGTTGTAGCTAAGAGAGGGCGGGAGAGGGAGGAAGATGGATACAGGAAGTGGCTGTTTTCGTGGGATTACTAATGGACTCGTCTGTGAATATACGTTTCAATGATATCTTGCCGGAGGATCTGTGCAGAGGAATCGATGAGTGGGCTAGAACTTGCATCGGCACGGATCGATGAAAAGCTCTCTTGTGGCAAACACGACACGCCGTCGCAATGTGTCTCATGCTCTTGTTCCAAGGAAAATCTAGTCCATAAATTTTCCTTGTCGCCATTGTCGATTTTCCACTCCTGTCCGACCGTGATTTCAAAATCTCTTGGTACTGACGCGGTTCGAAAATTAGATATACTTGTCGAATATTTTCCGGGTGAAGTGTCGAATAAAATTTTGCGGCGTTTCGCGTGCTCATTAATACATACTTGTGCTACGATAAAAAAATTACTTTCGCAAATGAGTGGTACATTTACTATAATACAAACAGGCCAAGTGGTCCATGTAAAAATTTCGCACAACTGCAGCGGGGTGGGGAACTTTACATTGAAACACGTTAGGTCTGAGAATAAAGGCTTCTTTTACTCTACAATATGTCCCTAATTCCACGAGCTACGGAACTTAAACAAATTTCATAATTGAAAACACTGCAGTGATCTAAAGAAGAGAAATATCTTTTACTTGGAAAAATCACGTCCTTTCAAGCACCAAAAGAACAGTAACAAAGAAACCTATTGTCATTAATAATTAAATAAATAAACATTCCCAGGAAGTTTCAGATCAATCGGATGGTTAGTGTTCGAGCTTTTTCCACCATGTTGAAGCATGTACATAGTTCCGAGAAAAATTAGTTTAAAGTCAAACGCGCGAACTTCGAACGTGCATAACTTTGTTACTCTTTGGAATTTTCAAAAACAATTTCAAGACCTTATTCCAGACCCTTCGTGTTATAGATTACAGTGGTTGAGTCGAGCGTAGATAACGAAGGAATGGGGAGAAAAATTGCAGCGGCAAGGCGTTAAATAGACGCGTCGCGAATGGAGGCTCCGACATGGCACATACATCATTTTCGATAAAAATACAGGTCGTACGTGATCGTTTTGCGTCAATGGTAACGATGAATGGTGCACGTGGCAGGCTCTCTCGCCTACGTGCTAACCACGCGACAGTTAATGCATACCCAACGTTACCACCTAGGGGGTTACTTTAATAATGTTATCTTATTATGGGGACGAATTACCAGGAGTGATTGGCGCAATTTTCTGTCGCAGCAACCTTGCTTCGACCGTGCCGTGCTCTCGTTAGCTCCTTTTTTTACAAACAAACCGGATTGAGTGTGCACCGTCGTTTAGTGGCGCAGCTCTTCCAACGCTGCTTCTATGAAATTTGTATTCAACGGACTGCATATTTAAGTTACTCGTGATCGATGGTAAATATAGCAGTTTCTCAACTTCGTGAAAGTTAATAAATTGGTGGCTGATTTTTCAAATTGGGTGCGGAGCGCGCGATAATTGAGGGAAACCAGCAAATGTAGTTCTACGGCTACTGCCTGCAACTTGTTGGATAAAATATGTGAAATTTGGTGGAAATTATGTCGAAGGCAACGAGAATTTTAGAACTTTATTTCATAGCCATGTGTTATTAAAATTCTATCAGATTGGAGTCTGTGGGGAATTTTCAAATTTGTAAAGCAGAGGCGGATTTTGAGGTTTGGCGACCCAAGATTAACATTTAGAGAAGTCGAGAAACTATGGGCAAGGGATTCAGAAAATTTTGTAAAATTCAACAGTGGTAGTTGATATTTCTTGGTTCCGATTTTCGGAGTTAGGTAAAATAGATGGATATTTTATATTAGATTGGGAAACTATGGTATTATGAGAAACTAAAAAGTAACAGGCGAAAACATTTTGCTACCTTTTGCAATTTCTTTCGTTCAAAATTTACCGCCCTAGATGAAAGTAGTAAATTATTGACTTGTTTCTCTATTCTGAACTACCTCAAAATATAGGAGAATAGATGAGAATCTGAGGGATGGAAAAATAATTGGAAACGGAAATGTGGAAAGTAGAAACCGTTTGAAAACAATGTTTAATTTTTATAACCACGTTTCTTTAGAGATCCTAAACTCGGTTCACGGTTCTAATTGAATTTCACGGTCCATGGTACGAGGAGTGATCTAACTAGAAAGATACAGGTTTTGTTCCTGTGCGTGTTACCGAGAGTCGTGGAAATTTCATCGACCAATCTTGATTGTCGCTTCACGTTAATCAAGCACATCTTGTTTCCTGTCATTTGTGCACTGATTCACAAACATATGGTTTACTACACAGCACACAGCGTCTACTTGCACTATATTTTGAGAAACAGGTTTTGATTACAGTTCTGTCAATTTCACTCGTGCAATAATTAATTTCTGCTAACACAGCGTAAATGATAAAATAGCGTTTGTACATCTTTATAAATTAAGAGGCTCATGGGCAATTTTTTACTAATAATTTATCGTAATATTAATAGTTTAGTTCTTTATAATAAACTGAATGCTGCTAATGGCCGAACTAGTGTCCACAGATAAAATATTATAAAGTTGTTGTACTATTCATTTCACTCGAAATAGAAGTTTTTCTAAGGATGTACCAATCGCAGTATATCCTAAGACATTAGTGAGGGCAGTGATTTAAATTTAAGCAATCTATAAACCACGCTCGCTGCTGCACGATCCATTCGTTCTCGCGAAGCAGCGCTCAATTCGAATGTTATTTCCGCGCAGCTTCGCGTAATTCGGATCCATTCCCACGGAGTCTGGCTCCCTGATGTTCCACGTGAACCTCCTTACTGTTTATTTGCGACGACTGCTTATACATCACTATCAGCCTTCGAGCAGCTGATGATATATTACGAGCCAGGAGAAAGATCTCATGGATCTGAACTGTCAGCAAACCGTGACCCGAATACTCCGAAGCGACGTGCCAAAATCTCCCTCGAAACCGACGTTATTAACGTTACAGTTTAACGAATACCACGTCGTAGGCTAAAATTGAAACGCGACTCCAGGATTTCTCCCTGCCGCGAAGACGAGTGTCCTGGCAGCGCTGAGTCGCTAATGGGTCAGGCTCGCGTCACCCTTGGATACCTATATTTAAATCTCAAATTCCCTTAGGTACGTAAACAATGTGCAAATAAAGAATAGCAGTAAGTGAATTTTGATACCCTCGATGCGTAAAACATACGTGTAAGAAGAGAATGAACGATAAGAATGTAACACGATGATAGCACTAATAGGATGCTTTTTGCATCGTTTCTTGTTTTTCACGTCCCTCAGGGAAGCAAGGGAAAGAAGGATGTTAACTTACGCGGGGGATGTACCTATGGGAAGAAAAAAGGGAAGCAATTTGTTTCTGGGCACCGTACCTTCATCCTACTTCACGGCCCAATAACCTACTTTCTCGTAAATTTCATTCCCTGGCCGACCTACGTTAAATTCCAACCCCTGTGAAGAGTGATCATGGAGACTGTATTTTCTCATGATGTCCGCGGAAGTTACTTGCAGCTCTAGTGGCACGGATTACCAAAATTCGCGAATTTTGAGTACCCAAATCGTTGCTTAAAATTCTTTTACTTTTAATTATTTTTAGTTTCTGTGACTTTCTTCGCGTTTTAAGTAACACTAATAGTTAAATAGCTGTGTTGTTATATAAAATTTTTACTAATAACTCCCCTTACTTTGGCGAATAATTTGTAACCTACATATATTTACTATCGGTCCAACTAGTAGGAACAATGCATTGACAAAATTTCCACAAACATCTTACGCGAGACAACATCAGCTATAGTCAGTGTAGAATACTTTCTCTGCTCGCCAAGAATTTAAAAGGTCCAAAAATGAATTAGTTTATCAAAAAGCTTGAACAACCAGAAGCACAAAATTTTCAAATCGATAACTTCTGTCATACATAAGAATTCTAATATAAAAAGATACTAAATTTTTTAATCTACCATGTTAAAAGCACTTGAGTTTTTACTACCTTAAATTCTGCAGGCAGCAATAAAAGCTGGATCGTTCGAGCAACTAATTTTAGTTTCGTGGAAAAAGGGCAAGAAAATAAAGTTCGCCTGAATTTTAATAGCGAAAACCGCTGCTTCATTGAGGCTATTATATAATACCCAAGACCCATGATTGATGGCGCAAGAAAAGGATAGCCAGCATATTCTAGTCGAAAATCACCGGCTCATTGTCAACCACCGTGCTCCCTTCGATCGGTGATTGATGAAGGCTCAAAAACCCGGGCACGAAGAATTCCGGTCGATTTTGCCGGGTCGCGGAGATGCACTCCGCCGGCGGAAGCAGGAGGTCCAGCGAGATCTTACGATATTTATCTTTCCCACGGCACGTTACTCCGCACGATGCAGAAACGTTGGAATAAATCGTATCCAGGAAAATGTCTCCTTCTGCCGATCGAGTGGCTCATCGGCCAACGCGGGCAAGAGAAATGTAAAATACGAGTGGAAGCTGGGCCAAGGAGGGGGCAACGTTTAGTCTGTAGATCCATTTATGAACGATGTGCCGCCATTGCTGTACGTACAGTACTGGGAATATTTATTGCATCACTCGAATATTCAGCGTGTATTCATTTCCATCATATTTAATATTAGTATTCAAAAATACGTTTGCACGATTATTGACTAAGTAGGCATATTGGTTAAAATAAGTTGGATGCCAACTACTTTGTCACTTATGTATTATTATGAAGATTGTTTCAAAGCATAAGGGTTTGGACTATATCAATGCAAAAAGTAGAAAATTTTGTGATGCATTTGGGTTATTTTATACTTAAGAATATTTGTTAATCAAATTTGGTAAATAGTTTAAAGTCAGGGAAGTCTTTTCTCTCTCTGGAACACTTTAATCTGTGGCACAGATATCAAATATGTTTCTCGTTGATGTGTTCCTGTAACGAATGCTGCCAAGCGCATATTTTGTAAGAAAATTAGGACAAATCGTAGATTACATTCTTCTAATTCCCAATATAATTTATAGGACTGTAATACAGGTAAATTTTTCTCTCATAAGTTTGGAGATTACCCATCCAGGAAGGTATGATTCACCCGTTAGCAATAATTTACCAAGTTCTTCAGCAAAAGAGGCATCGCTTAGAAAAGTACCATTGTACAGAGTATTTCCCCAAACGAAGTATAAAATTCGAGAGCATCTAGAAATGGATCGTGTAACCATAATAAACGGCTGATACAACTGTCTATTCGATAGACAAGAGCTCTATAATTGAATGAGTCTCGACAAAAGAAGTACCGAACCGTTCGCCTTCAAAAGAAAGCTGTGTTCGACGAATACGTACGAGCCGCTCCTTTGTGTCGCCCTGGTCTGCTTTATCTGGGAAAAAGGAACGAGTGGATGTCGATGCACTGAAGGGACCTTTCTGATTTCTCTTACTTTAACACAGGAGCCCAGAAACGCTGGACATTTCTCCAGCGGGGATACAATTTCCTTTGATGAATTAAAAGCAAGTATATATTGACACAACTGGCGTTAGAGAACGAAGACGTCTGTAAATAATTCGTTTCACAAAAGTAATTGCCTTTTAATACCGTTCAGGGTTTCCGATTTTAGATCACCTTTGTGAAATTGTAGAGATTTGTAGTGAATTACAAACGCACGAACCTTGAGATAAAGGTTAAGGATATATGGGGTGGACAGTACATATGAAGACGAGGAAAAAGGTTTAAGAAATATAAGTTTAAAGAACGACCTACTCAGAGGTTTCTCTGAAAAAATCCCAAGTATCGTTGCTCCTTTCCAGGCCGTCAAAGTAGGGAGACCCCTTAAGGAATCTGATATGCATAATTGTTTACCCTGGAGACAATGGGAAAGTTATACATAATAAGCGAATATTAAAAAAATTATATTTTCGAATATTATTTATAATTTTCTCATTGCCTCCAGGGTAAATAATTATGCATTTCGGATTCCTTAAGATCTGTAGGAATATATAGGTGTAAAAAAAATTACCAATTTCTACCACTGTGCTTTACAATGTCTTTTAAACTAATAATATAATTAAATAATCTCTTGTATTCGTCCACGTGCGATAAATAGTAGCAGACAATTTACTTATAATTTCTCTACCAATATTCGTCAAACTTTTTATTTATCTTCGCAGTGAATAGTATCTTCCTCATAAATCTTAAACCCTTCATAAAAGTGTTACCATAAAATAACGTAAAGATAACCGTGAAATTATAATCAAGTTCGCTATCCTCCCAAAGTAACATCCTTGCATCTTCAAACATAATGTATCACAATTCAGTATCCAACCCAAAACCCTTCGTTCCTTTTCGCAAATGCATAGCATTATTCATCTCCCATAAGAGCACACATACACACGCTCGCACAGAATCCCTATAAAAATAAATATTAAAAGCCGCTCAGGAGCTTGAAGCATTACCATCGTTTAACTTGCACTTACAACACCTTACTGGCGCTTACTTACCAACCTAAAGTCAGCAGTCTGAAAGGAATAATACATTGAAGCCTTTATACGGTGAAAGCGAAAGAGATCAAACGCTCCGCACGGCGGCTGGTGGAGGAGGAATACTTCGTGCCCCGACAACATTTACTTTTCCCGCGTTCCCTTTCGAGAAAGAAAGCGAAACGACGACTCGCGATGGTCTTTTGCCAGCAAAAACTAGTTACCCTTCTGCCTGCCGTTTTTCATCGCGCGGCGCTGGCAAATTTAGAACATTCCCTCCAATAAAGGTTTTTGCCATTGCTGGCGCCATAAGCAGCGGCGCAAGAAGTGGACTCTTGTGGAAACGTTTCAAGGAATTAAGGATGATACTTCTCACTCTGCATATCTCGAGAATGGAAAATTTTATGGCAGATCAGATTTCAGTAAATGGAACGTTTCAGGAACGATGAGAAGATCTCAGGCACTTCTTCATTCTGTGTTAGAATTATGAATTCCAAAATTTAAAAAAGAGACTTGCACTGATCAAGAACGTTATGCTAATTAAGATTTCACTTCAATGTTATATCCTCAGAAAGAAGTTCTTAATATTTTGAAGACATCAAAAGTCAATGTTCATAAATAATTAAAACGTCTAGGCACAATGAAATGCCTCTTTTTACTACAACTACTAGTACTTTCATCAGAAAAGTGGCAGAAGGTCATAACCACCCTAGGAAACTACTTGAGTTAAAAAAACATGTTAATGATTTAAGAAGACATGCAATATATTTTTACTTTTAATAAACACTTTGTTGCAATAAAGCAAAAGAACTTTTGAGTCGACCTAATAGTACATCTAAAATTCTGGCCTCCACGAATAAATAAATAGAGTAGGAATAATATTTATTTCCGAAAACTATGTAGTAATTTATTTTAAGGAACTTTTTCTCCGAATAATCTTTCTATTTATTGAGTTCAGTCCGTTTTTCATCTACCGAGCACACATTTGATGCTCGTAAAAAGAAAGAATTGTTTAGCGGGGCATACGTTGAAGATGCGTTGGGTACGTGCTGAAAGCAAGTAGAACGAAACTCGTATAGTCAGCCGCATCTGTTTTTCCTGCGCTTCACCGAGCATCAAGGATACAGCGAGATGCGACCTCGTTGCAACCGTGTGCCGTCCTTCCGAACAAGAACTCCATGGAGACCATCCAAAGGGGTAAACGGAGCAGATATGAAATTAATTTTGCTGTATTGCGAAGTTCCTTTGCGGGTCGGTTCATGCACAATTAAACGCGGGAGTTGAGAAAGAATGGGACAGTAGTGACACACTTGGCCCTCCCAATTTTATGTCGACATTGTCCGCTTTGTTTTATATTTTTAAATTTTTTAAGCAAACGAAATAACTACTGTTTATGATGTCCAGTGTTTCACGGATTCAACACATTCTATGCGCGTTAATGCTCAAGGGTATTTGATCACTTGTTGTATGCATATAACAAGTTATAAAGTATAACTTAGTTATAAAATAGCATAATTTATTATTTCTTGTATTTATCTTGCCATTTTTAGATCATAGGTAAGGCTATTGTGTTTGTTTTTTATTACGATTGAATAACTTGTATTCAATTTTTCTCTTGACAATTCAATAGCATTTTAATAGCATTTTAATACATAATTTAATAGCATTTTAATATTGTATTGTTTATTTTGCATTTTAATATTTATGATTTATTATATACTTCGCAATTATGTTATTGCCAAGGAAAGCGCGTTATTCATGATTTTTGCACGAACAAATCAGGATTTCAGCTTTAAATAGCCGCCAGTTTGTTGCTCTTTTAAGGAAGTTCTGTAAAAATACCTATATGCTTCGGTTTTAAAAAAAAAATGACAAACATTCGCCCCTTTTCGGATTTAAATCAAATTTGAGCATCTTCGCAAAATGTGTAGTTTCGGACCAGACCTAAATTAAAGTTAATGAAAACTCTTATTCTTTATGAAAAGAAACTACGACCTCATCTTTTAGGGCTTGGAAGGGGGTAAAACCTCATAAATGGGGTTTTAGTTTCTTTTCATAAAGAATAAGAGTTATCATTAACTTCAATTTAAGTCCGCTCCGAAACTACACATTTTGTGAACGTGCTCAAATTTGATTTGAATCAATTGGAACCTTCATTTTTTAGTTACCACTGCAAGAAAAGAACATTTTTAAAAAGCCTCTTTAATGATCCAACTGTAGCGTCATATACAATGCATATTTTTAATTAAACAAACAAGTTTCTTAAAGCTTATGATGTTAATAAACGTCAGGCCAAAGAATTTGTTTCTTTGTAATTCAGTGAAACAGAAATGCTTCATTTTAGACAGGACCGACTGCCTACTACCCTTAATAGCAAACGTGAGCTTCGAAGACCAAAAGAAATAAAATCCAAGATGACATACTTTACGTATACCATAAATGAATCCCTCAGTAGTATGGAATAAAACAAACACTCAGCAGCAGTACTTCGATCGAATACTTCCATCGGAAGCCGAAAGCAAGAGAAATTACCCTATGAAGCTCGGGACAAGGTTGAGGCCACGCATCCGATGCCAGGCGGCAAAGCAGCAGCTCCTCGTATTTCCAGAACGGTTTTACCCTTTGCAAAAGGGGTGCACTTTCTCGCCACGCGTTGCAAAGCGACCCAGGAAGGCCAAGTATCTAATTCAAGACATGGCTCCCCTTTAAACGAGCAGGAAGCGTGACGCCTCGACCTCAAAGCCCGTCGCTCGGCTGAGACCTTAAACTTGCAACCCTTTTTTCCTTCGACCAGCCACTGTTACTCAATCGACGGGTTTAAACAACAGAGCTCGCCTCTGGGATTCAGCAGACTGTACCACAGTCGACGAGTTTAAACCGTATTGACACCTCTGCGACCACGTAAATATTCACACGTCCCATTCCAGCGAAAGCCTACGATTCGTGGTGAAATCGAGCGGTATTTTAGCGAAGCACTAATCCAGCGGAGCAATTTTAATTGCGAAATATCCAGCTTGTGATACAGACATAGTACGAGGAGTAGCTCTGCTCCCATTTACGAACAATGTTTTGGAGTGTCGCTGTGACATAGTTATGTGCAATCTTCGCGGAAACATCGATTCGCGAGGGGTGAGCTCGACTCAAGCCGCGACGCCACTGGAACTTCAAAATGGCGTGAATATTGCGGGGGGCAGAGTTCGCGGGAGCGTCAGGGAAACGAATTTCCGGCTTGAATTTCAGCTCTAGCGTTTGTTTCTGCAGTTGCTTGAGCACGAATGATGCTCGAACTCTAATATGACCTTATTACGCTTGGATGTAAGACGACGTCGTCGTTCGCCACTTTATCGGTGGTTTCCGATACCGAGGCTCTAGCTCCAGTTCCATTTTCCAATTTATCCACTTCCACGACCCCCACGCCAGTCATCGGTTTATTACGCGGAGCTGATAACTGATAGCTCATACCCTCTTTCCCTTTCTCTCTCTCTTCATCGATCTTCGTCCAACGGAATCTGGATGTTTGAGATCTTCTTCATCTGCGTCGCAGCTGTTACCACTCGTCAAATGTGCCTGACGCCATCGCGGCATCGACAGCTCGTGACGTGCAATAAACGCTGCCAGCGGAACAATTAAGTGTATCTTTTATTATACGGTCCGCCATTGGCTTCTATTTGAAGTACCCGAGAGATTTTTTTAAGGAAGCTATTTCGATCCGTCTGAAATTTGGACCATTTTTTTTGTGCACCCTTGAAGAAGTTGTTTTTTTTTTAATTCATTTTTAATAATAAATATAGGAGTTATGCATCACGCTCCGCAAAACTCGTAGTCCGCTGGTGTGCATATTTATCTTCCAGGTAATCTGAAGCCGAAAAAGGAAATGGCGTTATACTTTATACATATGTAGCTTCAATTTGATGAACCAGAATGCCACTAAGTTCTATTCTTCTTTTGTTATATAATAAAATTGGCGCAAAATTGGATAGCAAAAATTAAAGGTTCGGACCTTTCAGTTTGAAAACTCTCCATACTGCTCAATATTTTTTTTTGTTTTTTTTGCTGGTTCATCAATTTCAAGCTACATGTGTATAAAATAAAACGCCGTATCACTTTTCTGTTTCAGATTACCTGGTAAATAAATATCATGCACACCAATAGATGACGAATTTTGCGCGGCGTCATGGTCAATCGTGCATAGCTGCTATATTTATGGTTAAAAATTAATAAAAAAAAAACTGCAACTTCCTCAAAGATGCATCAAAACATGGTCCAAATTTCAGACAAATCCAATTGCTTATTTCTTAAAAAAAATCTCAAAGGGTATTATTTCAAGCATACCTTAATGTGCAGGCAAAACGCCAGACAGTATAAACTTATAGTATTTGTTAAATAAATTCCCCAAGATAGCGTTGAAAAACGGGCAGTTACACTAGACTACCTTCTTAATATTATTACAGTTCTCACAGGTCGCTCGTAGCGGAAGCAGTTTTGGGTTTTGATCCCTTTTTGGGGTAGGTAACGCAAGTGAAGGGCCAATCGGACCTGTTTTGTAAAGCGGGAAGGGTTCATTCATCAATCGCGCATTTAATCGTACACGTGACGTTCGCGGGATTCGCGGTAATTTTATCAACACACAAGAGAAAACACGCCCCCACCCCTCTGTTATGGTAATAACGGGTATTAAACGTGACTCTGGCAATCCATCAAGCTGGAGCCATGGCCGCTCGGGGGAAAAACCAGACTCCCGAGCACGCGATATCCCACGGAAATTCCTACCGGGAATCTCGAACCTAGCCAAAAGGGGTCCCATGGGCGAAGATCAGTGCCAAATCGAACTCCGCATATCAATCAGGGATCCTCCAAGGGAAAATAGTTCTACACCACTATCGGAACACAGGGCGCGTTAACCCGCTGCGTTCACTTTCCAGCTTGTAATTCTATTGGACCTCCATATATTCCCCACTTGAGCCTGTATGTTATAATATAATCCCTGTTTGGAGATATTTAGACTTCATGCATTTTAGACTACAGCTACTCACAAAACTATACGCCCACCCTATATACAGCATATTTTATATATTAAGGGGGTATTCTCATCTAGAAAGCCAATTTTTTGTCTTTCTTTAGGGGCGATGCACACAAAAATTACACAGTTTTCAGCGATCAGCATTATCCACACGTATTTATTAACATTTCACTTGGTTGTAAAAACTTTCAGCCATGTACAATAATAATTAATCGAGATATGGGTCATCTCGTAAAACATGTGTAAACAAAAAACGAAAAAACCAAAAGGATTCTTAATCATTAAAAGTGTGGCTACAGCCTGTAGCAGATTTATGGGGAAGGAATTATAAATTTGAATTTAATACTCATCTTTTTCGTGTTTTTTTCGTCTTTAAACGTCCTTAAACTTGTGAAAAAAACTATTTTGTTTTGATTCTGTTACTGGCTGGAATTTTATGTTTTCTGAAGGTGTACCAAAAAAAAACAGCGTTTTGAGGAAAACCCATATCTCCATTAATTATTATTATATATGACTGAATTTTTTTCACAATTTACTGGAATGTTAGTAAATAGGTGTGGATAATGCTTATAGGTAAAAATTCCGTAGTTTTTTGTGGGTCGTCTCTAAAGAGAATAGAGGATCTCGTCCCTCTAGACGATAATAGCCCCTTAAATCGACTTCGAAGTAAGAATTCGCAATTCTAATTCACGTTAATATCAACCAATTCAATTGAATTCAATTGGCAAATTGCACATTATACAGGGGTTAATCGAAAAAGTATTTTCATCCGTGGAAGTAGCAAAGATAACGCAGAAAAATGTCCACCCGAATTCAATATATAATAATTGATACAAACGTAATTGCGAAATGTTATATGTTAATATTCTTCTAATATTTTGCATAGATAATCTATTATGCATAGATTCAATGCATTTTGCCATGATGCTTCCTTCTGTCCTTCGTAAGCATCTGAAACAAATGATTAATGAAAATCCTTATTCAGTAAGAATAGGTTGTCGATTGAGTTTATTCATTGAAATTAATTTTTCACAACATGACGTCATTTTGTGACAAATTAATTTCAATGAATAATTTCAATCGATAACCTATTCTTACCGAATAAGGATTTTCATTAATCATTTGTTTCAGATGCATACGAAGCACAAAATCATGGCAGCACCATGACAACACGTACAATCTTCATGTCTTCATACAGACGTATCATACTAATTTTTTTCACCATAAAAAAAATTGTAAATACAGTTAAAGGGACGATTAAGAATTTAGAAAAAACTTTGCGTACATACTTTACTTTGATTGCCTATAAAAATTCTGAAAAATGGTCACGAAACTCGCGCGCCAGACCAGAATACTCGCTTAAAGCAACGTCTTTAAAACGTCAATTTCATTCGCCGTAATCTTAAAATAAAAGAGACTTTGTCTTTACTCCACTATAGCGCTGATAGCCTCCAATATACTCCGCTTTATAACCAGATTTCTACCATCAAAAATATCGCCCAAGAAAATGTATCTACCGTGACACTAATAATTGAGCCTCGTAATCGCACATAACCTGAACACAACGAAACCGGGACGGAGGATGATGACTTTGAACAATGGATAATAAACGAGAAATAAAAAGAGGATGATTTATCACGAAAAATTGGCTGCATCAAGGAAACAGCCTCCTCTATCACGAAGCACATCCCGAAATCGAGGAATCCGCGAGGGGCAATAAATTCGCAGGAGAATTCTGACATGGCAGCTCTGATAAATTGTTCGCGAGTCTCCGCGGCAAAAACGGCCCGCGGAAATTTCTCGCGTTCTGATCGTTCCGCGTCGCCAGGCCGGCAGACGATTAAAATATTTTTTCCAGATTCCCCGCGATATTTCAGCCGCTACCTGGCAGCTGTATCCTATTTCCGTGGATATTGAATTTCTTGGCCGAGGCAAGGCCACGAATGCCCGTGGCGCAGTCGCTCAGACATTCCGCCGGCACGAGTGGACGATACAGAACCAGATAACCATCCCCCCAATTGCCTTCTAATTCTCCCTCGACGACTTGATTAAACCATTAGCGGGCCGCGTGCTTGCTCGCGGCTTGTTCGCAATTAATGTCGAATCACGTCGCCGCTAGGCACCGGCCGCGAACTTTAATACCGTCTAGCGGCCGCTGACGCTCGCTCCTTCAGCGTCCCGAGACGCTCCGTTTTTCCGCAATTGGCCGTGAAACGTTAATGCACCGCGGTGTTAATTGAGGCGCTGTCGTTCGCTTAAACGGGGCAACGACTCGTGTAATTCGCGCGAGGAAGCAGCTTCTCCTCAAACGGAGGAAACGTACCGTGCCTGAAGCGGAGTTCAGCACAATTTCATTCGGATGACGAAGAACGGCTGGGAATAAGGAATGAGGTTTTATTCGTCGCAAGTGAATGGGCTCTTGATTGAATTAGAGTTTATTCGAACAGCACGGGAAGGGGGAGAATCTTTGGTCGTTACTCAGTCGTTCTGTTGCTCCCGTGATGTATACCTACTTAGCATTTGACAATTGCGAAAACAGTTATTACTCGGTAGGTAGAGAAAGAGATTAATAGCTCCTCGTGTGATTATTCTAAAATCATTCGTATAATAATTATTATTCGCGGGAATATTTGTAAGGAGATTTTATTAGATAAATGGTAATGAGTAATAAGCACTTCTGGTTTAAGGGGATACATGGATCTAGAATTGTCGAAGAAATCGATTTTTCCAATAAAGAATTCGCAGAAGCTATAACTTTAGTTAGACTTACTAAAGTTCTAGAGTAATTTCGTCAGTTTTTTAATGATTAAATCAACGGTGGCTTTTAAGAAAAAAATCGGTGGGTTAAAGACTAGATATTGATGTGAGAAAGAATCGTGCCAAGTTTCATTCAAATCGGTTTAGTAGTTTTTGAAATATCATTGGCATCGATTTGAAAAATATAATTTCGAGAAAACAACGTTTAAAGGTTAAGGTACAGGCTAAAGTGAGAATTTTTTTTTGATGAACTTATAGAAAATCATCGATTCCGGGCCATGGAATTGTCCTTCCTTTGATGTTGTAGCTTCTGCGTATTCTTTATTGGAAAATTCGTTTTTTTTTTCGATCATTGTAGGTGGATGTAACCCCTTTAAAGCACAAAATCGAGCAGTCACCGCGCGGTTGCTCGTGGGATGGGAGGATTTATCTTTGTCACCAAGGCGACAGAAATGGAGAAATATTACGAAAAAGAAACGGTGGTGATGGTAAAAGTTTGTTCAGGGTATAAAGTGCTTTGTTGTACCAAGAAAATTTCAGTATCAGTAAGTTTGCGAGAAAGAAAGCGAAAAGAATTCAGCTTTTATTCCTAAGAGGAAGAATTCAGAGTGCTCAGAGAGTAGATACAGTCCAAGTTGAACGTATCCTTCAGGCAATTTTATTGGACGAATAAATAATATCCATGCACATTGCAAAGTTGTACAGTTATTTGAAATGAGAATGTATTGATTTATTTTCATATGCAATAGCGTTGGATAATTATTTCTACAACAAAAGTACTTAAACCTCCGTGGACAATAAAACAAAGTGTATTTGTAATTAATATATTTGCATGCCCCAGTAAATGCGTTATCATGCAAATGTATGTGTAACATGAACATTATTAATGTATGTTCTGTTAAAACGAGAATTATTGTTATGCATATCGCATTTTATATATTATTCTAAATAAGTAATCGACAAAAATTTATAAAATGTAGCATAGAAAGCAAGTATAATCACAACGCAATAATGGGCCGTCTATTTGGTAATCAAATTTAAAAAGAAAAAAATAAGTGCAGACTACGATATATTTCATGCGAAATTATGATCCAGAGTAGATTATTTCATAAATGCTTCGAACACCAGTATGAATAACACAGAAAAAAATTGTACTCTACATTCATAGCAGAATAAAGTGCAAAAACTTAATTAAAAAGTGGTCTTAATCGAAACTGCAAGTACTGTGCAAACTAGTAAATTTTTGCCTGGATTAAATCGTCACATATACGCGATCCAAAGGCTTTAACCGATTTGTAATAAATCTCCTTCAATCGTTCTATAATCTAATATACCAAAGTACTCGTTATTACATCCAGGTGCAAAAAAAGTTGAGATAATATTCGAAGACAATGGTGCGGGAAGGATCAGTAGCGTGAAAAGCGAAATGCTAGTGAAATTCCATTAAAACGTCGATAACGCGTGTGACGTGACGAACAATGGTCAACCACTTCTAAACCCGGGCCTCGCAATTACTCCTGACACTCCTAATTAACTGAGATTAAGGCGCTTTTAATGCTCCCCGCCAGCAAGATTAAACATCAAATCACGCGCTTCCGCTCTGGCACAATTTCTCCATCAATTTAGTCACCACGTCGCGTCGCCCTGTAATTTGTAAAACTGAGTGCCTTTTAAAGGCGAACGTGAATCCATACTTTTGTCGCCCCGAATTGAACGGTTTAAGAGGGGAATCCTATTTTATGGGCTAAATAGATTTATCTGCAATTCAGAGCATGCTTTTATGCAACTTTGAAAATGTTGCAGTTTTAATTTATTAATTTTTAGTAATAAATATAGGAATTATGCGTGATCGACCATCACGCCACGTAAAATTCTAGTGAATCTCAGGGTAAAGAAATACAGTCGAATGCGTGGCGATTCAAAGACTGAAAAAACGCACCGAAATACGTTTTTTGTCGCGTATAGTTTGCAAAAGATTGTTTACGTTTCTATTTTTTTCTACAGTTCTATTATTTCTATTACATCCCTAGGAATATAAATTGGAAATTATTATAACCTTCGACACTACGGTAATAGAATTAACGATTTATTTTTTTATGTAAAATACGGACGCAAATACTACGTTTATAATGCTGCGAGAAAAAACAAAACTTTGAATAGGTATAAGAAATTTCAGTTTTTTATGCTCTATTGCACTACCGAAGGAAAAATAAATTTATATTGAAAAAATGAAACTCCGCGATAACTTTAACGGGTGATTTCACACATTCTGAGTGAATTCCCGAGGAAAAAATTGCTCCTTGCATACTTACTTCGCTATTTCCTACATTCACTTTTATTGAAATCAGAATTCTCGGGTTGGGAACGTTTCCTTGTGAGTTAGATCTGGGTTATTTCTGGCCACTATAGGACGCGTGACGGTTTCATCGTCATTTTGGTTCGACTCGTTCAGCGACACGTTTGTAATGCAACCACGGTTTGCAGCTGTGGCCTACCTGTTGAACCGATAAAATGAAAAACGCTTGGAGAAGGATCGAACGGGCGGGACTCTACGCCACAGCATGTAACAGTGCGAATGAAAAACTCTCGAAACGATAGTGTGCTCGTATCGGCGAGAAAAAAAAACGGCAGTTTCGAACCGCGTCGTTTCTGCATTCACTGCGCCAACTAAGCACCTGACGTTTTATTAAATCGAGATGTCAGTTAAACAAGTATCCGTATAAATTGTTGCGACGGGACAAAGGGTACATTCTGAAAGCGGACGGTTAATTTTCTGCGGAAATTACAAGCGCGATCTGTGAAGGACTGTTAGCGATAAAATAGAATTTAACGAAACGACTGAGGCAGAAATTTCATCCCGTAAAATGCGACGCGACTGCAAGTAGAGGATCTAAAAAAATTATTCGCGGTACCGTTGCGGCTAACGAAAGGATAAAATGGAGAATTCGATGAAATAAATTCGCGAGCACACGATTCTATTACACCGTTTCAAACGAAAAATCCAACATCTTCACTTTCCAACGAATCGATTTCCCCACGCAAAATTCCGGGCTGAATTTATTTCTCAAACACCGCCAACAGCAACGCCAATAAATCTCAACAACAAACCAGACAAACAATCAAAAATATAACTTCCAACATCCTTCGATATATTAGGTCGGTGAAAAAGTACATTCGCTCACTGTTATGCGATGTTAGGTCCATGGAAATGTTCTTTTATTACACCTACTTGTACTTTCACCAGAAAACTGCCAAAAAGTTGAAGATAGACACGGAAACTAGTTTGATTAAAAGAACATATAATATATTTGTATATTTTTACTACCTTTCCCCTTTCAAAACTGAATCAGAACCACCAATCGCAAATAGGCATCAACAAATAGATACAATTCCTTTTGAATATTTTAATAAATATTTTCATAAATATTTTGATAAATATTTTGACAAATATTCTCTCAACACGTCCCTAAAATTTGCATCGCCCACAAAAAGTGCGGCATAAAAAGAAAGAAAGTGGAAACAGTGATAACGCAGAATTCGAGATCAGCCACGTTCCCTCGCCAAGGGTTCGCGAGGGAGCAAGGGACACGGCTCCCCAAGAAGACATCGCGTTTCCCCTACATTGATCCTGGGGTCGCAAAGGACAGATCGTGGTGCGTCTTAGAGGAGATGAAACAAGCCCGGAGAGCTTCCTGAAAGGTGACGGCTGTTCTCAAAGCAGGCCGCATTACATACCTGCAAACGCGACGGATCGTCGCAGATCTCCGTCGACGAATCCGTGGTTCCGACCGGAAATCACCGAGCACAGAGGATCCTCTGGATCATCGTCGCAACCAGCACTTCACACACAAGAATCAAATCAGCCGCGTTACTGGCGACGAACGCCGGAGCACTGTTCTCGATTCCGTGGCCAATGTTCTGCTCTTGCATTAGCGTCAGGAGGCTGAATCTTCAACGCGAATAATTCCCGCGGGACTTTGGAGACTACATCTAGCCGCTGGGTAACGAGCACCATCGTACCGCGAATCCAGATTACCACTCAGCTGTTTGCGATCTGAATTCATCGTACCCTAAGCGAGATCTAACACTGCGCAACACCCTTTGCATTAATGGCGCTAGAATCGAGAGGTTTCGGGGTATAATTGATTTAGACAGTTTGTCTCTGGTTGCTTGGTGTTTGCCAAGCGACTGGAACATACGGTTGCTTCGCTGACAATTAATCAATTCTCTATATTGATTTTTCTCCGTGAATCTATAGATCTCAGATCCATCGGTTGATTTATCAAATCGAGTTACTGAACCGTTCCAGTAATGCCATTCTTTCGGTAAGAGATTCGTGAGACTCCGCATGGCGTCATAGACTTTCAGTGTCTCCTAAAATAATTCCACCGCAGCTGCTTTGCGAAGATAATTACTTTAATAGGAGCATCCAATTACTGGTCTTGTGTGTTGATCTTCTGTGGCGTTTCCTCGCCGCGCAAGCTTTCCTAACATTTTCCATTTTAATGGCACTCGGTGTTGATGATCACGAGGATAGGAGTAAACAATTGTCAATTTTCCTCGCTATCTTAGTCGCGCAATATGCCACGAGTATTCAGCCCGAAGCTGGCTGAACTCTGTAGAATTAATGGGTATGAAGACCGCATCTAAATCCACCGAGTCCTCTCCGCGCGGAATGTCCCTGTACACGTGGATGTTATCAGCGCCAGTGAAGCTCCTAAACGATTCTATTAAATTTCGCCCTGCGTTAATGCTTCCCCCTCCACGGTAAGCTGCTCCGGCAGCAAAAGCCGAGGAACAGTTCGACTTAACGTCGCTGCCACTTTCAGCACTTTAATCTGCCTCGGGGAGCACGATTACACTCGACACTGATCTCAGATGACGCGTGCGGATGAAACTGGATATGTTGCTATTACTTAAATTCTTGCACTTTCGAGTCACTTCAACTCCAACTTAACGTCCGCCGAACGATTTTAAACTACCACCTACGTTATCGCAATGTCCCTAAACGTAGCCCCGTTCGAAATGTCTCCGCGGCACGTGGGTCATCATGCTGCACAGTGTCCACAAGAAGTCCCCCTCGAGGGTAGTTAACTTGATCCTCAGGGGCCACCGCAAGCTTCTACCAGGTTGCAAGCGCCACCCAGATCGCCGTCTTTGATAGCTTCCAGTTGGTAGTCAGTGGCGTGTTGGGGCCCGAGCTTCTAGTAGCTGTCCTCCGGCCGCGTAGCCTTCTTTCGAGTCAAGTCACGAGGGCCGCAGGTAAAAAACACGGCGAATTGGCTCCTCTGCCGGTGGGGATTTACATTCACGACGCCCACGAGCTAGCGTCAGGAAGTCAGCGAACCCAAAAATTACCGACCCACCCGGAGCGACGATCCCTAGAGTTACCCCGGATCACAGAAGCTCGCCGGGCGACGTGCGACCGAATCACGTGCCCGTCTCGCGGTTAGTTCGGGACCATTCTTCCCCGGCATGAAGATCGAGCCGCGGGTCCTCGCCAGGACTCGGTCACGTGGAGTGCGCGCGAGTTGGCGCGTCGCCGCGGGTTGATGGCTCTCGACAGCATCGATTTCCGCGACACGCCGTAAGATCAGGCCCTGGGGCAGCGGCCAATGGGACGGATAGGTGGCGAGAACGTCGGCGGAGACGAAGCCAGCAGTTTTGGACCACGCAGACACGACGGCGAAGACCAGACTGCACCACCCTGCTGGAATCGATACGTCAATCGTCCCTCTGGACGGCAACGGGACGAGAAAAGCGGCAGAGGGCAAGGGACGAGGGCGGCCGGGGATGGGGGCGCGGGAACAAATGAGGATGGGCCGAGACAGGGGGAGAATAAAGAAAGAGGGGGTTGTCGGTGATACACATTAGACGGGGCTGGTTCGAGACCACGTCGCGCCTACGGTCGGGCGGGACGCTTGGCGCGAAACTGTCATCGGGAGATCAAGGTCTGATCTCTTACTTTTTCCATTTCTCCTTCCACTTCTTCCTTGCCTCTCTCTCTCTCTCTCTCTTCCTCTTCTTCTATTTCTCTCTTTTTGGTCGCCACTCGTTCGCCCCGGCAACGGAACTCGTTCCTTTCACCATTCCACGCTGAGCTCTCTGTATTTGATCCCGACTTGGCAAGTAATTTCGCCGCGATACAAGCAATTCCGTGGCGCGCATCCGAACAGAAATTCGGTATTGGTAGCTGTCGATCCGAATCCCAGCCGCGTCTCTGCTCGTAACGAAGCGTGTCTGTTTACCGAGGCGGGCGGCGGATCTCGAGCGCGCGTCAAAGACGCTCACGTATAAATATCCGATTTTTAATAGAAAGAGGGTTAGTCGAAGCGGAAGATCGATAACGCGTGACGGGCGACGCGTGTGCGAGAGCCTTGTTCGTCGATTTACATGCACTCCTGCGGGACGCGGCCAGCGAAATGCCCGGCTTATTTTGTAGCCGGCCGAGGGGGCCGAAAGCGTGCGGGGCATGGAGATTAGAATAAAGGAGGGAGGAAAACACGGGAAGTGACACGGAATTAGACAGCGCGGCAGAGGAGAAAAGGGGAGAGCCGTGGAGGATACGACGAGGGGTACAGGAGCAAAACCGCGATGAGACAAAAATATCGTGTCACGCGTGTTTCGTTATTTTATTCTTTTTAATTATTCTCTGATTAGTTTCATGCAACTCAACTCTCACGAGAAAAAAACTCATCTCTTGTTCTTACCTCTATTTTACATTTTTATTTATAGCTGCTGAGGTTTTGTCTCGTGATAGAAAAGCTTCGTGTAAAATTCTATCATGGATTCGCATCTTAACAAAGTCGAACTGTTTCAGTTTAAATGCACCGCGGTCCTTTTGATCGAAGAACGGGGTGGGAGAAGGCGCGTTGAAGGGGCGCCATCGCGGCCGTGCCCTCCCTTTATGCACCCCCGCCCCCCAGGAGTTTTCAGACGGTTGAACTTTCGCCCTCTTTGTACGCACTCGATCGTCCTGTCATCGACGTTTTCAATGACTACTCGAATAAGACACTCGAGGATAAAGCCACGTGCATGTGCACGCATACCTGTGGCTCCTTATTGAGGCCCCCATCGATTAACTCAGGCCGTGGCAGGCGGAAGCACCAACTATTCCGATAATACTGATCATCGGCTGCCCGGAAACGAACGTCCTTGTTGGGGAAAGGGCAGCGGCGTTCGTTCGACAACGCCATTAATTGGAGGAAATAATTGCGACGGAGGAGCGAGGCTATAGGGGCGCTACTTTTCAAGGCAGGCGAGGATTTCCAGGATTTTAACGCTTTAACAGTTTAGTGCACTGACGAGGGTGGTGCGCGGTGTCTGGGTCATCGATTTGGTGGAAATCTTTTACACCCTTAGAAGCTTTCGATTTTGTTCTCCTTCAAATATGTTGTTAAGCAGACAAATCTAAGACACTTGTTTTATTTATTTTTACCCAATGTAAATTTTAAGGGATGGAGAATGGTATTTCCCAAATCATATAGTGTCCAACAAATTACGCGTATTTTACAAGAAATATAGACCACTACCTTTACTACTCGGCTTCGCCTGAAATTTAGATTTTGATTTTATAAAAATATTTTTTTTTGTTTTGTGAAAATGTTCACATTCATCTGAATTAGTGAATTTTACATGGATCTGCCGCAGGGATAGGCAAAATTTTTATTTAAATAAAATTTCGAATAACGAATGAAAGTTAAAAAGACTAGTCGTCATGTGTCGAATAAAGTTGGCCCGAGTTGACTTTATTCGACGTATAAAAAAATTACCTTTACTCGTCGAATAATCTAAAATTATAGAAACTTTTATTCGATCCGTTACCTAAATAATTTTTTATTTAGTTAATGCCCAACTCTGAACTACGGTCCTTCAAATTGCGAATTTCCAAGGAGATCCTGAATTGATGATTCTCACATTGCCAATGAAAGCTTTCGTGGCATATGTATAATTTCAATATATATAATTAGGCCGAGTCTCATCGCCATCAGAGACAATTTAGACTTCGTTTCCCATGACGAACGTGGACGTTAATCGCTGCCGCAGTATTCTTCCGCCAATTTAGAAATTACCATATTTCATTCATTGCCGTCAATTGCTCTCGAGAAAGCCAATTCCTCGAATTACTCGGTAGAACGATCGTTGGTTCGGCTCTAACAATTACTTATTAATACCAGGACGGCCGATTAATGGCGCCATTAATGTTGCAAAGGCGTTCGGCTCGACACACGACTTTCGCCCAATCGGATAGATAGAGGCAGATAATGGACGAGCGATGTAAAACGAGCTCCGCCACGGAAATTACCCTGCCACGCAAGACGGCACTCGCTTTCGATATCTGCAATAATTATCGACTCTCGGGAGACATTACCGCGACGAGTGCACGCTCTATCGCGGAAGATCACGAGCACTGCTCGAGGACAATGCGAGGAAAGTTCTACCACACTTCTCTTTACAATGGTCCATTAAAGTACGCGTACAAAGAATTACGAGAACGGGTTGGAGTTTCTTATTAAGATCTGTACAAAAGGTACTTTTGCTACTTCCGCGCGGGGGAGTGCGAATCCATTGAAGAGCAGAGTCGTTTTACTAAACTCTGAGCTGCACATTGTTTCCAAAACTATGAAAACGGAGGAGCTCGCTACAAAGGAGACACGCGTTTCACTCAGAGGCAGCTGGACGAGAAAAATGTACCGAGACTTCTAATCTTTCCGCGAATTAGTAGATACACCCGCGCATTTAACCCCGTTGTTCTTCTGCGGTTTATCCGAGCCTGAATTACTTTTTATTTACTCATGTATTTTCCTGTTACATTTTCTTTTTCATACATTTTTTGGAATGTTCTGTACTTTTGTGACTACAGGAATGTGAGAATTGTTTATGTCAGGTAATTTGAATATTTTTAATGAATAATCAGAAATTAATACATTATACTTTGTGTCACTATTTCGTAATTTCAGAAACGAGGGAGATATTCGCACGTAACCTCGTATTTTGATCCCTTCCATACGCTTATATAAAAAAGCGTTTTTGAGAAAATCGATTTTTAAAACTCGTTTTGTACATGTACATGTAGTTAAGAGTTGGTAAAACGGAGCCTTGTCCAAAACTGAGCCGAAATTATAAAACAGCCTATTTTCGAATGCAGCTTTCGGTTCGGTAAAATCCATTTGAAAATGGAACCTCGGAATCGATTTTTTCGAAAGCAAAGTCCTGTTTTAAGAAAAGGTACCTACTTCACAATTTCGAACTATTTTCACCCAAAAATTCTTGTCATTTTCAGTAGTGTCATATTTACTGATCAAGCCTGCGGATTTGACTTTTTCTCTGATTCCATAGATAAGATTCTACAAAACTTTTACGTTTCTTGCGTTGAATGATTCATATTATACATATATATAAATGCATTTTTCTTTTTTTTTTCGTTTTTCTACATTTCGTTCTCCTGATTTGTAATTAACTGTACCAAAGGGTTGCCTAACCCGCCTATCGTAGTTAAATTAAATTAAAAAGAAAATTAAGTTAAATTAAACTTTTAGTTAAGCACAGTCGTTCCTGTCTAAAATGCTTCATTTTAGACAGGAACAGCTGCCTAGTATCCTTAAATTCACGTGTATCGGTCAAGTTTCCAGAATCGATCTTCTCCAAAAGCCCATTCAAAGAAAAACGTCTCATTCAACATTTTCGACTCGCTTACCCCTGAATCATCTCCGTTTCGGTTGCACCGCGATTTCAGATACACCCTGCATATCCCACGAGCGAAATTCCAACCCGAACATCAGGAATACTCCCGTAAAAGTCGCGGAAAGTAGCCAAGGAAAAATTCCTATTGTCGAGCGGCACGCAAGCTTTTCCTAAAACAAAAAGCATCACGTAACCGTCCCCCGTGTACGTTGCTCGCGAACGTGTGGTGGGTGATACGCGGCAGATTTATCGCGGGCGACGACAAATTACCCGCGAGCCCCGACGGCCTTCTTGTCTCCGGCTTTTCGTTTTTATCTGGGCGAGAGCGAATTATATGCATAAATCAGGAGGAGTGGTCTCCTCTCGAAGCGGAAGAAATATCCAGCGGGGCGGACCGTTGCGTCGGGAAGCTACTTCCATCTCGTTGCGCTGTAGCCGTATTAAGCGCTGTTTCCATAGCAGCAGAAACTTTATTACCCAGTAGTCGATGTGTCGATCGGCGAGACGGGGTCGCCCGCGTTTCCCCGCGCGCGCGCGCGCGTGCACCCACCCGTCTGCACCCGATACAACACGTCGAAACAACGACGGGGGAGACGTCGGAGAGACAATAACACGGCCGATGGTAAATCACGAATGAATTTGCTCATTTCCAGCGAGACGACCGATACACTAGGCTCCCCTGCTCTGGTGTTGCCCTCGCTACCGTCATTTCATGCGGGAGAATCTTTTGTCGAGTCGTCGCACGCGCCGCCACTTACTGCCTGCACTCGTGACCCATATTCACCGAAATGTTTCGTTTCGTTGCGAGCGTGGTGCTGCCGCGAATTCCTTCGAATTTTGCGTTCCACGTGGAAATCACTTGGACGTTTTATCGCGATACGCGTGGAAGGTATCCAGGCATTCATCATCCGGGGGGGGGGGGGGGGGATTTATTTCTTATGGGGAAATAAATTGTTACGTACCTACTCTTTCTTGCGGAGACTCAGAGATATTCATTTATACGTATCGAAATAGTGTGCAAAGTGATATTATTGGGGGGGTTTTGAGCTTCAGATCATCTGTCCGGGACTTAGAACTTCCGCAAGAGATGAATGTCATCGACCGCGCACCGACATACGTGGCTCCTCCCACTCTCACTACCATGTTTTGTCAAACTTTAAAAAATATTTTTATGTTCAATTAAGACCGCTTAGTCAACATGGCAAATATTAAAATTCTATATTTAATACTTTTCGCATAAAAAATTGGTGAAAAATCGAACATTTTTTGGCCCAACAAGGCAGAAACCTCTCTTAATGTGTACATCGATGGCTTAGGACACAAATATTGTATGTCCACTTTTAACGGTTTCGAGAAAAACAGGTATAAAAATGCATGTATGTACATAAAATTCAGGGGCATGCAATGAAGACAAATATTATTTTTGACATATTTATAAAGAAAATAAAACAGCATAAAGAAACGGTACCAAGAACTTCTTGTTGTATATAGAAACTTAAATTTCATAAAAAGTGGACACACAATATGTGTACACTAAGCCATCGACATAATCATACATTCAGCAAAAAAATAGTGTCGCTCAGTATATTGAGTTCATCCTCTGTTATTTTTATGATATTACTTCTATATGTCCGTAAGGTGGTATAGTACTCGCCAGATCTGTAAACACTGTCATCTGTACCCTAAGAACCTTCTTACCCCGTGTCATCCACTGGAGCTTCGTAAATCTTGCTTTATCCTGCCACCCCCTTTTCTATTTCCAAAATCCTGAGAACCCCACAGCATTTTCCACCCTACACTTCTCTTATGCCCATCACATAGTAATTTCACTAAGTATATCAAATTTATCAAAGATTACAGAATTTTTTGGTGAATTCTATGACTCAAAACCGTTTGTTTTCGAGACACAGCTAACGGAAGGCTGGCCATTCAACATAACGTTTAATCAGAAAAATCTCAATTCCTAAGTAAAAGTTAGAATAAGGCAAGCTAAGAGGCCAAGTGCGATTAACAGTGGAATTATTTGATGCGAACTTCATATTTTATTTAGGATCAGGAATACCTCTCTCGAATTGAGATATGTAGTCAGAAGATTTCCGAGTTCTAGTCAGAGTGTGGAAAATTTCGAATTTCCTCCGGCTGACCATAGTAAACGACGTAACGTACACTGGCCCTAGATTTAGACGTATCTCCCAGAGTAATAGCTTTCAGGATTTACGAGCCAGCTTTCTGCGAAATTACTGATGTGTACAACGACCCTTCACTGTACACTTACCCAGCTCACTCTAGACTCTGCATGGTGCATGCAGAATGCAGGGCACCACTTGCGAATCCCCGTTGATCCAGCGTGCAATCCAGTGAGGGTATTGCGAAAGAAAAACCAATAACGGAAGATAAATCATAATACATACTTCCACTGTTATCAGAACAACCGTGGACTTGAAATTAAACGTAGAATATTAAGAAATAATCCACACATTCTTTTCATCACCTGATATTCATGCTTACAGATTGAAAATTACCATCTCAAAAAAAAAAAAATTCAATATTTCTTACTATCACTATTAGTTTCCAAAACAAATTTCACCAACCACCATTACAAAGTTTCAAAAATGTTTTCAACACTTAAAATCAGGCATCAGTCGCTAAAAAAATATAAATACCTATGTGGAATATTTTTTAGTATTCCACCAACGTTTCAG
Source organism: Andrena flavipes (assembly GCA_963971345.1). Lineage (NCBI taxonomy): Eukaryota > Metazoa > Arthropoda > Insecta > Hymenoptera > Andrenidae > Andrena > Andrena flavipes. Next base: position 41,816,277 of record OZ020481.1, read on the forward strand.
ATTTCATGAAAATCGAGAATAACCTGAATACTTCCATCAAAGTAATTTCTCAAACTGGGTGCATCGCGGGATTTTCTATGATACCTTGCCGAGCGCCTCGAGGATTGTCAACGATCCTGTTCTTTCTGCAGCGATATCAGAATCCCTCCGTACAAGTCTCGTTCCCACAACACCGTTGCACACTTCGCTTATCGACGAATTTCCGTTCGACTTTCGCGCACAAACGCGACAAGACGTTCATGTACGCCCGTACAATGGCGCGGATCCTGCAAGTTCTGTCGTGCCCACGGCTGAAACGATAATGACATTCTACCGCGTACTTTGAGCTTCCTAATTAAATGGATATCAGCTTAGCCAGGTCTTGACGAGCAGCGATAAGCCGGGTTTCATCTCCTCCCGCTGCGGAATTAATTAGTGATTACTGTATATCCCGGTGTACGTGTTCGTGTTCGATTCCTTTGTGGCCCGTATCTCTGCAGACCGAATTACGACCAGGTGCAATCATTAAGAAATGGAGGTTAATAATCCCTACGTATCGTTGAAAAATATGGTGGCAGTGAGGTCTAGGTTTGGTATTTTTAACCAACGTCCTCCTTTCACCGCTTTTCTAAACTATTTGCAAACTTTTGTGCATTTAATTGTTACGCAGATGTATCTACTATTATTATTTTGAATTGTCGAACTTTAGGGGTGGGTGTAATAAGAATTATTATTTTGCCATTATTATTTTGCATTTCGAATTTTGTAAATTGCAAATACAATTTATTATTATGGTTTCGGTTTAGGAATATGAAGGCTATTGATTGTTTCTTGAAGTATGAGCCAGAAAAGTTGTCCACCGTCACTGCTTTTTAATGGAACGTAGGTTGTTCGATTAAGAAAACTTCATGAATAGTTATTATTTCGTGGGTAGTTATTTAGCGAAGGGAAGCAATTTTAGCCTGTCCGTCGTCATACAAATATATAAACTCATTGCTTGATAAATGATGCTCAAGTCCACACTGTGAGGTAATTAATTTTGTGCATTTACAGAACAACAATTACTGTGCTGTCAATTTCCAACTGTCACAAAACGAGTACTTACAGAGTCGAAACATTTGAAGAACCGCATTTCGTAGTTGGCCCCTGAAATCCATCAATTTACATCTGAATTTTGTTATCTTCCTTAGGGGCGAGCACGTTATTAATTCCGTTTTCGTTATGACGCGTGGAGAAGTTCGATTTTTAATAACTGGCAACGATCGACAGTTTGTAGGTGTACAAATCATTAATAAATCACTACTCGTTTAACTCAAGGGAAGGAATTCATTTTAAATGCAGAATACCTGATTTTAAGAAAAGCAAATGTACTTTCCTCCAGTGGTCGAATTAAATAATATTCACAATATTCTCCATCCCTCGAGTCTACTAAAGACTTAGCAGAATTATTAAATTTTGCTTGAATAATATTATACAATTTATTTTAAGGTCTCTTGCTAGCTCTCCCTACTAAGCATTGTTCCCATAATCTTTCAAAATTTATTTGAATAATTCTCACTTCTTCGTTCTTAAATCTTCATAATAATATACCTACTAGTTTTAGATCAATTAAGAATATTTACTCAACCTATCACGTAGCTCTCAGATTGGAAATTATTCTTGTACCCAAATTTGGTGTACGATCCTCTTCGCGAAGGGGCGAATCTTAGCACAAGGACAATCCTGAGAAAACGGAGAATCTGCTACCACGTTTCTCCAGTAATAACTCCACTGTTAGCTTATACACGGCAGGAGATCGACTACAAACAAAGTACACGCTAACAATCGCTGTGAACTTCTCCCCCATCTTGGTATATAGAACGGCTCGGCTAGTATAACGAGTAGCAGCGTGGTTTAGAATAACGCCTCCTGTTTAGTATGTTAACATAGCGGTCTTTACTGTTTGGACTTTACGACGACATTAAGTTCAGCCATGATGCACCATAACAATGTGAAATGCTGATCGTAACTCGTTCTACTCTTGGTACACAGTGCACAAGTAATGGCAGCGGGAGCGAAATTTACAGTGGTAGTCGCAATGGTCGATGTCTTTCGAGGAGTGTTCAAGGATACGCGCGAGGAAGAAAATGAAGAATGTCGTTTTCCACTTGCTATGAATTATAGGACGTACATATGTGCATTTTACCTTGAGCATATGGCCCTTCTATCCAGCCCTCCTGATAAGTAGCTTCTGAGAATGCATAGCGTTCCATATTGCGTAATTCCCCATGCCATAAGTTCAGCCAATGTTTCGAGTGGGTTTCACCTACAGCGTTGCTCCTCAACTTGAAATTAGCTAGCAATAAGTAATGGTAAATTGCAGGTAGGTTGAAATTTGGTAAACTATGTTTGTGAGTGAAATTGGATTGCCTTTGCTGAATTCTGATTGCTGTGGATTTGATTAATTTGTATCACATTCGTTTCAATTCGACTTTGATGAAATGAATGAATAATCTTATTGTTAGTAGTTTTATTATTTAAATCGTTAATGTAAAATTATTATATTCCTTTGCTGGTTGCGACTACTTTTACGTGGATTTTTTATTTTTCTGTAAAAATGTGTTAATGGAATGGCAAGGAAAATGAGTAATTTAAATGTCTGTGATTTGAAAATTCCAGAAAACAGGGTTACTGCGCTGAAACGAACAGGTGCTTCTACACTACACCATATTGAGCATCGATTTTATCGCTTCAATTCTTTATTTTTAACACATGCCCCCTACCACAGTATTGCTCCAAACATCAATTGATACAAACATTCTAAAAAAAACTAGATCGAGGGAAACATTTACCGAAATGTCAAGACTTGTCGCTTCTGTACAATCGTGGTGTGGCGGGGTGTCATCTGTTACTGTCGTTTCTCATTTTACGCCTCTCGTACAAATTATTTCGTTACTTCAAACTTCACCGTTATATTCTGCTGCTAATTACGGGCGGATTATTCAAATATTTCAATATTAGAATATTTGGTAAATACGTTACAAATATTATAGTATTTAAATATTCTGATTTTCCATTTGTTTACCAAGTCGATTTTCACGCTTTGTTTTGCTTAAATTCGTTTATGCTAAATGTAACAAAACCACAGATCAATAAGTACAACTCTTGATATTTAAAGACACGCTATTGTAATGCATTCAATATTTGATTGCAAGTTGATCCCCGAGCTGGACATATGTATGTTTCATTTGGTTTACGATATTCTGTGCTCTGACGAAGGCAACACTGATTACGAAACTCTCTTTTCCCCTTTTGTATACACGTATCAACTATATGCAGAAATCGAGGGAACCCTTGAATTTCCTGCAAAACGAATTTCCATATTTGCTCAACACACAACGGTTATTCCATTCCATCAACGGTTTGTTGCAAATTTTTAATTCCCAGCGAAATATTCCGACGACCTCTTTTCTCTTCGCCATCTTCGACGATTACTATTGTAATTTCAGCCTTTTTTTTACATTCACCAATGAATAATTACAATGCTGAACTATCATAAATCAAAATTTTCAATGCAATATTTAAAATTCCACCTCGTGCTTTATAAACCGAGCGAATGTTAGTGATAATTTTGCTTCTCGAGCAAAATTTAATGGAAGCACGAACATTAATTATTTTCTGATATCAGCTATGTATCTCTGTTTAAACACCAGAGCAGTTTTGGTGAGATTGGTATTTAGCATTAATCTTGGGAAGCAGTTTAAAATTGAAACAACGCTTTGTTCGTCAAAAAGATCTAAAGTTATAAATGGTAAAATAAGTAATCGTCTACCTGCATTAAAAATATGATTACCTGTATACGAAAATATAATAACTCCAGGTTTGAAAGGAGAACGCGAGTCAATGTTGTATTAGATTTCCTTCGCGTGGAACTGTGCATCGCAATCAACGCGGAACAGAAATTAAAGGGTCGGAAATAATAGGGAATCCTCGCGCGCCCACCTTGTTCCTCAGATATTGCATCCACCCATTATCATTTATTTCGATCCCAGCGCAACTTCCTCGGCGGCAAAAAAGAATTCAATCAGTTCCCTTTGCTTCACTCCTTGCTCTTTTCTTCCAGGAAGCTTTCACCCACGCTACCTCGCGAATACAACTACACTTTCTGCAAGTACGATTCTCTGATAAATCTTCGTCAACGAAGTGGATATCAGCTTCTCGCTGCGCATTATAATTAATATAAAGCAAAGAAAGCTTAAATAAACGACTAAATACGAATTCTGCCGGTATGTTAAACTCATTCAATTATTCCATTTCAATTTGCTTATAATTCTGCGTGCTTAATTCGCCCGTATAATTCTCTTTCGTGAATTGTAATAACTAAATAAAATAAATGGACATATTACATTACTTCTCTCAAAATTGCGATGATAATTTATTAATGAAGTTGAGATGGAATAAATATAATAATGGAATTTTGAAAAGAAATTGACAGTCCCTTTTGTGGCATACAAGCAGGTTTATCGTGTCTGCATACAATCTGTACACAGAAGATAATGAAAGGAAACCGTTTCGAGAAGACTAAGCAACTTCTTCGATATTTAATCTGTTTACTTTACTAATTAAGAAGTTGTTTAAACTGCTGATCTTGCGCTGCGCTAATTAATAATTAATGAACTTCTGCTACCGTGCGATCAGTTTCACGTTGTTCAACTACCTACTATAATCTTTTATCTTATTTTCACAAGATTCAATCTATTTTCAATACAAAGTAGGACCATTTAAGATCACGGGACGGCCGGGCCGAAATACAAGCGCAAGTAGAATCCGCCCGTTCGTAGTCAGACGATCCAACCCAAAGTATCTACGCCCTCGACGAAATTTCAAAGTTACTTTCCTCGATAACGAACCTCCACGGGGCGAAAATTTCATCCTGAAATTCTGGTTTATTTTTGCACGAGAAATCACCCTGTCCTCGCCTGTTCCACGAATTTTGCCGCGCGCTGCATATTGGTGACACCCCGATTTATCGTGACATACGTACTATGTACCAACGCAGCGTATACGTGACATCAATAATTTTGCACTCCACCTCGATAAAAGAAGCAAAGCCTGTTTTTTTAATATTGACATCGCATAGCCCATCAAGCATGCCAAACACCAACTTGGCTTTATTGTCACATTCTCTGTGGATTTATCTAAAAATCCGCGCCACGTATAAATCTACCAAAAACGTAGCCAATGTTTTGCAACTCGATTTATCACAATGCTACTTTACACTACCCTAAATCGAGCCGATACGAAGGGAAGGAGTGACGTGACCAGGGAGCGAGGAGAATAACGAAAATGGAAACATGAGCGTCCATTCCCATCGGCCATGATAATTCAGAATCCATTCGCCAGCCGTCGCTGGACCTTAGAGCGAGCAACTTTAGGAAGGATACTGTTTCAGGGTCGCTAATGAATTGCCCTGTGATCATTCCGCTTCGAGGGCACTCGTGAAAAGGAAAGTTTATCAGGATATACGAGGTGGGACGTTGGTGGAGCGAGGCAAAGTGGCGGGAAAGAACTGGGGGATAACGGTGTCGGCGTTATCCTGTCGTATCTTTGTCGGCTCGTATTATTACGTTAAGTTGACGTGGAGCAGAGTCTAGGTGACAGGGCCCGGTCCTTATAAATGCAGCCCCCTGCGCATCGACTGCACTTGCGGCATACGCCGTTCGCGGACGACCCCGTAATGAGATAGAAACCACTTAACCGTGTGCACACGTGCCTAAGGACCTGCTTGGTCACGGCTCATCCGGTGGCTGCGGTTTAGTTGCTAAACTTCGGGGACTTGTATCGTTCCTTGTACGACCACGTAAAATTCTCGCGACCTTATCTTGCGCTTTTGTTCGAGGGTCGATCCTTGACCGACGACTCGCTTTTGAAGCCGCTGCTGACTATCGTATCGCCAAGGTCGCAGAAGATTTCGCGGCTTTTATATCTCTCGGGAGAACCCTGGTATCGTTCCGTGGAACAAGTAATTCATTGGGCTTCTTTTATGGGAATCTACGTGTTTATGGCTGTCGTGCTACTGACAGAAGATGTATTTCACTGCATAATTAAAGAGGTGACTGCAGATTTCAGTGTATGGTGTGTGGCGTGTATGAATGTATAGAATGCGTAAATATGTATTGGCAACGCGTGTGACAATAGGTGTCCAAAGAGGTCTAAAGGAACATGTTGAAGTGATATCGTTGTTTTTTATTCAATTTTGGCAGAAAGTACCTAGTTCTTGCGAAAATATTTGACACGTATTTTTTCTTATCGGCTGACATTCGTGTTGAAGGGGTGAAAACAGCCCTCAAAGTTGAAGTGTGGGAGGGAGATGTTTGGAAATGGCAGAATTATGAATTTTCTAATAAGAAATGCAGCTGTGCAAACAGATTACCAATAATCCGTTTTCTTTTAATGTATTATTTAAAAAAACGGATTTTGTGGAATATGTTTGCACAGGCAGGCATTCTTTATTAAATAAAAATCCCCAAAAAATTAAAATATATAAAATAATTTATACAAAACAATTTTGCCATTTGCAGCGTTACCCTAGCTCTTGTAGTTTCCAAGATATTCGGCCAACGTGTTTCTCAAACCTCAACTTTGAGAGCTCTTTTCGCCTCATCAACATGAATATCAACCGAAAAGAAAAAATACGTGTGAAATATGTTTGTAAGAACTACTTTCTGCCAAAATCGCATGAAAATCGGCGATTGTCACTACGATATGTTCCCTTATAGAGTTGAAATCGTCTCGTAAGGAGCAGTCGAACAAAAAGGACTTTTCTCTAAAATTGAACCCCTTCGGTTCCAACCCATTAGGATCACCCTTACTCCGGATAAAGTTCCCTCGATGAAATAGTTTCCATTGAAAAGCCGAGGATCGATTCCGAAGTGGTCCCCTGACTCGGTTACTCGGTCAGTCACGTGACCCGTAAATATCCTTAGAATCCTGCAGTCACTTGGTTGTCTGGGAATAATTTTGTTACTTCCCTGGGATTCTAACGAGCACGGATGCGGTATCGTTAGGTAAAAAGCGATTTTCATTTCCCTAAAATCCGGAAAGTCATTTGCGAAAGCCAGTACTGAATGCGACCCTGCCACCGAAGAATCTAGATTGCCCTTTAGTGTCGCGCTTAATTACGGTTATTAATTAGTTAAATTAACTGGGGAGGAAGTTATTAGTTCACGTGGCAAAGGTGGACGAAGTTCGAGGGTGCAACGGGGGTACGGCACGGCATCGTTTCGAAATGCGGAATCCCGAGGAATGGAAACCGCAATTGCTCCCGCGTTTAGAGAATTATGGGATTCCTCGCGTGATTTCATTCACTGCTCCCAATGTCTGTCACTGTCGGTACAGCGTGGATCCTGATAACGTTGATCATGCTATTCCACTATGCGACGTTACGATAACACAATGCCATGTTAATTACGATTACTGCATAATAAAGGGAATTCAGCCTGACTTCCGTCAGACCGATAAGATGCCACATACAAAAACTTTTACGAAACCTCAGCGTTTCTTAAAGTCCAATTGAGGACCTTGTAGCAAGAGGAGTGCAGCTCCATATCTACCAACTTCGAGTAAATTAGAATAACTGTTGATAAAATTATTACTTTGCCTTAACATTAAAAACAGAACACTAATTGAAAAATATATATTAACACAGTAAATAGTAGTTATTGAGTTGATAATTCTTTATTTTTATTTTTGGCAAAAATATATTCTATAAAAATATTTCTATATATATTCTAAAAATATTAATATTAATATTACAATTTTTATATTAATATTTTTATCACAGAATATATTTTTGCTATTAATATTAATATAGGTATATAAGAACATTATTATTAATTTCTATTTTTATTTACGTCCAATAAGTCGCTCATTTGTTATTATTATCAGATTTGCACCAAACGTGCACCAAACGAGGTAGAACTTTTTTTTCTTACACGTTATAACTCAACAACTGTCAAAAATGGTGCTACATCCCTCTGTCTGTAAGGTCTTCAATTACAAATGCCCCTTACAGAAGCTAATTCAACGACACTGCCGATGTATACAATATTACACTGCACTGCCAAATATTAATTAATTCCTCGCTCATCGAATACCTGGTAGCAGTCAACTAGCAAATCTAAAGCAGCCAAAACAATACGAGCCTCAAAAGCTACCAAGCACCCAAACTTGACTACGACGGAAAAAAAACAAAATTCAGAGAATTCAAAGCCATACACCGAAGAGGAGAGAAACGTGACATTTCCATGGAATTTGTCAGAAACGGATGCCAGTTGGCGGCGTTAAATTTCTGCGTCAGACCGCAAGCATTCTCGCCAAAGTACGAAGAAAAAAGGATCGCCGCTGGCTCGGAAGGGATTTATGCTCGAGCAGCGGCTGCAAATTCGCTCGAACACAGCCGTGCTTAATCAGCCGTGGCTTTTCGATAATTTTTCACGCGTCGATTCCTTTAAAATCGCCGCGCGGTCAAAACGCGCCTGTCGATCGATACACGCTCGTTAATTAATTATCGGCTGCGTTCGGAATTATTACCGAGCCGCGCCGAGCGCCAATTAATTAGGCCTAATAATCTATGGCGGCGTCAAGGCCACTTTAATCAGATTAAAAGCGCCGGATATGTCACCGAGTGCTCCCTGCCAACGTAATCCGCTAAGTAGCGAACCGTATGAGAGGGAAATAGAAACCGGAAGAGGGAAAAGTTGCACGTGCCACGTACGATCCGTACGTGACCGCAACATATACGGGTGTGCACAATTGCACCGGACATTTCTAAACCGTTGGGGATGGACATTGTCTGAAAAGAGAGGATTATCGAAAGTAATTTGGGAAAATATATGGACGGGAGTTTTCTGATAATCGAATTAGGGCGGGGATTATTTGAATACTTTAATATTGGAATATGTATAGCCCTGGAATATTGCAACAGTGTAATTGTGTGTAAAAAGTAGATAAGCAAAATTGCCATTTTTTGAGAACTGATTTAACGTAGTGTTGGTATAGTATCGGTGTGTTCGGTTGCGTTTGAAGTGGAATTGATCGAATTACTACGCACTCCTGTCTAATTAATGTAATCAACGAAATACTTCAAATAGTGAAAAAAATCCTTCAGTACTTCTAACAATAAGTGACACTAGTGATTTCTTGCGTAAAAAAGTGAAACATTCGTTATAGTATCAATACATACAATACAATACTGGAGATATTGATTGCTTCACTCTAATAAACACGTTATCCCTTATCTGTCTTGTTATTTTTTTTTTCTTTTGTTATTACTACTCGAAGAATATTATTGAAAAAATGTGTAGCTCGCTATCTTGACCAAAATAAGTTGGCTACGAATCATTTTATCAATCAAATCGCTATAAAAATTGTACGTACTACGTAAATTTAAAAGTGGTACAATAAATATTTCCAGTAGTGTATTTTAACTCTTCCTTTAAGAAACATGAACATCCGAGGAACCCTAATAAAAAATAATAAGAAACTTCTAAAGCATCTGATACAGTTATTGCGCAACTAGGTTTTTCTTTAAAAAAGAACACCATAGGTATCTAGAAGTAATCTGAAGTCCTTGTCCAAGTTTTAAACACTTTGTGCAGCAACTGGTTTACACGTGTGAAGCAAGATCGCGAAAGGAGGGTGTAAGCATCGTTTGGACAAATTCAAACGGTCGGTAAGATTTAATTATAGTACTCGACGATCCTAGACTAAAGGCAGTGAGAGCACAATTGAATCGCATATCAATTGAAGTTGCACTCGAATTACACTGAATGACCATCGTCGTACTTCTCACTCGAGGCGGACACGGCATTGTAATTAAAACGTCTATAGTGATTAATGAGACCGATACGTGAGCAATCGGCCGTTCTCCCTTCCTCTCTCTGTCTCTCTCTAACTTCCTTCGTAATTTCCAACATCCTTCAATGATGAACTTTGACATAATTGCTCAGTAAATTCTACTATTCACGAATCGATCTATTTCAATTCTAACATTTATCGGTTTCATTGTTAGGGAAAGATTAGCCATAGGGGGGTGCACTAATGTATTAAGGAAACAAAAATGGAACCTAATCATAATTTTACGACACTAGAGGTTTTACACGCTAAATGGTACCTACATCTTAGAATGTAGATACTTTGTCAGTGTCGACATTTGAAGTTAATTAGTTTGGTAGATAATTGGTTCACAGATAACTTAAAGTAAAATTAATATTTCACAATGATTTTCAGTTTTTTCTATTCGCTGAGGAACACATATTTATTTCATTGGTAAATTGTAATAAGTACTCGAACTCGAAATTGAAGTACAAAGTTGGCCTTACTTTATGAACGTTCAATTTTTTTTTAAATGATGGTAGGAAAAATTGTAGAAGGAAAATGTTCGATATTTGTCAATAATGCACTCGTAAATAATACCTACGACTAATGTGATAATCAGAAAGTGCGAAATTGAATGTCCCCAGTTGACAGAAATTTTCCACGACAGAGCTGCACCATGGTGATTCTGAGAATTTACATTTTCCCGCACGACAGATCGATTAATTATACTCAAATTTGATTTGATGTAACACCCATTAATATGTAATACCAGGATCTGATAGTTAAACGTCGATCAATATCAGATATCTGACACTCAATTTGAAAAAAGTTTCTTGTAAAAAGAAAGTATCATTGCATGTTACTTTTACGTAAACACATATTTTTTTATCATTAACAGCATATCAGCTGCATTTGAAGCAAGCTTACGCTCGCCTCTAATCTTTATCAATCACCAACCATTTCGATTTCTGAAAATCTTCACACCTGTACTTTGTAAAAAGAACAGACATCATTCAATGGTACAAATTTATCGATAATAAATACGAAATAAAATCAAATTTTTAGGTCCACAATCAATGATACCAGAGAAAGTATTAAAGTTGTTTAGCACAAGAACGACCAATTTACGAGAAAGAAATCGTATTTAGCCCCAATTGTGCGCGACAGGGCAAAGTCCTGGCAACTTATATCTGCATCTTAAGTACATTAGGGGCAAATGGCGAAAGCCTTTCTCTGCACTTTGTTTAATTAAATAATTCAGGGGTACATCGTGAAGTTGAAGAGTGAAAGAGTTTAAGCAGGGCTGCAGCGGGGTACCCAATCCTTGCTAACTGTATAAAATGTTGCCGTACTTGAGCGAAGGTTGCAGCTGGTGAATTACGAATCAACAGAAGGCACACGGAGGCAGTTGAGAGACAGACGAAATGAAATTCCTCTTAGTAATCAATTATTCCAGTCCCGTTTCAATCCTCTGCCCTGATAGTCCTCCAAAGCGAATTTAAAAATTGCTGTAATGCCGACGGTGTCTGTGTATTCGTACGTATAATGAGGTATAACGAAAGACGGTGCTTCGCCGGGCCCTTCAATTTCGAAAAGCTATAGAAAAGCTTCATGAAATTCAAACGCTATCGCCGTTTATAGAAAGCTTCTTCTTTGTGTCTGAGCTATAAAGACAATAGGGGTCGCTATGACTGCAAAGCTTTTCTTTAAGAACCCAAAACGGTAATTTTGTGGGCTAATTTGTAATTGATGGTGTAACAGGAGAGAAATGATTCTTTCAAGCCCGAAAATATAGCGCGTGTTACATGAAAAGGGTGCGAGACTTGAAGAGTAGATAATAATCACTCACAATTAAAAATTGGAAGAATTGAAAACGATTTTCAGTGTTGACAAGTACTTTGCTGGCTTAAATTTGTTAGATGCGAAGGGAAAGCAAGACACTATTTTATGAAATTTTTACTGTCCCGTGGTATAAAGGGGCCCCTAAGAAATGAAAAGAAGAGAAAATAACAAAATAAAAAGAATGTAACGAAATTTTTTTATTTGATTAAGATTGATTTAATTTTATAAACTGTCTTCAATCTCACGTTTCAAACACATTAATCTGATATTAATTATATGGTAATAAAAAAGTCATATATTTAAATATGTTAATGTTTATTTGTATATTTCTTTCATTTTTAATTTTATTTTCTTTATTATTGTTATTATTACTCTTTTCTCGTGATAAGATATTATGTTTTTTTTTTACCGCAGAGTACTTATCTACACAGACTGTATATCTCTTTAAATCCCTGTCCGACCATACTTGACATATTCTACTTACTGAAGCAACACTTTATCGTACTGCGTTTTATTATAATATAATAGTATATATAACGTAAGAAAATAGAAAATAGAAAAATACGTACCAGTACTATTCTTTAATCAAATTTTGATAAATGAAAAAATCTTCCCCAATGAAGATTCTTTTGTTTTAGTAGTTTATAGAAATTGTGCTTAAATAGTCTACGTAAATTACATTTCAAGGGTTGCTTGTGAAGAGTAAAACTAGTAGTTACGAACGGCGCTTATCTAGGGACACTACGTATGAGCAATATGTTATAAGTGATGTCTCTAATGTGACAAGCACGACGCGTCCAGCTCCCATAACCGCCATACAGATTATGCCTGTGACACGTGATAAAACTAATTGCAGGAATAGCAGCCATGACACGGGACAGTTATGTACAATGATTTCGTGAAGGTCTTCTGTCAGTTGCAATTTAGTTAGGCCGTGAAATTCGGGGTACAATTTAAGCTATCCTATATTGTAGATGGGTGATATCATTTTTCGATGTTCTGTGTAGAATGTATCGCTAATAGTTTCGACGTGCACTCCTGTTCACAAGTAGCAGCAGACTTAGAAGAATAAAATTGGTAAATGGACAATATCATAAGATCCAAGGAATAATAACAAACCTAATCTCAATTTGAAAATTCGCCAGAAATAGAGATAAAAATTTATCAACTTAATAACTACTACTTATTGTGTGAAAATCTATATTTTTCAAGTTAGGTTCTCTTTTTAATGGTAATACTTTTGCTACGAGCGCCGACTATAATCCGCACCCACGCGACGACCTGGGTGTACGAGCGTCGACTTTAGTCGGCGTCACAGATCGAGCTGTCGATCCTAGCGTCGACTTTAGTCAGCATCTCTGGTAGCTTAAAAAAAATTTAAACAAAAAAACACTTTCGCGGAAATGTACGCCGTAACGAAAGAGTTAAGGCAAAGTAATAATTTTATAAACAGTTTTTTTCTAATTTACTTGAATTTGGTAAAGATGGAGATGCACTCCTCTTGCTGCAAGGTCTCCAATTTTGTTTTTAATTTTGAGGTGTCGGTACGACATTGGTTTTTGAATTTCATTTGGTGAGAGAGATATACCTAACTTCTTTTGCGAAAGAGTCGGCTTTTTCGTTACCAGCTCTCCCTTGATGGGAGAGAATCCAGGTGAAGATTATGCTGGCCATTATTAGTTGTTCTGTGTAGGTTTCTTGGATAGTTTTTATGATTTCATGTTTGTTGTTCTGAATTTGTAGCGTTGGTTACACACGAATTTTACCTGTATGTGCGTAAAAATTACAATTTTGCGGAAGCCTTGATGCATAAACATATCCAGCAGTAGTCACAGTTTGTTTGCTACTGCGTGCTCGCTTAGCAGGGGCGGTGGTGTCCGAAACTGAACGCGACGGGGATGATATAAATTCATCGAAAGGGGGGCAGACACCGGACGTTCGCCATGGGTTATCGAGCGTTGAACGGACGCTAGCGGACCGTCAGGTTGATCGACGAAGAAATGGCGCGTGTCGCGGTGCCTTTTAATCTCGCAAATTGCTTTCGGCGACGGACGCGTCAATTTCCCCGGCGAACCGCTCCGCGTAATAGGCGCTGCTATCTGGTTTGCGCAGACGTGTCACCACGTTTCTTCATTAACAACCGCACTAACGAGGCTTCTCGTGGCAGAGAGGGATTTTTCTAATTTGTTCGGAAGACCCCTGGCTCGCCGACCGGCGTTCCCAGGCGAACGGGAAACGCAGCAAAGTTACCGGCGACGATGAAAACTTTATCCAAACATCCCTGGTGTTCTGTGAATTAACCCTTGAACGGTGGATACGGGGTCCAGTTTGACGCATGTTAGAATAGATGTTCATAACTTTATATTAAAGGTAGATTCAATAACAGCGGAATTACATAAATGTGATTTTACATAAGAATTGAACAAATTGAGGGACAAATAAAGTACTTAGTACTTTAGAGTTTAGTAAGTACTTTAGTGGTTTGTACTTTAGTGCTTAATACTTTAGTGCTTAGTACGTTAGTGCTTAGTACGTTAGTAGTTTTGTACATTTGTACTTTTGTACTTTGGTATGTTGGTGCTTTAGTAGTTTGATTTAGTAGTGTGAACTATTAAGTAATAAGTAACGCAAGTAATATGGTTTCCCGTATGGGATGCGTCCGAATGAACCCTACGCCCGCCAGGTGACAGTTGAGACCCTTTCGCAGAAGTCAGAAGCCACAGAAATGCCCCCGGACTGGTATTTCGGTCTTATCCAAGCACTTTCCATCTTTGCTTCCTACGAATCGATGCTGTGTCCAGCGAAAGAACACATTCGAAATATCATTCGCCAGTCCCTAAAGTGTCTCGCGGAAAAAGACCTCTATTTCCTCCATGACGATCGTGCCTGCGAACCGTCGAGGTGGGTCGAAAGACCGCAACTCGTGATATTTATGCCAGCTTGATTAGAATTAATTCCGACACAGGGAGAGCGGCGAGCACTCGAGCAGGATGAGGGGCATTACGTCCCTGCATCGTAACTGAAACGAAAGGAAGATTCATCCGGCCATTTTTCACGTGCAAACTCGAGCGGTCCAACGGGGCAGACGGTAGAACGAAAGAGGGACGAAGGGGAAAGAAGAAAGAGGAGACGATCCGAAGGGAGTTAATTGAAAAAAGCAAGGCCACCCGGTATACAAGCGATAATTAGGTCAATACGCACCAACAAAACCTCTAATTAGGCGAACCACAAAGAGGAGGAGCACTGCTTTTTATTTTCCTCCCTTATCCGCCAATACTTCTCAAAACAACGAATCACGAGGCACTTGCCCTCAGGAAACGTTGAAATATTGCGATCTTACGCAAAACACGTCACGTTTCGCCCCCCAAATACAAAAAAAAAGCAATTTTCGGAAATAATAAACATTCGAAAGCAATTTACCTTAACTGTTTACAATTTACCAAACCATTAACTCGAAAGCAATTTACCGACGACATTACTCAATTAATATCTATACATTCGTTTTTCAATTCAGTCATGTAATCTACACGTCGAGTAGATTTGAACGAAACCAATTAAACGCGCAAATCTACAGAGTGCCGTTCAACTGGTGGCGCAATCTGAAAAGCTTTGGTTTCTCACTGAAAAATAAATCCAAATACAAAATAACACTTTTCATACGAGGCTCTGCTTTCGAGAAAATCTGTTCCGAAAATGAAACCGTTTCATAGTTCGACGGACACATACCCGACCATTTTTCAAAACTACTTGTCTGGGAAACGAAACCCTGCCTGATAAAACTTTGTCTCCCACTTCCGATTTCTTTTTACATAAACGAATCGTAACCCCGTGTATCAAATATCCTTCAAATACAAATTCCACTGCACATGGTGTCCACCGCAACGAGACGCCACGTGACCCATTAAAGATATGAGAGTTATATTGGCTCGTCAAATATTTCTCGGCCAAACAAAGGGGGCAATATCGCGACCCCGCCGGTTTTAATGCAAAGTACTTTGCCTAAACCAGATACATGTAAACCACAATGGCCCGGGAAAGTGGAACTCGCTGACGGGGTGAATCAGTGCCACGCGCAACCGCTGGCGCTGTACTCCGTAAAGTACGAAGACAGGAAACGCCCGTTTTGCCAAGCGGTCGTTCAAAATGATCCGTAGAATCAACCGTGAAAGTATTTGCATATACCCCGCAGATAGCCGCGGTACGTTCTGTGTAACGGTAAGTAAATTGCGGCCGGGACCAGACGCCTTTGCGGCTTTCAACGAGCTAGAACAAATAACGAACTGTCTCGGGACTGTCTGCGCATTCGTTCTGGTTAAGGAACGGAAGAGGGCTGAATATCGCGGCGACGACAGACGAAGATTCATGGAGAAGAGTGGAAACGAGGGGAAACAGCATACGCGTTCTAGTTCCTCCACAATCCTTCCCAAATCCTTCCATCTCGACCAGCCCTGTTCTCGAGACTCCGCTGCTCTCTTATCGCCGGAATAAATGACGCGGAAATAACTCCCCCGCTATTATATCACACGTGTGTTTACGGGAGCCGCCGAGCGTGGGCGTGGTTTGGGGCTTTAAGCGGTTCGCCCGTGGACCAGAATTCGCCGCGACAGTTTTTTGCAGCAGCTGCGATGCTCGCTAGAAAACGGTATTTACCGGATTTCCGCCTAGTTTTGGCATTGGCGGGGACTGGCTGCGCGGCCGCGCGCGATTCGGGGGAGAGTAATGAAGTACACGTTGCTCGTGAAGTCTTGCAGAGATTGGGGGGGTGAATTAACCGATGAGCGTCCCCGATTACTGGGCAGAAATTTGAATTCAAATAGGTCACGACTGCACTTGTCAGGCTTGTGTGCTGGATGTAAATTAATTGTCGAACGATTCTGATAAGTAGGTAAAAATTGTTAGTTACGTATGTTTATATTTTGAAGGTAAATCCAATGTCTCTGGTTAATGGGAAAAATTGGAAACTGAAATGGGGGTTTGATTCGACATTTTCTTCTACACCTGATTTATTTAACTTTCACCTACAAATGTTTTCGTCTTCATAAATTAGATTAGAGAAAATCAACTTCAGGCGAAATAAACCCTTTACTATTCGAGTAAGCCCGTTGTCCCCTGACATGTTAAAAAATTACCAAAAAGCAATCCTTAATCTCAATTAAAGTGACATTCTTATCCATTCCGTAGACCCGATTTGATTCAATACCCCGAACATTAATAATTGAAATTTTTTGCTTTCGCATAAAAAGAAATCCGTACCTTTCACGATGAAAGTACCTAATCTAACGTAATGCAAGGAAGCTGGAATCAGTGGGAGCACTTAAAAAAATGACTGCACGGATTACCTTTAGTAGCTCTAAGAAGGATTACTTGGAAAATTGGATTCGTTGGAGCTATAGTTTTTCGAATTGGCCTATTTAAACTCAGTGACAGTAAAATTTAATACATCTTTAAAAAAAAAAAGGAAGCAAAAGTCGTTGGTGCCTTTCGCTTACACTTTTATCTGTCCTTTCACAATAACCACGAAACTTTCCTTTTTATGTAACGTTAGAACGTCTCTTCATATCGCCAAGTTTAAGAGGAAAATTATTTGTAAAGTGCTCTGTACATTCGTCTCAGAAGTTCAGAACACACGAGTCAGCGTAGGCTCCAACAGAAGTCATTATTGTCGACAGATAGTTGACGGAAGCTCGTGAATTATTCCACCAACTCCACGTGGATTTCAATGCATTTGTTAGCTGTAGCTGGCTGCCTACTTTCGTGCCATTTTTCTATCAAAATCAACACGAAAGTTTTAATTGCACACCACCGCATTTTCCTTCATATCACACGTTCCCGTAGTAGCCGTGGTTTAATCATTTTCACGCGGCAATCATAATACTCTTCGCCTCACACGAAGTTACTCAATCATTTTGGTAAAGCTGTTAGTTAGTGTTAATAACGAATCCCACTTCTAGAACTGTCAAACTCCTGGAGAATTCTGTCGGTAATCAATGCCAAGGATCTTCGAGGACACTCCCAATCTGGTTCGAGGAGTTTCGTAAAATCGGCTGAAAAATACATTTTAGTACCAAGTACTCTAAACTATATAACTAAATAGAAGCTATTCATAATTCATTGAAACTGGTTTGGGCCTACAATTAGGAGCTCTCTGTCTCTAAAAAATGAATATAAGTTTAAGCCATTAATTATACGTTAGGTGGAGAAAATAGATGGGACCATTTTAGTATCGAAAGTTGCCTGCGAAAACTTACAATTATTATTATTTCTTTGCGATCATTGATATTTCAAACGGTACAGTATTAGTATAAAACAGAAAGAAAAAATAGAAAACCCACGAATACCCCCTAAAATACCAATTGCAAGGCACAAAATTGTCTAATATCAAAAGATCCTTGCTCTAGAGGTCCCAAATAGGTGGGCGATGTAATTCCTTATCTTCCATCTGAGAAGCTAATTCGCAGCCAAAAAAAGGTTTCCCAACTCCAAACAACATCACCTTTCAACCCATATTCTTTATTTTAACAAGCAGCACAAGCCCCAATTCCCTCACTCTGTATAACCTTATACAGCCTTCATTTTTAATGCAGCCGACATAGAGTAGCTTCCTCTCCGCGCAGAGTTTATGGTCGTTCGCCCGATATTTTTCAGCTGATTGTCCACCGATACCGATGAAAAAGGACTGCTCGACCCAAGGAAGTGGCGAAAAGGCGGGCGTGGAAAGTCGGTCTTAAGAAAAACGGAAGCGTGGGGTGGAGGCGCTCATATCGCGGGTACCAGGGAGGAGAGACAGTGTGCCGTAGTCAAGAGAGAAATGCGATTGGTGGGGATATTGATCTTCCCTGGGAGTTGCCATGTGCAGCGTCGTGGTGGCCGCTCGAGCGACTTTGCGATTCTTCTTCCAAGACAACTTCTCTGCTCCCCCGGCCGACACCCCGTGCCGTTGTTTTCCTACCCCTACGGCCCGCTCTCCCTTCCGCAGACCGTTTCCCGTGCGTGTAGGCAAGTTTCGGGCCGCTTGGCCATTTCTTCTGAACCGTGGGGCTCCTACCTTCCGCCTCGTTTGCTTCCTCGCCTTCGTTTTTAATACACCAGCAGCCATTTAACGCGTGCTTACGGGCCAACGAAAGGACCACCTCATTGGCTACCAATCATCCGGCCAATCGATATCCCGTTTTCTACGAGAATGCCCGCTTAAAGCGTGTACAAATGACCCCGTGCTTTTATGGACGTTTTTCCAATGCTTTGTAATCCACCCAGTTTCTATAGCAGCATGGAGCAATCTTATGGTTATGTATTAAGTTTGCCGTGGTGATTTGTTGGAACAAGGAGAAATAAAATGGGATGCCACACTCCCAGCCTCATCTTCGTGGACAAATTGCGCCGGCACATATTGAGCTTCGCAAACTTGCCACCGTGCACTCGTGAATTTTTAAAGAAACTACTTGTTGCAGCAAGTTGAAGAAGACTGATGAAGATCGACGAACACCGAAATTGACTCGACTCGGCTGAGATTCTCGGAGATTGGCTAACGCTTTGCCTTCATGGTTCTCGTTTCGAGCTACATTTCTCAACGTCTGACGTCGCTCGTCGACCTCCGTGCCGCCATCCTCTAGGGCCTAGGATTTTCACGAATGTGTCAACGAAAGGAGTATGTATCCTTTCTGTGATACAAGTGTTTGGTAACAAGTAAAATATGATTTGAAAGTGAGACTTCTATGTCTGTTAGACGCTTCGAACACTGAATGGTCGTTTTAGGTACTCGAACGTTATTGTGGCTCGGGTCAGACAATGCTAGAACGAGGGCAGACAGTCAGTGTACTTTCTCCTCGGGCTAGGTAAATTGGTACGTTGAATGGATTGCAATCTTGTTCGATTCCCTGATAATTGTCGATGATAGTTACCAGACGACTCCCGATTTTATCCGCTTAATGAAGTTCAACTTCCAACGTGGAGCTTATCGGGGCGATCGGTAAGTGCGGAAGCGTTTCAGGTCTTAGAATCGACCGAGGCCGCGGGAGAACTTAAATCCTTTGTAGATCTGGCGAGTTCCGAAGGCCGTGAGGAGATTTGACGATCGTAACACAGGGAGGACTTTTCCTTCGTTGGAGTAGGAATTTCCATCGACCTTCTCCTCTTTCAAACGATTCATTCTCAGCCTTTCATTTGTCTCTAAGCTTCATAGCTTTAAAATTGCAAGTTATATTAAATAGGTTTTAGCTATGGTCACAGTTGAAATATATTTCCAGAGGGCACACAATTTTTCTCTTTTTTTTTTTGGAGGTGGGTCAAGTCAGTTTCAGTTCAAGGAAGAGTATCAATGACCGCAAAAGTTTCCATCGCATATGCCGAGCAACTCAGGCGTCCTTTTCCCATCGCTACGCGCAGGACCCTGTCGTTCTGCAGTTTATGCACATACCAATGCACCGTAGGAGACTTACATATACGCTAAGCGAACTCGCTCACAGCTATCCGCGACGGAACAAAATTTTCCAGGACTACGTAAGCACTACGTGTCGATACGAGCAAGCGCAAAAGTTTCCAAGACTGGCAGCGGGGTACACACAACAGTTACAGAAACGAAAACTTAAATCCATCATTTTCCAATTAACGAGTAATTACTGATAACGAAATTCTGTTATCGCGAACTTTCTCGCTAATTCTTTTCGAGGGCAAATTACTCCACACTGCGGTGCCATATAGAAATTGTAGGTAGCATACAAAGTCGAATTTCTATTTCGAGTAACCAAAGAGTAGAACTTCTTTTTAATTTTTTTTTTGTTTTATCAATTCTGGAGTACTTGAGAATTTTACATTCGCGTTCTGCTTCTTGCGG
Source organism: Andrena flavipes (assembly GCA_963971345.1). NCBI lineage: Eukaryota > Metazoa > Arthropoda > Insecta > Hymenoptera > Andrenidae > Andrena > Andrena flavipes. The sequence goes on from OZ020481.1 coordinate 41,836,786, forward strand.
AAAAAACGTGCAAACGATGTGCGAGGTTGAAGTCCGAGGTTCTCTTCGCGTCAAGGAGCGCCGTGAATATGGAGACGAATGGAGTTCGATGCAGATGCATCAGGGCGCGAGAATCTGGTAACGATATTGGAGAAACAGCGAGAAATGTAAGATTCGGAAAGCATTGTGAAAAAACTTGAAATACTTGGGATTTCCTTCGTCGGGGTGTTGTTATCGAAACATCAGTCAAATTTTACAATACGATGCACATACTTTAACGCGGCTATAGTAGAGCAGGGATCAGTGCAGTCTCTTGTAAGAGAGACATAGGAGAGGTCCCATTTCTTCGTCAGAATGTATAAGAAAAAATGGTAAAATGTTGAAGTAAGCTGGACGAATACTTTTGCGAGAATACTTTGTCGTGCGAATAATGAACGCACCTTTCTCGATTTTATAGAATTTTATGAAAATTCTTATATTTTTGTTCATTGCATGTTTAAAGCTTTTAATAATGTTTTTGCGTTTTGTTTCGAAAACGCAAAAAGTGTACGTAACATCGAGTGTCAATCAAATTCGTTCCATCAATCCGCAAGTCCTAGCCTCGTTACGAAAATTCGTATACAAGTCACATATATTCGGTCGCCGTGCTTGACAGTCACGAAATCAGATTATTGGATCATCGACGGAAGTTCCACGGATTCGTGGCATGTTACACGATACGACATAATACGTACAACGGACTGTGATTGCAACGTTCTGTCTGCCGAGCGATTAGAAAACAAAGCGATGGCAAATAAACCGTGGCATCGGGTATTATCATAAATTTCAACAATCGTATCCGCACATTTCATTGTATGAATACTTTAATGAGATTCGGAGAGAATCATTTCAGACCTTTGGAAGCAGAATATTACGAAGCAATGGAGTTATACAACAAACAAAAGGGGATCAGGAAAAATAAATCATTTTTAAACCTGATTACTATATACATTTTAAAATAAGGTAAACCCGGGTAACGCGGTCGTAGCAATATAACAATGTAAACAGTATAAACTATGCGTAACTAATGTGAAACAGTATAAACAAATTAAATACTAATAAATCTGTAGTTGTAGTTATTCCCCTAGTAGCATTTATTCTTGGCATTTTGATGGCCAACTAATTCTCAACTTGGGGATACTGTGGGTCAACCAGAAATGCTACTAGGGTCCCTCATGAATAATTTTGCTTTTTAATTTGTTATTGTTTCGTGAATAATTATGTGAGTGGTCTCCGTCAATGACGATTTGGGAGAGGTGGTCCGATGTCATGACTTCAGTTTTCAACTAGATTTCCAACAAATATTGTTTTAAGGGGTACAGGACTATTGGACACGTAAAATTAATGATTTCTTTTGTGTTGAATTGCTCAGGTACCAAGTAATCATTATAACCGTAATTTTCACAGTTTATTGTTGACGTGTTTCCGAGTAATTACCAAAAAAAAATTGTCGGAATGATCAAATTTGTTCACATTACTAAGTGGTAATGAACCAATCATATGAAACCGAAATGCCTTGGGGTGAGTAATTTCTACACCACAATCTACAATATGGAATTTGACTGGCGAATTTCAACAAAAATTGTAAAAGTTACACACGAATCAATATTTTTCTCACACGAAATTCGTCTTTAATCGTTTATAAAAAAATTTACAAAGATTCAATGTTAATGTGGAAATTCAATGTTATAGAGAAAGGAATTCTACACCTCCAGTTAAAATTTCAAGGGAAAATATTCATTCGTTCAAAAGTTATGATGTACACGGTGATATGCGGTATTTAAAAATGTAATTTCGAGATAAACTGCTTCAAAGTTAAGTGAGTTAAGTCCCCTCTGCAAGGCCGTTAGTCGGCGGTGCACTTAGTTACGTTCAGCGCTATAATTTCCGTAATTATATTCGAATTTCCTCGTGAAACTTTGTTGTAGGTATTCACAAAGAATGACAATTTCAGAATTAATAATAATAAACAAATCGATTTCTCGAGATTTCAATAATCCTGTAGGTACTCTCTTAAATCAAACATCGTCTAGTTTCTCTAAATCACCATAAAATGCTGAACATATTAGGTAAATTCTGATAAAATAAATAATATCAGTATTACTTCTAATAGCCATTTTATGTTAGGTCGATCGCGTCTCCCGGATTTACCTATGCGATTTACTAGGTGAAAATTTAATCTGAGATTACGAAACTGCTTATCAAAACTCCATACATTTCCCTTCCCAAAAAATCTCATTAAATCCCCCACCTCCTAAATTAGAGCAGAGATTCCCCTAAAGTTACACTATTCTCAGGTAGGACTTTTCTTCTAAGGTCGACGAGATACGCTGAACGTCAGAAAAATGATAAAATGTTCCTAAAGTCTCTCCACCCTCGGCGAATCCCTCCGAGATAGGGGAAGAACCGCGTTCGTTGCGTACTGGAACGTGCTCCGCGCGTCCGCCTTGTCCCGGCCGGAGTTGTCTGAATTTCGGGCGGAACGATGTCAGCAGCGAGCGTGTTTCCGTTTCTTCCCGAGAATTTCGTGATCCCCTGTTGGCGACAGAAATCAATCGGAGGCACGCTGAATGTCATATTCAAGCGAGCACCTGTGCTCGTTCAGCGTGCGACGAAACAGCCAGAGGCTAGGCTGCTGCTCGACGGCTAGCCGAAATATAAGCGAGTGCCCCTCGGAAGAGAGTGGCCAGGGCTCCAGAAACCCTACTCTACACGAGGCCTGACAGAGTGTCTGGCATAGCAATCTAATCCGAATGCCTCCACGAATCATGTCACTTCCAGCCACCCGCCCCAACACAAAGACTCTCCCCATTCGAAAAGTTTATTACCCGTCCCGGGCGAAATTCTGGCGCGACGCACACGAAGTTCGGCCGATATACACGGAAACCATCCCCTTGCGTAATGTCGTGAGATTAAAAGGCTGTTACACGCACCGATTAGATCCTGCGGATGTGTAGGTACTTACATCTTGAGACATAGCGTTGCGCAACGTCCAATTCATTACGCGACCGTTTACTTGATGGGGATTTTTTTGCAATTTTCGATCATTTTCAACTGTTAGTCTCCTCTTTAACTCTCTGTAACGCTGTGTGACCAGAGTTAGGTTTAAAAGAAGTAAAAAGTTATTTAAACAACGGGTAGAATAAAGGTTACTAGGTATAACTTTAGATTATTTGACGAATGAAGTTATATATTTTCTTCGACGCGAATTTATTCAATGTATAAAGTTGATTTCTTTTATTCGTCGAGCGTTTCAACTTCAGCGTCGAATAAATTTTTCAACTTTAATTTTAAATTTAACTTTAGGTTTAAGTTTAAGTTTAAGCTTAACTTTAACTTAAAGTTATTAAAATTACATTGACAGTTAAAGTTATAGTTAAAGTTAAAGTTGAAAAATGTATTCGACGCTGAAGTTGAAACACTGGCCGAATAAAAAAATTAAGTTTATTTGTCGAATGAAGTTAACCCGAGTTAACTTTATGACGACACATGACGAATAATTTTTTTTTTTGACTTTTATTCGTTATTCGAAAATTTTCATTTAAATATAATTTTTTTCCATCACTTCGTGAATTTGAGTTAACAGACGGAAATTATCTGCGTTTTATATTGCAGGTGCTAATTCACAAAAGTTCCATATGCAACTATGCACTGTAATATAGAAAAATGATACCTAAGTCTTTATTTTACTATAAAATGTTATGGAAGTGAAATTCAATTGGCACCTCATTCCTATAGACAAAATTAGGCAGCTGCCTAGAACGTAGCATTGATAAGAGGCGTAAAATGGTCTTTTCATTGTTGGCATTATTGAAAATAAAGATTAAAATGAAATATTACAAGTTATACTATAAATATTTCAAGCTACGAATAAAAATTATAAATTTACTATAAATAAAGATCGCAATTTGGCAAATTCGCCTAGGGCACAAAGAACTGCCTGTTAATTTATATAAAATGCCTACGAATATTCTAACAATTTCGGTTACAGAGGGTTACAGATTCTGCGAAGCAAAGCAAACGGCGATTGAAGGCTGTAATAGGAGGGCACTGTAATAGCACTTTGGAAGAACGTTAAATAGTTACTGCTATATATTGACCACGATCCCGATTTCCTTCCGAGAACGTCCATCGAATTACTACTGTTTTAGATGGTTCGCGTCCCGTTTATTTCTCGCTCGCGTGCGATGCAAATGTAATCGAATAATAATATAGTGTGCGACGGTCCCAGCGGATCGAGGCGACGGCCTCGTAAATAGGGCAGCTGCATTTGCTCCAAGGAAACGTTCGTCGGTGTGGAGAATTTAGAACGGGAACAAGAACGTGGACAAACTCCCCCGAGACGCTTTAGCTCCTTTAACTCTTTGACCGACGTGAGCGTGTTTTCACGTTCAAGCGATAGAAAAATTAAAAGAAATTGAAGAATATGCAACTGCCGTTAAAGAAACTTTTATTTGCGAGTTTTGTGATCGATGTGGCTCGATAGTGGAAGAAAATTCCCTCACCACGAATTGATACAGGGTGTAACGAAATTGAAAATTGATTTAGAGAAAAGAGGATTTTTTCAAAGAAAGTCGATTGCTGTACTGAGATCTGTCAAAGACGAAGTCGAGCGATCAAATATTTGTAGAACATTGCTCGGTGTTTGGAAAGGAACTGCAGGAGAGATAAAACTACACGTAACAAATCCTCGACGTAAATCCGCAGCATGGATGTTATACGAGATCATCGTATAAAATATAAAATATTTTATGATGCACCTTCTTCGATTCATTGCTCGTTTTTTAATAGACAATTAAAATACCTCATATATATAAAGTGATTTAAGTTAAGCTATCAAAGGGTTGGCAGCGAAACGTTTGCCATTGGTCCAACGAAAACCGCAGTTCCCAATAAATCTGTCCAGTTCAATTTTGGCTTAAATTAATTCGTGGTCATATGGGTTTTACGATTAATTATTAACATTCACTTTTAATCGTAGCTGTGTAGACTGCGTGCAGTATGCGCGTATTGGTAACAGTTTCCTGATACAACACAGGTTTCAACGAGAGTTGTTGGACTAATATCGAGGGTCGACGAATATTAACTAGGCACACTGCAGTGCAGGGCTAAGGGCTCTGCAGGAAGTAAGTAAATCTCTGGTGTTTGAACTAAATATGTACCGCTAATTCAGTTTTTTGGAGAGATAATTATATATAAAAAATTATTCAAAAAGGAGAAGACCTTAGCACTTATAAAATATATAAATAGAAAGTTTAGAGGAAGTGTATATAGTAGGTGATAAGAATCATAAATGTATTTATGCGAGTAGAATATAAGGGAGAGGAAATGTAAACGGGAGTTAATCCTAAGCCGAGAGGCAAGGATCAATACAATAAAAAAAAAATAAATAGAAAGTTAGACATTACAGAGAACTGGAAAAATAGCGGCTGAATGATCAAGTGATTCGTTTAGCAATTGTAGCTAACAGAAGGTTTAACACCCAACATAGCATAAATGCGTAGGTATAGATTACTATCGGTAATTGAAACACGAGTCTTCTTTACAGCCGTGGCATTGTATGTACGTACAAATGAAAGCACGAGTATAGTAAGTGGCTTGGGGGTATTAAAATATTAACAGAATCGGCCTAATGTTGGACGATATTATAGGGTACACCGATCTATACCTAAGATCAGTGCTTTTAGTGAGATTAAGCAGCGTTTAGGGGCTACACATTAATTGGAAAATTAATTAACGAAGTAAGCGATGGTCTTGTACAGGGATATCGTTTGTCGAGGGTAGTAGCACTTTACTGAGCGCGTTCCCAGCTTGATCACGCATGTCGAAGAGGCCGCGGCCGACGTGTTTCGAACAGAAAAACTCGTAACTTCACCAAATAGAGCATGTACATACGCGGCGCGCAATCCGGGCTTTATTAATTAAATTCGTCGATGTGCAAACGAAGAACTCGAGTGTGTGTGGAGTAAGCGACACTTCCACTCCCCTAGAAAGCGATCACAGCTGACGCTTGAACGTCTGCCTCTTTTCAGCACCTTTGCTGCTTTAGAAATTTTTCGAATTAATTGCATATTTGTGGTAAATTATTATTGTTTTTTCCCAGGAATTGACGGAGTGGAAATTCTACGTATACGTAACTCTTTCTACTTAAAACAGTGGTACCTAAGCACGGTTATATTTAGTTGACGATTTTTAACTCCTATTTATTTGCATATTCTATTAATGATGTAACACTAATTTTTCATAAATAAAAGCAAGGAAATATTTACCTTACTTTATATGGGAGGAGGCCTCGGAGGTTATTTAACTATTATAAAAAGGGATCGTGACTCGTGAAAAAGTAACCTAATAAAGACTCGAGTAAACAGTAGTTACCTCGATTCTTTATTACATTTTTCAGACGAGAAATTATTTTTATTTAGATCTTTATTGGAAGCTTTCCGTAACTTAAGTTATCATGACTCACCATCCAATTTGCTTACAATTCTCATTGCAGAATAAATGTCTATGAATTAAAAAGAAGTTAATAACTATGTCTCGTGTATTGAAGAAGTGTGTGCTTATAGAGTGATGAAAATTGAAAAGATTCATACGGAACAATCTTGCAACAATTTATTAATACGCAAATAAGTTAAACCTCTTTTTCGAAATGAGAAACGAATAAATTTACATTTTGTAAACCATAAATTAATGTCCCTGGGTAAAATACACGAATAATTGGTAATTTAAAAGCAAGCTTTTGCGTGCATTAACATAAAGGATTACCAATCCTTGGAACCAATTAACTCGATTTAACACCATTTAAATACATCACGAATAATAATTGGAATGTTTACCTTGCAAAACGTACACGTCACCATTTCACGTGTGATGAGATGTTCAATTATTTGTTATGTAAATGAATATGTGCGATCGATTGGCATGTTAATGTACAGCGAACGCAAACATATTTTCAGCTAGCTGGAGTATAACAATATTAATATGAAATAACTGGGTCTCGCGTCAATCGAACGGCTTGCATTCGACGATAGGAATATTTAACAAGTATAGTCGACGAACGAAATTACATAAAAGCTGCTAGGGATAGCAACAGAAATTGAGTTTGTAACTAGTGCGCAACTTCCCCGTTCTTTCCAGAATCAAAAACTTTTAAACATCTTTCTTCTACTACCTCCAATTTATTTATTTTCCAACTTACTCAAGGAAGCTCCATAATTCTAATTAAAACTTAGAGGGTATCGAGTTTCTACTCCCATATCTTAACTCCACAAGGAAGTCAAATTTTGGGGAAACCTGGTTCAATTATAATATTCATATACTTCAGGATACGTTTTCTAACCACAGACCGATAAGAATTCGATGCACCTTCTACATACATGATAATAATATTAATTACGTTCTTTCATAAAATTCGAAGGTACGCTTGAAATAAAAATAAAAATTCAGCACGAACTTGTGGGATGACCTAATTCTAAAAATTAACGATAGCAACATTTCCATATTGCAACCCTGGTTGCATGTCTCCCGTACGGGAAACCCAGGAAGCCAAACAAAAGGTTTGTCAGCGTCAGCAGGTTTGAAAGGCAGAGTAACCCTATTTGGCGCAAAGGATATGTGTGTTTATGGGGTCAGCCCGCCATGAGACTGTCGCCGAAGAGTCTAGACAAGTGCTGTCCAACTTAAGCTGTAGAGCTTAGGTACTTTTCCCTATCCTGGCCCGGTTACCATGCACGCGAAAGCTACTTAGCTAATGCCCCGTTTAATGTAACCATTTCACAAATAAAATACCGCGCGTAGAGGGGGGTCACACGCGCCAACGGGCCCCACCCCGTGGCGAACAATGATTTCGATCTTTTCTTCAAAAGGCCATCTCTTTTTAAACAAGAAGCAAGTAAGGAGGTTTGTCGTGGGCGGAAGCCTTGCGCTACGCTGTATCCTCGAGGAAGTATTTGTGAAAGATCTAGCCATCAAGGAGATGCCGTCTTTTGATAAAAAGATTATGAGGATGCGTCTCAGAAGGAAACAGAGGAACCGGAATATTGCCGTGTAGAAAAATTCTGTGTTATAAACTTATTATGCCTGACTAATCCAAATGAATGTGACCATTTTACCAAAAAATACTAAAAAAATTATTTCTTTATAAAATCTGAATCTAAAATTCGGGCAAAGTCGAGTAGTAAAGCTAAATAGCATGCTATAAATCGCACGATCACGAAAAATGGACATTCCCGATTTTTCCTTTACCCGTCATATTTCTCTGATTTTCTTTTGTAGCTGCTCCATATTCTTTTAATCGATATTAGCAAACATTTGAGTAGGTAAATCAGTTTTTATGAAAACTTGAAACCAACATGAGAAATGAGAAAGGTAGTTGCTGACGAATGGTGAATATTTGGATTCACGCCTACATAGGTAGTGCTATTTCACGGGTGGAAATGTTTGCGAAAATTGGTTGGATGGTGTGTACGCAAATTTGTATTTGCACGGGTCGCTGCATGATGATCAGGAAGTTTACATTTCGTTCAGCCATTATTTACGAACGTACTCCATACTGATCGGGAACATCTGTCGTAAGCAGCCCGATAGAAATAATATTTGTTAACTCCAATATACAGCGTATGATTATAATAAAAGATCAGCGAGAAAATTGTCAACTGAAACAATTTCTATCTGCTACACTTCACGGATATCCTATAATTTACTTCATACATAGAAAAAACTTCTCTTTATCAAACTCATCGTGTAGAATTACCTGAGTTATACCTCTTTGGTAAAAAAATTCAATCATTTTTTCACCACATATTTTCCATTATGAACAGCTTATTTAGACGTAACATTAAAGAAAGAGTGTCAACCTTAGCTTTGGGACCCTTTATCTTTATTTGAAGCCACCATAAAAGTTGAAATGAAATCATATTTAATACATGTCTACTTCTGGATTCTGATTAACGCTTTAGGATCCCTTTCAGGTAAACTGTATCAATTAGTTGCATTAGCAAGTTGCACGCGATCAATTTAGTTGCATTAGCAAGTCAGGTGTAAAATGCTTTGACAATAAAGTTCTGTTAGAATTAAAAATCGCACATTTCTAAGCACATTTTTTCCCGTCTTCTAAACATACGTACATGCCCAAGGCTACAATGAAAAGGTGTGCTTGAAAAACATGGTGTTAAAGAAGTTTGGAGGTAAACTTTTCGATTTAGTTGCAGCGTTATCGTGCGACCCCAGTCGGGGTATCGATATTTGCCCTCCCACTGCGGCGCACGATCATCGAGGAGGGTGAGCCGAAAATATCAGCGGGCTGATCGAAGTTACATCAGGCTGGCTCGACGCTGGGCAGCGTACACGGCTAATTGAAGTAGCGTCGTGCACGTCACGCGACGCCACGGTCGTGTACTTCTGGCAAAAGTTTTCCCACGGGAACGTTTAATACCGGAATGTTCGAAGGCAATTAGAAGTAATTCGGGATCGGTAAATGGACCACGTGACGTCCTTATTTCCTCTTATTTATTCGCGACGCTGGCAGTGTAAGATGGCCGAGACGCAAGTGGCACGGGGACGCACGAATCCAGTCGGAGAGAAAATTAACTCGACTAGGGACGGTAATGAGCGTCAGACTTTATTCCGTGTAATTTACTGCGGAGGAGAGACTTACGATCACAGGACCTCTTTTATTTTTTAGCCATACGCGACAAGAATTGGTAATTTTGCCTTGAAGACGGCTAACTGACTAGGTGGGTACACATCTAGAGCAAACGGAAGTGAACGTGGACCACCTAGGGCCAATATATGCAAGCGATCATTAATGTTCAATTATATGTTCGCTGCCAAATGAACGCGACCGAGCAGCTTCTGATTGTTCATGATCGTTTGTCAGCTTCGTAGCCACTAGGGCGGGGCGTATTTTTTCAACTATGAAAATATGATCTTAATATTGCAATTTGTTCCTTTTTATACAAAATAAAATCGAGCAGAATATGAGCACAATTGATCTATATTTAGGGATAGCTCCATGATGGTGAAATTTACAATGTATATGATAATTTGAAAACATTTCTAGTGTTCCACACCCTTCCACATACTCATTTGTTCATTAAGAAAAAGAGAAACTGAGAAAACGTATCATTGTACGCAATCTGACGTATAATTAAGTAAAACAATTAGTGATAGAGAGATAAATAGGTATCACCAGTCCCTGACAGCAGGAAACAGACATTGTCTGATGCCTCTGTTAATTTAACAAATTATCAAATATAAATGTAAATGTATAAATTAAAATGTGGTTATTATATAAACACAACACGAAGAAGAAAACAATGAGAAACATTATAATTCCCCTCTAAATTCCGTCTACAAGTCCCCACAATGCTTCCACGAATCCGATTAAAGTGGAACACCCCGTACAATCCCAGCGTAGTACCGCCGGGACCGAAATTTCCTCGTCACAAATTTTTTCCATTCTCCTCTACGAGGCAGTAACGGACAAATCCGGTTAATTACTAGAATTGTTATCGCAGGACACGATCCCGTGGAACTCCAAGCGGAACATTCCCACCGTCACGATTGTTTCGTCGTAATTATCACTGACTACTTAGTTAATCGTTCTCCAGTTTGTAAATAATAAACGACGATAGAACAGACAACTAAAACCGAAACTAAACGCTGCCTATAATTCCGTCGCTCTAATTACTCGAGCGTTTGCTTCGCCGAGTATGAGCTCGCGCGTCCGCGAGGGGAGCTCGTTAACGGAACCGAAGTTATTAATTTTCTGGGGATGAATATTTCATCGCCGACCCTGACTCGGCATCCCCCGTATCTCGATGCTTCTTGATTACCTTGAATTTTAAAACCACGCGACAGAATCGTCCACAGCGGGAACTTGTTCCTTTGTGGTGCAGAGCGGCGCGTTCTAACGATACGCCTTACATTATCACAAGAACCGGGTGCGGTAACGAAGGGAAAGAGCCGGGGCCGCGGTGGAGAGGATCGTCGCAATTGCTTCCCTCGCTGATCGGAATCAACGACCCGCGATTTCCCCTCGTTCCGAGCCCGTGGAAAAAACCTCGCGTTCCCTAGGACGAATTGAAAATCGCATTTGCGGGATGGCATCCGCGAAGTTTCCGGCGGTACCGCGACCACGTTCTCGAGAGTTGCCGGGATTCTTATCACTTCGGGTCTGGAATCTGTCTTTGAATGAGATAAATCGACGCGACACTTCGATGGCAGCCAAGTGCCCACATAATATTTCCAGGCTGCCCAACGGCACCCGACTGTTCCGAAATGCGATTAGTACACATCGAACTTTCGGTCGCAAGGCAACCGAATGCGGTTCAAAGAATTTCCAAGACGGAGTACCTTGCACGTGTGTGGCCGTAATATTGCTTAATGCTTCGTGAAATACGTAGCGAGGGTCACTAGACAATCGGGGTGATAGATTTTTTTACATCCAGCTCTTCGTATAGTTTCCTCTGTGTTTCGATATTGGATTTACTTTTGTAATATATACACTAGCGGGTGAAAAAGTTACCACTTTTTCTATTTGTTCTATTTTTGTTATTTATTAATCTACATTTGGGACTGCAGTATGTTTTGCATGTGTATATTTTGAGGGAGAATTGAAAGCTGTATAAAGTCCTGTTAAAGTTGATTTTATTTAACTGACAAAACAAAGAGTTTATATGACATTAAACGTGATAACACAATTCTGGGGCCGACAAAGAAGTAACAACGTTTAGTAACTTTTTAGGTTGTCCTAGAAGCAAAAGGTGCTCCCACAAAATATTAGATTTTTTCATTAATGTTCAAAAGCGGTAACTTTTTGTTGGCTTTAATAGTATTGTCTTGTTTAACGTTATGCAGAGTTTTTGTTTGTTAGTTAAATAAATTCAAGTGTAACTGGGTCTTATACAGCTTTTAATTCTCTTTCAGAATATGTATATTAGGCGCATACTCCAATTTTGAGTTGATATTGAAAAGCAATAGAAGTAGGGTAGTTCGAAAAAGTGGTAACTTTTTTGTCCGCTACTGTATATATATCATAGCAATGCCCATGAGCTTTAAGACGTATCGTTTAAGATATAGAACAGGGAAAATTGTGATAGAGAAATGTTGCATAGTTCAGTGAATTCAATTTTCCTACGTCAGCTATAGTTTGCAACCCTCGGACGGCCGTTTCTGGGTCTACTTTGACCCATATTCTAAATGTTTCTAATTTATATTGAAAACATGGTCTCAGTTTGAAATTCCAATTGCTGCAGAAAAAGAATCATGTTTGTAAGAGTAAGTGATAGGAAAAGAAGGGTGAGTACAGGTCAAAATCGACCCACACGCGGGTTATCACTTTTCTCGGCCTTTCGAGGGTTAAAAAATGTGCCACTAGCAACGAGATGTGTCCGATAACTAATTAATCAATCTACTAAACAGTAGTGTCTCTAAACAATTATACTACTAAAAGATTACGGTTGTATACAAAATAAAGAACAGCCAAAAAGAAGGAAGTTCAATTGGGAACTAAATCAAACGGAAATGCAAAGCACGCGTATCGGAACTAGGAATACTAGTTGGCAATAGTGAAAATAGGAAATCTCTAAAAAAACAATGGGGAGAAGTAGATTCCAGAATCGATTGTGTAGGAAATAAAAGCAGAATTCGAAATGATTTCTACTAGTGTCGTGATTGCAATCCACGCCGCGACGTGGATTCAACGATTACGGGGACTACTGAATAATCACACGGTTATATAGCAAGTTTGGTTGCTGCAGGGAAATAATCAGATGATTCTTTTCATTTTCCTAATCGACGAGAATAGGTAGCAGTAACACTTACGGGGGCCGATATACGAACCACTGGTAGTTTATTCGACATTTTCTATGACTGCGCACTCTTGCTCCTAGTTGGCGCACTCAGAGCTGCATCCATACACAACAGAGAGAGAAAAAAATCAGTTACCGTTGTTTTCATTGGTGACACTGAATCCCGAGTTTAGTTACTTTCTTAAATATTCGAACGGTGAATACTCTTTCGTTGTCAAATTATGTATAAACTCTTTGAGCACAAGCATTAGGATTTGTTTCACCTTCGTCGACTCTACAACATTTTTCTGAGGATTATATTGTACGTAGAAATAATTTCACACGTGAAATGTGACATTTTTTCGTATATAAAATTAGTTTTAAAGGGATACAAGGGCGTTATTTTTGGTTAGATTGAAGGACGACTAATAACCATGCATTTTAAGACCAGGAAATCCTAAAAATATTAAAAATTGAAGGATATACGTGGCGGTGTTGAAATAATTTGTGAACATTATTATTGTAAAACATTCCTAAATTTTGTACAAATCGAGAAATAATAGAGTCTGTGTTCCTCCCCAATTATACACCATGATAAAATCGAGAGATACTACAATTTTTATGGTATTCTTATCGGCTTTAAAAACAACTACCTGTCACAAAACAGCCAGCTCTGTTTCCAAATAACACATCGACGCAACTAAAATAAAAGCTTTCAGTGTTGAATTTGGATGAGTTATCCTGAATGGACAACCGCGTTGAACAAAAGAATGAGCATTTTGATTGAATGGTGATTTACGCTGTTCGCTTTGCTTTCAATTTTGTTGAATCGACTGGACTGTTTAACCAAAGTGGACCGTGTAAATTCGCCTTTAGTGCTTTGGGAATCAAAAGAAACTAAACAAGAAGGGTGTACCCCATTTTTCTCTTCTTTCAACTGCACACACGCGAGTGCTGATATTCGTAATACCACAATGACAAACGTGGAATGTTCATCTACTATAATTTCGTGCTGACCCCAATGAAAATATCGCTATTAAAAGAAAGAAGACAAATACCCTGCCCCTGTACCTACTTCGTCGTGATTAATGGAACCCAATGTGTGATATGAATTTAATAGATATTAATTTATAGAGCAATTACATATATCTCCCAGAGACACGTAATCCACAGCTGTATTTCTGTGTCGTGCATTAAATCCTCCTTTAGAATCGAGAATAATACATCGCATTAAAGTTTCTGTGCTCGGATGCGCCTCATTTCACCCCGTACTCGTAAAACCGTGCAACAAATGCAAGGTTAATAGACGATAAAATTGCGCCGCCTCTTATGGCTGGCAGTGGATCTATCGGCGAAGCTGCCAAATTCAACCGAAGAGAAACAAGTTGTTTCATTTGGAAAACTGTAGCGACGATAAAAACCGGCGTGATAGTTATCACGGCTATCGCGAAACAACCCTCTTGCCTTTCGATGGTCTTGTTTTGTTCGAGCATGACGGGGCACGCATCATCGGCGAATCCCGCGTCCGCTGACACGAAATCATTTAACTGTTCAGAACGCGTACACTCGGTCGTGAAATTCGTTTGAACTTCAAATCGCGCGAGTGAAATGCGAATGGACGGGGCCATTAAAAAATGAAATATCGCTGGGAGGAAGACCGCCGAAAAATAATCGCTGAAATGGAAATCTCGAGCTGTCAAATTTTAAACAATCACTTTCCAATTCCACGCACTGGTATTTAAATATACCCGACGGTTATAAATATCCAAGTATTATATCGGTTGTTCAGCTTGCACAAAGGGCAGTGAGACACCTCGCAAATTCAATGAGGTGTTACATTCGATTGTCTCTTTTATTTAATAAGGTATAATTTTTGGCAGTTGCAATGACTTTAAACAATCGTGGTTTTAGTAATAAAAATTGAAAGGTTAATTTTGATGCTACAACAGTTTCTTTTTTTCAGAAAATTAGTGTCTGTACCTGAACAACAAAAGGGAAGCCAATTATGGAACCTGTTTTGCAACAAACAATTAACTTTGATTTATAAAATTGTGTTTCTTAAAAGTATCTATATGAACTGAAGCCCATTCAAATAAAATATATCAAAATATTTCGAAACATGTTGGAGATATAACCATTTCCGTCAGTCATATTTCTCCGCCAGTGTTTCGCAGTGGAATTGCGCAAACTATTCAAGCGAAACAAATGCAAAAAGTAAAAATATAAATCTCGCAGTTGAAATAAAATCGGAGTCCGTGAAATCGTAAATTCTGAATTTTATATATTTTCTGGCGATTATCTGATTTACGAAATAAATGGGAGCACTTGTAAAAAAATCTCGAATGCAGAAGGCTCGGTGTAGTTCGACAAAATGTCCTGCGAAAATTTCGAAGTAAGTGGGTCGGATATTTCTCGGCGTATCTTGTACAAACATTTGAAGAATGTGGTTTTGAAAAGCCCGCGATTATAGATTCAGTAGAGGATACTTATGGAGTCAGACACGTGTACATACTCTATTTCACCTTTATCGCCGATTCCTGGTCGAATGCATTCTAAGAAGTGTACATAGTATAGCAAAGGAGTGGGGGTGATATAGAGAAGATAATAGAATTCGAAATGCTGCCAAGACTACATATTGACTATTGACCTGCAGGACAAAAGGGTGTTGCGCGTTCGTGCAGTAGAGGGTTGGTTCGCTTAAAATTCTATAACTTCGTGAATTGTATAAATGTCAACGTGATATTTAGTTAACGTACGCTTAAAATTTCAGGTTTCAAGAAGCTGTAACCAAGAAACTACAAATTCATTTTTTTCCAAGTGTGCGGGTGTATGCAACATCCTTAAAAATCCAAAACACGGTAAAATGATGTGAGTACCTCAGAAAATAAATCAAGTAACGCCACTTTCTCTAAACTTCCCAAATTTGAGTACTAATAAGTAAGTACTAACGTATTTAGTACATAATAAGTGCTTTAAAAAATTATCAATTTTCTCTGCTTGTTATTTGTCAATTTTGGGAATATTTAATTACATTGATATTATCTATATTCAATTACAACGATAATATCCAGTCGCGTATTGAGTTTTGACGGTTGATTAATTGACAATTTTGGAACACAGTCTACAAGGATATTAAATAATATGGAGGAATACTTTAAATCTATTAATAGTGTTATACGTTTGAAAGTATTCTAATCTTTTTTAGAAAAAAGTTATACAAGATGTCGAAAACAAAAATGAAACCACACACGCTACGAAAATTATGCTGATGCGAAGAAAATAGTCACATGCCTGCGAGGATCCGAGTAAGGAACAAGTCAAAATTAAGAGCTGAATAAATTCAGACACGTACTCTATATTCTATCGCGTTCCTTTTTTGCTCCATCTTTCCACGTCCTCCTCAAGTATCTTCCTTTATTTCGCCCCTCTGCGTTTTACAGACACATATTTTCATTCACAGTTTTAATGGGAAGGCCACTCAGTCTGTCGAGTTATTAAAAAAAAACTTTCAACCGAGGCTCCTTCATAAATGCATGATAACAATTCCGTAATTAATGATTCTCTGTCTCTCCACCATTTCTGGTTTTATTAGCTTATTGGACAGTCCAATAGCAGTCACCATATTGAATACCATTGGCATAATAAAATTCAGAGATTTTCTCCATGATGAAAGTTACAAAATGTTATGCAATACGTTATTTTACCTTATAAACTGACATTTCACTATACTTCACAAGCTACAATAGTGTATTAATACAAAAACTAATACAAGGGACATTTTCTTTAAGATAATTTCCCTTTTGATTCTCCTCTTATTACATCCTAGGCGAGTCATATTCACAACTACCGTCCCAGTGGAGATAAAACAATATAGCTAATAAATTCCATTAAAGGAAGATCCCAGTAACGATTACATATATACTGTGAGTTATCACTCATATCTCCTTTATGGTTGACAATAAAAAGAAGTGATAGAGGAAACGGTTGAACGATTTAATAGTCCCTAACTTCCTCTGAAATTACTTTCATTGCAGGTGCACCGTTGCAATAACGCCTCTTCCTTAAATGGATTCGTATATTGAAAAAATAACAATTTCCGCTTTAAAAGAAGAAATTCGTACACCCTACCGCAGAATCAGCGCCATTAAAACAATTTGCAGTTACACATGCGAAAGAAGTAACATTAGAATGAATAAGAACATACTAAACCATTGAACCTTTACCACTGCCATTCTTTGTTTCACTTTAATTATGAAATTTCATAATTGTTCCTCTATACCCTAAACCTACAACCCACTATACCTCTCGTCTCTTGGTAAATACATTTTTGTCCGACCTTTACCGTTGCACAGATGTTTTGAACGTGAGCTCGTTATTTAACAGACACATATATTACTTTAACACTTTGAGTGGCAGAAGGTTGTAAGAAATGCCCCCTCAAATCTGTCAGGCCTTTCACGGCAATTTAAACTTCTACATTGTCTATTAAATATTCACGAAACTATTGCCAGTGGATAGGAAAGGTAAAAAGATACGACGTTTATTCGGACTATTTTTCATTATACGTAATTCGAATTGATTCTGAATCCCTGTGCACCAGTTATCCTCTACGAAAATGGACGGAACACCCTCGGCGTGTCCCCACGCCGACGCCACTCAAAGTGCTGATGCTTTCCCTAAGACTTTCGAATCTATCGTTGGGAACGACGAGTAACATTGTTAATATAATGAGAGAAGAGATTAATGGTACTCACCTTGAGGCCAGTAAGGAACGCCGCGGGATCAGAGGGGGTCCGGGCCGAGGACGCTTGATTGGTGGACCCGTAACTCAGCTGATGCTGATAGTTGGAAAGGATCTTTAGGTGAGCACAGGCCTGAGCTCTATAAGCCGACACTGATAACTTCATTTCTTCGCGTTCCCGATAAAGGGTCCGATTCGCCTGATGCTCCAGCCGGGGCACATCCTCGTTCCTTGGTGGTAACCTTAAGCCTTCGCAAAGATCGCCGGGCAGCCGGATCGCTGCGACCAGAATCCCTCGGAAAGGGAAGAAAGGGCGAGGGCAGAACAAACGGAATCCCCGTTTCTCTCTTCCACCTCCTCCGTCTAATCAATCTTCCAGCTTTGCACCCGCCGCTATTCACTTTTAACTCCGACAATTGCTCTTCCCTATCGCGACTCTCAGTTTCGATTTCGACTGGAGCTCGCGGACGATAAACAGACGTCAATCGATACGCCAAGCTTGCTCCCTCCCTTTGGAACCCATTACTCCATCGAGATCGAGTTTCGAAGTAGATTCCCTTGTCTTTTTCAGGGAGTTTAAGGAACGTTTCACCGATAAACAGCTAGGTTTACGCCGTTCGTCTTCGAGTTTTCTTCGATCCTCCGCACTAGACGTTTGCTTCCTGTTAACGACCTGGTTCCTACGAATTTCCTGGACGTTCAGAGAACAGCTTGAAGAAGTGCCACTGGCAAAACGCCACTCTATCCCTTTCCCGCCGATGATTTCCCGCGAGAGGGGTACACGCGCGTGTACGCGTCCCTTTGCCGCGACTTATCCAGTGCTTCGATAGCACCGATATATCTCAGCCTTGCGCAGGGTCGTCTCGCAACGGTGTTTTAAAGGCGAAGAGATTCCGAAAATCCTTTTCGGAGCCGTATCGCTTAACTGGGCAAGTTTCCTCCGATGAGCCCAGAATATCGATCGCTGGAATAATACTTCCTCCGCTGGCTAGTCCGTGTTGCCTCTCTTCGTGCCTCCCTTCGTTAACTTAAATGTTTCGCTCGATCTGAAACTCTTCGCCAGCCATCCACAAACACTCGGCGGTTGTAAGTTTACGGGACCGCGCAGCGTAGCGATAATCCCGCGCGGGCTACGGAGACGACTCTCTTCTAATTCACTATCCAACTTCGTCCAATTATCAACTCCCGCTGTTTCGCGACGACGGTATACATTAAAGGTAGACAGGCGAGCCTATTCGACGCGAGTACAACCCGTGCCTCGTCATCCTCTCCCTTTTCATCTGGAGCATCTCCATCTTCGAGAAGTAACTGAGAAC
The DNA here is from genome assembly GCA_963971345.1 of Andrena flavipes. Classification (NCBI taxonomy): domain Eukaryota; kingdom Metazoa; phylum Arthropoda; class Insecta; order Hymenoptera; family Andrenidae; genus Andrena; species Andrena flavipes. The sequence goes on from OZ020481.1 coordinate 41,855,652, forward strand.
CCCCGCCGGCTTCCTATCAGAGCTAGAATCCTACAGTGCCGCTAACAAAAGAAAGAGTCATAGGAACAACGAGCGCCCATGTTGGCGGAGTCGTTTGCGCTTTGAACGCCTTCTTCCTGCTCCTCTTGATTTTACGCCGACTGGAGCTGTAAGGCCACGCGCTGTTGTTCAGCAAAAGTCGAGCGGCCAGGACACCGCGAGAACGCTGGTTAGTTGTAACCGGGAGACCGCGGCAATGGTATTTACGTTCCTTCCTCGCCTCCCTGCTTGTCTCCTCGTTTGGATGATTTCCACGTACTTCGCGGCCCTTCTCCCCTCTACCGCCCCTTGTGATCGATCCTATACCAGCCACCGCGGCACCCAAGCGCGAAGAAGATCGGGCATGATGTTCGGCGAGTCCTCGAACAACCATTGGACACTCAGGCGTGGATCCTTGAGGCGAGGCGAGCGGATCAGCTGTGGTCGAATTCGATCACGAACGATGTAATCACCCCTTCGTCACGTTTATCAAACATCTGAGGCTCCTGGCTACTGGAGATTACTAGTAGATTTATCCAGGCAGCTTCTTCCAGACCTTGTAGACTTATAGCACTGATGTCGGTTATTTTAAAAATCTTCTTTTGACTACCCCCTCGAGAAGGAACTCGAAACTACTCAAATTTAACCAACCACTCCAACACTCTGATAGTCGTTGGCAATCACAAACACGAACAGCGGGAACTCACTGATGCCGCGAGGTAATCGTCGTTCGTGCTCCTCGCGGGACAGCAGTTTCCGAAAGTAGCTCTCTAGCTCGGCTAGTCGACACAGAGCACCCTCGTCTCAGTCCATTTTGCCGACGGAATACGATGGTCCGATGACGGAACGTTTAGGCCCCGTTACTCGGAGAACCGACCACCTGAAACTGTCGCGAATCGTCGACGTTACTACTTACTACAGAGCCTAACGGGAACGATACTAAAACCCGACACGTGTCGCAGCTACGGAGAAAGAATTCCTCGCGCGAACTCCACACGGTCAGATTGAATCCGTGACGGTGCTACATCAAAGCCCAGCCTGTACCCCCGAAACTATCGATTGTCGCGGCCTTACGACGTGCCGGCGGATGAAAATTGACGAGGCCGCGGGCGTACGATTGTTAAACCCGCCAATCGATGCTCTAATCTTCGATGCTGCTCTTTCGTGTAACTAGGAGATCAACCGCGGATTACCAATCTCCGCGTAACGAAAGGACGCGCACAAGGCGAGGCCATTTGCCGGCAATTTGCTTCGCCAGCAACAGACACTGGGTCGACGGAGGATCAAAGCGCGTACCAAAACAGGAGGAATGCCGGCGACCGGCCGCGTAATCCGCTTAGACGACAAATCAGCAATTATGCGGCGTTGTGGTCGCGGACGCGGCGATACGTTCCGACTGCATTTAAACGGGAGACTCGCGGAGTGGTGCACGCACTTTTCTAACGACACGTCGGAAGGTAAACGTGGACGACAACGAAAGCGTCGATCAGAGCTCACTGTGGAAACGTTAGTAGACCAGCGCGTACTGTCCGCGGCTCGAGCATAACTGGATTACCGATACCAACGACACCGTGCATCGAGACATCGACTATCCACCACGAGGTCCGGAGTGTCCGCCCTGTTCTATATTCACCCTTCGCTATAACAGGATTAAATATTATCATAAACTGCGCGCGCGACCGAACGTGCCACCTACGCGGGCTCTACTTGCGCGTGATTTTCGTTCGCGATCCCACGTCCGATCGATTGCGACGATTTGGCGGCTCTTCGCACCCCGCCTTAGGATTCGTCTCGAGCTTGCGAGCGATGGATGGAAAAGATAGATACACCGAGGAATAACAGAGGCTCGAGATGAAGAAGCTTCTTTCGATATTTTAACGATGTTTTCGGGTATGGTTTTGGAAGCTAAATTCAAAACACACCAGAACTGACGGCTTTAGGGTTGCCGTAACGGCTGGTGAATGTTAGCACTTGCTAGAAGCTTGTTGAGGACTATGAATACTGGGTCGCCAAGCCACATCAGTTAGTCGTGAGTTCAGTTGGCTTTGGTTGAGTGCGGAACAAACGCGCAGAAAGAAAAACTACAGGCGCAGCTTCACGGACAGAAGAAGGGGCTACTAAGTACTTACATAGTACTTTTTGGAAATAAATTTATTTAGATCTGGCCTTAAATAGATTTCACGTGGTAGGCTTTTCAATACTAATTTCATTTAATTGCATATCACAACGTAGATACGTCAAAGGGAATTGTGAGAAATTGTACGTGATGGAGTAAATCTGAGGTTAATTTTGTAGTTAGAAGTCGAAATTCCTATAAAGCGGCTTTAGTTTTTAAAAATGTTTTTAGGAACCTCAATTTTGCAGCTCTGTGTAATTTATGAATTCTTCGAAAGCATATAAATGTAAAATCGAAGAAGTACCAATCGGAAACGAAATAGCTAAACTGTTTATAGAGTCAATGGATCCTTGAAAGCATAGTAGACAATCGTATTCCAAATGATTTACAGAACTACCGAACTAAATTCCCAAATCCCTATTCCTTCAACGATCACAATTATTTGCCAAGCAAGCACGCCCATCCCCGTTAACAGCGTGCCTGCCACTGTTTAACGAGCACACACTGTAATACGTAAGTACGCGTCATACATGTAAACCAGAGAGAAACAGCAGTGAGAAACAGCATAACCCGTTCGTCAACCACGTCGCCCATTATGCGCTGACTGCATTACTGTCTGTCTCTCTCTCTCTCTCTCCCTCTCGCTGTTCCCCAACCCTTTCCTGTCTTTCCACGACGTTCTAGCACAAACACGAACGCCTTGTCATTCAGCTTATCGATCATTCCGGATTGGTCATTACGAGAGGTCTAAAGGGACAGCGCGCGAGAGACTTTCAGGCGGAACCACCCCCGGAGCGAATTACGCGCCATCGTTCTTCCAGGGGAAGAAATCTTTCTCAACAATGTTCCATCGAATGTCACAGTCATCTGAAGTGAAAGGCTTGCAAGCTCTTGGTAAAAATATCGGTAAAAATTCAAGGTATACCTTGCATAAGCAGGGACCCTCGTTAATTTGAGATTCTGCCAAAGGGAGGACATGTTAGTGTATGCTATTTCATAGCACTTAAGATAATCAACTGAGGTTGTTTGTAATAACTTGAAAATCGTTCCACCAACGGGTTAGAGAATTGGTTTTCATTATGAATTATAATTTATAGTATATTATATATCATATAAATTATAATTTATAACTACGATATATCTCCATGATTTATTTTATATTTTATAGTTTAATAGAGACTGGTATCAATTATGATGAGATAAATATGTTTGAGAAGTTTATTCCATCTCTACACTTTGTGCAACTGTTTTCCTTTTATTTTAAATTTCGAATTTGATGAATACCTATCGTCAAAGCTACGACCGTCATCATTCAGCAGAGAGTAACCCATGGACAGTGAATCATACGATAGCAATATTCAAATATATTTCTCACTCGAAACGGTACGCAACAAAGTGTCAGAAATATTGAAACCGCGATATGCAAGCAGCCAGGACGAAATGTTGCATCGAGTATAGCTGGATCTCGGAGTGATAAGGGCTAACTTGAACGGGGAAAGTAATTCCAGGAGAAAACTCTGAAGATCGGACGTGCTGCGAACATGAATACAGCATTTACATCCTTAAAGAGAAACACGTACTGAATTTAAAGCTCACACCGTGACGTTATTCTGGTCCGCAAGATGAGAGCAACATGCACGCTCCAAGCGTAAGGTTAAGACACACTTCGCGTGAATACAACGTCACGTACAGAAGTAGCGAAATGTAATATCGCCAGCCCTAAGCTGCCCCGTTAAATGAAATCGAAAACAATAAACCGAGGAGAGGAAATGCAATATAGAATCAAGGTCAACTACCAAACAGCTTTACATTAATCCCCCAAGGGATCGTAATATCGCAGCGAGGAATTCTCTCGTTTTTCTGGCTTCGATCCTCGGCCGATGTTGAAGAACTGCGCTGTCAGAAGGCCAGCAACTGGGAGAATCTCTTAACAACACTTCTTACCCTACCACTTGCTAGCTAATCCCTTTTCATTAGTATCCTTCTTTAATTCCAGCAAATTCAATCCCTCTTCCAACTTCTCGAATTCCACAAGAAAGCGCGCAGCATCGAGCATCCCATTTAATATGACAAAATCTCCGTCGAGATAATCCAAATATAGCCTTGTTCCGCTTCCTAAGTCTATTTCTTCTCGCAGAACCTCTAGCTACGAGCACTGTATCCCCAGATGCTGCTCATGAATGAATTACGCGTTTTTAAACCGGGTCGACAGAAATTACCCGAGGTCAGACCTTTTCCCGTCATCCGTCTGATCGGCGTCATACGACGAAGACTTTATGGAAACGCTTACGAACATCTTCCTCTGAGAAACGCGTGCCACTGACAGTGACCAACTGTTTAATTAATTAGAAACGCACGACTCCTCCTGGGAGGCACCGAATTCTACCGCAGCCTACATACCGCATCGTCCCCTGCTAATACGGACCCTTTACTTACTGTATTCACTTAACGAACTTTACTCCATACACAAACAGCCGACACCACTTCCCACGCGTTTACTGATCGAAATCACCGGAGGGGCCGAGCCGCTGTCACATCGGAGCGGCAGGTCACTAACGGACCGATCTTGCCCCGAAACGAAACGATAAATTCTTTGATCTTCCAGCTTGCAGGCTACCCTCCGCGCAGCGCATTCCAGACGGTTGGCAGGCACAGAACACCCTATCCATAGTTCGGCCCCCGAGCAAAGGATCACTCGATCAGCCGCGTCGCACGGCGATCGCAAGGGCACTGCGCGGGCCCTGGCTCGCAGTTGCCGAAACCGACGTCGGGCCAGCCCGAGGGAATCGTTTGCGGGCACTATCGCGTACGCGACGTCCGCGGCCGCCAGCTGACAAACGACTACGCGGCGGTGACACCGGGACGAGAAGCGGACGGGAAGGATCGCGGATCCAGTTGGCGATCGATCTCTCGCGCGATCACGGTTGCCGAAGGATCGAGCCCACCCGGTCGCGGACCGGTGTTTGCTCCCTCTCTCGCACGTGTTACTCGTCCCCACGAAAGTCACCAGGAGGCCAGTAGCAACCCCCGCCAGCCGCGGAGAACGGAGGGTGTGAGACAGGATGCCCGAACGTCTGACTGCGGGAGGGATGACGGGGGCTGGTAGGGAGTCCGATCGTGGTGGGAGCGCCAGAAAGGGGGGCGAAAAAGAGAAGGGGCGAAGGGGCCGCGGAAAGGACGATCGCGGGGAGTTTTGCGCTTGCATACTCCCCTCGCGGTGTCATCCCTACTTCGTCCTGCCACGCAGCTCCCCACCACCGCATCCACACCCACGGATTAAAAACCGAAATCCTTCCCCTACCGACGCCACCCACCGCGCGCTCTTCTGTGTTCCGTTTGCGTGGCATCCGTGTGCTAGCCGGGGGAGGGTGCTGCGCAGTCTCTGGACCGTACACATGCAGGACCTAGCGGGCTTCCTGCGATATAGCTTGCCAACGCTTCATGGCGTAGCCAGGCGTTACGCGTACCTGAAATGCGATTTCACCGGGGGGCAGGGGATGATTTGGATAGTTTTTGGGTGGAAGGTTCTTATCGACAAGGGCGAGGTTGGTTTGTGAAGCGAGTATTGATGTATGGATCTTCATCTGATACGCGTGGCTTATGGCGGCGAATTTTTAGCGGAGGGAGGATTAAACTTGGCCGAATTTTTGGTAGTGCCGATGTGGAAGAAATCTGAGGCACTGGTGGGAGGGTAATTGAAAAGTTTCGGGGCGAGGTTCGTAGGTGTCGATTGGAAGGAACAATAGTCCACCGGTGTTTCGAACGGGTTTCTTCTAGGAAGGTTTTAGGTGCTGAACTTCCAGTTTATTACGATGCTTGGGTATATAGTATTATAGGATGAACTTGATCATAGTTTGGCAAGGTATTTCCCTTCTCATTTACCGCGGTAATTAACTGCTACTTGAAAACGATGGTTAGCAGGTCGCCATGAAGTACGGTGAACCTTAAAATATAGTGGAAGTAGGAGCTAGCTACTTTATTTCTTGGCATAATGGGATATCTTGTATAGTTTGGTCGTTAGATGGATATTAACTTGTAACGTGAATTGATTTCGAGCAAAGAATGAGTTTTTAGATGTAACTAAGGAGAAAGATACTATTCGTTGCAGGTAACTACATTTTAAAATGTCAGCAAGTGACATTTGCAAGGGGCTGAAAGGATTGCATTAACCCTCCGTGGTCACACCTTCTTCTAATCATAAAATGGTTACATGGAGTTCACTGTGCACCAGTGTCGTTTTTGAGTTACCATTTTCGTATTTTAGAAACCTTATACTTATGAGTGATAATAATTGTACATTCGTAATACTCGTACACCTTTATCTAGGAATGTACATATCGATATGTTGAAATTTGTATTTGAAAAAATAGTTGTAGATAATAACGACTTTTTTTTGTTAACATACACCAAATTTTTAAATTTTATTATCAAGGTCTATAAATTTACAGAAATATTGGCGAAAACATATCCTGTAATGCGATGCTACCCGCGTGACGGCGAAAGGATAAATAACGATTTGGTTTTTAATATTTAATGAACAGTTCTGCATTAAAATGTCAATACTAAATAATAATAATTCCCTGTTATTTACTTCAAGTCATCTTAATATTTGAAATTCAGGGGAAATTTTCCACTTTATGCTTCCAAATTTCGTAGGATTAAAATTTGAATTAGAAGCAACAAATTTTGAGATATTCCTAATAATAATTTTCACACAAGAAAAAGCTATGAATAAAATTTGTGTATTCATTCGGGGACTTATTTAAATCCTAACATTATTCTAATAAAAATGTTAAATCACTTCATGCTTCATTGCCTTCACTAGCCTATTTAATTAGAACGTAAATCATTTGAAAAATTCTCGAATTCTCGAATATTCTCGAAATGGGTTTAAATATTTAAACACATCAAGGCACATTTTAAAGTTTTAAAAAATTAAAAAATCATGTAATATACATATCACAAAGTTTAAAGAAAGATTTAATTACAATCAATACAAAAGAATGAAAAAATAGAAAAACGTCATTTCAGACAACATCTAACATTAAATCGCAGCTGAAATGAAAATATATTTTTTACTTCGAAAAGAACATTTGACCATCCTTTAGATTTAGAAAACTACTGAAAATTATTGACCCATACTTGAATCAGCAGGTTATAGTCCTCTTGCTGTGGCCATTGAACTATATTGTAACAAATGGACACTCACGCAACCTTCCCTATTTTTAATATCCCCCCTTACGATCTCTTGATCCTTAGTGTCATCAATCACTCTGGACGACCGTCTTCACACAATTTATCACCGATACCAGCAAAAAGAAGGAAGTGCAGAGACCTCTGTCTTAATATCATATTTATTTCGCTCGTTGGAGACTGTCATCTACTACGACGACAAGAAATATATTATGAAACTAACATTGGGCGAATCTTTCTGGTAAACAAACATAGACAAAAATGTTTTAAGTCACAAAATAAACATTGATATTTCACTTAATAAATCATTACTTCATAATATTTATTGTAAGAATAATTTAACAAAAAATATTAGTTTATTTTTTTAGTAAATTAATGATTCAGAACAATTGTTCGCTTCATTCAAAATTATAAATTGAGATTTCAAGAAATGACATTGAGATTTTTTAAGTACAATTTTGATTTTAGAATTTAAAAAAATTGTATCTCGCGATTGTTATTTCTAAATAATACCACGCATAGTTATTAATTATTATGCGATTATTTTAAAAGGTATTTAGCAGAGTATAAAATAAAGTAAAAAATCATTTGATTAGAAATCAAAGAAAGAAATATTTAAAGAAAACTTGGTTATTTGTTCAAATGAACTAGTGCATAAATATTTAGGAAATAACACTTAATGAAATTCTTAATCATCCATATAAGTAGGTTAATTCATTACTTCAATAACTTAACAAAATTATTAACTTAATAATTTTGAAGACGATAATAATCGTCTTTGCATTTTATTTAACATGACATTAATGCAAATATACTTCCCTGATTATTATTTATAATTATATAAATATTATGTACGTATAGATACTTTTTTCTGTCACTATATGTATATGCAAAAATATTATAAATGAAAAAAATGGAATAAACTGCAGCGCTGCAGGATATTTTATATTAAACATCTGACAATACGTAATGTGATTGCGAATAAATGAAACCAAATGTATAAAAAACAAAACGATAATAAAACTATCAGTGTTAGATTATTTCAAACTATCGCGCCCAATCGCGGGTGCAACTAGTGCTGCCACCTATCCAGTTTTCACCCTGAGCTTTGGAATTAAATTTTCTATTTCCTATAATTATCGGTATATCGTAACAAAATAAATATCCAAATTGCAACGTAATTTGAGCTTGAGAATATTACACATACGAAATGTTTGGTATTCATCATCATTAAATATACGTAAACACCTCTTTCAAACTTTTTACTTAAACCTACTTGTACCAACTTCTGGAATTTATGCACACTATACTCTATTGTCAACTCAATAATCTCTGTATATTGTAACTTGGACAGTTGGCAGGGCTATTTTTAATAACAAAAGTGCCTTAAATAAATTTGATGATTTGCAATTTCATCGATCATTAATCATGTCTCTGCAATCCTTCAATGGTGATTCATAATCGATGCAACAAGTTGGCTAGGCAAATTTTCGATGGAAACATTTTGAAGGCACACTAATTGCAAAACGCCGTAAAAATTTCACTTTTCACTCGGTGACAGCACAAAAAATGTGGTTCGAAACTGAGTGACCACTGGTTACACAAGTTCTGCTGGTTCTCACAGGTGGCGTGATCTTGCGGCAGCTCGAAGTATTAGTTTAAATCGTTAAGAGTTCAGTTTGGCGCGTATATTTATGGAAGACAGCTGGCTCTTTGGGCTTGTGAAACTGTATTATTTTTAATCGTTCTAAAAAGTGAAAAGTGATTGAAGAATAACGATTGTCATCCAGCTTTAAACGAGATGTCTACATATGCTTCCCAGCTGTGCGTGAGGAAATGATTTTTGTGGAACATAGGTCACTAATAAACAGGTAATAGATATTACTTATACTAATGCACATTATGCATTTTATATCGTACGTTTGAACTTGATTATGGGAATTAGAACTTTCCCTTTTATCACTGTCTATATTCCTGCTGCCACTATTTTGTTGTAAAACATTGAATCTGGACCATCAAAAGTGGTTAGAAGAAAAGAAAACTAACTTTTTTTACTGCCACTTAATAGTTCAACCATCTGATAACCAAACAAGATTTTTGAAAAATTTCCTGTAATCGAATATTCCAACATCTATTAAAAATCAATATGAGATTTTTTATTTATTAAATTATTTGGACGAGTTAATAGTTGCAACGCATAAAGCATACGAGTAATATTTAGATATTACAAATCACTTAAGGAAAATTCTTGCAACACATCACATAACTAATTCTTATATGAGTTAAACAGTTACTGCAAAGTTACGTATCATCGATGTAAAAATTGTAGAAATTAAGAAAGATTATTCTAAACTAGGGACTTTAAACTTAGAATTCTATACATAATGTCAATGCACTTGTATATCTGTACAAGGTGTTACTCTACCTATAGTCAATACTCTAGGGTGTGATTATATAGACAAAAATATGCTGAAAATTAAGAGTGACGAAATTGCAGTACTTACTGGTACTTTGGATATATTCACCCATTTTCTGCACTTAATGTAATCGAAGTACTATATAGTAGTAATCCACAGGAGCATCTTACATGAAAGCGTTCTACGCATTTCAATTTTAATAAGCATTGAATCTTTGTCAGTAACGTTTAAACTGTATTGAATGTATTCAGATATAAGTATTTATGTGTTTGAAACAAATCAAGCAGAAATATTTATATAATATTAGAACATATTTTACTATGATTCAGTTATACCCAAAAATATTCCATTGATTTTTTATATAATTGTATAGATTTCAAATATACTCCCTTAAGGTTCACTTATGCTTACAAATACCCCCTCGATTTTGAAAGTACATATTTGCACAAGATTCGCGCAGATACCTACTGTCAGGTACTAATACTACTTCTGCGATACCTGGTCTTATCACTAATTATGGGACCTTCGGAGTTGAAATGAAAAACACATTGAATACCCTCCACAGTGTATTTGGTGACCTAGATTGCAATGAAAATATTAGATATAACATCGATGTACGAGATACTTTTCAATACGTTACTTAAATATCTATATAAGATACACATATTGTATAAGTAGATGACGTAATATTACGACTTCATATAATATTCGACTGATTCACTAACAAACAACATTTAATATGGTTTTACTTTGTTTTTTTTTCATACTTTTTTGCTTTTCTTTTATACACGTAGAATATCATAACGACATTGACAATATATATATATAATATATATCTGCTTTTTATCGTAGTGTTACAGAATATAATAACGCGTGTGTAATTCGAATGTCGCGAAATCCGCTCACGATCAAAGGAAAGCGTTTCATATCTCGATCTAGCCCGCCCGATTGGCTTCGGTGTCGATCGCGTTCTCCCGGACCACAGATCTTTCGGAATACCATGCGAGAGATCCCTCTTGTTTCGGAACGAGCCCGAAGCGAGCGTCGTTGCGACGAAACACGCGTTAAACACTCTCCGTCGCGTCCCGTGATTCTTGAGAAAAAGGGATGCAAGGGTGAGGACGAAAACGTGAAAAGAAAGTTTAAGGGACAGAGCAGGAGGACAGAATGGAAAGTGTAAAAGCGGGAGGGATCGTCTGCGCCCGGTTCGATCTCGAACGGCGTACACCGAGGAGAATAGATCGCGGGTATCGCGATCGACACCGTCGCCTGCTGCTGTTACGTCATCCAGAGTGAACGCGACGTTGTCTCGCGTCGAAACACAGCGTATTCGTCAGCTTCTGTACACATCGTTAAAAGCGTCAATACTCGTGTTTTTAAAAATCACCGGAACGTGCCAATTGCCGCGACGAGGTTAAAATTCGCCTGTTTCGTTTCGTAATTGTGTATCGGTGTGAAAGGTAAAATTATACAGAGGCTGAACGCTCGTGTTTGGAACACTTGGCCGCGTTACAAGTCTCCACCGTTTCTTCTCTCGTCTTCCCTCTTGGTGGTAAATGTTTCCATGCCGGCAACGATGATCGACGTTGGTGATATTCGGCGAACGATCTACTGTCTAACGTGAATCCTTATCGATCTTCTGGGGGGACTAACTTAGTACGCGTGATTCGCGACGAAGAGCGCGGCGTTACCAGCAGCTCCTTGCACGCCACCCGCGTACTTGCCCAGCGCCGATTCGCTGTTAGCCTGTTACAAACACATATCGCGTTAAAGCAACAACGTGCCAACAATGAGCCTCGAATTATATTTAGATAAGAGAAATCGATTGAAAATAATATTCGTAACGACGACGATCAATACACATATACACATGCACTATTATTATTTACAACAGTAAAAGAGGAGCAAAGAAACGAGTGCAGTAACCTAGGATACTTACTACGGAAACGTCTCACAGAAAGGAATTGTAAGAGTTTAGTAGGCATGAGATTTCGCGTAGAGAGATGTATTAGCAGCTTTGCTAGAAATACTACCAGCAACGTACTTGCCTTGGCTAGCTGCAGTGTTTGCCTAAACAAGCACACAGTATATACACATGCAAAAAAAAAAACACAAGCGTTAAAAGAGAGATATAGTTTAAGTAAAAAGATTTAAATGGATCCAAGAGTTTCAGCATCTGAACGTTGACTAAATAAAAGAATGGATATACTAGAAACAGAAGTAAAATGATAGAAGATTGAGAAAGTGATTAATTACAAAGAAACACAACAGAAATAAGTGCATATTTAGAATAATCTCAATAAAAGGGAATAGTTACAGGTACACAGAAAGGAAAGAAATATTTTGGCAGAAAGTTGCATCAAAATAAATAGAAAAAACTTATTCTAGACAAGCACAATTAAGAGCAAGAAATTGGAAAGACTGGAAGTAGAGTAAGAAACATCTATTAAATTTCCAAACGCCGAAGTTTTTAAGAGAAAAGGGTATGACACACAAAATAAAAACTTAGAACAGAAAATGTTGCCCTGAAAGTTACCTTAGCCCTCTTGATGAGTTCATCCTGGCCAGCAGCAACTTGTTCCTTTTTGCCTGCCCATGCACGGAGGACAGAAGCTTGGAGAGCACGACCGTAGCTGAAGGTCAGTGCCCAGGGCTTGGGCACCGGGTACTTGTTGATGGCGTCCAAGTTCACGGATGCCTCCTCCTCCGACTGTCCACCACTGAGGAAGGTGATACCGGGCACTGCAGGTGGTACAGTGCGCAACAGAGCTGTAACCGTGGCAGCAGCGATCTCCTGAGCAGACGCCTTTTTCGCGCAGCTCTGACCTGCTGTCACCATGTTCGGTTTCAGAAGGGTTCCCTCGAGATACACGTGATGGTCAGCGAGTGCCTGCAAACAGCATATCGTGATAGAATATGGAAGCATCGTGTCATGTCGTTAGGAAGAGAATAATAAACATCTTACAGAAACTAAATCTTTATTGAAAAAAATAATCACCACAGGGGGATCACCGAAATGACGGTACAGCCCGAAATAGTGTGATTCTATATAAAATTATAAGTCGAAAATATAGGGAAACCTTTGTGGTTTGGGGCCATTTTTCAAGATTAATTCTCTTGCATTCCCGACGGATTTTCAAACTTGACTTTCTGGAAACAAAGCTTGTCTGAAAAAAGTGACGGTCACTATTTCCACTTATTTTTACGCAAAGACTATTTTCAGCTTCGCATTTGCATCACATGTACTGTTGCAGTCTGCCAAGTTCTAGTCAGATGGACGCGTACCAGAGGAGTTTTCACAATCATATTTCCCGAAAACGAAACTTCGCAAGAAGAAATATGATTCTATATTCTCTACTTAATTCTTCATACCGAACCACCCCCTTTCGTATCGTACCGCCAAAATTAGTAACGCCCTGTGTATCAGACTGGTGAAGTGTGTATCACGTCGATCTTTATGTAAGAAATTAATTAGAGGAATGTGGGAAACAGCGCTCACCTTGTAGACGGCAGACAGAACTTCCTCCGTGACCTGTTCGCAACGAGTAATGTCGTGGTCACCGTCGGGCAAGATTTCAGGCTCGACGATGGGCACGATCCTGGCGCTCTGGCAGATGGAGGCGTAGCGAGCCAAGACGTTAGCGTTCTCTAGGATCGCCAGTTTGCTCGGGGTGTCTTTGGTGATCTTCAAGACGCATCTCCACTTGGCGAACTGGCAACCGTCCTTCTTGTACTGGATGCAACGAGCCTGAAGATCGTCGAGACCCTGGGTCGTGCACTCGTCGTTGGTACCGAAGAGCGGCACGACACCCTTGTCGACTTTAATGCCCGGCAGGATGCCACGTTGCCTCAGCAGCTCAACGAATGGCGTTCCATCCTCGGCCTTCTGGTACAGGGTCTCGTGGTACAGAATCACGCCAGAGATGTGCTGGCTGATAACATCCTTCGGAGAACAGAACAGCAGATTGTCAGCGTGGAAGTTTGAAAGAAACGCGCATCGGAAGGGATTACAGAATCATCTGATCAAATTTCTGGACTGGGATTCGGAGCTAAGCTTTTTTTATTGTAAGAAAAATTTGTTTAGGAAGGCTAACCCTTCTGGATTGAAATAGAAGAAGAATGAACTCTGTACAGTTGACACTTTTGGAGGTAAATTCTTGCATAGAGCTTGTTTGCGAGAAAATAAATTTCGACACTCCGTGCTCTTCAAAAAATTGAAGCCAGGGAAATGTTGATTTAACCCTCCATCCGATTTGGCGCGGACTACATCGTATTTCAATTTTACCAAAACTCCGTGATATCAAGTGCAAGAGGTGGAATTACTTAACAGATATGGAAATGTTTGTGCTTCGAACTCTACGTTTTCAAGCCTAATCTTTGAGAAGTTACTGCATCCTGGATATGAAGATACATAAAAAAAGATTCAAGAAAATTAAAAACTTGGAACAAATGACGAATTAATGAGATACTGCAGAAACTGAATGAATTGGGTTGAAACGGTGTTAAAAAAAATAGCGCTATACCTTCGCGGTGGTGAAGAGAAGCTGCCTGTATGCTTTACGGTTTTCCTCGTTGTTTTCAACGTTAATGTCCTTGAGACGTTTGCCGATGGTTGCCGTCGATTCATCAGCGGCAAGGATTCCCTTTCCAGGTGCCACGATCTGCTGGGCAATTGTCCTCAACTCTTCCTTCAGCTCGGGCTCGAGTTTATCGTACTTTTCCGCAACCATTTTCTGTGAAAGACATCGAATTTACGAGGGGCCATTTATCGTGACAACACAAATGTAAAGAAATTCAGCGTAAATTATATTCGAAAGGTGCCATACACGAGTCACACTCCTCGCCAGAGTATTTATCAAATTAACATAAATTAACTAACGAAGAGATTAATTATTAATATAAATTTGTTACATAATTTATTCATGGAAAGTTAGATTCAAACGTGCCGTCCATCCTTATGCTCCAAACATATCAAACGTTTATGAGAATAATATTAAAAGAAGATATTGGAGAACATTCTACAACGTTGTCTTTTATTATTTATTAAATTCATATAATGCGACAGTACAAATGCTGATGCGGAGATCTGCCGGGGCTTTCATATCCTTTTAAAACGAGCCCTTCGAAGCGCCTGAGTGCACATGAAATATCAAATGTCCACTAAGGCTTCCGTAGCGTAATTGAATTTCACAGTCAGTCCCCCATCAACGTCAATATTTCATAAAAAGAAAATGTTAGTTTGACCCATTTCTGTGCCTTCATTCGTTCCACCACTTTGACATCGAGCTAATAGGCTGCTATATTCGTAACTAATACGACGCGAGGGTCGTCGGTGTAGCATACATCATTTATAGTTATATTAAGGCATGAAACCCACGGGAGGAACAACTTAGCCGATGTTTCAGGCTGTTCGACCAAGTTTATAATTGTAGATAAATAATTTCCCTCGTTTGCAGCGGAAACTTTATAATGAGTCAATAAATAGTATCCATCCCACACGTCCTGCGGATCAGACTACCTATCAAATGTAATTCACATTGGTTCCGTTGTATTACAATTGTTAGACCAAACCCCATGTACTTTTTCTTTTGAACATTGTAACAATGCTTTAACAGACTGCATATGTACAGTTATTGTCCTTTGATTTATTCGCAGTACGATTGGATTATAATTGCTTCCACTTTGATTACCCGAAATTCCCAGTTCATTATCGCAAACAAAGTGCTCCGCAGTTGCATGAGCCGGTGCTTGTCTTTGGCACGCAAATAAACATTTTTAAAAAGACCAATTCTTCGGAACGCGATTCCCCCGCAAAGCTTCGTAAAGCGAGCGCGTGTTCATTAAATCCTTTACATTGTTCCGTTCTTAATTAATCACTTCTGAAATTCTATGTACCCCACGCGACTTTCATGTAAAAGTGTTTCTGAATCACAAAAAGCATCAAACCGCGGCAAACGACTTTTTCAAAATCGCTCCATAATTACTTCAATTAATTTAAGCCACTGCAGATATGAGCCGACAACTTTTACCAACCTGGGAACCATTGGGAAATCTTAGCGGATGTACCCAATGTTGTCGGGCAGGAAGAGCAAGTCGGACATTGTGAAATACTCCCGTGGAAAATGTGAGCCGTTTGTTTCACTACAGCGTAACGTGCAATATGTTGAGCATTAATCTTAATCCACAGAAGCGCGTCTAAAGAATGGGTTTGGGGCGGCAAGTGAAAAGAGGGAGGTTGTAAAGAACGTAGTAAACAGACGCATAGCTCTTCGTTGATAAAGGAGCTTACTGGGGGCGAGCCCCTGGTAACTTTTCAACTTTATGGGACTTGGTAGGTTGCCTAAGCGCAGGCGTGAAAGGCTTAACACGATACATGCTGCGCTTCTTTTATATGGAATTATTGCCTTGGACTTCGAATCAAAATCGTACTCCATATAGGTACTATCGTCTCAACTAGTGAGACAAGATACACAGTTTAAGTTCGATAGTATGTTATCGCGAGACAATGATAAATTTCTGTTAATTGTCGTGAAGGTGCGGACTACTCTAGAGTCTATAGACTGTAGAAACGGAGATAAGGGATGCATTCTGAGTTGTTGCGTCAAATTCTTTTAGCATGACGAATGCGAGTGATAAATTGTAAAAGCTGAATACATAGTCTATCGCAAGGCTAAGGTGAAGAAATATTATGCACATCTTTTATAGGATTCATCTTGTACAATAAAGTTGAGAAATTAAATGTTGCTCGAATTGATGCCAATAAGGGGCAGGGACGGATTTGTGTACATATGGGCCCAGTAGGCTAGGGTGGAAAATTTTGGGGGATAGAATTGAAAAAATTTTAAAGCTTGAGACAACTTTGAACACAATTCACTTTCTTTTTATGTAGCAGGTGAGTTGTCTTATTAAGGGGGGACACCACCCTACTGGCCCGAAAAGTAAAGGTATTTTTGGAAATTTATTAAAAGCAAACTACGTAATGAATATTTTTTAAACTTTCAGGACTTTTTATTGGATATTTAAATTATACGAATATCTTTTTTAAATTTATTTAAAACACATTTACAAGCTGTACAGGACCAGTAACTTTGCGCTGCAAAAAATCTGGTTGACAGTTTTCTGACGAAACGGTGCTTCTAAAATCAACAAACCGAAATGTTTCAGAAACTATATGCGGATAGCTATGGCACGCTGGGAGATTTTTTTGATTGGTCCTTTCCTTTTATTTCTTTTTCTACGAAAGAGGTTAATTTACTAAATTTCACATTTTTTTTCAGATGTTCGCTATTTTGTCATTTTTCAAAATTTTAAAAATGAAACTCGTCGTGCCATAGCCATACGCGTATAGTTTCTAAAAGTTTTTTGTTTTTTGATTTCTAAAGAACCGTTTCGTCGAAGAACTGTCAACCCATGTCAGCGGAATTTTTTTGCAGCTCTAAGTTACTGGTCCTGTACAACATATAAATCCGCTTTAAATAAATTTAAAAAAAAATTCGTATAACTTAAATATCCAATGAAAAATCCTGAAATTTTCAAAAAGATTCATTACGTAGTTTGCTTTTAATAAATTTCCAAAAATACCTTTACTTCTCGGGCTATTACAGTGGTGTCCCCCTTAATATAATTTTAAAATTTCTCAACTCTTTTATATAAAAATATTTGATGATATTTCACGGAAACGGCAGCAGATGCTTGTTAATCTAAGGGTGGCAAATCTCCAAATCCGCCCTTGATAAGGGGCTAAGTGATGATAACGATTATCACTCGATATGTAGATGAAAATAAAACAGTCACTAACATGACTGCAGATAACCCATGCGATCCGATATTAAAAATGATGTAATGTGAGAAGCTATAGATATTCCTAATTCTTCTTGAACCCAAATACTTTTGGCAATTTCAATATTTTGTCTAGTACAAGTATTCTAAAATTAACCTGCTTGCGATGGTTCTCTGAATTTCTTGTAATTACAGTTACAAAATCTAATTACAATTTTCAAAATTATAACGTCCAAATATAAATCACAAATGATTTTGTAAATGCTGATTTTAAGATACAGTGGGACTGCCAGAAGTTTTAACTCCCAAAAACGTCCCTTGAAAATTCATCAAATTATCATCAATACGATGTTTCCTACTTTTTAACCGACTTAAAAAAGGAGGAGGCTACAGACAGGCACTTGAAATTAGTTTTACACGTCACAGCGTACTTCTTTGCCCTCGAAATGGAACATTCACTCCCATTTCTGAATCAATTTTTTAGCAATATCCCTTCATTCAAGCAGCGTTGAACACGCGCGCATACGAACGTGTGCTCAGGAAGTGTTGTAAAGTGGACGATGCAGGCGAGAGTTACAAGATCGATAAAATGAGGGTACAATGAAAGTCTCCATTCAGCAACGACGGTAAACAATCTCTGCTACGCGCGTGCACGCAGCCTGATAATTTACCCTAACAACGATACCCTGTCAACTAACAATCAATAAATTGTCCTTATCGCGAATCGATTTTCCGCTCTTCGCGTGAGGTTGCAACGAAATGGACAGCAGTGATAAATGCCTGGTGAGATGAGCTATAACGATCTACCATCTAAGCAGAATGAATAAGATAGAAATTAATAGAAACGTCCTGCCAACCCTTACTACAAACCGGCTGGGACCCTCGGAGGACATTTTCCCACCCTTTGCGCCGTTAAACAAGAAATACGCCGTACCTTCTTAAAAAGGGATCTAGCTCCTTTCAGTCAATTAGTTTCAAAACCCCCTCCCATCGAGAGAAAGCGAGAGGGACGGGGATCCCACGAATGGTAGAGGAATTAAAATCGATAAAACGGTTCACAACGACCCACACGGCCACCCTTACCCCTTTCGAGCGTCTTCGCCTCGAATGAAAAGCCCTACCTGACGCGTCGTCAGCCAGAAACCACCGCTTCACCGTCCCCCGTACACAACAACGGCAATAACGGCTCTCTCTCGTGCCACGCCGATGGTAATCACGATAACGATAATGACTTGCCAAATTGATACGGCGAAGCTAATAGTATACTCGTTTTAATGCACGTCGAATGATCACGAAACATTGCAACGGTTTCGTAAGAGCGCGGTGTCGGTGGCCTTCTGGGATGCTGTGGAACGTTTGATTCGCTGGTGATGCTGAGGAACGATAAAGGAAGCTAACTTTCGATTCCCATGGCACTGGGTTTATCGACGTAATCGTGCGAAGCACGCCGCATCCCCCTAAGCGGAGCCGTTTGCGCGTGGATGGGGCTTAAATTTCTAACCATCGAACTGGTCTGAGATGCTTGGGGAGGAAAGGGCGATTGCGGGTAGACGAACCCTGTTGTCTTCTTACCTTTCCCACGAACGGTCCAGCGCAGCGGCGATCGTAAACAACGGGTTGGCGAATCCGCGACTCGCGTTACGACACGCGTATGTACAACGATAATAAATATAATGACGGGTAATAATAATAATTATAACGACAATAATACCGCTCCTCTGGTGTTGCTCAGTCCTCTAGATATCGGCCCTGGGGCCGATTTAGTTTACGTGTTTAATGGTGATAGTTGTACACTATACCACCGACAAATACCGATACGAGAGATAGAGAGGATAAAAGACCGAAGACAAAAAGGTAAACCGATCGTTGCGGCACAACGTCCTCGGCTACGGCGGTGTGCCTCGGGCCCAGCCGAGAGGACCCCGGGTTCGCCTTCTCGACTACATCTTTGCGGCCTGTCGGAGAGGATACGCCGCTCGGGACGCGTGTCTCGTACGGGCACGAGACGACGACTGGCTTTATCCGGCCAGTTTCGCCCCGTCCAAGAGGCGGCAGGGGTACCTGGCTGCAGTGCAGTGTCGTAACTGCAAAACAGGGGGGTAGTCGCTACACTCTATCTCTTTCCACCCCTGCCTCTATCCTCCTCTACGACGGTTCTTTCCTTTCGTCGCGCATCGCGGCGTCCTTCTCGCCACGGCGCATCCATCCTCCCACCCTTTGCTCTCCTTCTCTCTTCCACATCCGTCGAGCGCCGAGCCTTCCTCCGCGTGCTCTCATTGTCTCGCCCACACCTCGCGCATCACCGTCCCTCTTCTTTCCATCCGACGACCCTCTTCCTATTTTCCACCCGTCTCTCTCTTTCTCTCTCCCTCGACGCCGCCCGATCTCGTCCACCCCCTGCCGACCACACCTGTCTCGCTCCGTTCCACCCTCCGACCGGAGCCGTCCTGTCCTCGTCTGTCGCGGGGGTTTGCCGCCCATACAGCACGGAACAAGGGAGTGGGCTAGCCGCAATGCAGCACGCGCAGACGTTCTCGGGGCTACGCCTGTATTATCCCCCTGCGCACCCTGAATCCGTGACCTGAGACATCGGCAACGCCACGCGAGGATGCCGGGTAGACCCTCGCACATTCTCCTCGCGACGGGGTTGGCGCTCCATTATCCCTGCGAGGATGCCGGAGGATCGCGGAATATCGCGGGCTCTTCGATATGACTGGCGATCGGCGTCGGAGGAAGGGACAGGCGCTTTCATCGGGGAGCGAGTAGTCCTCGTCAGCGGTTGCCAGCCTCGCTGGGAGTATAACCCTTTCCGGTCGCCTCGTCGATAAATGATGGACGCGCGGCTGCCTCTGACGCAATCGTCGTGACCCTTCCGATTTAACGAAGCAATCTCTCGGATCATCGGGCGTGATCGCGCCAAATGATGCAGGATCTCCGCGCGAACGAATAGGCCACCTGATTTCTCGTCGTGACTCCTGATCGATCATCGCTTTCTGCATCACATTCCACGTATGAAGGATACGCGTAAACGCTCAGAACTCTCGGTCCAAATCAGAACTATTAGAAACTACTAAATAGAGTAAATTCTATGAATAGAGAAAAAGTTCGTTGGGCTTTCACGGGACGCGCAGAATCAAGGGGACGTTTACCCAGCTCGTTAGGTAAATTAAGGTGCACAGCCGCGGCGCGGCAAACGCTAACGGAAGTTGTGGCCAGTTGATAATTTTGAAATTACATGGATGATATTACAATTGTTTGTTACTCCAAACACGAACCGCCGTAAAAACACTAATGTCGCAAGGAACGATAACGCTTTTTCCACAAATTCATTGTAAATGTATGGGGGCGTTATTGTGCGCAATTGTTTCGATCGTTACGATTCTTGATCCGAGGCTGAGGGAAGGGCGCGAGCGTGAGAAGCAACGTCGTTACGAAACGCTTTGAAAATTCTAGAATTTTTTTCCGAACGCGCCAGAGATGTTCAGCTTTTATTTCAGAAAGCATTTACGGACACCCAGCCGACGGAAGGCGCTCTTGAGGAATGCATGGAAATGAAAGTCACGGTTCGGAAGAAATATGGCGGAAAAGCGTGTAGGTGAAAGCCTTTTGCCCGCGTAAATGATAAAGAAGCTCCCAGCCGGAGGCGGAGGGGCCTGAAATTTTTAAGGAGCCGGAAGTTTCTATGCTTGAAGCTGAAAAAGCCCGCGTAAGTAGATCGTGTATCATCGTAATTTATCGAATCTCCAGATCGTTATTTAAGCCGCTCGCTGCACCAGCTTAACTTTCTTCAGCAGAAAATTACTACGATTTATCTGCCTTTAAATAAAAAGACGCACGCGGTTCGTTAATTAAATTTGGAACTGAATCGCGCAGTTTTCGTATAATATATTTCTCGATTTAAACAGCAACGAAATCATTAACGAGATTTTAAAATGCTATACCCTGCTTGATGAACTTATATAATTTTCACGGCCGCAGGCACTTATGCATAAATTTATTTCGATGAAATTTTCAGCGTGTATTCTACTTTCATAAATCTACAAACGGGATTTTTAAATTTGCATTACTCAGGCTCAGATAAAAAAAAATTGAAGAAAAACGACCTTCGTTATTTTCTTTGCTATTTCTTTGCATTTTTTCAAAACAACGAAACACCTCACCTAGCAAACTAATCCATCCAGCTTCTCAAAAAAATATATAAAAAAAATTGTATGTCAGACGATTTTACTAAAAATGCACTAAAAACTAAAAAATTATTCTTTTCTTGTACTTACTACAATTTCGATTATGTTTTTTCACTTTAAATAAAATCGTGGCTCGCGATATATCATAACAGAATATGAATCAATTTTATACAGCACCACGATTTTATTTAAAGAGAGAAAACACCATCGAAATTATAGTAGGTTCAAGCAAAAAATTATTTTTTAGTTTTTAGTGCATTTGTACTAAAATCATTTAACATAATTGTTCACATATTGTTTTATTTTCTAGTTTTAAGTGTTTGTGGATTTTTTATATATTTCTTTCTATATTTTTTATTACCTGACTTTTTTTAAAAAAAAATTGTATTGTAATCCAACCTACGCACGCATGCAAAGTGTCAAAACAATTGAGTTGGTGGAAGTGGGTGAAAATTGAGTTGCCAGATTTGAACCATACACCAAACAAAAGATCGAAGCTAAGTAAAATCGTTTAATAAAAACTCAAGTCGTTTAGACCAATTTTCAACAAGTTATTCTGCTTCAAAGGGTGTTCACATACTTTTGCCCTCTACTGTATATTACTACGGTCACGACTATAGTTCACCAACCGGTTTTGACAGATGCAATATTTAGCCAGCACCCGACAGCGACGCAATCCATGCTTAAAATGCATTTCATTACCTCATACTTGGCGTATGCAGTCAAAATGATTTGCTCGCGAAATTTCTATGGATCGCAAATAGAACGTATTTTCAGCTGCTATATCGTGCACGACGAACATTTCTCTGAGATATAAAAAGCTCGATTAATTAGAATGAAATGTTACGCGATACGTTTCCGTTGCTAATATATCGGACGGATTTTTTAAACGAAATAGTTTCACATTACGTAATCCCGATAGAGCGTACATTCCCAAATCAAACTTTCCACATCGCTTGATTTCGCGTAGGCGAATGAAAGCAGCAATTAACATGTTCATCTCAGCGCGACGCGATTGAATTATAACTGGGCCTCCGTATGACATACATAGGGTGATCCGTTAGAAACATACCATCTGAACATGTTCTGTTGAGTTGATTTTACAAAAATTACCTTCACTGCATAACTTGGCAAGTTTGTAAAATGATTGTGAGATTATTTTGTTCAAAATCATTTGAAAATCAACATGTCTTGTGGTCAACTACATAAATATGGTAATAAAAACATGCGGTTACTTTAGAAAAAAGATGATCTTTATCATTTCGAAGAATACGACTTGAAGAAATAACTTTCTGTTACTGCGTGTTTGTTTATTAAAACGAGCTTTTTCTCGTATTTTTTTTTTTTTTGTAGGGGGTCTGTTTTTAGTAAATCACGCTGTGTACATTTCAAAATTTTTTGTGCGACGACCGTGGGGAGCACTGAAAATAAACTCGAAATTGGATCGACGGTGGAAAACAATCCACGATCTTTTAAGTGACAAGAATTATTATTTCAGCTACCAGAAACAACATGTTTATGTATCTCGGGGTAATATTAAAATCTTTAAAATAGCTATAATAAAATGGAGACTACGAAGTCTATTATTAAATTCAACAAGAATATAAAAGGCATGAATTTAGAATTTGAAGTTTCAAAATTTCAAAATTTCAAAATTTTTTATATTGTGAATTTTTAAAAGTTAGAATTTTTGAAATTTTGAATTGTTAAAATTTTATCTTGATATTGAGGAAAATATTTTGACTAAAATTTGTTTTTTATTGGAACATCAAATTTGGAATTGAAATTTAAATTAATGTTCAATGTGTTACAATCATAACAGAAAAGGATTAAGTATAGATTCCAGCCACTTTATATGGGATTCATTTTTAAAACATAGTAGCCACTAGTACCTAATATAAATTCCGTGTGTCAAGTCTCACGTTGAAACAAACCAACTGACGTAACAGTGCTCGCACAATTTGCAATTTCATTGCATCTCACCGAATCGCAATATTCAAATTCTTCCACGCCGCCTAGAGATTTTATTGTAAACCTGGTATCGGTGTTTTCGTTTTTTTTCCACGTAATCGCAATTCCACGATAACGAAAATTTCGCAACCGCATATAAACACCGTATTTCGAGTTATCGCGGCAAAACGCGATAAGCCTGTTTACTAAGGAGACGCGTGGTGAATCCAGCAGAAACATGCAATCTCGTTTCACGGTGGAAAGTACTCCTTGCGTATCGCTATTATGTTATCAATTGCGATTCATTGACCTGTACCTTTGCGTCTAAACCCATTGATGTATTTATAGCCAATCACCCATAGTGAAGTCTCAATTTCATTAGGCGAAATACGCTCCTTGAAGTTTCAAAGATTCATGAGCCGCGATGTACATATGTAGTGCCTATTTGCTAGAAGCGCATTCATGCATTTAAAATGAATTTCTCGAGTGCTATAAATTATTATTATTTGGTGTGCCAGAACATACTGCAATAAAATATCTTGTAGGTGTTAGAATGAAATGTTTCATTTTGGACGAATTTAGAAAATTTATTTTGGTACAAATGGAAATTTGGCTTGTCTAGTGTTACTAATGAAAGGTAACATATTATGGTTTCTTGCACGATATTCAGAAATGAAATCTATACAATGAATTTTTTATATCTCATTCCATTCTACGGTTGGGGTTTAAAATTTCTTCAAATATTTGATTTCTATTAGCTGCGCGTTTGTCTTTCTCACATCCTGATTAGTCGCATCGTCTTGCCAAACGTCTTGTTCAAAGTTTGAGCACGAAGTACAATGATTATCGAATTACAAAAAGATTACTATATCAATATGTATTTATGTATATTAACATGTACAATCAGCTTACTCGATTTATGCGATTTATGCTGCTCCGAAACAAATGCAGGGCGAAGAGTAGGCTACTTCACACTGCTGGCGTTTATTTCGTGAACAATTCCCTTTCGTGGAGAAATATTACTATGACAACCCCCGCCATCTACCGTATGCTGGTTGTCGTAATTATACAAATTTTCGCGGTCTGCTTTAATTAGCATGGGTTGTCATAATAATATTTGCCCACAAAATGCAAATTTTTACGACGCAAACGCCAACAGCGTAAAGTAGGCAGCGCGTATGTATTAAAGCGGTTAGAATCGAGTGAGCTGACTGTACAGTAAGGTGGAGAGAGTATACCGGGTCCATGAATAAATAGCGCTGCAGTGAATATCCACTCAAGCGTAAAATACATTTCTTACAAGAAAACGGCAGCTGCCGGGACGATAATAAACTACGCGCCTTGTGGTTTAGCGGTCGTAGGTATACATCCATGAGATCTACGCATTCTCATGTGTCGGTCAATACGTGAAAACCTTTGTCGCACTTCTTCGCGCAGACGCGAGCTTTAGCCTTGCCGTTAGAAACCCCCGAAATTTCCCAACAGTTTTATGCATATCGCGAGTTCAATTCAGCAAATAAGATTTTATTAAACTAACCATACGTTCGTGAACGATTAGAGCTTAGGGTGGAAGGTTTCATAAACGATTCCCGAAAATCTTAAATGTTAAACTGTAGGATGGAAAAGTTTCGTAACGTCATCAGTCTACGTGCGCCTCACGACAAATATATGCGCGTAGGAAGTAGTTGAATCCCCGCTACTAAAAAAGTAATCTGCGCAACAATTCTAACTTGTCGGCCGGCGGTCAATAACGCCAACATAATTCTGCTGCGGTTAATCGGTAACGGATATGCAAACGCGCCTGCGCCTGCGCCACCACGTCCACTCTATCTGACCCGTGGCATTCAGAAGAGGTGAATGCAGAGCGCACCTGGCGGTGGTGCTTCGCATAACCTGCGACCTCTTCGGCAGTGCGTAACGCTAGGGTCCCCGATGGGCTGCGCGAGTTCTCGAAAAATCCCGAGCAATCGGAATTAGTGACCGTTGTACAGGAAGGTAATCGCGAATCGACAATAAGAATCTAATCCGTCCACAGACGAGGTATAGAATAGACCTATCGCCTTATGGGACTTCGTGTCGCCACCCAATCTGTGGTACCGACCCATAATTTGAGGACTGAATTTAACGACCTCTGTTCATGAACAGCGGCCAACTCAAGAACTACTCTGAAATGTGTTGAAATACTTAAATATGTGTGCGTGCTTGTATACGTGTGACTTGTTTAGAGTGAGAGTTTAACATAGAGGGCGGGCTTTCGCTAAGCTATGCTTTGGCTCGGTTTGTTAACGACTCACACCGGATTTCTTTCTGAAAACCTATCTCGGGGATCAGGAGCCTATATGGCGCTGAAATATGGCACTTCTTGAGAGCTTATACAAGCTATAAATTGCAAGATGAAATTGATTGTTAGTATTTTTCGTGAAGTGGAACATTTAATTAATATTTTCACATGTCATACACGGAAAAATATTAAAAATTGACGCTGCTACTGACATGCCCACAAATTTCTGCACTTCGCGCGTGTCTAAATAGACGGTGCCCATCCTACGACACGTAAAAGTCATTGAAAATAATGAATTTAAACGTTTTTGTAAAATTTATATTCATAGTCTTTTGGACCCGAGGCCCCTAAATCCCTACGTGTCGTTACAAATTGATTGGCTCTGTCCTTATTAACTACTGAAAATTAACTATTTAAAAATTATAAAAAAACATCTACGATGTAAATACACGAGCGTAGATAGCGCTTACGTTAAGATCTGGGTACACATAACAGTTCCGTGTCAGTCATGGGCGTCCGGAGTGGGGTGCAAAAGGGGCAGTTGTCCCCCCTGACTTTTGAGAAAAAAATTGCCTATTTTTAAAAACTTGTCTCTATTAAGTTTATACTAAAAAAGTGAATAATTCGAAATTTATAATTCTAAAATTCTGAAAGTGAATATACTAAATCCGACAATTTCGGATTTAAATTTTTAATTAAATTGGCAATACAAAATGAGTTCAAAAAAGCAAGCGGGCTACTCGTTTTTTCATTACTATAATTTTCACCACCATCACTTCAAAGTTACCCCACCCCGTAAAGAAAAGTCTACAGACGCCCGTGGTGTCAGTTCACGTAGAATTTAAGTACTCTTTATTACTTTCCTCAATTACTTTACTCCAAGTACTTTCTATTACAGTCATTAAAAATAATCAGAATTATATCATGTTTGGTGTTATTTTTATCAGAAAAACACTAGTAGAATGGCCTATTGCTGACTTTGTCCTTATGCCACTAGTCTAGCGTTTATGACCTCCGAGCCGCGTCGTTCGAAAGCTTTTACCTAAGAACCCATCAGGGTCGTAAAAAAAGGTACGCGTTACCGTTCAACCGATTTCAAGAGAAAGGCCAGAATATCGTGGCCATCCAATTTTAACTTTCTGAATATGAATACAGATCCGACACTGAAGGAAAAAGATGAATGAGTATAATGGTCTTGAAACGCTGCGGATATTACTACATATTTTGCAGTTTTAGAAAAGCATAATATGTAAAATAGAAGAGATCGGCTCGAAAGCCAGCCATTAAGAGGGGACCGAGACGGAAAGAATTATGTATATCATTTATATCAAGACTAGTGAAAAGATTTTACCCTTCTGTCTCCTGTTGAATCAGAATTAGTATCTTATTCATTTAAGTACATATATATGTATTTTCATTGCTACCAAATAGTATGTGAGCCGATATAATAGTGTTTCGAGCCGATCGCGTCCAAGTTTTGCCGAGCTGATCTGAAATCAAATTGCCCGCTCATGGCAGCTATGCTTGCAGCCCGAAACGACTCTCGGGATCCCGAAAACTTCGGGTTCTCGAGCAATACGAAAGTAACGGGATCCTGCCCGATCTCGACCGAAAGTTTCCGGCCCGTCCCGAGCCCGAAACGTCGGGTACCCGCACACCCCTGGCTGTCAGCGTCCGCTGGACAGCGGTGAGCCCCGAGCTTCGAAAATTTTGGGATGGTCTCTTTCAAATGAACGTAGCAAAGAGCTATTGGGAATTTCCCGGCCCAGGTAAGCGAGCCGCGCGCTCCGCTTTTATGATCGATTTACCACTCACACCCCAGATCATTGTAATGAGGTTTGCAAACAATGTCGACTGGTCTCGTACCCGTTGACCACGGCGCTATACCTCTGTACGGAGAGATTTTTCGCCACCAGCGTGTAAAAGTCACAATACTGGTGCATCGTTCCAAAAAATGGAAAATCATAATTAAAGACGACTTCAAAAAAATATGAAATGCGCTAAAAAGTAAAAAGTAATTTTGTTCCTTATTTAATCTACGACACTTAATTTTTTTATATCGGCGCCTCATCATTTGCACTGTGTAAATGATGAGGCGCCGATATAAAAAAATGAAGTGTCGTAGATTAAATTTTGATTTCAAGTAATTTTTTTTGCCCATCCTGGTAATTTTGAGGTACATATAACTTGCAGCGACAAAGTTTTTCCTTAATATACAAGGAAGATTTTCACCAATTTTCACACTGATTAATAAATAATTGTAGATGATATGACGATATATATAAATCTCTTCGCGCCGCCTTAATGTATGCGGCAACACATGATATATGGGTGGGGTTCAGCAACAGGTGCTCTTAAAATACATTAAAGTTCTGTTTTTACAAATTACGTTATTGTAAGGGAATGAAATTTGTTTTGCGTTAAATAAACCGGAATAGGACAGCAAGGTTAAGAGACGAATGTGATATCGTTTTATTTTCTTCCTCCGTTCTCTTCCGTTGAACGGAATATGTTCATAAGACGATTATTAAATTGTTACTCTAACAGAAACATTTGTAAATCGCGGGCTTTGACTCTCAAAACATAACCTAGTTTTACTTGTGCTTAATTTTAGTTCCTACCACGCGTAGCGTTACAATCTGTTTTGAGACTTCACCGGTAACGTTGCATGCGACCTTAAAATGGTATGGGGGGTCCTAGGACCCCTCAGACCTGCGACACAAAAATACATTGGGTGATTGGTCTATTCTATACCTCGTCTGTGATCCGTCAGACGGAATTTTATCGATAAATTACGTCAAAGTGTGCAGCAACGTCGAAGTATTCGAAAACGTTGCCGTAAAACGTGTTGTCGAATTGAAAGTGGACTTTGATCGCCGCGGCTCGCGTAATTTTAACGGCATACTTGTATGGAAATAAAATTGAGAGGTTACCTGTTGAATGTGCCCGTGGTATTTCAGAATGTTTTTCGATTCTCGGAAGTAATGTTTTCTTGTAAGTCGCCGTTCTTATCGATCAGAACAGAAAGGAAACAAGTGTCAGGTTGGAGTTGTTTAGCGAATTATAGTACAATTTTTCTCCTTTGAGAGTCATAAAACGGTCGTGGTCGTAAACGTGTAATCCTAACTGCACAATAAATTTTATTGCAGCGGCGGGAAATATAAATAGTTTTTCTTTTCTTCTGGTTGATATCATTTATGTACTTGTTTATGGCCAATAATTTATAGATTTTTATCATTATGAACGGACATTTGACTTACGTGGTACGCGTTGAGGCTAACTTTCTCCGTTTTGCAAAAAGAAAGTGCAACAGTGGAAACTATTGTTTCCGTTCGATATAACGTTCACGAATATAACGAACGTCATAAGAAAATGAGCGAACGAACGAACAACTTTAATTTTCATATACCTATCACAAATATTTAAACCACACATAACGTACTCACCTATGCCTTTTAAGTGTGAAACGCAACAAGTTTTTTGAAAAAATATGGAAATCAGAAAAACTAATCAATGTTACCTGTTTAATAATTCAGTTCTGCACTGAACACGAGGCTAAGGTCGCGCAGATTCTCGAACGAAACTTCAACGAATAGTTTAGTATTAATTACGAACGGAACTCGATGAAAGGGGAAAGCGCCAAACGCGTGTGTAAAACTAGACGTCGAAACTGGTGATTCGCCAAAGCTTCATTCGCATGTATGAAGCGGAGGAATGCATGACGAAACACTCGTGACAAATAGACATGTCGTGAACCCGGCTGCATCTGTGTGCGTATGAACCAACAGATGCATCTCGATGCACTGGACACGTGGCTCGTTGCGTGTTTCTCGTTGCAAACAACAGTTTCGTTTGTAACAAAATGATCCCAGGCATGTATATAGAGTCACATAGACTATAGTCTCTCGCGAGATTGCATAAGTTCTTGCCGCGATTGAACCATGTCCACAAACCGCTGATCTAATTCGATCTAACCTACAATTACCATCGATTGCAATAACGATTATGTTCATCGCAACGCCGAAATTAGACCGTTGTCATTGAGGAGCGGTCGAAAGAAGCCTATAGAGAAACCAGGAGCCAATCACACGGGACATATGGATTCTTTTTATTTTTATAAGATTATGTGTGCTTTTGAAACGTGTAGAATTATTAACGACGATGAGCAGTAAGACACGCTTCAACTTAATATATGAATGTTTTTATTTCGACATGTATACGTTATCGGTTAGAGGTTATACATATGGTTAGTTTCGTGTGGAGTAACGGAAAATTCGATAAACAGCCAGTCACTTATGAATGCAGTTCTGGATAAAAGAACACGCGAATCGAATATTTTTAAAAAATTTTAATATTGCAAGCACTAAAATTTATTTTTAAACCTCGGAAATAAGCACTTCCCATCCGTAAGCATTCTTTTCGAGTCATGTGTCAATGAGTCACGTGATGAATGATATTATTAGGCAAAGTGGATTCTTCCGGTACGCGTTTAAACGTAATAATCCTTAACAAAAGTTTATAGATTGCTTATTCATTCCTTATTTCAAACCATAAAAAAATTTAGTAACCACAAAGTGAAGAGTACTTATTTTATTGAGGAAAGATTGAATTACATACAATAAAAGTAACTTGAGCGTAGCAACTAGTAGGCAGTGTCTGTTGTATCCCTGACATTGCATATGCATGTATCTGTGTAATACATTCTGACTCTAGCTTCGATTTAAATACGCCTCAAAATATTCAAGATCGTTTCTGTTAAGTATAACATTAACGATCAGTGTTTCGAGCCCATAAAATTCAACTTCTGTGTACACCCTAGTGACACTCAACATGACCGTTACACATATACAAGGCGGAGAAATGTATTTGTTCGTAAATTTGCATTTACAGTATGGTAATGCGGATGATATCGTTGAGCGTAGTCATTGGGAAGCTACACTATTTCGAGATATGGGATACGAAATGGGTGGCGACCAAATGTCAGTCAAGGTCGAATCTCATTGTGGGTCAAATTCCCTTGACTGCATTTGCCAGTGATTTCCTAGCACGTAGGGATCGATAGGGTACGTGTGGACGTAAGACACTCTTCGTTACAATTTTGGCTGAATTATTCATTCAAGAACGCACACAAACATAACTTACCGAATATTGATGGGTTGATTCCTGGCTCGAAACTCGTGTCAAAGCACGTTGTACTGTTCGCTGGTTAGAAAGCGACTGAGGTAAGTCTAGGGTGTTTGTCGGTTTCAAAGTCTGAACCAGAATGGTACTGGCGCAGGCGCACTCGCCACGCGTGTGGAGGTTCTCAACTTTGCCCTCGTGGTCCATTGCTCCAATCGGGAGATGTAGGTGCGTAACTATAAAACCGATCGCCACGAATATATGAAGCGTGAGAAAATACTTTTCAAAAACTTGGAAATAGAGTACTCGCATTTCCATGTAAAACGGAAGAAAAACGCTAGACTTTAACTATACTATGGAAAAGTTGATATTCCTTCCATGCGCAGAACGATATTTTGAGTTTTGATAACTGCTAAGTCATATATACATGTACAATATACAGAATAGTTGAATATTAATATAAGGGCAACTAAGGTTCCTTAATAATAAGTGATACGCTTTGAGTTTATAAACAACTCAATCTAGGAACAATACTTTATTATAGATTTATCCAAAAGAGTGTGCACCCGTTATTCAAATAGTCTACATCGTTACATTAATTATACTTTTATTTCTTTCTTTTATAATTTCACTATATGATCGTATTAGGATGCCAGTCCAAAAATAAGTTCCTATAAACTTATAGATCCCGTTTAACTGCTTCCTAGTTACGGCACTGGCGAGCGCACGTGCTGATCATCGCTGCTGTAAAACTGGGAGGGATAAGAGAATCCGGTTGGTGGGGATCCACAGAGATGACGACATATCGACCACTAGCGAAGCAAATTTCTGAATGTGTGTAGAATATGTCTTTACTCGGCCAGGTACTGTATGGCCGTACGTCGCGACATCCTCGTATTGAGAACCTCTGTTTTAGAGGTCAGTCAAGGGCACCTTGCTCGACATTCGCCGAAATTACTGACGGAACTTTTCACTGTTAAGGTTGAGATACTCTCTCGTGCACGTGTCAAAGTATGTATGTTATTTTTATTTCCGCTGCAATCCCTTTATCGTCGTGTGTCACGCCTAATGATAAGGTGGGCTCGTCTTATACGACGTTATCTCATGCTCTCTTGCTAAATACCTCAATTTGATTCCCAAAATATTCGAATAGGTTACAGGACAGATCTATAGGATGTCAAGAAGTGTCAGTCGTTCTCTATTAATCATCGTCGAGATTATCTGAAAAGTTTTTTGTGGAAACTACCTGACGTATCAATCACCGATGCATGTTCCGCCTTGACCTTGGAATTTTCCCATCGACGCTTCGGAACATTCTTTTGCTCTCTCTAGAAACACTTCCTGAGCATCTTTCACGTTTTCTGTCTTGCCCTTCCAAGTATTCATTGCCGCGAGCTTTGCATAAGTGCAGAATATATTGGAGATAATCTTCCTTTCATTTTTTGATCGATATAAGATGATTAATCGTACTTGTAAGGCACGTTCATAGCAGAAACTTAGCCTCCAAGGTTTCTTCCCTTCGTAAGTATTGATAGCGTTCAAATTTAACACGGAGTCTTCGTCTGATTGGTCGCCGCTTAGAAATAGGATACCTGGAACTGCTGGCGGTACTGTCCTCTGCATAGCCTTTACCGTGTGTTCGGAAACGATCTACAAATAAGTGTGTAAATGATCGACGATCAAGGATATGATAAATTCCATAGCAAACTCGTGTCTCTTTAAATCTTTGGTTCCATCTGACCAAATGTTTACTGTCACGAGTGCTGATTAGAATTTCAAATGAAACTAATCGTAAATATTAGACTCTATGGTAGATCGTTATAGAATGCTCGCGAAACATTTAACGATCTATGGTGCGAGAGGAGCTCGTGAAGGGTATTGATGTACTCGGTCAATAGTGTACCTGCGGTGTGCATTTAGCCGCACTCTTGATCCCAGACAAAACCATCGCAGGTTTGAGAATTATACCTTCAAGGTAGACGTGGTGTTGGTTTAGAGCGCGAAATAAAATGGATAAGACCTCTTCGCAAACTTCCATTGCCCTATTTATACCACGATCGCCAGTATTCAGTATTTCTGTCTCTACGATGGGTACCAATCGTGCACTCTGACATATACTCGCATATCTTAACAAATAATATAATTCTTTTATATTGACTAATACCCCAAATACCTACGTAATGGCACAGATTTGACTGCACGTGAAATTATTAATGGAGTCAGTTGAGTAAATTGGAATAAATTCATTAGTAAGGCGTTTCATAGTGATAATGTCCAATCGTTATAAAATTGTTCAGTTTAACTGTTCGTCACCGGAATGACGCAATCCCTTACTTTCCTTTTAATGGAACGGCTTACCGCGAACGATGACAGTTTAAAGCGCAAGTAGAGAAACAGTTATCGAAATCTTTATGTGACCTCTGTCACGTATGCCAGTTTCATTGAATAAAATCATGTTTTTCATCACTGTTTTCATCATGTTTTCAAATCACTTCTCAGTGCATAATATTCGGACAAACAAAGATATTTAAAGAAATAATCAAATCGCAGTTATTTTTTTCTCTACGCGATTACCTATGAACAAAACGGTTCTAAAAATTACAATAGTTGGACCTAAATAATAAGAACTTTTTTCGGATACCATTTATCACACGAGAAAAGTAACATAATATAAAAGATGCCATTTAAATGCTTAAATTACTTTAACATTCATCCAATCGGGCTCAAACCTTACACAGATCGTTTTTATTAATTGGAACTATTCCGGGGCTGCCGCGAAGAAAATCTTAAAAAAAAAACCAAGAGTAAATAAGATCTAGATTTGTTCAACCTAAGTAGATATCTCTTTCGTTATCTCGAATTGTCCGAATGGAGTCGTTTACGATTACTCTGACGGCTGTCATTCGAGAATCTGAAAAATATTCTCCGAGTTGAACCTTGCAAGGACGTTTGCATTCGTATCCATGGCCAGTTGACTCGGCGTTTGCTCCGTTATTTCGAATGCACATCTCCATTTAGCGAAGTGGCAACCATCCTTCTTATACTGTATGCATCTTTCTTGCAAATTGTCCAGGCCCTGCGTGGTGTTCTCTCCCTTCGCGCCGAACAGCTGGACCAAACCTGTGTCGACCTTAATCCCGGGCAAGACATTTCTGTTTTGCAACAGCTTAACGATCTCGACGCCCTTCGCCGATTTTTGGTAAACTGTCTCGTGATGCAGAATAACACCACTTATGTATTGCGGGAATCGACACTGCAATGGGAAAAGTGCAAACACGCGCGGATCAGATTCATTAGTGTGACGATGATGTCTCCACGCATCTCTCTTTCGTCCATCATTTCAATGGTTCGATACCTATGAGATTGCTCGTGTCACTCTTCCTTTATTTAAAACTGCAAAGTACAGCGTAATGACCTTGTCAGAGGTGAACAACATTTCTCGATAGTCACGGCGCGTAGTTTCGTTATTCTCGACGCCTATCGTTTCGAAACGCTTCTGCATAGATGGCGGGGATTCGTCGCAGGCTAACAACCCTTTTCCAGGTGCGATGATGGTGTCTACGATTTTGTGCAGCTCCTGACAGAGAGCGGGCTCCAGCGTCTCATATTTTGCCGTTGATAGTAGCTAAACGTTATTACAAAGGAAATGAAACTACTATTGTTGTGGTGTTTCATGATAAGAATGTTGATTATCTTCACGCGTCATTGGATATATCTTTATGATTGCGGAAATAAATTTTGTTGCAAACTAGAAGTAAGAATAATATTAATTTCACTGTTTCATCTGGAGTGTATAGGAAATCAGCGCTACAGTAGGATACAAATCGACTGGTCCAGAAACTTCCTAACTGCGGAAAAGTAAATAATTTCCTTTTTTTAAAGGGAAGTTTTTTTTCTGAGGTGGAAATGTGAATTTTTTAATTACTTTTTACGCGAAAGAAAATGAAGGTAGAGGATACTTTATATCCGACTACTTATTTTGAATTTACATAAGCGTGTATATGTAAAAAAAGAATTTAGATCTTCTCAACTCAGAAAGTATGTAATCAAGTCCAGTTTCATAATGAAATGATTAAAGCATCACTGGCAAAATGTCGAATGTGTAATGGATCCAAAACTATGCGAGGAAAGCTGAGGAGGCCAATAACCGCGCTGGCATTCGGGCAAGTTATATATTTAGTTTTCCGCAGTGAATATTCAATACGAAGATTTTGTAAATCCAAAGCTAACGATGTTCTTTTAGGTGTGAATCTTTAACCATCACGAGCCATGTTATCAAATATTGATATAAGGCTAACAAAGTCCAAAGCTGATACAAAATATTTTACTGTAATCGAATATTTTTTTTGCTCATTGGTTCCTCTTTTATTTTAGATACAAGCTATCTAGCGGTAAACAATTTTTATGTGCCGGCAGTAAGCAAGTAGTTAGATATCCACATGTTCATCGTTTTTATGCAAAGCATCAATTTCTGTCACATTGTAATTTTATAATTTATAGATACAACATTCTTCTTATCAATTGCAAATATTGAATTAAAAAGTGATAAAATAGAGCTAACGTATTTTTCATGAATTTATAATGCAAGGTGTCCAGTGAAAATTCAGAACAGCATTTAAAATACACCAAATTTTATTTTGAATAATAAAAGTTATTTTATCATTCAAATTACGTCTGAACCATTTTTACATATTCTGACAACTACAGCAGATAATTAAGTACTCAGTTTTTAGCGCTACACATTGTATAAATGGCATTACTGACAAAATTACCGATCTTTAAAAAAATATTATTTCTTTATTTTATTCTAATTGGTGAACGTTCTTCAATGATGGAAATGATAATAAGGTCAGGTTAATTGCTTACTTTTTCTGTGCAATAACACCTAGTGCCTAGCCGCATGGTTTCCGTTATCTCATACAGTACGTACAAATAATAATAAATTTAAAAAAAGAAACACAAAATTTTAAAGATGTTTTATCCCGGTATGTCATCCATTTCTGTGGAAATTTCTGTGGAAATTTTCAGATTTAATCAGAAATGATAAAACAACTGAACGTATTTTAACTCTTCAACAAAGTGCTATGATTCTTATCAAATTCAGAATAAAATACCAATTACAACGCGGGAAGTTTTCCTCCCAAGAAATCATTCTAATATTAGATCGTGAAATGTATTAAGTAAATCGTTTAAAGAATAAAAGGATCATCGAAGGGAAAAATTCTAAATTATCATCAAATTAAAGTGCAAACTATTCAATTAGTGTTTGAATCGCGTGGCGTGCTTGTCAATTATATGCTGCCAACTTATGCAGGGACAGCACAAAAAAACCCTAGATTTTTCTCGTACGCGTTGCTTTGCCATGAAAGATTGCCTTAACTTTCTACAAATTTTTGAAATGGAAATCGATGAAGACAGTTGTAATTTGTTAGATCAAGGTTAGTTGCGGTTACGTGCTAGCAGGATGTGAAAGAACATTAATAGTGTGCAAATTATTAAGAATTATTTTGCATCATTTCATCGTTCACGCACCCGTTTATATGGGACTCTTATATACCACTCCGCACGGGAATGCTATGCAGTGAGAAACCTTCGTCTACGATGCAGAAGGTTAATCACCACTGCGACTGAATGATAAATACACAATAAAAGACGTAATAGTTAAGTCTAAGGTAGATTTTAATAATCTAGAGAATTAGTAAACAAGTACAATGAGTAACAGAGAGAAGAGTGATTCACGTTCGGAGCTATGTGCTAAATCAAAGGAAGAACGTGATAGAAGGCAGTCGATGTCTTCGCAGAGTGACGATTCTGACGCCAAGAAAAAGAGACGCAACACGTGCAGTAAAGATAAGAGAAAGAAATCCAAGCACAGGAGCAGTTCCAGCAGCTCGAGCTCGTCCAGCGCCTCCAGTCGCGACGCTAAACACCAAAACGAGAAGGACAAGCGAGGCGACAAATGGGACAAAAGGTACGAGAACGGGCTGAGATCTTACAGGATGAATACTAGGGAAAACAGAGGATATTACAAAGGGCGCAGTGGATTCATGGATAATCGTAAACGCAACTTCGGTTATCGACCTTATAAACACTCCGGATTTTATGATAGAAATAGAATCCACAATAATTCACAGTATAACAGATACAACGAGAGAAGGGGGAATAGATTTTTGAATCATAACAGCAGAAGACCACCTTACGATAGATCTAGGAGTAGAAGCAATCAAGATCACGATCATCACAGAACTGTAAAGGATTCTAGCGAACATTCGCGGGAAAGCAGTTCGAAAGAGAGACACGTGAAGCATTCGAGCGTCGATAAAATGGAGTCGAAGAAGGCAGACGTGGACGAGGCTCGTTCGAGGGGAAAGGAGAAGAAGAAGGTGGAAGATATGCAAGAAAAGACTGATCATCCTATTGGTAAAAAGTCAAAGAGGAAAAGATCTCTGTCGTCGTCAAGTTCCTCGAGCGTTAGCAGTACTAGTAGCGAAAGTAGTAGCAGTAGTTCTAGTAGTAGCAGTAGCAGCAGTAGTTGCAGCAGTAGTAGCACCGACACCTCAGAGGACGAAAGGAAACGCAAGAAAGCGAAAAGGAAAGCCAAGAAGTTAAAGAAAGCTATGAAGAAACGTAGGAAGAAGAAAAGGATGAAGAAGAAGTTGAAGAAAAAGCTAAAGAAAACATCTTCCAAGAAGAAAACACGCGGTACTGAGAAATCCAAAGAGAGTGTTTCTAAGGATATTTCGCAGGAAATATCGGAGAGGGCAAAGGCAATGGCACCGATGACGAAAGAGGAGTGGGAAAAGAAACAGAGCATAATGCGCAGAGTTTACGATGAAGAAACTGGAAGATACAGGTATCCTTCGTAATAGAAGCTTATTTTTCTTCACAAATATCGATGAACGTAATACATGTATTTAATGTTTCTGCAGGTTAATAAAAGGCGATGGTGAAGTCTTGGAAGAAATTGTGAGCAGGGAGCGTCATAAAGAGATAAACAAACAAGCAACTAAAGGAGATGGAGAATACTTCCAGGCACGGTTAAAAGCCAATGTCTTGTGAACTATTTTTCTATGTATACTAAAGTAATACCCTTATATAATAATTACTTTATTGTCAGTGTTAAAACCCTGTATGACAATATGTTTTATAATGTCTCAGAGAAAATACTTATGTTGTACATTAATGAAACCTGTTTAGTATGATTTCAATCGTATTACATGCACTGAACGTTTCACTCGGAACGTTAATGACCAAATGTTTAAATATAATTCACAACGAAAAACAGCATAGATTTTAAATGAATTTTATACAGCCACATCTTTTTCATACCGTAACTATCAACGTTCGCCGTCATGTATGAAATAGAAGAAAAGGTTTCAAGTACACGCAGACACTGAACGTAATGTTAACGGTACCTCTGATGAAAATTGCTACTTTTTATTTTTATGTAAACCACTTACGTTCGGCGAATCATTTTCAAAATATAAATTCTATCCTTTTCATACGAATTGTTTTATTACTTAGTTATATACAGCGTATTTTACAAATTCATAAAAATTTATATAAATCTTTCGTTTCATTTAATTTAGGTAACCGATATGTGCGGATTAAAATCTTGTTTTCTTATTAAGGATCTCAGAAATATTAAATTGATCTCATTACGTATGTTTACGTACCAAAGATAGTTAGGTAAGCCATGTAAAGATA
The DNA here is from genome assembly GCA_963971345.1 of Andrena flavipes. Classification (NCBI taxonomy): domain Eukaryota; kingdom Metazoa; phylum Arthropoda; class Insecta; order Hymenoptera; family Andrenidae; genus Andrena; species Andrena flavipes. The sequence goes on from OZ020481.1 coordinate 41,894,418, forward strand.
GAAGTGGTACAGATGTTAAATGTTTAACGTAAACTTTCAAAGGCAACGTAAAAAATTCCATGAAAATCAATATAATTGTATGAAATAAGTTGTATGACCGTCTCGATATATAGGATCGTCCGTAATTGCTGCACGACATAATGGACACGAACGTTCTCTGTCTAACCACGTTGAAACACACGTCTCGCAGAAAATATGTTTACAATGTAGTTTTACTGGCATTGAATATTCCTCGTGACAAATTGCACAAATCCCGCCGGACGCTGTTAACTGTTCCTTTGATGGTGATATACCCAAGTTCTGTAACATAATTAATTATTAACTACTTGTAAGCCTGTACGATTTCGTTTGGAAAAGAAGAAGTACAAAGCATACCACATTCTGAAGTAATTTCCAAATAGCGGTATGAAATAATTTTACACGGGACAACAGATCATTCCCTTTGCTTACTGTATATAATACAGAGAAAGATACTCCCAAGATTTTTTCGGGACCTTGGTACGCTTCAAAGAAATAATATAACCACGGCTGAACAGGTGCAACGCATCGATAAAGTTGAGACGTTGCCTCCACCATGAGATAATATTTTCCCTGAAATAAACTTCCTTTATCAGACCACATCATTAACATCGCTAACCGATCGCGTATCGAGACTTACCCTTTTCCGAAGCGCCAACAATTTCGATGGTAAACAAGTCAAAAGAACTTTGAAAACAATGGTAATCAATTTCAGAATAAAGTCTGTTATCAAAACTGACCACAGCAACTCCCAGATTGTGAGAGGTTGAGTATATGGAGAAAACACGTGTGTATCATATTCAAAATTAATAAAAACTATACACGCAACGATATAACATGTAATAACAAAAAGTGATGTCCAGCTTTTATTGTGTTGTTTCGCGATCTCCCGTTTCACAACGTTGTTGGCATGATTAAATGTGACGAGTAATACTATAAAGTTCAGTATACCAGCTCTATGGTCGTAAAGGCCTTTGGCAAGAAGAATGGAAACGAAAGGGATGTATTTCTGGAATACTGTAAGTAATGCACGTGTCTCTGGACTAATTTGTAACGCCTCCGTAGAGTTCTCCTCTGTATTATTATTATTGTTGTTGTTGTTATTACTGTTATTATTCTGATTAATAATATTCTGCGTTTCGCTTACTATTTCATTCGCACCTTCGCGAATGTAATTTAAAAAATTATCTCTCGTAGTCGTTCGGTCGTAATGACGATTGTCATGACCCGAAGTGTTGTGCGAATTCGCACCATTTGTTGGTGGATCTTCGACGTTAATTACATAATTATCCGAGGAAGGAGGTATCGTGCTTGGTGGATTTTGTAATCTCTGAATGCTCAATAACGAACTCAACGAAATGCCAGGTTGCTGTAAAGAGAAATAATAAAAGAGCCATTACTAGTTACATCGGGACAATAATTAAGGAAATATGTGGTACAACTGTACTTACAACACGTACATGCTCTATAAGAGGTCTGATCTCTTCTATGGTAGAAGATATGTTATTTGCAAATATTCTAGAGTGTTCCATGGTTCTAGCAGTGAAATTAAAACCTCTTATGCTAATAGATGGTGCGGACTGGGCTGGTGTTGATGAATGTGTCATTAGCAATCCCGAAGATTGCCTAATGTCGTTTGTATTTGATACGTGTGGCATTGTCGAATCGCGAGGCACATCGATAATTTCTTCCAGTCGTGCATAATCTCCCATGCTGTATCTATAATAATAACGATTCTTTACATTCACATTAACGTGCACGTAGAACTTGTAATTTAAAAACGACTTTATGCCATAAAAACGTAAACACGAATGTCTGTCACCAATATACTGTAGAAACGTTCGAGTGAAGGCGCGTTGCAGCTCATCTAATTGACAATGGTGAAAAGTAACGTTTATTATAAAACGATCTATTAACGTGAACGCGAATGTAATTTATTATCGATATACACACGACTTGAAAAGACGTTTACGTACGACAGAGATTTTTTGCGTCACACTCTCGTTGGGTAGCGTAAGTTACTGTCGAGAGATATTATCATAAGTCTTTATCGATACATCCGTGCGACCCTAATATTGACAAAACATATGGTAAATTATAAGAGGAAGGGAATCGTGCATTCGCTTCCGAATAGCAAATGTTAGTTCCCCTAACCATAAAAAGTATTTGACGTACTAAGAGTCTTTTGCAAGAAAGTCATTTGATAGTTCGATGTATGTTAAGCTACTAGGATGCAATACAAAGCACTAACTTTTGCACTTTTTACAAATATGAATCCTTGTTAAGGATTTCGTTAAAAGTGTAATTCATAATTTTTGACGTGCGTAGGTATTCAGTTACGCTATTTTCTTTGAAATTATTCTCACATGGAGCACAAGTGGATGTGTAGTACCAACTGAGGACTAATGGTAAGCGGCAGTTTCGAAAGTACATACATCGTATCTGATTTCTTGTAGTATGCCTAGCCAACTTATGCTTAATAGCATTGCGAATTAGATACCAAAATACTATATTCAATGAGTATCGAGTGTCCGTGATTTCTACTATTACTGTTATTTAGAAATTCGTTGACATCTGATGATTAGGTATTTGAAGATTGAATAACGGTACCTCATGACTCAGTGGTACTCATTTCCGGAAATGCTTCACAAGCTTCCCGCGCTTATGTTTCTTTCGTATTCCTCGAACAGTGTTCCAGTAAGTGTAAGTGCATTTTGCTGCTGGACACTCGACCGGTGTGTTAACAGCTCTTGTCCAAATGATCGATGCAACTGCACCCAATGCTCGTGACATGCACAACAGTACTTGATTGAATTTCATGTCTTTCAACCCGTAAGACTTGAAGAGATGGGAACATATTGTTGGTTAACGCAAATAGAAGATAAATGTAGCGGCTGTAAGGTTAGAAATAATAATAATCCATGCGTATAGAATTGCGATATTTTGAAGTCCCAGAACAACTCTTGCTTTTTTAAACCCATCTTAGTGCCAATTTAATTAAAAATTTAAAACCGAGATTTACAAATATTTCCTTTTTTAGTATAAACTTGATAACGATCAGTTTTGAAAAATAAGCAATGTTTCTCAAACATTTTGCCCCCCTTTTGCCCCCTCCCTTCTGCGGACGCCCATGAGACGAAGATAGAAATGACAAAATAGTTAGCGTACCTGAAAGATTGGTGCCGCGATTGTACTTTGTTCGGGATAAACGTTTCTTCCTTTTGCCGTCTTCATCATCGCAGTTAGTATTCGCGTGATAGCTTGCGACAACTAGGAAAGAAGATATTCGTATCAGTTGTATTAATTTGTCCGATACTTAATCCCTAAATTTAATTAAATTATTCTTTTCTAATAAACATTAATATTTCTGAAATTAACTAATCTTTCTGTAAAGCAGTGGCAATCAATTTGATTTATTTGAAATTATGAAGTTATAATGAAATTGTCTTTATGTACCTTGACATCAGAATCGTCTGGCAAATAGTCCCTGGCATAATTTAATAACGCGGTGTAACGCGGATCGCAAATCTTTGTTTCCTTGTAGCCGATCAATTTGTCCTTTTCAATCAAATTAGCCACACAGTTTTTTAATTTTTCTTCTTTTAGTTCCCGGCCAAGAAGATTTCGTATCCTCGTTTGAAATTCCATGTACTTTTATTCGAAGGAAAATAAAATAAAAAGGTACTGCCAACTATTTACTACTTACAATTACACCTATATAATTAACTGTGTATACATATACTAGAGCAATGCATATCTTAAATATTTACGGTGAGGTAATTTATATTAATTTTTAGACAATTGTGCATCCGAATTAATTAATTATCCCAAATTGATAAGCAATTATTGTTAACAAAGGATTTAGCTATTTTTTCAAGCGTAATGTTTCTACTATCGCTGCCTTTCCTTTGCTTGTTTTCTGTTCCCTAACTTGTTCTCATCAATGTTCTTTAGTACACGCGTGAAAGTCGGGAAACTATAGTGACATTTATTGTTAATTGCACGATAATAATTGCGAATCTGCTTCTATTCATGCCTGCAACTACTATAGATATTCAAATGGCGTGCGTCGGAAGTCGGACCCCTAAACTTCTAAACCCTCTATCTTAAAAACCCAGCTCAAGATTGCAAAATTCTAAGCGATTTTTCGATTTCTTATAACATAAGGAATTCACATGTTTTGGCTTGTCCCACAATTTTGAGGGATTCTGTATACTCGAGGAAAGTTCTCTAAAGTTGTTTAAGCTCGATGATGAATTTTTTAAATTTACTTGCGACATTGTGCCGCTCTTAGGTTCATTGGCGTATGCCAAAACTCCGGCCGCTAGGGCTTGATTAATATCCAATTGGGAGGCCCCGAGTATTTCTGTGACATGAACAGCGGGTACACCTCCATCTTCGTCCCTTTTTAGAGAATACACGTAATTTAATTCTTTAAAGATAGTTTAGTAACGAAGAGGATGGGAAGTTTGGGGTGACGGTGAAGAAAAATATAGTAATGAAAAAACAACCCTGGCGATGACATCGACAAATCGGATTTAATTAATTTAAAACCGAAATTTAAAAATATTCGCTTTTTTAGCATGAATTTAGTAAAGATCGGTTTTTAAAAATAAGCGATTTTTTTCTCAAAATCCAGAGTGATTTCTTGTATTATCTTCGATAAATAGATCATTGTGTAACTTGCTTACGCGTTCAGAGTAACATATAATCTGAGGAAATCCATCACAGATTTCTTATGACTTTCCGAAATGTTCGACGTGTTACTCAAACATTCCAGCAGAAATTGTACCCAGTCACCTTCTTCTTTCACGTTCTCCATTTTTTCTCCTTTAGCAACTAAGCCAACTATCGCAGGCAGGGTTGCGAGCAGCTCCATACTGTCCTCGTATGTATACTGGAATCAGAAACAGTACATACATATTATAAATGAAAGTTTCGTCTCAAATTTCATTGATCACCCTGCTTGAATTTTGTTTACTGTTTACTTTTACATTTTGAAACTTCATTCGATCCTTCTTACCTTTCTGCCCTTTGTAGTGACTAACAAATTTATTTAATCTCGACTCGACAAACAAGTATTAAAATTTTTCAGTAATCTAGTCTTGTAACGAATATTTCTTTCTCAACTTACTTCCCAATGAGTGTAGCTCGAAGCTCGATTTTGTAAAGCCCCTTTCATGTATTTGTCGGAATCAAAAATTGCGAGGGCCATCGACAGCTTTCCCAGGGGTGTCGTCGTCTTCGGAAGAGTTTGGAGAACAGAGCCGACGATTCCACCGCCTGGTCCTGACCACCACTCCTTCCTTTTTTGACGTCGTAATGTCCAGTCGGCGATTAAGGAAGCAGTTTGTTCTTGCGTAGGAACGTCGCCAGTTAATAACAACCAAAACACAGCTTCTGCGCTTGGCGATTTTCCTTCGCGAGGTAAGAGGGTGATAACTTCAGGTATAGATAATCCCCTGTATTTTATCTGTGCAACAGGTAATCTCCCATAGACAATTTCCTTGATACTTGAAGCATATTGTCACAGACTTGTTTAAAATGTATAATATGGGATATCTGGACTAATTTTAAAAAATTGAAGAAGGGCGGAATTTAATTAACTACTATAAACGCAAAAATAAATAGAAGGCTATCGTGATTCCATATAAATATAATGAATGAATTCAAAATTCGAATTATTCATTAGTAGTAGTAGTTTTATATTTTTTATTATAGTGAAGTAAGTGTCGAATTGTTCCTTGGATATAAATATTGTATTTATAGTGTTACAAAAACGTCACAAGAATAAAAATTGGACTTGACGTAGTGAAACTTACTCCACATTTTGGGTCAGTCTCGGATGTTTCTCTAACCATAGTGTTTACTCCGTTCAGCCCTTGATACATATTTTCCACCGTGATGTGACTGACCACGGAAGTGCCATGTTGCTGACGAAAATTCCTTAGCAAGTCGTAGTGCACAGGAATTTTCTCGCAGAGAGCTTCCTTCAAATTTGTACTCGTACTAGGAACTCCCCTCGTTGTACTCACCTTAACATTTAATTGATAGATTCATATTTTCATCAAATTGACATTTTTAAAGCGTTACTTTTATATGTGACATTTAAAGTAAATCAATCGGGCGTTCCTTTTAATTACTAGTATGTATATTTAAAACGAATCGAAAAAGAATATATTCAATTCGCGTGACAGTTATGTTTTTCTATGCAATTCCTTATTGTTTTAACTAAAAAGAAGTTTCCAATAATTAATGGCTGAAAAAAGAAATGTTATTGCATTGCCTTCGAATTTATAATCCCACAATTTCATTAACCCCGTGCGTCATTTACGAATATAATTTCGAAAAGCAAATTGGCTGCGAGTAACCTCGTACATGGATAAATCGATTCCAACCGTCAATTCGTATTGCCGTCCTCCGAAATTACTATTGCCAAAGTTGTGCCTTCTGGGGTTCTTTAAAATCGTCGCCCGCGCAGTCATGCACCAGAAGCTCCTCCGAATTTGTAGCATTTTTATCAAGTTCGTCTACTAGGAAGGCCAATCTTCTAATATGATGCGGTGGGGAATCATTACACAGTGCTGCAGAATTTACTTGCTGTATGCTTGTTACTCTCTGATTTTATTTTACTTGTGTTGTGCAAAATGAAGCATAAAATTTAGACATTGCTTTACTCCATGGCAGGAGGGTGAGAAAATTTAAACGGGAATGAGCCTTTTTGTCACATCCATGCGGAGATGTGCTTTTGTTTCCTTTGGCTTCCTCTTTAAATAGTATATATATAGTAACATTTTGTATAATACTATTCCCCAAAAGCCGGTGGGACCGGTTTACAAAAATATAACAAAACAAAATATACTGCATACAAAACCAAATAAAGAAAAAACTAAAACCCGTACAAAATATAAATTACAAATCTTTATTTCATTTCGTATTTTTCTTCAGGAAATATGGACTCATGAAGATTAGTTTTACAGTAAACTGTTATAAAACCGATTTTTGTAAATTTAAAAACTGGTTTCCGAATTTTACAAATTTATCAAATGTACCGGTTTTTAAACCCAGTTTTTAAAAACCGACGTGCCCTAATCCAGGGCTGCACAAGGCTTTCTTCTTTTTTGGGGGGGGGGGGGGGGATAAAATCTGTAGCTGTAGAAAATTTTCTTTCGTTTTGATTGGACGTTGACTTGATCGTATGTAGCACATTCAAAAGTTATGGTAAATTGGGTGTCCTTCCAGTGGACTGAAAAATATGAAATTCCTTAGTTAAAGTCGGAAATTTATCTTTTTCTAGGTTGAAACTAAATTTTTGGAATTGTTTTCTTAATGGTAATTCCTCATTTTGAGGATCCGTAAGTTACTGTTATATTTTCCGAAAAGTCTAGCTACTTAGAATTTGCTTTGCCGTTTTATATATATCTGTCTTGGAATTAAATGAAAAAACGCGTATTTTAAATCTTTTTAAAGAGGTTCTGGATTACCTCTTCTTTTCTCTTCTTTTCGATATTTTTCCTTTCGTAGCCACAAGAAACTCATTACTTTATTCAGTAGGTATACAATTTTTCTAAATTGTTAAATAAGAATTTAAGAGTTCTGCAGTTAAGAATTTTCCAGTCAATAATGTAGAATCTTCTCTACTGAGATTTTCTATTGTAATTCATATACATTCTAATGTTACTAATAAGATTTATTATAAATTGTAGATGTGTTTAAACGTTCGCGATTTGCTAAACTAAAATTTCTCGAGAAAAACAATATTTCTCGAGAAATAAAAAATAAGCAATTATAATATTTCTCGAGAAATTCTCGAGAAAGAATTCTCGAAAAGGAACACTAGTCATAAACTACGACCCTGACGGGACCCTCTGGCCGATCAACCTGGCTAATTTTTGGCAACCAGATGTTCATTTTCAAGACCTATCAAGAATTTAAGAGTTTTAAGCTTCGAATCATGTACGAAGTGCTTCGAAGTTTTCGTCATATATGTAGATTCGAAGCGCTATTCATTTAGTACATTCAGTTCAACTAAAATGTATTTATACAGTATAAATAATAGTATGTAATATGTATAAGTATTAACATTCATTTATCGAACGATTAAACATTGATAATAAAATAGAATTCAATTGCCATATAAAATCATTTGCAAATCCAAGGCCAAAACTTACTAATTGCTTGATATCTCGAGTTGTATCGATCATAGTTAATAATAATTTATACTGGCCGGTTAGTGCAAATGTTCTTAACATTATTTGTCATAGTAATAGCCACTGGAATGGACATTTTAGCAGAAAATCCATTTTTGCCGAAGAATTCATTGGATTTCGCAGTTGTAATCAACCGTCGACTTTGTTTTGATTGGAGGACATAGTTTCTCGAAGTGTATATACGGAGCTCACGGAGCTCCATGTACTCAGTCGTCGTCGGTCCTACGGGCCGGGAGGACCTCCGGGGACCCTGGAGCTGCCGAGCCACGTGGAGCTGCTGGAGCTGCTGGAGCTGCTGGAGCTGCTGGACCTCCTGGGGACCTGGTCAGGGTTTCAGCCCTGGTTCTTCCTGCCCCCCCCCTCCCTCGGCCCCCTAGCCTAGGTTAACTTATTCGTTTGGTGCCGATGAAATTTTCGGGTTCGTTAAAAGCCATTCAAAATGTTAATATTCTGCCAAGGCCAAAACCGATTTCTCTTCCTTTTTAACTGATTTCTTCGATTGTTTTCCATCATCTGTCCTATTTCATACATTCCTTCGTGGATTTTTGCATGAGTCGTTCTATTTCGTGTATTTCTTCGATGGGATTGCATGATTTATTTTATTTGATGCATTTCTTCGATAGGTTTACATGATTTATTTTATTTGATATCTCTCCAGATTTGGGATCTCCCCAGTAGTAAAAGACATATACAAGAAAATGCAGGGTGCATGGCTGCGGCTGCGAAAAGTAGATATTTTGCAATGAACAGTGCTGTATCAAATTATTTCTGGCCTGAACGAATTTCAAGTTAGTTGGGAGTCGTTGTAGCGAGACAGAACGTCAACAACCTCTACCAAATTTGTAATCTGCCAGTTCAACTTTACCTGCAATAGTGATCGGATGTCAGTGAACGCTCGAGCATATTATTTCGTGATATCTCGATTCCTGGATTAACTGCATCGATTACTGGACCATGGGGGAGCTCGCTTAACAAGATTCCACTACAATTCACCCAGTATCTAGAAGACTTCTTGAGCAATACTTTTCTCGAAGAGCTGGGAGTCGTTGGAGCGAGACAGAACGTCAACAACCTCTACCAAATTCGTGATCTGGCAGTTAAGCTTTACATGCGACAGTGATCGGATGTCAGTCAACGCGCCAGCATATTATTTCGTGATATCTCGATGCCTGGATTAAATGCACCGATTACTGGACCATGTGGAAGGTCCTTTAACAAGATTCTACTACAATTCACCCAGTATCTAGAAGACTTCTTGAGCAATACTTTTCTCGAAGAGCTGGGAGTCGTTGGAGCGAGACAGAACGTCAACAACCTCTACCAAATTCGTGATCTGGCAGTTAAGCTTTACATGCGACAGTGATCGGATGTCAGTCAACGCGCCAGCATATTATTTCGTGATATCTCGATGCCTGGATTAATTGCACCGATTACTGGACCATGTGGAAGGTCCTTTAACAAGATTCTACTACAATTCACCAAGTATCTAGATGACTTCTTGAGCAATACTTTTCTCGAAGAGCTGGGAGTCATTGGAGCGAGACAGAACGTCAACAACCTCTATCAAATTCGTGGTCTGGCAGTTAAACTTTACACGCGACAGTGATCGGATGTCAGTCAACGCGCCAGCATATTATTTCGTGATATCTCGATGCCTGGATTAATTGCACCGATTACTGGACCATATGGAAGGTCCTTTAACAAGATTCTACTACAATTCACCCAGTATCTAGAAGACTTCATGAGCAATACTTTTCTCGAAAAGCTGGGAGTCGTTGGAGCGAGACAGAACGTCAACAACCTCTACCAAATTCTTGATCTGGCAGGTAAACTTTACACGCGACAGTGATCGGATGTCAGTCAACGCGCCAGCATATTATTTCGTGATATCTCGATGCCTGGATTAATTGCACCGATTACTGGACCATATGGAAGGTCCTTTAACAAGATTCTACTACAATTCACCCAGTATCTAGAAGACTTCTTGAGCAATACTTTTCTCGAAGAGCTGGGAGTCGTTGGAGCGAGACAGAACGTCAACAACCTCTACCAAATTCGTGATCTGGCAGTTAAGCTTTACATGCGACAGTGATCGGATGTCAGTCAACGCGCCAGCATATTATTTCGTGATATCTCGATGCCTGGATTAATTGCACCGATTACTGGACCATGTGGAAGGTTCTTTAACAAGATTCTACTACAATTCACCCAGTTTCTAGAAGACTTCTTGAGCAATACTTTTCTCGAAAAGCTGGGAGTCGTTGGAGCGAGACAGAACGTCAACAACCTCTACCAAATTCGTGATCTGGCAGTTAAGCTTTACATGCGACAGTGATCGGATATCAGTGAAATCATGTTTCCTGTCTGCATGGATAACAGTGAGACTGTATTCAACGATCGGTGAGTGGTACATTTTCATTTTTTCAATTTTTCTGCATGCTATTGAACAAATGATTGCTGTAGCGAGCACAGTGACCACGGATACATACTTAGTTCTCGTAAACAGTAACAATAAATTTCAAAGTCGAGGTCAGAGTGCTAATATCGCGTTGTAAATATTAGAAATGATTTTTCTTGAATTTTATAATCAAAGCTTGATGCTTTGAATACGAGTTACACTTCTCTAGTTTAATTACATTTGAGTCATTACATTATCTTCATAAAACGAGAATGGAAAGCATTAATTTCGTATGGATTTTCAACTATATTATTTGAAGCTCTTTCTCATACAAATATTAATAATTGAGAATGACAGTTGATATTGATACTACTTGGTCACTATGCTCGCTACTTCAACTATTCTCTCTCCTTACAATATTAAGCTTAAGAACTTTAGCCATAAGACTTTTTCCAAATTTTTCAAAATGCACAAAGCATTGGTCGAACATGGACCACAAATATTTCGTAGAAATGGGTCACTTTCGTAGGTACCTCCGTGTGGTGTGCTCGGCTCCTTGGTAACGTTTCCCAGGCATTGTTACTTGCGAAACGGAATCAAGCTAAAGCCTACGATCTAGTTTAAGGGCCCAGATCGAGCGAAACTTACCTTCAGTGAGTTTCGTTCGGTCTCGGCAGCTAATCAGAATGTTACTCTTTTTCAGATAGGTATTTCGTCGATGGTTTCGCCTAATTTGTCCTATTTTATGTATTTCGTCGATGGTTTTGCCTACTTTGTTCATTTTCCTGACCTGCATTTTATTATGTTTATTTAATTTCTTTCCATTCTGGTCTCACTGCTACTAACATAACGTAGTTGATTGTTTCAGCTCTTCGCGGTGAAGAGACTTAATAAAATAACATTATTTAAAAAGAAAAGTGATAGTGATAAGTGATAGTGATAAGTGATAGTGAAAAGAAAATAGTGAAAAGTGATAGTGAACAGTGCTAGTAAAAGAAGGAGATATCTAAGGAAGCCTAGATTAATTTATTATACCATGAAGTATTTAAGGCCCCTTGTAAAATTGCCAAGTAGTTACAGAATTTTCTTAGCTTTGTCCCCCTTTCATTGGCTCCTCGTCTCTGATGAGGAGGTCGCCGCTGCTTCCGTTTCCGGAAGCAAGCGACTGAGCATGGAATCTGTATGGGTGGATCAGTTTCATCCCCTGGTGTTCTTGTCGAAAGGGAAAAGTTTCGGGCGTGGGGGGTGCACCTTTTGGTACGCTGCCTGCGTAGGTCACTCGGGCCGATTGCCCAATCTCCGCGTAAGTAGGCTTGAGCCAGGGTACACGCGGCTGGGGGAGCTCGCAGGTTCGCATGTGGTCGGAGCAACAGTGATCGCCTGAGAGATGCCGTGCGCTTTTCCATTTCGACTCCTTCAGGGTGGTAGGAATTGCGCCATTCATTACTCGTTTCATGCTCTAGCTAGGCATGGAATGTGTATGGGTGGATCAGTTTCATCCCTTGTTCTTGTCGAAAGGGAAAAGTTTCGGGCGTAGGGGGTGTACCGTTTGGAAGCTGCCTGCGTAGGTCACTCGGGCCGTGATTGCTAACTACGCACAGTAAGTTCGGCCGGGGTGTTTCCCACCGGTTACACCTGGCGGGTCGCACGCGTCGGAGCAAGTAGAATCGCCTGAGAGATGCCGTGCGCTTTTCCCTTTCGACTCGTTCAGCAGGGTGATAGGAACTGCGCCATTCAATACTCGTTCCATGCTCACCCATAGTCTTTCCTTCTTTGTTGAATTTATGTCCATCGAGTGATTGCTTGACAGTTCCCTAGATTCGATATCTAAATCGAAGGGATCGATGGAACTTTGTTTCCATCCATCTCTTTGGTTTAGTGGGCTAAGGGTTTCATGTACAGGGAGATCGACGGAACTATGATTCCATCTATCTCTCTACGGGTCTTCAAGCGCAGCAACCTCCTCGCGGTGAGACCTGGTAATCGGTGCGAACCGAGCCGATAGTTGTGATTGTCAGATATTCTAATTAGATATAAGGGTTTCTGTAGTTTTAAGACTTTTTCCAAATTTTTCAAAATGCACAAAGCATTGGTCGAATATGGACCACAAATATTTCGTAGAAATGGGTCACTTTCGTAGGTACCTCCGTGTGGTGTGCTTGGCCCCTTGGTAACGTTTCCCAGGCATTGTTACTTGCGAAACGGAATCAAGCTAAAGCCTACGATCTAGTTTAAGGGCCCAGATCGAGCGAAACTTACCTTCAGTGAGTTTCGTTCGGTCTCGGCAGCTAATCAGAATGTTATTCTTTTTCAGATAGGTATTTCGTCGATGGTTTCGCCTAATTTGTTCTATTTTATGTATTTCGTCGATGATTTTGCGTAATTTGTTCATTTTCCTGTCCTGCATTTTATTATGTTTATTTAATTCCCTTCCATTCTGGTCTCACTGCTACTAACATAACGTAGTTGATTGTTTCAGCTCTTCGCGGTGAAGAGACTTAATAAAATAACATTATTTAAAAAGAAAAGTGATAGTGATAAGTGATAGTGAAAAGAAAATAGTGAAAAGTGATAGTGAACAGTGCTAGTAAAAGAAGAAGATATCTAAGGAAGCCTAGATTAATTTATTATACCATGAAGTATTTAAGGCCCCTTGTAAAATTGCCAAGTAGTTACAGAATTTTCTTAGCTTTGTCCCCCTTTCATTGGCTCCTCGTCTCTGATGAGGAGGTCGCCGCTGCTTCCGTTTCCGGAAGCAAGCGACTGAGCATGGAATCTGTATGGGTGGATCAGTTTCATCCCCTGGTGTTCTTGTCGAAAGGGAAAAGTTTCGGGCGTGGGGGGTGCACCTTTTGGTACGCTGCCTGCGTAAGTCACCCGGGCCGATTGCTCAATCTCCGCGTAAGACGGCTTAAGTCAGGTCACACCTAGTGTTGCTCCTGGCGGGTCGCATGAGTCGGAGCGACAGGAATCGTCTGGGAGACGCTGAGCGCTTTTCCCTTTTTGCTCGGACATTAGGGTGGTAGGAATTGCGCCACTCAATACTCGTTTCATTCTCACCCATTCATTTGTCCCTCTTTCGCAGGATCCTCATCCCTGATGAGGAGGTCGCCGCTGCTTCCGTTTCCCGAATCAAGCGACTGAGCATGGAATCTGTATGGGTGGATCAGTTTCATCCCCTGGTGTTCTTATCGAAAGGGAAAAGTTTCGGGCGTGGGGGGTGCACCTTTTGGTACGCTGCCTGCGTAAGTCACCCGGGCCGATTGCTCAATCTCCGCGTAAGACGGCTTAAGTCAGGTCACACCTAGTGTTGCTCCTGGCGGGTCGCATGAGTCGGAGCGACAGGAATCGTCTGGGAGACGCTGAGCGCTTTTCCCTTTTTGTTCGGACATTAGGGTGGTAGGAATTGCGCCACTCAATACTCGTTTCATTCTCACCTATTCATTTGTCCCTCTTTCGCAGGATCCTCATCCCTGATGAGGAGGTCGCCGCTGCTTCCGTTTCCGGAAGCAAGCGACTGAGCATGGAATCTGTATGGGTGGATCAGTTTCATCCCCTGGTGTTCTTGTCGAAAGGGAAAAGTTTCGGGCGTGGGGGGTGCACCTTTTGGTACGCTGCCTGCGTAAGTCACCCGGGCCGATTGCTCAATCTCCGCGTAAGACGGCTTAAGTCAGGTCACACCTAGTGTTGCTCCTGGCGGGTCGCATGAGTCGGAGCGACAGGAATCGTCTGGGAGACGCTGAGCGCTTTTCCCTTTTTGCTCGGACATTAGGGTGGTAGGAATTGCGCCACTCAATACTCGTTTCATTCTCACCCGTAGTCTTTCCTTCTTTGTTGAATTTATATCCATCCAGTGATTGCTTGGCAGTTCCCTAGATTCGATATCTAAATCGAAGGGTTCGATGGAACTTTGTTTCCATCCATCTCTTTGGTTTAGTAGGCTACGTGTTTCATGTACAGACAGATCGCCGGAACTATGATTCCATGTAAAATTGTCAAGTAGTTACAGAATTTTCTTAGCTTTGTCCCCCTTTCATTGGCTCCTCGTCTCTGATGAGGAGGTCGCCGCTGCTTCCGTTTCCGGAAGCAAGCGACTGAGCATGGAATCTGTATGGGTGGATCAGTTTCATCCCCTGGTGTTCTTGTCGAAAGGGAAAAGTTTCGGGCGTGGGGGGTGCACCTTTTGGTACGCTGCCTGCGTAGGTCACTCGGGCCGATTGCCCAATCTCCGCGTAAGTAGGCTTGAGCCAGGGTACACGCGGCTGGGGGAGCTCGCAGGTTCGCATGTGGTCGGAGCAACAGTGATCGCCTGAGAGATGCCGTGCGCTTTTCCATTTCGACTCCTTCAGGGTGGTAGGAATTGCGCCATTCATTACTCGTTTCATGCTCTAGCTAGGCATGGAATGTGTATGGGTGGATCAGTTTCATCCCTTGTTCTTGTCGAAAGGGAAAGGTTTCGGGCGTAGGGGGTGTACCGTTTGGAAGCTGCCTGCGTAGGTCACTCGGGCCGTGATTGCTAACTACGCACAGTAAGTTCGGCCGGGGTGTTTCCCACCGGTTACACCTGGCGGGTCGCACGCGTCGGAGCAAGTAGAATCGCCTGAGAGATGCCGTGCGCTTTTCCCTTTCGACTCGTTCAGCAGGGTGATAGGAACTGCGCCACTCAATACTCGTTCCATGCTCACCCGTAGTCTTTCCTTCTTCGTTGAATTTATGTCCATCGAGTGATTGCTTGACAGTTCCCTAGATTCGATATCTAAATCGAAGGGATCGATGGAACTTTGTTTCCATCCATCTCTTTGGTTTAGTAGACTAAGGGTTTCATGTACAGGGAGATCGACGGAACTATGATTCCATCTATCTCTCTACGGGTCTCAAAACGCAGTAACCTCCACGCGGTGAGACCTGGTAATCGGTGAGAACCGAGCCGATAGCTGCGATTGTATAAGAATTTCTTTGAGTTGCAATACTTTGGTGGAATGTGAGAATAAAATATGTAACTTGAAATGTTATTTGATTGTTCCTACCCTACCCAAAAGCACGCGTAGGTATAGTGTTAAGATAGAAGGATGTGCAAGTTGGAAACTTTTAGCGAGTTTCTCTAAACAGAATCATTTGTAAATCGCGGGTTTCGAATGACTTAGTTTTACCGGTGTTGAATTCTAATTCCTACCACGCGTAGCGTTACAATCTTATTTTAGACTGAATCGATAACGTTGGGTGTGTCATGAAAATGGTAAGGGGGTTCGCGAGCCCCCCGAGTGTGTGACACAAAATTACATTGCATGATGGGTCTATCCTATATCTGGTCTGTGACCTATCTAATGCAATTCTCCTCACTGATTTTACCCTTAGCAACGGGACAGCCCGACGCTCAGATGGTTGCTCGCAGCTAGGCGTTGAAAACGGCTCCTTGTGCAGCAGCCCTGCCTTAGAATTAAGCGAGGGGAGGGAATGAAATTTGTTGACCAACGTGTTCTTCGCATAGTCTTTTTATTGCGTTATTCCTGCATACAAAATAATGAATGATATTTTGTATGTAAAACGACGCTATCACGACATACGATAACTGTACAAATCGCGCCGAAATTTACCTTGTCTAGATCCTATTTCGGTACAAAGATTTCCAACGAACACATGGTTTGTATGTCACGCAACATACAATCGCTCTATCACGATTACGATACATTACACATTTACGTATATTTTGTATTATCTACGCATATAATGAACAACGATAAGTTAACCGAGATGTTAACGAACGATTGCTGTGTTAATCGGTCGAACATAAAAATCTCTTTTCCATCGCAATCGGGACAACATCAATTGACCGCTCAATGTCACTTCCCTCGCTATAGATCACATCAGATATATCTCTAATATTATGTCATTTAATCCTTGCTTCTTTAGAGATACGAAGTGTGCATACGTTATCGCGTTTAAGTATTAATTACCCAGACTTAAAAATGTATGGTAGGGATGTTCCGTCAGTGACCTTCAACGACCAGTTAATCTTGTTCCAACATAATCGCCAATGAGGATGTTGGGCCATTTTTATTGCGCCTTTGAAACGCGCGTAAACAATAATAACGGAAACATACAGTTTACAGATTTGCATAAATGCATGTGTACAATACTGCATAATATCAACAACTACACTTACAGACTAGTGATTAATTCCTTAACAGTATAGTAAAATATATGTATGTATATTGTATACGCTATTGCTTGATCCGAGGTAACTCTCAATAACACGCTATTGTTACATTTATTTCTTTGCTATCGTCATTATTATTATTAGGCCGAACGCATTGCTAGAAGATGAACGAAAATGTCATGATTGCTTCGTATACCTGAGGTACGATTATAAAATAGTAAACAACACGTGATGGAATAAAGTGTATCACAGATAAAGCAATGTGAACAATACAGAGGAATTCTCTTGCATTTGTACAGTCGTTCGAGTTTCCTTTGATAAATGATTTAAACTGTACACGCAGTCTACTAAGAAAGTAACGAGAGTCAGATGGAGTGAAAATATTCAATATGAATGTGGTTGAACGAGAAATCAGAAAGGGTGTAAAGCTCACTCTATCGTTATCACCTATTACATTTGTTTTGTAAGGGTAAAACTAAAGACTTTGCGAGGGCTGTAACATCAAATCTATCCTTGAAATAATGTGACATAAAGACTGAAGAATATTAAGATAAATAGGTTTTCAATGTTTTTTGAAGACAAGTGAGTTTGTCAGTCTCGTTGCTGTCTTATCCATCCATATACATTTCAATTTATAAATGAATTTCTCTGGGGCAGTATATCGAATTGTAGAAATCAAGTATATATGTGGGAAATTTTTCAAGATCTATTCATTTATATCGATCTGTATATAAAGCAAAAAAATTGCACAGCATATTTACAGATGAAAATGAATAGTAAAACAGCAAATTAAATTGTACATGGGTACTGGAAGATTCGGCAGTTAATGTTATATATATGTATTTGCAACCTTTCCATTACTTTTGACACAAAAGAGTAATAGCAGTTGTACATGATTGCATTATTCTTTTCATATTAAAGTTATATAATGAGCAGTTTCGGTGGAAATGTTAATAAAAGAGATCCAGATATCCGTACAGAATATCCAGTGAGCTCCTTAGTGCTTTCATTTTATTCTCGTAATTCTGTTAATGTGCGAGCTTTGGAAGATCTTTCATAAAAAGAAAATTGGTGCAATTTTGCACACCCATTTAATAATAAAATAAGTTGTAACGTTTAAACAAACATATCATCACGGTAATAATGGTTTCCATCTTTCACTTTAGTTTGCATTTGATAGAATTACAGAAGCATCAATAAAACCATGGGTACTAACTTTGAATTATTTCCATTTATGAAACACGAGTGTGGCTCTCATGAAAGACCTTAATATTTCAAACACTCGCAATACTGCGCTTTACAGAATTAAAAAATGAACCATTAATTCATCAATTTCTATTTTGGATCGAAACTCGGTAAACTGAGTATTGGGAATGTTTGCTTCGCAAGATAACCTTTCCAACAATGTTTGCCCTTCGCCTTTGTCTTAAGAAAACTATGATCCAGTATCGTGATAAAGAAAGAAGCAGCTTTTTCTTATAATATGGTCACAGATGTCGAGTACGCTCATTCTTTGGCTTCAGTGTCAGAGAAGAATACATTTTTCACTGGTGTCGTGGGGGTGTGATCGTAATGGCTGCGAGGGTGCAGAAGTAGGTGAAGGTGGTCTGCCTTCAACTGCCTGGATGCTCTTCATTAATTCTCGAAACACCTGTTTTTACAAAATAATCTTACTACTAACAGTTACATAAAAAATAATGGGAATGTTCGAGGAGTCAAAACAAATTTTCCTTGAATTTAAAATATCATAATGTGATAAGCAAATTCATAGAACGTTTGTTCCAAATTTTAAAGTTACTTCTTTGCCATTAAATTTTGCCATAAATGTCAGTTTTTAGATTACTTCAAATTATGTGTACATTAGTATGCTTTAGGGGTTGCTTTTAAATGTGTTTATATGCTTTTTTATAGAGGGCAGAAGCAGGACCGAATTAAAGTAGGGGTTGCAGCCCTGGGCTCCACCTTCCGGGGGGGGGGGGGGGGGGCGTTTTAGCAATTAGCTCACTACCCCCCGCCGCTGTTCAATCACGGGAAAAAATAATTCGAGGCACCATGAATAGTTTAGATTTACCGTAAACGATCTGATTTATGTATTTGGGTGCAATAATTTTGCATTGATTGGTTTGACTTCATAGCGTGACATCACGCGCAAGCGTGTTATGTTCCCCCTCCACTACGCAGGGAATTTCTGGTATCCCCGTTAATACGCATTCGATTCCATTCGATCCAAATACTTTTATTTCGATACCTCATAAGTATCGCACGGCAAGTATCGATACCAAAAATACTCGGTATCGAATAGAAAGTATCGATACTTTACTTTTATTTACTAGTATCGAAACAACCTTACATGAAAACGGTTCCCTAGAATTTCTCTCACTTGCGGCGCATGGGGCGCGCAGGAACTGCAAGTACTCGGAGTGTGATGCGTTTGATGCACGAATCGGAATGCATTCTATGCTCTAAGCCTGCGCCAGTAACCGGATTTTCTTTCCCAAACTGTGTATTTGAGGGAACAGCGATTTCTGAAGGTATAGGTATAGGTATTTCGTGTCTTATGACAACAGCTGTTCGGAATATGTCAAGCGAACATATGTGAATAAAAGTACATATAAATAGAAAATAGCTACGTGATTATTTAAGTGAATAGTGGTATGTGTTTTACAAATAAAATTTGTAAATAATTCCATCATTCAAGTTCGATT
The DNA here is from genome assembly GCA_963971345.1 of Andrena flavipes. Lineage (NCBI taxonomy): Eukaryota > Metazoa > Arthropoda > Insecta > Hymenoptera > Andrenidae > Andrena > Andrena flavipes. Next base: position 41,913,906 of record OZ020481.1, read on the forward strand.
GTATTCTTATGATGGCATCGAGGTACAAGTAAGTTTTTGTTTATATACTTTTTGCGTTTCAGTAACTATATATTCTTGTGTATATAGTCGAATTCATTTTCTCATTTTTCGATTCTTATTTTCTTCAATGAAACTATATAGACTTTGTTTATTCAAATACCTGTTGGACTTAAAATGTATTTCTTAAAAAATTCTCAACAGTTGTTGACAAAGTGAATATGGGGTTATATATTTAGATGATGGTAATATAGTGATTAATGCGTGATGAAACAAACGCTCCCTTGGATCATTCTATATACATGCGTGAAATGGATTCCTTCTCAAATGACGGGGATATAGATGAAAATATCTGCCAAGTTTCAATTGTTTTCACTACACTGTTTTAAAGAAATAAATTATAACTTGAGATAATTGCAAATTCAGAGCAATTTCAGTGCCAAAAGTTTAGCAAATAATGCTTGTAAAAGCATTTGTAAAGTGAAAAATACCTTTCTAAGAGTAAAAATAAGACTCCAACTGTCATTCGACTTCTTTACATCTAGATTTATTATGCGTAAGAAGTAGATATTCAAGTATTTCAATTGAGGGGCTCAAATGCAACAAGAAAAGGATGTTTGGATGTTTTGTTTCAGGAAAACCAAAAGGCATTTTGAGTTATCCGAGTCTAGCCATTCAGAAAGCTCTGATTCATTGTATCCGAGGAAGAAATTTAAACGGATCATAGTAGGGGGGTCAAGTTTAACAGATTCTTACTACCCTTCTACAGATGAGGATGACAATAGCGGTCCCAAATTTATTAACAGGAAAGAGAACAGTGTTACTTGTATGGCCATAAGAGATAGAAACTCGGAGTTTAAAAGTGGAAATAAAGAGAACACTTGTCGTGTTAAGATAAAACCTATTATAGAGAGTAAAGGAAAGTACAACTTGGATAAGGATTCTTTGGATTTATCTGCATCTTCGGATGATGACACTAGTAACAAAATGAATAAAGTTGAGGTCGTGGGAAGTAGTCGGAAAATAAACAATGGAAGTAGTGCAAACAAATACGATGCTCCGAATTCAATAATAACGATTACTCCATTGGCACAAAATCAGCAACCAAATAAAAACCAGCAGAATGATACAAACATTAGGCATCGCATTATGAAAATGGCGAAAGAATTGAAATACACGCTGTCTAAATTTAAGTTGGAAGTATATCATTTTCAGCTGAAGTATCTTGAAGATGAAATAGTAACGGAGCAGGAAGTTGAAAACATAATGCACAATTACAATAGTATAATTAACAACTTGAAGAAAGAACTGACTGTACAGCAACAAAATTCAATGGGTCCTTACCATCGATGCGGTATGAATTATAACTCTGCGTATTGTGTTTCAGATTTGTAATATAAATAGCATGTTAATACCGAAAATTTTCAGGTGAAACTGATGAAGATTCACGGTCTAATAGTGAAATATTTTCTGCAAACTGCAAAAGGCCGAAAGTAACTGAAATATCAAAACCAGATGTCACGGACAATGCAAATAAACAGTCACTGGAAGAAAACTGTACCTCTGCTGTTACAGTTGAAAAAAACAGTAACACTACCTCGAAAAGTGATCAAGCTAGTTTGATATCCCGTTTGAAAAAATTAAAAGAGATCAAATTCATTAAATCATCTTCAAAAACTTTAGTAGCTGGTTCGATTAGCAGCACAGCACGTAGTGTACCGGATTTCAAAGTGCTAAACCTGGCATATAAAAAGAGCATAGGACGCCAAAGTACAACTAAACAGGATTCTTTAAGCAATGTCCGTGTAAAGGAAAAAGTCCTACCAGTAAATTATGAGAGTGATGTAAATAGTACTTGTAGTACAATAGCTTTGCATTCTCAAAGAAACATAACTGTAGAAATAAATAATCACCAAGGTGGTTTCAAACACGCAGATGCTAATAAATATGTATCGAGAAGAATTGTATCGAATAGAGGTGTATTGAATAGAGATGTGTCGAAAAGTCCGATTTCAGATGTTAGTTCAGAAGGTGGAGAGGGGGGCGATGAAATTCCGTTCACAAATTTATATTCCTCCAATTCAACAGACACCTTAAATATATCGAATAATAAAATACGACATTTTAAGCACAAGAGTAAATATTATAATCTAGAAAAGGGGAAGACAGTTTTGATTTCCTCGAATAATAAAAATATCAGAACCAAGCAGCAATCGGAATTTGTCGTTCCTAATAATAATACCTTGAGCACAAACTATTGGTCACACCACGGTGCGATTTCAAATCGAGCATATTCTGTTCCCGAGAGAAAGCCGACCGAGCAGAATCAATACAACACTCGCGTTGATGAAAAGTTACGTATGAATTGCCAAGTAGTGATAGAAAATTTCAAAATAAGGTAGTAAGTCAAGAGTAAGGAGGGTGTCGAAACTGTATCGTTCCATAATATTTAGTGGTATTATCTGTCCGGTATTAATATTTGATATTACGAGAATATCATTTTTTTTTTGCACAGTATATATGTGTAATATGTAAGAAAGACTGCATAAAATTGCACGTTATTTAGTTAATGTATATATTGTTGGAATAAAGATGAAGTTTATAAGTATTTTATATTAAAAAATGTTTGTAGTTTATAGTAATGCCCCGAAACACGATCATAAATCGTAGTCAGCCTTAGAGCATATAAACATGGAGGAAGCATGTAATAAGAGAAAATGTAGACGACGATAGAAAGAGAAAGATATACAGGAAGGACACCCCCTCTCTTTCTAACATTAAAAAAACTGCCACCCCTGGCGCTAGAGAGAGAGGGGGTGTCCCTCCTGTATATCTTTCTCTTTCTATCGCCGTCTACATTTTCTCCTATTGCATGCTTCCTCCATGTTTATATGCTCTAAGATGTTTATATGCTCTAAGTAGTCAGCTATGATCACATCGTTCGAGATTTAACGCTATGTTCCAAGAATCGACCTTTCTTTAGCTCGAAGCAAGGTCTGTTCTCAAGCTAACAACTTCTCGATTGTTACCCCCAGGGCTTGAGGGTTGTTTCATAGGTGATTATTCACTAGGAACATGCCCCCAAGGCGGGAACTGGCGATCCCGGGGTGCCCGAGCTAGCTCACCAGAGCTGAAATTGTGGAAGAAGCTCGACTGGGACCATCTCGTAATCTCGACAGCTCCACCCAGGCTTAATGAGAAGCAGGGATATCAGGAATCGGAGTTAGCTCAGAGGCAATTCTCTAGATGCCCCATGGGGTGCGAAAAGGCTTGCGTTTGGGTTCCCCTTCGATGAAAACGGGTGGTAGCTATCAGTTGCGACTCGGTTGCCTGATAATTGAGCTTGGAATCTCGTCGACCTGGTTATGTTCCAAGAATACGAGGACACAGATCTTTGGTTCTATTAGAAAAGTGGTGACAGGGACTCGCACCCGTGTTACCAAAACTATACAAATTTTCGATATACGCTTATTGTCTGGATACTCTGGGAAACTTTAGGTCGTGTACAACATTAAACTTTTCGCTTGCTCGTGCACGGTGTACCGAAAGTGAAAATAAGAGTGAGTGAAGAAAAGTGGTAATAGTTTTGGAAATCTTACAATAATTAGTTCAAAGTTTGGTGTGGCAAGTTCATGTGTTTGTCGCCAATTGTGTTTAAGAAGAATCTCTGTTTTCTCCTGCCTTCCCAATTTGGAGTCACAACATAGAAGATTATTGTGAAAATTTCAGCGTGCAACATCCTAATCGCGGCAAACTTGGACGATGATTAATATGTGCCAGATTATTTGGAGGGTCTTTCGTAGTGAAATTTCGATTGTACGTACCTGTACGACACGACAGTTAAATCTGGCGCTACACTCGACATAGCCGCAGCGCCAGTGCTTCCTCACGAGATTGACGATGTCCCTGTACCGAGTTCCGGAAGCAGCCGCTGGCGACAATTCGTCTTGCTTGTTCCCGACTACTAATAACGGTACACCCCTCATGTCTCGTGCTTCGTAGATTTGCTCCCTTAGCGTTCTAATATACTGTGAAATAAAGGATATTGTTTTTTTTTTTTTTTTTTTTTTAAGATAAACATGTGAACATATCTTATTACGTTTTATATCACCAATTACGCGACAAATGTGTGATACAGTCTTCAATAATTTAAGCTTAAATATTCGCTTAGAGTTCGTACAAAATTACCTTTGACTGCTTGTATCGAGGTTCGTTAGAGCGTTATTTAAATTAAAGCAGGAAAATATTTCCGCTTTTGATGAACAAATTTTGGGAACGCTCGCATATTTAACTGTATGACCGAAATCGTTTAATTTTCGAAATACATGTTACCGCTTTGACGGTTGCATGCTTTGAAATAAAAATTTCTAAACCGTTCGGTACTCTGAACTTTTGGAATCTAGCACTTTATAAATATTATTTTGATTCACTCACACGTTATAGCGTTGAATTTGTCAATTTAATAAACTCAATTTATCCTTGATAAGCATTTATATCTATAAGCAGAATATTCTTTGAAATTAAATTAACGTTCAAGTACTATTGAACCTGGAATTGAATTGTGAAGGTTTGCATATGAATAATAACTCGATATGCTTCAGTATTGAAGCAGATTTTCAAAGAGCGAAATTTACTTTCTACCTTTTGCGGTTTAACTCTCCAGCCTATGGGACGAAATAATCAAACTTCGTATTTAACTTCTTCGAAAACGCGGAACGGTGGAGAGTTGCCAACGAACTTTCCATGTTTGATGTAGTTTTGAATCTGGAAGGATACTCGAAGACGAAAAGACGGAAAAGTAACTCTCGGGCTTAGTTTCATTTATTGAACACCAGCTTATTCGGCTTATCGAGAGAAATTTCATTTAAAAAATGTATGAAACTGAAGTACATTCCCGGAACCGTCAATATATTATAGGTTTCATAGCCGTGTAAAATCAATTCCGATGGGACACAATGAATTCGTGTTGCAAGTTGCACAGAGAGAAGATTATTTTATAAATATTCCATATGGACAGGATACAAATTTGCACGCAATTAAATTTTTAGTTTCATCAAAGTGCATATTTTTTACATAAATAAGGTCACTTCAAACATCACAAGGATTTTCGTTTTAATCACTTTTTTGAATCGTAAATTCGATGATTAATTATTGCAATTTTAGATCTGTTTGAAAATTGTATACAGAGCTTGAAATATCGACTGTAGATGCGTAGTCGATCAATCATTTATTTAAAGTTACAGCGAACCAGGAGATTAGAAAAGGATAGTGTAAATATTCAGTCACGTTTCTTAAACTTCTATACGTTTTTTATCCCGCAGGAAAAAGTATAGAAAAGAATGATAAGGGTAGAGTAAGGGTTCCAACCCCTCTGTTAACCATAAAGAAGGGTCTGTAACGAAATGCGAGAGCCTGGTTGCGATTGGGGTGGAAAATCTTTTTAAGAAAGGTACCCGAGAGCACGGACAGTGCAACGGTGAAAAAAAATTGGGGCAATGGAAATATTATCTTAGTTACTTGATAAATTTTTTATCTAATTCTTCTATAAATTGTAAATAAACGTTTATGATTATTCACGAATATTTACAACTTATTTCAAAATTATGTGCAAAATCAGCAATTATTGCTTTTGATAATAGACACAGAATGATCCGCCAATTATTGCTAGCAATGAAATGCTCAAGACGCTTTTTGAATACATTTTACTTTTCCACCTCGAGTGACATAATTTTGCTTATTACGTGCAGGGGCTATGCGAATAAATATAGCAATTTAAAGTGGAGCCGGGATTAATCAAACTGATTCGAGGACACGAGCTTCAGATAATTGAACGAGAACGATCATTAAATAAACCACAGTATTACATTTACAAACCAGAACTCACAATTGAAATTTTATCATCCTATTAATTCTCCGTTTTACATATTCAAGTCTCCCGATCCCCCAAGCCCTATAGATATTCTTTATAAAGCAACAGTTTCGTGCTACTTTTTTGTGATTCGTACGACCTTAAAACTATTTCCAGACCGCATCAGACTTTACAGAAATATTTTTAGAACCATAATATCCTCTTTCTTCAAGATTCTATTCACCCCTGCTACACAGCTTGTCAATTCTTTCAAACAATAATAGCTTCACATATTTCCCATCGAATTACCATTTCATAGTTCATTTCCACTTTACTAACACCAAATATTCGATTTCTCATTTAAACGATATTTAAATAATCAAGTGTTCGTTTAAACGTTATTCAGATAAATCTGTAGATCAGTAGTGTAATAATAATTTTGCTCTAACTGCACGATCTCCGCGTTCCCGCGCGCGTTCTCCGGATCACCCTGTTGCTTTTTCGTGCCTTTGGCTCGTAACGGTGGGCGGGTGTGTACATACCTGGAACGTGTCTTGATTGCTTAGATCGAACACGAGTACGTAGGCGTTCACGCTCCTCAGGCCGTAGTAACGGAAGTCGGTCCATTCGAGGTGCGAGCTGACCGGGAAGTACGGAATCGTCGGTAGATCCGTGATTTTCAGCTCGTACAGTCGATCAGCGAGTACCACGCTCGGATAGAAAGTCTCCCTGCGCTCTGTCGGCCTGTATTCCTCGGTGAACTCGCTCCAAACGAATTGCTGTAAAGCGCAAACCACGAGAGGACCAGCGCCTCTTTGTAAAATTCCAGCGAACATTTCTCATTTACGGGCATGAAACAGTATTCGGGGAGGGTTGTGGATGATTTTTGGAAATTCCGGATCCCTTTGAAGCCACCCGCTGCTCGGCAATACGAGTGGAATTTCAGAGAGATCCGCGGTTTTTTGTGACGATTTCTGTATGGCTCTTCTGGCCGTTAAAGAGATTGCGGTAGTAGAAATTTTAGTAGCAGTATCAGTGGCGGATTTAACCCTTAACTGATGTACTGTTTTTTTCTTCTTTCAAACGTAATTGGTATACTGGGATCGTGGCAGACCCAAAATAAAAAAGGACACAGAAATTTGTAAAGTCGACACTACATCAAGCTCTATGAATATTTTGTTCTTATAACACAAAATCGGAAAATAACCTAATTTTCCGCCCCCTTAGAGTGAATGTTGGCAGCAAAAATAATTGCGTTATAATCAGGAGGAAATCCCCTACATATTCGCGAATTTTCGGAATTTTTCGAATTTCCAGGTTCGGGATGTTCCCTTGTTAGTTTGCTGGCGACTATCGCGATCGAGATTCTCTATTTTCTATTACATACGTGGTAAGAGCGATGTTATTCTGTTTCAACAGTACAATGCGATTCGTTCTTTGGGAGTTTTGATATGTAGGGGGAATCAGTAACGTGGCGTCTCGAGAGTCTTTTATGCTTTATGTTAGAAGACAGGGTTGAAGGAAGAAAGGTCGAGTACAGATTGCTATAGTTTTTCTAGAGAGGAATGTACCTAGTTTGTATACCTGTTGCGCGTATAAACATGTAAATACATCCCTCGTTTTACCAGCATATTGCGTGGAAAAGAATGTGTTTACGTGGTAATTTATATAAACAAATTTTAGGTATTCATCAGATCTGGCTGATAAATATTACGTTTGCACAATGATAGCCGCGCAGGAATGTGATTGATGATTGTTTCAGTAATGGTGGTAACTGCGAGTACAAACATATTTAAATTCACTGTCACCTATTATGAGGTGACGTTCTGTGTAAAATAGAACTCGCTGCTTTCTTGGGGACTATTAAGACACGTTTTCACATGCGCAATGCACCGCCCAAGGTACTTGAAGAGTCTTTTCAGGGAGTCTTCTGTCTCAGGTAACCCTTTCTAAGTAGTTCAAGTGTGTGTTTAGACAGCCCTCTATCGAACGCGTGAGAACGTGATCTTAAGAATAGCGATGAAATTGTCTTTCGGTATTTTAGGGTTCGCAACAGTTCACTGCTGCGCTATATTTCAAATAAATAACTAGAATTGAATAAAATCAAATATGTTCAGAAAGTATTCAAAGAGATCAAATGAAGAATCTTCAATGAGAATAATCAAAAGCAAATGACCAAAATAGTTACCACTTTCAAACATATCTGTCGCTCTGTTAATAATTATTTTTAATAAAAAATTTGGTTCTTTAAGATATTATAGTTCTTCAGTAATCCAGTTACAGATATTTTTACAAAACGCTGCCATTGAAAAATCGTTAAAATCGTCAGAATTGATGTGCTGGTTGCTTTTCCAGTGACACATTCCCCAGCCCTTTTCAGTGACTTTCGATTTCCTCAGGAGGTGACAGTTTCCATCGGGGACCGGAAACTGTCTCCGGAAATGAACGGAAGTCATCATCTTGTGAAACGACGTTCATCACAGCTAGATGAAAGGTCTATGCTTTGTGTTCCTTTTTCCTAGGACTTCTGATCACGAAACAAGGGGTTTCGCAATTTTACCGATTACGAGCCTTCGGCACAATTAGCCTTTCATTTCCTTCTCCTCTACCTTTTCGTGCCTCGAATGAAAACGATTTTTCTTACGCTCCTCGCAAGCTTCGTTCGAGTCGTATGGAATTCAGTATTTTTTACTTCTTTCGACTTGTAAGTCGGATTAGAAGCGAGAGGGAAAATTGCTTCGACAACGTGAAAAGAATACCTCCTCCAGTGTAGTTAAAGGTGGAAAAGGTCGAACGAGTACTCGTCGGCGGATCGTAAACGAAGAATGAATATCACAGAGACACGGAGACGAAAGAAAGGTCGAAGCGAGTTCACCGCTATTAAGAATTACACGGATGGCCGGCGACTTTTGAAATTATGGGAGCGTAAACAAATCAGGTAATCGTGTTTACGATGAAAAGAAAGGCAACAAACAATTAAAGATAAATCCGTACTCTATTTCAGTATCACTAATTATCACGAAATCTAATTTGCTAGCTGAAATTATACAGCGTTTTCTTAGGGAATGTTTCAAAGCCCATATGGAATACACATTACCTACACCCCTGCGTTTCAATATTACGGAAGCAGCCCAAAGTGACGCGATATAATTTTTTATATAAAAAATTAGTCCTGAAGGTTTAAAGTCCCAATTTTTCTTTGCGGTAGTTTGAAACGCTCTAGTTACGTTAATATTCCAAAAGCACATGAAATGTAGGGTAGGCGACGAGATTAGAGCCATTCTTTTTTACGAAACTGGCTTGACGTTAACAGCTAATTATTTTCGAATCTCTTCTTCAAAAAGTACTCGACGCGATCGTAGTCTGTCCCTTGTAAAGTCGAGGACGTAACGCGTGGTGGAGTTTCGATAATCTCAGCTACCTAAGTGATGAGGCGGTGGACTAGGAAGTTGAAGGGTTGAAGGTACGCCGGCAACGAAGAAAAATGAGGCAGCTGTGTGCTTCGTCCTGGGTCTGCTAGTGGAGTCATCCATAAGACTTTTACTTAGTAAATCCTGCTTTAGACGCGGGGATGGTAGGAGCTAGGGTGAAACAGGAATTTGTATGCAGGAATTTGTAGTTGAGTGAGAAGTTGTTGGAGCGGGATCGGTTGAAATGTTCTCTTGCGGCAAATGGCGATTAAGTAAAACATGCGCTCGATGTCGATAATTTCTTCGAAAAACTACCTCGAATTAAGCGGTCGTAAGCTGGATTAAGTGAAATTCAGTTTATCGAGACTCAGATTATAGAGATTTAGTGAATTCTACTACCTCGTAAAGGAAACGTTAGCGCGTATTAAGGCGTTGCGCCACCTGAGACACTCAAAACAGCGCCAAATTAAAAACGTTTTCTGCTACAGGCAATTTGGGACAGAGTTTAAATTTAAATTTTAGGCAACTTTTTCAGCTAAAACTGATATTCTCTTCCACCATTTCCACAAAAATCAATATTTTGATAAATTATTTAAATAATGAACATTTTCGGTTTTTTATTCTATGTCAAAGTATGCGGGACTTCTACCGCTAGCTGTGGAGAATGTCTTTTCAAAAACTGCAAGAATGGAAATGCAGCAGCAACGCTATTTTGTTTAAAAAATAATAGTTACAATTTTTGTAATATAGGTATATAGAATAAAGCCCTTAATAAAGTTTCTTCATCTATTTTTTAATTTCGTCCCAAACAATTCTGAAACTTAGATATGATTTTCGAGCCCCTAAGGTGGCCCAATCCCTTAATCGATATCGATCCGTTTCAGTGAAAGCGTTGCTCACCCTAATTATGCTGGACTTTCCCACCCCAGGTGCACCGAGAAACACAACTTTGACACGATCCAGAGTGTCTGCGGGGCTTTCTTCTTCTTTAGATCCGCTTTCGGCGTTTTCACAGGTTATCGTGTCTCCTCCCCTCCTTTCCAAATAGTCCAGATCGAGCTCTGCGGATAATTGACATAATTTACTTCTGAGACAAGTAGAACATGATATTTCATTTTCTCGTTAGTTAGAAAAATAATTGCTTGATTAGGTTCCGTAGAGAAGTTCTCAAAGCCGGTTCCTTTGTAGGATTTAATTGCGCTAGAAATACCTATCCACACAATTTTCAGGACTCACAAGTGTTGTTTTCCTAATTTCAAACAGTTCATTACAGTTCATCTACTCCTTCGTCTTCTTTTTTAAATACCAACGAAGTGCCTATTCAAATGAAGTAATTACAAGCTGGCTACTATTATTATAGAAAGTGTGCCTTGGACTCAAAATATTTTTCATTTACCTTGGAACATCCCTCCAAGTATTTCTTATTCATAAGCCAAGCGAATATTTTTACACGTGACCTAGAATGCATCCCACTTTCTTCGACTCGAAAAGGGAGGCACGTTTAATCGTCAATAGAAATGTTACTTTTGTCTGTCGATTTACTCGTTTGCCAGTTGTCATGCTATTTATTCTACAGTGACGTGTTTCTGCCCAATCTAATCTCCTAATTTTAGATACACTTTGCTAGTTTCCTTTACAAGTATTCCTTTAACTTTAAAATACTCGCATTTTCGAAAGTTTCAGAATCTCCTGCTAAAAAATTTCTTTCAATTTGTGGTATTTAAAATTAAATTACACACTCGATAAAACGTTTTGGAAATGAAATTCTGTTGAGCTTAAGGAGCTTTTAAAATAATTGAATACTTGTGTGCCATTTTTCTTTGCATAGAAAAGTATTATCGAAGTTTATAAAACTTGCTTTATTTCCGCGGTGTACGTTTGTACTTTCGGTAACTGCACTTGTGCTCGAATATTCACGACACTCAATGAATTTATCATATAAATTGCATTGATTATGAACCTCGATCTACCGAAACGTGGCTCTATTTTTGGTAAGTTGGATTCGCAGCATTCCACACGCAAGCGTTTCCTGCGAAGGGGTTTAACGTACAAACGATGCTGTACCTCCACTTTGTACATTTTTGCACAAAGGGCTTTGGTAAATTGGATATTTTTTCCCCTTTTAAGCGTTTGAACGGTCACGAGCGGAATTTTCAATTCGATTCATACAACTCTTTTGACTAACTCACACGCTGGCGGCGTTTAATGAAAAAGGAACGAGCGAGAGGAAATTCGTCGAATTTTCTTATAGACCGATCGTGCATTTTGAGAGACCCTCTTCCATCTGCGAGCAAAATTCTACAGTAAAGCAAATTACGTTCCCTGCGAAACTGATTTAAATTCAGTTTTATCAATCTGGAAAATTATTCAGCAATAACTTGTCTTTCAGCGTTTCCTATCATATATTTGCAATGGTAAATTTGTTTGCAGAAATATTTATAACTCGACACACATTTGATTCACGAATAGATACACCTTATTTAAATATTTTTACGTAAAACAATTTACCCAGGATTTTAATTAAACACCTTAATATATATTCTGTATTAATCACCGACATAATTATCCGCTGCTTCGTTCACTCACGAGCTCCGGAGCTTCACAACCACCCTCGGTGAAAATCCACGCGATTCCTGTTTTATTTATAGAAAAAACCGAGACACATACTCAGAAAGTTATTTTAAATGCCATCATTTAAAAGAATTCTTGGTCACTTCGAAGAAAGGAAGAAATACATTATGCAGGTCGATCGCAGACGGCAAATCAGAAAATTTTCCAAGCCGGGAACTATTTGCACACGTTTCCACGACACTCGGCGGGCACGATATTTCCACGAAGATTGAATTTTAAATAAATTCAAACGAAGCTCAGCATATTCGTTCTATCGATTCGTTATAAGCCTTCTACGTGTCAGTGAATTCGGATTTCACGAGTGCATTTTGAATCCGCCGTCATTTATAGGTAAAAATATATTAAACGCAGGATAAGAGAGCCTCGTTTAGCGCTTAAACAGAGCGTAAACATTTTCGAAATGGTATCAAGACACTCCACCTCGCTAACGAGTTGAAACACCGAATAAGGCGACGTTCCTTCCAGAAGAACACAGGACACGAAGTAATGAAAATATTGTCTCAGAGGGAGAATCGTTTTGCGATACGCGTCGCGCGTGTTTCGAAATTTATTACCCAGCAGTCGTCTGTTCCCGAGCAGCATTGATTTCGAAAGCGTCTCGTTCTCTTTCAACGAACGATCCATCGAAGCGAACCCGCGCGATTTCCACGTTTCTGGACGGGTGTACGCGAGCCGTGGCACCTGCGAGGTGGACCAGCAACCTTCGCGGTCGAAGCCCGTAGTTCGACTGCCTTCGCTGCTCCAGTGGAGCACGGCCAGTAACTCCAAGGAGCGATCAACGACACTGATTGACGCCCCCGAGGGCCTCCGACGCTCTCTGGCCCGTGTAGATCGTATCCAAATTCGCTGACACTTTCTTCGCTACTTGTGTAACATGGCAGAGCTGGGACCTCCGTTGCCACATGATAAGAAAAATGCAAGGTGATTTCAGGAACTGAATCGCGCTGTTGCTCTTTTCAAAACGGAGGAGATCGGTACTCTCGAAAATGGAGAACTATTTTATAACTTGTCGGTGGATGCCAATGAAAGTTTGTGTTGTTAACTTTTGACTGTCATACTGGGTCGAAATGACCCACAATTTGACTTTACAGTAAAATATATTTGGGGCACCGTGTGAAAATGTACTAATGTTTAAACATGATGGTACTTTAAATGTCAATTTTCAACGATGAACATACTTTGAATGTTCGTTTTCAACGATGAATGTAGTGTGGGTGGTCAAATTATTATATTCAAATAGAATGTTTGAGATTGTGTAAGTTTAAGAGTACTAGATAGTCTTTCTTGTCCAAAATGAAGCATTTCTGTTTCAATTAATTACAAAGAAACAAATCTGTAACGTCATATATAATCTATATTTTTGACTAAATATACAAATTTTTTAAAGCTTATGATGTTAATAAACTTCATGCCAAAGAACAACTCTCAGTTTCAATTTGTTTCTTTGTAATTAATTCCAACAGAAATGCTTCATTTTAGACAGGAATGACTGCCTAGTATGCTTAAGTAATGGAATAAAATAAATGTCTCGCTTTTAATATTATAATATTATTTTTTAATACTAGTATATGTATTTAAGAATGTAAATTAAATGCATTTAGGTGTGTTGTACGAGAAATACAATTACTCAATATTTGGCGACTCCGCCTTTAGCTTTTATGATAGCTTGGATTCGGCTTGGCATGCTTTCAATGCATTCTGTGGCTACTTCCTGCAGTTTTGGAATATTCTGCCATACTCTGATGATATTCCCTATTATTTCCGTCTTATCCGTAATAATTTTATAGGATGAGAAATTACTCACAATGTTGCCAGACGTTGTAGCTAATTAACAAATGAAAAAACAATAACATTCATACATTACTACCTTAATTACAGCCAAATTGCCAATTTGGTCACCACGTATATTCCACAATGTTCAAACTTTATCTCAGAATTTTTACGAGTTAATTTAACAGATAACAGATAAAACACGAGTTTTTGAACAGCAGCTGATTGAAAATTGACAAAGTGACACGGTGTGAGAACTACGCTTGAAAAAAGCAGGTGTGACAACCGAGGGTTAATATGGGGCTACGTTTTACGTGTTACAGGAAAAGTGTTGAGGACTTTCAGGGTAGATTGTACTCATCGAACTGAGGGAAAAATGTTTGGTGACTGTGGGTGGGAAAATTTAGATTATCAGAGGCTATCGGAGTTGGGAGACATTTTTCTGTTTGGGAACGCCAAGCGCCGCAAAACGTTGTAGTATAATGCAAAATAAATAAATGCAGCTAACAGAATGTATTTAATTAATTTTACAATTAATCATTCTGATCTTGATAGAATTCTGATGGTATTACGAAATGTAGTATATTCCCCTGGTGCGGCAAGTAGAAAATGACTGTCATACACAGACCCAGCAACCTTTGAAAGGATGGGGAATTCTGCGGTACAAAGGTGTAAAGCGCGTGTAGAAATGGAGGAAGTATATTTAGATTACCTTTTTTAGACACAAAGGTATGCGCAACGTGAAGCATCCATTTGCTTACATACTACATTTAATAAACAATGACTCGTGTCATTGAGAATCGCTTCTAATTTTCATTACGTTAATTTTTCAGTGCGTTGACCAAACATTTTCTACTCTGAAAGTCATGAACCCTTTTTCGTAATATTCCCTAGACGGGAAAGCTTGGAGTTGTTTGACCTAATACGTCTTTTTGAGCGATGGAGTCTAGAGTCAGTGATGTGGTACATACTACGTTCTTCCATAAGCTAGAATTGGTAGCTGTTGTCGTGATATATGATACGGTTTTAGATGCCAAATGTTGTGTAATTTAGTATTACTCTTTTTCATAAGCATTACGTTTTTTGATAAGCAGGAAGTTGAGATTCTAGATTCAATTCTTTTTGCTGTAATCTCGATATTATCACCCTGTTTGCAATAATTTTCCCAGCAATTGCCAGTCACGTAACCGTCCCTTAAGTTCCTTTAATGCATGAACACGTTAAGTGTAATTGTAATTTGCGCGCATTACATCATAAGACTGTTCCATTAATTACTTGGCATATAAACGGTATATTACTGTAATTAATTCCTCTTGTAATTCCCAAACAGAGGTGCATCGTGTGTGCATGTAATTGGTTAATGTTACACCGTATCAATTATGCTTTGTCCCATGTATTCGGTGCATATTAACTACTAGCTTCATCACTCAATTTCGCCCGAAATTTAGATTCTGATTTTATTGAAAAAAAAATTTGTTTTTATTTTTTTTTTTGTGAAAATTGTCACATTCATCTGGATTAGTCAGGCATAATGAGCTGAGGCACATTTCGTGATGCCAGAGTTTATCGTTTGAAAGTTTTTGGGCAATAGACAAACACGCAAACACGTTCTGCTTTATACGTATATTAAGAATTCTTTGCTAGTAAAAATATACGCAAAGGAAATTAATTAATTTAACGGATATTGAATAAGAATACTGCCCTTTATTAAAATAAAAAGAATCCGTGCAATTAATTCTAAGAAATTTCAAACTTGTCAGCTCATTTTCCTCCCTAATTCAGCATTAATAATTTGATTGAAGTTTAATGATGACAGTAGCGATCCCCTCTCTATTATTCCTATTACGCATATACTTCTAGCTCAATTCCCCCGCACATTTATCCTGTCACAATTATTTCTATTTTTTAAAAACTGCGAATTTGTAATCATGACCGCAAAACAAAGACTGTGGATGGTGTGGCCAATTACACATTCCCCATTGGAATAACGTGTGTTTGCTTCATGTATTGTTGACGCGTTGGAATTCCAAACCTATCGAGTACACTCGCCGTCGAAACATCAACAGATTTCGACGAAGGAACAAATTGAGTGCTGAAACGTACACATTTGAGAACTTCTGTTAATCACGTCTTTGCATTATGTACACCCAAAGTCCACCACCGAATGCAAATAGATCTACCCATTAGTAAGCTCCGTGGAACTTTAAAGAACGAAATCATTTAAATATTGCCAAGTACCGCCTTACAGTGAGTTACGATGTAACCACTGTCTTTTAAATAGGTAACCGTTTATGGTCAAGTGGAATTAGTATATTTCTAACGTAACGATACTTACGACGTAGTTTTTGCGGCGGGAGGCTTCGCCTCCTCTTGCCGCTCGCAGTTTTTGTCCCTATGATTATCCTTGTTTCCCAAAAAGCGCACAGCAATCGCCTCGACCAGGGAACTTGAGCAAAACTTCACTTTCAATATCGCCGCGGTATTCCGAATCGTGGCTGGTCCAGTTCCCCCAGTCACTGTACGCTGGCTGACTGTCCGAGCACGTCGATCCGGCGTGACCCGTTATATTTCATTTGCTAATTCGATTCACTTGCCACAACGTCGAGTAGGCGTGCGAATTGATGCTTTGAGCTGCTTCACGTACGAAGTACCCGCGAAACAATTATCCTAATTACAGCCCCAGCCGGCTGGCTCGTTGATTTATTGTCGAACTTGCATAAAGTCGCACAGCGACGCCCGTTAACCCGTGACTTTTCGCCCTCAACCCTATAACACCCTCGGCGATAGCCTGCCGTGAATGATTTTGCATCGCCGTGCACCGGTTACGTAACGCGTCGTGCATCCAGCGCGAGCCTCGCGGACCCGACTCCCCATCCTCGTCAATGCTCCGTTAGCACGCGCCTCCACGATGATCCCACGGGCTCAGGAAGCCCTCTCCATTCGATACAGCTCACCCCCGTCGCGGATTATCGACGACACCGTCCGTTCCCTCTGTACACTGTTAACCTATTTCCCCCAACAGGCATAATCGATGATTACACGATCACTGGCCGCGCGCACCGTGCTCCCGTGATCGATGGGAAAGCTCCTCCGGCGAGGTGATCGACGAGCCTAAGCCGCGAACAGGATGATCTCGTTGACGGGGCCCTCTGGGTCGTGCACGCGAAAGTCACCCGTTCACGGTGCCGCGGTGCTCCCGGACGCGGAACCCCGCGACGTATATCCCGCGCGAGATGTCCTGCCAGGTCGCCTCGGTTGAGCGAGAGCCGAGCGAGTCCACTGCACGGGCGAGCATCCCGCGCGGACGTATCTCGCGCAACGTGGATTCTGGCCCGTTTGTTGGAAGGTGACCAGGGAACAAGTGCCGTGGTGACGCCTCGTCCTTTCCGCCGGTGGGCTCGGTGAGGCGCGACCGCGCGTAATACGCGCCCCGTTTCTGTCACGAAACGGAGGGACGGGCCGGGAAACGGGAGAGCACAGCCAGCATCACGGGAGCGCGCTCGGGGGAAAGCTAGTCGGTGGACGACGACGTCGACCCCTAGACGATCGAAACCACCGACGGAGTCACTCTGCACGTGCGCACGGAAACAGGGCTTCGCGCCAATTTCTTTCCGTCACACTGCGCTCCCATTGACACCGCGCGCACCCCAAGTGAGTTCTTCCATTCGACGAATTTTCAGCGGATCTCCATGAAGTCGATTTCACTTGGACGGGCTGGCGTCTCTTCGGATGTGCAGTTGTGGACGTAATGTATTTATTTATTTATGTAATGTAGTTATTTAGTTGAGGGAGGAAAAGTTAAAGTAAAAAGAAAATATGTAAATTATGTTGGGCAGGAAGGTATTAAGTCGTGTGTAAGTACAGTGTATGGATTTATGGAACGTTGATAAAACTGAGCTCTTGAAAGTCTCCAGAGAGCAGTTGGAAAAATTAAACTACATGCTTGCAAATTATTAAAAAGGAGTACAACCCCTGGCAATATTTGAGAAGTACCAATATTTTTTATATATAAAATGCAATATTGCACATGTGAAACGTATGGTAATATTGCTATATTGGACTATTTTAAAGTAAAAACACAAAGAATAATTAAGATTTTCGTTTATTATGTACTAATAAAAAATATAGAAGAAACAAGATGTTGCTTAGCAATCTAAATATACATTGACTTCGCTAGAATTTGTAAAGTTATTGTCTAATGCACCATTTCTTAAGATATCCTTTTTGATGAAATACAGAATTTATACGCGACAAGGTGTACATTTTGATTTTGAAATATAACGATTCTTTATATGAATAAAAAAATCATAAAAGTTTTTCGACCTGTCAACGGCATGTAAACTCTTAAATCTGGGGCTTTATTTTAATATTTAAAATCCAGGATTTCATATTCAAGATAGATGTTATTTAAATATTAAGTAGCCAAGCGAAATCCAGTTCATCGTTCCCCATTCCAAAATACATCGAAAATGTAGGATAAGAATCTCGCCGTAGAAAAAAAATAATATAACCAAGTAATAAGAATATAAATTTAATCCTAAATTATAACCGATAAAATTTCAATTAATTTCCCTTCCACACTGTAATAGAATCTAAAGAACAATATGGAGAAAAAAATTCAATTGCTGTGTCCGAAAAATTCTTTTATATTTCTCTTTAGGTTTCTTTTGTGTTTACAGTAAGGAAATCAAAATTTTTTAATGAAAGCTTGATATTGCAGCGTCTATTGACACGTTTATAGAGAATATTAATATTTTCTGAGCCCGTCGGTTCACAGGCGCCCCACAGTGTCATTCTAGGATTAAAAAGAATACGAAAAGAGTGGCAAAAGCGAAAAGTAGACAGGTTTACTCTATATTCTTATAACAGAGCGAAACTTGGCAGGATTTTGACCTTACCCCGTCATAAATCACGCACACGTGTGACCGCGTCATTGTGCCCATTCTCTTGCCATTGACAGGCTCTCTCACCTTTCGCAACTACTTACCTCACATATTTTGTGCACTTCGAATTTCAGGAAAAATGATTTTAAATATGATATGGTTTGCTTGCGAGTTTGGTACACACTTAATTACCTGTTTTTCCTTATGAAAAACTAAAGAGATATTATAATTTTATTAGAAACGTTGTGGATAATCTAAAACTATTATGCAGCTTTGCTTGTGGCAATATGGGCGACATTAACCACAGTTACTCTACGAAACAATTATTGGAATATTATATTGTTGTATTGGCAAGAGTGCGTATGTACATCGTTGCTATATACATACCTATACTATGGATTGTGGTAAACTAGACCGTAATAAATTTACCTATACGTGTCATGGCTAGACTGCGGATGTTTATGCAAATATACATTTTTATAGAAAAGGACTAAACAAGTGAAACTTTGAGGTAAAAATATGTTTCCTCGCTCAAGGGTTTTCAAAATATAATTTTTAATTTAAAAAAAAGTTATGTTTATTTATTTCTAGCATATACAGAACTTACTTACTTATAAGTATATACTTATAATTACTTATAAGATATAGTGTATTCGATTTTCTTACAATAGGGAGGTCGTAAGTATCGTAATAAATATCGTACCTACATAAACTTCCGCAGTCTAGTCATGACTTCCTGCATAAAGTAATTTTTACTCCAAAACAAAGCGACTAATGAAATAAAAGTTTTTTCACATTTTCTATTTGCTTTTTCGGGGGGATTTATTTCCTACTGTGTTGCACCACGATTTACCGGCCACCCTGTATGTAGATCTGAATATCATGGATTATTTTAAGGATCTACTTGAGGGAATCTATTTAAAGGGAAATATTTGATATAGGAAAAATTAACGTTTATAACATTCTATAAGATCAATATATTATAGGTTTAAATTTAAATACAGAAAAACCATTTATAATACTGACGATTCAATTCATAATTGTGCCGGTGATTATGATCGTGTAAATAAAAAAAAAACAAAATTGAGATTCCTCTTATTTTATGTTATATTGATATATATTTCAGTATTATGAAAGAACTGTTGTAAAATAGCCACCGAGTAAGTAATGACATGATTTCACGTTCATTTCGATAGTGGTGTAAGTCATTTGTTCCCTGCAAGTAATTTGTGAGAAATGAAACAAAATTAATACAATTTTACAAAGTTAATACAAAAGCTGTGGGACAAGAAAAGAAGAATGAAAAAAGCGCGCTATATATTTAACTCTACTGAAAATATGACTAAAATTAGGAGAAATAGTGGTAAAGAACACGTTACCAAAAATGGTAAAGTTGTATTTGAAAATAAAAATTGATTTTGTTCGACGAAATGTTGGAATGTTTTAAGATGTGAAGATCGAGAAACTACGTTTGAGCACTTTTGGAATTTGGGAGACATTCAATGGTTTAAAAAACACATTTTCGTACAAGTTACTCATCAAATTTTACAATGATAGATAAGTTTGACATTAGAAGAGCATATATATGTTGAAAAGCATTTTGTTCAATAATGGAAAAATATTTCTTTAATACGGCCAAACAAAACAGTCTAAACGAAAAATACATGACTTACACCACTTCCATAATCACCGGCACATACATATGATTACAGAATTAATGATCATATCAATCCGATACATACATTAATATTTTTTTACTTAAACTTGTTCGTAACAATAATTATTATCTACCTAGAAATTAAAATATAATTCACATTAGAATTCAATTGTACAATAATTACGAACGTAAATTATCTTTAAACTTATGGTATCGTTATTAAAATAGTATTAAATCGTTGCCATTTTCGTAAACTACACTATAGACAGATAGAAAAATTACGTTATCATCTGGACGGTGTGAAATATGAAAAATTTGTGCCGAAAATCTGTATACTTGTAAATTAACGGCGGAGAGGAACTGCCGTGCACTTCTTAATCCATAAGAAGAATAACGTTGCGATTGTTCTTATCATCAGTCATTGTATTTTTTTTCTCTATGTTCATAATCAATTAGAATTTCAAGGGAAAGTCTAAAAGACCTGCATTTCTGTAAAAAAAATGTATTAACTTAACAAAGACTGTAAAGATATGAAGTTAAAAAAAGAAAAAACGAAAGAGAGAGTTTTAATAAAAAGCACTCATTTAGAAAATTTCATGTTCCAAAATACTTTCAAACAATGCAATACTTCGTTCAAATAATTTTTCCTGTTTCTCAGATGCAACAATTTAATTCGAAAAAATACTATGATATTGGATACGAACAGTTGCAACTCTTTCAAAACGATACAAAATTATCGTAGACATTAAGGTTCTACTTTCTAAAAACTGAGGTATGAATTATGTAGAAATAGATTCACTTA
Source organism: Andrena flavipes (assembly GCA_963971345.1). Taxonomy (NCBI): domain Eukaryota; kingdom Metazoa; phylum Arthropoda; class Insecta; order Hymenoptera; family Andrenidae; genus Andrena; species Andrena flavipes. The sequence continues at coordinate 41,934,904 of OZ020481.1, forward strand.
CTAATCTTAACGTATTTAAAATTCACTTTGTCAGACATTTTGCTTGAAATAAAGAGGTTGAAATTAGTATTGAAACTAGAAGAATTAGAGACATTGAAATTAGAAGAAGTTGACATCGAATAAAATAACAATTCCAAGCAAATTGCAAATCAGTAAAAAGATTAATTTCAAACTTAATCTTTCACAACATTTTTACAAAGTTCTAACTGTAAAATAAAGCAACGTGTTGCTACAAATAAAATACTCTACTTTTATTAAAAATTCCTTCCTAGGGCGCAACTTCTATTAAAACGATTTTAATAAAATCAGCGGTAGTATCCTATAATGTTATCAGATGGACCATTAAATATAGAAACGGCGTTATAAACTAATTAATTAAATAGTATCTATTTACACGTTGATAAAAGTATCTTCACCATTTCATTTTAATAAAAGTATTTGAAAAAATCAAGATGCAAGTTCAAGTAATCTCTCACAACTTTATTACAGTATACGTTTAAATAATTTTTCTCTCACTATATTGAGTTACACGATTTGTAGAAATTTATACAAATATTTCTTGCATCTTTATCTTTCATCAGTAATTCGCATTCTCACAATTATGCCACACTACACTGTACAAGAGCATATCCGTAAAGAAACGTAAGTGAAATTATATTTGTAGCGTAATGTTCCCCGTTTGTTGTTCCCATCATACATTTCGTGCATCTTACTTCAAATTAACCTGCTGCAGTTACTTATAGCTACTGTATCTTAATATCCAATTGATCGCTGCTCGTTAATATTAGTAGAAAAATTATTATTATATTTTTACATCGTCTTTTAAAATTGGTAAGAAATAACACCGGAGGCGCTAGTTGAGATAAATAATACTTTTTTTTTTATCAAATTTTCTATACTTAGAAATTTTTAATTTCACTTATCTATATCTTGTAAGAAAACAAACGAAACTGTTTGTAGATCATAATGTTCTACACAATCGATGATTTAATAAAACACTTGGAAATATTGTCTTTCCTTTTAAAAAATCAAAATTATGTGCCTTGAGTTGGTTTTCGAAATCGAGCCATGCGATGTTCTCTGTATAGTATTGCAGACAATATTAAGACTTCAATATGCACGACATATTATGTTCATGTAGCATTTCTTATTTATATTAGTATGCAGATTCACCCCCTCAGGTATCGATGCGCATTTATCAATCACCCTCCATACTGTTTAACTTATGATAATTATAATTACACTTTTATTAGTAATGAAATTCAATTATGGTTATATTTTAGCGATTGCTCAACTTCACTTATTGTTAGTTTCATCCCTTGCGTTCAAATAACTGCCACCGACCAAAAGTATGATGAATATTGCTACTGCAAACTTTCCGATCCCAGAGCTTCGAATAGTAATGTCTGTGGAAATACATTTCACGTGCTCCAGATACTTAAAATTGAGGATCTCGCAGCAAGAGGGGTGCAGCTCAATGTCTGACAGTTTTTGAGTTCTGACGTGTAATATTTCATGCAAATCCGATAACAAATGAGCAATTTATTGTAAATACATAAAAATAGAAATATCAATATTATTATTTTTATTATCGAATATAATTAGAAATATTAATATCATTAGAAAATTCCTGTCTTTCCTTTCCAAATTTGTTGGTACATATTGTCATTTAATTTCTTATTAAAACGCAACTATTCCATATCTACAATGTTCAAAGTGTGTATTATAATTTTTGGGAATCGATTGGACTTGACAGAGTTCATACGGTAACTGAATTTTGCAGAAGTAATATCACAGAGACTTAATATTTTTATTATACAATATTATTAGAAATATTAATATTTTTATTATAGAAGATTAATAGAAATATTAATAGTTTTATTATAGAATATTTTTTCGCCAATGATAGAAATAAAAACTTATCAACTCAATAATTACTACTTATTTTGTGAAAATATATATATATGTTTCAAAAATCAATGCAATAATTCTATAAACAGTATTTAAATTTCAGTTAGGTATCTGAATATTTGAATAGTGAGAGGTTTGTATTTGAGTGATAGGAATAGAATATATGAATTTCAATTTCAAAAACAAATACCTGAGTATTTGGGCCCAGATTTAAAAATCAAGTTCTAATTATGACGCGTATTTAGAGTACTCTGATATTTGAATAGTAGATGGCATAGTTGACGAGCCTATAATTTCATTTTATTCTGGATCCTCCTGTATTCGATTAAATACAGGTAGGTACTTACTGATTTTCGAGTTCCTGATCCATTCGAAGCAATGATTCGAGCATTTGAAGGCAAGGGGCGATTTTTTAAGCAATCTATAATTGAAGATTGTTCTACAGTCACAGCTTCCACTCGAGCCTTTGCGCGAACGTGCTCCCATAAAATCGTTACAAGGCACCAAGTACGAAAGTCGTGTTTGATAATTACGACGGCGCGTAGTCGAACAATCCAGCTCCCGCGTTCATTCCTAAAGTGAGTGTTCTTGAATGTTCACTTCAGTTGCACCAACACCATGAAGTATGTAACCATGGCACCTAACACCTGCAAAATTGGACGTCTAAGTTATTAACTAATAATAGAGAACATCACTTCGTGGATATCGCCGCTAATAATGGTACTAATGCATCGAGCATTAAACCAACATTATCACGAGGTCTGAAATTTCCCAGCCACTCTTTTCTATTTACAAAAACTCTCCTTCTTCGACGATTGACTATATTAAAAGCCGCTCGCGTGTAAATAAATCAAGTAAATAAATGTGTTACCCAGTGGAACAGAACTACTTTATATTTCAGATAATTGAAATCATTCCCCTTATTTTAGCTACCTTAATTTTTTAATATTTCGAAAGTGTTACTGTCCGTTATCCTGTTTCTTGGCTACCCAAATAGATTGTGCATTAAAATTCACTTAAAATAAATTTAGCAAGAGTAACATAATAGTTTAAATCAAGTTCCTTTTCAAAATCCTCTTTTTTGTGTCAAATGGGCACATACGAATTTTAAAAATCAGCGCTGGTAATTATTAAGCAGATGGAACGTATCACTTTACCGAAGCAAAGAGATCCAAAGACATGGTGAAGAATTTCGCTCCCGAAATCGACATCGCTTTCTGGCACTGTTGACAGACAATTTGGACGAACGTCTTTGCTTCTTCAGACCCGTCGTACCAATGGCAAGAGTAAGCGGCTTCCATCACAGATGAACTCTGTGTGCAACACAATCAGAAACGCTCAGTGTCTTTTAATATAAGATTGGAGCACATTTTTGTCAATTCGAGTAATTTCAATCTGCGACGTCTATTCCAGTAATTGCAATAAGAAAATGGACTCGCACACTTGAATAATAGTAAATACGCCTTATACAGGGTTTTTATAAAAATGTGGGACATTCTTTCGCGATCGTTTCCACTCGCCAAAAGACTTTTTCTTTCAACTTTTTTTATTCTATCTGTGGGTAGAACCGATACTGAAAACATGTCCCACATTTTTATAAACATCCTGTATAGTAGGAAGGCATAAAGCCACGTTTGGATAAAGGAATTTTCAGATTAATAGAAGGGCACACTGTTCGTTTGCTAATCATTCGTAGGTAATCACAGGTATATAATAAATTATATTAATTATCGTACGTACCTCTTCAATCAAACGGTTCCCAAATATGCAGAGCATGAAAACTTGCCCGAGGGAGTACAAGAGGTAGCCTATTACCGAGGCCGAGTAGGTGTCAATCCCATGAATCTGCGAGTGAAATCAAAGATTAACTCCTCTTGTTATAGAGAACGGTAACAGATTTTCCTTTTCTTATTTCTCTTTCTTTTTAGTCGAAGGTATTAATTTGTGTTAATGCATTGTGATTAATTAAAGAAGGACAGGAATCGATTTCCGTTTCTTTTTACTTTATTTTCTCGCGAGGTTTCATTTTGTTGTTAGTACGAACCGTTAGTTTCAAACGTGGTAATACATATGTTGCCTTACCTTTGTCCCTTGGTAAGCAAGCAACGTCAAGGTGATAGTAGTTGTTAACATATGAAACAGTAAAGCAACGCCATAAGCATCTCCGATTGAAGTGACCAATCTACAAAGGAATAATAAGAAACACCTTATAATAATAATGTTGATCGTAATACCCTAAATCGTTCAGTTATATTTCTATTTCCTACAAGTCAATTTAAGAATTTTCAAAATATTGGTAATAACATGAGCTCTTTATAAGAGTGAACAGTTACAGAGTTTCCTTCAAGTTTCTTTTGAATTGCAAATATAAATTATGTAACATATGTGAAGATACTTGAACACTATGAACAAAGAGATATAAATTTCTACTAATTCAGAATTATATCTTTGATCAGGAATTCAAAGCTAGTTAAAAAAATTACTACATAGATTTATTACGATGCAAATATTTTAACGTTAAATTATTATTTGTATATTCCTCTGTGTTACGCGAAGAGGCTCGTTTAAAGCACAGCAAATCCATACACTATATGTGTATGGTAAGAATTAATTAAATCTTGTGGTATCGGCGCACTGATTCGGTCACTATTCACCGAATCAGTGCGCCGATACCACAAGATTTAATTTTTTGAAAGATCTACGGTCGAAATTCTAATACAATTTTATGTAAGAATTAATTATTGAAAAATGGTTTGCTGCGTTTGTTCCTGCGCTTTCTTTTACTTCCTGGATAATGCATTCCAGCCCTGAGTCGCTGAATTAGCTCTATCTAGTTTGTATGAATGATTGATATCTCGAAGTATCTTAAAGAAGGAAACCGAGACACATGGTCCGAGTTACTAAGAAGAAATTTCCTTATTTATTTTATTTACATTTAAAAACATTATTCCATTATTCTAAAGTATGGAAAGTTGATGGAAAATGTTTTTCATCTTCTTTTAATACTTCTACATGTTTGAAATATACCTATTCCCTTAATACTTCCACTTTCAAATACCACTAGCCTCTCGACAGCTTTATCTTTTTAATATCTTTAATACTTCTTTAGTACCCTTATTACTGCAACGAGGACAGCTTGCTTTAACACTTTCATTTCATGGATAGCTTCATATCTGTTTTATGTCGTGATTCTTCAAAACCCTTTCACATATGATGCTTCTATTCTGTTTAATATCTTCATCCTTTCTGAGTATTTTCATTATCATGTTGTTGCTTTTATTTCCTTTAAAAAGCATCCTATCTCTATGACGTCACTACGCCCTTTTAAAGCACCCTCAACTCTTCCACATTTTTATTTTCTTTTCACGTCGTTGTACTTTTTTAACGTAGGTACCTGTTCCTTAACACTTTGATCCCTTTAAATCCCCTTCGCATTAATGCTCTTATTCATTAACAACTGTTTGAAAAGCTGACAGTGAACTCAAACGAAACGTTTTCAATTCGACCTCTATACATCGACCTCATCGTTACATTATTATTTTAGCAGCACTCCACGCTCCTGCAGTTTAAACAAAATAGAAGCTCAAATAGAGAAACCTACTCTAGCATTGAAATTAAGGTCATCGTTATTGGTTTACCTTTAATTGTATATTTTCAAGAGTTTTCTGTCTTTAATGATGCAAATTGTACAGCTAAGTAGTATTACAGATGAAAAGAAAGTATGATTCCCTTAAAAGTGAAGTTAAAAAATCCTACTATGCAAGTACTATCTATTAGAATACCTATTAAAATAATATAAACACAAACTTAAACTCTAACTCATAATTACTTTAATAAACAAACGAGTTTATAAATTCCTGCACATTAAGATGGTGCTTAAAATTCAACTTTGAAACTATTGCTGGGGTACCCTAACATTTTGTTTTCTATGCCAAAGAACGGGGCTGGTACAATTTTTATTACATTTCATAATGTTTTAGAGGTTGCTATCCGCTTATTAATATTTGAAATAAAATTGTATTTTTTACTTGAGACGAATTCATACACCAGACGTTCTGTAAACCTGAGAGTTTATATTATATCAAGAATTCGCCACTCCACAATAGTAAATGGCAACCCGCGTTGCCAGCTCTCCCCTCACTGTGGCTAGTAAACATTACTACAAGACTTTTGTAAATATAAATTGACTATTTTTAAAAGTTGTTGCTTCAGAAATTTGCTTGGTAATAATATTCCAACGTTAAGCAAATGTGTTTGAAAAATATAATACGTCGAAAAGAAAATTGCATTTTCATTCTTAAAAAATTAAAAATTAATACCACATTACTTACTCATAAAGGTGAATATATACTACATTGACAGGGTAGCCCATGAAAAAATACAATAAAAAATTTGGGGTCAAATAAGGGCACCACCCTACTGCAAATTCTCTTTGATATTACCGAAGCCAGTTATATTTGCCATTTAAAAATTAGATACCCAACCCCGTACAGCTATTTCGAGACTCCTCAGCCTTTGGACATCAACAAACAGGTATCGATCCGCAATCCCTAATATTTTAAATCGACGAAGCAAATCCAGCACCCAACGCTGAAGGAAGAAATTATTAGAAGTGCCTGAATGAAAAATCTCGAGAAACTTCGAATGTCAGAAACGATTCCCCGAGACTCTTATCAACGAAAGAAGAAGAAACGCTTCCTCAGCGTCCCCACTTGCCGGCTATCTCGATCGTAGATCCTATCAAACATGAAATTAAAGAAGAGACTACGGCACGTTTGTTCGGCAACAGGTTTCGGCGGATTTTTCCGTGCGAATCTTCCGAGGAGGAGTTCACTTGGCGGTCGAAGGGCAAACGACGAACGTGGGTCGTCCGTGCCGCGAAAGAAACGTGTAGGTACATACACGTGTCAGACACGTATGCCGGCGTACACGTGAACGTGAACGTGAACGTGAACGTAAACGTGAACGTGGAACTCTTGAATTGTCCAATAAATTGCCCGGTCCGCGGCTGCTACATCCCCAGTTGCGGTCAATATCGCGTTCTCTTAGAATAAATACTTCACCACCGTGGGAACGCACGCATCCCCTGTGTCTCCGTCGCCCAAGAAGAGCCTATAGGAAACACCGCTCGGCCCCCCTCCCTTCTTTGAAACTTACTTTGTGATCCACGCGACACCAACGACTCGCGCTGCTTCTTCTTCGCTTTAAAAGATTCCCGTCTCGTGCACCAAGGGAAAACCTGGCCACGGGTCGATTTCTCTACCCAACTTTTCACTGACCACTTGGACTCCTCGCGAGCCCCGCTTTACTCGCTGGTTCGTCCAATTCCATATGCCTATGCCAGCATCGATCGACTTAATTTGTAAGCTCATTTCCTCAGAATAATGGATGCAACTTTTATAAGAACACATGCTTCGCCTCGGGTAGTCGCAAAGTACTGGATAGTCACCAGCTTTCCAAACCATCAGGGGAACCGCTCTGTTTTAACGAAACACCAGTATTTGGGGTAGTAGATAAGGGTGTGTTTTAGTTTTACATGAAAATATAGGCAAGTTGGGAACATAGTGAAACATGCTTTTATTTAGCTCCTCGTTATCGAGAGATGTGAAATATATTTTCAATAAATAGTATTAAAGCCAATAATGGAATAAAGGTCGTGCAGTAGCCTCTACGATCATCGGATCTGAAGCCCATTGAATAATTGTAGATCGAATTAGATAGATAGGTTCGAAAAAGTTGCTCTAAGTTAGTAACGTAAGTGTGAATCAGTCTGAAATAGTAATGGAGAAATATAACAGTACCTAGGTAGAAGCTTTGAAAGAATTGGTCGCGTGGATGTTAAAACTAACAGACATAATAAATAAACGTCAATGGAAGACAAATATTTTTTACTTTTTGATAAGAATTTTAATATACTACTTTCTTTGTCATATTAAAAATTAAAGGAGCTAACATTTATTTATCTCTACCAAAGGTTAATTATTTGCTTTCAAATTTTAAGCAAAAACATAAAAACTGACTTTATCCACATATGTAGGTACTTTAAGTTTACGGTTAGTGAGCATCGAATTTCTTGCAAGTAATATTTCAGCATTATTGAACGAAGCTTTTATAACAGCTATACACCAATACAATCATAATAACCGCTGACGCAGGGTAAATTGATTTTCAAAATTGTCGAGCCACGAGCTGCTTTAGCCTGTTACGAAAGTTTATCGCTACGCGAAATAAACTGACTACCCAGAAGGAATTGGCTGGCTGGTGCGGAGTAAATTGATTCTCAAAATGTTCAAGCCCGAAGTCACATTCACCTGAATATTCAAATCTATTGTAGAGCTGGAATTAATTTAATATAGAACTACATCGAGTTAAGTACCATGTGGATTTGAAAGTAGCTTTTAATTCACTTCAAAGCAGGAAATATTCTGTTAGCGCGTTCAGTTACGAGAGATTCTTAAATCGATTCATTTGAGTTTAAGATTGCGTTGAATAAATGGTAGGAAACGTCAGTCGGGTAAAAAGAATATCGATTTCACGTGCACCTGCGGCACGCAACCACGGAAAACGTTCCCGTGCCTGAATTATTGGTTGATAGTGCAAACAACGGTAGAAAATTTCCTCGAATCGTAATTAATCTTATTCGAGTAAAGCTCCCGATAAAAAATTCGGGACAAACTCCGCACGAATTTGCGTATGTGTCGGAAATTATTATCCTAATGGAGGTCTCTCGTTGTTACATCCGCGATGCCGAAAGCTCCTCTTATTGTCGCCGTAGATTACGTTTCCGTGTAGGAGCGGAGTCGGGAGATGGGAATCGAAATGGGAAACTAGGTTACACCGTGCTCAAGACGCTCGCCATTCTGGCGAACTTTGCAACTGCGACGGGTCGTAATTCAACCCCGCCGAATTTCGGAAATGCTGCCTTCGATTACAACGCGAGAAGTATGAATCATTTTGGAATTTAAATTAAGAGGACTAAGTAGGCAGTCGAATCGCTCGAAGGTCAAGTATTTTTTTGCGAATTAATTACGAGGAGATGGATACAAATTGTAACTAGTACTTTTGAGTAATGTTTAATAATATTGTAAATTGTGAAAAAAAATTTTGTTGATAATATATATGACGGAGCTACAGTCGTCTGATGTGTGAGCGTTTTTCCTGGGGTTTTGCTCCGGTTACGAAAAAACCGAGGTTTTGATGGATTTAAAATTTTTTACCTCAGCATAAAGTTTAAAAGCTCTGGCTTCCGAGATAAAAATGGCAATCTGTGCATCGCGAAAAGCGACGTTTATCCTACAAATTCTGACCGCTATTTTAATAATTTTGGTTCAATTCTTTTTTCAGAGTTCTCTTCCAAAATTACAGGTCTGAGGAGAAACATATTCCAAGGGAACCGTTGTATCTTTATTTTTAAGCTAAATATCAGCGCAAAACCAGAGACCCTTTTTTCTAAAGCACTGTACAATCAAGCTCGTGTGGCGCCCTTTGTAAAATAGATATTTTGACAAAGAAAACATTTTTTTACTCTACATGATAGTAGTAAACATTGTGTAAAAGGAAAAATCTGTGCTTACTTCCATTTCCTTGTAATTAATTTGCAAAAATACTTGATTTTCGAGCAATTTCACTGCCCAGTCCCTTTAAAACAAATTCTCAGGTAATATTCGAGTCTCAAATACATGACATCCTTACGAGGTAGAATTACACTAACATTTTGTTTTATAAGCGAAGGAAAACACGACTATAATTTTTTAAGTTCGTAGAAGTAAAAAACTACCTAATTAGAATGTTTAAATAACACCTGTAGCTAATTTTAGTGTATATATTCATCACCTAATATATATATATTAATCATAACTTTATATATATATAAAGTTATGATTTTTATATATATATTATATATATATAAAGTTATGATTTTTTTTCTCTATAATATCTAATAACTGTCTATATGAAAGAACCTATGTTTTTCTTTCTCTGAAGCAGGTATAGAAAATGTAAGCCCAAAAACCTTACATACGCCTCACTGAGTTTCTTTCAAGTAATCTAATTCCAGATGTTTTAAGGGATGCTTTCCAACCTAACCAGATATTTTTCTGGCTCCTGTTAGTTATTTCAAGCATATTCACCACCTTATTCCATATTTGTTAAACGAGTATTCTCTCTGGTACATGGATATAAGAAGAAGAAATGAATGTGCTAGAGTTTGGAAACATCGTATACCGAAGATCAAAAGGAAGAAATGAAATCACTTGCCTGACAATGTGTTTGTGCCGCTCCACCCAATATTTGATGGCGCTTCTGACTAGCATTTCTTGTTTCTTCGTTAATCCATTTGGCCCTACACCTCCGTTAAACGTCACCCCAGCTGTCGGTCGGAATGTCGCCGTGAAATCCGTCCTATTGCTGTATATCCCCCGGAGGTCCATGTCTAACATGTTTTCACCTGGCGGTGGCGTTGGTGGTGGTGGTGGTGCGTCTTGAGTCCGAACGTGCTCTGCGCTACCAGCCTGAGGAACAGAAGCATTCGAGAAATTTGGAGAAACGATCGTTACCAGCACACTAATATTGTCAGTATGTCTTCAAGCGACTAAGAATCTCAGCTGAGATGCTAGCAAAGCTTTGGGAGTCACTTTTTAAAAGAAAATAATTCACACCTAGACCTCTGACAGTTTTTAGGTTTCAACTACGACATTCGAGTTTAGAGTCGGGGAACATAGTATTTGGTTGAAGTGTCTTTTCATTGGGGCGTGAGTTCGAATCTAATTTTAAAATTCTCGAAACTCAAATCCATAACTTAGCGAGGCTTTGAAACTTTCAAATCTTCTGAGACTCCAAACTCTAGAAACTTACAGTGCTGATTCTATTTTGCAAGTGGAATATTCTGCTTTATGAACTGAAGTCAACAAAATATTTCCGTAAATGTCTATTGACTATAGTTAAAGGAAATACAAAAATATAACGAAATAGAGATTTCTTATTCATTGATTTTATACTTTTTCTTATCTGGTTTTCGAGAGTTTCGAATCACGAAAACAAGTGCAATTTCGAATTTTCGAATTCACGAAACTCTAAACTTTCTTGGGTTTCGAGGTTTCGGCGCTTTGAGAAATCCATCTCTACTTTTATAAAAGTTCCTTATGGCCTCTTAAAAGCTAGCATTCGGTTATTGAAATTGAAAGAATGGATTGTTTTATGGTATAATGAATTTCGGAGATGCTACGAGAGTCGCGTTATAATTATTCCATTCTGTTGCGTCCCAACAGTCTGTTCTTTCTCTTTTTGATGGAATAGTTACTGTACCCGATTTCCCGGGGGGCGTTTAACAGTTTCGCGTAAGGAAGGTGAATGGTACCTTGAATAGTTCGCCGCTGTTTGGCACAACGGTATCCAAGGTCGCGCTGAATTCCATCAAGGGCTTCATGATGTTCTTCAGATGCTGAATTTGCTCGCAAGCGAAGAGGAGCCACGAGCAGAACAGTATATCGAAAAGATTCGCGTCCATTATGGTGAATATCAGCCAGTATATTTGGAATATGAGCGTCAAAATGTGGGCCATTCCGTGGCTGGCGTCATATGGGTACCAAGAGCGAACCAACAGCCTCGGTATCTGATAGAATGTACAAGTTGTTTTCGTTTTCAAAATTTTTCATTCGTTATGAATTAACAATTTTATTTAGATCGGGCAGTTAACAATGGTAAAGAATATTGTGTACTCGGAAGAAATTATTATCACCCCCTATTTCAGTGCACATTTAATCTCCTTCTTTGAAATTACGTGGAATAAAAATGTTCTCTTGTGCCATGGTTAAGCGTGAGAATATATAAATGTATTAAAAATGGCAAAAGTAAGGTGAGCGCTTAAGCGTGGTGCAGGAAGGGTAATCATAATCAGTGTACAAATATAAAGGTCTGAATAAATATGAAAGAAAGTCTGGAATTGCAATAAAAATGAAAATGAATTCTCAATCTTTCTAAGCACGAAAAATTTCATTTTTCTACTTGCCCCATAACGCGGCAATGCTTCGTATAAATAATACCAAATAAAATGATATTTAAAAAAAAATTGAAACACGATATAATTAAGAAAATACTTTCGCGTGGCAGGAAGAAAGTAGAAGAAAAAGCATGAATGCAATAGCACTTGTTACACAGTACCTCGACCATGGTGGTTTCGTTGGTGACAGGGTCGACGACTTTCTTCACGGAGTCACCGATAAACGTGAGGGTGGTCCAAGAGATGACTGTCATCGCCGAGGCCGCCATGACTATCATCAGTAATAGTCTCATCTTCTTTATGGCGATCTGATGGTAACGAGCGTTGCTTTCGGCGAACAGTGGGTGGCTGTTGGGATTGTTCCAAATAGCGAAGGTTCTGTAAAACAGCTTGCTCCTGATCGCGAAGTAAATGAGCTTGACCACGCAGTGCGTGAAGAAGAGTAACGTGATCGTGTTCGCCGTAAGATCGTCCACATCGTCGCTCTCGAACATCAGATTTAAGCCACAGAGTCCGAATTGTAGCAGGATCAAAACCAGGTGCACCTGACGATCAAGTAATTAATAAATAAAAACCACATCAGCAAATTATTTCTCAAAATTTTCAAACACGTGTAGAATCTCTTTGAGAAGACAGCAAATTGTTCAAAATCGGTTCGATTTTAGGGGTTGTACAGTAAAAGAGAAAGAAACGATTACACGTGACTCGTCGTTTTACGATTAATTGTTCGTCAGTCTGTATCGCAGTGAAATGAAAACCGTTATGGGGTGTAAATGAAGAGTCCTTGTAAAAAAACACTGTATGTGCAAAAATTCAAATTTTATACTATAGAATTGCCATTCTCGCGTAGAATATTTCACAACAAAAATTTTTTCTTTTAATTTTGACGCTTACAGTGTTTTCTACCAGCACTTTTCAAATATGTGTAAAATGAAATCTGATTTGATAACAGATTTCATTTTTCATGCCACCTTTTATGTTACGATAGCTAGTTACTTTTTCATCTCAGGCTGCTTCGTTTATTTTACAATATTTATATTTTACATCTAATAGTTACATGGAATCAATTAGTGTATCATTACATGCTACTGGATGCCTTATTTATATGGCACGCTAGAGCCTTTATGGAACTGAGTATTTTGCAAAGTGACGAAAGAGTTTGAATAGATGAGCCTCTAGAAATCTTGTAGAGACGCGTGTAATGTTATCTCACAGTTTAAGTACATTTATATTTCGTCGTTGTTACTTACTATACAGTAGATCTTATGGACGAATTTTACGGAGTTGTCGGGGTAGTAATTGAACAAGAAGTGCCCACTCGCTTTCATCAGCTGTATGTTGGGCATTAAGTCCGCGACTAGCCCCTGTTGCTTGAACTTCATCATCTGAGAAAAAAGATTGGGATGGTGTGTTTATTCCTCCCATTAACGATGATCTATCCAATCGTTGCACAGAGAAGGAAGGATTTTACATAACACCTTTTACAAATACTACGAATAAACTCTTTAATCTGTGACCTTCTGTGATAGTTCTGCATTCATATAATGGATATGGGGGTGGGAGAATCGCCTTAGAGGCGAAATCTACTGCAGTTGGAACTTTTTAATTTTTAGTAAAATGAATTTAGAAATTATTTAATAGTTTCTGGTATTTTCTTTAAATTGGGTATTTCCTTGTACTAATTTTCTAATTGTGGTTAATATAGTAGTAGGAACATCTAATAAGCAAATAAGGACTTTCTGAATAGCATAAAGTGACGAATAACTATGTTTCCGGATTATTTAATCTTTACTCGTTACTCCAGCTGATTTTTTTAAAATAAAAATTCTTTTAATAAAGAAACCCCATCTTTCTAGCTTTTCATTCTATATAGAAAATAATTCTTAAAGAATGCTTAATTTTGGGGCAAAGAAAGTACTATCCTATCCCTCCTTATAACATTTTTTCAATGATGAAAAATTGAGCTCTTATAAAATGAAAGAAAATTCAAATATTAAAAAATATTTGAAGCAGTGGTGCAGTAAAAATTTTCTGTCCTCCGCTTTCCAGTTCCGAGATCCGCTCCAACGCTCTGTTATTTATTACCCGAGTCCTCTGTTATACTCACAATTTGTGATTTATAAAAACAGCTATCAGGAAGTAAGCAGCGGCGACTATTAACAGTTATTCATATTATTTATTCAAATAAGTTTCGCAATAGTTATTTGCATCGATATTCAAATATTTTTTGGAATAATTATTTGAATAAATAATGCTCAATTAATCGAATAAATAGATTGAATAATTATTATCGCGATAAAATATTCAATAAAGATGAATATATTTTCGTAATAAGCTCACCTCTGCTAATGACTATTATTATTCCAGTGCCGATGCTACTTAAACACACATCTATGCAATCGTTACGTATCGACACTTAGATGTTCTGTTCTTCACATACACACATCCTGCTACCATCAAACACGTATTAAACTGCACGAAGGGAGGCCGTGAAAATTCTTGTCGTTGCATTAGGCCGATGTCAAAGTAGTAATTAAGGGGGTTCTAAGAAAGTATACAACTCCTGTAAATCCTCGTTGTCATCCAAAGGTCGTTATGTCTACATAATTAATGTGTAATCATTCAGAGTTTCTTGATTACACTACTCGAATCAATTTTGTGCGCGCACTTTACGTAGACCAACGCTGGGATTTCAATGCTTAGCATTTAATTCATGCACACGTATCTTCGTAAACATCGATTACTTCTACCTCCACTAAATACAATAAAGTTGAAAATATAGTTTGAGAATGAATGCGAGCTAGAGTTTACGTCCTTGAGGTATAATTAATGATATACTCATACTCATGTTTAATTTCGTTCGTAATAACGTTTCCGCGTTCTCCATTAACTTTTTCTTACCGACCAACTTTCGTGCAGTGAAGTATCGACAGGCGGAGGTTATAGATATGAACCTATTCCTTGCCTAAACGAGCGGTGGGTATAGCACAAAATAAATAAAGAGAAAAATGAATATTTGTTTCCAAAATTTATTTCGGCCCGGTAGGACACTTCTTTAGAACATCTGTACGAAGTGTGGCATGAAGTTCGCATCATTTCATTTCAAGTTTTTTTCTTCGGTAAATGAGTGTATTGAAGTGTATCTAGATTAATTTGGGGGAAGATAAAGGCTCGTTTTTTCATTCGAGTCATGTGTATACTGTTTTTAATAGTATCTTTATAAAAAAAGCAACGCCAGCGACGCGATTTCAAGTGAGGTTGATCAAATTGCAATGCCAGCACGGTATAGGGCATGCAAATACATCCGATGTCAAATTTCTTGGTGTGTCAACAAAACTGCAATGTTTGCTCTAAGTTGTGGTTTTTCTAAAAATTCACTATCGATTCTTGCAAGCTCATAGCAGTGATGGTAAAGAGTTTCTAATTTTTTTAAAAACCGTGGAGAACACGAGAGTCCAGAATCCAGATTAAAAATCGACCGGGCCCATTGGACCCAGTGTGACCACCGCGGAACTTTACAGAAGTGTGACCACAAAGGGTTAATATCCACCATTAGTGAAAAACTATAAATCTCACTGTTCTAGAAAATGTCCCTCATTCCTTAAAAATTTTTCGGGGGACCATAAGTGGAACAACCACAAACGATGCTGTTGTAACCACAAACTATGCGAGTTAACCCAGGCCACACGCAAAGTATTGCAAGTGGCACTGCTCTCTGATCATAAACGGTACTAATATTCCTGCGACCACAAATGAAGAAATCATGGCGTTGCTCTTTCACTGTGACCACTATTAATTTTCCAATGGTTGCACGCAGATTGTAAATGCTACTGTTACCTGATCGAACAGTAGATATTAGATATTTTACGCTTATGATCACATAATCACAGTTGTCTTTGCATTTTCTGTCATTTCGTTTAGAATTGCCACAAGTGAGAGTTACCGGTTGGTGGGAAATAAAGAGAGAGAAACAGTAGCCATGAGAATTCAACGTGGTTAGTAAATAAATGAAGAATTTTGATTCCGGACCTGCTGTTCCATAATTACATATTCGACCAACGCGCGTGGGGAGTCTAGAAGATTACTTAATATATTAAAATTTATGCATGTTTCGCCATTTTTTTATAGTCTTTTAAGACATTGTACTAAGGGTAGGTAATAAAAATTTTCTATGCAAACTGTAAATTATTCCTAAAAAAAAATCTTAAAAACGGCTCACTTTTAAGGGAAGAAACTTCCACTAGGGTTTATACAAAAACTGACTATTGAAAAACCCATTTTCGAATTCCACTATTCACAAAAAGATATAATTATAGTAGAAAATAAGTATTTGTACTTATTTTAAAAAATTTCAATTTTGTTAATATGTATGGAATTACAAAAATATAACTAAATAAAATATACTTTCTCTATACAAAACCAAATATATAAAGAAAACAAATTAAAATAAATAAAATCCGTACTAATCCGTACAATTTTTGAGTTCATTTAATATTTTTGGATCTTCAAAAATATACCCAACACAATAAAATACACTGCATTCAAAATCAAACAAAAAAAAAAAATAACTAAAATCCGTACGAAATATAAATTATAAATCTTTATTTCATTTAGGATTTTTCTTCGAAAATATGAACTCATGAAGATTAGTTTTACAGCAAACTGTTACCTACTACAATATGCTTGCATCCGAGGCAATTTCAAGTCAAAATATTAATGTTTTTAATTAAACAATTAATTCATTTTTACATACTAATTCTAGTATATAAAACCAAGTGTTCTAAATTTAAAAACTGGTTTTCCAATGTTCCAATTTTACAAAAGAAGAAACGTTTCATAAACCCTGTTTTTAAAAACCGTCAATCCCTAACTCCCACATAGCACACAAGAAAACAACACAATGAAGCCTGAGTCAGGCAAACGTCACTTTCGAAGGTAGATCCTCAGAAGCTCAACAAGATCCAACATCCCCTCAGGAGTTCAACTGCCAGTACATCCATTCGAGCGCCAACTACACCAACTTTGGGATCAAGGGGCCCAGCTCCCTAAGACCGCACAGAGACCCGAGGATCGAGACACGGTCCGCAAGGAATACCAAGATTTCAGGATCTCGTCTTAACCGAGCGAAATCTGCAGGCAACCCTTCGTTCCGGTAGCATCGCGTCGCTCACCTTGAGGCTGGTGCGTGGTCAATCCGATCAGATCCACGATGAGAGCGCGAACTCCTAGCGAGTTCGCTGAGAGGGGTACTCGTGCGAGCAGCAGCGGCAAGCAGGGGCACTCGATGCCGACGATGACTGACAGTGCGAGCCGGTTGACCTACGGTCACCGTGCCGAGGGTTGCGCTCTTCGTGCTTTCTCCTCGTCTTTCCACCCTCCTGCCCATGGGGTGCCACCACCTGTCGCCCTGGTGAAACCCCTCCAGCCGGACGGGGCACCAAACGTGGACCAATGGGCGATGGGTAGCGAGGCGCAGACGTCTGCCTCGGCCGTTGCTGCCGTCTTGTCGTGGCCATGTTGTTTCTTGTATCGTCGACACGGAGCTTTGTAATCGCATCAATTATTCAGATTTCGTCGACTGCACCCGCCGCGAGCCGCAGCAGGGGCGGGAGGGTTGCTGGCGAACGCGAGGAAAGAGCCAGCGATTGGCAAACTATGCCCGCGTAATGTATCTTGTTTGATCCGATCCTCTGTACTGTCTGCAACGATGAGGAATGCTTGCACCAGGGTGCAGAGGGTATCGAATTTACAATGGGACCATTTTGAAGCGTTGGACGCCAGATTTAGGGGAATTTTGTGGGTGAAGAATTAATCGAGGATGTTGTAGTTACTTGATTTTGAGTTTGGAATAATTTAAAGATGTTGCAGTTGCTTGATTTTAAGTTTGGAATAATTTAAAGCTGTTGAAATTCATTATTGTGTTTGGAATTATTTAGAGATGTTGCAGTTTCATTGACTTTGAATTTGGTAGCCGCAAGACTGAAGTTTTGGAAGTTCAGAAGAAGCATGTTATTCAAAAGTTATGAAATTGCAGTTGAAGCTATCAAAATATTCTGACAATGAGGTAGTATTTAATTATTCAAAGTATTCTCTGGGAAGTAAGATATTGTGTTATAAAATGTGCGTGGAACTCTTCAGTGTTCGAACTTCACGTAATATTCCGCTGTATCGAAGCTCGGTTCGATGGAAAACAGAAGTAATTTGATTGTACAAGCGGCATGAAAATGTTTGAACTTCTAAAGTGTATACCTGCAGGGGTCGTGTGCGGAGGAAGTACAGACACGTGCAAGTCGGAAGCAGCCTTTCACTTGGGGTTATAGCTTTTGTCGTCACTGTGCCCTTTCTTTTAATTATTAATCAAAGTGGCGACGAGTGATAAAAGTTTCAAGTACGTTTCTTCATTCATTCGCAAGCAGTTGCGCCACTCGCGGGGATAAATTATCAAATTGTTTAATTTAATAGATTAGCATATTAAAACTATTAATTTAATATTTTGTCTTTTCTTTAGCCAGTCTTTACACCGCCAGTTACGTATTTTACGTTGCTTTTTTTTCTTCAGAATTAAAACGAAAGAAGCCAAAGCGAGCACGTTGTCGTCGTCGTCCGTCGACGGCATTGTTCAAGCGTACACTGACACTGTTCAAGTATACTTGCACCGTGTAGAGGCTATATAGCCGTCAGGTATACTTGTTCGATAAATTTATACAAGTATACCAGCTCGAGTATGCAGTTACGTGTGCAACCGGCTTTAGTAACTGAAATACTTTCATCTTGCACTATTTCATAGATGTATTTCGTCATTCGTTCATTTTTTCAAACACAATAGAAAAATTTTAAATGATTAATGGTGGTGCATTCTTAATCTTCACACTTTGACAGTTGTACCTAATAGCAGTTGTAATACTTTTGTTACGTACTATATCCTTTTCTAGCAGTATATAGTACACTAGACAAACATATGGTACAATACTGTATATTATAGTATGGTTGTCAACCCTCACTGCGATCCCACGGGTGCACGAACGTTCTCTTGTCTACAAAGTTGACAAGAAATCCGAAGAAGAACAAATACTATCTAGGCTACGTTATGGATACAGCTCGTACATGCTTATTATCGAGTTTACCTCGAACAGCCTTGGCACTATTCAAATGATCATAGAGGAATCGGGGCACAGAAGCTATGATTAATTGAAAAACGTTTTCAGAAAGTTCTCTTATCGGGGGAGAATGAAGGAAAGGAAAACAGCTCCCTTCATTCTATGCATTCCTTTTGTAGAATCGTTGAACTGCGAGAATTCCCCACCAACTCGCTTTTAATCCTGAAGAAAATGGATTATCTGCTGTAGACACATTTGCGTCTGATTTTATGTTACTAACATTTTTAATAATTTCTGAACTGGGTCACTTTTCGACCAGAAGCACTTCCAGGGTATTTAAAATTGTATGGATACAAACGAGTACAGGTGAATGAACTTAGTTTATCCCTAGGAAATACAACACGCGATTCAATACGTTATTTACCTATTTTCTACGAGAAAAATTTGTTAATGTAATATATTACATATAGGTACAATGCAATAGAACATAATTAAAGACCTTGCAGCAAGAGGGGTGCCACTACATTTCCGATAGTTTTCGAGTTATGACGTGTAATATATAAAAAAAAATTCATTTGGTACACGTTTGATACAAATTCGATAATAAAATATTAATATTAAAATAAAATAAAAATATTAATAATAAAATACAAATACTTAGAATAAGTATTAATATTAATATTAATATTTTAAATCAATTTTTATTAATAATAGTTAATATTAATATTTTTTCCCCAAAAATGAAAATAAATACTAATCAACTCAATAAGTACCTGCTACTTATTGTATGACAATATATATTTTTATATATTGTTAAGTAAAAACAATAATTTTATAAACAGCTTTTTCTAATTTACTTAAATTTGGTACAGATGAAGCTGCATCCCTCTTGCCACAAGGTCCTCGATTCCGAAACTTACCCCCAAATAAATATGAGAACAAATTTCCAGAATAGTTGAATTGAATAAGTTAATGTTCCCCCGAAATTATTAAAAATTCAAGAAATTATAAATTTATCGACTCCGTTCTATAGCCAATTTCTGTACAGGCAATCAGATCGTGGAAGAGCAGTTGCGAGTGGCTTGGAAAAAAGGTGCCTCGCCGAAAACCAACCACTTCCTTTATTTCATACACACGGCAACCGTATTTTGTTGACCGCGGAGCCGTCAGTTAGTAGCCTTTTGTTAAAAAACCGAACGCACGCATTCGTCGGTTACAGCGGATTTTTCACCTGAAATAACGTACTCGCCCTCTCGAAATACAAGAAGCGTGGATCAATTTGGTGTTTTTAATTGGTACGAATATCCCAACAACGTTCGTTGATATTCCGTAAAACAAGAAGATTCGATTTCTCGACGGAGCAGAATACACCTTTCCATAATCGAGCTGGTATCTGTTTTAAGAGCAGAAATGTTGCACGGATGCTCCCTGGTGCTTTTGCTGTGCTCCACGATGGAGATGTCGTTGCCGTGTTCCGGTCTTATCACGGAACGCTCAGGTATCGCATTATAGCTAATCTGATCAATAACTATTCTTAAACAGATGTCTTTCTGCTGCAAGCTTTCATGCTGTAGCTTCTCTTAGTATTTGTAACTAATAAATACAAGTCAGCTGTGTCAGTACCCATTAATTTTAAGTCGATTAGTTGAGCAATAAAATAATTATCGTGGGTGATGATTGATCGGTAGCTTGAGTACACGCACCCTAAATGAATGGTGAAAGAGAAGGGTAGCTGCATTCTTATTAGTTTACATTTTCTCTACTCTGTATACTCGATTTCATTCGGGGAGGGGAAATAAATACTGAAACAATTTTATTATTACGTCTTACGTATAATTACCTAAATAATGACATCTGTGCAGAATGTGGAATTATTTCAAAATTTAATTTATTTTTATTTTGTTGTAATTTAATTTAATTTTGGTCAAAGGACTAATTTATTATTTTTCGCTGTGCCGGAGGGGAGGGTGGGGAGGAGGGTCAAATGCCCAACCTTGCCCCCCTTAGCTACGCCCATGTACCTGTATTTCAAATTATTTATTAAACTTGTATTCTGAAGTAAATTTTGAAATTATTCACTTTTCCACATGTAGAACCTTGTATCAAAGTATAACCTTATTTTACAAATCCCTTCTAGGTAAAAAGTTTCAACACTTTAAACAGCTCAAAGCCGTCTACACATGTAACTGCATACTCCAGCTACCGCTTGTACAAATCGACAAGCTAGGCTACTTGTACAAATTTATCGAACAAGTATACCTGAAGGCCATATAGTCTCTACACGGTGCGAGTATACTTGAACAGTGTCAGTGTACGCTTGAATCATGCCGTCGACGGACGACGACGACGTGTTCGCTTTGGCTTCTTTCGTTTTTGTTCTGAAGAAAAAGAAGCAACGTAAAATACGTAGCTTGCGGTGTAAAGACTGGCTAAAGAAAAGACAAAACTATTAAATTAATAGTTTTAATATACTAATCTATTAAATTAAACAATTTGATAATTTATCCCCGCGACCGATGCATAAAGAAACGAACTTGGAACTTTTATCACTCATCGCCACTTTGATTAAAAATTAAGGTACAGTTACGACAGAGGCTATAACCCCACGTGAAAGGCTGCTTCCGACTTGCACGAGTCTGTGCTCTCTCCACACACGCTCAAGTAGACTTGCGCGCACACGACCCCTACATCAGGCATACAGTTTAGAAGTTCAAACATTTTTTGTCGCTCGTACAATCAAAATACTTGGGCAATATTATCATACACACGGACATGTATACTTGTGCGATATAATTACGTGTGTAAAATGTAACTAGCCATCGTACAAGGGAGTTGGACATTAACTAAATAAAAAATTACTTAAATAACGGATGGAATAAAAGTTACCTTAACTTTATTCGTTATTCACAGCTCGAATACTCCGGGTTAACTTTATTTGGCGAATTAAGTTGTATATTCCACGAGGATTTATTCGACTCGAACGCGCGCCAGAAAATTATCTGCTGTCGAATAAAATTAAAGTCAATGTTAAAAAAGTGACAGTTAACGTTAAAGTTACATTTAAAGTTAAGGTTGAAAAATTTATTTAACGCTGGACGAATACAAACATTAACTTTATTAACCAAACCAGGGTTAACTTTATGCGACACGTGAAGTAATTTTTTTAACTTTTATTCCTTACTCGAATTTTTATATGAATAAAAATTGTGCCCATTTCTGATCTGGACTCATTCAAATTTAGGCATTAAATCGGAAAATAATCATTAGAACTTGTTTTACCGAAGTGCCCAGTTGTCCAATATCGAAGTTACCCTGTATCAGTTAATTCCATCATGGAATTGGAAGTGTCAAATGGTGAAATTATTTGTCGTAGTGAAAATTCCAGCAGCATGGAACGTAGTGCCGTCTCTGGAAGCCGAGCAAGAGGTCATCGTCGATCGCGGTTCGAGCGAGAGGACGCAGGTGACAGGTGTCGATAAAGCCTTGCAAATCTCTGACACGAAGGAGCCGACGAAGACTACCGCCGAGCAAACGAATCCTGGCGACACGACGCGCGAAAAGACGTCCGACTTTATCCTGGAGACCGTCGAGAACGAAACGCATTTCCCGAAGATCGTAAAGGACACCGCGATTAACCCCGTGGTGGGGAATATAATTAATGGCAATGCGGTCTCCAGTCCACGAAATGCCGTTCTGCTTTTGATTGCCAAATCCGGCCAGGATCCAGAAAACTTTTGGAATGATTTCCAGGCTTCCCACGCGTTCTCGGTCGATGGATACCTTCAGGTATGGTTTATAACTTCTAAAATAACGAATTAAAGCTACATTCCGTCTCTCTATTTAAACGCAGTACGTATTCGCCCCACGTGGTTCTAGATTGTGTCAGTTGGAAAAAAATGCACTATATTGTTTCACATATTTGCACAGAAGCAATAATAATGAAAGTTCAGGAGAATACATTTGAAGCTTGAAGTACTGTACTCTAAAGCAATCAACCTTTTCTTTTTAATTCCTTCAAAGTTACTATCCTCATCGCTAGAAATATTTGGCCACTTCAGTTTCATTATCAGTGGGTCCATTTTTGGACGCCTAAATCGAGGGATGAGTGTACTTTGGCATTAGTTGTACGATGGTTTTAAAAGTATGCGGATATTAATTTAAAACTTAACGCAGGAAGTAAATAAATATTGAAAAGATAGAAACATTATTCTTTCTGTATTTTTTATCATTGCTCTTTACGACGAATAATTTAAGCATTCAAACTGTTAGAAATGTGAGATAGTATTGTATATAATTTAATTGGTTACGAATTTGTTGAATAAATAATTGAAAGGTAATTAGTGCCGAAATTTTGTGCAACAATATACAGCGATTAAATTCAGTAACATTGTCGCAGAGTTGCCACAACACTGAAATAGAAACGGCGCGATTCTCCTTGGACGATGCATTAGTTTCCGGAAGGAAGGGCAAGGAATGCGATTGCGACCATTTCCTGCGCTCGAACGTGGCTGCGCTGTTGTTTTGGGCTCGAGACGTTAAAGGAATGGCAACAGGTAAAATTGAAAAATCGTGTCAGCTTTGTTTCCTTTCTGAAACAGCACAGTCATTGGTGAAATGAAATTACACGAATTTCTCCTCTCTTTTCTTCGTCCAGATATTTCGAAATAAATGATTAAAGCGATTAAATTTTTTTCTTCAGAATGTCAGTCTTGAAACTTTCGCCCTTCTTGTCGATCGCATCAATTTCCAATTTCTGTTTAGGCACGCTATCTAACACGAACTACACGATCCCATCGTCGCCTGGGTACGAGGAACCAGTGGCCATTGCGAGAGAACTCGATGAGGGCGACGAGAACAACGTGAGATCGGAAATTCACCGTGACTGGCATGTAATCGATTCAGGAAATCCAGCTAATCGTGCTTCCTCGTCGGTGTTTACACCGAACAGTCGAGAGGATGGTGAGTTATTTTCCTTCTGGTGGGGCCCTTTCCTTCGGCAGAGACGACAGCTGCAATGTATACATAAGATTTTTCGTTTTGTCTAAAAAGTGATTTTTGGGGACGATGCACCCTTTCGATTTTAATTCAAAGTATTCGCGTTGAATGAAAGGGGCGATAATTTTGCTTGCAGGATCAGATGAAGCCGCGTGGAACGTTTTTGATGCATTCTCCAGAATTAGGGTGGCTTTGTTCCGTTCGCTGGTGGAATCTCTAGGCGGTGCCTCTGCAGACGAGCCGACTCCATCCCATAGATCTCATTTTGTGTCGTCCAATTTGGCTGACATAGTTAGGGAACTCAAGTCCATTCAAACCGAGAAAGGCTTCGTATTGGTCGCCATGATACCTATGAGCGAAGTCACTTCCGCTGTTGACCTTCTGCAACGCGAGGTAATAATTCATTTATAGTTGTTCGCTATTTAATTGCATAATTGAGGACCTTGCAGCAAGAGGGGTGCAGCTCCATCTTTACCAACTTCTGCAAAATTATTGCTTTGACTTAATATTAAAAGGAGAACACTAATCGAAAAATATATTTGTTTACACAATAAGTAGTAGTTATTGAGTTGGTTATTTTTAATTTCTATTTTTGGCGTATTTTTCAAATCTGGTGCTGCCCAAAACAACAGTGTTCCATAAAGCAGTAATGGATGCGGGTTCGAAATTTGCAATAAATCGCTCACTTGATATTGGATTTGCATCAAACTTGTATCAAATGGTATAGATTCTTTTTTTTACGTATATTATATGTCATAACTCAAAACTATCAAGAATGTAGTCGCACCCCTCTTGCTGGAATGTCCTCAATTGACCTCAGTAACATATGTCCATAATCTCTCACATTTTATGATGAAGCTGTTTAGCTTGAAAATTCTAGACGTGATATTTTTACAGACACCTTCGTCCCATTAATTCAAAGTTCATCCATTTACAAAAATTACAATTCGATCACGTTAATAAAGAGGAAATGCCGGGGAGAATTCCCTAAAACTAAAAATATTACATCCCTGTTTTTTTATTATTATATTGTCTTACCAACTGGTACATTTCTGTCGAATGACTTTAACACAACAAAACAATCATTCATAGAGACTTCACTCTGTACTGTAACACAAATTCATAAAATAATATTTAGTACTTTATCGTAATATATATCTCGTTCAATTTACATCAGCGTGATAGAATCCATCAAGCTCTAAATTAAGGACTTCTTAGAAGGGGTGGACCAGATCTGTCTCATCCAAATTTCAACCAAATATTCGGAGATGATAGACCAATGAATGCATTTGGCATTTATTTTAGAAAAGATGAAGGTTAAAGTTGAGAAATTTCCGTTCACGCATTTAGGTAGGGTAAACACACTAATAAATGAATACTTAAGGCTAATGAATGAACGCTATTATAAAATTACGTGTGCAGCGCAATTGATTCTACGTGTTGCAAAAATTGTTTGTATATGAAGCAAGAAATTAAAAGATGTCTTTAATTAATTAGTTGCTTATTGTAATAACTTATTTTGCTCATTTTAATAAAAAATGCCCTACACCCTACCCAAAACACCCTACCTATGTGCATCAAAATAATGTTGGCGCAGCGGTAAGCAACTTTAACCTTCATTTCCTCGAAAACGATTGACCATCAGCGGCTAAAATAAATGCTAAAAGCCTTAAAAAAAATTCGTCCTCCCCCTGTTCGATGATTAGAAGCAATCCTCCCCATTAATTACAAAGAAATTGCCCTGGCATTAAGGTATCCCAAGATACGCTTCTAGTGGTGGCTGGCCTGTGCTCCCACGACACCAAGCCAATACGATTCCTCGCCCAAGGGCCAGCCGCGAAGACGCTTCACGAGGCATCGACGATCTGGGACCTTCCTACGATCATCAGAGGCGCCATCGCGGGTCGCTGTCAGGGATTGGGCTGCAGAATTCACCTACGCGAGGCTGTGCCACTTCCCGTTGCCCAGCTGAAGATTATCCCCCGGAACACACTTCCTGCGAGAAGAATATCGCGAAACACTACGCAGATATTGGTAAGGCACTGTCAAATTCCCCTCGATTAAATTCTGAAACATGCGAACAGTAACTGTGCAATAGGGTGGCCCTTATTTCCAACCTACGATTTATTTTGCTCTCATTCCCTAATATGGTTCCATTTCATAAAAAAAAAATAATGTTTAGGCCATAAAGAAGAATGGGAGAATGGGAGCAAAGAAATACAAAAATAAATTCGACACGTATAAATAACGGCCACCCTACTGTGCACGGCTAGAGTTGTGTTTTATTTTACGCTTGAGGGTGTGTAGTAGAAATATAATCGTGAATGAATGACGAAGATCGTAATAATAAATGGAGGAGAAGGTTGGCAGGGTAGCGTTCGGTAACAGCTAGAAGCAAATTGACCTGTATGGCGGCAGTTTAAAGCTGTCCAAGTGTGCTCGACATAAGCCGCTGGCACGTATAAATAGCATCCTTCGATAGTGGCCTAGACATTGAACCTGAGGAACGGTGCTCCTTAATCACGAGCTTCGAAAAATGGCAAGCTCAACATTTCGTGAATCCGGAATCTTATAAATGAATTTTTTCAGTTACCACGTAACTTGGGTTAATATTTCCTTTTGTCGCTTTTGAGCATATGCACTATATCGGAATTGAAGAGAATTTTTATTAACACATCATATCCTAAGGAATCACTTTTTTAATAATATTGTAGTTGATAAGGATGTCTGCAAGTCCATTTCTTATTTAGTCGATGCATTGGAATTTGTTTCTTTTTGTTCCTTTTTGTGAAGCGATGTTGAAAATTAAAGTTTCCTTTAACATATATGTTGTAAAACACCTGACTTTACACAGCAGTTTAAATATTCCAAGTGCCTTTCTGCAACTAATAATTCTCATTTATACTCGTTTTCCAGGTCACCAGAGATTTTTTAATAGCTTTTAAATATTTGATTAGTTTTACTATTTTTTGACGTCACGATTTCGTATCTACACCTTCCATGTAACATAAATTGACGGTTCCGACATGACGTGAACATGACAGCCTGAAATTAACCATGACCTTTGGGGGGTATAAGATAAATCAGGTGAAATTCCAACGTATGTGGCTGGTATGCACGAATCGATATGCAACTGTATGTAAAGTTTTCTCTAATCCGTAAGTGACGCTTGTTACGGTGGCTCGATCATCGTCGAAATGATAACGTGACTACGTTTTCAGATGCCTTGGTGCTAAACTATAAGCATTGCTCGCTTTTTCAGGAAAGCTTTCTCTTTCAGAATTTGTTGGCTACTACGAGAGGTTTCTGTCAAAATCTAATTTATTAGGTGGTATATATGTGGAGCCCTGTTTTAAATGAGATCGTAATATTCTATTGAACTAGAAAGTTATGGATGCAGAAATGGCATCGCTTGCAATTCGATACGGTCGAGCAGAAACTGGTCGAAAAAAGTCACGCGGGAAGGAGTTGTGTCTCTTAAAATTCAAACTGATCAACACCACTTTCTGAAAAATTATCAATTTTAATATTTAAGAATGTAATTACTATCAAACTTATTAACATTGTCCTCTTTTTAATTTATATTAATACACTACGGGGTCTAAAGCTGAGACACTTCCATATCCACTGTACCATTCTGACTTTTTTCTGAAAGTTCGTTCGCCAAAGGTCGACTGAATATACTGTTCCAGAGTTTATAATTTATAGGTGCGTGGAATCCTATTAGAAAGGTATATTGGAGAAATTATTTCCAAGCTACTGGGAAGTACTTTGATTAACAAAAATTATTCGAAATACGCAATTTCCTTCGGAACCAAATACGACAAACTTTTTACGCCTTTTATGCATTTAACATTTCGTTGACACACTTTTTTTTATCAACATTGTCATACTGGGTGGCTCCCATCCAGATCAATTTTTGAACGACTGCTATTCTCATCTAAAGAATCCAATCGTTATGAAAAAAATCATGGGTCAATTTCGAAGTCTTTAGAATGTATGTCAATAGTTTTTTATTGAAACATTATCACAGTTTTAGTAAGTAAAAAATCTAAATTATATCTCGAGAAAAAAAGTGAAAAAAAAAATAACTTCAGAAAACTGTAACTTTTTCTAATTTCAGTATTAGTCGGCTTTGGAAAAAGGTATTTATTTTGCATAGTAGGGTATTTTGGTAATAGAAAAAATAGAGATATTCCACGAATATCTACGATATTCTACGTATTGTAAAAGGGTACAGAGTTTAAAAATCAGTCAAAATCAGCTTGTGGGTGGCTCACACCCAGAGTTAAGGTATGAAATAATTCCGACACGAAATCCAGAAGTTTCAAGCTTCAAGCGTTTTTCTTTCACCCTATACCCAGCTGAATGTCAGATAGAATCCGAGTCGGAAAGCTGTATGAATGGAGAGAAGGATACGGAGGAGAGGCTTGACATTTGAAACTGTAACTTTTACATTTACATATCTCGAGGACGAGAGTGACGTTTACAGTACACTTTACAAAAAGGAGCGACTTGAAAGTCAGCGTAATTAGAGGTATTATTGAAAACATGCATGATTCATGCACAGTATGAAATTGTGTCGCTGTGTCGAGAGTCTTCTTCATCCTTATTTGTTCGAACATTATTAAACGAGCTTTTTATAACTGCAGCGGAACTGAATAGAATTATGCGTTAGATGTCTTCTTCGTCCAATTGAATTGACGAGTACTTTATAATTCAGGTGCCTGCGATATACATATGTATGCAAGTGCTGAGTATCCATACATTCTCACTTAATGGAAAAACTCTTATTTATCGAGAAACCGGTTGAGGTGTTTTGATTGATGCATTGAAGCATTTTCTTAACTAAAACTTTGCCCGAAAATAACTTTGTTGAGAAATCAGCATTTGATCGTTCTTTTCGTTAAGGGAAACATAATTTTTCACATTCATACTTATTCAAATATTTTCAAAGAATTTGTGGAAAATCGCACAGGATTAAAAAGAAAAAATTTTTGTTTAATAAAATTATTTTAACAAGTTTGTACAACAGATTTTTATAGTAGTCAAAATGAGAGTGGTGGTTGTTGATAGTAATCAGTGAATATAATTAAACAAAATGAAATTTTAATAGGCTTCTTGTTAGGGGAAACATATTCCGAAGGAAACAAGTTTGATTAATTGTTAATGGTACTATTCATAAACATCCGAATGTAATTTATTTGACGATATTAATATTAATATTTTGACGTAGGACAATGAAAACAAGACACTGACTGCTGCAAGTTCTAAGGTAAGACGTTACTTTACGATTAATCATTAAACGATTTATCATCGAGTGTTACTTTATGAATTAAACAAGTTGCGAAAGGAAAATACACACTTTCACTACTGCACCGAGCACGACTCATAAACGTCGATTGTTAAAATAATTCTTTTTTTTTTAATACTGCAAGCGATATCCAATGGTGTATGGCCCAGCATTGCTCGAATTTGAAATTACATAATTCCCTTAACATTCAAAAAATGTACTCAACGACTTCCCTCATTGGACTCAAAATTATGTGTATAAAGATACTATAATACTGATGGAGTAAATATCAGTGGAGTAATATTGAATGCGATATTCCGAACACCTGAATAAACTACAAGAAGCACCGGATTGCTATCTACTTTATCTAACATATCACAATTTCTTTTTTGCAGATCGAAGAAATCAAAAAACCGCAAGATTTGAAGTTGAACGCTAGCAAGGTAATTTTAATGCCCAACATAATTAACCCCCATAAAAGTCTTTAGGAAGGTATGTTTGTCACTGTTAGAGTGAAAACTTTCATTATTTCCTTTTAAGTAAAATGAGTCTTCAAATTATCACATAAATTTTAGTCAACGATGCCTTTGGAATGCTCTGATTTGGTTCTTTTATCAGCAGCATCACACCTCAATCAGCATTGTTTTCTTAACATTTTTATTACTAAGCTGAAGAGTTGAACGCCTTAAATAAAAAGAACCTTTTTCATTCGCCATTTAAAATGTTTCTTATAAGTAACAAAACAATTATTTATAAACGCAGGAGGGAACTGAGAAAGAAACTGAGAAAAGGGCAACGCCAGAAATCTGTGCCAGAAACTCAACAGCGGACGTTAAAATGGCAGAGACATTCAGTATGATTATTGGCATAATCACGGCAATCGTCGCGTTCAGCCTCACCTGTTAAAAATTCCTTTGCCTACTGATTATACAATTGATGTAATTTTTGGCGCGCGAAACGTAATGCTGCATCCTCCGTCTTGTAGACTTCCAAAGGATGCTTAAGAATCGAAATGCAACGATTATGATTGTCCGCATTAATCGGTCTCTGTCCCTGTCACGCGACCAATCAAATTTGTAGTTTCGTATCAAAGATAAATTTCGCTTGCGATTAATTCGAGAGGTATGAGTCTACTGAAAAGAATGCCTTTTCAAGTCAGTATGAACTTCTTCTGTTAACTGAAAGTTTCACGGTTGAATGGCCTCTACTGTAGACGAAATGATTAAAAGAAAGTACTGGACCTTATAAACTGTGAATAACTTTTTCAACGCATTTAGTTTTTCCCTATAAATTTTGCGGTACCATTTTCAAATCCTTTTCAAAATAATGAATCGACTTTTTCTTTGTTCTGTGTATTATTAATCAAGGTAAGGAAATATAGGGTAAGAGATCTCGTTTAATTATGTAACATCTCTAATTTCTAATTCTTTTTTTTACCCATTATTACTTTGGTGCAATTTTCTAATTTTTCGGTAAAAGGGGATCGTCGACTGTTTCGGTAGTTGGAGTCACGTACACGCTGTTACGATACCCAGTAAAATTAAATGCAGATTACTGGTGGTTAGTGATCTCTCGTTGAACGTTTCTTCACGCCTCGAGTGTCCTACATCGAATGTGTAAACAGAGCAGCCAATTTTTGTAAAGACCAACAACAATTTCAGACAATTACAAAATCCCATCATTGCAACGTGTAATTTCGTGCACGCGCGAATTCCTTTCATCGTATCGACACGCGCTGTCGCAATCGTTGCCCGCTGTAGTCAATCTTAACCGCGCTTCTACTCGCAAAGGAAACTAATCATGACACTACAATGATAGCAATTAACCGGCAAACTTCTCCTTCCAATTCTGACTCGCACCAATCTAACGCGGAACAAATGCTAAATGTCTTTTTTTCCTTATTCCAGGTAGTAGGCATCAAGGCAAAATCGATTTTTTAAATAGTTGTGTTACGTAGTTGTATTAGGTTTACAATCCTGTATTTTAATTCAAGGTTTTTAATAAGATTGCCTTGAAAATATTTTGACATGTCGAACGATATCTTTTTAAAATAATAATGAACGTTTTTTTTGTGGGAAGTTTCAATGTAGAATCAATTTTAAAAATTTTCTCATTCGTCTTCCAAAAAATTTTTAACACCTTCGCTTCTCTTATAGATAGCTACATTAAATTTCACGATTTTCTTCTTTTATTTGACAGATGAATTGAGTTTACGTTATAAATTCTAAATGCACAAAGTCGACAAATATCTTCCGTTCAGTTATATTTATTTCTCTCTTTTCTTCCTGTACAGTATTCCCATCGCAATGTTGTATAAAGTATTTTGAGAATATAGGTTTCATAATTTTTGAATACCATAAAAGGCATAACAATCCGTTGAAATTATTTGCTACATAAAATTTAAATAAATTCGGTCGAGGTTGGAAAGAATTGATACTTTCGAGCTTGATGTAACATTTAAATTACTATGATGAAGTTTAGAATAATTTAATTACACTATAATTGACTATAATAAGCAGTTTCGTTTAAATGTACGTAAACATTAATTTTTCTAAATTAGTATAACTGTTTCTAATTAACCTAGTAACGCACATATTTTTTTACGTGCACGTAACATAACAGTACCGCTGATTGCGAAAGGAAAGCATTTTGATGTCTATCAGGGTAAAAAAACAGTGCACCTCACACAGCCACGATAACTTCCTGTTCTGAAATTATATAATAGTTCAATTTCAGGAGTTTCTAAAATTCGTCAGCTTTCCTCATTTTTCATTTAACGAATTCGTATCTTCGTTCCACTATTTTCTCTGCGACACATGGGATACCTTTTTTAATTTGTCTTCGCAGTGGCATAAACATTTATTTATGTACGAGTGATGGTCTTCATTACTTCCGATTAATTCGTTCAAAAAGGAACGTTATTGGGCTTAAAAATGAATCGACTTAAGTATACATTTAAAAATTGATAATCAGGAAATGGAGAGCCAAAAATAATTGGTGTGCTGAGAGTTACGCAATTAATGCGGAAAAGGAGAATGGTTTTTGAAAGTTAGAAATTTTCTTCTTTTATTTAACAGATGAATTGAGTTTACGTTAGAAGTTCTACACAAATGTCGAAAAATATCTTCCGCTCCATTATATTTATTTCTCTCCTTCAATTAAATTTATTTTATTAATTTATTTCAATTAAATTACATTTATAAATTATTAGAAAAAGAAATTTAAATATACCTTCGAAAATACTTGTGTCAGAATTAACCAGAATATCTCTAAAACGTCGCTATAAATGATCGCAGAAATGATTAAATAGACGTTTAGGAGCACGTGTCCTTATTTGAATTTGAACAAAATGTTTACTTTCCTCGTAACTAAACTGAACATTATAATTTATTCTGTGTATTTTCACGGTTTCTTTCGCTGATATTCGCCAACAGTGTCGCAGTATCTCTCCTAGCGCAATAATCTTTTTGCTCACTTTTTTCCAAGGCTAATCACGCTGCTAAACTGTTAATAATAATATCATAATAGAAATTACAGTTTTTCATCATTTCTTTTGTGTTCTAATTCGTAGAAAGGAAAATACAATTAATCGACGTTACGCACAGATGTGCAATGTTTATGAAGCATCATTAAAATCATTTACAATTTTGTATTACAATTTATTTTATCTTAGTGCTTTCATTATATCGTACTACCAATTTATTAGCATTACTCAAATAGTACTATAGTAACTTCCTAATACTATATTAATATATATTTACTACTGAAGTGCCCCAATATCTCTAACAAGAAGAGATTTTTAAAACGGACAGAGAGAAAAAGTAAAGGAAAAAAGAAAAACATGAATATACAA
The DNA here is from genome assembly GCA_963971345.1 of Andrena flavipes. Classification (NCBI taxonomy): domain Eukaryota; kingdom Metazoa; phylum Arthropoda; class Insecta; order Hymenoptera; family Andrenidae; genus Andrena; species Andrena flavipes. The sequence continues at coordinate 41,968,050 of OZ020481.1, forward strand.
GGCGAATTCCTCTTACGCCGAAATCAACCGCGCTCACGACCGTGGGATTTTCCGTTTCTGTGGTAAAATAAATATCATAAATTATATGTACCTGTTTTCGAGTTGTAATTTATAATTAAAACCCTGTATTTTCTGATAGTGGCTCTTTCACAGATTTCTCTTCCATGTTTCAAGAGATTTTCATAAATTTTGGAATATTGATCACGGACGTTGCGGCCTGCGAGCGACTAGAGCTTAAGTGGAATTCACCCAAATGAGACATTCAATGCGACAGACGTTAAAAACGAATCGAAGAAAAAGTGAAATTGGTCGTGATAAGAATTAGCAATGCTACATATGCGATCGATGCAATAGGAGGGTTCGATGAGTTTTTCCACTAAAAAGATTACCTTAGGCTCTTAGTGATTACATTGAAATTGATTTCTTTTAGTATCGATTGACAATTTATACGGCTATTTATGATATTATGTAAAAAGATGAGGTCTGATATAATCCTTCTGTTCCTAAGAGTTAACAAGTTTAGTCTGGACAGCCGCGGCTTATAATTGTGGCAACGTATAGAAATACTAGCACCGGATTTATAAGCTGTTAACCTTAGATAGGGTAGATGTACCGTTTGTGGTGATTGCACTGTTTTTGGCCATGTGCATAATTATCTTAATTTTAAATTGCTTGCAGATCATTATTATGTGGAGAATTTCACATTATAACTATTTTTTGTTTAGTATACCGCTAGAAATATAAGGTTACCTTATTGTTCACCCGGAAAAATATTATATTTTTTGAGAAATGGCCAAAATTGGTACAATATCTTAAAGTGGCCACAAATTCTGCATTCGATTCTACTGCAGAGTATTTTGAAATAAGAAGGTATTATATGAATATTTCGGTTTCTGAATGTTTTACAGTTTTTGGTTTTGGCCCGTTTGCTTGTTTAGGGGGCGAAACCACCTCTAATAGTACCCTGGTACAGAGATGGGTAAAATTTGTATTTAAATAAAATTTCGAGTAACGAATAAAGTTAAAAGAATTTTTCGTCATTACCCCGAGTTAGCTTTATTCTACACATGACGAATAATTTGATAACTTTCATTGGTTATTCAAAATTTGATTTAAACAAAAATTTTCCCCATCTCTGCCCTCATAGTTCAATGATACTACTTTACTCATACAACCGCTGCCATAACACCATTTCAATAAAGCCTCATCCCCACAAAAAAATCTCATCGCCAGCAAATAACTCCCCCAATTTTCGACCCTAATTCATATTAACATATTCCCTGCAGAAAACGCCAAAACATTTCCATTCACCATTTACATAACGAAGCGTGGCCCACAGGTGTGGTTCATCAAACACATAATACAATCTCGCACCAAACGCGGTTTGTGCTTCGAACACTAGCACAGAAACCGAGCCGACATCCCGAATGGAAACAACATCCCCTTAGACGCCAATCAAGATCGCGTCACCAAATGGCGAAGGGGGAAGTTGCACCCCGTCGCCGAAATCGTGTCCACCACGTCGGTCATCCGAGTACCGATAGTTTCCCGAGTTCCGTGTGACTCGCGTAGAGGAAAGCACTAGTGGGGGGCTCGGCGATATAAAGGAGAACCGGTCCAAGAGGTAATCGTTCCCACTCCGTCGACCGTTCTCCATCTCTTCGGTTCGCCACACGAGCGTCTTGCATTTCTCTTCCCGTGACCGGTTGAACCTCGTCGCTGAAGATCGCTCTTCCCGATCCCTCGCTGCTCTTCCTGGTCTGACTTCACGATCGACGCACCACCGCAACTGACCAAGGTAAGGCGAACATCTCCCTCGCCCTGTAAACAGACAGCGAACTTTGGTTAGGCAAAAGGCAGAGGCGCGTGAACGCTTCAGCGATTAGAAGGGATCTTCCCTCTGATCGATACCGATCTAACGGGAAGGTAGACTTTGACATGGATCGATTAACGATTTTTAAGGTTTCGTGGTGTATCGCGAGAGCACTCTGGAGAAAGTTGCGTGGATGTTAGATACTCTCTGGGGATCTAAGGACGGAGAATAGGTTTAGAGTAGCTTCAGTGTAAAAGTTGAAAGTGAAAGTGACGTTTTTGGATAAATCTTCTTGGGTACTTTCGTAGTGGATTGGATATCTTTGCGGAGTTGTAAATGAACACTTAAGGCTAATGAACACTATTAGAAAATGTGATTGATTCCACGTGCTGCAAAAATTGTTTAGATATGAAACAAGAAATGAAAAGAAGTCTCTAATTAATTAGTTACTTACTTTAATAACTTATTTTACTCGTTTTAATAAAAAATCACCATTCACTGGTACGTGTTCATTTACTGGTACATCCGCCCTATTCGTTTCGAGTAGCTTCGAATTATTTGGGTAATTCTAGGTAACGATATGCAGCACGGAGTATTGTGACTCTCGAATTGAAAGCGAACCTTTAGTTTTCTTTATAAATTGACTGTGCTAGAAAGTAAATGAGAACTTTCACTGTGAAAGTGGTCTATGTATTTTGAGGAACTTCTTGGTGATCCGGGGTGTCTGTTTTCACACATGGTCTGCTCTTCAACGTTCCGTGACGTTATTATCTTTCTAATATACTCCCGGGCCACTCGTTGACACTTATTTTACGCGGCAGACCTCTACCAAATTAATTGCGCAATTCTGTCCAAGTTCGTGACAATCAAATCGACCTGTCGCGCTGCGAAGATCAAGTAACGCTTGGTTACCATTCCAGGTGTACAAACACTGCAAGAAATGTGCCACAGAATTACGTAAAAATGGCAATAAGTTAGGATAACGTAACCGTTGATAACGAGAAATTCATTCACGTGGACGTATTACATCGCTGCAGACACTCGTTCACCCCAGCCCCACGAACAATCAATTCCTTATTCTCTGCACGTGCCTCGCCTTGAACAATTTATTATCCAATCAAACGTGTATAATAATAATTCACAATTTCGCTACACTTCAACTTATAAAAAATGGGCGCAGCAGCTTCGTTGATTTTTATTTTTTAATTCGTATGGAATAGGACAATTCTAATTAAAAAATTTAAAAAAAATTAAAACCGACTTCAAAAAAATAAAATTGCACTAAAAAGTAAAAAATAAATTTCTCATATTTATTAAGTCGGTGCCAGATTTACACAGTGCAAATAATAAGGCACCGATATAAAAAATATGAGAATCGTAGATTAAATAATTTTTTACTTGTTAGTGCAATTTTATTTTGTGGAAGTCGGTTTTAATTTTCTTTAAATATCTTATTTTTAACTTTTTAGTGTTACATATATATTGACACAACATGCGGAGGAGATATGCGCGTACGTACATAAAATACTAATAATTAGGTGACAATAATATTATTAACCATAACTGACAAAATATTGGGCCAATGTTGATTTAGTGTAGGATGAGACCACCGGGGGCATTACCCCCTTTCGAATAAAACAAAGATCATCAAAATCGGTCCATATACTGAAGAGTTATGAGAGAACAAACAAAAAAAATACATACGGGTCGAATCTATGACCTCCTTCTTTCTGAACTCGGTTAAAAAGAGATGATTTCGGCGCAATCAATAATAATTAGAACAATTTTTACAGTCGAAATTCAGTTTATATTATTTAAAGAAGACAATTGTAACAAAAAGAAAGAACGCCGAAATTATGCGGCGGTATTCATCTTTCAACGTTTGGCGAGGTGATCTGCATTTCTGTTTACAGCCATTTAATTCCACTTCTCAATGACTATTCTCTCGTAGACGTGAACGCGCATTTGATGCACGTGTCTTTGCCGATCGAATTTACGCGAGATGCGGATCGATCTGCTAAACTCCATTCGAATGTAACTGTATGTCTGAATACACCGTCACGTCCGTAAGATGCCTTTCCATCGGGTTGCCTAATTCCAGGTTTCACCAAGGACTCTATTGGCAATACGTGCAATTTTGTGGTGCACGGGTGTCGTGCCTTTCTTCGTGGGGAAAAACGAGACCGATCTCAGTCTTTCCTCCACGATTTCGGACTTTTAACCAACGATTCATGAATCGCGGAATCAGAAGCTTTTCTTGGAGTGGGTGAAATATGTAAAAGTATATAAGGGCATTTTTGAACCTTCTTTTACAAGATTTAAAATTTGCTTGTAATTTATATTTTAATGTCTCTATCTGATACTATATTAAATTCACATTGATTATTTATACAGAATAGTTCACAATGTCATAATATATTTCTATTTTATTACTCTGGATCCGCCCTTGCTGGTTATTCCGGACTTGTTATTTTGCGTAAAAGCACGCGATGAACGAAAATTCTAATAATTTTAATAATTTTACAACGCATCTGTATCTCAGAACAATTGAGTATTTGAATGTTTAATTCAGATTTTTGGTACGACTACAAAAATAGAAATGTAGATTGAGAGATTTAATTATAGAGGAATAGTAATTGCGTTATATCCTTCACAATTTCGGATTTTTTTATTTTATTGGAATCGAGAGATATTTGTTTGTTTTTTAACCAAAGTTCCACTTTTGATAAATATCGTGGGCCACCGGTGTGTCACCGGAACGTGTTAAACGAGGGTTTAGATATGATTCAGGGATAGTGTTTTCTGAGTTTATCACATAAGACGTGTGACGCTTCGAGTAGCATTAATTTTAATCTCTTAAACTACGGTTGTTTTTGGGAATAATAATAATTGTACTACTTAGGATACGTTTACCACTCTATACTTAAAAATATAATGTCCACTTTCAACGTAGGTTAATCTTACTATATAAGCATACATATATGAAGTGTAATAATAGACACTGTAATTTAAAAAACGAAGGTAGATAGAGAATCCACAAAGACTCTTTATATTAAATGGTAACTTTCTGTACCTAAATCAATTTCGTGCAAGTAGATGTAGCGTAGATACACATCGCAGAAATAAATCTCATGGAGGTACGTATCATAAAGATGCATTTTGCGGTAGTGAATTTCGTGAATACAAATTCAGCAACATGTTTCATGAAGATGTATATCACGGTGAATTTCTCAGAAATAGAATTCGCAAATGCAAATTTCGCAGTTGCAATCTCGTGGGAGTATATTTCTAAAAATAAAACTCCCCTAAAACCAAATTAATTTTTATTCATTCATGGGAAAGGTTTTAAAATTTGAAGGTACATTTCGCGTAGATACCTACATTTTCAGAAAGAGAAATTTTGCGGAACAGCGTGTCGGGTGGATGAGTTTCGCAATGGTACGTTTTAAATGCCCACTTCTTGATTAAAGAGCGCTTGCTCATTAGGTGGACATTATTAACATGTATTAGAGTGCTGTGAACGTTTTTCGAAACACACGCAACTTTCGTTCGCCTGTCGATCTGTACTGGAATTCGGTGTGGAAATGTTTCGCGAGACATCGATTAGAATAACACTTCTATGTGACGAAAACGAATACGTAATTTTGAATAGTAGATATTAAATCAAAATGCTCCGCTTTGTAATTAGGAACACTGTCATTGTAAACTGATTTGTGGTTTTTAACATAAGTCAGTTTTATGTTAATATAATATTATTATTCCACAATTGTGGAGAAATTCGTCTGAAATATAATTTCGCGATTGAAACAACGTTAAATTATAGACTTATAGACTTATCTTTATAAATTTATTTTCGGCTTAGTGTGGAATAATAGGTTTCCATAAAAATATATTTAACACTAGAACACTAACTAATTACAGAAAACCTTGAAAATTGCTACACAAAAAAATAATTAATTCCTCTTTTTAATTATTTTTTATTTTATTTATTATTATTTTTTATTAATTTCGTGTACACGAAAAACTGAACTACGGACTTTAAAATTTTAACTACGTGCCTCGTAATGCTGTATAAGATGAAATCATTTCCTACAATTTCTTTCCACTTTTTTCTACTTTTACTATTTTAACGTTCGACTAAAAGCTTTAAACAGTGTTTACCATTGAAAATATCAGTCGCAGCCGCGTCGAAAAAAGCTACATATTTCTTTTCGCCCTTTCGTTCTTTCCCCCGCGGCTACGCTTGAGATAAAAATTTGGTGGGTCAGGTTCGTTTGCGCAAGCCATGCTTAAATGGGAGCATTGTCTAGCGAGGGGAGCAAGAAGAGGCGCGACATCAGCGGCTACTTTTCCAGAAAGAAAAAGTGAAATACGGGTTCCTCTCGGTCAGCCGTGACGAGTTAGAGAAAGTTTACCGTTGGGCAAGCTGCTTCTGGTCAGCATTAATTTCTCACATAAGAACGATGGATATCTCGGCTATTTGCGCAATCTGTTACAGTGCGCATTACGGGTTGCACGCGCAACACCGCGACGAGGTGCACACCTACGCGTATTCCGCATGCAAAGATGAACATCCGCAAGATGAACAGTAATTTCCTCCTCGTTTCAACCACCGACAGTTATGGTATTATTTACCCTTAACGCGAAAATTACCCTTACGCATCCATTAAAATTGTTACAATGCTTACTTGCGGATTTCAGAATTTAGTAAATTCAATTTGTCCGTGGTAGATGCACCACACGAAATTCTAATGTGCAGAATTTTTTACAAAGGATAGAACTTTTTACAGTATTGTACCGGAAATAAAAAAGGCAACAACTCCTTGGCACGAGAATATTACGATTTTTCCAACGTACAAATCCATTTATGTAGCAAAAGTTGATCAGTAATCGCATAAATCAAAATTCTAATATTACATCTGCGGATTAACCGAAGAAAACAGAGAACTTTGCAGATGTAAATAAGAAGTTTCTGCACGTGTGGACATTGCATTATCTGACTGACTGAAATTTTGCACAATAATACAGGAAACACTCAGATTGCGCAATAGAAAGGACTTTTGGATTTCTCTCGTCACGAGGAATTCACACGATTAAGCCTGTTTTATGACTTTGGAAAGTTCTATCGATTTTATTTATGCAGTTTGACTTGCTCGGAATAAATGGGCGAGCCTAAACTGTACGCGGTGTGCCCTTATTATTTATTCTATACGGTTTAAACACATTGTAAAGGTGTCCGTTACAAATTGCGCTTAGGATACCATATAATTTATTAATATCGAGCAATATAATGAGAAACAGCAGGCAAAATTTTGCAGAAAACTTTCGGGAAGTATATTGACTGTTATGTTAGTAATGGGTAACTGTTTCTACGTGTCATTAGTGAATATTTTTATAATAAGACTGTATTAAAAGCAGAGCACAGTAGAATTGAGGACCTTGGGTGCACCTCCATTTTTACCAACTTCGAGTAACTTAGTAAAAACTGTTTGTAAAATTACTACTTTGACTTAACATTAAAAATAGAACACTAATGTTCCACTAAACTTTCCATACAATAAGAAGTAGTTATTGAGTTAAGTTCTTGTTTTTGTTTTTGGCCAAAAAATATTCGATAATAAAAATATTAATAATAAAAATATAAATATATATTATAAATATAAATTAATATTAAAAAAGAAATAGAAATATTAATGTTAAATTTAAATAAGATTTTTATTTCTATTAAGATCTCTATTTGTATTTTAATGTTAATATTTCTTTTTTAATACTAATATTAATATTTCAATTTTTATTTAAATCACCCATTTGTTGTCGGATTTGCATTAAACGTGCACAAAACGATGTAGAATTCTTTTTTACATATATTTCACGTGATAGCTAGAAAATGATAAAAAATGGAGCTGCACCCCTCCAAATTCCTCAATTAGAAATGTCTATGTCATAATTATGAATGATTTTCAGATGTTGCTGATTCAACCCGGGGGTGATATGTTGAAGCAGATTCGCACTGAGCTGAACGAAAATGAGGCAACGCGTGACAAGGATCTCGAGATCATTAAGGAATGGCTAACTAAACAACCGCACTTGCCAACGTTCGATGGTAATTTCAATCAATATGCATCATCTTAAATCTTCTTTAACAGTTTGCGTGTTCTCACAAAAAATAAACGTGGGATCAGAAATCCGGTTAATTCTCCCTAATATTTACTAAAATGAAATTAATTCCTCGTTAGTGAATAATTTATTCTACATCGTGTTAACGTTGTATTACATGTCCCATAGAGATGTATGTTCCGTTATTAGGATAATTGGTTCACAATTAGCTGTGACATATTTCATTTTTACAAGTCCGTGACGAAGCATGTAAATAGGTGACAAGAAGTAACTTCATTCTATTGCGTCAAGATCATAAAAACTTTGACTAATGACCCTACTTTACTTGTCACAACACTTCCTCGAACCATAAACAACACAAAAGAAATAATTTCAAATACAGAACTGTGCCCACTTCTTGGTCCTCTAAATTCTAGAATATCAAGCAACCGTTTCCATGAAATAGCGTGGGATCAGAGGAAGTGGATTTTCAAAGTCGATTTTCTCGAAAATGAAGGGGGATATAAAAAAAAGTTACTGCTTCTTTTCAACTGTAACAAATAAATAAGTCGAGAAAAAGGAATAAATTTTTCTGATAATGGGCTTCATTTTCAAGAAAATCGACTTTGAAATTCTTGACCTCGGGGGTCGGCTTTGGCGACATTGGTAAGACGCCTGGCTACTAGCGCACGGACCCGAAGATCGTGGGTTCGAGTCCCGTTGTTGCCCCGAGATAGAAGGAAGATATTCCTTCTTTCCAGGACTCCCCGAATATACAGAAATTATCAAGCCTATATTATTATTTCCTAAATAAAGAAAGTTACCTTCTCACAAAACGAAGGAAACAACGAATGCAACTCGAATTGCAAATTCCACTTATTATCGTCATAAGAGCGGCGAGGCTTATAAAAAAATCTTACTCCATGTTGTTCCTTAATAATGCAATGAACGTGTCCCGTTGCCTAGATATGATCACCAAAATTGCGACATAAATTGCCCCAAAGTAGCCTCTGATTAGACAGACAGTTGCACGTTCTGTCGTCAGGGAACTACGTGCTCGCCCAGCCTGCGCGCGTATTAACGAAAATTGCAGTGCAAACAAAATGCGAATGTTATGCGCGTAAATAACGTTGGCGGAAATAATTGCAGCGTGCATCGATGTCTGCAGGTAGGATGATTCGGATAAAAACGAGTGTAACGAGACGCAATGTTTTTCTCGAAGACGCAGAGGTTGCAAAACCTTTCCCGGTTCGGGCAGAGTAATGGAAACGGTTCGGTGACTTTCCGCTTTTCCCGGAGCCAACGATTGCCTCCTATACGCGTGATCTTTCTCACGTTGTTTTCGCTCCTTCCAGACGATCAGAGGCTAATGACGTTCCTCCGTGGATGTAAGTTCTCCTTGGAGAAGTGCAAACGGAAGCTAGACATGTACTTCACGATGAGGACGGCGATCCCCGAATTCTTCAGCAACAGGGACGTCAACTCACCAGAAATGAGAGAAATCACCAGAATCGCGTAAGAAAGTTTCCCAATGTTTCTTTGAGAGCAAGTAACGAGTACAGATTATATTCTGGCAACGCGCGTGAATGTTTAATTTACTTTCCTCTATTTGTTCCTCTGTTTGTTTTTCTTTTTGGTTAAAATAATAGAGGTGGAGTGAAATTGTAGAATGTAGTGTTGGAAGATTTTGGCAAGGTAATACTGTGCGAGGGGAATGCATCTGGTATTTGTAGTATAGAAGGTTATCGTGGTTTTTAAATGGAATATTCTCTAATTCATTGCTTACAAGCAATCTCAGCGACGCCGTTGACACGAAGTGAAACTTTGGGGAAGCGAATTTACATAGCGTAACGAGAAAAGTTCCAGTTGGATTCAATAAACCTTGGCCATTCAGCACCCAGTTCCATTTTCATAAGGAGCAAGTTATGGTATGCTGTATAGTCGACTACGGCGCCCGAATGCGTTTCCAAAAGGCGAAAGTAAATTACTTTGCAGATACAAAATTTCAGTTTGTTTATATCAATTCTATTGTATATTTATTCACTTGTTACGAAATTTGTGTGACTCGAAAATTTTGAGTTCTTGTTCTCAAAATTACGAGTCCTTTGAAGTTCGATAGCGTGAGTGATCTCTATTGCACGAATTTAAACTCCATGTAGTCGTCTGAACGATATAAAAAAATCTCGATCAATCCTTTTCTTTGCTCGCCGAGATAATAGACAAAATTTTTACTGTTCCAGTCAAGTGCCTCCGCTACCTGGTCTGACGAAGAACGGTCGGCGAGTGATCGTGATGCGAGGGATAAACAAAGATCTGCCAACCCCTAACGTGGCCGAGGGGATGAAGCTGGTCCTAATGATCGGCGACGTTCGTCTAAAAGAGGAACAGGTGGGCGTCGCCGGCGACGTGTACATCCTAGACGCCAGCGTCGCGACGCCGTCCCACTTTGCCAAATTCACGCCGGCGATCGTGAAAAAGTTCCTCATCTGCGTGCAAGAGGCTTATCCGGTGAAGCTGAAGGAGGTGCACGTGGTGAACGTCAGCCCGTTGGTCGACACTATCGTGAACTTCGTGAAGCCGTTCCTAAAGGAGAAGATACGTAATAGAATATTCATGCACAGCGACTTGAATACGCTGTACGAATACATCCCCAAGGAAATATTGCCCACGGAATATGGCGGCGACGCTGGGCCCATTCAGGCTATCCATGGTACGTTTCAAATAAAATCGTACCTTTCCACTTGCATTGTCGTGCTTCTCACAAGGCGAACATCCCGAACCCGAAAATTCAAAAAAAGTCTGAAACTTTGTGAATATGTAGAGAATTTCCTCTTGATTACAACGCAAACGGGGGGTAATTGGCCTCTGAAAAATCCGGTTACTTTCCGATTTTGTGTTATAACTCGTGAATTGTAAAATAATTTTTTTAACAAATGAGCGTGCGTGAGGAAAGAAAGAAAGCAGTGGAAAAATGAGAATCAGTAGCGTGCTAATCAGAGAAAGAGATAGATAGATAGAGAGAGAGAGAGAGAGAGAGAGAGAGAGAGAGAGAGAGAGAGAGAGAGAGAGAGAGAGAGAGAGAGAGAGAGAGAGACCCATATTTCAAATTTTAAAATTTTACTCCCCATTCAAAATTTTCCATTTCCTTGTGCCCATGTTTGATTTGATATTGAGAAAAGATTACGATCCGGAATATTAGTATACCTAATCTTCATAAGTATTTTAATAAGTATCTTAATAAGTATTTTCTGGAAAGCATTACAAGTATCGCCCGAGTGTCACCGAACGTTTCTCGGAACCTGTTAATTCATACCTTTCTTTCTCGAAACGGCACTTTTCAAAACCGCGACTGGAATTGGCTGGTACATAAATAAGCAGACAGAAATTTGGTGCAAGGCCTGATTGCCTGTTCCCTTTCAGACACCTGGGTAAAGAAGCTGGAGGAGTACGGTCCGTGGTTCGCCGAACAGGAAACTGTGAAAACGAACGAGGCGCTTCGACCTGGAAAGCCAAAGACTCACGACGACCTGTTTGGCCTGGATGGAACGTTCCGGCAGCTGGCTATCGATTAATATTGGAAAACCGCCGATCCAGTGATAGTTTTAAAGAGTTCTCGTCTCGGTGCTAACGCGAAGGAAGCTCGCCTGAAGGAAGAGGAAACGTCATAGACTTTGTAGGTCGTAGGCTCCGTCCACGAGAAGGGTCACAGAAATGAATTGCAATTTTATCTTTGTACATGCTTAATATATTATGAAAATATCTATTTATCTTTTTTATATCGATCGTTAATGATCATCGCTGCAATGGCTATCTCTGCATTGTATACCTGATACTTTGCAGAGAATCGTTTTCTTTTATTCTACTAAGTATGAATTCAGTAATGAAGAATGATTAATAGAATTTTTTGATCACGTAGGGACGTTGATATTTCATGAGGTAACGAACACGTGGGATTGTATAATTATGTAAAGGGCCATGGGGGGCTGAATGTTGCTTATGATGAAATTCATTTTATGAAAAGATGTTAAGAATAGCATGGTTCTACTGATTTCGTAAATAGTGGTTGTGTACACAGAATATTATCAATCAGCAAGTGCAGAAGTTTTGAAGTATAATTGATGATAATTATTTTACACAGTATTTTCTAAATTATACATTGTTTGATAAATAAAGTACTATTTTTACTACATCTGGATGTTTCAATAGCCTTAGAAACTGTTGCAGGCATCTTAGGAATTTCCCTTGTAAAAAGTTATGCTAGTTTTTAGATTTTTTTTTATCGTCGAAGATTTACTATATGCAGGCTTCAGAAGCCAAACAATTCAACTCTATTAGCAAACGGGATTTACACTGCAACTCATTTTCAGGGAAAATTGAACTTACACTCATTGGCTTTTGGGCTAAACTTCCGAAAACCGCCGTGCGCTAAAATGGCTGAAATTTTGCATAGAAATAATGTTTGCGAGAACAATGTATAGGATAGACCTATCAACCAATGTATTTTTCTGTCACCGGCTTGGGGGGTCCTGGGACCCCCCTACCATTTTAGTGTCGCATGCAACGTTACCGGTGAAGTCTCGAAACAGATGGTAACGCTACGCGTGGTAGGAATTAGAATATAACACGTGTAAAACTAGGTCATTCGAAACCCGCGATTTACAAATGATTCTGTTAGAGTAACAATATAAAAATCGTTTTATAAACATGTTCCGTGCAACATCAGAAAAAGAAGCATCACAACAAAACAAGAACACATACGCCTTTTAACCTTGCTGTCCTATTCGAGTTTATTTAACGTAAAATTAATTATTTTAACATAAAAATTTATATAAACAACAACACGATGTAACGTGGGATACCTGAATGCCAAGGACTTGTAACTTGGTATATTTCAATAAGGTGCTGAAGAAGAGAGGACTTTAAAAATTTTCGAAAACCCATCAGTTCCAGTATCTCGCTAAAGGTTACCAACTTGCACATCCTTCTATCTTAACACTATACGCGTGCTTTTGGGTCGGGTAGGAACAATGGAATAACATTTCAAGATACATATTTTATTCTCACATTTCACCAAAGTATTGCAACTCAAAGAAATTCTTACACAATCGCAGCTATCGGCTCGGTTCTCACCGATTACCAGGTCTCACCGCGTGGAGGTTGCTGCGCTTGGAGACCCGTAGAGAGATAGATGGAATCATAGTTCCGTCGATCTCCCTGTACATGAAATCCTTAGCCTACTAAACCAAAGAGATGGATGGAAACAAAGATCCATCGATCCCTTCGGTTCAGATATCGAATCGGAGATGAAGAACCAAGAAAAGGTTCATCCCGAAAAAAAACTCTAATCCCATCCACCCTCCATTATAATCAACTCATCGCGTCCCGCATTGCAAGCAATGAGGGAAGCGGCAATCTCACTCTACTATTTAAAAAAAAATCCGCGGACGCGAAAGAGATTTTACAATTTCATAGTCTTAACAGACTATGCTTCGGTATATTAACCCTTCGGACTGTGATTGCAATATTCGGTAAAAGGCTACTAAAATTCTTTCAAAAGACTTTACTTTAAAGTCTAAAGGGTTAACATACACGCGTAAGAGAAATAGACGAGAGGTTCTCGTTGATCTCTTTGCTTTGCTCGATGCTTTCGAGTGACAAACAGATTCTAAGTATCTCATTGCAGAGATAGAAAAGAATTGACAAACGCACTTGCGTAACTTACGAGGGATATGCGAAAGCTAAGAATCTCCCGATTGAGATTGCAAAGGAGACTAAACGCGACATTCACTCTCGATGCACGGAATTTTCGTTTCTACATGTCGTGTGTGGCCGAGAACGAGCCATCTGAGACTACAGAGCGCATCGACTTGGAAGCCCGGTATAGAAGCCCGGTATTCGACAGGATATAGAACTCAGAATGGTCATGAACTGGCGCACATCATCGACTTACAAGGGTCTTCTGTCTAAAGCCGACAGACGCGACATTCACTCTCGATGCACGGAATTTTCATTTCTACATGTCGTGCGTGGCCGAGAACGAGCCATCTGAGACTACAGAGCGCATCGACTTGGAAGCCCGGTATAGAAGCCCGGTATTCGACAGGATATAGAACTCAGAATGGTCATGAACTGGCGCACGTCATCGACTTACAAGGGTCTTCTGTCTAAAGCCGACAGACGCGACATTCACTCTCGATGCACCGAATTTTCGTTTCTACATGTCGCGCGTGGCCGAGAACGAGCCATCTGAGACTACAGAGCGCATCGACTTGGAAGCCCGGTATAGAAGCCCGGTATTCGACAGGATATAGAACTCAGAATGGTCATGAACTGGCGGGCATCATCGACTAACAATGGTCTTGACTAACAATGGTCAGACGGGACGCGACGCGACGCGACGCGACGCGACATTCACCCTCGATGCACCGAAATTTCGTTTCTACATGGAGACTCAGGTAAGTACTACGACTTTAGACACTCGTAAAAAGCCGTGATACCAGCACAGTCTGTCGCGCTCTACAGTCGAGCAACACCTTGCTCGAAATCGAAATCAGTGGTCGAAGGCGAATTGTATTTCTAGAAAAGTGCATTTGGCACTCTTATATGTAAAAAGAACGAGACGGAACAGAAGCTTATCGCTCGTATTACGCAAGTGCATTTTTTAATAGATGTCGCGGACGCGAAAGAGATATACACTTTCCATTCTCGTCTATGTCCCCGTACGTACATAGGTCTTTACAATTCTCTTACTTAAATCTAAACGCACGATTTCCTGAAAATCTTGCGAAAATATATTAACCCTTTGAACTTTGGTTGCAATATTTAGAGAGAAAAGGCTACTATGTTCTTTCAAAAGATTTTAATTTAAAGTTCAAAGGGTTAATAAGTGTATACACGCCGCGGGGTATATAGGGGTGGCTCTAATTCGAAAAAGGAGTAGCAACTTTTGGCCCTCTTGTATTTTAAACGCGCCATTGCAATTATTTCACATTCCTTGCTCCCGGAATGGACTCGTTGGGCAAAGTCTTTTTGTTTGCATTTTGTAGGATGCATATCCTACCAAAATGCACTGCGTGCAATTAAGTAGGATGCTTATCCTTCCAAAATGCACGCACAAAGATTACTACCCAGGAATACAAGGTACTCGTGTCTACAATCGCATGCAAGTAGGCCCTCTTTAGGGCCTATGCTGCAGGCCCTCTCTAAGGCCCACGTTTTAGGCCCTCTCTAGGGCCTATGGCAGGCCCTCTCTAGGGTCCCCATTTGGGCCCTCTCTAGGGCCTACGCGCTAGGCCCTCTCTAGGGTCCATTTGTTGGGCCTTCTCCAGGGCCCACAGCTAGGCCCTCTCTAGGGCCTAGAATCTCCTTGGCAAGTCCAAGCTGAAAATTGAAGCTAAGCGAAAATTTGACTCTACATCCGCGATAAAAAAGCAATTAGAGCACCGGTGCTCTGGACGAACTTTATATGCGCAGAAAATTGGCTCTACTTTCGCGAAGAAAATTCAACTGGAGCTTCGGTGCTCTGAACAAGTCTTAGATACGCAAAAATTTGACTCTAAATTCGCGGTAATACTACTCTAAGTAAGAGCCACGGTGCTCTGCAATACATGGACGCGAAAAAAGCGGGGACTCTACGATCGCATTACGCGCGATCACAAAGGATCTTGCTAGGCTGCAAGATTGCTAGGAAGGCTGGTTCCACTTGGAACATTTTCAAATTTTTCGCGGTGACTCTACTCGACCCGATCGATTCGGTTATTTTATGAATTATTAATCGGAATTATCAAAATCGCGAGCAACTGATTTAATTTTCTGATTTTAAAGCAGACACATGCATGTCACTATCTACGAGTACCTTGTATGGTCAGCTCATTTGATTCTGCTCTTTCCAACACATATGCGCGGCGGTTAGTGGCCTATTTCATATAACTGGCATTCGTTTTAGGAATATTTCTGCAATATTTCGTGAATATGATTTAGAAAAGAGCCACGTCACGAGGCTATTACCTAGACGCCCTAAGCCATACTCGCGAAATATTGCGTAAGTGTTCCCAAAACGAATGTCGACCATGTGAAATGGGTCCCTGCATGTCGCGCACTTGTGTTAGAACGGCCAGAATCGAAAGAGCTGGCTACGCTACGTTTTCTACAGAAACCATTTTATTCTCTTGCATGCACCCACATTCAAAGAATTATAAAGTGACTTATCGTTCGCTGTCATCAAGAGTACTGCATCTCTGCAAACTCGAACCCCTGACCAGCACCCCTGGGACCAGCAACTCTGTGACCAGCACCCCTCGAACCGGCATCCATCGGACCAGCACCCATCGGACCAGCACCCATCGGACCAGCACCCATCGGACCAGCACCCATCGGACCAGCTCCCCTCGGCTCAGCACCCCTCAGCCCAGCAGCTCCAGTTGGACTCGTGCATGACTCTACTTTCGCGGTCAAAAAACTATTAGAGCACCGAAGCTCTCAACTAGTTTTATTTGCGCAAAAACACTGACTCTACGATTGCATTACGGGCAATCACAAACACTATTACTGAAACAGACAAGTTGTATTTAAGCAAGTTCCAAAAAATTTTCTTTAAATTCCAGGCAGCCACATGGAGCGCCACGCAATTCAGACATTTAGAAAAATTTCGAGCAGCCACATTGGGCGCTTAATGATTCTTAATATTCATAGGAAAAAGGAGTGGCCCCTTTGGGCGTATAATACTTTTCAATTTTAATGAGAAGAAAAAACGAGAGTCCTCTATGGACGCTTAACGATTCTTAAGACTGATAGAAAAAAGGAGTGGCCCCTTTGGGCGCCTAATACTTTTCAATTTTAATAAGAAAAGAAACGGCAGCGTCTATGCGCGCTTAACGATGTCTAATCACAAAACGGAAGAACAGCAGCCTCCTTGGGCGCATAATAATTCCGAATTGTAACGTGAAAAAAGCAGCCTCGTCAGGCGCTAATGGCATGGAATGCCAGAAAAATGTTCTAATTCTACTCTACAATGTTAGTAATCCCGAGCCCGCCAACGAAATTCTGAGTGAATCTGTTAAAGAATTCACCAGAAAACTCTTCGGTGAATCCCTCGGCGAATCCCTCGGCGAATCCCTCGGCGAATCCCTCGGTGAATCCCCCGGCGAATTCTTCGATGGAACGCTTAAAACTAGTGTTGCCTGCCCAAGTTTTCTAAGTTACATGCGGTTACAATTTCTTTCGCATATTTTAGAGGTACGCTTGCAATGCTTTCGAGTGACAAACAGATTCTAAATATCTCATTGCAGAGATAGAAAAGAATTGACAAACGGACACGGATTCGCCGTCTCCGTCTTCGGAATCATATTTCCGGAAAGAAAGAAAAGACAATCGAAAGTAGGGAATATAAAAGTCACTATGACAAGTGTTTAAAAGTATGCTAAATGAGAAACGGCATGGTGCACGGTCAAGCTAATTGTAAGAGAAAGCAAAAGCAAAAGGTGTCACTCTCGACAAGCAAGCCTACCTCTACCCTTAAATTTAGCCTATCGCACTCTTTACAATGAGCCCTAGTGGCATAATCTATCGCAAATATCCACTTGCGTAATGATTGCAATGTACGGTAAAAGGCTACTAAAATTCTTTCAAAAGACTTTACTTTAAAGTCTAAAGGGTTAACATACACGCGTGAGAGAAATAGACGAGAGGTTCTCGTCGATCAACAAAGAAGGAAAGACTACGGGTGAGCATGCAACGAGTATTGAATGGCGCAATTCCTACCACCCTGCTGAACGAGTCGAAAGGGAAAAGCGCACGGCATCTCTCAGGCGATTCTACTTGCTCCGACGCGTGCGACCCGCCAGGTGTAACCGGTGGGAAACACCCCGGCCGAACTTACTGTGCGTAGTTAGCAATCACGGCCCGAGTGACCTACGCAGGCAGCTTCCAAACGGTACACCCCCTACGCCCGAAACCTTTCCCTTTCGACAAGAACAAGGGATGAAACTGATCCACCCATACACATTCCATGCCTAGCTAGAGCATGAAACGAGTAATGAATGGCGCAATTCCTACCACCCTGAAGGAGTCGAAATGGAAAAGCGCACGGCATCTCTCAGGCGATCACTGTTGCTCCGACCACATGCGAACCTGCGAGCTCCCCCAGCCGCGTGTACCCTGGCTCAAGCCTACTTACGCGGAGATTGGGCAATCGGCCCGAGTGACCTACGCAGGCAGCTTACCAAAAGGTGCACCCCCTACGCCCGAAACTTTTCCCTTTCGACAAGAACACCAGGGGATGAAACTGATCCACGCATACAGATTCCATGCTCAGTCGCTTGCTTCCGGAAACGGAAACAGCGGCGACCTCCTCATCAGAGATGAGGAGCCAACGAAACAGCGACAAAGCTAATAAAATTCTGTAACTACTTAGCAACTGTACATGAAACGCGAAAGAGAGATACTCTTTACAATTTTATAGTCTTAACAGACTATGCTTCGGTATATTAACCCTTCGGACTGTAATTGCAATATACGGTAAAAGGCTACTAAAATTCTTTCAAAAGACTTTACTTTAAGTGTTAACATACACGCGTGAGAGAAATAGACGAGAGGTTCTCGTTGATCTCTTTGCTTTGCTCGATGCTTTCGAGTGACAAACAGATTCTAAGTATCTCATTGCAGAGATAGAAAAGAATTGACAAACGCACTTGCGTAACTTACGAGGGATATGCGAAAGCTAAGAATCTCCCGATTGAGATTGCAAAGGAGACTAAACGCGACATTCACTCTCGATGCACGGAATTTTCGTTTCTACATGTCGTGTGTGGCCGAGAACGAGCCATCTGAGACTACAGAGCGCATCGACTTGGAAGCCCGGTATAGAAGCCCGGTATTCGACAGGATATAGAACTCAGAATGGTCATGAACTGGCGCACATCATCGACTTACAAGGGTCTTCTGTCTAAAGCCGACAGACGCGACATTCACTCTCGATGCACGGAATTTTCATTTCTACATGTCGTGCGTGGCCGAGAACGAGCCATCTGAGACTACAGAGCGCATCGACTTGGAAGCCCGGTATAGAAGCCCGGTATTCGACAGGATATAGAACTCAGAATGGTCATGAACTGGCGCACGTCATCGACTTACAAGGGTCTTCTGTCTAAAGCCGACAGACGCGACATTCACTCTCGATGCACCGAATTTTCGTTTCTACATGTCGCGCGTGGCCGAGAACGAGCCATCTGAGACTACAGAGCGCATCGACTTGGAAGCCCGGTATAGAAGCCCGGTATTCGACAGGATATAGAACTCAGAATGGTCATGAACTGGCGGGCATCATCGACTAACAATGGTCTTGACTAACAATGGTCAGACGGGACGCGACGCGACGCGACGCGACGCGACATTCACCCTCGATGCACCGAAATTTCGTTTCTACATGGAGACTCAGGTAAGTACTACGACTTTAGACACTCGTAAAAAGCCGTGATACCAGCACAGTCTGTCGCGCTCTACAGTCGAGCAACACCTTGCTCGAAATCGAAATCAGTGGTCGAAGGCGAATTGTATTTCTAGAAAAGTGCATTTGGCACTCTTATATGTAAAAAGAACGAGACGGAACAGAAGCTTATCGCTCGTATTACGCAAGTGCATTTTTTAATAGATGTCGCGGACGCGAAAGAGATATACACTTTCCATTCTCGTCTATGTCTCTGTACGTACGTAGGTCTTTACAATTCTCTTACTTAAATCAAAAC
Source organism: Andrena flavipes (assembly GCA_963971345.1). Taxonomy (NCBI): domain Eukaryota; kingdom Metazoa; phylum Arthropoda; class Insecta; order Hymenoptera; family Andrenidae; genus Andrena; species Andrena flavipes. The sequence continues at coordinate 41,987,700 of OZ020481.1, forward strand.
GCACGATTTCCTGAAAATCTTGCGAAAATATATTAACCCTTTGAACTTTGGTTGCAATATTTAGAGAGAAAAGGCTACTATGTTCTTTCAAAAGATTTTAATTTAAAGTCCAAAGGGTTAATAAGTGTATACACGCCGCGGGGTATATAGGGGTGACTCTAATTCGAAAAAGGAGTAGCAACTTTTACGCAAGTGCATTTTTGAATAGATGTCCAGACCGAACCAAGCTCACCGAATGTGAGTTTGGCTTGATCTGGACCCTTAAACTAGATCGTAGGCTTTAGCTTGATTCCGTTTCGAAAGTCTCAATGCTTGGGAAACGTTACCAAGGAGCCGAGCACACCACTTGGAGGTACCTACGAAAGTGACCCATTTCTACGAAATATTTCTGGTCTATGTTCGACCAATGCTTTGTGCATTTTGAAAAATTTGGAAAAAGTCTTATGGCTAAAGTTCTTAAACTAAGACTTATTGCTAGACTGGTTTAAATATTGTAAGGAGAGAGAATAGTAGAAGTAGCGAGCACAGTGACCAAGTAGTATCAATATCAACTGTCATTCTCAATTATTAATATTTGTATAAGAAAGAGCTTCAAGTAATATAGTTGAAAATCCATAAGAAATTAATGCTTTCCATTCTCGTTTTATTAAGATAATTTAATGACTCGAATGTAATTAAACTTGAGAAGTGTAACTCCTATTCAAAGCATGAGGCTTTGATTATAAAATTCAAGAAAAATAATTTCTAATATTTAAAATGCTATATTAGCACTCTGACCTCGAATTTGAAATTTATTGTTACTGTTCACGAGAACTATGTATGTATTCGTGGTCACTGTGCTCGCTACAGCATTCATTTGTTCAATAGCATGCAGAAAAATTGAAAAAATTAAAATGAACCACTCAACGATCGTTGAACACAGTTTCACTGCTATCCATGCAGACAGGAAGCTTGATTTCACTGAGATCCGATCACTATCGTAGGCAAAGTTCAACTAGCAGATCACGAATTCGGAAGAGGTTGTTGACGTTCTGTCTCGCTCCAACGACTCCCAGCTCGTCGAGAAAAGTATTGCTCAAGAAGTCTTCTAGGTACTGGGTGAATTGTAGTAGAATCTTGTTAAGCGACCTCCCACATGGTCCAGTAATCGATGCAATTAATCCAGGAATCGAGATATCACGAAATAATATGCTCACGCGTTGACTGACATCCGATCACTGTCGCAGGTAAAGTTCAACTAGCAGATCACGAATTTGGTAAAGGTTGTTGACGTTCTGTCTCGCTCCAACGACTCCCAACTAACTTGAAATTCGTTCAGGCCAGAAATAATTTGATACAGCAATGTTCATTGCAAAATATGTACTTTTCGCAGCTGCAGCCATGCACCCTGCATTTTCTTGTATATGTCTTTTACTACTGGGGAGATCCCAAATCTGGGGAGGTATCAAATAAAATAAATCATGTAAACCTATCGAAGAAATGCATCAAATAAAATAAATCATGCAATCCCATCGAAGAAATACACGAAATAGAACGACTCATGCAAAAATCCACGAAGGAATGTATGAAATAGGACAGATGATGGAAAACAATCGAAGAAATCAGTTAAAATGGAAGAGAAATCGGTTTTGGCCTTGGCAGAATATTAACATTTTAAATGGCTTTTAACGAACCCGAAAATTTCATCGGCACCAAACGAATAAGCTAACCTGGGCTAGGGGGGCGAGGGGGTGCAGGAAAGACGAGGGCTGAAACCGTGACGAGGTCCCCAGGAAGTCCAAGTTGTCCAGTAGGTCCGAATGGTCCAGGTGGCGCAGGAAGGACCAGGGCTGAAACCCTGACCAGGTCCCCAGGAGGTCCAGCAGGTCCAGCAGGTCCAGCAGGTCCAGCAGGTCCAGCAGGTCCAGCAGGTCCAGCAGGTCCAGCGGCTCCAGCAGCTCCAGGGTCCCCGGAGGTCCTCCCGGCCCGAGGGGCCGACGACGACTGAGTACATGGAGCTCCGTGAGCTCCGTATATTCACTTCGAGAAACTATGTCCTCCAATCAAAACAAAGTCGACGGTTGATTACAATTGCGAAATCGAACGAATTCTTCGGCAAAAATGGATTTTCCGCTAAAATATCCATTCCAGTGGCTATTTCTGTGACAAATAATGTTAACAACATTTACACTAACCGGCCAGTATAAATTATTATTAACTATGATCGATACAACTCGAGATATCAAGCAATTAGTAAGTTTTGGCCTTGGATTTGCAAATGATTTTCTATGGCAATTGAATTCTATTTTATTCTCAATGTTTAATCGTTGGATAAATGAATGTTAATACTTATACATGTCACATAATATTATTTATAATGTATAAATACATTTTAGTTGAACTTGGTGTAAATGAATAGTTAGACGAATATTGGGAGAAATATGAGTGACTAACATCGACGAAGTATTCAGTTTCTGAAAAAGTTTTTTAGGTAACGGGTATATCTCAGTGGAATCCTGTTACAAGTCCTCCCACGTAGTCCAGTAATCGATGAAATTGATGCACGAATTGAGAAATCACGAAATAATATGCACTATGAGATGCACATACTTCACTGAACACTAAACCGATGAATTTCTCAGGGCTAGATAAATTTTTATTTTTCAGTGCGGGTTTGAAAAGTAACTCGATTTGCAGTTGCACTCCACGTCATAAACGCTAAGGTAGTGGCATAAGGACACGGTCAGCGATAGGCCATTCAGTAATGAGTAGGGGAAAGGTGGGATAGTTGATCATCGGGGATACATGATCACATCAGTTTTTTAATTAATATATTGGCAATTTGTGCCTGCTGTCACGTTATCGTGGTAATATTTGCATTATCGCAACACCTCATGTTGCAGTTTTCTTTCGGGAGCATAGAATAATGTAGTTAGTAGCTTCGATCTTATTTGCAGCCAAAAAGGAAATATTTCGCTCACCCTGATCTTCCTCCGTTTCGACTGAATGTTGCATTTTCAATGATTTAAAATATATTAAGTAAAAACAACCATTTCTGGTCTATTAACGCTACTTATTGATTGATCTAAATATTTAAGGTAAGTTTAGTTTTTCACCTTTTTCAAATCGAGTGCAAACCCAGAAAAACCATAGAACAGAATAATGAAACAGAAAAATACGGCAAAGAAAGTGAGAAGGAAAATCTTTTCTTCGTCATCATCTGAATTAGATGATATATAACAATAAGTGAAATGTCTTTTAAGTATGCATTTATGTTGTTTTATGTCATAGAGTTGTATGTCATTCTTCGGTTTTATTTTTTCAGTAATTCGTTCAAGTCAGTTATAGTTTACTTTACATTTATGATATTCCCTTTATTTCATGCTATTGACTACTTAAGGTAATAAATACTTTTTAGAAAATTAATGTGTTATTTACTCTTAAAGTTCACTGATCAAGTCTTCCTAAGCTTTTGATCAAGTCTCCCCATTAATGGGGGATACCTACTTGTACATAACGTCATTGCCGGAAAATGTTTAAATTCAGTCATTAAAATTAGTTTTCACCTCTCAAATTTGTACAACTAAGTATATTGAAAATACTCTAAGAATCGTAACTTAAGTAATTAAATAAAAACAAATCAAACCATTATTATTATTTTAATAAAATAGCAAAACTGTGATCAACTATCCCACCTTTCCCCTATGCCAATTTCTATCATATAAATATCACTAATGGATTACTAGTGTTTTTCTGATGAAAATGACACCAAACTTGATATAATCCTGATTATTTTTAATGACTGTAATGGAGAATACTTGGAGTAAAGGAATTGAGGAAAGTAACGAAGAGTACCTGAATTCTACGTGAACTGAGACGAAACTGATATGTGTGCCCAGATCTTAACGTAAAGCTTAAGCGCGCGTAAGCGATACCTACGTTCGTGTATGTATTCTATACCTCGTCTGTGCACATATGTACATATGTAAGAACTGCCGAAATTCAACAATAGTTCGCCGTCTAAATTTTCCAGTTTGACGTGAATACAAAGTTTGTTAGCAAAGTCTTTCTCGATTTGAGTTCTGTAGAAGGCTGACTTTCGTTCGGAAAGTCCTGTTGTCCTTCACGGTGGCAATCATTCGACTTGATAGTCCAGTAAAATTAGGATCTGTCTTCGGAATAAATCTCAGCAAGCTAAATTTTGGTATGAACCTTTATTTGATCGTTTTAAACAATATGTCAAAAGTCTCCATCGATTTGGCGGCCGCTAAAAATTGTACAGAGGGTAAAAAAAAATAAAAACTGTTTTTCGCGAATATCTCGTTATCTAATTATTTAAATAATGTCCATCTCTGTCTGTGCCTAATGTTCATTTGACTGAAGTTAGCGGCCAACTAACACTTTATTTAACCCTTCACACTATTGTGCTTAAGAAACCTCTATAATAAGTATGTAGACTCTTCAAACAAAAGATATGTATGTACTTACTTTCCTTCAAAATTCTTAATAAAACCGCACAAGAAATTTAAAGAATTATTTGTGTGTCCTTCGTCCCTCTTTACATATCACTTATCCGTCGCTGAAAAGAGTCACACGGCGGCAGAGATGGGCAAAATTTTTATTTAAATAACATTTCGAATAGAGAATAAAAGTTAAAAGAATTATTTGTCATTCGTTCGTTAAGCCGAGTTAGTTTTATTCGACGCATGACCAATAATTTGTTAACTTTCATTCGTTATCCGCAATTTTATTTAAATAAAAATATTGTCCATCTCTGCACTGCAGCCGAAGGTGGTGGAAAATTGTAAGAATAAGTCAGATAAATATATTTAATCTCGTTAATATACAAATTGTCCTACAGTAATATCAAGGAACAATATACACATTCGATCAATGACTTTTAGTTGATCTACTCTCGTATCACGAATCATTGCGAGTTTGGTTAAGGCCGCCATTCGAAATTCTCGCTCTCTTATTTACCACACTTACAACCCTATTCTACTGTCAAGGTCTGTCGGAATTGTACACGGTAATCTAAAATCATTCGTACGTATAACCTAAATATTACACATTAAAGAAAAATTCCAATATCAATTTTACATTGAATGGGAATAATAATTTCAATCGAAGATCTCACAAAATCTGTTGCCCTAGTGTTCCTAATCTTGCGTTGTTTTGGGTGCGTTCCACTTGCCCCCACATCGCCCGCGATTTTCATTACATATCGTGACCTCGCGAACGATTCAGGCGTAAGTGGAATTCACTCTTTATCGACTGACAATGTTGCACGAGGTTAGATAATATTTTGTGTATAATTAATCCATGTCACACGTATCAATGTATATTAAATTCACAGGGCGCACTACCCAAAACTTTGCGAGGAAATCAAATTCTAGACCACTTTATATACCTAATCGTTGGGTTAATTAAAATTAAGTAAAATTAATTCAAAATGTGGATTGCAGTCCAACGGACGTTGCAAGTTACATAAGCACAGTTCAGTGTTCACATGTGTGCACATATATCGAAGGTCTAGGAAAGAAACAAGTTTAAACACCATTTCCTCGAAAATTCCCTAGTAGTGCGCCCTATGAATTTCATATATTAGTTATACACTGCATACTGTCTACAGTAATGATTCAAATCTTTGTTCAAATTCACAATGGAAGAATTATCCAAATTGTGCTGCGTTTGGTCCTATTTTCATGAGCAGAATCACATTAATATGTAAAAGATATTTTTATAAGCATAAAACCGAAAATATAAGAATCTTCCATTGGTGGCTAATGTTGCCTGGGTCGAAAGAGATCCCCCTGGATTGGAGGGGACAGAAAGTCGCAACGAACAGAGATTTTGTTATTTCCATCGAATCATTACTGTACATGCAAACTTTGAAGAAACTCGTGCTTCTTATCAGCAGTGGCTGTTAGTAATGCGATGTGAACCATTTAAAATATATATGGGGTACTCAATATTCCTAGTATCTCTTAATTAATGGGACTAAAGATTTGTGAATATTACAGGTTCCCTAATAGAGTAAAGACAATTGCGTTGCGAAAAGAAATTTATGTAAAACGCTTCTGTCCCCTGAAATATCAAAACGAGCAAATGATTTCCTACATGTTTAATACTATTTATTTGACCTTCTATTTTAATCTTGAATTGAGTTTCGCTAGATAATTTCGGTGATAAGATTAGAACCTGTACTCTCCAGTAAACGAATAAGCGAAAAATATAATATCAATATTATTATACGCGTAACGAGCAATAAGTATCGTTACTTATCGTCTTAATGCCTGTCTTAGTAGGACCTTAATTTCCCTCGACGTACTATGAAATTCCTATTCTTTTACGTTACACCGTGTAACGTGTCGAGGGATATGTAAATTTCTCATGCCTTCTATAGTAACTTCTCTTTAAAGATTTCCACTAGCTACTCGACAAGAACAAAGTTGAGGTTTGAGACCCTTTAGACGTAAAAGAAAATTCGACAGCTCCGAGATTCGAAGTTCTAGAGGATTTTAATACTGTATATCAAAACCGACAGTATTTATACGCTTGGCGCGCTTGATGATCCATGTTTTAGTTACAAAAATAGGTATATATTACACGTAATTCACGAGACTCTCGTGTGCTCTTCGACTCCCGACGATCGATCGTCGACACCAGTCAAAATAACGAAGCGAGTAGTAAACATTATTGTATGGCGTTAAAGCTTTCGGCAGCAACCCCGCTCTTTGCAGCTGCACCGTTCATCACCGTTCATCACCGATACACATAGACGCTCATGGTAACCGAACAAGCTCGTGCAGCTTTAAGAGTTCCCTTCACTCCACTCAGCGATCAAGTACACGCACCGATCTGGAAATTATGTTGTCACAATTTCATCATACAGCATAAAAGACACATGAAGTGATTGAAACAAGTTTTCTGCGTTTCCTGCTTTGTTAACCCTTAACTGGCCAGGTGGAAACTTTCTTACCAAACTGGTGAGGCGGGGCCTAACGTTCTTATTTCTATTTACGCGGTAGAACTCCGACCTTCTCTTTGGAACAGAGCGTTCAAGTATTTTCAGTAGCTATATTAACCCTTCGGTGACACTCTGGGTGTGAGCCACCCATAAACTGATTTTGACGCTCTGTACCTTTTTTATGCAAAATAAATACATCTTTTCAAAACTGAGTTACAAACTACTTTTTTCCTCAAAATATTATATCTGAACAACAACTATGTAGATTTTTAGCTTCTAATTTTGAAATTTGTAAAAGTTACAAGTTTTTGAAGATTTTCTTCGTGTTTTCTGAACATATGGTAGTCTAGAATTTTTTTGTAAAAACTGACCTAGAATGTCAATCAAAAATCTATTGGAATACATTCTACAGACCATGAAATTGGCCTATGATATTTTTCATAACGATTGGATTGTTTAGATGAGAATGGCAGTGGTTCAAAAATTGTTCTGGGTGTGAACCACCCAGGTATGTCAAACTTGATCGAAAAAGGTGTGTCAACGAAGGATTAATACAAGTGATTCGAATAAAATCTTATTTTTAGAAAATATGAAACTATAATAACTTGTTTTGTATCCTCGTGTGAAAGAACGTCGAAATAAACAAGCATACCCAAGTATCATCATGGGGCCCACGAGATCCGGCTTTACCAGTTAAGGGTCAACATCGCCAATCGATTTTAGCCTTAATAAAATTCGCAATTATCTCGAAACAAATCTCTAGTACACGAAGACGTTCGTAAATAGTACGGAAGGTATAACTTCTCCCTTATAAATATTCCGCGAGACATTGTTCTCGACTTGATTCTTTCACGGAGCCTGTGTAACTGTAACAAGAGGAAGACCTTAGAAAGTTGCTATCGACGCGAAGCACAGGCTTCATCGACAGGTCTCGCACCCTTTCGCAACACACACGCATAACCAGCGATACACGAGTATTTTACAGATTCGAAATTGGAAGTACAATATTGCGGCGAATTTCAATAATTATAGAACCACGATCCAAGGAATAGTAGCTTTTCTTGCGGGCGGTAAATGGATCCGCGCAAAGGTACTATTTCCAACAAATTCAGACGAATGAGACAAGTTAATCCATTGCGGTGGATCTCAAAACCAGATCGATACAGCTTCGAAGTTTGAACTTTCAGCGCGACCAAACTGTCGTTCGAGTAAAATAGATTACTGCTGTCATGGAATACGATTGGAAATCCTTCGATCTTAACCCTGCCGCGGCCTTCAATTATACCTTTCACAGAATGTCAAAAAAAAAGGGGGGGAACACACATATTAGTAATAACTTCCAGTTAGAACTGCATTTAAAGAAATGAGAGCAAGGCAGGGTGAAAAAAGTTCCGGCGGCCGTAATAGGGTTAAATATCAGATTCTATACTTATTAATATTATCTCTATAACTAAACGTTTGCGCACTTTTGCGTGCTCGCACTTGTGCTTCTTTTCTCGAGCACTGACTTCTATCCTTTTTTTTCTCTATTATCACAAAATAAAAGCAATTATTATAAAAAATTGGAAGCTGCGTTTCCAGTGACACAGAAAAGAAGCAGATTCGTTTTATGTACAACCTTACATCGGTACATGCTCCCGGTTCTATGACCACAAAACTATTAACATCGCCCCATGACCGCGAATCCTCGCGATCGCGTGGGATGCTTAATTCATTCGACCGCAAAATGGCGCTAATTAACCAGCGGCTGCAAATGGCACGACTTTGTTGTTAGCCGCACAGTGCACGACGATCGAAACGACCCACTCGTTCGTTTCATACTTCCTTCGGAGAACCAGATGTTGGAAACACGTTTCCCTACCCTCTCAGTAGGAGTGTCGACTATAATCGACAACCATCGTTCGCGAAAAACCTAACACGACACTTCAATTCTAAACAAATCGAATGCCTATATATTTAATGGCAGAGCTCTATTGCGTGGGCACAAATGGCCACTTGTTTTTTAGATACATGGGATTCAAATACTGCTTGCACTCAACGGAGTGTACAAACACGCTGAAAAGAGGCGTCCTTCTTCAAGCACCTTTGTCGACTCGCGAATTCGATGTACATCTCAAAACACGTTTCCAATTCCGGTCCTCCCTTCGTTAGAGAAAGCTATCGTTTACCATAAACCACGCGACGATTTTCCAAAAAAAATTGATCGTCTTGTGAGTCTCTAACAGCTGCAGCTACTATTCGGTAACGATGTACCGAGAGAACGACAGAACGAACACAAACGATAACATTATATTGCACGATAGCTGACTCCTTTCGCGAGCGCTGTCGTAGGAACCCACTTGACCAGTTGAGCTGTTCCCGCGGCGGCGACGAAAGGATCCGCGATTACAACAAGATAATAATCAGAGATGCGCCAGCACTTCGACAGCGGTGACGGGAGGCGTCTGATCTCCGCTTAGGATCACCGGCTCTGATTCAGTCTGAACGATCCTGACCAAGTTCGCGTCCTTCTTCGAGGGCGCTATGTTCGTGCTCCCCGCAACGTTCGATCTGACACAGTAAGTAGGCGGTCTGCTTTCTCTAGTTGTGCCGGGAGTCACGATGCTTCCAGCGTTCGATCTGTAGGTCGGCGGGGGCGAGGATGTCGGCTGCAAACGGTCCAGAAGCAACAGCCGAAGCCTGTACTCTTGCATGCTCGCCTGAAATGGTTTCGCGTCAATTTTTATTAAACTCAACAACCCCGTGAAATGAAAAGTACAAAAGTTTGGCGAATTAAGCACATGGGTGGGTGCTAAGATTGAGAAATTTATTTTTGATGGAGAAAATAAACTAATGATCATTAGACCTCACCTGATAACTCGGCGGTGGCGTTCTAAATTGAAATTCTGGATAGATCATGGCAGCGTAGGGGTGAATTGGCCTCGCCGGTGGGATTCTGCCCGAAATACCCGCGAAACCAAAGAAACTGCCGCAATTTTCTCGGCTGATCACTCGCCATGCCACGGCGCTCACTGTTACCAGAACCACTCCTATACCTGCAACATAAATACCCAACTCTGTATAGATTTGTTTAAACAAAAAGAAACGGATATATTCAACTAATTATCTCGTTAGCCACTCTCTTAGTCTCTCCCTTCTTTCTTTCTTGCCTGTTGTAAACGAGAAAAGTTGGTCGATGAAATGATATCGAAATAACTGTTTTTTAATTATACGATCTATGTGCTTAGAAAGTGTAATTAGCCGTTTGACTGCGGACGAGCGTGGTCACACTCCTTGAATAATACAAGTTTTACTTTCTACTCGTTGGTCTACGTGCACACACGACTATTAGCACAGCTTGATGTTTTTATAAATTCTCGATAATTCAAAAAACTCCCGCTTTAGATTTCGTTCGCGCCGCTCGACCGAAACACTTCGGTTAACTCCTTGACTTATAACAACTGGTCACACTCGTTGCGCGTATTATGTTCCTTATATTGGAGCAGGCGTCACACAGTGGTGAATTTGCACGAAATCATTGCCAAAAATAAAAATAGATTATTTTAACACTTTGTTGATACTCTGGGTGTGAACCACCCATTAGCTAGTTTTGACGCCTATGACTTCTATATCCAACATAAACATCCTTTTCCCAAATCCGATTTACAAACTATTGTTTTCCTTAAAATATTATATCTGAACAACAATTCTGTAGATTTTTAGTTTCTAATATTAAAATCTGTAAAAGTTACAACTTTTTGAAGATTTGCTTCGTGCTTTCTCGATATCTGGCAATCTAGATTCTTTACACGAAAAGTGTGATAAAATTTTAATTAAAAAAGTATTGGAATATATTCTAGAGACTTTGAAATTGACTCATAATTTTTTTCAAAGCGATTGGATTTTTTAGATGAGAATGGCAGTCGATGTAACAAGATATTCTTTCAATGTTGGTATTATCTAATATGCTCAAATTTCATATTGTATTATTTTTAAATATTTCTATCGTTGTGATAGATAAAAATACAAGAACTACATATGATTTTTCTTTTTTTGAGCGAATATCCGCGTATCAAGCGAGATCAAACTTCAATTTCTTTTTCAAAGTAAAGTTTAAAGGTCACAGAAGATCTAGATCGCTAGAAAAATCGCAAGGCAAAGGATCAAGTAAACAGATAAACAAATCGGCTTAAAATTATAAAAATTGGAAACTTTCGTAGTTGCGCTTATTTCCCCTTTTAATGTTATAAAAAGGCGCATGAAATAGCTTTAAAAAACATACAAATTGAACACTAATGAAATTAAAAAAAATAATAAAAATAAAGAAGATTAATGCACGAGCATTTTGAAAGAACAGTGCGAGGGAATCGTGTGAAATGTCAAACTGAGCGCAGCAAGCAGCTAAAGATGACGGTATCGTTAAGCATTGTCGCGTGTTCTCACGAAAGCCAGTACACGAGAATAGTGAGAGCTGAGGAAACATCCTCCAAGGAAACGTAACAATTTCAGCTTTCGCAGTTGTACGCCCATCTGCAACTCCCCTCTTCTACTTTTGCTTCAATCTCCAGCTCTTCAATTTGTCTGAACGCTAACAATTTCATTGCACCTAGATTCAACTACAATTACACCTCATACTTCAAAATTCCTCCCATTTAAATTTTTCGCCATCTAATTGAAGTGTATTAACTTAATTGTAATTCGAAATGTATTATGAGAATTTTTAAGCTCTGCTGTCTTTTTATCTCTGTGCTTGAAATATAATTTTCTTAATGAACAGTATAAAATTCGTCATGAAATGTTGGCGAAACATTTGTTTTACTACTTTATTACCAAAATACTCGAATGGCTTATCAAACTTTGAATAATAACCGTAATAACGAATTTTCTATTAAAATAGAAAACTACTAAACGTTAGTATTTTTACGCCTCTAGAACCCCGTAAGAAAATTTTCATACAATTTGAAACGGTGGAGATTTGCATGAACAGTTTCCGCTTTTAGAAGCTTAAAATCATTTATTCTACATTTACTTATATCTTCGTCACGACATAAGTGTACATTTATTGCGAATATTATATTCCATTACGATCTCCACTAAAAACAGAGACGAAGGAAGTCTCTAACTTTTCCTGCAGAACAAAAAAATCGTTTTTCAGTGGAACTCGATACGCGTTGTCAAACCTGTTGAATTTAACGCGACGTTGACTGCAGCGAATCGAAGACAGCAAGTGCCTCGAGCTTGTAGTCAAGACAGAACCGTGTGAAATCGGTTCAACACTTTCACAATGGGAAAACCAAGAAATATCCTGTCTGGAAAATTGAGTGTCTGGAGCATCTCGCCTGAGCCGATTGTCGATGTTTCGGATGTCGGATAAAATTGTGAACCTTCCATTCGTTTTTCGTGTCTTTCTTTTTTCCCCCTTGAATTTTCAGTCCCGTCAATCTCACGGTTCTTCCACGTGTAGGCATACGACGTCAATCCCTGTAGGTTAGAGCGTTTTCCCATTGTGAGAGGCATTCTATGCGGGTCGCAGGTTACATGCCCACGTTTAGAAAGTAACCGTTGCGAACGATTCCCCTTCTTTCGTTATGCCACCATCGGCCAATCCGACCGACCAACGAACCTACAGGCCTCTGGTTTCTTACTATCACTGCTCTGTATTTCATAACTTCTTCCTGGATTCAAATACTACCGTTCAAAAATACCTTATCGACCACCCCCTCGCTTTTCATTCAAGCGATCGTCAGTGATCTCGATCGGCATATTTTTCGAGAGGTTTAAATGAGAAATGAAGGGATAGGCGTCTGAATTAATATTAACTTAGGGGAATTGCTTATCCCTTGGATGATGGATGCGGGATTCCAATTTGACTCGCAGTGCGACTTCAATTTTCTTACGATTTAAATTCCTGTTTATCTGTTTGAATTCGGAACTTTCGTTCAGAGAAATTAAATTAAAACCATAACTTCTGTGGATTATTTAACTGTCGTGGTTATTCCAAATTCTGACTGTACTCGGGCGATCAATAAGATATTCTACAATATTAAAATCCAAGAGCTGGCTAAATTCTCCAGTTCTTTTACAATATTATGTGAATGCGAGAAAGGCGGACGATCTCGGACTTTTCAGCAGCGTTATACGTACGCTCCCTTTGATCATTATTCAGTTCTATACCGAAAGCTGACGTATTCTTTGAAAAGAAGAGCCCACGCAGACAAAGAGTCGAGAACGAACGAACGACTGCGGTAAAGTACGGGACGTTTGAAATGGCCAGACATCACCGATCACAAATGTCGACTGAAATGTGCAAAGTGAGGCATATAATAGCATAAAGACTCTGTTGGTGCTTAGAAGTGAAAGTGAAATAAAGCAAGCTGATAGCGATGTTAAAGAATTGGTTTCCTGGCGATGGCTCTTTTGTAAATCGCGCATTAAAATTCTTAAGAAAGTGGAACACGAGTATTCAGTTAGTTCTTCAATTTCAATGTATTTAATGAACTGCTCCACGATCGAGCAGCGATAAGAAATCGGCTCACCCCCTTCCTCACTGCGCAAGTGCGCAACACAATTGCCTTCGTTCCTTCTTCGAGGATGTACGACTTCGCTGTAACCTTCCTCGCACGTGCCTACGACATCGCCTGTTCTTTTCACGAACATCCACGCGCTTATTCTTCTCGCACGCTTTTATTCTGCATCTGTTTTTTCTCTGGTACTAGTTCACACTCTTCTGCTCTTGCCCCCATTGGTCATCGAGAATAATTCTGATCGCCTCCAGTGACAGCTGTTCTCCAAACTCGCGTGGACCACTTCGTTCGTTTCTCTTGCACGCACGAACGAATTCGTTCGTCTTCCTTGCACCCGCCTCAGGCGTCCTTCACCTCTTTCTAGCACTAGTTCGCAACTGTTTTGCCCTCAGGGATGCATTTGGGGACTTGGCGCCCCTGGGCTAACAAACTTCTGCTGCCCTTTCCGCGAAATACCATCAAATATTTTAATTTAAAACGGTCGGGACCATTTGAAAATTAATTCAATATAGCAATTCACATATGAGTTATTGCTAATTTGATGTGTGAAGGAGAAGTGAATTGTTTTTAAAGTTGTCTCAAGCCTCTGTGTTTAAACCTTTTCGAATTTGTTCTGCTCAAAATTTGTAGCTCCCCAAAATTGTATTCTCTAAAATTTTCCGCTTCCCAGTTTCTTTCGCTCAAAATTTATCGCTCCCCAAAATTGTCCACTCTTCAAAATTTTCCGCTTCCCAATTACTTTCACTCAAAATTTGTCCCACCCCAAAATTTGTCGCTCCCTAATTTCTTTCACTCAAAATTTGTCGCTCCCCTTAAATTTTCCGCCCTAGGCTGAATCCTACTTATTGTTAGCCTATACGCAATTCCGCTCCTGTTTGCCTTAGCTGCATCGAGCACCGAGGAAAACGGACGCCGCCAGCTGGCCCCATCCATATTCACCCCCTAGAGCACGACTGCCTCCGTTTCTTCTCCGCAAGGACGTACACACGACTTCACTCGCACTTTTTACACGTGTCTCAGGTTCCAGCCCCCTTCTTTGTCCACCTACTTGTTTACAACCTTTTGGTTTCGTCTACCTCATCCCTTAAAACTGGCATTGGATACAAAGAAAGAAACACCTGTCTCCTAGATTTTATTTTTTAACGCATTTCAAATAGCTTCCTGTTTGTCAGAATGATTCATTTTTTTTTCTGATGGTTTCTGTACGGCTATTTAATATTATGCTCAATGGAGTGACTCTTTGGTGCAAAAAGACCCAGGTACCGTCAATAGAGGGTTAACCGTTTCACTACTAAGAGTGACTATAGTCATCCACCGCTATGCTAATAAAAATAGCTAGTAAAATAATAAACAATATTAATATCGATCGTTTTTTTAAAAGATGCTAGTAACGTTCTGCACTTGTGTATAGCATGTACGATTTACGAGTGGCCATCCATCGAAAAGGTTAATGACTTATCACTTAGAAAGAAGAATTGGAGTTGGTCACTTGAATAATATTCCATTACAGAATGTTCAAAAACTGATTTTCGTATAAAAAAAGATCCAACCACAAATCCAACCTCGCCATATATAAATCTAAAATATTCTATAACAATTACACACGCTCATAGGAATTCCTGCTTTTGTCCCTACATTCAACCCCCGGAGAATCAACACAAATTTAACCCTTTGTGGTCGGATTAAATTTGGAGATAAAAAGGCTTTGGTGGCTGAGAGTAGACATACGACCGCAAAGGGTTAGGAATCATCCTGTATATCTCGAAAGAACCAAGACAAAGAAGCCCGCAACAGAGAGAGGAACCTCTGTTGTTGCTTACAGTCGACGAACTGACCCTTAGTAATAAATCAATTTTGTGTCAATCGTCACTTTAAAAAATGAAACGCCATTACTATCGTTACGCTGGTTAAAAATGATATAAAACATGAAATAGAATAAAACGGTAGACGAGTCACAAGAGAATGGCCTTTCTTACCGATCATGAGAAGCGCCACGGCAATGTGATCGCGACCCGACGCCCTGAGGGCCCCCAACAGAGCGCCAGCACCTGCGCAGACAAGGCCCACCACGCCGACACCCAATATGGACCAGCGCACGGGAGGGGAGCTGAGTCCGCAACACTGCTTCGGCACCGCGTCCCTGCAACAGAACGACCAACCGTTGGAATGACCCACTGACACGTACTCCCAGTAATTTGGCAAGTCGCTCGATCACGGTTACTCTGTATTACGGTCGACTCACAATGCAGGTGACAAAGAATGTTCACCCAGACGCATCGTCGTGAAACATGTCAACTCTTGTCGCTGCGATTTTCACCGCGAGGCGTGTTCAACGACTAATGTACGTGGAACAGGAGAAACTGTTTTTTTTTATTCTACATAATTAAGAAAGGGTGCGAGTGAAATAGAATATGTGAAAATGGAAACTAATTCTGTTCCTGTATTAGTAAGTCAGTTCAGTAACATTATCAGATATCGGTGTGTAATAGTTACGTAACTGTTGTGTGAAAACTGTGGAATAGAATTATCGTCTCCCATAGAGATGAATTAAATTATAGAGTTGAATTAAGAAAGGGCCTTAAAGTTCATGTGGTAGAGCAATTAGTGGGATTCCATTTGCTAGGTTTATTGGTGTGAAGGTAATTAAAATGAGCGCATAATCACCTGCCGAAAGCAGAGACGCTGGTTGAGACAGGGAAGGGTAGACCAAGGCTAAGACCCCTAAGGCCTAAATGCGGTGGTGGGGGATGCAGGAACCCCCTTGGCGGTGTTACCAATGGAACCCCGGGCGCGGTTGAGGCCTGGCATCCTGCTAAAGTGCCGGGATAAGATGGTGGCAGCGAACAGGACCTCAAGGCTCGACGGTGTTGCCTGCGTAGCCGTCTCTCCCTCCTTCGGGCCCCGCGGACACCGTCGAGGTCCTCGTGCACCTCGGGAACACTCTGAAGGGCCAGTTCCGTCTGTGCTTCCGTCGAAGTGAAGGACTGCACATTGTCGCGCGGCTCCTGAAAAATGGTACAGACGCTATAATTTCGTAGACTATGGTTTTTATATACAGCACTTACTGTAATTTCATTTTTCACCTACTTAACACTTTGTAGGCCGCTGTCACGTATGCGTGCTTTTACGATTAGGATCTAATAGATGTAATAGAGAGGAAATCCTCGCGTGAAACTAAGAACTTAATTTTATTTCAAATTGTAGAGAAAACTGTTTAATGCTCAGTCATCATGTGATGATACTGTAGGAATATTGATACATATATTGAGCATTGATATGACGAGAAACAAATTTATTTCACACTAATCAATTAAATTTATTTCTCGTCTTGTCGATTTCATTCACACTTATCAGTTCTAGCGGCTCTGCAGCCTAGGAACGCAAATTTTGGAAAACAATAAATTTTTGGAAGTATCAAATTCTTGAAAAGCGGCAAATTTTTGCAGAGCGGCAAATTTTAGGAAACGATAAATTTTAGAAAACGGCATAGTTTAGGGATCGTCGAACTTGGGGGAGTATCAAATTTTGGGGGGTATCAAACTTGGGAGAGCAGCCAATCTGGTGGAGCGATAAATTTTTGGAAGCCGCAAACTTTGGAGGACCGACAAATTTTGAGCGAAAAAATTGGAAAAGGTTTAAACACAGGGGTTTGAGACTATTTTAAATAGAATTTCCTTTTTTCATGTATTGAATTAGCAAGAACTCACATGTGAATAGTCATATTCAATTAATTTTGAAATTACCTCGACTCTTTTCAATTAAAATATTTGCCCACAAATAGTACAGTTTAAGGAATCCTACTCAATGTAGATGCTGTTCTGATGGTTATCCAAAAGCAGGTAGATGGAAATTTGAAGTAGATGACTATTTAGAGAGTGTAAGTTTGCACTAAAACGTGCGACAGCTAATGTATTAACGAATACAAATGTCAACAGTACAATACTCGTATACCTAACATTTAACCAAGACACCCCGTAGATCAATCCTATCATTAAGTTCCATTGCAATTTTGTTACAAACAAACAAAAGAAATAACAAAACTTGAGTCTTATTAACCCTATGACTGTGATATAAACACATACACTAGCGTTCATAAATATTAAAACACCAACTCTGTGTTGAATAATCGTGAAAAACGTTGCAAATTTACTGAATAACATTGTTAAATTAAAACCAGAAAACAGAAGCAGTGAAAACTACTCCATCTATACCAAGCAGTGCTACATTCCCCAACAAGCAAAATAAGCACGTGCTTTAGGGCATCGGAAGAAAGCAAGACTACCATAGAAATTTTCTGAATTCTAAAATATAACTTTTGTTAGAAACATTTTTTGGTAAAATTATCGGAAATGCCTAAGAAATCGTACATTGCGTTGAAGCGATCACCCTGTGCCTCTAAATCTTTTATATACTTAGGGCCTCTGAAAGTCTTAATCAGCCCCTGATGTCAAACATCACATTTTGTGTCCTAATACTTATGAACGACAGTGTATCTACTATCTTACGCTTTTCCGATCACAATTCGGCAAGTACGAGTAACAAGTACGACCGTCGGATATCCGCACGGTGCTTATGCTTTTTAGTTTCGGTACTCCAAGTGTCGCGAGGAATCAATATAAAGGGATAACGGAATAATGGCGCGGGATATATATGAAATATAGGAAGACGATACCTGTGGTCTGCTGAGTTGATTGTTCCTGGCGTTGCCAACGGTTGCACCGCCTACCGCGACGACACTGACCGGCCCCAGGGCATTCTCGGACAGAGCCCCGGCCATCGTACGACTTTGAACATCGGACTCCAGGGCAGGGCCGCCTTCCCTTTTCCTTCCACGACGTCCCTCGCTGCCACGCTTATCCTAAACTCCAGTTTTCCACGCTCCCCACCTGCGTCCCCGTTGCTCTCCTTTCCACCACCTTCCACTAGGCACTTCTATCCTTTTCACGATACGCCTTTCTCTTTCTCCACTTCTATCGAGTACTCCTCTATTACGTATCTCCCTTTTCATTAATTCCTCTCGAGACGTTTCTCATCTTCTCTAGCATCTCCCTCTGATCTATCATTTTTCTTTTCTCTTTCCCTTTATTCCGTAATCCTTTAAACCACCTTTCTTCCCGCTACCACCCTTTCAAACCCCACACGCTAAATGTATATCCTCTCCCTTTGTTTCTATCTTCGCTTCAGTGGCATCCCTTTTCCTTTCTGCAGTTTTTAGCTTTCAGCCTCCTCTGCGTATCGCTTCCCATTTGTACTGTATTTTTTTCCGCCGTTTCGAATCTCGCCGTCCCCTTTGTTCCCATAAAGCGCGAATCGTACGCTTTTGTCCCCCGCCTGTGACACACGACGCGCTTTTCAGTCTCCCATTTCCCTCACCCCAGGCCACCGCTTCCCACACTCGTCTCTACCCAAACACGTTGCGGCCGCCCGTTCCGAATCGCCTTTGCTGCGAGCTTTTCGACGATCTCGAAGAGAGCTAAGCCGTCCCCGATTTTTTATCTTCCTCCTTCTTCAATAATGCGCAGATCGGTTCGCCTGCAAATCAGGAGATTAGATGGAACGCGTATCTAGTTTGTTCCCATTCAAGTTCTTTTGTGGTTACTCTTCACCAACGAACTGATGTTTCTAAAGAACGAATGATCGTCCGAGCAGAGTGGCGTCTAATTTCGTGACTTTTTTATTGAGAGGGAGATGCGCAAGAAAGCGAACGAAAGATCGTTCCTTTTCATTGAACCGCGCAGGAAATCGTACGATCTTAATGCACGGCTCGACCCCGTCTGCTATGATCTCGATCCTGGTGCCTTGTTCTTTCTTGAACCGCGTATTCGAAATCTGTAAAAAGAAAAGATGCACTGTCACGGCGTTGTTCGTCTCGTGTCATTTATTTGAGATATTGCCTTGACCGCAAAGTTTTCTAATATTTTTTAGCGAAATTTAAAGGAATTTTACATATAAAACCAAAAATCTTGATGTATACGAATAGACTTTGATGTATTAAATATCTGTGATCTCCCAAATCGCTTTTCAAACTTTGCGATGACGTCCACGTGCTGCAATCAAAATACCGTATTACAGAAAACCGAAACTTTTAGACCAACTCTGTAAACACATACTATTATTTTATTCGAAATAGACGGTTCCGAAAAGAAACGGATCTGGAATTATTTAAGTCCACGTGTTTTAAAAAGAAAGAAAATGACACGGATAAAGATAGTTTGACTAAAAAAAAAGTTCAATAATCTGTCCCTTTTTTATGCGTTTGGAATACATATGTAACCCCCAACGCGCGCATGCGCACGCCAATCAACCTGACTTCCCCATGCACAGAACAGTTGCAGAACTATTACGAAACTATTTTTTATTTAAGACTGGAACGAAGCAGCTGGAAATGATTCAATAAACCACTATCCTTTCAACAGATCTAATGTCCTTTTAAAATTCCCCCTTTCCATGATTTACACCGAGCACATTTACTACGCACCATGCCCGAGAATAGAAAAACAAATGGTTGCCACTCGAGTAAAGAAGAGAGAAAACATCATCTCAATTGAGACAAAGAGAAACAAGAATCCGAGGATCATTACTTAACCTGCAACTAGGGAAGGCGAGTTCACTCGTCACTCGGAGAGTCTTCACATTTCAAATAAAACTAGTCGACGTTTCGCGAAAATTAAATAATCACACCCTAGGAGGAGATAAACAATAGTATTACGTCATACACAGCTTTCGTTATTATTGCTCCGAGTTAAACCCATCGTTCCGTCTAAAAGCACATTTTCGGAAGTACGGGGATCGTTTTTGGTCACGAAACAAATGATCCAGTACCAAACAGCTTCTGAAATGCTACCAGAAGCTCGATGGTAGACGATATTTTAGACACGAGGAATGATGGAAAGGTAACGCTGTATAGTATAGGCTGATTTGTATACCAGACTAACGAATTCGCTATGCTCTCATTTTCTACCCGTCCACTGCGCAACAACAAATCGGATCGACCTCGATACCACGAACGCAGCACGAGCATCAATTTTCCATGATACGATTTAGTGGTCTCTTCCCCAGCGGCCAGTGCTGGATCGGGGATCAAACTCGTAACTGACCTAAAACTAACTGTAAGGCAACGTTTACGTTGCAAATTATCGTCGCACTGGCGACCGACCGCCTTGACAAACGGTACTTCTCGCGCTTCTGTGTTTCTACGTCTCTCTGCACGCCGCTCGACCCAAGCCTTCCAATCGTGCGACAGAACTTGGTGTCGAAACACCTCGCTATCGGTAGAACACTCAAACCCCATTACTCTCTAGCATACGCGCATCAATCATCCCTAATCAATGCTCCCTAGCCGCACATAGGAAGAAAACCGAGAATTAATCCTGAATACGAGAAGAACTGCTGCGACCAATTTAACGCACGGATAGCACGAAACAAAGAACCCGTTCCCCTCGTCGATCATTCGTGAAACGTTTCGGATCCTCCTACAAAGGCAATCGTGTCGAGTCGTTGATTATTAGACTGAATAATGGACGATCAAGCGTTCGATGAGCAATACTCGAAAACGATCGCCAGGGGCATAGTTGACAAGTGTGCACGCGTTCGTGAGTTTCGAAGGAATGCGACGTCGCTAATTGGATACGTGTATAGACAGCTTTGCGTTGCGGAATAAATTGCAAAGAGCGGGTGGGCGTTCTAACCTGATCGCTAGGCGACTGTTGCGAGTCACTGGCGGAGCCTTGGCGACGGTCCGTTTAAAGGGAGAAAAAGGTCCGCGCGGAGCAATCCCGTAAAAGCTAGTATGGAAGGCGGCCGAGCAGAAAGAAGCCATCCTTCGCCTCGAAATCACTCGTGGCACACATCCCCGCGCCAGTTAATCTGCCATTCGAACCAGCGAATCGTATTTACTCGGCTCACTGTTTCCCATTTTTCACATCTTTCCGCGAACTTTCACTAACGTCCGTGCAAATGGGTCGGGACGCGACGCGACGCCACGATTACCAGGCGAGCTCGGAGAACGACACGACCCCGACGAAGATAGCGGCTTCACTGGTGCACGGAGTGTAGACGCGCGGCGTACGAAGCGCGGAACTCGCGCAGCCGCACTCGCACAGCTGCGACGGCGGAGTAGGATTCATCCGAGGAAACGCCACCAATCGCGGCGCGGCTCCATTCGAAAGCAAAGAGATACCGCGCGTCGGACGGAGACGCAGATGCACGGGGCAGAAGAGGATGAAGGGACGAATGCAAACTATGCATGCAGCTAGAAAGACGCGAAACGATTCAGGGAAAATGGACGCAGCCTCCGTTGCTCTTTTTAATCTTCTATTTAATTAACGCATTTTTCAGCTCGAACAAGTTCCCTGAAGATTTGTCTGTACTGCCGTTTGTCTATGTCCAACAGATTATTTTTATAATCTGCCGTTGCATATTCCTTTTTAAGTATAGATAGCATACTTAGAAATATTTTTAACATTGTTATCATTGGACATTACTATGTACACGTATAATTTACACAAATGATTCTTTATCTTCGCGAATAATAATATATTGCGCTATTTTATTGTAGTCGTTACATTATTTATGTAGACTGATTTTTTCATTGCGAAATTAAGACGAATTGTGATGTTAAAATGATAGAATAAAACAATAGATTAATAATGTCATTCTCGTTGATTTTTCTCTATTATCGAATTATTGCATGTACCTGAAATCTGAAAGATAATGGAGTAAGTTCTCTTCAGTGCAAAATCTATTTAATAAAAGTTAGTAGTATAGGGTATGTATTGTAGAACATTAAGCACTGAGATTGTAAATTAATTTTATTTAAAGATCTATGACGAGGGCATCATAATTGATAAACCAAATGATATATCTAACGTGTACTTAACCAAATACAGAAAGTAGGAGGGGGCCTCGGGTGGTTGTGAAATGCAATTATAGGCAGGGTATTGTATTCGCCGGACAAAACTGCGGTGACGCATATGTTTGTACAAAAAATCTATACCTAATTCAATACAAATATAAATATAAATAGTAATATTTATACTTATATTTATATCTATTATTCATATTTATTACTTATATTTATATTATACAGTGTGTACAATTAAAAGTATTACAACTTACGATCTCTATAACGTAAATATAAAATTTCTGTCCCACAGAGACTGTCCAGCCTCAAATGACCAAATTAATTTGTTTCTAGATCACTTTAAAAATTTTTAAATAGCAAAATATATTATCAAGTATTTCCATTAGATAGCGATAAACGTAGCAAAACATGTTGTTGTTGAAAAGAGAAACAACGCGACCTCGTTTCGATCTACATGCACCCACTTAGAAAAATATTAATTTGTTCAGACCGTGTCCCCGTTGAAAGCGAACGGTCTCGCTGAAACACAAAGATTTCATATGTCGCTTCATTTTAGAGATAGTAATCCGTAACACTGAATTTTACACTCTGTATACATATAGTATGTATACACTATGTAAAAGCAATGCCTTGAGGAATTTTGAGTTAGCTGTCTAAAACCTAGCCAATAACTGAATCCTCTTCAGTTTAACATTCATTATTGACTACTTACATAGAGGAAAAGATAGTAAACGGAAAATAGAGTAGTAGGTATGTTTAATCGAATCAGAGAATTATGCTATGGACAGCTCTGAAGTTCTACATACTTTTTATTAATTAATCGAATGTATTATTTTAAGTAAATATGTGGGTATGCGTGTTAGATATTTTATTCATAGTGACATTTTATTAATGTTAAACTAAACATGGAAATACATTCTTTAAAAGTATCTCGTATGTACATTCTCCTTTATTTAAAAGTAATAATTCTATCTCTTTACGTATCTTTAATAACGATATTACAATACAAACATTACTATTCGTAAATAATGCTTATTTTCCTGATAAAATGCATCGAATGATGTTCCGTTTATCGCGTCATGATTCCTTAATAAGTGAAGCAGATCCATATTCGTTAACGTGATTTACTTAAAATAATACTTCCGAGATATCAATAAAATTATCCACCGCATTTTTAGCGTACGCCTCGTAACAGAAAGAAACTTGTATCCAAATGAATGGTAAATAGATCAGTTGGAATCACGCACATTTACTGCCCTGAATGTTATTCGCAGAACGCTGATTTTGTAAAGTAGTTAGAATTCCTGACGTTCGGATGTGTTTGTCCATATCGCGGCAACACGAAACTACAGTATAAAAGTTGGCGGTGTGCGTTACCTCCTGTTCTATTCATCGGTTTGTATATTATGGAAACAAATATTGCTATTCAGTCACACAGTGTCAGTACAAAATGCTTTATTTCCTGCTATTATTTATTAAATATCTACTTTCCCATTATTCGCCACATTAGCGTTCATACTATTTAAGTATTTGCGTCACAATATCACCATAATCTTTTAGTTTTTACTGTTAATTATTTTTGTATAAAATACACACTGTTCTAAACATGAATGAACGATCTGCCCACCATCGCGTAGTCTCGTATCCAATTAATAACTATTAACATTAAAAAGAATCAACTCATTATTCGAATGCCTGAAATTCAAGTAATCCTTTATTGTAAATATAAAGCCATACTTGTTCCGACTGATTTTTTGGGCACTCAATTTCATTTGCTCAAATATGCTGCTTAAATAGGACAGTATAGATTAATTATTATATTTTTAAAAGTAACTTTACGTAAGAGCTTTTCCATCAACTCAGTAGCTGCTTTAAGCGCTTTCGTTCATTAAGAACGAGTCAGACGTTATAAAAATTACGTGTATATTTGTATGTATACATGTTAAAGTGTTGCGTTACCTTTAATTATTCATTCATGATTGAAACAAATCTGCTCGCTCGATGTAACAATATACAATAATAATCAAAAGTAAAAATAGATAATTATAAATTTATAAATTTGCAGCACCGCAGAACATTTTCCCTAAGTACACTGCTTAAACTGATATATATCTATATATCTATATTCCTACAGTAGTTAACAAGTCTGCAGGCCGCAATAATGCAGCGCTGGTATTTAATTAATTAACCTACGCTTTAAATGTACTTCAAAATCTTATGTATATATTCTACCACGTGTTCTTCGTCTCCATTATGATATAGCATAATTGGATCCGAATACGAATAACCATCTATGTATCAAGATTAAAAATAAAATGCGTCAGAGGAATGATAGTATAACTGAGTTTACTATAACTCATTCGTTCGTGTTGTAAAAATTAAGCTGATTCGTACGGAGGCAACAACAAGTTTATACTTCTTAAAGAATGCAAAATATCTAATTATTATTAATGTTCTGCTGAAACTTTATATACATTTATATATAAGAATCCGGTGAAGCACGTAGAAATTAGGAAAGGTATACCAGACTCCTGATTCCGTTGAGAAAATGCAGGATGTCTTCGCAGATTGGGCAAGAGAACTTTTTATGGGAATGAAGAAAGATGTCAATACCCTTTCGGAACCTTTTACTCGCGTAGAATCGTCATATATAAATGTATACGTATGCATGCGGCGTGTACATACAAAAATTGTTCTAACAATCTGTGCATAATCATTTATGCACAAATCTCAGTACATGTCAGTATCGGTATCATATCTCGACTTGGGGATAGGGATTGGAGGGGGCACCTGAACACTTTGTATCGACAACATTCCACTACTATGATTACTTTGATTTCATACACGTGGATAATCTGTCTGTGTCCCACATGCTTTTGTGCACCATATAACAATAGTGAGTTACATATATCACTATATTAGTACGGATAATAAATATAAAATGTTAATTGGCATACAGCGCATATGATTCTGTATTAAACTGTATTATCCTTAATATTCAATTGGCAGTCAAATGTCTATGTTGGTTTTGTTCTCAGTCTTAAGAGAACTTTCCTCGAAGTTCAAATAATGGAAGATGTAAATTTTTCTCGTATAAACTATCGTAAACTCTTATAGAAATTGTACCACAGTATAGTCAAAGATATAATTATGCTCCATTATCAAAACAACCTGATCCAGTAATAATTTTCTTTGACGTTATTGGAAGAATTGCTTGACTCTGGAAAAGGGGATACAGACGTTTGCTCCTCTGTATCGACTTCGAAAATGTCTAACAGCCCAACAGTTATGAAGGTCCCGATCTAACATGCTATCGTTTTAGTAAAGGACGGAAGTAGAAAAGGAAATATACTAGCTGGAATGTATATATGCTTGATAGTGATGAAATCTCCAGAGAAAACGTATCAGTCTTTGTGCAGCGTAAGTATAAAAGCTATGCTTCCTTTACTGAATTCAACAAAATCAATTTTGCGGCTGGCCTTTATTAACGAGTCATTGATTCAGATGCGTAGATTCATCCCTGAAGGCTGCGACCATGACCATTGCCATTTTTTTTTTTACGATCTGTACCGAACAGCCGAACATTCGCGATTATTCGGCATATTGTTCGGCTCGATATATCGAATCAAATAAATACGAGTCGTAACATATACTTGGAAAAAGATACCAAAAGCGCAAAAATTGTGCAATACTTAGGTGTCTCTGGAAACTTCATAGAAAGTTCGTAATATTTTGATAGAAAAATAACAAGTGCCATTTTATAAGAATAAAGAAAGAGAAGAAAGATACAGCGGAATTATTATCGCGTGGAAACATATAATCCGGTATATTAACTCATACCGTTGCAACGAAATATTGTTCCTTCTGTGATATAGCTTGTTGTAAGTCTACGGAACGGAACGTAGAATAATAAAATTTGACCAACGACCGAACATTTTTTCACTTCAAAATGAGTTTTGCCGAGTCTGAATGGTTGAAAGTTTGAGTTAATACAGGATACCTTTTTTTTTTGTTGTTTAAATTTTCCACACTGTATTCACTTACGACCTACCATATACGCCATAGCGTGAGAAATGTATGTTTTTATAAAAAACCTTTGTTGCTAAAGTTGCATTCATTGTGGTAACGCTGTCAATTGAAAGAGGACGATGATGGAGACAACGAGGACAATGATGATTATGAGTTCAGGCCCTGACGTTTTTCTTCTTCGAGCATGGCATCGAGTTCGTCGGTGAGGTTTGCTAGCATATTTCCAATGTCGTTCAACACGTCCGTCGGTTCACTACCGCCGGGATGATGACTCATTACATGATTCTGAATATTATTGCTAGAGTTAGCACTTGCGTATTCTTGTGCTCGCACGGCTCTCTGCTTTATCGTTCCAGCATTCTCGTTTGCGAAAGGTAGCGAGTCTGATTCTGTACTGGAGCTTGACTGCAATGAAGAGAATATATACAAGCGTTAATATAAATATACAGCGTATAAAGAGTATAGTCAATATAATCACAAATAACATTTCAGGAAACTGTTTAAAGACGCTTTTCTGCAATAAATAGCTGGGAAATCATTATTGAATAATATAGATTTCTCCAATGATAAATGATCAGAAGTTACAACTATACGAGTGTTGTTGCGCCAGTGCAAATGGAGCATTAATTTTTAAAGAAAACCTTTCTACTAACATTCAGAATACACATTCTTACTTATGACTCTTCTTCTCTAAGTGTTGAAACCAAGGGCATCAACAAATATGTAAATTTAAAAGAATAGAGACAATTACCAAATTAATTCAATATGGCAACTCACATCTGAGACATAGCTAATTCGCTACGTGAAAAAAGGGAACTGTCTTTAAAGTTGTCTCAAGCCTCTGGGTTTGAACCTTTTCTAATTTCTATCGCTTAAAATTTGTAGCTTCCTAAAATCTGTCCCTCTTCAAAATTGATCGATCCCCAAAATTTGTAGCTCCCGAAAGGACAATGTTAAGTCCTAGAAGGATTTACTGACCCAAGAACGTACAGCATATGCTATACACCGTTGGAAAGGTCCCGCCAAGGCGAATCGACTGATACCATTTTTAACTTCGATATCAGATGGGATAATGTCGAAAAATGGCCTCAAAGTTCGGGATTTTGCGGTTTTGAACAAAAGAAACCGGTAGTAAAAGCCTATCCGGCCCGAGGGATCTCGGGTAGGCACCTGAGGAACAACCGAGGGGTGTAAGCGATACTCTAGCAGATTGGGACGGCAAATGTGCCCCACCACCTTCATTTCAGTGCCGTGTTGGGCCTGCGTTTGCCGCATGGACCCCGTTAAAAATGGTATCAGTCGATTCGCCTTGGCGAGATCTTTCCAACGGTGTATAGCATATGCTGTACGCTCTTGGGTCAGTAAACTCCTCTAAGACTTAACATTGTCCTTTTCTGCTCCCTAAAATTTGCCGGCCTTAGCTGCAACCTACCTAGCCTATACCCAACTCCGCCCCTAGCAGAAACCAGTGTAGCACCTTATTTACAAAGCTTTCGCTATTTTGTAAAATGGAGGTACCTTAAAGCTAGCGTCAGATCCGTTGCGGTGTTGCAAAGCAAGAGAAGCTATTAACTCATGTTCCTCGTTCACACTGACACTGACACTGCCCCAAGAACGGGACATGGAAGAAGGCGGTCGATTCATTTGCGGCGGAGTGGATGGCGCTGGTGAAGGTGCTGGTGGCGGAGGCGAAGGATGATGAATCAAATGATGATGTTGATGATGATGGATGTGATGATCCTCGCAGGAAGCAGTTGGTACTGGCCCACTGCAATCTATCACAACATCGCCCACTCCCGATCCCCCGCCGCCGACGACGGACGAGCCGCTTTCTCTGGAGCTTTGTCGCCTTGGGGGAGACGGGGGGCAACGTTTCGGAAGATGCGGACTACTTTCCAATCCATAAGTTAGTTGATATTTGTTATCGAAGTCCCTTGGCAATGACTTGAACTGCCCTGGAGTTGCAGCGACCTGTAATCACACCACGAATATCTGGCTGGTTCTCTATATCCCTCTACGATAGATTTCCATTTATAAAATATAATTATATGAAACAAGAAATTCCTCGTCCACAACTCCAACTTGTGAAACACCGAATCTACACGCAGCTCGAGATAAGTAATTTGACAATTAATTTATGCGATTCACTTCCATAAAACACATTGAAGCCACCGTTCCATTAGAACAATGCCCGTGTATAATTTATTGTTTCACATAAGTTCTCCCAAATATACGATAAGTTTCAAAAAATTGCACACACATTTATTAGTATTACCTTGGCTACGGGCCGTGGGCGAACAAGGCAATGTCTGGGGCGTGGAAGAGTTCCACCGCCAGCATCCACAACGGATGTATCATTTGTAGGAGTAAGATCGCCGTCCTCGAAGCTGCGTGGACGCCACTCAATCGGCTGTGGATGGTTGGAGGGCGCTGGCGACGGTGGATACCCGAGAGGTGCATCCTCTAAGCTTTCCAAGGACTTTCCTCGCGAGCCAGCTCGGCCAACGATATTATAGTCGACTGGTAAAGCAGCGTACATGCTTCTCCATGCTGACGTGGCATCGTTCCCTCCTCTTTGGAAGGATCTCATAACAGGCGAGGAACAATCTTCGTCGGGAGACGGTAAATCAGAGCCTCCTCGTTGAATTACTACGTCCTGCAAATATAATTGGAGCCGTCCAGGCATAAGAAAGGCAAAAGTCTACGTGGACAACTCAGAGGAACGTCGCAGAATTATCCCCTCACCTGTGTGTGTCCAGGATGCGGCGGTAACCGCGCGAGATCCAGCGGCTGTATACGTTTGCCGGCACGGATGTCCTTCACTCTCTTGATCGCCAGCAACAATTTCTTCTGGTGGCCTAACCGCACAATGCCGATGTCCTCGAGATCCTCCCAAGTGAGAGTTGTCACGTCTTCGACCGAACGCATACCCTGTTGATGAAGAGCACCAAGATATTCCTCGAGCCGTAGAAGCCTGAGCCACTCCTCCAGTGAGCCAGGAATATGCTCCGGCAAGCCGTCTCCTATATTTAAATTGTCTATTTCCGCTTTCAGCTGCTTTCTGTGATTAGGCTTCTTAATTCCTGCGAACCGATACAATTCCCATTATCATTCGTGGCGGTGGTAGGTATTCTTTACAATCCAAAGCTATCTTATTTCCTGTTAGGTCTGTATGATATCTATAAGAATACGATCT
Source organism: Andrena flavipes (assembly GCA_963971345.1). NCBI lineage: Eukaryota > Metazoa > Arthropoda > Insecta > Hymenoptera > Andrenidae > Andrena > Andrena flavipes. The sequence continues at coordinate 42,017,240 of OZ020481.1, forward strand.
CTACTGTAACTCCTTTAGCCAAAGACTTCTCTACCTATTCCTGTTAAATCCTCTGGCGTCATGCGCGTAATAGTAGCGAGGTCGTAACCAGCGGAAGCGAACAGTGGAAAGTATTCCTCGAACTGGAGTTCGGTCAACCAAGCATGTACGACATCGAGATCTGCTGGTCTGTCCGGATGGCTGCCCAGTGAGCTTATGGAACACCTGGGTGACGAAGCGAGAGCACCTGGTCCTCTGGGACCTAGATGATATCCAGAGGCTCTTCCAGAATCTAACGAGGCTGTGGAATGTCTGGAACCTGAACCCGATCCTGAACTACCTGGGCTGTCTCTTCCAGGACTCTGGGTCATGTCGATTCCTAAAAGAAAATGTTTATTGTAAGTACAGGTTCAGGGTGTTAAGCTAGAAATGTTTCTTTTACATTTAAGATCCTACATAACAATTGTTATACGTTACAGAAATAAATGGATCTTTCCAGAAATATGCGCCTTAAAAGTGTCTCGCATTTTTCAGGGAAAAAGAATTTTAATTCCTCTGCCCCTTTATCTAACAGACGTGTGAAATGGCACGCTAAGAACGGTTTTACCTGTACTTTACATGAATTATTTATTCCCATTATGTGCGCTGTATTATTTATTTCTCTCGTGCGAAACATTCATCTGTTATTAATATCTCGTCCAATTAAACACACCTTTCTCAGGAGTATATCCCAAGAGAATAGGTACCGTTTAATGGTGTGTATTATCATTTGACTTCGATATTAACGATGTAATCCTTCAGCGTATCCTTTTTATTTCTAATTTATTTTCTGTATTTGTTTCTATACCAAATGATTCTTTCATCGTCTACATAATCGGTTACAAAATTCTAACCATTTAATTACTTCTTTAAACATTAACATATCTGTGTACCTCTTAACAGAAACTTCAAGATTACCTTCGCTGCAGTATTTTCAATTAATAATTCATTGTGCGCGAAACAATGATTTCATTGGAGGCAATGAATTGGTCTTATTCATTTATGTCTACTGGTAACTTTTGAGTCCTTAAGATATTACTTACAACACGTTAATCATTTAATCAATCTAGATACTGCCTTCGCAAAAAATAATCTTATTATATTAAGTTGTTGCGATAAGTTTATCTACGTTATATTAAAAAGAAATTACATAAAATTTACAGAATTCTTTTGCCTCGTTCAAGCATGTCTTTATCATCAACCAGAAGCTTCTTCTAAGAAACTGTCTCCGTTATTTCAAAATAAATTCCTAAAGAAGTGGTACTTGTTGATCCGGTCAGGGAAGGGGGGCCAAATACTTAAGAAAAACTTTCTCGGCATTTTCAAAACCTTGCGCCATTGAAAATGTTAAGGTCCGCAAGAATCACACCTTGATCCTCAGCGTGGGCGTATTTGCCAACGACTGGTGGAAAAGCAAAGCCAGGATGAGTAAAAATAGGTCCCGGACTCTTCCCAGATGGCATCCCGTAAGAGCCATCGTCCGCCGTTCCTCCTGGTCCACTTCCGGGCAGGAAGCAGCTATCCTCGCTGCTCGCATATCCAGCGGAACCAAAAGATGATCCAGAATGTCGAAATACATCGGGCACAGCCGGCGGTGCCACTTTCTTCGCCTGGGTCACAGCTTTGGACGGCCGGTTCATGCCGCCAACTACACACACACGCATAATATCTCTTTAATATAGAATCCCCTCGATCGTCGTACACACAATGCACGAAATCAGGTCAAGAGGATCGTTCCAAAAAAGTCACAAGCTACATAATCAGTTATTTAATTATTCAGAACACATCAACACCTTATCTGTCACATCTGAATACGTGAGTTTGCGATTTCGATCTACCATGATTTCCTACCTGTATAAAATTCCAATCTTATGTTTTGACTTTAAAAGAATACAGTTGTGCCATTGACAGATTTGCATTCAATTTGCAAGATGGTTTTCAAGGATAAATTAAGAGGTTGGCAATTTAAGGAAGATCCAGAAATCTGGTTTTCCGAATATTCTAATTTTTTTGAAACTGTGCAGGTTTGTAGAGGACATTCTCGGTTCGTCAGGGCGAAAACATACTGTAAGGTTAATGTGTGATTTTATACTTCCCTGTATATCTTGAAAACTATAATAGGCATACAAAATTTTACTAGAATGGACAGAGGCGGATTTTGGGTATAGCAGTGATTCCCAACCGGTGAATTGCGAGGTGTTCTCTGGGTGGCCGCCACGTTTTTTTTCTTAAATATTCTGAAATATCTATTTTTAATGTGTTTTCTTTAACTTATTAAATTTACCTCACCTCATGTGGGAGGGTGTCCCCGGTTATTTGAATATTATAAAAGGGGATCGCGACTCAAAAAAAGGTTGGAACGCACTGGGGTATAGGCTAAGTTTAAAAAAAAAACGGAATGTTCTCGTAACCGAAATTCTTTTGCCACTAAACATGCAACAGGTAAAATCTAACGACTGAGATAGATCTATAATTAACCCTTTAACGTCGGCACCTAGATTCCGTTAATGAAAAAATATCCCGTCACCTTTTAATTCTTAAAATTGATCCGAATTTTTATATTTTAAGATAAATTTTTTTCAGAGCATAAAATGCATAAAACAAATGAGCACATCAGGGTTCAGGTGAGTTCATCTTTCTTCAATGATTAAAACTGCTCCAAACATGTACTAAATACTTAATCTGGTGCAAACAACGAATTACGAGAGGAAGGGAATGTATCACATATCATGCGTCTGGCGCTAAAGGGTTAAGGACCCTCTGTGCCTAAGGTAACACCTTGAGAAACTTTGGATTCTATCATTTTACCGTGCTTCGTGGCAGTTGAAACGAAAATCCACGATTGATAAGAAGATATGTATAACGATAAATGAAAGGAAGAGAGCAATAGGATTACTTATAACGCAATCGCCAAAGAACTTCATCCAACAACAAACGAATGGTCACTTGTTCTGGATTGCAAAGCAAGTTCCTCACGTACGGTGCTTGTTGAAACAAATGTAAAATGCGAGGGCTCATCGTAGAAGGGGAAATGCGCTTGGTAAATGAATTAACGCCGTTGTACATTTCTCTGGACGTAGGTAGATGGAGAGATAAGCGTAGGTGCGGAAGACAGCTTGCACGGAATACAGGGCGCAAGAAGATGGAGGGCACACGGTCGCGTAAGAAGGAAGAGCTCGGCTGGCTGTGTAAATTCTTTAAGCAAATACAAAAACCCGAAGTGTGGACCGTACACGAAGGTAAAAAAGGATCCACCTTCTGAAGAGCCTTCATTCTCATTTCTAGGAAAAAGTGCTGACGAAATTTATGAACAGTGTTTACGTAGGTCCGTGGTTTCACGTTGTGTCGCAACTTCGTGGAGTATAGAGGTGGCGGGTGCAGCTATTCGTGTGTTACATTAGAATTTTCGTTTACAGCCCTGCGCCGAGGGAGCATCGCGTCGAAACCGGTGCCCGAATCTCTAAATTCGCTGCAGGGTTATTCAAATCCACGATGATTTGTCTCTAGGTGGCTGGTTGCTCTAGCTAAAGCCGATAGGTCTGTGAAGTTGGCAACCCAAATGAAAACAACGATTTACCAAAAAAAAAAAGTTATGACCAAATTAAAAAATTGAACTACCTATGAACATTTTTTATTTGGTGTTAAGTGGGAAATGAACATTTTGGGTGGGCAAACATGGACAAATCGTGAACAAGCGAATGCCATCGTTGGTTTATAAAAATCCACATTTGGGGTGCCAACTTCACAGATCTTCCTTATTATAGTTGCGATGAGAATTTTAACAAAATTAATTACACTTTAACTGGGCATAATATTTGTAATAATATTTCTGGGACATGAGATTAATGTTAACATATAGTACCAACGAGCATATTTTTGAATTGGATGTTAAAATAAAATAGGGAAAGAAGAAAGTGAAATTATGAGAAATTTCACGTAACTGTTACTAATTTCTTCTCAGTAATTGAATATTTAAATAATTTGGTAGATTAGAACCAGATTAGTTGCATTTTACTGTAAGATTCAATACCTATATGTATAGTGTATTTCAATAAAATTACTTGTACTATAACGTCGATCCAACATTTGTTTTAAATAATAGTAACTCCTCGAGTAAGCTGTATTCAGTATCGCGTGGCCCCTTTTGAAGCAATTTAATCAATCCATGCGCTGCTAATCATCTACATCATCCCAAAGCAGTTCGCACAATAGAGCGCATCGCACACACGCGATAAATACGGACCGAAACCCGTAAATTATAATAGTTCACTGGTCAACACACGCCCACGAATTCTACTGTTACGAATACTAACGTAATTAGGCACCACAATAAATGAAGTGTATTGGCAAGGAAGAAACTCGAGACCTGACTGCCTCAAGTTAAAAAGTATGAAATTCTAAAATACCTACTTATGGGGATGTAAAATATAAAGTGAACATCTCAGCATCGAGATAACTTCTATCAAGGAGACTCTTATGCTGTGTACGGGTTACAATGCGCTTACTGTCGGGAGTCCTTCCTGCTACAATTTCTGCCTGCGAATCATGATTCCAAAAGGGAGTAGAGAGCAGTATATACAAACAGTACGAAGAATTTTTTGAATGGATTCGAGTTTATTAGTATAAAAATACCTTAGAATAGTAGGCGTTTCTGACCAACAATTTTTATTTTTTTATAAAACACCATTTGTCGAATATATTACTTTTCTTTTTTAATTGTAAATCTCGGGGAAAGAAAAAAGGGGAAGCACATTTGGTTGAGAGACACTGTGAAGCAAGGCAGAGAGCCGGTTGCTGACAAATGGTAGTGGGGAGCCTATCAGCCTTGGATGAGCGTACAAAGCTGGTCCCTACAATAGAGGTAGCGCGGCAGTTACTATAGAACCGTCGTATTCTTGGCTATTTTGAAAGAAATTTCTGCCTGATTAACTATATCAGACAAGAAAGTATGGATGACCAAGAATTGGTTACCTACTCTTATACAATGAATGTTTATTCAATACTAGCCACAAGAATTCTAACAATAATAAGTCGAAGATGAGGATGCGGAAGGAGATTGGTGAGAAGCTAGGTCTGCCAGGTACCTACGTACTATATGTATAGTGAAAATTGGCTGCTGGCCTTCTATACAGGGCGATTCACCTAACTAATCAATTAATGTAATAAATTTTTTCGGAGGGGTCTCCTAGAGGGACAAAGAGGTCTTCCTCTTTTTTTTATAAATGAAACAGTGTTTCAATTTTTCTATTCAGATAGCTTTTATTCAACTTAACATTTTCTTGAAATTTTTTTTTATTTTGTATGATTAAAGACTTACGACGAAGAGTACTTTTCTCGAGAGAAACATTGTGGGGGCGTTGAAAGATGTCAAAATAAACGTATTCTGGATGAAGGATCATTTTATTAAATATTGAAAATGTTGTCCTTGGATTTCTAAACACGAATATTGTTTTGATCATATTAATGGAATAAACCGATGCACAGGCAGTACGTATTCTTATATTCATATCTTCTTCTGCTGCAGGAACAATAGCCATCGCTTTATGTTTTATGTAACCCCGTAAAAAGAAATCTAAAGAATCGTTGCAAGCAAAGGTGATTCAGCCTAAGAGACGAATGCCGAGGAACTTTGAGAAAGAAGGGAACTACATCCGGTCATTCGACGAACAAATATAAGAAATGGAGGTACGAGCAGATCTCCTTCCTCCTGCCGCACCTGCAGAAACGAGATGCTCCGTCCAACATTTCAGAAGAATTCGAGATTGTTGATGGAGGACGTTTGAAAGAGACAAGAGACAGCATAGTGATGCGTCCGACTGATGCATCCTTAGAAATGTCAACCAATTCCTTTTCTTCGCGGGACGAATGCGTCTCTGACTACAAATCCCCACCTAATGGCGTGGTCGAATAAGTCCCAGATCAAGGAAGCATTCCAGGCGCCGTTAGGAAGTTTAATAACACATATTATCCAAAAAATCGAAAAGATCTAGTTCCTGCACCGGATTACAGGGACAATAAAAACTTTCCCGCCAATTTATCAACACCTGGGGAAGTAAAAACTCTATAATATTGGATCGGATATCGAGATGCAAATATTAATAACACCGGACAGAGCAACAGGGCCACCGCGTCAACGCAGACGATAGTCGCAGGCCGCACCAAAATTCCACTCAAGAGCAATCGATAACACAGAGCTCTGGAGGCAATTTTGTAAATATCCCAGGCACTCGAGTAACAGATCTCGAGCAATCTATGCTGAGGCAGCAATTCCATGACAGCGCGTCACAGCCCCCTAACCAATCGTGCGGCAGTTATTTTCGTTCCTATAGCGAAGACTTATTTGTATACAGGGTAGGCTTCTTACACTCTTCCACACATCTTTACATTACAAACAACATCTGATGTAAACTCTCTTTACATCAGAAAAGAGAGAGAGAGAGAGAGATACTATCGAATTTCCGAACCCCTCCTTCTTAAAAAGATTTCGTTTGATCATGGAGTGGAAAACAGACAATATTTTTCTTTACAGACAATAATATTGGAAATCAAGGTGACAATTTCAAGAGCCTCGCCCTGTATATATGACATGCTGTTTTATTATGTTTAATCAAGGTATCACGAGGATGATTATCTTCTCAATGCAAATGTGAAAATATATTTCAGGTGATGTCCATTGTCCGCGAGCATTGGAATAACTGAGTCCTAATTGCAGCGCTCCTCGTAACGAGAAGTGAAGTTACAAAGCACATGGGATCTGACAAACGTGGAAATATCATCTAAAAATTACCGTTACGATAAAGTATTAGGGGTTATGAACAAACTATCGAAAGAATTAAGAATTCCAACACAGAAGCGTGTAATAGAGATTGAACGAACTGTAACTTTTTAAGAATGGAATAGAAATTTGTTTAGAGTCATAGCAACGCACGTGTCAGCCAGTTCGATCCGCACCATCAAGCCGCCGACAGCATAATAGGTTGACGCGCAGCCAGCTTGCGCATCGCCAGTCGTGCGAAGTGGGAACACGACTAGGAAGAGGAACCTTCTCCACGAGAGGCTATCATGCGCTTATGGTAATGCGACACGAATTTTTTTCAGCTGATAATATGAACATACTTCTTTCTCATTTCATCTGATTCACAGGCTAAGCGAACCACCGAGAAGCTGCGAGCAAGAAGAATTACCTTAGCCCGAGATAAAACGAAAAGATCGATTCCTGGGATATAAACGGTTCCAAACCCCGAGCGAACATCATCGCTGGCCCCAATCGTGTTCGCGATGCAACGCTGTATCCATCGAGCACATTACGATCCATACCTTCGTCACAATGCCTTTCTTTTGCGTGGAATTACGCAAAATAGATTATTATAAAGATCTAATCTCTGCACGTGGCTCACTAATTCCTCGATTAACGAGACAAACTGATTATAAGAAAACCTTGAATCTAGTCCACAGTGAAAGTTGTATGGGCGTTGTGTAGAAATACAAGAATTAAAAGAATCAAAGAAATGCCAACAGATAGGTACCATTTCTCCAGGCAATATACAATAAATTAAGATAATAATATCTTGAGCACATCCTGCGACGTAATGAGAATCAAACAGAAACCCCTTTTATCGCTAGTAAAGCTACTTTCATAACGGCGCGATACTCGTGCCCCCCGCTACTTCACTTCATTAATAGAATTTAGTCGATTCAACTTTTTGTCGCCACTCTTGTAATATCGCTTAACGTTTTATGAAGTTTTGTTGCACCCCCGGCGTTTCATTATGCTATCGCGTTACCAACGAGGCTGTTGGTTATCCAGCTTCATTTAAACTATTTTCAATAGCGATTAGTCGGGCAACGTTCGCGGGGCATTACACTTACGGTGCATGAGATTCTTCCAGCTGCCATAAATCGCCTGGATGCATTTATCAAGAGGTGTAGCGGATAGTGCCGTGCTCGTTTTACGGGCACTTAGGTTGCCTTCCGAGCAGCTCCTGAACAAATTGCTGTTACTGATCGTATAGATCACTGGATTACGCTCCCGCGGATAAAGTCTCGCCTTCGACATGTCGAAAATGCCACACGGTATCCAGGCCTCGACGGCCGGGTCGCGAAAGCTCTTATAAGTTGAGGATAATTTCTTCGACGACTTCTGCAGGAAACGTTTACCGGGCGGCAAGGGCGGGGGACCCAGGCAGCTGGTGACAGCAGTGATCGCCATTTATGGTGGAACTGTCTTTCCGAATGGAGCGTTTATCGGATCTAACGCTTGGTAGCTACTGTACAGCGGCGATTCTATTATTACTATATTCCTCTGCATCGACGTCTCCCCCGGTCACAGTAAAGGCACCTTCCCGCGACAGTGTCTAATTAAGTAAAGACCGGACTTTTGAAAAAATCATTTATTCACGGTGCATCGTGAATTTATAAATGCTAATACACTTTAATATATCGTATCCAGGTATGGTGACTTCCAATAAAGGAAGAATGGTAATTTCAATGTACGTGGCACCGAAAACATCACGATGAGAAATGTCCCTCCAACTCAATGTGGTAATAAACTTCCCAGTCTAGTCACTCCACCGCCGTTTTGGTTCACGTATAATTCACGGCGAACTCGTTTCCCCGATGGTACCTCAGAACGGCCACTCTGTAACGCGACAGATTCGCGTTTTTAATAGGCACCACCGACTTCCACGGATCCCCCCGAGTGCAGGCTCGCGAGGCGCTGCGAGGGAAACGGCGAAGATAGCCGGATAAGACTGTCAGAAATGTCCCGTATCGGGCACAGGTACGAGTTGGCGACACCGGCGAGTGGTTGGTGTGGCGAACGCAAAGAGGCGAGGTCGAAGGTGGGTGGACGAGTTTCCGGAGAACAGCGTAGGCCGCCCCCCGCTAATGCCTATACGCGTAGGTTTCCAAAAGCAAGGCACGTGAAACAACTTTCCACGTGAAAACGTTAAAATCACTGTGCCGGTGGAGTACCAAAAGAGGTTCAGGGAAACTAACGCCGCAGCCATTAGTCGAGGAGAACACCGCGGAAAAGGGACGAGGAATTATGCATGTAGGGCGTGCAGGAGCGGAGATTGCGGGGGTGGAGTGACGAGGGATGCGAGTATTGAGTTAGAAAGAATAAAGAGTGCTAGGAATGAAAGAGGAGTTGGAACTCGAGGATTGCATTTCAAAGAAAATAACTGAAAAGTCACTGATAGTTTGAGGAAAGTACCTACTTAAGTAGTAGTTGTTATCGTGCTTTTTCGCGCTCTCCCTTGCTTTGGTAAAAATAAAATTTAAATGCGGAATGGGTGGTCCTACGAATAACTGAATTTTTTCGAGATTAATTGGTACTTAGTTGTTCGGCATTCTTCGAGGATAAGGGCGTTTGGATCTTGAGAACGAAATTCGTGTCGGGACAGCCTTAAAGAGACTAAATGACTTGGGGGTACGCAAAAAAGAAATAGAAGCCGACCCCGTTGCTGGGCTCGGTAATTTGCATAAGGTATCAAAATGGACGGTCATCCTGATACATTTTCCAAGGACGGACATGAACAGGTTCAGCTGGTCAGCAATTACGATAGATATGTTTCTTTGTTTGGAAGATTCTCGCGTATAGAGCGTAAAAAGGCGGTCACGACATTCCAGAGCGATTCTAGGCGCCTAGATGAGCGGACGTTTGTTTTACTCGCGGTTGTCACAATGGGTAAAAATGACCCACAAGTTGGCTCCGAGGTAAAATGAACCACGTAGTCGAGGCGCCTTTTATTTTCCAGCGCATATTACACCCACCTTTTTTGGCACGAGCAAGCATTGAAAAATTATAAAAAAATAATTTTGTATTCTCAAAATACGTATTAATAAACAGAAAAAACTTCAATTTAGTACACACATTCTTTTTGTGCCAAAAAAAATTCCAAACAGCAGTACTTTGTTACGGCGTCACAGTGGAACAAAAAGCAAGGTACAAAAGTGCTTTCGCAAGAAATTATGAAAGTTATGTGTATTAATTACACCGCATAGAAGCACTCGTGGGTGCAAAATGCCACCAACTGTCTTCTGCTACTATACAAACGACGTTACGTGGCACGCACCCTACACAACTGCAGCACGACTTACAGAGAGACAACGACGTAAGCATCTTCATCCGTGGACGCATCTTAATTCATTTCAATTTCCCTAGACTTAAGAGGCAACATACACCTAGTGGGTGAAAAAGTAGGATTGATTCGAAGAATTTTTGTTCGTCGGAAAAATGTTTTTATCAAAGAAACGTTATATACGATAGAAAGGTCACAGTTTTACCTACAAGATGTGAAATTTTCATTGAAAAGTTCGGAGAACAAGCTGCGTGGTAGCTGTCATCCAAAAAGAAAAAGTTAATCTAGCAACAGGTTGTTTAAATAAATCTCCACCGATCCAGATGCGTAGATTCACCCTGTGAGAGTCGTGACTGTTACGTTTTCACACCCCTGGACACCACGCTGAAAAATTCGTGTCGCACGAGAGCCGCTGGCGAAGGAGGCTTCCCTTCCTAGCCGCGCTCCGGTTTTATAGGACTGGTGATGTGCAAGACAGTTGCGCATAAGCTTATTAGACCGTCGACCGTTCGATGGTGCAGACCGATGCGGCCGACATGTGCATCCCTCTGTCGAAAATCAGTGGCTGATACGCCGAGATTCTACTTTACGCTACGTTCTTTTCCAGGGAATTGTAGGATATATTTATATGTGATTATTGTTAACTAACAGAATTACGATAGAATTGGGGAATGAAACCTTCAATGAAAATCATCCTCGAGAGAAACCGTTCGCCTTACGACACCGGAAATTGTCGTAGGAATTAATAATACGAGGGATAATAATTATGTCAGGGATGAATTATTCAGTATCAGTATTAACATAAATATGTACAACGCTTAGCACCGTTTTGGCTTCGCAGCAAAGTAGCGTGACGAGCACCTCTGCTGAGAGAACAAACTTGAATGAAACGATAGGAAATCAATCATTTGAGAAACAGGGATATTATGTACTTTGAATCGATGAATGAAAGTTTTAGTTATTTAAGTTAGTATACCAGCGAAAGACTACTGCAAATAGATATTGTCACTTATGAATATTTTCATAACTTTATTTTTACCTGGGGATAATTTTTAATTTGAGGATGCAAAAATAAAAAACTGTTGGTTTACTGTACATAATTGCTTAACTAAGGGAATAATATTCGAATAAGTTAGCTTCCCAACAAGTTTCTAATTCCAAGATATACTAAAGATCCAAGTTGATCTTATTTTATTCCATACATAATAAAACTAAGAGCGCATCCTTTGACGCTGGTCAATTAGAGATTTTCCGTCACAAAAAATAACACGAAAAAATATCAATTTCCTTTAAAATGAATAAAATCACAGCATGCAGCATTACTAAACGATGCAAACGTGAAGGCTAAGTACATTCCACGAGCCAGTCGTCCGAGGAGCCTTAATGCTCGTGATGGACGTGCTATCGTAAGAAAAATGAAGGAAGGCCCTCGGTTAAGTGCTCCGAAATTAACAGCAGAGCTAAATGAGGAACGTAGAATCACAGTGCGCCCAGAAAACGTGCAAAGGGTGTAGCGGCTAGAAGCCTACGACGAACGAACAACGAACAGGCTGGAATTCGCAGAGGACTACGTTTCGACCGGAATCAAGCAGCGAGATAACACCTCTTTGCTGACGAGGACAAACTTAATATCTAGAGAACTAAATGGTGAAATGGTAACCGGAGCAGGAGTTAAATTCTTAACGTTTACATGCCACTATAAAACACGGTGCTTAGTCTATGGTAGCATGGAGGAGATTTTACTTCCAATAACTGACAATTAAACCCAAAAACATTCTCGGCAGCTTTGCGAGTTAAAGCTACCGATCATTGCTTAAATTAGTTTATAACGCATACGGGACTGAGTAGCTTGAGAAGTGACCCTGTAATAAACCGTGGTCCTTTAACGAGCCATTTAGGGCTTGGCGTAATCGGTCGCTACTAAAAAGTCCTCCGAATATCCCATAAAAACTTCCAAAACATGCTTTCACCTTTCTGTGAAGGGTGGCAAGGAATTTAGTTACAACCCATACGATTCAACTTACAAAGGAAGATCCTCAACCCGGAAATTCAAAAAAATATTACACAACTTGTTTTCCTGCCTAAATTCAGTCTAATGGAAATAAAATGATCCCTGAAAATCCAGCTATTCTTCGATTTTGTAAGTTACCAAATGCTGTCCCTAATTAAAAGAAGTAACTTTTGTCTGAAAACTTTTTTCCTATCTCCTACAGTTCGCAAGTTATAACACAAAATCGGAAAATAGCCCGATTTTCAGGGATTAATTTGGGTAGTAAAAAAAAATTGGGGAATAGATACCTATGTATCCTTACATATCCCCAAAGCATCATAATTTTTTGAATTTCCGGCTTGGGGATCTTGCCTTGTTAGTGAACTATAACTGTGACTTGATGTTATATCTCTTGAAAATTTATTGTACGGTGCTGGATGGTGAAAGAAATATAATGAACTATTTAGTACAAACAGCAGAGGTCAAACACTGCAGAGCTGAAAATATGTTTGGGGTATCAGTATTTCGTAGCAGCAGGGCCACTTAAGGTGCTGGGCAAGGCCCAAGTGGATAGGGGTTTTGGGTCTGCAGGGGCCGGCATAGAGTAGCGAAAAACACCTAACCGCTTTTGTCCTTCAAAGGTATCAGTTTACAGGCCACTCGAGTGGACTCGAGCAGTTCGCTATATCTGTTCTAACTACACCAGCGTATGCATTGCATTTACAGTGGAACCTCCAGTATTCGAACAGCTGTTATATATTTGAACGTTCTATTATCTCGATCTTCTGTCAATCGCACGTTGTATCATTCAAATAGTATTATTCCTTCTATCGTACGATTAGATATGTTGAATGCCCCTTACAGTCGAAACAGAAATACTTTTTTTTTAATATGTTGCCCAATGCAACTTTTAAATCTGAATAATAAAGTATTAGAATGTTTCTTGAGAAAGGTTATTAACTTAAAGAATATTCTAACCTGAATTTCTTTGGTGAAACTTTACTGGTTCGTGTTTAGAAACATGTGAGTGTTTGCGAGTTTAAAATATCTCTCAAACTAATCCTTTTCCTCCACATAAACTCTAACACTTTCCTATTAAAAATTAAAAATGTGCCACTGCACTTTGCAGCTACCTACGTGCCCATAAATGCACAGTAGTGATACAGGAGACTTAGGGAATTTAAAACCACTCAATTTTGCCGTATACCCTTTTATCACATTTCAAACCGTTCCATAGTGCACCTTTTATACAGGGTGTCCAGTAAACCGTGGCACAAGCACCAGACGATTTCTCATAAAAAGAAAACAAGGAAAAAGTATAGAATACATTTTTTGAGTGGTGACTTAGCTTTTGAGAAACGTGATCTTTGACGCGACACAGTCAACACAGAAATTTACATAAGTAAATTTACAAGAAAACTTTACTTCACAAAATCACGAAACTGTGACTCTATATCACACAACTCGTAAGAGTATTATCACATCCACAAATGGTTTCTTATAAAAACTAATGGATAGCGTGGTCCGTGTTGCTAAAATTATATATAAATTCTAGCATCTCTTCCATTGCTTTATTTCATTATTTCTTTGAAATAAACGATTTCTTTAATGCGACTCCGTCGTAAGTAAAAATAGGCACAAGTAGTCTTATGTTCAATATCATTTATCTCAATAAAAAAAAACGCCACCAATCAAAAGAATTTATTCTATATTCTTTACCTCTCTTTTTTATGAAGAATCATCTCCTAACAGGCTCTACCAATATTTACCGAACACCCCGTATACTTCTTCACACAATAAGTAGATACCTGCGGCACGTACAGCTGCACGCCGCAGCGTGGAAATTTTTAATCTCCCGGCTTCTTAAAACTTAAAAAGCTACGACAATCTCCGTAATGCGCCCCCTCCCCTAAAACAGCAACTCACGTTAAAGTAAGTTCTCGAGAGTATTTCACTTATCGCGAATTCCTTAGCAGCGGCTAATACTTTTACGACTGTCTTAAGCACGGCTTAATGAAGCGCGTGGTTTAGAGTTTGATTAGTCAATTTTGCTATCTGATTAATAAAATAATTGACACGAAGCTAAATAAATATATCATTACCTCTGTTTATCGTAGCAGAAGATTATCAGATACGCATTTCAACAACGTTGTAATGACGCTTGATAAGTAACGGAATCACGCGATCGGCAGATTGGATATAACTTTTAGGTTAAGGGAAGAGTTTCAGCAATTACGAGCGTGGTTCTCGCACACCGAGCTTGTATTAAGAAAACTGAAGCGTGTACGTTTATTTGATGTTCGATTAAATGTCGAGCGATCAAGGAATGGTTCTTGGCACAGTTCGCGAGCTGCACGAACGCAGGGGGAATCTATACTACCTACGCTGCTCCACGTCTGAGGTATCTTATGCATCCTTTCAGGGGATTTGCTTCGAGAAAGGAATCTTATATGTACCTTGCCCGGAGCTGACAACAAGAAAATGTTCAACGGGCGTCCTTCCACGAGAAGGGGAAAGCCTCTGCGTGTTTACCAGTTGCAACTAGCTACATATTCTAACTTCGCTATCTTCCACATAGACATTATGTAAAAATAACGAATGCTTACTACTCATCGCTGAAACATGCGATATTTCCAAACGAGTTTCGTGGTAGAACAGCGACGCGGTTCAAAAGTAATAACGCAAGTAATTGAATTCGAATATTGCTCGATGAACATATCAAGTGAAATTGAGTCTGTCGACGGTGAACCTTCTCGTCATTGTCCGCTGAATATTTTAACCGTTATCACGCGAATCGAGTGACAATGGCCCGTGCTCTCGGGAGAGCTAGATACCGAGCAAATGATATAAACAGTGACGTAAAGCCTAACGATTCCGTGCGTTCGAGAACGAGGTAGCGTATGTATTTTTATCACTGACTCGATTGAACACGTACGGACTTAAATACATGGCCGAACGTGCGAGTTTGGTATATTCCAAGGTGCAGCGGCGGATTCGTGATACATCGAAAGGTTTATCCATAAGTTCGAGTGGGAATGTCGAGTAACCCGTAAACAGCTCGCGGTGTACGCAACCTAGAAAGGATGTTCGGAACAGTGGCTCGATACTCCCATGTTCCGAAGCACCCTTCACGGTGTTACTGATCAAACGAACACGAAGGAACTTACTGAAAGGGGCACGCTTGGCACCGCTCGTAAACGCCGACTAAATATCGCCAGAGACGGCTAAGAATGTATTCAGCTTACCGCTAATGCGCCTCATGGCGACTCACGACGATGCTGGTAACCAAAAACCGTCAGGTTGGTCGATCCGGCGAGGTACGTAACTCTTCCTGGTCGCTATTAACACCATGCCACATGTACGGACACCGATCATCACCTACGCCATGCACACATCGATTTTGGAACGCAAGATTCCCGCGCCATTGCCCACCGACGAGACTTCTCTCGGACCAGGAAGATAACCTGCCCCTCCGGCACACCGTCTTTCCCTATTACGTTAACGCGGAGAAGTACGAGGCCCTTTCGAACGGTAGCGACATACTGCTCCCTTCGGCTATGAGGATCCCCAGCTTTATGCGAACAATGGGCGCACTGGTAACGCGGTAATTTTTAGGCGTACTCGAACACGGACGAGGAACGACCACCGAACGGAGTACAAACCAGTACAAACTACTTCGTCGTGACTTCTCACGTAGCACTGTCCATGCGCGTAGTGTCCAATGCCACCGCTAGAGCGCGCGACCGATCGGTCACGATAAATCTCCACCTTGTATGGATTTAGGTCTTGCAAGCCAATTGGGTGTCGGCTTTTTGAATTTCTCATTCGATAAATTTCTTCCTGTACTGTTTGCACGCATTTTCCTAGGTTTCTTAATGAACATTATCCTGATATTTGTCTAGTGGCTAATCACGGCAGTGTATCACGTATGATGAATGATACGATGCTCGGTTTTTGCCTTGCACGAATGTAGAACAGTTTTAGATCTAATTCTGGACTCTTATTTTCCTTTCCTAATTAAATTATGTTCGATGCTTGAATGGTGGTTATCATTACCCCGGTTGTAATAGGGGAGTATATACGTTGTTTTTGGTTAATTGATGAAATTGGAAGGAATATTCTTTAACAGAGATGGGCAAAATTTTTATTTAAATAAAACTTCAAATAACGAATAAGAGTTAAAAAAATTATTCGTCATGTGTCGGATAAATTTGACTCGCGTTAACGAACAAATGATGAAATTTGTTTAACTTTTATTCGTTACTTGAAATTTCATTTATTTTTATTTAAAAATCTTGCCCATCTCTGTTCTTTCAATGAACTATTTAGGTAAGAGCTTCCTACACGATAGTGTCAAAGTACATTCGTACTTTAATGCTTGTTAAATATTCATGAATTCAATTAAACGTTTTTAATCATCGTTTCTGGTTTTGTTAAATAATAAATAGTGTTGGAGTTAAGACCGTCCGATTTGAAATGTACTTGCAGTTGTTTTCAAAATGCTTTTGAGGTCGATTCTAATCTGTTAGACACACGGCGAAGCTGTTAACAGCAATGACACAACATTTTAATATTTCATCCCTGTTATTTGTTTAATAAACTCGAATGACAAACAGTAGCTGAGGGGTCTATTAATTTTTTTTTCATCGCGTTATGGCGCACACAAACGATATATCTATGCGTGTGCACACGAACGTTCGACGCACGCGCCGCACCACGCACGCAACGCAATGCACCGACAAACGCTCAAAATCGAATAGTGTATTTAAGCGAGATAAGAAAAGTAAATGCACCGAGAGATTAGATACTACTCCCCCCCCCCCCAAAAAAAAAAACGAAAGAATATTATAATATTTGCTTTATTCATATATTTCTAGTAATTACTAGGAATTAAATTGAATTTAAATTGTCTTTTACTTCGTAGTGGAAATATATTTGCATTCTAATTATTACTTGTGCCATTTTTAAGAAATAATAGTCGTATCGCAATAAAAAACTAGACAAATGCAGGAAGATAAATAATAGTTAAAGATTTTGTGCATTTATATAGAATTTAAAATTTAAACCTAAAAGCTTCGAGATGCATTTTTTTTAAAATTCTGTTTAATTAAAAGCAATGGATTGCAAATTGTCTTGAACTGCTTACGCTGTTAACAAGTTAAGTGTTTCAAAGTTAACAATTATTATGTTGCCCCGCGTAGGAGTTGATAGGAAGAACGTAACAATAAAACGAATTATCGTCAATTATCTTAGATGATCGAAGTGAGTTTACGTACACATACATTTGTAATTTGTATCACGCAATGATGTAACCCTTGATACTTAAACGAGCACATTCGCACACTGTCTCAATCATTAGTAATTACCCTCAATCTTGTTCCCGCCTTATATTTTCTAACGTTGAAGTGAAAAATAGAAATAAAGACGTAAGTATAAATTATTGTCCCCATAGCAAAATTGTTTGCTACTATTGCTTTTTTTTAAATCGTAATTGTTTTCTTCGATGCCAAACATTAAATACATGTAATGAAAATCTTTTAACCTCAACACTTGAATAATATCGAGAATATCGCGATGGCTTCTGAAACTTCTGTAACGCCTGACTAAACTATTCGACAATTTCACTTCGGTTCTCGGTTAATATATCAATATTAATGAAATTGGGGCAATCAGAGAGCAACCGTATACTGCGCCTCGTAATAAAGTTCCGCTGTACCACGCTGCACAGAGCCAAGAAGTTAATAAGTGGCGGACGCATGCACTATTGTAGTATCGGCCAAGTACTACGCTACGCTTTACAATACCACTGTTCAGGTTGTGTAATAGGGTGATGCTGTAGTGTAGAGGGTTACCATAGCAGCAGACTGTAGGCTTTTCCAATCTCTCCCCTTCTCGCAGCATTAGCCCTTGTAGTCCTCTCCCTCTTTGTGCCCCAGTCGTTTTCGTTTCTTCCTCTTCCTCCTTTCTTCCTCCCTGCGTTGCAACTCATTCAGCGTGTCTCTCGTAGCCTCGACAATGCCCACTCACCGCTATGTAACGTCGCTGATTTTTTTCTTGAAAATAATTCTTCATATACCGCGCTCAACCAAATACCTCTCTCGCGGGAAAAATGAATTTAGCTGATATAGAATTTAATGCAACGAGCCCGTAGAACTGTTACTACGGTCCATCAACATTTATACACGACAAGTTTGCCTCGTTAGTAAAAAAGATAAAAGAATAATGGGAAAACTTTTCGTACAACTCTTCTTTCTTTTTATTGCATTATTTTCCTCCCCTTTTCTGACACTTATCCTTACTTATAATATTTGTTCCTATTTCCTTCTGCTTCTTAGCCCTCTATTTGCATCGTTCACAGTACGTTTCTCTTTCTGTTATTGCTTTTTTTTATTTTACATCTGTCTTCGAAATGTTAATCGTTCTATTAATAAACCTTATGAATAGCACTATCGGCAATTTTTATTGTGTCATGTTTTGCAATTGAACGACTACATATATTTATATCGATTAAAGGTAGTAAATTTTTTTTAATATAGGATACATTATGGTATGTTTATTTATTATTAGCTTGCATTAGCTCAAGTACGAAATGGAATAGGTATCTAGTCTTGTTATATAACGAATGTATATGATTAAGTACAAAATAAAAAATAGCACCTGTTGCACTGATTACTAAATTATGGATGAGTCTAAACTAAACAGCTTATACGAAACAAAGAATTAAATGTAAAGTAGTCAACAGTAATTTCGAACGAGAAATCTGGTGTTTCTAAAATTATTTAGAAGTGTTTGTAAAGATTATTACAGTATAGAAAACGATAATCGTCACACTTCATTACGCCTCATTGAAGTACAAGTTTATTTATTCGTATAAATAAATAAAAATAACCATTTGTTGATATGAAAATATTGTATATACCCTACGTAATACTTTCGAAATTCAGCATTTCATGTACAGAATTTAAGTAATCTTAACATTGAGTGTAATCGAATTCATTTGTTCATGTCAATATACTTCTTTGTATAATTAAAATATGTAACTATGAGAAAAATTGTTTTTCCTTGCAACATCCTTAAAAAATAGTTCTGCATTAATATTATGTGATTCATTTCACTTAAATCATGTTACCTTCGATTTTGAAAAGCCAGTCTGTAAAGCAATTATACCAATCGACGTCTCTAACGAATTGCAAATCAGGGGACTGAAGAACGGATTTAGTTAAATGCCTCTCTATGTAATATGGAAGAGCCATAGGATTCTTTCTGGACATCTTTAAACTGATTTACTGAAATAATCAATAAAGAACAAAAAGGAAAAACGGAGATTATTTCTATGTTAAATTCTTACTGCCTTATTCTGTCTGTTAATCGACGGATGATGCTAATGTAATTTAATACCAAAGTCTATTATAGACGTTTCGCTAAAGTAGGGAATAAATTTTGCTGCATACATTTACTTATCCGATATTTACAAAACTGGAATGATAAAGCAATATGGTGAAGAATGCAAAAGGTTCCACGCATGCAGATCTTATAAATCGGTTTCCGTTTAGAAAAGAAAATTATGATACACTGAATTATACACATATTAAGCGAATAATAAAAATAAAACATAATTAAAAATTATCACTTTGGTCATTATGAATTTATCGTCATTCACATAACACTCAACTGTTTAAATAAGACCTTATCATTAAAAATCACAACACAATTTACTTACATAATAATCACCGTAAATCAATCATACGTCACAGGGGACCGACAACAGTGAAGCTTAATTAACTTACAAACCAATAATTTTTTAAGTCAGACTTATCGGATTCGAACAGCTAAATTAATCACCGTGCTACGAAAATTGAGCTCTATCATTTTTCTACGGAATTAGAATTTACGAAGATTGCTGTACTGACGAGAAATCAATAGATTGCTTATGGTTTAAGCCTTAAGAACTATTCTTATTACTTTAATTTGATTATTACAATTCTGGATACTGGAGTTAAGTCGCTACACACCTGTAGATTGCGTACATAGGTTTCATCGTGATATGGAGGCATCAAACATTTACGTACATTACTATATACCATGTGTTATACATACACATAATAACAGAGCAAAGGAGAGGTCATATACCGTATTAAGGAGAGTAAATGCTACCGCTTCCTTTTCATGCCTTTGCGATAACCTTTGCCAAACCAGCCGGGATTTTTCGGAGGTGCCATCGGAGAATCCGCATGGATTACTAATGTCTTTGTCTCTTTTACTTGCTTACTTTCAGAGCCTATTAAAGTAGAACCGTCCGTGTCTCGTTGGTAATAAAGGCAAGTAACCGAACCTTCGTTTTCCATGCAAAATGTGCAAGCCGGCTTTGGTTTCGGCATGTTCATAGTCATATCTGGTATTTGTATAAATGGATAATAAAAAAGTGGTGTTAATTGAGGGCACATATACATCGGTGGAAACGGCAGGCCCATAGACAAGAAAGGTAGTGCGGTAAAAAATGGCGCTGGATATGCGGACATCGATTCGGTAATCTTTTTAGCTGAAATGCAACCTTCTCTCTCTTTGGTTTGGGGTGCAATGTCTTCACAAAAGTTATCACTAATTTCACTTAACTCCATGTGAGCGATATTAGACGGCTCTTCCAAGCACGGCTGACTCGTAGTACACTGTTCGATACTTCTCAGTCCTATGGCATGAGAAAAAATAGGATCCTTGGCACGATTGTATTGCGGTATCTCCAACCCAAGGTGGGCCATGACTTTCTTCATAACTTCGTCACATTTCCCATTTATCTTTAACACCGCGTTTTCGTCCTTCGGAGTCCATTGCAGATTCACGATGTACAGAGACGGACGTTTCTGTACTGGCCTGTCCATCTGCCACAGCCACGGATACTTCTTCAAAACTTTCAAACTGGAACCCAAACATAATATAACGTCCGCTTGTTTCGCCGCTCTCGTCGCCCCGTTCCAATTAATCGGCCATGGGAGGTTGCCCCTTTCGCCGAAATGAACTATCGAGTCTTGCAAGACAGAGTCGCATCTGTGACAGAATCTACCGGTACCGTGAGAATATCGAGCTGTCTTTTCTGTAACATCAAATAATCTCCAATATTCTCTAAACGGTTTACATGTTCTACAAACTTCCACATACATATTCCCATGAACCTCGGACAACAGTGTACGAGGTATCCCACTACGTAAATGAAGTCCATCGCAATTCTGGGAAACTATATGTTTCAAGACTCGTGCCTTGTACAAAGCATAAAGAGCCATATGGGTCAGCGTCGGCTCCGCCTGGCTCAGGTCATGATTTCTGCAAGTATATAGAATATTTGAATGTCCACCACTGATAGCGAGTAACGAACCAGTCGACTATAAACAAGTTTGACATTACCCGATGGCCTTTCCCTGTTGCATGCGGGTCCAAACGCCATTCGTTCCTCTATAATCGGGGATCGAGGCAGCTGTACTGATACCGGCACCAGTATAAACAGCCAGCGATGTCGCTCTGCTAATCGCCGCAGCCAATCGCATGCACTTCTCCTCCAAAATCTGTGGCGCATCTTCCACTTCTTCTAGCCTCGCTTTCACTCTGTGCCTTTTCTCTTGTCTATCGAATTAATTAACAAGTCTCTTTTAACCATATTAATCGACGAGGTGTTCGCCACTAAAATCTACATCCGATGTTCGCGGCGATCGCTAAAATTAGCGTAACTGTTAATTTATCTTTCGGACGTTTCGCGCGACGATACTGGCGAAGTAAATTAATGTACACATAAATATGTAATCAATGATTTTCAAAATGGCTATACCTTAAATTAACCTCTTTCACTACGTCACTACAGGAAATTAGTATCCCCGTTTCCTCCGCGGTCCGGTCTGTTTCAGATTTTTGTAAAATTGCTGCTACCTAGAACGAAACCAGCGATGTAGCATACCCGCAGGAGTTGTTTACAATGCGCTAACTTCAAGAATGCCGGGAAATACAGGAGAATATTGGTTATAGATCGCAATCGAGTCACTGCAATTAGTCAGCTTGTACCAAAAATCACACACGTACTTTTTTCAATGTTGCTACTCGCTCGTCTTTAACTTTTAAAGCTTTAAGCGCAACAGAACGCCTCCTCGATAGGAACTTCTCGTTACCAGCCTCCTCCATCTTTAATCAAGACGACTAACCCAGTATCGTATCGAGTCTCACTAAAACCATAGAAATGTTTTGTTTTTTCAGATAAATCATATAATTCCCACATAGATGCATTTTGCTAAGTTTTCGTTTAAGCTATAAGCAGAAGCGTGTACAAATAATTCGAATTAATTAGTGCAATATCCTCGGAGTAAATATAAAATTCTGCGATGCTTGTAAACATTACTATTTCAAACTATAAGTATCATACTTACGTAACTAAATAATAACATAATAATGGGAAATATTATTAATTGTTAATTCCTCATTTTTTCCAATGTATTTATTAAATCATCAAATTCATATTTATCGCTGACAGTAACTTCTTTCCAACACACAAACTACGTGATTTATTAACGATCATGTTCGAAGGTTATACTCTATTATCAAGCAGACTGCCCGATACGGTCCGGTCGAAATGAATGGAGCTACGCTAAACATTCGGATTTTGTATGACGAATATTTACATTGGATGCAGGGTCTATATTCTATACGTGCTCTGTGGTTTCGCTATGTCCATCGGTAAAATCACGGCCCTTCGTATCTATTCGACTGATTCCACCCTCTACCCTCCCTTATTCATGTAACACCATGTATCACTTGCAATTGCAAACCAGCTGATCAAAAGAAATCCGCATAAACTGATGTTCTAAACACAAAAACATTGCGGATTTGTCGCAGTTATGTGCCGAATGTGAAATATGTACGATTAGCGTAGCAACAAAAGGATGATCGATAATTAATAAGAAGCGAATGGAGGAGTCCAATTGATAACGGTTTTAATTTTTCTGTGATGTCCAAAATCATTGTCATGCTTTCAATATGTTACTTCCCAAGGCGATACCTCATGATCTTCCAATTTCATGGTCTTCTCATGTTATTACTTTTCCCAGGTAAGCTTGTAAACGAAATACTCGGAAATCAATTTTTTCGTCTACATGTATGTTATTTCCTATTAATATAATTAATATAATCACACTTTCCTATTAATATAATTAATAGGAATATCTGATACGATAATATAATTAATAGGAAAGTGTGATTACTTCAAGCTTATAGCTTGAAGTAATCCCCTTTCCTTCGTTTGTAAGATCAATATATTAAGCATTAGAAATATTTTAACAATAATACATTTGTATCCATATTCCATGAACAACAAGTAAGAGTTATGCGAACGCCAATTGTAGATCCCAATTTCTCCACGAATCTATTCTTGCAGCCAAGGAATGCACCATGCCGGAAGCAAGTCAAGAAGGATTATTACATTCGTTCAAAAGTTACTCAGATATAGCCATGTTTCATTATACAGTTCCGAAGGAGGCGCTCAGAGCTACTTGGCAATTTGCAGCATTTATGGATGGGCAGAATTGCCCGGAAAGAAAAGTGCACATGTAAATACTTGTCTCTCTTTGTTTTGCTTCTTCGTGTTGGATGTACAAAGTGTACACAATATTATAATTCTCAGATATTTACAATGGGGCAGTTATCCTGTGATATCCGTAAATAATGACACATTTCCTACCGATATGTATCCCAAACGTAATTGGACTATTGTGATTTCCACCGTCACAACATTTGAACCAAAGACTACTGCGGTAGTACCGGTTTATGGTCCAGAATCGGGAGATTGGTTCGTAGGAGCATATTTGTCCCCCTGGGATGAAAAGGTTCAACAGCAGGTATAATTATGCTTCCGTACGATAAATGTTCTTTTTCTGTTTAAAGTGGTAAAAAGTTTGTATCGTTTAATCTTCCATATTCCAGGGGCTCGGTCACAAATGCCACTATAGTATAGGTTCAGTAGCAATATGGACACAGACCAATAGTATTGAAAATATACCTATTGGTTGCTTGCATACATTGCGAACGAAAGAAACTACTTCCTATTACAAGTAAGGAGTACGATTCTTTTACTCGATTGATTATTCTGACGTTGAAAGTTGTTAATATATTAACATCTTTCAGAATGTACATACCATCGGGAACATGGAATTTTCGTGTACATATTTGGGGCTGTAATTTTACCGTCTATACATCTCGTAGGATACACGAACCTTGCATTAAAAGTATAGCCTTACAAGGACGCTCCCTGCCCGTTTTCAATCATTCCGAGCCAAGCGAAATCGGAAATCTTACCATGTTGGATTCGTATACCTTTACAGAATCTTCTCCTTACGAGGATAGCTATTATTATTTGATGATTATTTCAGATAGCATTATCGAAGTGAATGCGAAAGTAGTTACTTCAGGTAATTATCCAAGGTATTTGTCTCACAGAGATTCACACTCTTGGGCCTAGTCGCCTAGTCGCGTACGAAACATCCTCGGCGAAATAGCCAAATCGTCGATGATGCTGACGATTCGACTAAACTATTTAGTCGACGGAAAGACGATAGTATGCGCTAGGTCTTACTGTGTATTCGATCTTGTTACACCTTACTTTTTTAGAATGTCCAATCAGAATGACAGAAAAGTCTTTTGTAAAACAGTACTTGGATGCACCCTCGTTTTCTAAAGCGCTAGCTCAATTACATATGAAAGATTTAACTAAACATCGTTCTCATAACGACGAGAACAGGAGTACTGGATCGTCTTACAATGGGATTGACTTGAGAGATCAATTCCATTCGTCGGACGAAGATTTTGACGATCCATGCGTTCCAAGGTATCAACTTGCTAGGATAAAGCACTCGCAAACATTTTCGGGAGTTTACTTATTACAGGTAAATGAGATATAAATTATAGACCATACGCAAACGTACAAGTATTCATATAGAACCCCTTTATAGGGTAGAGAATGGCTAACTTCTTGGATAATGTTAACTGATGCACACCCAGTGGTAACTCAATTTAATATTCTGCCATTGGTAGACATTGGCGGAACACTTGATATCAGTGCACACTTGGAAATGGACAAAGTAAACATTGTTAATAATTCTGGCATGGAATTGGATATTCGATTGAGTTATAATTCATTTTTGTATGCTTTCCAGGTAACAACGACACAGTTGGTTAAAGTTATACTTTGCATACGACGTGGTCGGGTTCCCAGTAGAGCCAAGAATACTATTGTATGCGAGGATTCGAGAATGTCGATAAAGTTATCTTCGTTCGATAGACACGACGCAAGTTTGTTAATACCATATCCACAACCCGATACTTGGTATGTTGCTCTGCACGCAACATGTCATTTTAATGGGTAAGCTGATATTTTTAAAGATGCAAGAGAAGAAATAATTAAAATTGCTAGCTGATCGTTTCTCAATTAGACATCCTGCAAATTGTGAAATGGAAGAGATCTTAGTGTCATTGGATATAAGAACTAGGCAATGCGTGTTGCCCGGAAATTATCCATGTGGCCACCACGGAATTTGTCAAGAAATTCATCGAGATATTTTGTATTACACATCGTGCAAATGCTTTGAAGGTTCGACTATTGTTTGCGCGACGCTAATTACATGTATCCTCCCATCTTCGAGTTTATGTATTATATTTTATCGCGCAGGATACAAAGGATGGGGCTGTATTGACGCTACCAATGCCAGCCCAGAGTCTTCTCTCCTTTTCACAACGATGATGCTCACTTTAAGTAATGGTTTTCTTATACCTGCTATATATTTAGCTGTTAAGCGCGGATTATATACCGAAGGATTAGTCTATTTGACAACTATGCTTTTTTCGTCTCTGTATCATGCTTGTGACCAACACGTTATGACCTATTGTGTTGCTAAATATGAAGTACGTAAATTACTTTGTCTCAAACAATTACCATTATGCGATTTTTCTTTAACCGATATACAGAATGCCTTTATAAAGTAACTTTGCATCTAGGTTTTGCAATACAGCGACTTCTTTTCGAGCATACTAGCCTTTTGGGTGACGCTCGTTGCAATGGCTGAAATACCGACCCGTTTTGTGTCGCTGTGCCATATGTTCGGCGTTCTTATAATAGCTTTCGGAGTGGAATCCAACAGAACGGGCCTAACTAGTATATTAGTGCCCTTGGGGATGGGCGTTATGATTCCAGTGAGTAATTTAAAAGGTCGGTTTCTCGTATTATTATTTACTCTTGGTGTGTTTTCAGATGGGAGCGTATGCCTACCGTTGTTTTCAATTGAAAAAATGGAAAAGACCTGATAGAATCTCGCAGTTGCTAGTGGGATTGCTATTGGCAACAGTAGGCCTATTGCTCTTTTCATTAGTTGAAACGGAAGCTAATTATCGAGTACGTATAATATACAATGTAAAGATTCCACGACAGAAAGCGAGAAATTTCCAACGAAAACTTTCCTTTTCGTTGCAGTATGTCCATAGCGCCTGGCATATGATAATCGCTATTTCATTGATATTTTTGTTACCATTATCCCGACCACAACAAATTGGTTCTTCGGGTACCAGTTCCTTCAGCGACGATAGCGAATTACTTGATTACAAGGATCCACCTGGTAGTCCGATTTTCACAGTAACTACTGGCCAGGAAAATTTGATGGCTGGGTCGAATTGAAGATTGAGACTAAAATATGTAGAAAGAAACCAAATACGTACCATTTTTTAATACGTTGACTGCCGTGTCATCCTTATACGGGTGACACGTATATTTGTGACGCATATGTATAAGCATAGTAGCCTGGTAGGACTCTGGGGGCGGAGGGGGGGGGGGGGGGGGGGGCGAAACGCGACACGATAGTCAACGTATTGAGTTACTTGTGCCAAAAGAGTGTTCTAATTCTCTAAGGGAAAGCTAAGTTACAGTATTACGATAATCAAAATTAGAAGACATGCGTACGTGTACATAAAATATTTATGTATAATTTTTATAATAGTTCCTAGGTGAATCGTGTATTCCCAAGTATAGGGTAATCTATGCTGAGATTTTCAACTTGACAACTCCACGCGATACATAGGAATACTTATTAGGGATTAAATGAACTTACAAGTGGTGCTATTATTCTTACCGCGTTACTTTTAGAATCTACTCGACAATTCCAACATATATTTTTATATGTTTCTTCTTTTACCGGTGAACGTTATATCTTACCACGTTCAACGAGCTATGGGAAAATAGGTCGACAGAGCGTTACGTCGCAGAGCTACTTACAATTTAGTGGGTTTGTTGAATCTGACGTTAATATTAATATTATGCATATATATATATATATATATATATATATGCAGAAGTCTATGAACTTTAATATTAATGTCAGATTCATAGCATATGTTAATAGATACATTTACGTGTCTTTCCATATTTTTTACGGTACTCGATTTATACTCTTATTGCTTTATTAACTGCTTCTCTCTATATATAAACATAATACTCTGTTATGCCTTTAAAGCAATTAGTACAGTTGTATGTACAGTATTGTCTCCGTATTTGCTCGCTGGTCGGGCCCGGCGGTGAGCCCGTATCGAGTACAGAACCCTAATCCCGAGGGTTCGTTTCTCGCTTCTTTCTGGCAATTCTTATTGCTTTATTAACTGCTTCTCTCTATATATAAACATAATACTCTGTTATGCATTTTAAAGCAATTAATACAGTTGTATGTATGTATATTCCGCGTGTCCTTCCACTACTGTATAGTAGTGCATGAAAACGTCAATTGCGTAGATTACCCTATAATGCCATTAACGAATTGCATTTAGAACTATGCATTAATTGCATTTCATTCTTTATTTATTCAATGTTTTTTATAAAATTATATAGTATACATATTTATATAACGTGGATGTTCTGTGTAATTACTATAACTTTGGGAAACAAATATGCAATGCAATATATATCGTGGCGAGATATGGAATCAGGTTACACGTGCAATACTGTTGTATCTACTTTATGCATTTAGTCGTGTTCAGAATTGCTTAAGGGACCACGGTACATAAAAGGTATTAATAGCATATTAGGAAATGAAAGTATGAATGCTGTGCCTAAATACGGATAAATTATTCAGGAGTAGTCTTGAAACTTCCCAAGTCTGAGAACTTACAACTCGCAGCTTCAGCAACTTTTGGCATGCAAACGGAAGTTCTTGTCAACTTTGTATTATTAATTTATCTCGC
Organism: Andrena flavipes; assembly: GCA_963971345.1. Classification (NCBI taxonomy): domain Eukaryota; kingdom Metazoa; phylum Arthropoda; class Insecta; order Hymenoptera; family Andrenidae; genus Andrena; species Andrena flavipes. The sequence goes on from OZ020481.1 coordinate 42,045,575, forward strand.
TGTTCATTCTAAGATTCCAAATTTATAATTATCACGTAATTGTCAAGTACTTTACTGTTGTTATAGAGAATAGACCATATAAATATTAACTTAATTTTAAAAATTCCCAAAGTTAATTAGTTTTGATACAGAAAATACACTTGTACTCTCTATAAATTAGTTACAAGTTTGCATTTATATATGTCTTATTACAAGACCAATGATTTACCCGGTTTATTTAATTTAAAGTTTCTCGCAATATCATTCATGGAATATTCTATTCGTAAACATGACTCAATGGAGTGTAGTTTATAATTACGATTGTTAATGCTTCAAATGTTTACACAATTATTTACGTAAAATGATTTTTATGTAGTTGTTCACCAAAGTATGATATCTACTTTAGTTGAAACTATTCAAATACCTCACAATGTTCAAGTGCCATCGAAGATTTCTCTCTCATCCTATGCCGTATCACAAATTTTATTTTTACACTATCGAAACAAGGCAGGGTGATCGATAAGAAGGGATTCGTATTAAAATAAATCTTTCAAAGGTGTATGTATGCTACATCGATCAAGGTTTTAAATAATGAGAAGTAGATCAATATGGATATTGATATCGGAGAATATATTAATGATATGTAATTGTACTATAAGGCTGTCATCGATTCAGAACAAACGTAAGGTAATATAAATTTTCGTATCAAACAAAAGTAAAGAGCGCCACGTGTTATGTCAGATGGGTTAATAGATATTTCCCTTGGTCACCTGTTACTATTTATTTTAAATGGAAAATGAAGTATTATATGTATATACGAGAAGTGAACGTTATAAATATAATGCCCCGTCCAGTCATAACAGTACCATTTTTCTTTTAAAAATGTAGTAATAGGAGTTGTAACGTGCGTGAAATCATTTTTTATTAGTCCTGCATCTACGCAAAATCGTTGATCTGTTCGATTGTGGCTTGAATGACTTACAAATACTCTTTACCATATTCCGTATGTACTGTAAGTGTTAAACAACTTTCTTCTCTCGTCAATTACATCTAATACATGTTTGTATTTCTGCAAGATACATCTGAAAACATACACGATACGTCCCGTTTAGCGATACGAATGTAGACAAAGTTATATAAAAAAGATGTTTAGCATGAATTTACAAGATACTTAAGAAGGAAGACCTATTATTTCAATAAATGTGTTTAAATAATTTATATCGTTATTCGTTACTCACTTCTTAGTAGCGCAATCTCCTATCCAATCCGACGCATTCATCATTATATCGTGTTGAGTTTTTAAATATTGCGAAATGCACAGCATACTTATATTAACATTAATATTTTCTACCGATCGGTCACACTTTTTTGACATATTCATCGCGTTGGTATAACAATATTCAATTTCATCGTTAAAGATTTTCCATACCTAACAATTCCTACAGTATCACTACCAGTTCTCTTACATATATTATATATATGTATATATGTTATATATATATATGTATAAATAATTTTAATATACCTGTACCCATTTATTTTGTAATATTTCCCTCAAACTTTCCTTCTCCTTAAACTTCTGTAGAGAATAAATCGCCTCGACACCTTCCTCTACGTTTTTAACATATTTAAATATATCGTTGATTAAATTCAACGTCATAGTATCTAATTGTAGAACCGTGTACCTAAATCGTTTGATCTTTTTCACCCAACTGGTTCGCGCAATATCGAATATAATGCCGCGGGCCGCTATAATTTCATCTAAACTCTCATAAAACCTATTCTCAATTTTGCGCCAGTACGCCTCGTACTTGATTCCTTTGGGGCTTCCCAGTAACCCAATCTTGTTGTGCCTATGAAATAAAACAAACAGCATGTATCAACAATTGAGCTACTTGTTTAAAACAATATTTCGTTCATACCTTCCGAATATGACGAGCGCCTCGCAGATTTCAATAACGTCGTAGCATCGTTGTTTGAAAGTATCGATTGTATTGAAAACGTCCCCTTCATTCAAGTTCCATTTTTTATCGGGACTAAGACGTGGAATAACGTTCCTTATTACCTGAAAGAATTTGTTAAATGTTAAAAGACTGACAATACTTAATAACTTGTCACAAATGTAAAGATGTTTCGCAAGGAGCGTACATTATTATAAATTATTTTATAAACGTCACAGCAGAGTATGCACTTTTTCAGCATTTTCATCCCCTCCTCCGGATTACTTCCAAGTGCAACGTCCAACTTAATATACTCATTGCATTGGCTTATTATCTGCAAGTTTAGCGCCTGACAAAGTACCCCTACGCTATTCCTGAAACATTACGCTTTGAAGCACATTACACTTTCGTACTGAAACATTTCTTTCGCGTGAATAATCATCCTCACGAATCATTATAAAATGGGGATTCCGTCCAAATAAATAATATCAGAAGCAACGCCTCTGTTACCGAATTCTCAGCGTCTTCCGGAACATTTAGGCTTTTAAAGAAATCGAATAAAATATACAGGTGCGTTAAATTCGACGACGACTCTTTCAGTCTCGCGGCAATACGCTGGGCTAATATTTCGAATTTGTTTACGCTGGGAGAACGCAAGCTTCTGAGTATGTCGATGATCAATCGAACTTCCGGATTGAGAAGCTGAGCATGTAAATAATTCAAATTCGAATCTGAAAGCAGCAAGTGTTTCTTAATTGGGAAAAAAGGAATTCGTTTGCTATGCAGAAAAACTAACGTTTCGCATTCCAATAATCTAGTTCGCCCTGTATATTCTGAATTCTGTTGCCAGCCGTCGCAACTCTCGTTGCTTCGTCCATTTGTCTGATCCACGACCAAACTATTTTATCCAATCTACCGATTAAATTCCGCTTTTCCTCGTTCTCTTCGGAGACGAAAGTCTTTGCATTTTCTCCTAGTAAGTAACAGTCGATTCTGTTCGGCGGTTCCAGAAATGTATCAAGTTGACTCTCTTTCGGCACGTATAGTGTAGTCTTATTTATCGGTTTGTACACCTCCTCGGACAAGTGTATTATAAATTCGTGTAGATTTGAAAATACTTTGTTTTTTATAACTGCTCGTTATGAATGGAAAATTGAAATTGTAAAAGTGATCGATAACGGACATGGTAATCTTAGTTTCTAACTTTGTAGAAATCAAATTACAAAAAATATTAATAAGAATCGCAATGGTCGTTCAAGTTTTCAAATTTTCGAAACGGATACATGACGTATAGCCATCGGTACGAAGCACGTTCGGTGCATATATATTCTCCATAAATTTTAAGACAGATCTCGGAACACTGTTAGTAATACTTCCAAACAAAACTGTGCTAAAAAAATTCTCCTTGGTATAAATTTGCCACGGCGATCGTAAAAAGTACATGAACCCCTTAGGCGCATAATCCGGGACGTTCAAAGTGGCGGTCAATTTGTTTTCCTTGTGAAATATGCTCAGCACCTCGTGCGACGGATTTTCGAAATATTCTCGTATTATTCCGCTACAATTTTCATTCCAATGTTTATTACCGGAGGAAGGAAATATTGTTAAATCTTTCACATATTGTATCTGTAAATATATTCAAGTAGAAACTTTACCGGACCGGAGGAAAGATTATAGCAGAATATTGAATGCCGCGCCATAGAGGTCAGCCTAACGATGGTTTTATCAAAACAAGTGTATGACATATTAGATGATGTTTCGATATAGTCCAGTAAAAGTAGTCGAGTTAATTTCTATTATACTGAAATCGATAATTATGATTAACTGAGTAAAGATTTCTATGGTAAAGCATTCAATTCCTGATGCATTTGGCTTTTCCGTTGTATTTGCGACCACATATACTTGGTGGATATCTAAAATGGTACAACTAATATCGTGTAATCGCAGAAATTGCCAGCTCATGAACGCCAAGTATATTCTTACAGTATCAAGAGACACGGTAGTGTCTCGCGCCAAGTATATATAGGTATATGCGCAGCGCGAGGCACAGAGTGTCTATATCACGCTACGACGCGCTATCCAGAATCCTGAGATACTAACTAACGTAGTCAGCTCTGCGTCACTAAACACTGGTTTTTCGGGTTCTGGTGGCAGTTCTTCTTCAACTTCGGGCGACTCTGAAATATAGTTAAGTATCTTACAACACAAAACTATATATAATAAAGTAATTAGTTAATTAGTAATCTTGTTTCAGGGACTAAATACTTACATATATAGAAGCTTAAAAATTAATTAATTAAGATTTCATTTTTAAAATTAAAAATTTTACCGCGACCGTTTAAATTCAACTCTATGCATTCTAAAATTAAATAACTGGTGCTTATAAGTCCCGATTAGAGAAATAACTAAAATATGTGGTTCATATAGTCGAATAAAAGTGTCTTATTCCTCTAGACTGAGAAATTTTCGAAATTTTTTAAATCGATGCCAGTCGTTACCTTGCCGCCCAAAATCTTCCTCGTCGGTATCCATATCTAAAAATTCCCGATGAGGATCTATCATTTTGTCTGATTTTCTCGAACCTTCTACTCTGTGTTCTTTCTTGCCGCTCATGTTCCCCGATATGATACGAAAAGATAACAGTGTGCTGATAAAATGTCAAAAATTAGTTTTTTATGTATCTGCGCACAATATCGTCAGCAACTTTCACGTTTCCTATTAGGTCGATAAACTTTACGTTACTGTACTATAATGTACTGTTTCCTTGGTATATGGTATACTAAAGAATAGACTAAAAAAATAATGAATTGTACGGAAATAGGAATTATGAAACTTTTTTGACTCTTAAATATTCGTAGCTCCAGTAACAAACCTAGGATGCCTACGATGCCGAAAAACAGGATATTTGTCGGCCCGTTTCTTCATTCTACCGAAAGTGGAGAATTGGTCACCGTAAATCATGCTGCAATTTACGTGAAGGACGGAAAAGTATGTATCCAAAATTTTTCTTTTTTACATACATATAATATGATGATGAAAAGAATTAAAATAGTTTACTCATAATTTGTTAACTTTTAGATCGACACAATTGTAACAGATCCGAATCCAGTGATCTCAGATGATACAGAAGTCATACGTCTCAGTGATGGTCAGTTTTTAGTACCAGGGTTTATTGATTGTCATATTCATTCTGTTCAATTTCCTAATATGGGGATCGGGTATGATAAGAAGCTCTTAGAGTGGCTGGAAACCTATACCTTTCCTTTAGAAAAACAATACAAGAGTGCAAGTATTGCAAGACATGTATTTGATACAACTGTGGTATGTTTAATAACAGACAAAGATTACTGGAATTAAAGCACAATGTGTTTCACTAGATATAATTGTAATGCTTCGATCGTAGAGACAGACACTTATGCAAGGTACAACAACAGCATGTTACTTTGCGTCCCTTTACGCAGAAGCATCTGCAATACTTGGAGAAACAGCTGCAAGCTTAGGTCAGCGGGCTCTTGTTGGAAAAGTAACTATGAATGCTAAACGAAGTGATGAATATTACGAAACTACCGAAGAATCCATAGAAAATATGAATAAGTTCATAGCAAGAATCGAGAGGATAGGTGTAAGTTTGAAATTTTTCTCAAGTTTATGCTCTGTTATTTCTTTGTATAACATCTCCTTAGATTATAATTATTACAGAGTCCTCTTATAAAACCAGTAATAACTCCAAGATTTGCTCTCAGTTGTGATATGAGAGTGATGAAAGAATTAGGAAAATTGGCAGAGCATAAAAATCTCCACATTCAGGTATTACATAAAATAATGTTTTCATTCAGCTTTCATTGGCATTTACGAGTTGAAACATATTTAAGTGCGTTTCACATTACCATATTTACTTTATATAAATATAAACCAAGTATTTTTATAACATCAGAATATTTCAGAGCCACATATGTGAAAATGTAGAGGAAATAGAAGCCGTAAAAAATAAATTTCCCGAATGCTCTTCATATGCAGCTGTATATGATGCAGCTGGACTTTTAACAAATAAGGTATATTGAATTAGCACATATAAACTATAAAATGCTTAAGCAGATTTTCATCTATTTATAGACAGTTATGGCTCATGGAATACATCTAACAGACGACGAAATTACATTATTGAAAGACCGTGGTACAGCAGTCATTCATTGCCCTTCGTCAAATACTTGTTTAAAGAGCGGTCTTTGTGATGTTCAAAAATTGAAAGCGAAAGGAGTAAAAATTGGTCTCGGTACCGGTGAGAATAAACGTATTCGTTTATTAATTTCATAATCATTTTCCAACGATTGTATCATTGATCCTGACCGTTTGCCCGTAGACGTTGCGGGAGGGCAAAGCTCTAGTATTTTAGATGCAATGAAATCAGCTTTACAAGTCTCAAGTCATTTGTCCATTCTGAAAGATGATTACGAAGCACTTAATTACAAAGACGTATTTCACATGGCAACTTTGGGAGGTGCGAAAGGTAAACTGTTTAATTTCACGAAAGGATTCTCCTTTATCTGCTTGTTAAATTTCATTCATTTACATTGTGATGTTCGAACTATTCTAGCTCTTGCAATGGATGATAAGATAGGAACTTTCAAATGTGGGAAAGAATTTGATGCTCTTATTGTAGATACGACTGCGAGTTTCCCGAAAATTTTAGAACACAATAGTTTAGAGGAAAAACTTCAAAAATTTATATATTCTGGAGACGATCGTAATATTATTGCCGTATATGTGAGTGGGCGTAAAGTTAAATAAGGGTAATACTGACTTTTCTTACTTACATATTTTACATCATTCCCGGTGTTTATAAAGAAACAGTCGCTCTAGCGATATAATGACTATTAATTTGGTTGTTCGGTTGCCGCGGCTGCCGATATAAAAGTATACAACATAAGTAATCAGGGAAAAATTATAACAAGATTCTTAATTATATGTACACTAAAAAATTCGGTATATAAAAATTACCTGCATGTAGTTCTAGAAATACTTTTATACTTCTCGTTGCTTGGTCAAAAGCCTTTTCAAAACCGGCACTATCATTGTCCTATAAGTGCATTGTATATCAAACCTTGATTTGATCACAATAGTTTATAAAAACAAATAATCAAGATAAATAAGTGTAACTGATATTTACAAATAGAGGATCCCGTATATCTAGCATCCCATCTGGATCATACTTTCCAAGGAGTTCAATTTTCGCATGGCTATCTGGTGGTTGCATCTGATATAGATCGTAAACTATATCACTGCTCATTCCAAATATCCAATCAAACTTGTAGAAATCTTTTATGGTTATCTGAAAGAATCTTGTAGCAAGATATTGCCAATTTTCAGATTTGGAAAATACCATTACTTACTATCCTTGCTGTGTGAGTGTATTGCGTAATGCCTCTTCCTTTAAGCGTGGATACAGCTCTGGGTTCTGGACTTTTACCAATGTGATATTGTAAAAGGGCAGCGCTATCTGCTTCCCAAAAGTCAAAAAGGCCCATTGTTTTTATTTGATCTAGAAATACTGCTTCCGCTATTGGGGAACGGCAGCTGTTTCCTAAGATTTAAAATTATTAAATTATGCAGTAACACCAGTTTGCCTTCCTTTTTGCCAAAAAATGATGGATATTTTTGAACATACCTAAACATACCATTAACACTCTTTTCTTTTGGGACATGTTAGTATCTACTGACTTTGAAAAAAATGCACGTATCTTTCACCTGCTATACTAGGAGTATAATTACAGATTACAGACAGTTTCTTAAGGTTATGTAGGGAACCTTGGGAAACAAAATAGGAGTATATATAAAGATATAGATATGAACATATATTTTTTTACAGATAACTCCTAGGGTTGAGTATGTAATTATATTTATAAGTGTATATTACATAAGTATGGCACATATACTAATATGTGCAGAAAATAATTGTCTTAATAAATTAGAAGTAATCAACAGGCTCAATGTAAATATTATGGATAATACCTGTACATTTTAAACAGTAACGAATCAATACTCTAATGTCACGACGAACGTTTATTGCTTTTCACAAGGAATATGTAATTATTTCTAGGATTCATTTCGGTTACAGCTTGTCTGGAAATAATAAATTTGCAATACTGAATTGTTCCATAAATACTACTAATCTAATAAAATTGTAATCCGCACCTTTATGCTTTTCCAAGAAAGCTTTTGTACTTCTCACGCATTGCTCGTATGCTTTATGAAACCCAGCACTGTCACTATCCTGTAAACAAAAAGTTTCATTAATGTAATACGTAATTTCAATAAAGTAATTTCATAAAAGTAATATGTACATAGTATGGATCCCTTATTGTGACTTCTTCTTCTGGATCGTATCTTCCAAGAAGCTCAATTTTGGCAGTGCAATTATTAGGTTTCATCCTACTTAATTCCTGAATGTTACTAGTATCCATTCCAAATATCCAATCGAAGGTAGTAAAGTCATCTTCGTTAATCTGTAACAGAGAAAATGATAATACTCACCCTAAATGTCTCTTATGTAATAAAAAATTTACTCACTGGCCTTGCTTTGTGAGTATAATTTGTAATACCCTTTTCCCTTAGAGTAGACATAGCTCTATGATCTGGATTTTTACCTGTATGATATCCTATAAGAGCTGCGCTATCTACTTCCCATAAATGGCTTATGCCTAATTTATTTATCTGATCCTCGAACACAGCTTCTGCTATAGGTGAGCGACATATATTTCCTGTAAAATAAAAATTATGCATCATCCTATCATTATACTTGTGTGATTCTTCAATTTTAATTATTCCAGGATTTTAAGATATACGTACCCAGACAGATCATAAGCACTTTCTTCTTTTGTGCCATATCGCAAACGTTTTATTCTATCGAAGCGCAAAAACCGCGGTCTTGGAACAATTTCAGATGATCTTTACAGAATATTTCAATATTTGAAACCTTGCTTTAATAATGAGGGGTTATGTGTTCATCAGTTGTACCAATTTCACACCGTGTAAAAAGTTCTAGGTACCGTGCAACTTATTTTTCATATAGGACTCTTTTAGTTGCTGCTGTTGGCAGACTGTATGTATATAAAATACCTGCCATGTGCTACAGTTGAGATAGGTTAACAGTTTAAAAAATACTTTCGAAATATCATGTCATTTTTTATTAGAAACAATCAGAGCACAGGAGGAGGTAAAAGAAAGGTACTTTTGATAATCGTACTTTTTTATAAACTCCACAGATAATTTATGTTTATAATCATACGTATGGTCTTTAATACATGAGATTATACAGAAAGCTATTAAATATATTTTTATATTTTCAATAATATATTTCTGCTGGTTGTTAGTTTAATGGTCGTGCTGGGTCATCGAAGGGAAAGAAAAAACATGTAAAGAAATCTTCAGCCGATGACAACGAAAGTATTGCTAGTACAGATGAAGAGCTCGCAGAAGAAAATCAGAGGTTGCTACATACCCTGGAACTTAAATTTAAGCGATTAACGATATTTTCTCGTGCATTAATTATTATTACGTTTCACAGGAATAGATCTGGAGGATATGAAAGCGAGGAGGAGGAGGAAGAAGAAACTGCACAGGAGAAGCGAGTGAGGCTCGCAAAGAAGTACCTTGAACAAATCGAGGAAGAAGGTAAGATTTCAGTAAGGTATTTCTAAGATGTATAGTGTAATGTCCCAACTTTCCTCTTATAAAATACAGAGAAAGACAGAGCAGAATTCGAACAGGGAGCAGTAGCGAAAAGGCTGCACGAAGAATATTTGGAGGAAAAAGGACGGTTAAGAAAAACTGTAGCTTTAAATTATGTTGGCCACGGCGAGCCAATTATTCTGAAATGCAAGGAACATAGAGATTCTATTACCTGTTTGTGCCTGTCCAGCAATGGAAAGTTCTTGTACTCTGGTTCAAAGGATGGCAGTTTAGTTAAATGTATATTACTTCTGATTATCCAATAGACAAATGGTTAATGTTTCTTTAAACCTATTTATTTACTTCTCCTGTTCGCTAGGGTCCTTAAAAGAGAGAACCAAATTAAAAACTGTTAAGGGAAAGAGGAAAGCTCAAGAAGGAATGAAGTTTGTGCGGTGCATGGCTGTTAGCACCGATGGTAAATTTTTGGTGAGACTGCAAGACAAATTTCCATATACAATACACTTGAATTTACAATGATATTTGAATAACAACATCTATATATGAAGGTTGCAGGAGATAGTGGTTCCAAAGATATCAAGGTGTTTTGCGCAGACACCTTAAATCACATAAAGAACTTGCAGGGCCACAGAGGTTCTGTGACAGGTTTAGTCTTTCGTAAAGACACGCACGCATTGTATTCTGCTTCCGAGGATAGAAGCGTAAAAGTATGGAATTTAAGTGACATGGCGTACGTGGAATCCTTGTGAGTAAAATACTCATTCGTTGCGTGATGTAATTTTGGAGTATTTCTAAATATGCTGCTACATTATCATTCTGTTAGATTCGGGCATCAAAGTAGCATCACGTCGATCGACGCGCTTGCGCGGGAACGAGCCATCACCAGCGGCGGTTTCGATGGGACAATTCGAATTTGGAAAATCGTAGAAGAATCGCAGCTTATATTTAACGGGCACGGTGGCAGTATAGACACCGTGAAGCTCATAAACGAAGAGAACTTTCTCAGCTGCGGGGACGATGGACAATTATGTGTATGGGGCTCTCTGAAGAAGAAGCCTTTGTGCTCGGTACCAGACGCGCACGGTAGAGACGAAGCGAACAACGCGCCGAATTGGATTTCGAGTATAGCCACGCTACTCAATACGGATCTAGTCGCGTCAGGTACTAGATATCACACGATTCGCTTGTACTAAAAGAGTTTCCAAATTGTACCACAATTCTTATATAATGCATTATAAATTGTAGGATCGCGAGATGGCGTCATCAGATTGTGGCGATGCAGCGACTCTTTCAGATCGTTGAATCCACTGTTCGAAATTAAATTGACAGGCTTCGTAAACGGGCTGTTTTTTACTCCAGACGGGACTGAGCTTATCGCTGGTATCGGCCAAGAGCACAGGCTCGGGAGATGGTGGCGTATATCGGAAGCAAAGAATAGTATTGTTATAATACCGCTAGTTCAAAACAAAAATAAATAGTTTACGTAACAAATAAACGAAGCATTTGTAAATCGATCTTTAATCATAACACAGAGAATATACTTTTTATATATATATATATATATGTTTAATACACACGAACTTTTCTATGGCATTAAAAAGAGCGTTGTTTAATAGTTAATAGGTAATCGTTATTATCTACTCGTAACATACATTCCCTGCAATGTTTCCTGACTTTAATGCATTGGGACCATCGTTTTCACTATGAAATGCCCCTTCGACGAGTGCCATTGCCGGCGTGCCAATGAAATAAAACAAATATTGGTCCACAGTACAAGTATTTATTTATTCTGTACAAAAGTTGAGTTATAAAATATTATGTCCCCATTTTAGGTCTTGTTCTTAGTCTTGTATACCATGCCGTCTTGAGTTCCTTCGTATAATAACAATTATCGTCGCAGAGGACAATAGCGGTTGCGAGAGAGGAGGCGAGCCCGGCCTTGGATTGATTCGCGCCACTGCTAAACGAAGCAAAGACGCACGAACACCAATCGATCAGATTACCCTTTAGCCCCCTGCTCCCTCGCAAACGCGCGTGTCCTCGCGCAAACCTCGGGCTCACCGTGTACAATATAAATCAAATCGACTTTTTAAATCCGCATATTTGTTCGCGACAACAAACGGGTACATCGAGTGTACGCTACTTCGTGTGCATTCTTGTAAGTTTTTCAAACGAGTGCGACAATGTAGGCCTTTCCAATACGGCCTCTTTCTCCCCTGTATCGTTCTTTCACGTGCTACGTATCGTTTCTCCCCCTCCATTTTTTTTTAAACCTTAGGACCGCGGTCGTGCCTTTCCGCAAAGATGAGTGAAGCCTGCATTGCCTTCAGCCTGATTAGTTTCATCCCCCGTTCTCTACACCATTCTCCGACACGTCTTGCCTGAAACTAAGTTTTCCCATTCTCCCGTTTTTAAGTGTATCGCGGTGGAGATTCGCGCGCCTCGAGTCGGGGTATCGCCATCTCACCCTCCGCCCTATTCCCTCCCCGCGAATCCATTCAATTCTCTCGCAGATCGGTCGAATTTGTTAATTAAATTGTCGCTTCAGTTCAGGATCGTCCTCTGTCTCAATGCTCGCGAAGGAAAGCAATGGCACGGAAATGGCACGGAAATGGCACTGGTTAACGCTAATTCTCGAAACTTAATGCTAATTCTTACATCTGCTCGTCGTTGCGTTTTCGAGCAGATGTGCCGTTTGCTGTGGGAGTACATCCCGGTGTGTTCCTTTTGGCGGCCGATGGACGGTAGGCGCGTAAGACAAGACTTACCGACGTGATTGCAAAACGGACATAACGCGAGGAACTTAATCGTGTGACAAACTTGCGAGCCAATCGCTCCCAGTAACTGCGTTACAATTGATTCAACGTTCTCCAACAGTGCCACAATAAGATTTGGTTAACGAATAGAATTTAAAAGTTGCGTTATCGACTAATAAAATGCCCCATGAAACCCGTGCCTCAAGTACAAGAGAGTTTAATATTAAACACCAACAATCTACCGAAAGTCGCCGTATCTTTGAATCGCGCACACTTCGGTTAACGCCGTCCGAGAAGAACACAATTGTCAGTGCGATAGTTTTTAGAAACGAGCAGTATAATTGGCTAAATAACAGGCCCGTGAAAAATAATTGATTCAAGCACGCCTGAAGGTTCTTGAACGTCCCTTTGCTTGGCTCAGAAGTCCTGTCCTACGTAACAGTACCATCGCATCGGAAAAGGGTCGCAAAACTATTCGATAAGTCGCGAGTCGCTTGGCAAGTCGAGAGATTCGTTGTCTGTGAAGCATACACGGCTAAAAATGCTTAGGCTTGAATGAAGCGGGGGTGTTAATTAAATCCCGAATCGAATCGATTGAAACAAGTGGCATGGTCGCGTGATGCCGGTGGGCGAGCCACCGGGCAACGCGCCTCGAAACATAATCACCTTCCTTCTCGGCATCGCGAATCGTGAGATTTCGTATACTACACGCCGCCGCAATTTTCCTAGTTATGTATACGCTATATACATTCGATCCCATAAAGCACACGATATCCGATCGATCCAACGAACATTTGTTCCAGGCCACTATACGATACCCGAAGGATCACTCAATGCTTTTACGGTATAACGAGGATCATTGATATGTTCCGTCTACGTGTAAATAATCGTAGTACTCGATAGATACTGGACGTTACAAAACGAAACGATCAGACTCCCACGAATAGAAATAAGAAGTAATAGACGTATGTACTTGGGTAAGTGAATCGCTACGGATCCACATTTATGTATAAAATTTTCAAAGGAGAAGCTCGCGATGAGAAAGCATCAGGGTTGAATTCGCGAGAATGGGTCACGATAATAATCTCCTTCCCTTTCTAACAATTTTCTAAATCAGAGTATTCTGCTTCTTATTTCTACCCGCGGTGCGTATCGACTGAATCTAACTGCGTAAGATACCTATTCTAGAATAATGTGTAGGGTGCGTGAAGAATTCGTACGTACTTCTATAGAGGGGCACACGTTATGAATACTTGAAATAATACTATATTGGTGAAACGATAGCTTCGGTCGATACTCGATACATCGTGGATATTATGTGCTTTGCAAGATGTACTGCCCGTGAATGTAGCGCGCTCGTCTAATCGGAGACGACTTTTCGACCATGATGGAGCGTGGAACGAATTGGAGCGATTCGTATACGATCAGTAGCGAAAGACTCGCGGGATTCTAGTAATGTATGCGATCGAAACCGGACATCCGCTTTCGTTCTGCCCAACACTCTCACACTCCCAATTCCCCTTCCCATTCGTTCCGCGGCAAAAGAGAACGGATTATAATTTACGGCTACGGCGATTCGCAAATCTTCCGAGGGCATCGACGACAATAATTGAAAATGGCAGTTTTCGTTCCGCGTTTAGTCGACGTATCACGGGCGCGCAAGAGGAGCTCGTTTCCAGAGGAATCCTCGTTCGTGCATGTGCGTTACAATTAAACCCTTTTGCTGTCAGAAATTAACCAATTACAAAGCGCAGGGGCGCAATGACCGATTGGACGTTTCCACCGCTCGAATATTGCGCGATCGCAATAAAAATTCCAATCCCCATCAAAGAGCCGCCCTCACTTATCCGAGATTCCTCTTGCGACCCGTGCTCACAACACTCTAAAATGTAATTACAGTAACTTTCAAAGACGCGCGTCTAACGCCAATAAAACCTCCCCGTTTACCATCAGTTCTCGTTTCCACAAGTAGTTTTCGAAATCATTCGCACAGAAAATACACGTACTTTTACGAACCCGACGGATTCGCGGCCGCAGCTGGGACCACCCCCGAATTCGACTCGCCACGAATTTTATACCAGAAACCATATCGATGCCTGCCGATGTTTAGAAATTTCATCGACTGCGCACTGCGCCCGGTGCGGCGGCCCGAATCCATCGGCTCCCGTAACCCGCGCGAAAAGCAAAAAAAGAAACAAAAGGAAAGGCCGGCTTTCTCGCCGAATCCGCGGACTAGCGCCCGATACCCTGGTCTGGCACCCGCGTGTTGGAACATGGATCGCACGCATCTCCTCCGAGAGCGTTCCCTTCTCGTTTCTGTTCATCATTTTGTACTAAACGATTCGAGACGACTCGCGCAAGGTACTTTCAAAACGAAACGCCTGTCGGCGTAGCCTCCACGTCGACGCACCGTGTACGTGTTTACCTGTGTGCTCGTGATGCGTGAACGCGTGTGTAGAGGGGACGCCCGGTCTCCCTGCCCGGCATATTTAATTTTTCCAGTTACTTCTCTCTCTTTTTTTCTCCCTCCTCAGTGTTCTCCTCTGTTTACTTTCGTTTTCCATCGATATATGTGACCGTATATCGACATACATAATACAATATACCTATTATAAATCGCGCGACGCCGCGACGAGTTCGCGCGCGGCAGTGGTCGGTACCGTTTTCCTCTACCACCCCCAATCTGTTCGCGTGGCCGTCGAAATCGCGCCGCTACGTCGCTTCTGCACGGTGTGTGTTCGCACGTTTACGGTACGCGGCGAGTGTATATTGTGTGTACATTTAGACAGTTTTCTTTTTATCTCTCGCTCGCAGCATCGCCACTCCCGCGAATCTCTCCCTCTTTCTCGAGAACAAGTGCCCGCGATTCTGCTTGTACAACGACGTTGTGTGCCAATATGTGTGCGTGCGCGCGCGTGTGTTACTCTGTGTATGTGTGTGATTGTTTTTGTGTGGCTTCTTGCATGTACTTCATGAAGATCGATTTACGCCTGTTTATGGTTACCTGTAATTTTTTTTGTCGATTATGTGTCTTTTTTCCGGTTTTTTTTCTGTTCTGTTCTGCTTGGACTGTTTTTAAATACTATTTCGCTACAAGTGGACTACCATTATGAAACTCTACGCTACTTTGTAATTGTATTGTAATGCTTTGTAATGAACGACTGTACTGTACTGAACGTGCATACTTGAGGTGAGCACACGCAATCTATAAGAGGGTCACGGGTTTTGCGGGCGCCACGCACGGACCGCGATATTTCCTGCGCAATGTATCCCCTTCTTTTTAATCGTTGTGTTACTGAACAACGACGTCCGCGTAATTAAACGGCCTTTGGAATGTTGCAGTATTTTTTTCTGTTTAAAAGGAAGCTGCGCGAGGGAGAAGTGGTGTTTTTATCAGACGAGTGCTTTAATCAAACGAGTTATTAGAATTAATATTGGAAAAGCAATTGCCTCCGCGATTGGTTAAAAGAGAAGCATTGTATCGCCTTGGGAATTTTGGAATATCATTGCTGAATACTCGTCGATTTGAGGGAAATAATGGAGCGGCTTCGCGGACGATAACGCGGTGTCCCGTATGCCCTTCGTGACCCGTGACCCGTATGTGTCATGTAATGTACCTGTTATAAAATTAATATATGCAACTGTGAGAGAATTCATGTACCTGGCTAAAAGTGTGGCTCTGTATTCAAACGGCTCTCGTTTAATTAGTACTTGTGTGTTTCTCGGTTATGAGTAATAATCATACTTTTAATTAATAACCACTTCGCGTGTTTCCATCTTGTTAAAAATCTTAGACATCAACGTACATTCACTTTTAATAATAAATCGTTATTAGAAACCTATCCTCGTACTTGCTATGCACTTTAATATAAATTTCATCGTGTTATCGTTTTTATCGATCGTAATCATCCGTATTCTTTTCACTCGTCTTTTCTCGTTTTCTTATTAATATTTACAACGACCGTACCTACGAAATCATCTCGATCCCATTTCACGCTCGATTATCCCGCGGCCGCGCTGATGCCGTACGCGGAATAGATATAATTGCATCTGTTCTATCTCATTTCTGTCTCTGTTCCTCGTCCCCTCGTCGCTTCTTTCATCCCCTTTGCCCTCTGTCTCGAGAAGAGAGGAACAAGTCAATATCCGCCGTGCGCAACGGGAGTGAGTACGCGCTGTATATCCCTCCGACATCTATTTCACTAACCGCCTTGACATTGTTCCTTGAACACGCACACGAGAGGGATAACACAATGAAATAGCCGGAAAACTGAACGGTAAAAATCGCGGCTGAGGTCGGGGTGGGGGGTGGGGGTGGCGGGGGTGAGGAAACATTGATACGAACGTCTTTGGATTTGAAACGTGAAAGCTGTTCCCCGTCTCGTCCCACGCGTTGTCCGCCCGAAAGCGCGCGCAATTTAACGACGAAGGCTACCCTCGCCACGCCGTCTAATTAACCGTTCGAACGACGCGTAAAGCTGTGCGTACCCGTCGGCGGAATCGGTGCCGTTAAATCTCTAAATATCGAGTATCTACATGTACCTGCTACTTAACGATTCAAGTACTTTTAAAGACGATGCGTCGTCGTCCCTCGGTCTGCGGTTAAAAAAATATCTCTCGAGGAGCAGCGTTTCACGTATAGGTTCGATGACGGGGCGGAGGGGCCGGATGGATCGGTCGAAACATAAGCGAGAGAAGGAAATAAAATAAAAGATGTAAAATTGCAGTGAGTGACCTTGTCTATTTTCTATCGATAGAGTTCGAGTCTATATTATTGTTATACTGTATTCACCTATCGTCCGTAAGAATGATGTACCATTCACATGGATCTATGTAAACCTTTGCTGCATTGCTATTGCATTTATGTTAATTGATTACGGCTTTCCCGCCTGGTTCTGATTAACTCGCTATCGAGACGATCGATATCTCGCCGCGCGGAACAGCAGCCCTTACGATACATCCACGATTCGACGCGCAACTTGCCGCGGCTGCCTGTGTCGTACGTAGAAACGTAGAACGCGGCTCAGGTTCGTGCGAAACTTGTGCCGTGTCGCGTCCCGTTTGCGAAACTAAAAACGAAAGAAAGCCTGAGAGACCCGCAAAGCGAACTTCTTGTACACAGACGAACATTTTGTACATCGCGTGAGTGAGTATGCTTCTATCGTAAAGGTAACGAACGACACATATTACGTCTAGGGGGGTCGTGACGCTACGGACAAAACTGATCTAGGTATACGCTGAGAGGCGGCTTGAACGCTTTTGCTTTCTTACACTGTGCAAGGTGATTGTCTTTGGGCTTCCTTTTCTTTCGATTTGCGGGTTGGTCAGCTCGTCGAACGATTCTACGACTAGAGAAACTAATAAAAAACAGAAGACACATCCTCGTTGACGGTACGTAACGGAACGGAACGGGGGGCCGGGTGGGTGGGGAGAAAAACATAAAGGACAATCAGAGAATCGTGGGGCGAGTATCGTCGCGACTGCTTCCCTCATCGATCGCTCGGTACGGATTTCACGGATTTGCTATTTGCGATTAAACACGTGGAAGGGGTGGGGGGTCGTTAAAAGTACAAACTGTAAACAGACAGGCGAACGGACAGACAGACAAACAGACGTGGATCGGAGGCATGTAATACTTAGGCTTACAATACTGTAATGGATAACATTATACACGCATTCTATTTACGACGTTTCCTTCGACACGTATTTCATTCCCGGCTGATCGTTGCTGTTCTCATTGATTCTCACTGGTTAGAGTGTCGCGTATAGCACATTTAAGGACGATGAACCATCAATGAACGATGAAAACGAGTCGGTCAATCGAGCAGCCTTCAAGATACATTTTCTTCCCATTTATTATCTACGATTCGGAATTCGGGGTCTCTCTCTCTCTCTCTCTCTCTCTCTCTCTCTCTCTCTCTCTCTCTCTCTCTCTCTCTCGCACTCTCCCTCTCTCACTTTCGTTCTGCCTCACACGACATATACCTATTTCTCTCTCGCTCGCTCTCTCTCTCTCTCTCGCTCTCTCTGTCTAGCTCTCTCCGCATACTCGTATTTACAATAATTCGTTACTCTAGTTTGCCATTCGGTTGATCTCCATTCTCCCTTTGTCGACGCGAAAAACAATTCACTCGCCGTCGTTCTTTTCCATGTATCCTCGAACGATTCGTATCCATCGTACGCGGGAAACAGCCGCGCGCCCATTAAGTTCCGTTCACACGCCCGCGTCTCTGAAATCGCGTTCGTTCTTACATCGTGTGCCGGGGAACGATAGTTTCACCGTTTTAGGGCGAGAGGTGTGTAAAGCCGCGCGACGCGACGCAGCCGTCGTCGTGCGACCAATACTGTATTGGTGGGAACGCGATTTAAAGCTTAGAATTACGTTCGCGCGACGACGACTACGCGTGATACCGATTCAATTGAAGATACCTGACGTTCGCTGTGACTATGGCAGTATTTTGTGAGTATATGTGACAGTAGAAATTATTACGAGAAGAAATATCGACAGCGTACGCGGCTAGTGTGAACGGAGCTTTAACGATCGCGCGGGTTACACGACGGTGTGTGATCACCGTGCATGTATACACGTATTCCCGTGCGCGTTTTACAAATAAATGCGTAAGGGAACCGAAGTGTCTGCGCGGCGGTGGACAATAAATAGGGTATAAAAAAAAGAAACGAGAAGGTTGGGGGCAACCGAAGAGAACGATGTATGTAGTACGAAGAACGATAATACAATGGAATCGACGATCGTAACGACCGATCGTTTGAAATTTCCGCGAAAGTGGCGCCCTCGTGTATGTATTCCAACGATATACGCGAGGTAGACCCGAACGAAAAGAAAAATATAATATATATATATTTATGTATAAGAAAACAACGAACGGCGATTGATTCGATGACGGCAGGGCTCGTGAAATATTCTCATCGTCTTTCTCTCGCGTCACAATAGTCGTTTCACCCCGCCGAATTCGCAATTTTATTCGCTATTGAATTTGATATTTTTTTTTCTTTACTAGTAAATATAGAATATCGAGTGATTATTCGTAGCGTAATGATAGCGGATAATAAATATAATACAGATCTATAGATAGAGTTTCGGTATGGTACAACTATGATACAAAAGATTTCAAATCTCTCACCCTTTCGCGCTCCGAGGTCAGTCTCTCTCTCTCGCACGCGCGCGTCATATGCTCCCTCCTCCCGCTTGCTCGCCCGTCATTTCTCATGGTCGGATTCGTTCGAAGCGAGGCTTGTGCTGGATTAATCGACGCCGACGAGGTTTCACCTGTTCGCGAGCTTGCCTCGGCCACGGGGGCAGCCGGGACCGGAACTTCCAGAGAAAAAGCTCGTCGGCCGTTGAACACAGTTCCTCTTTGTATCGCGACACTGGCGATCCGACCGGCGATTCGCGGCATTTAGTTCGCATACGCCACCGCAACACACAGCCACTCACGCTCCAACCGTTTTCACTCACGCTTCATCGCACTCTCTCCCGTGTGTCATATATAAGATATTTACCTAGTATACGGCACTCTCTTAAATCACCCTCGCCCCGAAGCAGGGGCGTGGGCCACTTGTACATATTCATTAGGAATTTATTTACACGCGTGCTAATTATCCCGGTCGCGACGATCCGCTACGCGTCTCCACGGTCCCTCGCGGTGGCGTTGCTGTCGCCTTAACCCCGGCACGCTTCCCAAACGATTATCGCGATCAGCCATTCGATTATCGGAATTACTTATTGCGATTCTCGAAATCAGTGTTCGGTGCAACGTTCAGTCAGTGGTGAAGTGCGCGGTTTAGTGGCACGAGCAGAGAATCGCGAAGAATCATTGAATTAAGTTAATTAAGTCAATTAACGTATATATTGTGTCATATGGTTTGTTGGTTAACTCGTGTGTCGGGCTGTGTGGAGAACGATTAGAATTGCTAGTCGGTTGCGATATTAAGTGGCACTTTGCGTAAACGTGTGTGGTCGCGGTGGGGGCCCAGCGACAGAAGATCCTTTGTCGATGAAAATCGTTGTCGGCCGTACGATACGATCGGAATCCTTGAAATTCTCGCGTGAACAGGACTGCAAAAGGAATAATCGTGGCTGTCAGACGGTAAGTACGTATATTTGGTCCGGCGTCGCGTGGCCACCGTTGCTCGGGGATAGTTAGCACGCTGTCCACGACATCGCCATCTTTTTCACGTATTTCGAATAAATACCTAGAATTAGCGTAATGATAAGAAGGACAACCAATACGACTACCATTTATAGTAGTGATAATAGTGGGCATACTATAATAGTGTCTAGTAGTAGCGCTTTCTCCGCGTTTCGTCTTTTTCCTCGCCTCTTTGTAAATCTTACTATCTACGTCTTCGTTCTTCGTTCTGCGTCTGAATAGTTTAATATGGCGTTGCTGCTCGTGTGCCGTGCGTGTCCTCTTCTCTCAACGGGTTCGCTCGTCGGCTCCTCTCTCG
Organism: Andrena flavipes; assembly: GCA_963971345.1. Lineage (NCBI taxonomy): Eukaryota > Metazoa > Arthropoda > Insecta > Hymenoptera > Andrenidae > Andrena > Andrena flavipes. Next base: position 42,066,408 of record OZ020481.1, read on the forward strand.
TCCTCTTGCTCCTCTTCCTCGATTTTTTTTTTTAACTTTTTGTTTCCATCCGCTTCTTCCTCCTGGATTTTTAAGCTTTCTCGTTCATTCTCTCGAGGCAGTCCGACCATAAATCGTGCGCGTTTTATTTTCACGATCGAGGGGCGGCCGCGCGCCCGCGGGTGTGCGCGCGTGCCTCAAGAAATTAATTAAACGTAGGATAATCACAGAAAAAGGGGTTTCGACGTATGGGATATACGTTCTCGTCGGCACTGCCATCGCTTCACCGCAGTAACTGCGGCAGGATCGCGCTGATCAGCAGGCTCGCGGTCAGTACCACCACCAGCTGGCTTGGCCAAGTGTGAACCCGGCTGGAACTCGCCCCGTTGTAGGTTAATTCTTCGTTCTTCACCACTTCGTTCGGGTGGTCCGAATATTCCTCTGTTGGCAAAAGGAGAATTCATTATTAACTAGCTGCAACTTCATTATAGGTTAGTTTATTACAGGTAAATCTCTTAAATTAGGGAATCCTTAGCGCCCTAACGAGATCATCGATTTGTTTCGGTTACATATAGGATAAATCCGATACAGATAACCCTGACTGCGTAAAAACTAACACGGTTTTGAATTTACAAAAAGAATCTATTCGGTGAATTCGAGAAAAAGTGCTTCGCGGAAGCCCCAATTCGGTTCGACCCAACACCGCCTTTATATTTTTTCATAAAACGAAATAGGAAATTGATCACTGGGATGGTAAATAGCATCAGGCTGCGCTAGGATGACGTGGTAATTTTACCACCGGAAAGGCGAATCGTTATTACTAGAGGCCAAAGAGAGAGGGCACTACTGCCCGAGTAATTTCAATTCGACAGCTTGGGAACACGAGTTCCCTGTCGTACCGCTATCCACCGCGGTAGCCTCGTTAATGGCCGTGTTCGGCCGATCGGCGAGATGCAAATGCGCGCGTCCGCGGTGCATTTCGAAGTCGAATTATCGTAGGTGTCGGCATAAGAGGGGCGAGAGGCCCGGCCCGGAGAGCCGCGGGACGACAGATGGTTGTCGGGAGATCGTCGAATTCAATTCTCCTTTCCGTTCCACTGTTCTCCATCTGGCACACGCGTTAACGAGCTGTCCCTTCGTCTATTAAAATTCCTCTATTTGGCATCCTATCGTTCGCGTTGACACTGGCAATCTATGAGCTACCCAACTTTTTCCCGTTCAGAATCGAGAACGAATTGAGATATCGCCAATCTATCCAATATCCAATTGCGATTGAATTCCAATACTCGGGATACGCTTCTCTATTTTCGAGCCCGTGCGCATGGTTTCCTTTTCCAACGCGAAAGAAAAGTCGTCCCCCGTGTAACCCAAAGTTTCACGCGCGCCCAGCCGATGCACGGACATTTTTTAATAATCACTCTTTCTCGTGTAATTTCGCTGGAGGAGCCGAGCCGCGGCCGTAATAAGTAGAACAAGACACCGGGGAGGGGCGATAAAATTTTAAGCCTCATTAAAATTTATTTGCTCGTTATTTACTTTATCTGACTTAATGCGAGCGAACGATAAGTAGAATGAATTACGTAAAATGATTGTTCGTCACGCAATGGACCGTCGCGTTCAACTACGTAACGGTAATTTAATGACCGAAGGGCAGATCGGGCTCGGTGCACCTTACCTCGTCTAACTGCGAGGTAGGCACCGGTGGAGCGAAAGAGGAGAGATCCGCGCGACTATGCGACCCGTCTCGAAAAGGAGAAATATCAATTACGCGGCGCTAATAACGAACTGCGTCGCAACCCGGCAATTCTCCCTACGAACGAAAGATTTACATAAGATAACGAGCAGTAAAGTCGTCGGGGGACGAGTGGTTTATCTTAATTTTATGCAACAGTAATTTCGGTACAAAGTAATAATTACCAGTCCCGCCAAAAAGGAAGGGACGATTAAAGACACCTTAAACTAAGCGCGGTGCAATCCCAAACGCGAGGTAGCAGCCTGCTACCTGGTCCGGGGAGGTAGACTTGATTCCCGCGATACGCTTAGCGAGAACTCCTTTGCCTGCATCATCAGGCCGACGCCGGATCCGATTTCTCTCATTACCGAGGCTTCCGTTATCAATAATTAAACCAAACGTCCGACCAAAGGAACAATCGCCCGCGAAAGCGATCGGCTATCATTACCGACAGTCGTAGCGACCCCATAGTAGAGTAACGGGTTAATCAGCATCGGGTCGTATATTCGAATTTCGACAAGCGGTTGGATATCGTTTGACAAAACTCCATCGACAGAGGTACCGTTCAGAAGGGACAGCACCGTAGCTTTAATTTGCGTTAATCGATGGCCTCCCACGCTTCCCCGATTGATATCGCGGTAATCGTCCATAGAATATCTTCAGCGACTCGTTTCTCAGTAGGCCATACTTATCGCCAAGAAGACTCTAGAACTCCCACATCCCCAATTCTCGTAATTCCACAGGATCTCCAATGTGTTGTAATCAATATCGTGGGGATCGTCAGAGGAGGGACTGTTGGTCGGCGTAGTGGTTACTAGGAACCCTAGATACCCGTTTCTAAGAAACGATCTCCGTTGGTCGTTAGTAACTCTGATGCTCCTACAGAGCCGGTACGCGTAGCTCGGCCAGAGCCCTCCTATTCGACAATTAATATCGACGCTATCGTCGCGGGGGAAAATCCGTCGGCCGAGATAATGGTCGCGAGAGGCATCGAGAAACTCGTTTCGCGGCTGAAGGGAGCAGGTGGCAAGTTGTATACGTACTGTTCTTCTTCTTCTGGCCGATCGAGGTCTTGGGCGGCAAGGAAGACGGCGGTCCATTGTGAATCGGAGGCTGATGCGGATGCACGGGGTAGATAGCCGGAGGGGGCACGTGGGGCAGGGTCGGCGCCGCCGTGGCCGGTTGATGATGATCGTGATGATGATGAATGCTGCCCCCTGGGTAGAATCGATCTCCGCCCTTGAGGACGCTTGGTGGTGGCGGGGGTGGCATGCCAGCGGCACCTCCACCCAAAACGGCGGTGCTGGTCGAGCTGCTGCTTGGCACGGTGCTGCTGGTCACGGATGCGGCTGCAAACACAACGGGCACGGGGATTAGAATAGACAGAAATTAGATGGGCACGGAGATTAGAGTATTAGAGGCTCTCTCCTCCGCGTAGAATGACAATGAATGTCGCGCGACACAGGTATACCAGAGGGGGGGGGGGGGCTAACTCTTGGACGAAGCTGAGCAGGTAGACAGGGCATTATTTCCAAAGTGATCGATATCGAAACTCCGTAGCATATCTCCCTGTAACAAACTAGCTGCGTAGCCACGAAGATCGTCAGCGTTTCCCAGTCTCGTCTCAATGAGACGAACGTCGCGAATGGTGACTGGGCTTCAATCTGAGCGCCGCAATCTTGCCTCGATTTTTTACGCCACGTCCGCTGAGTCGCCCGCAATTTCCAGCGGCTCTCGATTACTGTTGTTACGCGGAACAACGACGTCCACCGCGGCGCGGTTTCACTCGGATGATTTAGGATCGCGCCACGCCGCGCGATTCCGATTTCACCGTGCACCGTTCCCTCGGTTTTGCGTAATTTCCAACGCGGCCCAGAGCCTGGCGGATCGCGTGGACGCGCTCCCGTCGACGTGCAGCCATAAACGGGCCCGTGAAATCGCCATCGATTTCAATTACCCGCGCGCACAGAGAGGCAACGGGCGCGCCCCGGTATTTTAAAGCGGCCCTCGAATCGAAATAGACGCCGCTATGATTGCGCCCGTTAAATTTTATTTAATCGTCACCGACGGCTGCCTGTACCATCATCCTACATAATAATAGGATCGTTACGGTTATAACCGTAAACGGTGGGTAAAAACTGGATACGGGGCGATCGCGATGCGCCCAATGTGGCAAAAACCCCATGAGAACGAGGGGGCTGCTGCTTCCGCGTTGCATAACAATGATTTCCATATAAGACGCGTTAAATCGTCAGCGAATAATGTCTCCGTATTAGGCGAAGCGAGCCGACTCGTCGCGAAGCTTCTACGTGTATTAGTGGATTAATTCAGTTCTCTGTATCCGTCGGTTTTAATCAGCAAGCGAGGCGGCGGGCAGAGTAAAACGTTCTTCGAGCTACCATCTAAAATCCTTCAACCACAGAGGTCAGAGAGGGCTCGATTTATCGTAGCCCCAGGTCGAAATTCATTTCGTCGAGCAGGCAACGGATATATATACCGTCATACACTGGTCGGGTAGAATAAAATCGGGAATTAATTCCCCATTTTCACTGGCTAATTGCCTGCGCGAACGTCTTTCGCCGGGGGCCCGGCGGCAAGAGGGAAGGTCTGAAATTTTCCGCGAGATTAACATTTCTCGCGGTTCGTAGCCGGCGCGATAGCAATCGTAGGTAGTGGCGGTCGCTGGCGCTCGCGTGGACCGCGGGTAACAGAAACCGCCGAGGCGGCAGGGATTTCGAGGCCGAGTCCCGTGGAATCTTGAATGCCCGACACGCCGAAGAGTTCAGAGTTCTCGGGCAGCGAAATAGCTAGTCATTACGGCGCATGAATCGTCTGTGGCGAGTGTCGGCGGGGCTGGTGGTAGCGCGGGTGGTGTCGGGAGGAGGATGGTTGGAACGAATTGGGGAGAGGGGAGACCGAGGCTAGAATGAAATAGTGGAATTTATTGCGCTCTGGGACAGTGTTAGTCCCCTAACCGCAACAAATGGTGCACGGTAAGAATTATAATTGATAGGGATTATTTAAGAGGGGGCAGGACGGTGGTGGGGGGAAGGAGCAGGGGCGGGAGGTTGTTGCCCAAAGAACGACAGAGGAGTCATTGCGCTAGGCCGTTATGAATGTCGCTTCTCATTCGAATTGATCGCGGGGATAATGAATTTACGGTGCGGCGGTTTCTCAGTTCACCGTTTCCTCAGCTTCGAACGGCACGACCTGCGCGAGACTGACGCGAAACCGTGAAACACCGTAAACGTGATTTACACGCGAAATGAAAAGGCGGTGCGCCCTCCTCGTGGACGCGGCTATAATTTCGGATTATGATAATCGCGGTGTGTTAGGATAAGGGTCGCACGCGGCGAACGACTCCTCCAAGGGAAACACTGTGGTCTTCGTTCGGGACGGTTTAGGTTCCCGTCGTTTCAACAATTTTTCACTCTTCTTCCTCCGTCGTTATACGAAGCGTCTGACTCAGCTACTGATTTAACTACTCAGTGCTCACTGGAGACACTTTCAAGTGCTCAGTTTTGTCAGTAGTATTTTTGTAAATAGTAGTCGACCACCTTTTTTTTAATGTGAAACTCAAAATAGGTTATGTGCGCATTACAAATTACAATTTATTTTTAAATATAATGTGCAACAACGGTAAATAATTAAAAATGACAGGAAAAATGCGTAATTAAAATAAGTTCTTTTAAGAACTTTATCAAAATTTTAAAAGATAAATTATAGTTAACACGTGGTCGACTTTTAGCATTCATTCTGAATGCAGTTAGCTTCAGAAGTCGACCGCTGTGGTCAACTATTGAAAATTGAAAGGCAATGATGGTCTAGTCACTGACCTCCCATAAATAAATAAATTATCCCAATTTTTAATTTTTTAAGCGCGTATAAAATTGTCGATGCTTTTTCAGTGAAATTGCATCACTTTCCAGTAAAAAGAACTGTGTTTAGAACTGAATTAAATTTGTCGTTTCTATTCAAAGGGCATATATGCTTCTCGCGTTAGAAAACAGCAATGGCACATGTAGAATCAAAATTAGTTTACAAATCACTTTAAAAGCATTTATTTTATAAAATTGACAATATAAAATTGTCATTTATTAAATGCTTTATTTCAGTACTTATTTCTTTAAACTAAACAATAAAAGTGGTCGACTACTAGAGGATGGCTGACTACTAGTGTTTTCACTCTGTTTTCGAAAAATCTCTCACGTTGCAAATCTCGTGCTACGTCGAGCTAATCCGAAAAAAACATAGCGACGTAACGTTCGAATCGCGGTTCATCTGCCATTCAGTATCAGAGTTGAATTCAGTACTCACAGTTGTTGCGTGACGTCGCAGACGACGACGAGCTGTCGGCATCGTTGCCGCAGCACACTTTGAACACGACCTTCATGTTGTTGCTGGTGCACCTTCCGCCGATGCGTTTATGAAGATCGTCCTCGGACGAGGTGCTGATGAAGTAGTAATCGTGTCCCGGGAGGAACTCCAGCCCTCCTGGTTGCGGTGTGAACGGCCTGAAGGTGATGGTGAAGTACAGCGTCTTGTGGGGCTTGTCGCAGACCGCTATCACCCGCGGATTCGGATTCGTTATCCGACATGTCTCGTACTCCTCCTTCGACACCTAGGGAAACGCACGGTATGCCATGTAAACGCCTCACGCCAATCGATTCGCGACATTTCCGCTTTGTCACGAGCGAGTCCTCCCTATAGGGTATTTTCTCCGCTTCCAGCCAGGGAGACTGTACGTGTATACCAGCTAGGGCGCCGCGCAGCCCGACAAAGGGGCATTTAATCGTTGATTGACTACTGTGAAAGAAAGTTCCTGTAGGTCGTTCAGCCATGGAAACGACTGATTTTTATTTCTCAGGCTGCTTCGCCTCGTAAACCACGATTAAGGGCATAAGAAACTATCTGCCGTCCATGACGATCGTTGCAATCGAGAGGCTACCGAAGAGGGGGTAACAGTGGGACGTCCAGGCGGTGATTAGATCTTAGGGATGATTCGTAGCCGGTGCTTGCGTCTGCTATATCGAAATTCTCGATAAAACGGGGAACAAGGGGAACTTTTGGCGACGCTGGCAACAATTTGATTTATGGAACGTCGAGTGCTTTTCGCCCCCCGACGTTTAAACGTAGCTACGCGGCCCGAGTTCCTATTATTTCAGGAATGTAGGGTAACGATGCTTCGTTCTGAATAGTTCTTTTTTCGGGCGGGGTGCAACGGCTCGCCTCGTAGCCCCTCGAGGGCAAAGCGGCGTCAAAAGTTGGCTACGAAGCGGAAGTCGTTCTTGGGGGTCTGAGCGAGTTAACGAACGAGTTTCGAGTAGCAACAGCTGTCTAAACATCGCCGGAACACCCTTTGACAATTTTTTTTTTATTTCGTATAATAGGCCCCGGCAGTCGTGCAACTCGATTTATCTGTCGATTCGTGCACGTGGAAAAATGGGATAGCTCGTGACAAACTTCTGCCGGAAGCTGGGTACAATCTAACCCGCTCCGAGTTACGATGCTGTACTTACGTTGTAAATGATGTACTTCTCCGCCTCGTCGTCATACGTCCCCGGCTGGTACACAGGACATATTATGTTCACCTGATCGTACTCGAACGCCGCGTTGTTTTTGTTCACGTCTATTATGTGGTCCGTGTTGTCTATTCGAAATCTGCAACAGAGAAGAACTGTTAAGAACACCGCGTGCAATGGGGCATTGTGATTCGAAATTTGAAGGGGGTCGAAGGAATTGCTCGCGAAGCTGAAATTAATTCACAGGCATCAACGCATGCGTTAACGACCAGGTCTCGTTCTCCGCGGGATATCACCGAGTTGGTACAATGGGTCTGACCGTTTCCGCGTATCGGTTGCTCGGAAACCAGGGTATCCGTGAAGGACTCGCGAAATTCCGACACCCCCGACAGGTACACGCAGGGAGTACAAGGTCCCCCTGGGGTTCCTCGGTAGCCAGGTCAGGAAAGGGAGAAAAAGAAACGACACGGGCTCGCCCTCGTAGGCACCCAATGTCAGATAGGCAGGCGCCCATGGTGTCGGGACCCCACGTAAGTGTACATACAGCCTATACGCGTATGCGCACACATGCACGCATGCAGGTGGGGCCGTACGTATACGTATATACAGGGCTCGGCTGTATTATGTAGCGGCGCTGGATACTTGGCGAGGATGGAACGAAAGGTCGGCGAATGAGTAGAAAGGAAGGTAAAGAAGAAGAAGCACGAAGGAGTAGTAGAAGAAGAAGAGGAAGAAGAAGAAGGTGGAGAAGGTGGAGGACGGTTCCTATATAACCGGTTCTTTCCAACGGCGTTCACACACGCCAATACACGTCTCTTCCACGTTGCGCGGTGTACAGTAACGTCTCCTGCTGTTCACACCGCCCTATTTCGGGGTCTACGAATCGCCGCACGGACTATTTTCTTGCCTTCTCGTGGCCGCTCTCCACTTGTTTCGCCCTCCGTATTTATTTTCCTTTCCCCGACCACGTACGTAGGGGTACGCGGCCGCGAGTATATTTGTTCTACGTTACATAAATTAGGTACACGGCCGCGTGATGGCCGCGTGTCCGCGGGAATGTTAAGGCACCGTTGAAATACGGTTTCCCTGTTTTCTTAACGCCCGAACGGACGTGCCCGTTCCTTTTCGCAACGCTCAATTTAATTTCAGCGCGAAGGTCTCACGGACAAGGCCCCCTTCGCATCTTATAGGCCGCTTATCGTTCTGCTATCGCGTCGCTTGAGCATACAAGTGTGCCAGGGAGGGTCATCGATGGTAAATTCGCGGGAAAATATCGATCCTTCGATATGCGAATACTTGCAGGCGGCAGGACGACGCCTTGGCACGATTTAGAATATTTAGATACTTGTTTTTCGTTCAGTTCTTCTGGTACTTCCAAGTCGACAATAGGTATAGAACGGTAGTATCCAGTGAGTCTTAATATTTTAATGTTCGAATATTCCAGATGTTCGAATTCTCCGAAGTAGGAGCCCAGTACCTAGGATCTAGGATCCATAGAAATATCATACTCAGAAACCTAGAACCCAGAGGTCTCGGACATACAGACCCACCACCGGGAGATATAGGGCTCCAAGAGCCCAAAGAAAGTCTCCCCATCTCCATCAGTCTATTCTATTTCACTTGATGCATACCTGCACACGTTATTCTCACAACACGTGCCGCGGCCACGCAGCCCAGCCAAGATGCAGAGAGGTTCGCCCGAACTGTACCCGGCCATGCCTGGAGCCCGTAAAGCCCTCCGTGGCGGTAAAACGCGGGCGTCGAAAACGCGTCCCGACGTTTCGGAGCATTAACGGACAATCTCGTAAGTGGGCGTGTAAGGGCTCGAAAATTGGAAGGTAGGCCGGGCCTCGACCAAATTAACGTTTGGCGATAATATCCGCTCTCTCTCGGTGCCCCCATGTCGGCTCGTCGGGCCTCGGTACCCACCCTAAGCGCGCGCAACCAACGCCAACAACCTCGGGAACCGAGGCACGCGGCACACAACCATGCCGAGCGGAACGAGCGTGTATCCCCCGTGTGCACGCGGCCTCCGCCCGCGTGTGTGCGCACCGCGCGTGGGTGTATGGGACATTTCAGTCGTTGCCTGGCCATTCACGAATTTATTAGACACCGTATACGTACGATCGTGGCCCGAATTACTCGCGATAAAAGCACGGCGTGGCTCCTTTTGGTACTTCGGACCGGGCAGCTCCGTTTCCACGGAGGTTGATGTACCGTGGCCTGTCTTGTTCCCCGGTCGTCGACGCGTTAATGGCAGCGATGCACGGTGAATTGTGATGTATAAATTCGCCGGAGGTTTCGTTTTGAAGGAAAAGATTCCCTTTGAGCCTCTGCCCCTCTCCTTCCCGGAGCTGACCGAGCAGGCGAGATAAGCGTGTACAGTGGGAGGCGGTGATGGAAATTTAAATATCCGAGACGTCAGAAATCTGGCGATCGCGACTCGTTCTATGTACCCTTTTTATCGAGCAACGTCGTTGGGATCCGTGGCAGCCTGGCATCAAGGCTGGCGTCTCTGATTGCTGCACTGCATCGGCCGAGCATCGCTACCATTAATTCCATTCACGAGTGAAACTCTTCAGAAACGATCATCGAATTTCAACCTTGTAAAAACTTGCTACGGTAAGCTGGTACCGCAGGCTCTCGCAACAGCTCTGTAGCATACTGATCGCACGCAACACGCATACACTTCTCTCTCTCTCCCTCTCTCTCTCTCTTTCTCGCTCTGTCGTCTATTTGTTATTTTAATCCCCGGTCTTGAATTATGCCCGATGAAAGCCTGTTATTGCATGTTACGGTACTTAGAACGCGATCCTTTTAACCGGAGGACGAGAGTTTTGGTGCTCGTCGGCGCTGGTACAGCGCGCGCGTATAAAGGCTGTCTTGTATTACGATCGTCGACGTGTTATTGGTAGCCTCGATGTGTGATTTAAAGGTTTCCCCGGCGGGAACGGTGTCATTTGCATATACCTACGTATTCGTAGGATCTCTCGGAGGACCCTCGGCGTATTAATGCGATACGTTGCCTTGGTTCTTAACAGTTCTTTTCTGGCCTTAGGTAAATACTCGGCATGAATATGTATGTCGAGACTTCGGTGACCCCTTCGAACCTGAAACCGGCGCGCATGTGACTATCGAGGGCTCACTTAGCCAAGCTCCTCGTCTATCCGACCGTCGAGGGGCTATAATACCTCAGAGAAACATACGCCAAGTGTCCATCGAGTCGTGCGCATTCGTTCTGGAGCGCTCCAATCTTCTTCTCGACAATCCACAACTTTTTATTGGCAATCTCGGTCTGGCTCACTTTTACGAGTGCGCCGCGCCGGGGCGTTCGCGCCCCGTTCATTCGTAATTTCCGTGTGAAACGTATAAATACGAGTATCGCGGCTCCCTTTCAACCGATCGTGTCGACGTGGCTAATTGCTCCGATGGCAACCGGTGCCATGCGAAATCCGCGAGCGTCGGCGAAATTATTCGACGGGTCCAATAACTGCTCGACATATCCTACCCCCTAACCGTCTTCATTAATTTCCACTACTGTCCGGTCCACACCAATCAACTACCAAATAAAACCCATGCAAGGGTCTCCGCCTAATTGGAACAGCGAAAAAGTGGGCGTGCTCGAACCGGGAGGGGGGGACCTCCATCGTTTCGGGACCCCTGGAAATTCCTGTCGATCGGTCTGGCGAGGCCAATTTTATACGTCAGTCCTGTCCTTTGCCTCGAACCCCAGGACCGAAGAACCCTTTATGCTATATCGTCGACTGATTTTTTAGCAACGAAGGAGGGTGAAGACAAGGGGGTTCAGAATTTCACGAACACCTTTCGTGTATTGCAATTCCTCTGTAATTAACACCGGTATATTGAGATTTTGGATTTCAAATTCTGTAGGTGCAAATGTCACGAGACATGATATATCAAGTCCCATGATATATTTTTAAAAATCTCATCTCTCGCGACTATTTCTATTATTTACGTGTAGTTGTTCAAATCTCTCGTGAAATCACATAAAGGATTCGCACCTTATCGTTCCTCTGGTCAACGATGGCGTTAGTGAAAAAGGACGGATGAAGCCTCGCGACCCAAAGCTACAAAGCATCTCTCAATTAAGCGAGATTCCTATCAGCGTGATTACCGTCACTCTTTCGCGTGGTTCACGGTATTCAAGGTAGCAATGGAAACCACGGGCGATCTACGCGCGGAACGACACGGTTCATCCAGCGGAGGGGCTCCCCTTAATCATCGATCCCTGACCTTCGTTTCGCCGCGTTAACGGAGCGATCCGTCCGCGCGCGTATCCCCGCAGAACGGATCGGCACGAAGTAACGCTGTCTCAAAGCGTTCAACGTCGTTCCGCGGACGACGTCGACGGGACAAAGGCTCGGTGAGAAACGCGGAGGAGAAACTATGCTCTCGCGGGCCGGGCAGGAAGAGGAACCGAGACGGCGGGACGATACAAGGGTGGAGGACGCGATGAACAGGGCGAGAAGGGCTCGGGGACAAAAAGGGAAGAGAGACGGGCAGAGAAAGCAGCGGCAGGCTTATGCACTAACTATAAGTGGGATATTCTGGCAGGAATATCAAAGCTGGTACTGCGTCAAAGAGGGCGAACGGAGGGAGAAAAAGAGAGGAAGAGAGCGGCGCGCGAGGGCGAGGGAAAGCAGAAAGAAAGTAAGAGCAAAAGGACGCCGCGCGGATGGATCCTTGGACGTTACCAGCTTCGGGACCATCGTTTGACTCTTTCATTCATCATGTTCGTTCCTTAGACAACCATTGTGCCCGTATAATGCATATTTCTCTCCCCCCCTCATCTCCCCATCTCTGTCTATTCTATTTGGCCACTGACGAGACCCGCCGTTGTAATGCCCGTCGAGAATTAGTATTGAGAATTTACGGCGTGACTGAGACTGGGACTCGCATGAATTATTTAAAACAGCCGATGGTTCGTTAAAGCGATTCTTGATTTTCGGTTCCGACGCTCGTTCGTCCTTTCGGCCCGGCCCCACGGAGGAGGACCCTCGATTCTCTCTCTCTCTCTCTCTCTCTCTCTCTCTCTCTCTCTCTCTCTCTCTCTCGTAATTATGATAATCCGCGGGTGTTAGTCACGGTAGCGTATCGAGCGACACCGGAATGGGCAAAGTGTTGTCCCTGATTCGTGGCCACGATGGGAATGTTAATTCCTTATGTAAATTCGCGTAATAACGCGGCGATACGGGGATCCTCGGACGCGGTTCTCGAAAGGCGCTACGTGCCGGTCTCCCTTTTGCACCTGCTTGCCCCCGTGGTTTCCGGGGCGCTCGGTGATTTTATATACCTATTTTACGCCGCGCAACGCTGGCCCTTTGTTCTACCCGTGGCTGCGACCGTCGGTGTTCGACGCGAAACGGGGCGCGACTGTAGATTGTTCGGCGTCATTATTTTTATGGGCGTAGATTTAACGAGCCTGAATGGACACTATTAACGCCGGCTGGCTGATTTCCTGGATTCAGAGTGCAGTACCCCTAAAATCGTTGTTCCCGTGTCCCCGCGCCGAGCGTCGGGTTAATTGAGAACGGTAATCAACTCCGAAAACTTTGCAGCTGGAACTGTACTTAAGTTTAATTTCCGCTTCTTATCAAAAACAGATTCAAAGAACTCGCAGCACAGTCAATCTTACGTCCACAATTTATGTACTCCCTCGTTCTCGACCCAGCAGCGGAACGCTTCTTACCTTCAACCACGATTTGTCAGTACTATTAAATGGTACCTACTTCGCCCCCCGCCGTAGGAGATCCACAAGAATCTCCGCGGCAACCCAATGGCTCGTTGAAGATTTTCAGGAAAGCTTGCCGAGCCTTTTTAAATCGCCTTAATTCAATTACTCTCGTCGGGCTAGCTCCGAAACTGTAAAAGGAAACGGAGGACAGGAGTTTGGCAGTAAACCGGGGTTATAGAGAGGACTGAAAGTAGCCTCGAGATTGCTTTTGACGTAACTTACACTGGCACCGGGAATATAAAAGAGCCGACTGTCCCGTACACGATTCCGTAAATCTATTTCTATCGCCACGCGACATTTTTGCCGAAACTCGGTTCCGTTGGTCGGTGGTGGGCCAACCTCCCTCCGCTCCCCCGTTGAACTTTTAAATTATTTATAAAAGACGACGACGCGCGTTCTCGCGGCTTTCCGTACCGTGACGGATACCACGACCTCGTGCCGTATTTATAATAACTTCCTGCAAGATGGTCCGCTGTGCACGGCGGCAGTCGGCCCATTTAATGCACGACATTAATGCGTTATGTAAAAGCGTGCGCGGGTGATCCTCTTGTCGTCTTGGCGGTCGTCGTCTTGGTCGTCTTGGCCGCCGTCTACGTCGCCTGACGGCGCGGCGCGGCGGCGTCTTTTCGTCTGCCGGTGCCATTAGGACGCGGAGCCGGCGTTATTATTAGTTAACTTCAAATATTTATTGTATTCTTCCTCCCGGCATCTGTTCTCTCTCCTGCGAACGAATCTGTCTCGCGTTCGGGCTATTCTCGTATCCTGAACGGCTAGCGCACAGACTTCCTGCTACTCTCCTGCACTTTCTGCCGCGTGTTTTCTGCATAACGAACCGTCAGCGGCGCGATGAATGCATCGATGCGGAGGAGCGGGAATTGTTTTGCAATTACTCTGCTTCAAATGTTTTCGAAGCCCGTCTCGAAGGGGGAGGAGAATGGAAGTGGAAGGGGACAAGGGAGGATGGGGTAATCGTAGAAGAAACTTGAACCGTCTGTTTCTCGCTGAGCTGTGGGGAAAAAGTTTGCCACTCTAACTACGCTAATCTACCGCGAGCTTTTCCGTAACGTCGATGATCAGTCGGATTTACGAGCTCGAGGGGAGGTCAGGAAAGAAACGCTGTTCTCGAATATGGAAGATGAGGGGAAGTTAAATGGCGCCTGATAATATCCTCCCTCGGGGCAAACTTTTGTTTCTGTTTCTATTGCCGATAGGATACTTGGTGCCGTCAAGGATTCGTCGAATACCAACGCCCAGTTTTCATTCCCATTTCGCGTGATTTTTAGCTACGATCGAGTGGGTTTCGGGTCGGGGGGAGAAGGACGGGTCGATTTCTGTTGCTTTCTCGAAAAATCGAGCGGATCTGCTTGTGGTTGCAGAGCGTGGTCTGCTAACACTCACGCGATCGAATATGTAAGCGATTTCGTTTCGCAGTGAGTTCAAGTTTAGCTCGAATTTTTGTCGTGTTGTTACAGTGATGGACGCGCCAGGTACATAGAATTATAATTAAATCGAGATATTTTGATCGCGCTGAACTTCAAAGAAACCATAGTATTAAAAAAAATCATAAACTTCGGCAAGGTAAATACAAGTCTGTCAGAATGCTCCATCGTTGGGAAATTCATTATGTTTCGCGAGTATAAATCTCGGGGAAAATATACCGCTATCGCATGGTTTATAGATTTGAAAGGGGGAACAAAGTGATCATCGCCAACGGGAGCATTCGTGAAATTTACGACGTTCTTCGCGACGCTGGAATATGTTAGCGACGATCCTCCGTTCTCGAGTTAACCAAGATCAAAGTCCTCCTCCGGAGATCGTGTTACGGATAACAAAGTTCAGCGTCAATGCGAGGATAAAGGAGATTCCCTTATCAAGTGAAAGTCGTAATCATTTAAAGCAACTACTATTCTCCAATCACGGTAGACCATGATCTATCCACAGTCGAGAGGAAATCAGCTGGTTGGTGTAAGACGAAGAATTCAAGTTCTTCTTGCCCTCGAAGCTGAAAAATTTGTCTTCAAATATAGTACAACGCTTGTGGAGCGATCAAAGCCACGTAACCTGCCCTAACCGTGGACAACACTGCTCCAATTCCAATTTCAATCTGTGCACGAGAGACGAAGAACGCGCAACTCTGCATTTAGATATGAGGAATGAAGTGGTAGAGGAGTATCCAAACAGTATCGCAGCATCGCAATTGGCTCTCAGTAGCCATCAGTGGCCATTCGATTCTGTTCCAATTCCCCTCGGCCGCTCCAAATCCAATCGCCAAGTGGAATTCGGATCAGCTGGGGTGTCGAAGGTGCAGAAAAAAGCCTCGATCGTTGCCGATGTTCTATTCGAGCTAGGAACTCGGGGACCGGGGGCGATCTGTCGTTGGTGCACGAGGGAACAACACGATCCCGACGGCGTGGCGCGACTCCGCCGAAAGTTCATCGATCCACGCGTACCGCGACGCTGGGTCCTATTAAAAGCCGTGCAAAGCGTACAAACGTTCGCTCTCGCCGTTCCACCTCCCTCGCGAGGCGTGGAATGGAGGCACTAAAGTGGCCAGACGGAGTGTCAGAGCCGGCCCGAGATCAGAGGGCCGCCGTTGAAAGAAATAGTCCGCCGGGACGTTATACCGCGGCGCACGTGTTTTCGGGGCTCCGTCTCGTAGCGTCGATTTATCAAGCGCGGCGAAAGCCGCGACACGATCCCACTCGCCCTCACGGAATTCGCCAAGACGCGCGAACAGGTGACGGGGGACAATAGGATTCCTCGTTTTACGAACTCACCGCGCGATACCAGAAAACGACGACCCATTTCTAGATTAATGTCGCGGCTGTGGTGTTAAATATGGAGTATGAAGTAACTCGTGGCAGAGATACAAGGAAATGGGGCGAAGAGTAAGCACCGCAAAACGAGTATTCTTAGGTGACTTCGAAATGAGGAGTACAGAGTAGGTGGAGTTCTATGGTCAGTTACTAATTGCCTCATCTGATTGTATTGTAATCTTGGAATCATTAGGAGACTTGGGTACAAAGGTTCTTGTTTCATGCTCCATGCGGATAAATGGAGTGTGCGTATTTAAGAAATCTGAGATACCTCAACGACGCAGGGTGTGTAATTTGGAGTGGAATTCGTATTGGCAAGGGTTCCCCTAATTTACGCGCGGCAGCGTGCCACCGCTTTGTAATTGGACTAACCGCACGAGTAGAGGAGTGTCTGTCCCGATCGGTGATCAAATGCTCGTCGTCGAAAGAAATAGTCGGCCGACCCGTGAGGTTCTGCACCACGTGGCTCGGCCGTCCCGACGACTCGCGTGCTTCCCGAGTTCCGACGGCTCGGTAGCCGAAGATTTATCAGTCTCGTCGTTTCGTATGTGTCGAAAGCGACCTTAGTCGTCGCTCTTTGAACCCCCCGTGCAACCAGCTCGATCACTCTAACAGTCTAGCCGCAGACGCACGGTTAACCACGGTACGACAATGTTAATAGAGCCGTAGATATCGTCGACTGGTTAATGAATCTTAACTGCCAATTAGCGCTCACAACGACTAGACCGTCAGGTACCATTCTGTTTAGTGTCCGGTCGAATACGTCGAGGCGTGGAAGCGTCTTCGAGGAAGATTTTAAGTGTCACTTCGTTTAATTCCCTCGGAGATCGTGGCGGCTCCAACTCGCTCGAATGTAGCAGAGCGATCGGAACGGTCTTTTAAGGTACCATTTAGCCGGACGTCGCAATGCAACTCGGTTCGATCGCGGCTTGACAGCGCGATACAGTGCCATTTGGATCCGTTCTTTCGGGCATATTTATCTCTCTTTCTTCGCCTTCGATGCTCTCGGACGTTGTCACCGACTCGTGAAAGCAACGAGAGATCGGAGCGACCCCCGGTCACATTTAACGACGATTTAATTTTACGATCGGCAACTTTACGGCGATCTCGAACGTCGATTAGACGGGACCACTCTTCGGGGAAGTACCGTTTGGTATATTAGCACTCCGGCTTTCGGGTGGAAAACGTGTACAGAGAGAGAGAGAGAGGGAGAGCTTGCGCCGTGACCTTGCCGCGTTATAGCTTCTTCAGTTTTATAGCTGATACCACTACCGAATGTAGGGGGCCATCGATGAAAGGTTTACGATTATGGAAATGTTTGTTCCTACGACGGGGAAATGGTGCGTTCGAATCAGTTTCGGAACTGTTCGGGCCGAAGTTACGGCACCCCCGGTCGTTTCGATATTTCCAGGTAGCGAGGCGTATTCCAGAAATATTCCCTCGCCTGGGAAACCCTCGGCGTCCTCCACGCAATCAGTGATCCGAAGCCTCTTTTAAACACTCCCCCACGAACAGTTTCGTCTGATTCCGTCGAGCAGTGGACGCTCGAAAACGAGCGTCCTATGCATCAAACGCTGCATCCGTCTCCATTGTTGCGCTGCATTGTCTTAACAAAACGGTCCAGCGTACCGACATCAATCACGCGTTATCTCCAGCCGCGGTTCCATAATCCTTATAATTAATCTGTCTCGAAGCGATCCCACGCGCGTCGGACAGAGGACTTCCTTGACAGAGACAGAACGCCGGCACACAGTATTCGCACACCTTCGACAAAGATCCGCATTGCGCATTGAGACATTTCTGTCCCCCGGCCGATATGGAAGATAACCCGTGTCCCGGTGCACGCTCGGGGTCAGGGCCCCGTTCCTGGGTCAGATCCGCGGCCGGCCATCGTGTTGATATCCCCGAGATAGCTCCCATTGTTTATGGACATTGTCGTGCACAGGTACGCGCGCACAAGGGGGCCCAGCGACAGTTCGGGGTCACTTCCTAGTGCCGTGACGTTTCACACCAGCGTGACACATCGCCGGCAGATTCTCGGGATTCAGTCACGAATTCGCGTGACTCGCGGAAAATCACCCAGCCCCGACCCTTCCTTTGCCGCGTCCGTTCGCCATGGAGAGGCGGTGCATCCTCCTCCTCATCCGCCCCCGCCTCCCTTCGGCACGGGATCGGTGAGAAATCTTGCGACTAGACCACGCGTCCCAGTGCAAGCGTCTGAGAAACTGCTGGATCAGCGTGAAATCGAGTGTCTTTGCTAACGAACCGCGTTTACTGGTTGCCCGCGAGTCTCGAGCTCTCCAGGAATTTATCTTTTTTCGTAGTTTACGTCTTGTGGTGTGATGAGGATTATCGGCTGGGTGTCGACAAAAAGTTCCCCTTAAGGACTCGGGCTTCCACGAAAACGGAATGTTTACGGATCGGCGTAACAGCACATCTTCGGTGCTCCGATATTTACGAAATTCCGAGGCGCTCCGATCCCCTACGATCTAGGGTACAGCAAGCTATTTATTATCCTCGATTCCCGAGCGTTCGACGTATCCACTTAACGCGATAACATTCCGGGTCGCCATTATCGAGACTCGGGGCGAGCATTAAACTTCGTAACCATGCTCGCGGAGCATTCCCATGAGCGCACGAGGATGGGACTTGAGCTACGCGTTTCTGGTTCGCTGTGTGCCTGGCGCTCACTCGCACACGGTCCTGCGTCTAAACAAACAGGCCGTATGCGAACGGCATGTGCTCGAGCGGGTTCGTACACGAATTCTTCTTGCCGGTCGTTGAAACGAGCGCCGAATCAGGAAGTCGTCATTATCGTTTACTCTTGGCCACGCCAGATCCTCTTCACGCGGCAGATAACTTCCCCCTCTAGACGCTTCTTTATCACCCTCTCCCCCTCCCACTCTACTTTGTCAACATCTTGAAGATTTCTTCGACAAGTCCTCTGCACATACATCGAGCCCTCCCTTCTACCTCCGTCGCCAGTGTCCTCTCGCCGTTCGTTTCGAGGAAATAGACTCGTCATCCCTTTACGACGTGCTAAGCAGTCGGGTAAACAGCTCCGAGACCTTAGTCCTCGTTGAAACAGGCCCGAGGACCTCCGACGACTTTTACCTTTGCTGCTTTCCGCACGTGACTCTTCGCGGTCCCCGCGACAGAGAACTCAGGGTTATACCTGGGTCGCGGACACCACGTGCGGCGTCCTTTCGGGACAAAGGGCCCCCTGGATAATCGGGTGGCCTTCCACGGAGGGAGGGACGGCCCCGTTTGGCTCAGGAACGCGGCGGAGGAAAATGTCCGCGCGCCAATACCGAGGGGAACAAGTGGCGTAGAAATTAACCTTGAGGAACCGTCTTCTCTCCTTTTCCCCGTCGCGAGCACAGACACTTAAGCTCGAAATGTGAATAGCCGGGGCCTGCAGCCTGGGGTTCAGAGGGCGGGGTTACCTTCCCGTATGAATCCCGGTCGTTATAGACGAATGGAGACCAACGGTGCAGGAATTCCGTCTGCGCGCTCCGAGGTATTCGTCTTTGTTCGAGGTACCGACGGTGCGTATTTATCTTGAGGTCTAGAAGACTTCGATGGACCCAGTGGACGGGACAGTGGGAAAGCTCATAGCTTAGCATCAGGGGGAAATGAGAAATATGTCATTGAGAAAGTGGAGGACTTAATTGTGTCGAGGGAGCTTGAAACGAATGGTAGCAGAAAAAGCAAAGCAAGGTACAGAACACACTCTGCACTTTTGCAGTCCCTAGTTGCAAGCCACGAATGGTTCCCACCCTGTGCGTAATCCTACTCGACGATCCCCATCGATGAATCAGGCTCCTTGAACGCGGAATAAGAGGAAGATGGCCGTGGTACGGTTGCACGTACGCGTCACCTCCGCTTCCTCGCGTTGCACAACTCAACCCAGCGTCGATTCCCTCGTGTTCCCCGTGTAACGTTTTCCCTTGCGCAAGGAGCAAGAGACTTTCTCCGGTCGGCTGGCCGTGGTGCGGAGCCATAAAAGTAAATCGGTGGAACTCTCGAAGGCCCAAGGGCGGAGTAGCCTCGGCATAAATCCCGATGTTCTAGACAAATGGGGCCTAACGGTGCGTACGCGGCGGAGGAGACTTTGCTCGCGCGCTTGCACAAGCCACGATATCGCTTCGCCTTTGTCCGACACCAACGGGCAACATCGGCTTCCTTTGCTCTTCGGCGCTTCAAGGACCCGCACGAAGGAAGGTCACGTATACCTGAGGAGAGAGAGAGAGAGAGAGAGAGAGATACCGCGCATCGACCTGAAGAGATACCTCTCGGGGATCCACAAGCCAGGCATCTAGATATACCTGCTGATGTCTTTCGAGCATCCCTCTTTTATCTTCCACGATTTTTCCCCTCCGACCCGTGGCAAAGCGGCCCTGTCGAGCTTTCGGCAAATAATGGCCCACTTGATTGTGAGTGTACATCTACTCCGGGTTAGGGTGCCACGGGACACGCAGCGCCGTCACGCTCCACGCTTCATCTGGATATCTAGCTCGGGAAAGGTCCTCTCCCATTGTGCCCGAGATACAAGGGATAAAAAATTATTGCGGACAGAAGTGCAGCGTTTTGTTTGCCCGCCATTGTCGGGCAGAGGGTTAATAGTTCGCGGGGTATTTTGTCGCTTCAGGGCTTCCTTTCTGGTCGAGTGTTTTCGGGCCGCGGGCACTCGGGGCCCGTGCAGCCGTCCGCGGCGCGGCGTAACAGTTTAACGTCGATGAATGGGGGATTAGAGACGGTAATGATCATTTGGGATCGTTCCCGGGCCTGTAAGCTTCTGCTCAGAAGCAAGTTTCACAGCGTGGGCTACCGTGTCCCAATTTAATGAGGAATTTTATGTGGGGGACTCGTGTACACCGATATCGACTCGTAGCCTCAGCAAATCAACATACCTTTCCCTCTCAATTCTCTCCCCAAAATCTTCTTCTTATTTCCACGCACTCCCAGCTGTTTGGTCTTATTAAAATTCACTGTTACGCCTCGACGATGATATTCCCCAGCATCCCGCAACGGGGTCGTTCACCCCCCCCCCCCCCCCCTCCTTCAATTACTGTCAGGCTTCATGGACCATCGCGTGTCACATATTAATTATACACACTGCCGTCCCGGCGAAGTCTACATCGCATGAAAAAATAATGAACAGCCGTCGACTTCGATCCGACCGTCGATACTTTTCCGGATCCCGTGGTCCCGAGATCACCGATATAGCACAGGGGGTCGGGGGCTTCTCGAACGACAACGGGCCCCCATCGTTCGTCATTAGACGTCCAACTGTCTGTCGACAATACCGTCCACGGTTACAGACATCCTGGGTCCGCTCTTCGGCATCAATCTTGCCCGGTCTCGAAAATCCGAGGAATCCGTTTCTGCTGTCGGGGACTCTCGCACGAGGCTCTCCAGGGCCGTGGTCTTTCTCGCCTCTTATTCTCTCTCGGCACCTTCTTTCATTCTCTCTCCGGCCGACGATTCGATTCCTTTCTCTCGCGTGCACCGCGTCGCTTCCCCTCCGCATCCGTGGATCGACCTACGGCTGTTCTTTTGGAAACCATATATTTTTCGTTTCACAGTTCGCGGCGCCGTTGAATGCCCTGCCTCCATTCAGACGAGGGTGCATCTCCGTAGCAGCCGCCAGGTATAAATTTTGGCGTCGGCCCGAGACCTCGTAGAGGGGGGTGGGTGGCGGAGTCGAGGAGGGGGCGCAGTTGAAGAAAAGCAAAAGGAACGAAGGCGAGGGAGAAAAAGAGAGAGAGAGAAAGAGAGAGAAAGACAGAGAGAGAGTGAGACGGGGAAGGGGGAGGAGAAAGATCGGTCCCATGGTAATCGATTACCTCCCCCGTATCCCCAGAATCCCCATATAGTGACCGGCCCCATGGCTCGAAGATTGAACCTTCGATAACCGGTGCTCTCCGCCACTCTCCTCTCCCTCTCACCTTTTTTTCGCCCTCCTCCCCTTTCGCTCCCTCCACCTCTTCGCCTACTCCTTCGAGGGACTCGCGATCCTCTATTTTTCTTGCGGGGTGCACGCGAAACGCGTAATTTCCGACGGTCTCGGAAACGGAGTGGCGCTAATTAAGCGCGCGTGGTCCTGGCACCCCCTACGGACACGCCATCAGTGTTTTCTAACTGATGATGACGGAGGGCGAATGGGAACTCATCGAAGGGCAACGTTTTAATATTTTCGGAGTTCCGTGAGATCTGTTATCGCGAGCCACTGTGCGATCGATGAAGCTTTAATATTACTTTCGCGCCGTGGAGAAGGCGAGCGCACCGCCTCGTATTATTCAGTCGGCGGAGTTCCCTCCGTGACGTTAAACTCGTCAAGCGGTTATACTTTGCCGCCGCGTCGTTTACATGCCAACTGGCGACAAGTTAATCAAGACCACGCGTTACGCGGGCGCTGTAACGAGCGTAACTCGATATCGCGTGTTTCTAAAATTCAGAGCGGACGCGTCGCAGCACTGATGACGAATGCAAATGTTTAACGAACCCGATATGCGCTCGCAAACGCCCAGCGTCCATCGACGAAGACAGGTTAATTTAACTTTATTGCAACACCTTTTAATAAACACCGTGTTCGTAATTACCGCGCGACGAACGAACCGGCGAGCGAACGCCCGGCGATGGGGGGCGATGGGTGGAGGAGAAAAGAGGACTTTGCTTTTAATTCGGCGTGTCAGTTATGATTCAGTGTAGCTTGATGGAGAGCCGCGGAGGGGAATATGGGGAGGGAACACCGTCCGAGAGAGAGACTAACAAGCTTATCGTGCATCGGCAGATTGTTCCTTCTCAGAAGCCAGTTATCCTTCGGCGTATTTGATAACGTTCGACAAGAAATATAGTATAACCCTCGAGCCCGTGAGATTACGGATCCAAGATATCCTTATCGAAGTGAAAAGGTGGCGCGTCGGGCGGACGCGCAATTTCGAGATCCTTCGTGCATAGGGAGCGCTTCGAAAAGAATTCCGAGCATACGTCGAACCATATAGAATCTAGACGCCTTCATCCCTCGTTGGATGGTAGGTACTCGCACTTCTATCGCAAGAAATCTAACAACCCAGGAGCTAGGTATGTAGTTTTTACTCCATTCCCAGAAAATGGGAAGTAACCCATTCTTCGCGCTCGGGAGAGTTAAAGATACGAGTTCTGGGTAAACGAAGGTGGCCCGCGCGTAGCGTACCTTCGTCACGAAACTCCTCTGGAAGGTATACTATATTATGTATGTACCTACGTGAGTGCAGAAATTCGGGGTATGTTTCCAG
Organism: Andrena flavipes; assembly: GCA_963971345.1. Taxonomy (NCBI): domain Eukaryota; kingdom Metazoa; phylum Arthropoda; class Insecta; order Hymenoptera; family Andrenidae; genus Andrena; species Andrena flavipes. The sequence continues at coordinate 42,089,492 of OZ020481.1, forward strand.
CGCTACCGATTTCACGCGGTTGGCCAAACACCGACACGGTTCGGCGTGGCTACAAAGCCCGGAGAAGAAAGCGGTTTTGCGACGGGCAAAACGCGCGCGCAGGGGCATTTCGTAACGCATATCGTTCCCTTTTCGTGAAAAGAGGCGAGTCGAAGGCGGTAGCCAGAGAGGGTGGGAGGCGCAGAAGGCATAGAGAATCAGAACGCAAGTCGAGAGGATAGTACGGTGCGCATGGTGCAGCTGCTTCTTTTTCTCGACTCTTGCTTGCATCTGCCCTCTGCCTTCCTTCTTTCCCGTCCTTTCCCTCTCCGCGCCGCGTCGCCTCGGCCCCGGTCATCCTCGTTTCGGCCCCGCGGCGCATTACGTGGCACATTTTCTTCTCTGTACACGAGGCTCGCCCTCGAAACACCGTCCCCGGCCGATCTCCATTCTTGGCTTTACGTTCGGAGAACGCCCTGGTCCCAGTAATAACATCTTTCGCATTTCGGGATCCATGTAATATACCAAATATATTCATGAATATTTCGGCTGATCATACGGTGCGGGCTACATAGTGTGCAGCTATGTGTTTTAAGAAATTCTAAGGAAAACGCGTCGCCAGGAGGAAATTTCATCGGGCGTGGGGCAAAGGAACGTCGTATCGCCTGGTAGCTTCTCACCGCCTCGGGTTAGATCACCACGAACAAAAGAACGACAGAGAACGTGCAATGGGTGGAGTAAAAGTTGGAATGATCGATGGCTAAATTGGGGAGGGAAATTAATGACAAGGCGGAATGCGAGAGGAAATAACCCCGCTGTCATCGATTTCTTGTTGCACTACTTACACTAATCTTCAATTAACTACTGCCTAGAATTATGCTTCACTAATGCGATGTAACTATGAATTGAGTATGAAGCTACGCGAAATCTGAACACACCGCCGAAATGATTTCCTTCGAAGAGTCCCGGGGCCCATCGACAAGATGTCGCCTACCTTTCCGCGCACTTGATCGGCGCGTTTGTACGTCATCTCGAGACAGTGAGCGAGAGCAAGGTATGTTTGCCATCCGCCGAGTGGACCGCAACATCTCAATGCCTCCTGTTTGCACTGCGCTCGAGCACCACGCTTTTGCCCGGCGTTATTCGGCCCCGTGGTGCCACGCACCGTCGCCGCTAAGCCGCACGAAAAAGCGAGAGAGTCGAGGTGCCCACGGTTCCGAGGCATTGTATCGAGCCGCCTGGCCGAGTTTCAACCTTCATTGAAGGGAACGCGGCAAATCTCTGGGCCGCTCGGGGTCGCTCGGCCATTCAGAAGACGCGGCGGACGTAGCGAGTCGTTTAGCGAGCACTTCAGCTGCACGAAAATCCCCAGGGGAGGGTCCCCGCGGTGGATGTAAACACAGCGGCGTCTTCGACGAGAGGACTCGTCTTTATCCTCTCTCGACAGTGGCGCGGCGGACTCCGCGAAAAGGATAGACGCACGAGTGGATGACAAACGCGACACTCGAAAACCAGTCGGTTCGAGGGTCGCGCGCCGACGGCGAGGCGCGTCGCGCGTCGCAGCGCGGGAAAACGATTTTCAGCACTTCCGGCCTGCCTCTGTCTGTATGTACACGTCCCTCCAGGCCTCTTTTCGAACGAGCGACCCGCGTATCTCTTCCCTTTTGCGGAAACCACTTCTGCACTCGTACATCAGAATCGCATTAGGCCAGCGCGCCGTCGCTTGGGACGCGCGACGCGCGTGTCACCGTCGCTAACACAATATTTTTGCTTCTCCACGAGCGTCTTGGGAGCGCGCGATTGTTTGACGAGGGATCGATGAATAGGGAAGCTGAAGGGGATTCGTCGCTCGGCGAGTTCATTATCGGAAAGTGTTCTTTAGGTTGTTGCGGAACGGGAATGATCGCTGTTGAACACCTTGGAGATATATTGGATAAGATACTTCTTTGAGTTTCGGGTAAATGGAGTGGCCATGGAAAGAGAACGTAGGAGGTCTGGAAGGAGGTCTATAAAATTGCAGAAACCTCATCACTTTCCATTATCTTCGCACGCGTTTCTGGGTTCGTTTAATAAGAAGGCTGACCAGGCGACCGTAAGGGACTGCACGACCTCGGGGTAGAGACGGATCACGCTCGCGAAATTGCAACTATGTTCGATCGTACATCGAGGACGCGCTGGGTGAGGGGGTGAAAAAAGCGTGAGAGGCGGAGATTTTTCGTCCGGCGACCTCGTCCACGTATGCCGGGGAATTACGGCCAATCGGCGATAAGTTATCGATAATTTTAGAAGAATGCCGCTGGGAAATGACGCCGGCTCGCATTCTGCGCCGAGCTAACCCGACAATTTGCCCGGCATTATGGACTGCTCCGTGCCTCGATCGCGAGCTTTCCAACACTCTGGGCTGTCGTCGTCGCCGTTACAGATACGGTATCCAGTTTCGCCTGATCAATACGTTTTTATCACCTCGAATTGGGGGTTCAGCGTAGAAGACGTCGAAGGTGAGAACGGCAAGGGGAACGTCTCGCGATCCTTTCTCCGTTCCGCGCAAATTGAAGTCTTCCCAGCGCTTCATCATCGGTTATCTATCGCAATAATCGGAATATACGCTGCTCGAAGCAATTAAGGGGTCACCACTGCTCCTTACAACGAGTTAAAGGGGGATACGCGTTGGTATTAATCAAGCTACAGCCGCGTGCATGCTTGCGGTTCGAGCACTTTTAGTGTCCATTCCTCCGAAAAGTGATTTTCGGTTCGTTCCTGTGCGAGCAAATTATTCTCGTAATCCTGTTTAATGGCGCACTTGAAATTAATAGAGGGAAGGATATTTTTGGATTAATATCTTGGGCGCCCATCCCTTTCCACTTAGCTTCGAATTAAAATGCTTTCAATTCTTAGGCCTCTCTGGCCCTCGCGATCGAAATAACACGGAAAGAAATAAAATCGTCCGGCAAAAAAAAAGGCGTCCCCCCTCGATCTAAAGTAGTGAGACAATCTTCCCCGCGGTCTCGCCCATAATTAAATATTACAAATGATCGCGCATCTGGAGAGTCGACCTCTCCTTTTGCGCTTTTTGCCAGACACAGTGGAAGGAGAGAGTAGACTACCCTTCCACGCGATAACGATCCACGATCGCCCTGAAGGGAATCGTTCCAGCTTCGCGGGAGCGTAACTCGCTCTCTCTCTTTCTCTCTCTCTATCTCTCTCTCGTCACGCCATGAGCGGAACCCCTTAACGCGCTTGTGCGTTTAAATGAAGAAAATCGAGGGGAAATTAATGCCGAGGCGTGAATCGGCCTCACTTCCCCCCTGTTCCGTTCCCTCGCGCGAATTCCAAGTGCTTGATGAATGTGGATCTCTGTACGATGCAGGAGAATTTTTAGAAAATTTTATTTCAAAGAATATTATACACCGTGTCGCGTTAAAGCGTGAAGAGGTGTTGCAACCAGTCACCTGCGACACACTCTAGGATCCATGAAACATTTTCCTTGCCATCCGTCAGAGTCGATGGACATTTCTCTCGGTTTATTACTATCTCTGTAATATTTCGTTACATCGATTATTCCACGGGAAGGGCGTCCCAAGAAGAAGTGCATATCCTTGATATTACGACAACGCCACGAGCAAATCATAAATTTCGCGAATCTGCGCGCAGAATAATAAACCCGCGTGGCTCTGTGCCCGTGCACGGGGAACGATGGAGGATGACTCGTTACGGCGTCATTACGATCGTAAATATCCGATATTATTTTACGATTATAACAACGCGGATGAATAATAAAATAACGACACGGTAATGTAATACGGGAAACAACGGGGCACGGGGACGCGTAACGAATAGAGGAGAGCCGTCCGATCGTTCTCGAATATTTTATTCAGATGGAACTGTTATTACGGCGCCCGTTAAAATCGCATTGGACAAAGGCCGTGGGGCTCACTTTTACTGTACGCCCGTGGAAAATATACGACAACGCGTTAAATTCGGAATACTCTGTCCCATATAGACGAGCCGGTGCGCGGCGTCCAGCAAGCTTCCTGTTTAATTACGCGAGTCACGTATCCACGCGCGCGCGCTTATGGAATTCTGTGCACAGTTCATGAGCGTTTTGTCGAATGAAGGATCATCGATACGCCACATTTCCATGCGGAAAATCCATGCGTCGCTCCGTTGTACGTGAAGGAGCAGGCTTCCATTAAATTCTAACGAGGAACCCGGGATCCCCCTAGCGGTATAAAATATCGCGCGATTCAAGCGGAAGAATATCGAGTCAACAGGAGCCTCCGGGAGCCTCGGTCCATCTGGCAGTCCATCGACGCCATTTGCCTCTCTACTTTACGAGCCAAATATACCCGCAACTAGAAACCAGTCCCTCTTCGTCAAGGAGTTCATAATCGGACAGCGCGACGTACGCGCGACGCTAGAGTCAAAACGAACAGGTTTCTCGCAAGGAAGATGCCCATGAGATCCCAGGTGCAAGCTTCCCTCCCGATCGTCCCAGCACACGTCCTATATCAATGTCGCTTTGCTAGCTCCATTCAACGTTCGCTTTATCAGCATAACCGGAAGCGCAGCAGCGCGAATGCTTATCGTCCTGGTTGCGATTTCTACTGGAAACGTTACCGGAAAGCGAGTAACGCGAGCCTTGATCCGTGTCTAGCGGCCGGTGTTGGAGCGGTCTTCTATGAATCGCTGCGAGAAGCCAATTCTCCCATCTGCTGATCCACAAGGATGCTTAATTACCGCTTCGCTTTCTACCGATAATGTCGCGGCGGGAAGAAACGCAGCTCGGAAACCGAGAAGGTGGCGAGAGCGAGAAAGGAGAGAGGTTTGACCTCTTCCGTGGCAGGTTCGTGGTTTCGTGTACGGCAAGGCAGTCGAGATCCATCTAGATAAAGAGTCGCGGAGCAACGATCCGTATCGGCAGGCTGGAAGGACAATTGGAACCGAGATTTCGTAACGGCGACATAAACGTAAAGGCAAACGATCGCGGCACGACGCCTTCCTTCCCTCTGTAGACACAATCCCGGAATGCTGCTGCCGCTGCTGTATCGTTCGTTCCGCCGATTGGAATTAAAATTCTGTGAATGCCAGCTCGTTCGGCAACGGTTCTCATTAATGGCGGGACGGGCGGCGAGCGGTGTCGGATCGATTTTTTCGCTGTGCCGAATTTTATGCCAGAGATCTTCTCATGCCAAAGGGGCAATTTACTTTCACGGCAGCCAGAGAGCGGCTTAGACTTGGAGTCGCTGTTTGATAAATTCTAGAGAATTACACTAAGTAATTGATAAGTCCAGGTTTGCATTCATACGCGAGGATTCGGAATCAAGTGTGCTGGAGTTCACTCATAAAGGTACCTAAGCCAGTACTAATTGCTATAAATGATGGTCGTCGACAAGTGGAGAGCACGTGAACAACGAACCGTAATTTCGTCCAACCGAGTGTTTTCGGTTTCTGAGTGCCACCGAGCGCCTCGATCCCACGGCGTGGACGTTGAATTATCGTCGAACCGTTAACAAGGGAAGAAATAACGAGGACTGGGTGCTCGGGTCCGTTCTCATCAGAACATTCACGAAATTTCTCCTCTAGGATACATATGTGCGGCAATGGGGAAAGAGGACGGGGAGGATAGGAAGGGCGGAGAAGCTGGGCTTCTGATCCAACGTAGAAATCCGATACGATCGTGTTCTGGTGGGTCTACTATCCCCCTCGTGCCGACAGGAGTTTTCCTTGTTTCGGTGGTCAGGAGTTCGCTGGAAAACACGTGTCCTGGCTGCAGGACATATAACAACCGAGGGGGAACGCGCTGGGATGCTGCTCCGTCCTCCTCGTTCGTCTTTCGGCATTCCCTCGTCCCTTGTCTAGCACGAGGAATGCCCCTTCGCGTCCGTGTCATTGGAACACCGAGAAACAGAGGGATCGTCTTGGAAAAGCTGGACCAACAGCGGCAACAGCAGCAGGCCAGATGGGAGCACGGCCGGCAGAAAGAAAGAGGTGGTAGAGGAGAAGATGGAGAAGAAGAAGAAGAAGAAGAAGAAGAGTGGAAGAAGGAGGGGCAGAGTAAGAGGAGAGGGAGCAGCGAAGAGGAGCAACAACGAGATACGAGCTGGCACAGGGAAGGGAGAAAAAAAGGTGAAGGTGCAACGAGGTAGAAAGCAACCAGTCCAGGTCCAGGTATTCTATTATGCTCGGTTATCTAGATTATGGCATTCCTGCTTCGAGGAACCTGGCAACCTGGGGTGGACGGAATGGGGTGTTTCAGGATACCCGGCCAGGCTCCGATCTCTCTCCTTCTTCTTCTCCCTGCGTCACGGTTTCGTTGCTTCGGAGCACCCATTAATCCTCTTCTGTCGGGTGAAACTCCAAAATTAAAAAAAATATATATATATATACGTGTAGATATATGTATGAAGGTGGATCTCTCGGAGGGAAACGGTTCGAACGCGAGGAGAGAGCCCGAGGCCCAGGTAGAGGCCGTTCCAGGCGATCCCTTTTTCTGACTTCGAATCGTGGAATTTGTTATACCCCATTGAATTGCGTTAAACCTTTCCCGAAACGAGGGACTCTGACCACGCCGGGAGCAACCTTTTCCTCGCTTCTCGCACAAAAGAGCCATCCACGCGGGGTTCGCGCCATTAGCGGAACACGCATTCACGAGATCCTGAAAGCTTACATTTGTAATGCACTGTAATCTTTCACTAAATAATCTTCGATTAGGATAGCAGAGGAACAGGTTCCAAAAACGCTCTTCGCTGCCGTACTGGCCGTCCTTAAAGGACCCGCTTCCACACACGTAGGAACACACTCGACTTATAAAGGACTCCTCACACTCCGAGCCAATTTATGCATCGATCTCCTTCGTTAACGTCAAATAAATTAATACGAGTTATTCTCGAGGCGAATAACATCCTTCTGGGTTCCCAGAAGCAACGTACGCGTACGTATACCTATACCTACGCGTGTAGAAAAGGAGCCCGTACGAAACAGTGGGCCCAGCAGCAGGTAGCCCGGGTCCAGGTGTTATGTTGCCGTATCCTAGGTTTCTACGTCTTTGTTTTAAGACCTCCTATCGTATTACACTAGTAGATTCCTTAGATCCGCGATCAGATTGTTCCAGCTGGAAGCACATGGCGCCCGCCTGTACAGGCACCACACCGAAATTTCAGGAACAAACATTTCAAGGCAGATAATCCGTGCAGATAGGCGGCCAACCTCTCTCCCCTGCCAGGTATTTCCATTGTTTCCTGCGTCGTTTTCATACGAGAACAGGGAGGGGTCATGGAAACACCGTGATTAGTCCCCGTTTGCAAATAATCGTCCTCTTGGCGCATGGCGCCTCTAGCCGCCCGAAGAGGACGTGTCCCCTCTTTCCAGCCTCTGTCCCAACCGTGAACAAACGAACTGTCGTGTCAACATGCCGATCCATTAGCAGGAAAATTCCCCGAGTTTAGGGTGTGTCGGTATAAATCCAAGCTGCCCCGGGGCCGCGCCATTAGCGCGGATCCAAGAAGCATTAATGCGTGTGTACCGGTTTTGTGTGCCCGCCGCGAGATAACTCTGTTAGATTTCTTTGTCTCTGGCCAGATAAGTGAATATAGAATCTAACGCGATGATTAGAACGTACGGCAGTGAACAATGGACGGGGTTAAAGAAACACGAGCCGGGAAATGCGGTGCGGGACGAGATTAGAGGCGCACGAAGTCCGATGACTCGGCAGGGAAACCAGTGGCTGGCTTCTGGAGTAGAGGGCGATGGATGCCACCATCGGGGAGGTAAATAACGATGCGCTACGATACGGATCGCGACGCCAAGAAACCGGCGTGAAGAATTGAAGGAGCCATAGACACGATCCACTCAAACTTTTGATTCAACTAACCCCGACTGCTAAATATTCGTCGACAATCCTCTTGGAGACACCAACAGTTTCCCAGAAAAAGAAAAGGACGAATGGGCACGGTTCGATACCTACTAGCCCGTCGTAATTGCCCCTGAGTCCTGGGAAAGCCGAGAAACAAAGAACAACGCCAAGGATGCATCCATCCCGCGCTCGTACGTTGAGGAGTAACAGTACCAAGACACCGGGCTCGACCCTCGCCAATGGAAATCTCGAATCCTGTTTTCCGTCCCGCGCAACGGTATATTCCACGGCGGAAAATACCGCGGAACGTGCGACAGATACTATCGAGGCTCGATCCTTTCGGACATTAGCGAGAGAGGCGCACCGCTGCGGCTGAGAGGTAACTGTGCCTGGCTCGAGGTGGATCGATTAATGAGGCCCGATAACGGGGATGATTACTTCATTACGCGACGGCCGTTTCGCCGCGAAAGCCGTACCGTTTGTCCAAGGTGTATCCGAGGACTCCGGTGCCGGGGAGTCGCACGGGAGCAAGGATTCAGCGCAACCAGGTCCTTGAGAGAGTCGTAAAACGAGGAGGAGGGGGGACCGTCGGTTTCCGGTCGGCCCCACAGATGGCGCCGGTTGTATCGTTAAGGAACTCGCTCGCTTTGCTCGAGAAGAGGCTCCTCGAGAGGTTCGAAGACCTTTCGAGCGTTCCAGCCACTTCAAGAATTACCCCTGGTCTCCTCTCTGCGGTTTCCGTCTCCACACACGGCCGGCAAGGAACGCTTCGTTCCACGGTTTGGATTAATTCCGAGGCATGTGGGCCACGAAACGCCACCCTCGACACGGCTGCTCGAGCTTTCGGGCCGACAGAGGCGATCCCTCCTGGTTAAAAGTTCCTCGGGTCGATCGGCGGCGAGGGATCAGAAAGTTCTCGTAGCTGGATCCTAGAACACTCCGGGCGATGCTTTCTTGCTGCTTATATCAGGCTAATAAGGTCCCCGTTATCGTTGCTCGCGATTCACGGTGGGGAAGGGACTTGAATAATTCCGAACGGAGATATCTCTTCAAAAGTGGCAAAGTAAACCAGCTAGAGTTTAACAAAGATTGGAGGTATCTACTTAGTTTCCAACTATCGATCGCGTTCTATTCGCGCGTATCCGTGCCATGTGTAGGTCCCTTCCGCGAAATCTATAAAAAGAGTAGCTTGCCAGGCGAGTATGAATAGTCCAGAGTGGCTACTTTTAACGGACTGATAAGGGACTCCATCTACGACCTGTTGTATTATTAATCGAGTCCAACGGATATGGGGAATCTATCACTAGCACGTCTATATATATCCGAAGTCGGTCGTCAGGGTGATACTCGACATATCCAAACGAGAGCCTGACGCAAATTCTGGTTGCAGACCGCAAGAACAATCCATCGCGCGTATTATTAGCGACTCCAGGAAAACGTGTCTGTTCGTCGAACGTCTCAAGTTCTTACGGCTACGGAGAGCTATACACAGGGTGTTTTAATAAGATGGGTCGAAGATTCAAGTGTAAATTCTATGTAAAGTTAATATTCCGCATTAGAATAATGAAGGTGACGAGGGAAAGGTAGATGGGTGTCTCATCTGACTGTGGCATATATTACCAAAGAAGAAGACCTTCTGCAAAGCGTCCACATTCGTTTCATTCAAACCCCCTCGATTTTTATTTATGCAAGACGCTTCGAGCACTCGTACCCACGCTTTCGTCCAACCTTCTCGAGGTACGTGCTCTATATCAAGACCAAGTGATACGGACAAACACTTCTACGAACTTGCTCCCTCGCGTCACCCCACAAACCCCAAAATCCAATGATTCGATGGACCTCTCCGAGGCACCCAGTATACCTACCGTTTGTCCATCCATGCGCGACCATCACCGGCGGACGATGTAAATGTAACAATGATTGCGTGCGTCGTTGCGTGTGCACGGGGGCTGCTTAAAGCGTGTACGCACGTAGCCGGCCGTACGCACACGCACGCCGGCTCGCTGGCCGTGCACATCGCCGCGCGCGGACGTGAATGCACCGCTCATTACGGGATAATGGGTTATTTCGATCCTCCTCGAATTACCGAGTCGACAATGAGGGATTCGATTCGAAAAAGCCTGGCTACCCGCTCCCTTCCTTTGGCCTGACGGAGCCGCGAGGCCTTTCAGGGTCCCAGCGAGCGGTGGATTGGAAGCGAGATGGCGTAAAGAAAAAAAAAGAACAGACGGTGCGAGAGGGACGCGGGGGTAGGTGAGGAGGGGGGGGGGGAGAAAGATGAAAAGAGGTGGGAAGGAGGAGAGTGGGTCCGGGCAGCGGCTCCGGGAGCAAGGGGGCGAAAGAAAGGCACGAGTTTTGGCCGGTGGCTCGAAAACCGAGGAGACAAATGAGGACGAGCGAGCGAGGATACGCGGTGGAACTGGTGGAAGGGACCGAGAGGGCAGCTCTTCTCTCGTTCGTGTTCGCCTGCTTCTCTCCTCTCCCCTCGCGCCGTCGTCCCTTCGCGGAACGTGTGCACCGCAGGACCTCGAGGTGCAATCTCCTCCACGGTTTCGCAGGCGGAACGTGCACTTATACGAAGTTCGCGCGTCCCTCGCTCGACGGGACGCGGGGGCACCGCGTGTCCTATCTACGAACGCCTCTCTCCCGTCCGCAGAGCCCACGGAAATCATCGAGCATCCTGTCGGCACTTCCGGGTGCGACGACGCGGATAATCGACATTGTCCCGATCGCTTGCGCCCCGCGATCTTCCGTCCTCGCGTTGCCGGAGACACCACGGGGCAGACGGACAGGAGGAGCAGCGGTATTTTCTTCCGACCGTTCCGTCATGGATAGAAACAGGGAACAAAAGGGCAGATGATAACGCGATAACGATCGGTCTGACGTGGTGGGGGTTTTTCCTTTACGAGCAAATTCCAATTAATTGTTGTATTATGGAATAAATTATGCTGCGATTCGCGATATTGAAGAATATGAATGACTAGCTTGCCATTTAATGTATCACCGTGACAAAAACTTGTTCTGTCAGTGAGAATGAAAAATCTAAAAAGGTCGGCGGGAAGTAAATACTTTTGTTTCGACTACTAACCCTGCAGCCGGGTTAGTTGAAATTTGTAAACTTTTGGTATGCAGCAAGTCAACAAAGTGCCAATGATCTATTTATAAAAATTAGAAATGTAAAAAATTAGTCAACTAGCTTCTATCCCCCCATAAGCGCGGCGGAGCGTTTCCATCCCCGCCCGTAATACTCCGTCAATTACGATCGATAATTGAGCCCCCGTGACTACGGAGGGAACCCCGGCAGCCGGAGCCCCTCGGATGCGCTAAAGTTGTCTGAAAACGAAGTTGCCGTGAGCCGCAGAGACAAAAAATGAAAGCGTCGATCATGAGCTAATTGGGGCAAGCGCGAGGATCCTTCGCGGGTTCCCGTGGGAAATGAAATTATATTCCTCCGTACGAGACACACGCTGCGCGCGTGCACACGCGCGCACACACCTTCGAGGCTACAATTACTTTAAGTGTATAGCGATATCTGACTAGCTATTAATGACGTTCCTCTGGAGATGGAATCGCGTGCTGACCACAGATAACGCGCGGCCCAGTTGTACACACGTAGGCGCGAATTAATTGGCGTAATAACGATTATTACCGTTGCGCTCCGTCTACAATCAAAGCGATACAGTTCTTTTCAATCGCCGTGCGTTACACGCGGTACGCGCCACCACCTGCTGAGCCGTGAAAATTTTCACCGCGACCACGCTTGCCCCGCGGTGACACGGAAACGCACGGGGACGACCCGCTACAACGCGGTTCGCCCCGTCGACCACTGGCACGGGGGATAATCTAGGGGAAAAATGAAATGCGTGGGTAATGTGAAATATCGTTTACGCTCTGTCACCAACGCGGCCTATCTGTCCTCGCACAATGCCCGATTACCCAGTAATTCTGATGTACGACTCTGTCCCCCCTTCGATCGCCCCCTCGGCGTATCCCTATCCTCCAGCCGTGTTGTGCAAATATCAATTTCCATAGAGCAGGAAAATGAATTCCACTTGGGGGTATTGGTCACGGCTCGAGTGGATGCTTGTCACGAAATTGGGGGAGAAATTTAACGCTTTACCGCGTGCGTTGATAGCGATGGTGAAAAGCCATGTGAAAATTTCTCCGAGCTAACTTCTGCTCCCTCGAAATCGACACAGGCAACCTTTTTCACTTTCAAACAGTTTTCCCTCCCGTTTCCCGTTCCCTTCGACAGACATCCACCACATCCACCGCCCATCTGCAGCGATGTAACGAGCCTCCCAGAATTAGGCAGGGCATAAATTCCGACGGGTGCGCGTTTTATGGATTACGATGTCGTAACACGGGCCCCTGCGGGAACACGTAATCGCGTGTGTAAGCCTGACCGCAACGTGACAGGGGGTTTGCTACCCCCGATGGGTACCCTGTGTCCCTCGCACCCCCCATTCCGTGTCCTCGGGAGTTTTTGTAACAGGAAACAGCTGCCGGTCGAGGAGGACACTTTTCTGACGATTTCGTGGGCCCTTTCGAGCGGAGGCGCCGCGACAACTCGGCAGCGTGCATTCTGCGCGCGTCTGGGTCTCCAGTTTCCAGGCGATCGTGCTATTGGCCCTGCAGCGGCTGCGCTTCGCGCTTAATTAACCGTAACGCGGTCCTCGTAGCTCGTAACGCCCCGACGTGTATATACGCTTTTTCTCCCTCGCGGTGACTCGAGTGGCTCCAGCTTATTGTTGGCGGAGCAGGAAGCGGGAGGAGCACCGGTCGCCGGGACACCGAGTAATGATGTACACACGGTGCTTACGCTAATAATGATCTTTTGTTTCTCTGGCCTCCTCGCCGATTTTTAACGAAGATATTAAATACTGATAACGCCAGGATTTATTGCGCGCCGCGCGACGTCCAGACAGCCGCGCTGCTCCGCCGTTCCTCGAGTGCCTCGGCCACTTTTTCGCGATGTTTTCCCTGCTCGAGCCAGCCACGGAGGAAATCGAGGGTGCCCTCTGCGCGGGGGCTCCTTCGACTTCGAAACCGAGTCACACTGTCGGCGCAGTGACCGTGGAATTTAAGATTCGTCGGGGGGAGTTAGAATATCGTACGTAGAGGAATCAACTTGGGATGCTCCACGCATGCCCACGTCCAAGAGGACGCTTTTTTCGTTACCTAATTACGCGCAACGAGTCTCGCTAAGAGGCAGTCGCTTCTGGTTGAAAGTATCTAAATCACGCGAAAGTGGGAGTACTTATAGGTTCGTAAATCAGTCGGCGCCGCTTTTCCAGCCGCCGTTCTCGCAGCGTTTTCGCGTGTTTTTTTCCAAGACGGGACGCGTACACGCTCGCCGGCCGTCTCCGTGGCGAGGGAGAGAAATTCTCTTTGATCCGGACGGTCCGGTGGAACGCGAAACACGTGGTAACAGGAAGAAGGCGTCCCGCAAGTTCATGGAGATATTTACGCGCTGTCCGCGCACTCGTAAACGTCACCGCGGTGTCTCGCATCTCGTTTTTCTCGCTGACGTGACGCCACCACGGCCCGTTAGCCTTTAATGATGAATAATTAATTTGCGGCTCGTTAACCGACGCCCGACGTCCTCCCGGAGGACGCGCGCGCGCTATTTCACGCCGTTCATAATCGGTCCGATAGGCAGATTTAACGACACCTCTTTCGAATCACGATTCCTTCTTTCATCATCGCCCCACGGAACTATTTCTTCGCTCCTCTGACGTGCTACCATCCTGCATATTATTATCCATTTCATTTCCTCCTCTCTAAGCTCGCAGGCTTCTTTAATTTCTCTATCTAATCTGTTGCGAGGCACAAGCGAATGATTTACGGCACACGAGCCTTAGCTCCGCGGAGTGGACTTCGATCGGTAATCGAGACATTACTTGGATTCGTTCCGCATTTAGAATCGTGGCCACGGTCCCGTACATGATTTTTCGCGCGCCTCCCCTCGTCGTGACCGAAGGGTTTCTTTGTTTCCGCGTGATTCGACGCGGCGGCGATGCGGGCCGTCGACGGTTATTTCCCTGAATCGGGCAGCGGATTCTCAATCTTCGGTACGGAGGGTACTAGTTTCCCCGAGGAAACCACTGATTTGTGGCCGCTGCAAATCGATGCTGCCTTAATACACGGAGCTATAAAGCGCCACGGAACGGAGCTACCGACCGGAGGATAATAGGAACCTCCGGTGGTACTCAAAAACGAGCTTCGCGGCGTGCACTCGCCGGCAATTTAATAACGGTACCGCGGGCCGTGTTAAAGTGTAACGGCTTTACGAAATCCACACCGAGGGAAATTAAGGATTTTCGGCGCGCAACCCGCCGCGGTCTAATTTCAGGCAGCGTATCCTTAACGCTCCACTCGCTAAATCCATAATTTTCGCGCATATTCTGTAATTTATTCCTCCGTGGAGTTTGTACAAAGAAGGAGTATCTGGCTGGACTTATATGCTCGCCGGAATACATAACGCGACGAGCGCGAACACGATGGATCGGCGACACGGCTTGAAAGCTGTGCGCATCGAGGGGAATCGAGTAAAACGTGCCACCGCTTGGTGCTCGGCCAACTTGCCATTCATTAAGTTTACTCATGCTCGACAGTGTACGTGACTTACTCGACGGAATAATTGGAGTCGCGTTAAAGTTGACAGTCGCGAAGGTCTCGGTACGGTGGGGTTCTCCAACTTCTCAGAAGATAGCTCGTAAAACGTCAACTAGTTCTCATTGGTCTTCGTTCCTCGACACGTGTCGCGGGATCAAGCGAGGCAGAAGTAACGGGCAAACGAATGTCGCGCGGTGACCACTGACCACTTAAAACTATGTTTTTCACAACGAACTATCCTTCCTCCTAGAAGAAAAATAGCTAAAGATTTGGTCACTGTTGACCATTGATCAAGGCGATCGATACATAACTTCCTCGCCACGAAACGCCGTTAATTATTCGCCCATTCGCGCGGGACTACGCAATGCAGAATCGTTTTTTTGCTGAATCAGGACGAATATCATTATCGGGACGGTGGTAGCGTGGAGAGTAGGTAACCTGAGATACCATGTTTTAACGCAGAAACGCGTTTCAGAATGCACGTGATCAGCGCTGAAATATCGATATTATCGGCGCTGATACCGTGAAATATTATGTACAATTTAATACTTTGTCAGCACGTTGGAGTCGCGTGAGGATTAACGAGGTGGTGGGTGAAAAAGTACGATAGGGCGTGTTACGCGTGCCCGCAAACAAGTAGAATACGAAAACGGCGAGGGTACGTATAACGAGAAATACTTATTGCCATGGACCGTTCGCTCCATGCCTTCTTGAACCCGATAGAATCGTCTAGCCGTGGTCGGGAGAGTTCAATAATCTGCCGCGGCAGATCTTCTGTCCCGGCATTGAAGTCTCCAGCGGCGCTGCGCCGTTCGAGCCACATCTCCTTCGTTGTTTCCCGGAAAAAAGCCTCGTTTCTTCGAGATTCCCCAGCGAATCGATTGCCAGATCAAAATTGCCGATCGACGATTCCTAGCTATAGCATCTACCGGCTACCCTATCAGAAATACCAAAACTTCGTTCACGGTCCACGTTTATGACGTTTTCTCATGAATATTGCGCCATTTAAAGGCACGCGACACGCCCAGACCACCACAGCGATCGTTCTTAATGCATTTCGCCGTGGCTACAAAGAGATTCCACCCTCTGTCGAAAACCCAACGTGGCACTAAACGTCACTCTGCTCGGGCTTTAGAGGAATACGCCTTCCACGTAGGTAAATACCTCGCGGAAACAGATTTATGATAATCAACGAGCCACTGGTTTTCGTGCATCGCTGACAGCTTTCTTTCTTCTCCCCTTCCCGGCCTTCTTCTTTTACCAGCACAATTCACAAACGCGAATCTGGATTTTCCAATAAGCGGTGAGAGATTTACAGCCCCCTGGGAGAGGAGCGGGGTTCCCAAGCGCTCTCTCCTCTCTTCCCGTTTCTTTTCGCCCCTTTTTCGCCCGCCGTATATACGCGTTACTTCCTTTTCGATTTTTTTTCCGCGCCCGGTACGTGTTTTTTACTGCCCTCCGTACGTCCCACGAAGAAGAAGACCGTCTGACAACGTCCTCCTTGGCGAAATGGATTCTCACACGTACACGGCACGCACACCACGGTACCGAGGGCCACCTCCCGTCCCGGGCTCTGTAAGTAATGCATGCGCGACTTCAAACCGATCGTCAAAGTCAGCCGGACACGTCGGACGGGGTTCCTTATACGAGAGGAGAATAGGGTGCGCGGATTTTCGGTTGTGCGACCGACACGCACACTCCTGCGAACGGCGGAGCCTGATGTACTGCGTGGTCCGCCTCGAACAATACACGCCGGATACAGTGCGCCCAAGAGTTACCTATTGCCTTATTTTATTTATCAACCGGATAACCCCGATCCGATCGTGATACGAAAGCATGGGTGATTGAATAGAGAAGAAGAAGGCACCGGCAAATCTGACGAACAGTTTTATTTAGTATTCAATTCACAACTCCAGCAGTGACATTTCTCGCAAGCTAACCACGCGACGGCCAACATTCAATAGCAGATCTAGCTCGTGATGCAAGAAATAGTCTGAACGCAGCGATGTTATTAAAACGTTTATGCATTCGCGACGTAACCCAGGGAATGCCGAGCTCGTAGCTGTTTTATGGAACTTTTCCGCAACGTCTCGACGCGAAACTTCCGAGACGCTCCTTGAAATCTCGCTTTACGCCCGTGTCGTAATTTAACGAGATTCTTTTACGGTGCAAGTTCGACAATACGGCACGTCTAGACCGACCCCCCTGTACGGTCCTCTGCCGCGATTTCCGTCGATTCAACGGCCACTTCGAGACTCCCCTTCGGCCGTCGGGGCAGAAGTCCACGTTTTACGAGCGTTCCTTCGCGGATCGAATTAGCTGCCGGCGGGGTACACGCCGGTGCGGCGATCGGGCAAAACGATCGGCAAGAAATGCCGGGCGATCGAGGAAATTACCCGAGCCGAGCAGGTTTTTCGCCGTCCGGGGAAAAAGGGTATCGAGCCGATTACAATGTTGACGCTGGTCGCGGGGATGCACATCGACGGACCGGCGTGTGGATTTACGCGCTCCTGAATAGGGCCACGGGAAAAAGCGTCGCGAACCACGCAAATTGCTGTGTAACGAGCAGAGGGGATCGCTCGACTAACGAGCCGCGTATAAGGGCAACGCTTCCGCGCGCGGCGAGACAGGGAAAAGAAGGAAACGTTGCCGAGGTTTCCTCGCGGCGGACGCGCGACGTTTTCGTTGGTAAATGACAGGCGAGTTTTCGCCACGGGGACAAGCGGTCACGCGAGCGTGACTTTTTGCCAGCGAGTCGCGCGTAAAGCGGAGGCCAGCTTCGGGGAGCAGAAAAATGCCGTGACAAATTAGATTAACCACATAATGCGGATTTAATTGGCGGTGCGGTGAATCGAGTGTGCCGTTTCGGTTTGCCGGGCGCCAGCAATCTCGCTCGCCTCTGTCTGCGAGCAGGAAGCAACGGGCAGAAGCGTTCGCTTATAGATTTTTTCCGCAGATACAACAACGACGCCTCGTTAAGCGGTCGAATTTACGCGTCTAGTGAAAGAATACTTGTGGCGGGGCGTGGATGGTAAAAATAACGACACGTGCTGCTTTTCTGGACAATATTCGTAGAAACGTCACCCACGTTTGTCCCTCCTTTCTACGCTCGGTAGCGTTCTGGTTATTCGAACGAATCGTTGGACAGCCACGTGAGACATCTGCTCTTGAATGGTGCAATGAATTGGAAAGTTGTTGCGTACGATCCGAGCAATAGAGCCTTGTAAGCCGTGAAATTCTCAATTTTCGATTTCCCTTTCACGTTTTGTGTGTCCGCTACGAGGCAGGACCGAATTCCAAATGCTTCGCGGAGCTTTCGTGGAGACGGGTGGGACGGACAAAGTGTTGAACATTTCCCGACAGGAAATTGATCGCTCGTGCCGCGTATCGCGCGCAATTTCCCGTCTCCCAAGCCACTGGAAATCGCCGTTTCTTCAGTTTTATCGCCGGCGATTTGGGCGACAGCGACGGCGGAACGATGCCTGGCGCGAGGGCCGTTCGCGGGCGCGACGTCCCGATGCAGCCTGTGATTTTGGCAGACGCGATAACCGAGCCGGGGGATACGCGACGCGATAAAAGCCCTCGCTCGGAAGCAGACGGAGGAGAGCAGACGCGAAGGGGTCGTTATTCAAAAGCGACGACGCCGTGAGAAATCGATTCCCCGGGCCGACGACTTCAAAACGCTTTGGCACGCGTGCCAACGGCGTCGTCGGTGCACCGTCGCTCTCGAAACTATAGCCGAAAATCTCCGGTTCGCCGTGGCGGCGACCACGTGGCGTCGTTTTTCCGCCGACGACTCCTCGGGAACGTCCCGAGACCGACGGAAATGAAGGAGGAAGAACGAGAACGGAGCGGACACTTACATGGAGTTGGTGGTGTTCCAGTACATGCTGATCGTCTTCGCGCAGTTGCTCACCGTGGAGAGTAGAACCGTTTGCAGGCAGACGAGGAACACCAAAGTCACAAAGGACGTGGAAACCATCGTAACAACGTGGACACGGAGCAAGCACCGTCACACCACGCTCTCACCGTGACTGGATAACAAACAACAACGAGGACGCCGACGAGAACAAAAACAGCAGCAACAACAACACCTGCACCCTCGTTGGTGTCGTCCACAACCACCTACCACCACCGTTACACCACATCCACACTAGCACTATCCTCTTATCGCTTCTCCTTCCCTCCTTATCTTTCCACCTATTTTTATTATTATTTTTTTTTTATCAAAGTATCACGTCGGAGCACAGCGAGACGAACTCCTCGTATCCACCTTTCCTGCGGCCGTTATCCACGAAGCATTCCCAAGGAACGTCCAACTTCCGTCGATCCGATGGTATCCACTCGGCTGTGCCTTCCAGTCGGAGCGTCGCTAGACAGATGGCCGGACTCGCGAGCAGTGAGATAGCTTTCTCGCGGGGTCGACGGAGACAGGCGATTGATTAGAATCGATCGAATTTCTCCGGTGTTCGGTTGTTCCCAACGGTGTCCACCGAGGTACGCGTCCGATGGGTCCACCCCGTGTTTCTCTCACCTGGAGCGCACCTTGCCAGCCCTCTCATTGGTACAACTTTTCCGGAGCCTGATCCGAACGAGAATCCTCTACCGTGTCGCGGTTTCCAGTAATACCTCCGACAAACTCGCGACTCATCGGACGAGAAGATTTCCCAACGAGTCCCTGATAGACGTCGAGCACTCGGAACGGCGGACGGTGAAGCATCCGACGGTATCACGCGAACCACCGAACGACCGTGAACTTGCTGATCATCTCACCACCAACTATCATCCATACAGATCACCACACAACGGAGCGGAAGTAGCACTCCTTTACAAAACAAATCCAACGTTTCCCAGCACAGTAACCGGTACAATACTCCGATCGGGGCACTTTAACGTTGCAAGCACAGTCTCCTCCGCGTCGGTCCTGGGTAACCAGCAGGACAGAACGAGGAGCAGGAGAACTATCGGCGTATCCTTCGATTTCACCGGAGAGCACAAGAACCGTGTCGATTGGAGTCGGTATCCTCGAGCGCGGAGCACACACCCCCGGTTTACTTTCTCACGCACGGCTCGCGCAGCCAACGGAGCGACGCTCTCGCGGACGATAGATCTCCGCTGGAGGAAGATCGATAGCGGATTCTGGCGATCCAGCGTGTTTAGGGTACGCGACGGTAGGTAGACGCACGGGTTTGCACTGGTCCGGGTCGGAGCGCGGTTACCCCGGTACACGAAGGCTTTGGAGCTTGTGTGTGCGGGAGCTGCGTCGAGACGAGCCCCGTGGAAACGCAGAGAGAACGGATACCTCCTCGCTGGTCGGTGTCGCGGACGCGTCTGTCGGCCGAGCGGACTGTCGCGGCCGTTCGTCTCGCGTCGGCTGGCTAGAACGGCGAACGGGGGTGTCGGGCAGGGCCGAGCGGCGACGGAGCCGCACGATCCACCGAGGGCCCTCGTTCCCCTCGCTCCCCCTGCTCAGGCTACCCGACGTGTCTCGATGCGCTCGCCGACCGCGCGGTATTACGCCGCCTGCTCGCGAGACGCGAGTTACCGAGCGGCTCTCCCTGCACCGTGTTCCGCGAGGCAAGTGCCAAGAACGGCGCGGGATCGTCCGGTGTCTAGTATTCGCGCTATCTATTCGTCGCGAGCCGACTTTCCGCGCGAGGAAAAGATATGCAAGCCGAAGGTGGGAGTTTCCTGAGGTCGAAGTGGATGGGAAGTTGAAGCGTTTGTAATTGTGGCTGGAGCGAGTAACAGTGAGGTATCGTGGGTAGAAGGAATCTAGTTGGACACTTGGGGTACGCTTGAATGGGGGATGATTTTGAGAATGGAATCCATTACCTGTGGCTTTTTATCACTTGTCGCGAAACTTCTACGCTCGCTTTCCTTGCTTGCCGATGGCTAGTTCTCGGAGATCGCGTAGAATACTAATCTGAACTGTAGGTGGTGCAGTCAGTTTTCATCCCCTATTGCTCGCACGACTATGCTGTGCTCCTTCCACCCACGGTAGCCTCGGAGTGACGGAGTAGGAATCGCGCATCGAATATGTTTCAAAATTGTTGGACGAGTGATTTTTTCGACGAGTTGGGATCATGTCCCGGAATTTCACGCGAATCGAAGGACGGATCGCCGAGATGAGGCGTGAATTTCGGATCGACTTTCCTCGGCCAGGCAAATAACGAGGTGTCGGGGGAATTGGATTTTTTTTAAAAGCAATTTTTGCGAGGGAATTACGTTTCCACCGAGGGCTTTATTCGTCCCGCGCCGTGCTTGGCCGCGAGAGGAGTTTTCGGAGTCGATTGAACACCATTAAACGAATTCACGTAATTACCACGCCGCGCTGATAAGATACGTAATTTCCTGGCGAAATTCACGGTTATCGTTCAACGCACTCTCCAGTTTAATATCACGCTATAAGTATCCGTGGCTCCTTGGTCGTTTTAAAACGAATTCAGAGACTTATTAACACGCTTACCGCCCCTCCAACACGTTTCTGCACTTTTTGCGATTTTGTGATAAACTCGACGATTTAAAAGGAACGTCGTTGAAAGAAGGTTCGCGGAACCGCGTCTGGGTAGACGCAGTGATCGAGTTAGGGAGACAAGTTCGCGACAACGTGATCTACTGTTTTCGTTTAATCAGAGGCCAGGGGGATTGCGGATTTGCCGGTTCGTCGCGCGACAACCGGCGTCGGGAAAAGACAGTTTGACGCTCATTAACAAAAGTAAGCGGCGTGATAAATGGTCCCGGGACCGTGGCCCTCCCGGAATTGCGAAACTCGCGTGGAATTTAATTTCCAGAGCGCGAACACACCGGCCTCCCTCCCTCCCCCCTGCTGGAACATTGTTTCCATCGAGTTGGAGCACACTGATTACACAACCGTCCCTTAAGCCTCATTACCGTCACTGAAAATTTCCATACGGCTCACGACGCGCGCATAACCACGTCGCGAAGCAGCAGGAGGAAAAGGAGAAGGCAGGAGGCGGAGAAGGTGCATCAGGATCACGATTCGCCTCGAGACCCCTCGCGAGCTATGAATTAGCGTCCCTCCACCGTCCGTTTTCTTTTTCCCCGTGACGCGGGGGCTTTTAACGGAGCGAGAGTGCTTTCCTTGACTTACGATCGCCGCTAGTCCTCGCTTCCTGTTTCAATTTCGGCACGCGCCCTCGCCAGATAGAAATATTTCCACGCGCTGGCTGCGCGGAGTCCGTGGAGTTTCTGCTTTCATCGAACGCTCCGTTCGATCCAGTCCTATAAATACGGTCGAATCTCGACGCCCGCGACTTCGATGCTCGCGCGCTAAGCTGCGTTGCATTTCACTGGAAAGTGAGAGGGATGATTGCTCGGGGCGAGAAACAATCGAAGCTGGAGGAGAAAGCGTTTCGGCCCCGAGCCTATTTCGGACGAGACACTTAGGTCTATTTCAGAGACACTGAGTGGCTGGCAACTAGTGTTCGGGATATATTCACTTGACAGAGAACGATGGTTGAAGAAAAGTCGAGAAATATGTGAACATGTGCGCGGCACTAGCCTCGCCTGAAAGGGTCCTTAAACTATGAAATTTCAAATATGAAGTAGGTATATCCAAAGATTCATCGCCCGCCGGATTAAATAAGTTACTCCGATCCTTCTACGAATTCGCAACCCTACCATCCTGCAATTACGGAGATTTCTATTTATCCCCCTTCTTCGATTTTACTCTCCCCAGTCCGTCCACACCTCCCCCGACTCCACCCACCAGGGAAAAGGGTGGAAGGGTGACGGGGAAAGACGAACACAGCTTGGTTGGAGAGCATTTCTCCGCGGCTAAACGTGGACGGGTACGAAACCGGAGAGGCGGGGAGATGGGGGAGCGTTGCAGAGACGAGGGAGCGCGCGTTGCACGGAAGAGAGTGCATACAGTACACGTTCCCAGCGAGAAATGCACCCGGGTACGTGGCGCCCTCCTCGCGAACAGGGACGATGATCATCCTCCGTATTGCTCTGGCGTCTGCAACGATCTCGGGGGCATGCTTCGTGGCTCTCTCGGATCTCGAAGAACCGGTATCTACCCACGGACAGTCATGTCGGTCATTAGTCGGACTAATGTAACGCTTCGAATTCTATCGGGCCACGGCGCCGGCACGTTGCATCCACCCACTAGAAAGTCGATGAATCGTTAATAGAGGACACGCCCGATTCCAGCGTTTCCCCGGATTCCACGTATGGACCCTCTGCCCTCGACGTAGCGCAAATCGTTGAACAGTGGAATTTCATCATTTCCTTCTCGCGTGCTCTCTATTTTTTCCCCCGATTTTCACTGTTCGCCGTTAACGATTCGCATGGGGTGGGCCACGCATTGGAACAATCGAAAACTCGAAAGCGTAACCACGGCTCGTTGGCCACGCCGACCGTGTCTCGTTAGCCGTCGAGAGCTTTCGCTACTGGTCGATCTTTTCCAGCTTGCGATGAAATTGTCGGCAGAGTGGATGGACGATAAAGGAGCATGGCAGATTATGATCGTTCCGCTGGTTGTCATGGCTGATTAGACAAGCATGTTTCGTTGGCTGTGCGCTCGTAACAGGGTCCTGTGTTGTTAGATTCCACGAGCCGAGAGTTCACGACGGTCAATGGGTAGAGATTACGAGTATTACGATTGCTTTCCTCCTAATTCGTCGTGGAATTCTTGGAACACGAGAACCGCGCGCGGGAAGAATGCACGGGAAAGGGGAGGCCGAGGTTTAGGCGCTGCCTACGGGCTTAATAAAGTCGAGTCACGCTCCGTACCGCGAGATCTCTAAATCGTCCTCAAACAAACCTCCGCTCGAGGCCCCTGATCGTTCACCTACGATCTGTTTGTTACACATCTTGGCTTCGGGTGCTCTCCTTCTTTTCCTTCCCTCGCTCGATCGCGTGCAATCGGAGAGCGAGGGAGGAGCGAGAGAGTTCACTCGCGATGAAGATATCAAACGGATGCACGGCGGATAAAGAGGTGAAGAGGCACTCGGATCGGAAGGTTGTATAAATACCATCGAGTCACGGAGGCGAGAGTGCTTCGTAAATATTGATGGTTATTCTTGCGGTTCCTCGCAGACTCCGGGGAAAAGAAAGGAGGGAAGCTAGGAAAGCCAAATCCTGGGTACACAAACGGTAGGATGCCCATTTCGGGAGCCGCGTTCCGTCCAAGCGAGCTCCAGCCAACCGCTCGGTCGATCGAAACCGCAGGCATTCCGAAAGGCAGGTGTGTCGATTTAGTAGCAACATTCGTCGCGTTTACGGAAAACCTGCGAACGTTCTCCGCCCGTGTTTGCCCCTGCTGGGATTCACGCTCCAACAACTTAGCACGGAATTTGCGATCGAGTGCCTCTGATTGCTCGTCTGCTTCCCCCGTGGGATCAATATTGTCATATTTCTTTACCAACTCGCTCTAGTAAAGCGTTATTTTATTTAGATTTTTAGTGCAGCAATTATTTAGCTGTTATTTAAAACTTGAAGACTTTCCGCGAGCACAGGAAGGTCTTTCAGCTCTGAATAGAACAGATAGTTTAGAATAGTCGTCAAAGGTTCCCAAGAGAGGAGACTGGGAGAAATTGTGCCATTTAGATCGCTGATCCCCAATTGACCGCAGGGTACCAACAGGAAATGTTCCAAAGAAACTTGGAAACCGACGAACCATAATGAATTCTCGAGTGGCTTTGGAAAAGGGAGCCTATAGGGCAGCCAAAATCCTCTGCACACATTAGGACGAACGGCGGGAGTGCGTTTCGGTCTCTGTGCCGCTCGAGGGGTCTATTGAACGAATTCTCGGTCGTTTGGGTAGGCAGGTGCACCGATTTAGAAATGGTAATTTCGGGAATACGGAAAGTCCCGCGGCGAATGCGGAATGCGAACGTTACGCTCCTGCCAATCGTCCTGTGTCGATAATTCAGCGGAGGAGATCGGTGTAATCATCTAATGGTCCTTGACTTTAATATTCCAAGCGGGCTCGATCATTTCCCCCTTCTCCGCCAGCTGACTCGCGCGGATCAAGAAAGTTGCAGCGTTATTAATGCATCGGTATCGATGACGTTACCGCTGCAAATAAATCACCCCGAGGCGCGGACCGATGATAAATTAATCCGTCGCTATTCCCGCGATTTATTACACGGATTTCGACGATCGAATCCAGCGATAGCGGCTCTCTAGACGGCTACTTGCGATGATTTCGTTTCGCGCTGGATACGTCACCATTCAGGATCTCCGGATATGCAGGATACGTATATGGAAAAAAAAGTCCAGTGATATAGGTCCATAGTTGACGAATAAGGCTGGACGCGAGAGTTGCTCTACTGCAGTAGAAAATTTGGAATTATTCCAACAGCATTGACTTGTACTACTTGATCTACATATGTGCCTCGTAGAGTGCGTCCCTCAACCGCCTCGAAAGCTTTTCAGCTCCTTCGAAAACTACTACAATTCCTGCTGAAACGACTTTACTCTCGAATCGCTTTCAAGTCTCCAGGAATTATCATATTTTAATAACTCCACACCCCCTGCGTTCGTGTTCCATTGACGCGAGTAACCGCGATGGTAACCTTCGATCTTCCATTGTAAAATGCTCAACGGCCATCTATCATCATTATTCACCAAGGTTTGCCGAATTCGTAGACCCTACGCGAGCGTGTACACGCACGTACGTGACCACACTCGTTTCCCCGCACCTTAGCCGTGCCCAATCCATTTCGCTTCATTACCGATCCGCGGGGCGAAGATCTCCGTTGACCCTGCCTTGAACTGCGATCGGACACGTCGCATCGATCCTCCGCGCTCGATCTCGGGCCCCGTCGATCGTGATTCGTGACGTCCGTCGGGCGCGCGAGCGCGTCATTGTGCGTCCGGCGTACCTTCGTCAATCTGGGCGCGCGAGAGCGTGGTTCCCGTTGCCGCGAACTAGGGTCGATCGGGGAGATGAATCGCGATAGACGAATCGGCCGCGTTAATTGATGTTGGGGTGATGCGAGATTGGCACCTGCGCGGCCGGCCAGATTTGGGGAAGGTTCGCGTGCGGCGATCGTGAAAGATCGCGACGATCCATTAGCCATTAGGCAACGTTCACGCGCGTCAAGGTGTCCGCTGTAACAATGGAGCCACCTGAATAGGAATCGATTTCCACGCCTTTCTTTTATCCGTCGGGCTCCTCGCCTCTCCCGGGATTCGCCGTCTTTTTCGCATAATGCATTAACCCCCCGCACCACCGGCCCCCGCGTGCGCGTATTTAATTTGTAAAACGATCGCCTGTCCTTGGCGGCCAGCGTGACCACTGGCGTCGAGAACGCGAGAAACGGAGGAAGGTGTATCGAGGAATCTCGGGACTTTCTTTCGTTATCATTGAAACCTATTCCCTTTATATTCGCCGTGAAGAATAAAAAGGTCGAAGCAGGAAATGCTGTGGAATGAAACATTTTCTTGCGGTTGCTAATAATAAGTAGGGGAGACCGGGGCTGGTTGTCTCAAGGGGTAGGTTGACTAATTTTTAATAATTTTTAACAGTTGTCAGCGTTTATCGAAAAATTTTCTACGTAACTAAATATTTTTTCTTAAAGATTTTGTTTTCACGCTCTATATAGTTAGGATAGAATAAATGTTAAGGGACTATTTTAAAGTTTGTATATTAGGCGATCTATTGACATAGTATTTTCGTTTATACATTAATAATTGAAGGCTATATAGATTATTGAAGACAAAATGATCGGTCGGGGCGGGTCGACTAATACGGTTTAAATTATTATTTTGTTACTCATAAAGCGATCTTTATTTTTTGGTTAAATTTCACCATGTTATAAATACATTAAAATTAATGTTTAAGTTGAAAAAATTTCAGATTTTTATTAAAATATAAAAGAAAGAAATTAATAATGAAATAATTTTATGATGAAACAACTCTTGTGACATTGTGTTATTTTATTACCACTGAGATAAGTTACTAATAACATTTTCTTAACTGATTGTGCCTATAGTCAACCTACCCCATACTGTAAGTCAACCAACCCCGATCATGGACCTGGAAGGTGTTAGAAAAACATTAAAATACCTTAATTGTTATCACCCTGAGTCAACACTAATAATTTAATCAGGTAGCCAAATGTATGCCCTATCAAATATATAACCGGTTTAATGATATTTCGCTCACATAATTTATTAAAAATCAAAAACTGAAAAACTGGCCTATCAGCCCTGGTCTCCCTTATCCACTAACTAGTCAGAGTATCTACGCTCCCCGTTCTAAATATGTACTCTGATAATGGATCATTCAGCCACAGGACCGCTGAAATAACGAAGACAACACCGTATTAATCTAATCCCAGCCTTTGAACGCAACGGATACAGTTTCTGCAGAGACAAGTATCCAGGATCCTCGGCTACGCCACTGAGCGTATCCTGGAATTCGACACACAGGCGATCTCGAGGCGCCAAGACAATGGTCCCTCCCCTCATCCCTCATTGTTTCGGCCACGTCTGGAATCTTAAAAGACTATCCATTATTATAGTACCATCGACAGAGACGCCGACCCCCTTGTCCGTCCCTATCTAATGATCGAGGGGGAGGAGGGGCATTCGTCCATCGGATCGAAAGCTCCGCGAAAGATCTCCCAAAAATCCTGCCAAGCAAACCGACTCGAGGTTCCTCCTTTCCACAAACCAGGGGGTGTCCACCTTTAACTCGCGTCATTACGCGCCTGAATAGTCGACAAATTGTGCCCGCGGCTAGCGCGCGAGTACCCGCGACCGCGCGCGCGCGAGTACTGGGAGCGAGGGGGCCCTTTGGGACGCCTTTTCAGGAGTCCTCGCGCCGGTACACGGGGTTCGAGGACGACGGCGGATTCCACGGGAATCGAACCGGGCATAATGCGGCGAACGTACGTGTGCGGGCTGAATAATCCACGGTAAAACGCGCCGCCTGGCCACGCAGCATAATGCCCCCGGCCACCGTAGGTGTACCATATTGCCGGAGGAGGGGGCAGGCTGGGCGAAGGTGCTGGACTGCACTTTATCTAGACTCGCACGCATCTATTTGTATCTACGTTTATACACGCTCGCCCGGATGCGTGTATATATAGCGGGACGGTGGGAAGGGATGAAAGGGACAGAAAGAACACGAGTGAGGGTAAAGGGGGAAATGGATAGGGAGAAGGAGGGAGAGAAAGAGAGAGAGAGAGAGAGAGAGAGAGAGAGGGATGGACAGAAAGGAGGCACACAATGGCAAATGGTATTCTATTATTCCAGATGGGCATCGAGGTATCTCCCTCGCTCTACGGCGGCTCGCGAGGTCTTCGTGGAATGCAGCTATGAAATCATTCTCCAATATCTCACCGCAGGATCCTCTGTTTCCCTTCCACGGCTCCTTTTCTCCGCGGCCAGCAACCACTGTCATCGGTAAGTAAACCCTGTACACAACGTCCATCCCCTTTCGATTCTATTACGTCCCCGACCGCCACGGCCATTCATCATCCGCCGGGTTTAATAATCCTCTTTCGGCCGTGGTGCATATTAATCGGGTGTTCGACTGCGTACGCGTGTCACGGGGAATCGATCCTCGGGATTGATAACGGGGAAGGGTAGCCGTCGCGACGACGCGCAGCTGGAAAGCCTGCATGTTCCGTAGGAGAGATTTTTATAATCCCGATGTAATACATTCCCTGGAGTTGTCTTCAATCTTTTTTATTCCTTCGTATTGGATGGAATAAGAATTGAATTCGCGAGGTACCCGATGCGTTAAGTAGATTTCGTTTCGACGCTGCGCGAGGAATCATGGTCGCTGATTTTTTCAACCCCCTCGAACACTCGCGGGTATATTTAAAATCCCGTCGCAGTACGTTGCTCCTTTCCTCGTCTCCACCCCCGCTGCCTCTCTGCTGTTAGGAGGGAATAAGAAATTGCGGGCAATGATTCGGAACAGGTCCCCTTGTCCTGCCCCCCTCCCCTTCGCAGACGTTTTTTCGTGGCTGGCCGTTTGTTCGCTCCGTTACTTCGCGCGCCTGCACAGGAAATATGCGGCCCATGTAGCCGAACGCCTGTCGGGGAGAGGCGGATCCTACGCTCGTTTGTAACGCAACATTTATGCTTTCGATCCTGCGAACTTTGACAGATACGCGAGTAACGCGCCCTACGGTTTTGTACGTCTTCCGAGGCGGTGATATTGTCCCCTTTTGGATTTCGGTTTGTTTAGTTGCGTCTACTCGAGGATGGGTTCCGTGTAGTATACAGTAGAATTATGTTTCCATAGTTGCTGTATACTTGGAATAAAGATATAATATTCAAGACGATTCATTAAATAGGACTATATTCCGAGCACTGTTGGAAGACAGTTTTAGATACAGCCCAAGATAGCTCCGTGCTTAAATCGCTTCAGCACGAGCGGGCTCGGAATTACGAATGTTTGGCATTCTGGGATTAACCCCAGGACTTTCAAGAGAGCACGGATTTTAGAGGGACTCGTAATTTAAGGGACTCGTAATTTATAGACAGATAGATGTTGGATCAATTTGGACTCTGAATTTCCGGGTCTCTCTGAAGGAAGACGGAAATATTCCACTTTCTTCCACTAGCTTTTCCTCTTCTCCTCACATTACACGATTGTCTGAAAGTAATCTACTTAGGTACTATAAGGAACCTTAAAATCAGAGTTGAGCAAGATTTTTTTAGCTAAAAAAATTATTCGTCGCTCGTTCGTTAACTCGAGTTGACTTCACTCGACGCATGACAAATAATTTTTTAATTTCTATACGATACTCGAAATTTTATTTACCTAAGGTGTTATACCTAGTCAGGACGCTGAAAAGAGGCGAATGTTCGTGAATTTTGTTTAAGAAGCGGAAGCATACAAATGTTTTAAGTGCAAAAAGTTCTGTAAAAATGTAAGTTTCCGCTTTTTGAAAAGAAATTCACAGACACTCACCTCTTTTCGGCCTCCTGATGAGGTATAACAACCCTTAAATAAAAATCTTGCCAATCTCAGATTGAAATCTTCTTCGAGCATGACCAAGTTTATCTCTGCAAGTGTCGCGGACGAAGATACGGGGGAGAACAATTAGGATTCTTGTCGTGTCGAACAGATAGAGGCAACGCGATAACGATGTAGGTAAGCACCAACCCCCATGGGGAGCGATGTAATCGCGATATTGACAATTCCAACAGCTCGCGTTTGTATTATTCTCAAGTAACAGTGATCGAGGTTCATCATCGAGCAGCTGAAGCATTTCAGCCCGTATAAAGATGGTTCCCTAATGGTTCGACTCTATTGCACGCGAGGGATATCATTCGGTTCGCGCGCGACAGGTGTGCATCGCTTTGAACGCGAGAGAGTTCGGTAGCTTTCTCGCAGGCGGCGATTCTATGCGCAATTTCACCTGTCGCCGATGCTGCTGGCTGCTCGTCCAGTTACTTACGCGTGAGTTAGCTCCGCAACGTTCAACCGTCTGCTTACCACGTCGATTAATCGAACCACGCGCGACATTCGCGATAGAAAGCACCAACGTACATCAGAAATCAAAGACCCACCTATTCTTCTCTTCTACTTCTTCTTTATAATTCAATTACCATTCTGAATGCACCCACTAATTGTAAGTACGTCTGCTCATCTTCGAAACAACCAGCGAAATGAGAATTACGTCACGAGTAGCGGTGAACACGACGCGCGACAAGATTTACAGCCGATTCGCTGCCATTTCGGGCACTCGGGCGGCCGCCCCGTAAGGGGTTAAAAGCGATTACGTTAATTGTCCCCGGGGCAATTACCCGCGTACGCGCAACGCGGAAAGAAACGCACGACCGAATCGTCTTTTCCCTTTTCCTTGTGCGATCGGCCGCACGCACCATCTGCCCCTTTTTAGGGGGGCCGTCCAGGCTCGCGTCGCGCCGCCACGACCTATACGAGCACTTCGATCGCGAAGATAGCGATCGGGAATTCGCGGTGTCGAGCCTTCCGCGTTCGGGATTCCATAAAGAGCAACGAGCGTGCACCGTGCCTAATGTCGGCTGCGCCACGAACCGACATGCTTCGTTCTCCCAGCGCAGCGTCTCCGCGTGCCCACGCGCGGAGCACGGCCGGCCGATTTAGCCTTAATTAGCTTAGCCCCGTGAGCTTAAATGAACCCGAGAGCCAGCCTCCGAGCGCCGTGTACGTGTGTACGACACGTTGCCGTCGCGGCGCAGTCGGCGTTGTCCCATGTAATGGCGTAATGCCCGACCGACCGCGCAGAAAATATCGAACACTTTCTCCCGCGGACCGGCGAGTATCGATAATGCCTCGATTTATTGGCCGGTGTTTAGCCGGTGGCCCAGATTCTTCCGTCCCGAGAGAGGGCCCGAGCGGAGTCGCCCGCCGCTGCACAATGCGAATTAGCTTCGCACGTTAATAGTCCCCGCATAAAGCGTGGGCGTGGTAATAAGTAAGGTTTATGCCTTCTTTCGGCTATAAACTTGATCGATAAAGCTAAAAACTACACGAGCCTCGGTATGCACCTTCCTTTTTTCCCTTTCCATTCTTTTCCCGGCCGATTCATAATAGCCGGCTCTGTCGGACGCCCGATATTTATCTTCTTCCGCTTCGTGCGCGGTCTCCTTCCCTCCTGGGAATGTGTACGCGCTGTGTTAATGTTCTGCACAGCTCATGAACCGAGGGGGCCGTGGGCCTGTGTAAGGGAATCGATTGTATCTCAGATTCGTCGTAGAAGCTATGAATGAATCAATCTCTCTATGGATTTCGAGAATGAAGACGATCCAGACGGGAGCTTCTCGCACGTAAACTGGAGATAGAATGGCTTCGCATAGCAAAATTCTAAGTTGGGAAGTTCGATCGACGCTTTTATGCTTCAAGGGATAGGAAATGAGAATACGATGGATTCAATAATATCATCTAATTTGGAGACCGATATGTGTCCTCTGTCCACAAATCTGATTTGCTCCGACCACGTTTACCGGGAATAATATCGACGTATTAATGATTAATTTGAGTGAAATTACTACATGCATTAAATTTCCACCGCTTTCAAAGAATAGCCCGAAATAATTAACGATCTTCTGATAGCGTTCACGCTAATATATTCAATAAATTACGGCTCAATTGCGCTAATTTGGTCTATATGAGCCGTGAGTGTATAAATTAACACGTCAACATCGACAGACATTACGTCGTTTAATTACAGACGGACTCCACGAATAATTCAGCGTGTAATAACAGCGATATCCAATTGCCCTGCTATTGTTAAATTAATTACAAAGGTATAAGCCGACCTCAACGAGGCATAGAGTTTCGCGGTGATACGCAAATTGTAATGTTTGAAAATGTTTGGGAGGGTTGGGGGGGGGGGAGAGGACGCGCCGGTAAATCGTATGCGACGAAACAGTGCGAGTGCATTGTGAGAGGGGGAGGGGAGGGATGGGGTGAGGGAGCAATAAAATCGATCCAATGAATTTGTTTCGACCATTAAATTGCCGAAGAACTGCATCATTATGAATTTTATGGATCCGTGCCAGCTGTTGGGCCGACATATGCGCGCTTGATGAACTAGAAAGCAATTATCCCGACTCATTATTGCCGGTGCCAGAAAAACAACACTCGCTCGCATGTACACGGAGAACAACGAGCGGTCCGAGTGTCGCGTCATCTGCGGAACATGTTTCGTTCGTAGGAAAATTTATGCAATTCAATGGAGATCAGGGAGCGCCGCCGCAAAATAGGGGAAATAATAACGTCCGCGGCGTCGCTCAGAATTGTGATGGAGGGACTAAAAATTCTAGCAGCCACGCGTCCACCGCCGCGGTCCGAATGAATTTTCCACGGACCGATGCTCCCTCGCGCACACGCGCACTCCCCCCGTATCCCCGAAATGCAGGGCGCCGCGGAACATTCTGATTTAAGTAGCGAAAAAGTTGGCCGGCGGTAAAGCGGCTACGTGATCCGCATTCGCCAGCAGGCGTCTCGCTAGACCCCGTGAGAAGCACTCGCGGCGGGAATCGCGTTGAAAGTTGCCGGATTTTTCGTCGCCGTTAACCGGCCGCGGTGAAATACGAGCGAAATATTATAAATGTGTGCGCCGTCGGTCTCGTAAAACAACGACTCACTTTACGGGCGTATCGCTATTTATCTGGCGAATTTATCTCCTCCACTTTCCGTCAGCGTAATAACGCGGATAATTTATGCGCCGCGAGGTGCGAGTTATATAAGAAACAAACCGCGGCGATATTTCAATTCCGGCTTTTATTTTCGTGGGGGCTGCCGTCGATGCGTTTCGCCAAACTGGACGTCGTCGCGGAGACGGCTCCCCTCGCTCGGTCACCCTCTTAAAAACCGTAATCCACCTGCGAAACGATTCGCGTTATTTCATCATAAACGGCCCGCGACGAAAATCAGCTCGCGGTAGCAACCGGTTCGGTGCGTCCGCTCCGCGCCCTGCGTCGTAAACGTCCCGTGGAACAGCCGAAACGCGGCCGGAGTTAACGCGCTGTCAACGACGCCGGTGATCGTTTCGCGTCGTTCTGTTCGCGCCGGCGAAATTCTTACTCCTTTTACGAGAAACACGGCCCGCGCCTACTTATCACTCTTACGTAAAGCTGTCCGACTTGTCATCGGGCCGGATGCCTGGCGGCCCGGTCCAATTGGCTTTACGACGCAGCTTGGTCCTTGGAAGACGGTGGGATCGCTTTAAATCGACGTTTCGCCATTTAAACTGCACCTTTTCTCGATCGATGGGAGGGTACGGGCTTGTTAGAGGACGCTGACGAATTTCATTCCAATATACCCGTCTGTTGGGAATTTCTTTCACTTGCACACCGGTGGAATGGCGAAAGTATTGTTCACTTGCCAGTCGAATTGTTATTCACGGAACGAGGAACGCACTCGACATCGCTGGAGAGAGTAAAGTGGCTTAAATGCCTCTGGAAACGATGGGCCTTGTCATGGCGTCGATGACTGGCTGATGAAACGCAATCGATTTCACGTCACGTGCGAGGGAATCGTCGCGAAGACAAGAAGGAGGTGTTAGCCCGCGGTCAGGGCCGTGCGCATTCCGATGGTCGATCGAATAATCGCGAAGGACACGGGCCACGGTTAGCGAATCGGTGATTTGCTTTCGGTGTAAAACTCACGATTCTCCGCGCGTCCGCGGGGAACACAGGCCGGAGACAACCAGAACGTGTTCACGGATACGAAGACGCGGCGAAGACCGACGACCCTCGTTCAAGGGTCGCTCGTTTCTTCGGGATTGGGTATTTCGAATTTGCTGCACGGTTAATCCAGAACGTCACTGACGGAGCACGTAGCGACCGTCCAAGGAATTCTTTGCTTTCAAACTCGGAAAGCGAAAGTGGGCCCCCCATCGTTTTAACGCGACAGTCAGCAAATGATTTTTACATAATGCAGAGGCGAGGTTTCTCTGGGAATTGCGTAAACTGCAAGGTGCGAACGCTTGTTGTAATTAAGATTCGCTTGACAGAAATGTGGAGCAGTGCTGGAAAAGAAACTTATGTCAAGGAATTACATCATTGAGTAAAGCAAAGAACTCCCGTCGCACCGGAATCCTACGGACTCGACAGCGGATCCTGCGGATCGGTGAGCAACCACCCCTTCGCGCGCAATTCCGCACCGGAATACGATTATCGATGTAACGTTAAGAGCAAGAAGAAGCGAGTGTCTTCTAATGAATACCCACGAGTAACCTATTACAGAGCAAAAAGTTGCAGAAGTTCTCGGAATTCGCGCAAACGATCCAGCGGCACGGCGGAGCAATCAATAAATTAACCGTTGCGGTGACGCGCGGCGGGCGCAACGTAAAACGAGAAGAGGCAGCGTATAACGATAACAAGGTGGCGGACAAAGAAGAACCTTGGTAAACCTGTCCGACCCTTTTTACCCCAGATTCCCGGGGTTCATGAGACGGTGCACGCAAAGTCGGCGGAATTTATGCATCGACGGCAAAAACCTCCTCCCGTTCCCGTTCCTTCCCTCTCGGTCTCTCCGCCTCGTTTCGTTATAAGCCCCCCTCGTCACGCGCGCCCGCAGGAAATTGTAGCAGATGTATTTTTCCTCCTTCCTGGAAGTCGAAGAGGCTGAGCCCGCGGAAAGCAGACGCAGAGGCCCGAGGCCTCCGGATTCATTGTAGCGCGCGGGTTGCCGCGACTTCGCATCTTCGCGTGCTCTCCTCGCTCGCCCCTGACGAGAGAGGATTGCGCAACGAGGTCAACCTCTCTCGGAGCGCCCGGTCGGGTTCACGATGCTTGAGAGCAGTCGAAGAAGGAGGAAGGGGCGCAGAGGCGAGCTCGGCCTCCGCTCGGCAGAACGCGTCGCCGCTTGATTGTCGCTGTTAATGCCAATAGGAAATGACTCACTCCTTAACGCCGCAATGATATCACGCTCCGGTCGCTGCGACTCGCGGAGGAGAAGGAGCGTGAGCGCACGAGCTCGTACCGGAGATCGTGATTCGATACGCGGGGGATGTCGGCCCAGTCACTTTCTATCCGTGTAAGTACACAAGTATATATGTACCTCGGGGTTGGCTGTTGCGGAATAGGTATCATTTCAAGGGGATGCTATCGTTTCTCTTCCTTTCCTTTCCCGCGCAACTTCTCCACCTCCGATCCCACTCAATGCAGCCACTCGCAATTTCCACTCTGACGATCAGTCGCTTCGCTCAACTCGTTGCAAGCTTTTCTTAAATCAATCTCCTAATCCGTGATTCCTGATACACACCGAGAAGCATTTATCAAGCCGCTCCATTGTGATTCAGCCGGAAAGGTGGAGTGTCTGAGGCGACAGAGGGAACAGAGCTTTCATAGCCAGCCAGGAAAAAGAGATTTCGAGCCGTGCACAGGTCGCGCGCCAGCGTCGAGATGCTTTTATAACGAGGAAAGATTTATACCGTCCGGGGGTCGAATAAAACGACACTGGGCGTGGTAAAAATCGTTCGCGTTTACTCGCGCCGTCCCGCGGACGTTGCCGCGGCCGTTTTATGACACTATTTGTCGCGGCTAATTGTCAATTAGAAAGTGCGACGCGCGTAAATTATTCATAGAGCGGCAAGATTTAGAGGCCATTGAATCGCTTTCGGTGTCCTGCGTGCACGCGAAACCAGAGTAACGCCCGAGCCGTTAGTATCTACATAGAATGGGGGTCTGCCCGCGCCTTTCGAAAGTCTCCTCGCGATCGGAGAAAAGAAAATAATAAAGGGCGGTTACCGTGCCGAGGGGGTGGCGGGTGGGCGGGAGTGGGGTTGGAAGGGCGAGCTCGCTATCGTTTACCGCGGATCTCCATTGTTCGTTAGATCGACGCGCTGGTTCTAATGGCGGGGAATTCCCTCGAGCTTCTCCTCGGCGGGACGGATCTGGGTCACCGTGCTGGCCGATCGAGAGCAAAACGAGACAAAACGAATGGAAAATCGTGGCCGGTCGCCGACATAACCGGCGGCGTAGGTGTTTCTCATAGGCGTCGCCAGGAATGCCGATTGTTGAGCTGGTCTTTGTAATTATTCAGGCCGTCGCGGATTGTGCAACGCGAAACCAGACGCGGCATTTGAAAAAGGATCGCTCTCTCGGGTACCATTTTCGTGGAGGTCCATCTTGGATCGAGTCATCTCTGGACTTCTTCGTTCGAAGGCTAAGAAACATCGATCCGACGATCACGAAGGGTCGTTTAGGCTCGTTTCTTGCTAACCACGGTGGAAAAAGTGCCAGGGAACGGTTTGTGATATAACCGTGCAGCCGGGAGTGAATTGCATCGCCACTGCTGAAGAAGTAATCAGTCTATTTGAATTTCATCGACAGAAGCGAGACTACGCAAGCTACCAGATCGAACGGTGCACCGTCTCTCGGGTTTATGGACAACGGATATACGTGGCTAATAAATTTCTTATGTAAAGCATCGATCGCTTATTTGTCAGAGTTAATTGGCAACTTTCTACGCGGCGCGAGTAATTTAAAGGAGCGACGAGCGCGATGGCGTTTCAATTGGCTGACGTGGATCCGATTCGAGGGATTCGGGAGAAGTCTGGAATACTAATCGCGAGTGCGAGGTCATTCAATTAATTGATCACGAAAAGTAGAGCGTAGAAAAATGGAGAAACTTCTGATACACCTTCACCGCGTTTACGCAATCTAAGCCTCCGTTTGAAATTACCGTACATCTCGCGCTTCGATCAGCCACATCCTGGAGCAAGATTACAACAAAGTTTCCAAGAAGGAGCCTAAAAAAGGTTCCCGCCCCAAATGTCCAAAGACACCCACCGAAGTAAAGCGAAGCTTAAACAACGTTCCCAAGCCCCCGCGGTCTGCAGTGCATCTGCCAGCGCCTCGTTAACGTAACGGGCCCCTTCTAAAAACGCGATCTCGCGGGAGCTGTTATGTGTGGAAACGCGAGTCGTGCGCGTCCGATGTCCCGAATCCGTGCAGGCGAGCAAACGAGCGGGCGAGGAAGACGCGAGAAAGCGCGGCGGCGCGGCGTGTCTCCGTGGATCGGAGGGTATATCTTGCTAGGAGGTGAGGCAAGCGAGCGATTCCGGAGCAAGAACGCTCGTAAAAGCAGCGCCGACAGCGAGGGCTGGAGACAGTGGATAGGAAGAAGACGAGAAGCGACCGAGTATATAAACCGTGACGGTGGTGGTAGCCGCAGACTCGCTCGCGGAGGAGGTGGGAGGACGAGGAAGAAGTAGATCTACATAAGAGATCATGACTCGTAGCTAGCCGAGTTTCGCCGCAGCCGAGAGGAGAAAGTTACCAGGAACTGCCTGAATCTGCCCGATTGGCAGCCTCCTTTTCCACGGGTCCGGGCATTGTAGTCACGAGCGTGCAACTATAACAGCAACGATGCTCGACGACGACGCGTCTTTTGTTCCAGCCGTTCCCACCCCAACCTGGATCGCGTCTGTTCTCCTCAACTCCTATTTACACGCTTCTCAATCACCACGCGTCTCCTCTCCGCGTCTCTGTCCGAGAAGCAGCTCGCCTTTCGTCGCTCGACCGCCCCCGATCTCGACTCCCCCCACCCGATCACTTTTGCAATCGATTCCTCCGCCAGCTTAACCCCGGCTGATCCTAATCCCAGCCCATTAGTCGCAATTAGTCTCGACGATGAATTTTCTATGAGCGTATAATCAGTCAACGTAACGTGTAGACTGGCACCGCGCCGCGCCGCTTGTCTCCGCCGCAGCAATTACACTTTCATGATCGAGGCTGTCGACGTAACCCGGGGACGACGGTCGGAATGAAATCGATCCACGGTGCTGGCCGGTCGATGGAGCACGACTTCCATCGGCCGTTTTCGAAATCGGCGTCGATTCCACTCGGATGCCGATTCATCGAACGGGCGGTTATGTGCGCGCCTCCCCGACCGTCGATGCAGCCGCGTCGAGCGGCAAGGAACGTTTTGCTTAACGAGCCGCGATTACGATCATGCAAATTTTCTTAATTAACGACGACCCGTCCCCGCGGCCGGGCTCGCGACCGTGTCTCAAAAGCGAAACCGTTCCGTTTCGTGCCTGTTCGCCTCGATTTCAATTACTTGTTAGAGCTCGCCTCTCGACCTATTGTCTGTGCCAACGATCCGCGCGATAGGATAGGTCCGCGCGATGTTAACGATCTCTCACGCCTTCGCGCGCCGAGAATTTCATCCCGCGACGCTGCGCCGCGCCGCGCCGTTACGAAACGCGTAATCGTTTGATAATTGTACGTATTATCGTGGCTCGCGGGTTACTTGAAGACCATCGACTGGCTTTTCGCGGTCGGTAGCGAGATCGATTCGCCAGTGAGGCTGTTAGATGGGATTAGACAGAATCCGCCTGGTATATTGCACAGTGCGCGACTTTAGACAAAAATCGCTCGACAGTGCAAATCTTGACTGATTTCAATAATTTTTTTTTAAATACTCGTAAAGGATTCTTGCGAGTATTTTAGAAAAAAATTATTGAAATCGGTCAAGATTTATGCTGTCGAGCGATTTTTGTCCAAAATCACACACTGTGCGCGTCTCAGACGCCCACGCGTCGCGGGTGCAACGCGGCTGTGCGCACAGGCTCGTGCGCTCGAGTTTGTGAAAGAAACTTGGCCGCATAGCTCGAGATAAGATAAGGCGCTCGTAGGAGTGGCAATTAAAACTGCAAACGGGCGTCGCGTTAGCGAAGCCTGGCTAACAACTCGTTTGCTGGACAATACTAGCCGTGCCAATAAAGGGAACAGTAATATTAGGAAGAGAGTGTGTTATCGGTAGTTTGGAAAGTAAAGATCGAGCTTTAGTCAACTGTTATTGTGCTAGAAATGGGTGAGTGTTCGTTGCAATGAAAGTTGCGAATCGATGGGAGTGTGTAATTTTTCCAGTGAGCTTCCTGTTCTTAATTGTTACTCACCCGTTGTAGCACCGTTCACTGACCACTATTGGTTCTCGTTTGTTCACGCAAGCCGAGTCCTAACAATGCGAGTAATTAATTGTGTAATTTCGTTATGTGACCTTAAATACAGGTTGTATGCCCGCCGCGTGGAGAACCGGCCTCTTGAATGGACAGGTATTAATAATCGCTCCTCGAAGACTAATGATTACGTGTAAACGTTGAAATTTTCGCTGGACGACACGCGGAATATCGTGTACTAGAATTTTGATATCATAATTCGAACGTCTGGCGTCCCCTTAACAGGCAAAATAATAAAATGCCAGTAGCCATCGTGGAATTGAAATGCGAGAAAGTGGCAGTGAGAAATCAGCATCGCATTAATGTCAGAATGCTGGCCGCGTTGCTTTGGGACTTAAGTCCGCGGACTGGTTGGATACTTATCTCGCGCTAGTCTTTTCATTTTCCGTGTAACAAGCATACACCACGCCTGCTGTAATCTGATTAGCATATTCTGGCCTTTGCCCTCCTTTGCTTCTCTTTCCATTACTAAATTAACTGCGCCTGGAACAAATGTTGCCTAGCCTCCAAGTGGCGTACCGAATACATTTAGGTGACAAGGCATAAAACTACTAGTGGATTGCAGATAAAGACTGAGAAGTCGGGCAGCAATGCGCCGGCTGTTCTGTCCTTTGGAAAACCAACACAGCGGCAGAAGCAATCATCCAGTCAAAGGGTAATCCACTATCAATCGAATCCACATGAAAATTCAGAAGAAACAGCCTAATAGCCACAAATAGTAACAAATGCCTCCTGCCGTATAAACCCGTGTATGAAGTATTCAGTGGAAATAAATTCTTCCTTCCTGGCAATATTATTAGCCGAGCAGTAAATAACACCGATGCTATCGAAAAATACCTACATACTTGGGGACCCTCGTCGGTTCGCACGTTTCCGCCGGTGAATAAAACAACGGGCTCGTAAAGCGCGCGTTATCACGTGGCGAAAATCGCTTTCGACCGGCTGTATCGATGGCTTATTAATAATTTACGCGGTCGATTCGATCGGTCTGTTATCCGACCGCTCGAAAATGCCAATAAGACTGGCTGAAATAGGTTTTCACGCGGGCCGCAGCCTCAGTGGCAGCGGCGTTCAATATTTATGCCACAATAACGCGAACCGGTAATGTCCTTTTTCGATAACC
Source organism: Andrena flavipes (assembly GCA_963971345.1). Lineage (NCBI taxonomy): Eukaryota > Metazoa > Arthropoda > Insecta > Hymenoptera > Andrenidae > Andrena > Andrena flavipes. Next base: position 42,129,465 of record OZ020481.1, read on the forward strand.
CGTAACACCGTTGTCAAGAAGCCGGCTGTACAGTTACAGGCCACTGTGGCGTATCTTAAGCTACCGGCGAGATTATCGTCACGGTGCCCTGGTCCACTGGGCCTCCATATTTTTGCGAATAAGTATTATTCCGTTACCGTTGGTAAGCTCGAAATCGAGCTCGACATTCGCGTGAAATAAAGGTGCACGGCTCGCGGGTAAGAAATATGTGTATCAGTCTTCGAAAGTCAGTGCGCGCTTTCGTTTCGTTGAAAGAGAACTGGCCATGGCTTTCCTATTTAATTTCAATTGAAAAGAGGGTACGAGAAATATACTTCCTGCGTTGATTTCCACTGCTTAATTAATATCTGCTACGTTCCTCCTATTACTCATCGATGTGGGTGCTGATTGAGAAATCATTCTCTCTAATCTTGCGCCATCCTAAGAGATCCAGTGGGAACTGAGAATTAACCTCCTTCTTGCATGTTTCTTACCTATTCGATGGGAAATGGCATACTAATCGCGAGAAAAATGCCAATACCTGAATCTGTGTGTCAATAATAATGCTATTATCATTATAGCAGTTTCGTCAAGCTTGATTTCCTCCCGATGGCCACATTCCCCTTTCCTCTCTTTTCGTGAACTCCACATGCTCCCGAATTGTTTGACCTCTTTTCCAAATCATCCATTATTCGATGCCTATTGAATCTGATTAAGGATCACAGTTTTTCAACGCCAGCCAAAGTGCATTTGTCGATGTTCAGATCTGAAGGATCGCGGGGTTTCCGTGTACCGCGAGAAATCGTTCGGCGGGGAAACGAGCGCTTCGTAATTTACCGTTCCGCGGCGGCGGCAGCTATCGGACGTTACCTACCTCCTCGTTATTAATAATAACGGCCATTAACGATTATACGGCCGACAGTTATTAATTCTCGGAGGCGCGATTCGACGGGCACGTCGACGGATTTGCCTCGTTTGTCACTGCGCGACGATTAATGCATCGCCGGTTGCGTGAGCCGATCACGCCGGAACTTTGATACCCGAGTCATTGCGAGGACGCAAGAACCGCAATGTTCTTAAGCGATTACCAGGCGTACCTGTCGCGCTCTGACAACGAGTAGACGCGGTAGTCGCGGGATATTTAATGAGTCACTGCTCGAGGACTCTGGTCATCATCGATCTGGAATGATGTAATTAATTCCAGCATTTCTTTGTACTCTATCACTGTTTTCCGTAAAACCACGTACCTATACAGACTTACTGCTGGGACTGATATATTGATTTTAGGGAGTCTTTTAGGCTTCTGTTGGAAATTAGGAATCTTAATATAATAATATAAAGTAGAATATGTTTGTGTGTTTGTTAGTCGCCTAAAAACTTTCGAACGATAGGTTCTTGGATCACGAAATGTGCCTCAACTCATTATGCATGACTCATACAGATGAATGTGACTATTTTCAGAAAAGAACTAAATAGAATCAATTTTTTAGAAAATCAGAATTTATATTCCAGGCGAAGCTGGATACTAAAGTTAGTCCACAATAATGAATCGTCTATAATTCTAAATCGATTTTATCGACTCAAGTTATCTTTACGAACGAAGAGAGATGCCTATGTCGAGATTAATCAGACACTTCCACATCGGTATTGTAAAGTACCAACGTTCCGTGAAAACCTGCTACCGATTGTGACTTTATAACAGTGTTCCATTAAATACGCATAAACGCGAGCGTGGGGAAGGCCGATCATCGATTTCACAAGCTGTAAACCTGTGGTTATCGGTGTTCACGCGATACAAAGATTCCATAGAATCGTATTTAACCGCGATACACGTAATGACATCCGCGCGCTCTCTTAAATCACGTCTTCCGTCGGCCTGGCTAACCCGACATTTACTCCATTCGCCTGGAATGACATAATAACACGGCTGCCCTCCGCGAAAGATAGAGATTTCGCTTTGTGTATGTTTCCTAGGAGAAATCATTTTTTCCCTCCATTTCATTCGACGTAGTTAACTGATCATTACGTTTCAGCTTCTGGTAATGCGAATTCGTTTGACCTCGAACGTTTTTTTTTTTGTACCTCTGTTCTCCCGCGTACGTGTCCACGCGGACGGTTTCAGGGTCCTTGAGTGCGAATCGTATTTAACTTTGACGTAGATGTGATCGAATGAAACGATTGGACGTCGAGGAGTACATCGATCCCTGAAGAATAATTATGTTTACTTTCTTCTTGAGCCATGTGGCACTGAGCCTCGAGTGGGGGATGTGTGCTGAAATGATTGATTACAGTATCGCGTAGCTTCATTAAATCTTCATTAAAGATTATCTGATGGAAATCGTGTGGACTCTCTTCTACTGTAGCGTTAAAACACTTCTAAAATAATTACATCCAAGATTCCGATTATTGGGAAATAGGCCATGGATACTCGAGACACGTTAATAGTTTTGAATCTTGATTTTTATTCAGGACACTTGGAAGGAACGTCTTTTTTTAATGAAACGATTCGGCAGAATGAATACTTGAGGAGACATCCGTCAAGCACACGGACTTTATCGGTTGGTCACGATATCGCTATAATCATTCTGATATAAACATTACAGCCCTGTCCTCTCATGCATTCCAGAGCAGCGATATAAAATATAATTTTTGCATAAATAAAACCAACACAAAACAAAACCAACACTGATAGCTAATGAAACGAGCGAAGCTTGACATTCGTGGGTAGAAGAACTAGAATCCACAAAGCTTAAAACCGATGTGTCACTCCTCGTGCGATGTCAAACTCGCGATTGTGCATCGATCCGAGTGCACAGCGTCCCGGCAAACTCCGGGAGTATCTATCCCCTGTCTCATTGGACGATCATGTGGCACGTATGCAATTAGAAATTTCCTTTCACCAGCTCGTTGACACTAATCACACAGCGGTGGGCCTCTCTCTCCCACACCTCGTCGAATTTGACCTCGGTCCTCCATACCGCCTGCGAGCCCGGTCGCTGCCAATTGCCCTAACGATCGCCCGCTAAATACCAATTACGAAACGCTTAATTACATTTTCCGCGTAAAAGGATATACATATTCGCAATCGCGGGCTCGCCGATGCCCCTTTACGACTCGAAACACCTCTTTCACGTCGTGTACGCGCGAAACCTCCGCCTGTTATTCCCAGTTTACCGACCATTAACCGTGCCTCGGCGTTCCAGCGGAAACCGTTTCGGGAAAAGCGCGCGCGCGATGCACCGCTTCGCTTTGCTTTTGGGGCGAATGGGATGGAAAACTTGTACGGTTCATACGAATCGGCTGGAAAATTCCCTCCTAGGAACACATAATCAAGAATCTCGTAATGAGAATATTAGAAGAACCTACCCACGTCTAACAATCACTTTGAAGCTCCATGTCCACGGTCCAGAAGATTGCAGCAGAGAAGCCCGAAAATCGTGCAGCGAACGATTCTCACGGCATAGACGAGACCGTTCAGTGACTCCAGTTTCCATAATGGACATTCGTACCAGACAGAGAATCCCTCTTCCTCGTGGTTCCAGAACGAAAGGAAACGAAACGAAAAGGACACGAAGCGTACGAAACGAGTGGCGTGGCACGCTCTAATCTTGGATAACGGGTAATCGTGGCGAGCCTAGGGGGCACGCAACAGCAGCAGAAGCATCAGCAGCGGCGGCACATCGCCACGGAGGCTGGCTTGGTCCACGGGGCAACAGGTATTAGCAACAGGCTAAAATGAGGCCAGGGAGTAAAGACAACCGCTGGAAACGGGACGAACGTATTATTTTGACGACTGGAAATCGGCGGGTATCGGGGCACGAGCCCTCGGGGTCCGGCTTCATCCGGCGGAATCGTTCGTGGTACGACTGTGGCCCACGGTTTTCGTCTACGATTCTTTTTTCAACCACTGGAATCCATCGGCGAAACGACTCGCCGGCCCCCGTGTTCCGTTTAAATATCGGGACTCACGGGGCCCGGCGTTCTCTATTATTTCCTAACAGATCCACCGAAAGTAGGTATAACTGCCGATCGTTTCTCCGTTACCGTTCCGTTTCCTCCTCTTTCCCTCGTCCGTTTCTGGCAATTCCAGGTGCATAAAATCGGTCGAATTCTGGGCCCGTACGGCGCAGGATCGCATACATAAAACCGATTCGAAATTACACGTGCAACCGAAACCGCGAATTTTTTCTGTCTGCTGGGGCCCCCGTTCGGGCCCGCGCCCACCGTTGCTGCCTCGCGAAAATGGTAATGAAACGGAATTAACTGGCCATGCTTGGGTGTTTCTGTTTCGGTACTGCGTGTCGCGAAACCTCCCCTTTCCGGCGTTCCCTCGGCATCCGATTATGGGATGATAAACCACGTCGGTGGAAGAACACGCGCGTCTGCGATTTCGGTGATTGATTTCTTTTTTGCGTCTGGAATGCAAGGCGCTCTGTAATGACCAAGGTAATCGGTTGTTTCGGGCGATTTCGAGCGATTTCGACGGTGCCAGTGGCTGGAGATCGACGCGGGATCGTGAATGGACGTGGAAACATGAATATGTAGGATTTTTTTACCCATATTGACACCTTCGTTTCATAATAGACACGTTCGGACCCAACTGGCTCCACCATCGAAATTATGAAGCTGCGCTTTGAAAGAATTACAGGAACGTTCGAGTACATTAGTTTCTTGCCCCCTCGATAGACTCAATCCTCGTGGAATTATCATAACCTTCTTACTCTTTTACGGTGTCCCCTTGATATACCGATTTCACAATAAGATCGTAACGAATGGTGTTTAGGATCGCGAGTTGCGAACGATTTACGGTGACTTTGGTTCTCGAGCGTTCGGCGCGCACCTCCAGCTGGACGTTGATCGCCGATCGGTGCAGTTAATTTGCTGCTAGATCTCGGCGCAATAAAATTTAACGTTGCGCGCGCGATAAAGGAAGAGGAAGAGGCCAGAAAGGACCGGCGGAGGGGGGAAAGGTCGGGGAGACTCGCGGCTCGATGAAAGTACGATTGCCGCGACATCGGGGACAAGAATCGGCTTGTATCGCGGCGTATGGATAGAGGTACTCGCAAGAAAATGTCGTAACGATGTTCCGCGACTTTTTTTCCGCGATCGTAGAAGGCGTACACGTTTCGCAAACCCCTTTTGTGCCGGTTAATTCCTCGCTTGTTGGGTGTCCACGCCATTGGAAAGAATAATCGATGCCGTTCCGTTCCTGCGGCTGTTTGATTCTGTAACGGGGGAAAATATGGATCGCCGAGTCGTTCCCCTTTCGATACACTCGTGATCCTCGTGCCCCACCTCTGAATCTACCTGGGGAATTTTGCTCGACGATCGTTCCACGCCGGATCGAATACCTTTGGCCTCCTCCGCTTGCCACTCGTGGCCCCGGTCCACTGAAATCTCGATTACCCACGATCCCACACAAGGTTGCACGGATTTTCGGAGTCAATACGAGTCCCCGCGTGGAATTTCAATCGGTAGGCTAAAAGCGACTTGACGATGAGTTATCGCGAGGCGTAAATAAAATTATGCAAAGCGTATTAGAAGTGGAGCCCGCCGGGACGCCAACTGCCTCTAAATCTTTCGTCGAAAGCGGCACCCGTGGTATGAAAAGTTTCGGTATGCGTTGCCTCATCGAATCTGCAATTTAGAAATCCGAAGCGCGCGCGTCTCTGTAAAAGGGCGATTGAACTTTCTCTCCTTTACGGTTGTGTACCGATTTCGTCAGGCTTTTCTAGCTGCAATTTATGCGTGTGCACGCGACACGGACAATGGAAGAGTACCCATGAGAAAAATCGATCCTCGCGGTTCGTTTTGAAAATGTAACGGGCGATCGAGCTGTTTGAAGCGATTCGTCGACTCAGGCCCGCGCGAACTGTCGAGCTTAATAAAGGAGAAATGAAAACTCGTGGCCTTGTAGCCGCCGGGCCAGGCAGACACTTTCCTGCCGCGACTTCGCCCCAAGGATTTAGAGTGGCCGAGAAAAGGGGCAGCTTCGACGCCGGTGGTACCACCGGGGTATCTAATTACCAGAGCTCCGAATACACGAGTTTCCACTCGCGCGGTGCCCTAACGGCTCGACTATCCCTCGAAATCGTTCTATCGGGGATTTCGACGTAAGCTCACAATAGCCACCCATGAGGTAAATTCGTCGTCGTTTAGGGATGCCCGATGACCACGCTGACCGAGCTTCGGTTGCAATTACGAGTTCGTAATTGGTGCCGTATCGCGATTAACCGGTGCGCCGTGGAATCGACAGTGTCCAATGGCTATCCCCGTGATACGTGACAGACTTATACGTCGATTTATCAACGATTCCCGAGTTTTCTACCTCGTGCGGTAAATTACGGACAGATTGAGTAACTCACGGACAGGGACGGGCTACGGAAACGAAAGAAAGAGGCGGGGAACCAACGGATTCTTCATCCACCAGGGTGATTACGGCGGGCATTAGAAATTAAGAATGACGAATCGAACCATTTGTATTGACTTTAATTATACGTCGTCGCCAAGAGAGCGGCCAAGAGTATCGAGAAGATCATCGATACTCTTCGATCCACTGTCCCGCGATCGCTGGGATTTAATTCGTGGACCGCGAAATCGATTTGGGGGAACCTGGATGCTCGATGCTCCTCGCCAGAATGAGAGGGAAGGTGTGGCAGTTTAGGCTTTCGTAACGTCTCGAAAAATTTAGGGCCCTCGTTGTCGTTATCCCACTCTCGCCGACGCGGCGGCTTATGAATTATCGGTGGACCCGAGGATATTTTCATAGATCCAAACCAAGTTCGAGTTACAAAACTCGCCGGAATATTTCCTCTTTCCGTGGGGCATTCACGGAGACACCTTTCGTGGCGTTTCGAAAAGCTCGCTCGCGGTAAAAGGCTGATTTAATTGCTCGAGGACGGAGCGCGTAGGTTCGACACAGCCCAGCGTTTCGCATTATTCATGCTGTCCTGGATCATCGGCGTTAACTGCCGCTACGTCGATTAGGAATTAAAAACGACTATAATCAAATCATCCGTTAATTAATTCCGTATATGAATTTATTGGCTACCGTCCGGATGGAAGGACGCATGGGCCCCCTTTTTCTAAGCGCGTATAATTCCTCTTTAAGTTATAAAGCCACCGTGGCCTCGACTCTTCCTATCAGGGAAATATACGACTGCCAATTATAACCGAATTTTTTCTCAGAGTCAATAAAACCGTTCGTAGGTATGTTATTTAATATGAGGATCCCGTTTGTACTGCTTGATAAGGGAGACCGGGGCTAGTTGTTACATTTTTCTGTTTTTTATTCTTTTTTTGCATTCCATATTTAATAGGTACTATCAATGACTCTCACTTAAAGTACGTTCTTTCCTCTACCGATGACCGCTATCGCGTGTAATTAAACGAAAACCGTGACTTTGAAACAAGCTTTTTGAAGGTCGAGACATGTTGTATCAATGTGCCCCGAGTAGGGGCAAAAAATCTATTTTAAAAATAATAAAAACTACTAAAATCAGTTGAACTAATTATCGTCGTCCGCTTCACACGGGGACTCGCAATTAATGCACACATAAAAGTGATTTTTAGGTTTTGCACATTTCTCAAGTGCTCACTTTCATCGTCGAAGTGATAGTCCAGGCGAAAAAAAAATTAAACTGATTTGTAACAACCTGCCCCTGTAATATCTATTAGCCCCCGTCTCCCTTACCTATGTGCATACGTACCTACATCTATCCCTCAAGAATTATCCCCGCGATTCTATGTATTAAGAAATCGTTGCCGAAGACCTCGGCGTGGCAGGGATTTTTTCTTCCCCACCGATTCGAACAACACTCGGCCCTCGAATTGAGAGGATTCCACGGTTCGGCTCTCCCCCGTTCTCCCTCGCTAATTTCTCGTTTCCAGCGAACGGGCAGCGGCAGGTAAGCCGTGGGTGGTGTTGGTGGTGGCTAGAACGCGAGGGAAGGCAGGAAAGGGTGTAAGGGCTCGAGGCGGCTGCGAAGGTAACACGAAAGGCGGTGGAAGCGAAAGGGGGAGGGCAGCGCGTTTCGCAGCCGTGAGCGAGGGACGATGAGGTGGATTCCTTCGATTCAGTTCAGCTCGAGTTAGCTGGATTTGGCGAATACGGCTCGTTTGTAGTCCGCCGAGGGGGCCCGCGGCGCGGCGCGGCGCGGCGGCTGCCGGTCCGCTCGGAGCCGAGCCGAGCGGAATGAAACCGCCGGACGCGACGGCTACCTGCCTCTCGGAACGAGACGACAGCATCTCCGGCCGGCGACGAACGGACAGAGACGGCCGAAACGAGCCGGAGAAGAGGCGGAGGAATTACGGGCGAACCTGTTGTTCGTAACACGTGTTTGCGTGAACCCGTCCAGCCATGTCTCTGCCGTCTGTCCGTACGTCCGTCTATAAGAGGGCAGTGGAAGGCGACGATGTATTACCATCGGTGACAGTCCATCTCGTCGTCCTCCTCCTTTATCTCCTTCGTGCGCCCGGAATCGTTGTCGCGCTTCTCCCCTCGTTTCGAGCCGACCCGTCCGCTCGAGGGAAATGAGCAAAATAAAGGCGGCACCGGCGGGCGCCTCGGTCCGCCGCCACCACCCTTATTCCCGAATTCGGAATGCGGCCCCCGAGGAAACGGGCGCTGGCCTCCTCCGGGACGTGCAGCTGGAGACGTGGCCGCGATCGCCTCGCGTCCGAGAATTATTCTGTCCTCCCTGTGGCTGCTGGGATAATGGAGGCGATCGGGAGACCGGCTACGTCTCTGTTCTCACGCGTGATCGATTCCCCGGTTGCCAACGAGCTTCGTTTCGTCGCCACTACGAAGAATTTCGGTGTAGTTTGATTTGCTCTGTTAAAGGGGGGCTCAACGATGTTTTATAATCGGAAGATGCGCTCGGAGCTGTCTCTGGCACGACGCCGCGAGCACAGTCTGACATGGTATGGTTATTTCTACTCGCGGGTCTTCGGGTTAATATCAAGTAGCGCCGGAGTTTCGATCGGTGTTTGTAGTTTGATGGTAGGGGAGACCGGGGATAGTTGACTAACGAGGTTAGTTGACTAATTCCATTTGATTGTATTATGGAATAAATTATGCTGCGATTGGCGATATCGAAGCATATGAATGACCCAGTTTGCCATTTAACGTATCGCCGTGACAAAAACTTGTATGTTCTGTCAGTGAGAATGAAAAATCTAAAAAGGTTATCGGGAAGTAAATATTTTTGTTTCGACTATTTATAAAAATTAAACATATAAAAAATTAGTCTACTAGCCCCGGTCTCCCCATTGTTCAAATTTTCTGATAAGCCACACAAAGAGTCCGGTGCTTGCGTATTGAATACGCGGCACATTGTATCGCTCGAGTGAGAGTACAGCATCCATTTTGTTCGCCTAGCGAGCGTCGCCCTCGAACAAATTTCATCTCAAGCATCTGACCTGGCGCAACGCGTAAACAGACTACTGGGTCGGGGCAGCCCCGGCCGCCATCCCGGGAGGGTTAATTGTTGAAAGAGCTAGGCGGAATCACGGGGATGAAATGGCGTATCGCGTAAGACGGCCGTAGGGGTGGGATTAATTTTTTAAACTCGCACGCTGAGTCAGCCGAGTGGCTTCGAATCAAAAACAAATTCCCCCCGCCCGTCCCGCCCGCTCGGAGCGATTCCTTGCTCCTCGTTCTATTCCGCGGCGATCATCGAGGAGAGGCCTCTAGTAGGAGTGCGCAAAGAAGCGCTCTCGTGTTGTGAAAAAAAAAAGAAAGGAAAAGAAAAACCCCCCTCTCGTAGCGGAAGGGCTAGGCGCGGTGCACGGATACACGCAGTCGGCCCGTCCTCGACAATGAGCGTGTTCTATCGTGGGCAAGCGTTGCACGGAGGGCGCAGGGCGGAAGGGAGACCTCGGCCAATGAGAGTGCGCCGATACGGCGGCCATTTTAATGATCGGCCCTAAGGTAAACAAAAGGGAAGAAAAAAAAAGGGGGACAGAATGACTTCCAGCCCCTCTCTCGTGGGGTTGCATGCATGCGCGCCGTGTATAGTAACCCTTTTTCTCGCGCTGCGTCCACACACGCTTCACGGTGCGTGCACGCCGACCACACCGACGCGCTTCAATATCACGTATGCACGCCCACGTGCACGGCGAGGGGTGCACCATCGACCAATCGTTGGCCTGGATCTTCTTACAGGGGCCCACGTTCGAGGACACCATAGTTTCTCGTATGATACTCTCGCCCTCTCCTCCCCCTACCCCTCCACGTTGTACGCGTTACGTACACCGGTGCCGACGACCCCTTGCCACCCAGCCCTACCCCCTCGCACCACTTTTTTCTCCGTCTCCTTTTTCCTGTCACTCGTTATACATTTTATACCTATGGGAGAGGGAAAGTTTGATTGGAAAGCGGGCTGGCAGGGCGGCGGTAGTGTTGCTCGTGTCACGGGGTTCCCGCAGCCCACGGTGTAGCGCGCTGAAGGGAGACGAAGGGTTTATCCAGGCCCCCGATTAATTAATGCACGCGTGTCGATGCTAACGAGAAAGAGACGAAAATCATTGGATAACGTCAGTCTCGGGTCCTCAGTGGCTGGTGATTGAACCGGGGGAACCCGGTTGCCTCGCTTTGACAGCGCGGGCGAAAACAATGATTTCTTGCTACGGGGCTTGTGTATGGTGCTTGATGCCGCTGCCGCTGAGTAATGACTCAGGTTGTTACGATGGAGAAATAAATAAACGAGGAGAACACGTCCGACGCGGAGACGCAACGTTCCTCCTTGGTGGAGGAGCTCTACGAGGCGTACCACCCTAATTGCGTACCAACGCTTTTCAACAGTTGTAAATGTGGAATCGCGGCTCAATGGATTCTTTTCTGAAGGGGGTACTCGAGTGGTGTTAAATCTAACGATTATAGTAGTGGCAAACGAATGGATAGAGAGCAGGGGAGAGTTGTGCAGTACCGACCAACAGACTCTGTCGACCACTAGAGACCAAATTTTTCTTATTTGTTCATTTAGCCTTCCTTCTACCTTTTCCCGCAGAAAAGTAAAGTAAATACCTAAGGATAGGTATGATAACCTAACAAACAGGAAGCTAGGATTTAATGAAGAAGTTATCCAGTGTGTTACTAAATAAAAAATTAAGGATCAAATAAAACTTACTTTATCTTCAGATTATTCGACGAATAAAGTTATTTTTTTTATTTCTTATTCGAAATTTTATTCAAATAAAAACTTTGCCCATCTGGACGACAATTTTTCGTTTCCTAGAAATTACAACTTTTTTTACTTTTGCGAATTATTATTAAATTTCTCAAAAATAATTTCCCTCCTCTTGCTAAGTTCCATCTATACTACAACCACGTTTTTAAATTTCTGATTTTTATCGACTCTGCCCCAAGATATAACAAAAAAACTTAGAGCGATCGGTACTGCGCGACTCTCCCCTATTCTATTCCTGTTTCCTAAGCAGGACAACAATCGCAAAGGTTTTCCTACGATAGGCGATATCATGGAACTACCCTAAAGCAGCCCCTTGCAATGCTGCCTGGAGATTCGAATGTAACGCTGACAAGTGTTCCGACTCGCTTGTCGGCTAGGCAAGGAAGACGACCATGGAACAAAGGCGACCCGCTCGCAGCAAGAGGAGGAGGCGAGGCGATATATTTTACGCGTCTACCGGAAGTGCGGTGGTATGCGCCAGGAGGGGCGTAGGAGGAGGGAAAGCAGAAGAGGGAGCGGGGCACACACGCGGGGTTTCCAGAGAATACGGTGTGCCTCGTGAGAATGGCGGATACGGCCCGGCAGCGGGGTTGGAAGCGTAGGAAGGGCCAAGAAGGGGGTGCGTTTCTTCGTCTCCTCCTTCTCTTCGTCCTCCCTTTTCTTCTTCCGTTCGAGTGTCGGCCGAAGTGAGGCTGATGTGATTTGACTACATTCACACCTACGTCGACGTCCTGGTCTCACTCGTCCTTTGATGCCAGGGACCAGACCATTCCGTGCACCACCGGCAGCACCGGTACACGGACGGTGCAGCAGCCTTCCAGCGTGAAGAAAAAACGAAAAGAAAAGAAGAGAAAAACGGTCGGCTGCAGCGGCTCGTAACCGTGGGGCTCGGTATAGTGCTCTTACGGGGGCCTCTTGGCCAAAGTCCCCGGTGGTATTATGGTGGTGCTGTCGTGCGCTATGGACCGTACGATCGGAGGGGGACCACTACCAGGGTTTCGCGCGTTGTCCCGCGAAGAATACGCGCGAACCGACCAGCCAGACCCCGGGAGAACACAGGGGGCAAGAGACGAAGGATCCTGGAGATCCAGTTACTTCCAGTTTCGCCCGACGACTCCTTTGCAGATATGTCCAAACTTGTCCTCTTTTTCTTCCTCCGTCCTGTCTCGCTTTTGGAACAGGTTGATGTCGTGACAGAGGACGAGCCGGGGGTCACGGTCTCGTGTACACACCTTTTTTTACGCGGTATCAACATTCTTCGACAGGCCTGGGCCTAACAAGTGGCACTCGTCTAGCAACAGTTCCTACTAGAGCCCTGATCTTTAACCACTTTTCATGGTCGATCTTGAAACACTAATCTTCAAATCCAATTGGTATTAATGGCTGTTACGTTTCGAGCCTTATCCCACCGAAAAACCCCTCGACCAGGTTGCAATCTCTCCTCGTTAGAACGAGCTCCCAGGAACGGTAGCAGAGGACCTCTAATGATCTACCGCCAGAAGCGCTTCCTCCGCCCGTTTACTCCACAGCGCCCCGGCTAAGATTTTATTAATCCTATTCATAAAGTAGTTCAAGTTTCATCGAGAGTTGGGGACAGAGTACGCCGTCCCGTATAATCTTCCACGCGGTCGGGTACTTGGAGTTTCATGGAAACGCGTCTTCATTAAGCCCACTCCTGGCGCGTACGCACTTAGAGCTTCTCGGAAAAGAAGCCAAGCCTCGCTCGAGATCAGGCGCGTTGCGCTTTTGTTCTTAACGAGCCAGGTCGCCATTCGGAGCATCGATGCGCCCTGTTGGTCTCGTTAAATAACCGAGCCCCTCCTCGCTCACTCACGAACGCGGTACAAGCTTCAATTTCAAAAAACAAAAACAGAAACACGTCCCGCGTGTGTTTCTCCAGCGTGACAACGTTTACCGGTGTAGAGGCGTCCGGATCGCGTGATCCCGGTGGCAGTGCTCGCATCCAGAGGATACAAATCGTCAGGACTCCTCCGACGATCGTATCGTCGTTTCCAATCGCCTACCCGATCCCCTCGTAACGGCCACAATCACGGTGGCATTAAGACCGGCGTTCAATTAAGGCCACGGGCGAGGGGGTGGGTGGTCGGCTTTCACGCGGTAATGACTGCCATTTCTATTATGCAGCTGCGTTTACCACGTTTTTCGGCTTCTTCGCCGGGGCTAATAAACTCGTTCGCAGCGACCGGCGCGCTGGCGCGAAATTGCAAACCCATTGCGCTCCGCTATCCTTGATTTACGTGCCAAAACCGGTAGTGATTGAGCGGGCTCGCGCAACTCCTCTCGCAGACACCCACACGCGTACGTGCCGCGCGTCTACGGACAGGGATCGCGAGTTCGCCCGGTACGTTTTACAACGCTATTCTTAGGTTTTCGATTGCGAAATCAATCTCGCTCTCGCTCGTAACCCGGAGCGTGCGCTCGCTCGCGAAACGTGGCAGTGGAAGGCTGTGGCGGGAGAGAGCGAGAAGGGCGCCCACTCTCTCTCGTAGTATCAGCCACGTCCTCGTTGCTTGTTATATAGCCGGTACAAGCCGATATAACTACTGTACGTCCCATAATTCATTAGAGCGGTACGGGCCTGCCTTCAGACTTCGACGTCGGGAGAAGCTGTTATCCCACAAGTCTCTTCGCCTCGCGTGAAAAGAGTACGGCCACGCCGGATCGAGCGGGAACGATGAAGAGGGAACGTTTCGTATTAATTAACGGTAATATCCCCGGCCGGAGAGCGTTTCAGCTTAAAACATCGCGTAATGGCTCCTCTTAATCCGTTGCCCTCCCCCGGCATCCATTAAGATGTAAACTATTTTAGCAAATACACCGGAGGTTTATGGGCTTCTAGGACTTTTTCTTGACAGAGTTAACGTCAACCAGGCAAGACTAACCACACCCACAGAGTCTGCTAAACGTAGTCCAGTGGAAGAAGTCTGTTCTCGACAGCCCAGAATGAATGCTTACCGAGGATGAATAGAAACGATAGAACGAAGGTACGACGCGTTTGACCAGGTGATACCCTATTTTAAGCATTGTATAAAGGAAACTCCACTCATCTGTGGCATTAACCCACGCGTTTCCCCCGTAACGATAACATGCGATCTGATTCAGCTGAAGCGAATCCTCCCCAAAAACAAGCCCACGTTCGGAGCAGCCACATCAGACCTCCCATGGTATCGGCTCCCCATTGATTTACCGTCCAATAACAATGGCTTACGTAACTACCGTACACCGCGTGATTCACTGCGAAGACATTCCCGATCACCCACAGCCTCTCCCTTCCCTCCGGCTGCTCGATAAGGAGAGGGAATTAAAACGAGCAGCGAGAGACAATGCATGTATTAATTATCGGTATCATCGGCGTCGTTTCCCCTTTACGATTCTATCGGGGCGACAGATACGGAACCGACGTTGCTCAACACCCGTTCCTCGAGCGATCGCGTGCGGCAAATTGAATCGATGCCCGCTTTCGCGCTAAAATACGCTCATCTCGCGGCGAGTAAATCAAGGGTGACGTCACCCACGCGAATTCGCGACGACGTCCGGTCGATACCGGTCTTTCTGGATCGCCACGTAGGCGTTGCAACGGCGATGTAACTACTGTAACCGTCTATAATTCATTAAACCAAGATCCTTGCGCTTGGGCCGCGATTTAATGGAGCTTCTATCGCGTTGGTCACTTTCGAGACGCGAGAGATCGAGCCACCTCGCCAGAAGGAATGCTGGTGGAATGGAATGTACGTATTAATTATGGATTTTCATCGGCGAGCTCTGGTGGAAATGTCTTCGAGAAGAAACACTCTGGGGAAAGAGAACGCGGGCACAGCATCTCCAAGAAACAAATGGGGGAAACTTCGTGCCATTATTCTTCGCGTGATGGGAACGAAGGAGATGCTTCTTGGGGTACATATTCGAAAACATGATCGAAGGGCTTGTACGTTTGAATAAGCTGGCCGTTATCTTAGGAGAAAAAGAACAGAGAATCGAATCTTCTTTCCTCTTTCGTCATTCCTATTAGAAGAACGAAGATTCGAGACGTCTCTGGAAAGAGTTCTCGTGTATCGTCCAGCGTCGCTGCCTCGGTAACGACCGATTCGGCCGAGTTCCTCCTCCGCCAGCCTCCTTTCGCAGGATCCCGTAACCGAGGCAAGGGAACGGACGACAAAGAGGACGATTAACCTCAAACCGGAGGTCAAAAAAGGGCATCGACGATGCACCGCCACGAGGGCCGTCGTCGTTCGCATAATGGCGAATATCGCGAGGCCACCACCGGCCATCTTTGTTGCACCGTACGAGGTGTCCGCGGGTAACACGATCGAGGGTGGGCTTATGGAGATCAAAACCCCGTATCGGATTCCTTATGTCTCGCAAATGGCTGCCCTGGATGGTGTTGGTTACACGGGCATCAGCCATCTTTGGGACCTTTGCGTGCTTCATTCCCAGCGGATTTCGGCGAGAGGAGAGAGCCAGCGTCCGGTGTCGTCAGCGCGGATCGCCGCGTCTCGTTCCCTCCTCCGGGATGGTGCGCGGCGGGCGGAGGGGCGCGTTCGTAGAAAAAACCACCGACACGCGGCCGCGATCCCGGTAACCAATAATCTGCGGCAATTTGCATCCAAGTTCCGTCAATCGGCAACGGTAGATAAAACGCTGCCCACGTGAAACGATGGGAAAAACGGTCGCGCGGCCTCCATCCTGTACTTGGATTTTCAATCACCCTTATTACGTGCAATCGATTCCGTCATTCGACTTCGCGCAATTTACTCCTGCCCTATCGTCCTATCTGAAGTCCCTTGACCTGACCTGGTCGAATTAACCCATTCCGCGGGCCCTCGGCCGGCATACCTATCCGGGACAGGACGCTGCCGCCGTAGTAACCACATTCTGACGCGATCGTATAGCTACGAGAAACTTTGGACACCGATCGCTAATCTTTTGGACTGCTGCATTCGTACTTCCTTTACAAGAAACGCTGTGGCGCGAGGAGCCCGGAACATCTCCCGCGTCATGCATCGCGCATGCATCGTCCATGCACCGGCGCGCTCACCGAACCGGGGCAGCCTGTCCCGGCGACCGTTATCTAACGATCGAGGCGTAATTCGCCGGAGCTGGAGACTCCACGGAAAGGTCACCAGGCCCTGGTCTCGTTTTATTTCGTACAAGAGCACCGTGGCCGAGAGGCGAATAATACTTTAATCTCACGGTCATCGTTTTCACACGGCGCGCCGTTAAAGTCGCGGCCGGTAATTTGTCCGTCGATACACCGGCCGATTTGCCCGCGAGAACGCCCGCGTCGCTGGTATTCCCGTTACTAATGCCTGACTCGGTGTAAAACCGCAAAAACAGAAAAAACTCCTCTTCTTATCGGTCGTCGCGGCGAGGGACCGGTCCGGTGGTCGAGCCGGTTCTCGCGGCCGCGCAAAAATCCACGGACCCGGTTTGTATTTTCGAAACGGCCGTACCCTCGTTCGCGATTTAATAGAGTTCTCTCGCGCCGCGGGCGGATCGGGGACGCCTGAGAGAGGGGGGTTCGGGAGGAAGGGGGAGGTTGCGGTGGCGTCCTCCTATCTCAAGGTCATCGGCATCGGCGAGGATTCTATTAAGGGATGGACACGTTAGTTAGTCACGGACGTCGGCCCCCATTTTCTCTCGCTTGCGTTCTTTCGCGACGCGGAGCGTGAACGCGCGCCTGCATTCAACCGGCCGCCTGCATACCCGAAGAAACGAGCGCGAAGGAGACGTCCGAGATCGATCGGCGGATAAAAATATCACCGCCGTGCGAAATCGGGACGGAAACAATCGGGTGGGGGTTGCAATTAATGGAGTGGATATCGAACTTGTCGATAGAGATCTTCGGATCGGCGGATCGCGGGGCGTGAAGCACTTTGATTTTCGAGTGGACAATGAAGCCTGTACAAGATGAGATGGTAAAACGCGCGCGCTATAAATATTGCTGTTGCCCCGGAGGAGGGCGCAGGTATCTTGTCTGGAATCGTAAAAATTTCGCGCAAGACTAATTATACCTGCGGCGTGACGAAAATTCCGCTGAGTGGAGGGTTCGAAGTTTTAAACCGATCCGGTCCACCGGTGAATGTAGATGATCCGAGAGTTCTCCTCTGCCACCCATCCGCGTTCCCTCGATATTCCGATAGAAGTATCGGTTCCATCGATCAGGCCCCCCTGGCCGATTTGCTCGGCCGATATTGAATCGGCGACGAGTATCTCCGTCGGCTCTTAAAGGCGGCCGTTGGGTGACTTTCGCGAAATGAAAAGCCGCCGTTAAACGATAAGGCTGACTGGCCGTTAAGAGATCGCTCGCGCGAGCGTTTTTCACGCTCCGCTGGACCAGTCGTACGCCACTCGTGTCGAGATAAAGGGTTGCCTCTCCGTTAAGCCTGCTTTCGTGTACTCCGCAACACACCTACGTACCTCGGCATACATAACGCCCTGACTATCGTGAATATCGCCACGCGGTCGATCCTCGCATTATTGCGACGTCGACACCGCACAGTGTGCGATTCTGGACAAAAATTGCTCGACGGCGCATATCTTGGCCGATTTCAATAATTTTTTTTTTAAAATATTCGTACAGGGCTCAGCAATAACGGAGCGCTGCAGTAAAACCTGTAACGGTTGGTCTAATCTATAGAAAACATTATTTAGCATAACCCAATGTAAAAACGTAAACGTTGAATATTAAAGATATTAAAAATTAATTTTTTTAAATGCAACATTTCAATGTATGTAACATATCACATATAATTCATATATAAAAATTATTATAAAATTAGTTACCATAAAAATTCAATATAAATTACATTACTCAAAAAAATTATATATTAGAAATAAAATTAAAATTAATAAAATTGAAATATCATTTAAAAATATCAGATTACATTAGCTATGCTTACAGTTTATTTAAAACACAAATTTTCTGAATATTAAGTAATTTTTTTATTTTATATCTAATGATTATTTTACAAAAAATTAATTTTTAATATCTTTATGTTATCATTTTTATGTTATTTTATGCTAAATAAGTTTTTTTTATAGATTAAACCAATTGATATAGGTTTTACTGCAGTGCTCCGTTATTGCTGAGTTCTTTACGAGTGTTTAAAAAAAAATTATTGTACTCGATCAAGATTTGCGTAGTCGAGCTGTTTTTGTTCAAAATCGCATATCTGTGCGCCGCCGTGGGTTTGTAACGAGGTCACAGGCGAAACCCTCAACCGCCAATCCAAAATCTGGTCGTGCTGTCGCAATGGCACTGTCAAATTTTAACCTCGCCTGCTCCGACGTCATCCATAGACGTCAATATTCTACTGTTAGCTTTAATTCTGCTAATCTTCGCTGGAATATTGAAACTCGCTTGCTATTGAATAGTTCAGAAAATGAACAATCGGAACAAGTGATCTGTACACTTTTAAGAGACGTTCGTTCTATTCTTTCAGTGTTTCAAGAATATTCGAGTTTTTTATCGGGGACGAGTATCGGCGAGATCCTTTCCTAGACAAATTTACTTTTCCTTTCGCGACGACCGTAAAATGGAGCACGGAAAGTGCCTCGAACCACGAGGCGTCCAGCCAATTTTCGAGAACATCGTACCGTTCGAACGCGAGCTTCCCCGTTCGCGTTTTACGATTCCCAATTGCGGCAGGAAATCGAGAAAACGCGATGCTGGCGTCTCTGGGAGAAACTAAAAGGAATGGGAGATGTATCGCCGCATGCGCGCGAGAGCGCACCCGCGAAACTCTTGTTTCTCACGTGTCGAGGATCCGTCGAAGCCCACGGTTTCATTCTCAACCCCTTTCTCCCCTTTTCTCCCTCTCGTTTCGCCCTTTCTTCGCGCCCGCGACACAGACGGGCTCCGCAACCAGCACGCGCGATTTCTACTGTTTCTCTTGCTCGCCGGGCCGTGTAAAGCGCGTCGATAAACTGCAAGCTTTACTCAGGCATTACGGAGGCACTAAAGCCTTATTCGAGGCCCTGCTCCGTCGTTCGCCGTGCCACCGTGGCCCCTATTACGCCGTAACATCAGCCCGCAGCGTATCATCGTTCGCGCAACTGCGTGATGTACCCGTCGATGACGCGCGGATAATTGACTATCGTGCGATTATTCAAGATATTTGGGAAACAACGCGCGGAAGCATTTGTAGGACACCACATCCTCTGTGTCATCTTCTTCATCGAAGCGTGACGATCATCGTGACTCACTAACCGCGACACGTAGCCCGGACTTTCCTCAGAATTCTAAAATAATCGACGAATCTCGCAGTTGTAGGAGCTCCGAATGAAAGGATCCTCTCGATGCCTCTGTCTAACGTCCACCTTCGTGTCGATCGAAAGGGAATGCCATTTCCTGCTCGCGATTTACATTCCCGTGATTTTTCAACGGGCCAGTCGTCTGGGAATCGTCGCGATCGTCACGTGCGCCGAGACGGACGGGGGCGAGCGAGGAAGAGCGACGAGGCGAATCTCGATAGCACCGCGGAATGCGCGAAAGGGGGAAGAAAGATGGAAGGTAGGGACGGCGGCAGTGCAGCTAATACATTATTGCATTACGCACAACTAGGTAGGTAGTTAATTTAGCGGTGGCATGCCTCCATCGCCGGCCGATTGCTTCTTGTATTGCCTTCCACCAGTCATATGCATAATGTAATTGACTTCATCCCGCGCTACCACGCTTTTCGCCTCGTCGCTCGGCTTTATTCTCGGCCCCGTTCTCCCCACGCGCCCTGACCATCCTTCCTCTTTTTTCCTTCCCTTTTCACTGGGCGCCCACTGCGCCTCTTCTGTCTATCCTCCGCGATACGAGGAAGCCTGCAGCCGCGATATAACCGTGGTCGATCCATCGCAGATAGATTTCAGCGTCCCGATTGTTTATTCAGCGTCTCATAAGGGAGTACAGTTAATGCGTGATAGGTGAAGTGGTGTGTATTTAAGTTTTAAGTAAGTGGGTAATACGCCGATAAAGGGGAAGGCGGGCTAGAATACCAGCAGGGGTGCCGTTTCTTTCTTTCCTCGCGTTAAGTGCATCGACCACTATATTCGGTAGCCGAAACAAGGGCTCGAGTTTCATACCACTTGAGTATGCCCCGTGAAGTTCATCGTATAACGTGCAACAGCCATCACACATGATACGTCCGGATGTCAAGAAGAGGCACCCAGCCCCCCGGAGGCATCCGTAGATCTCTCATTCCGCGCGAACAATGTAAATCCAGTTAGCCGGCTAATTGCGCGAATACCACGCGGAATTACGAATGACGGATAGAAATACCGTTCGGATCGATCCCAGGTTCGTTTTCCCTTCAGGGATAGCCTTACACAGGTACATTCTCTTTTTCTGTCGTCCAATAAGCAGTATATTACTGGCTGCCGCCTCCTGGAGACGTTTATAACAGTACACGGGAATGCACGCGAACGATGATCTATGCCTGCCGCGTTTTTTATCCGATTTCTCGAGTTTGTCGCGAGCCAGCTGGATTTGTCCCGCTAAGGCGTCTGAAATTGAACCACGAATTTATATTCGGTCGCGTAGTTTCCCGAGAAATCCAACGAGACAAGGGACGTTATTTTTGACTCTGCAGTTTAAATCGACTGCGAAAGGGGCGTGGGAGGGCAGACAGAAAGAGAATTTCATCGAATCACGGTTATGCTCACGACGCGTGACGGAATTCTGATGGATCGTGGTCGCGGGTCGTTACGGAGTAATTGTCTCACGGGTATATGTATACCTGGCCCGATATATGCATCCAATGAACCAGAAAGGTCAGTTTAATGTATCAGCGACTCTTTACGCTGACAGGTATATCAGAGGTTACGGACGATGCAACGATCCTGGTGACCCCTACCATTGCGGCAATCCATGTCGTTGCTCGCTCGATTTCGTTCGAGGCCGTTTGTCCACTGTTTGGAGTGTTTGGACGGCCAGCAACGGAAATGAAATGGATTCTTTTTCGAGCCACAGTCCTACATGGATGATTCAACATTAAAACATGATATATTGAAAATATGAATAGACAAATTTAATTCAGAAAGTTACAATCTCCGTGGCCATGGAATTCTTCAATGTTTCCACCCGATTTTCTTAGAAGAATTACTTCTCGCGAATATCAGCGAGCAAGTGATACGGCACAAGCGATAGCGCAGCCCGAAGGCCAGAGGAGTGATCGTGAAAACAGGCGGGCGATAAGTTAAATCAAATTAATTAACGGCGGGACAACTCTATATCTTATACGTGAAACGTATCTCTTTTACATCGAACCCTTTCCTTTTTTTTTTCTTTTTTCCACGAACCGAGCCCGTACTCGGCCAAGCGCCCTGGCCCCTGCACAATACGTTGCAGCGTCGGCGATAAGGATTTTCGGTACCATTTCTCCCGTGGGTCGCCCACACGCGGACGTATCGCTAATTACACCCGGTTATCGGGACGGAACGAGGGAACCCTCTCACCCTCTCGCGTTCCTTTTTTCGCGTCTCATCGATGGCCGATCCGCGATAAATGTCTTTATGCGGACCCGGTGTAGGAACGTAGTGCGGGCCGTGCCCTCGTATCTCGCCGGCAGCCATTTCTCAAAACGTTCCCGAAGTAAACTGTTGCAAATTAAGGTTGCACAAGGAGCCAGCGGTCATTTCTCAAGCTGTCTTCCCGCATAAATTATTGCAAACGAAACGCCGCGACGAAAGAAACGCATAAACTGCCCACCCCCCGTTCACTTTCCTCTCTCTCTCTGTCTCTCTCTCTCTCTTTCTCTCTTTCTCCTCCGATGCACACGATCTCTTTTTCGCCCTACACGTTCCTTCGTCCCTTCGTGCCCTCCCTCCCCCTTCGCTCGTTCTCGTTCGTTTCTCCCGTTCGCGACTTGTTACATCGGTCGGAGCCGATATCACCGCTAATCCGGCAGGTAAGAGAGAAATAAACGGGCGAGTCAGCGGCGACGGTTTTCGACAACGCTGCGAGAACTGTCGATTATCGAGGGCTACTCCCTCCAACCGCTGTTTCCAGGGCACCGTCGTAAATTAAGAAAAATGTTGTCGAGCCGCTCTCTCTCTTTCATTGTTTACCTGACTTAATTGACCGTCGACGGGGGATAGGATACCGAGGGTAAGAGAGGAAATTAATGGGCTGTTCTTAACTTACGGTGCGGGCAGCGAGAATTTCTCGTGGCGGGGCCTCGGTTAACGACTGATTGGATTACGTACCTGCAACAGAAAAAACGGACGGTAATTAGAAACGTTGGACTCGAAGAATTTCGGCCGCGTTATGTTTACGACGCAGCATCTCTCTCGTGGCAGCTTATTACCATAAATTTTGTGGGTGGTTATTCATGCAACGTCGAGAGTCGAGCGAAAGAAGCTCGTATGGATGCGTTATTGTGACAAATGCTTGTTTCAACCCTCGCGCTGGGAGTGTGTGCGACGCTCGTTACGTAACTGGGTAGTGTGGGGGTCTATTTAATGACCTTTGACAACTTATTCTCTCCGCGAGCGGCTACATATATCATTGCTGGACTACTTCTCTGCCCGTGCCGTTCTCGATACTACGCCGAGAGTGTCAAAGGTTATTCAAATTTCTTTGGCCCAATGGCGTCATTCGGGTCGCACGAAACCGTTGTATTTAGATTGCAACCAGTACTCCGGGGGGGTTGCAGGACGTTAAACGAACCAGCAGAAATTCCTCTCGTTAAGCTTTCGCTAACGGGGACTGTCGAGACATTTGTAAAGCTTCTGATTTCGAGCGGCCTCCCAGGGGTTTTCTTCGTTTTCAAAACTTCCTGCATTTAGTTCGTAATAACCGAGGAGTTGGAGCGCGAATAATTATAACCCACTTAAGGATCGCGTCTCCTGTTTCGAGTAGGAAGGAGTGCTTTGGAGAAACTACCACTTATCGATGACGATGATATTCCCCGCTAAAGTTTCTCAAAGTAACATTAAAACATTCGCACCGACTGCGCCTACCCTCGCAGGATCATTCCCACTTAAAGACTCGTTCCCGACATTCCACCAAATATCAAAGGAAAAGCGCTCCTCCGTTTCTCCTTCGAGACTTTCCTCGTTCCCAGAAAGTTCGCCGTAGAACCACCCACCCTTCCACTATATGGGAACAAATAGCGGATCGAAGAGCGCCGCGCGGCGGACGTCCCGTAAATTAATTACCCAGCGAAACGGCGATCACACGAGACCCAGTAGTTTATTACGGTCAGAAACGAGGTTGCTCCTTCGAACAAAAAACGCCCCGTGAAGGGGGTGCGATAAAAGACGAATCCTGAGCCGGCGCGAAGAAGCGACAGGACTGGCGATGTAATACACCAGCGCGGGCGGGTTAATTCGATGAAAATTGCGAGGCCGTCTGCCCTTATCCATCAATTTTAATTCAGCCACCGGCCCACCCACCGAGGGTGCGCCGCCCCTGGCAACTTCCGCTCGCGGTCTTTCCGTGGAAAAAAAACCCTCCTCCGTCTCTCATCGCTGGCACCCCCCTCTCTTTCACCCCTCCAATCTCGTTCTCCTTCCGCACTTTCATTCTCTCGCCCATTCAACGCGTTATGCACGGATGCGAGCAGAACGAACGAGGTGGGGCGACGTGCCACGAAAAATCGTTATTAATCGTCGGGTCGCCGACCCGAAACGGGCCTCGGCGACTTCCGCGCGGCGTGAACCTCAGCCCCGTCGAACCTCTAGAGCTCTAGACCGTTAAAAGCCGCGAATTATATTTACGACTTATCTGACTGGCGGTTGTCGGGGCGGCAGCCATTAACGCAGAAGCCACCCCCTTGGACAGGAGCGCGCCCGAGCGATCGTTCCCGGCCGCTTCATCTATCGCGTATCGCGATCCCGGCCGTTTGATGTCGCGGAACGAGCGATGCTTTTACTCGTTCCCCGAGCGAATGTCGTTTGAGGCGGGCGACGGACTCTGCCTCCTCTGAACGAAGCGTTAACTCGTCGAGGGATATCGCGAGTCTTCTGTCGACCAGACCCCGCCGCAACCTATTTCTCCTGGCTCTTGGAGCTTTTACACCCACCCGAGGATCGTTAACTGATTCACTGCCCCATTTCGGGGGCTGCTTTCCAGCAGGTCCGTTTGCTTGCGCGATTTGAACCGTGATCGACGCCACGGATTTACGAGCTCGAAATTACGCTCATCGACGTCCGTCACGATGACGTCGGCGTTCTATCGGCGAGATTTATAGACCGGAAGAGGCTTTGTTGCGCCCGGAATATCGACGAGGCCACGGCTGGCCAAGAGGATTAGGCATCGGGCGTCTTCAGGCTTACCGCCTCGCAATTATGACGCGTCTACCTGTCCCGAGTGCCAGCGTTTTCCCTCCGCCGGGGATCCAGGAGACAATGTCCTGGCCCCCCTTCGATCAGCATAAATTAGAATAAATAACGAACCTCACAATCCGTCGGAATTATCATAAACCGTGAAATTGGGTGGTAAAGAAAATCGTTTCCCAGTCAGCCCCGTCAACTGCACATTTATAACTCCGTGGAGTTTTCCGTTTGCCGGGAATGTACAAAGCTGCGAAACGTTAATCCTTTGAGACCCTTCCGCCAGCGGGACTTCGAAGGAAGGCAAGCTTCGTCCCAAAAAAGCCATCCTCGGTTCTTCTTTACGACACAGAGAACTATTTCCAGCAAAGAGGACTCGTCACTTCTTTTGGAAAGGAGGTCTACTCGGGGAAACGGTTCGGAACAACGGGAACGATCGTCGACCCGAGGTTGTAAATATCGGGGTTGGTAACTTCCAGCTGTCCTGGAACGATGTAAACGCCGAGGCACCGCCCTTAGCTCGCACTTTTTTTTGCAGCGGAGACTCCAGCGTCAGCAGTCGTCCGATGGTCCGATGTCCCTCGAACCGCCCCCTTCGAGGATCCCTCTCTCTCTCTGTCTGTTAACGGGGTAGTAATGCACCGTAATTCACCGGGATTATTACTGCCGGTAATAATTCCCCGTCGGTGCAGCCGTCGGTGAAGCTTCTCTCTGTACAGCCCCGTCCATCGCCGCCGGGACTATGGGGCGAGTGCCGAGGGGGTTGGCCGGTACGCTTTGCCCCACGAGAGGCTGCGCAATCTCTCCTTTTGCCAGAGCCCCGCGGTTACGCGTTGGCGAGCGGAAAGGGATGGTTATTAGGCCCGAAGGACTCGACTTCAACCGGCCAGATCCATCGTCTCCTACACAGTTTCCTGGATCCGCGTTGGTTTACGGTGCGTTGCGTGCCCGTGATCGCTCGCGCCCTTCGTCGCCTCTTTGCCAAGCGACCCCTCTAGCCCCGTGATTTTTTTAAAGGGACGTCGAGTACGAGAACGAGAAGTTCGATTACGACGGTGCAGGATATCTCTTGTTCGCACCATCGTCCCCTCGTCCTTTCCGGCAACGCTGCAGAGTGGAGGAGTAACGTAGGCAGCAATGATCCACAGTGAGAGAGAGACAGAGAGGGGGGGGGGGGATGTATTGATAGGAGAGAGGAACGTGGCAGAGACAGAGAGGGAACAGGCTCTTTGGCTTCAGAGTGTAGACAGCGGTAGGTGCGAAGTGCGTATGAATTTCATACGAGGGTTGTAAATCTTTCTCCTTTTATAATCCCTCTCCGTCTACGCCTCTGTTCCTCTCGTTCCCTCTTGCCGCTCTCCATGGCGCGGTACCCTCTCTCCTAGGAGGGACGCCTCTATGGGGGTTGAGTCTCGCGCTGAATGCATTCGTGCAAGCCGTAGGGTGCCGTCTATGGAAATAAGAAGGGTTCGAAGCTGGCTGGAGAAAGAATCAGCGTAGGAGAGGAAACCAGATGGCCGAGGGAACGACGGGGGTCGAAGGAGATAGGAAGAGAGCGCGGAAGACGTCTTCCGTGTATATGTATACTCTCCTTCCTTCCACCGTCTCCATCCACCTCCCCCGTTTGTCGCCAGAGCCACCACCTCTGTGCCCAGCTCCATCGTCTCGTCCTCTCAATTATTTTTCCACCCTTTGAGCCAGCACGCTCAAAGTGGAATCCGTCCGCGTTAATGAGGCACCGTTACGTAGTTTCTTTTTCATCCTAGGCTAGCACCAGCGACCAGTTACGTACCCCGAAGATAACCGCCGCACAAGCTCACCGGGTTTATGGGTCATAGAGTGAATGGGGACTTGGACACGGGTTTTATCGCGAGCCTCTGCAGTTCGTCCCGAGATACATTCCTCTCTAACCGAGACTCTCCCTTTACCCTCATGGGGTATTATGCGGCTGGGGGATGGCGGGAACGTGGAAATTGTTAATAACAAGCGCTCGGCCCGCGGTAATGGAACACTTTCTTCTCCATTACAGCTTAGACGCTGCCCAGACGAGGCCTGGGGCTGGATCCTTCGCCTCACGAATTCCAGCGAGCTTTGCTGTATTTTATGCGGGTTTTTAGTTTGCAAAGTGCAGATAGGTGACACCTGGTATTGATTTTAGCCGTGGCCACGGGAAAATTAATTGCATCTGTGGTTAAAGAAACGCCAGATACCGTAGGTCCGTGACATTTGTGGTTTCCGATAAAGTCACCGCGATTTGCGGTCATAGATATTGGATTAACATACGCGACGCAGCGGAGAATTATTTTCCACGCGTTGTAAATTACTGTACGCGATCCTCGCTCGCTTTTACGGTACATTGCGCGTGGAAAAGGCTGCTGTGGATAATTTATATCTACTCAAGTTCGCTGGTATTTCTTTCGCTGGATAGTTTGAAATTATGAAAACACTTTTATCGCCAGCCTATCGCGGCAGCTCGTTCGGAAAACCAGACACTTGTCATAACACCTGTCACCGTACTATTCTCGCGGGAGGCTGGCATTTCACGCTTCCGTGGTGCGCGCTCGATATTCGCCGCAGCATCGAGCAGCCGAAACTCTCGTACCTTTAAAACCAAGCTCGACCTGGATGCAGCATCCGTTGCACCAGCTCCCGCCATGTGAAACGGATATCGCGTGCACCTAAACGGAAAGTAAAAGCTGATTGGTTTCGCGGCGCAAGTGGCGCGGCCGACCTTCACGAAGACGACTCTCGGTGCGCGCGAGAAATCAATTAAGCCGATGAATATATATTGGCTATTAGACAGTGGGCGTGTGTCCTGGCCGCGCGTTAATAATGTATGACATGTTCTTGCAGTATTGCTTCGGGCAATCATTTCGAGCCACACTCCACCGTCAGCCACCGCTAATGGGATGCACCCCACGACAGACTTTACCCATTGTTGTCCCATAGGTGCGTGTATCTTCCCTGACCTTCGACATGGGCTTCTACACGGGCCAGATTTCCCCTCGTAAAAGTTTGATCCCGTGATTACGGGCGAAGCGAGAACGAGGAAACCCGCCCGTGGCCCGCCGCGCAGGGGTGGGCCGTCGCCTGTAAATGCTTCTCGAAGGAATTAACCGCGATTTACGGGGTAACGCGATTTAGGGATCGGCAGGAATTTCCTTCGGAAAGATTTACTCCGCCATCGACTGCCAACGTTAACCCTTTTAACTTTCCGCTCGATTTCGGAACTTCTACGAGTCTGGCTCGCTGGTTTTTTGGTTTTAAAGCACTTCTCTGCTGTCGCACGTGAAACGAGAAGTCAGCTCCGGGGAGGAATTCGAAGGCGAGGGAAGATAGAAATTCGTGCTCGATTAGATAATAGACGGTAGTCCCGGGAGACAACTCGTTCCAGCTTGGGGAAAAGTGGAATGCCCTGTAAGACATGGAACAACTTATCTGCATTTCGTTGTGTTCCACGGGCGTTCGAGCGGTCGCGCGCGCCTGCCATGGTTTCGTCGTAAAAGCACAGCGGAGTGCTATTTTATGGCAGGTTAAATATGGTTGTCATCCCAATGATAACTCAAACATTTCTCAAGTCGTCAAACTGTCAACCCGCTGGGTTTCTGTACCTTTCACTCGTCACTATCTGCTCTTTTAGTTGTAGGTACATGGGATGGAAAAAAACAGAGAACCCTTCTGTTTAAGAAGCCTCGTCTTAGAAGGAGGAGACCTCAATTTTCAGAATATTTCATTCGCGTATTATTAGTAAAAGTTTAACTTTCAATTGGGTTCACTGTTTTAAGTATCACGCAGAGTGACTTATCCGAAAAGGGGTAAAGGTAATCGACAAATGTCACTGGAAATGTCACAGAATTTCGGTTAACGATAAAGGAAACGTTTTATAATAGAAGCAGTGTCGTTTGACCTTTCCTAAGTAACTGATTTCCTGACCTCGTGACGGTTGCTTCGTAGTCCAAACGGGAAGACGCTAATTGCGTGAAATTTCATACAAATTATGATTTAATATGGATGAACCGAAAGCCATTATATTTCTGGGCGCTCCGTTCTCGGACCGACCTGCCATCCATTTTCTACAACGGCGATGCATTAGCTTAACTTAACAACTCCATCCAACGTTACAGAGCCCTCGATCCCCTGCAATACAATTAAACTTAGGTAGGCATTCTCGACGAAGTTAAAAACACTTTCACAAATCCTCAAACAGACAACGAGGCAAAGATAACTACTCGGTACTCATAAATTCCTACGGAACGTCACATCAAAGGTGCTAATCTCACCAATACTTCCTCTCAGAACCACGAGAGAAGAAATACCGCCAAGAAAGCTTTCCACAGTCGTTCCGACCTGGATTAAAAATCGAATTAAGAAACGGCACCGAATAGAAACGCGTCATAAAATCGAATCCCGCGGTGATCTCTCCGGTTCGAGGAATTCGAGGCATTTCATTCCCCCTTGTCGACCTCGTTTTATTATCTCAAAGCCGGTGGATACCGAAAAAAAGTATCGGAAGACCGAAAATCTGCCCGTGTTCCCGGTATCTTAGCTGGCCTCCGCGTCGAAAGCCAATCGCCACGCGCAAGCTAAGGTTTCCCAAGTTCCGTTACAGGGGAACGAAGGATGGACCAATAGACGAATGGACAGCTTAGCGGTGCCGTTATCTGGGCAAGGGTTTTAGAGCCTAATCTGGGTTCTACGAGGATACGGTGTGCGTCAGTGGCTCGCTCTCCTGGCTCGCCGTTACGTACATATATGCACGGGGCACAGGTACAGAGATAGCCAGGTATATCCTTAGGTCCTGTCTTCGAGGACGCATTTGTCACTCTCCAGCTGACACCGCTGAGACAATGCGAGATTACCAGCCAATACAGCCCCGTTCAGTTCGAGCTCAACGCGTCCTGCGAAGAGATGTGTAATTCTGGGACCGATTCTGCGCGTATCAAATGGAAGAAAACTCTTTCGCTTGAAATATGTCTCTTCTCCTCGACGTATCTGGTGTTTCATTCGATAAATCTTAAGTGCGAAATCTTCTTATTTCGATGGAATTCGAAGTTGCTATACAATTCTGCGCATCCGTAGATCTTTTTGTTGGCGGAGTTTAGATCCTTGATTAATCAGATCCCTGGTTGCGTTCGAATTGGAAGCTAATTCTGTAATAGCTTGCCATTTCTTTTCACCTAGAGCACTCCAGAAAAGGCACTCTCTTCGTAACAAGTCAAGCGATCCATCTATCACACAGATCCCTTTCTCCGAGAACAAGAGGCTACCACGGAGCTCGCGTCTCCGAGTCGCGCTCCAATCAGCCGGGGTGAGTCGCTACGTGTGTACCACGGAAAAGCTTTCGTTGAAATCGTCCCCGATACAATCGAGCCGGTCGAGTGAGACTCCGAGAGGATAAAGCATCCCGTGGAATGGCCGGCCCCTATTTTCCGGCCACGTCGCAAGGAAACTCCTCTACTAATCGAAAACAAAAGGTCTTCGGAGGTTCGATCCGTTTCACTCGACAGGCAGCAAAGGGATATAGGTGGGGACGGTGCGTCTGTTCCCTGATTACTTTCGCCTTTCCGCATCGATGTACGGTAATCCGCCTACTCGTGGAAGTCCGTTCGAACTCCCCCGATTTTCGACGGGTCGATGGGGAGAGCGTAATAACCCAAATCGCGAAGGAGGAGGGTAGCGGGTAGCCAGGAACAGAAAGGAGATTCTTGAAAAGTGGGCTGGCCCGATTTTCCAGCGCAACGGCGAGATCAAGGACAAAGGGAGATTTTTAGCTGGTTTCCGTTGGGTCCCGAAAGAGGGGCGACTAGGGGCCATCGCGGCCTGCCGACGGAACACGGCAGAGCCAAGCTCTGGAGGGTCTTCTGCGGATAATTCTGTGGAATCCTCCCGTGGCTGATACGCTCCTTGGAGAAGACGGGGGACTTTCCCGTGCTTAAACAGCGTCGTCTCGAACGGTTTCAATGGAGGGGCGCCTTTTTCAGTAGCCCTGGCAAATCGGGGCTGTCCTGGCTAGGCACCAGTCATAACGATGCCTTGTTAATATCTCGGACGACAGGCTGGTAGCAGGAGGGTGGCTTGAGTGCATCCGTGGGCATTGTGAACGCGGTCGGAGCCCCCCCGCGAATTCTGAAATATTCAAGGAGTCGTCGTCGTCGACGTCGACGCCGACGACGTTGCGCCCCCCCCCCCCCCCCCCCGGAGGCCTGCACTCTCTCTTTCTTTCTGTCTTTGTGTGGCTCCTTTCCCCCCTGGTCTTCTCTTCTCTACTCTCGTCCTATCGCCCCGCTTAGCCGAAAGAGGGGTCGGTAAATCTGATAAGGACTCTCTGATCCTTACCACGATGATGCTAGCCGCCGGCTACGAGGATCGAGCCCTGCCTCCATATCGACCTGACCACGGTCCGTACTTCGGCCTAGTCATCGTCTGCCGCCATTAAATTTTTATTGAATTAGAGGTTCGAGGGAACGGCTCACGTGAAAGCACGCTTCACGACGGCAGTGGCCGAGTGATCGTGATTAGGTGTTCCAAATTGTTTGACTAAACGAGGAGTAATACCCTCCGCCCAGGGACGATTTTTCGTCCAGATCCCGACGCCCCGATAACGCCGGCCACGGCGGAGTATCGTAACCCGAGAGGTACAAAATCGCCGATCCGACTTTCGGTAATCCCGTCGATTTCGCTAAGTATACGGTAATTTCTCGCGCGTTGTCATTTTTCCGCTCTAAAATGATCATCCCCGCTGTTCCGAGGAACGTAGCCTCAAGTACCACCTGCTTCTAATCATACCCCCTTCGCGTCATACTTGCATCCTTCACTCCCGATGCTACTATATGATCATACCGAATGTTCATTTACATTTTCACTTACTCCCCCCCTACCGAAGAACTTCACAAATCCGATCCCAGAACAGTTTCAATCGCATCGAAGTTAATCTCCCCGCTAAACTCAGACCGCGCTAATTAGCCGGGCTTCCCCCGAGCGCTCGGCGCTAATTAATCCAAACTTATATCTGCACGACGTCGGGGATTCTTGGGATTTCTCGTTTCCGTTGCCTTGTTCAGGATGCTTCCTGTCACGCCGGGAGAAACGAAACGCGCGGGCACAAAAACGGCGGACGCGAGGAGATGGATTAATACGCGGATACCCTAGAATTCTCTCGTTATCGTTGCCGCGAATTCCGTGGCGGCGGTACGTGATAAAACGCGCCGCGCGAACCCGTCTACGGATAGAAGTTAATTAACCGTTATGCTGGAAGCCCGCTGCAGTATTCGGCTGCTTAAGTTACGATACTCTCGGTCCCGCGAAAAGAGGTTGTTTCATTGTTAGCCAGAAACCCGGCCAGCTTTCCAGCCCCCAGACCGCGAGCAATTAGCCAAACGGGTGGGGAGGGCGAAAGGTTTCCCTGGAAGACTTAGCGGTGTCGGCTGGGGAAAATTAATTACTGGATTCTCGGCGGATATCTGCATCGGCTCGTCGATATCCACGGTTGCCTCTTCCAACGCTCTGCGACTAAATACACGGGGTATCCGTTCTGTAGGATATATTACAGAAAGTGATTGTTAATGCTATGAATTGCGCGAGGAGGCCATAGGCTTCGTCCAGGTTCGTTTCAATACGATCGTTCCTATTGCCGAAATACCTCGGTTATGTTTATATCATAGAACCGCGAAGCGAGCAAATTCTGTCATTCAGTGGATCCTAGTATTTGTACCTTGGTTCATAAAAGAGTGTAGTGATTCCAAATCTATAAAACTTGACACTGTGTATCTTACTTAAAATCCTATACCACTTTCTTGGATTCCCTGTGTCTCCTAAGCCTCTACAATGTGTTTCAGATTCATCCTGTAAAATGAAACGCCGCCCCTTATGAAAAGACACTGGATCCAACAGCAAGTTCGAGGCCACGATGATTAATTCAAGCTCATGCTGCTCGTACAAGCGCCCACGAACTTCGACCTGCCGGTTGGTCAGCAATTTTCTCGGTGATCCCATTTCAAGACCTGTTTCGTGCCGAACGATTCGTCGAGAACACGCGACGTGGAGGATCGAGGAAAAATCTTTTACGAGTGACAGACAGTGGATACTGGATACCTACACTCGACGAACAGGTATGTTGAAGAGGTGCCTTAGTTTACTCGACTGGTTTGAAACATCGACGATTACGAGCGTGAAACGTTGGCGAAGCGAAGGCTAGTAGCTAGGATAGCCTCTCTTATTTTTCGTCCGCTGTTTCGAAGGGACGGCGAAGAGTTAGCTGGCCAG
This sequence comes from Andrena flavipes, assembly GCA_963971345.1. Lineage (NCBI taxonomy): Eukaryota > Metazoa > Arthropoda > Insecta > Hymenoptera > Andrenidae > Andrena > Andrena flavipes. The sequence goes on from OZ020481.1 coordinate 42,162,179, forward strand.
TTGGCGCGATGACTGTTTAAATTGCCGTGATATCGAGTTGAGTGTCGCCTTGACCGAGCAATCGGTCTTTTTGCATAACTTCCCACGCCTGGTGGCCGCGGCCACCAGTCGGACCAGCTGCTTCGGAGTCCAGTTAGCCCGAGTTATTTAGCGCTCCGTTAATATCCCGTTTGTGTAACGACCGCGAGAACGGTTTGCTTTCGGAATCGTCCACGCCTAGCTGGAAACTCTTTTCGCGTGAGAACTCATTCCTGGCGAGTTAGGTGTATGCGCGTGCAGATGCATTTGGCCAATTTTCGGTTGAGCGTGTCAAGATAGGTTTTCCCATACGCGACTGAACTTTATTTCTTTTTCTCGAGTTAATTAGAAGTAGTAGGGAATGAATAAAGCACGCTTCAACTCCGTAATGTAACACGCAAGCGACAGTATGGAGTATCCTTGGAGCATGTCAAGATTTCACTGGTTTCGTAGAAAGCCCACAAGATCCTTTGCTGCAGGTGTTAATTTCGCGCGCAAGGAAAAAGTAAGCAAACGTCGGCAAGCTGGACACGAGCGGAACGCGTGGGCGCGCCCATATTTGCACAGCGCTAATTTCGCGTAATGAAGATCACACACGAACAGACGATCCAGAATCCCTCGGGGGCGCGGAAACGTTTGTTTAACGTTAGGTCGAAGAAAAAAGCCGCAGTGTACGCAGGGTCTTCTGCCACGTTCTCTCGCGTGAGAAAAACCGTGAAATCGCCTGGCAGCCTTTCCAGTCTAGGAATTGAGCGATCATCCGCTCGCGAGCAACTTGATTTGCATAGACTCTCGCGTTCCGCTGATTCGAGATTCGTATCCCTCGTCCTACGCACGTTTAATGTCCGCGGGATACAATTAGCTGGCTCGTGGCATCTCTTTTTCACCAATCAATCGCGATGAGTGATTCATGAGTTACCCAAATGTAAAGTTGTGGAATCTTACTGAAAGCTTCTCCATCTGGTACTAAAATTAACGATTTCGATGGAATCACAGCGAGGACAATTTAAGGCTCGGATGCAATACGGGGACTAGCGCTCGAAAATGGGAAAAATTATTGTACTCGGTATTTAGGTTTTAGCACTCAAGTTGACTGGTGGTGCCGTGTGAAATTTATATATATCGCCATATCTTCTACAATTATTTATTAATCAGTGTGAAAATTGGTGAAAATCTTCCTTGTATATTAAGGAAAAACTTTGTCGCTGCAAGTTATACGTACCTCAAAATTGTCTCGATACTTTTTAACGGCGAACGTTAAAAAACATGGGTTATGTCCAGTATTACTTTTTACTTTAATTAAAAACATTTAATTTTTCAATCTTTCTTAGCATTTGGACAATAATTTTTCCCATTTTCGAGCGCTAGTCCCCTTATTGCATCCGAGCCTTCAATTGTAGGTTTAGATTTGAGAGAACGCGAGGCGCCTGACAGGGTGGACGGATCAGCTCGCCAGAGACAGGCTTAAATCTTCGAAGGCTTCGATTTCTCTGAGAGGCACACAATAGTCTAATCACAGGTGCGAATTAGATCACAGGTATCAAGGTTAAACCATACCAAAACAACTACAACAACGTCAGGGTCTGAAAGCGACGATAGGATCGCTAGAGCTGAAGGAGAGAAAGCCAGAGTCCACAGAAGTATAGATTGCCGAAATGTTATGACAACCGAAACGTGACGAACTCCCCACTGATTTCAATTACTGCCAAACTTTTGTTACCATATCGGTTTCGATATCAAAAATCCTCCGTCCACGCTCGCGAGCCCCCGTGAACTTAAAATTCAGCTCCAGCGGCTCGCTTTAAATCGTGTTCCCGCTTCGTTTTCGCGTCGTTACATGGAATTTACGAGTGGTGAAAAAAAGAAACGAAAAGCTCGCGGAGCTGTTGCGGGACTTGGATTGCGCCGCGCGGAAAGTTTACGCGGGAAACGTGCAGGAAATTTGCTCCGGCGGGACGCGGAAAGGAAACTCGTTGAAATGGGCCAAAGCGAATTCAGCGTGAACCCACCTGTTGCCCCGTTCATCTTCGCCTCTGTGTATTTCGCGCGTGTACGTCTCTGTGTATACAGACAGCTGCGGATCGTGGAAACGGCGGAAAGGTAAATGGTCGGAATGTGTGCATCTAGACCAGCTCGGATTGCCATCGATCGAACTCTTTCTCTCGTCCCGCGCCACAGGTGTATGAGCACGTTGCGCTCGCGTTATCCCCCTATTGTGCAGGTACTCGACAAGGAGGGTGCCGAAATATGCACCCGGAACTCGGTCGTTAACGGCCCCTGCCACTATCGTCGGATTGCCTAAAATTACTATGCAAACACATTGAGCGCCACTCAGTACGTATCGTGGAATCTAACGTTATCAACGATACGATCGAGCTGGATGTTTTATGAGGCTGCTAATGAATTGCTTCCGCGAGATCCTTTGCGCATCGATGGCTAGACTAATTCCCTCGCGATCAACATTCCGAAGCCTCCACGCTCCTCTACGATCCGAATTCCTCGGACTCGGCCTGCATCCGCGCGTTCAAAGCCTCCCGGCCCGTGGAAATCCTCCGACAAACCATTCCTCCTGTCACGTCCGGCTAAACGACAGATTCCGCGACACGCTGTGCGCATTATCACCAGCTGAATCTCTCCCCGCGACCCGCGGTAATCGCGCAAGAAATCCTCCGTCCCCCGGACTCGCGAGCAGGATTCAATGCAGAGGCATCGACGACCGGCGTCCCGTAATTCAGCTGGCGGCGTTGCTTCGCGGCGGATTGCGGAGGGGGCGAGGGGACTATTAGTTGCATGGGAGCATTTCAATTCCACCGATCTCGGAGGGTTTCTCGGCGCGTTTGCACATGCATCAGCGGTGCGCCGGCCGCGCATCGCGGGTACGCGCGCTGCCTCGTGTTACGCGCGTCTGCCCCTCGGATCGCCGCTCGTTTCTCGATCGACGGGATGCTTGGTTGCGGCTCGTCCGCCATGCCATGCTATTCCGCTAATTACTGAATAACTCTTGCTCCGCGGATCGGCGGATCGCGGCGGTGCTCGCTTTCGAGTGTCGCGCGGCGACGATCCACGTCCCCGCTCGATTGTCCTTAGGAGCGGGCCTTTTATCGATCGCATCGATCGTATCGTCGCGTCCTATCGCGTCGGGATCGTGAATCGCCCGCGAGAGGCCGGCCAGAGCTATTGCCCGGGCGAGGAGGATGGATAGAGACGGCGACAGGACGGAGTTTAGTACCTCTGTACCGTCGCTGGCGGGGTAATTAAATCATGCCGGACGTCCAGCAACGTGGCCGACTGACGTCTCGTATCCTCCGGCGTCTCGACGTTGACGTTTCGAGACGTCGCGCCGCCTGACGTCCCACTGTCGCCGGGCGATTGTAGGTGGCCGCGTGGGCACGACGTGGCTCGGCTGGAACACGGGGCTTTTCATTGTCGACGTGGAGATCCTTGTGTACTAGTCTCAGTGATAGGTGGGACGTGGAATAGGGGTATGGGGGTACCATGAAGGTTTAGCGATGTGGAAATCAGGGATACTGATTCGTATCGTCCCGCGATCGCGGAAGCATTGGCTATTGGAATCAAAATTCGAAGAATTCATGAGGCGGGTGAACTCGTGAAATGTGAAATTCGCTTGCAAGTTACGGTACACGTGGAGAACAGTTATTGTCCCCCTGTTTAAATATGTACTTCTGGGAATCAGCATCCTTCGGAGCAGCGCAGTGGCCGCAATGCCACCAGCACACGGCACCAACGTTGCAAACCTATCCAAGCGTCACGAATTAAAAAGCCACGGTATCGGTTATCACGGCTTTACACCTATCTGTTGATCGCGGGTTATTTATCGACCGCGAAATATGACGGACACCAGGCGGAACCGTTGGCCGGGGCGACCGAAATCTCTTGCGGGTAACGAGACACGCCGGGGCACGGAAGGGACCGGGAGTAATTAGCGGTAATTAACGACGCTGCCCGGCCAGATACGACGGTTTTAATTACTTCGCGAAAGGCAAGCGCTCGCGTTTCCTTTCTTTTCGTGGCTGACCCGCGGCTGATACGGGCCCCGCAAGAATTAAGTGGCCGAGCGAGTTGATCTCTCTCCCCAACAGACCGCAATGACTTTCGACGTGTGCCGACCGAAGACCCTCATTAATGGCGGCCAGAGTAATTTGCGTGGATGACTCTGGGCCCCGTGGCACTGCGTGGTACACACCAAAATCTACCACTTCGTACCCACGCTCCGATGAACGCTGTCCAACGTGACACGTCGCACGATCGCTGATTTGTCCGCATTCGTTTCATTCGAATGCCCCGCTCCTCCATCTCCCTGTAGAGCGTTCTTAATCTCTCGCTCGTAGCCATCGATCGAGCTCCCACTCAACAAGCCGATTAGGCCACGTTCGTTTCTAGTTATTCGCAGATCATACCTCAAGCCTTTTCATCAAATTGCTCTGCAATTCGCCATGGAAAACAGCCTGATTGAATCGACATCGCGCATCGCCGTGCGCGGACGTTTCTTCCGCGGAACGGGGCGCATTGTTTCCCACCCCGTGATCTCCGATTAGTCCGTGCAAGGCGAGGCTGGTCCCCCGTGGCATGTAGATGGATTCCGTCAGAGCGGCAGGCGTAGCGGAAAATGTCCGATAATTAAGAACGAGAGAGCGCTCGATCAACGTGGCCAGGGCAAGGCGGATGATAAATCACTTCGTAGGGCCCCGTCCACGAAATTCGCCGCTGCCGCAAACTGGTGGCGAAGGTTGAACGTACCCGGCCCCCTTAATACCGTTAGTATAACGAGAGAGGATCGGTTATCAGCGTGCGATCGGCCAATAGGGGAGACCGGGGCTGGTAAGCCAGATTTTCAGTTTTTGATTTTTAATAAATTATGTGGGCGAAATATCATTAAACCGGTCAGTATATTTGATAGGGCATACATTTTGCTATCTGATTAAATTATTAATGTTGACTCAATGTGACAACAATTAAAGTATTTTAATGTTTTTCTAACACCTTCCATGCTTGTCAACCTGCCTCATGGTCGGGATTGATTGACTTACAGTATGGGGTAGGTTGATATGTAGGTACCTACAATCAGTTAAGAAAAAGTTTTTAGTAACTTATCTCAGTGGTAATAAAATAACATACTGTCACAAGAGTTGTTTCATTAAAAAATATTAATCACTTTTTTTCATATTTTAATAAGCTGAAATTTTTTTCAACTTAAACATTAATTATAATGTATTTATGACATAGTGTAAAGTTTAGGGTTGTTATCCCCATATCACCTTAACGAAAGGAGGTAGAGATCTGAAATTTCTGTCAGTGGTTTTTTAGGCAAAGAACATTATTTGGCACACATAAATATTAAAATTGGTGCTAGGGCCGTTTTTCTTATGCTTAAACAATTAGTCAATCTACCCCTTGAGCCAACCAGCCCCGGGCTCCCCTACTGCCGGGAATAAATGAAGAGGCGAAGATCCGAGGAGAAATCATTACACTAACGAGACATTAACCAGATAAGAGTCACCGGCCTTCGGCTCCTATCTATCTAAAGCGCAGACACGGGCACACCGAGGCGTGCACGCGGCCCGCCGATACGCGTGCACCGCTGTGTGAGTGCCCGGTGGAATTCGCGTTATTAAAATACGCCTTCTTTCGCGGTGGCTGGACGCGTGTAAAAAATCCATCGACAATCTACGCGGGCGCTGCTTCTGGGCCCGATGATTATTACGATATCCTGTCGAGCAATTTTGATCCTGTCAGGGCCCGTAGACAGTAGATAGTGAGTACAGAAGATAACTCTGGAATCTCGACGGATAAGCTACTCCCTGCACTTTTATTCCCAATCATTCCGCAAAAAACTCGTCTCACGCTTCTCCGAAATGAATCACGCATCCGGACCAGCCTCCCGTTTACTTTACGCGAACGATGGCAACGTCTACCGTCTGCTACGAAAATAGAAAACACAACGGGCGATCGAGGGAGGCAACGTTCCCCGTACGCAGCGCATTTTCTATTTTTAAACGCGCGAAAAACTATAGCGCACTGTGTCGCAGCAGGTACCCGAGGACCAATGCCGTGCGCGAGTAACGAGCAGCAGCGAAATCGTAGCGACCGTTTTGATTTTATCGTGGGCCCGTGTCGCGCGTTAAATTTCTCGCTCGTGAATCGTATCGACTTCTCAGCTATTACGAAACGTGGATCGTTACGAGCATTGGCAAGAAAAACGACGGAAAAGAGAGATAAAAAGGGGAAAATACCTTCGGATAGGTCGACACGTAGCCGCGGTAGCCGAGAGAGTGGTAATTGCATTAGATCGATATCCGAATATGGCGAGCGACAGACAACGGGAACGAAAGGGGTTTCGTGAGGTCTATCGTGCCCCGGGCGAGCCTTAACTTTTACACGGCCGCGTGAATACATTAAGCGCGCGGCCCTCGACGAGATACGCGGTTTCTTTAATCTTAATCAGAAGACGTATGGACATAGCCGGCCAACTACATTCGAACACGAGTACGCCATTAGCAAACAAGATCACCTCTACCTGACCCTTCCGCCCCTCGGCGATCCGGCCCCTCTCGTGCCGCTCTTAAAACACCTCTGTAAATTGGTGATAAACCAACGGGTTAGGGTGTCCGGGTCGCTGAAAAGTCACGGGACCGAGAGGAGGCCAGTGAGCCCGTCGCCGCGCCGTGGCGAATCCAGGTATCGTTCCGCAATTACGCGCCGGGCAAACGCGTCCCGCGCTTCCGAGCAACGGCAGATGAAGTTATCAAGCGGATCGTTGCCACGTGTTTTCGAGCACGGTTTTTTGGATTCTTACAAGCCTCGAAACTAGTTTCGCGGTAGGCTCGGGCACGACCGTGGCCTGTTGCACGATTGAGAGAATTCCTCATGCATTATTCTGCGAGCAGATAGCACATCTCTCGCGAGGAATTAACATATTCGAGCGTTCATTGGGCTGGAATGACGGAGGAGGTATCGGGTTCCTGTTGGTTTGGTATAGTTTCGGGTCGAAGAGACGTGCCCGTGAAGAGACCAACAGGGAGTAGTTTAGTTGTGCGAGGGATGAACGAACTACTTCGTAATTAGAGAATTGGAGCTAACTAACTACCCATCCCTAAATAATGTCCTATGTCATCGCCATATTACCCACTGCTTCAAAATCCCGCAAGCCGTTAATTAGGTCACTCCTCGGGCAAATACATCCCCCGTGTACCGAGAAGCGATCAAAGGGCAATTAATCAATTTTCGTTGGGTATATTAAAGTGTAGGTACATGAGGTATAATATTACATCCGAGCATAGTCCCAGTTCCATTATAGACTAAGCTGCATTTTCCTCCAAGTCACTCGTAAGCCGATCGTATCTGATTGTACCGAGAACAAGAGTCATCCTCGCGATCTATCCCCAGCGTCGACCCTTTGCGGCTAACTTATCCATTACGTCTCCTCGATCTTCGTGTTAGTCATCGAGCCCCCGATCGCTCAGCAACCCTATGCAGAGCACAATCGAAACAGCCATTCGAATGGATCAGAATAACGAAGCCGTGGCTCTCTAAAAAGCTGCCACTAATAGGTCAATTACACCATTCACGACTTCTCTCGATCCGTTGGAGTGCAGAGGCCCAGCCTGTCTCCCCCTCGTTCCGCGATCGGCATGCATCTCACGATTGTAGGACGTGTCGGGGTAGGAGGGAGAAAGAGAGAGAGATCGCGCCACGAGGGTCTTTCGAGGATCGCGATCTGGTTGATCGCAGCCTCGATTACGAGCGGCGCTGCGCCTCGAGAGCGTATCGACGCGTTCTAAGTGCGCGTAATCGCGCAACGCTCCGTGGCGAGGGATGAAAAGCCCGTGCATGCGGACGCCGCTGTGTGCGTGGCCGGGCTTAAAACGCACGCCGGAACACGCGTGTGGCAGGCAGCGTACGGGATCACACCTCGAGCCCCGGCCAGTCCCGGTGAAGCAGGAATTGCCTATTGGGGAGCGAGGCCGTGGAGAGAGCCGTGGCCCGGTTCGAGCCGTAATTGTAGAGGACAGACAGAATTTCTCGCCTCGCCAACAAAGACATGAAGAAACCCGCACTCGAGCGAGAACCGCGCTCGACAAAGCAGCCCCCGTGAAATAAAGGAGGCCGGTGCACCGTCTTCGTCGCTCCTCCTTCGTCCTTGCTCCGAGATGTAGGAAGCCGGGCGTTTCAGGGGCATATTCGGAGGGCATCGGCGGGGGATAGAGAAAGGTGGATGGGAACTTAAAAGGGAGAAAATGGGACGGTGAGAGGTACCTCTGTTCCCCGACAAGGAGGAACGGAGAGGTGGGCTCATAGGTGTGCTCTCGCATCGAAAACATTCTGGGTACGGGGGCTCCTTGTGAAAAGAGATCTCCGTTTTCTCGCTCCGTTTCTCGGCCACGATTATTACGAGCGTGGAACGGCGAGTGACAGAGAAAGAGAGAGAGAGAGAAAGTGTGGAGAAGAGAGCGAAGAGGGAAGCGGGTGTGACATCAATGGCCAATGCCCGCTCCAGAGGAAATATCCCGCTAACCGATGTTGACAAGCATTGCGACCGCGAGCAGGGCCCAGCCCCATGGGCCCGGCGGCGCGCCATTGAGAGGAATCGAGTGAGAAACGGGGAGGAAAGAGGCCGTGTCCCCGGCGTATTGTTTTTTCCAGGTGTCGTCCCGGTGTCGACCGTGCGTAACCTCGCGCGCTGGTCCCTCTTCCTCGTCTGCTGGAAATCCGTAACGATGGATATGCGAGGAACCCCTCTCCCTTTCTCGCGTCCGCTCTCGCTATCGTGTTACGCGCGAGAAATACGCCACGGCGCGTACCGGCGAAAAGGACGACGAGGACGCCACGAGGAAGAGGGTGGCGCGCCGCAGAAGTTGGTAGGCGTGTGATCGCGACCTCCTGATGCCACCTCCACGGGGACGATGGTCAGGCCTAACCCGCAACCGTCGCGTCGGACCGCTTCGACGGATCGTCCTACTCCGATGACCAATCGGCCTGACGCATCCTAACCGTAGGGAACCGGGCTTGTCTCACGTTTCTCTATCGACTCGCGTACACACGTGCACGCAGCGCCGCTCGTCACCCACCACCCTGCCTGTGTTTGGCCGCTCGAGCCTCCTCGTCCGTGCGGGGCTTAATTGTTTCAGGTGGTTGCTTCCACTTTGGCCGCCCAATACCATGGGGGGACTTGCACGCGTGATTTTCGAGCACTTTCAGCGCGTCGGCTGTCGTGGGAGTCACCAATCACCAGCCCAATAACCTAACACCCTTGGTCACACCACGAGGGTCACTCGATTCTTGGAACCTATATTGACCCTAGTAGAATAGATTCTAGGTAACGTTAACGATGTGTGTTGGGTGAAAGAACGTAAAATAAAGTAATTTGGAGGAATATATCTTTTAACGAGTGCTGAGCTCTCGAAGAGGAACACATGTTCGTTGGTATGTATGCACACTGGGGTGGCTGTTATTTTCGACTTTTTAATTTTCTTCGGGGCAGTCTTCAGAATAGTTCCAAATAATTAAAAAAAAATCTGTGCAAAGTTTGAGCTCGATCGGATAACGGGAAAGGGTGCCCCTGTGCCCTTAAACATTTAAATCTTATTTAACAGCTCGCGAAGCCGATTTTATATAATATTCACCAAGTTATTGATTAAGTATAAAAATATATCAAACAAAAGTTGTAGCTTTTAATTTTACCAAGAGTAAATCAGTGCCACCCTAATGTAAGTACACTCGTGCTAATGCGAGAATTGCCGTTGGTGCTCCCACCCAAAGGAAGATCCAAAGGCAAAAAAGAGTCGCGCAAACGAGCGCCTTAAAGCCCATTCCAATGTTGCCCGATAATTCTTCCCCGAACGGCACACCCACCGACCACGAGATTCGAGAAACATCATGACCTTTCGAACACGTCAGGCGAGTCAGGACGAGCCCGTTCGGTCTCGCGTCCCAGCTAAAACTGGTCATTTCAATCCGCCTCTGATGCCTTTAAATTGTCCCCTTGTATCGCAAAAAAAAGGCGGTAACTCAGGTGGAATGCGACTTCTGACACATATTTATGTGAGCATTCTTGTTATTCCGAGGTCCCGAAAGCGCTCTTGCGTCACCTCTCCCGCATTCAGAGACACTTTTGTGTTAACATCCGATTTTGCAAGCGAGAACCAGTCGTAATGACTTGTAACGAGTCTGACGAGAATTTGCGAGTCTTGTATCCGTGTCCATAAACGGAAGTCCCCGCGGTCCGCCGCTGGAAAGTCCGCTCGAAAGACAAACGCGACGTTAATTCCTTTGCCGTCGGAGCTCTGGACAAATCGCGGCCGTCTGCGCGCCATTATTAAAACTTCCTATCACACCGGGATCTTCGCCTTCGAACGAGAAGTTTGTCAGCTAACAGGGTGGAAGCTGAAATCCGCGTGATCTTCCCTTTAAATTTCAATTCCTCGACGCGTTTCGTGCACCGGCTCGTAATTGAATCGCTTCGACGAACGCGCGGGTACCTCGTTCGTGGAATGCACGGTGATCCAGTAAATTTCAGGGACCGAGGGAATGTTTCTTCGAGCGTCGATAACGACAGATGGCGAATTCGAGCGGGGCCAGGCTGCCGATACACGTGCGGTGATCGGTGGGACCGCGTTGTTCGCCGGTAAAGTTACAAAGAGGGAAGCACAAAGCGGAAGGATTTCGGGAGGAGCCGCGTAGCAGGGGTGGACGGGGCGAGGAGGGAGGAAAAGCGAGGAGGTGCTATCGGCAGATAGGTAGCAAACTCTGTACGCACGCTGGAGAGCCTCTGAATAACTCTTAGCGATGATATCGGAGCTACAAATTACCAGGGGGGCCAACCACGAACCCGCGGAGAAGAGGCTCCACTGTTTTCCAGTTCCTCCTCCGTGCGGACCCTTATTCTCTACTCTTCTCCTTTTTCATTCTCCTCCGGGTCCACCTCCTCCCCTTGTCAGCTTTTTTTCAGCGGTTCGTCGTGGCTCCGCTCTTGGAGGGATCGTTCCCCTTTCGAGCGGGGACCTCGCATCGATTCATCAGCCGCGCTCACCGAAATTATAATAACAGTAATGATAAAAGCGGGAACAACGATACACCGCGGTGGCCGCGACGGGACGATGGGAAAGCGGGGAGCGATAAAAGGCTGGGAGGAACGAGGAGGGAACCACCTGCCGCACGGGAACCATCGTAACTCCTCTTCCCTCGTCCTCTTCCTCATCTTCTTGCTCGGCTCGCTTCCTCTTCCTCTCCTTCTCCGTCGCGGCTTCGCGAATATTGCGCGGCCGTTCGACCAGCCATCAGCCATCGATAGGTTTGTGATTGCATCCGAGACGGTAGTCACTCCTTCGAAGAAGCTCGCGCGGTAAAAAGTTTATATTGCAGGCATAAATCTTTCTGGACCCCCGGCTGCTGTCATAAATACGAAAACAGTTTTTGCTTGTCGCGCCTCTGATAGATTCCATAGAATCAATGATCGCGCAAGGTCCCCAACCCTTGTTACGGGACCTCGGACTCCACCCAGGGGTTAATTACAGTTGTAACCTTCGACGCGGTATTAGAACTCTCGGAACTCTAATTTACTAAGAAGGGGCGAGAAGTTTTAAGCAGCGTCACCCGGGCACAATACGTTGAATGGGTATTGAAACCTAAGACGGTCGTTAGGAGTATTTTTGAAAGCAGGCTGCCGCGAGGACGAATGTACAGTTACGATCTCCTCTATCGATGCTCGAATGCAAGCCAGAGGCAACGGATTCGAAGAAGAAATCACGGCCGCGGGATGAGCCTGATTTCGTAGCCAGCGTCCAGAAACCCTCGGCCGTCCATATAATAATTAATGCGGAGGCGTTTGAAGTACGGCACACCCATCGGAACTCAATCAAGCTGGCTGGGGAGGTAAAGGGCTTTACGGAGGGGAACGCCGGGGTCCGGCTTATCTCGAAACTCCCAGTCATCCTAATCAATAGCGTTGCTGGTGAACAAGATGACGGCGTCGTCTCCTCTCGCGTTCGAAGCCCGTCGTTCCTGCTCGCTGCATGTTTTCCAACGATGGCCATCGCGCGATCACTCGCGATCCTCCGCGTTACGCGTTAATCGAAACGATCGAGCAATTAAACAGGGTGTCTAGTGTCTCATCGCCTCGTCTTCCACTTTGCAGATCTGTGCTTTTTAACGCACGATCGGATACATATGCTCCTATTAGCCACGCAGAGTAGAACACGAATGTTTAGAGCTAAGTAATTTAGCTTCGATGACTCTTTAGTACTACGAGCTCGATCTCGCTGCGATCCACGAAGAATGGAAGGGGCAAACGTGTTCAGCCCGTGGACGAGCTGTTCGTTCCCCGGGACATCTGACAAGCGTACGCGGTGCCAGAAATCAGGGATCTCTTAATATCGTCGGAAAGGGGGACGCGTGGAAACGTCCGTCCGGACGTTGGCTCGTCTGCGGCCGCAAACGAGAGGACGCCCGTTTCCCGCGGCGCAGCGGCCAGCCTTCGGCCGATCGAGGCAGCCCGAGAGGCGGTCACCCCGACAACTTCATTAATGCTTCGACTATCGCGCTGCCAGGCGTCCAGCGACGGGAAATCAATCAGTTTCCACGTCTCGTTATCCGGGCCGCGGCAACGAAACCAACCTCTCCGGTGACGGGGAGAGAGACGTTCGAAAGGGAAGGGAAGGAATTCTTTGTCTTCGCGCACAAATTACTTGGCCTGGGAGGACGGTGCTCCTGTTCGATCGCGGGACACGGCGGAAGGCGAACGAGAAGAAGACGAAGAGGAGGCAGAAGATGAAAAGTGAGGGGCACGGGGCGAGGCGGGGAGAGGGAGGAAGAGGCGCATTCTCGGCGGAGAGGCCGATCCATCTCGCGGCCTCGTTAGGTACGTAACTGCACGAGGATGCAGGGAGAGGGTACCGCGAAGAAGGTGGGAAGGGAAGGCGGGCCAGAAGGGTGAAACGGAGCCTCGAACTTCTCTCCCCCTGGCCTCGTCCTCGCTACAAACAAATTGTCCGTCGTGAGGCGAAACACGCGGAAGTCCCCTTTCGACGCGCCGTCACGGCCCCCCCCCCCCTCACCCCTCGCGGCTCGTCCGAATTTCGTATGTACACGGAACGGCCGAGGGATCGAAGTTCGGATCACGGAGGATCGATGAGATGGGCGACGAAAAAGGCGAACAGGAGCGCCGCGCCGAGGACGGATGGAATTCGGGCGCTCCCCGAGTAAACGAAACGGCTGCAAGTAAAATGAGAAGAAAACCACCCCCTCGGATGGACGGGCAGGAGAGCCGATGTCCGTGAGTGCATTCTCGATAAGAATAAGATGCCATCGTTTTACTAGTATCTTCCTAGCCAAGGATTATACATAGCTGTTGTCGTGGCACTTAAGCCTTTTTCCTTCTCGAGAATATCCCAACGTCTCACTACCGTTGCAGTTTCATCAGGGTCTTGAAGAACCCCCGCCCGAATACCTGAAATATCTTAAGAATGGATCTACTCCAGCAGATTGGTCTCGAGTTCTAGAGCTTCCCCGACTAGGAATGTTAGAACTCCACCGCTCATATCGGAGACGGTTACTAAATGCTCTCGCGCTAGGGCCATTATTTGCATACGAAACTCAAGGAGAAAAAGAAAGGGTGACCGGTGCAACGGTCTTCCCACGCGGCAGCTAATTACCCGACCGTTACCAGCGCGGTATCGGAGGATGTTTTTACAGACGTTAGCGAGGGGTAATCATGAGTCGGCACGATGCTCGGCCCGGACGAATGTGCTGCAAATGAAACAACCGTGCCGCGCGAATAATTATGGCCCGCTATCTCGCGATCCTCAGAATATCTTCGTTTCCCCGATATCGATTGCGCCCGATGACAGGGCAACAATCGTCGCGCGATCGTCATGTTGCAAGCTACATGGTAATGATTTTGCGATGATTCGTTAACGCGTACTACAACATTAACAACGGGCTTGTGGATTACGCCGAAAGGAGAGGGACGGAGTTGGACATTATTCGAATAAAAATTTGTCCGAGGTAATTATCTGAGTGGAATCGTATCGTTCGAATAATTTCAATTGAAATTAATGAGAATTGTAAAACGTAGGGGAGACCGGGGAAGACTGTATCAAAAAAGTTTTCACAGTTTTTTTTCTCGATAGTATTTTCCTGATCAAAATATAATTTGCGTGAAAGTACGTAACAAAATTTTGGGCACTTAGACATCTAACTTCGTCTTAAACAAATCTGAACTTTCGTTACAATATGCTCCAGTCGTGATAGGACATCGTATGCATCAGAGCGTTTGATCGTGGTCATAGTTTCTCGCACGCTTAGGTTTTGTTTTTCTCTGCTGTTGCATGCGTCGCAACACTTAACTACGAAATGTTGCTGATCTTACAATCAACCACAACAGCATTCGCTGATGAGAATGGACGTTTACCCGTTACCGGCGGATAAAAAGTTACTCGTTACTCGAATAAAATCATGTTGAACGCTGTAACGGAGGAGACATCAGAGGATGAGAAAGGAGGAGGGGATCTCCCTGGAGCCAAAGCACAAGCTGGCCCGTTGAAAGTGATGTATACCGAGTGGCTGGCTCCTCGGCGCTAATTACCGCTATTAGTAACCCCCCACCAGACTGGTACTAGCAAACATTAACATAAGGGACAATGACAAATGACAATAACGCGGCTGCGACGTGGTAAGGCACTGGCCTCTCTCCCTTTTCCTCTGGACACGCCGCTGTGCTGCACTTTCTCTTCCCTTTCGTCGACTTCTTAAATCCTCCTTCGCTCCTCTTCGACTCCGGTGGATGCCATTTGTTTCGGCGGTCGTTGATGCTGCTTATTACTGCGTTGAGTCGGGAAGCATGGATTTCAACACAAATTTCACAAGCTATTTGCAGTTGCAAGTAGTTTCAATGATACTCCGACGATCACAAATGTGCCTCCAAAGTTATATGCTTAGCTGCAATTTTGATATTTACATCGCTCAAAGATCTGGTGATTCCATACACGCGATATTGAAAATATTCACCATTCGAATTAGAACTTTAAAGTTGTAGGATCTTGCAGCTTCCTGCAGGTAGATTTCAAACGAAACATCTTACCTACATTTCTTTTTGCGGAAACAGAATGGCCAACAGTAAAAGCTGAATTATCTACCAGTACCAAAGATTATAGATGCTCACCTTTCCGTCACGATGCATCTAGAAAGTGCAATTACACGGTACGATACTTGAAACAAATTTTCCATTCCCACCGTTTCGTGTTACCACCGAGGAAGAAACACACGCGGGGGCAATCAAGCATATTTTCATTTCACTTTAATTATCTAATAATCGAATGATACATTGCCAACGGGAGAAATCTCCCGTTGCCCTATGGACTTTCATATTCAATTATTTCGCAAGACTCTCGCGGATGGAATCACAGTTACCGAGATATTTAATTACTGCGCGAGTCTGTTCGGCTAGGCCATCGTCTCCTAGCCGCGTCGCGCGAGCAAAGTGGCAGAAACGGCGGTTCGCAGCGAGAATAAACCACATACTGTTTCCGAGGCATCGATTGCAAACGATGACCGGCAACAATCGTGGCAATGGTAATCTTGGGGCAGCTGGCCGACCTAATGAACGTACGATGATTCAGGATACCGGCCAGCGAAAATGCTTGCGTCAGATTTGGAGCCCGAAATAACCGATTTAACTCGCCTTCTCCCCTGCTGGTCGGAAAACGCTCTGTCTGCGCAGCGACTTGCCCAATCCCCTTGCAATTTAAGAATTACATACTACATTCTCCTAAACGTTCTATCTTGCGAAACAAGACGTATCAAAGCGCCTTCTGCGAGTAAGATCGCACTTTATTTATCAAACTACACGGAGGGTTGCTCTTTTAGCTGAAGCACCTACTATTTTACAAGCTCCTTGACGTCTCAGCCCATAAACACACTCAGTATTTTTTATTATCTTACGTATGCATCCTCAACTTGCCAGATCGTGGAAACACCTTTCAGCACCTAGTGAACGATATGGCGAGGGAACAGAAATACGCCTCCAAGAAGAAATGTTTCCCTCGAAGCGGAAAATGAGCGTGACCGTGTAAGGTATGCGGCTGTTGTCAATTACTGGGGGGTTTCCTTACGAGCGGGTCTCGCCGCGCTCGCTAAATATGGCGCGATAATCGTAGCGCGTTGCTCTAATTACCATCGCGCCTGGTTAGTGCTCGCCCCGTCGAAGACGGGAGCCCTTAGGACCCTCGGGAGTCCCGCGTGCTTCGCATATTTATCCACATCTATTTCGCTACTACGTTTACACCTGCTGCCTTCTAAACGCCCTCCTTCGAGGAGACACCCCATGCTCCGTCCCTACTCGCTTTTTTTCCCTGGTCGTCTTCCCTTCCAACCTCAGCGTAGCGTCTTCGAGTGGTTTCCGCGTTGCTCGTCGCGATTATCTCGTTACCTTAAATGTCATTTTATTTCTGCAACGCCATCCGAGAAATGCCGCCTTGGTTATCCTTCGTCTCTTTGGATTTCGACCGGGAGGTTTCTCGCGATCGACCAAGGGGTCAGATGATGGCCCCTCGTAGCCAGATTGGTAAACAAGGTCAGCGCAATTATCGTGGAAGAAGTTGGTAGTAAAGATTCGGGCCCGTAGCGCAGCGCCTCTCCCCTGGTCTCTTTCTTTCACTCTCTGCCCCCTTCTCTTCCTTCTCCGACGGAATTTATTGCCTTCGGAATGGGGAGGCTCGCATCGCCTCCTCGAGCTCGCAAGTGGCGATTTTCGATCATTATGGCCGGTTAAGTGGATTTCGAGGGTCCGAAAATGTTGCGCATAACAAACAAACGCCCGTATCGCTGCGTTTCTCTTTTACCATTTTTCATGCGAGATCTCTTTCGTACTTATTCAATTGCTCGAGGTGCCGCAAAGAGAAATGCTGGTGCTTTGAGACAAAAGATTGCTCGTTTCTTATTGCCGTTTCATAATTCGCGATCCCGCGATCCGGGGGTGATCGATGCACCGTACTGAATCCACCGCGCGAAGACGCTTGTAAGCCGTAAGAGCATTATAAGCCGAGAGAGTCGTGGCGAACGGACGGAAAAGAACGGAATAAGGATCGCGTGGGACGAGCGGTATGAATGAATGGATAGACGGACACGGGCATTATGTTGTGACACGCGTCCTTAAATGGTCGACACTTAACATCCTAATTGTTCCATATCCTGCGTCATGATCCGCGTTGCGTGCCCGCGCCCGCTCGCGTGTGCTACAGCGAAACGGTCCGGTAAAACATTGTGGATTTATCGTGAAACCATTACGATCTTTCCAGATACCAGGTATCCACCAACGAAATTCCGTAAGCCCCGCATCTCTATATTCCCGAATAATAAAACTGTTTAAGGGCTTAAGCTCTCGGAGTAGGATCTAAATCTGGCGCTCCCTCTAATTACACATGAACACTTTCGATATACCGACGTCCCAAATCCAATATTCAGAATGGCCGTGTCGCCTACGCGGCCGAGATCGATAAAACGCCCCCGATCGGCGACGAATTTTTCTGTAACCGTCGTAACTATAAACTCACGGGACGCGCACGGCCACAATTCACCGGCTCCTCTTTCTCCGAGTCCTTCCTCACGCAGTTGGTCCACGGCCGGCGAGATAACCGGTGGAAAAGAGACGCGCCGTATGACAGTCCCTTTATGTTCGCTCGAGCGCTGAAAGTACTTAGCGGCGTGTATTTATGCGGTCCGGGTTATCTCGCCGGGAAACCGGTTTCCCCCGTCGCAAAATGCACTATTTTTCGATAAGCGTATCGCGCCGTGCCTTTCAGGCCGCGGGGGCCAGCTGTCGCGCGTGAAAATTCCACGCGGACTTTCCGCCGCGGCAAAGACAGTTGCGCGCCTCGCGACCGGTCGTTAAGTAAGACGGTTACATTGAGAGATGGCCAATGTAAATTGCGATGACGCATACATATGTGTCGCCCGGCCGTGTAACGATATATCAACGTCAGCAAATTGTGATAAATAAAGTGCAATTGAAGACGGCGAAGGGCAGAGAGCGAGAGGATCGGAGTCGTATACCTTCGTTCCTTCGAGAGGAGCTTCTCTTCCACGTCGCTCGGGGATGGTCGGGGGACGATCGCGAATGAATATACCAACAATGGGCGTATCAACGTGCCAGAGGATCATTTATTTGCGCAACGATTGTGGCTTTTCATTAGACATCGGTTAGCTCGATGGCGAGCGGAATTCAATGATTCCTATTATTACCAAAGAAGCCTTTCGTGATTCGTGAATTCAGTGTCAATCAGTGTCGTAATGGGCCGTCGTTAATTTCATTTGGGAGACGATATCTGGGCCCGCTCAACAGGTCGAACCGATCGATCCTGAATTAGCTCGATTTTCCGTGCGCTTTGCGGATGTCTTCTGCGAGAAGAGCAGAAGCGAGGACTTTCATCTACGACACGTAATTCGACCTTATTTGAAACAATGGGCTTACGATCGTTACACACGTGCAATCAGCGGCGTTCGTTCGCTAATGAACGCGGCACGAATCGCCAGGCTCGACGAAGGACAGTAAGTGTGATAAATAACGGATGGGCAGGAAAAAAACGCTCCAATTTGCAGGATTTTTCAGAGGGAATATAAATGACGCTCGCGACGAGCGTGCAATTAGCGATGATTTTGTCGAAACAATGAAACAAACGTGCATCGAGATGGCGTGGATTACATCGTTGCATAATTGTTGATCTGCTTAAATCGATGCGCAGCTTCAGCTCACTGGTGCGTACTGATGCGTGGGTGGCCCGACAATGGGTGTTCGCGAAATTATATTTACAACATCGACCCTTTTTTTACACGCACCAGGTTTTTAAACATTGTATTATACAATGCTCCCTCGTGAAATGGCGAACGAAACGTGGACTGCCCGTATTAGCTTTCCAACTGGATCCCAAAAACGATCCTCCTGACATCCACAGACCCGATCGGTCGCGCTATCGCGATCAGAACCCTCGGATCCATGGTAGACCATTCGTTGGTGACAAATCTAACGACTGGTCGTTATCGTAATTGGATAACAGTCCCGTACTAAATAAGACCCGTTTCCCCGGACCGTGTGTCGCCCCGTTAACGGTACACGGTCCCGCATCGCGCTGTGTAAATAGGGGCCCGGTTAATTTTTAATTTTCAGCGATTATTCACAGGGCGTCGCCCTGGTAAATACCTCGCTGACGAATCGGCGGGCTCGTCGGTCCACGCTGATGGCCTCGTGGAAGGACAACTTATACCCACCTTGACGTATCTTTTCAGACGGTAGAATTAAAGGGGGATGGGGCGAGGCCCCGGCGGAGGAACCGAGAGGAAAATCGAACCGTAGGTACGACGAGGATGGTAGCATTGAACGGCTGCCACCGGTGGTAGTCGATGGCTGTGCGTGAAAGCTGCATCGCAACACCGCCGCGGGAAGCGTAGAAGTAATAATCGGTAGAAAGAAGCGGCGGAGAAAGGGGGCTAGGGGGCGCGAGGTGGGATTCCAGCACTATCTACGTAATATATCGTGGGTTAATTAATCGTTTAATGAAACAGTAGTTAGCCGTGATGATTGTGATATTTTATTATTATCCCTCGGCCAGAAGGAGAGTGGACGGTTCCGAGGTAGATCCATGGATCGACGGGGGACGATGGGAGAGGGGTGGGGGAACGGAGACGACCGTGAAGGAAAAAGAGAAGCCGACGAACTTGTAGAGGGATCGAGAAGCAATTTACAAGGAAATCGGCGCTCGACCTCTCGGGCCGGGCGATTGTTCCTGGTTGCTGTACATCGGAGGATCGCAGATGGATTTTGCGTATTATCTTGCACGTTATTTATACAGCGCTTGGAGGTTTGCTGCAATAAAATTCGATCCATTGTTGCACCCTGGAATGCGGGAATCGAGGAGGGAGCGCACTCCTCCATTTGCACCGATGTCAGGAATACGTTCCCCCATTGTCGCGGCAAATTGAAACATCGCTGTGATATGGAGTAACAGGCGCGATAAAAGTGTATACTGGGCGATTCAAGAGAAAGAATCGAAGCATTCAATGGTGCGTAGTAGGGGAGACCGGGGATAGTTGACTAACGAGGTTAGTTGACTAATTCCATTTAATTGTTGTATTATGGAATAAATTATGCTACGATTCGCGATATCGAAGCATACGAATGACCAGCTTGCCATTTAATATGTCGCCGTGACAAAAACTTGCGTGTTCTGTCAATAAGAATGGAAAATCTACAAAGTTCGGCGGGAGGTAATATTTTTGTTTCGACTATTTATGAATTTTTCTCCACTAAGTACTGCTTGATGTTTTTCGTGAATATTTTGTGGAAACGTGATACATTGACTATAATTTACGGTATTTTATTTTATTCGCACGTACGTAAACTTTTGGTATGCAGCAAATGAAAAAAAATACCAATGGTCTATTTATAAAAATTAGATATGTAAAAAATTAGTCAACCAACCCCAGTCTCCCCTACCTACATAGGTACTGCATACACTTAAATCCAACTCGCGAGCGTTTAATAAGGAACGATTTGGTAGCTTCTCTACCTCCATCCATCCCTCTCGCCCTGCTCGCCCCCTTTCCCCATGTTCGTTCGTTTTCTCTCATTGACTTTCTTCCCCCTTTCTAACCCGCTGATCCTCTCGTTTCGGGTAGGTGGGATATGTACTTCTTGTAGAGCGGGTGATTGATCGCTTAAAAAAGTCTGCTGAGGACCAGAAGACTCAAGCGGCTACGGCCGGTTCGTTTCACTCCGTCTTTCTCTCCCTCGATTTCGCCTCGACCCATTCTCCCTATCCTTCTTCCTTTCCCATCTCCCGAGCCGTTCATCCTCGCCCTGTTCCCCTCCCCCCTCGAGCGTGCTGCTTCTTGGTAGCAGCGTCGTATCGGCGGTGCGCAGCTTCTTTCATTATGCCATTTTTAATCAGCCTCTAAGAGCGAGCGGCCGCGCGAGCAGGCGATGTCATTAGGTACGCGCGCCGCAGATGAGGCCAATACACCCTTTTCGTCTCAGGCGAGCCCAGTCATCGACGGCGGCGGCCCCTGAGGGTAGAGCCGAGCGAGATAAATCAATCGATATCGATACCCCCGTCACGGTGTCGATGCGTACCATATACGCGGGTGCTGGCTTCATTTCCATTGCAACTGTTGAATTCCAGGACCGGACCACCTTTTCTGCCTTTCTCTTTCCCTACGCTTCTCTAAACCTCTTCTTACCATCCGCGCCTCCCCCGCCCCACCCCCACCACCCTTTCTCTGCTCCGTGTCGATCGCTACCGTGATTTCTTGCCGCCGACGGGGCTCGTATAATCGATCGGAGGCGATAATCGGCCGGGGTATGCGACCAACCGGGCCGTTCTGCTTTCGCTCGGCGACGCTTCTCACCGGGAGCAAGATCTCCCCGATTGGTATTGCAAAATAGCTGCGCCTCCTTTTTATTCTGCGGCCCGGGCCGGCCTCGCCTGGCAATTAGGAGGACGGCGACGGTGCCAGACGGTTTATGGATCCTGGTTGGATCGTATTTGAAGAGCGCCAACTCCGCGAAATGATAACTTAATATTCGTACGCTCGGGAGTACTCTCTCGGTGATCAATATCTGTTGCTTCTTTGCCGAAACGAATCTATATTCATTAGGTCGAAGAAGTAGGGCCCCGGCTCGGCGTCGTTCCATCGACGTCGCCGAGCCGTTACTTTTTCTGACGTTGATCTGTGGATCGTTCCCCTCTTTTTATTTCCCTAAAGGTGAACCGTTCCGTTTTAGTCCCGTCTCCCCCTCACCCCGCGCCGGAGATCCTCGCGCAAAATAGCGACACGCAATAACCGTGGAGCATCAGGGTTATTAACCGTCCTCGAAAGAGGATACGCGCGAGCTTTAAGGTCCCAGCGAGATATCTCCCGGGGAAGACTAATTTCCAGCTATCGATACCTGTTGCTCTTTCCAGCGCCAAGTCGTTAAGCGCTCGCGTATTGACAAATGCCTTCGTACCCGGCCCCTGTTATCGCGTACGAAATTGCCGCGCATTGTTCTCCGCTGCGTTTCTGTTTTTCCATTTAACTAAACAGGGGACCGCGGCCTGTGGCCCGTAACAATCGCCACTCCAAATACGGCGCGGCGTACCTCTGCTGTCGATATTAGGATTGCGGCGGCGGGATTTGCATAAGACACTGGGAACTGAGGGACCGATTGTCTGCGATAGAAAAGGTTACGCGTTCGATTTTCCCCCAATAATCTCCCCTTCCACTACGGCAGGAAGGAATGGAGCCGAACGACGAGGTTACTGGTGAACCAGGGCTCGAATTTTAATAATAGTTTCAAACTCGTACCTATCGAAGGACTATTTTTCAAAATGACGAGAATGAAAGCAGACCTTCACCTTCCACTCTCGATAATTTTCGCCCAAATATCTCTACCAGGATAAAGACGTTCGCGAAGGAGCCGCGACGAGGCTGCCCGCTATATTTCCCCGTTCGTCGGAGGGGGTTTCGTTAAAAAATGGACGCAGAAAGACATTAACAAACCTCGCGTCCGCGAGGGGGAGAAATTGGCCGGCGAATATATCCGCCGGGCCCTCCTCGAGACAAATTTCTAGCCATCGATATCCGTTGCAGCCGGCACTACCAAATCTACATTCATTAAGTGGAAGCGGCCGTGATTTCCCCTCTACACGCTTCTGGCCGTCGTCCTGCGTGGCCGATTCGTCGCACGCACACATCCGCGTCGCCTAAAAGCACGTAAACTGGCACGGTTGCTGCGTGATAAATGCGCGGGAGAAGAAGATTCGCACGCTTATTCCCTACCATTCTCTCTCCCTCTTTCCGCCCTTTCCTCCTCTCTGCCCTCTAGTCTGCTCGCGTCAACTCGCTTGTTACCTCCTGCACGCGCTTACACGTGTAACGACGCGCACATACGCGACCAGCGTGGAAAGACCCGCGGTCGTGTGCGCGCACGCATGTGCGTAGACGCTAGCACGCTCGCTCTCACGCAGGCGCGCACGATGCACGAGCCTCATCCTTCTTGGGAGCTACTGACGCGCCAATAAGGCCGCGCGTTTCATTTGTAATTAGGGAGAATGTAAATCAAAGTCCCGGCCGCGGCCCTCGGGACCGAATCTGCCCCGCGGCTGCGTTCCTCTTTGTCCCTCGGTGGCCGCTTTTTCGGCACCACCGTGCGCGCTACTTGTCACGTTCGTCGCGCATGCGTCGGAGCGATCCAACCCCGGGAAACGTGCTCGAAATGCTTGCTCGATGAGAAGACCGCTGGTTCCCGAGAAATCGGGCGTCGAGATTTCGAGCTATTTGGCACTCCGTCGATCCCGATTCAGTGGTTATAGAACGATCGGAGAAGCTATTTCGTGGTTGGAAAGCTTCGGAACTCTTCGAATTACCGGGGGACCAATATCCAGTCCCAAAATATTCGAGCTCGATCATGCAGAATGCGGCTGGCGTGCCGGAGTCGTCGGCGAAACGTTTCGGAATTACCGGCGGTAATCAGGCGTATTGAACGCGGCAAATTACGAGCCCCGGGGACAACGTACAAATTTCATCGCTCGCTTTTACCAACTTATCGATTCGGGGCGGCCGTTTCCGCCGCGGCCGCGTCACGTATCGTCGCGTGAATTCGAGCGATTAGCTCGGCCCGCTCGCCTCGCCTTTTTCCTTCTTTTGCCGAGTAGACAGCCGCTGCTGCGAGTGCCTCGAGTGCGCGTGTAAACACAGGGGAGAGGCTGCAATGCTACGCACACCGTTTCGCGGTTCAGATAGCGCGGGTCGCGGTGCGTGAAATGCGCGTTGTAACCGGCCCTCCGCGTGTACCTGCCTAACCGCGCGCACACAATCCGCCGTTTATACGTACGTGGGCTGTTCAGACAGCGAAACAGACGGCTCGCGCGAGTGTTTGCCGCGGGAGAACAGACGTGTACGCAAAGCTCGACGGGCACGTCCGAGCTCGGGCATTAGTTAGCTGTCTGCGCGGGTTCCAGGTGTCCGGCCAGCTAAATGTTAATTTCGCGGCCGCACCCCAACTTGGTCAATTAGAAACTATCTACCGCGGTATCGTTGCGCGGGAGGCTTCGACGGATTCACGACTTCGTTTAACGAGCGCTTGCGGTGGTTTGCCGGGAGCTGCGCTGCCGAGATTGGGCACCGACGGGGTGCCGGAACTTGTAGGTCAACGATGGTAGGGGGAACATTTCTGAAACGATCTCTTTAAGGCGTAATTCATATAAAAAATACAAATACACATTATTTAAATAAAATTAAATAAAAGTAAAGTAGTGTTTGCAAATTAGTTTATCTACCTTATTATTGGCTTATATCAAATTTAGCTACCTGACGAATTACATTTTTTATTCGCATTTTTGTGATGGCATACTAAAGGTTTATTCTTCTGTAGTAGAAATACTTCAAATCAGCCAACAAACATAAGAAAATCAGAGCAGTGTCACAGACTCAAATTTTTTCGCGCATCTCTTGTGATTACTGGGATCATTTTACCCTAGCAGAGAGGGATCATACGACCCCAAACATTCAACTCACATTCAGTGGTTGAATATAACGTCAAATTATTACATTTGGTAATGAAACATACATAAAATTATTGTTACATTGTCATTAAATCCGTGAAAAAGAGCTGTCACACTAATCCGTTTATTACAAAAGTTACATAACATTGAAAAAGACATTACCTTAGATAAAAGGCAGTAGTTTTGATTTTTCCTTGTTTATAACACACCCAGCGCTCGATATTTACATGGCACTTCATGCGACACTTGACGACGTACGGACTGAACTTTTGTACATCGATATTACGAAATAGCACCACTAATAGCCGCAGAACAGCCAGAAATCATTTTCCCCGGAGGGATCGTTTTAGACACCTTTCCCCTACTCGTTTCATTTCCGCGATGGCATAATTGCCTGTGGCGCTGACTTCTGCAGTAGCTCACTGCCAATTGGATTCAAATCCCGTGCGCGAGACGATCGGTAGATTTGGAGTTACGATCTGAATGAGTTTCCACCGAGGGGGATAAACCTGAGCGACCAAAGTCCCCAGGCCCGGCTCTAGCAGGAGGAAAGTAACGAAATGACGCGGGGCGAAAAGGAGCAAAGAGGAGCGGGACGAGGGGACAAGAAGGCGAAATCGAAGAAGGGGGCCGAGGCATAGCGAAGGCAGGTACGATCGTGAGGAGATCCGCGGGCAGATTTAGCGGCTCCCGCTGACAAGACAATAGCTGTTCCCCTCGTTTTCTGTGGATGCGCATTCCGCGGGTAGGTATGCGGGCCTCACGAACCGCCCCGACGCGCGCACCGAGCCCTCTCGCGCCTTCGAACCACGAGAACTTCTTCTTCCTGTCCCCTTTCGCTCGTTCCGCCGCCCTTGCCAGCCGAAACCTGGGCCACCGCAGTTCCCTTCGTTCCCTTTCTTTTGCAATCGACGCGGCGAATGGTTTCCATTCGTCTGTCCTGTTCGCCCCGACTCCTGCACATGTTTATCGTCGGCACGAAAGTGACACTTTCGCACGAATAGCCGGGGCGAGAAACGGTGGACAGCGGAGGAGAGCCCTCGGGCGCAGCTTCTGCATCTCCCTCTCCCTCGTCACGATTTCGCTTCGTCGAGGTGCACAGGGCGGGACACCTTTTGCTTCTTTCAACGAGCCAAGAGATGAAACGAAGCAGTAGGTAGAGCTAGTCTCTTAGAATTACCAATTCGGGATAGACTTCAACGTCCAATAAAGTAGTACATACCGTACACCCTAACCGTACCTTCAGCACGAGTTCTTCCATCGAGATCAAGAATCTTCCTCTCTGAATGAATTGATATAACGTTGCACATCTACCGAACTGTCCTCGAGTAACCAAGATCCCTATCTCGAGCAGTGTGCAGCCTCATTTACAAAGTAATCGAGGCCTTCTACACCCCGCACACTGTGCTCAACGACCCCGCACATAATGTGTCCCGT
Source organism: Andrena flavipes (assembly GCA_963971345.1). Classification (NCBI taxonomy): domain Eukaryota; kingdom Metazoa; phylum Arthropoda; class Insecta; order Hymenoptera; family Andrenidae; genus Andrena; species Andrena flavipes. The sequence continues at coordinate 42,188,182 of OZ020481.1, forward strand.
CAGGATTAACAAATTGCTCGGTTCTCCGCGAAAGGCGTGCCAACGCAGGCATAAAAATACGTGATTTTCCGCCAGGTATCGCTAACAAGGAAAGAGCGGCGCGCCTGATGCCTATCAAATCTCGAGGAACGATCGTACGTACGGTGAGCGAGGGGCCGCAGCGGCAGGCAGGTCGCGATATTACAAGGGAACGGAGTGTCGACGAAGCCATAGTGGAGCACGAAGGTGGCGGCGTCACCGCGATCGACACTTGGACGACACTTTATTGCCGCTCCGGCGAGGTGGTGCGCGAGATTGCCCGGCCACGGGGACGTAATCGTCGAACCGGGGACGCTCCGTGAATATTTACAGAGGATGGCGGTTTAATGATCCCCATGGCTGGCGCTCGGCGCGAGGAAAACGTCGCGAACGTACGCCCCGAGTAAAGTTATTACGCTCGGTTTTATGCGTGCTCGCGATATAAAGGCGAGCCACTAACGCGCCTCTCCGGGGCGTAAAGGAAAATATTGAAACACAGTAGGAGAGGGCCCCGTAACGACGAGCTCCGCGGGCCCCGCAGGCTTTACCGCCGGCGTGATTAGCTCGTACTCTGTCAGCGTTTTAGGTCTCGAGAATATATCAGTCAACGCTACTAGGGTAAATCCAGGAGACGCGGTCGGGCCGGAGTGTTGGTCGAGTCGCTATATTTCAGACTCTATACGTAAAAATGCATTTAAGTGCAGACCAATTACTTCTCTAGAAGCCAAACAGGTGACTGAATGGCGGCATTTCGCTTCCTTCTGTGTTTTTCTGAATTTATAGGCTTTAAAAAGTAAATTGGGGTTACGTTTAATCTCTTTTGTCAAACAGCGGTGTACAGAATTGTATTTAAAATATGCTTCTAAGTTTATTTTCGTTTAATGTTTGGGATAATAAGATAGTAGAGATATCGAGGGACAATGCAGCCAAAATATTTGACCATATTATCTCTTTCCCTCAAAGCTAACGAGAAGACCATGTCTCGCTGCAGAAAGGAGAGATGGTCGAGTTATGATTTTTTATTTTCTTATTTTGTATTATTATTTTATTATGATTTTTGATTATTTAATTTATTTATTCACTTTTGTATTCGTTTGCCTTGCTAATCGCCAGTAGGTAGTTCACTTTTTCTTTGATGTGTTCTTTATTTGTTCAGCGTAAAGAAAAGAAATATCAATCTAGGTTTGTTCTGATAAAATAAGTAATTTCTATATTAGTCTTAATAGCCGTTTTACATTAAATCTACCGGATTTACTCTACGTAGGTTGCACGCTGGACGCGTGTCCATCGCGAGTTAGTTGCCTCGTAACACGAGGAAAGAAATTAATGGTCGACCAGGCTGCATCCTCGTATCTATCAGCGTTCGATAAACGCCTAAATCGTAGATCCTTGTCTGATTATCGTCTATTAGAATTATTGAAGCGCTCAATGTTCCACGAGGAACATCGATCCCCTCGATTCCAGACAGAAATTGAAAACCTCGCGAAGGATCTCTACCGCGATGCGACGTTCGTCAGCCTAGCTAACATCAGTCGCCTCGGAACAACGCCTCCTCTCGTCTAATACATCTAATGCTCACTCGCCGCTTCCGGCAGGGTCCTCGTTCAACGCCAGTCGCATTTGCGACTTGCTTACAGGGGATCGAGCGTGTATCGATCGATCGCGAGGGCCCGCAGCGATCAGTTACCCTGACAAAGCTCGAATGGAAACGTCCCGGGGAGACGGAGCTCGGCCAGGACGTGGTCGTACCGGAGGAAGACGACGAGGGCGACGAAGACGAAGTAGAAGAGGCTTCCACGACGGGCAGGGGACATCGACGGTGCCCGGTGCGAGCGTAGAAATATTCCTTGCGCCGTGGCGATCGCGGAACGTCTAATAGGGGCCCTGATACCTTCGTCACGGATGTATCGGCTTGCGCATCGAGGAGGTATCGATCTTGTGCTCCATATGCCATCGACGGGGAGTATTATCGTATGTACGCCGTCAAGGGACGAGGTTGGTGCGCAAACGTGACCGTTGTCTTGCCTGCCCACGCCTCGGACAGCCGAGGGCCTCTTTCCCTTTCGTCCATTCTTCTGTCCCCCCCCCCCCCCCCCCACCCCTCGGTTCTTCTGTCTTCCCCAGTCGTTCGTGATCCGCCTGACGCGGGACCGCGAGCTATATTAATTTCCCCGCCGAGCATTGATTAATGCCGAGGCCCCGCGCGAACCAGGCCCATCCCCGCGGTTGGGGGGCGAGTCGAATCGCGTGCCAGCCAGATATTCCCTGCCACGGGATCGTGAAATAATAGGGGAGCAATTCGGCCCGTAGTGTCGAACAGGCATCGCGGAAACATTTCGAACCAAAGGGACCTAGCGATTCACGGGGCATTCAAGCGAATTTCGCAAGAGCAAAGGAATTTTCTATCACCGAGAATTTCGTGCAGCAGTGTGTGCCGACGGTTCTAATGCCCTCATCCATCTAACGTTGCTATTTTTACGAGGCACGGAGGCGAGTAATTAATAGTCTATTACGTCTCGCTGGGAAAACACAAATGCCAGATCGCGCACAGAGGCGATCAGCTCGTTATTGGCTCGTTGTATGGGTGAATAAGATCCAAGACGCGGTTAGAGCGAGGAGCTGGAGCGTTATTAAGAGTCGCCCGAAGAATATCGAAACTAGTCTGTGCGCTTGGGAATCGAAACCCGGTGATTACGAAGTAGGACGAGCAATTACACGGACTCCTTTTCAGCGGCGGGCTCGCATTCAACGCGGCCTGATTATTAAAACGTGCCGGGTAAACCGAGGAACAGCAGAATGCCGCGAAGTGCTCTTTGAATTAACGATTACGACACTTCATTTCCTTTTCCCTCGTTTTCGCTGCGGATCTTGGTAATTTGTATTAATTTGTACGTGTGCTCTGTGCTTTTAGGACTGGTCGAGATCGTTTAATGATGAACGTCGTGCTGGAAATTGCTTAATAAGGTATCGTGGGTCTGGCGCGGGTTTAACCAGCATCCTTGCACCGTACGAGACTGTTCGTGAGTATCTGCATTGTTTATCGTACGTGTGCCACGATGGTGATTTTTTTTCGCGTCGTTTTCTTCGAGTTTAATACCTCGCCAATCATTTTGACCAGGAACAAAGGAATTACTATAATACTCGGGCACTATGTAAATGTAACATTGAATACAGGTACGGATTTATGAAATTCTTCGGCCTGTAATTTGTAAATAAATCATTGCGTTAGGTACTGAACGATCAACCACTACACAGATCCAGGAATTGTTACTCGTAGCATTAGGAAGGGAACGCCCTGTGTGTGAATAAGAAGGAGGTAGCCATAAGGACGACAGTGTAATATGGGGGCTACAACCCTAATTGCCATGGCAAAACCTAACCCTAAAGTTTCGTGTCATCGCGAATGCATTAAGATTCCCGTCTGATCGTAATAAACGGCGGGCTGGGAGCGAGGGTTCCAGCAAAATTCGTGCACGGGGCACGCGAGGAGACTGATTACGATGTGGAGCTTCTTTTCGGACCGGGTCTGGTTTCACGCTTAGAATAAGTTAACTTTTTCCGCGACCCCCTGTCAGAAGGTAACAGAGAAAAGAGCCGGTCCGCGGCGCGGAGTCGTCGGATGAATTACGGCCGATCGTTTCAGGACTCCTCGCCGCACCCGCTAATGGTGGAGTGTGCCAAACTGACTTTTTGTCTCTCTTCCTTTCTGCCCACATCGCTGATCCACCTCGTTCGCGGATTTAGCGCCACTTTCAAATCGTTGTGAATGGACCGTTTACCCTGCAATTTTTTTTTTGTTATGGCGAACCACGTGGTCTAGTGTTATGCTCCGAATTCGGTAGGTGTTGAATTCTGTGTGACCCGAGTTCGACCGCTTCAAATTCAGAATGCACTGAATTCGTTTGCTCCGAAATCGTAATGCCCCGAATACTCACGCTGCGAATTTAGAATATATCAAATTCGAACGCTCAAAATTCAGAATGCTTCGAGATCACACATTCCAAATTCAGAATACACCGATTTCGAAACGCTCGGAATTCGGGAGGCCCTGAGTTCGGAGCGTGCCAAAGTCAGAACAAACTTCACACTAGCCTCTCATCTTTCCCCAATCTGGAATTCCTCCGCGGATCTTCGGCCGCGTTTCGCTCGTCCGGATCCGCGCGCGTATATGCACGTGGACGTATTTAACCGTAACAGCGTGCAAGCCGGTGGTTACGAGGCCGCGAAAGATAAAGGATAGAGAACAGTAGCGGCAATCAAGCCGGACATCGGACAGTGACGAATGCCGCGTATCATCGCGTATCATTAACCACGGCTCAAAGCGTTCCCTCAACATCCCCTTTCACGTTCCGTGCAGCGTGCACCTACGTCGGGATGCCGAGATCCGGTACACGTCGCGTTTGCTGTTTGCTCGTCCCACCGCTGGAACACACCGAGGCCTCGTTCTTTTCACGTAGAGAGAGAGAGAGGGAGAGAGAGAAAGAGAGAGAGAAAACGGTCCCGTACATTGTACGTACAAGAGGTTCGGGTTAAGTATACGAGTCCGTTACCGGTAACGCCAGCGACAAGTAAGGCGGGACGATATAATCTGCATACATGCCACTCGGTCCTCCTCATTTCTTCGAGCGGACCACGTTTTCCTCGAATTATTTTCCCACCGGCAAGTCCGTGCCTTTGTCGAGCTTCCATGCCTTCCCAGATGGACTAGATATTTTACACATTACATTCTATCTGCTGTTCCATCTCTGATACGTGTACTGTTTGACCATCCGCGAGAGGACTTTCAAGTACACATAATCCAGAATTTAGAACGGAGTTATGAAAATTTTTAGGAAATAATTCCCACGTTTTATATGAGTTCTTGGACTTTCTAACTATTCCTAGTTAATGTTTTTTCATCTGACATTCATTCAGCCTATTTTAAGGTAATATTCCCCGTTAGAGACGGAGATATACGACTTTTCCTGTGTTCGGTGTCGATTTTGGAGTTATTCAGTGCGCGTTTGCTAGGAAGGAAGCTGGTATGCGGCTGGAATTTGTTCCGTGAACGGTAGCCGGTGGCCGTCGATGGTAAATGAAAGAGCCAGAGGACGAGAACACGTGGAAAGACGACGCGGCGGCGTCCAATGCGGTGATTTGTGATGCGCGGACGCTGGCTAACTGCCACCCAAGAAGTTTTTCGGTTCTTGGTTAATAGCATGAGATACTGGACTAAGGAGCCTTTAAAAGTTTCGGTGCCAGGCAGATAAGAGTGCCCGCTAGAGAGGTACTCGTCTGTTTCCGTGGCCTTTATCGAGAATTCATTCATTCGATTTACACGGTATAGAAATTGTTTTATCTCGTGCTCTTAATGCACCGGTTCCAATGAATTTATGTCGCATTCACGAACACGCTTTCTATTGTCCGCGTGAGCATTCGTTCGTCGCCAATACCACAGTGCCAGTAAGACTTTGAATTAATATTAAATACAGCGAGATTTTCAACATTTTTATCATTATACGCTCCATTTGTTCTCTTTAATAACAGCACGAACCAGTCTCCACCGTGTCTTGTCCTGATTTAGAATAAGCTAGCTACACGAACTTTGTATGTACATACAGGATTTCTACACTATTTCCACACAGCCGCTATAACAAATATACGATCTTCCCATACGCATGCTACATCATTCCCACGCGATACCAACAATGCTGATACATTATTGCCACAGAGTTCCCATATGGTGTTTACGTTATTCCCACAGCATTCCTGCATCATAGCTACTGTATTGCTGTATTATATCTACACCTTTTTAACTCTGGTCCGGCACAATGCATACCCTGCCATGTCCAACACCTTAGGTCACAAGGCACTCGTCGTACTTTACACGTAACATTTCGCACACAACACATCACACTTCATACAACACCCGACACACTACACACTGCACAATATATGCTTTATACCCACACTTCAAACTACATACACTCCCGTGCCCACGATACAATTCACGCAAAGCTTGAAACCGAAATTGAGAGCCTCGCAAAAACGCAATAAACTCGCAAATCATAAATACTTTCCGTCGAAAAGATTCTTGCACCTGCAAAGGAGGCAGATTTTCGTTTTGCATCTGCAAGTGAAGTTAAAATATTTTTTCTCGCGCCTGCAACAAGGTTGCACCCCGAAATTAGGTGTCTGACGAAAAGCGTACGAAGTTGCAATTTCGCCGCATGAATAAAAACTGGAGCATACGTATAAAGTATACGTAGTGTACACTGTGAAGTATAGATCGTGAGATGCGAATTGTAAATTTTAATTGGGGGGCAGGCTTGGCGTATGAAGCGTACCGTTTAGAGTAAGATCGGTGTGGGAATACTGTACGAATATAGTAGACACCATGTGGGAACTGTGTAGCATAAATATTGCCAATCGCTTGTAGCAAGTACTTGGAAGTCTCCCAGATAGCCAGCAGCTTCCCCATCGTACACAGTGTATACATAATCGCCAGAACTCCCACAAGATCTCAGGTCTATCCTATATCTCGTCTGTGATGATATTCACAACTCCGATCCAAAACACCCTCTGCTTTGTATCGTCAGTCGATTCGTCGGGTCGTGAGAACGCAAGCGACCATTGGCCTCTCGAGACTCGAGACTGTGCCCTCCTTAGAGAGAGGCCTGAAATCCTCTTCGCGGCTCGTTCCATCAACGAACCTGACACTTTCTCGTACAGTTTAACGTGGCGTTTTCAGGTCGTCACTGGTCGACCCAGCCGTCCAGTAATGGTATGCACGAGCGAGTCAGTTACCGAGGTCGTTTCCGTGTCCTCAAGTAAGGAATTTCGAGATCTCGCATCAGCCAGAGCCTCGACTCTTACAAGCTGTTCCGTGCATGAGAGAATTTCATTCCGTATACAGCGGAGCCAAGTATACGCCGGCGTTAAACCCGACCACAATGACTGGCTTTCTAATTGTCCTTTCTGCCACATGTTCCACGGACACCTCGAGGCAGCGTTATTTTTTAACCCCTCGGGGCGCTCGCAGCTTATGATGGATGTTATTCGGCACAAAAGGTACATACCCACCATGTAAATTCGTACTCGCGCAGCAAGCTTCGAAGCATCCCAGCGGACGACAAGCATTACTCCGATACTAAAGCTCCCAGCACTAGGTCCATTGATTTCATAACGATCTTCAGGCCTGCACACACAGGGCAAGATTTATTTCCCAATACCAGTTTGGTCGCGTATTACCCACCCGACTGAAAGGAATTACAATATCTTGGACCGCTTCCGTCTGGTCGTATATCACTCCATCGAAACGTGCAGCCCGCCAAGGCGCAGATTTATACGCCGCGTGGACGTTTTTCAGCTGGTCGTCGGGCAACCGTCACACTCGATTCAGGTGTATCCCGAATACCCAGCAGCCTTGTTACGCCCGGGTACCGTCCGTTACGGCGGGATCCACGGAAGCTCGTCATACTCGCCGATCATTAAATGCGAATTAACGGATGCAGGGGGCATTGCGCCGGGTATTCGCGCGTCCCCACTCGCTCCGGCGGCGATTAGCGGCGGATTACGGGGCCCCGTTACGTCGGGGCTGATGCGCGCGCCATTGAATATGGCGCACCGCCGACTAATTTAAATCCAAACCGCGAAAAATGGGCGAGGCGGCCCCCTCAGGACAGTCGGGCCGGGGATTTCGCGGGGGCGAGGCCAATTTTGTGATTTAATGCAACGCGACAGACAGGCCCAGGGATCCGCGCGATACCGTTCCCGGCACTGCGTACAATATCGCTTTGATGTCGGCTCGTTACGGCGAAATTGTGTTCCATACAATGGATATTTCTGTCAGTCGTGCACGAAACACCGGGGCCGCGTTTTCGCCGGGCTACCCGACGGGATAATCACGAATTTCGAAAGGATGCGTTTCCGGGGTGGGTGGAGGGGTAACGATCGTGGAGGATATTAATATTTGTTGGGCAGCGCGGTGCGTGCTGCTGGTAGCTTCGATATTAATGCATCCTGAGCGTCGGACGGCAACTGGCCATGTTCAAGTTTTATCCACATCCTGATTTTGTCCAATGGCGTCACTTTGCAATCTCTAAGAGGCGAGGTCCTTTGAAACGTTTATCTATATCCGGTGGAAGGATCACTTTGGTCCAAGATTTACCACTATTCCTGCATGTACGTTAAGTGACGTTGTGCTGAAAATCTGCAACTGATCGCTGTTTACATGCGTGCAGGCCGAGAGATATGAAACAGAGTGGCATTGACGACGCCGCGTATCTCGCGAGCAACTGTAACACAGGCTAAATGAATGCCTTGTCTGTTCTAAATCCCCTGTCAGCAACAGGATCGACGCTCGGCCAGGTATACGCTAATCGTCATCGAGGATCGCCTCGAGGGCGCTTCCTCTCATTGTCCTAATTTTCGGCGGGGCTTTCAGCCACGGTAACGTCATTCATCAGCATCCACTTGTAATGAATACCCTCGGGTCAAGTGGGTGCGTGAGATTGCCCGTTTCTGTAACGAATGGCCCCCCCACCCCCCGGATTCCTGAATAGAAAGTGAAACTGGGAGCGTTCTGGAGCGCTGTCTATGAAATTGCACGGCACGAACAATCGATATGGAGATTCATAGTCGTTTTCGTAGGACCAGCCTCGTAATCACTACCTCCTAGCGCACTATATCACGGTAGATCGTATTCCGCTACTCCGCGTTTCATAAAGCCACTGATTTCTTCCATATCTATCCAACTTTCTTTAGTCCTACACCCTCGAGTGCCAGGCGTCTTCGATTCCTCTCGCCTCCGCACCCCCCACACTCGCGCTTTTCTTCGCTACCGCTTTCTAGTCGCGCGCGAGGGAAAACGCGGCTCCTCGCAGTGAAACGTCCGCGAGTACGATCGAAACGGTCGAGCCAGGGTAACCCGGGGTACCATTTTTCTCTCATTAAAATCTGCTCGCGGGTGAAAGTTTGCCGGCGACGAGGGGGCTCGGTGCCCCGGTGGACGACTAGCGAGGAACGGGCCAGTCGCGATCGTAAATCCTGTCGGCCGTGTTAGCGGCTCGGCGTACACACGCAGGTACGTACATTATACATAAAGGGGCATAGTAAGTCACCCGGTCGGGTGTATTTCCTACGCGCGGCTAGAGGAGCGAGAGTAAATGCCGGCTGGGTAGAAGGAGATACACTTGAATGCGGAGAGACGAGGTAGAAGGGGCGAGTCACGTCGCACGGAGGCCACGGACTCATTGATCATTTCGATCACTTATGCTAATCTCCAGCGGGGAAACTGGTTTGGATGCCATTCGAAGTAATTATTTCACACTCGCAAAGTGGCTGTTATTAGTAGCCCGAGCCCAGTGGTACTGCGTTCATAAGGGACTGCGCTTGATAGAGCAAGAGAAAGAGAGGGAGGGACAGGGTTCCTCGCATGGGAGATAGCGAAATGGGGTGAGGCCTCGGCTGGGTACGCGCTACGCAGCTAGCGGGAGTATCGCCTGCACATAGGGTGTCCCGTAATCAGAGATCAATGTTAACGATACATCGTATCGTTAGCCGACTGGTGTTATGCAAAAACCGATTAACCCACTTTGTTAACGCGATATCGCTTCGCTGGTGGTGTCTTTATTACGTTGCTCGTGGGTTGCAGCGCTGGCTTTGTCTGGGCGGTATTCTTGTCCCTGCTTGTGTCAGCTGGGTTGAAATTACGCTACACATACTTCAACTCTTCAGTATTCACGTTCGCGCAGGGAAGCTTTATTTCCTGTCCATAGAGGCGGTGCAGAGCTGTCGTCGAGGAGATTGCGTCGCGTGTTGCGCGCAATGCGATCGCGCGAAAGTAATCAGAGTGCCAGGCCGGGACGCAATAACGACACTTCGCTTCTAAGCGTTAACGTAATTGATAAGGCATCAGGGATCCACAGCATCGCCGAATGTAACGATGTATTCCGGGTCATTAAGTTAAGGCGTTAGGGTGAAGTATCGAAGGTGCCCCCGGTGTCCAATCAATCTCCTTTCTCCCTTAGGAAATGAGACTCAGAGATCCCTTTTTTCTCTCTCTTCCTCTCTGGGTTGTAATACGGTTGCACGGTGTTCTCCTTTTTTCCCCGAGTCCAACGCAGACAGCTGGACCAATGTATCTTCCGTCGTTAACGTTATTACCGCGACAATGAACGTGTCTCTCGTAGTAATTTCGAGGCGCGCCGTGCTTTCGCGTGCACGCACGTCACGATCAATACCCGGAATCAATTTTTATCGGAACACCGAGGGGAGAACGGCAGCACCGTTCATGGAACGGTAATTGATAATAGGTAAAAAAAGAATTTCATAATCAGAGCTCCCTCGAATTTGCGACGAAATACAATATCCATCGTGTTCGTTCCCGCGAGTAACGCGATCGAGGAATTATTAAAGTCTCTTTCGTGCGTTAAACTAATTTCGACGGGACGCTGTACCGCATACGCGTTTGTAATTACGTCCTCGTTGGACGGTAAAGGGGAAAATGTACGTAGATAGGTATTTCTCAAGCTCGTGAAGCTTTCAAGATTTCAACATTTTATGGGCGCAGCACTCCGCGGAGCAAATTTCTCTACATATATCACCCACTCTGAGTACAAATCCTCTCGCAAAACGTACCGACGCGTAATAACGCACTACCACCCTTAGTATCCAGAAGTATCGTCGGGCAATGAAAAATAAAATTGAGGTTCAAGGGTACGATAATCTGTGACATTATCTAATTAATACCTCCGGCTTGCTTGTACGTTGATTAACTAGCCCCCTCGCCCTTTTCCATCAGCTGGTGCTATCTCTTCCGAGGCGCGGCGAGCCTGAACGACAGCCGGGTGTGTATCGGCAGGTAAAAGGGGAAGATGGCAAAGAAAAATACGCCGATCGACACCACGGACCGTGGCGGATGATTTAACGACTCCGCCGAAATTTCGATCGGATCTCCGTCGAACGGAGAGGAATGAGAAACGAGTCGGGCCGGCGCGGCGGAGGGAAAGAGGCATCTCCGTACGGATAGTCGCGTGTTCCGATGATTTACGAATCGGCCTCTCGCGTATGAATCATGCAGCGGCATAATAAAGAAATGACGAGGGACTATGTATTACACTGTAAAGGTTTTTCGGCTTTGAAGAGTTCCGGGAACGGAGAACCGACGCTCCCCATTCAACCACCACTCGAATTTGCTACGTCCAGTAATATTCCCGTCAGCAAATACGCGAACTTTTAATAACGCAATCGCGAGGTATATTAAAAAGTGTATTAATTAGAGTACAAAAAAATCGCGACGAGTTGTTTCTATGCGAACGTAGTGTACCAATAGACGTTACCCTGCAGGAAATCGCACCGAATGCGAGATCTCCGACGATGGATCCTTTTAATTACCCCTTTCCGATATCGTTTCGCTGTTCTGGCGCGAAAAGGAAACGGGGGGCGGAGGGAAGCGGTGGTGAAACGTTCCCCGCAGCGCCGTTGGCGAGCGTTTCCGCGAGACAAAGCTATCTCGCGTGTCTATGCCCATATACCGACACAGGCCCGCGGTAGGCATTCGTATTTGTATACAATAGGGCATCATAATACGTAATCTGCCTAACGTATTCGCGGCCGGGAGCTACCTGAACATCTCCCACGTTCGAGCCGTACGTGTTGCGCGCCGCCCTCCCCCCGTTTTCATTCTTTCTTTCTTCCATTCGCTCCTCTCCTCTTCACACTTGTTCGCACGTAGAGCGGCCCGCGCTCCTGACAAGGCTGCCGACCTTACGCACCTCGGGCCACGTGTGAAACGCACCCCGATCACGCCGCGCGAACCCTGCTGCCCCGAGCCTGCGGTTCGCGATCGGCCCGATTCCATTTATAATTTGCCGAACCCACCGCAAATCAGACGCCTCCGACCGCCGATGTGTAGATTTCATCGGGCTCGTATTACTTCTGCGCCCGCTACTTTGCGGCTCGGTGTCCGAGCGATCGAGTGTATACGAATTCGGTGGTGCGCTTGGTAGGTGGTCTCGAAGATGTGAACCTACTTTGAGAATCGTACTTATTACTCATTACGGGGAGGAAATTGGAAGTGTTTATAGTGGTCGAGAGGAAGGGGATGAAATGGAGAATAGAGAAGTTGTAAGAAGCTTTTCAAATGGAGTAGTAGAGAATGTTCAATTTGCTAAGAAGAATGATTATTGTTATTTTTCATTTATTGATTTATTTATTATGGGTTATAACCCTTTGGTACGTTATAATGAAATGAAACGTTATGAGTAGAGGACTGACAAATAAGATAACATTAAGGTAAAGATTAAAGTGCACAAATAGCAAAGAAAACAACAGAAAGAGATGAGATAACAAGTATAAATATTGCAACTTCTAAAAGTAGATAAGGAAGTAGTGAAAAAGTCATGAAAAGGAGTCATCACTATTTAATGTCTAGGTGCATCTGTGGGGATTTATAGAGATTAGAAATTCTGAATTTTCCGCGCTTCGAACTCCTGCCTTTTCTTTCTAGCTTCTGTGGAGGTCATTGTGCATGGGGTACGAAATGGAACGGTCGGAATAATATCATTGAAATGCGGCTTATAAATACTGCAAAACGTGAGCCCGTGACCGAGAGGCAGCCGTGGCCCCTCCGCGATCGTAGCTGATCCTAGCACCGATGAACCGCTCGCCCTTTTATCTTTTCTTTACGCCTGCATTACAAATGCACCGTCCGGCCAAATCACGAAACTGCACAGGACGTCGTCCCGCGGCTCCCTTCACAGTTAGCATGATTTTCGCGTTACTGTCAACAGTGTTGCAGGAAACCGCTTATTTATGGAACGATATTCTTAGCAAGCGGGAGATAAAGGGTCTATTGTGAGCCGGTTGGCCTAAGTGAAATAGACCATCGAGCCAGAGTCCGCGAATCCAGTACCCGGCGGTAGCACCGAGTTTCATGTTTTCGAGGATCTTGGGAAAGTAAATCGCGTTGCAACTTGATTGAACTGTTAAGAATCGTGCTTCAACTCCTTTTCCTCTTTACACCTACGCTACTGAAGGAGGAGTTCCTCTATTGCCGGACGCTTAAGAGTTTTCTCAAGCAAGAAGAAATAAATAATCTGAAATCAATCTCCTTAGCTGTGCACACGCGACAGGAACGTGTCGAAACCTAATCGTTGTTTCTTCTATCCCATCTAAGGTTTACGCGGAATAACAGCTCGTTGCGTTTCAAATCTCACAGATTAACTAACATCTAGTATAAGGTGGTGTCCGCCGTTAAAGGAACTTCCTATGTTTTTTTCCTCGATAAAACGAACCTTCGCCTGTCCTCTTGAACCGTGATAGGGGTAATCTCCGAAGGAAAGAATCGCAGGGCGATGAAACTGGAACGCGACCAGTTCGCAGCTCGCTCGACGAACGTAATTGAAACACGTCCGTGGACGATCGCCGTCGCGCCAGCGTCCCGCCAAAAACGACCAGCGGGAAAAAACGCTCCGCGGGCAAGAAAAATAATTCGAGTTTATCGACCAGTCGGCGAGAGTAAAGGGTCTCGGCTAATAAAATACGATTGACCAAGTGTATTGCGTCGGCCGAGCACCGTACACCATAAATAAGTCTCTAAACGTGGCACGAATTACGGGGAAGGTGGAACAAACCGCGCTCCCTTCCGCCGGAGAGGCAACATTTAAAATACAACGGCCTCGAATCCGTGAATTAAGTTATTTCCACTAATCGGCTTCCGAGCGGCGTATGAAATATATTCGATCGTAAAGTCGGACTTCATTTCGAATTCTATCGGCAGTCGTTCCTCCTCCCACCCTCGTGAGATCGCCTCGTTCCGTCTTCTTCCCTTCTCCTTTTTACGATCCTGTCGCCGTTGTGACAACAACGAGGTTAACAGTCGGGAATGAACTTAAACGTCGACTACCGAACCGCGCTGTGAAGCCACGGAATTTTATTCCCGCTGCTAAGCCGATCTTAGACCTTAAGACGGGATTAATTTTCGAAGGTGGGCCGAAAAGTCAAGGCTCCAGTCCCGTAGAATTCACGGGAGCCTTGGCAGATACCGAGCATAAGAAGGGAATTTGTTGTTACACGTTTCTTACTAGCTGGCCGATTTTTTCTTCGAAATTGAGACCTCGAAAAAGACACGAATATACATAAGTGCACGGGCAAGTGGCGTGGCGAGGATCGCCAGGGCTTGAGCACTGGCACCTTACGTTTTTGTGGCCTCGATTAATTTAAGGACTCTGCCGGGGCTCCCTTTTTATTGCTTCAGCGGCATTAGTTTTTAATTGGCATTATATTACGCGGCCGCTAATAAATATGTGGAAGTAAACAGAGGCCCATTAAGCGGGCGGACGATAAAGCATCTTTATCATTTCCTCCACTTTTAATGGAAGGACCTTTCGCTGTATTTCACCCGTCCATTTAGTCGATTGGTTCGTCGATGGCAGGATTTACGGCGGCCGTGGTTACGTTTGCGCGATTTATGCATTCCGAGGCGCAATGCTTTCGCCCTTTGGGAGGCGTTCTGGCGATTGGAAGGAGGGAATCCTGGAATCGGAATGCATTCAGGAATTATAATCGCGTGATACCGCTGTGAGACAGTGTAGAGTAGGGAAATCTTTGAAGATTAAGTGCCTCCCTTCGGATACGATCAATTTATTTAAGTTTCGATTAACTTTCGTTCCCTGTTTCGTACGGATTAGTTTCATTCGTTTTTAATAATTCACAAGTACGCACTTATATTCCAGATGGCCCCCAAGGCTGACCCTCTTCTCTTCTAGTCTCTGTGTACTATCGCAGAAAACGCACCCTCGTTTTATCGACTTGCACTTTATTTAATTACAAAGCACCCTCGCGCACTGTTAGCTGCAACAGCGAGGATTCTTTCCTGGAAGCAGCTCTACGGGCTTTTCTTATTTAACGGTCTTACTTAAGAGAAGTCCCACTGCATAATCCTCGACTTCGCGACTTTATTGCGACTTAAGCTTCCTCCTTAATGGTCTACTTCGCGCAGCATTCGCGAATTTATAGGCACATTTGCCTCTGGAATTTCTCACCGCGTTACAGAGACGATAAAAAAATTCTACTTCTGTCTTTAATTTTACCTCTTTAAAAGACAGTCGCTTTCTTACCCGTTCTTTAAATGAGACTTAAGTACTCGCTCTTTCAGACATCCACAGTGATCACAATAACGACCTCGAATCACTGTTGCAGCAAGACTTAAGTGTCCATTTTCCAAAAATTCGGTTACTTTTATATTCCACGTTTCTATCAGCGTTGCAATCGAGTTACAGAGTTGATCGCCAATTAAACCACACATTCCCTACCGATTAGCGATAAACCCGGTCTAGTTCTATCTGCTCCATGGGTCGTTTTATCCAGCTCGACCCAGGATGTGTACAAGAATACCTATACACCGTACGTGTACCTTGTCGCTGTTGGTCTCATTCGGGGTGTCGGGCGCGTGCTGCTCCTTTTCTGTCGTCCAGAGCACGAGGGACCGACGAGTAGTAGGCCGTGGCAATTAACAAGTAATAATTAGTGCCGCTGATAGAGAGTACACGCCGGTAACGCGTTCTCCAGCGTGCACCGCTGCGGCGTGGCGTCGAGCGCGTGTCATAGCCCCGACGCGGAAGGCTTTCTCACGGTAACGAAGAGGAACGCCTTTGGCTCGAGCTCCACTTGTTACGAACCAGCGGAAATACCCACGTTCCGAGCTGATCTTTCGGACGTGTCGATCCTCGGCGGCCAGTTTCGTCGAAGGGGCATCCCTTTCTGGACTCTATGCACGCCTTTCCGCGAAAACGGACTCTGGATATAGACAGGGAGGAGGATAATAGCCCGCGCTGCGTCCTGTGTTATTAATCCCTTAGGAGTAAACGTTCGCGAGAAACGTTTAGCCTGTAAGAAGATCTCAAGGAAAGTGCTAGACGCGGTATTGACTGTTACACTTGAAATTACATAGGCGCTCGGACGCATCCTTCCCTTGCACCGAGGCGTAGCCTGGCATCGCCGGTACTCTCCTCCGGGGTTGCCTTTACGAGCTCGGTAACACGCGTGGAGCACACGTGCTCGCTGTTACGACGATGTTTAATAGGTTTCAATAAGTAGAGTGTAGAGGGAACGTGGTGAGATTGAAGACACCGTTCTATCGTAGAAGACGTATCCCTCGCTCCTCTGAGAATCACTGAACCTTCTGAGCTGGAAGGAGCAGAGGAATCCCTTCGAAATCAACGATGGTATTATTAACGACTCGACCACCCTGCGCATTCCCTTCGGAACGATTTCGCGATAGAAGAGCAGCCAGATCAAGCGATCAGTCTGGACCGAAGGGGAGATGGAAGGTGAGCCGACAGAGATGGATACCGAGTGTCTAGTACGTGAAAACTCCGGCAACAGGGGTGGCTGGTTCCGGGGGTGGGCGCGAGCGGCGATATATAATTCATTAACAATTCGATTCACCTGGGAACAATCGGATTCATTAGTACCGCGGCGTGGTCTCGCCTTCGACCGACCTGTCCGTCAGCCCGTTCGTCTTCTCCTTCCTCGCGAGAGGTATAAATACGTCCCTTATTACCACGGCCGGCTCGATTATTCCCCCGACCAATCAACAGCCGTGGCCGCGTATCGCGCCTTCCACCGCGTATCCACGGAATCCTGGATCAATCAACGAAACTTCCTTCCCGCCTCTCCGTTTCGCCCTCGCCTACGGTTACGGGCATCCCTCTCCTCCGAGACACGCGTCCTTCTTCGTCTCCGTTCGCTGCTCCCCCCGCGGCACTCGATGATAGACGCGCCACGGCTGCGGGGGAGAGGCGAGCGATACATCTTGCACGAGGAAGATAAATCCTCGGGCCAGTACCAGCCGGACTTAGACGAACAATCGGCTAATGATGTCAAGGTTAAGCCGACGGCTTCGTTAAGGTAACGAAGTAATCCCGCTGGTCGAGCGGCGACCCTTCGACCAAACCGTTTTCACGCGTCGCCATCGCTACTTGGACCCTCGCGGATCTTCTCTTCGCAAGGGCTTGGCGACGAGCGTCGAAGGGTCACGACGCTTCGCAGGGATTTGAGCAATTAGGTTTGCAGTGGTAGGTATACAAGAGAAAGTGGTGGGAATTTGGAGTTTCTTTCTCTGCTGCAAAGAATGCTGGATGATAAAAGTTACCTAGCGCAGATGTAGGTGAATGAAATTTGCGATTCTTATTAAAAAAAGCGAGGTCACGTCGTTCGGGCAATTTCCCCTGGATCCCTCGGATGACCGAGGAGCACGCGGCGAAGCATCGCCGAAAGGCCAGTGCCATCGGTTTTAAATAAATCCTCGGCTGAAAGGGCTACCGGCCGAGGAAGAAAGAAGCTGACTCTGCGAGATGCCGCGCGGCCCGGCCGGCGAGGTGAGCCGAGAGGGCATGAAAAGGGAAGCGCGGGTAGTAAAAACGCACAGGTGGGAGGATTAGCCGGTTGGTCGAAATGGCCGGCGCCGTTGAATGCATTTGGATTTCGTCCAGACGTAATACTTGCGCCTCTCGTGCAATGGGCAATGCCCATCCGTCCATACACTACCGTCGAGCCATCCGACCATCCATCCATCCATCCGTCCATCCGTTCCATCCATATCTCCGCGCTCGCGGGGCCATTCGCACTTTGCCAAGCAATCCTCATTCCCATTTATCACCTCTTCCGCCGACCCTCCTCTCCTTTTCTATCTGTCTGCTCTGCCTCTCCCCGATTCTCTTCCTCGCCCAGTCTCTCTTCCTTTTTTTTCCCCTCCGAAACCCTTCGACTCCAATTGGTTTCTTTCGCCTTTCGCCCACCGTCTTCCCTCTTTTCCCCCGTTTCTCCGTCTTCATCGCGACCCACCGACTCAACCCTCCCCTTCCGCCCCTGGGCTCCGTCTCGACCGGGCTCACGTGTTTTCTTGTTTCACGGCTACCTTCCAGCGAGCCGCTCTCAGCGTAGAAGGGCGATCTGAAAGCGGCCCCTTCCGTCCGACCGGAGTAGGCAAAAGCCACTGGCCGAAACGGCCAGACTCGAATAGACAGACCCTCTCGCGCACGCTTTATTACACGGCGAACAGACGGCAGACGAACAAACCAGCTCTCGCTCGCGGCTTCCCCGACGCTTGTGTGTATCTTTCGTGGAACGGTCTGATAGCTGCACTTCGATCCGTTTAATGGCGGGCTCTGAATGCGGGTTGGCCGCCGCGCAGTTTGAATTTTGGAAGGGGTCTCGCGACGTCTGCTGCACGGCCACAATTGTTAGACAATAAGTTAATCAATCTTCTTTGAAAAAGTTTCCCCGTTGTACAGGCGACGAAGGAGATTCAATTCGATCCTCTTTGAACTTCGAGGACTTCCGATAACTATCTTAGTTAACGCTTGGCACATACTAGGGTGGCTCTAATTTTCGACTTTTGAATTTTCTTCGGGGCAGCCTCCAGAATAATTACAAATAATTAAAAAAAAATCTGTGTAAAGTTTCAGCTCGATCGGATAACGGGAAAGGGTGCCCCTGGACCTTAAACGTTTAAATCATTATTTAACAGCTCGCGAAGTCGATTTTATATAATATTCTTCAAGTTATTGATTAAATAAAAAAATATGTCAAACAAAACTTTTTTCCCCGTTGTCAGATCGAGCTGAAATTTTACACAGATATTTTTTATTTATTTGGAACTATTCTGGAGGGTGCTCCGAAGAAAATCTTGAAATCAATTTTTACCAAGAGTAAATAAGAGCCACCCTATTACACACCTTCTTGTAATACCCTGCCAGATAAATCATTAGCTTCCCCACTTAATTCGCGAAGCGACGATTGTCCCTGGTTCATTTCGCGGAGGGCTGCCACGAGAGCTAACCCTTTCCCGTAATATATCATTTTAATATGGCATTATTCCGGCGGCCTTCCGTAGTAATCACGGGCGATTATTGTCATGCTGGCCACCTACCGCGTATTAATAAAGCCGAAGAAAGGTGGCAGCAGGTCGCCACGTTAACCCCGACTGCGCGGCTTGACATAGAGGAATCGAGATTTCGGGCTGTCCGTGCCACCATCGGTGGCTGACCCTGCCGGGGCGGTATAGCGAGGGAACGGGCACGGTTGCCGGGGTCCTTTGGGGATCTACGAGGGTCCTTCCAGGAAGAGGCGAGCGAAAGAAAGAGTCTTATCTTCGCCGATCGCCCGCTCGGCCCAGCAATCAATACTTAACTCAATAATGACGCCGCGGTATTCCCTTCCTCCCCTAGCCGTTTTAGTATCATTATTATTTATTGTTAATTTGACTCCTCCTGAATCTCCTTGGCATTCGGCACGGGTGGTAATAACGTCTGGGCCGGAACAATGTGTTCCATCCATCGTGCACGGTGGTCCGTGAAGGCGAGTGTCAGCGAGAGCGTGAATCTACTGTTTGCGAACGAATTAATCGATGCTTTGCAAGTATTTTATTACTCTCGCACTTCCAACCAATAGAATATATAATTCTCAAATACCTCCCCAATTGTCTCGTGTCCAACGGGGCAAATCTCCGATGAGATAAAAATATCGTGTCACACATGAGACTTTAATCTCATCAGACAATTATTTCATTATTCTTTAATTATTTTGTTATTTGTTTCACGAAATTAGACTCTCGTGAGATTAAAGAGACTCTCGTGACATTATTTCGTTCAGTTATTACTGAGACTTTTCTCTCTCGGTAGAAAAGTCTCATATTAGTCTAAAATATTATCATGGATCCGCACATTAAAAATCCCTCGCACAAGATTTCTAGATCAGGCAATCGAACCAACAAGACATTCAGCTTAATTCAGCCTCTTCATCAGTCATTTCTCGGACCAAGTCGCGCTCCGTTCTTGGCTAATCGTCAACGTCCTCGGACTGGCTACCCGCGGTGGCCACTTTTCCTCCTCCGCCCCCGCAGTTTCCGTGGCCGGTTTCGCGGAATATTGTTAATCCCGGGCTTTGTGCCGTTTCATTGTCCGGCACGCGGAAGGCGACGTGTCTATTGTGGGCCGCACGTCTGCGGTTCGCGTTCGCCCCGCCGCCACGTAAGGGAATATAACCGTCCCTAGCAAGACCCGCACAAAGACGGACCCGCGCGATCTGCACCGGCCCGTTACCGCTTCGACTCGCCGCTATTGTGATTACGCTCCTCGTTCTGCTGGCACGGCCGAACCGCGAAATTTATCGCCGTCGGCGAAACGCCGCTCGAATATCCAAGGACGACGTTTCGCGTCACGTTTCCGCCGCTACAGGCCTGCCGGGGATATCGTCGCCGGGGGAACTTTCTTTTGAACCGAGCCAAGGCTGCGCCGTGAAAGCTTCCGCGGCCGATTGTTCGCTAATTGCCTTGGATCCTCGTCAACGGCCGACGGTTGCCGTCTAGCGCCCACCGATTCGCCATTTCTCTGCGGCGGCAGCTTTTCGAGTGCTCGAGACTTGTCTGCCACCTTTGTGAAATGGGTGGCAAGGGGGAGGGAACGGGTGGCGTGGGTAGCTGTTTCTTCAGCTGCTCGTTTTCGGCGCGTGAACGATCGAGAGGTAGATCTGGAGAGTTGTTCAGAGTTCAGTGGATTATTGGAAGCTGAACGCACGGTTGAAGGAGTAAGAAGTGATATAAGTAGTCGATCGATTCCGTTTGAACGGACTCTGCATCTGCCAGATGAGGGTTAAAGGGAAATGTTCCGTCCACTGCGGCTGGCTCAATGTCCCAATCAGTGACCAACCGGTCCCGTTTCTTCTCTCAAGCTAATATACTTGCTACCCGACTGCTCGCCAATAAAGCAGCCGGTGAAAGTTTCGCGTGCAATTTACTCCTGCAGCGGCGCTCGTAACTTCGACTTCCACTGTCCACGATAAACACAGTCTCCTTCAATTTCACCGTGCACTCTCCTCCCGCCCGAAGATTCTTCGAGATCCCCGCGAGAACGTCCTCGTGGCCGACGAATCTCGACGTTCCAAGGCATCGATCGACCACCAGTCACGCCGCATCGCGATGGGCTTTTCCTTTTTCTCCCCTGGCGCAGCACGGCCCGCCGTGGGTATCGCGAATCAGCATACCTGACGCGCACTCGAATTAACGCGAAAGGCGTTGTCAATTTTGCTCGGATCGCGCTGGCTTTTGTGCTCGCGTCCGAAGGGCCTCGAAGTTCCCGGCGACGTAGGCGTGAAGTTCCGAGACTTCAATGTCCAATCAGCGGACAGCCTTCGGCGTTCTTCTTTTTCCGCGGGATTCCGACGTGACAGTGTACGTTTATCTTGACGTGGACGCGATAAAAGAACAGACGGTGACGCGTAAACCTCGCGCGCATCGACGGACGCCACTTTCGGGAACTTTTACAAATTGAATCCCCGTCCGCCTTCGCACGTCGCTCGGCTCGCGGTGCAATTGTCAGCCGACGTGATCGAATATCGAGAGTATGCAAGAGAGATCGAGTGTCCTCCTTGTTTGCGAGGGACGCTTCGAAACGGCGCGGCTCGTTTTCGCAAAACTTGGAGAAACCGCAGACTTTCCTCAGGGTGCGTCGCCTGGCGTGTTCTCGATGCCCAGTGTCTCCCCCTGCTTCGCGACACCGTGATTCGCGCGAGAGGAAGGACACGGCAGAGACGAATGGAAATGAAGGCGATCAGGGACAGGAAAAAGGAGCGACGCGACGTGCCTCGGGACCCCGAGAGTCCCGCGAATTAATGATTCATCCTACGCTTAATTGATATACGCGCATGCACGATTAATTTATCGATATACTCGACGAGACTTCTACGTCGGTTAATCATCGCCCCCCGGGGTCCTAGGCGGTCAAGTAATAATTATTATCGACGTGTTTACGATAGGGAAGTTACTTCATTCTCACGGGCCGGACGCCGGTGACATAATTAATAATAATGACAAAACGCCGTCGGTCAGCGGTGCATAATCCGCGACGATAATCAGAGCCTCGTTAACATAAAATATTCATCGAGGGGCCGATTAAAAGAGGCTCCGATTATTCGTGGCGAATTGCTGCTGGCATTCCCGTACAATGCTGACAAAAGTACAAACACACGATAACATCAACTGGGAATATAATTCACCTGAATGGCGCGTGTCGTTAAACGGGAGAAGAAGAAGAAGAAGAAGCAGGTTCTCCCATCGACAGCCCACGTGCAGTTTACAACGGCTGGCAGAGACTCGTCGGGGCATAGTTTCGCGACTATTAATTAACCTAAGTTACGCGGGGCGCGCGAGCACAGAATGCGGCCCAACAAAGAATCTTGTTACCGGAAATAACTGGCTGCCGTGCGGCTCCAGGCTCTCGGTCGAGGATTTCCTCTCACTAACCATTGCCACCGGGTATCTTCCTGGTTTAACACGTTTTTCCTCCCCGCGCTTCTTTCCTTTACTCCTCGTCCCGCCGCTTTCCTTAATTAAGCAATTCCTGTCGCCTCCATTTATCCACCCCATCGTTCCTCGCCCGCGTAGAAGAACAGAGGGACACATCGTCGCCGCGGCAAACAATTAAACCGATCGAGCCGTTTCCTTTGAAGCTCCCCGCTCGATACGAAATTACATCAACGATCGTCAAAGATAATTAGCCCCGATGACAGAGGCTCGAGAGCTAGGGGAACTTCATAAACGACCATCTCCAAAAATATCGTCGCCGTCAAAGCGTCGAATCCGTTCTGCGACCTTTGTGCGTCCTCCACCTCGCGGAAGGATCACAGACGGCCGTCTCGTTTCCGGAAATAACCCGTCACACAGTGCTTTGATACATGGACAAAAATTGAAAAATCAAATATTTTGCAGCGTGATATTTATCATCTAATATTTACATTAAGATATTCAGGAATCGAGTTCGGTTATGGTTGCTGGGTTACCGTAGTTGTTTACGATGTTATTTACCATCTTAACCTGGAATCTAAGGTCTTCAAGCGTCACTCGAAATTCATACGCGGTAGAATGACTTTCTCTTTTTTTATTTAAACCTTAAGAAAATTTAATATTCATGGCTCTCTTTATTAACCGTGGATTCTAGTATTATGGTTATGTGTGCTTCAAAATTATTATTTAGGCTTATGGCCTTACTGATCATTAGAAAACATCTTAGTCCCGAGAATGATACTTTTATTTCAACCGACTTTTTAAAAAATACGTAACAAAACGTATCTGTGATTTTTTTATATTTGGTTCCCCTTTATACTTTATGAAAATAACGCGTTTTTCTGCTACTACCTGCGATTATTTGAGAAATACATTTTTTTAGGAAGAAGTGTGAACATCAAGAATTCTAATGTCTTTGAAAAGTGGATTTCTTTAGACACGATTAAAAAAAATAGATGTAATTTATGACCATATTTTGGTACTTTTAAATATAAAAGAGTGTTGCTCATACACTGAAATCGTCGAGGATAAATATCAACAGGGATTTATTAAACCTGCTACTGCTGAGATCTGATCCTCTAATGTCTCAATTAAGAAACCCTGTTTCTAAGAAATCTAAGATTCGAGATACGGACATTCAATTCTACATATGTAAAATATATTTTAATGACAAAATTCTAACTTAAAATGCACGTGATAAAAATAATTTGATAAAAAAATTGTTTGAACAAAAGTTAGTCAGTATTCAGTTGAGAACAAATTGCAAAAGCAAATATTGATAAAAAACCTCAATTTATTTTAACGCAACTGTATATTTTTTCTACACCAATCGATGCACCTATATATTCTGGTTAAAAAAGTATTGAGGTAAATAGGTCGAAACTGATTAGTTCAGAAGTTATGATTTTTGTCCAGACTTCCCATTGATTGAACGCACTGCGCGTCAGAGCGAATCTCGGCCCCGCGATACGACGCACGGCTGTTTCTCTCATACAGAGCGCGACCGCCCCCGGTTTACGCGCATCCCGGCCCACCTTGTCAAAATTTGTCGAGATTTCGATGATCCACGGCCTTCTGCAAGGTGGGCGATAAAGTCAATCTTCATTACGCTCTAACCTTAAACCCCGAATACACGCGCGTGGTTTTGCGCGAACGTGTTAACGCGTGCTCTCCCCCGAGTCGACCCTGCTTCGCACCCTTGCTCGCCCTTCGCTTTACCATCTTCTGCTGCCAATCCCAGTCGACCTTATCTCGCGCGAGCATCATTACTCAATGACCGTTGCGCTGGACGGCGAAAAAATCATTATGAACGCTCATCCATTATCGGGCGCGAGAAAGGCCTCGTGGCCGTGAGCCGCGTGGCAACCGCAGCCGCGGTCGCAACACCTTCTCCGCGATCGTTTCGGTGGCTTCGGTCACCGGGATATGTATCTTTCCGCGGGAGACAACCACGCCCGCTCTTCGACACCGCTGCGAACCGATAGTCGAGGGATCGAGCTGAGAAACGATCCCCCGCGGATGGTAAGATACACCAGGAGAGATCCTCTCGCCGAGCTTTTTCTCGCGGCTGTCTGGAATGCGGCAAGAAAGTAGACCTCCTGTCGGAACCGTTTTTCATTCTCTATTTATGCGTGCGCGCGGTTTCGCCGGCCACATTACAGGCACGACTTTTCTTAGCTGCATATCCCTTCCTGGAGGACTTCGATAGATTCCATTGCGTTCAGACTAGCTCGGCGCCGCAAAGAGCATCGTTTAGCTTTCCTGCGCTGTACCGAAGAGACCACTGGCTCTTAACACTTTCCGCCTCGCGGTGATACTTCACCGTGGCATCTTAATAATTCTAACATTGGCAATGGTAATAATGTTCTCACGACAAGATGTTCGCGAATCAACAGTTCGGTTACGAAGGCACCTTCGTAGCTTCGTAGACCCCACGATTTAGAAACTACGTAGTGATCACATTGCGCATTCGTGTAACGTGTAGTACTCATTTTGCGAGCAGGATTCACCCCCTGAAGTATCCAACGCGCAATTAAGTATTTACCCGTAGTTGTACAAGGCCGTTGTATTTATAACGACGCGGGGCGTTTATATCCCTCGGGATTTTTGTCGGACGTGGTTCGCGCGCGCTTTACGAGCACCGTAAAATGATTAACACGATGGTGCGGGAAAAATAATTATCCGCTGGTTGGTGCGCGTCTGTTAACGCTCGCAGCCGGCTGGGAGCGGGGCTCGAAGGATCTCGAGTTACGGTGGAAAGCTTGACGCTAATGAATAGTGGTAAACCGATCCAGAAATAATGATCCTCGAAATAGTCCTAGCACGTCCGGTTACCTACCATACTTTCCATCTTTCCCCAACGGGGATCGCTTGTTTTCAGGTATAGAGAACGCTCGCTGGTCCTTCCTTCTTTCTCCTTTCATCAGCGCGCGGACTACGGACGGCCCCGGTTGCCACTACACCGCCACGTGTTTTGAGTTAACAGGCCCGCGATCCTGATTCCGAGATAACCGGCGTCGATGAGGATACGCCGTCTTAACTACCTTTTTTTTCAACGAGTCACTCTGATTAATGGGATTCCGCGCGAAAATTGTTTCCACGTCCGCTTTTCGATTCCACTTTCAGATTCAGCCGATACCGTCTCGTTAGAGCAGTAGTCTTGCTCTCGATTTCGGATGCGTTATAGAAGTTCGAGGCTTTGAAGGCATCAGCGCGAAAAAGTGTTATGGTAAGGGAAGATTAATCAGCGATCGGAGGTTTAGAATTTTATAAGGTTAAGGGGTCATATACGTTTCTCAGCGTTAAATCGTGGTCAATGTTTGCGAGTGATTCAGGGATAATCTATTAATCCGATTGGTTTAATTCTTTTTGTGTTTTATAGCTATATGTTTATATACCTCAGGTATGAGAATTGGAAAATTTTACAAATGGGTTTTTCCCTGTTTTATAATCTATAATCGTATACCTATAAAACACAAAAAGAATTAAACCATTCGGACCAATAGTTTATCCCTGAATTACTCCCAAACATTGACCACGTTTCAGCGCCGAGAAACGTATATGACCTCTTAAGGGGTTGAAGGAATCTTACCGCGGAGAGCAACATCCTTCAGGTACGGTCACAGTCCTTTCACCCCGATATTTATCAAGAAGCCAGAACACCTTTAGCCATCCGACAGCCAGTCAGAATTCATTTTACCGGAGATTGCTCGGTGTCCAGCGTTAACGAACGTCGCGACTCGGCTCGAAGATGAAGAGCGAGGAATCTCGGTTTTCGGTGGATCACGAAGGCCGAAATCGCTCCTCCTCGACGTCCTCCGAGGCGTTCAGGCTGATGCTGAAAACAGCGGGGCCCTCACGTACCAACGTCATGGAATGAGACGCGTAAAAGATGAGAAGTCGGGGGCGTGGCCGCGCTCTTCCTCCCTTGGGACGAGAGTTTGGCGTTTGCGGCGACGGTGAATTCGCGGGTATAAAGACGATGCCGCGGTAAATCATTAACGGCTCTCCTCTGCCGGTCCCTTCCAACACCCCACCTTCCCAATTCCGTTTACTTTCTTATTAAAATCGACCGAGCGGTACTGATTTGAGATAAAAATCCCGTAACCTGTGCGAACGTGTCTCTCCTCTCGGTCTTTGCTATTCTGTAATAAATTAAGTAAAATGTATCTAACGTTTGATCGCTGATGGATTCCCGTCAGTTTCTGTTAAATACTATCGCGTGGAAGCTAAGGGGGGCCGAGTTGCAAAGACCGAAGGAACATTTGTTACGTAGCCTCGGAGCCCGATTCCACCTCGAGGAACACTCATTCCCGAAACTCCCTCGACAACAAATTGCCAAAGGCTTTAACACTCGTCGCGGAACACCCTGCAAGACTATCGCTCGGGGTATCGCGCGCGTTTAATGAGCCGCATCAGATAGGTAGTTACAAGGGGACGAGGCGTTTGCATTCCTCCGGTTCGTACGGAATTTCCAGGGAAAAATTCATCGGCCGAAACCGTGATAGCATACCATCGAGAGCCTGATCTTCCGCGATTCTCTTCCTCGATTCCATGCACCTGCACGATTACTCGTCCTCCTGATCCTCTCCGGCGAGCGTGCGTGCACGTACAAACGCTCTTCTCTCTCTGCTGCTCGCGCATAGGTGCGTCGGCGCGTGTTTCACTTAGACGTGGGTGCCAGGAAAGCATCTCTAGATTTCCGGAAGTTTCCGCGGAACACAGAGCACATCGATTCGCCAAAAAGGCAGAGCGAGGAACGACGAGAAAGAGTCGAAGCAAAAAGGGTTAAGGGCATCGTGCCACTCGAAACGTTTCCGTCCGTCAAGCAGGCTCGCTCTGACACGATGCAGTCAGACAGTACACGCCAGTAGCACCTGTAAGGGACACCGAAATCCACCACGTCCCCGTCGACCGTCAGCAGCCCTTTTATTTCCACGTTCGTCGTCCTGCCAGCGACCTTTTCGCTCGATTTTCAGCCCGAGCTCGCCTCTCTCTTTCTCCTCTTCTGCTCCGTGGCCTGCGTCCTCGTCCCTAGGGAGGCCGGTTACCTCCGAGGGACGTCTGACATCCAGCTGGAGGTGCATCGCCGAGTGGAAGGACGAGCTTACAGCGGAGCTGGACGAGAAACCGGGCGGAAGATCGGTATCGCGATCTTGTTGGGCCGAATGAAGAAATGTAAACGCCAATTAAACATTTTATTGATATGCTTATGTCGTGTACGGACGTCTGTTTCCTCTCCCCTCCACCTGCGCCTTGGCTAAAAGGCGATCGGAGTAACGCACACGTCGCGAGGGGACACACGGTCGTTCCATCGTGCACGATCGTTCCACCTACGGCGTTCCCTGTTGTCTGGAGGGGCCTAGTTCATTCGCCGTTTTTTTTAGCTAATCCTCCCTCTGCTCGGGGAACAGAATAAGATCCGACGATCCAGAGATAGAATCGATTCCGTGGCGGTGACGTGTCCAGGGGGGCCACTAATCGCAGCCAAGGAAGAGGATTTGCCGGACGTGTCGACTAAATGGTACCAGTACTGTCAGTCGGGGATTAGCGAAAAACGGCCGGACCGATTAGCCAGATAACGTCGTTGCCTCGGCTGCATAATGAACACGTTACACGTCGCCGATCGCTTTCAGAGAGAAACGGATAATCGAGGTTACACCGTCAACCTTCTCCTAAAACGATGAGTGGACTGTGCAGAATTTCGAATTATTAAATTCCCGATCCCCTGGAATTTATTATAATCGCCGAGCCGCGTGGCAGACCGAGCCAATGAACTGTGCCCGATCAACGAATGCTCGTCCTTACAGGAACCCCCCATTTGCATACGATTAATCAATCGCGAAGGGCGAGCCGAGGGCGCAATTTTTTTACAGAAAACAATGGGAAATTGCAGGCAATCCCCGAGATTGCGTCGCAAATCGAAGAATAAATGTGCGCCTCCGCCTGACAGTCAAGGGGCGGCCGGGGGAGGGGGATAATAATAACGTAACGAAAAATCCGTAACAATGCCAACGCGGCCGCGGCGGCGGCTTAGCGTAATTGGAGGATGGACTTTCCGCGAGATAATTAGACGCTGCCATCGTGTAACCGCGAGGATGCAAAATACGGCGAGAGCCCGGCAAGGGTGCATGCCGCGCCGACGTTGCGTGTTCGACTAAAGCGGGGCGTAAAGTGTGCGCGCAGGGGGCGCGGAGCCGTGGACCAGGTTTGCTGAACGAGTAACCCAAATGCTGCTTCCTTTCCATCCCTATTCCGTGCAGATAAAGGAGCAGGAAACCTCGGAGGGCACCTCGGTGCGGGGACCAACTCGTGACCGACGTTATAATATGACTTATACCGCACTTCCCGCCCACCATAGAGTAATCGCAACCGCCACGCCCTTTTCTGCACTCGGCTACCGTGCACACGGTCTCGAGACGTTTCAATTAACGAATTTCGCGCGAGCTGTCGCCTTCCATTCTGTCCTCCGCGAGGGAGCCGACTGGCGATGGAAGGTGGAGGCGGACACGGAGGAAGTGGCAGACCAGACGTCGTTCAACTTTCCTTGTTGACTTTCCTTTTTGTGCCACTCCGCTGACTCCTGCTAAATTTAATTCATTAATACTGGCTCCAGACCTTCGTTCCGTGTCGCTCCTCTTGGCTTTACTTTGCGACTCCCGGTTCTGCGCGAGAAGGGAACTATCGTTGCTGCCGGGAGACCGAGTTTCGGAATGTAGCGTGTAGGTTGATCATCCGTGGACACAGAGACCTCGTGGGTCTTGAAAATTACGGCTTCTGTGTCCGTGGCACTTTGTAGCGAAGACTGACGAAATCCAGCCACTGAATAACTCGGTGGCGAGAAGCCTCGACTTCTAGAATTCGGTGGCTATAACTCTCACTGCGAAGCCAGTGAAGATTCTTGGGTTGATAGCCTTAACTCGCAACATTGTACGGAAACGGGATAATTGTCTTGTAACTCCTGGCCAAAGTATCAGCCGTCGGTTTCAGTCAGGTTCAAAGCACTCGTTTAACACTTATCGCTTGCTATCAAGCTGCACGAGTGAAGCTTTATGCAATCCCGCCGCATTGAAAGATATTACGGTGCTGATTAAGATCGAGGGCCCGGTTAACAGCATAATTGAGACATCCCTGGCCGAACTGATGCTCGCGATTCCAGATTCTGTCCACGCCACGGGCGACACATCCCGCCGACCATTTACGTAATACCATCGTAAATACGAACCGCCGCTGCCTGCAACCTGTAGCCAGGGCACATTTATCCCCCTAATTTACACTTACGAAAACGCCCGTCGCCACCCTTGCAGGGGCTTGAATACCATATTCACAGAGAATCAAAAGCCTGTCTGTCCTGACACGGATGTACGACCATCGCTGCTCTCACCTACACAGTACCACGCGTGTGTCGCACGTACAGGGCCCGTACGGGCACAGTTCACAGTCGAATATTTCGAGTGCGAGTGTTTTCACGTGGCTCGAGCAGGTGTGTCGTATTCGTGCGCCCGTGCGCATGCGTTCCAGCGGCCGTGTGTTGTACGAGCTCTGGCCCGGGGCCAGCCAGAAAACGTTATTTTTATCTTTTGCGTTAGCAAAAGCCCATAAATATCCGTTAAGGTGTTAAGTTACCACCCATGGTACGCGGCAGCTTCGTTCCACGCTCTGCGGCCGGCCTATACCCGCGTCCGCGCGCAAGTATACGACAGGGTGGTGTCCCACGCCGCCCGGCGTGTATATATCGACCGCTAATCTGCGGTGGCATCGATGGTAGCCCGAAAGTCGATTCGTACGCTCGTAATTCGTCGCGGATCCGAGATCGCACCTGCGAGAACGTTATCGTCCGCCCGCGGTCCCAACGAATCCCATTCGGACAGACTTCCCGGCTGAAATGGGCTTCCTGGCCGCGATAAAAAGCACCGAGGCCCGCGTTTGTAAACCCCTTAATGGGGACGGGATGGCGTTTACTGTCTCCCAAAGAGACAAATTCCGGCCGGTGCGATACAAATGGAGCTCGCGGGACATTTAAACGCGTCTAAGAATTCACCGAGCGTCTGTGCGTACTCATTTACGGAGTATGAAATGATGCGCAACGTTGGCGAAAGAAGAAAATGAATAGCGGAATCGAAATGGAGGGAACGTACAATTTTGAGGATTAAAGATATAGTGTTCCCTCAATTTAAATGGTGACTAAGTAGTTTCTCAGATAGATTTTTCAATATCCTCTCCTTAAGGGGACCTTGCGGTCCAGAGCGCCCCAAAATAGGTGATCTTTAGGAATTAATTCAAGTAAAACTACTATATATAATTTAATAGGTCTGTTTGCATTGTATTAAGGAGGTCTTAAATTATAGAAATATATTTTTTGTTTTATAATTAATCATTGCAGACGACACTGGGGAGTCGTTAAAGCCAAGGCGTCAACAAATTTATCCAAATCGGTGGGACCTGTATCTTCAAAAGTTATTATCCGATTCGATTGAAACTTTTTTTTATTTGGAAGAATATACTTCTGGCTAGAGGGGAAACTAGAAAAATTACAAAGTAAAAATAATTTTAATATTTCTTCAAAATAAAAAAAGTTTCAGGTGAATCGGATAATAACTTTTGGAGATACAGGTCGGAACGTTTTGAGAAGAGTATTTCAACCGCATGATTTATTCGCAGCATTTTCTTCTCGCACAACTAAGCATCCTCGTTGAACGAGGAGATACGACAACAATATCCCACAAGACCAACCAACTATCGGACACTTCCTTGGAACAGACTCACCAAGCTCCCATAAACACCCATCACGCGGAACAAGTTCGCTAAACACCTAAAACCGATCGTAGCTCACGGAAGGCGTATACAACGCGCACTCATAAGCGCGCCCATATCATCTGGAGGGTTAATCTGGCCCGTTGCGACGCACGGGCGCGCGGCTCGTCGGGCAATTATTATTCGACGCCGCGGCAGCGACATAATTTCACCAACGACGAGGCGGCGCGCAAATCGTGTCTATTAATTTTATACCACATTGTAGCTTAAAGAGGGGCCGTATATAATTCGAGGGTGGGATAATAAGTCTCTACGGGCCGCCGTCATTGCGCATCGACTCGTTCATCACGCGGCCCATTTCCCAGCGCTCGCCGCGGCACGCTCGGCCATGCCGGCGCGTGAGTTATCACGGACGGGCGTTAAAGAGCCGCGAGATGGAATCCGACGATAGGCGAGGGCCCGCTGGCCCCTGAGGATTAGAAGGGGAAACGCGAGGATCGCGAGGAGGAGGCCCTCCGCCCTCGCTCGCACCCTCCCGCCGTCGAGATATTATATTTGCACGCGCGACGCGGCGACGTCCGCTGAGAAATGCTCATTGAAATCTCGTCTGGGAAGCCCTCTCCCGCCGAGGGGCGAAGCGGAGGGCAGACTGGCGAGGTTGAAGGCAAAACGGAACAATCGATGATGGCGAACCGTCACGGACCGTACTGGGCTCGATGGACGTCTTCGTGGTCCCGCGGTCTTTGTGGGGCTCCTCACGACCACGGGGAGACGTGACCTCGGTCGCCCAGCTCCGCCGGCGAGAAAAATCTTACCGATGGATATCTTAATGCGTCTCCGTGGGTACGCGTCCCTTGGAATGCCGCGGTTCATAACGGACTCGAATCGGGGATACTGGATTTAACAGTTTCGCGGAGCAACGGGGAGGGTTCGTCGCTAATTGTAAGTCTCTTCTTGGTAACTCCATTTAAGGGTGATGTAAGTAGAGTAGAGTGAGGTAAATGTTCGCACTGTGTGAATTTTAGTGTTTGAGTTGTGGTACGTGGCTGTACCGATTGTGAGTCAATTATCAATCGAGGTAGAGACACCAGCGTGGAGTTATGTAGGTGTACTTCGTTTTATTAGCGTAAGTACTTTCGATGTAATTTTCTTATTTTTAGGAATCAATATTATTGCTATAAATTATTGATCTGCAAATATCTTATATAACATATCGATGGAAGGAGATAAAATTCTTTGAATGCAAACTCCACATTTAAAAATCTGAATGTGAACGTGCTAAGAAATAATTAGAAAACCCCAAAAAATTAAAGACAACGTTTTCTACTGAAAAATTTGGAGGATATAAAACAAATTGGTTCCGAAAAGAGAATAACCGAACCATCAACGCCTACGGAAAATATAATTTATCCTGTGTGTGAAGAATGACTGATCCTCCAGAAGACTGATGCCTGCACAAACTACGAACGTGGGAGTAATATTATGTGTGATCACTGTTACTTTGATAAAAAAAAAAATTAATTGCAAACTATTAGACTTTTTCTATCTAACCACAACTACTGTATGTAGGAATATAAAATACTTCCGTGGAAATTTCTCGTTGCGTTCTGTTACCCCAAAACATGCGAACTTTTGCCCCACATATCGGGAAAAGTTCGCAGTTTACACTTATTGGAAATACTTATTTTATACAAGTTGTGACAGGTAAATTTACATGAAGTCACTGCCTATCGAATAATAAGGGATAGTAGTTTTTTCTTACACAATGATACGTGCTATCAGTGTAACACCAATGATTTTAGGGAAGTCTAAACTTTAAGTGCGCACTCTTGCCCTACTCTACTCTATATAATCATTTCTAACCCCCGCCCCCCTTCTGCTGTCCCACCAGGTAATCAACTCGCAATCAGTACGAACAATGTCCCCATCAGCAGCGTTAATCGACCACGAAAAAGAGCCTGGCGCTTTCGATTTTTTCTTATCTGTCGCTCGGCGGTGTCGCTCCCTTTCGGAGCCGCGCCGCTCCCGAATGCGTTATTATCGCCGAGATCTCGATCAGATCTCCCCGCCGTCCTTATTCCCCGTTTCTCCGTCCTGCCCGGTTGGCCGGCGGTCACCCCTCTCGCTCTGTTCGTGGAGGCAGGCCTGAAAATCGGCGGGGAACTTAAAGCCGTCGTGCGAACGCGCGGGGATCGTTTGGGAGGCAGCGGCTCGAACGAATCGATGAAAAATAACACCTGTCCCGGCCCGGCTGCCAAGATCGTAAACGCACCTCGATATATACGTAGGCAAAAGGGGTCCTTGGGTACCACGAGCGACGGAGGAGGGGAGGGGATCTGTATCGAGGAAGAGAGGCGAGGGTAACGCGAAAGAGAGCCACGGCACCCCGCATACGTGTTACACGCACGACGCTGGTAACGGAGAGCGTCTCAGTTAGCAGCGAGCTCGGTTTGGTTTATAGCCCCGCGTCCGATGACAATGTCCACGCGGCTTTAAATCTCCCCCTCCGGCCCCCCGCCAGCCTCCCCCTTCCCTTCGGGACCGTGGCAGCATCGCGGCGATTCCTTCTTTTTTTTCGCCTTTGCATTATATCATATTCCATCCCTTCCGTCGCGCGTTCCTCCGGGTTGCGTCGCCGTGCCCCGCCCCCTTCGCCCTCGTCCTCTTCGTCCAGCACCCGCGTCCATTTCTTTTTTTTTTACCCCTTTTCTTTTCTCCCGTCGCTCTTTACTTTATGCGTGCCGGTGTCCCCCTCCGGCCGCGATTCCCGCCGCGTATAACTCGCCGGGCGAGGGGCCACGCCGCGCCGGCGCGGCGTGGAGAACGAATGTTTATGCACTGATAACTGACAGCACCCTGGCGCGGCAAGTCGGTACCGATCTCCTCTCCTGGGATTCACCGCCTGGGACCCAGCCGAGGGTCCTGGGAGAACCGCGCGCCCATTCGGTGTACGGGGTGAATCTCTGTGACTTTTTAGTGGGCTGCAACGGTGTCAGCTGTTGGAGCTTGTAGGCTGATTAAACGTGCTCCATTATCGAAACTACCGGTACCCACAGTAAAAATCAACCATACTCGACCAGATTCTCAACCTCCATGTTCCATGGGATAGTCTCCTCCAACACCCACTGGTACGTGTCAATAACCTCTTTAGGAATTCAACGAAATTCGCGCGAGTCACCACGAGTGAACGACCTGCCACGGATGTCCGAGAAAATCGGATTTCCTATGCCCCGTGAATCACTCCCCCGCCAAAGACGCCTCCTCAGCGTTCGCCGGCGAGGGAAGCCGCGCGAGGAGGCCCAGAGTCGCGCATCAGTTTACGATGGCGATCCGTTAATTCAACGGTCTCGGGGCGAAGCTCGCAGGCGAGATTTACGGTGGTGCTTCGAGTCCTGCGCTCCGAAGATGAGCCTGCTCGTTCCTGATCCTCGATTCTACTCCCTTCCCAGTCGTCGTGGCGCGACGCGATCGTCAAATCTGGTCTGCCTCGTTTCGCGGGCCGAGAGGCTCCTCTCCGTCTCTAGCATGACAAATGTTATCCCTGACAGTAAACGTCGCTAGTTTAGGCGCGATGATTCACGGCCTCCCGGGCGCATAAGCGGGCGCGAACACCCCGAAGGGCTTATTTTATATGCGGCTTAATTTTATGTGCTTCTCGAAGACGCATCCCGAGCGTTATGCGCGCCTGTTGCTAGAGATTGAGGCGCGAGCACCGGCAGAACTAGTCGAGACCAAGTGACACCGGTCAAACGGGATTTATCGTCGCTCCTCTTGTTAGTTTCGCGGCTAGAGTAGGTAGGCTACCCTCTGCGAGGTCTATTCATTGTTCGCCAGGAAACTTTCGTCCACGCGACGAAGACGGTAGGTGGGCTGGCACAGCGGTGTCCATTTTGGTAGCCACGATAAAGCAAAAGGTTTCTGTCGTCGGAGCAACATCTCTCTGTATTGAGATGTAGGGGAGATCGGGGCTAAAAATTATGATTTCGATAAAACAAAAAATAACTGGAAATTTATGTAGTTATTCTCTTCATTTAACTAAGAAATTTAACTAATTTCTTGTTACATTTATTATATTTTATGATTTTAAGTTTGTATTTAATATATTGTAATAGGTTTTTCATGAAATGTAATTTATTTATAGCTAGTCGAAGCGGAACTTCTTACCCCTTTATGGAGCAAGTTGTTATCACATTGGGGTAAGTTGTTACTAAGATATAGGAGTTGCCTTTTAATGAAATATTTCATTTTCTAATGAAATAAAACAGAATCTTATTAATAATGTTTATTTATGAAGGTTCGGATCAACAAAAATGTATCAAGAGACAATATGTATTCACGATTTCCGTAAATACATATAAACACTACAAAATGTGCGAAATCCACACAAATTACCTTTTTTAAAAAAGGTACGAAAAGAGCGCCAAGTATATAATCCCATCAAAAAGAATCCCATTTAAAAATATTGTCGTAAATTAATAGCTTTACAAAACTAATGATACACATAAATTGCGCCAATTATCACAATGGCTATTTATACAAAGAAAAAAATGTATTAAACAATATTAAGCAGATATATTTTTATACAAATAAATATTTAATACGAATAAATATTTTATTCAAAATACTTGGCGCTGCGAAACTAAAAAAAGGTTAATTGTCTTGGTTAATAAATAAAATAAAACAAGACAAGACACCACTGAGACACGAAAGAAAAAGATTTTAATGCAATTTATACATATTTATTCAGTTTAGCAACACCAATTCGGAGAGCAGCGCCAAGTATTTTGAATAAAATATTTATTCGTATTAAATATTTATTTGTATAAAAATATATCTGCTTCATATTATTTAATACATCTTTTTCTTTGTATAAATAGCCATTGTGTTAATTGACGCAATTTGTGTAGGGGAAAGTGGGGTAAAACGGAACAGGTGGTTAAAACAGAACACCAAGGTTTCTGTTAGATAAGAGCTGCGAATGAGTTGGTATCGCGTGACATGGAACCAAGTAATACTGAACATAACCCATGGTTTTCAACGTTCGCCGTTAAAAAGTATCGAGTCAATTTTGAGGTACATATAACTTGCAGTGTCAAAGTTTTTCCTTAATATACAAAGAAGTTTTTTACGAATTTTCATACAGATTAATAAATAATTGTAGAAGATATGACGATATATATAATTCTCGCACGGCGCCAACTGTCAACGCGAGTGCCTAAAACTGCTAAATAGCAGATTTATATACATCGTCATATCTTCTACAATTATTTATCAATCAGTGTGAAAATTGGTGAAAAACTTCCTTGTATATTAAGGAAAAACTTTGTCGCTGCAAGTTATCTGTACGCCAAAATTGCCTCGATACTTTTTAACGGCGAACGTTGAAAAACATGGGTTATGTCCAGTGTTACTTTTTAATTAAATATTACTACATTTTTTAACATAAGGGTTTTGTGCATACATTATACGGCTTCGCTAGAGTTTTCTGAGTTTTATGTTTCAAGTTTCATAACGATCCGTTAATATTTACTCAAGTTATCACAGTTTATGTTTAAAGAAATAATGATTTTGGTCGGAGAAATGTTTTTAGTTTATAATTTTTATCTCGAATACTAACAATTCGATAAAAAAAACTGTAAATAGAAAAAATGTGTGCCGTGACGAGCTTTACAAGACTATATTTTTTAAAATGCAGTTTAACAACATTTAATTTTCCAATTTTTATTGCATCCAACCCTTCAATTTATGAATATATACTTACTAAGCCGTTTTACAAACTTAATTAAAGCACACTGCTGTATGTAGATGCTAGATATTTTATAAACGAAGGAAATATATTACGCGTAATATTTCTATTCTACCGGTAGCTCGGTTCAGACGGCTACGTCACGAGCCGTGATGTTTACTTTACGCGGCGTGCGATAAGAGACGTGTATTGTCGCGCGAGGCCTGCCTGCTCTCCCCCCACAAAGCCCATATTCGCCGAGGTACAGCGCCGTGACGCGGGGGTCATTCGTTCCGTGGACATCGTTGAGTTAAGACGTTTCGATAGCTGCGTACGTAAATGGTACGCGTACATTATCTATCGTTACATAATTACTTCTATTCATTATTAGCCTTCTTCTTTACTCTCTATCGTCACTTGCTGCTACTATTAATACACTTTTGTCCCGAAATTGATTAAATATCGCGAGAAAACCATTACATATTCGTCACGTATTCCCTTCGTTGCCTTCGTGCCGATATTTCTGCACATTTAGTGCACACATATCGTGTCTCGGTATTCAAATACATCACTTTTCGGGCATATTTTAAGTTTATTTCTTGTTTAATTGCCTTACGAATGTTTTAATGCTTTTGTTTCAAACAGACGTTGAGGCGGAAATTCAAAGTAAAGGGCAGGCGACGCCATGACACTTGGCGGTTAATTTGAACGATGCTTGGATGGCGTCTGGTCATTTCTTGGAAAAAGGAGATGACAATACGTGTGGTATACGTATTTTTCTCATTATTTTATTGAATCATTGTTGACTGTGAGGGTGATGGGTAATTTTGCAGTCTCATAATTCGATCTTTTCAAATAGGAAAAGATTGAATTATGATAAATTGAATAATTTTAATCAGATTTGTTTAAAAGTTTTAAAATTGCGTCTGTAGATGTTTACGAAATATTGGAATGATCGAATTCTATTGCATTTCGGTCGCATTTACATAGAATTCAATGATATTTCAATGATTTTTACGAATCTATCTCTATGAAGCTGTTGTAATTGCATTTACCTTCGGTTTTTAATGCAACTTTTATTCTTTATGTTCAGAAACTGCGTAGTTGATCGAGGACATGCTATTCAAGCATGAATAATTAACGAATTTTGATTCTTGCCATGAATTTTAGATATTTATAAAAATACTATGATTCATTTAATTACGTGTTACTGAAATACAAAGCTGCTCCTATCGAGCGAGCATTCTGTATTTCCGCATCACACCTTGTATTCTAAATAACAAGGAGCGAAAGTCCCTTGGCTGGTTTCACGACAAACAATATTTCCTCGTGACAAACACTCGATAAAACCACATCCACCCCACCCTCCTATCCTGCTTATTTTTCAGAGATTGTGACCGCGTGCAATGCGGCCAAATAGAGTCAGTGTTTAGACGTACGAAGTTTTTCGTTTTGAAGAGCACAGTTGCTCATAGTAGAGTTTCGTTAACAATTTCGGGATACGCGAGGGTAGAGTCAGTGTTTTCTACGCAATTTATATTCTTTCACGAGCGTCGCGGCTCTGACCTTCGAATCGCGAGAATAGATTCAGTGCTTTGTTCGCCGATTATGATCTTCGGGGCGCGTTTGTAGTCTACTATTTCTTTATTTTTTTTTTTACTTTTAAAAGAGAAACTCGTCGGAAATTAGAGTCAGTGCGTCAGCTGAAGAGGAGATTTGTACGCAGAATATTGATGGAAAGATGTAAGTATCTATGTATTTGATTTAATTCCTTTAAAGTAGAGTTCATTCTTCAAAATTTTAGAAAGAAAACAATTTTAAACAAATTAATTTTTTGAATAGAATCACCCAGAAATTCAAAACTAACGAAACTTTTTATCATTTAGACGTTATAAGAAAGAACTTTTGTTAATTTTAATTTTTAATATTTCATTTTTTCATTTTTTTTTCTTAAAATGTCTAAATGATAAAAAGTTTCGTTAGTTTTGAATTGCTTCGTTGAATTGGTTCTATATTAGAGTTGAAACAATCGTAACTTTAGAAAGAAATTATAATCGTGTTTTGTTCCTTCGTTACAGTTTGGGCGCAGCTGAGCAGCCTGGTGACTTCTCCTGAGCAGTAGCAGGGGTGTTGGCGTCTTCGGCACCGGGGCACAGCGAAATGTGAGTGCGCATGCATTATGGTTCCTCTGGTCACTCAATCATGTCGTAGGACGTTTGGTCCGAATCGACACGAGTGACCGGTTGTATATTTAACGAGCATAATGACCACGGGTATGATAACCATGCCCGTGAATTGTAACATTTTTGTCTGTGCATGTATTTATTAGACGAGGCTAGGGCCTTCTTGTACGCCGCGTCTTTTCAATAGAATCACATTATAATCATAATTTCCAAGATAAACGGTTCCTAACGTGAATATTTATCATTGATCATACATTGATGTAGATATTTATTAAATAATGCACATAAAGGTGCATAGCAGCTCGGAAGGTATTGGTACGAATATCAATACGACTGAATGCTAATTTTTATGTAGCGAAGAAGTCTGATACTCTCAGACTCCACAGCTACGATCATTTTTATTTAATATGTAGTGGAACGATTATAATGCCTTGAATTTCTTTTATTTTTCTGATACTACGTGTTCAAAAGTAACTTGATTTCTAATTGATGATAATATACATGAAAATGTAATTCCTTTCTTAAAAAGGTCACTCGTTTGCGTACACAATAGAATAATTAATTTCCATGTGCAAGAAGACAATTGAGGGTGGGGAAATTTCAGATTCAAAGTAATTAGCATGAGATCATACTTTCTTGTTTTATAAAATTTACTTTGACGATGGAATAGCCCGTTTTAAATTCTTAAAGTAAATTCTTCATGATTTTGATTGATTTTCTTAAACAACTGAATTTTAGAGTCTTTCTTCTCACTAATTGAATGTCGAGTAGAGTCCTTTTTCTTGATCTAAAGTAGAGTCCTTTCTTATTTATCAAAGTTTAAACTATTCACAAGTTGAAAGTCGAGCCACTTTGCTTAATAATGTAAAATGAAAGAATATTAGCCTGTTAGACACTATACAAACTAATGATATTTTCTAGTTGAGGATTTTTAGGATATCTTTCCGTACTCATTGCCTTTTAACTCATCCACGTGCCCAGGTGCTACTTGGGTGGGTGAAGGCAATGGGGCACGATGACTTTCTTTATTAAATAATTACATGTCGGCGGCTAGCATTGCGTTAGTGTATCGTGCACGCCGCATTTTCCACCTATGTGTGTTTGTGTGGTTAGGCGGTGGAATTTGCGTCGGTGAAAGATTTTCATTAAAGACCATCTTAACGAAACTATAACATTGCAATAATGATATCAATGTTTCATATTCCTTGTTGCACACGATGATCATTCTAGTAAATAATCTGGGAATATGAAATTTAATCAATCTCGTACAATCAAACCAGATAGTAATAACGATTCATGTATGTACATAATATGTACAATGCACATTATCAAGTAATCCATTGTTTGAAATTGAAAATAGTTAATTGCTATGTAAATCATACTTATACGCAATGGTCACTGCCTTTGCTAGCCGATTTCAGTGAAAACTGGTACGTACTTATTAGAGTGTGATTGTGTGTGAGAGACTGTTTTGCCATTTTTTAAATATACATAACTGTTAGGTGGGATGGGTAACTTAGCTGTTCGGTAGGATAGGTAACTTAGCTGTTCGATAGGATGGGTAACCTAGCTGTTCGGGAGGATAGGTAACCTACCTTCTGGTACGAATGTGTGACTTAAATATAAGTAGGTAGGGCCGGGGCAGGTCATCGTATTCTCTGATCGCATGTTCCCCCCTGCGATGACCTGCTTTCAGGAAATTTGTGAGAAAAGTCGACGGCCAGACTAGCGCGAGTGGGGTATGCCCTCGCTTCTAGCCCCGCTATGTCGACTTTTTGACGCCAGTGGGACATTGCACATTGTCGCTGGTCGCGGTCGGCAGGACGGGCTTGGGCACGCTATTAAGGGGGTACTCCACTGTGAACGGTCGAAAAATCAAGCTATTTTTAAAGACTTTTTTCTGAGTAAATACAACATATAATAAAATAAATCTTTTTCATATTTATTAAGCTACTCTTATATTATACTAAAAAAATTAAAAAGAATATTTTCAATTTGTGTTACTTGTTTTTTTTACAGCGTTAATATGGCACTTAAACAAAAACAATGCAGGTGCTTTCCCGGCTTAGACTGATCCAAAACTAAAAATTCGAAGAGATTCTTAATCTGTATAAGTGTCTCTATCGTCCGTTCCTTAATTAACAATTTTTTCCGAAAAATAACCGAGATTTTTCTCGGGGAACATTCGAGAAGCACCATTATTTGGATAACTTTTTCCTTCAAACAGGCGCAATTTTGTTATTTTTCAACAAAAATTGTTAATTGAGCTACGGGCGATAG
This sequence comes from Andrena flavipes, assembly GCA_963971345.1. NCBI lineage: Eukaryota > Metazoa > Arthropoda > Insecta > Hymenoptera > Andrenidae > Andrena > Andrena flavipes. The sequence continues at coordinate 42,229,466 of OZ020481.1, forward strand.
CGACACTCATACAGATTAAGAATGTTTTCGGATTTGTTGTTTCAGATACCACGTTTTTGTTTAAGTGCCATATTGACGCTTTGTAAAAAAACAAGTAAAACGAATTAAAATATTTTTTAATTTTTTTTTTCGTATAATATGAGTAGCTTTATAAAAACCAAAAAGATTTATTTCATTATATGTTCTATTTACTGAGAAAAAAATCCGTTCACTGTGGAGTACCCCCTTAACTTTCAGAAGGGCGGACCGCCCGAAGCAAAGAAGTGGCCAAAGAGCCGAAGATAGCCCGGCCAGTAAAACGGCCACATCATGTGGGCAACCAAGAATGGCCCTGCATCCTCGGGTGCAGGGTCATTCTTCGTAGGTATTACTTTGCCATTATGCTCGTCAGTAGTTGTAGTAGTAGTAGTAGTTTGGTTGGCCATAGGCTGACCCATCGATACCCCCTCCCCTGAAATTGAGCACACCGCGTTTTCAATTAGGGTTGCGAAGAAGATTACGCGGCCAGTTAGTGTTGCGACTAAATGTTGATCACGGTTTGAATTAGCGCTGCGAATCGAGTATTCCCCGCGTTTGGTACCAGCATAGCGTTGCGAATAAATATCGAACGTGATTGCTTGTAGTGTTTCGAAAAAAGAGTCGCGATTGTTTTTAGATTGTTCTTGTATTTCGAAGTAAAGTTACTAGAGTTTGATTTATAGCATTAATTTTGATTCATTGTATTCTTTTTATTAGAGTTGCGATGCGACTGATCGTGTTTTTTAAATTACTCGTTCTAGTTTGATTCTTAATAATTTTTTGAGTTAGTGTTGCGATGATGATTGATCGCGTTTGTAATTAGAGTTGCGACCCCCAGCCCCCAATGCCCCAAAACTGCCCTGGGACATGTCCAGAGACATGTTCCTGGGGAAAAAGAGTCCCGAGCAGCTGGATTTGCTGCGCACGGGACTCTACACAGCCTTCAGGAAGGCTGCAACGATTTAAAGTTAGAGTTGCGTACTACGAGACACAGGTGCATTGAATTTTTATTAGTGTTACGAAAAATGAAACCACCCACGTGGTGGTTCTCTGTAGCTTTTTATATTTGTTAGAGTAGTGTAACTGCTTGAGAGCTTTTTCGTTTGCTATTCGGGATTTGTATTAAGTATTATAGAATTTTCAGTAATGAAGCACCATTCGGGAATTTTGAAGTTATTTGAGAAATTAGTGCTGCGAGTAGTCCAAAGTCCTAGTGACTATGCTCGGGAGTTGATTTTAGTCTGTAATAAGCTAGCGTTGCGAAAGAAAAAAAACGGTCCACTCACGGTTTTCTTGCATTAATGAGTGGACAATGATCATGGAGCAGCCCTAAGTGGCTGCACCATCCTCCTTCTACTCCCACCATCTACCCGCTCTTGAATCGAGTGTTTGTCACTGGAAATATTGTTTTGAAAGTATATTCATATTTTGCAAAAAATGCCAATTAATGAGAAACTACAAGGAAATTATTGAGTTGATGTAACAAAGCACCCAATGTGCTTAATATTATGAATATCAATTGCTAATTTGCGTAATTTGTTCTATTTCATGTATTTTGTCTATGGTTTTGCGTGATTTATTTTATGTCCTGTTTTATTGTGTTTATTTACTTTCCTTTCAGGCTGGTAAAAGTTTTTGATTACCTACTGTATATAAGGAATTATATACAGCACCTTAATGAATTATAGCACTTATAATGAATTATAGCACCTAATGTGCTTAATATTATGAATATCAATTGCTAATTTGCGTAATTTGTTCTATTTCATGTATTTCGTTCATGGTTTTGCGTGATTTATTTTATGTCCTGTTTTATTGTGTTTATTTACTTTCCTTTCAGGCTGGTAAAAGTTTTTGATTACCTACTGTATATAAGGAATTATATACAGCACCTTAACGAATTATAGCACTTATAATGAATTATAGCACATAATGTGCTTAATATTATGAATATCAATTGCTAATTTGCGTAATTTGTTCTATTTCATGTATTTCGTTCATGGTTTTGCGTGATTTATTTTATGTCCTGTAGGTTGGTCTCACTATTACTAACATAACGTAGTTATACCTTCGCGGTGAAGAGACTTAATAAAATAATATATTTAAAAATAAAAGTGATAGTGAAAAGTAATAGTGAAACGTGTTAGTGCAAAGTGATAGTGATAGTCAATATTAACGCGTGCTCGTTGTTGCTACTTTCTGTATGAAAGTAACTTGGATTACTGTGCAGTAAAGTGCAATTATTCCAATCTTCAACATTTGCATAAAAGTTTTTGATTATTTACTAAAAATAGGATTTCAGGTTCATCATCCTTGAGAAACGAAATCTCACGGAATTTTTATTAATACTTTTGCGAATGTTTCAAATATTGCCCCTTTATTTTTTTTTCATTCCCAATTAGTGAATAATTGAAGGGTTGGATGCAATAAGGGGACTAGCGCTCGAAAATGTGAAAACGTATTATTCAATCGCTAAGAAAAATTGGAAAATTAAATGTCGTTAAACTGTATTTTAAAGAATATAGTGTTGTAAAGCTCGCCACGGCACATATTTTTTCTATTTACAGTTTTTTCATCGAATCATTAGTATTCGCGATAAAAATTATAAACAACAGAACTTCGTCGACCAAAGTCAATATCTTTTTAAACATAACTTGCGATAACTTGAGTAAATATTAACTGATCGTTATGAGACTTGAAACATAAAACTCAGAAAATTCTAGCGAAGCCGTAAAATGTATGCACAAAACTCTTATGTTAAAAAATGTAATAATATTTAATTAAAAAGTAACACTGGACATAACCCATGTTTTTCAACGTTCGCCGTTAAAAAGTATCGAGGCAATATAACTTGCTCACTTGCAGTGACAAAGTTTTTCCTTAAAGTACAAGGAAGTTTTTCAAAAAATTTCACAGTGATTAATAAATAATTGTAGAAGATATGACGATGTATGTATATAAATCTTGCGCGCTTCCATCAGTCAACCGCCACGTATAATGCGCTATTTAGCAGTTTTAGGCACTTGCGTTGACAGTTGGCGCCGTGCGAGAATTATATATATCGTCATATCTTCTACAATTATTTATTAATCAGTGTGAAAATTGGTGAAAAACTTCCTTGTATATTAAGGAAAAACTTTGTCACTGCTAGTTATATGTACCTCAAAATTGATTCGATACTTTTTAACGGCGAACGTTGAAAACCATGGGTTATGTTCAATATTACTTTTTAATTAAATATTATTATATTTTTTAACATAAGGGTTTTGTGCATACATTTTACGGCTTCGCAAGAGATTTCTGAGCTTTATGTTTGAAGTCTCATAACGATCCGTTAATATTTACTCAAGTTATCGCAAGTTATGTTTAAAAAGATATTGACTTTGGTCGACGAAGTTCTGTTGTTTATAATTTTTATCGCGAATACTAATGATTCGATGAAAAAACTGTAAATAGAAAAAATATGTGCCGTGGCGAGCTTTACAACACTATATTCTTTAAAATACAGTTTAACGACATTTAATTTTCCAATTTTTCTTAGCGATTGAATAATACGTTTTCACATTTTCGAGCGCTAGTCACCTTATTGCATCCAACCCTTCAATTATCATGGTAGAAATATACCAGGAAATTCTTCAAATTTAAAACAGAAAAAAACAAATAATGTTTTAAATTCTGCTTAGTTTCATCGCGGTAGCTTTTTACAGTATAACTCCTTCTTTTGCCCGCTTGTGGAGCGATCAAGGATCGTTCTGCAATCGTGCATCAGGGGGATCGATGGAAATGAAAATAAAATTTTGCATAAAAGGAGGGCGGATGGGCCGCGGTTAGGGCGGGTCTCCACTCGCAGCGCCTCCACGTGGTGAGACCTGGGCAATCTGTATTATTTGAAGTATAATTACTAATCGTATCACAAGTAACATTGTAATTCAGTTATTAATTACATGACAAGTAATACGAGCCGATTGGCTGCGATCACCTATCTCTGTTAATTTCTATTCCATTTATCCAGATTCGATTCTAAATATTTCTCCTATAATTTCATTTTATTTCGCAAATAAAAAAATTCTAAAATGACTTTTGATATACATAATAACAAATATATAACCTATAACCATAAATTCAAACGACTTGAAATCAGCCACTCGCGATAAAGACAAAAAGCCGCTGCGTTCGGGTCGCTAGTCGCTTCACGATTTCCGTAAATACATAAACACTACAAAATGTGTGAATTCCCCACAAATTACCTTTTTTAAAAAAAAGGTACGAAAAGAGCGCCAAGTATATAATCCCATCAAAAAGAATCCCATTTAAAAACATTGTCGTAAATTAATAGCTTTACAAAACTAATGATATACATAAATTGCGCCAATTATCACAATGGCTATTTTTACAAATAAAAAAATATATTATATAATATTAAGAAGATATATTTTTATACAAATAAATATTTTAATACGAATAAATATTTTATTCAAAACACTTGGCGTTGCTCTCCGAATTGGTGTTGGTAAACTGAATAAATATGTATAAATTGCATTAAAATCTTTTTCTTTCTTGTCTCAGTGGTGTCTTGTCTTGTTTTATTTTATTTATTAACCAAGACAATTAACCTTCTTTTGGTTTCGCAGCGCCAAGTATTTTGAATAAAATATTTATTCGTATTAAAATATTTATTTGTATAAAAATATATCTCCTTAATATTATATAATATATGTTTTTATTTGTAATAATAGCCATTGTGATAATTGGCGCAATTTATGTATATCATTAGTTTTGTAAAGCTATTAATTTACGACAATGTTTTTAAATGTGATTCTTTTTGATGGGGTTATATACTTGGCGCTCTTTTCGTACCTTTTTTAAAAAAGGTATTATCTTTACGACGTTGTCAGATCTGCTGCTCCAAATCACTACGTGAACCAACTTAATATTCTATTTTCATATTACAATCATTTATATTGACATTGAACGTTTTAAAATACGTGATATTAAAAATTATTATTATTATTTTCATAGTATCATACTATTTTATATTTATCATTTATTACCCAACTCTAATTTGATTAACATAGTTGGTTAGGAACTACCTTAAAACAAAGCAGGAACAATTGCAATTCATACAACATCTCCTAAATCGCGGTAACAACTAGCCCCATTGACAAATGTAGCAATTGAAGAGATCATTTTGCTTATACAGATATTGAAACACATATTAAACTCTATTACACCATGTTCTTAAATGTCATTTGATCCATAAGAACGAATCAATCAACAATATCGACGTTAAATAATTGAAATAGACCAAAAAATAATAATAGAAAAATATTTAATTATCTGGTGTGCGACTTACAACTTTGCAACTTCGGTCCTTGCTTACAACCTCATGGTTCTCTGTGGCGAAGGCTATTAAAATGGGCGACAGAGTGGCGTGATCAACTCACACGGAAGAAATAATTGAAAGTAAAACGGTCTTTTCATTTTGAAGATAAAACCGTCGGAACAACTTACCCCCGGGACTTTTAGCTCCGGTCTCCCCTACCTCGGTAGGGATGTTAACAGAAACTGGGCACTAAATGGCGATGGAAAGTAAACCCGTCTGTCTCTGCCATTCCAGTATGCAGCATCATTTCGTGCCAGAGAGTCTGCATTTTGCAAGACTGTCTTAGGGTCAACTGCAATCGTGGACGAAGAGGGACCTGCCCTAAAACTCGCGGTTACGTTGTAGATTCGCGATAAGGTAAACAAGTCGGCAGTCGATCGCGGACTCGGAGGATCCCGTGGAATTACGGCCGAGGGCAGGGTGGACGAGGCAGGAGTGCGCGATTGGGTCGAGCGGGGGTTACGACTGGGACATTCAAAGGGAATTATGATGTCGTTTTACGAGCGTCTCGTGAAGTCGAAGGGGATTAAACCCGCGGCTTGGGAGCCCACTGCGGTGCCTCAGACCGTTGCGACGCGCGATGGAGAGTCCAGATCGATGAAAGGAATCAAAAGAATGGCCGTAAAAGGTCTGGACCCGTTCTGGCCGATCGGCCCCCGATGAAATATCGTAAAATCTGTTACGATCGGACGGCCGGCCGCCGTTGATGTTCACTGAGAAGGCAAATACCTGCGAGGGATGCGTTTTAAACGAAAAGTCAGTGCCACCTCGACAGAGGACCCCCTCTGCGCGGACTCGCTCCACCGAAACGCGCCTGAATATGTGGGACACCAGATGACACGGGACGTCATGTCAATCCGCGGCCCTGCCCCATTGTTCCCTGACCAGATAGCGCGCCTCTCAGTTGTATTAATCGTGGGAGGCATAGAGTGGAATCGAGCTTTGACCCTTCAGGGAGCCCAGACTTTATCCGCGTGACCTTAAGGACCTCGGCTTGTCCCCGATAACGCGGCTGATATCGATTATCCTCCTAACAGGCAGCGTTTCGATTGAGAGCTCCATTATTTTCCACGTGTACACGTCTTCGAGGAGCGTTTGGCCTCGATCTCTCAAGCACGCATTGAAAGCGTTTGTTGGATTGGTAGATCAGATCGACGGGCACCGAGAAGCTGTCCGCGTGTAAGGGAGAGTGGGGTAATTACGAACACCTATGCAAAAAAGCAAACAAAACGAATATTATACGAGAAATGAATTTGTTTATTATTTGCAACCATACTTAAACTATTCGTGTATAAAGTATTGTGACGACTTTTTGAAAAATTATAATGAAAATCAACTTTATAGTGAAGAAGCAAAACCCTTGGTGTTCGTGATTACACGACTGCCGTGAGGTAATCACGAACAGAGTGTTAAATATCGCGGAAGTTGCACAGAAAGCACGGTTGCAATAGTAAACTCATAAAAAATGTTACTAAAACCTATACCTAATGTAGTTTTCAAATTCCTCTTCTTGTGCGTTAGAAATAAGTTGCAATTGGTCGGAATATCGAAAAAAAAAAAAAGTAAAGGTCGTTCTTTACACTTTTTTTGTCTGGGCCTATAATGAAAATTTAAAAATCTCTTTTAAAAAGAACTTGAAGGAACTCGTGTGACGATTCTAACCAAAGTCGAAGCCCCAAATTATGTTTACGCTGCTATCAACTATGTGGAGCATTGTAGAGTAACGCGTCCAAGCGTCTCGAAAGATCTTCTTGAAATTCCTCCCCCGATTACGGTGACGGCGTGCTTCGCGCGCGGGACCCGCGCTACGGAATCACCCCCCGTTGACCCCGAGTGCTCGTAAGAAATTCGAGGGCGTCGTAGTCGGTGCCTGGAAGCCGTTTGTTTCGTTGTCGTTGCGTCGTTTTGTGCACCAGGGCGCCGTATACCACCGGCCGGTTGGTTCCTCGTTTCCTCTCTCGGAGGGACATCAAATAAATCACGGACTATCGTCTCCCGCGGAACGTTTCACGTCTGCTGGTCGGCTCGCCGTGTTCCCTTCGGCTCTGCTCGAACGTGGGAGGGGATCGGAGGGGAACAATTCGAAATGGTTCCGTGCGCGAATTCAGAACTTATGGAATGCACTTTGAGGCAAGAACCCGAGGGACAACGGAGACGGGCAGAAGGACGGAGGGAGGGCGGCAGGCGTACAGGAGGGAAAGAGCGGAGGCAGAGAGAACTGTTGGATTCTCAGGGCAAGAGGCCGACCGTCGTTTTGCTTTCGTGGCAACGCTAGAGTACGGATAGAAACGTTCGGAATCTCGGTGACGTGATTATCTTTCCCATCGTTCGCCGCTTTTGCAATCTCGGTTAGATAATTACGCTATAAATCGCGCCGATGAATAGAGCCTCCCTCTCCGTGTATTGCGCGCTGGAACGTTACAACGACCTTTTGTGTAGCCTCCTCTGCGGTTCTTGAGGCCGAACCTCGAGTAACTCTCCCTCTCCCCCCCACGAGTCCCTGTAGTCGTAGGGAAATTTTGACGGGATAATGGGAGAGAGCGGGACGCGATATTTCAATTCCGCGGCGGAATTCCTCCGCGGCGTGTCTCCGCGTCTTATTCCGCGATCGTATCTGAAAAATCCCCCCACTCGCCGCCGCGGTGCCTCCTAATCGTTTATATTCCCCCCGACCTATGACCCAGCGCTCTTATTCGTCGGAGATCCGATCGGTGAGCGGTGGATATTAATAACGGCCAGGGTGAAACGGCCGCGGCGAGGACGCAGGAGCGTCGGCCAGCCTCCGTTCTCTTTTCTAATCGTGATCCCATTTCTTTTCCCCGTTCCGTCCCTTCTCTGATTTTCCTTTCCTCGTCGAGCGTCGTCCGCGTCGCGACGTGGCACAGAAAGGCGGTCGTAACGTCGTTTCGCACGTGGAGCACGCTCGAGACGAGCCCTCCTCCGTTCGCGGAGGATGCAGCCACCACCGGGGACAAGAAAAAGACGAGGAAGAGTCGATACGCCGTGAGACGGACAGGAGAAAGACGCCACGGGGGAAGGGGGCTGCGGAGGAGATGGTTCGTGAAGAGAAAGAGAGAAAGAGAGGGTGGGAGAGAGAGAGAGAGAGGGGAGGTGGACGCGACGGCCGCGATGCCAAGGAGAGAGGAGTGTACATTCGTTATCTGATCAGAAACTTAAGGCTACCTTGAATGAGATGAATGCCTTTACGTGTCTCTTGCACTTGCCTAGGCACATCCATTCGCCCTTTCATTTCAAGTGCTCCGCTGCCCTTTTGTGGGTGGCTGCCCTTTCTCCGAGGCCATCGCGGTGTACCCATCGCTCTTTCCCCCCTCCCCTTCCGCTTGCCACGGCCGACGGTCGCGCGTAATTTATTGCATCTGCGAAAATTTCGTGGCCACGGGCCGCATTCGTCTTCTGCCCGTCCGAGTTCTCGCGATCACGCGTCTCGATCGACGGTAGCGGCTGGCCAGCCTTCGCCCCTTCGCGACTCCAGGGGACCGCGACTCGGGTCCTCTGACCTTGCCAGCCAGTGGCTCTGATCGATCTGGTCCCGGCTCGATGAAAATCATCTGCTTCTAACCCCAATTTCTTACTAAGCAACTGCTCGTTGCACGGTCGATGTGTCGAGCACCGAGCCTCGCACAATTTCGGTGGTCGCGGGGCACGGCGCAAATGGCCCCAGCAGGTGTTGGCCCCGTGGAAAAAAAAACGCACTCGCGGCGAAGGCCATCGCGGGAACGACGGCGATCATCAGTGCCGTAATCACTCTCCATTATAAGGATTCCATTACCATCGGAGCGTTAACGGTTCCTGGTGCAGCCTGCGACATTGTAACAACCCTCACGATCCGCACCAACCCGGTTCCAGGGCGAACGACCGCCGCGAACGGTCTCCGGGGCGACACGGTTGATGACAGGTTGAGACGCGCGGAACGCGGCGAGGTGTCTGGAATTATATCGAAATGGAAGCGGATCGAGCCGCGGCCGCGGCGGGGAGCGCGGAGGGAGAGCGAAACAAGGGGAAGCCGGTCCTCCTCGCGGCGGCTCGCTGATCGGCACTAATTTAACGAGGTATAAATAAAGCCTGAGGGCGAGCAGGGCCGAGACGGAGGAAGCTGGAAAGACTTTGAGTAGGGTTCGTCCGGTGGAAGCGCGGGGGGGATGCAAGGGAGGGGGCAGAAGCGTTCGAGGCTGGCGGCGAGTTAGAGGTGGTTGGACCGAAGGCTGGTTAGCTGTTTCGGAATGACAAGTTCATTTTATTAAGACGCCTTCAGCCGCATTATGGTCGTCACGTGTTATTCGCAGACCCGCAGCCGACCGAACCTACCCATATCCTCAGCTGTTCCTCCGAGGGTCGAAGGGTGTGTGTTCGTGCGCTCGCGCATATACGTGCAGGGGCGGGGTGGGGTGAGGGGGTGGAGGAGAGGTTGATGGTGACACGGTCCGCGGGCAAGCCAGCGCAGGAACACAGGGGAGCGTATATGAGTGCCGAGTGTGAACGGATATGTCGCCTTCTTTGATGTCTCCGTTTCTCCCTAAGCGAGAAACGACGACGACGAACACGGCTACGAGCATCACGACGCTACTCCCACGTCTTCTTTTTGCCCCTTTTTCTCGCGCCTCTCCACACCGACCATGCTTTAATTCCCCCGATTCTTCTCTCTTTCTCTCGCCGGGCTGCTCAGTTGTACCTCGGCGGACAAGTGTTGGCCACTATTGCAGCATTGTGTTCGCGATCCCTCGCTCTCTGTTTCGCGGAACTGCGTTATGTTCGTCGGAATCGTGAAAACTGAGATAATTCCTTCCGCAGCTGTAATATCCTCTGTTCCACGATAAATCACCGCCTCCTCCTTGCACTACCAATAGCAGACCACCCTCAACGCAGGAATAACCGATAGCGTTAATGTCCTGCGCGAAAAAAAAAGCTATCCGAACAGCGCTGGAGCTCCGAACAGAGGAGGGCACAAATCCATCAAGGAGAGCCGCCATTGAGGCCACGCAGAGCCAGCTTCCCCGCGTCGCTTTCGAATGCCGGCCGTGAATCGTCGTTCCTCAGCACCGTCCGCGACCGATTCAGCCTTCTTTGCTCGGTGATTGCGCTATTGACAGCGAGCTCCTTGCGGCTGTCTCGCGCGAGTCCTTTACGCGAGCCAACCACGACGTTCGGCGCGTACAGGCTCGCGGCACCACGCGAATATTAATTAAGAACGATCGCTTCGCTGGTCGTCACTGGCAACTAATTAGCGAGGGGACTTGCGCTGACCCACGACGCGGGGGACAACGGCAGAAAAGAGGAAACCGCGCCGCGGCCTTTGAGCTTGATCCTCAATAATCAGGCTAATTAATTATCCCCCCCCCCCCTCCTCCGCCCTGCGCCGGTGTCCACTGCAGTTTTCCAACTCTCCCCGCACGAACGGACAAGGGATCCCCAAGGTACGAGGCTTGGAATCCGCGTCCCATGGCGCGAACACGCGCTACTCGCCTCCATTTCCTTGGCTTTCGTCCAGGCTCCCGGCGAGCGTGCCTCCTTTACGATCTAACCAACTTTTTCTTTCGCGTAATTTTCACCGACGGCTGTGAAATCATCGTCATCGGCTACGCGGAACCGGTTCTGCTTTCCGCCTTGCGCGTTCATCCTGACACGAAAAGGCAGAAGAAACAACGCGGCTAACGCGTATCGTTCACCCTCGTTTTCCTTCTTCCGCGGGTTTTTGCTCCGCGATATGCGAGCGCGGTACAGCATTCGCTGGGCTTTGGATTGTCATTTACCGCCGATGCACAGTGGTTCGAATCGCCGAATACGCGATCAAAAATCTTTACAACGTTCATATTTCACACTTTATCGTTATGAAGATGGTCATTCCAGGGGGGTTTTGGGGTCGCAAAATCTAATTCCGAGGTCAAATTTTTTATTAGATTAAAACTAAGCCCTGTAGGAAAGGAAATGTCGATAAAATAATGATGTTTTGTTTAACAGTACTATCCGATTTGATTACGTTATTTGAAGTTAATTACGGCATCAAATTTTAAAAAATTAACAGAGAATACATTTTTATGATGGCAAAAGCTTTTGAGCGCGCGGAAACTAGAAGGTTGTCGACGTTTCCTCTCCTCCATAGGGCTTAGTTTTAATCTAATAAAAATTTTGACCTCGGAATCAGATTCTGCGACCCCAAAAACACCTGGAATGACCACCTTCGTAATGATAAAATGTGAAATGTGGACGTACGGATTTTTTATCACGTTTTCGGCGATTCGGACCACTGTGCGATGCTTCTTGCCCTGTGTTGCAATGTAAAGCCACGAGTGATACGATAGAAAATAGGCAGAGCCGATTGAAGTATGAGATGCAAGTAGAAATGTCTGTCTGGAGTCAGACGGTTTTATACAACTACGACATTGCTCGCAAAGGGAGGTGATGGCGAAACGAGGTCGACGCGGCTAACTCGAAATTTCCGTCGTCCGCGTTCTTCATGGGTGTAAACGTGCTCGCAGGTGTGGGCGTAATCACCTGCTCTCGCGAGAGAACCTTTGCCCCCCCGCTGCTTCTGCTCGGCTCGCGCACTGGCATTTCGCTTGGTATTCCGCCAATGCGCTCAACTTAATTTCGCGACGGGATTTTCGGCCTGAAATTCTGTCACGCCCGTACGCGAGCTGGGCCCTCGCTTCGTGGGAATGTTTTCCTCTCAGCTGGAATGCCTGGCGCGGTGTTTACCCTAAACCTGCAGGGCGGGATTAAATTAACCTACGCCGTGCCTTGTTATTTCGCAAACCGTGATATTACGAATAAATTTCACAGAAAAACGGCTAATAATTAATGGCAAATGTCCGTCAGCTATCCTCAGTACCTATTCGTTGCTCAGAGCTGGCTGTGAGTCTCATCAAAAAGCGCTTCTTTAAATCGTCGGACCACTTCACCAGTTTTTAATGAAAGGTGAATTTGACATCTCGCTACTTGCATGTACGTCGATCATTTCACCCCGTCACGTTATCGGGTCGATCACTGTTAAAACTGAGCCGTTTTCCAGCGACTTTAATGCGTGGTAATTGCACGGTTTTGCGGATAATTGATTGAAACTCAGAGTTTTTCCTCCGCGGTTATCACGCTCGGTCTCGACGAAGCATCATCGTTCGGGCAGGAAGCGCGAAAGAATATCGGCGTACCGTTTCGTCGGCGGGTCGTTCAATAATTCATGAAGCCCCCTCACGTCGGTCGTGCGGGGAGCAGGAATTACGAGTCGTCGTTACTCGAAACCGCTTCCGATTCACGCGAGACGTTCTCGCGTCGGCCAGCGGAGGCCTTTTTTCACCCTTAAACGGGAGGAACGCGGAACGAGGGGCAGCGTTGGCCGCGTAACGACGCATCGATTGGTCGCGGCGGCGCTGACCTGTCGTTTACATGAATTTCCTCGGACCTCGAGGCTCGCGTGCACCGTTTAACTCCATCTGCCGAGCTTTCTTTCTTCCTCTGTCTTTTATCGTCCCGTGGCAGATCCTTTTCCCCGTCCCGCACGATTTTTCGCTACTTCGTCCCAGCATCTCTACACCCCCGACGTTTATCCGCCTCCTGCCTCGGCCCAGCTTGCTCCGCGCCGGAGGAACGGCGGAAACCGTGACGGATCAATTAGCGAAATTGCTAATTTGCAGGCATTTTAATCAAATTAATGAGAGGGTAGGCGCGCACTTTTATGCCCCCGTCCAGTTATTTATGGTTTACGGAAACTGGCCGAAACGGAGCCACACTCTACGAGGGGCGGCCCCAGACGCGAAGTTTCGCCTCCTCCAGGATCACCGGCTCTCTTCCTTTTACCGGGACCCGGGGGTTCCACCTTTCGGTTCCGTATTCGTTTCTCCGTCCACCTCTTCCCTTGTGCTCGTGGACATCGGTCACGGTGGCCACGTAGCTGCCTAATTAACGAAGGGACCGGGGAAAGATGCCTCGGATGGTCGTTGTTTACGAACCAAGTGCGAGTAGGGAGGTACGTAGGGTGACTGTACCTAATATTGCCAGGCAAAAGTAAAATCGCCGTCAATTGAATAATAATTGGTATTTTTGCATGAAGTTCGTTTCAAAGTAAAGAGGAATTATTTCATGTAGCATAAGTTGAAGTCGTTGAAATCTACTAATTTTTTATTAGGACTCAAAATCCTAATTATATATGAGTTTTTAAAGTCATTTTCACGTGTGCTTTTATTATTTCTTGCTCTGTAAATGCATTTTTATCCATCTTTGATTTGATTTTTATTAGAAAAATATAGAATTTTAAAAACATAGATTTTTAAAATATTTTATTTTTTCAAATAAAGTTTAATTATTGATCACATAATGCTGCAATTATAGTATGTCTTCCTACACATATTTAGGTACTAAAATTCAGTGCATTACCGATAAATTTTAGAGCTTACTTTGCTAGATATAGCGGGTGGCGATATTAGGAATAGTGGCAGTCACCCTACGTTGTTTTCTGAATAATGGAAGTGTGATTGAAATTCGCCACTTGCTCGAAGCACCGAATTCTTCTAAAGCGCATCGATCAATCGTCTGTTTTATTTCAACACCATTTTCAGCTTCATATTTGTAGTTTTCCATTCTCCGCGTTGTCTGGTGCATCGACAAACAGTGTCAGAAAAAGTACCCTTACTGTCCTCGATCGGATCGAAGCTACCACTTGTATAGCCGATAGAGGAGTGGTTTTCTTCGCACAATAGCCGGCTGTTTCTTTCTCCGCGACGGTCATTCAAACTCGTTTTGCCTTTTTCTACTCCCGCCGATCCCCGGATCATTACCTTTCCCCGATCGTCCGAGGAACAACCGTAGTGTCCGGGCCGAGAAGATTTCCTGGCTCGCGCCTTTTTTTTATTATCGACCCGGCAAGAACGTCCACGCCGTGTATATTCGTTCGTATAGCGGTATATACACGTTGCTGAATGCACCGTGCAGATGCCCACCGTGGCAGCTAAAGGCCTTTCCTCGCGGCGTAGAACGATCTTCCAGGGATGGATCAACGACCTCCGACATGGATGCCTATCTACGGACAAGCGAGCCCAGCATCGATACGTCCGGGCGAGACGCGGAGAGAGAAAGAAACGAAGAGAGAAAGGATAGGCGACACGATTTGCCGCGTGAATCGCAGAAAAACGATGAAATAGATAATCGTATGGCTTAATATACTGCGACCTATGCTTCTCGGCCCTTGTAGAGGCGTTTCAAGCTCTGCGATTCCGATGACTGAGACACAGGATGCGATTGCGTTTCCTGGAACCTTTCCTTTACCGCCGAGTGGTCATCCATGGTTATTGTGACGTTATTACGCTACAATATCGTAATACACTTGTAGGTTTGAAACATTCCCTTCGTCTACTCTTACCGGGAACTTGAAATCTAAGTCTCCCGATGCCCCATTGACACACTTTATAGAGCAGCCCCTAATGAAGAATCTCCCGCGTTTATAATGCAGCATTGAACGCAATCTCACTGAAAGCACCGAAAAACACTACCCTCCTACCTATGACTCCACCCGCGGGGAGGGAAATCGGGTGAATATGGGGAGCATGTCGGGTTGAAAGGAAAACGTCAGGCGAGAGCGAACGCGGCCAAAAGGGGTGGAAAGTAAGCAGACACCGTGGAGCGAAGTAAATACGTCGCACCGTAGGCAAAGCTGAACTTTGATGTACTGTCAGGCAGACATCGTAAACGCATTAGTTGCCGGCACCGTGGCGTTGCTCGTCCCTGGACGTCGCCTCGTACGATTCCGTTAGAGACGTTCCACCCAAGCCATCCGTCGAGCTGCTCGCACGGGGCAAGGGACGGGCTCGTGGGAGCTGGTGCGCGCGACAGAGACACGGACAGATGAGCACAATGAATAGAGAGGGCCGAGCGTGGTTACAAGGGTAACCCTAGCGCATAACCGCCGGCGTATAGCGCGGAACACCACGAAGAAACGTGGCCGAACACGAGAGGTGATCGATGTCGGGCTTTAACGCGGCCGGAATCGTGAAGAATGTTTGCCTAACAAGGCAAACACGGGCCCCGGGGCCCTTGGCGATACGGTCGCGGCCCATTGTCGGGAAAACGAGCGACACAGCGCGCGGGTGTATCGATGGCCGGCTATCGAACACGATGACCTCCGCGGCGCCGCCGCGTGAAACCAGCCGGGACGTCAATCAACGGCTGAACGATGATTCGTTTCGTTAATGGGGATTCGATAAAGTGGAGAGAAATTCGTGGCTAGATGCTGGCCAGATAGTCGGTGGCGAGGTTCGTTTACAACACGACAAGCTCGCCCGTTTCTTTCGTACAGTTGTACCGCGATGTCACGTCAATCGAGTCTTCGCGAGAGGGCAGGCAACACAGGTGGTCCACGAGGTTCGAGGGAACAGTGGTGTATGGGGGTGTAAATTTGGTGTTCGAATATCTACGGAGGCTTTGAGTAGCCACTGTCCCAATCGCGATTGATGGAACAGGAACTGAAGAAGTGAAACTGTCTTCGTTAACATATACGTCTTCGACGAGTTTGCCCGAGGAATCACGCGCACCCACCACCGTGATTCATCGTCGTGGGATCGCCCCGGGTTACTGCGGTTGACTCAGATCGCGGGGCACCTCCCTGATCGGCCGGGAAACCGCGTTCCAACGTAATTACCAATCGGTTCCCGGTGACCATGACGATTGTAACAGTACCTACCTCGGCGAAACGTGCCGACGATGGAAGCGAGACGGCGATCGGTCTCTGGGCTTCCAGCGCATCGTGGCGCATCGATCATTTCGCGACCTGTCGTCCACGCTTCCCGGGGACCATTCGATCCCGTCGTCGTCACGCGTCGCCCTGGCAATGGCGAACGCGTCACCGGCAACATGATTCATCGCGAGAAACTCGGTAGGACTATGCGGAAACCGCGTCACCGAAGACGCCGCGAAGAGTGGCTGGGGGAGGGGATCCTTTATTGTTGGAAAACGCAAAGAGACCCGTTCGCTGGTAGGTGGGTGCCGCAAAAATCCTGACGACCGTTAGCTCGCTGCCAGCTTTGAACGTCACTGGACCTAGTAGGAATAGAAGGGAACAGACGATACGAATCGTTGCTGGCTTGAGTTACGGCCGACCCGCCACGACCTCGGATTATGAGGGTTATTGCCTCGCGCGAGTATACTAATTAGCGTGGATATATACTACGCGCCTTACGGTAAATACCGCGGCGGGAATTTTCGCGTGATCCACGGATCGTGTACCGAACGTAACGTACGTGACGCGCGTATGCATCCGCTGTGCCCGCTTCCTCGTGATCCCCAGCGATGCTGGCCTGCCGCCAGGCGAATTACGTCCTTCCTTTTTCCACCCGTTTCCACCTTTTCCCCCGCGGCGCCTGCTAAGACGCGCGCAGAAGAATTAACGCGCAACAGATCCGCCTGGGAGTCGCGCGATGAGAAGGATCAGCCGCGACAGGTACCACGGCTCCGTTTCCGCGTTACCCGCCCTACCCGCGGCTGTAATTACGCTCGGTGTTTTTACGCTTCATAGTTAGGGGCAGTAAAGTTTAGAAATCGGCTCGAGAAATACTTTGTACGGGAGTAACGACTGACGATCGGACGTTGGTGAGCCAGCTTCCTTTGAAGCTGTTAAGGTACTGTTAGACTCGGAGTATGGAGTTTCGTGACTTCTACCGCGAATGCTGAAACGGTATCATTAACCCCTTAAGTGGGAAGAGCTATTCGCCATGCTATTCGTCCCCGGTGATTTAGATAATACGAGCACCAATCGCGATTGACAGCGACTAGATTCAAAACAGTTGCCATTTCTAACTGATTAAAGACAGCATCGTTCTACCGTGGATAGAAGCAGACTCACGATGACAAACACGGCGTTTGTATGCTTAGCAGGATTCGCGATGCAACGACAGAAACAGCCCGCTGCGAAAGAAATGCCGCGTGTTTCTGCTGGAAGCAAGTCCATCTTATTCTTGCAGCACCCCGAGAGCCAACACTGTTCCCTTAGAGATTACCAGCAAGAAGCCTCCGTCGACCTTTGCTGCACGGTGTGTACCGTTTCACGGCTACCAGGTTGCATTCGTCGAACCTTTAAAGAGGCTTCTTGCCCGGGTGAAAAACCAGCCAACAAATATGACGCTCGGAGGTTGGGGTCTGCGCGATCAGAATCGAGAAATCCGCCGGGCGATAGACACACATACGGAGCCGTCCGCGGGATCTACAGGTGGTCGGTACCGTCAGGCTGCTCGGAGCGGACCGGTTCGAGATCTCGGGACCATATCTTTCTCCGTCCGTCTCTGTTCGCCCAGGACTGGGCTATGGGCGCTACCAGGGCTCCCCTTGGTTCTCTGCTCCGTGTGGAAACGTAATACACCTAGCTGGTGGCTGGTCGGCCTTTTCACGTCGCGGACAGTGGCTGGCTCCTCTGCTCCTCTGCTCCTCTGCCGCTCTGCTCGAGCGGTTTGCCCACCACGACGGTTTCGGTCGGTAGTCCTGGCCATTTAATATGGCAGCCAGCCCTGGCCGGAGACACTGACGGATCTCGGCAATTAATAAAACGTTTCCCTGCTTATTGTCGTGCGGCTACTTGGTTATGCTCCGTGGGCTACCCTTTTCACCGGGCCTCTCTCTCTCCCTCCCTCACACGACGCCACAGCCTCCGACCAGGCACCGCGCCATCTCCTTCACGATCTCGTCCCGTGGAAGACTTCCGTGAGGCCCCCGGAACGTGCACCGGCCAACGAAGACGGCTAGGCAGCTAGCTTATAGCAATGTGACGCACACAGGCCAGCCAGCGTTCTCAATGGACGCGTATTAATTGGGCCTCGGCCGGGACTTGGCACTAGTGGATGTCCTCGTGTCGAGTTTCCACCGCGGCGGCGATTGTTGCTGCCCCCGTCCACCCAGAGATAACGACCCAGAATGGCTGTCGGTCCGCGGGACCTCCTAGGTTTACGAGATCGAGAGACACTATCGTGTCCCTTGGCCGCGACATCGTGGAAGATTGAAGGAAATCGTGCGCTGAAAAATACCGAGGGATCGTTGCTCCCGGCTCCCGGCGGGCACCGTCGCGCCCCGACGCCCCGAACAACATTGCTGTGCGAGGATCTTGCCCGTGGAAAACGATACGATCTTCGACGTACTTGATGTTATTAAGCAAGCCCCCCGGACGGAGGAGGGGGCCTCGGCCTGGGCCAGTGCTTGATAGGATTACCGAGGGAGGCCCAGTCATGATGAACGGTTTTGTCTGGGATTGTATCTTTGATGTTTAGATGAGAACCGCGAGAGCAGGTACCTCGTCTAACCACGAGCCCGCTGCTGATCGTTGCCCGGGGTCGTGGCGATCGGGCACGCCGGTGAAAGTTGACGATTACGATCAGGAAAATTCAGGAACGCCGATGAATTATGGCACCCCGGGTTAAGGGGATCCTCGGGAGCGTTTTAACTGATGGTGGAAGCGTAAGTCGATAGCAGAGTCGTTAAGGATTTCTCTCTTTTCACTCTTGGCTCTTCCACAATTCGAACAAGGAACAGCTCTGCGCTATTAATTGGAATCACATCGACTTTCGCGAGGAGGTACGAGGCGTACAAATAACAGACGCTCGGATGTACCGCTAGGAGAGAATCTCTGCCGTTTCGAGGCTTCGTTCCACGCTTTTCAAAGCGAGCAATTATTACGAACGCTCCGCACCGGAGTCCCGGTTCCCGCGATCCCGCCTAGCCTCCGATTCGAAGGAATGTCACGGGTTCGACGAAGCTTTTCGCGGTCTCCGCCGTGATTACCCCTTTTTTCCTCTCCACCTGGACGGCTGTCCAACACCGTCCAACAACTGTATCGTAAAAATCGAATAAAAATCGCGGTTACGCAAGAACCGCAGAACAGGCTATTATTAACCCGTTACAGGCGATTCGTTTTTGCCGCGCAACCTCTGGAATCGCGGTCCAGCGAGGAAGCAGCCTCAGACGGAGGCCAGCCGCGTGCTCCAAATATAGATCAAAGATCCGATTCGCTTTACGATCGCTGTTGCCCGACATCCTCCCGTTTCGCACGCCCCCTTGCGCGCCGAACGTTGCTCCCTGAACAGTATCAGCTATCAGAAACTCGCCCGACAGTTTCTTCCCGTCGTTTCCTTCTCAGTGGGGCTTCTCGTTTTCGCGCGGCCGGGTGACATTTTAATCGTCGAAGGAGCAGACGCGTGGCCGCCCGGTTGCACGGGGTGGTATCCTCGACGAGGGAACCGGGTCCCACGCGAAACTACCGCGTAAGAGGTGCTAATCATTATACTTACGGGGATCGGAGGCAATCTCCTGGCGAACGGTCCACCGATTGTCAATAAGCCGACGAAAGCACGGGGGAAGATAAGAATCACGCGCGGGTCCATTGCTTAATTTCCGGCCACGAGGTTTTCCCTTTGCGGCGAGGGAACGCCGCCATTAAGTCGTTGATGGCCGAGTATACTTTGGACCCGGCCGATCGTTTTAACCGAGCGAGTCGTCGCGTCGTTAACCGGCGCGAGTAGCAAGTGGGCGTGAAGTTGGAAGGTGTACTTGTAAATTGTGCCAAGATGGCGACGGACGGGGCGAAGTTTCCAAGTTGGCCCGAGATAACGAACAGGGCCCCGTGGATCCTGTATACACACCCAGCCTCCGAAAGTCCGCTTTATCCTGTCACGGTGCCTCGGACGCGATATCGCTATCATACTGCGAACATCTGCACGCCCGTGACAAGCAATTCGTTTTCCCGACGCTGCCCCCGATATTACGCCAATTTATACGTTTCCTCGGCAACAGCGTTCGTTATCGTTCCCGTTCGATCGAATACCAGCCACCATTATCAGCGATACTCGAGGTAACGATCGCACTAAGTCGCGCCGCGAACGAGCAGCTGACCGGTTTGTAAATTTCGGGAACGACGGTATTACGTGCCAAAAACGGGATCCCTTGATGGCCGTTCGAGGAGGAAGCAGCCTGGAATTCTTGGGTAACCGGAGGAAGTCGAGCTGCAAAGTTAGTTGCTTTCGAATTCCAGTTTCTGCCTGCAACTTCGTGGGCGTGTTGCTAGAATCATCATCCGCTGCAGAAACCATGCACCTGCCCTCGCCCCCTTAAATCCCCGATCGATTACACACGATCCCTCGTTGAAATTAGAAAGCAAGCATTGGACCACCAAATCAAGGCTCCCAGCAGCCGGAGAACCCCCCCAATGTACGGGCAGAATCGCGGAAATTCGGCGACTTTAATGCCACCGAAAGTTCGGCGAAATAACAGGCACCATTACGAGGGGGATACAGATCGGCAGGAATCGTTGGAAGCGCGGAGTTGCAGAAAAAATTAAAGGAATACGACGACGAACGGGGAGAGCACAGGGAGAGAGAGAGAGATAAAAGGGGGAGGGCGGGCAGCTGACCCGTACGGACGGTTCATTTCGAGTTTGGGATTCGGGAATTGGTTATGAATAATGCAAGCGTTCCGCCGACCGGCTGGAGATCGAATCCCGCGCTGGTCAAACGAAGGTTCCGGGTGAGAGGGCCTAGGCTGACTTTAAAACGCGAAACGACGATGACAACGACCGGCGCGGCGGCCGGCTGTTCCGGTTACTTCGAACGGTACTCCCGGCGATCCTTCGGCGACGTCCTGCGGGATAGTTATCCCGTGGAAATAACCATCGCGGGTCCGAGCACCGCGGGTACTTGGCAACTTTGTGCCACGCCGAAATACTTTCGTGCCGCATGAATAATGCATCCGTATCGCGTACTTGGCGGAGTCTTGCAACATATATCAGGCCGTGTAACGAGGGCTCGAAACGTATTTCCGTTTGCGCGAGCCCTCGTTGATGAAACAATAACGCCAACTCCGCGGCGAATGAGATACAAATGTATGCCCAACGTTATGCTCTTCCCGTCGAGCCGATGCAAATTCTAAATTATAAAGTCTCATTTCGGCCCGGCAAGATGTCGTACGTTTATTTGGTGCTGCCTGGCCACTCGTCCATCGTGCCCCGCTCGCTCTTCTTCTTCCCTTCCGCCACGGTCTAATCAATTGCCCTCTTCGGGATGATTCAGTGTTTCGGGCATAGCAATCGGGAATTGTTTGGAGTTACCGCACAACTGGACCCAATCTGCCACCGAATTCTCCACTTCCTGTACAAAGTATTTAAGCGTTTCCTCTATCCTGGAACGAAGCGGGTCTCTAATTTTCTGGCCAACCACTAACGACCCTTACGCTCGTCCTTTTCGACTGCTCGTGAGTCATCAACTCTCGAGCGATTCCAAACAGATTTGCCCACAGAGAAAAGGAGCAGTCCCCTTGACAAAAAACGGACACGGGGCACGAGCCATCATGATTTACTACCCCAAATCGTATGTAACTACCGGGAGGGTGATTGGTTCGATATCTCGGCCCGCAGATGTTTTCCTTTCCGTCAGGTTCGTGGAAGGCAATTTCGTGGCGATAGGTTTGCGTTTCGCATGCTTTGCTGACCAGACGTTTGACTTGCGGCCTAGGATCACGAGTGGACCGCCACTTTGCGCGCATCTGCGTCCATCGAGTAAGCCCCTCTATCCTGGTGATACGTGCTAGATCATCCCTCGGGGTTGCTGGTGCGTCTGGTCGAAGCGAAGGAAGTCGTTCCTGCTCGATAGCTCGCGTATGGAATTTTAGGAAACAATTTATAACGTACCTCTTGCGTGCATTAAGATGATTCGATATACTGGCAGAGTTATATAAGTTCTCTATTATGTCGCATGAGGGGTACATAAAAATTGATGTCGATTCTTATGCATGGACTTGTTATATGAAGAAAACTCGTATTGTGGAGACGAGGGTGCATTGTAGAGGAGAATAACAATGTCAGTAATCCTCTCTTGAAGAGGCAGTATTCTTTTTATGTTGAAATTTATATTGGGTAAATTGGAGAACGATTTCCTGTATGGATAAAACCTCTTATTCAGGGGCTTCTTATATCGTGGAAATAGGGGTTGCA
The DNA here is from genome assembly GCA_963971345.1 of Andrena flavipes. NCBI lineage: Eukaryota > Metazoa > Arthropoda > Insecta > Hymenoptera > Andrenidae > Andrena > Andrena flavipes. The sequence goes on from OZ020481.1 coordinate 42,251,830, forward strand.
AATAGGACGAATAATCGTTTATACAATACTGTTTCTCTGAAAGAGCCTCAACCTCTCTGAGCCTTGGACTTGTGCAATATAAATTTCAGGAGGCATTCAGAATTTTGCCTTATTAAATCTAACTAAGAAACCAATCTCTCCATCAATAGCCACGCATAAGAACCCTATTTTCTTCCTAGATTTACCCTCAAAGACAAATTTACACCCAACTATGTAACTATCAAAAATGTGCAGCGCTCCTATTTCAAATGAGCCAGTAGTCGATGCACGAAACTAGCCCTCGCAAGCGACCATGTCCGCCGCTGCGTTGGTTCTATCTCCTTACCTACCGACTAATTTTGAATAGGAGCTCATTTGGTGCGTTCCGCCTTTGCACACGCGACCGTTCGTTCGCGCACACAAAAATAGAGAAGTCCAAAAGAACGCTGGGATCTTCAGTCGTTTATCCGAGCTCTTTCGCTCGTGTACCGTATGTCACTCTCTTCAACCTCCAACGGCTGATCTTTGTCGACTGTTCCTCGAACCGATCTTTCGCGAGCTTTTCGAGAATTTCATGGAGCGGAGCGAGTGATCGCTCAGGAAGCATAGTCGCGAAGAGAAACGACTCTTCAGCGCGAAGAATGCGAGGCAGCCTGCGAGAAACGGGCCGCCTCCTCGCTCGATTCTTGACACGTCCCGAGACGCGCGAGTGGCCGGCGATCGCTGGTAACGTTGCCTCACCGCTGGGGGAAAAGTGACGGAAGGCCGGCGACGACCTGTTCGCGTTCCTGAGGCTTTTCTCAGAAACAATGCCGCAGAGTATCGTTTCGCGCTCTGGTACGAGCAATGGGTAAATCAAACGGAAGTCGGACACGGATATTTTATAGATACCTACACTTCTCACGACTTATAATATAATTTGAGTCTCGAGTCTTGAAGCAGCTTGGTACGAGAGGATACAGAATTGCCGTGAAGAATGCAGATTCGTGGCGTGTGAAATATCAATGTTGCTTGACACTGCAAGAATCATATAACCTGAAGTGCGATAAAGTACATTATTGCTTTTCTTCGTCTGTTACATTTGAGCATCCACCGTGCATCTAGACTCCTACGGTTTCATCTTCCACTCTCCTTGATCAAAACGCTATAGAAGACCTCTTACTATAATTCATCGAATCCGCACGCAGTATCGTTTCGTTTTACGAGCATTTCGATTACGTTCGAACGGTACACTGTTCGTCCATAGCACTCGTGTTCAGAACAGTGTTCGCAGGATCTTTCTCCGATGATTACAAGGTACCCAGGCATGCGAGCCGCGCGTATCCCGATTTTTCTAATCGCCGATCAAGTACCGCTAAGCGCACGATTACGCAGCACGGATCCATGTAACTCAGATATCGAAGAACTGACACTGACAGGACTTCGAATTCGTCCCCTTTCGCTTGTTAGCCCGTCAAACGTGGCGTCGTCGCAAACTTGTAACTTTGCCATCGTCTTCTTCTCATCCCGCCCCTCCTTCCTCTGAACGTTCCACTGACACCGGCGAAATTAATTTCCGCAATTGCAAGCACTCCCCCGCGCAATTAACTCGTGTCGTGGTCGATCTTAAAAATCCAGCATCTTACGGCCGATATACATTCCCCTGTGCACTTTTTACAAGCATTTGCAAGTCGTTACAACAACCCTTTGAGGCGTCGACAGCAACCCTCCATCTTCACGCCGAAAAGCACGAGCCTCTTACTCAGCATAAAGGGGCTGTCCCTTTCCAGGAGCCTGTTTCCTCAAACTTCTTCATTTTCGCCCCTTTTGCTCCTCGAATACACAGCCGCGTGCTCGAATCGGTCTCCTCGAACCGCTCAAGGGAGCCACGGGCGCAAACGAGGCAAATTATTTAAGAAACGCGATAAACTCTCTGTCCACCCAGCGAACATACCTACACCCACAGCCATAAACACCGTAAATTTGTCTTGCGGCCACTTTTTTCGTACACTCCCGACGCGCGGAGAGTGTACATATCTCAGGGGCCGATTTCCTGGCCGTCCACCAGACTACGCTTTTACGATAGGCACGCAAAAGCTGCTCGCTCGTTTTTGCAGGTTCGACGGAGGTCAAATCGATTTCGGCCAGAATTGGGGATAAGGTTTACGGTCGCGCCTCGACCGAGGTCGCGTACCCTTAACGCGGACATTTCGACCACGCTCGTAAGTGCATCGAGAGAAGGGTCCCCTCGCCCTCTTTCCCTATTCCGCAGTTGCTGCGCCACCAGGTCCAAAGTCAGAAAGAGGGACTGCGAGTAGCCAGCCGACGCGTTTCACACGTGTCAATCGCGACAAGATTTACTGTCCTCTCTCCGCGTCCCCTTCGTTCCTCTTCGTCCGTGCCGCCTCCGTGCGACCTCTGGTCCATCCAACCACCCACCCTTCGTCGTTCTCTTCGCCCGTGCCCTCCTCTCGTGATTCGTAAATCATTTCTCGCGCTTTGCCTCGCGAACGACGTTTACGGGTGCCGCGGTTATTGGACCCAGACACGCGGTGAAGTCCGATCGTGATTTGCGGAATCTATCCCGCGACTTTCATCTCGGTCGTGCAACCAGAATTGAGAATTGGCTTCGAGGTTGGTGGACGATCCTTTGAGTTTTTTCCACGATGAATTATTACTGATTCTGTGGTGCTGGTAGTCGGAGCGCAAGGGCTTCAGACTCGGTGCGTCAGAATTGGTATTTCCGATCTTGCATGAGTCGTTGCCAGATGATTCACTAGAAACTCGGGATAAAAATTCTGCCAACCTTCCTATATTAACATCCTCCGGATGCGCGGCGGAAATAATTGAATCGACCGACGTGTCGCAGCATCGAAGGCAACGAATGCATTCCACGTCGCCACAGGGAGACTGTATTCCGATCGGATAACCTTCTTCGCTGGTGAACGAATATTTTAATTTCCCGGTGCCCCGCCGTCCTGGCGCATTGTTATTCTTCATATGAGAGCTAATGTTTCCTTGTTCGTGCCCGCGCGGACGGCACGAAGCCGTGCCTCTCGCCAAGAGGAAGGAAGCTATGCGGCTCCGATGGCGAGTCGGCGAAGCGCGAACCCGCGAGCAAACGGCGAACGAGCCTGCTTGATGATGCGTCGTCCTTGCCGGGCATGATTTCGACATCCACACAGCGGAATTTCCTCTTTGATGTACGCTGATGAATGCCGGGTACGAGGTCACGGTTGCGGAAGACAGAAATTCTTCGACTAATGGCGTCACCCAGAGCGGAGAGCCGTGGAAATTGAACGAACCGGGATGTTCCTACATAGAGCAGGCAAAGTAGGGTAGAGTGGGGCTAAAAGTCCCGCGGATAAAAAGTTCCGAATGCAAAATCTCCCTTCGTAAAGAATCGATTGAATATTGCAGCATAACTATGTTGATGGCAAGGGTAATGGGGAGGACAGCAGAGTTTTATATTAAAATAAGTTGAGTTTAAGAAATCAGATCAAAGTGCTTAAAAGAGAGTTATATTTTTACGTTTTGAGCCAAGATTATTATGCAATTTTTTTGCTCAAGATGAATCTGTGTCCTCGTATTTTCACTTTTGTTTAAAAACGTTACACGAAAAGCTGATTAGAACGTATTAAGGACTTTTTACCCCTAGCAATGAAGTCCATTTTGAATTGACACATTTTTTAATATAACTCAACAAAAAATAACACTATTGAACAACAACTTTGTAAAAGTAAAGCACAATAGTTGTAGTTTATACAAAATAACACCGTATATCTCTAGATTGTTATTACTAACATGTTTTATATGAAAAACGGGACTTTCAGCCCCGCCCTACCCTAACGAAGAACTGTGATTCAGGAATACAAGAGTATAGAATGATGAAAAGGAACTGTTCCTATTTTCATAGAACTTCTCCTACAATCATCAACGCTGTTCACCCTAACACAATTTCAATCCCCGCAACGAGATCGTGCCCAAGTATCGATAAGCGCATCGACAACGTATCATCCGCGATCGTGCACAGTGAAAGATGACAGGCTTTCAGAGATCGCCCGCGGACCGACAGGTGGTTCCAAGGGATCAGTTGCACTCGAAAACTGGCGCTGGATTTTCGCGTGCGCCGTGGATGGTGATCGATCCACCGCAACGCGGCCTATTCCGTGCACGCAGCAATTCCGTTAGGAATCTCATCTGCGTTCCCACAACAACGAGAGTACACGTCCGCGAACCGCGAGCTCCGTCCCTCTCCTCCCCCTCCGCCTCACCTGCTCGCCGGCTGACCGGTCTGTCGGACGAGTCGCTTCGACACGCGGTTCGATATCGATGCCTAGCCGAAGCCGGAAGGCGAGAAGGTCGATGGATCCGTGGAAGATAGTCGAGGTCGGCCAAGTGGGAGGTGGAGGAAGAAGCCGGCCGCGTAAAAAGCCGCCGTTGGAATTCTTCGGCGGGATTGCGTCTGTATCGGAATGATCGTCGTTAAACGCGCAGTCACGAGCACAGCGGCGGCTGGATCCAAACGAACGCCTCTAATTATTCTCCTGGATCGATTTCCTGCGGGAGGGAAGCGGGTGCTGGACCAAGTTCGAGGGCGTTTCGACGGACACGTAATGAGGAGACGAGGCCAGTCCGCCCAGCAGCGATTTAATCGGACGCCGCGGCTCGATTGAAGATCTCTGGCTGGATCGTCTAGTCGGAAAGCGGATTTCCGCCGGTGAAAAGTCCGTCGCGGGCTGATAAGGCTCGGGCAAACAGGCTGATACGATCAGCGGGAAAATTCCGTGGCTGCGCCGTAATGATTTTCATTGGGCCGTCATCGCGGTGGCCCGGCGCTCGGTGCTTACGGGAATCTTAATCACGCTCTTGTCGCGCGGAGATCGCACCAACGCTCTTCCGCTAGCCGGTTTACCTATTCATGCGAGCCTTTGCACGGTGTTAATGAAAAATGCGCCCGGTCAGCTGGTGGCTGGCTTCGCTTTATACCGGGTGGCACCGTTCGATGCTGCTTGATAGCGTCCGTCGATGAACGGCGATGGTAGATGTTTGTACCACCCGATGGGAAGTACAAAGTTGAATTTTATAATATCTTTGCATCGAGGAACTCCTTTCATTTACTCTATTTTGCTTTCACCTAGCCTATATTCCAGAATTAGTATCCCTAATGAGAGGACTTACTGCGCGCGACGGCCTCGTTCTATAATCGACGAGGATCTTCCATCAGCGCGTTACCATTCACCTGTCCAAGATTCTCCTTAAACCGTCCAGAAGTGATACCGTTAACCAATATCCGATCGCGGGCAAAACAACCGGGTCCATTAATAACAACAATATCGGAGTATTGGATAACCGTCAAGCAAGTTGTTGGAGGGTTCGTCGTTATCTGCCTCGGTCGAGCGACCGCCTGATCGACACCGGGCTTTGTAAACTTCGAGGAAGTTCGTTTCCATTCAAGACGTTCCGAGCACCGGAACAATTTCGCCCGAGTGCCGTGAAACCCTCGACAGCAGCCCGGACCCGCGCCCTCTTCCCCCTTGCGTTCGCGGAGGAAAATTGCAAGAAAGTGGCTGCCGGCTAGATGTGGGGCAACCTGGAAGAAACAGGTGCGAGCACCGCGGGGATAATATAATTGCGCGTTGCTCGAGGAATGTCTTTTCGCGACGAGGAAACGTCGCGTTAAGCGGCCAGTTGGCGGGGAACGAGTCTTTAAACATTGCGAAGTCAATCCCCGCGAAATAGAACATAGCTAGCTGCGAACGTAGAGCTCGTTTCTTTAATCGCATCCCCTGTTCCCATCGCGAAATCGATTTCTTTAGCAGCGATTTTCGTGTCGCTTCTTTCTAGGACAGCAGCGCCTCGTCTGCAGCCCCTGTTTAAATACTGCGAGATATTGCACGCGTTAGTGACCCGCATTGAAGTAACGAGGTGCTCCGACGAGAGAGAGTGCTCGCTTCTCTTAATTAAAATGAGTTCACGACGTGTAAAACGCGGCGTAAGGAAGTTCGTTAAGCTCGAGCAACGGTTTCCAGGTTAAGTGACTTTGTGTCGCGGGCTGATGTAAATTGTACTTTGCTTTGGGAACTTCTTTTTATTATATATCGAGAATTTTCGGACATCCATTCAGAGAAATGCTTGGTTTCAACGCGTTTCAATTATACAGTTTGTATACCTAAGTGAAAATTCGAAAGCCGGGCGGTATTTCAGCCGCCACACCCGGTACGTGTGGCATTACGCGACACGAGGGTATCCGCATACTAAATGTCCACATAGATACCTAAAATACATACTTAGGCCTCATATGTGGTGGCGCATAAAAGTGCATAAGAGATGGCTATCCCGAGCGAAGGCAAGACCATAGGCACCTGCATTATAACTTCCTGCCTACCCTGTATACAGCGTCCATTTATTGCTGGCTTTTCAGCCGTGCCCTAGGCGTGTCCTAAAGCTCGGAGCTTTGTGCTTGTCGCCAGCACGTTTCAACGGGCCTGAATGCGTTCGCGAATCGCTGTAAATCGGGTCGGCCGACCGTTCGCGCGAAATCAAGAGACACGGTAGTGTCTCGCGCCAAGCATATATAGGTATATGCGCAATTTAAGACAGTGTATCTATTACGCCACGACCCGCTATCAAGAACCCTGAGATTACCGAATCCCAATAACGGCTGATCCGATTAGCTTTTTAATGGTCTTAATGGATAGCTTGGGTTTGATTTACATAAGAAAAGTGTCTTTGCTTTGTTTCTACGTGCCTTATGAGCTGAGATATTTCGATGTAAAGTTTCAATTTGCCGAATTTCATGTTCTTAAGAATTAAGAATCGTCATCGTCAATTGGCTATTTATAAAAAGAAAAAATTTATTAATTAATATTAAGCAGATATATTTTTATACAAATAAATATTTAATACGAATAAATATTTTATTCGAAATACTTGGCGCGATTGTTACTTAATTTGATGCTATTGCAACGAAATTTGCACTGAAAAAGTAGGTAAATGCAATTTGGCACTTTATATCGATTAATAACGTCAATCGAAGCACTGCTTCTACACGGAACTTCCGGTTATCGACTAACCCCCAACATTGCTCAAACGTGTCTAAAAATGTCTCGCGATCTATGCTCCTTGCTGACGTCATAAACTACTTTGCCAAAGATAATTTATGCATAGGGTAAAAGCTTTTATAAATGCACTTATTTGAAAACGAGTTCGTTTGATCGATTGTGAAGAAAAATGAACGTGAAATATGAGTTACCGAGGACACTGACCTACTTCTTATTCGCCCCGTATTCCGCCACTTGTCCAATTTGCTCGCGCAGTCGACGAACCCAGCTAATTTCAAGCCAGCACGATCTAAACCAGATGGAATCTGGAACTACTCCAGAACTGAATTTCATCGAGTCATCATATCCCGGCGAGTGGGATTCTTCGATCGCGACCGCAATGCCGAGCGAAAAATCGAGAGGGACTAATAAAGGAACAACGTTCCATCGGCGTTCGAGCGTCCGGCTACTTCCCGAAAGTTCGCCGGGACGGTAATTGAACGCAAATTGATTGCGAGGCCGAGTGGAACGGGTATCCCGAATAATGGCAAAAGTTGCTCTTTGTTCGTGGCACGGTTAAGAAGGGGCCGAAAAAGCAATTTGTATCCGCTGACTGGGCGCGAGCCTGTTCACCGATTAAGAAGATCGCCGCTCGCGTCGATGATTAATAACCAGATTAATAGGCGGATAGGAAGTTGCGAAGAGGAGTGCGCCGGCTCGCGATCGAGAAGGAGGGGAGAAAAAAATGAAAGGCCGGTTCAACGAGGAGAAAGAGGAATGAGAAAGGAGAACGAATTAACTTCTCCGAAAGAATCGCGCCGTTGCCTCCTCCGTTTCCTGCGCCTCCTTCCACGTCTTCTCCTCTTACTCGCGCCCGGTGATTTATAATTCTATCAACATCTGTTTCGAGAGCGCTACGCGAAGAAAACACACACGGAGGATAGTTTCCGGGCCGGCCGAGCTTCTCCCCCTAAATACTGGGCGAAATTACCCGTCGCGTATAATTACAGGTATCGCGGAGGGGCAGCGACTCTGGGCCACGCATTCCCGTCTTATTAACATAATGTTACACGGGAGGCCCCGTCGACGTCGTTAAAATTAACGCGGCCAGACCGCTTCGTGATATCGCGCCACCTTATCAACGCCAATTAAATGGCGAATGCGGTTCATCCCGCGAGAAAAGAAAATTTCCATGTTCTGTCACCTGTATGAATAAATCCATCGTCGATTGTAGGGTATTGGTAGTAGGGTAAATCCGGGAGACACGATCGACCTAATATAAAATAGCTATTAAAACTAATATAGAAATTACTTATTTTATCAGAACAAACCAATATGCTCAGAATTTTATGCTGAATCAGTAGAACTGGTCCATATTTGCTTTAAGACAATATTTAATGTAAATCGGGTTGAAAACTGAAGTTATGGCATTTGACCATCTCTCCCGAGGTGCCCGGAGCAATGGTTTTCGTCGTCGGCAGACACCACTCACATAATTATTCATGGAAAATTAACAAAGGATAAAGCAAAATTATTTATGAGTGAATACAACTACAGATTCATTGATATTTAATTTGTTTACGCTAAACAAGTAAAGAACACATCAAAGAAAAAGTGATGTACCTACTGGCGATTAGTGACGAAGTACCTGGAAGTATCTAGAGTTCCATTGACACCAATAGTCGAGCGATCACTTGGAACTTACGTAGACTGCCAACTAAAATACTACGGCAGCCGACGTCGTTTAACACAAAGAAAGACTGGAACAAGTATCTGAACCAGCCAATTGAAAGTTAGCGACGGCCGAGTTAGCAGAAAGAAAATGCGGTCAGAGAGTAGACGAAGAAGAAACTTGAGAAAAAGAGGGTACAAACTAGCTTCGTACCGAAGATCTCTAGATGAACGTTCACGACGCCGTGCCCACCTCCTGTTTCTTCCGTTTCCTTCGACGATCCTGCCGAGTCTCTCTTATTTTCCAGCTGGTTAACATCCATGAGCTATGAACGAGTCCTCAAGACAGGACGCGAGAACAGGCGGGGACATTATCAATGGATCTACCATGGTGTACGCGCGCATAAACGCGATGGTATGTACTTAGTGGTGCCGGTGTGTGCGTTAACGTGTTCTCCACTTCCCTTAAACAGCCGGCTCGTAACTGCTAATCGCGCTCTGCACGCCCTGTTTTTCTACTTTATTGAAACGCGCGAGTCCCTACCCGTGCCACCGAGTACGGCTATTAGTACGTAATACGAACTTAACGCGAATTCCAAGTGCCCCATTCCTCTTCGCGTGCCCACCAACGGTGGATGCCGATTTCTAATTCCCGTTTTGTCAAAATTTAAGCTTTAGGCTTTAATATAGTAGATTCACAACTTCCTTGCGCCACGGAATCACCGCAGCGTCCACTTGCCACAGTGACACTTGAATTTTTCCAAGATAGCGTAACATCAAGCTGCTATCTACCTCCTACAATTTTATGCTCGACCCTCTCCCCATTTACGATCGCGAAACACTGCTCTTATAGCGCGTCTCCGAAGAGATTCACACCTAGATGATCCGCGGTAGATCGAGTTGTTAGTGAGCCTGAAAAATCTTTTTAGGTTTTACTATCCCGAAACTAGGGAGCATTGGCCGCAGCTGTGTTCCTCTCTTAGGAACGATCAGATCCTCGTGCAAGGGGGGATTTATGAGATATTTCTTTATCCGTTGCACACGGTGACGTGCAGATTCGCGTCGGTGTGCCGAGCCACTTCGATATTACTTTATTTCCATGGCGTTTCGTTGCGTCTACGAGCGCTAAACAGTCGGACGGGGCGGCGCGCACAATGAGACGCCGGGCCCCTTTGATCACTCCTGACATTCGGAATTTTCATAATTTATTCCACGCTCCGGGCTCCCTACGGCCGTACCTGTGTATCCACCTTCCACCCTCTAACCTTCACGCTGGCGCAATAGGTGGAACCTATTCGTTACAGCCGTCGGTTCGCGCGGCGCAGCGCGTGCATACGAGTGCATTAACACCGGGTGTACCCTTCATAAATTAACAGTCGAAACGCAGGCGCGTGGGCAACGCTTAATAAGCTATTTAGATAAAGGAGAGTGGCCCACGGAGTTTCCCGATTTATTGCGTCCTGGACGGGAACCATCCTGCACCTTTCTCGAATTCGACTCTTCGGGAGATAATGGGAAGAGTCTTGGACTCTGTGGGCGTTGGCCGAGTGTTGAATGCAGTGATGCAATTCGATTTCAAACCAGAGGCACTTATTGCCCGCTACTCGGTGTATTTTATCATATCGGGATTCGGCTCGCAAGTCTCTGCCTTCTGAACTTTTCATTTACACGTTTCGGGATATAAACCAGCTCGCACCCCCGCGTCCACGCGGGTTTTCCAATAACCAGGATTTCTCGCGTGTGCACGCCTTATGGCCTCGTTAGAACGGAAGTTCATTACAAAGCCTAATGCCTCTGGAAATTAGAATTCCCCGGATGCCGCCTCGAGGGACGAGAAGGCCGACCAAATTAGTTCAAACACCAACTTCCACTCGTTCGTCAAAGCACGCGTGACGCGCGCCCTTTTCGTTAAATATTAATAAAGCACGGCGAACGGGTAATCAAATAACCCTTTCACCCGTTGTGCCGCGCTAATTTCCATCAGTCGAATCGAATTCCACGGATACCAGACAGACGCTCTATAGGGGGCATCAAAATATTCTCCGCCCAAGCATGGGGCTGCGATAAAGCACATATTCGCTGAGCAGTCACCTGTGTAGTTAATAAAGAGGATGCTTGTTTTCAAGCGTGGTACACGCGTCGGGGTCGAAGATCTTCGAAATTAAACGCGACAAGCCAAAAGGGAGGTCGGGAAATATCCGAAGCTTCGAAATGAAAATGTAAAAAAATAGGGAAGAAAAAGAACGAGGCCCGAGAAAGGGTTTAATTTCGTGAAATACGCGCGCGCTTGTTAAGGCTCACGCTGAGCGTAACATCACACGTTTTTACAGTATCCCCTCATTTTCCTCGCGTAATATTCTCAGGTATACGGGGAACAAAAATCTTCACGAGCCAGGCCCAGGCTTGCTCCCCTTTCGTTCCGCCTCTACGATTCCGCCTCGTCGACGATGCACCTGAGAAGAGTCCTCGTTAAGGGTCCGTTAACTCCGCGCGCGGGCGCGGCGCGAGGCAGCGCGCAGAGAGCACCGGGCTAGGAATTACGGTGGTGGATAATTAATTGGGTGACATGTCGTGTGTTGGTAACGTCTGTGGCATTCGGCCCGTTATACCTATTCCACGGTGCGTTATAAATAACGCGGCGCATCCGCGTATTTGCATATTAATTTCATGTAATGAAGGCGATTAGGCTAATGAGCGTCGAATGTGGTCTCCGTGGCTGTAACTTTATACCCTCCTCCCGGCTATACCGTACTTGCTGATAAACTCCAACCGTCCCTTCCGCCGCTGATCTCTCTCTTTCTCGCTCACCTCGGAGCTCCCAGGCCCGTGTTTTCTCTCCTCCTTCGTCCTCCGCCCCCGCCCCTCCCCCCTAATGTCGATCGATCCCAGCGAAATTCAATTAACCGGCGCGCTATCGGCGCGATCCAAAAATCTACGCGAAACACGCGCCCGATCCGCGCGAATGTGCATATAGGCGTTGCGATTATGTGACGCGTTATCAACGCTCGCGAATTACCATCCACTGGGTGGCGAGTACATGATTGGGCTTGAATCGCGCTCATTGATACGAAGTGAAGCTTAAACGAGATTAATGGGTGCACTTTAGGCGACCACCAAATTATTTTTTCATTTCATGTGTTATGTAGGTATTTGTATCTTTTTCCTTTCTCTCGCAGCATATATCTTTTCCTATATTTTCCAAGTTCATGGGCTGGGAATAATGATTCGCTTGTTATAAGCTCATTTCTGGGATTCGTTTACTCCCCAGCGCTTTACCTTTGGCTTTAAAGTAGATACTAAATTCGAGTGTGTCCTTGGCGGAAAGGTAGCGGAGATGGATTTCAATCGAGAGCTGTCCTCGGGGCGATTTCTACCGACGATTCGCGTATAAATGATTCTTTGCGACGATAAATTTCTCGCTTAAGAGCTATGTTGATGATTTTAGACGAGTGGAGCTATAGTCGTGGCTGTTACTGCTGACGAAAATTTATCGATGCGATTAATTTTTGCGCTGGAACCTGATCCCATTGCTCCATAGCGATTGGTTAATTGTCAGGGTGAACGAATTCCTTTAACTCGTACCGTTAAATCGTTAGCGAACGACTCTCCCAAAAAGAAGCCGTAAATCAATTTACTCGACTGGAGGAATTAGTCATCCTTTAGCAAACACTATGAATTTAGAATGGCTAGAATAGAAGTGGTACTCGCGCAGGCTGCTCCAATAATTTTTAATCCATTCCTACTCTACAGTTCAGGTAATCAGACTGCTTTAGCGCGTCTCCTATAAAGCAACGAGGATGCCGCATAAAAATCGTTACATAACCGTCTTCGTACCTCGTAACCACACGTCCATTGAATGGTACTCGTTCGCGCGCCACGTTCCGCAGCCACTCGTGTGCGTGGTCGACTAAACATTAAGGCCGTTTAACAACTTGTAAGCATTAACATTAGGGCCGTGTGCCGTGAGTACTAGGCTGTATAAATCACCGGGCCCGCCCGCGGGTCCCCCGATCAGCCATTCGTAGGGAAATTAGACACGCGTTTGCTCCATCTTCTCTTCTCGCCTCCTTTCTTCCTGCCTCCATCTTCCTCCGTCGTGCCTTCCCTCCGACGGTCCACTCTCTCCCGTCCATTCGTCTCTATCCGTTTCTGTTTCCTGTCCGCCCGTCGATCCCATTTACCTTTATCTTTTCCACGTCAATTAATCTCCTCGTTCCTGTTTCTCCACTCTTCGTCGCGCCATCCGTCTTTATACCTCGTTTCCCCGCGCCGCGCTCTCTTCTTGCTCGCCCTCCCCACCGCCCTCTTTCCCACCAAGCCTTTCACCCCCTCACACGGTTTTTTGTGTCCCTTCCCTGGAGGACTCTTCTTCGTTCTCTTTCCACGCGGTGCGGCCGCAAGTGCACTCCTCCTCGTTCGCCGCCGACGAACGACTAATTCATGTAATTACACGATCCTGACGCGACTGTCCTCGTAAGTCGCGTGAAAAGAGCAGGCCGTTCCGCGGCGGAGCTGCGTTCGCCCCGCGAAACACCGCCGGTTGCACCGTGTCTCCATTTCCAGTCCCTGCCTCTCCCTGTTCCTCGCTGCCATTTCATAATTCCCACTTTTCCCCTTTGTTCTCTGGCTTTCTCCACATATTTTTCTCTAACTTTCTTTTAACTCTTCTAACCACCAGTTGTTTCTCCCAGCTTTACCCATCCTTTCTCAACACCCTGCTCCTCTCTACACCTTCTTAGCACTCGGTCTCTTCGATTCATCCATCTCTCATCAGTTATTCCCTATTTTATTCGACAATTGCAAAACACAGCAGATCCTAACGAGCTTCGATAATCCCAATCCGCCCGGAGCCAACGTCTCAATCTCCAATAGCGAGGCGATAAATTTTCCCAGTTAAGCCCGCTTCCATTTGTCCCCGTGCTGAAGCCGTTCCCGTGCAAAACCGACGCGTATTTTACGCCGGTACAATTAAGGGACGAGGCTGCGCTCGCGAGCGTACAGTCGTGTATCTAAACGACGGGCCGGCCTGTATCGCGAAACGGATTAATTTCGATAAAAAGCCAATTAAATCTACGCGCTCGTAATCAATACCGGCGATACCCGCTCGCCGGGCTTCGTAATTCACCGTCTGCTTCTGCCCGTGCCCAGCGAACAAGCCAGGGGAGGCCACAGAGACGGAGCAGCAAGGAATTGCTCCATATCGTTGGCAGACCGAGCACGAGAAGGCCAGCTCGCGAACGTATCTAAATCAAAGAAGCTTAATGAGCGGCAGATTAGCGCCTGAGTAACGCCGATACGCGTTCCGTCCTTTCGAGGGAGAGAGAGAAAGAGGATCGGGGAGCGAGGGGGATAAAGGACGACTGGCTGTGCTGTACGCGCACCGGCCTAGAAAAATCAATGTACCCGTCTACCGTTCGATACGAAATAATTGGATTGTCTCTGTAATCGGGCGGGACGAGCGAGCTTGCTCGACTGTGAGTCGTTTCGCCGCGACGAAATCGTCTGCGTTGCATTGACCGGTGAAACAGGTTCAGAGGACAGTTATAAGCGAGTATGGCTATGATAGCAACGCGACCGTGACTTTTCGCAAAGCAAAATCTGGCGGTCAGTGGTATTTAGAATTTACAACGGTATTTCTTAGAATCTAATTCGGCAGGGGAGGAGAAAGAATGGGATTTAAGGAGAGATCACTGTACTCCCGCTGAAAGTAGCCTCTTCGCTCCAACGGAAATGAAAAGGAGTTTAACGAGGCACGGATTACCGCCTCGACATTCACGCGCCCGTCGTCGCGACGGTGAATAAAGGATGATAGGTCGGTTTATGGTGGACGTATCGCGACGGAAAGCACGGCACAGAGGACCTCTCACGAAATAATTGGGTCGTTCTTATTCTATCGCCGTTAAGGGCCCCGCGAATCTACGGAGCACCGACCACGACTTATCGTGGAAATTCTTTTTCAGCTGTTTATTGCTCGTAAAAACGATAGTTTGCGCCCCGGCTGTATCGGGGAAAGGAACGAGCCGAAGTCAAGTTCTTCGCGTCCGATAAAATTTAATCGAGATCGTAAAGAACCGAGGAGGAACGTGGCGTGGATGGCCGACAAGATTTGCCGGGAAAGGGCTGCGGGCGAAAGTATTTTCGAACGTTAGAAGGGCGAGAGGGGTGGCGTGGATCGGAAAAGAGAAAGGGAACGGGGTAAGAAATATGTAGGAGGAAGAATACACAGTGGAGCCTAATGAGCGGCAGATTAACGCCTCGGTAAAGTTGCATGTCCTATCGAAGGATAATGGACGACAGGTCGGGCAACCAGTCGGCAAGAATCGATAATTCTCCCTCTCCCTCTTTCTCTAGATACGTAACGTCGATCGAAATAATTGGATCATCCTTATTCTAAGGCTATTACGGCTCGTGCAGGTACGACTCCTTATCGCTCATCGTAGATTGTTTCCAATTGTCCAGACAAGCGTTCCCGCTCCGAGTAGGCCCAGGTGAACACGTACCGTAAGATATTAATTTACGTAAGAGACCGGCGCTCCACGGAGAGGAACATTTATCTTATCTTATTTCACTTAATTCCTCGGCCCGCAAATAGAATGATACGCTCTAGACACGGTCATCCGTGGTATGGAGGAACGCGAAGGACAATACGACCTTGATTGCTCATTGCTCCTGAATAGCTCAAGATAGGAACTTGAAACTTCCAAGGAATCTACTCTGATATCGCGTCTTGCGAACCACTTTCCTACAAGCAATTCTATAAATGTGCCACGGAGGAAAATGAAGAATCAATTTGGTGGTTGAGAATCTCAGCTTGAGATTACCTTGGCTGGTCGTTTGGATCAATTGGGAAAATCCACGTTTCGCGATCTTCCACAGACTTATCTCTAGCATCGGTATAATTCTACGATCGTGGCTCATAATTGGGCAGCAATTTCAGCTGACTACGTATACCTCGTGAAATTCGTCGTAACCTTTCGCAGGAATCTGTGACGCCTGTGTTTGAGAACAATTCTGAAAACGTGAGAGTTGGCCGAGTTTTCCAGCAATTCCGTCTGTCACGCGACCGCACAGTCTACGGACAATGTTTATGCGCAAATGCACCGGTGCATCGATCCCCGTACACAATTACACGCGGGTCCATTAGGATCACGCACGATGCGATTCTATTCCTGGCACGAGGCACGAACTTCCCAGCATTATGCGCACGTCAGTCTGGGTTTGAACCTTTGCCAGTCGTTTTCACGATTTTTGCAAAGCAGCCGTCTGCGTGCAACAATATAACAACTCGACATGTATGAAATTACACATTCAGGCTTCCACGTCCCTTCTCTGCCCGGCCTTCTTCTTTTGTGCGGGGAGATCGACGAAGATTAAAAGTATCAACGCTCCCTTTCACGCACCTTCGCGACGCTTGGGTAGGTACTTCCGTTGACGGAGGCACGACACAAAATTAATTACAAAACCTTTCACACATCCAGAAGCTGCAAACACCGGGGGAAAGAAAATAACGAAGCAGAATAATTTTCAAGCTAACTTTCAACACGTATCTCCATCATTTCGGAATACGAGAACACACAACCACTTTCCAAATGAATCGAACAAACCCCTCGAAAGTTTCCAAAGATCACAGAAGAATGCATCTCGTGACAGTCGCGTTGCAAGTGTCGCGATTCGCTGCGACGACACCGAGTTCCGTCGTCCAGCATTCTGGAAAGCATCCCGCTGGCGACGGGGCCGGATATCCCTTGAGATCTGCCGGAAGGGAGGCGAGCGGAGTTTTACGAGCGCGATCAGTCACGGGCGTCGCGACGCGTCGTCGGGCCTCGGATGGATCGTCAGCCATGATCCAATGGAACGGACGGAATGAACGGTTGACGAAAGTTTGTCAGTGTCTCGCGTATTGTCGAGCGAAGGTGAACCATTCTGGTCCTTGCTGTGCGTCGGAGTGATCCGTGGTCTTGCTCGCTTGCGCCTGGATCCGTGCGCTCGCAGCATCCACGAGCCATGAGCCGATCCCACAGTCTCGGGGAGCGCGCCCAAGCCACGACGATGCACGAATTATTCCCGTCCTATCTCCGTGGAGCAATTAGTACGGCGCGGAAGCCGCCCACGTTGCATCGGGCAATTAATAGACAGGACAAGAGAGAAACGGGGGGCTTCGAGGGGATGCGATGCACGCGATGCCACGACGTGAAACGTTGCGCACCGGCCCTTTGCTCGTAATATCGTGCACGAGCGGAGGTAGCCTTTGAGGAATGGACCGACGGCGAGCCAGCTGATCTACCTGGCTAAAACGGGGAGGTCTTCGGCTAGATCAGTTCATAGCCGAGGGGATTTAAGCCCATTGTGCTCGTGTTCCCGGCGGTTCGGTACTTTCCAATTCACTGAGACGTTCGACGACGAATGGACCGGCTATCGGAGCGGATTTACCGCTGTATATACCGGCCGGCGAACTTAATACGCGTTATTATAGCGGCAGGTAGGCAAGTGGATACAATCCGATGATATCGCGCGCTGTTTGATTCGATTTTTCTGCCAGCTCAAGGCGTCGGATCGGTGGAGGTGTTGATGGGTCGATACCGATCGACCCCGCTAAGTCCGATGATTAAATTCCGAGGCTGAATTCATTTCAGCAAGTAAGAAGCGTTGCGAAACGTGTTTCGGATCGAATATCTCAACTTCCACATCCTGTCTGGCTCTTTAAAAAGCAAACTCGCGTAGTTATCTCGATCCAGGAGAGCCAGCCAATTCGCCTCGCAAACACCCACGAAAAACAGCCCCCCCCCCCCCACACCGCCCTGCCGGAGACAATCACGGGCGAAAGAGAACAGAGCGCGCCGGCTAAATCCGCAAACAGCGTGTCAAATTAAAGCACACCTCACACAGCCGAGCGTTAATCCCGGCGCTCCACTAAAACCGTTTACGACAAGAGGAGCGGGCGTGGAGTCTGTAGCGGCACGGTTACATCGCCCGTGCAACATCGTAAATAACTCCTTCGGAAGAGAGATGCCAATAAAAAGCTGGTCTAATTTGATCCCGTTTTTACCCCTTCGCTGGGGGATCCGGTGGACTTCACCGTGACCGAAGATCGTTTTTACGATCGGACACCCCATCGGGACGGTCTCATTTGTCCTCGCGCCCCATCATTCCGTCGAACAAACACCCCGAATTTGACCGGCGAGGAACCTCTGCGATCGATCTAATTTCATTTCTACTATTGTCCGGAACATCTTCGCGGCCGTCCCACCTTTTCAAGCCAGCTCGGCGTTAAAACGCGGCGAAGGTATCCCCGTCGGAGGCATCCTCCCAGAGATGAGGCGCCGTATGAGGTCGATTGTGTGTGGTCTGTCGTCTTGGAGATTCATCCTAGGATCCATTCGGATTGTTTAGGGAACCTGGGGGCCCCGCTCGGCCCGGCCGTGCCAAAGCAAACAACTATCGCTCTCTCGCCGGATGATGTTCGATGACGAGGTTGGATGCAACGGTTCCAGGAGTTATTCCCACGTTCTTCTGGTCGGTTCCGAAGGCTTGCGTGTCGTCGCATCACTCGTCGTCTCGCGAGGCAAAACGGTCCACTGGCGTGAGAGATATGGTCTCGTTATTCGCTGCGGTCGTGGTGCCCCTTTTTTAATAAGCGGCCGTGGCGGAGACGATTTTTGGTGGCCGCGACGCGACAAAAGGAACCACCTCCCGCCCCTCCTCTTTCTCCTCGACGCACAAAAGCGTCTTGGAGCTTTTTGCCCGATGACGCAACGAAACGACGCTTTCTATTATGTCGAAAACTGCCGGGGGTGGTGCACTTGAGAATTCGGCTCGTACAGTTTTTAACCACCGCCACCCCCATCTCCCACGGGCAGATATTGAAACGTGGATTTTAATATCTGCGTATTACGTTTTTTCTTGGGCTGCCCGTGGATCTTGGACGAAATGGGGAGGATCTTGGTGCTTGGGGATTCGAATGGGACTAAATAACGAAGAAATAAACAGAATCTGCTTGGGGGATATAATGGAACACCAGAGGGGATGGAAGATATTGAATTTTCAAGCCGAACGAGTATTGATACGCATTCTTGATATTTCGTGGGGACGGGGGATCACTAGTTTCTTACTACAGTTACCCTCTGTCTGCGTCGAAAATCCGTCGAACCTTGAACAGATTCGTACTCATTAAAAAGATCTGCTTGGATTTCAACGACCCGTGCATTCTACGATTCCTCGAAGATGGTTGCCGAATGCGGTGCACGGGTTTGGTAATCCGCAGTGCAACCCCCTGGTGGAAAGAGGGGCAGCGCGAAGAAGTTCCCGAGCATCGTTTTCCTTTCACCGGCAGCATTCTCGTGCCCTGACGAACTCCGAACGGTAGAAAAGAGAAAAAACCGCGGAGGATAGGAGGCCGACACGACGGCGGAGGAGAGAGGAACACGTGGAACACGAGAGCAGGACAGGGGAAAAAGAGGCTCTGTCCCATAGGCGAGTTGTATGGGTTGGGCATGGGTCATTCAGTACCTCTGAGTGACCCATTGTAACGTAGGACAATATGGTGCCGCTCTTCAATGGCCGGCTGTTCCCGAGGTGTTATGTTATGTGTTGGCTGTTATTCAGATAGGTAGGTAGGCATTCAACGGCGTTCGCCGTTGTGCCATGGCCACGGTGTACGCCGCCGTGGCAAGAAGCGTGCAGGTTTCGAGGAGGAAGAGAATCGAGAACCGTACTCGTGGACGGTCCCCGGGCACAATGAAAGCGAGGCTCGCGATTTGTTGGTGCCGCGAGTCAACAAATTGGATCACCTTAGACAAACTGTTACGCAACCCTCCCTCCGCCGTTCGCGCGCGATACCAGCGGCCGTCGGGTTTCCCTCGCGAGATATTTCATGCGTGTCACGGGGTACGCGAGCGGTTATCTCGGTCGCGAGTGCTTAACTCAGCAGGATAGTAATGGATTACTCACCGGTCTGGCTACGGGGCCCCGTGTTCCCCATTGTCGAGGATTCGTTAAGTGGATTTATCAAACCGTTCCGCGGGGGTAATGTTTTAATTAATGCCCGTGTACCCTCGGTAATTGAGATCGAACGCTCCAAGCCGGCCGTGACATAACTCCAGCTCGACGATCGCACGTACATTGACCAATGCAAGTGCTTGCTAACGTGACGGGGTTTCTAAAGGAAGCGAACGCGTGGGTAGGCGAACATAGAATCAATGAAATGTATTATGAAGATTGCGGATCAGTATTTTCGCCGAAGACACTCAATTCGCTTGTAACAAGCGTGATGAGACGTGCCATGCCTCGTCAGCAATGAAAATTTAAGGACGATCACGGAGAAGGGTACGTAAATATATTCAGGGCAGGCAGTGGAGTTTACCTGGAATAACGAGAAAGATAAACCATCAACCATTCACAAGGAAGTATTCCTAGGATAGTTTAAGATCTGCCAGATAGCCGACCACTCGGATTAGATAAACCAGATACGCGGGCAGACAGCTCGAGGGTAATTAAAAGAATTCAAAGGATGGTGAATGAGTCACCGTGGTCCAGTGACTCATCATCCTGAAGAACCCGGCTGACCTGGAGAGTGAGGGGTTAAAAGGACTGACCGTAGTTGAGGATCCGGCGCCCAAGGGCCTCGGAGATCCTCTCTCACTGCGTTTCACCGTTCATGCTCGGGAGGGCGGAAACGAGACCGCTCCGAGGGTAGAGAAAGATGTGTTCGACGCCGACCTGTTCCAGAACAAAGATGCGCTCACGGCGGCGTGGTATTTGGAATTGGAAGTCGGGGAACGAAGGGCGTGCCCGCAGACATTTGTCCTTGACAAGGAGCCCAGGCCATATCAGCGGCAAGTTATGCGCTTGCAGATCCGATAGAGACGTGGATAAAAAATGGAGATTGGATGTAGCCCGCTGGCTTAATGTTTTGCTGCTGCAGCAATATCAGATAGCCTGAGAGTTGTGAGAGTTCCAAACAAGTTGGAAATGAGTGCGAAGGTGCTCGGAGAACGAGTGTGAATACTTGAGTAAATTCAGATATATTTTTCTGCTATTCTATAGGATATTCAGTATTCAAAGGTGGACCCACGAAAGTAACAATCATAAAAGAAAGTAGAATCGCTTCTGCAATCATCACTGCAAACTACAGCAAGCGTACCTAAATCGTAACCCTTGATTGCAGCGGCCTTAAGGAGTCCGTAATTAATTTTCCCACGTACGAAACCGTATCGGATTTCTCGATCTCCCGATCCCCAACACTTATCGTCCAATCTCCCCGAGCGGTCGGTTTACTAGCAAATCTCCGTTCCCGGGGGAATGGGCGGTCGCGTACAACGAACGCTCGCATAAAGCAAGATGAAAACGCGGAGGCTGCTGCCAGGATTCCCTCTCGTCCAGGCTTTCCTTGCCACTCGGCGAGCGTGGAGGCACGCAATGCGTGAAACCACCGCCTCCTTCCTCCCTCGCGTTATCCTTTTCGCTCCTCACGAGCTCGCCAGCTCCGGGAACGTCGTCGTATTTTCGCCTGCACGTAGGCTACCCAGAAGCTCCAACGAAGAACAGGGTGGAACGGGGGGCAGACAGGGGGCCTTTATGCATTGGCAACTTTAAATCACAGCTTGGAAATAACTTACGTATGGATAGATAGCTATTACTATAAAGCTTACGTGGGACGTGCGTGCGTGCTTGGCAAGAAAGATGCGTGTTCCGTGCCCGCGCGCCACGGAGAAATCTTTCTTCTGACCCTAGCTGCTTCCTCTTGCTTCCCTTCATCCCCCTGTGCTTTGTCTTTGCCTCGGATCGAGGCTCTGCTAACGATACCGTTACGGATACGTATCGATCCGTATTCTTCGTCGATATTCGTCGATAAGCTGAATTCAATCGGATGCAGCGATAGAGAAGATCGCAAAGATATAGGAACAAATGAGCCAGTCGGAGCAACAACGGACTAACCCACATTTTTTTTTTAAATTGAATTAGTAGCAATAGCGTATTCCAATAGGCTCTATTAACCATATAAAATAGGAAAAAAAAATGTTTTTAATGTGGATTGGTCCGTTGTTGCTCTGACTGCCTCAAATGTTAGTAGAATTACCTATGATCCAGATTCACAAGCATTAGCGCAGCGACTTCGTTTCGAGCAAGCCCACGAAATTGAATAATTGAATAATTTTTTGCGAGGTAACCGCAAACTGTTACACGAACGGAGCTGATGGTCTCCGAACAGAAGCATAAATCTCATAAATCACGAAGTTTTTTTCAATCGCTCGAAACGTTCGCCTCTACCTAGGCGACGCCCGATAAGTATTAACCGAATGAACACATTCGATCGTTCTCGGTGAAATATCGTTATTGTATAGGCGAATCACATTCGCATAATCGCCGATTCGCATGGTAAAACCGATCCCCGGGTCGCGGCAATTCTACAAGCTGGGCGTCATCCCGCAAATATGCGCGGGAAGAGTCAAAGAGAGGATGAGAGAGCGAGGAGGAGAGTGGCAAAAGCGGTCGAATCTGTCGTAAATTAATGCACGTCGTCCCTTGTAAGTGCGTCCCCTTTTTCTCCAACATCTCTTCCCAGCTATCGCTCTGCCCTATTACAGCACGAGGCGTCGCGATTCTATAAAACAACTATCTCGATAAATTTGCCCGCGAGAAACGGGGACAAAGAGCAAGGACAAAGGGGCAGAGAGAGAAAGAGAGAGACGCTCTGGATGAGTTGTTCCAACGAGAACTTCATTCGTCATTCACGAATAAAAAATTTACTTAATCCAGGATTATGCTAATGTATGCTGTTACAACAACAATAATAATGCAGAATACAAGCCTTAAGAGAGAAGAAAAAGAAAGTGAGTCATTGCGGGTCTCTGTCATCCTTTTATCTCGAAGTATTTTCAGACCACAGATTCTCAAATCCTTGGGAGACTCCAATTTGCAAAAGTTAATATTTTTTGTCGATTATATTTCAGCCTTCTTATAGTCCTTTTAAATACAATCACGTAAATCATTCATTTCGCTTTCTGCATCCTATAAAGTTGACGTCACAAAAATCTCTCATAGTTAACTCGCACAGAATCAATTACTCTCCTCAACACCCCATAAGTCACAGAAATCAGCTCCAAGAACCTCGCACGGTCGCCTGAAAAAAATGCGGTCCGGTAAACGGTGTCGCGTTACGCAGAGGAGCTGCGAGAGGCTCTTCAAAGGCGTTTTTCGCGCGGCACCCTGTCAAGAAACGAAACCAAGAGAAAGGGAAAACGATAACAAGGATTGATCGGCGGGGAAATGGCTCGTGCAACGGGATCCCCGTGGCGGTGGCAATCGTAAATGGAACATGTCTGATTTACGCATGGGATTCCGTGCGCAGTCAGCGTGGTCCAACGATGAAGCAGGAGAGAGCGAACGGGCGATGGAAGAGCGAAAGGAGGAGAGGCCGCGGGACGGAGGAGAGAGGCCTCGAGACTGGCTGCCTGCTGAATATCATTTTTTCCGCTCGAGGAAATTTTCACTTTTTCGTACGTCGACTGCCGTCGCCGACTTTTCAAGAGGATTCAAGACGGAAGGCGGCGGGAGGGAGGGCGTCGCTTCCGCTTCTACGTGACTCGGGGTGTGCCAGACGCAACGCGTCGGTTCTCGTCCTGTCGTTTGTCAAACCCGACGCAACGATCTCCGCTTTCTCGCGTGTCCCCTATCCCCCTTTCTGGCTCCGGCTTCCACGCCGACGTCGGGTAAATCGGCGTCGATTGAGAAGCTTACGCGATAATGTCCTTTACAGCCTGCTGCGTGCGCCAAGGGAGAACGTATCAGGCGACGTCGAGGAACGCTAGACGCCACACCGCCCAGACACTGTCGGATATCAACGGCAATTGCAAAAGAAATAATAGCTCCGCTGCTCTGGGCCCCGTCGCTAATTGACTTCGCTTTGCGCGCAAGAGGAAGAATGCGAACGCGACGGAGGACCGCGCAGGAGTATCGGTATTTTCCATTAGAGATCGATTGAAATTGTCTCCCGGTATCGAGGAGCGCCGCGATAAACCTGAAAGATTAACGATCTAGCCGAACGGCCCCGCGCGATGCTTCCAAAGTATATCCCGGAGAGAAAGAGGCAAACAGAGGAGGAGAGATATCCAGGTAGGGGGGAAATGAAAATTCGGCGGAGGCTATTTCGGCGACACGTCGATAAAGAACGGTTCGATGCCGAAAAGTGGTAACCGGCTGCGTTTCCGTAATTTATCGGAGAGAGGGGTCCTCTTCGGGGGTTCGCCCGTTATTACATGCACGTGGACATTCAGACGAGTTGAAATTCTTGTACGGCAGAGGTCGAACCGATCCGCCGATACGGGCCAACGCAGCTGGTCCTGGCAGAGATTCACAAAGCAGCAAAACGACCAACCGAAGAGGAGATGTCCCGGCGCGGATGCGATACGCGAATCGCATTATTGCGCGAGGGGCATAAAACATGCGGATAAACATATTTAAAGTCGCGGAAGGGGGAGGGCGGAGGGAAGGAAAGAACGGCGTGGTTCATCGATTTACCGTGCTAACCGGTCCGAGACTTTCAAGGATATCCTCGCGAATCCTCCACGTGGACGGTACCAATGAAAATCGCCATTGGACGCGACAGGTCGTGGCGAACCCTTTCTGCACGCGCCTTTGCATTCAGCAAAGTGCCCGATAGTTAGGGACGACGTTAATTGCCTCGTTGCTTTCTGTAATTCCGATTGGACCTCGATGATTCAACGACCGTGCGTGATATTATGTAAGAATTATATTTGAGAGCCGAATGAATCCCTCGATAAAATTGACCTTTTAGAATTTCGATTGCAAAGTGTGCCCACAAGTGGAGCACTGCCGCGAGGGTAAAAAGGGACCAGTTTCAAGTCGCTGCGATCCACCCACGCGAGGCTGTGGTTGCACGGTGAAGATAGCGAGGGTCTAAGTCGAGGTCACGGGATGAGCGCATTACCACGAGCTTAAGCTAGTAATAAAGTCGGCAAGCTAACGGCCAAAAGATCCCGAGGTGTCGCGCGGGGGTCAGCGTGCAATTGCTCGGAACCGTTTCTCTCGAAGGGGCCGAGGGGATTTCGATAAACACTGCTCGATCCACTTCGATCGCGGCGAGTGCACCTACGTGGTGCATGCCGAGGAAAGCGCGAGCTGAAAACTCACGGTGTCCCGGGACAATCGTAGATAAGAAGAACCGTGCGTAAATTCACCGGGCACCGTGGGAAGTCGAAATAAACAAGGAGTCTGCTCCGGCGACAGCGATTCGCCTCGTGTTAAAAGCTGCACGACAAAGTCCCCATTGCAGGACCTTGGGGGTGCGTTTCTCTATTTGCTTTCCAAGTACTGGCGGCAGAATTTCGACCGGCCTTTTAGAAGACAACGATCGGGTTCGATCCTCTTGTCCCTGGGTGAGCACGCGGTACCTATTTGCCTATAGCCCCGTACGTCCCCGGGATTTACCGCTTCTCGCGCAACCCCTGGGCAACACGTCGGGATAAACGGCAACGTGTTGCTCGCCCACCTCTCGACCACGTTTTCGGGGGAAAAATCCGCTTGTTCGTGGTACCTGAACTCGGTTTCGTCTGTGGCTCGTCTCCTGCCGTCCCAATTTCCCCCCCGGCCTCTCCACGGCCACTCGCCGTCACCGACACGTTTAATTACGCCCCTGCTACCACCCCAAACAGCCTTCCTCCCCTCCGAGTTATTGCGGCGCGAACATCTGCCACGATGAAAGCAATAGCGGGGAAAAGCTCCGACGAGGAGCGGCATCCCCGAGCCGACGTTATCGGGAATCGGGGAAAGGCTGAAGCAGCTGCCACTTACCTGAAACAGAAAGAGAAATGTCGTTGTGAGCAGGTGATTTTTAGCACTGATAGCTGGGGTGGATAAGAGAGCTATATTATTCGCGATTCTTTCCTTTTTTTCCCCACTAAGCCGAGCTTCGAGGGGCGAGCTCTCCACGCTGTTTGGGAAACGTGAGCGAGCCGCCCTGAGCGGGGCTCGAGTGGGTCTTTTGTTGGCGTATTTTAAGCGAGAATAGTCGGGATACAGAGTGTGGCTGATTTTCGGCGAACTGATTCCCCGCGAGAGTCGTTGATAGAATCGAGTAGCTGATAATGTGATAAAGGGGTGGCGGTGGTATTGGCTTTTTTCCACTCTCTTTAGGAGTGAACACGGACGATTTCGTGGAGTAAGCTTGCCGAGATCACCGCCCTGTTACTCGACGATCGGGGGACACTATAAAATAGTACAACCGGGCTACCATTCCCACGTTACTACTTTTACGTTCACGGCGACGGGCCAACTACACGAGTCGACGTCTCCCTATTATCCAGGCACACGAAACCCACATATCTGAAATATCCGTGGCCGCGCGTCATTAGTACCCTATCGTGTTCCCTCGACGGCCTATTATTCTTCTATTATCCCACGTTGGACTGGCGGGCGCTGGTGTTGGTTCTCGAGCGCCGCGTCACCCGGGCGTGATTCAAACGAGAGAGGTTTCACCACGCAGGTGAATCCTTTCTCACCTAATTGGTGATACGTGTCTTGGATTTCAAACGTGCTGGCCGCTATACGACCCGTTTGTCAACCCTGTCTACGTAGCCACATGTGGAAGGACAATGCAACGCATCCAAAAACAAATGGTTCGCGGGACCATGAATTATTTCATAGACTATTTTTTATTTGTTTAAATCGATTTCTATCTCGGGAATTGGAAAACACAAAATTTTGAACTTAACTTTCGCGCAGAACTTTCAATACTGACGTCCATGTGTTTGACAACGTTGTTGTATATGGTGTACGGTAACTCCATGCAAAATTTTAGGTAAATCGGGGATTCGATGCTACATAAAGTACATACTGCCTTCGTAAGCGCCACGTCGAGGCCGTTCGATGGCGACGCCAGGCGTTCGCGCGCGTCCACGCGTTTACGCGAAGGGAGACGGCAGTCGGTCCGGCTCGACGTGTGAGGTTTTTCACGCGGTTCACCTGGACGACTCTGGTCGAGGTTTAAGTGGGTGTCCAGGAGATAAGCGGCCAGGACTGGCATAACAGCTCGATAAACTCTCGTGTTTATTGGATCGTCTCTCGCCCTAGCCTCTCTCTCCCTCTTCGACTTCCTACACCGGTTTCGAATATGCTTTCTCCGTCTCCTTTCCCTGGTTTTCTCGTCGGCCGTTTCTCGCCTCCACCTTCGCTTTCCTCGCCGCGTCACCTACCGTTTTCCTCTCCCGTCTACCCTATTGCTTCCATTGTCAACCACGGATCAGTCAGCACGCGGAATTTCGCGAATAAGGTTGAAAATTGATCGTTCCCTCGAAGACGGAGATCGCGATAGTCATAAAGTTCGAGTTCTCAAACACAGACGTCTCGCAAGGTTAGCCAAAGAATTGATTGCTTTCTTCGCGGGACGTAAATGCGACACAGATGTGGACGTATCGGTCATCTGAACGCTGAAATACTAGGAAAAAGGGATGTAAAGGACGAGCAAGGGGAACGGAAAAGAAGGACGTAACTCGCGAGGATCGCAGACGACTGCAACGTGCTGCGAGGCACAAATGAGACACCGTCGCCCAGCGTGTGTCTTTGATTGGATTTGCCACGGAGTGGTATGTACGCCCACTTTATAAACGTGTATTAGCATTCACGGTCGAGCGGCGGGCGCGTAGCACCTATTACTATCGTAAATCGGTCGCAACAGCCACAGCGAGAGTTCGACGACGCACCATCTCCCCGTTAGAATGCAGATCGGCGTCCCTCCTTGAATCCTGATTCCGCGAGGGCCAGCCGCCGCAGACTCGCGAATTGCGCGACGAATTTCAATTCGCGCCGACTCCCGTTAGCGATCGTCTCGCGAGCCGGCCGCGTCTGACCTCGAAATTCCGCGCGGGGAATAAACGATTCGATCGACTGCCAACCGCGAGAGCCTCTATGACTCTATGATCCCTCGTTCGCGTTTGAACGGGCGGGATTTATGGTCCAAGGATCTCCGTTATTGTGTCACTATTGCGATGGACAACAGCTCGTTGTTCCGTTACGAGCAAATCTACCGGTGCCTGTGGAATATTCAAGTGGGATCGCGAGTTTCACTGCAAGCGCACCAGGGAGGAACACGGAGAAGAAGATTTCAAAGCTTTCGAGGCGGATGATTAATTAAGAATCGTCATTGGACAGTTGCACAATGCGGGAATTAATAATGTCACTGACAAGTATAACGCTATAGTCGTTGCTATTGGCTTGCGATCAATCTTCCCGCATTTAGCACGCATTCTATGTATCCAGTCTAACGAATTAATGCCGCACGCGTGCCAGAATAACTCTCCCTTACGATTTAGTAGGAAACGACCCCGATACGTAAGCCAATCACCGCCGACAAGCGAAAATCCCCCATGAACCGGTGTGCCTTGCTATCCAGCCGCCATAAATGAAAGGCCGCAACTAACGTTCGATGCAATCAGCCTCCGACTAGTCCTGAAATTGCTTCTCGCCTTCCATGAATATACATACACGCGTGCTCCTTCTTGGTTGTTTGTGACGCGCCGCGCCGCTGCTGCTGCGTTTCATTCGTCTTCGGAGGAGGCTGCGCGGGGGACACGTTCGAAGCCCGTGTTAGCGGGCACGCAACGGCCGAGGTGTCGCCAGATCAGATTATCAGGGCCATTGTTTATGCTTTATACGCCCGTAACCGCGCGGGCCCGCTCGCGAGGGCCTTAAATTTTCACGATGTACGCGCGAACATGCGCGCGGGACGCAGGCGCTTCTTCTTCGATGCGCCTCCTGCGACGCTACAACGGCGCGACGCGCCTCCGCGATCTGTCGGAGGAATTCGAGACGTCTTTATGTCGAAGCGCAGGAGGCTGCCGTGATTTAGAGTCGGCGGTGGCACCTCGCCACCAGGTGCTTTCCACCGTCATCGCGAAATCTCTGCACCCCGCGGGGCTTTGCGTCTAGCCGTCCATCTCTTCAAATAAATTGGCTGACCTCGGGTCAGATGGCTTTGTGCGCGAGGCGTAGGCTTGTCAGGTGGTTTTCGGTTGACGTTTGATTCATCTACGGTGCCGGGATGAGCCTCGCGCCTCTCGAAGCACTTGCTGATTAGTGCATCGAGATTGGAACACGGATCATTCGTTTATCCGGCGACTGCCCTGCGAATCGCGAGGACTTTATACTACTTATAGATTTATTATAATTATCTTATCATCGGACTCTTAGATCGTTGATAGTACGCGGAGTTATAACGGATATTCCATTTCGATTGCATAGTCGAAGAGTTCTTCAGCGCCTCTGCTGTAGGAAACGCATCCAGCTGTCCTCTTATTCAGATCCGTTTCCTTGAAGAGACCCGAGGCCCGTACGTTATTCGTGGCCCACGATTTTACGATTATGGAAGGGAATAAAGATTTCCGTGACTCATTGCGGAGTGCCTCGGCAGTAAAAGAAACGCGTAGATAGAGGCGAAGATTCTTTAGGAACTGGCTGGTTTACACCATCACGGCCGGGATCGTTCGAGGATTTTGTTCCAGAAAATAGGGGAAAGAGTACTGATACCGCGAATTCCCACGAGGCGGAAAAAAACAGGCACTCGCCGGCCCTCCCCTCCTCTCCTGGTCGTAAATCCTTATCATCGCTTTCTTCGCCGGATCTCTTCCTTTCCATCCAGCCACCTTCGAATTATCTTTACTTCCCGCCGTCGGAATGCCGTCTGCGCGTACTATCGTCCGCGGTTCAACCCTTTCAAGCAGCGCCAGATAAACGTGTCGTTGGACACCTTTTGTAAAATTGACCGATTCCGGCACTGGCGTCATATCTGTCCGTATAAAAAGCGCCGCGTCACTTATCGGTATCCCTGGGGATGCTACGCTATCGAGCATCACTTTCTTCGGCCGTGATTCCAGGCGTGAAACGAAAGGTGTTGGAGAGGATCGACGGTACCGGAACTCGTTTCGGTCCCCGGGATCAGGATGATCGATCGTACGCGCTTTCGTGCCCTCCGTGTTCCCTCTAGGAGCAGTTGCTTTGCTCGCCCGCGAAACACGTGGCCAGATAAGACGACGACTTATTGTTAGATACCTGTCGATGTTCGCGGCAGGAATCCCTCTGGATATTTCGTGAAGGCCTGCTGCTGAGGATTCAGTTCGTCGAAGGGAAGTTAAGTGTATTTCTTTTGACTCAATCCGTCAGTTGACAGATTCAGAATATTTATAGGTTTTTTGTCTTCAAGTTTGGTAAAGTGCCTATATCGAGTATGTGTAGTACTATGCGTGGGAGAGCATGTCTAATAAAAGATGCAAAGTGATAGGCAGAATATAGTGCAGTATGAAATTTTCGTGTATTGAGAAAATCTACGAACCAGTTGCTCGTGGCGCGCGTTATCATTTTCGACGATAGAAATACCGGGAACCGCGAAGTAGCGTGGTTATCTTGGTACTCGGTGCTCTTACAACCGCATTGTGTTCCATTGATCCCCATTCGATTTCATGGCTGCAGAATCTCGCTCTCGAGATAAGATCGTCACGAAACGGTGGTACCACGCCGTATGGGAAAGTCCTGCCCGGATCTCAGCGTTATCCCGGCTCCCATTGACGGCCGTGTGATTAAGATATCGTTCGCCACGCAATTCGCCAAATTGCGCGATTTCGATTTAAACGGGCGAGAGTTGCAGCGAACATTGTAACGTCGCTCATTTCCTCCGGGCGATCTTTACACACTGTGGAGCTCATTGTCTCACAGTCGAGTTCCTTGCAGCGAGCGAGATATCGAGGTACATCGATGATTGAAAATACCAACCACTTTGTAACCGCATTTCATACTGCCTCCCGAGTGCCGAATGGCCTCGATCGCCTTTCGACGATCGCAACAAATTTACCCGGGGCTTATTTGTCGCGCACCACAATCGCTGCTTTTTCGATCCCTTCCCGAACACCTCGCAACGCTCCTTTCGTTTATCGTTCGACTTTTCCCTGCCTCGGACTAACATTCCGCTCGCTGAACCTTCTTTCTCCTAGAGACCTGGAGGACGACTCGTGGGAATCGAGGGCGCATGGGTGCGGGAGAACGTTTGGAGAATATGATAGAAAAGGTACCACGTACCCTCGGATACCCCGTTGCTTAAGGGATCGTGCTCGGTCAGGAGGCCGAGAAAAGTGTGATCTTTGGAAATTTTTTACTCAAAAGCTATAACACATTTCTCAAAAAATCTTTTTTCTTTATAAGGATTGCATTTAGTTGCAAACATTTATCAATAACTAAGTTATTGCTCATCACTCGAAGGTTCTCTAAAAAAAAAAGGCTTCTGCGGTGACCACTGCTGCTCGAAAGTGGATCATCTAAAATAAAAAATTCAAAGAATTTACTATGAGGAGTATTATAAACTAAAAGTATGCAAAATGCGAAGTTGATTGGTCAAATAGTTTTTGAGTTATCTTCGGCGCCAATTTTGAAAACGTGGTTTCGCGTGCTCGGGAAAATTTGTTTTGTTCGATTTATACGACCCTCTCCCTTTAAAGATATCTCTGAAACTTCGACTATTTCTAACTCCAAGGAAACTTGCGTAAGGTCAAATCTCCCTCACCGAAGATTCCAAGCCATACTCCATCGCTTTCGCGTATTTCATCCAACGAAATCTGATACTCGATGTTCCCTCAAGCATTACTCATCCCCACAAGGCCCATGGAAAATGCAGGATTTCGATTAAACTAATTGTCGCCTCGATATTTTCCCGCCCACGCGCAGCACTGTGCATCGAGTCACCGTCCCGCTCAAGCCTGCACGTCAATCCCTACTATTTATACTATGAATTTACGACGGCTGGCCTGTCGTCAATAACCTGAGTCGAGCAAACGAAATACGACCCGGTCCCCGCGCGAAAAACCGCCTGGAAGAATTTCAATTTGAGTTACGGCGTGTTCCCGCGGGCGTTTCGACCTATGTTCGATCGACCACCACTTTCTATCCGCGAGCGCGGCGCGGCGTCTGGAGATGCCAGCTAATTGCGTCCGCGACCGTAAAGGATTTAACGGAGAAAACGGCCGATCTTTCGAAAGGCGATCGAGCGGTAGAAACTCGATCGTACGCGGCTTCCAGCCCGCGTACACGGATACCACGGATCAATGAGTCGTATGCGGGCCAGTTGTAACCAATTATCCGCGGCCATTAGACCGAGTAACGGTGACAGCTATGGTATCGCGACAACCGCGGGCCCCGGTGAACGCCTTTAAATCGTTTCCGACCGAGCTCGCCGCATATTAATCGGTAGAAAGCAAGTTCCGCGACCAGTGTGGGATCGGCTCGCGATCCTCGTAACCGGCTTCGCGACCGAACCATTCGATTTCGACGAAGAAACGTCGCGAGGCGGTTCGACCTGCTTCCTAAAGCCTGTCAGTCGAGGGTGTGAGGTTGCTCGGCGGGTGCGAAACAAGTTCTAGGTGAGATAGGGTTCTAGCTCCGATTCTTTGGCGGATACCCAACCGTCAAAGTTGGACATCCAAGTATTTCCTCGTTAACAAGTGAAATTGCCCCCGCTGCACACCAGCCACGTTAAACTACCCTCGACCGCCTCCCACGCGGGCTTCCCTCGCGCGTTTCCACCTGATCCGGTCACGGTGTTCCCACCGGGGCCAGATGTCCTGAACTGGATCGGACAGTCTGTCGCGTGGCCGCGATCGCACATTTCTCGGGTGATCGCGGCTCGATGGTTTAACGGGAACGGTCCAAGATTTCTCCAGGTAGTTATCTGGCGTGGGCTCCAGCGTTCGCCGCGTTTTCCCCGGTGTTCGGTTTCGATAGACCGTTCCTCTCTCCTCCCGCTGGCTTCGAGAGCGAGAAGTAGGCTCCCTCCGCGAACATCCCGTGCCGATTGTGCCTCTCTCGTGCGCCGCGGCCAGCTCGCATTCCGATCAACGAGAAAAACACGGGGCCGCAGACCGCAGAACGGTAGCCCATTCACACGGTCTTCCTCCATGCGCCGGGGCTCCGCAGTTCGGTTTCGTGCGGCCCTCGACAGGTGAACGCGCGCGTATACCTGCCAGAACAGAGAACACGCCTCGGCTCGTCACGTAGGTGCACGTGCACGGCCGCGCGCACACCGCTTTTCGCCCGCCTCGCGGTGCACAATAAACTCGCAACTCGCGCCCGGGATAATGCCTTCCTGCTGCAAGCGAAACAACGGCCCCGGCAAGGAGAAAGAGGGCGCGGAATTGCGGCCGTTGATGGTTTCCAGGAATCATCTCTGCGAGCCGGCTCCGCTCGCAACGGGGATGGAGATCGCGACGGGGGATGGAGTTCGCACGAGGAAGCGAAAAGTCCCGAAACTTTCGACGACTTCGAGGAATCCTCGGGATGTCCAGGGGACGAGAATTCTGTCGCACAATGCGACGGAACTGCGGTGGAAAGACCCCTGGGTGACACTGCTAATGCGCTTCCCTTGGCTCGCGATTGTCAGACAATCCTAGCTTCCTGCGCGAGGTCCTTCTCAAACTGCTGTCAACTTTCTTCATCGGAACGGACGCCGTCGTCGAGTGTTTTACGCAGAGCCACGAGCTTCCTCCTCGTGAAAGACGCTGGCTATGAAACGGCTCGCTCTATTGGTGCTCCATCTGCTGGCCAGATTTATGCACGGCGGCTCCGAGGAATTTGTGTTACACTTCTTGGATCGGATTTTCTTCCGAACATTGTTTCTCGTTAGTTCGCGTAGAGGCGTGAAATTACTTGACGTTTTTCTGTGGATCGTCGGCTTTTCGTGGGAAACTCTATGGCATACGGCCAGTAAAGTCCATCCATGACTTTGCATTCTTTTCGGCAGGTCGGGGAGGAAGAACTGACACAGTTTGTAACGGTACGTTGGTTGGATTTTCACGGTGGAAAGATGAATATGGTCTTGCTATCGAATTATCCTTTGGTTAGGAACGCTTATATCGCCTGCGTGGTGCATGGAATTTTATTACCGCTCCGAATGACCCACTTTATCCCTCCACCTCATAAAGCGCGCCTCCAGTATTTATAGCTCTAATGAAAACGCGGCTCTTGCTCGAGCAATAAATTATGTACCGATATTAAAGAGACTGGGTAAAGATGGTGGCTCTGTGAAACGTTTAATAAATCCTTCTGAAAAAGTATAATTGCTTCCGGCTACCGAGGCACTCGGCCTTGAACTCGTCTCGTCTTTCCAGACTTTAATTAAGAAACTATCTCGCCCGTGGCTTGAAAGTTAGGAAGGAAGAAAGTGTACGCGTCGGCGGATCCTATGACTTTTACAAGGCACTAGACGATTATTGACGATGATCGATGAGACTCCATATGTCACCATTTTCACGCGCTTCTGTATCCAAAGCACTCTCACACGAGCATCGCGTGTTATCTAACATCTTGAAATTGTACTTCTCCACTCGATAGAAAATTCCTCTTCAAATTTTCGATCTTTTTCGATGCTGAATGACTTTAATGGAAGTCTCAGTTCTCTATACCGGTTTTCGGACTTCGTATCGTCCCGATTTTTCATCCTCAACGACTATCAGCAAGGATATTGTTCTCGAAGGCGTCGATCGTTTAACACTTTCAATATGACAAACGCCCACCGAGGAATTCGCTCCTCCAACCAGTCCAGACTCCGTTCGCGACGCAAGGAGTATGATTTATCGTGTTGGTATCCCTTTATCGCGGCCAGCTGCCCTTGGACATTTGTCTCTGGACGAGCATAGAATCGACCAGTCGCTGCTGCGAACGTTGCGAGCGCGCCACGCCATTATGGCCCCCTTTCGATCGCAGAAAATGCATATTGTTCGAGGGTCCAGCGATCATTCGCCTTCAAGGAGGAAGCTTGTGGATGTGGGTCTTTAATCATCGTCATCGACCGATTGTTTCTCGTCGAGTCTTCGGGGATGCGATAGCTAACTATAGCGTACGACTTCGCTATATTCCAACGAACTCGGCAATTACAGAAGAAACGAAATCAAATGGCTACTCAGGGCCACTCCTACTGTAAATCATGCAGGACTTCTTTCATCGCTGGTATGCAGGCTTTGTGCGCGAGGGACATGAAAAATAGGGGATTACGATTCCAACTTTCGCGTCCTCGATGATAATGCGATAATTCAACCATTTCGTTCGATGCTTTTTCGTTCTACTCCATCAGCGAGGGGCGAAGGAGAACACGAATAAAGAACAAGGAAGGTTCTTTAATAACATGTTCTTCTATAACCTCTGTGCCCCGGAGATCAACGTGGAAAGGATCTCTGAATCGAGAGTATCTACTATTCGATATTCAATCTATTCGAGCCTACGCATTCCTCGATGACTCGGCTATTTTTTTCATAGCAGAACGAAGCCAGAGGTCGAATCTCCTAAGTTTCTGATAGGCAACTAACGGGCTTTACATTCGAGCTTGAGTTTCGATGTATTTTCAGAATTCTGTGATTTAGAATCACTTAGAAAATTCTAAGAAAACCAACAGTACCTTATTACACAGCCACCTCGTCCAAGAAAAAAGATCTCGATTTCTCGCACCAATTACGAAACGCAGGAGACATTTCACGCTTCATTCGCCTCCAGCACTGCTCCAAAGCCAATCAGCCAATTAATCATCTCGCAGTGATCAGTCCCGCGAAATGAACTACTTCCGGCCCAACCCAGCTAACGAACGAGTCGCCAAGCAAAAAAGGCCCCACGTGTCTGTCCAAAATCTAATCAATATCACTCTCGTATCTGATCAAACATGCTAATCGGACCAGTCGGCTGGTCGGCTCTTTACGTATCGACACTTTCCTCGACGGCCCTCCTCGCTCCCACACAAAAAAAAAGAAGGAGGAGAAAGGAGCAGCGGGCCAAAAGGAACCGAAGGGAAACAGGCTCGAGAGCGCGAACGACCACGGAGCACTGCTTGTCCGTTTCGATGCTCGTGTCCAGCTCGCAATTAGTTTTTAACAGTTTGATCTGTTCGCCGGCGCATTTCCACGAGGCAGGCAATCAGCCCCGGAGCTAGGAGTCTCCTTGCTCTCAAGGACCCCTCCGTTATAAGTACATCGGCTGCGTTCCGTTTAAGGAAGATTCTTAATAACGATCTACCTCCCGTCACGTCCGTGCCCGGAGCAATCGTTCAATCGGCTCCGCGTATAACTCCTCGCCGTCCGCAGACGAAAGCGTGTCCGCCGTGTCCACCGGGGTGTCCCTGAACTTGTCGACACTTGATGGTTTATCTAGTGGAGGCTAGCCACGGATTCGTACGTTATTAACGAGCCTAATGACGCTGTAAATACACGTGCTGTTTGCGCGAGTGGAAATCAACGGGACTGCGAGTCATCCTCGTGAGATCACCGGGTATTAGCGCGAGTTGCTTTTAAATCGCGATCAATTAGGTGACGAGGCGAGCCTGGCCTTTGACGAATTATAATCCTGCGACCACGATAACGTTCGTGCGGACTTGAATGCGGAAAGGTACTTCAGACACAGGGAACTTTTTTACCATTATCTATTTCAATTTGGAAGTTACTCGATGCGAAGTAAAACGAAGAGCCGTGGGGACAGTGGGCCACGCAGAAGATGAGAGTCCCGAGGCAGCAATCCTCGGTGAAATATCTTGAATATCTTCGAATCTCCACTGTCGCGGGAACAGAGGCACACGATGCATCCTTGAACCCGTCGACATCGACGGTCACCCCCTCGTTAGATCGTCCCCCGTTTCCAGCGGAGGAACGCGAAATTTTCACACCTAGGGACCCCCGTCGCGAGTGTAGCGCACGGTAACGAGCCAATAAACATCGCCGGATCTCGGCGGTTTTCACCGTTAACGGCACCAGGAAGTAGTTGAGCGTACCTTTAAGGGTTGGATCGTGATCGGTTGGCTCTCGTCCTGCTCGATTTTCCAAGTGGCCGGTCCCGTAGCGGTGGATGCTACGTTACCGCGGTCGCGATCGTGCCTCGGAACGATCGCTGAAACGACTAGGTTCCCTCTTCCGTCGAGAGAGAAGTCCACTTCGAAACGAGCGTGCCGCTATCAGATTCGAGGCGTTGCGGAACAATTTCGCGAATGCA
Source organism: Andrena flavipes (assembly GCA_963971345.1). NCBI lineage: Eukaryota > Metazoa > Arthropoda > Insecta > Hymenoptera > Andrenidae > Andrena > Andrena flavipes. The sequence continues at coordinate 42,288,516 of OZ020481.1, forward strand.
TCAATTCCACGATGCGCACGGAGGACGGTGCAACGAAGTGGGGGAAAAAAAAAAAAGAAAAGATCCCTTTCTATCTTTCTCTGTCCCTGGATCACTATAATTACTTCGATGCTCGTTAAAGCGTAATAGTCAGGGAGCAAGTGCTGTTCGATAGTCTGATCTTGGACCAGTTCAGGACGATCGGGAACCGTGACTTCCAGGGCTTCGTTTCATTCTTTCTTTCCCCCTCGCTGCCCGCCGCTCTTACCAGCTCTAACTCTTCTACCTGCTCGATTTCCTCGCGCTCCATCTATGCTCGCACTGTACTCTTTTTCCCTTGTATCCTCCTGCGTGACTCATTCGCCTAATCTTCGAATCTCGTGCGCCTTGTCTTCTTCTCTGTTCCGCGATGCTTACCCTTCTCCTCGTCCCTTCACGGAATTTTCGTCGTCCCACGTTCTATTAAGAAGCGCGGCGATTCGCGAAAGTGGCTCGCGTGTTTCGCAGACCGGGCGAACCGGATAAACGGATCCGTGGAACGTTCCCGGTGTATATTTATGAATGGAGATGTATCCACACGGAGGGAGGCTCTCCGGTGTGAATTCCGTCGGTTATTTTAGCCCGCTGCAATCTTTTTCTCGCTCCCAAGCCTTGTCCCGTCTTCTTCTTCCTTTTCTCGCTGGATCTTGTATAATTGACATATTAGGGGTGTTACGGAGTTATCTTTATCATTCAATTTGTCGCCCGATGCAGAGTGTCGGATGGAATTCCACGTGTTATAACATGTCCCGGAACTGCACTGCCAAATTACACAGCATTTATATCATTCCAGTAATAAAGACTATCCCCCAACATTCTTCTTTCTCCATTCCAGCGTCAGGGTTGCCGAGTTTGTTTTAAACGGTCGAAACCATGAATCCGCAGAAACGAGTCACTGCTCCCAGAGCGTATCATAAAATTCGGTCCCGCAGGACACACGATAGTCCGAAGGGGAGGGGAGAAAAATTGCGTGACTACCCAGTGAAGAATCGTGACAGGGCAGGGTCGAAAAAAGTCACGACTCTTATCCGTCGTATCTTCTTCTCTCCAAGCGCGTCTCCTCCTCGCGAAGTTGCAGCGAGACGAAGCCCGCGGGGTCCGGTACCCACGATTTTGGCAGCTTATAAGCCTCGCTCCGCTAGCCACATTTCGCGTCAGCGGACGCGCCGTAACTTACCCGTCCCGTATCTCCTTACGCTTATCTGCCAGCCTCGTCGTACATTCTCGCGCGAGTCCCGCCGCGGTTATCTGCGTGACGTATGCACGGGGCCCGGAGTCTCGCTAATATACGGTTAATGAAACGTTAAGTCGTGCGCTCACGCATGTGCTCGCCCCGGGGCCCCCGAAAACGCCTCTCTCTCCGCGAGTCGGACCTCGTAATTCGCGACGACAGCCACGGAAACGCGCCCCGCCAACTGATCCTCCGAAGATAACGCCCGGGCCGCCGCTCGCCCCGCGATTACCACCGACTCCAATCACGACTTCGACAATTAACGAAGGAATTAGCGCGACGCGACGAAACGGCAGCGGGATCTAATATCCAGCCCGTTGTCCGAATTGCACAGAGAGATGCAGGATCTCTTTGACTGGTCTAATTTTGGTTCGGAGAAGATCGAGCTCTTTGGAGGTTGGATCTTGCGTACTTTCTGTGTAAGGCGCAGGATTCTTGCTCGCCTGTAATACACTTCTATTTTAACCGTTCGTTCGGTGGGAAAGATAGTCCAGCTCGTCAATAGCGTGGACCGCGGAGACAATGGGCCGAGAACTCGAGGATCAATGATCCTACGGTGCAACGAAGGTCAAAGATCGCTTTTTCCTCGAGGTACCGTCGGCAACAGTGGTAGCCAGCGATCGCGGCGGAAAGAGAAAGACGAGGACGAACGAGGATGCACCCTTGGAGCGTAATTCATTGTCCTGGCTGCACACGCCGCACGTATTTCCCCGCGGAGGCGCATCGCGCATTATCCAGATAATAGCGTCCGAGATGATCATCTCGGATGACCATGCATCGGTTGACCTTGCCGCTTTAAAATGACACGCGCGGGTCCAGCGGTATCTCCATCTTATTTTAGATTCAATAAAGGATACATATTTCATTCTTTATCCGAAGGCCTTTCGTAATTCAAGGCTGCCCGGCCGCCAGCTCCTGATTCCCGCGCGTGTGAAACATCCTCGTGCAAACGTGCCGCGACTTTACGTGGGTATCTCCTGGGAACGCCGCGGAATATCTAATACATTTCAACGCAATTAGCTTGCAGCCGATAGAGGGAATAAAATAGCTTCTGCGATATAAAGTAGACGGTGTCTCAAAGTGTCCGGCTGATCTGAGTCACAGTGCTCAACGATCCGAACGTTTCCGTACCGTATCGTCAGCTCGATCTCTAAACTATGAACGAAGCGGTAAGGAATTGAATCTACTGTCCTTTCGTTGCCCAAGTCCTTGCACCGATTCGACACTTCGCGGTACCAACAACAAGTTAATCGAACATTACTGCCGGGCGCTGTCCCATGTTCAGTTGCACCCACATTTTTCCGTAGAGTTGGAGCCGACTTTATCCTTCGCGCAACAACCACTTCAACCCTGTCAATGGTGTCTTAACAAGTTGTACCGACCTCACGAGTAATTGATCCCGATTTTTCCCCCGTTCCGTTTTAATCGCGAATGGGCGCGCCCGGGAATGTATCGGTTTCCAGTCTGGCGTGCATATTCGCTCCCTGGTGTAGATTCTAGGACAGCCCGTGCTCGACGCCGGAGCGCATACTTCATCCTTCGCTAAATGTCCTTTTGTCGTTCGCGCTTATATGAAAGTGAACGTGCCTCTGGCGGCGCGTGAACCACGACGGAACGATCCCAGCTATAAACTCCATAAGGCGATGGTAAATCCAGCGACGCCTCGATTTCCCGAGGATTTTCAGCGCTCGGATAATCCAGCGATACGTATTCAACGATAAATTCCGATCGCGGTTTAAATGATACCACGTCCCACCGAGGCCACGTCCGAGGGATCTCTATATTTGTGCAACGTCGTCGAGGTGTCTTCAGCCGTGTCCACTCTCCATTTCCAGCCCTCGTTCCAGATGTACAACAGGAGTTGCGTATTTTATCCCCGGTGCAGAAAGAATCCGTAATTCAAGGCTACCAGCGAGAGGCGAGGGGAGGGCCAGCAACGCGCGGAGAGTGTAGGCAGTGAATGAGCTAGGGACCTTGGCGGGAACCTTACAGTTTCCATTTCGCTATATTGACACACCTACGTCCGCGTCCCGTCCGTCCGCACGGTGAGCCGCCTGTTTAGACGGGAATAATCGGATAACGTGCACGTTTGATAATAAAATATTATTCGACGCGTTGGAAACGTCGGCGAGCTCGCGGCCGCCCGACACTTTATTCATACGCGAGCAGACGCGACACGCCACGGCCCCGTGCTCTTTCCTTATGTTTTATTGAGCCACAAAGTTTAAAGGGCGGTCGAGGTGCGTGCGTAAATAACAGAATTCAGATATTCTATTAAAGCGTGCCTGACGTGAAAGCTATCCCGTCGATGGCTCGTATATCCTGCGCCTCGCTTATCCCCGCGACAATAAAGGCGTTACCGATTATCGTTACGTCGTCTGGTGTCATTCAATAAATCTACCGCTAGACACTTGGCGCGCTCGGAGCGCTCAGGTACTCTCGGCCTCCTAATATTCTACGTGTCTTCGGGGACATCGTTCGCTAATCCATCACGACCGTTCGCACTCTCGCGTGCAGAGGACTCGCACTTCGTCGGTGCTGGTGCACGTGCGCGCGATGGTCAAGAGATGGTGTTCGAGCGGACGTAAACGTAATTGCATAATTTAGTGGGAGGCATTAAGCGGTCGCCTATCACCTCTGGCTCGATCGTTTTCGAGCGATCGCTCTGCCTCCTTCACCCCATCCTCGCGATTCCTCTGCACCTTCGCTGCCCTCGGGGCATAGGTCCTTCTCCTCGTCGCCGTTGTTGCGTTTTGTTCGTCATTCGTGCTCGTCCACACCTGCAAGCGACGCGTGCACATGCAACGGGCAGACACCCACGTGCCCGCGACCAATACGAGCAGGCTGCGCCGGGGATTATGCTCGCGCGTCTACCAGAAAGCGCGAGGAATATCCGTGGAGAGTAGAAGATAAGGGCGGAGAAGCGAGAGGACGAGGAGGAGGCGAATGAGTAGCGAAACGGAGGAACAGAGAGACCGCGAGGGTTATATGCAAGTTACTAAGTGAGTTATGGCGCTCGAGCAGATATATCAACTCCTTCATTTCCGCCGCAGACTCGGCCGGGTGTCCTGGCTGGGTTCCTCGGCAATGGCAAACCCCGTCTCGTGAGCCGTCGATCTGCAGACGGTGCGTGCAGTTTCGGGGGGTGATTCACGGTTCTCGGGGTGAGGTGAGCTTCGAGGGGGGCGAAGGAAATGGACCGCTCGCCGAAGAAAGCACTCTGCTCTTCGGGGGATGTTGAGGATTTGGAGTTACGATTGCTACTAACAATAAGTCGAGCGTTTCGCCGAGACAGTCGTCTTGGTTTTAATTGGGTTCTATGAAGAAATAAATCCTTTTTTAAAGCTTCGCGTTACGATGCATAAAGGCCATTTTGAGAGAGTAAATTCCCACATCCTTAATTTTTGGAAACCGGTTTTTAATCTCTCAGCCAAGGTCCGGGGATGAATCACAATTGAATGGGACAAATGAACCCGAAATCCTTCGGGTCCTAATTTTAGATGCTTGAAAAGAACGCGTCAGAGGTATGTTGGTTCTATTAAAAGTAAATTACGTATGTCGAAGGATGAATGCGCAGAAATACTTGCAGCTTCTTCCTTTAAACGTTCCTAACAAGGCAATTGTGTATCGCGATCGTATCACAGATTCCGCTTCCAGGACCACTGTAAAAATTCACTTCCCCGGCTTTATACGATTTTCCCCCTTAGATTCCATCTATTCGATCCTGCCAAGTCCGGGGCGCAAGAAAATAAGCGAGGAAATTGAGAAGATTGGATGTAATCTGATGGTACCCGCGATAAGAAGTTAAGTTTTCAGCGTGGCAAGATAATTTAACGGTAATACCCGCAAAACAGTACGGTTTCTTCGGACGTTGTTTCGCGCGTCCAATGCGTTACGCTGAAACTATTCGTAGAAAAAATAACGACGGGAAGTATCCGTAGTCCTCATTAGTCGGTGCGAGAGAGTCTCCCCGCAAAAACCATTGAAACATAGTCATCAGCGTAAAATATATAGTCGCGTAACGTCCGTTCAGTTTCCATCGTTAGCACGTTGAACGTTATCCGCCATTCTTTCATTTTCCATCCGCGGTTGCGAGGAAACTTCGAATACAGGAAGCTCATATATTATTAAATTAAATTATCACATTAAACCGATACTGCGACAAGACGACTTTAAATAATCCCACTCAAGTTTCAATATACCTTTGATATATTTTCTGTTTCTCATAGAAATAAGATACAGAAAATGCGCATTGCTATTTAAATGGTTTTACGAGAGAAATTAAACTCCTCATTAGGGATAGCGTTTTAACAGCCGGGAACATTGCTCTGGCCAACTGACAGTGCTCCAATTAAAATGTCCGCCACGGCCTCTCCCCAGACCCGGTTTCCTCTGCATTCATCCTGGTATCAACCTCAAGCTTATCATTTCGAGCTCGCGGCATCGGCTGATTGACTTCTTGCCGCGCCGGAAATGACGACCACATTGCAACATCCCACTGAATAGGATCGCCAGCGCGGATGGGAATTACGCAATGGCCAGGACGACGTGTAATTGTGGCGCAGATGCGATTCTGGCCACGGTGGAACGCGGGCCGGCAAGAAACACGGATGTAAATCAAGGAAAACTGGTCCCCTCTACGTGGGCCCTGGAACGGGACCCGGTAACCTGGAGGAGCCCGCGAAGACGCTCGGGGGTAAACGATCTCCTCGCCGGGCGTTATCGCGATCTAGAAACAAATTGCAACAGGACAGCGGGAGCCGCGATCAATTCGAGGCGTCAAAATTAATGCTCGGGGACCTGCGGGATCGCCGCGGAATTCCGAATATTTCCACGAATCTGTCGGGATAAAAAATTACAGCGCGTTTTTCTACGCTCGCAGCGAGAGAGGCGCCTCGAGGGTCTCGCTATCAGGTGGGCCCCGCTTGTCACCGATCTTTATTCGGCCACTTTGGTGAACAGAATTCCGGGGCTTCCGGCGGTCCAACGGGCGCGGAATTAATGTGCGGTTTCTGATCGCGCGATGGAACCGTTTTGACGCCAAGAAAACACGAAATTCCATCCAGCAGAGACGCGTTCTCGGAAAGAGTGGCATAATTTCCGCGACGCCCAGTCGGAGAGGTGGCTTCCCCGAAGCCAGGCGAGTCCTAGCCAGCCCGCCTCGGCTGACGGTTCCAGCGAGGCCTGGCTGCGCGTCTGGCCGAGCGGTCTTAAGCCCGAAAACATTTGTGGCAATGCTAATTTTATTTTTCACACTCTACAGGCTGGATATATGGTCCCGTCGTATTTAAAAATTTGCATAATGGCTCCTTGACATGTTTATGTACACACGTCCGAGACTACGTCTGCTTCCTCGTCCCCTCGCGTCTTCCCGCGTGGTCCGAATGACCGTGTACGCGCGGTTCACCGGTCAGCAGACGACGAAATACAGCGGGCTGCGACCGAACCGCCACGGCGAGGTCGGCCCCACGGATTAAAAATCCCCCCATTGTACCGAAAGATCATAAATACGCGATTTGTCGGGGAGCAGACCACACCGCGGGGTTAATATCGTCCTCCCGTGCTGCCCTCTCGCTCGCACTTTGACACGATCGCGCCCTCACGGCCCTTGGACGTCCATGGGACTCTAAGCCGAAGCTTAAACCTCCGAACGGTCGCCTCTTAAACGCTTAATCGTCCGCCAATAGGGTTTTCGGCTGTGGCACACTCGCGCAGAACGGTCCCTTGTAGACAGCTGCGCACGTTGAATCCACCTTGCCACGTTGGGTCGTACATCATCCTGTATTTTGAACTTCTAACTTTACAGTGCGCTGTGCATGGGAGCGTGTCAGTGCGGAGCACAAGATCGATGCGACAGACAGGGCGAGGTGCTGGCCATGTGACCAACGCACAGTGCTCGATGTAATGTACAAAAATCCAGAATCTGAACTGTTCGATCCACAAATTCTTGTATCTTAAAGTCTTAATGAAGGAACGTAGGTTTTAATGCTACTTATAACTTTTGCAGAATTTACCAATTTGTTGTCAAAAATGACACTAGAAATTTATTCCAAATCTCGGTACATTTTTTCAAACATATACCATTGGCGGAGTGCTTAGGCTTTTCATTTGATTTTTACAAGTTCTGTTTAATACTGCCATACCTTTAAAACTACCGAGTCAGTTTTTTACAATACTAACAATTTGTACAAACTTTTTTACGTTATATGTTTATCAACTTCAGGGTGACTTTTAAAAAAAGTACCTCCATGATTTTTTTTGTATATTAATATAGGGAACATTAAACTTTATATTAATGTCAATTTCAGCTGTACGAATATGCACGAAACAGAAAGAAGTCAAAATCATTATTAAGACGTCTATTTCCCTATACCCATCGACCACTGTGCAACGCCAGAACATTTCGGGTCGAGAAAATTAGTGCTGCTGGGGTTGCATAAATTCGTGTTTAGTGGATCGAGGTAATGCCCGTTGACTTTGATAACACTCGGTGTTATTTCTCCAGCGGTACGATTCGATGCTATTTAAACAGAGATTAGCAGAGATACCTTTCACACTGATTAACGCTATCTCAAAGAGAACCCAAGGTACAAGCCACCAACGCGATGATCAAAGAGATTAAACGGTCAATGAGAGGTCCGAAATCCGATCGTACAATCACGCGCATGATTGAGACAGTAAAATCTGCATTGCACGATCTGTGAACGAGCAGTCACACGTGCCGCAGCTCGGTTCGCGTCAATGGGACTCCGAACTTTGTTAAATCGATGAAGCTCATACGCTAATCCGCTCGCGGAAGTGATAGCGCCCAATCAGAGAGCTTGTTATTCCAATACGTGGATTACGATCGTCCTGCTGGACGACGAATCATCCTGGCAGAGCGGCGAGATCGATCGATCACGCTCGGGAGCCACGGATGATCTAGGGTTCATCGATTTCGCGGCGAGATTTCTTGTACGTAGGCGTTCTGCATGCCCGGCAGGCGCGCAATTTACAAGTTAAGCGTTCCCAGTCGCGCGTCCTGCTCCAGAAGAGATGATTTGCGCAATGGAAACGAAAGACGACATAGCACACGGGGCTCCGCGCGAGTCGCATCGCCACGCACAACGCTCCGCGGACGATGCTGCACCGATACTCGTGACTGATGATCGTCGCGAAGGCCATGATTTAATTTCACGAACATACACACCTCGGGACGGACTACCTCGAGTCACGGACGAGCGTTGATCGAATTTTCGATCATCCCAATAGTGCATCTTTCTGTACACTGTTCACTGGATGATTAAAAGCTCGAATGTTAAGGAACTTTTATGAATTTGAAGAATCTCAGATCCCCAGGGAAGATTCCAATTACCCCATTGATATCTGGTGCAATAGAAGCTGCCGAATGGAAGAACTTTCCAAGTCCTTCACAGATATCCTCTACATCCAAGATTCTCACATCTCAGTAGCAATCAAAAAATTCAATAGCAACGTCCAGAGCCAACCGCAAAGTTCGAGCGTTCCAAGCAGCAAATTCCAGGTTGAGAAAGGACCCCGGGAACTTGGAGTCCCAATGAAAGCCAAGGGACCAAAGAATCTGAACTGCCAGGAAGCCGAGTGCCCTGATACGTGCACGTGTACGAGCGTACGCACTCGTTGCACAGGCCACGGTGATGTATTCGGAGAGATGCAGGAAAAAAGATCGTCCAGATTCGGCCGGTGAGCGCTCGGGGCGCGCCACGCCCCGCGCGTACGTGCGTCAATGCGGCATGTATACTTATTCATAATGCGCGCGGAGAGAAAGATAAGGGGTTGCGCGGGTGTAAGCATGAGAGAAGGGTGGAAGACGCGGGTAGAGCGCGGTGCTAGCACGCGCGCGCGTGTACGTGCGAGTTTCACTCCCCCGCGCCTCGATCGCGCCTTCTTCCATTCCACACACATATAATTAAGAGCCCTAAATCGCGCGAGATCGAAGCTCGAAGGGCGTGTCCACTCTTCCCAGGCCACCTATCCATCCCGACGCGATATCGGATGTTTATCCCGTTGTTTTCTGCCCCGGCCTCGGCTTGCTCTCGAATTTACACCGACCGTGTCTTATTCGCCTGCTTCGCGAGCCTGCGCGTTAGTCGATTAACCACGGTTCCGTGTAAACCGCGAGCAATCTTGTTACGGGGGTGGGATTCTCTTTGGAAGGATCACCCTCGAACGAAGAACATTTGTCCCTAGGTTACGAAACATCCTCACCGTCTCGGGAATATCACTGTTCACCTAACCGCGCGTGATAGATCTAAAGAGGAGGTTATCCCCCGACCCTGTTCATCCCTTCGTACACCAGCTCCCTAGGCCGTCCCTCCGAACAAAACCGTAAAAGCGAAACGCGTGTAAGCGGGGAGAGATTCGATTGCCCAAGTTGCGAGCGAAAAAGGAGAAGCAGGGTTTAAAAGTGAAGTTCCGGGGCGATGTAATCCAGTTCGCGAGCTGATCATCTCCCGCCAAGCAGGGAGAGAGTGTCGAAGTTTTATCGGGAGGTGGTACGAACGAACGAACGGAACAGGGCAAGTGCGAGAGGAACGAGAGAAACGGGCCGATTGATTTATAATGCGAAATGGATTTCGCGGAGAGGAGGAGGCAACGACAGGCCGCGTTGGGCTCGATTAATCTTGAATTTATAGCCGCAATTATCTGTCTACGAATATTCGAGGGATACCGAGAAGCGAAGGGGGGAATCATCCCGGGTAGAAAAAGGAGCCGCGAAAAAAGCAATCGGGGAACAGAACGATTTATCGCGCTTTAAACTATTCCGTTCGCTCCAACGTTCGATCTTGGAATGGCAAACACGGGGCCGCTGGTACAAGCAGCCCTCGATACGGTAGATTCATTGAAAATTAATAAACGTAACGCGCCAGATTTATCGGCCGTTCGACTTGAAAAGACCCCATCTACCAATAACAGAGCCCTTTGCGATGCCACAGTGGTTCATCTAGCAACCGAGTAACAAGGAAACCGACGAGCCAAATTGTCATTAGAAAACCTCTTCGCGTTAAACGTTGAACGCAGCATTTGCAGGCTACTTGAGCGCTTCAAGGGGGGCGAATGGCCACAAATCTGTGCGCTTAAGTGTTTCGCAAAGCGCTGCTATATTTCTGTGATCCAAGGATGCAGGAGATCCGTCAGAGGACTGTCAAGAAGCACTTTCACTTCAGAGGCGATTACAAAGATTCCCTCAAGAACAGCCACGGTGCTGAACGTTTGCGGGCAGCTGCTCGAAATCCAGCCGAGAGCGTTTAACCGATGCAAGGAATTGTGTCGAGGTGTAATCGCGGGATTAGCATAATTTCCCTTCGTTTCATTGGTGATTCGGTCACAAGCCCTGGTGAGAACCAAGGTGTGCCAGGTGGACGCAACCAGAACCCTGACTTTACGACTCTTTGATATAATGATCTTAGACGAGAGTAGCTCTAATTCAGGGAGGAAGTTTCAAAACAATAGGATTATTCTCTTTCGTTTGTCTACCTTTGAGATACCAGATGAATCCTCGCGGTGTTTCTTATTAACCCTATAAATCTCGATCGACGAGACTTCCAATTACATATTCGCGATTCTAAAGTGACTCGATAGAACTCCTCGCCTTGCAGATGTTTCCTGCTTCTCTCTAGTTGGACTCGCGGTCGCGGCGAGCTAATTGCACCCTTCGAAAAGTGTCCCCTTTTAACAGGAGACGTTCTATGGTAATTGATATTTTTCCTCGATGACCATTACAATGAGTGAAGTCGCGTCGATAGCCTTCAGGGCCACTGTCGTTTAAAGAAGTTTACTCTCGGCAAGTATTTGGTTTCATTTGGAAAGCTTCGTGTTCGGTGGAATATGACCAGGTTCTCGGTTCCGTCTCGATAGCAGCCCATCGATCATAGGCCGCGCGCACAGTCTGGGAATCCGACGCGATCCACGGTTATTCCGGTTCGGCCAGGATCGACGTCGTAACTCGCGGGACGATCGTTTGCATGGCTCGCGAGCGTTAAGCGCAAATTAAGCCGGGTGCCGCGATAAATTTCATTAGCGTTGCGTGACGTGGTAACTAGACCTCGATGGCCGAGAGAGACCGTGGAAAAACAACGGCCCCTAGAACGAGTCGCTTGCTCGCCCTTATGACGAGTAAAATAGAGGCTCGATACGATAATCTCAGGGATCAAGAGTATCGCTCCTAGCCAACCACACAGAAACGTGTTTAGAAGCTACTTCTTCATGGGAGGTTCGAGGGTAATCACGTTTAGCGGTTAAACTACGGAATAGCGCGGAGTGTGGTAACCGAATCCCCGAGCAGAACTGAAATTTCGCTAGATCGTGGTAAGGTATTTATTCTGTCGTTGAAAGTAACGCGAAATCTCGTCACGCGAGTGTTGCATTGCTTGGGCAACATTTGGCAGATAGAAGTAATGGCGAAACGCTAGATCACACGAGCCTGGTAGTGTCCTAAACAACTTGTCCTGAAAATAATCAATTGAATCAGAAGAAAGGAACAATGGTAAAAATGGTAACAATGGTAATAGTAAATATGGTAAAATACTTAACAAGAACGGTTTATAGTTCACCTGCACCACACACAATCAGTGGTAAATCGAACAAACGAGGTGCAGAAATTCATTGGAATTCGGATGAAAAACTCAGCGATATAATGAGAACTTATTTGAATGTCTGACGTCAGCGATGGAAAGAATCACCTCCGCCAACCACTGGCACCCGAAATATGTGAACTACATCTGTTCTCTGACGCGATATAGAAAACTCGTTGCGGGTACAAAGCATTCATCGACCTACTTCCCCGTCTAAATAATTTCTGGTTCAAACGCTCTCCCCTCCCCCTCCCCGGGCCCTCTGGCACCCGACCATTTCCACGGCGGATCGATTCAACGCCACCGGAAATTTATACATTTTCATCGGCCGCCGAGGAGATCCCCCCGTCGCGAGACTTTTATATGGAAATACCCGTGGCACCTTGCGTACCAGCTCGAGCCAAAGGGGCGGGCAGAGGGAAAAGGGGGGAAGGCTGGAGAGCGTTTTCAGTGTTTTCACGACGGTCGTCGGACGGCCGGGCGAGCGCTATTATAATCTGGACCTGTATTTCTGACTGACTTCCAGAGAGCCGGGACCCCCTTGCAGAATTGAGTCGAGGGCATGAATAATTCATCCGCGAGCGGACGGCGGGCGCGGGGGTTGGGGCGAGGCGGGAGGGGGAGGGAGGGTTACAAGAAGGACTCCGTTTAATGCGATACACTGGTTAAGGCGCGGCGGTTTACTGAATAAAATTTCTGATTGACCGGTGGCAGGGTGGTGACGACGGTGGTTGGCGAACGGACAAGAAAGCGTCGAGTCATATACACTGCTCCTCGGCCATCTTCCTCCATCCCCCTTTTGCCGTCGTTCTTTGGGGGGAGTACTTGTAGGGATTCGAGGATTTAATCGACCATTAATGACGGATCGGTTAGATGAAATCTTAACGCGCTCGACGGCTCGAGTTCGATTACTTCGGGGGCTCGGTGATTAAGCGTGTATTAAACGGTCCGAGCAAACTGTAATTGTTTTCTCGAGTAGATATGCAAATGCCCGGGCGAGTAGGAGGGAGCTTGAAATCGTTATTTCCAACATGCACGTGCAAAGCGTTTCGTTACAATGAAGCAGGACTCGAAGGGAGGGTAACATTCAATGAGACAAGATGGCAGGAAGTGTCCGGACGGTACAGATTACGGATATTACTCGAGTGATTAATATCTCCGAACATTCCATTCCCTGCGGAGCCTCGATGACCTTAGAAATCAGTGCTAAACCACTCGTCTTCCAAGTTCTTTCGTTGCTTGGAATCATGTACCCGATCGCTGGTCGGATTAGCCGACAATCGGGATTGAATTCCAGTAAGAAAGCTTCCATGGGTCGGCCAATCTGGTACACGTGGACTCCGTCATTACGAAACGTTATCGTTGGTACGGCTGGACGTCGAGTCGCTGCGAGCACGTCCCCTTCGATTATGAACCTGTTTTCGCGCTAATAGTAATTTCCTGGCACCCGAGGAAAACCCTTTCGCAGACCCAGCCGAGCAAACAGGGTGTAAACGAACAATCGGGGGCCTTCGATAACATCAGGCCATTTACGGTTTCTCGTTCCTCTTCTATCCGTTACCGCAGACATGAAAGGATACACAGGAAGGAGCTGTCGTCCGCGGTCTAGGCTTTTACTAGAAAATGCACGCTTCTTTGCGCATCAGGCCGGTATATAGGGAGGAAAGGCGCAGAGGGAGGGAGGGCAGCTGTGGGAACAGGGTAACCGAATACACAAACGGAAACCCCCAGGACGCGAGAGAAGGCAAAAGCCTCTCTTCTCCACACGGGCAAGTAACCAGACAGAGGTGATGGCTCGTGTCAGTTCACCTTATCTGACCGCGACTATCTGCCATTATTTCTTTTCACGGCTGCCTTTCGCCCGGCGTCCAGCACTCGTAAGGCCTCGCTGGCCATCCGATCTGTGAAATGGTTCCGATCGATCGGTCAGCCGGCTTGCCACGTAACTTTGATCCATCTCTCCGGAGACCGCGTCCCGCCACTTCTATTGACTCTCGCGGATTCCTCGCGAGGGAACCGACGACGTTCCCGACGAGCCCAGAAGTTCAATTTGTACTGCCTCTCTGAGGCGATTTGGGTCATCGACGATGAACGTTCCTTGGTGGCCTTTTAGAGCCATTCGGGGAGTTTCTGATGGATGTTACACGGATCCAGGGACTCGGCTGTCTCGCGTCGAGGGAAAGTTTAAAAGACTTCCATGGTTTCGTAAACTAGATTCTTGAATTCTCAAGAAAATAGTACAAATCAGCAGTTTTGATTTGGTAGACATCTTCTACCCTGAAGTCAACCCTGTCGGGCACAAGAGAACTCGGTGGTGTCAAATATGACTGATGCATCGAAGCGTTAATTGACCTCCGCTAGATTAGGTTCCTCTCTCTGCCAGAGAGTGTAAGAAATTCGCCCAGAGGGAGCACGTGTACGGCAGTTATCTGCCTCTATTAATCCGAGCCCCATTGTTAACAGAAATTATTCCGCCGTTCGGCACGACGGGGATTCGCCGAAAAACAATTTTAGCCCCTTAATGACAAGTGGAGGCGAGCCGATCCGGCCTTAGAACTCCGACTCGTAACTAATGGCGCAGTCGGCACACGATATCTGCGCCCGTTGATCAATTAATTATCGACCGCGGTCCGCGGGGTGGAGTCAAAGTATTGTCGGATCACAAAAGGGACACGACTTTAATCTGGCGTCTCGCCGCACGATGCCTGAGCCATGACTGGCAGAACGAGGGAGGCAGTCATTATCAGATGACACCCATTATTTCATTCGCCCGTCCGTTCGTTCGATTTAATTACACATTCAATTTGGCCGGACCTTATCGTAATCGCCCGCGGGTTTGTCCGACACAGCGCTGTTAATGACCCCTAGCTCTTTCAAACGGCACACCGAGTCGCCTACGCGAGCAACCAAAAACGGGTGCAATAGAGGAGCCGATCGTTTGCATGACAATAAACCCCGTGGAACCATCTCGCGAACAGAATTCAATTATATTATCGAACGTGTGAAACGTAGTCATCGTCGTTTTCGTCATCATCCAATCGTGGGCGAGTGCTGCTGCTCCAAGAATTCAGAATCTATTCGACCTAGTTCGGATTTATCTCCACGAAACCTACCGTTAGTCGTAATTGAACATTAAAAGATATCTTCGATATTAAATCTGATTTCCTTACAATTTAACCAGTCCTGCAACTTAATTATCGAACTGTGAATATCTCCCAGCTCTAAAGCAAATTAGACTCTTCTGTGGTTTGAAATAGAAATTTTTAACCTCCTATTCCAGTCCCATTGCATATCGTCCTTTCAAATAGCACCCGAGCTATTTAACCGAGAAAGGGACGCTCTCCCATTGGCCGCAATATCCATATTCCAGCCATAAAGGTCCCAGCTTACGATCCCGAAGCTCTATTATACCGACGTTAAGTCCGCTTTAACTATCGCGACGATTATTACCAGCCGGTTCCCCGATAACAGCGTATCTACCCGTCTGACACACCTTGTTACGACGACCATAATGAACTATGTAACACCTATGAAGACGTTACGTTAGGCTGGAGGGGGAGTAGCGCGGAATCAACCTCAATTACCACGATTATTTCTACAAAGGAAACACCGGGGTCATTCATCGCGACACCAGCATCCAGTCACCCTTATACTCCCTTCTTTTTTTTTCTCTCCCTCTCGGTCTCTCGTTTCCTGCGAAGCCGCGGAAGATACGCCATCTCTCAAAGGAAGAAAGCCACAAAGGAGGCAGCTTCGCGAACACTCCAGGCTACGGTCGCGCGGAGCACCGTGTACGTAGGATGGGATCCTCGGAAGAATGTGTTGCTCGTGCCTCGATCCTTGACGAGTTCATTAACTCTACCCACTTTCTTTTCATTTTAGTAAGCAAGGGAGTGTACAGTGGTGCAGGACTAGTCGCGCTGTTATTATCTACTAGAAGCTGCGATAATCAAGCTCAGGGAATAGAATCTGACCGAGGATAGCTCTGTTAGTTGGAGTAGGTGTTTAGTAAATGGGAGACTAGATCTCTGGCGTATTTCTCTGATGTAAAACTGATTAGCAGAACTCTCTGAAGCGCTAGTAAATTAGATCAAGTGCCACAAGATCGCTAGTTCCCGTCTTGAGGACACGCTTCTAGAGAATAATCGGCTATGGTATTATCTTTCTTTTTACAATCGAAATCGCAACGTTCTTTGACCTGGTTTAAGCTCTAATGTATCAATGCACCGCGATACCGCCTGCATTTGGTTCTTTCCAGTACGATGATCCAGCGACTATTATATTCCGGCGGGCTTTAATGTTTAATCAAAACAAATTAATAGCACGATGCAGCGTGGCGTGTGCACTGATTCGTTGTGCACACTTTTGTTGCCCGGAAATTCAGTTGACCGCGAGCTCGCGAGCTTTAACGAGCCAAAACTGTCGCTTTAGATGCTTAGGGGGTTAGTGCTGCAGCGAGAACAGGACTTGACAAGTCGCAATGCGATGCTGACGTTTTAGACATTAATGAGAACTGTACGGCTTTGCCGAGGTGTGCGTGCAATCGAACTGCAGATTTTGCCCGGCTGTCAATGAAGTTGTGAGTCGCGAATAAACAGAGTTCTACTAAATACTAAATACCACCAAGAAGTTGTACAACAAAGAGTCACTTATTAAACTGCTACATTCATCCTATCAAGTAATTACGAACGAGCCTTAAACAGTATTATGCAAATTCACGTGGTCCACTTCCATCAGCGTAGTGTGCTCAAGCTCTACGACGCCTGACAGCACGTAGTCGCTGTCGCGATTGATTAGCAGATTAATCGAGCCAGGGATTTCTTCCGTAATCCGATCGCGAAACACGTCAGCTTCGATCCAGCCTTCGATTCGTCAACTCGACAATTTTTCCACTTTTCTTCTCGCGCCGGTTGCACGGCGACGTTCGTCTTGTCTCGCTTTCAACGGAAGACTCGACGCTGGGAACGTCGACGGGAATCGTCCGAGTTGTCCGAGCCGTTAATTGCGAACGGTGAAACGTGACGCGAGCACGCTTTTCGATTTAGATATAACTCGACCATCCCCCGACGGATAATTTATCGGCGTTTTAAGCGAATTTAATCGCCGGCGAATTAAATCTGCGACATTGTTAATTCAATTACCGCCGCTGCGACGGTCGTTTTAAACGGTTAATTAACGTTCCCTGCGAGATGGGGGAGCGACCCCGTTTCAAATGCTACCGATGCTTTCGTGCGCTCTACTGGGGGTAATTATTTTCGTGTCGCTTTATCGGTAGGAAGAATTGAAGTCTTCATAATGTTCAACGTTGACATTGCGAAAGACAATGAGGCCTTATTGCACGAAATTACTTCGCACACAGGGAGCTCCATAGGTATCAGCGTTAATTTCTTTTAATACCCCCGAACAAGTCTTCCAAATTACTTTTCTACGTTCCTCCAACGATCAACTAAGGCTACTAAAATTATGCAGGGATGATTCGATTCACAAAATCAGTCCCTCGATAGTTCCAGATTCGTAACGCCGCGCGTTCACGACAGAGGGGAGAATCTAAATTACCGATTATCGGCGATCGAAGCTAATTAAAAATGGCCCCCGCCAGTGATTCAGGCTAGGAGAAAGATTTCCCAGCCGGTGCAAAGATTGCAAAGTTGTTTCTGTGCTAGAGGAGCGACTTTAAATACTGCGTATACATCTCGAGGAAGGCGTGGCTCGTGCCTTGTTCTTCGACTTCTTCCCTTCTATTCCCCCAGTTCTTTTTTTCCCCCGCGTGCGTTTCATTCCTGAAGGATGCACACGCATGGTAGCGCCTGCTGGCTGGCTGGTTCTACCGGCTCGACTTTCGACCTTATACATAAATTTCCCATAAATAACCGTCGGGACAATCAGTGTCGATTATAATTACTAACTGCTTGTATCAGTAGACCTGCTCGCCTGGTCCTTTCCGAGCAGACGCGCGGGAACAAAACAGACGAGCCACCAAAACGAAAGAACAGGTAAGTTCGATGTCAGACTTCCTTGTGCGAGATATAAGAATGAAATAACGATGGATTTTAAAATTCTATTCGATTGGATGGAAGCTTAATGTATTCTATAGATCCTTGCTTGTCTCGGGATCGCGCTCTCCTCCTTCCACTTTTTCGCTCTCCATCGCGAGTTTCAATTAATCCACGATTCGTGTGTTGGGAATTTCAGCTCAGACAGTGCGGGCGTGATAATTCACGAAGGTCGTTAATGCCGCATTGTGCTGTGTCATATCGTGTTGCTACGTTCTCTATGGGGGTGCAGTGAAATGTCTAATCTTCCCTCAACAGCACAATCAACGTTCGTGTGCAATCTTCCTACTGGCAATCGGCCACGTACGCGTTCATCGCACCACTGATCCACCCATTTAGCACTTTGCATCGCGATTAAAAGAGCTACCGATAGACTTACGTTGCTAACTCCCCAAATATTAATACGGGTGGAGAGAATCCTAGGTGAAGTTACGAACAGTAATATCCTGCATACCAAACCGATTACCAAAACCGTGCAACTCGATCATCCGAACACCAGCGTAGGGAACCGACGCGCTTAATCCCCGAGGAAGTTTTATCGCGACGATGTTGCGGAATTACACCCACTTGGAGCTCATCCGTATCCCTTTTAGTATTTAGTTGGAGTTCACGAGGAGTGCGTAGGCTTCGCTCTCGCAGCCGAGGCTGGAGATAACGCTGCCCGCAAAGATGCGCTCGCCGGCGAGCACGAACAGGATATTTCGAGCATCCTTGTCTCCTACGCTCTTTTTCTACGTTTTCGCGCTTCGAGCGGATAAACGCGCCGACCTGCTCGCTCGCGGCCAAGTGGTTCGCGCCGTAGAGAGACTGTTATCGCCATTAAACGGTTTAGCTACGCATTGTCCGCGACTTATGCGAACACGTAGGCGAGGCGGCCTCCCTCTCGCTTTCTTGCTCTCCAAACCGGTCAATGGAAGGTCTAACGATTCTTAAGCACCGTTGATTCATAGGCCTACTTTTTACACACCACGGATAGAAGTAGCGAGCGCCTGGGAGCACCGAAGGGTGGCGGGAGGAGCCGGACAGGGCACGAATACAGGCGCGCGACCGTCCTCAGCCTTCGAAAGGGGGGAAACAAGTCGGAGTCGACCAGTACGCTAATTAAGGTTGCGCCGCGGCCACGATTGCTTATCGGCCGACTAATCGATCATGATGCCCCGCTACGTTCGGCTAATCGCGTCTTAATTAGTTTTCCGTGACGATCGCGATTCGGGGAACCGCTCTGTACGTTACTTCGTTACCGAGGAGATGGCTGACGAGATGTATAGCAGCAGGAATTCAAAAGTGGCGGTCCGATTAAATGACCCGCGATCCTCGCTTTAATCGATTCGCGGAAACTATCATCGAAATGTATGGCTATCTCGAGCAGTGGCGGATTTAAGGAAAAAGGACCAGGTAGCGAACGTTCTGAAGGGCCCATTTGTTTCGGGAAAGTGAAGAGGTAGTTTGTTAAAAACGGGCTAAGTGTAGTAGTACAGAAAAGAAAATGGTTGGATAATTATCATACTTATTTTTCTTCTGCTCATCGGCTGTTCGTTAAGGGGTCATTCTACTTTGATCGCCTGAAAAATTAAGCTATTTATACAGAATTTTTCCACAGTAAATACAACATATAATGAAATAAACCTTTATGGTATTTATTTAGCTAGTCTTATATTATAGCAAAAAGAATTAAAAAGAATTTTTTGGTTTGTTTCAATGGCTTTCTACGGTGTCAATATGGCAACTAAAAAGAATGTATGTTCATGTGATTTCCTAAATTGCAAAAATTCTTTTTAATTTTTTTTTTATATAATATAAGAGTAGCTTAATAAGTACCAAAAAGTTTTATTTCATTATACGTTGCATTTACTAAGAAAAATATCTTTAAAAATAGTTTAATTTTCGGTGGTTTAAGGTAGATTGACCCCTTAAATCCGCCGTTGATCTCGAGGCAGGCATTACATGGAATAGTTCTTCATATGTAAATATAAATTTAAAGCATCCATAGGTATCACTGATAACTTCGAAATTTCTATGGATCGATTAAAGCGCACCCCGCACACACATTACGAGTATCTTCCCCGTAAAACATTTATCGTGCTTGAATTCTACCGAGGAAAGATTAACGCGAAGCTCGCTGTAACCAGGATTTTTGTAAGCGTCCATCGTAGCGATAAATTACTTTTTAGTTTGCACGACGTATAAATACATCGCGGCGCGGTGATTTGCAGGCAAGATAGCAGTAGCAGTTAAAAAAGATCCACGGTTCTCTTGTTTACCCGCGTAACACGCAGTCGTAAATTAAGCATCAACTTTTATCCGTTTCGCGAGTTACGAGATGCTCCTCGGTTCGATTGATCCATCTATTGGCCGGAGCTTTACACTCTGCGGCGCAACAAACAGCAGAACAATTCATCCCGAGCGAAAAGCACCCAAAGATAGGTTGAAATTCTTAAATCAAGATCTCCGGCCACTCTTGCGCCACGCTTTTGCGACCTCGATCTCTCACGTGGCAATTAGTTTTTTCAATTCCCCTCGCTAAAGCCCCCACCCCCCTCTGCCTCCTCCGTTGGCATTGCGTGAGTTTCGATACTTTCACGAAGACGGTCAGAGGTGCACCGCGTAATCGCAGGAGAACCGTTCGAGATCGCAGCCCGAGGTCGTTCGCGGCGAGACCTCCATTATTCTCGAACTCGAACGGAATAAGAACCCGGCGAGCTCGAATGTTATGCCACTCCCACGAGTGTGCAAATGCCCCGGAATGCGGAACAATGATTGACGGAAATTCGCTCGACGTCCGCCCGCCGGTGCCCGGCGAGCAGGGCTCAGCGTCCTTTAAAACCGATTTTTCTACCCCCTCCCCTCTCTCCAGCCCTCGATAGAAATCGTTGTTCCATTCTGCATTCGACGGCTGCCAACGGCATTCTAGATCATCGCCGGGGAAGCGTCTTCCCTGAAAGGATCGTTGAGCAGAAAGCCACGTAGTCATGCGAGGTGAAATCGCTCGACGATCGATCGTTTGCATTGGGCCCCGGCGGTATCGGGCTCGATCGTGATCGTAGATCGATCGATCAAACGATCGGCGCGATCCTCCGGCCCCGCTGGAAGAAACGGACTTTATCGACGACGATTGAAGCCGAACTTGCGCCGATTGTGCGCGAGATTTTCTGGCCCCCATCGTTTTTACGCGTGAGCCGCCACTTGTCCCGCAGATCGCGCCCTTTGTTTCGGCGATAGGACACGGGGCGTGTTGCAGGTGGCAAGCTCGCGAGAAGAGCGTCCTTTTAAGATATTCAGTGTTCCAGTTTCTAAGCCAATAGTTTCTTGTACGAATATGATGGAACGGCTCATTTATTTCAAGAATTCTACGAGGTCATAGTTGATGGATGATTGTAGAGTTAAAGCGCTTAATAATTTCCAGGGGGGAGGATGCTTCTAACGCGCACAACGGTCCCGCGAAGTTTCCCTGACGCGCGTTATTAAAGAAATCGTGCGAATCGTATTTTACTTGTCCGCGGGTAACGAGGGTAAATTAATAGCGAGCAAATTCGAAACAGGGAACGATGAAAGGTGGTTTTTAGCTTCCCCGTGGCAGGATCGCGATATTTCAAAGTGGTTTGCATAATTCTAAAGATGCCAGAGGTGACACGAGTTCATTTCCAGAGCCCGTAACCACTGAAAACGCGCACCACCCCGTGTAATTAGGTCTGTCGAGGAGGCACGAGCAAACGTGCCAGCGTTTCGCCTTGTTCCATCGCGAAAGACGCTCGCTGACAGAAATTCGTTGCAATTTGATGATTACGCGTCGCCCGTTTACCGATCCCCGCAATGCGAGGCATGGTAATTTCGCCGGCGTAGAGTCTTTTGAATTCCGGTTTAACGACAAGTTACGACTAATTTGTGACACAATTCGTGGCAACGTTCATTCGAATTAATTCGCGCGCGATTAATAGAGCACGTTTGGAACGCGCAATTGGGACGCGATAAGGGGTGCATAATTGCGGCTCGAGCCGCGATGGAAACGGATAGAACGTTGTTATGAAGTAACGAAATGCAACGAGGATCCATTGAGAGTAATTAGTAATCAGTTTCAAAGAACAAACTTTGCCCTATATTTATAATAAAAATTAGGTACATGGTAGTAACATATTGCGCAAGGATGTTACAACGGGGTTAAGAGTTCAACATAAAATATATCACATAGCCGTGAATAAAAACCAAAATGCTTTATTTGTACTCGTTATATAATATAATATCACCCATCTGGATAATACATAGACTTATAATCCTACCATGTGCAGCCCTTTTCTGCGCATCACGAGCCCCAGATGCAGTGGTTCTACTAAGTAGTTCCCCTCGTCATCAAGCACGCTTCGGTGTAGAATACCAAAAACCACACACTTCACATGCGTACAACCGAAAATAACAGGACGTGTCGCCCTGGCGGTGTTATCGACGAAAGGCAAACCCTGATTAAGCGACGGTGTTGCATTGCCTTTGGTGAGACGCGAAATTGTACCATCAATCGAAAGAATGTCGCGAATGGCCTTCTGTTTGCCAAATCGACTACCGAACGCCGCGTAGTAATACATGTATGTATGTGGAAAGGTATGCTTATCGTACAGCGATAATAAAGACTATTATTATAGGGCAAGGGCGTGGGGAGTAGGATGACGTTATCGATGCAAAAGGCGAAGCAAGACTGACCTCCACTAATTATATTATAACACTAATCAGTGATTAGTAATCACGATCCATTATTCGATTGCAGACAGGCCTACTCGAAAAACGATGAAAATGTTTTTGTGTCTACCACCCCGTAGGGTAGGAATTCAATACCCAGGGATTGTTTACAGTGTTCGGACCAACGTGCATTAATATTACCGGGTTTTCAATTAAAGCGCGCCGTTCAATTGATACCATTGGTAATTCATATTATCGATGATTGCGGTGGGATTGTCGATGATTATCGATTAATTTATAGCTAGCCCCGTCTCTATTTCGCAGGCGCCGACGCGAAGACACGCGGCGCAGCCGCTTACGTGTACGGAAATCCAAAGGATACCCAAGTATTCAACGATCGGTCGGCAGATCTTATCGTTTCAACTGAGATATCGCGACTGAACGATAGCGCGGAAAAATTTGCTTAAACGACGGTAGATTTGCGGCGATCGATATGCCCGTTTGTTACTCAAGCTGACACCTCCCTCTTACCCCGATAACCCCTAGATTAGAACGAAGTAAGCTGTACGGGGAACGCTGGTGGCAGACATTGCCGTACGGTCAGCGTATTACATGCAAATTGCTGGCATATTGCGCGTTTAAATCGTCTTACATAATAAACAACGTAACCTGTGTTTTTCTGCACACACGATGTGCCGCGAGTTAAATGATACTTACGGTACTTGTGCTTTGTTGGGACGTTGATCATTTGCTTGACTTGTAATCGGGTGGCAGTGAGAAATTATCGTGGAACACGACGGTAAAATAGAAACGCGATATTCGCGCGAATCCAGGTGTAAGATTCATAACGAAAATCAGCTGTAAATCAGTGTCACGAGTGGATCTCGCATTGCAACTGGAATTGAGGAACAACTCCCAAAAAACTGCGAATAGAATGCCCAGCGGACCATAATTCAAATGATCATTAAACCTTGAAAAAATACATTAAAATATTTTATGTTAAAGGATTTTATTCGAAATGCACAAAAACTAAAAAATAATTATTTTCTTGTACTACCTACAATTTCGATGGTGACTTTTCACTTTAAATAAAATCATGGAGCAGGGTAGCTTACAACAAATTCATTTCGTTATGAAAAATCCTGCTCCATGATTTCATTTAAAATGAAAAAGTACCATCGAAATTGTAGTACAAGAAAATAATTATTTTTTAGTTTATTGTGCATTTCAAGTAAAATCGTTTAACATAAAATTTTTTTTATATCCTTTTAATTTTTTTTAAATATTGTATTCTCATCCAAACTACGCACGCCTGCAAATTTTCAAGACAATTGGATAGTTGGAAGTGGGTTAAATTTGAGTTGCAAGATTTGAACCACAGATACAAACACACAAACAAACAGAGGATCGATGCTGAATAAAATCGTTTAAAAAGATTCAAGCTCCAATTCGTTCTGAACGTTTCAATTCGAAATTTCTGCCCGTAAGTTCTTCTCCCGTTGCAATGCAGCTCTCTGCATCCGTGCTTCTCCGTTGAATGAGCAGCGTTGATGGGCCGCGTTTAGCGCAACTAAATCGAACCGCGTGTGTACACCGTGCAGCTCGCGAGCGCACAAGGGAGCGTTGAGCGTACGGGGCGCGCTTAAGAGATCGCGCGGCATCATCAAACATCTCACCGCTAGGCGAAGCGATGATGGATAACCCGTGATGAAATCATTCATGCATCAGCATCCGCCTGACGCGTGCGAGTGAAAGAGACGGAGATCCCGTTGCCCATCCTGGCTGGTGGTCAGTGCACGCTCATTTACTCCGTACCGTTAGCCTTTAATTACTCATTGATTTATTATTGACCGTGGTGTTAGGTGCATTACCTTTTGCACCTATCTTTTCAACGCTTCGGCCGCAGCTGCGCCGGCGGACCCCAGCAACAGGCATTCTCCAATATCGACAGCTTTCTCTTATCGCTTGATCCAGGATGACGGACGCGCTAATGCGAATGTCATAGCGGTAAGTCGCGTCTCGCCGCAATTAACCGGAGTCACTATAAATCTGGGGGATCTTGGCTCGTATATTCCGCGGGGAAGAAACTCGCGGAGGCTCCAGACACGCGTTTCATGCTGTTTATGCGCTCGTGACGTTAAGAGCGCTATAGGTACCGTAGATCTGTTGCAGCATAAGCTCGTATAACAATATTACCGTGGGTATTATCACCGAATCGAAAGGAGCTACATTGAGTAAAACGAAGCTTATCGCCGGACCTACAAATTCTTATTAGATAGAGCGAGGCGTGTTGCTGGAAACGAATGACTCCTCGTTAAGCCGTGAAACTCGCGGAGAATCGAGACGAGCCGTGCGCGTAATTGATGGATAGATAATTGGAGCGAGGCGCAAGGACACCGATTGACCGTGTCGCGATCGGATCAGCGCCACTCTTCCCAGGTTCGTTGTCAGATCTAATAGGCTTTCGTGTTTAAGCTGAAAACAGGATGACAGTGTTTATACGGGCGTGCACAGTCGGACGGAGCGTCTCGTTGTGCCCGCGCCAGGCCACTTTCACTCTTTTACGGTGATCGCCGGTGACGCGGTGTCGCGCGGCGTCCCCGCGTTATTAGGAATCGTTATCGAAGACAAGTTTTCAACGGCGCGGCTAACCGATATCGACTTTTTGCCGGCCGGCGAAGGCATGCATACAAATTACACCCATTACGGCTCATAGGAGCGTTCACTTTCGAGCGACACGTAATAAATTGTCTTCCCTCGGAGAAAACACGCGACGGAAATGCCGCCACGGTATCGAGACCCGGACCCGATTTTATATTCCCCCTCCCCTTTGATCTACTCTCTCCGGTGCCACTTATCGCTCAGGTGGAGGACAACAGACCCGTAGAATTGAAATTCCGAGATCCTATAAACCCTCAGCGTTGAGAATCAACCTGGGGGGACCCATATCTCTATTCCTCTCGATCGAATGCACGAGGTGCTCCAAGACTTCCAAACAGACGGACCGGTGAAAATCCTTAGCGACGGAAGAGATCAAGGAGCCCTCTTATCGTTTCGCAATTCGAGGCTCCGGTTCCGAGATACCTACCGCGGCGGTCGAAGCTTAAGAGGCCGGCGTAAATAACTTATGGCACGCTGGTGATTAGTGGGCCTCTTGTGAGATTAATCGCGAACACCAAGAAAGGAGAAGGAAGAAAGTTGGATAGGCCGGCGTCCGACTTCCGTCATGGTGTTGCGTTCGGGAGAAGTTAAGTGCTGGCGCGATCCGACCGCGGACGACACATCCGTTCGATTCCGATCGGGGGAAATAAATCAGGGGCCATCGCCGCGCGTCCTCGCGCCGTCGAAACACTCGAAAATATCGGGCTGACATTTAAACGGTCGTCGCTAATGCGAGCCACGCGGGAGAGCCGAATGACACTCTCAATAATAGATTAGATGCCGGCTAAGTGCACGACCGCCACGCCTCGTGATTTATTGATCCCGGCACGTGCGTGTATCGAGATTTCCACTTCCCGCCCGCCCGCCGCGCCGTTATCCCGCCGTATTATACGTTTTCCCGACGGTGGAACGAAATTAACGGACCTGCGGTGGAGAAGGAGGGCCAGCCGAGCGTCGCGGTAGAGCGCCTCTGATAAAGAACGAGGACAGACGTCGAATTAGCGTCGAGTAGCGGCCACATTGAATCATTCCTCGAATCCGGGCAAGTCGCGCGGCAATATTACGGATTATCGAGCGCTATCGGGGACGGTAATAGATCGGATAAAATCTTTCGTGGAAGCCTGAGAGGCTGTTAGACGCTGGAGAGAGAGTTGCTCGACGTGTTTGCGAAATAAACTTGGCGGATTGGAACGTTGGACGTGGTGAATTCCGTCGGCCCGACGTGTCCACCGTTTGCTGGAATTATGCTCCATCGGCTGTAGAATAGCGAAGACTCAAGAGCTGCTCGCTTGAGAACCACCCCTTGTGAATTCAATAACCCTGTAATTAATGGACCTTTCGTTTCCTTAATTGTTTCCCTCTGTTCACTGTGCAACCTGAGATAACTCCATTGGAAATGGGTCACTCTGTACAAGAAGGGGCTCCGACTCGAAGTCGCTAAAAATACGCTGGGAACCGCCGCGGAAGAGGAAACGGCTCGCCCCAAAAAAGGGGTCAATGCCGAAGGCGCATGTGAAAAATTGCCGGGCATTCGCTGGTACGGCAACTCCGCGATGGGGGTAAAAAAACTAAGTGGTTTCGGTGTTATTACAAACCGGCGTCTAACGCGACGCGTCCCGTACATTATCTCAATCTACGGCGCGCGTCGTTAATTACAAGTCGTCAGCGAACGGACGAGGCGACAGAGTCACGTGTTCCCTCTATTCGGTCACGAAACGGAGTCGTCACCCTCGCGGCCGTCCGGGCCTCGGTTTCCGCGGGTTAATTTCGTGCACGCGATAAATAATAATTCCTAATGGAACCGGACGCGGCTGCCCGTAAACAAATCAGCCGGGTCGAGACGTTTGATCTCCCTTAATGTGACGATCGTGTCGCGGCCAGATCCGAGGAGATCTAAGGGGAACCCTTTCGGGATCGTCTCCCGTTTCTTTAAGAGCGAGCTTTACTCTCGGGGCGATGCCTTCCTGGCTGGTGTTCGAGGTAACCCTAAATTTAAAAAAAAAAACACGAAGACCCTAAGCAGTCAGCGCTGGCGAACGTGCGTAAACCACGCGTTCTACGTGCCGGGCGATGTTGATGCGTGTGCGTGACGCCCGGTGGTGTTGCCAGCTGGGCTTAGGCGACCAGTTGCTCGCGATAAATACGACACCGAGTGGTTTTCGACGTAGGGGAGGGTTGCCACTTAAGACATTTTACGTTATATTTCATATTTGGTACTAATTTCAACGCAAATGACTATTGGATATTGTAGCTTCATCTTTTAGGCACCTACTATTATAGCGCTTAAACTTTTGTCCAGAACGAAGTAATTTGTTATTACTCTTTTTGTCACATACTGTAAAAGGTACGATTTAGGCAACCAGTCTCCTAAATCGTACCACCACTAAACATAGTATCAATAAGAAATAGAAAAGAAAATATTCAACATAAAGTATTGATGAAGTACGATTTATCATTTCACGGTGTAAGCTTAAAAAGAAAACTGATGTCGCGATGAGGGACATGGTGTTTCACGCGAGGTACGACTGTCCTGGAGTTTCGAGCCCGTGATGCTCGTGAGTAATGAATGGGCAAACGAGATGCGAGGATTCTCTAATCTCTCGTGGGCTACCGTTGCATAGAAGCTGATGGACGCGTCGATCCGCTTTCAACCGCTCCAAAAAGAGCAAATGTAGCTTTGCCGAGCCTCGTCGTCGGAGAAGCTAGTTGGAGGCTCGTCTCGCGAGGTCTCTTAACCCAAAAACTCCTCGCCTGTCTCCTCGGTGAAGCGAATCGTGCGGGGGTCGTTCCTCGAGATCGATCGACCAGTTGGCGGAGGTTGGCGGTAGCCATTGTGGAGAAAAACGTCGCAGTTACCCACGTACCCGTGCGAGCTCGTCAGCTCGATGTAGGTCGTTCGTTTCGTACGAACGCACCGAGAAGCGTTTTACGAAGTTTTTCAACTCTCGGCTCGGTTTCACGCGGTGAACACACATGGGCGTGTGTTTGAGGTCTTTTATGAAGGGGCCGGGCGAGCGGCTCTTTCATTTGGAGTGACTCACTTTTGTAAACCCGACGCTACATTTCTCCTTCTTTTTTTTTTTGCATTTACTTAGACCGATAACAAAGAGCTGGGACGGCTATTGCATTCTCCGTGGGTGTTTGAACGATCTAAGTACACCTAAAAACGGCGCCGCGTGCCTGGTTGATTCTAGGAACGCGTACCGCGGCGAACAGCGCCTGTTATCTCGTTAACATCGGATAACGTTCCCTGTTCGATCGAAGCACTCCTGAGAGAGCGTTCCATTGAACGGACGAGAACGTTATCGAGTCGCAGCGCGGGCCACAGTTTCCCCTTTTCTTTTCAAGAGCATTCTTGCGCCCCGGACCGCGGCAGAAGCATCGACGACGAAAGTCCCAAGTGAAACTTCGCGGGAGCGCTAATAAATTCTGGATTCTGTGAGCCGACGAAATTTATAGCGCCGCAAAGAGGCTGGAATCTCTGTCTTCCGACGGTTTTCTCTTCCTCCCCGAAACACGCGCGCGTATACCGCTTCCTCGGGAATGCAGCGAATTAACACGTGAGCGCAGCGAGCGCCAAGTGGAGGCAATAAATCTCCGGCACGTTTCAGAATTCCCGAGCGTGAAACCAGTCTGTCCTTCATCGAGGTTTCGTGTCATTATCATTAATGCGTGAAAGGCACCGTAAGGTACGCGGCGACTGTGCGCCGCGCTGCACGCAGGTGTGCCTTTGCCCGCGTTAGACGCGATTCACACGTAGAGATCGGTGTGAACCGCCGGTAGGAGAGCGATTTCCACCGTAGAAAACTATTATCCGCTCGTCCGTTTCACAACTATTACCCGTCGCTTCGTGCGCAATACCGCGAGAGAAGGTGTCTGCTCCGCGACGGCATGGGAATCGCTCCTCCAAGGACAGCTGACGATTACCATCGCCCGGTCATTTTCGCGACAAATCCCTTGCTCGGCGGTATAACGATGATCAATGATAGTTTCGGAGTGAATCACAGCCGAGCTGCGCGGAGCGAACACCTCGGAGTGTGACTTTCAGAAAACAGATCTCAAGAACCACCGAACAAGCAAATAGATATAAATTGATACCGACTCCGCGGCGGTACGATAAGTGGTGGAGGGTGACCGGTTCCGCGAATTGTCAATTTAATCCGTGGACGTCTCCACGGGGATGGTCGTGCTCCCCGCGCAGACCTTGAGGAGTGACCTTGAACGAGCACGCATCGTCGCATCACGATCGAACCGGTGCTCTCTTCCTCCTTTTTTCGTATCTCCCCATCGCGCGTTCCTGTTACGTCGTCGCACAGTGGTCGAAAATGGTGCAGATGTTAAGAATCATAGTCGTATTGGTTTTTGATCTGTTTAATTATTAAATCTAACCTCTATTTTTCTTTTAGTTGCTTCAGACCATAACCATTCACACAACTGTTTTTGTTCGATTATAAAAATCGACATTGTCTAACTTAATATAATTTTGAAAACGCAAAATTCTATAATAAATAACAACTAAAATGAAAGCTTGATATAGACTGTTTAAAAAGAAATAGGAAATAGTCCTGAAAAGGACTGAAATAGAATTCTTTTTTAAAAAATAGTAAAAGCCTTGATAAAGACTTGGGAAAAAAATTGGGAAATAGTCCTAAAAAGGAAAAATAGGAAAAATAACTCTTAAAAGAACTGGTTGCGAAATCCTCGGAGTGTGACCAGCGTGCAGTGGCAGCTTTTGAGGGATCCGTGAAAAGAAATTATACCCCTTTTCTTCACCTTAGGGGTTGATTAGGACAATATCCAGAAATTTGTTGATAGGCATTCGTGGGGATAACATTTTTAACTAAAAACCAAGTTGATGTCTAACCGGGCCGAAGAGATTTTGAAGAATACGTGAAAACAAAACCTGCAACGAATTCGTAATTAGCGATACCTAATACCCCAATATATGAAGTTTCCTTGATTTTCATTTCGATTTGGCGCGGGAATCGATTTTTGACGCCGACTGTGTCACTTTCGACCACTGTGCGTCGGCTCGAAACGTCGACACTTAAGGGCCGCGGGGTGGACAGATGCGAGAGAGATAAAGGGAGGGACGCCGGGGGAAAGGATCAGGACGAATCTGTCGGCGATCGGGTAGGATCGTGCGAATCCTAGAACGACACGGAGATGGACGACGTGGGGACACGTCGTCGGGTTGTCGCGGGGAGGGAAAGGCGGAGGGAACGCCGGCAGATCGAGAGGAGATCTCGTTTTCTCGGAACTCGGGGGACCGCGGAGCACGGCTTCTACAAAGCGTTTTCGCTCGTTCGATATTCCGAATCCGCCTTGGCTCGTGCTCGTTTTGTTAACCCGCTTGCCGAGCGTCGCCTTCGGTCGCGTTAAAAAGACGTGTTTTTGCTGTTTCGCGATCGGACGTAGCAAACTAGCCATCCCCCTGCTGCGCGAGCCACCGGACGACGTGTCGGTGCCTATTGACGGCTCAAGAAGGAAATGTTTCCGCGCGCGATTCTACAATCGGGCGCTCTCCTCTGTCTAGCCAGAAAAATTGCCCCCTGCACCGCCGGGAAAAACGGATGCGATCGTGTCTTTAACGACGCTTTAAGAGCCGCGAGGCTTGCGGACGGAGCGGCGTTATTCGGCTCGGTGATGTATTCCGATGGCGCGACGCGATACGCTTCGCCACGTACGCGGCCCGTGGAATTTCTGATCCTTTGGATAGATTCTCCGGCAGTTTTCAGTGGGCTCGTTTGAAAATTTTCGTGCTCTCTGCGTCAATTAGAGTAGCCAAGGAATTATGGGGGTTAGTTAGAAACTTTCCGACGATCAATTAGGTAACTTCATCCACCACCGGCTGTCCGACAATCGTGTTTCCTCATATTTCACTTCACCCCGTTTCGTTCGTCTTTCTTCAGGGATTACCTCGGTCGCGTTGTATACTCGAGAACGACAGAATATCCGTGAATCGAGATACGTCTCCCTATCCCCGTGTTATCGGGCCAGTTCCTGACGTTCTGATACGACGAAAGCAGATGTCAAAGGTTCATCCTTCCTGTAATAGCCGAGCACTGGCTCGGAGAGAGCTCCCACAAAGAGCTAATTGTGTATCGCGGTAGCAGAAATAGGTTTTCCTGCTCTGGTAACTTTCTCGGGGCGAGCTTTCAGAATGAAAGCGGGGAGCACGGAGATTGAAACTACGAAAGAGATCAATTGCATCCGGCCAAGGCTTTATCCGCGTCTCTATCGGCCGCTGGCAATCGGCTCGGCTTAATTAGATCGATTTATGGAATCCAGCGCCGATAAGATCTTAATTTCCTTATCACTGGCGATAACCCTGTTCCTGTCGGGAACGATTTAAATGAATTCGCTCATTCACTGCGCGTTATCTTTACGACGCCAGGGTAACACACGAGGGGATCGCACGACTTTCGGATCATGGATTATGCAGCATTTTTACGTACAGTTTCAGCTCGATTATCTCGATGTCCTTTTGACTATGCGCCTCGCGAGTTCTATATATTATTATAGAGCATGGTATATCCTGTGTCTGCGTGTAAAATACGAAGAAAATCGGTGACCATGACACCGTTTACATACTACATAACTTTCTCAGTGAATTCACGCGGGCGAACACTCGCGTGAGCATTCCCCGTGTCGCGGCGCACTCCCGACAATTTATAATCTCTAATCTAACCGACGATGATAGCGTCTCGTTTAACGTCTCAATGTTGGTCCCCGGAACACGATACTTTTCAGGCTGATCGTTATTGTCCCCTAATTAAGGGAGATCTGTTGAGCCCCGGGCGATCACGACACTTTGTCAACGAGATATTATCTCGTGCGAGCGACTCGTCTCTGGCCGCCAACCACCGTTTCCGGCCTGGAAGCCGCGCCACGCGGTCCGTGTCTCTGATCCTACGATTATTTCGACAGGATATCCGGAATGGGTTGCCCGTTCTGTCAGATAACGTTCACCCCCGCGACGCGGAACGCGGCGAGGCGTTCTCGCGCGCCGATGGGCGCACTGTTAAGCGAAGAAGCGGCCGATCAGAATTGCGGCCGATCGATAAGAATCTTTGAGCAAGCTTTCTTGAACCCCTTTGACTCCTGGCAATTAGCCCTGCCGGGGGAACGAGTCTATTAAGATACGACGCTCGCTCTCGCGACGGACAACGCGAAGAGAAGCGACGAGTCGAATGGTCTCGTGAATTTCACGACACCACTGGATCAACTCCGGACCAGCCTCCGTCGTAACTTTCCTCCGCCAACGGAATAGTGTCATCCTCTCCTCTCGGAGTGCCGCGGCGGTCCATCGCATTGAATAAAAATGAGCAACGCCGCAAATATTCGTACGTGGGAATTATCGGGGGACGAGGCAGCAGGTGTGACAAGTCGAAAAACGCGTCGTAAAGAGTACCTATGTATCGCGGCTCAGCCGAACTTTCGACGGGGAAACGAGGAGGGAGTTGTTGCAGAGGCGAACAGGGAACGGGGGTGTGTATGTGTGTATCAGGCGGCGTAAAGTCTCTAGTTTGACGCTAATCCCGGTTGTCGTTTTCTCGTTTGGAGACACGCGCGAAAAGGGAGCGGCCACGAAGATATTCCGCGAGTTGTTCGCACGTTGGCCGAATCACATTCTCGCCGAAGCAGTCCGATTTGCCCTGTCCCGACAGTAATCCCCCGCGTGATCGTCGGCCACTGAGCAGTCCGATTGCTCGAAAGGGATATTCCAAGCATGAGGGCTGGCCCGATAAAGGGAGGGCTAATACGTCGATTACATTCTCGCTGGCTAAATCTCCGACATCCTTTTCGCCCGTGAAAGCGACTCTTTGAATTCTTGCGTCTGCACAGGAACACTGTTTCGCGTGGCAGCTAAAGAAGCGCTATAAATAGCGTTGTGGATTATATCGAAACACGTATTTCCTTGGATCAACGAGATACTTCTGGATTCCAATACAGGATGCCTCGCGCGTATACCGATGATCTCGGGATGCTCAGACGAACGTCTGAACTTTTAAGATGCTCGTCCATCGGCGAGGGATCTGCATCTGGATCGACAGATCGCACTCGAGTCGAAGAAACAGAGTTTG
This sequence comes from Andrena flavipes, assembly GCA_963971345.1. Classification (NCBI taxonomy): domain Eukaryota; kingdom Metazoa; phylum Arthropoda; class Insecta; order Hymenoptera; family Andrenidae; genus Andrena; species Andrena flavipes. Next base: position 42,321,823 of record OZ020481.1, read on the forward strand.
CTGGTGGAATCGAGGTAATCCTCGGAAACGTATTCAGAATTCCTAACGAGAAGATCATCTTGGCTCCTCGGCTCTCGCGACGTAGAAGTTCCATGCTCGCTGTCGCGAGGGAGGGGGTCTCACAAAAGGTTTAGAAATCGGCTTCACGTGGCGGCGCGATCGATGATCAACGAGGAAGTGCCTCGAACAGGTTTTTCGGCCGTGAGGTTAGCCGCAGGCACGCGCTCCAACCAGAAAGCATTCACGCCTCGGCCACGAAATACCGATCGAGCCAGAGGGAGAGGGGGAGGGAGAAGCGGGGGAGAGAAAGGGGGTGTGAACGGCATTCGTGATGTTTAATAAAGCTTTCGCGCGTGTGCCGAGGCCGACGCGTGGCTGCATATCGATGACAATGATTCAGAGGTGTGACGCCAGATCCAGCGTTTTAACGCGGCCGGTACGTGATTATTCGTGAAACACGGCGGCTAGACGTCCGACGACCACCCACGCGCAAGGAAAACAATTCCGTTGGCCTTGACGAATTTCCCTACCGACTAGCTACGAATAAAAAGTCTCCGGGTTTCGACGGCTATCGTCGAAAGGAAACAGAACCAACCACTTTGATTCTCGGATACGTAACGTAAGTCAAGGTTCAAACGTGCCACGATATATCCTGGCTAATATTATCGAAACGTATCCGAACACGGAAAGGTACAAATGATCCGTAGCGGGACGAGCGAGAGGTGGGGCGAGGATTCTACGCGTCAACGCGGTCCCCGTATCTCGTTGCGAGGAAAATAGGGTGTAGAATCGTGGAGAGAAGAAGAAATGGTTCGGCCACCTTTGCTCCTCTCGATATCCTTCTCTTTGTCCTTTTGTCCCTCCTCTTCTAGCCCCTTGCTCCGTTTCCAAGGGTTAACGTGGGCGACTGGGGCTCCTCGTCGGTCGGAACAAAGCTAAGAGATAAGAAGAACTCCGGGACGAAGAGGAGAGCGAACGAGTGACGGGGGAGAAAGAGAGCACGAGCCGAGGAACGAGAGAGAAAAGGGCTGTCTTTTATCGCGGACGGGGGACACTTCGAAGTATTTTTCACGGCAATAAATAATCCAGAACGAACGTCATCCCGTGAGCCGGTGACACGGGCTCCGCGAGGCAAGGATAGAGGCGTGCTCGCGATAGCAGACTCTTTCGTTCCCGTTCCGAAGGAGCATCTCTTTGTTCCTCTTCGAATCTCCGCTTTACTTTCGTCCTTTCTCCTCCGCGCCTTTATCTTCCTGCGCTCCTCTTTCCACTTTCGAGGCTCCCCCTCTCCGTGCCTCCCGTCCCTCTGTATATCACTTCTCTTGCGGAGTTCTCGAAGCGATATCTACCTGGAAGTGTCCAGCATGGGGGCACGTGGGCCACGAAGGCACTTACACGACCTATTTCGAGGCCCGGAGAAATAATGTCTCTCCATTGGTGGGCCCCGGTGATCGGTCGATTACGGGAGTTCTACGCTTCCAGGCCTTGACTTCCGGTATATGTACTGGGCGGCCGTGCCTCGCGAAAGTCGCTGGATCCGTGAGGTATCCGAAGTGGGGCATAGTGTGCTACGGGTTAAGAGCACGGATAAGAGGGATAAAGTGTTCCGAGTATTTCAGAACTCTTGGTGCGAACTTGAGAGTAATCTAATGGACGTGACCGATGTGAATACGAAGATTCACGGTGCGCCAGTGGAATGTCACTTGAACTTTCTACTAGTGGCGCAAGGAAATTTGACGGTCTAACCGCCGGCTATCGCCAAAGCACGCAGCCTCTCCACAGCTACCTCCGGGCGTTCGCTTCCAAGTGGGACGACACGAAATAGCGAGGAAGTTGGACGCAGCTTTCCAAGCATTAGTCGACTTGGAAGTTCAAAGATTACGCTCGGTCCGTGGAAGTCAATCATAACGGCACACGGGATGCTCGAACGAGCGACAATTTTGCATCCAAAGTATCGCAATTGCGGGTGATTGCGACGGCCCCGTTCGCGGAGCTGCAGCATCATCGGTTCACCGGAAGCAAGCCTGTTATTTCAGGGATATCGGCTCATGACATGTACGCCGCGAAAGCTAACGGGTTTTTGCGAGGCGAAGTCTCGCTGGCTCGAAACGATTCGCGGCGCTCGTAACATTGCGCGAAAGCTTCGATCTAGGATTGAAACTACGCCAAGTGCGATGTACGCGTAATGTTCCGACACAGTTCGATTAAAACCCGTGCCACGATTAAATTGACGATCGAGTCGATATAACGTTGACCGTCGAGTGTTAACCGGAAGTGGAAGATTTAAAGAAACACAGGGGGTAGAGAGCGGAGCACAGAGAGGAGAGAAATTCGCAAGTGCCCTCGGTATCATATTCGCCGTGTTTTCGCAGCGTAGAACGCTACATTTTTCACTAACGCCCCGACGTTCCGTTTTTCTTCGTCCTTTTGGTCTCTCGAAGCTCGTGCATGCACGACCACGAAACACGAGCGTCCCGTGGCGAGTCGGGCACAGCTCGACCGAATTTCGGGTAAAAAGCAACGAGTAATGACTCTCCGTCTCCCTTTCTGCCCAGTTTCTCTCTTTCCCTCCAGCCCTCGTCCCGTCTCGCTCCCTCAACCCTCTGGGCGCGTGTCCTCTCGTTCCTGCACACGAGCCAGCGCGAGTTCCTTGCGCCGGGAGGGGGAGGGGGGACCCGAATTCCGGAACGAGGCGGCAAAAAACCGTTTTGGGCGACCGGTGGAGCACGAGGGCCCATAAAAAGGGATCGAGTAGGCCCCGGCAGAGTTGTTCCCCGTGTCCTAACAGTTGTAACTCGCCGCTTAACGCGGTCGACCCGCCGCGGCTGTCGTGTACAGGCGCTCGTCTAGCCCTGAAAACCCGGCGAAATCGATGTCCAGAGATTTACGAGCCGCCCGTGTCCGTGGATCCCGCGAATTACCAACACGGTTCCCTTGGTTAACGCGTCGTTGGCGAGCGATCCACGATGCTCCGCGGTGATCCGACGCCTCGGTTCCTCCGTCGGAGGTGCGATATCGGGGGGGAGCCCCGGACGTGGAACACGCACTTATTGTAATGCCTGGTTCCAGCTGCGTAAGTGGTGGATATCGGTAGTGAGTCCTATAATCACTGGACACGCGATTACGTGCACGGACAGTATGACGGACAGACAGATAGACGTGCGAGCGCGGACGGTGCAATTTAACATTCGGCCGAATTAGTTGATTAACAGCGGGCCAGCGTCTTCCCTGCCAGCCGAAACGCTCGCTCGCTTTTTACAGGATGATCGCCTCCGCTCCGCCCTCGTTCCACCCTCGCCCGAACTTCGACGGGCTCCGAGGCAGTTGCTGAAAGATAGTATTCGGGGCTGACAGTGAATGATCATAGCGGAGGAGTTGATTTCGACCGAACTTCTGATCGAAGAATAGGTAGAAGTGGAATGTCAAGTTGACACGCGAGCATTCCCCGTGACCACCGCAATTTCCGTGCAAAGTAACGGGAATCATATCCAAAACAGACGGAGAGCGGAGCGATCCATTGGAACTAACTTCGACAGCTAGAACTCCTAGAAGTCGCCATCAACTACTCTGCGGCCGCGGCTAACTCGATTCGCGACTACTGGTATCGCAGCAAGCGGCTGTAAAAAGTATAGAAACATGATTGGCATTGATTGCCAGCGGACTTCTTTGGCCATTCGCGTCACCGTCATTCATTAACAAGGACGATTACCGTGCGGCATTACCAAAAGCGTCCACAGCACGGTTAACGGGGTTACGACATCGCGCCACGTAGAAGAACGCAACTGAAGGACGAGCCGCTGTTCCTCGTCGGTTGATCGCGCAGCAAAACGTTGATCGAACTCAGCAACGTCTTAATGGTTCGTAAACTCGTTTTTCTAACGGCACGTAGACGCCGCTGTAACGTCGGGAAAGGGTTAAGCAACGGGCGTGGACGCGAGCGCGAACGAGAGTGACGTGACGCAGTCGCCGGGCACCCCGTGGTCATCGAGAAATGTTAATTAAACGCCCTTTCTATATAAGGACCCGACAGTGTCCCCGCGCCGCGCATTAGGCGACTTTGGGCTCGTAGAAGCCTCGAAACTGCCGCTGGGATGCCTTTCCAAACTGAACATCCCAAGGCAGCCTTTTGCCATGGCCAGCTTCGAGACTACCGTGATTTCTTTCGTCGTTAAATCCGCTGGACTTTCGTGCTTACACGCTGGTAAGGTAACTCCGGCGAGCACACGGAGGAATTAAGAACGGGGAGTTTATTGGAAGGTTTGCCGGCGTGCTCGAAGCTGAGGCGAGGAATGCTTCTTGGATGCTGCAGCGTGTAGGTTATACTCGACGTCGTTACATTAATTGCAAGTGGTTCGGAGTGATTAGAATTCCCTGTTACATTCGCAGATGTCTACCCCAGGCTGGAACTCGCCTGGCAGAAAGCTACCATTAGAATTAAGAGCATCACGCTGGCTACCAAAAAAAAATCTGGCCACCCACTATTGGAATAAAAAAAGTCGCCCATATGGAAACTCAAGGAACACGTTGCTCCTTTACAGTTCTCTAGGGCCGCAGAAGGAGCCTTAAAAAAGTGCCTTGATCTGCGGTTAGTTCCCAAACACCGGGATCCCACTCGTAACAGAAGCTTTTACGGTCGCGCGTTCCAGCAAAACCGGGGAGGGCTCGCACGAGAAATAAACTAATAAAGCGTGGTTTCACACGCGTTTCACATCGAACGGGGCCCCGTGTTCGAGGCCCCGGCAGCCAGCACCGCGGGCAATAAAAGTAAAACCCGCCGGCGATGGAGGACGTCGACGTTGTCGGATTCGAGGGATCGAAATCAGTCACCCTTTGTGGACAGAAGGATGCCCCGCGCGCTTTATTGCTCTTCCTCTCGGCGTGTGTGCATTTCTGTATGTGGAAAGCGCCGTTGTTAGATGGGCGTGACGGGGCTCTTAAAGTCCGTACAAATCTGTGAAGCGTGCGGTTTTTTAAAAGGCGGCTTTGTGCGGCCGCGTTTCAAGCGTACGTAGGAAACACGGCGGAGTAATAGCGATGAAAACTGTGATCACGCGAGGAACGCGAGCGCCGCTCGTGCTCCATTCGCTGTAATCCCGTTGATTGCTGTCACGATTCCGTTTCGCGAGGGAAGCGGGGCGCGCACTATTTATTCTGCGCCGATAATAATAGCTGCGTCTCCTCGGGCTGATACCTCTGTCTCGTCGATCCCACGCTGTCGCGAGAGAGTCGCGCTGATACGAGATTAGCGCTTGATCCTGCATATTCCGAGCGTGGATGCGATAGAATCCACGGACAGGAGTTGGGGATACGTTTGGCTTCCTTGGCAGGGACGCAGGTCCATCGAGGGACGTCGATAGAGCGCGCCGCTGTTTGCGAAGGAATCCTCGGGGGGCGCGAACAAGTCTCAAAGACAGCTTATTGGTGTAGCAGTTAATCAAGAAGACACCGCCGATTCACGGTGGCGTTCCATCGAACTCGACCGACGCGGTCCTGTCTGATGCAGCATGTGCCAGCCGAATGTATATATACAAAGGGGTACGTAAAAGCACGACATATTCCACGAAAGAGGTCGGAATATGAAAGAGGCGTGCGCGTCGGTGAAAGGTAAGCAAACGTTCGTTTCCCAGCGGTGATCCAAACCAAAATCCACAGGGAACGGAATTCGTGGATCCCGCCGCGAAAGAAGGATACCGAGAAGCGTGGGTGACGTTATTTCTGGCGCGGATGTCTCCCCAAAAGCATAAAGAATAGCGGCTCTTCGCGTCGGCCAGACGGAATCAGCGGCGCGACATAATTCGGGGATGACGGCTACTGTAACTTGAACTCGGGCTCTAAGTGCACTGTGTACCGTTCATTAAATAAACAAACGAATTTGAGCGCAACGTTATAACCGTCGGTCGGAATACCCTGCTTCCCAGGATCCCTGTCGATTCCCAACGACAAGGAAACGAATCGCCACCGGTGGAAGATAATTTTTAATTATACGACCCGCCATTATCCGTGGCGCGTAGCTCGCGGGGCTCTAATGAGCGCGGGACGCAACAGGCGAGTTGAATCGACGCGGAAAGGGAGCCGCGGGAGGAATTTCCGTCGGTGGCTTTGGCAGTGAGGAAAATTCGACGATCGCGGGCTTCGCGAGACGTGGCTGATTATCTTTTTAATGTACCGCCGCGATTGCCGGCGATTCCCGCGGGCTCGCGAACACCGTACGCGGATGCGCGGCCGTCTAGAATCGTATAGGCCGAGCACGGTATGCAAAGGGACGCACAAAAACCACCGACGGCCACGGTGTGAGCGAGTGTCATCGAGGCGGGAGGAGGGAAACGATAGAGAGGAGGTTTCGAGCGATCGTGGAGGACAGATAAGAGAGAAGGGGTGGGAGGAGAAGAGAGAAGACGTGAAAACAGGTAGGTGGAGAACGAGCAAGAAGCCGGCGGAGAGATCGAGGGAGACATCCGAGAGTCATTCTACGTATCAATTAGAGGGGCCGCTATTAATTTCTGAGAGGTAACAGGCATGTTAACAGAGAATATCATTTTTCTCGTTCAATCTCTTCATCTCTCTCACGCGGACAGGAAGAAACGCCGGAGACGGTGCCGTGTACACACCTCCTTCCTCCCCCGTTTCCTTATGCCGCCGACGCGACACGGCGTGTGTCTTACTGTCTTCTATCCGCCGCGCCGTCGCGGGTACATGCACGCTCTCCTCCCTTTCCGTTCCATCGCCGCTTTGCCTAATCTCGGGGAATCGACTACGCGCTGCCCGTCGCCGAGCTGTTCACCATTAATAGATACGTCACACGCTGCCAATTAAGAACGGCCGTATCGGTAACCGTGATTAATCCCGCTTGTCTCCGGGCATCTCGCGTGATCGTCGCCGTGAATAGCGCGCACGCACACGGACCGTTGGACGCGCTTATGTAAACGCCGGTGGTTCCGATTTGTCCGCGAAGGCGTCGATGCACGCCCATGACGGTGTAACCGGAAGTGTGAACTTCCTGGAATGTCTTTGAAGATCCTAGAGAGACCGACGAGATTCCTTTATTCGTGTTCTTTTTAAGGGAGCAGCTCTCGGACACTTGTGAATTGGGGACAGTTTACCGAGTCGTGAGACTTACAGGCTGGCGAGCTCAACGCCAGATGTGGGTGAAGCACAACTTGTGCCATTCTTTGCGCAGACTTTTCAATGCACACTGAGACGTAGTTTGTGAATAAATTATACAACGCACATGAGTTACGTCGTTAGTTTCGTTTACCAAACTGTTACGCGAAGAATCGCCGAAAAGATTTAGGGGAGACCGGGACTGGTTATCTCAAGGGGTATATAATAAATAGAATAAATGTTAAGGGGCTATTTTAAAGTTTGTTTATTAGACGATCTAGTGGCATGGTATTTTTATTCATATATAAATAATTAAAGGTTATATAGATTATTAAAATCAAAATGATCGATCAGGGCTGGTTGACTAATAAGGTTTAAATTGTTATTTTATTATTCATAAAGCGATTCTTATTTTTTGTTTAAAGGGTCTAGCCGGGTAACCAGCATGGCATGTGTTGGAAAAACATTAAAATACCTCAATTGTTATCACATTGAGTCATCAGACAGCCAAATCGCTTTATCAAATATACTAACCGGTTCAATGATATTTCGCCCACATAATTTATGAAAAATCAAAAACTGAGAAACTGGCCTACCAGCCCCGGTTTCCTCTACTCCAAGTTTCGTTCTCGGCCGCGGCGTAATATATTACGCCAATAATTTACCACCGCGGGTTCGAGGATCCAATGAACCGATGATCCATCGCCGTTAATATCCTTCCTCGCGATCAATTTACAAAGATACCGGCGTGTAGTCTGCTCGCGTAGCGGAACCTAAATCTTCCTTTTATCGAGCCAACGGGCGGAACACCGGTGCATCGGATTTTACGGCTGCCACCACGCCAATTTCCGCGTACCGCAAATTTTATGCACCTGTTGACCCGCGAGAGGAGCAGTCTACCACTCGCGCGCGCACACCGATGGGACGAATCCTGCGGCTGGATGTCTCTATACGAACACTTGCTCGCGGTTTTCGCGCGACGGGAGGAGAAGCTGGAGGAAGAATAAGACGAAGGCGAAACAAAACGCAGCGAAGGAGTTTCTCTGGCTGCGTTACGGCGCGCAGGGTCACGCCAGGGCTAAACCAAAGTACTGAGCTTTACTGCCGGCTGTCCCTCGGACTGATAGTAACGTCATTCGCGTGATTTGTGGTCCGACTTCGGGGAGGAGTCCCGCGCGAAAAGAGCCAAGTGAAAGGGAGGAAGCGAGAGGCTTCGTAACGTATACGCGGCCGCGTATAATGATCGAGGAATGCGTTTTTCACGCTTCTCAATTCGAATTTGCCGTCGGTACATCGAGCCAGAAGACCGCGAAAAGGTGGTGAGGGAGATCAGTAGACGCTGTCCATCCTCTTCCTCGCGCTTTCTTCGAACGCCTCCGTGAAACGTGTCCTGAGTCACGCTGTCGTTTCCATCTGCAGGGTCTTTTTCCTCCGGCTCATCGATGGGCAGGCGACTCGCAGAGGCGCTCGATAGAACGGGTGAAAGTCCCGTCGATCGTCCCATTTCGCCATCCACGCGAGACAGAAAGCATCGAATGAAATGCAGTCTGCGGTCTAATGATACCCCGCTGGCAATTTAATGTGCAAGTTTCGGCAGAAACTGCTGGGGACGTCGTTTAGAATCATGGGATCGACTCCTCGATCTCTCGTATTTCGCCATTGACGGCGGGAATCGTTCATAATTTAAAAGTACCGTCAGTCTTAAAATAATATCAGTTAAGAACACCATGAATATTTCGTTGGTGAACGTTTCACCTGTCAATCATCGTTTAAACCTATCTCAAAAATTGAACAGAGGAGCGCTTCAATGACGAATTGTATTTTTGCGCGATGAAATCACTTGCTCACTCATCAGGCATCGAACGTGTCAGCGCGGTAAGGTAAATGACCCCATTTCTACTCATGTCGCATTTTTTTTTATTATTATAGTCGTTACGTTTTATTATAGTGGCAACAAAATAATTCTAAATTATTTGAATATTTACGCGAACGTTGCACGAAGTTGGGGTTAGCATTGTATTTAATTACAAATTACTAATAGTTAAACATCATGAAATATCTTTCTTAAATAGTTTTCGAATTAGTTGATTTATTATTAAAGAATTAATCAATAACTCTTCAAATTTTAATCACAAAAAAAAATTTACACTTTCTTTATGACGAGTAACCTCTTAAATGAGTAGTACTTACCAATTCAAAATTTGAGTGTGTCATACATGATCGTATCGTTAATGAATATGTAGAGCTTCCAGGAATAGCTCTGCGACCGCAAATCCTGCGTGGAGATTGTTAATCAGTTAGCGCAATTTCAGGATGACTGTACGTTTAAATTTCCACGAATGATTTCGGGTGGACCGACTCGCGATAAAAGTTCTTGCCTCATCGCGCAGCTTGGTCACGAGGTTCGCGCGAACTTATAAGAATAACGATGTCCTCGTCATTGGTTCGCAAACAGGTTCGCGAATAGCTGGGTTCCCCTGCGAGCCTGTGTCCTGCCAATTAGTCAAACACGCCTTCCGAACACACAGGAGAAAAGAAACGAAACAGAGGCGCCGCGGCCAAGACACTGGGGCCCAGCTTCGAATTAAAACACCGCGATAAATTCTTTAATGAGTCAATTTCGCGTGACCGTGGCACAGGTGCGATCAGACAAATACTCGCATGTTTCTCGAGCGGTGGACATTAATTAATATCTCACTGATATTCGGCTCGAACGAGTTAATATCGAATGCACACGCGTGAACGTTTCACCGTTCGGTGCAACCGTTGCGCAGAAATTTACTTGTCAAGAATAAACGACTCTACCTTCTACTAAGTACATATTAGTCTTGGCGCGCTAGTGTAATTTTCCTTATTACCAACACAATTCCCGTGGCAATACAATAAGCGTTCCACGTCTAAATGCTTCAATTAAGAATTCTGCGTAACAATTAATTGGCCACCGCTTGGAGAAACCGAGGAGGCCGTTCAAGCTTCTTTCCTCCTCCAGTAGCTGACAATCCCAGCGAAGATTGACGCTGATGATCACAGTCTCGTCGCAATCGGGAGGCTCTTAACCCTTTGGGAGAAAAGGAAGGCGAGGTTCCCTCGCGGCCGGAACCCCGCGGCGCTAATATCTGCGCGTGCTTGCCAAGGTGAAGGGAAAAGAGGCGGATAACACGGCGAGAGAGAACCAGACATTCCAGTTGACCAGGGGCGTTTCCGTTTCCCGTTTCACACGACCTGGCCGCAGTGTCGCCGATGAACTCATCCGGCAGAAGGCGAGAACCCGTCACGACGGCGTTCCCCGGATTCCACCGGGGCCGCACGACCGATTGGCACCCTCTGCCACGTTCGCCGAATTCATTTTGCCGACGAACGACGCCGGGGCCGCAGTAAAGTCGCGAACGTACGCGTCGACTGCGCCCGAAATCCGCACGCACCACCCTTGGGCCTTCTAATTAAGCCCCACCACGACGAAGCTCGCCAGTTCCCGGGATGTTTACGCCGTTCGATCGCGATTCCGAGCGGATCGCGTCAAGCCTGAACGCGGACGGGGCCCCTTAATGCCCAACGGAACACGGAAATTTCGGCCCGCGTCACGGCACCGAGAATCCCGATCTGGGACGTCGTTAAGGATGTAAAGAGGTTATTTAAATTCGAGTTACCCGCGTTAATTACGGGCGATGCGTAAGGAACTGGTGACCAAGGGCTTAGTAACGTTTTGTACGCTCAACGGAACCCACTCAGCGGCTCGTACGAACGGAATTTAAAGCCCCTCGTTGGGGACATCGGGGACCTTAAACGCGTACATTGTGACGGTTACCGTTGACAGAGTCGATCCGTTGCAAGGAATATAAGATGTCGTTAATTGGCTCGGTACATATAGACTTGTTAATTCGACCCCTGTTGTTCCGGAGGTCTTTTTACTAGAGAGTTAAAGGTCCGAGTTTGCATTCTTAATGAAGATCCTTTGCCGGCAAACACTGTGGCTCTGCCGATCATTGGAACCTCGTGAAGTCGTCCAGTTGATAACCAATTGTAACCGAGTTATGACTCCCACCGGACCAGGAAAAGAGGAGAATTGGAATCAGATAATATTTCGCAATCGTGTCTTTCTCGTGAAAGCTCCATCGATTACGATTGCGAAACGGCGTCGGGCGGCGCCAGGTTAGCAGCGGCGTCGTTCTTGACGATCGGTGACATTTCCAAAGAAAAGCAGCTAAAAACTCGACCGTTTATTCAACAGGAGAGTTCACGTCGATGAAACGCGCCGATACGAAAGGCGATGCCTGTTAACTTTACCGCGAGAGAGTTTAACCGGAGGTCGTATCGTGTAATAAATTGCACCGCGGCCTGAGAGAGCCGAGTATTATGTTTGCTTTGCCTCCCTTGTCAAACATATGCCGCACGGGGGACCGCGTTCACCACCACCAGCCTTTAACATCGTCATCGATGAGAGTCCACCACCCGTTTCCTTTTCTGTTTCCTTATTTCGTCTGTATCTCCTCTCCCAGATCTCCACTGCCTATTCTCCTCCCTTTATCCTCGCCAAGCACGCTTCACTTTACTTTCGTTCCTGCTTGGAAGCCCATGGGATGCAGGTCCTCGCGCATCCGTCTATGCAGGCGTTGAAGTCTCCGCGTCGCGATCGCGCTTCAATCGAGTCTCTTCCCCATACGCGAGTTATATTTCGAAAAGCACATTTTGCACGCATGTCGACACCTCCTCGAATGCTACGGTCTCGCATAACCTTGCACTCGCATTGATTATCGAGTTACCGCTCGCCGAGAGAATTAACGACGCAAGACTTCATTTTTCTCTCCCCCTCGCGAGCACTATTACCCACTTAACTTTATGAAACCCGAAACACTCGAAGCACGGCGTACAATTAAAGGAATCTTTCATCGCTATCCCTTAAAATTTGACCCGTGCTTCGGCCACTAAAAACTGCTCGGAGGAAGCTTTTTGCCCGTGTCCGCCGGATCGCGCGGACTAAACGAGGCCCGCGTCGCGGCCATAAACAATAATATAAAAATGTGCAGGATACTGTAAGCCCGTTGAATAATTCAAAGTACGCTCGTAAATTGTCGGCCGGTTCGTGGCCGATTCGGGGCCTGGAGGAACATTTGTCAATCCGCGGCTTATGACAAATATATCTTTCAAGGGGTAACGACGCGTCCACGGGGCCTAAGCCGCGGGAGAGCGAGCCGAAAAGAAGTCGGCTGCATACTTTTGCCCCGTTGCCCTGGCTTCCCGAACGATCCGGCCTTTTTGCGCGCTTTAAGCCACCCCGGCAAAAAGCAAAACACCGGTGGCACGCGAGCGTGTTCCCGCTTAAAGGATATCCCGCGGTCGTGGCCGGCCGTTTAACTAATTCGTGTATTAAAATGGATGTCCATCCTCGCGTTTATGACGCTCCGCGGAGCACACGGGGCGGACCGGTCCGAAAGAATCACTGTTCAGAGACGCGTGACATTTGCATCCGCGTGCCTCCTCTCCTCTATTTCACGACAAAGAATCGGCTGCTTTCCAAGCGGACCCCCATCGGTGGAGAACGGACTCGACACGAGAACGATTTGTTCGTCGTGTCTTTTAACGCGGCCACAGAGAGCGGCTCTCCTAGGCATTTGCATAATATGTGAACCTCACGTGTACGGGGGAGGGTGGGGGGCAGAATAAATTCGTTTTAATTGAATAAATTTCATCCGCAGAGGCCGCCGTTAGGTGAATAAGTTAGCATAAACGATGGAAACTGTTAGAACGTGAACCGGGAATCCGAATGGTTCGACGTTGAAATATGCATTAGATCGGGCTCTTATCGGTTGCTACAACCGCGTGTCGTGCCGAAAGCGCGTGACGAAAACTTGCACCTCGACGATGTTTTTTCTTGTACGGAAAAAGCCCGCTTAATTTCCCGTAGCCGCTAATTAACTGTCGTCAAAAGTTTACCCGAAGAATGGTCAAAGGTGAATTAATCGTGTCCCTTCTCGTTACCATGATAATGGAGCTGCGTTCACGAGTAGGAGAAACAGTATTTCAAGAGTCGTCCATTATACCGAGCCTAAAAAAGACGTTCTACGATGGAACAACAGGTGTCTCCCGACTTCCCTTTCATCCCTTCTAACAATGCACGCGCATCGAACAACGCTAATCCCGTCTCCGGCCCTTCGCAGAGGAAAATCCTCTTGTCTCCCGCCTCTTGATTTAGGGGACCGGTCCCCGGAGACTTCTCTCGCCTCTTTCACTGTAATAACAGCGCCTAAAAGCGTCACAGGTGCGTCCTCGGTAATAACCACGCGATTCGAGCCGCTCGATTCGTCTCGAAGCGGCGCGTACACGCCGCGGATACCCCGAGCGGAACGACACGGCGCGACGTTCACAGCTCCGCCTCTAATCCTCGTGAGCGCGGTGACATCCGTGGCGGTGTCTATGACTTATGGTAAACGGGTGCATAATTCGCCCGTTTCTCATGCTTTCACCTGGCCGTCAGACCGCTTCGCGAGGCTGGGCGACGCGTCGAGCCACGCCGCGCCAACGTAACTCGAAATCGCGAGCCCACGAGGCAAATCGCGTGTAACGCACGACACAGAGGCTGCAGCCAGCGAGCGACCGGCTACGTTGGAATTAACGCTTTGACGTCCGCTCGGGTAAATCACGTTTCGCGGCACAGATAAAATTACAGTTTTACGCAGCGCGTGATGGGGGCAATGCTCGACAAATTACAAAGGACGATGGGGAGTCTACAAAGTGATTCCACTGCAGTCAGCGTGCACCGTTAAAAAGCACTCGTCAAGAGGAATCTAATGGCACCAGTTCCTCCTTCAACTCGCACAGTGGTTCCAAAGTGCCTTTCTGTGGACAAAATTCCGTATCTCAGTGAATTCTTAACCCACTTTGATCTTTTTTTGCTCATTTTGGCTGAGAATAAATTTGCTAAAATGTCTTCTTCCATATATTTTTCTTTTGCATACCAAAGTTTGTATCCAAATTTATCAAAAATAAAGATAGAAAAAACAAGTTTTGGTAGCAATTCAGGTATTTGATATTATAGCAAATTAAATCCCCGACAAAATCAGCCAAAGAAATAAAAAATCGGTTAATAACTGACGGAAATATGGAATTTTGTCCGCAAAAAGTGACTTTGGAACCACTGTGCGACGCAGTAGCCTAACGCTATCAAAATTGCACCGGACGAGCCAGCGGCGCCGTTCTCTTGGGTTTGTCGCGCGTCGAGATACACGGCAACTTTATGCATCCTCCGATCCGCGAGTTAGGCTCGATTACGAAACGTCGTCATTAAGCAGACCGAGCGGTTTTTCCGCACTGACGCCGCTGTTATCTTTCCATCACGGTAATAAGGATCAACCCCGGGCTCGCCGGCCCGGAGGATCTAACGACAGCTGTCTGGGTATCGCTTATACGGCTGTCGGCTTGCATATCCGCGAGTCGCAAACGAGTCGACGTGTCCCGTTCGCCTGAGCCGCGACTATTAGCGGCGTTCGCGTATCACAGCGGACCTAACTCGGCTGGAGCGGCTGTGTCATTATCGCATTATCAACGGAAGGTCGGTCGCGGTCACAGGCGCGTCTGAATTTTTTCGCGACTCGGTCTCACGCGGACCACGGGACCCCATCGATCATGCCCGGCGTGGCATTTATGCGACGACGCCCACACGGTTCGCGCATCGTTCCACCCGAGGGACGGCTCGTTAACGGGCAACGCGACGTCGTTCATGCATAACGTGGTAGCCCCGTGTCCCGAGCTCTTTACGGCGGGAGGATGCGCGGAGGAAGGGAGAGGAAGAGGTATTCAAAAGGAATAGAAAGTCGATTTTTCAACGACACTGAAATAATTTAATGGCATCCCATTAGGTACATCTAATTAGTCGGTTTCAAGCGTGAGGAGGGAAGTCGCCATTTACCGATCCCATTTGTCTTTCGGTCAAAGACGCGGCTACAGCGTCGAGGCGCGTAATCGCCGCTTGTAAGGGCGTCCGCGAGCGGGCAGGCCCGGCCACGGGCGTCCCGCCATAACGCGAGGACGGCAGAAGGCCACGGGGATCGCTTAACATATACGCGTAACCCGTAATTAATCGTCATCGCATGTTCGAGATCTTCCTGTTTCGAGTAGTACAAGCGCGCGCCATAGGATCCCCATAAATCTGCTCACTGTCGAACGCGCCGCGCCGCACGGCCTGCCTCCGACGCCGGTTTTATGCCTTCCTCGGGACCCCGTTGGATTCTGCACCGCGTGCACCTACTTATATAGGGTGGTTCTTACGTAATACGCTTACGCACTGGCATGATTTCTCGCGAGGACAATTATTGAAGAATCTTTTGATGTGCTTGCGATAATTATAGGAGAGATGAGATTTTAATTGACAAAAAATTCGGTACAAGGCCCTTGCCAAGAGAAATACGTCTATTTCTCACAGGAATTTGCTTTGAGAACGGTGGAAATGACAAGATATCTATGCTACCCGTTGTCGTAGAATATTAAATATCGTTACTACCCTTTTTCCTCAAAGTTATTCCCTGACACGGAGAATTGAATAGCGAGACGGAGAGACCAGAAAGGTTCACCCTGTACATAACTACGTAAGCAAGTACGTGTAACGCGTGTTGCACGGGCACGGCGGAGAGCGCAAAACGATCGTAATATTCCGTTCGCGGGATGGTTTCTATGCAAATGCGGTGAACGACTGTCGGTAGGGTATTCGAGCGAGCAGAGGGCAGTGTATCATCTTTTATATATACAGCGCGCATGTGTACGAGAGGCTGAAACAGCTGCTTTACGGTCCACGACGATCGCTTTGTAGATAACATCGCCAACAGTTCTGCGAGTCGCTCTCACCGAAACGTTATTACAAATGTGCCCAGTTGCTTAAGCGTTGGCCAATATCTTGTCGCATGGAATCGAGAAAATGATATAAAACAGATTCCGCCCGGTAATTGCGTCGCGCTCCGGCTAACTCGTCCATGATTTATCCCGGTACGCGTATCTATAAATTCCGTGGCGTATTACACAAGAGCACGGGTCGATGCTGCAACTGGGTCTATTTATTAGACGATGCGTTCGCCGAGAGCGCTTCCTACTTTCTACGACCGATTTCCGTAGCTAATCGTCCCTGCGCCATTGACAGCTTGCAAACCGTGAGGGCAGATTCTAAAAAGAATCGCCACAATGCAGCCCGTGATTTAGCTCGGTCAACCGACTCGCCAATTTTTAGAATTTAATTGAACGCTGCTTCGTCATTTTTTTTCTGCTTGCTCCTGAGAAACAGGGATACTCGGTTCGACGCCACAAAGCCAGCCTTCGAGGAGCCCTAACACCCCGTACCGACTGGAAAGACGACGGTGGACCGTGCGAAACATCCGCAAAAAGTGTCAACGAGATTCCATTATCCTCCCCGATGGAAAATAAAGGACGACATCGTGGTTTTTTCCGGCGGCGCCCGTATCTCCTCGCATCAAGCTGGCACGTCGCTGACTTTTTGCTGTCGCCGGTCTCCCCGCGGGAGTTGAGCCGTTCCCGGGCACCGAACGGCGTGCAATTTCTGCGGCAGAACGGCCACGATGACTCAGTGACGCGGTGTCAATTTTTTTAACCCTCCAGCGCCAATTTTCAACGCATTTTATCCGTACCTCCGACCCATGGGATAGATCAGCGTTCGTTATTCAGTTCCTCCTCGAGTCCGTCGAGAAGCACTTTGAGCCGGCAGTAAAGCCAGCGAAGTACGATCGTCGCCTTCTGCGTCAACACTCCCACATCGGTGGGTTAGAAGGCGACGGTACGCGCCGCGTGCACGTCGGCCAGCGGAAGGCGCCGCGTTACAAATGCTCACGGCTTAAAAGTTAGAGATCGCGGTCGTTAGGGCCCCGTGTCTCCCCCCTCTTTCGTATCTATAACGTTAATGCGTTACATACCTGCACCCAGTCGCGCGAAAGCGCAAATATGCGCGGCATCGCGAGCGAGAAGCGTGTTCGAGGGTCGGGAGAAAGAAGGAGGTACCAGGGACGGGTGTATCGCGCACACGCGAGTCCCGTCTACGCTCCGGTCGGGTAAATAAACTACCCTCGCATTATCGTCGCCTCGCAACACGTTATACGCTTGTAAAACCGCGAAAACGAATGTCCGCGGCGACGAAGTTAAGGAGATGGGGAGGCTTGGCTCGAGGAGGAGCACCGCCTCGATACACTCGTCCCCGGGTTTTATACGTATGGCTGGTCATTAATGAAACGCGGACAGCTTTGTCAGCCCAGCGTGGATTATCTCGTTGAGAGTTCCTCGATGCTGGGGCTCTTTTGCAACAGGCTGCCTCCGGTGCTGCCGTTTTCGTCGTGGACCAGCGTTGCTTCGGGCGCCGGTTTCGGTTGGTAATTTTAATTAAGCGACCGATGAGGAGAATGCGACAAGCTCTATCGTATAGAGGTAGGCGGAAGGTAGGTCAGAAGCCATCGAGACAAAGCTAATATTTGAAATCAGAAGGAACGAGGAGGAAGCATCATGAAGGAGGATGAAGAAGCTGCGAGTGGCACTTGGGGAGAGTCGAAGACAGAGAGGGAACGCAAACAGTGTCTCATCACTCTCATCGGACGCTCCAACGGTATCTTGAAGTTCGTCACGCGTGTTCGTTAACCAGATACAGACAAGTTCGTCGATCCTCGGGAATTATCTCGTCTTTCAGCTGGACTGACCGGCAGAGTGAATGGGAAATGGTTTGATCAGTCCGGCCTACGCTCCGTGACGCATGCGCAATGATGCCGTGATGACGTCAAACCAATCAACGCCAAGATGGTAAACGAAACGGCGCCACCGTCAAGTTAAGCCAAGCGACGTCATTGGCTGGGCTAGCTTGACGGTGGCGCCGTTTCGTTTACCATCTTGGCGTTGATTGGTTTGACGTCATCACGGCATCATTGCGCATGCGTCACGGAGCGTAGGCCGGACTGATCAAACCATTTCCCATTCACTCTGCTGACCGGCGGATCTTCTGGCCAAGACGCTCCGGTGTAATTAATTGCGGACGCGTAACGCCTGGTACGCTGCGGGGCCACCTAGTAATTGGTTGCTCGGTTTTAGTTAACGAGACCTTTAAGCACCGTTCGAGTCCTCGAACATCGGTAAATCTCCAGCGATGCGAGCAAGCACACGTTTCTGCCCCGAAGGAACAGAACGCTCAACGCCTTGCCTGGTAATTATTAGTACGATTGCTATGATTTAATTCCTATTACGCCATTACCGCCAATGTTCGATAGTGTTTATGGTCCATTGTACCCGAGAGGCGTGGCCCTAATGACACGAATGCAACGTGCGATCATATTTATAGTCGTGCACGCGCATCTACATACTCCTTGCTTCCTATTATGGCTGCGCCTTTTTCACTTTCCCCTCGCAGGTAGTCTCGTGATGATTGGGTGCTAATCGTCTCTCGAGCATGTTCTACTTACCTGCTGAATCGTGTCTTTTTCTGCATTTTGATGGAGGCTGCACACTTTCACTGCGGAAGGAGGCGTATGTATCAGGGTGGCTCTTGTTTACTCTTGGTAAAATTTTTTTCCAACATTTTCTTTGGGGCATTTCTTCAGTATAGTTCCAAATAATAAAAAAAAAATCTGTGTAAAGTCTCATCGAATAACAGGAAAGGGTGCTTCTGGGTCCTTAAACATTCAAATAATTATTTAACAGCTCACAAAAAAATATGTCAAACAAAAGTTGTAAATCCAGACAAGGAGCATCTTTTATGTTTTTCTGTAAAGTTCGAAAAACTAAAAAGAAACTTCTTTCTCAAATTTTAAAAGTTTAAATGGTTCTCGAACACTTTTCATTTATGAAGGTGAACAAAACGAATGGATTTTTTATTTTCGAGGACTATCTTTTTAACATTCTATTGAACACAAAAGGTGCTCCTTGTCCGGATCTATAACTTTTGTTTGACCTAATTCCTTATTGAATCAATATTTTGTTGGATATTTTAAGAAATCGACTTTGTGAGCTGTTAAATAAGTATGTTAATACTTAAGGGCCCAAATATTACACAGTTTTTTTTTATTATTTAAATAAATTCTGGAGTCTCGAAGAAAATTCAGAAGTCGAAAGTAAGAGCCACCCTAGTAGGTATGCATTCCTATTCTGCTACCTAAATTATAGATCTTCTAGTTAAACTTGATTAACAAGCAGATCACGACGGTCCACGACAACTATCGTTAGCTAAACCACCAATAAACTGTCAAGCACAGTCCTGTGTATATAACAATCCGGATTGCAAGCTCCCTAAACCGAAAAGCCACAGGTTCCAAGTTCCATTCGCCATTGGCTTCCCCAACCGTTCATGCTGCCTGTATCTCGCGTTAACGCGTGATTCGATCGGCCGGTAAAAACGTCGAGTAGCACTACTCCGATTCTATCCGCGACACCGATTACAAACGCCGATACCAGCCGATACGTGTTAAGGGGCCCCGGTGGTTAGATGTTCGCGCGATAATCGTCTCGGCGTGACTTCCACGCCGGGGCGAAATAATTCGCGTGCTCGCCGGGTGTAACGATAATTTTCCCTAAGCGTTCTAAACGCTCCTCTGCGCGTACACGTACGTCGAGAGAGCGAGAGGGCGGCGTAAGCAATCGCGATAACGTAACCGGTATGCTCGGGGTGTATCTCCGTTGCATTCGCGCTGGGGAACGAGTTGCAGCCTCGCTCCTTCTGTATCGGCGCAACCGATCGTTTAGATATAATTACTGACAATCCTCAAGGGCACCGTATCTTCCGTGATTGGCCATTTCCATGGGTCTCAGCGATCGTTAACCAGCCCCCTTCTCCTTCGTCGCGGCGCTCGTGCAGCGGGAAACGAAATTATTGGCGATCCGGCCAGAGAGTTTTCTGATACCTGACTCCTTGATCCATCTAGCCCGAAGGCGAGGGTCAATTTCATTCTGGTTCACGTGGCCATTTCTGTACGACGTACGGTCGAAGGAATTACTCGGTCCAAATCGCGCCGCTTGTTTCTTGAATGAACAGAGTGGACGATTTAATTCACGATCGCCGATAGAGCTTGGCCATGATAGTGCATCGTGGTATGGTAATCCTTTGTAACTTTCATGGCCGCGAACACTAGCTGGTTCTATGGTATCGCGTGGCGTTCAGTACTCATCGCGGTGCGTTTCCAGGCTATGCAACCGAGGCGCGGTTCCATTAAGAGCGCAGGTTCAGCCAATTAACGCGCGTAAAGAGAACACGGATATACTCGTATTATCGGCCGATGTGACACGTTCGTCACACGATATCGTCTTCGCTGCACTCCCAGGGATGCCGACCGCGGATTAACAACCATAACGTAGCGCGTACAATCACTAACGGTCCGCAAGAGACATCGTAACTCCCACGGCTTGCCGTATCTGTGGTTCCCCCGGTGGTCATTAGCGGGTATATGGGTGCCATAACGAAGATGAAACCGCGAGACTGGTTAGATTCTCGAATGTCCAGCACAGCGTTGCCTCGTACACGCCCACGTGCAACTCTAGGCGAAACAGTAACTCTTCTAAAGTCGATTGAAGTATCGCGAATGAGGCCCCTCAGGCGATGTCTGATTTGGAGGAGAATATTCTTGACGCGAATCTTCGTGGCTATCCAAGTAGGTATCTGGGCACAGGCACGTGCGTGCTTTAATTCAGCATTTCGCGTCTTACTGTACACCAAATGGAGCACCGTTCAGTTCTTCGAAAGTATTCCAACGTACCTTATAAACTCTACTGAAAACGAGGACATTTGACGGAAACCGCTACGCTATCACGCCGATCTGCTGGCCAGCGTGCATACTCAAAGGCGTTGTTGTTGAGTGGTGGTCGGGTAGATTGTCTTAATAAGCCCGATAAATCGGCGTTACCGCGGAACTGCGAAAACGACGGCCAGTCCCGAGGAGGACCTCCTGCGCGGGGATAGTCGTGGTCCGCGATCAGCGGGTGTCTCGGCGAAGAAAAAAAAAAGGAAAAATACAATTCGCGGGCTCCTATAAAGAATTTCCGAGCTCGTGTGCGTGCTGTCGCGCTCGGGAATAGCCAGTAAAGCCGACGGACGTCTTCATACAGCGGCCACGGGTTCCCACCGCTGTGGCCCGCGACAACTCCCAGATTTAAATACCTCTATAAATAATCGATTATATGGGAGGCATTAAACGTCTTAATAAGCGAAATGTCGGCCTGTTTTTTCGAGTAGCCGAAAGCACGCGCGGCTTCCCACCTCCTTCTGCCACTCTTCTCCTTTCTTCCGCTTTCTCGCCGCTGGAAACGACACCGCGGGTCCCCCGGACCTTCGTGAGGCGAGTTTCTTGTACGGAATACTTGGGAATTCGGGATTAACGATTTGTGGATGTCGGCGACGAGTTCGAGCCGACATTGCGACGGGACGTGGGCTTTTTCATGGAACCGAGCAGTGTTTCAGTTTGTAGTATTCCGTGGAGAATTCCGTGAGAATTAGTCAGATCTTTCGGGAAGCACAGATCGATGGGAAGCAGATGTAGGCCCCGTTCGTTCGTGGAAATTTGTGTATCAGATAAAGCCCCTGAACTGGGAATAATTAAGCACGTACCATAGTTCTAGTTAATTAGACAAGCCCAGGGGCATGGGCATTAAATAATCGTGTTCAAGCGGACCGTCGGAAGTCGGGGAGTGTTTCAAAGAATTGGGAAGAGACGTTTAAAAGATCACTGGTCCCCTGACTGCAAAAATGAGTCAACGCTCGGACCAAGCACTCCAGGAAACACGCGAGCCTCACCTTTTCCTCGGGATACCTGGACGTCCATTATCTTGTCGGTGATCTCTTTTGGTTCTTAAAACGGATATGCCTCGATGATCGTCGAGAAATTAGAGGAAAGCCGTAGGAAAGGCATCGATACGGTTCCAGATCTTATCTAACTGGTGGTCTCGCACTGGCTATCCTCTCGATACCATTGTCTAAGGATAACCTCGCAACGCTCTGAAACGCTTTCGACGATCCCATTTCACCTGACAGTCCTGGATAAGCCACCCAACCGAATTTGGAAGTTTCTACCATCGGAAGATCGTATCTGATCTCTGCAGCCGACGACTACACCCTTAAATTAGAAACCTAGCAATTTCAGCAGCCCATATTCCTCACTTCCACTTACCACTACACGACGTCGTGGGCATTCTTTCGTCTCGAGAATATCAAGAGCGGATAACTGTTCCGTTTTGTCACTCGTAACCTTGTCTCTCTATTCATCTGCCAGCGGCTATGGCCGATGAAACGGCGCGCAATGACAAGCACAAAGGGTGGATGACGACGCGCAACGATGCTGACATAATAGAAGACGTGGATGCTGGGTTCGAGCGTGTTTCAGGAACGAACATCCTCTATTAAGATATCTGTCGACGGGATAGAGTCGCGGCTATGGGGTATCCCTTACATCCCGTGGAAAAGCAGCCAACGCGGCGCAGGAATGCACCCCCTTCGCGGCGTTTCGCCCCGTCACGGTTCCCGACTCCCCGAGGTCGGCGTCAGCCCTCTGGATGCCGCAGGTACCGAGTGGACTTGAGAGGAAACCGAGATTTTATCGCGCGGTCACGATCTAGCGAGTGCTGCTCGTCGACGGTGTCGTTTTTCAAACGGTGCACCATTTATATTTCGTGTAAAGAGGGAAAAAAGGGGAGATGGCGGAAGAGGCGGGAGACAGGGCCAAAGGGAGCAGACGGATATTATTTTACAGAGCGCAAGGGGAGGGCGGTGTTAAGCCGCGCCCTTCATCCCTCTCTCGATTCACGTATTTAACGTTTCAGCGCGTTTTACAGCGATTTCCTTTTCGTCCCGCGTGCGTGTGCGACCGTCGTGTAAATTAAAAAGGGCTCGATGCCTGGGAAATCCAAACAGACGCTCCAGAGATTCGTTTGCAAAAGGTAAACTCGGTATTAGCTTGTTAAGTCCACTGCACGCTGTCGGATGCTTTCAATTGATGCGATAAACTCAAACTTACCCCCCTGATTTCTAAATTGGAATTTCATTACTTTTTCTGTAAATGAACGATGGATAATATTGGAGATATCATTATAATTGTGCTTAAAAGAGACACCCCCGTGGGCTTGTAAACTGTACTACACCCTCGTCGGCTCATTCACCGTACAATGTTAGCCGGTATTGCGCGTGGGTGATCCCCCGCGTAATACAGGGTGTTCGAGCGAGGATATCGGATGTTCGGCGGGACGGGGAGTCTCATCATAGCAAGGGACACCTTATCCTCGAAATTTGTCCTTCGTTTTAGCAGAACCTAATCCAGCCGTCGGCGGTGCTACCGTTCCAGAAACTGGCAGAACCAGCGGCGTCTTACTGGCCGCGTCCGGCGAAAGAAAACGACCAAGAAATGGATTAAAGGGTGTTCATTCGTCCGAGCGGAGGCGTCCTGATGCCCGTTTTCTTTTTTTTTTTTTTGCGGGAATATCGCGCCAGCCCTCGATAGATCGAATTACCCCTGGGGTTTCCAGGAGCCACGCCATTGGCCAGGAAAGGTCGGTGTCAAAGGAAGGAGATCCAAGGAGGAGCGTATACGCGAAAGGGCGGCTTGCCTGCGAACAAGGTTATGCTAATGTTGCGCTCATGTTGCGGTGTGCGGGCGCACAGAAGGGGCCAGGCTAGCCGACCGCGGGCTAGTGTGAGTGCATTTACACCTGTGGAGGTGTCGGGAGGCACGTAAGTGGCAAGATGCAGGGGCAGAAGCGCGGGTGGCAGGCCGGCTATAACTTCTGGCCAAAACTAATTACGAGAGTGGTATTTAAGCGGCGGCCGCTACCTTTTGTTTAGACCAAATCTCATTTGAATACATTAGAGACGTTGGCGGGAAGCTTCCTCGAACGTCCCCTACCGCTCCGAAATATCGATTAGCCGGCTGTCTCTAACACGCCCCCGCTTTGCCCTTTCTTTCCAACGGGGTTTCACGAATTTTCTAATTAATCGATCGCGGATAATGCCACGCGATTCACTTCGGTCGCACGAACAGTGGTGTAACCCTTCTACCACGAGCACCCTTTTCCCTCTTTTTCAGATCGTTCGAGGTAGAGCTGGCGATAAGTGGAAGTTTTTCGTTGAAAGTTGTGCGAATGCGACCAAAATTTCGATTCGATGAAATTGGAGCAGTAATGGGATATATTCACCGCGGAGGAGAATCGATGGCCCCACCCCTGTTCCATGGAAGTCGTGAAAAATAGACCAGTGAGAAACTGTAACGCGGGGGTTCGTCGAAGCGCACGTGTTTGAAATCATAGCGGCAGCGGAACGGAACAACAGGGCGCATAATAGTCGTCTAAAAGCTAACTTGTACGCGGTGCCCGCACACGGCTCGCCCGCTGTATATTCTCTGTGTCCTCGTGCATAACCTGGCTAAGTAAACCCAGCCCACGTTGGGATCGTAAACGCGTTTACAGTGGCGTAGCAACCGTATGAACAGCGCGACCATAAGGTATTAATTGGTCCCTGCGACTGATACGAGCCGTGCAATTGACGTTTTTACGCCGTCCGAAACGGACCGAAATTAATGTACTAAGAGGAAGTAATACTTTACCCCTTCTATCGTTTCTACTGCTTTTTACCGCGCAACAGTACCAGTTGTTAACAATTTAATTACATAAAAGAGTAGACCATCCGCGGACCGAAGATTGCAGGTAATTTTACGGTCCGGGGGACTAATAGTGCCTCAATCGTAATTACACCCAGCGACATTTAAGCCCGTCGTCATATTCTTAGGGAGTTAAGTGTTCTCGAGTACTTCCATTCCTGATACCAAATCGGAGATCAACAAATGCAAATTAGCCACACCGCTAATTAGAAGTTTGCCAGGCTCGAGAGGGCAAACAGGTTTGCGCGTGTTTAAAATAGAGTAGGCTTATCCTTCAATTTATTCCGCGAACGACCCGGTTCTCTCGGTATGGGACCGCAAAAATTCCGTCGCCTGTGCACCGATTTCGCTACATCGTATTCTCGAAGGAGGTTTCGAAGACTCTTGCTCCAAAAAAGCCCAGAATTGGAAACGCACGTTCGGTGAAAGGAAATCGTGATATCGATGAACACCTTTGCTTACCGATGACGCGAACGATCGAGTGTTGGAACCGCAGCAGGTGAGAGAGAGCCCCTTAAACGATCTTACTCTATAATTACCTCCTATTCTTGGCATCGCCTGCGTAGATACGCGGTCCGATAAATAACCAGGAAGCCGATTGGTGCCGACTTTAACGATTAGAGTTCCATCAGCGAGCGTCCAGTCTGGGATACTCGTATCGTCGGGTCGTTATCGGTTCAGCTACGTGCAGCTACGCCGACCTATCCGAGGAAAAATCATGTCCCCGTCATTCAATTAACCGGCGCTCGTAATTGGGCCCATGAAACGGCGCGATCGGCTATCACCCTCCGAGAAGTAATACCTATCCTAGGAATTGCACGGACATCGAATTAAAGCGGGCTGAGACGGCGAACCTGGTTAACCGAACCCGTGCCCTAATCCCCTAAGACAACTTCAGCCAGGCTTGATTTCTGAGGTCGTTTAGAACTCCTCTTGAACCGGTAGGTTTGTCAAGTTTGAACGTTTGAAGTCAGGAAATTTGTAGCGGTGAACGATGTGCAGACAAGGACCCGGAGACATGACAATAAAACAATGCATAGATTCATGGGGTCAAGCGAGGTCTCAGAAATCCTCCCAGGGTTAGTAGCCACGGGGATCGGCGCCTTTGCCGAGTCATTGTCCCGCGTATTAGAAAGCCGAAGCTGAATACCGATAGCGAGCCATTCGGCGCGGACGTATACACCGTAGCCTACCGTGTATACAAGGCAACATTTATTATTGCTCGCGTACACGGCAGACAGAGAGTGAGAGTGACGGAGAGAGGCGGAGAAAACCGGGAACAATGGGGCACAGGAGAGAGAGAAAGCTGAGAGAGCGACAGGGGGAGAGAGTTGGGGGTGCTTGCGTGGGGAATGAATAGTTGTAAACGCGGGCGCGAAAGGTCTCTCCTAGGAGCCGAGCCCCCTATTGTTTTCCCGTTCGGAGGCTCGTTCTCGATCGCACACACGCCAGGAGAAATCGCTCGATAACGTATGTACTTGGTGGATCGATTATTTCGGTTGGCCATATAAAGCAGGCGCGACGGTACCGATCACTTCCACGTTTCCAGACATGATCGCCTTCGTCCAAGGAAGGTGGTTGATGTGTATCCGGGCAGGGAACTCGTTTCAGAGAAAACGAGAGTGTCCTGGATCTTGTGACACTTGGGCCACGTTTTTCTGTCGCTTCGATGTGTTTCTGTGTTGCGTCATGTTTGCGCAATCTGGTTTCGCTGTGATTTTAGATTTCGGACGTTTCTAGCAGGATGATCCCAGAGAGAAAGAGAGTGTTTCTTTGAAAAATAAAAATTCGGATTAACCACTTCGAACAGATCCTCTTCTGTATCGACCCAATTCAATTCAAAGAAACGTGGTGCACAATTTTACCCTTCTTATAGCCGCCAACTCTGTATTTATAGCACCGCGGTCAGACAAAAATTTGTCCCAAGAGAGAAGCTACGATCGGTGTGCGGACTGAACCGCATTATGTATCTCGCAGAGAGCGATAACGATTCCGCGTGAGCTACCGACAATGCTGCAACGAGGCTGCTGGCCGTCTCGGTAGCTCATTCCAGTTGGCGACGATAGCGGCTATCGACGGTCGTTAGTCAGTGATACACATTTCGGTCTTGGCCTCCGCCCGTTTCGCCACGTAGGCGGCACACTATCGCTTTGTTCCCGGTTTATCCGCGTGTAGACTCGATTTAAGGGTTATTCATGAATTTCCGTACACATCGAAGGTCTTATTTTGTCTGAGACGCTGCTACCACGACGATTATTGTTTTTATTGACGTTTTTACGCCGCCCGAAACGGACCGAAAGTAAAGTAAAATTTTACTCTATGTATTTTAAAATTATACCCAAAATATTTACTTGCGTTAAGAGAATAAGTTCTAGCTTAAAGAAAGCATCAATTATAATCGAACTGCAGTCGAAAGTGGACCGAAAATCTGGTGAGAAAGGGCGGGCATAAAGTGTCTGTTTATCACTCAGCTCCATGAGCAAGCAGAAAGTGGACAATCGCTTGGATGGCACTCGAAGCGTAGAATATCCGGTCGCGGCAGCGGACCGAATCGAACGAGACGTATTTCGGACGCGGCGCGACCATGACGACGGGGATCCAGATCGAGTTCGGCGCGATGATCGCGGACAGCATCTCGGATCTCGATGCAAAGTCTTTTTAATACGTTGCGGGCCAATCACGCGTGGCGAAGTCGCATCCTACCGCGAATGCCCGGCGTTTATCGCGGCTGGTAAACCGTATGCATCGAAGAGTGCACCGTATTATAATGCCATCGTGGACGTGGCATTAGCTTATCAGCTGCTTGGATCTCGATCCTTTCGTCCGTTCGTTTCTTCATCGGTCGCCTGGCAATCCCCGTGCGTAGGTACATACCACCTTCGGATCGACTGGTGGCGAAGCTTCTGGCAGCACGATGCAAATATCGGCGAACGATACTCGGGACTCTTCTGCTCGCCGAAGCTCCTCGCTTTTGTCCGCGACCCACACGGGGGCCGAGTCCTCCCACGATACCACCGTCA
This sequence comes from Andrena flavipes, assembly GCA_963971345.1. NCBI lineage: Eukaryota > Metazoa > Arthropoda > Insecta > Hymenoptera > Andrenidae > Andrena > Andrena flavipes. The sequence continues at coordinate 42,349,541 of OZ020481.1, forward strand.
CAAAACGCGTATCGCGTTACGGTGATAGCTCTCGCACGATCGCGATTGGCTACCTTAAATGATAATTTCTCCCTCGGCTCGCCGGCTCCACGTCTTTCCGAGGAACATCTTCACAATTCTCTCATTTGGGAGTACGTAGAAACACTTTCTCGTCCGTCTTCGTGGCGTAATCGTGTCCAGCGGCTCATCCTTAATTACGCATACCAGAATCATTGAAATCAGAGGTCGAATGGTTTCCGCTCCGATTCGCGTAGCAAATGCGATCCAATCCATTCCACGCGATCCTGCGCGACTACAAGGCCGCTGTCCTTCAGTGCGTCGAGCATCATTCGTTTAATAAAATATTCAGCCAATAATGGCTCGACACAGCAGCCCCCTGGGCGAGATACTTAAACGTTATCGAAAGCACTTCTCGGTTTCACGATGTCGAGGGAAAAACGCGAACCAGCCGCCGCGGGGAAGTGGAAATTAAAATCGAACCAGAAAGCAGATCGGCCCCGATAATATCGCGCCGATCGAGCGATTAGCGAGCGGGATTCTCTCTCTGTTCGCATAATGGGCACACTCGAACGGTGTGTCACAGTAACGAGAGTCGAATTTCATAAACGTTTCAGGGCATTAGGGCTGTCAAGCGTCCAATTAATCGCTCGCGAAAATTAATCGCTGCCGTCGCGCGCGTCGGCTTTCAAGAATCATCTCGAGAACCGTTTCACCCTCGTTTCGCCAGCGCAGAATGTTATTCCGTCGCTTACTGACGGCTGACCAGGACTGTCTGAAGGCCGTAGGCCACGCTGAATAATTCAGGCCACGTTACCGTGGGCCATTGTTGCCTGAGATACCATGGCGGCCCGTATTTTACGATTAAAAATCGAGATCGGAATACGCCCGGACGGAAACGATATTTACGGGGGAAATTCGCGGAGAAGAATTTCGCGCGGGGCTGTTGGTTAAATATGAACGCGACGATGCATAATAGAAGCGACCTACATTTGTAGCCGGCGCAGAGAAATTCGCGGAAATTCCATCGACAGGGCTTGTGCTTGAATAAAGGATTCGATGCACAGGATGCGGTGCGTATTGACGGTGCATCGATTGAACGTTTCAAGTGGAACGTCGCGAATTCTGCGGAGCAGTCTGCAGCTTTCGAGGATTCAGTCTCCACGATGAAAATGAAAAGTTTCGGTGATCGTACACGGAAGATGAAGCCGTCGCCGGTGTATTGATTCCTGCGGAGTTTAGACAGCACCGCGCCCGAGTGGAAGCGTGCCGTTTGGAGCTCAGCTGCGTACACAGCTAAGCTAATCCCGAGTGCATCCACAACTCCCGCGGGCCTGGCAATAAAAATATAATGCACGATAAACGCGTGAAAGCGTGCCCCAGCCGCGTTCCCTCTGTTCATACGGACCCTGCCTTCCGTCCCCCATTGTACCAAGACCCATTTGCGAAAGCGCTTAGCCTCCAACGATTCGTAGTCGATCCTCGTCTGAGGCCTAATCGGTATCAACCACCAGCAATTGCCTTCGCATCGATCGAACGCAACTTTCCCTCCTACCAATCCGTCCCGACGAATCCTCAACTCGATAATCTGTTCCATCCAATACTCGGCAATTTATTCTTGAGAAAAGAAGGAATAAGCACGTCGACTTGTAATCGTTTCAAACCTGTCGATCCAAAAGCGGGCACTGTCCACGGTGCCCTTAATTGTAAGTCCTTCGTTAGGGTAAATCCGGGACACGCGGTCCTATATGTTCAGAATTTCGTGCTGATTCCGAAAAACATGTCGATATGTGGTTTAAGATAATATTTACTGTAAATCGGGATGCAAACTGAAGTCATGACATTTGACCATCTCTCCCGAGGTGAAGGGACAAACCGTTTTCGTCGTTAGCAGAGACCACTCACATAATTATTCATCGAATATTAACAAAGGATAAAGCAAAATTATTTATGAGTGAATACAATTACAGATTCATTGATATTTAATTTGTTTACGCTAAACAAGTAAAGAACACATCAAAGAAAAAGTGAACTACCTACTGGTGATTAGCAAGGCAAATGAATACAAAAGTGAACAAATAAACTAAATAAACAAAAATAATAATGAAAAATAAAAAATGAACAAGAATAATAAAAAAAATCATAACTCGACCATCTCACCTTTCCGCAGCGAGAGATGGTCTTCTCGTTAGTTTTGAGAGGAAGAGTTTGTCCCTCAATATCTCTACTATCTAATTATGCCAAATATTAAACGAAAATAAACTTAGAAGTATATTTTAAATAAGATTCTGTACACCGTTGTTTGACAAAAGAGGTTAAATACAACATGAATTTATCTTTTATAACCTATAAATTAAAAAAAAAAAAAAAAAAACACAGAAGGAAGCAAAATGACGCTATTCATTCAACTGATTGGCTTCTGGAGAAGTAATTGGTCTGCACTTTAACGCATTTTTACGTAGAGAGTTTGAAATACAGCGACTCGACCAACTCTCCGGCCCGACCGCGTCTCCCGGATTTGCCCTACTCTCCGAAGCAGCGGGACCGCGCGAAATCAGCATCATTAAGGTGGATTTTTGAAATGCCGGGTCAACATCCAGCGATTCCCCAGAGAAGGAGTAGCTTCTAGAAAAAGATGGAAAGAGAGAGAGAAAGAGATCTGGCGAGGGAGATTGGCCGGCGAAGAGGGGCACCCGGGTCCAGATTTGGGGGGTTCGAACGACAAGATGTTAACACGTGTGTTCTCTTCTCCGGCGAGTGTTGGTGCCAAGCCGGCCGTGGCGAGGTGACACGATGTAATCTGAGACAGCCGACTTCGAGTCGGGGCAACGGGCCCCGGGCCCTGCCTCTCCCGCTTTGCTTTCCTTCGCACGGATGCCAGGCCTGGTTCCTCGTTCGCTGGACCGAAGCCGGAGGACCTGTCTTTCATACATGACAGGACACGCCACGACAAAAGAGCCAAACGCTCCGGGGCCTCGCTCGTCCCGCGTTAAACTTCGCGACTGATCGCCTATCGTTGTGCACGTGAACACGGGGCCCCGGGGACGGGAATTAATTAATTCTGGAGACTGTTTCGGGCCCGCCTCGCGTGAAGCGAGACGGTCACATGTCCGTCCCCTTTGCTTTAGGGTGAACCCGGTGGAGTGGGAGCTGGAAACACCGCGGAAATACAGAATAACGACGATTTCGTGGCGAAAAATGGTTACAAAATTAGTCCCCGCCGTTCGTGACGGGGACTCTCCTTGGGAGCTCACTTTACCTCGCGCAGACGAGGGTCCTGCTGGTATTTCTTACTCGTGGTGTTAAATTGTTAAATTGGCAGAGCAGAAATGTTACAGAAACGCGAGCGACCATAATCTCGAAGAAATGTTGACGCACGTCAAGATTCAAGCGGCTGTTAATCTGAAGCAATTGAACGTTCTCCAATTGCAGAGGAACGTAGCCACGGAATTCCAGTTTTCAAGCTTCAGCCGTCTTTCACCACGGTGTATTGGTCTCGTTCCGACCGAGCCGGTAGAAGCGGAGATAAAGCAGCCATATTGAGGATTAAAACGCCGGTTTATGAATGCCCATTGTCTATTTCGCATGAGAGAGTCGCCGGGACAACAGCGCGTCAATAAATTTTTAATTTCAAGGGCTCTACCGTTCAGAAAGGGGGACACGGCGTAAAATGCACCTTTCATCTGTCCTCGACAATAGACAATGCCCAAGATGCCAGATATTTCGTGAGACTCGAAACGGCGGCGCGTGTGGGTAGCGGCGAAGAATAACGGAAAGTGGGACTGTCTGGATCGTGCAGAATGTAGGAAAGAGGACGTGCCCATCGGCCGACAGGCGACTTTGTTTTGCTATGCAAACGCGTCGCGACGCATGCACGTCTAGGAATACCAAACGAAATAGTTCCGACGTGAATCACCTCGCCACTCGGAGACAAGCTATAATGAGAAATTTAATTCCGCAGCTGTATCAAACGAATCTTAACCTCCATCGATTCCTCGATTAGAGAACGCAACGTTACGATTGCTTTATTTGCCAGAGCAAGAAAGAACTGGAGAAGAATCCAAGTGGGAGCTTTCGCAGCGAGTCAAGACACTTTCTAGGAACGCCAGCAACGACAAACGAAACGGAGCATGGTGGAATCAGAGGCCCGTAATCGTAGCATGAAGAAGCGCAACTTAATCCCCCCTGTTATCTCGCAAACAACCTTGGTGTCGAGCTTGGCGACCATTGGAGAACGGAGAAATCCGTTCACAATGCAAGCGATTGCTCCGAGGCGATCGCGCGCATCTGCAAGTCAGAGTACGTGACTGGGTTTGCGCCGGTTTGTAAGAGGGTCTCCTTCGCTGGAACAGAGCGTTATCGTGTGACAAAAGGTGACTCCTCGCCGCCTCGATAAGACGATCGCCACGGAAGTAACGTGATTCGCGCGGCAATAAGCCCGCGTAGAGAAGGGGCTCTAGAATGCGTTGGCACGCATCGGACATTAATGCTGTTTGTTTAATACGCGTCCCGAAACGAACGCGAGGAGACAAACGAGCAGGTAGACAAGCACAAAGAGGAGAGTCGGAGACAGCTAAGCAAACATTCGAGCTCGTTTGGCTTTTGTACAGTGTGCCGCGCCGGGCGATCAACGTTGCACGCATCCGCGACCAAAGCGGGTAAGCTCGCGTGTCCGCAAGCTGGGAAAGAGCGTAATCCCCTTGAACTGGTAACTGAAATAGAATTGAAGATAGGGGACCCCCTCATTGACGGTCCTGTCACGTACTCTTCGCTGCCCTTGCCTTTGCGCTATTGCTTCTGGACACATTGCCTGATTTTACCAGAGAGAAATGCCTCTAATGCTCGTCTAATGCTCCACCGATGATCCTTGAATCCAGAAAGCTCTGCCCCTGATTTCTCCATACAGTTTCTTAACACCTCGTGGCCTGAGCGTCAACATATCCCGCCATTCTCACCGTTCGATCCATCTCCGAACGAGATAGTATCGCTCGATTCCTTTCACCTTTCACGGACTCTTGACGAAATCCCCCGACACCTCGGGACTCTGCTCGCTACTCGGCCACTCTTCCCTTTGATACGGATGACCGCGATCGAGGCGCAGAAAGAGCGAGATCAAGCACGATCGCGGGGATACGCGTCGCGCGACATGTGCACGTCACGCGGTATAATTGACTGATTATTGTTAATCGCAAACAGGTAGCCGGAGGAGGCGTCCCCGTGATCATTAAGGGGTGACTGGAAAAAAAATACATCGTGCTGGTTGCTCCGCGAGGAGCGTGTACACGCTCGCGTCGTAGCCTGTAATTTTCCTCGTCGGCTGGGACGTACTCCTCTTCCCTCTGTGGCTGACGCGCCGTGGACGATGCGAACGTCGCATTAAATCGTTAGAACCTCGCTGTTTAAACCTAAAGACCGCATCCTGTATTCGCTGAGTAACTCGACGAGCCCCGGTTTCCCCGATTCCGTTCCGTTTCCCGTGACGCCGTTGGCGCCTATTCGTGACATTGTAGAGAGGAGCGAGTGTCGGAGACGATATCGTGTCGCAAAAGCGTGTCTTCGTAAAGCTTGCGTGCCCCGCGACGTTTCTCCGAAGAAACGAAGCGAAGAACGTCGGAATTCTTGGGACACGAGTTCGCTCTTCGTGGCTGTGCGATAATCGCAGAGGGACACCGTAGGTTTTGCGGTGGAAATCGGAAATTAGAGGGACAACCAGGCAGGAAACACGAGAGGGAAGGATCGACCGACATCCTGGCTGTGAAACAGAGAATTACGCACGGTCGACTAAGCGTGCACAATGCAAGGAACTCGCAGCGACCGATTCTAATCTAACGACTTTGTAGAGGCTCGTGGATTAGCCGGAGTACCCAGTCATCTCCTGTTCGCGGCACCTGAGGAGGAAGAGGGCGACCCAGAGGGGTTCTCCGGTAGCAGGAACAGGTAGTCGAGGCTTCGAGAGGCCCCGGATACCTGACCGCGTGTACATGAACGGTCTCGAGCATACTATCCTCGGAGAAGCTCGACGGCTGTCCTATTATAAGAAAATAGATCGACTTACAAGACGGCGGTGCGGGGGGAGGAAGGATCGACAGAGAGGCGACCAGGCGTTCGAATGTCGTAGAAAAAGAGAGGGACCGGAGGCGTCGGATAGAATTCACGATCGAACGAGCCAGGGCGCGAGGAACGACGTCTAGCCCCGTCACAACACCGTGTCACTTCGCTGTCAAATCGGATTAGGCAAATAGCCGGACGACACCAACGAGGGACAAGGTTTTCGTGGTCGCGGCTGCCGCGAGTATCACCGCGGACTGCACAGATACGTTATTCCACGCGGTATCTACCTTTCACCAGGTTGATCTACTGCTGGCGATAAATTCGTGGGTAACGTTGATAGCGAGAAGTCCAGGGGACAGAGATCGAGGAACTCGTTTACCCTGGGGATACATTCTGTCGGCGCCGGGGTACATGTCCCCAGGTGAGGAACATTATTGGTCCATGGGGACTTACATAGAGGCCTGATGAAACGTAACGCACCGATCTTTGCGAAAGTTCGTAGCTCGGGAAGTGGGGAATACTCGATCCACCAACGAGAGGAAAAGTCGTCGCAGGCTATCCTCGGCGTTAGCTCCTGTGAGATGCCCATTCATTACAGGGTAGAGGGAGGGGGGAATGTGAATGATTTGTGCGTGTGTTTTTCAATGGCGAGCGAGTAATTCATAGCTGGTGCCGGGGCAGATAAGTGGTGTGTCGATATTAATACCGAGCATAGATCGATCGGGTCGATTAAGTGCGCGGAACTCGAGTACATGTGAAATTACTAGGATCGGTAGCGGGATTCGAGAGACGCGGGTGATCGGACACGCGCGGCTCTCGGTCGGATGAATTTATCGATCGTTAGCCGCGGATCCGTGTAAAGTCTCTATAAATTAAAGCCCCGAGTGATATTGATGGACGTCGACGACGTGATTCGGCGCTGGTTCCCTTCGGAATAAATTAAGATCCCGCCGGTGAGTAATGATAACTCGCCGAGTGACGATTCCCGAGCTACACGTCCCGGCAACGATCGCGTCTTTATTCACGGGGATTATCATTTTTCATTCTATGCCCGGTTGGATTCTCTTTAGGCTTGCCTCCGCTCGCCGCGAGAGATCGCGATCCTTTTGTGCCGTTTCGTGTGCCGGCTGTCTCTCTGTTCCCGCTTGATTCGCGCTGCTTAACTTTGACCTGGGCCAAAGTGGTCGACGTCTTCATTGAAACGAGCCGACGCGTGACGGGGATGGGATCTGAAGCGATCGCCCTGTTCCGTCAAACCTTTCTGAAGCGGCACGACGTTGGAAAGGGTGATCGAATAGGGGCAAGTTTTCACACAGAAGTATCTCGGTGCTTGGATTGCACTTGGGCTGGTTCAACTCTTCAGGATATTCCCCAAGTACCTACCTTCATCATTTTGAAATGTATATTTTATTATTGTCCGGAGGAATGTTAGAAACGATCATTTATCTAGGAACCTATCTCGGTTTACAAGAGTCCCTCTTTAGCGAATCGTTCGCAAGGGACTCTCGAATGTCGAGTGTGTAACGAGAAGTAGCCACGGTAGGCTATGTTTATTACCACAGTTAATTACTTTACAACCGGTCATTACTGTCACGCTGCGGTCATTTTGCGAGATAATGTATTGCATCGATGTCGCGCGCGTACCTCGTGAAACTGAAGCGCGAAACGTCGCTGACGTGGGCGAGAGGAGAAGGCACCCGAGACGTAAACGTCGATCGTGCCCAGAGTTTTCGCGGTGAAAGCGTTATCTAACGATCACGATTTGTATATTAAGCAGCTGCTTTGATGGGGGAATTATGCGGGCTTTGTCTGCCGGTGATTATGCCACTTGATTGTCGGACACCTTGCCGGGGATTGACTAAAAAAATTGTCCAAGGGTGTAGGTGGATACTGAGAATTCCAAGTAGGCCGATGCACTTCAACCAACGAAAGAGAATGGCGCGATTGCCTCCAAGTGCAATGGTTGACAGTTTTACGAGTTAACTATGCTGCTTTGTTAACGCTCATCAGATTTATGGGAAACCATGTGTACCAAAGTCCTTTCGTTACATTTATTACTTCCCTCATAAAAACCAGTGACCAAGTGTCTAACGACATCCACACCATAGCCGATCGTGCCCAGCTTCCGTACCGAGCCCTAAAAACCTAAGAGCCGTCGGCTTAATTCCTAACACCGCTGCCATTAAGTGCCCGCATTGTTCCACGAATCTTAATAACGAGGCTGCGCAGCGCGGCGGGATCGCTCAATTAAATCAAGAACGTATCGCCGAGATGATCAGGGCCACGGTCGAAACGCGACGAAGAAACCGCATGAGTACGCATAACAGCGGCCGATCCGCAAACTAGGCACGGACGGAGATGATCGGGATACCGATGGTCCGGCAGCTTTTTCCCTGGCCCTGGCGGCGGAAAGAAATCGCCTGCGATGGCGCACGGGCCAGAGGAAGAGGGGAGCGCCTGCCGTATCCGAAGGCGACCTTAATTAATTAACGAGGCAACGCTCCAAGGATCGTCGCGGCTCGACGGGACGGACGACGGCGTTCTTCCGGGCGTATCCACGCTCTTTACGGTGTGCTAATTCGGTTAAATGGTTAATTGCTTAATTTCATTTAATACGCCTCCGATCCGCCTGGCCGCCCGCTTCCTGACCGCTCCACCCCCTCCTCATCTGTTTAGTCTTCTCTTTTCCTCGCCTAGGCGGCAGGCCCTTCTTCCGATCGGCCTTCCACTTTCTTCTTCCCAGTCTTTGAGTCTCACCCCTTCCATCCCCCTTGTCCCCGGGACGTCCCGTCTCCTCGAGGACGGCTCTACTTACCCGAGGAGGACTCGCGGGAGAACGTTTCCGTCGTGGCCGTTCTCCATCCACCATCCAACATCCTCGGCGGGGTCGACGACCGCTCGCGATGCCGGACAGCCCCACGAAAGAAAGAAATCGCGGGCATAATTAGCGAATGATTGATCGATGCGTGTCGCCCGAGCTATGCATGCGCATTGCTCCTTCGATGTATCCTTCTCCTCCTCCGATCGTCTCCCCCGGTCCCTCTCTCCCTCTAGTCCCTTTGGTCTTGCAGATCGTTCTGTTGCCCGCTCCTCTCCGCCCTGTGCGCCTCTTCCCTCCTCTCGTCCCGTTCGGCTCCCGATCTCTTTTTCTTTTGCCTTAATTTAGTGGCCATCCACGGCGGGCATACGCCCCGACAAGCGCGCGTATGCACGCGCGTGTACGTACGTTCAAGGGGGATCGCTGGTGCGCCCGCGCGCGCGCGCATATTCGATGCTTTTTGCCCGGGACGGCCGATCCTCGGCGCCGATCACGATCGACCGGCGCGGATCTCTGTTTAGTTATTCGGAAATTATTGCGGCTCCGGGTCCCTCGTTAACGATCGGACGGAATTCTTCTGCTGGCCGGGACGGAGCAATTTTGGGGCACGTTTACGACTGTCGGGGGTTGCGCGTAAAATTCACCTCGCTCGGAACTAATCGACGTCCAATTCAATTCGCGACGGGCTAAGACGCTTGAAATTGCTCCTGCTTAAGCTTCGTACGAATCCAACGAAGAATAAAACCGTTTCTGTTAAGCTACAGTAGTATCGCGTTCTCCGTGCTCACAGTTTGGAATGGTGCGACGTATTTCAAAGCAATGTGGGACACGCAAAGCAACGAGGCGAGTTTTGCATTCCCGAGTGGTCTCGCCACGCTTACTGCGTCCTCCACGCACTTCGCACGCTCTTGGAAGCCTTTGTTCCTCTACTGTTGCGAGGATCTGTCTGTTTTGTATTCGTTATTAATGGAAATCGACAGTTTCGACGAGCACGATGGTATGCGCCGTTGAGTTCTTTCAATTGCTTCTAACGCAACGGCTCGAAAATCCGATTTGTCTCGGAGTATCGCGACTGTGGGTTCCACGTATTCATCATAATTACGCGGAAATCGATCTACCACCTCCAATCGAGATGCTCTGTGTCCCGGGTTCAAGCACTCGTCCCTTAACCAACGGTCAGTGCTAATGGAGGAAAGAGATTCTCGAGCAACGGGGAGTCACGGGCTTGATTTTCTTGATCGATCGGTCGATCGATCAACAGGATGGATCGTCGGTTCGCGCCTCGTCAGGCAACGTTCGCGAAACCTTTCGACCGGCGTGACCTCGGGCCGAGACTACAGGCGTCCCGCATAATTTGATACTAATTTATTCGCCTAATCCCATCGTAGGATCGCGCGCCTTGTTATGACCGACTTCGTTAATCCGACGGACAAATCCCAGTTTTAATGCTTTCACGGTATCCAACCACAGCGAAATAAGCCCAACGACTCACTTCCTCGCGGGGCACGTGCGCCCGTGGCGGCCATTAATTCGTCCCTTCTTGTCGAACCTTTCTTTTTCACGTACGCTGCGCGCGACATTAAACGGCAAAGATTTATGAACTATGTCCCCCAGTGATTACCACCCTACGCGCCGATAATACTCTCGAAATAAATTCAATGATCCGCGGGACAAGGATCCATGACACGAGCGTATAATCAAGAACGATTGAAAGCATAATCGGCGAGATCAAGATCGATAGATTGGCCATCTGTTAGAGGAAATCCGTTAGAGCTAATCTGCTCGGGCAAGGTCCAGCTGGTTAACAGATATCTGCCCGAGGGACCTCTCTCGTTGAGAAACACCGTGACACCGACAATCAAAGGAAAGATGAAGGGTAATGCAAGCACCGCCTCGCCCGTGTACCCATCGAAATTTTAACGCTTTGGTAACGTTAACAAGCCCCCGAGACTTTTCGACAGGCGCGCCACAGGCGTGTAATAAAATGTCCGAGCGTTCCTTCAAAACGATGCAGGCGAATCCCTCGAAAGATGACGATCCTACGGTATAAAAGTCAATAAAGATACGGATTACCCGCGTCCAGGACCGTAAACGCGCCACCGTGGCCAGCCAAAACCACTCCGCTTTACGACTCTGTTTTGAATTTCGCGCATCCGCCGTTGCGCCGGGCAAATTCGCCAACCAGGGGATTCGTATGAAATTTATGCCGGTGTCAGTGGTTGGAATTGAGCATTACACAGATTCTTGCACAACGGAGGCGTGCGTTACTTCAAGGATGGCTCGACATTGTGTGCACCAAAGTGGAATAGTTGTCGATTGCATTGGGAACGACTTAAATTTATACTAGGTACTTATGCCCGTGTAGGTACACTCTTACCCTCGAGCAAAGTAATGGGGAAATGTATCTCAGGCTCATTGCCGGTCATACGTGGTCCTGGGTCAGCATTTACTTACCTGAAACAAAAATAGAATAAAAGATTAGTACACTGCTCCGATTCACGAAGGAGGATTTTTATCGTCAAGTGTCGCGCAGTCGCACAGTGACGTGTTTCTAGGGAAAGCTGGCCAAAAGTAATATTTTTGAATCTAAGATAAATTGTTGGATTAAATTGCTATACTATGACTCTAAAATGATAATGATGTACTTTTTTAATGTTAAATATTGAATATAAAAATAAGGATAAATAACATCAGATATCATCAGGGGAAGAATATTATAATTAAGAGTATCACAAGGAGAATTATGCTCTTAAATATAATATTCTTCCCCTTGTGATATCTTTATGTATTTTAAATTTTGATGAGCTCATCATTATCATTTTAGAGTCATAGCAATTTATTCCAACAATCTATCTTAGATTTAAAAATATTACTTTTGGCCAGCCTTCCCCATGAAGTAAAAAATATAAAAAAATATATAGATTGTGTATTCTCCTCTACCACAGCTATAAAAAGTGAAATAAACCAATAATACCAGAATCTATATTAATTTAGAGCATGTCAGGTAGCTACCAGCACAGAAAAAAAAGGATGATAGTTCCACATTCAATGTAAAGTTTACTTTCAATTCTGGTCTAAAAGTCATGCTTCGATAAGTCATAAGTGAAATACAGCTGTAAAAATCAGGAAATTTTTTTTTAACTTTTGGCCAGTTCATCGTACAGGACGTGCTACTGTGAGTCGAGTAGCGTGTGTGGTCCGCCGACTATACCGAGCTTTTAATTAAACCTTACACGGACGAAATTAACTCTTAATGTTGCCCTAATGCAGAATTCCAGATACCATAGTTCCGTTATAGCACTCATAAATTCACAATAACGATTGCCCGATGCGAGGCCCAAGTCTCGTGACAATCGCGTCTCAACGAGGTCAGTCGATTATCTTCGAAAAAAAGACCAGTGGCCTCACTGTCGATTTATGAGGGAGAAACAACGCTGGTAGCTGTTTCGATAATTGCAGCCGAACTGTTGGGATTTTTATTCGCCGATTGAGGTGCACGGTGATCGGGCCGAAACCGACGGACAAGACGACAGCGGAGGAGGTGGGATCTCGTCGAAAGCCGCGGCGAGATGTCGGGAAGGCTAAGAGGAAGAGGGAGGCATGCAGGAGATCGACGAGGGAGGCAGGCACGAGGGGGTGGCACGGCAGCAAAAGAGAATGCAGTAAGTAAGCATGCCTTCGTCTCAAGATCAAAGATCAATGCCCACTCGAGTCGATTTGAAACGCGAGCGCATTGCATAGTCGCGCAAACATTATTATACCCCTGTCGACTTTATATACAGTGCCTGGTCGGTACACGCACTCTACCTCTCTCTCTCTCTCATTCCCTTCCTCTTCCCGGTTCCTTCTTTTCCCACCGTGGCCATTTCTTTCCCTCTTCCTTCCTTCCTCCTTTCCTCCGCTCCTCTGACCGCTCTCCTCTTTCTCCGTTGAATCTTCACCCATGGCCAGTCTATTTCCTTCCCTCGAACGCACTCGGGCGAATATACAACGCGCGTACACCAACCCGGGGAGGAGGAGGAGAAGGGGGAGGGGAAGAAGGGAGAATGCGAAAAGGGAGTAGGATGGATAGCGCAACGTGGTCCCGGTGCAACTGTATGTTAATCGAATGCGCATCCGAATACGGAATAAGGATGGAAGCCATCCAGTTTGATATACCATTCTACCTACGTCCCTCGCCGTCGTCCCCCCGCTCGTCATCCACCTCTTCCTCGTCATCTCGTCGTCTCTTCTGCATCGCTTCTGCCCGCCGTCGTTCCTCTTCGTCGTCGTCGTCGTCGTCGTCGTCGTTGCAGGCAACAAGGGAACGCCGCTCCTCCGTCGACACTGCATGAGAATCGAAAATGATCCTCCTCCTTTTTCTCTCTGCTCCCTCTCCTCCGCTCCTTCTAGCCGCTCGGTCCTGCCCGTGCCAACAAGCCTCGCCGCCGCCTTCGTGTATCGGCAGACGACGGTGTACGTCATACCCGTAATCCATTACGGAATTTCGTATGCATATGTACGTACGTGCGTGCGTCCGCGAACACGCCGCGGAATTAATGCGACATACCGCGCCGCGGAACCCTAGGATAATCGCGATCCGTGTTTGCGTGGCTGCGAAAATGTCGCGAAGTAACGATCCGCGCCGGTGATTTAGCTCGAGAGGGAAACGGACATGGTATTTTGCACGATCGACTGCGTTTACGGCGGCGCCGTACCCCTGCACGTGTTACACGGGCCTTGAATATCTGATCATTCGAGTGGCTGAGACTCGACTTTGAACGGGGCTGTTCGTGTTATTGACATCTGAATCTACGGCTGAATCTCCGGCATCCTCTCTCTTGACACGATAGCTATAATACAGCATTCTGGCAGGGAATGTATACGAACGTTCCGAAAGGACACCTGCACGTTGAGCTTGTATTGTCCGGCTGTAAAGGGTCAAGTGATATTACAGGAAGATGATACCCGTCCATGCATTCACCTTCCCCACAGCAAATAGCAGAATAGGCATACATCGCCTCCCGTTCCTGCAATCACCTCGTGTACATTTCCTTCGATCATGTTTGCAAATAATCCTGCGATATTGGACTTCCGAAGGACACGCGAGACCTGCCTCTAAATAGCCAACGATCGCGGCTCGACCCGACGCCTTGGACGGCCCGGCGTTTCGTAATTTATTAAAATCACCGCGGGCCCCCGTCGTCTTCCGTTCCCATCGGCCACGTAATTTCGCAATGCCATTCGCCGCGGACGCAAGTGCATCGGGAGGCCGTAGCTGCCGCGCCGATCAGTCTGCTCGGTGACGTTTCCCTCTTCGTCCTCTGGCTCCTTCTTCGGTGTCCGTGCGCGGTCGCGTCCGTCACTGGGGGACCGTTGCCAGGCCTGACGTGGAAAACGAGGCGGTATAAAGCACTGCCGGGTCTGGCTGGACGAGGTTCGATGGCTGGCGAGGTACGTCCGCGAGAGATGCACCTCAGGTGGTCCCCCGATGGCTCGAGAGCGGCGTCGTCGATCGCTGAACTCCCTGACGAGCGTTCGCAATAAATTGGAATACGCCACCGCGATTCCGGCGTGCACGCTCCTCCAGATGAGCCCGCTGGACTCGGCGGAATAGGGAAAGGAGTAGAGGGTGTTCTCCAGTCACCTGTCAGCCGGCCCACGATAAACTCCGGGCAGACGAGAAGCCAGAAAGGAGTCGGCCGTCCTTGGTGGCTGGGTTCTAGTTGGCCTCCACCGCGCCGGGGCCGCGATCTCTTTTCCACGCGGTGGATCTCCCGCCAGCGATCTTCGACCGCGGCTACCCTTCCAGTTAGAATGACGATCTCGGGTACCGTGGTACACCGGCAGCAGGCGAATTACCGAGCGTTCGGTGGCGAACGAGTGGCGAACTGTTCGATAACGTGAGGCGGATTGAAAGCAGCCGGTGGGAGTCGTTAGACGCGAAGTAGCTACGTCGTGTAAGGATGAAGTGCATGTCTGGTGAACGTGCCTGTCGCGATTTCCTGATGCCACGGTCGAGTGGTGTTTCTTTCCTTATTTGTTGCCGCGATGCCTGGCCCGATAAGTCGGCTATTTTTATAGTTCCGCGGCGAGCCACGCGGCCTCGCCGTGCGAGATATCGGGTGGAAAATGAAATTCCGCAGCATTATCGCGCGCCCTGGTAATCTGACGTCCGGATGGCGGAGCCGAGAAACACGGTTTTCCGTGACTTTCCAGGGGAATATGTTTCTGGTTTATCGCTGCGCCAAGAAATAATGGGCATGTACACGGAGCAGATTGCGTTTAAAATACTTTTACGGCCTTCTGCTTCTAATTGGAACTCTTTTTTCACGAGCCCTTGTTCCCTGGCGTTTGAAGAAAAAAAAATGTTGGAGAGAAACAGCGTTCTTAGGCGACGCGGAACACGCGGGAAACGCTCCAAATATAGTCGGGCAGCGGCAAGTGAATTCCTTGAATACGATAAGACATGAAGATCCGAGGCGCAGCACGGCGAGGGAGATGGGAGTCAAGTATTATGCATCAGCTTGATAAAAACACGCCAGAGAGATGGGCGACAGGGCATCGAGTGGCACCGCCAGAAACCAGGGCACCTGGTGGCTCGATTAAGCTCGCGCGGACTGCGTACGCGAAGAAATACAGGAGTAGATGAGGGCGCGAGGGGTGCAAGGAGCCGAAGAGACGGTGGAACAGGAAGAACCACGGCGAAGAGTGCTTCTTCCTCGCCTTGGCAACCGAGGAGGGTGGAGTTGCAGCGGGAAGGCACTTAAAAAAAAATCTAGACCACCCAGCGACCCTTTTCCCAGCTACCGGTGAAGAGTTGCAGACGTGCACGCGTGCACACGCAGCCTTCCGCAGTTAGGTGCTTCACGACGCGTCGGTATTGCCGGCTCGTACCCTCGGCCAGCCAGTCTTCGTAAGAGAGAAAGCAGAGAAGTAGATGAGCCACCCGCGTGGGGGTGGTGGAAGGCGAGAGAGGCGCAGTAGGACGACGAAGAGAGGGATAGGTCGGTCTGGGTTGGCTGCTCCGGGTTACGTGCTGTGCCTCCTCCTAGATATACGTGTATAGATCGCGCGATATACCGCGCGGAAGGGATTATTCTTAGGGTAGGGTAGGGTTTTGCCCGAGTGTAAAAGTGCGAAAAGGGACGCTGAGGAGGAGGGTCGCTAGGACGAGAGGGAGTCTAGGGCAGGAGAGGAACAGACGGCGAGAGAAGGAGAGCGGAACGAGCGTTGGCAGAGGATGGCAGCACGTATCAAGGGTGGAGAGTAAAAGGGGAGACGCGCTGAACGGGGGCTCTGCCGTTGGGGAGGGCGAGAAAGAGGTGCATAGCGACTGGCGAGCGGATCGAGGGACGAGGGGGAACGCGAGGGAGAAGGAAAACGATACCCCCGGTCGGGGGAGTGAACGAGACCAAACGCGAGGGAGAAAAACCGGGAAAGGGAGAGAGAGGGAGAGGGGAAGAGCGAGGGAGGAGGGAACTGTGGCGTGACGCGGAGGAAAAGGGGTTGATGAGGATGAAACAGGGTTCTGGTTGCATGCGAAGATGCATAGACGATGCGCGCGAGCACTCGCCAGGGCGGTGCACCCTGAAGGTGCATTGATCCCACGGTGGCTGTGCGTAGGGTGCCCTACCTTCTACCTCGCTTTTTTCCCTTCGTCCCTTTGCCTGCGCCTCTCGTTTCTCCAGCTTCTCACCCTCCCGCTGCCTTGCCCGCCCTTCTCGACGGTGCGTACGTACTTACGTATATGTCCCCGCGTGCACTTATATGCGTACGCAGGCAGGTATAACGCCCCCTTCGCCTGGCGACATAGGGGTTGCGAGAAAAAGTAGGATTTCCATCGTGAGGACGACGACGATGACGACGACGGCAACGGCGTCGGAGGAGGACGATGACTTCGGTCCCCGTTACTCTCGCGGTGCGCTTCTATACGCACAGACGTGCGTGTTAGAGACACGACGAAAAAGGGTGAGAGGGAATGATAGAAAAAAGAGTCGAAGGAGAAAGAGAGCGTGACGAAGGGAATGCACAAACGCGAAAAGTGCGTGGCTCGTTGCGTGCGATGAGAGGAGAACTCATTAAAATAAATATACGCACCGACGTACTCGGGCGCTCGCGCATGGGGGGTGTGCACGTCGCGTAATGCGAGGACATTAGGAAACGGAGCGGTGAACCCGCGGATTTACGCGCGAATCGACGTTCCTCCGCTCGCAGGGTGAGGTCACGACCTGGACGGGGGGACTTCTCGAGCGGGAGCGGACTTAAAATGCCATGGTTAGCACCTACCTGCATGTTCCGCGATATTTCCATCGCGTCCTATATTTCACGTGCGATTTCATGTCAAAAGCACTCGCTCGCAACCGCCCCCGATCAGCCTAGCAACCGTTAGTTCGTACGCGTGATAGATAATTACGCGATCTAATTAATCGTGACGGGGAAACGAGATCGTATCGAGGTCTTTTGGAGCTCGCGACGATTTTACATATAGACAGTTCCCCGTCTCGTTCGCGGCTAATTATGATCCAGACAGGAATAACTGGGTGTAAACGCAGTCGAACAATATCGTCTGTATCCCGATCGCGGTTCATTATTTCGCGTGCCTTTGTCTATGAAATATGACGTAATTCTCGCCAGGGAATTTCATGGCGGGCTTAAATAATACTGCGCTTTGTGCGAGCATCAGGCTCCGCGCGATATCGGGTGTCTAATTATTTTTAGACAGCCGCGAAAAGGCTGGGAGTTGGCGGCGGTTCGATCATCGCCCGTCGGTTTAATTGTTCCACACCAGTAACGACACCAGTCGCTCCAGACATTCGAAAGCGTCACGAATTAGAAATTCAAGCTCATTGTCGAGTGCAGGCCAAGATTGCCGGGATCTTTTAAGCGGTCACTTGTGACTAACAACAAATTTCTCGAGTAAGTAGCCAGCTACTAGGAAAAGTCTGCTGCGCCGGCACTGAGGGGATTCTGGTCAAGTGGCCGCTCGGAATTTTATTTTTAGAGCGAAAGTGCAGAAACAGCGACAACGTGAAATCTCCGTTGAAACATTCCATTGAACGTATGTAATTGTTGACCCAGAATGATACAATTCCACCTTGCGTTTTAACAATTGGCACTGAAACAATACATTTCTTTTTCTGAGCTACAAACTTTACTCAGCCTCCTGTGAATCTATATCCAACAACTGAATATCGACATCGATGTAGAGCTCTATTTCGCGAGGAACCTGCCAGACCCACTTGTTCCTCGGAGATAAGAAAACGAAGAGCTAATAATTAAGACATCGCGTACACGCCCCCTCTTGAGCTAGCAAGGATAAGCTAGAGATGATACAAATGGCGGTGTGCGTTTATACGTGCTCGTAGGTGTACGGCGATGAGTTCGTGTACGCGGCATGCTGTTATAGGAAGTACAGTGGCCATGTGGCTCGACCAACCCTGGTGGTCCACTGCATTTAGAACGGTACGAGTGGACCCGCTTGCGGACCTGCCACACAAAGCGTATACATCACGATAACGAGCCTGGGAATCGTAAGCGCCGGATAGAGCCCTCGGTTTCCGGTTGTCTGAGACGCCGACGTCTCGATCAATGCGAAGGAAATTCGGGCCTCACCATTTTTATGGAGATTTACAATTAAGAACAGGTTAAAAGCGCGACAGACTGGAATCGGTTGATTGATTTTCCAATTAAATCTGATTGTGCTTTACTGTATTCTGATAAAGACACTGTACAAAGTGCCATGCACAGGTTTTAACGATAGATTCTAGGTGAATGAAACTGAAAATTATTAATCTAAAATATTAAATTGATTATGAAATGTCCGACACCATAGATCGCGTTTCACTTCAAGGGTGCTCGCACTGAATATTGATACTGATCAAGTACATTCAACTCGTTTCTAATTGCCTCTGCGTACCAGACACAATGAACACCAGACGTTCCATCTTCCGCTTAATACGATTACAATTTTTCATTCGAAGCAACAGTAACGAGTCCAAATAGGATTTCGTAATTACCCAGCGTATTAATGTCGTCCTTGTTAAACGAGCCAACCGTACAACGCCGTAGGGCGTCTATTTAGGATACTTATTGTATTTCCTCCACGGCTACTGAGAACAGCAAACAGTATTATTTCCGTCTTGTCGAGCCACTTGCCGTGTTAATTAATACGAATTGAATGCCGTTTTAATGAAACGCATCAGCGACGTGCACCGTGCCCGAGCCAGACACGCAGCAATCGTATCTATCACATCCGCTTTTATCCGTCTGAAAAGCCCTATTCCCGAGCAGCTGTACGCGAGCACATTCCACGCTACCGCTGCTCCGAACAAACCACTTTTCGCCTTGCCACCTGTACTTTCACTTCGCTCCTCGTAATTTATGTCTAAATGAGTCGCGGTTATGAATTCCGACGGCGACCGCGTGCATCAGCAACGCGCGAGTCGCTCGCGATTCGTGGGAGGTGTAGCGCGCGGAACAGAAGTGAAAGCCGGTTGCTAGAGATGATAAATTTCGTCGTTACTAATCGACATTGTGTTTTTCTCCGCGATCATTGCTTAACACGATCGCACTTGGATCGTTGGTTTCCTCGTCAGCTAAAGAAACATGCTTCCTTTCTATAATACCCAGTAACCGTGACGAAAGTAAAGCTCATCTAGTCGCAGCTGTTAACTTTCATGAGCCACCCACCCCTTGCACTTAAGGGGGATTGCGTCTTGTTGGCCCGAAAAATAGGTAATTCTTTATGAATTTTTTGTACAAAACCGTTTTGACAAATTAATCTGAGATTTGGCAGGATGTTTTATTGTATCTTGAACTATTGTTCCGAATTTGTGTGTGACAGTGAAAAAAAACAGGGCAGATACTGAGAGAGCGTTGAAATATAATCGGGTGGTCCTGGCGTTGACGGAAAGTACTGTAAGGGTTACTCAAAACATAGAAAGGAAAAGAGATTCTTGAACTACATGGATGTGGCTATCTGTGGTAGTAGATTTATTGCCGTATTTGTTACCCTTCCTTTTTTTGTTTAAAAAAGTTTTCCCGATTTTGGGGCAAAACCTTTCTCAGACTTAAGTCAGGGCGCTTCATCTTTTTCAAAAGCCTGCCATTTTAATATTTTTTTCTTTTTCATAATGCATTTACTACCACCCATAGCAACAGTCATGTAGTTTAAGAATCTGTTTTCCTTTTTGTGTTTTGTATAAACCTTATAGTATTTTTCGTCAATACCAGGACCACCCGATTATTTTTCACCGCTCTCTCCCTGTATGTGCCATGTGTTTTTCACTGTCACACAGAAATTCAGAACGGTCGTTCAAAATACAATAGGTAAAGCAGCCTGTCAAACCTCAAATTAATTTGTCGAACCGTTTTTGTACTAAAAATTCAGCCCAACCAGGCGCGATACCCTGCTTTTCACACAGGTGAAAATGAACTATCAGTTATTTTATAGATAAAAATTCGAAAATATGAATTTGCATATTATTTTTTACACTGAAATAAATTGTGTAAAAGTTACAATACAGTGACAATTTTTTTCAAAATTTGAAAAATTGCGAAAAAATTATTTGATTGTAAAATCCATACCCTTATCTGGGTAGTATTATATACAAAGACTGCAGAAAAAATTTCAGCTCGAAAACTTCATTTTTGTCAGAGTTATAAGGTTTTCTGTTTGGGCGTAGTAACTAAAAGGCTCCTGGTACGTTTATTGGACCTTCTTCTTCTTGAGAAAGCGCATGGACGAGCTCACGAAATTGTTTTGAAATGCTATAATGCGGAATCTTCTGCAATTTTTTTTCTATACAATACTACAGAGATAAGATTATGGATTTTACAATCGAATAACTTTTTCAAAATTTCTTTTTTAAATTTTGAAGAAAAATTGTCACTGTATTCACTCTTAAATAATTCATTTCAGCGTAAAAAATAATATGGAAATACATATTTCCAAATTTTCATCTGTAAAATAACTGGTAGTTCATTTTCACCTGAGTGAACCCCCTTAACACAACAGCTCATTCGCCATTAAATCTCAATTCTCCCTTATAGCAATCAGTTACAGCTCATCTTATCGATTTCCGCCGGATTGAATCGCTGTTAACACCAGGCGCCCCGGCAGAGTCGCAGAAGCGCGTCGGGTTTCCGCGTTCGCGATCTGAACCGCAGTCCCGGTTCAGTCTGTTCTCCGCGCTCTGGAAAAGGAGGAGTGCACCGTGAGAAGAGGGGACGAATAATTATATCCACCGTGGCGGCCTGTCCCGCCATTTTAATTAATATTAATTGAACGCCGCTTTGAACCGGTCGGCCGGGGCCGATGTCGCGAGGGCCGGCGCGGCGCGGTGTCGTCGCACGCATGCACGCGTAATTACGCGAACGAGACGCGTACATACGAGCGGGAATGGGGCGCCCCGTGCGCCTGGATTCCTTTCAATCTTAGACGTTTAAGCGTGTGCTCGCGCGTAATTACGCGCAATTTCGTTCGATTGAAAGTTGCCCTGGCCCTTCGCGGCCCTCTTACCATCGACTGTTTTCGGGCCCCCGAGATGACTATCAAAGAGCCCGCCTCGGCTTCCACGAACCGCGAACCCATCGCCCCTCTCTCTCCCCCTGTCCAAATGTTACACTCTTTCACAAGCAGGAGGAATTCGTTCCTCCGCCCCGTTAGCGTTTCTATCCCTCGTTCCCGGACCGTGTTTCAACGTCACGTGTCGCTGGTTAGCCCGTTGCACGGAAAACGGACGTCGCGGCGAAAGAGGACTGGAGCGTTCTCGTGCGCCCTGCGAATTTACATTCCTCGCGTAATCGGGGACCGTGCGCGATCTTCTGCGTGCTTTTCCTTGCTCGCCGAGGGTTAGGTGCCTGGGCTCGTAAGCCGCCCAGGATTTATCGTGGGTCGTCGCGAAACTGCTGGGACGCAGCGTGGATGTTGATTGGGGTGGGGGGCGATAAAGTTGGAAGTATCTATAGTGTAATTTGAACGGCGGTGTAAGCGTCAAATTCGGAGACCAGCTTTGATAAAATTAGGACCACAGGATCGAAGAACACGGAAACTATAGGTATCTTTAAGTAACGCGTGAATGTACGAAATGATTCGCCGCAGCTCTCCACCCTCTTCGCCGGAAATGAATAAAGTGGGTGGAAAGGCTGCCGCGGAAGTCGAAATGATAACCATCGGTTGTCACTTCATCGCCTTCGTGGATTAGTACTGCTTTTCCCGTCCGTGTCAGGCGTCTCTTTTTCCCCCAGCTAACGAGAAGCGGTTTCACGTGTAGGGCTGGCGCGACGGCGACGTGATCCGTAGGAGAGGAACGAAGCGTTCGAGCAGAACAGGGTCGTCGTTTCCTGTGAGGCTGACGCCACGTGTGTACCGGTCCGTCATAGCTGCGCGTGGGTATGATACACCTAAAGCATGTTGACGCATCGAATTATTCAAATCAGATAGCCGCCCGATGGTAACGGAGACGGGGCGAGGCGGGAAGAGGAAGAGGCCGCTGAAACGAAGGTGTACGAGGCTGAAATGGTGGAGTACTCGAGAAAAAAACCACACGCAGGTACTGGGGAAGAAGGACAGAGTTGCTGGAATGAAAGGAAAGGGAGGGAAGAGGTATGGTAATTAATGTTTAGTGAAAATCGCGGGACCCGCAGTCAAATCTGATTAAGAATGAAGAAAATCAAAGGAGGACAGGGAAATGTAATTAGAGGAAATGCATAAGAGTTGGAAGTGAGGGAAGAAGGTGGAAGGAAGGGTCAGGGGATAGCACGTCAACCGAGAAGCACCGGGAGAACGGTTTAATCTAATCCAAACATTAGGGGCTACAAATCGTTAATTGTCACGCGAGGAATGCCGGCCCCTAGGTGGGACGCGTTTGTAATTAGGCGGCTTCAAACGATATCGATCGTGCCACGTCGGTTCGATGCGCACCCTCCTGCTGTTGCTGCCGTGTATACCGCAGGTCTCGACGAGTCTCGAGCATCACGACGTGTCGACGGTAATGATCCACGAGCGATCGATCGAGCCGATCCGATGTCACGCGGAAATGCTTCTTGGGATTCCTTTGTGTGAATCACGGCTGCAAGGATGTCGGAGTTCGCTATCTGGCCCGTGCCAGCAAATTGGGAGCTGGAATCGAGCCGCGGACAAACAAGATAATTAAGCCAACGACACGTGTTCTTGTTGAAAAGAAACTGAAACGAGGAAATAAGACAGAAATGGATGCGTTAGGACCGAAGTAACGACTGAAACGTTACTTTACATTCAGGAATGGTTCTATCGCAGGACGATGGGTCGTTTAAATTTTTCTCACTCGCTCGGAACGCTTCCTCCGTGTCCCCGTTGCTGACATACGGAAACGTTGGTCTAAAGAGAGGCCGGTGTCGCGACACAAAGGCAAGGCTCCTCGCGTGCCCACGGGAGTGAAAATTAAAAATCATTAATTTCCCTAATGGACGCGAGAAATGGCTGCTACCTCTCTTCCTTTCAGAGCCTCCCACGCATTCCCGAGGCGAGTGCGTTGCTCCGCGTCTGCGTGCTTACCTGCGTGGAAACGGCCGAGTGCCGCGTGAAAGTGCGTGCAGCTGGGAAACTGCGGGCGGAAGAAAAGGGAGAAGAGGAGAGGCAGTAGGAAGAAGCGTGGAATGGAATGGCTCGCGATAAAGCGGCAAAGGACACGATGGATGAAAGGAAACGCGCGATCTCGAGAGGAAAGGAAGGGCCGGAGGGCCGCGAGAAGCGAGGACCAGACGCGGAAACAGAGAGAGAGAAGAAACGGAAGAAACTGCGAGGGAAAGGAACGTGGAATCGTAGGAAGCTGAAATAAAGAGGGAGAGAACCCGTCACAATGCGCCGGGTAATCCTGTCGCGCGTCGTTAACCAACGCGCGGCTGCTAATAAGTCATTAGGGGATGGCTGTCGTCGAGTCGCGTACGCGTAGCTTCTAGGTGGGCTGCGACGGGTTGCGAGTTACGCACGCAATGCGAACGCACAGACGTGGCCTGGCACGTATGTGCGTGTGCTCCTAGTGCCCCTTCGTGGTAGGGGTGCGTGTCTTGTTAGCGACACCCCTGGCGTTGGACGAGAGCCTCTTTCATCCTCTGCCCCCCCCCCCCTCGCAGCCACCCCTCTTATCCTCGTTCTATCTGCCCCCCTACTCTTGGTCTTTTTCTAAGACCCCGTCTCTACCTCCCCCGGCCGCCCCGCTGCGTGTGTATTACTGTGTACGCGCTCTCTCGACGCGTCAACACACACGGCCGCGCCACGTTCGAGCTTCCGTGCCCCGCGCCGGTGTAACAATGGGTGCGTGTGTGAGCCGCACGGGATCGAGGGCAACGCGAGAGTACGCACGCATGGGCGAGCAACCCCCATAGTAGAGGAGGACGCGGCGCGCGCGATTTCTGCCGCTCGCCGTCGCCGTGCTCGAACACGGTCGCGCCGTATGTCGCCTCGTTATACACGGTGGAACGGGTGACACCGCGAACCCAGCGTATTTCTAGTACGGTAGGTTAGTTAAGCTCTCTTTCAACCGCGCGCCACTTACTCCGACTGCACGCACGCACGCGCGACGGACATAAATAATCGCGTTTTGAACCTCCGCGCCCCCGGGCGATATCGTCGCGCTAGGGTTTGCAACGGTTACGCAACCAGCCGTCTACGTAGCCCCCAGCCTGTCCTGCGATTGTCCCTTTGCCGTAGCACGTTTAGCCGCGTCCCGTCGCCGCAACGCTCGCCAACTTCGCCTGGCGAATGCGAGCGAGCTCGTGCCCCCTCGGAATTTACGCCTTTCCAGGTGACGCCGGCTATTGACTGCGGACGTGCAACCAAGAGATATGGCTGCAGTCGGCGCGCTGTAGAGAGGGAAACTTGACTCTCTGCTCCTTAGGAATTCTCTCGGGATGCGACGAATTACAGGGGAAAACTACCTAACCATGGTGTGATTACGGATGATTCAATAGACGCTTAGGGACTTAGACGAGGTGACATAACTCGGGGTGCATTTTTTCGGAGTTTCATCTGCTACGTCGAACAGAGAGAAATCGAAAGGGAATAACCTCCGGGGTAGGGTAAATTTGAGTAAATCCGTGATAGTTTTAGAATTTGTCTAATAATTGCTAATATAATATTTACATATTCTGAAAGTGAGTCTAGGATATAATGATGTCTGAGATGTAAGGAAACATGGTATCTGGTATTTCCCATCAGAATTTCTCGAACAGTACAATCAGAAATGCAGACTCGGGCGCACGCAAAGTAACAATTTAGTCACTGTTCATGAGCAAAAATAAAACTGATGCCTTATTGTATGATAATTTCAAGAAGAAGACTTGTTAAAGTGCCATTTTACCATCGCTTACCTGTAGTTTGAACTTTCCATTTATCTTCTAAAGCACATAGGGTGACTGTACCTAATATATAATAATAATAATTGATATTTTTGCATGCAGTTCGTTTCAACTAAACTTTGCGACATATAGCGGGTGACTATATTAGGTACAGTCACCCTATAATACAGCGATCGTCCACAACTAGCACGAAAAATTTCACGAATAATGCGCTGCTGGAAGAAAATGCTCTCTCACTCTATCGCGCTAACTTCAATTGACTAATTATTTTACCAAAAAATAAACTAGAAGATCAACGCTGTCTGATAGCTTTTGTTCCGTCTAAACGGAGTCAGACAATTTCGAGTTACAGATAAATGAAAAAGTATCACGGAATAACGTGTATCACGGATTTACCCGAGTTTACCCTACAGGATCCTAGCCACGTCGTGTAGCCTGTGCTTGTAACGGTAAGCGTCGGAGGTGGATGAGAAGAAGCGGCGGAGGATGAAGGAGGAGGAGCAGGCTGCCTTTGACTCGAAGTGGACCTGCTTGGCTAGTACAGGTATTTACTAGGTGCCTGGTACGTCTCCCTACCACCGGATCCCCTGTTCGTGCCACGAACAGCGGTCGCATAGTTCAAGAAGAATTCTTTCTCGCGATGCTGATGGACGTTGGCTTTGGTACCGTGGCCCGCAGAGGTCGCCACCTCCTTCGCCAGTTCCGAACAGACCGTCCTCGGGGCTATCCAGCGCTCCACGAAAAACGCCGGATACGCATTAATCAAACCGCCTGGAAAACTGATACGTGTTAGCATTGGATTTGCATATCAATGCTCGCGGCGCGGGGAATCGTAGAAAACGGCGTGGCGCGCAGGTGTCCTTCGTAATATTGACAAATGATGCGGCCGGGCGAATAGGAATAGCCTGCGTTTACGCTGCAAGCCTTTTGTCCTTTTGTCGCGAACTCGTCCTTTTTCCCTCGACTGGATGGAGAAACCTGCCTGGATGATCTGTCGGGCTCGGAAAGGTCGACCGAAGGCGGCTGTAAGCTCGCGTCGATGCGCGGGCACAGTCGCGATTACGATCTCGCGAATCTTGACCGCTTTCGGAGGGAACCCGAGGGATTCAGAAATCTGTGTACGGCCTGCAAGAGTTATTGCCGCTCGGCGCTACCGATTCGAGGGCCGTAAAGTTCGAGAACGCGTTCGTTATTCGTGCCGCGCCGCGGAATGGTTACGTGTCCCGTGTTCGCGGTGTCGTTGCACGGCCAAGTGCTTCTAAATCACTCGCGTATTGTTGTTCACCCACGTCGAGGACCACGTGGAAAGCAGAAACGCGGTCACAGCGAGGCGCGCGCTTCTGCGGAGTCGAGACGTTGCACGGTAACACAGAAACCCAGCGACGTGCATCGGCGATGCGCCGAATGCAATTGATTCGCTGCAACGATCGGTGCACCTGCCGGCTGGTCGCGACATAAGTGCCTAAAAATGTGAGGATCGTAGGGGAAGGGAATGGCGACATCGCTCCTCGCGGTACGACAAACCAGAGGAAAGCAACGAGGAATAAATCCGTCTCGCCACGCATAAAAGAATAATTTCAGGAGGGACGCGGCGAGCCCTCAACATTCCACGGAGATTTCAACCCAGGACGAAGAATCGCGATTATCGTCCGTGTCAGCGTCCCCTCGCGCTGCTGACTCGCAGCTACACCCCATAAAAATAAAAAAGAAAACCCGTCCACGGAAAGGGGAGAAGAGGCGTAAGAAGTCGGCCCCGTTGGATGGTACAACAGTTATCGTCGCGCAGTTGCTCGTATAAGAAGTTATGCGTCGCCGTTGCCTTGATGGCCGTCCCTATCGAATGCGTCCTTTGTGCAGATAGGGAAAAATCTACGGGGAAGGGAGCCGATCAGCCTCCCCCGTCGTTAAACTGCAAACTTGTAAGCGGAATCGCGTCTTCCTTGGTACACACGCGTTCATCCGGCAGTTACGCTCGAGTTATCGTCCGTTCGTGCGCGTAAAGTGAAAGTATGCTTGGCCGTTTCACTCTTCTCGTCGTTATGCCTAGTATAGTACGTCGCAGGACGAGAAAGGGAAGGGAGCAGAGGAGGAGAGGCACCGGCATACACATCCACGAGCAGACCACGGGAAAGTTCAGGGCGAAGTTATTTGTGCCTGGCATGAAGAAAGGGAATACGGGTCCGAGCGGCGTGCAACGAAGAACTTGTGAATCACGCGAGGAGAGGCTTTATTAAAGACTCCGAGCCCCGTGGAATTACCGCGACGTTTGCCTAATCGCGCCTCGAAATTGTCTTCCCCGCATGGAGCGTTTAAAAGTCAACGAGGCGTCGTGACTGACTCCCTGCTTTTGCAACCGGAACGCCGTGTTAATTATTGAACACTGACGAAATGGGTATAATCTACGGTGTTTTCGCTCTAACGAGTGTTCCTCGGGTAGGCTGGAAGATGGCGAAGCGGGTTGTAAGGCTCGTTGCGAAATTGAAACTGATCAGAAAGTAGTACGAGTTCCAAGGTATAGGGAGCTCGATCCAAATTTTATAAAGTAATCACCTGTACCATTGTAACAATACATTCCAAGAGGAAAGTATGCTTCAAGAATCCACCCACCAATCGATCAGTCGTATCGAGCTCGATATAAATAATTGAAACGGCACGTTGGCTTCGTTGCACGACGATTTTCTAATGAATTTTTGATTTATCGCTGGTGAGGTAACCGAGCGTTTACAGAGGAGCTCGGTGTTACACACGACGACTTTAAAACGAACCGTCCTATCAACGATCTGCGGACTCGTTTTAACCTCATCATTGTTGGTATGTGTTCGATTAATATCTGCTGCTGGGAGCATTGCTGATCGGATAGGCGTGGCTGGATATAAAGCGCGTGGAACGTGGATCGTGGATCGTGGAAGCCGAGCACCTACGAACTCTGACCCGAGACGGATAATTCATAGATATTAATAAATTCTTGCAATTAATTCTCGGCTTGGCGTAACCGGTCGCTTATGTTTAAACATAAATCATTAGCTCCCCCCCCTGTGTTTTACGACCAGACGTAATGCTTCTGGCTGTCGTAAATCGTTGAACCTTTCAATATTCATTAACATTCGATAATACTCAAGTGCCCTACCTAGGACTCTTAATCTATGTCCCGAGCAGAGTCCCGTCTTTTAAATCAACAGCGTGCACAAGGAATTTAAGAAGCTTGCCAACGCTCGAGAGGGAAATTTCTCGAGGGGCTCCGCTCAATTTAAGCGACTCGAATTAAGAAATCTCCCGCCTCGTTGACCACGCGAAATTCCTAAACAAGCGATCCTAATAGATCCTCGTTGGGAAGCCAGAACGTGGCCGTGTCGAAACGCGCTCGCGGAATTCGCTCATCCCCATTAACCCAATCAGACCACGTAATCCAAGCCACTTGGCGTCAATTTCCACAAAACCCAACTGCTTTCGTTCCCCCTGAAACACGCTCGAAACGGACTTATCCCCCAGCCTGACAACTCTTTCGTCGGCTGGTTAAAATCGCGGAGCAGCTTTTCGTCTGCGTTCCCGCTGGCCTTAATCCAGAAGCCAGGGGATGATACCGGAATATATGCATCCGACTTCCCCCTTCGGGAGGGGCAAAATCTGCGGAGTTGGCGCGTGCGAGGAGATAACCGGCAGCGAGAGGGTCGCGGTGGGCTAGACCTACGCTTACGAGCCTGGCCCTGGCAAGCAAATATAATAATATCGCTCAGCGGTAGGGTGATTAGCATAATTCGATGACCAGCCGTACGGGCGACTTATTTATCGTCCGTGCAGGCCATTTTCACTTTGAAAACGGTGGTCGGTGCCGGCGAAATACACCAACTTTCGGGACATTAGGCGCATTATTACGCGATGGGGCCAGCCACCAGAGAAGCAGGACTAGATAATATATCGTCGCTCGTGGGGACCGTGGCTCCTTAATGTAGGATCCAGGGATAATGTATGCCGAGTGCTGTTTCCAGGTGAGGCGAGAGCACCGGCGCGGTCGAGTTATTTATTGATTTATGCGAATAATCACGTTCGAAAGCGCCTTGTTGAGCGTTAAGGTACTCTTTTCGGGTCGGTAGTCCGTTCTTCTTCCACCTCGCCTGTCCATTTCGTCTCTTTTCGCTGGATCCTCTTCGGGTAAACGCGAATAAATTACGCTTTACTGCCTATTCCGCGGCGCACTGCGAGGGCCCCGCTCGTGAACCCGACGCGTAGCCTCGACGAAGAGGCGGCCGAGGCAAAATCGAGGGGCGCCAGGCCGACGTGCTTTTTGGAATTATTATGCTCGTCGCCTGTATCGTGCGCGCCGCTTCCTGGCCACGTGTGCGAGCATCGACTCACGCGCGCGCTTCCATCGTCCTCTTCGTAACCTCCTCCGCCCCCTTCTTCCCTATTTTTTTCATGTTTCGCCGGACTTTCGTTCGTTCCACGCGCATACGAATCGTGGTTAGCGGTTTGCTTCGCTTCACGGTCCCCCCGAAACGACGAACAGCCCGAGGAACGGCTTAACGACTCGAGAATAATCGCTCGCCCCGCGGCGGAAGTCTCTGTGCACGAGGAATTCCAAGAGGGAGAAGCGACGTACGTCGTTCGTGCTAAACCCGAGATATCATGACGATTTTCGAAGCCTCGCGCTATTTCGACGCCCCGCGCTTCCCGTGAAACATCACTTTCAGATGTCTCCTTTCCCTTCAAAATATTTCTATGCTGTTCACGTAGGTGTGTTCGGTGCGCGATAAAATGTGGGCGGAAGCGAGCATCCAAGTCAGCCGTGCACTCCTCGCCGAAAGGGGTGCAACGTCGTTGCAATGCCGATAACGTGGGTCAAGAAGCGTTACGGAAAACAGGCCGATGGGACGAAGGGTTGTCACAGACAGGTAACGCTATTACGCGTATCTGCTTTACGCACGTGTCCGACCGGCTGGGGTGGCGTTCCGGAGTTCTATTCCCAAGCCCGCCGACTATGATGCTGGCGTAGGTGAAACCCACGTAGAACCGTGGAAAAAGGTATCGCTCGAGAGCGGCGTGGCGAGTAACCGGGGGAGCAAGTCGACGTTACGAGCAAGTATCGGTTGCACCCGTAGGTGCGGAAGGGCTTCTCGGCTGGGATCGACTCCGGCTCACTGGGCTATTCTAGACCCTCTCCTCCACCGGTGGGTTGCTTTTTTTTAACAGCCTTATGCCTGTTGTGGCTTATGGCTCATGCCTTATGCCGTATCGCGGGTTAGGTCGAGCGGCAACTACCGCGCCGGGAAATACTCGCCTCCCCTTTTGCGGCATGCGACGGTCCACCGGTCACGCGATGCACCGACGAGTTTCACGCGGCAAACACCGTTTTGTCCGCCCTTTATTGCCTTATTCGAGACGTGAGAAACATCACGTCGCGCGCGACCAACGATCGAAACGACAGAGCCACCGTACTCCGAGCCCTTTCGCCTGGGGCCTGGGGAACAAGTGTCGTTCCAACTCCCCGCGTTGTCGTTTAATATAATTGGTGTCCCGGCTGGGCGATTATTTCCGGGGTGAGTTAGAATCAATGCAAATGAACACAGTGGGCAGCAAGCGATCAGACAGATTGCCAGCACTTAGTTGTTGGAAAATAGAATTTAAATAGGCGGGGAGGCGTTAAGGGGGTATACCCGTTTGAACCCTGGGAAAATCTGTGCATTTTGTGAATTTTTTTACAAGTCAACGGCTCGATGAAGATTTCCCGTTTTTTTTACTATGTTTACATAGTATTATGAACTACTTATAAAAAAAGATTCAGTTAAAAAACTATTAATTTTCGGAAGTTATGGATACATATCCGAAAGTCTCTCGATTTTAGACGGCTAAACGGTGGGTGTAAAAACAGCTGTGTGTCGTGTTTGAATTAAAAAGCAATAAAATCTTCTCATAAAGTATGTCAATAGCTTTCGTCAATCTGGGCTGATTTTTAAAATTTTGAAAAATAAAGAAATGGTGAGAGATCAAAGATAAAGTTACATTTTTCTAAGAGAAAATGCCACCTTCTTTCTTTATAAATAATAAACGGGGAATCGGAATAAAAAAAGCCCTCGATGGACAATATGGAATCTTATTACGATTCTGCATGCAAAATTAGAAGTGAATTGTTTGAACGTTACGCGAGTTTTTAGGCCCACTGTTTAGACATCCAAAATCGGGAGACTTTCGGATATGTATCCATAACTTCCCGAAAAGATAGTAAAAAAACTGGAAATCTGCATCAAGCCGGTGACTTGTGAAAAAATTCACAAATTGTACACATTTTCCGAGGGTTCAAACGGGTACACCCCCTTAAGCACCCATCAAACGAAAGAAAAAAACAATCATTATTCAATCGACTCATAGATTGATGGGGTGTCTCGTACGAGGAAACGTAGAACAATTACCAAGTACAATGTGAGTCTAATAATACACCCCGTACGAGCTAAAGAATCAGCCAATCACCGTAACTTGATTAAAATCGAAATTGGTTGCGTGGAGATTTCACTGCCCATAAATCAATCAATTTTAAAGCGCTCAAGGGGAGACTCGGCGTTCCACGTTCCAGAAGAATTCAGTTTCGAGCCGGCCGCACGTCGCCGGCAAGAAAAACAATTTATCCCCGGCGAGTCGTACGGGGGTAATTCAGCGGCGCGTCGCAAGGCAAAATCGGCGACACCGTGACGCGCAAAGAGAATCGGACGGAGGTGAAGTTAATGAAATGCAAACGAGCGCCGGAAGCGGCGCGTTATAGAGCGGGGAGTTTGCGTAAAGCGTGGCTGGCTGCTGGTAACAAGCGCAAAATAAACGCGCGGGCAAATACGGCCGACCCTACCACCGAATAAAATAGTTGGCCGCATTGCTGGCCCGATGACTGTGGACGAGATGGCGGTGAAAGAGAAGGCGGAGAATCGCGGGAGAAAATTAATAGGTGGATATTTATTAAATCGAACCGCGACGCCCGCGACCGACTGAATCGGTATTTGTCCATTGTCTGGCCCGATTTAATTGCAAACATCAACATGTTTTATTTGCCGTCTAACCATCCACCGTTCTATCCCTCTCCCTCCTCGGCCCTCATCCCCCCCCTCTATCCATTTCTGTTGCTCCATCGAGCTCGTCCTCGTCGCAATCTCCTGGGTGATTTTTTCCGCCATCCACCCCCGTCCCGTGCGCCCACTCTTTTTCGTGGACGGTATAACCGGTCGCTCGAAAATTTTGCGCGCCTGTTTGGCCCGGTCAAACATTTGTCCACGCGTTTCCCGTCCTATTCTCCGCCAAGAGTGGCTGGGTTTTTGGTTCGCCGCTCGTTAAATTAATAAATCGCCATAGTCGCGTTTATTATTTCCCTGATTTCCCTTATTTTTCGCTCGACCGCGTTGTTGTACTCATCCTCCATAATTCGCTACCCCTCCACGGCTTCGTTTTCGGCAACGTGTTTGAGTTGGCTCGCCCCGGAGCGGGAGCTTCGCTTCTTTTCAATATTCTCGCTTGGATCGATTTCTACGTGAAGAATGAAAGAAGCTGGCTATCATTCTTCTCCCGCACCTTTGTTTCAAGTGGTTCAGCATTCTGCTGGATTAAATGACCGTGAGAAATAAAATGTCCCGAGTGCAAAAGGGTTGAACGTCGTCGGACCCTGAACGACGTTTATTTATCGTTTCAACGACGTCGACGACTCCCAGTTAATAGTGCTGTCTGTAGTTTAATTAAATTTTCACCCAGCTTCGTCTTTCATCGTCACCCTTCTCTGTCCCCGTCGTCCTACTTTTCGCGCGTCTTGTTTCAGAGATTCTCTCATTGCGAGACGACTCTCCCCGGCTTCCGGGAGAGGCGCCTCGCCTTACGGATACGATTCCCTGGATCTATTCATCCCCGATAATTCATTATTCAAACTGTTTCGCTAAGTACGCGCGCGAGTGTGTTGCTAAAGGAGTGTGGGTTTTTCTTAACGATCCTTCAATTTCTTATTTCAATAAGGCTCGCAAACATTTTCGATCGGGCATTCCTGAAGACTTGAAAACCCTATTCAACTCTGAGTTTATAAATTTCCTCGCGTATTTACAAGATTGAATAACAGAATTAAATCTGACAAAAGTGTGCCCCGGGTTTTCACAGATTTCTGTGATGTCTACGGTATCTCCGATAGCTATGTCGCTTTCGAGGCGTTGACGGTATTCCCTGAGTTCCCTCGCCTGGTTAATTTGCCCAGAATCCGTGATAGTGATAAATGTCGACCTAATAACGACAGCGGCTTTCAACGCGAACAAGTGGCTTCTAAAAACGTTGAGTCGCAATCTCTGAAAGCCAAGCAATCTGGCCGACGTCGCGTACGCTCGCGGAAACTTGCAGCTGACGCGTGTCGTGGCACGGCACGCGTGCATTTTTCCACGTCGGCGAGATTACACGAGAAAACTCGGCCCCGGAGACATTGACAGGTGGTTCACCAGCCTGATCCATCAGATTTTCTTGCACAACTGACGTGTAATTTTCACGGTAATTTCCTACGATTACACCTACCGACACCTTTCACTCCCATAAGCGGCCTTTCCTCCGCCTCCACGAGGGCCCTGAGTAGTCACTGCCATGAAATCGCTTGAAAGCACCGCGCGATCGAGCGTGGATTGTCACGCTTTCGAACAACAAAGAATTTATCAAACGTCACGTAAAAAAGAACAATTGCAATCATGTTTTCCTAATTCAGATTTCTGACACGAAGATGTCACTGTTTATACCCAAACAGATGATCTGAAAGAATGAATGCGATACAGCTTCACGTAGGAATCTCTGAGTCACAAGTTGTTATCAATCCGCCAATGCATTCATGCGCCTTGCACTCCTGCACGTGTGCACTTTACAGTTACCTATGCGACTACGTACGTATGTACTCGTGGATCCTTTCTTCAGGAAGATCAAGATCATCATTAGCATCCACTAACCATACTGTGAAATGTGAAATGTATGAAAGCTTTGATTGGGTTTTCTTCGAGCAAAGGATCGAGCACAAACAGGTCCCGTTAATCCCGAAATACTTCACGAATTCTATCCAGTTGCACGGCTAAGAGTCCCTTCTGGCCACGAACCGTCGTAGATCACCAGCGATAAAGGCGAAATAACGAAAGAACGGGCGTCGTTCCGTACAAAAACGTCCTGGGAGGAGGATCCGTGGGCCTCCCGCTCGCGATCAACTTAATAACCAATAAATAACCTTAAACGCTCCCCGTGTTTTGATAAGAAGGCGCCGTTCTCGCTGTTCGACCATTACCATTTCTTTCTCGCCGTTCTTTTATTTCTATGGGGACCCGAGCCAGCAGGAAATTCGTGTGTACGCTGGCGTACACGCCTATACGTACACACGGGGGACACGTTTTATTCTCGTCCCATTGCCGTGGTTCAGCGCGGGCATCCTTAAATCATCGTCCTGTCTAACGAAGAAGCTAATCCTGATTCATACCGAGGAGGCACGTTCGGACGGCTTCAGGTCTTCTGGGAGCTTTGCAGCCGAAAATGTGCGACGAGGAGGCAATTAACTTGTGCGCCTTTTTTCTGACGACGGGGCAACGTGAATTCGAGAAATTCAGCCTCGCCTCGAGTTGTGATTATTAACACGTTACGTCCTGATTCGTATTTGTAACGGTTACCTCGCACGCCACGTAGGCGGTCATTCCCAGTGTATTTCTATTAAGAGTACAAGAAAGCTCCGAAAAGTTCTTTGTCACGGGGAATGGATCAGCTGCAGGATTCCACGGTATTCGAGAGAGACAGTTCAGCAACAGCCAAGAGGGCTTAACACGGGGCTAATCGGGCCGCGTGGTGAATACGAAGGAAGCTTAATAACCCTGGTATTGTTCTCGTAGCTGGGTAATTATAACGTTTAGCTTCGCTTCCGCGACATCCGCGGCCGGCGCGATGCCCTTTGATCAGGGATCACTCCTAACGACGGAATTAATCGTGATTTACTCTCGAGTGATTCTCCACGGCGCGGCCAGGTTTCGTTGCATCGACGTGACCTCTTCCTCCGGGCTCGTCACGATACCTGCCGAAGCTACAATTAGCTCGTTCGACCAGTTTCAACGCGAAGATCCTAGAGTAGGGGACAGGGGTCGCGGAGAATGGATCACGTCAAGCGAGATGCCGAATGCGGAGACAAAGGCACTCGATCTTCGATGGAAATGAAGAAATACCGCGAGAGGGGACGCGGTGCTTCGTTGTACCAGTTCTACAGATGTCGATGGCACTTTCCTAGTGCCGAGGCTTGTCTTGTACGTACAATGCCCACTTTTGTCCGGGATCGACGGAGGATTTTTGCTCGTTGCGGAGCGCACGTCTTCGACAGAAGCGATCTGATGGAGAATGGAACGCGAGCGAAACTGGCGGAGCGCTTAACACCCGCCTCTACAATCGCGAAGTATGCGAAGAACAAATATGTGAAAAATATGTGTTGTAAACCGAATGAATTTAAAGCAAACGCGGCTGACTAAAAAAAGTCACTCAACTGAGGCGACTCGATACATCCACCAGCACATAAGTGAATATTGTTGAGTGCTGCTGAGAGCGAAGCTAATTTCTGAACGAATAAATGTCACAGCGGGGCAAGAAAGTATGTACAGAACACCGAGGCGAGGTAAAACGCGTGATCGCGATGTCGAAGGATCGAGTTGCTAGTTAACAAAGGCCCCTTTTTCCGGGAATAAAAATAAGAAGCTAGATCCGATATCCGAGGCAGCCGGTTTCTACGGTTGCACGGGTACAGTCGATGACATCGGGACGCGACGGGCAAAAGTGAAAGCACGATCGATCGATCGCGGGACGTGCGTCGACTCCGAAACGTCAGAGCGCGCACGATCGAATCGTCCCCTTCCGGTTCCCTTTCATCTTGACCGCCGTTGACTCGTTCCAGCGTGTCACACGTCGTCCGGTACTCAACAACATCTGATAAGTTTTGATCGAGCGTGTCCTCCGGTTCGGCACGCGAGACCAGCTACCTTCTTTGGGCAACCGTGTCAATGAGACGCTTAATGCGAACGAGACCGAACGTCCACGAACTAGGACGTCGATTAGACGTCGCGGTGTGATCGACAAATCACAATAGACACTCTTCGCGACGGTCCGATGAGATAGAAAGCGTTGAATGATTCTACGCGAGTGAAATAATAACGCGTGACAGATTGAACATCGATCAATCGCGGAATGGATGTTTCTTTCGCTTTTTAAATTGAGAGAACTTTTTAATCGAAACTCTTAAAGTCTTTCCGCTTTGTTTCCTCACTTCAAGTATGAATTACTTTATATTCTTTCAACTCGAGGAAACTACTGATCCACGTGCTTCGTAATAAACCCTTGGAACGCTCGTTAAATCGTCGAACGCGAAATTTCCACCAGAGAAAACCAGCTTGCAGGCCGACAGCCCGATGCATCGATCGGACGCGGTTCGGTCGGCATTGCCAAGTTGGGGCGGCGTAAGTCACTTCAGAAACGCTTACACAAAATCCTCCGGCTGCCAGTACATATATAGCTGCGAACGAGAGAAGCCTCTAAACCCTGTGTACCGAATGCCGAGTTAGATGCCGTCACGTAGAAACCGGCAGTCTCTTTTGCCTTCGGTCGTTTTCTCGAATACCGCGACGAGCAAACCGATCGGGACGCATGGTCACCGACACTGAATCAATGGGGACAGGCTTAAATGCGAAGAATGATCCATATCCAAGGGAGATGAGAAGTTTCAAATGCTACAAATTTGGAGGGACACTTTGGGTGAACATGATTTCGAATTCAGTAATGAGAAGAATTGTCAGAACTTTCACGTTAGTCCCTGTTTTCTTGCTAGATTCTTATTAGAGCAACAGTCACTTGTGGGCATAAAATAAATCAGTGGCAACGCTAGAATTTCGGGGGATCGGAAATTCTCGACGAATTAACGTCAACGGCTGCCTTGGGCAACGCGAGAAATACTCGTGGCCCCGTCAACGGAAAATTATAAAACGATAACTGAATATCACCGCGTAAAAGCTGTTGTATTTCAGCATTATAACAGCTGCGCGTAACGACCGTATTAATACGTATTTCCAGCGTATTCAACTAGAGTATATAATGAGCTTAATTGCACGCGAGTAGTAATTGCAAAGCAGAGGTGATAAGTTACTGTAATGGGAGGGATTACAGAATCGAACACACCTCGGGACGTCACACCTTCCTTCGGGGGCACCGTTGGCCGAGAGTTTACGATGAAAAATTCCGTGGGCGTGCTGCTTCGATAATGTATCGCGCGTAAAGAGGAGGATTAAGCGTGTCCAGCCAGCCTTGGCCGTGGTTCCGTTAAAACTAAATAATCGAACACTGAAAAGTGCCACCATCCGAGGAGCCAGAGAACGATCACGAACGTACCTCCATGAATTCTCTAGTAGCAGACAGAAATTGTCCCTGGGTTAAAAAGCAGTCTGTTCTCGGCAACCCTGTAACATTCTTTGGTTCGTAAATTCGAAGATTAGGGTACGAAATGATTGTGAGAGCGGTCCTCTCGTGGTACGGTGGCGTTCAAGAATTCGAAGAAATGTCGCCGTTGCGAAGATATCAAATCGAACGATACAAGCGTGGCGCAAGAACCGTCAACGTCAGCGTGGTCAGAGCTCATCGAGCGGTGAATGAAAAATATGACGCAGTGAAAGCGATCTGTACGACGAAATCCTCGAAACTTTACTATTGTTCACCTTTTACTCGCATGCCCACCCTTCCATCGTAGAACCGACGCATCAGGAATCAGCTTTTCCCTCCGAAGAGCTGGATGCAATCTCGCGTTGCCAAGAGCCGAGAGGGCTCAAGACTTCTCCCAGGTTGGCTGGATTTTCGCGTGTCGCAAATTCCACGTCGCGGCGGGCTGGTTAAGCCGAAATAACAGACGGACATCGCGGAACCGCGGCGAAGGGGTAACGCACGCGGAGCTCCCGCGTCGCTCGCGTAAAATGGAGGTTTTCATTGGCCGAGGGGGTCGGATTATGGAAATGCCCGAAGTTGCCCTTCTCCACCTTTCGTTCCCGACGGGCCTAACCCGGCTCTTTATTATTGTAATGCCCCAAGTTACGGCCGCGCCGTCTCGCGCCTGGGCCCCCTGATACGAGGCTTAATTTATGAAAATGATGTGAAATAGGAGCCGGTACGCCGCGACGTTATCGCTCGCTAACCCGAAATTTCTTACTCCTTCTCTCTCTCTCTCTCTCTCTCTCGCTCTCTCTCTCTTTCTTTCTCTCTCTTTCTCTCTCTCCTGCAACCTGCTTCTCTTGCTTCTGTTCTTACGCACCGCCCGGCTACTGGTCTTCGACGGATTTGTGAATTGAACCGCGTGGGATAAGAAGCGAGCGAATCTACGAATCCTGAAATATAAAGCGCGGCACAAAGTGTTCGTGTGTGCAGCTCGCGCCGCAGGAATTCGATGTTTATGTCCATGGGATTTGTTCGAAGCGAAAGCGAAAGAGTTACTGGGCCGTACGTTACGCTTTAGCAGCCGGAAGCTCGCGGATTTCCTGTTGCTTTCGCTATCACCGAGTATTTCGTTGGTTAACCGTGAGATACGCAATCCGCGGATTTTCCTCCCTGACGCGATGATCGTTCAGCGTTCTCGGTATATTCTTGCTTAATTCTCCGGCTGGTTCTGTCTCTCCTCATTTCGCCGGACAGCTCGATTCCCCTTCTGATTATGTCCTTCCTTTTCAGTGCTGTACAATTTAAATGTTTGGTCTAGAGCTGTTCAGCCAGTAGGGCTGGTTCTTCAAAAAGACTTCAGGTACATTGTATTCAAATTGCTGTCAGCTCTGTGGAGTACGATAATTCGGGGTGGCTGTGTTTGGTCGCTGTTTTCCACGCTGATTTCGATGGCACTGTGTACACATTACCGCGAAATCCAATCGTGCGCACGCCGTCGTGATTCCTCTTTTAGCCCGCGGTGAAAAGAGAACAAGAACACCGTGTCCCGGCGGGGACAGACAAGTGGTCTGGAAATTATTAATAAAGCGGTCGTATTGAATGGACGTTTCGGATTTACCGTTACGCACAGTTAACGCGGCCGACGATCTGAATAATTTGTTCGTTAATTAAAAAACTTTATCGTGGCCGGAACAACACCTCCTTGCCTGGTCGCTCGTCAAAAAGCTCCGCGGTATTTAGCCGCGCAGACGAACAGGCTCCGGGTACGCTACCGTTGCGTGTATTCGGGCTTAATTGAACCAGCCCAGAGGGTTAGTTTGTACTCTCGAGCCCTCTCGCTCCCTCTGTCCCTCTGTCCCTCTGTCCCTCTTTCTCCCCCCTCTCTCTCTCTTCTCTTTTTTCGCCAGAGAATCGTTAAAAGTTAAGCGTTCTCACGGCCTATACCCCTCTCGTAGCCGTCGTCATCGTCGTCGCCGCCGTTTGATCCTCCGCGGATCCCTCCCCGCGTAAATCGAGCTTAAGTTCATTAATTTCACGAGCCTTTCGGGCTGTTTCGGGGCGAAATCGTCTCGACGGCGAAAGGATTAAAATTACCGGCCGGGGAGCATCCGCGGTGCCCGAGCTAAACGTCAAATTACAATTAACGATGAAGTGGCTTCGCCCTCCTTCTCCCTCGTTCCCGCAATCGACTGGAGGAGCTCGACTCGCCACCACGCTGTACTCCGCGGCTCCGTTTCCCTCCTGGATCCTCCAAGCCGCGAAGAAAGCTGTGAGACCCGCTGCTAAAGTGAAAGCCACGAGGAAAGATCCGCCTGGAGGAGGATCACGAGCGTGGCTTCTTCTCTCTTAATTAGCCCCCGATTATTCTTACGATTTCAATACGGCCAGCAGTTGGAGACGCCGTTTAAAGACGTTATTGAGGCTGCTTTCCGTCGTTGTCTCTCTCTCGAATGAATTTATTGCAATTACATTACCGGCGTCCATTCATTTCAATCTCACCGATGTTACAGCTATTATGAATACCACAGGCGCCTCTCGTTTCCCCCTCTCGCTTCCTCTTGGCTTACCAAAATCAGTATTACCCCTGGGCAATTATCGGCGCAGAAACGTTAGCCAATTTAAGGCGCTTACGATGTCTGAATTGGCGAGAGCGGATTCACTGGTGGAACGGGCGCACGCGTTACGTGTATTCCGCCTGAATGAAGGTTGTTACGGTTATTCGACGAGTTTATCGCGGATTTATGGAGCCTGGTGCAATGCGAGAGTGCCTGGCAGGGTTTTAACGAAGGCACTCCGCGAGAGGTGAAGTCGAGTACGCCGCGCGCCGGCTTTCTCGCGATAATTCGCTTCCGTCCGCTCGAAACTTCCAGCGAAGGAAGCATTGTGCAAGGACACGGGGGGAACTTGGAGTCTGGCGACTGGGTCAAAACTCGTCCGCGTGCACTTTACACGTTTCCGTTCGCGTTTCTGGACCGGGTCGAAACACAGCCAAGATCTTTGTGATTTCGAGGGTTCTTTTTCCGCAGCCGCCAGACGTCGGCGGGGATGATTTCCTCGCTTTGCGGCACCGTGACTAACGTTCCCCCGAAAGTTTTCGCGTGCGCGCGTATTATTGCCGCATTTCGAGTAATTGTGCCACGCAAGAAGCGCCGACGAGAAGGAAGCTCCGGCGGGAAGTTGGTGAAAAGCCCGGGCGACACTTTGCAGTCAACTTCTGCGCGAGTTGCAGCCGTTCCGTCGAAGAAAGGCGGCCGAGTTTTACGTGCAGCGACTCTCGGTGCTTCTTTGGACGTTTCCGTGTTATAGACGAGTTTGGAAAAAAGATGTCCGTGGAGAAAGCAGGAGTTATGCAATTTACGTGAAAAATGATGTTTTTCGTTGGGATTACTTGTAGCTCGGGAATCATGTAAATGTAATAAAATCGCTGATGTAGTTCTTGTAACTTTTAATAAGAATTCTTGTTCCACGATATCCTGCCCGGGGGACACGGAGTTATGATTATTCCTGAAGTCGTTTTCGAAGTCTTATGAATATGGAAGCTTGCCAATGTGGAAGTTGTCGCAATAAGCAGGGAACTTCAACGCGTAAAGTAAAGCCGAAGCAACGGAGTATCGGATACAGGGGCGGGCTTCGGAACGCTTTACACTACGTGTTAGACTTTGCTCCACAAACTGGTTTACAAGTTTAGAACGATAGAACACTCCATTTCGTATATATATATATATAATCAAATACAAAGAAAGGGAAGAACCCCAATTGTTATTGAGACCTCTCATAGACATAAACTAATAAACCAATAAACTAGCGAGCCTTCTCAAACATACGATGCCTGACACACTAAAGAATAATCAAACACCCTGAGCACCCTATTCTTCAAGCGTCCTCATAACCGCGTCTACAAGACCGCTTCGTGCCGCCATAAATACCAGAAACCTAACTGCTCCATTCTGGAGCGAGCTAACGCCGTCAAAGGAAGCGGTAGCTCGACTCCCGTCAAGATTCACCGCAGTTCAAGGAAGTCGCCACAATACAGGAAGCAGAAAATGGAGCCGCGGCCGCGACTCAGCCGCGTCGGAGGAACGAGGACGATCGCCAGGCATAGGTCGCGGCGACGCGGCGCGAGGTGCAAGAAAGAAGGAGAGGAGAGCAGGTCGGCAAAGGAACGAGGCCAAGAAGCGGACGAGGGAGTTTTAAGAGACTGCGAACACGGGGATCCCGCTGCGAACGCGGGCTACCCGCGCTTGGGTGGCGCGTATGCAGCATAGGCGTAATGGGGCAACTTGTCAGCTACCGCGGCTCGTCCGTCAGACGACGGAAAGGTACACCGTGTGCACACCGTGGGCACAGAGGGAACGCGAGCTCCGGTACCCTCTCCTCTTCCTAGGCGTCGTCGCTCGTGCTCCCGGGGCCCTTTCCGCTCGGCGAGTTTGTATTCACGCCAAGATATAGTAGGAGCCCCGGCTACGGGGAATCGGCGCTTGATATCCCGGACACGTAGCGCGACTCGCGACTCGCCGAAGGAAGCACGACCAGATGAGAGGAGGCAGCAGAAGAAAACGCGGCAAGAGAAGCCCGTAGAACAGGGGCAGGGGGACGGCACGGCGCGGCGAAGGGTAGGAGGTGGGAGGGGGGACGAGGAGAGGTATCCGAGGGCCGACACGCTCGTCCCATCATGGATTACGTTTCGCTCCCCATAAGCGTGAGCTCACGCATAAACAACCCACTACCGGTCTTAAACATGTCCATGGACCGCGTCGCGAGCGCGAGCACCGCCACGTCCACGGGAAGTCTTAACGAGCCGATTGAGCCTATGCCTCCATCTCGATTCGTTCGGCTCGCGGGATTTGCTTTGTTGAAGAGGCGCGCGTTCAACGCGGAACGCGCCTTCGCTGGATGATGTACTCCGATTGTGGCCAGTGGTACTTCTTGATTTCGGTGCTGGTACCCGGCGTAGGCTGCAGGCCCTTTTTTATGGGGATATCTTACTTACGACGCTCTTGTCCCCCTGGGATACATCGCCGAGAATTATCGTGCCGGTGGCAGAGATGGGCATTATTTTAATAAAAAATTATTTAAATAACGTATCCAATAAAAGGGACTTTACCTTTATTTGTTATCAAATAAAAGTAACACAGATTTATTTTTATTTCAAGTAAAAATAAGCCAGAGTTACTTTTATTGGAAACGACACAAATACACTCTGGCTTATTTTTACTTGAAATAAAAACAAATCTGGGTTATTTTTATTTGATGAGTCTCGAATCAAATTGTCTTTTATTGGAAATCAATTTTCTTATTTCAAATAGTTTTTAGCCCATCTCTTACCGACTCGGTGGTCGTTCGCTCCTCCGCGTCCATGCGGTTTACAGGAGATTCGGGTCTGACCGAGTCCGGGTTAATCTACTGCGAGGTGACTTTCGGGAACGATCGAAGTCCGATGTTCAATTACGTGGAGAGTTGTGTAACATCTAAAG
Organism: Andrena flavipes; assembly: GCA_963971345.1. Lineage (NCBI taxonomy): Eukaryota > Metazoa > Arthropoda > Insecta > Hymenoptera > Andrenidae > Andrena > Andrena flavipes. The sequence continues at coordinate 42,392,615 of OZ020481.1, forward strand.
AAATACACGCTTCTCGACTTTGTACACGCCGAAGGTACGGAAACGTCCGTCGAATTTCGAGGCTGACCACGCGTGCCCTATACTACTGCGGTCTAATCCACTTGTCCCGGAGCAACGACGTTTCGCCGTTTAATCACGGCGCAAGTTCTAATGCCGTACGTAAATGAATTGTAACGTTGGATAACTGCAAATTACACATGTCGTCCTGTGAAGTCCACGCTCGAAATCTAACGGTACATTTTACAAGCGCGCGCGTACTTGAAAGAGCAAGAACCTGCCTAGTCACGCGGCTGCAATATCCGCGGTAATTAATTGAACGTTGGCACAGCGGCTGTCACACAATTCGGTAGAACGTTCGAAAGCGCTGACACTATCGTGACATTCCTCGAAACCGTTAATTTATGCGACAGGCCGCGATGGAAACGCAAGAAAACGTACAGACGCAACACCGTATTACGTGCCCGCTGAGTATTGCACGGTCTTAATTAACCCGGGCCCCGACAGATCATAATCTTATAAATCGTAATTGAATTAAACGGTCGCTGATTTGGCCGCGCGCGGCCCACGAGAAACGGCGATGTTTCGCGGTGATTTATATACTTTGCGCACGCGGTTCCGGTTGTTTAACGTTGAAATTATCGACCGTATCGGGCCAGCCAATGGGTACCAGGAAACGTTGCGTTTCTCTCTTCTCTTTTTTCGTTCTGTTCCCTTCGACTGTTCGATCGACAATTACCCCGATTACGATCAGTACCGCGAGCCAATAACGCGCGCAGTCCTTTTCATTTCCATAATTCACGGAGGTTTCGCCCCTTTCAATGCGCCACCGCCGCTCTTTCCGCAACTTCCACACGCTGCAGCTGCAGCCGTGCCGCACCTGGAACTCGCAGGATTTACATAACCCGGAATAGCGCTCTGATCGCCTTTCGGCGACGATTTCTTCTGCAGCTTCGAGCTTTTAATGCCCCTCCGTATCTTCGCAGGCTCGGTACGAGTCCATTTCTCCATTTTTCAATCGCTTCTCGAATCTTAGCAAATTAAAGTCTCCTAAGGCTACGTGGCTTCGATTGTACCTGGCCAGAAGGTGGATCGAAGATCGCAAGAAATCACGTGAACACGTGAGATTTTTGAAATTGAAATTCCTCGGGCGCGATAACGTGCTCGTTCCTCGAGCCTCGCGCGTACGTTGTAACAGAGGTACAATTATCGCCCGTTCCATCAGCCGTCGGTTAACTAAAAACGGACACCCTGTATTTACCTCTCGGCGCGGGCGAATCTCTCGCGAGCGTAATCAATGAAGACGGACACGGTAACACGCAAAACCGCGTAAACCCAAACTCGATTTACCTCGCGCGAACGGCCGTTATCGGGCTTATGCAAAAACGCACGCGGCTGCATCTCATTAACAGCGGTGCCCAAGGCGCACCGAGCTCGATAAAATCAGCTGAGATGGTAGGGGGTTATTTACTTTCCCCGACGAGACGACGATTACAGGATTACGAGCGATAACCGTCTCTCCGCCTCGCGAGGGGCTAATTCCCGCGTCTCGGTTAACCCGATCGCGGGGCCACGCTAATTCAACGGAAAATCGCGGTTATTTAATTCGCGTTTGCTCTCCTACTTACGCCTCTTGCTCCCTTTTCCTAGCCATCATTTCTGCTAAGCCCCCTTTTCGCTGTTTCTCTCGGCCCGATGCCGTGGACCTCGCCAGCGGATCACGCCGACGTTAATTGACGTATCGTGTCGTAATGCGGTTACGCTATTATCCCTGCCCACCGTAGGCCTGATATTGCATTAGCGAGTTGATCTTTCATCGTCGACGGGTTTCCTGTGCTCGCCTTGACGATCGCCCCGGGGATATCGCTCTGTGAGATGAGAATGGGTAAACCGGAACGCATCGGCCTTGTAAAACGTGACTCCGCTGGGAACGATTAGATGCTAACGTTCCTAGTAATTTTTAGTGAACAAGATGCTGATGATCCTAGGTGTTGCGGCAGAGGGCGGAACTGAGATCGAATAGATCGATATCGTTCGCGCTTCAGCCTGTGATTACAAAGTATCGAAATTCTACTGCTAATAAAATCACCCCTTCGTTTAGTACACGATACTTGAACAGAAGAAATCTGAAGCTATGTTTATAGCAAAAATATCTGAAACTTTAGTGAATATAAGTACACCGTACTCCATATTCGAATGAAAGGCGGTATTATTCAGAAATAAAGGATTACGGAGCAGTTTATCGAGTGAAGAATGTTGCCCCATGGACCGTTCGATTCCCAGCGTTAAAATTATCGTAATAACTGTTGTTTATCAACCCCAAGCTGGTCAAGCAGGTATCACTCCACGTTTCTCCGTGCTGTTCGCCGATATCGTTCCTATCCTATAATTTTTTTCCCGAATCTGCATTCGCAGAAACGGGCAATTATCCAAGCATGTTCGTGTAGTTATAGTTTCATTAATCTAAAAAGGGAAGACAAAAGTCATGGCGTAACTGATAATTAGTCTGCAATGAATTGATAATTATCCCCGGTGTCCGTCAGTTTCAATTAGCTTTCTCGTTAAACTCCCGGGGAATATCTATCTATAGAGAAGCGGTTGCCGAGGTGGCCGGGCTAGCACGTACGCGTCCCGTCAAGGACGCAAGATTTATAAATCGCTGTCTTTTATTTCGAGTTAAGCCAGCTTTAGGACTTGTCCCATTAGGCAGGCTTCCCTCGTGGTGGACACCGTTGTGACTGTGGACGTGTCGCTTATACAGGGGTAGATTAAGAGGCTCGTCGCGACTCCTAAATATCTTATTAAACAGCGTCGCGATGGTCTATTAAGTTGCGTACCGACGCCCATCTTTCTCCTTATTTCTTCTTACCGACTCTGGAGCCAACTGGCACTCGACACATGGATATACATAAGTTGCTGGTAACTTTCACAATATTGATATTCCCTTGAACTTGTGTGTAATTGGAGACTAGAATCAATCCGGAGACTAGAATTATTTTTAGGTGAACGTATTAAAAAATTGTCTGAAGCTCCTGATCTAAATCAACGTAGATGATGAAAACCTAAGCTCTCTGTATTAGCTATGCATCCCATGGGCACCTAAAACTCCAAGTGAGCTTGATCACTGCGTGTCACCTAGATTACGATAATCTCAGCTAATAAATGTAGATTATTATCTGCTGAACAACACTCATCGGTGCTTTCAGATCAGCCGTTAATAGTCGTTAAAAGTGTTTCCACTTGCCGTACCTTTAATTTCCTATCTGCAGTGAGCGGAACTTCCTATTGCTGCCTCCACATTGTGCGCCCTTCGGGCGTCTAGGTGCAATCATAAGCACCCGCGGAACAGGTGATGCTACCACGTCTCATCGAGAAACACCTTTTCTCTTGCCTTCGCCTTTCAGCCACGATTTTCACCGTTTCACTCGGTTGTTCTGACAACCCAGGTGATTCCCATTTCCTGTTCCTCGCTAGAACCATCTACCGCGAACACGCATCTGTCAGCGTGGCGAATCCAGGGAAGTACGCGAAAATAAGCGATCACGCGGTATGATCGAAGCAAAGAGGATACGACGGGCGAAGTTAAATGAAGCTTCTTGAAGTGCCGGATGTCAGTTGCTTCTGCCCAACACTTTGAATTTCTTGATCGAATATCCTCAAGAATTCCTCCCTCCCAGGTTGAACTTTTAATTACGTTATCCCATTATTTATTCCCCGAAAAGGAAGATGTATGTTGCTGAGAAATTCGAAGATTCTCGACGTTTTAATTATCTCATTCCATTATCACGACTGAACCGTCCAGTTCAGATAGTAGTCATTACTGCGAAAATTCGTTTACGATGTGTGACATTCACGTACCGTCCATCACAGCGCTTAATATATCGCCCGTCCCCGAAAATTCGACGAATGGCGGTGGTCCCTTTGATTTCGTGCGCGGTATAAAGCGCGACTTTAAACTCGCATGAGCGCGGCTTCGTAAGCCACGGCAATGACACACGAGGACGCGGGAATGCATTTAAACGTAATTAGCGGAGGATCCTGGCGGCTTTTGAAACGATGAGTTTCAATTAGCGCTTTCCTTCCCCCTCTATAGAATGGGCCAACGGACGTAATCGTGAATCATTCACGAAAGTTCTGCCGCGATACCGTCTCGAAAGTTTCAGGACGGACCCGTCCTACGGCGATGTTACATGTCGCTTCGGTTCCCCGCATCGTAAACATCCTGGCTCCTAGTCAAAGTAACGGACGTGTGTTTACCTGAACATTATCATCCGGGGTAACGTGGCCCCGAGCTATCTGCAACTTGCCCGCGACGTCGAGGTGTCCCACCGACGCGTGGCGGAATGAAATTTTAACGCGACAGTACCAGGAGCATTCACGGAAAAGTTGAAACGACCCTTTGTTTTCTAAGTGGCAAGTTTGACGGCTAACGAGGGGAGATCATGACTTGGACGAGCGATTTTAGGGGGAAACAGACATGGGACCGTCTGGGGTTGACGAGTAGGAACAGACGCATGCCTATAGTGGAACCGTGACTGTTGATCATGACTACTTTTACGAGAAAATTTCTGATAACGCAAAGGTGTGGTGCTTTAGACTGTAAAAATTGTAAGTATGCAACCACTGAGGCTTACAACTTTGACGTATATCGTGCGATGTATTTTATCATGCTCGAATCCCGGTAATTCCTAGATTACCAGCGGCGTGTAATTAAAATTCAGATTTAATACGTCTGGGAAATTTGACCGCGGGCTGTACCGATACTTCCCCTTCATCTACAATATAACGAACAAACTTGCCCGGGGAGGAAGCAACGCTGGAACGCGGCCCCGTGACGGTGGGTCGATAATTGCCGTCGCGGAAAACGCGAAATTTTCCCGCGATAGCATCCATCGCGTTGTTATTAGTCGCGTAACAAGGTTCGCGTACGCCAACAACGCCGGGCGCCGCGAAATTCGATGCTGCCACGAAAACTTCCGTTAAAAGGGAGCGGCCCCTCGGGGGCCATTGTTCGTCGCTGTCGGTATATTAATTATGAACGGCAAGTTGCGACGTGTCTGGCGCGCGATCGACGGGAGAAGGTCTGGCCGAGCGTGGAAATTTCGAGTACGCCCGATGCCTGCACGCCGACGTGCACGCCAGGGAGAAACGCTTCTGCCGCCGCCGCCGCCGCCGTATTGAATTTCAATTATTTATCGGGAACTCGCGCTAATTGCAACAACAGCGGGAGCAGTTTCCGCAAGAAGCGGCGGCCGTTTCGTCTTTCAAGCTGGCGAACAGGCAGACAAGCAGAGAGGAACGCCGCAGGTAGACGGTGCACGCATCCCCGGGCAGCGGAGGCAAGAACTAACGCGTCACGACAGACGAGGGTCCTTGGAAGTCGACACCAGGCTACCTTGAGACGCGAAAACCAGGATCGCCGAGGAAGGGAGGGCTGCGTGTGCATACTTACACGACCAGGTATACCGGGTGTATTTAACGTGCCACGGTTCTTGGTAGCAGAGTACGTTCATTAGAGAGTGGCGCAGTGCGTCGTCGGAGTGCAGGCTTGCAAAGTGGTCCGCGATGAATCCATTATGAGACGATAAATTGATATTATGCGAGCAAGTACCGGTGGCTGCATCTAGCACTGACTTCAAGTAGATACGTGTTTCAAGTTTCAAGTTGCCTATATTATAACTGCATTGATCGTGAGAGGCACGTGACGATTGTTATACCCAGGGACAGTGACTCATAAAAAGATGAAAAATTTCTACCATTATCTCCTATGCTCCCGTGCACCGTGCTCTTGCGCAACGTCTACTCCGAAATCATTCTCCTCGAAAGAACTCGATTGAGATGCGGTATCCCGAATACGATCGCCGATACGCGGCCGGATAAAAGATTGAAGATGCCCCGATAGGATTGGCGGATCACCCAGGCACGTGGGTGGAAACGTCATCTCCGAGGGTATCTCCAGCTGCCAGGAGCCGGACATACTTCAGAAGCGCCGTGAAAACCGGATTACTCTTAACCGAGAGGCAATGTAGCCTGTGCGTTCGTAAGAACGCATAAGGGCCGGATTACACGCGTACATTTTGCCCCGGCATTTTGTATGCCCACCGTAATCTAAATCGGCGTCGATCGTATATGGACTTAATGTGTTCCGAAGCGACACAAGGAGGCCTGGAGGCTGGAGTTCTGGCCGCGCATCGTCGCGGATAATCGTTCGCTCGGCTTCCCATGAAATAAACATTTCGTTGAACTCAATTAAGTGGACGTGACGCGGTGGAAGGAATCGTCGATCCTTTCCCAAGATCCCCGCTCGATCCGAGAAGAAGTCGCGGAAGCGTTCGACTAATTTCAATTCCACTGCGGCGATGCGAAATCTACCGTCGGCTCGGGCATTCGCGATGGAATCGGTCGACCCCCTGGTTCAACCCGCGATACCATCCTAACGGTAATAAGGAGCGAACCGTGCTAGGCACTAAGCCGAATCCCCCGGCGCGTCGTTCTATCGCGATATCGGCAATAATAAAGTCGTCACGAGCGCGCGAAAGCCAGAGAAGGAGAAGTATGCGCGATTCATCAGGCACGAGTCGCGTCTCCATTCATCGACGCTGTTCCATGGAACCGCGTGTCCCTCGCCTATGTGTGCGTACATCAACCTGCAGCCTCGATCCCGCAATAATTGCGCCCGCGAAATGAACCAAAGGCACGTGCTCGCCTTCGAACCAGTTCCACCGTTCGCAATCTTGAAATGGAGCACGGTGACTTACAATTAGCTGTGCCTGATGCAAATTTCACTGACTAGGGGAGACCGTGGCTGGTAGGCCAGTTTTTCAGTTTTTGATTTTTAATAAATTATATGGGAGAAATATCATTAAACCGGTTAGTGTATTTGATACGGCATGCATTTGGCTATCTGATTAAATTATTAATGTTGACTAAAAGTGACAACAATCAAGGTATTTTTAATAATAAGCCGAAATTTTTTTCAACTTAAACATTAATTATAATGTATTTATAACATAGTGTAAAGTTTAGGGTTGTTATCTCCATATCATCCTAACGAAAGGGGATAGAGATCTGAAATTTCTCTCAGTGGATTTTGATAATGTAAAAAATCATGTTATAAACTGAAAGGCTACGATAAAAAAATCAGAAAATTCATCAATTAGGCGTGTAAAACACAAGATTTCTATAATTAGGACTCTGCAGTCAGACACCCTGGCAAAATCGAACATATCCAGCACGTTACTACGTTACTGATTCTCATGATTGCCAATCAAAGATAGTAGTATATAGTCAGATTATCTAAAAAAGAATAAAACAACCCACATATGGAACACGTTTTGTTCCACACATGATCACAAACATTCACTGGGACATATGTGTCCCAAGAGGACCGAAAGGGTTAAACAAAACATGAAAATCGCTTTATGGAGCACAAAATAACCATTTAAACTTTATTACTCAACCGATCATTTTGACTTCAATAATCTATATAACCTTCAATTATTTATGTATGAACAAAAATACTATGTCAATAGATCGTCTAATAAACCGGTCTTCCCTACTCAGAGATGTGATAGGATCAGAAGAAGCATCCTTGATCAACCCGTCGAATTTGCGTCAAAATAGTCAAGCACATCGAAGGTCCATGCACCGGCTGGAACCTTTACCTATAATCTATAAACGCGTTCCCGCGGTATCGTAATAATCGCGCCGGCAAGGAGGAAGCCATTCTGTCGAGCAAAGGGAAGTCTTTGTTGCGGCCAGCCATCTAGCCGAGGCGAGCAGGCCCAGGGAGTAAAGCTTGCACGGTGAACGCGTTGCATTCTAGCAATGGCATGCTGCCGGGGTTAATTGTATTGGCTCCCTCGGCCTCATTCTCATTCAATCGTGATCATTACCCGCCGAGAGCATCCTCCTACGTGTCACTCACACGTTTCACAGGGGGTAGTCTACGTGCACGCCTCGGCGAGGGTGTGTGGGTGAGATTTCCTTAGCGAGCGTACGCTCCGGCTATCTCGGTCACGCGTGGTGGCGCGTCCGTGTGCGTCCACGATAGAAGACTCCACGGCCGAGGAGCTCGTTCTGTCCACGCCGGATTAACTAACGAACGTACGAATGCGCATGCACGTTCCTCCGTCTGTTCTGCTTCTATCGATACAAATTAATAGCATCTCCTCGGCGGACCGAGCCAGCCGCCCCGAGCAATCGACTCCGGGGAGGACGATCGAGCAGCGAGTCACTGCTCAAAGGCTATTTCTCCGCTACCTGGTGGAAAGTCGTCCGAGAGTTGCATCACTGATCCGCTGGTGGGCGGATGATGAAGTTATCTAAGTCGCAGCGTGCGCACTGACCACGAGAGACTATGTTTCCCGATGAAAGGAGAAAACCTCTGACTTTGGTGGTCTCGCGGACAGAGCTAGCAGTTCGGTACTAACGCTATTCCGACTATAAATTCTCACAACGGAGATTGACTGACGCTAACGGGCAACCAACAGACCCTCCGAATCTCAATGCGAGAGCCCTTAATCCAACCTTCGCCATGGAATGCACCCCGCGGTTCCGAGGAATGGATTCCACCGGTCCTGCCCGAAAATCCGTGCTTTATACCCAAGGAGCGCGAGGGGACGAAACGTGGAATCGGCCGAGGTGCATAAATAACGTCCACCGGCGAGCGTTTTCGACGATCCGTGGCAGTGTCGAACAAGCGTGGTTACCAAGCGGCCGTCCACCACCTCCAACCTCTTCTGACCATTACTTCTTTCGTCCACTGGCAGCAGCGTCTCCGAGGCCATGAAGGATCGCCCTGAGCGCCGCGGGTAGCGACCAGCCATGGAGAGGGGCCGCGTGGATACGCGGCATTCATAAATCTGCGCTTTTTCAGCTTTTCCTGAACGCGACGAGACGACCTTGCCCGCCACGCCGCGCCGCTCCCACGTTCTCGGCCGATCGTTTTATTCGCAGCCGGCCCTCTCGACCCCGCTAGGTCGAACCCAACGGCGGAGGATCCGCGCGCGGCTCACCGAGAATCTCGATTTCCGTTTTATTTTGTCGCTGCCTGCGGCAGGATTTATGGCCGCCGCGCCGTTTCGCCGACCAGCGCGACGCTCTTATACCGATGCCAGGCAAAGAATTTGGCTGATGCCTCCTCACTGTTCCGCCGGCGTCGTTCGTTGAAAAATATCGGCCGAAAGCAGCGATAGGCCCGAGACATTCGTGGAATTTCGACGAGAAACTTCGCGTTCGCGAATAGCGAAGGAGAATTGCCTCAGGGACAAGGTTTCCGAGTGTCGTAGGCGGTAATAGTCTTGAATATGAAGCTTGGGATGCAAGAATATGAAATTAGTCAATACCATCACTCCCGACTGGCTAACTCTGGTCGACCTATACTACTTACGCGTGTTCTACAGATCTCCTTCCAAAGGAATACTGTTGGAAAATGTTCAGGGCACGGTTACACGAGAGGAACAACTCGGACCAGAATCCCTGTCGATTTCGCCTGGCGCAAAAATATTCGGTCGGGACCGAAGAAATCTCTGGGGCTGATCTTGGAGCGCGGGTTCGAGCGGGAGGAAGTCTTCGATCGGTCCGAGTTAGCACGGACGACCGACAATCGCGAACGAGATTCAAAGGGGGCTAGACCGGGGCTGGTTGCGGAGTCGAAGGGCTCGCTAATCAGAGATTTAATTGATACCGTGGCGAGAGCACGACCGTCGCACACGAGCGGACACACGCGCGCACCAACACCGTGCCGCGTTCTGTCCGTAGCGGGCGAAAGGACGGGGCCGTAATACATATGTAACACGACGGGACGATGGGACACGAGGACGGAGGAAGGGGTGAACCGGGGAACCGAGGATAAAGCGGGTTACAGGCTACTTAGTCCTGAGCTCTTCATTAGCAACGGTGGCCAATCACTTCTCTTCCTCTATCCTCGTGCGCTCTACCGGTTGTTTCGTTTATTGCACCGGTCGTTCGATCTAAATTGTCATCGGTGACCGTTTCGTAGCTCTGGCCTGCTCCAGGCATCGTGGAAAAAAACCTTTGCAGCGAGGAACGTTTTTCGTGCTACATACCCATCGGCTCCGGTAGTAACAGCTTTCACCGTGTAATTGTCTGTGCTCGTTCCGATTCAAGTATTCCTCGATTTCCGCGACTCTATGCCCTGCGATCGGATGTAGAAGGACTCGCGCGATCAAGTCGCCTATTCCCTTGGCCGGGCGATTTAATTTGAATCGACGCTCCTCGTTCTCGCGTGCCCCGCTAGCGGTACACAACGAGAAGGCAAACGAACCCGATTACCTTTAATTTTACGACGCCTACGTGACGCCGTAACCCGGCGAATGCTCGGGCCGAATTAGCGGGTTATTTCGATTATCGATAAACCGGCCACGATCGCCTCAAACTACCGCGAAACCTGTACCACGATCCAAACCTTAATTTACGCTGCGAACGATACCGTTGCTCCGTCGGCTCGGGAGAAAACAAGAGGCTGGCGGTGTGGAGCGTAGACTGATGCCACTTACCTGGAAACAAAGGAAAAGCGAAAATTACATTGAGTTTTGAGGCACGGCTGGAAAGTGCGCTCGAAGGTAGAGAGGGAGTAAAACCAGAGAGAGAGAGAGAGAGAGAGAGAGAGAGAGAGAGAGAGAGAGCGAAGGAGAGAAAGCGGTGGAACATAATTAAATATATGCTACGAAACCCTCGTTTCCCACCTTTTGTCAGAAACTTTGGACCCTCCGTGTTTTCGTTATCCCGTTCTCTGGTACCACCTTTTCCCTCCCTCTCTCTCTTCGTGTAATCTACGGCGTGTATTAATATTAATAACGAGCCCAATAGTCCCAGCGTCGGCAGAGTTTTTCAGGAATCAGTATGCGCGCGGTGAATTCACGCGAAGAATGGTAAACAAGAGGCGCCGGCGCTCAAATCGAATCAACCGGCGGATACTAACGAGGAAACCGTTCCTGATGGCGTGTTTGCCCCGTCTTCCTGCTTTTTTACCCGGATTTATGACGCGGGGACTTTTTTATTGCGTACTCGTCTTTGAATATTCGTCCGTGCCTTTTAAATGGGCGACGGACGAGTGTCTTTCAAGAGTTTCGGTTGTTCGATGAAATATGAGTTTCCGGACACTTTGCGGATTTAATATTTGAGACGCAGATCTAGATCTTAAAATTTATCCCCCGGAATTAAAAATTCTTCTGTGGAAGAATTTCGGTATTGGCAAGTTTCCGGCGGTTCCACGCAACGATAATATGGGTAATGCATATAATTTAGCGAATCGAATCGGCCGCACTTCCGCACAATGCGGGACAATTTAACGCGAGTAGACGGGTTGCATTCAGTTGAACGTAACAGCGCCTGGCTGTGTCTACGTAATTCCATAATTATACACGCGCCAGGGTGTTACCTATGCTCACATTCGTGAGAGCATCCGCACATAATGATACTCGACGACGAAGATAACTCGATTCTCTTTCTCCGACGTTATTACTCTCTCCTTAGGCACCTCATCACTCGCACCCTTGAGCGTCTTCTCTGACGCGTTAATTTGTTTACGTAATCATTCCTCCCGTCTGTGTCTTATCCACTGCGTGCACCCTTGTACCTACATTGTCTTCGCGCCGACCCCGCTTCATCTTTTAAATGAAATTCTATCACCCAGCCCCGAATGAACTCAATTTCGTTAACTCGAGGCTTGGAACGACAAAGAGGACACTGAAAACCGTAGAAAATTGCGTTTGAATTTTCTCCCTGAGTTTTGGAGACGAATAATATTCGATGCAGCTGTGTTTACTTTTCGACGCGAGGAATTACAAAATAAACGATGTAGGGCTAGCTGAATTCTACGAAACACCAACGGACCGTACAATGAGATCGAACGAACCGTGTTCGATTCTGTATGTACCGCTGTGTGTTAAATTAAACGGGGGATTGCGGGCGATTTAATCAATATTTATGAAACTTAATCAAAATGTGCATGCTAACTGGTTCGTATACAGGCGCGTTAAATTTAATGAAGAAAGTTTGTATTGTATTGCAAAACGAAGTTCGCAAGCTTTATAGTGGATAAACGCGATTCACGCGTCAATTGCATTGACGTAATTTGCGGGCGCAATGAAATAGGAGTCAAACTACGCCGATATATTAAATTTCTGGGTCAATTAAATTACTATTGTAACGATTTTCCATCACGTTTACAATGAATTTGTCGGTTATCATTATCGAGGCACGTTGAAACAATATTAAAATAGACTTCATTGATTCGAGCTGGCGTTTCATTTTCATAACCATGCTTTTGAATATAGATATCCTTCTTCAATCAACGCCTCGCTAAATCAGCTCCGACTATCTCTGCCCCAGATTTTTCCCGCGCTTTCATCTCACAAATTATTCCAACCAGAAATTATTGCAAATTGCATTTTCCCCTTCGCTGTTTCCGCTTCGTCAACTTTCAGAATAATACCTAGCGGGCAAATAAAAGCGGAATCGACCGAAAGGATACGAAGTACCGAGGAATGTGTTTAATGGCCCCGAACCGATCCTCCACGAATTGAAAACCCTCAGAGAAAGAAGAGAAAGAATGAAAAAGAAGTGGAAGGACGGGCTGGTTTGAAGCTGGTAGCAAAGTAATAACAATGTCCCTTTTTTTACGACGCGAACGGAGACAGAAGCGCGAGGATCGGCAGCGAGCTCGTAAAACGACGCGGAACGTGGTCCTGATATTATGATTACTCGGCACCATCCTTCCCCATTTCCTCGAGATCCGTGGGATCTTACGTGATAGATACCCGAGAACTCCCTGTGAACTCTCCACAGATATTTCGAAACTGCTCGATCGACAAACTCGCTTTATGTTTTCTGTCGCTTATTAGTTGCTACCGACAGACTGAGACTCTTTCGCTGTTGGCTATCTGTTGGACACGGAAATCGAGCGAACCCCTGTCGAAGAATCGGGCGGTACATGACAGGAAACGGAACCAGCCGCTCGAAACCTAGCACGTGTACGATAAAACTCGAGGTGTCGCCGCCATGTGTATACACGTAGGGACAACGAAGAAGACGGGGCGAGGGGGGGGATCCCTTAGACGAGACCACGAAGGAGAGGAGAAGAATGAGGAGGGAAGACAGAAGTAGGCAGGTGTTTTTGCAGGCCGCCAAGGTGGACGTTGGCGTCGCAGACTCGTTCGGAGGCTGTTAGCATCCTTCGCCACCATGGCCGGCGAACATCCTTGGATCTCCTTAGATCTTCCACCGATCTCCTCTGATCTCCTCACACCTGGTTGCGTCTACCTGCCTAGGCGGATCCTCTGGTCTGATTCCCCTTTTCTCTCACTCTCTTCACCGCTTCTTTTCGTGTCTCGAATCTCTGGCTACCTGTCTTCCTCGATCCTCTCGGTTACCCTCCCCCGCCGTTGATCGACTCGACGCGAACATTTTTCCCCGCCGAACCTTCCCTGCCCGTGCCAGGTCCTCCTGCTCTTGTTCTCATTCCACGGCGTTGCCGACTCGCCGCGCGGAGTCGGGCGCGGACAGTTTGCAAAATCGGCCCCGTGTTCCCGCGGCTCCGACCGGCGAGTGTTGCGAGACACTACGTCGATTCGGATCGTTTCGAGGAGACTGGATCGAAAAGGCTTGCCCCGTAGCCAGGCGAGACGCGGCGAGTCGCGCGAAAGGCGTAGGCGTCGCGCCGCCAGCTGGATGAACTCATTCGTTCGGGCTCACCTTGAAGGCCAGACCCGGTTCCCCCGATACCGCTGGAATCCTCGTAATCGCTTCCATTTGCGATTCCAAGCCTGGGGGGGAAATCGATTCTCCCTTTATCTTCGATTTCGCTCGTCGATTGGAAATTGTCTTCCCGTCCCCGTTGCCGCACATTATGTCATTTCGCTCGGCTCGCTGTGGGAATCGACCCGCGGTAATTTATCCGGAGGCGAGAAAACTGCCGCGGGGACTTTATCCGCGACGATTATATAAGTATCGGAATCGATGCCGTCTATCGCGAAAACTTCCGTTGACCTTACCGAATAGCGATTCGGGGCCACTGCTCATTGATTCGCAAGAAATCACCCTTAGAGACCCTTAGAGGCGAGAATTTATTCCACCGATTTTTGTGCTGTCCGAAGAGGAGTTATTATTTAATAGCGATGAATCACTTGTATCGTAATCGTAGAGATAATTACCTGTTTTGTTAACTCAGTCATGAGTTACAGTTAGAGTAATATCTTTCATTAACGATCGCGAAGCCTGAGATTTGCATACGCGGCGATTTTTGCTATTTCTATTTAATGATGAGAAAGACAGGCGTCGAAAGGTTACGCGTGTGAATCCCGCGGAGTCTCTATTTCCCTGATATCGATAGAATCCACGCAATCCCAACAATTTGCATTCCTTTCGATTAAAAACCAATCCCTTCCCCTTTTTTCTTCCACTGGGATTGCGCAAGTGGAATGCGTAAGCGGTTACACGAGATGATTGCAAGTTGCATCATTCTGTGTTCCGATACAAGGATGAGTTCCTGAGGGAAATTAATTTGCCGCGGGTAATAAAGATGGATTCTAGTCGGATGATGGCGTGCCTAGGAATAGACAAATTTTATTGCAAGCCAGCGATTCGGTTGCAACGTTATGGAAAGTGCAATTCGCGATTGCGGAGGTTTCCATTTACAGCTTTGATTGAAACCATCGTTGTATCGACTTTCCGTGAACGTTTATTGGAAAGTCTCGAGTTTGCAAAAATTCTTCTTCGATCGCTGCGCTATTAAATTTATAATTTGACCCGAGATCTTGTACATTTTTCTCCCATTTATTAAGGCAAAGATCAAATCTAATCAAATTGACGCAAGTTTAGAACCTCGCGCACTAAATCAAAGTAGTCGATGGTACAACTGTCGGAATTTTGAACGAAAGGGCTAACAAAGGGCCGTAAAGTTAGTAGCGACGCTGTATTTGTCCAGGCAGGCGATTTTTGCGAAGTCACTTACAATCGCGGCTGAGCGGCCACGGTGGATAAAAGTGTGCACACGCAGGCGGTGATAACGGAGGCCCGATGAAAAACTGAAACCAACGATTGCCACTCGCGCGTTGGCCCGCCAGGCGCCAGAAAGTTCAGCCAACAGTTTTTAATTGCAACGCCTCGACTTGGACTGCGATCGAGCCCCAGCCCAACGCTCATCGTTTCCTCGTCCCGCTTTTTCGCGCTCCGACGCGATCACTGCGAGCTCCCAGCTTTCCGTATTTTTCACGGCTGCATGGAGGCGGCGACAAAAACTCGACGAAACACTCCTGGACAATCAGGGCCGTCGAAACGATTGATGAATGAATCCATACGGGCGAGACAGGCCGGTGGCCCCGTTGTTTTTGCCAGTTTATAGTTCCCTACGTACGGTTTTCGAACGTTCGACGTGTTATCGGGGCTGCGCGGCAACGTTTCCCTCGCTTTTCCGCCCCGCCAATCGGCACGGAAGAAAATTGAAACGGCGAGATCGCGCGATACGGATTTAATGCCAAGATTCGTTGGATAATGATCGGAATATCGAGAAACTAGAAGCTTTTTCAAGCCTTTTATAGGTCGCTACCGAATCAATCTGAATCCTTTATGTTTTTAGCCAGAGTGTCGCGCGCTGCTCTATTCGAGGGCATAAATAAATCCCATGGAATCGGGAGTATCGTCAAACAGAGCGATTTTTCCACAGGCTATCGTTGAAAGCGGATAGTTGCCGGCGCGTTTGATGGAACAGTGCAACGAAAATTTTTTATTCAAACCGGATTTCGAGTGAGCACGCATTCACTTGGAACTTTTCTATGCAATTTGCTACAGCAAAGTATGCTTTTGTATTTGGAACGACAGAGTTAACTCGGATCTCGTTCAATAATTTCTTACGTCTCTAATGACCTGATTCAATCTGTAAGCGAGTGGTAATAATTAAAAGTCCGATATCAGTTGCACGTCGCACTGGCAATAGCTCGCGCGACGATTATTCATCAATAAATCCAGTCAAGCATTTTTTTAGGTAAATTGTGTTCTGTTAGCAAAAGTATGTTTTTTCTGAATTTTTCCGAACGCACCGCCAATCACGTGTAGCCGAGAGCAGATCTCGTGCCAGGGTCGGCATAAAAACTGGCCATTCAGCTGCAATAAATTACCGCAATTACCATGCGCGGAGTGCAACGTATTCTCGCTGAAGCCGATCCAAGGCTCGTGAGAAAATAATACAAGAATTTGCGCAAGGTGATCGAGTAGCATGTCTCTTGAGCGCCCGCATACGCGAGCCAGCAGCCTGGCTGTCTAAGAATTTTCTCATAGCTTCGTCCCGACCCTGCCCGCCGAGATTAGCTTCTTTTGACATTATCCCCGATACGCCGCCGATTATCGACAAGGACGCTAAGTACATCGAGGCTCCCGTCGATCGACGTGTGTTTCGCAACGATCTGCCTCCCCATTATCCGCGTATTATCGATCGAGGTAACGACGCCTTCGTTATTGCTGGAAGAAAGCATCTCTGGCAACCAGCGAGCATTACAGTTATTTATAAATAACGAGCCGACGAAAAGGCGACGATCCTTGTGCCAGACTTGGACGCAATTTCGCAATGTTTCCCGGCAATTTTTGTGGGGCGGGCGAGGGTGTGAACAGAGCGTTTAAATGAGTTTCGCGATGAAAGCCATTCGGCCGGCTGAAAAAATGATTGCCCTCGCGGCGATAATAATCGCGATCCGTCATTCCGTTCGAAGCCGTCGTAATAATAAGCTCGATGAGGAATAAAGAGTGCTCGAGGGAAGGGAGAGGCGGAACGGTGATGCAGCGTTCTGGCGACGAGGCGAAGAAGATTACTCTGTGGCGAAGCAGCAAATTAGAATGATTCTTGCTGGCCAACCGCGAACCACGTTCGGCTTCTGACCGCCTGACTCGCGTCGCCGCGAAGTTACTTGTTCTTGGGAAGAAATGACAAACGACGTGACGTGAATAAGAGCGATCGCCCGACAGTGGATGATGGTATTTTGGGCCCCGTCTCGTGTGTACACACGACCATCGCGACCACGCTCAAACCACGGGCCACAAAGCTGGGTAAACCGGCCCTTCCTTTTTGTTGAGCTTCTAATTAACGCGTCGCTACGTCGTTTCTTTGCCTGAGCTGGCAAACATTGTTACCGAGCCGTGATCATTGGAAGATTAAACTCGATGATCCTTTGTCTTACGCCCAACAATCATTTCGTTGAAAGCGTGCCGCTAGGCGTCTCCAAAGATGTTCAGTTGATTATCAGCTTTGAAACCACATCGAGATCCAACGCAGAATCTTATTATTCGGAAGCGAGTCAGAGGAGAAATGTTTCCCTGCTTTCATGAAACTTCAGATCCACTTTCCGTCGAAATCTGGTAACTAACGATTCGCGCAATAGCATATTCGACAACGGGCTCCTCGGTCGTTGAACGACATTCCGCGAAACGAGAGAGCTATCCGTGACAAAGACCGATAGGGTAAAAGGCCTATATGCCGCGTTTCCATCCGTGCGCGGCACTACGCGAGCGCCAGCTTTTGCAATTTTTCTACCCCTCCCCGCCGACGCGGGCCCCCGTTTCACGGAAAACGATGGAAGCTTCGCAGCGACAAAGGGAGATAGAGAAATGACACGGTACCGCGAAGCACCGGTCGAGTTATTTTCACCGGTCGAAAGTGGAGTAACAGCGGCAGTGCCCTATCCTCTGCGTGTCTCTTCTTTATCTCTTTCCCTTCTGCCGTTGGCTGTATCCAGTCTGGCTGGATGGGAAATTCAAAGCGGCATATATTTTTAGCACCAGACAAGCCCATTAGGCGCCACCATCGCCGAGTGTCAGCGGTTAAATCCTTCGGCTCGGAATCAAAGTCGAGATAGCCGCTCTCCGACCTAGCTTCGATCTTTTGTATCATTCTGGTCTCGCCTCCAGCGTTTCCCTTGTCTTCAAGTCTGCCGGTGGTTGCTTTTAACGTGACCTCCCATCGAAGACGACCGAGGAACACACGTCACGCCTTATCTCTCGGTCTCTAACGTTTCTCGAAACAAACTGAACCACAACTTCCCACCCCGTAACCTTTTCATTCGCCTCTTACACGGGTGCAGACCACAGTTTAAATTACGCCCCTTGCCGGCCGTCGCTAGAAACGCTCGACCACAGCACCGCGAATGATTACGCGCGTCAAGCGTTTACTTTGATCCGAAGGGTGCCTTGGGGACTGAGAATTCTTTCCTAAGCAAACACTGATAGGAGACATTTCAGATATTCTGTAATTGTTGACAGCCCGTGATTATGAAAATGGCCAGGCTAACGGCAGTAATAGAAGCTGCTCCAATTCTACCCCAACCTCTTTCACTATTTCCTCTGACCCTTTAATAAGACACTCTCTCTATCAAGCTGGAACAATGCTGCAGCGTGGAGAACCGCTCGGGCGCACACGAGACAGCCAATTTGTCGAGAAAAACCTGTCACTCGAGGCCGTCAGCTAAGGAACACAAGACCAGGTGTTAAACTTCCTCCTACACCCCGCTCCGTTTCGCCAAGTGACTCATCTCGGCCGCGCACCGCCTCGTACGAGTGCGTGGCTTCTAAATAGGAAGGTAAACACACATTGTGTTCCCAGTCGAAGCGTGGCTCTTTCTTCTTGTCGCTGTGCTTGTCGCTGGGCGACTCGCTGTACATCGTGGACCGAGTACATTAGCAACCACAACATCGGTCGGAACAGGGTCGTAGAGAAGGGTCGGAACGAGAACGAGACCGCGCTGAGGCTTTGACAGCTGTTGGCTCGCTTTTGCCTCGCTCGAGACAGAGCGACGGACACCGTGGGGCCACTACATCGGCCCTGGATCCTCTTTCGCTTCCAGCCATTTCTCGGGCCACTTCAAACGTCCTATCCATTCTGGCTCGCGTCACGGTTCCTGCCGGTTTTCAGAAATACAGCCGACGAGACGCTCAGCCGGCCCTCTGAGTAGCTTGCATTCGAGCTATGTACCTTTGACGATCCGTAGGACTGTCGAAACGTTTTCTCCAGCCCTTTCGAAATTCCTTCGATCGGGGTTGAAACCTATTCTCGATAACCCATATACGTCCTTCTCAAAAGCAACGGACCGAATAAAGCGTTGCAGGAACTTCTATCAACTCGCGCAAGCGATTCTTAAAACTTGCACCCACGAATATCATGCGGTCAGGTGTCAAAAGGTGTCAAGGCTTTAAGTAAAATGGAATAACGAATAGAACCCAATACGAGGGACGAATAAGCTTTAATACCAGTTACCAAAAAGAACCTTGCGTTACGACACCCTTGTGCCGCGTTATACGCAATCTTCCATCACCCCTGTAATACCCGATAAACCTGCAGATTCGATCAAACAGAATTTATGCAGTATACCCATCCACGATCCGGTATCACCGCAAATAAATCCCGTTCCTCTTGCCTCCTTTAATTACCCTATTCGCCGGACCACGGGCACTGAAGGAAGTGAAAGCTCCTACGAGACACATTCCTTTTTAATTTTCAATCTCCCCTATCAAGCCAGCCCATTAATATGGTTTGACGGCTCGGTATGAGTCATTGATCCCCGTCCATGCACGTCCCTCGCATTATCGAGGCTAGGTGTGTTCGGCATTCTCACCGGTGGGCAGATCGCGCGAGCTTTAGCTAGACGCTGCCGATCGAGGGCGCGTTACGACGCGGCCAACGATTGTCTGTGCAAACGAGTTTCGCAAGTTTCCACGGTGGGGTGACGTCATTTGGGACAACGCGCGAATAGCGTGCACTCCTGGCACAGATTCTGCACGGCCTGGCCTGCTCCAAGACAATGGGGGACCACAGCTTCCGTCAACGCGTCGCGTTGCTATCGGCAAACGATCGGTACCCGCGCCAACACAGAAACTATCGCACGCGAATCCGCGGCATTCGGGCTAGCGCGAGCAATTCAACCGCGAGCGGGGAATGCCTGGCGAGGAACTTCGCGGCCGGAAGGGGGCAGGGGGGAGATTTTGTCGTGTATCGCTGCATTCCTGGTATTCCTCTGCTCGATTGGGTATCCCTGACCTTTGACTTCGCCTTTCGAGCGTATTTTCCGCAGGATAAATAGGGACTGCATTTGTTAGCGATGCTATGTGCAATTTGTTTTCTAGAGTTTCGATCTGCAGGGTTGGTAGAAGAATTTTTCTGTGACTGTGGATGTTGATGGAAGGTAGATTGTATTTGAAAGAAGTGTATTATTGGTACAGATAGCTGTGCTTGAATAATATACCGTTTAGTTTTAAAAGAAATGAACGCCGAACGCTTGCTACTAAATTTGCGTAAATTTGAATTTCTAATGGCCACGTTAATATTTATTATATTGAATTTCTTTTTATGGATCGCGTGTCTAGTGTCTAGTATAGACTGCGATGTATAAAAGTCTGCCTATGGATACCTCCTCTGCGTCTGAACGAACGAAAAAGTGATAACAGTAAAAGATATTCTTATTCGAAGAGAGAAATAAGAATTTCTGATACTCTGTCGATAAACACTGGTGTTTCGTCGACCACCCCTTGCGCACGTCACGTTCCCGTTACGGAACAGTATCAAGATAGCCGAAGAACGATAAAGAGCAGCGTTTTTTCAATTAGAAAACCGTGGGCTTGTGAAATATTTCTACGACGAGGGAGCTGTTATCGCAAGGCAGATTAATTATTTCCCTCGTGCACGGCGATGAATTTTTGATCGACAGTGACAAAGGACGCGATAAGGGGAACGCGTGAAAGCCCGACAAAAACGAAAACAAAAACAGGATGTCGGATGGTCTGGATGCCAGGGTCCCCAAAACGTCCATCGCGCGCATTTTCGTCACGCGCGGCCCACAAAGACACAAAACGATTAACAAACTGACAGCGACATAAAAGCTACTAACGCTGTTCTCCCCGAACTGTCAGTGTCTGGAGCTTTTTACGCCCGACACGTCCATTCACGGCGGCGTATTTAAAAACGAAAACCCAACGACGAGCGAAACGTCAAATAGACGGGGCAACGACGATGGGAAAGAAAGGGAACGTCGAACGTTCCCTCGAGCGACGTAACGACGGGTCCGCGTGCACGTGGACGAGCGTGATCCTGTCCCGGGATGAGAAAAATATCTAATAACGGAAAAATGAGAATCGAGATGGTGAGGAGAAAGCTGGGCTGGTGGCGGCGCGGCGACACGGGGCGCAGCATGTGTTTCGCTTCGTGTTACCAAACGGTTTCCCAGATTTCACTTCTTTCCCCCGTGCAATTCGATCCCGGCTCCTTAACGAGAAAAGGGCGACGCCGCGGGGAATGAAACCGCCTGAATCGAGAGTTTCCACCAAACAAATCGTTAATAAAGAACACGTAGGATAATATGTAGGAGAGGAAGAGCCTCAGGGACATGTTTTTTCCCCTATTTTTCCGCACGTTCTTAGTTTCATTGAAATATACATATGAAACAGAAGGTGGAATAACTAAAGTTTTCAAAGCGTACTAACACAGTGAAATAAACGCGAGTCGAATTCTATATTTAGTTACACTCAGAAGTTGCAAGCACTTAGCTACCACCTACTTATTTAGTTTGGAAGAATAGCGTAGTCATGGATATTTCAAAAACTGGGTCGATCGTTTCTTGACCTTCTATGTATTATACGTATGTATCATGTTTCATGAAGATCGGTGCCTAATATTTCCTGTGGTTTCTGTGCTAGCTCCGAGCGTGAAGCTAATGTAACACTATACCCCCAGTTCCATATTCAGCTTTTATAATTAATAAGGGGAGTAGGTCCGCGAAATAGGAGCACGGTACCAGGAGCAGTTTTTAAAATAGTCACGATAATGCATTTTGTGCTGGGGATATTAGATTAGACGCGTTTTCCCGCCTCTTTCTCCGCGCGATCGGAAACAAAGGGAGCCTCAGGTAAGCTACGAACGCGCCTAGCGTACGATAACATATGTTAATACGTGGCACACGTACGGGGCGTGCGCGCGCGTGTGTAACCGTAGTTTTCAATCGATGTACACGGCAAAGCGGTAGTAAGCCTCACAATGGCAGCTTTACGTAATCGCTGTACGTAAACTACCACGCTTCCACGTTCGGCTGGGATTCAATTATGCTCTCTTGCTTGTTCCTTGTCCTCTTGCGGTGCCGTCGCGCGCTCCTCTCGCCGATTGAAGCCACCAAGCCGCCAGCTATTGGCGAGTGTAATATGGCCAACGGTAGAATAATGCGTCGTTTAAACTTTGTAGCTTTCAATGGCCCGTCGTTTGGGGGAAAGAATCTTCCTGCCGAGAGCTGTACTCGTTCAGCTGCCCGGTGTATTACGAGGCAGAGCCACTTCGCAGCAACTTTATGTAGGCACGTGATGGAGAAATGAAACCCAATCTGTGCAGGCTGCTCCAATTTGTTCCGTCCTTATTACCATCGAAATTGTTAGATATTGCAACAGATATCATAAAAAGGTCGAGACGAAGGCCGAAGGATTTCAAAGGGAGAGAGCGAAGGGAATTTTACGAAGATAGGAGAAATGTATAATTCAAGAAGTTCCGCAGAGCGCCAGTAGAGTCACAATTCGCAGCGAACGAAATCACGGGCTAACGAAATTACCGAGAGAAATTTACTTACGGTAGCACCCTTCCCCGTACGGTAGCTCTTACGGGACACTCGATACGCACTTTGTACGTGGAATTAGGGGTGGCCGAGGGATCGATACGAACACGTGCCATCGGTCAACACGGCGAGAAAGTACACGGTACACCGAAAAGGAAGTCCTAGAAGAGCGGACACGGCCGTATTTCGTGCGTGTACTTGAATTCAGCCGAGGACTTAGTGGCCGGATCGATGACTATTGATGCAATCAAGCTACCAGCATCATCCTCCCCCCCCCCTCCCGCTCCCTTTTGTCCCTGCCGCGCTGGTACCCATATGTGATTTTTTTCGCCTAATTCCCACAAGCACGCGGAACTGTGTCGCTGGCGTGAGGAGGGGAAAGGCGAGGGGGTAGGATCGACGACACGGGATCGAAGCGGGGGACTCGCTCTTCGCGCTATTATTTATCCGAGCTGTCGTCCGTCCAATCAGTCATGCCGACATATGCTTAAGTAAGATTACATTTCCACTAATGCCCGCCAATGTACCGCGCCTATGTCGGCTAATACACGGGGAAGAGGAACGAAAGGACGCAAGGGGAATTGGGAAATCGAACAGAAAACTCTGCGACGGGGATGGAACTAGGAAGGGTGAAGAGGTAGGACACCGCACCGAATGATATATCGTACCTACGGACGGGGTGGTTGAAAGTTTTTTTCTCCGGCTACCTAATGGCCACCCTCTCGCCAGATTACGCTCCGCTTCGCCCAAATGGGACGTCTCTTGTAAAAGATTAGTGGCTTATCGTGGAGTATTAATGTAATATTGTAATGCACCGTGAAACGCGCATAATGCAGCCCCGTATAGGCGGAGGGGTTGTCCTTGAAAGGGGGTAGACTAAATAATTCGAGAGCGTGATCTTCGGCAATATGGAGCTCCCTCGAGCGGGGCTTTATTCGGCTCGTTACTCTCTGGAGCGTGTCGAATTAATGGGAGATAGAGTATCATTTTATTTCGAGGATAATCTAATGATATTTAAATGCTTACTCGAACGTAACAATGGACCGTTTTCCTCTCTCCAGGCACCAGAATTTCTATTCAGTGGGAGAGCCTCTCTCGAAATCCAACACAATACCTAAGGGAACCGGCGCGGTAGCTAACCTTTTTCAGTGGACCACGTTCGAGAGAAAGCTGCGCCGTTATTATTGTGGTAGAAACAAAGTTGCACCGGCACTCGTTCCCATAAGAGAAAGCCGACCGCGAGCGGTGTGCGACAATGTGGACCGCAGACCAATAAAACGAGGCAGGAAACGTTGACCAACTGGAAAACCATGCATCTTCGTTGATAGAGGACACGTAAAACTGTTTTCGGCCGTCCTCTTCCCCTGTCGGAGTGTTTGATGTGCGAATCGGAGCACGTGTCACCGAAGTGGTGCACCTGGTGCGCGCATGCACACCTCCGGCCAGGTCACAATAGGCTCCTAATAAATTTGGGACGGGGGTAGGAAGGTTTTATGGCCGACAGTGGGCCCTTTCTCACGCACCGTCAGATCGTTGCCGTGCTCATTGTCGATGCACTGTATCGCGATTGTATCGCCGACGGCGGTGTTTCTTGCTGGGGATTCGTTCGGGTCAGTGAATCGAGGCTAAATTGAAACGGATACAATGGAACGGAACCGATAATTTCCTCTTTTTCGCCGGGGAACTATGATTTCTTTCGCGATACACTATTTTTCCAAACGACTCTCAGCGTCGGCGGGGCTTGGCATTTGTCAATGCTCGTCAATTGCGAAGCGTCCTTTATAATGGGGCAACGTTTAATCGCGAGGTAAGTACTGAAAAGGAAGTGGCCACGTGACTATCCTTACCCAATCGACGGGAGATGATCGTCTGACCCGATAAGGAAAAGTTCACTTGTCCGTGGGTATGAAAGACAGACGATCACCGGAGTCGATAGGCGGCCGTAGGAAAGCCGGCTCCAAGTGTTTGCATTATCGAGCTGCCTGGATTTTTCTCCGCGCGAAAAGCGTCGCGGTAGAAACGATCATTGTGCTGGAATGACGTTGTGACAAAGGTGTCAGCGCTTTCGAGAGCCCTCGCGTAGTAGACATCGTTGTATAATACGAGGACTCGCATGTGACGCAAAGACACTAATAATATGGGGTGTCGATGCCGTTCGAGTGTTATTACAGAGTTATTAGGTCTGGACCACGCACCCTGCCTGTTCACGCGTATACTGCCCGTCGCGCCACGGTTCCCACCACGGATATTTCAAAACGTAGCACCGAGGATACGCTGAATCCGCCGCTCGCAAATCCCTCGAGAGGCTCGTTCCACGCGAGCAGGAACACAGCCTGCCCTTTGCCGCGAACCGATCGACGCGATCTCCTATCGCGCGCAACAACCTCGAAAGCTCTGCACCCCCGTCGCGTTAAGTATTCCATAAAACAGCCAGTTCACGGCCCCGTTCGCACCTACGCGCCACGAAATTCCGCTCGAAGGATAACCTGCCGCGCGGCAGATAACGCGGCCCGGCATTGTTGCTCCCTAGCACGTGTAAACAATAAAGCGGATACGCTTGGATGCGAGTGCGTTCCGCTCGACCCCGCTGCACCCGGGGGTCAGTATCGCCGAACGCATACAGAGGACGCGGCATCGCGACGAACGTGGAAGTCACGAGAGCCGCGTTAGAATCGGATCGAGGCTAGGGTGCAGAGGAGGAAGTTCGTGGGAGAGGCGGCGTTCGTGGTAATCGCAATGATTACAAGTGACCCGGGGTATATGTAAGAACCGTGTACACGTTCGGCGGGGCCGCCGTATATAGGCCGGTTTACAGCCGAGAGATCGTTGAGCCCGGTCTCTTTTAACCCAAGGAAAAGTAGTGCTAAATGTTGAGGAAATTACGAGGCGGCACTGTCGCGATCCTTATCTATGTAATATCTCGTGATCGACGGCTGGCCACGCGCCCCTCGTTCGGAGGAACCGTCTCGTCCACGCGGAACCTCTCATCGCGACCGATGAGCGCCAACGAGAATACAGGGACGCGGCCGCGAGATGCACAGCTGATACGCGAGCTAATGCGGGGATACAGCTGACGCTTTAACCCGCGATAGAGCAATTTCAGGTTCGTCACGGGTCTTTACCTTGGCCGCGTGTTATCCAATTGCTCGTGAACATTAGAATTATGTACCGAGGTTGGGTCGCGCGACGCGCTCCGTCTTCTCACATTGTACACTGTTCTACAGTGTTCTTTGAACGAGCCGCGAGCGTTTTAGGTGGTTTCGAGTGTCGGGCTAGTTGAAACTTCGCTAGGGTTTAGTTGTAAAACCTAACTGCTGTTATTACGGCTTGTTAGAGTCCCGGGTTCGAGGACCTTGTAACAGGAGGTCGGTTTCACGGAAAAGATGTCGTGGACCATTGAGTAGGCAATGCAGCGACGGTTATGCCACACGGAAGGAAGAAATGAAGTGCTGATATAAATGTCACGCGAAGAGCGCGCGATATCGTCCAAAATAGCTCGAGGAAAGGTATTCAGATATGCGTGGGTGTTGATACATTAACTTTTTAAGGTCAGTTATCGCGCGGCCAGGGAACCGTAGAGTGTGTTCCGCCGTTCACTGTTCACGCTGCGAGGGGGAAACAAGATAGAGAGCGAGGCAGCGACGTCAACACCGTCAGCGTTCCTGCGCTTTATACTGCGCCTATGTAAATCCAAGTGTACGATGCTGCTTGCTGGCCGATCTATGCCTGTATTTAACGCAAGTACAGTGTAGCAGCGAGTACTCTCAATTGTTTCATGAGAGACCATTCACGGAGGGTTGATTAGTAGGGTAGATGCACCATTTGTGGCCATTTAATGGATTTCGGTGTCTTTCATCGTAATTATTTTTAAAATAGTACTTAAACAGAGGATCTAAGCTGAATAAAATCGGTTAAAACGTATGGTGGCAGAAAATAGAACAATATTTTAATAATTTTTTCATTTCTGTCCATGGGGTGGTCACAACTGGATACTCTATTGTATCAGTTTTGGTCACCGGATGGCCAGAAATGTACCATTTCCTGCCTCATAATTATTTTCGTAATATTGAATTGAGTTTGATAATTTTATACTTTCAGAATAATTTTGAAACTACATTTAACTATATCCACCATAATTTATATTTCTGGCGGTATACTAAACAAAATAGTTGCGGTGTGTAATTTTACACATAATTATATGTCTGCAAGCAATTTGAAGCTGAAAAACCGCCAAAAACAGTACAATGGCCACAAACGGTACATCTACCCTACCTGTTGTTACCGAGAAAATTTCTACCTATTTCAGTAATTTGTCCCCTAAACGATCCTTGCCTGATCCTCGCCACTCATTTACGTATCGCGGCTCAAGTCGTGCAAACGATCAAGCCGTTGCAACGGTGTCTCCCTTGACATTTTCCGCGGAAACAGAGGGTGCACCGCGAGGGCAAATAACAGACAGGAAAATTTTCGGTAAACAGCGTCACGTTCGGTGCCTTTCACTTTTCACTTTTACTCCTAATGTTTGCCAGTGGTCCGCCATCAGGGGCCGGTTTTGAGAGTAAAATTTCCTCGTGTATTTACGCCGGTCAATAGGAACGTATTTGCCCAAACTGCCTGGGCAATTAACCGCCATCCCCTCCCGGCCCCGTGGACGTTTGCTTTTTTGTTTGCAAATACCTTTCAGAACGCGGACAAACCAGGAATAACGCAAACAATACTTGCAAGGGACAAACAACGGGCCAGGTGGTCGCGCTAGCGGTTTTGCATCCCGTGCCCTGCGCGAATCGCGCGTGGATGCGACCGGATGTGATTTATAATGTACGAGGCTTGTCGAGTCGATTAGATTGATTTATTCGCTCATTTATAATTTCCCACGTTTCCCAGAGATTCGCCTTGTACCGCTTTATTTTCCTTGATTCGTGGCAACAGACGTTAGTGCACTCGTGCAAGGAGACTGCGCTCTAGTGACTGGTATCTTTACCTTTTGGAGACAGGATGTTCTTCGAAATTTCCATAACGCGTCTTCATTTAAAAAATAAGAACCACCTAGGGTGAATGTACCAGTAAATGACCACGTACCGGTGAATGGACATTTTTTATCCAAATTAGTAAAATGAGTTATTAAACTAAGCAACTGAATAATTAGAGACTTTTTTAATTTCTTGCTTCATATCCAAACAATTTTTATAGCACGTATAATTTTATAACAGTGCTCATTTATTAGCCTTAAGTGTTCATTTGTTGGTGCGTTTACCCTATTTAGCATATATTTCGCCCGAGTACCGTTGCAGTCTTGTGAGTAGAGGCAAAGCAAACATACGCGCAAAAGTGAATAGCACGGTATGGAATTTAGGTCAGGTTCGTGGATTCGCGGTTCCCTTCTTCGAATCGGGGCACGATTTATTTACTGTCAATCGCGTGCGCCAGGTAAATAGGAGCATTCTACGAAACTGACGAACGTCGTGAGGAAGATGCTGACGGATAATCGCATGCTGCTGTACGACTGTTTCCTGCAACCTATTGAAACACAAATCGTTGTCGTTCCATGCGACGTCGCGTGTCAACGCCTCGTCACGCCACGAATCTTCCGTCTTGAAGCGTAGGCAGAGGGGTTAAATAATTAATCGATTCGGCTGTATTCCCGGGATCGATGCTCCACATTGCCGTGCACGTCGACCCAGCTCCGCGCCAATCATAGATTTCGCTGATTGCACCCCAGACCCCGGGTTCCCGTAATCTTGAGTAAATTCTAAGACGATCGCCCGTGTATAGCGCCGCGAACAACGGAGGATTGAACCCTCACAGACGCGGTTGGCAGCTATACACGTCCTAGGCTGCATGAAATTATTAATCGAGAGACGGTCCAGAAGCCATATGCGTCAGATCGATGATCCATTTAAACACGGCAGTCGCCGGGCTCAAGAAGCACCGGCAGGCCCGTACCTTATTCAACTTGGCTCTGTAATCACGTATACGTGCTTAATGGGAAAATAGACAAGTGCCAGCACTCGAACCTCGCGATATCTGCTCACCCTGGAGCGTGCACAGAGGGCTGAGCCCTGGGTCAGAGCGCGGGGAGGGTGCCCATTCGAAGGGGCGTTGTCTGGTCTAATCGCTTAGGGAAATTGACAAAGAGTCGACAACTGTCAGCGCGCAGCTGGGCCACCGACTCCCAGTAGCCACGCTTCCCTATACATATGTTACCGTATCTTTGTGGTAACCTGCACGTATGTTCACCTTTCGGCTGTGTACACAATTACCAGAGATCGCGACAGAGTTGCATCGACATGCAGACGAATACAGCGAACGATCTGGAAACATATCGATAGGTCCGTTGGGCAGATAATGGCTCTGACAGCGATGTCAAACGATCGGACGGACAGACACCCGGCACTGAGAATCGTTCAGAATTCCTTGAGCCGCGAATTATTGCAAATCAGATTACGTAATTGAAATGCCTCCGCGAAAAACGCAGGAGGCACACGAATCCGTGGAATTGTCCCCGCACTCTTTTCCCTGCCGTATCTTTTCGATCTGCCGTCAAAAGAACACATTTCGCCTCTTTTAACCCCTCTGCGCCTGTGAACTGAACCGCCCCATTGAATCGCTCCTGTTTCCCCGAGTGCACCCGTTTTCGCCTTTCCATTTCCGTGCCACGTCTCTCCTCTTTTTCGCCCCATCTGCCTTTCGCGAAACCCCGAGCAGGCACTTTCCTTCCAAAGGACACAGGTGTGGCGCGATTCACTGACTCGAAGGTGTGACTTCCCCATAGAGGAACGATTTCGAGTATGTCCTCTTGCCTTTTATCGATTGGGAATGCGAATAGTCGAAGGCGCTCTAAGGTGCCTTTCATGTACGATGCTCGACGAGATTCGCCTGCCTCTCAACTTTTTAAAAGTTGATCGAAAGCGTCGCAACGCGTCCCTCAAACTTTCCTCCGCAGTGTTTTACAAAGCCGGAGACAGCGAGTCGGTTGATCGTACCAGCGACGCGTTCGCCAACGATTATAAGCATTCGGAGTCGAGAGGCAAGCGAGCAAGGAAAATGGAGCAGCGTTATCTGCTTCTACTTCGATGGATATCATTTCACGGGATCCTGAGCAACTCCATCGAATCACCACCCCCCGTGAAAACCCCGTTCTACTTCATCCTTTGGCTCTCCTTTCAGCCTCCTCTCGCTCTCCCCCTCCCCCCCCCCCCCCATCACCGCCCTGCTCTCTCTTTTCCTTAACTCACTTTGGCGCAAACTATTGATTTGTTTCATAGCCAACGGCGGCTGCTACGGTGAAACGTGAGGTAAGGGCTTCTTCGTTCCCCATCCTGGTTCGGATGGTCTACAAACCACCCCCGTTTTAACCGTGGCAATGCGCAACGGTATACCCTGTCACCCCACCGACACGTACGCGGCCGACGAGATTTCAGAGCCAGTGTGAGAATGTGCTTGTAACCCCATACGAGCCACCCCATTTTTCTAGGAGACCTTTTCCTCTCCGAAAGGCTCCATCTGGCCGCGACTATGATTTCCATCGGGCGATCGACCCGTGGTGCATAAAGTATGACCCGCATGGACGGAAAAAATTCTCACCGATCGAGACACAGATGTCTTCCAGCGTTGTGTTTTTATTTGAATTTGTCAGGGTCATTTGTCAGGGGTTGATGGATTACCAACGGCGATAGATAGTTGCGACGCTATATTTTACAAGCCTCGGACTCTGCGTGCTTTGTAACAATAGAATCATCGATGCTCAGCGGCGTTCGCTCTTCCACGGGGCAGGGAATCGAATGTCTAATTCCTCGTGCGGGTGAATTTTTCTTTCGACGGCTCGGATTGCCTCGTTTCTCAGCTCCTTCGCCACGGTCCACTTCCATCTCCCCGATAAATGAAACCAAACGGGCCAGCATGATGGGGCGGGCGGGGAAGGGGGGGGAGGGGGGGGGGGACATTTGATATCTTGTACTTGATTGCAAGGGGTGCGCCGCGTTGCGGTGGCGTGGCCGCCGTGGCACGTCCATTTTCGGGATAAGATGAGAATTACAAGCGTTCCGTTTCGGGGATCTTTTTTCCCTCGGCGAACCTTGCCATTCTGGGAACACAATAGGAGATTCTCCGTGAGCCTGTGTACCCCCTCCCCGGGGTCCATTCACGGACATGGGGTGTTACGTGTACGTTCCCGTTTATGGGAGGGTTGGCACGCTCTCGCGCAAACATTTCGTCGAGCCCGGGCATTTTAGGTAAATTGTTTCGCGTTAATGTGGGCCCCCCTTTTCGGCTGGAAATTTTCGTTAACAACCGTAGGCTTCTCCAGTCGATACAACGAGGGTCGAGAGTTTCCAGCAATCTGTGTGATTAGAAAGTCACAAGCCAGATTGCAAGCTTATCGCGGTGCTTACGAAGTAGACTTCATTCCCGATTGGAAGGTAGCAGTACGAAAGAGCCAAGTCGAGCGAAGGAAATTAAACCCCCCCCACCCATTCCCACCGTCCCTTGGCAGTAAAAAACTTTCCATTTTCAAAGGCGAAGGCTCGCGAATCTACTAGCGGAAATATGACGAATTTCAAGTCTCCCTCGTCAAAACTTTTCGCCCTCCACTCACAGCATCCCCCCTCGTCAAGGACCAACACCAATATCCCCGATGAAATACATCAGCCATCGATCGTGGCACCGTTCTGCAACCTCCTCGCGCAAATAATGTTTTATCGCTCGCATTTGCCGGCCAGTCGATAGCAAGCGATTAGGGAGCTTTATGGGCTCGTGCTGCGAGGAGGAACGCAAGAATCTCCGGGCTTATCGCGGGGGCCCCGTTACGGGGAACAATATCTCAGAAAATCGTTTCACTTTTAGGGCTTCCGTCTCTTCACTGTCTGGGAGCGGGGGATAGGAACGTGAAGGAGGAAGGGGGGCGGGACTTGGCAGCGACGGAACGACGACGAATGATTCACCCCTCGGTTGTGTAACATCGGTAACCCTCGACTTCGTAATTGATTGGTCCTGATACGCCTCCTTATCTCTTAATCCATCTTCCGCTCCCACGTTCCGCTCGTAGATTCCAGCCCGTGCGTTTCGACTGCTTGTTATGTGCGTTGCGCGTTCGCCACGGGTACAGGCGAGGGTCCGCGGAATAGGGGGGAGGGGGAGTGCTGTAGGGTTCTTGCGCCGACGGGGGTGAGGGTGGGGCCGTAAAGAATCAATCCCTCGACAATATGCGCGTCACGGTGGATGTAAATATTTGCGGCAATTGTGTAAAGATCGATTTCCACGATACCGCGTCGTGCCTCTATTACGGTTTAAGTGTGTCCTATGAATAATGTATCGAGGATAATGCTCTTAATACTGGGCAAGATACGGGGGCACTTTCCGCCGACGGGGAGGCTGCTGCGCGTATTTTTACTGTCGGAGGGGTGGAAAGGATCGTCCCGGAGGTGATCGCTTTACGCTGGCTGCCCCGGATAAATATTAAGTATCGCCGTGCCGGCATGCAAATGCTCGGTTTGGTATACGATATTTTAATGCCGCAATAACAGCTGCCGGGTTCTCGCTTGTTTCGCTTCTCGAGGAGATATTAATCTTTCCCAGGCGGCGGGAAACGGACTGCCACGAATTCGGTAGATAGCGTATGTGTACGAGCCGCGGAGATGCCTCTTGAACGTCTTTTAATACGCGTTGAGAGGTGTTCCATAAATCATCCCCCTCCTCCGCCCCGATGGAAATAAAGTCGACGCCGATAAACCGACGCGGGCCGTCTCGGAAAGCGCCGCGGAGCGTTTCGCGTTTGCGGATAATCCGCGTTCATTAGCAGCAAAGTGAAAAGTGATTGTAATTTGTCCGACGGTTGGAAGGATGGCCGACAGAATCCCTTAGGCTGAACACGAACGCTTGATGCATCGTCGACATGGCTTACGACGTTTTAATACGGACAAGTTACGCTCGCTTATGTCTTCATGAGATGGAATGTCCTCGATCTAGAGGGCGGCGGTTTGTGTGCAGGCGGACAGCAGGTGAAACGGGGAAATATGACGATGTTCGCCGTTTAGATAGGTCCAGTGTCCACCGCGCGAGATAATTTCGCTCCTATCAACATTTAGCCGCTTGTCGCGCATTAACAAGGGAGGTGGACTATTCCCTTTAATCACCGGTGGTTCGACAACCTTTGCTTTAAGAACTAACAGTACGTACGAGGCCAGAGAAAGAGTTAGCAGAGCTACGCTTGGGTCAAAAGCTAAAGGAGGAATGGGATTATTATGAGGTGATTTGCAACGTCTGAAAGACGCTGGGTGAGACGAAACGAGATCCATAGACAGATCGCGTTAGAGGGTGGTCACGGATTAATGAAGCGAGACGTTACGGGAATGCCCTCGCTAGACTCGTAATTAATCAATGATTTTTCTCCGCGAGAGGCTTGATGGGCTTGTATATGCTACCACGGCGAGTCGCACGCGAGCGTCTCGAGCAACGTCTTCTTCCCGGACTTCCGCCCGCAGCGACGTGTTTTGAATTTACGTTGATGTGTCACGAAGCGGTTCAAAGTTGAGAACACCGCGTGCCACCGGCACGCATAGAATCTTAATTTCTACCTGTCTCACACAGGGGCACGGAGCGGCTGCGAACTTCCTAGGAAACTTGGATTTTTCGCGCTACAGCGGGCTGGAGGGGTTGGAGAGGCTTGAAGCGAGCCACAGTGGTACCCGGAGCTGTCTGCCCTGGTCTCGAGTGGTCAGAAATGTTCGGAAGAATTTCAATTTTTAAGGTGTGTTAAAGCAAATTTGAATATTCATGAGAGAGGGAGTTTGTTGGACGCATGTACGTTTATCTTACTCTCTTGGCGTGAAAAAAAAAAGGGAAAAGTCTGCGAAAAGCGCGGACCAATTTACTCGTCAATATCGGCACGGAATCGAAAGGGTAGCCAGGTCCGATTGAACAAGGGTAAACGCGAATGCGTTTTAGTTTCACATTCGTCCATTCCCATTTGCCCTACAATCCTATCTGCACTCCCATTTCCCCCGAAAAAGAAATCGCGCGAAACAGAGTCGAATGGGACGAGCGCAACCGCGCGAAAAAGCAATTCAACGCGCAACAATGCAAGGGCCCATCGTCGAGTAACGCGCACCAACTACGATGACAGGTCTCGAATGCGTCACGCGTCGTTGTCACTCGTGAATTCTAAGCGCGAGCCCCGGCCACGTCGGGGCTGAAGCGATGCTAAAAGGCCCTCCTTTCGTCGCTGCGACAAATGCACCACTCGACTGTCATCTCCCGTCATTCTTCAGTGGTTCAATCGTCGCTTCGCAGCTCGCCCCCTTTCAAAAAGTCGCACGTTGCTTGACGCGCATCCCACCCTCCTCGCGAACCCGCACACCTTCCCGGTCCGGTTAGTATACTGGGTGTTTCATAACGAGGGACTGAAACTTAATTACAACCCGTGAAAGTAAACAGTGCGTCTATCTGTGAAAAACACTGCCCCGTTCGGAAGACTTTTTCGCGACGGGGGAGAATCTCGTCGACAGGCATTTACGTTGGTGGGCGAGAGACGAATTAGGGGAAATCTCGATAATAGCGTTTTGTCAACGGCGTGGCTTGTCCCTGCAGGCATTTCCTGTACCGGGAAACCGTATAGAGGGCTGTGGAAGGAATCAAACGGGAAATAAGAAAGCGTATAGGTAGCCTTTGTGAAGGTCGGCAGGAACGGGAGCCAGTGAATCGGGCGCGGGTCGATAATGTTTCGACGTGATCGACTCGAAACCGCTGGTCTACCTAGCCACCCCTGGCGAAATCAGTATGTACAGAGGGACAATAGGGATTGGGACCCTCTTAAAGGGAGGTTAATTGGATCCCATCGATTTCGATCGTACAATGAGGAAATCCAGATGAAATCTTCGCCGATCCGGAGACGGCGTAACGGCCTCCCGTGTGCCTTTCTCATCCGTCTTTTGTCCTCTCTGTTTCTCCTCCTAAGGCTTCTCCTCCTTTTTTTCCCCTGAAACGGCTCTTGCTTTTCGACTCTTTCACCGGTAGTCTAGGTAACTCCCTTTTCACAGAGTTCGAGGGGTCCTTATCCCTCCCCGTTGACCTTGGTTTTCCGGCATGCACTTCTGATTTCCTCTCGCAAAGATCGCGAGGAGGCTCCTTTCTGGATTCCCCGGTCGAGCACCTCCCTCGTGGAAACGGCGTATTTACGAGGGAAGCTTATGATTCCCGGAATTTCGGGGAATCCGAATTGCTTAGCCAAGTAGAACAAGAGCCGCTCGTTACGTGCGTCCTCACCTCGTCGAACGACAGCCTCCTGACAACGCTCCCCGATTTTCACCCCCCAAAGTTTTTATTCTCACTTTCCGCGCCCTTAGGGAGCGTCGAGTGTCCAATCGTTCGTTAAAAACTTCTTCGAGGATCCTCGTACAGGTTTGTCTCGCCACTGAGGATTAACGAAGCTACGGATGGACCGGTAGGTGGAAAAAAATACAGAGTTATGCTGTGGTCGACCATCCAGTTTCTGGTCGGACGATCAAAAACGCGCGGCGAGACCACGAAAATATTCGTTTCGGCGTTCGCGTGGCCCGATAAAACCAATATCCGCTTCGGGGCTGCCTATCGCGTCGAGTTTGCGGTCGTACACCGAAAACAGTTTTGATTATTTCACGGGTAGCAGTGCGATGGTACACTGGTTGGGTTCCATGAACTTTCTCCCTCGGAATAAAACTGGTGGGCAGAATGCAGTATCTTGCAGTTTGTCGAGTACATATTCGTAGTCGGAAAGCATTTACACCCCCGTTCATTATAGATGCGTGGAATTCGATTCGCTTCCCCTAATTAGCCCGCAAACAACCCGTATCCTGTCTGCTCTGCTCAGTCGTTCCACTACGAAGGATGACGCGAGCGTACCCGAAAAGATTGCACGAGTCGGAGGATTGTCGGCGAAACGTAATCGAGCTACGAGCGAGCAATTTCCGAGAGTGGTTCGTCCACGTTTCGGCCGCATCCTCCCGCGCAATTCCGCGGCTCCTCGAGCGGCCAATACCGTAATACGGAGCTTTATGCCGGCTCGTAAAAGTCTCGCGGACCGAAAAATTGCGCGGCACTCGATGACTGGAATAAAACTCCGTACGAATTTCCACGGCGGCGGAACGGAATTATACATTGTCCGGAGGGAATAAAGTCCCCGGCCGTGCCCGAAATCCGAATCTAACGCACCGAGGCGAGCCAACGGTATTCTACGATGGTGGCTGAGAAAAATAAGCGCTTCCAAATCGTATTGGTCACGGCCCTTAAGTTCGCCATGCCCACTTTGCTGCGGTTTAAGTCGCTGTTTCTTGTTACGGTCGGCGAAAAGAGGAAAACAGAAATGTACGGGAATGGGTGAGGGGTTGAAGCAGAGGGGCGTGTAGGGGAGCCAAGGGAAACGACGAAAGGAGAAAGAAAGAAGACGAGGAAAAGGGGAGCGAAGGTAGCGAGAAGAAAGCGTGCGAAGGAGAAACGGAGTGTAGAAGTCAGACGAGGAGAGAAGCCTCACAAAATGGTCCGCCACGCGGTTCGACACTCGTCCCCCCTCTCGCCCTCTTTCATCCGTCCCACTACCATTCCGCTCGTGAGCCGACGATGCAAGACGCTAATTTTCTTCTTACCGAGGCGAATATGCGAGGGCACGAAAGGGATCGCGTGTATACCCCTTGTTCCCGTGCTCGCCGCTACACTTTCTTCCCCCAGTTGATTGTACTCGATCTGGTTAACACGTTCCCGGAATACGCTGGAAAGTGTTATTTAGGCCGGCCGGAGGAAATTACGAACGGTGTTTGGCGGAGTGCAAATAACCGGGGAATGGGAATGCTTTCGTGTCGGCTGGGGAGATATTATTTTAGGGAAACGCTGTTGCGTAAGATTCCGGCCCGTTACCGGCCCTCCACGCTCTGCTTAATTATTCGGAAGCGACGTTAGACGGTTTCACCCGCCTCGGCGACGATTCTTCTTCGGAGCGAGCAGTTAACGGCTCAACCACCCATGCATGCGGAAAAAAGAAATCGGCGACTACCCCCGGACGATTTATCCCTCCCCGGGAACCATAAATATTTTTCAAACGCAAGTCTCTACGCGAGAAATCCCTGGTCCCCGATCGATTGGAAGCTCTCGCTGGAGATCGGTGGCGCGTAACGCCGGAATGCAAACGTCATCCCTTAAATTACCCCTTCCAGAGCAGAAGCTCGCGGCACGTGTTCCCATGCCTCTTTGCGGAGCGTTTAGAACGTATCCGTAGGTTTATTATGCTAGCACAGCCACCACACCATTAATAATCGTCGAATCGACGCACCCCTGCGAGCGACCAGCAGCCAAGTAATTGGAACGACGAAACGGCCGCCCTTGGGGGCTTTTTCGTTTGAAATCCAAAACTTCCAGCCCCGGCGTAGGTCTCAGAAACTTTCATCGGGGCTCGGGCAAATCGTCCCGCGTCTGTCAACACGGGAATCACGGCGGCTGGGGTTGGAGGGCTGGCGAAAAGCTCGCGAACGACGATGAAGCGTCGTCGCACGTGCCGAACGACACCGCGACACGTGCCGCGTGCACGTGACCGGGAAACGGAGCTCGCACACCATCTGGAAAACGTAACCAAGGAGCGTTTTCCGCCTGTTCTCGACGACGACGGTCGTATCGCCCGGTGTTATCTTTTTAGTGGATATTGAGACGCGGTGGGAGATTATTGGAAACGCGTATAAGTCTGTGGAATCGTTGGTAGTCTTAGTAGTTGCTATCACTGCTTTAGTCAGCGAAATATCTGACATCCTACGCTTCAGTAGCATATTAACTTCTGCATCGAATGATCAGGCTTCTGTTTGGCATCGGTGACAAATGCTCCAACTCCACCACCTGTTCGAACGAACGTATCTGCTGATTGATGCAACAGATACCTCCAAGAAGTAGCTATCAATTAAAATGCCAATTCCCTGGAATATTCCTCGCCGAGTTTCATTGCCCACATTCAATTCCCTCCGTACCCATGAAACGAAGTGGCAATTTAACTCCCTCTCAGATAGAAGTTCCCGTGCCCTTCACTTTGGGCAATCGGAAATATTGCTTTTATAATGTGTATCGCGTTGTTTTATCGCGACGCTGTAGCCGCTCCGTGAATCCTCGCTGTATCGTTCCACGGATCTTTATGGCGATTCCGAAAACTTTACTGCGTTCTAATCGGCGATTCGCTCCGTGTCGCCAGGACGTCGCCCGATTGCTGTTCCGTGTTCCGAGATTACGCGGACGGAAAATTTGCGCTTTATGACGGGCGGACGAATCGCCTCGCGGTCCTTCGACGGGAACCTTAGCGTCCTTAATGGTCCCGGCCGCGCCAGGCAACGCTAAAGATAGACACGTTATAAGAGCTCGCGCTGTATCCCGCTGATGCATCGCGGCTCGATTACACGCGGCTACAACCCTGGAACCGTACGCATTTAACGACTCACTTATCGCCGCGTTCTGGGAGGTCACGATTCCGAACAGACGCATCTTGGCGGAGCATTCTGTCGTTTCTTTCGCACGGTTTCTTTCGGAGAGCCTCGGATGTCTAGCGAGTTAGGTCTAAAACAGTTCCCTTCGTTGATCGAGTATTGCTTCGTCATCTACCAAGGCCTCTCTGTACAATTTCTACTCGCGATACCATTTTCCATCTCTGCAAATTGCTACGCGAACTTGTCTAAACCGAAATCAAAGCACAAATGTAAAAAGATCCCTTATTGTGCCTGACCAGGTGTTTGATGTTTGTCGCTTGTCTCTAATGGGTGATCGGTGGGTGTCCCGTAACGTATTCTGGCCGTGACAGGCGGTTACACAGCCGATGCGTGCACAGACAGCACGTAGAGCTGCACCAGGGGCGAACACCTCCTTGCTGGACAAGTACGCACACGTGTAGCGTCGTATGTAGAGTGGCATGTCAACAATTAGGAGGATCAGCGTTTGAGAACGTCCGGTGCTGATAACGTCTCTCAGGCTATAGGGTCCACGTAAGGGGGCCCCCTCGGTTTTCAGATCACAGCCTAGTGGAGGAGGATCCGCTGGATCCGTGTGTGGGAGTCTCGTGTCCGATCATTAGGGAGATCCTATCGGGATTGTAAGTCACTCAGTCACTCGCTCAATCCTCCGCTCGATTACTCGGAAAGAGTCGGCCTACCGGACGAAGCCGTTCAAGTTCTTCTGTGTTCTTGCCACGGGAAGATTGCCAAGAGGAAGAGAAGAATCGGGGGCTGTACTACGGTATGACCCAACCAACGGAATGAAGTGAAATTTTGAGGGGTTGTGCGGGAGGGGAAGAGTATCTCTAATATAAAATTTCAGACACATCTTTTCGTTGCCGTCGATTGTTTCGCAGTCGACGATATAATGTATAGGGATACGGTAACAGAAACTGGACGCAAGCCAAGTGTATAAAAGTGTTAATCAAAATGTGTCGATCAATTCCAAAATTTGTCAGATTTACTTTTCAGTTAGGTTTTGCTTAAGCCAAATCTCAATTTCAAGTAGCCAAACTTGCAAAAGAAACAGTCACAGTCGTATTCGCACGGTAGAATAAAGAGTAAGTCGAGCTTGTGGCTCGGCGGTCTCCTCTTTAGCGGTGCCTAAAAGGCCGAGGAAAAAAAGTGTGAACAACTAGGTGTGAAAAAAAGGAGACAGTCTAAGCCTTCCATGCGTGTAAAAAAGACGGAAGACACCGTAGATGGGTGCAAGTAGGACAAGCGAAATTGCACTTGCGTGCAAACAGGACAAGGCTGTCCACGCGGAGTAAAAAACGGCTGCCAATCGAGAAGTGCAGGAATTTCTAAATGTCCAATAGGAGCAAGTGTTGAAAATTGAGGATATCGACTGCTAGAAAGAAAGCGGAGTAATACTAAGTTTAAACGCGTGTGAAAAGGACAAACGAACTTGTCCACGCGGATTAGATGAGCAGCTGTCAATCCTAGCGACCACGTTTTTGCTCGGTGGCCAATGAAACGAGGGGAGATAACGCGACCAATACCAGAAAAAAGGACAGATTCGGTCTTTAAACGCGTGGAAAGAGGACGGACAGGGTCTTGGACGTAAACAAGGAAGGAGAGCGGAGATGTGCGTGCGTGCGAGAAGGACGAACCGAGTTGTTTACGTACGGCGAGGAGGAAAGAGGTGAGCCCGCGGCGAGTTAGTTTTTTCTCGGTACTGGGGGCTTGAAAAAAAAGTGCGAACAACTAGCTGGAGATAAAGGGGGACGTAGGCTTGGACGAGTGCAAGAAGGACGGAATAAGCCGTAGACGAGTGCAAGGAAGACGAGTGATGTGTACGTCCTCGCGAAAAAAAAAAAACGAAGACAGACCCGAGACTCGGCGGCTTCTTTATGGTCGGTGTTCGATAGATCGGGGGACAAGGTGTGAACAAGTAGCTCTAGAAAAAAAAATGACCTATACACGTGCGGAAAGAATGAACGAAATCGTGCGTGCCTGCATGAAGGATGAATGAATTTCGCGACGCGGCAAAAAAAAAAAAGAAACAGGCCATTATTTTTAGTTCATTTTTAAGTTATACAATTTTGATATCCTTAAGTGTCCAGTTACTGGTACTTTTACCTTACGAACTCATACATTATTGCTGTTGACTTATTCCGAGCGCGGGGTGCGCACCTGCTTGCGGGCGTGTAAAGCATGGTACTGAACCGATGTAACTTTGGGAATACTCTAGTATAGTATTGGGAATATAAACTGGTGCAGTTACAAGCATCGCGCGATGAGGTCAATATCGTTCATTGTATCGTCGACTGTGAAACGAAGAAGATGGTTGTGGTAGTAACGTCTGTATAGGTAGATTTCAATGACTTATGCCGAAAGTTTTTTATTAATATCTCAGAAACTAACAAAGCAGCTGAAATTTTATATCAGAGGTTCTCTGCCCCTCCCGCCCAATCTCTCAAAATTTCAGTTCATTCCGTTGGTTGGGTCATACCGTAGTATATCCGAATCGGACACGAAGTAGGAGTGCACACGGTGCTTCCGTGATTCACTTCCCAATTATCCGAATTTTTTTACAACTCCAAGCTGCTGGACAGGTTCGTGATACCAGAACGGCAGGGAAATAATGCAGAATTATATCCATGTACTAACAGGTGAGATGTTACGTCGGTGATTGAACTGACAAAAAGCATACGACTTCTCTGTAAAGCTTTTATTATCTCACGTAGCTTTTGTCCGGGACTAAATCGAGTGCCAGTACACGCGATCACGAAGACTTAAAAAGATTCATTGAGGTGGTTACGTTGTCAGACTAAAGGTTTCTGGGTCATCCGTCTTCGGTTGGCTACTAGACTCCATTCTTGCCCCTAGGTGGTAATTAAGTCTTCGAAGACCGATGGAAATTCATGGTACCGTTTCCACTACTTCCCTCGTCCCTCCTTCTTTGTCTCGAAGCTTTCCAATTACACGCTCCGAACACTTCGCTCGGCTTGTAGGAAAGAAACAGTATCGGTGTAGGAGCGGAATATCGGGGAGAAATTGCTGCTCTTTAAAAGCTTCAGGAACGGTAACTTCTTGCGCGAGTTTCGGGCTTTTGTTTAAAAAACACCTGCGTTGGCCCCGTTTCCACGCTTTGAGCGGCAGGAATGAGTACATTGTGGATCCCGGCAATTTCGCTTGAGCGACGTAACTTACGTCAACGCGATTGCCTGGGAAATTATTGGCGAACGCCTCGGGCGAGATTCGAGAAAATTGGCTGCGGCATCGTTCATCGTTCTGCGCTCGTAGAACAGTGGAAAATAACTATAGAAAATTAGTTTGACAGTGTTCACCGCGCATCACACATTCCTTCCGCTGCTAAGTACGTACCTACTAAGGGTGTTCTTAGAAAAGCAATTCCGCGTCGTCGCAATATATTCGCTGATACCTTGAAGTTTAATTAGACCGGTGGGAAAACTGTTCTGTACACCAGTTCAGGTGCCACGCGAATTCAGCATCAGGACTTGACCCTGTTTTCAATAATTTACCGCTTTGGATGCACATTTTCCAAACGAAAGTTCGAAAATAGGATGACGTGTAGCCTCGCCATCCGGTAACCAGCACACCGTGCTCAGAGATAATAGCAACACACGCTTGTAGATCCCTTTTGAACACCATCAATAAAGTCAGGATGGAGCAATTTCACGTGCTATCGTCGTTATTAATACCCCGTTCATGCTCCACTTATTATTCGCCGTTTCGCTATTTATCGGCGACAATGAAACACTTTCGCGGCGCCTCGATGCGCCGGGGCGGCGGATAATTACTCGAATCGGCAGGCAGCTTGAAATATGTACGACCGTGGACCGTGGACGGCGGCGCGGCGGCCAGTCGATGCCCAATAAAGCGCGGAAGATGTTATTTCGTGGCGATCGGCTTTGTGAACGAGGCTTAAAGAGGTGTACACGGGTGAGATATAGCTCCCTGAAAGCGGTCCGCGTTATTAACCCCCGGTAAGAGCACACGGCGGGGTATCGTGATTGCCGATCGTCAGTGCCTATGGGGGCTTTTTCGAGTGAATCATCGCGATCCGCTGTCTGCAAAAATTACGATCACACGATCGTGTCCTTCCTTTTTCCCCCGGCCATTCACTTGGCTCCACCGAGACCGTGCCTCCGCTCTCCTCCATCTTTCACCGAGCGAGTCGAAAAACTCTCTCGCCCGAACCGTCCCTCCAATTTCCTTCAGCCAGGTCTCGCTGCGGACCTCTGGGAGCCAATTTAACCCGATGCCCGGCGATCGGCCGCGCGTAATCACCGAATGCACGAAGACCAGCATAAAGGAGACGGTCGTCGGCGATCAAACGACCTGCCCTCGGAAAATTGACTGTTTCGCCAGCTTCAGAGGTGCCTGGGATATCTCGCCCCCACTCTTTGTCGCTTTGACGCCCGTCAGCCATCCCCGCGCGGCGAAATTCATTCGCGAGCCTGGCCACCAGGTCCGCGCGCGAACGACCCGGCAGGAAATTCATTCGGGGCCGTTTTTAATCTCTACCAAACGGATTTAGGGACGATCGGGGGCCGACGCGAGCGGCTCGGACATGCATAATGACCGGCCGCTCCGAGGGAAGCAGAAAGGAATCCATCTTGTCGGGAAAGTTATTAAGTCGGGCTCGACCGTTTGCGAAATGAACTTCTTTAGAGGCAGCACCGACAAACGGCTATATTGCATCGGACTTTAAAATGCGTTATTTAACGGCGCCGATACAAAGTATTCGCGGCAACGTCATCTGCATGACTAAAAATCACCTCGGGGCCGGGAGCGCTCGGTTACCAGGGCCCTTTGCGCTCTTTTTAACCGGGCACAACACACAATTGCCGACAATCTCGTTTCCGTGCCTCTTTCACGCTTCCTCGCGTTCAATTACGCTCTGCCTCGAATCAACGTTGGCCCTCTCTTGCGCGCTGGCAAGCCTCGATCGACCCTTTCGTCGCTTAATAAATAAATATGTTAAAAGAATTTCTGAAAATGAAATCCATGCCGACCATGGGAGCAGCGTACAACAGCGTAGTCTTCCGCAAACATTCCTCGAGCTCGATTTCTTACAAGTGAAATGATTTTAGCTGCCCGTAGATTAAACAGCCAGGGGGTTAAATTATCGACGAATTATTTATCCAAGCTCGAAGCGCGCGCGCGTACAGAGACGGGGATATTGCGAACACGTAGAGCCGATCCACCG
This sequence comes from Andrena flavipes, assembly GCA_963971345.1. NCBI lineage: Eukaryota > Metazoa > Arthropoda > Insecta > Hymenoptera > Andrenidae > Andrena > Andrena flavipes. The sequence goes on from OZ020481.1 coordinate 42,435,865, forward strand.
GATGTGCCCGATGATCCCTCATCCCCGTTTCTCGTTTGCCGCGTCCCGTGCTTCACCACCCTCTTCCTCTCTTGTCGCCCTGCTCGCGGAATTATTAAAACTCGAACCAGCCACTACGACACCGATATATACGCTTATTTCGCGGGGCTAGAGGGTACACATACCGGGTGGCCGCCGGGCAGAAAACAATAAAGCCAGGCTATCATCCGGGACGGTACTTCCACCACTTCAACTTCCTCCTCTCCCTCTCTTTTCCTCGTCCTCTCTCGAACCTTCCACTTTGGTCTACGAGCGGCCGGTGCCTCGCTCTCCATTCAATTTAGATCCCACTTACACCCTCCATCCTCGCCGAACGTCCGTCCGTGTATATACGTCATATTTATTCTATTTATTGTAAGCCGATCCCATCCCCGGGCTTGAGTTAATATTTTCCTACGAGATCGTGGCTCCCATCCGCCTCCCCTTCCGCCCTGGCTGTTTTCTGTCGGCGATCGCCGTTTCCGCCGAGCGTCGCCACCACCCCTTGTCCCTCTGCCAACCATCCCCCAGACCTGTGCTTTACCGTACGGCCGCAGAGGGTTCGCGACCAGACATGTAATTTCGAAGTTCGAGGAGGAGGACCGTGAAAAATAGCCACTGGGTATTAGTTATGAACGATCTGGCGATGCTGACGAGGGCTGCGGCTGCCTCGGTGCTCTTTGATGAGCACGGCCGGCGAGCTTTGCTCTGCACTTGATATAAAAAATTGAAAAATGTTTTTTAAGCATTTTGTCCCCTGACAAGGTTAGACTTCTAGGCTGGCCTCAACGAGGACAGGAATCTTTTGAACAGCAGATACTTTCTTCTGAAACGATAATCTTCAGCTGGCGAATTCGATTATTTTATTCACATTCAACTAACTTTTCATTAGTTTCTTTGTATTAGATTCTAGATTCAAAATTAACGCATCTAAGATACTTCTTGATTTTAATTCGAAGTTTGCAAAATTGTTTTCGATGGCTACGTCTGATTAGATCGTTACAACTTCGATACTCAGTCACCTCGATAGAGATGTGGCCGAAGATAGTACGATCTTGATACCCTTGTCCGCCAATTAGGTAAATTCAATATAATTAAGTATATTCTATCCGGCTGGTAATCTCGTGAGGCATCGGTCTAACCCAGGGGGGACTCGCGAGTCGACCGTGAGTTGGCTCGATCTACTTCGCCCGAGTAGGCTTCAATTTTTCATTGAAGAACTGAATGAATTTATATCATAGATAACATCACTGCCAGTCTCTCATGAAAAACAGTTAACAGATGCATTTAAATTTTGGCAATTTCATTACTGTGATGTCGAAAAATACTATGTACCTAATTTCAAATGGATAATCAACTTGCGATGAAGAGTTGAAATAGAATTTCTTTCTTATTAAATACCCCAATAGTTTCAATCCTAATTTATACAATACGACGATAAACAATGTCCAATTTCTGAATGCTTCTCGTATCAAAATACGTAACAATACGTCCGCAATATCACTTTATATTACTCATTACATCTCGCCCCTCCCTTTCCTCGCTTTTTACTTCCACTTTACATCCCTTTGCCCCATTCCTTCTATCCGCCCTTGCTCCCCGTTCCTTAAATAGGCGCTCACCTGATCAAGATTCATATCGAGCAGGTCTTTAAGATAATGATTCGCGCGAACGATGCGTTAAGCCGCGCCGCGTTTCAGCTACGAGCCACGCTGTCGGTGGTAACAAGATATAATAATCACTGTCATCAGCACCGCCTCGTATAAACCCCTCTTCTTCGGGGCCGCGTTACGAGCAGCGCCGCGCCGCAGCCAACCGCCTCGCTCGATCTCATGAAAAACTTGCCTCGTCGACTGGAAAAAAGACCGTCGCTCGGTTTGCGGGACGATTATCGGGCGAAATTGTGAGTGGGACGAACGGAATGCTCGATATAAACGAGCGACTGTCAGCCGTGCCTTTACGTGACGACAAATTAATTGCATCCACCGACAGAACGCATGTTGATTAACGAGGAAAATATTTGCGCGTGCCTGTTTCATTAGCATTCATTGTAGCCGGCGATTTATCAAATAAATATTTCCTAACCGTTGCGCGCGAAACTTTCTTCCGTCTGTCATTCGTCAAAGCGGAGCATTTGCTGGGGAAGGTGCACGTCGATATCTAATCACCATAAATTGCTACGGAACTTACCAGGATAATGGATTAGGATAACAGTGACGCGTCTCACGGGAATTTTCACTTGTACGTTTTCCAGTTGCGATGGCTCACCGAGATTAACATTTATCGTTACTCCCGATCGTGATCACTTTCCAGCGCGACACGTACGATCGTCTTCCGAGGAACAGCAGAAATCCTCCTGATCAGCGTTTCCTCGAAAATCCCTGGATTTTTCGAACGGAAACCTCTCTTCCTATCTTTAGCACGGATCCAATACGGAACGGAGCGGAGCGGGCGTTATTAAGGCGGTACGTGAGGAAACCCACCTTGAAATTATAAAGACGCGGATACCTTCGAATTGAATCGTAGGATTCCATGTATGTATACGAGAACCAACGTTTTTCTCCTGTCCTCTGTAAGCGTGGCAGCCAACAAATGACTCATAGAAAAGAAATTAATTGCCCAACCCATCGGTGTGAGTCAAGTAGGAGGCAATCTGTCGAAGAAAGAAGCCAGTTGTCGCCTTTCGCAATCATTCCTCTCAGGAATTCCAGCCGCGGGATATCCAATCGAACCTCGACCACATGTTTCGCTACCAAGTTCTACCTTCGGATTAAGACGAGCCGTAAATACCTCGGTGAAAGATCCTTTACAAATTGCTAATCCAACGCGAATCAAGGCCGAGGTCGCTTCATCGTTGCTTTATTGCCGAATCGTCGTGCACGCTCGGATAGGGTGGACCGATTTGCAGGGACAAGTTAGGGGACTCCTCCAGCGTTACTTAACTAACCGACTCGAAGGCTCTGCCGTTGGGTGGATCGGGGGCTACCGTGCACAGGTAGCTTGATTTAACTGCGCCCGATTCGATAACGAACCAGGTAACGAACGTACCGGAGTCCAAGGAGGATTTCGTTAAATCGGATCATTTGTCACGTCCCCACGGTGCCAGTTGTATCGCACTGGCTCACGTTCGCTACCAGCGGAGACCGTCAGATTGTATCGTGATCGAAACCGGGTCGGCGTTGATTGGCGTTCCACGATGCGTTCGATTTGAGCCGCGTGAACCGGCAGCAACAGCGACGCATGTTGAAGCAGGCCACGCTGAACACCAGGAGGACCGAGTTTCATCGATGAATTAAAATTGATCGATGCTGTCGGGCAGTGGCTACCTACACAAGCGTTCCTGCGGCTGAGATCTCCGACATCGTCGAAGACAGCATCGACACACGGGACGTGGATCGCTGGGCGTACCAAGAGCCTTGAACAGTCAGAGATGTTTCGAAAATTCTGGGCCGCATGTTGGTCCAATTCCCGTTCTAATAGATACCTATAGGATGTCGGTCACGGAAATTTAGAAAGCTGCTTGCACCGGCAGACGTGATGCCTCGGCCAATTAAATTAACAGGCGCACGACGGCTCCTCTGGCGCCCGAGGAGATCACGGATCCACGGATCGATCTAATCGCGGAATGATTTTCGGCGATCGGCAGAAACTGCGGCGGGAAGCTTTTCCCAGCCGTATTGCCGATGCAGCGAGCGTAGGTGGCTGCCCGATAAAGTCGGGCTGGCCGAAGGATCGGGAACCGGTGGAACGATGCCCGGGTCACTTCTCCGGTCACGTCTCGAGGATCTGTAATTGAGGAGGATAGGAATCGGCGTCGTCGGTAAAGCGGTAACGACCGCGAGCGATTCGACTCCGAGTCCTCCTCGTCGTCGTCGATTCGAGCCAGAGTCATCCACCCTTTCGTTCGTGGGAAACGTGCTTACGGGTGGAGATCCACATCTTTTTATCTGCTTCGCGGCACGGTTACTTCGTGGCACGGTCAGATCGTGGATCGTAGATGGGAGATACAGGCCGATCGATCGGAGCTCAAGGATCTCGCCTGGTGTCTTGGTCGTGTTCCTTAACACAAGGAGTACCTACTCTTTCTGCGATGGCACTCGATGTTTCATTTTATAATGAAAATTTACTTATTTCAAGTGATTTCTGATAGCAACAGCATCGGGCTTCACGGAAAGCAAATTACGTTAGGAGCACTACAGATTGAGAAACAATCACGGGAAACGTGTTAATAGGTGGGAAACAGGACGTTCGGCGCTCGATGCCTACGGTCGTTATCTGATTACCCGAAAAGGGAAGGAAAAATTCCGTGGGCTTGGATCTGATCCCAGTCATCCGTTGCTCGATTCGCAGTCGAGACAGCGCCGTCTTAGCCGAGCTTGAAGGAAAGGTCAACGGTTGCACCTTCCTGCCGCAACGTTACCAGTCCTCGTTGCTTCGCCTCGTGCATCCTCTGTCCTCCGTTCGTCCGTCTAGCTGCTACGTCCGTTTGTCTAGCGGGTTGTCGCTGCGTCGTGTTCGAGTTACCGGTACAGACGGACCGTTGTGTCCCTGGCGAGCCGCATGTAACGTGCAATCTTTGCCCCAGCCACGGCTGAATGCCGGCCTGTTACACGGAAGTGCATATAAGCGCGATTCCACGTGAACGAGAGACAACGGAGCGGCTGTCCGCGGACGAACGGTGACGCTGTCGCGCGGGTTAACGACTTCGTGGAAAGCATTTTCCATCAGGTGGGAAGGTCACCGTGCCACCGTTGCGAGCGTACCTTGTACTCTCCGTATTCCATCGTCGTTCCTCCCATTCCCATAAGCGTGCTCCTTTCCTCCTGGGTCGCGCGACAGACGTAAACCGATTGCGTGCTCCTCTGGTAACCGCCTCTCGATTAACAGAATAAGGCAGCCGAAGATTAAAAGGCAATTATGTTAATGGGGGAAGATTGAATGGCGTCCTGGGAGGATTAAGAACCGCGGTCAGTCACCGTAGTTAACCGTACGCCGGCATAATAGCGAGGATTTAATAAAACACCTCGCAACAGGCTGCTGGAGAGGTTAGCCGTAAATCGGGGCCGATCGTACGGTATACGAAACCATCGGAACCGTCCGCGTCCGGCGGAAATTGTTCCCTCCAGGAGTGGCGTAACTACAATCGCGAGACCGGAGAAAGGAGCCGGGTAATCGATTCATTGAACACGGCCAAACATATTGTCACTTTTCAGGCCCGGCGAGCGATCCTCGAGCCGGAGTACTTGAAAAATTCTATTACACCGTATGAATCACTGACAGGTATTGAACGAAACTGTATTGTACGGCGGACGTGCGCCTACCAGACCACCGTGGAAACCGATCGGCGAACAAACGATGATATCGTGTGTACACAACCGGCTGGCCGGCCGGCTGCGAGCTGCATGAACGTCCAATATATTTCTAGCGGTTGTTACGAATGATTGGCAATTATCGATGCTGTCGCCGTGCTACCAATAACGCCGGCCAGAAAATCGTCAGGTTCACAACGACCGTTTCTGCCCGCACACGCACACGTGATCGTTCATACGTCGATCCTCGGTGCCCGACTATTCATTATTGGCCGTGTACCAGTTACACGCTCTAGCACTCCCAATCGCTCAGCCAGACGTTGCGTTAGCATTACTTACCCCGGACATGTTTACAGCCCTATAAAAACACTGACTATTCCAGTTGTTCCGTCACATCTGCCGGCGTGAAACAATCTTTCTGATTAGCCGCTGTTCGACAGCTCCGGGCTGTGTCTGGCCAGTTGCATGCCTTCCCGCGAGGACGTGCCCCGTTCGGTTTCGCTGGCCTGCGCGTCTCGAGCGCGTCTGCCCCCTCGTTGCATCCGTTTATCGACGAGTGGAATCTGTTATCGACTTGACGTCTCGGAAGAGATTCATTTCTGTGGAGCAGGGACCGCGCGGCTTTCTGATAACGACGTCTTGAATCCGAGGTTAGCGCGACTCGTCGTTTCTTTCGCATCGCTGTACAGTGTTACGCTCTGGATGCCAGTGCGAAGTCACGCGGCGACCGCCAAGTATTTAAGAATAGCGCGGCTACGAAGGATCGGGCCACCTTAGCAATGGAGGATCGACAAGAAGTCGTCGATCCAGGCAAGAGATCGCCGTCCTCTTCCTTTCGAGCAGCGCGAAGAAACTCGACGCCGAGGCAGAAGGAGAAGAAGAAGTTCGGTAAGGTGGGTCTATGGGATGTCGGGCTGTGCTTAGCTCGTGTCAGGAATGTAATTCACACGCCGCTGGCATTCCGTTCCATTCCATTCCGCCCGCGGCTCCTCTTTTGTAGCCGAGCACGAGGTGCCGCGGCGTTCTTTTTCACCTGGCCACCGCTCGATCCTTCGTCCACCGTTCCAAAGCGATGCTCGAGCACGCTCAGGATCGCGAGATCGTGCGTGGTTTTCTTGGTTTTCGGTCAAACATCGCCGGAGCCCCGTCCGTGTCCCTCGTTTTAGGCCACCTTTTGGGATTCGGGGTCCATTAACGTGGGTGCAGCAAGAAACCAACGGCCCCAGACGCAGGTCGGATTCAACGATACCACTTGACGTTGATTCTCGGTGATTAGTCGAGCGGAGACCGCTTTCGGGACCGCGTGGTTTTGCTCAAATTAATCGCGATGGAAATGGGAGGCGTGCACTGCGTACCAAGCGGCCTCCTCGTCCGTGTAACCGTGTTCTACCAACTCCGCAGCACTGATCAATGTGATCGTGAACTTTGCTTTTATACAGTACCACCTGAGATATTCTACTAAAAACTAAATAGATAAACATCGTATCTCGAACGATTAAAGAAACTTCCACAGGATTTCATAGCTTTGCATATCATTATTCTATCTCCAAGCTCTAACGAATGTCCTCGTTAGTAGGATTTCAAGCTTCCTAGCGTCGAAACACGGATATTTCTTAAAGAACCAGGTGCATCGAGGAGCAGCGTCGCGTTACAAAAGGACTCTTTGCCGTGGACACGGCAGTGTCACGTGTTGGAGGTGCAGCGCCGAGCTGCATTCCCGAGGCGGTTCTTCTTTCGTGGCGGTGCAGTTGCGCGCGAGGGTGTGCACGAGCGGGACGGAGCGGATCGGTGGGAACGGTACGGTTACCGTATTTATTACGACGTTACTCCAGTTTAGCAAATTACTTACATGCCCCCTTAACCACGCCGTAATGCATGCTCGCGCCGCATTCTTCCCCCGTGTAATTCCGCCGCGACTGTTGCTCTCGTACTTTCCAGGTCCGTTCCGTTCGGTCACCCTGGTCAGCTTCCACTGACACCGCCTCGAACTCTCGGTTATTCCGCTTCGGGAATGTGGATTGGGATCTGATAAATGAGCCACGAAGGAACGGTGGGGTGCGCGTCCTCGAGGTCACTGACTCGCTGTAATTACCTTCGAAATGTCGAGAGACTTGGCGTATCTTCGGCCAGAGATTGCTTTCGGGAATTCAGCATTTTTAACAATTCTCGCGAAAAAAGAGTCCACGAGGTTTCAAGTAAACGACTGCTATAACGAATCGAATGCGACTTCTTGAAAGGGTAATGTGATCAAGCCTTTTACTCACCCCACCACTTGTCTGTTAACGAAGCGTATTTAGGCTGCAGTGAGATTTTTGGAGCATTCTCTCAGTCCACTCGCAAACGTGAATGTGGGAAATGCATTCACTTTCAGGAAACAAACGCACATTCCCCAGCAGTCTCCGTCGATGAAGAATTCAACCCCCTGGCGGGGTCTCCATCGCTTTACCAGTGCGAGGGATAATAAATGCTTATTATGCTCGCTCGGTAAACGAATGTAATTACAAACACTCGGATCCCCTGAAAGCGTCTTGGCCCTGTCGTTTGCTCGGTGCTCGACGCTACTTCCGTCTCGACCGGGATCCCGTCTCTTCGTTCCTCGTGGTCGCGTGAAAAGAAAATCAAACTGGCGGCTGCTCGTCGCTCGTCTCGCGCGGCTCGAAGAAGCTCTCCAGAAGGAATCAACGCCGGGAGACAATGCGAAACCCGACGGAGGCCTTCGGTAAATAGGGTAAGCACAATGCGGGACACATTTACGCTGGCAAGCCTGTTGTGCAGCCCCTCCGTTCTCCTCCGCGCCGTCCGACGACGTCTGAGCGTTTCTTTCCTCCTCCATAGAGGAATAAACGGGACGGTCGGCCGCCTAAGTGGCCGTGAACGCGGTGAATGCGTTTCAATCTCATTCCCGCGATTACTCGTCGCTGAAATGATCACCCAGGTCCTCCTCCTTCTCCCTTTCAGCGAACATTCGTGCCACCAGACGCTCAGACGCTGGACTCCGGCGTGCCCGTAATGAAGAATAACACATTGTCCACGGCACATTGCTTCCCACTATTATGATTATCATCGCCATTATCGTTATTCTCGGCGACGTCGTCGCTCCGCCGCGCCCGACGACACCGCGGTTCCTTTCCGTGCATTCCACTTTAACCAGCGCCCTTTTTTTTCCGGCGTCTATTGGTTTCCCTCGGCAGCGCAGAAAGTCACCGAGGAAAGCTTCCTTTCCCTCGCGAGATTCCATTCTCGTAAGGCCATTCAACGAACCAGTGAAAGGAAAACGCGCGACGTTGTCTCGCGACTTCACGCTGTCTCGCGCTCCTATTTACCTCGCGGGGACAATTAGCTGCTGTTTCAATTTATCCATCGCAGATCCCTGTCGTTCCTCTTTGAATATCCTTTCGCGGCCGATACAATAGCCTGTCTGACGCGAGGTCTTTGCAGCGCTTCAATTTAGTTTCAATAAGACGTCTCGCGTGGTTCTACGAAAATGTCAGCCCCTTTGCTCCCGCCTGTTGGCCCGTTGTCTGGGTTAGACTGGATTACGAGCGAGTCCATTTGCAGGCTTCCTTGGTCCACTTTCCGTGCACGAAGGCTGGAGAAAGGGGCGAAGGGCGACGCAAACAGCGCGAGGATGTAAATTCGCTTCACGGACTTTAAGTGCCGATCGCGGATGAAGATAGCCGAGATCGAGCCCCGCGAGTCCAGTCCTCCGCCACGAGTCCCGATTTTATCGGCTGCGTATCGTGGCTGGATAAGCGCCGGGAATTGGTGTTGATATTCTTGTTGGCAACAAAGTAGACCCGTCCCTTTTCACCCCATTTAATGCCTCCACTCGAAGTAGCTGTGGAATATTTAACGTGTTTCATAGATTACTATGATCGCCGGTGGGGTAGTTTTGAAAATCATCGCGGTAAAAGTGTCACTTTGCGATCCTGTTCCTACTTATCAGCGTTCACACCATAAAGTACACCGCCATATAGAAGCGCTTATGGAATTCAGCGATCTCAAGGAGATAGGAAAATCAAATGAATTCGATGCAATCGTATTTAATCATTTGTCTAATACCGGGTACCGTGATGTCTCTAGTTTTCACGTAACAAGCTTATTAATCCCCTCGTATATTTCCTGCGTACATAGCTTTAGAGAATCTTGGCTGATTCACTGCGTCGTCTTAACGAAGCGATCAATATGCCTTATCTGTGATCTCCTAATCAGGATGTACGCAGCTTAGGAACAAACCACTGCGGAATATCGTGTTTGCGCAATCGGAGCCCCTATTCACGGCGCCTATCATCAAGCCAAAGCGCCTATTGACGTGTTATTAGTACATTGCAAATTATGCAATCGTCCAGAAATCGTTCTTCCCTCTGGACTTCTACAAACTTCACGAAGGAAAATAGGAACGGACGCAGGAACGACGCGGAAGATTTGGAGCACGTCCAAAAATCTGACGATCCTCGGAAGAAATTCTGAGTTGTTCGCCTAGGAAAACTTTGGAAAGTTCAGGAAAACAGTTACACGAAGAAGAAATAAACAAACTGCCGAACTAAAATCGAAACGTCGACCACCGTGCTTTTTATCAATGGAACTGCGGAAGCTCACGAAAGTGGGACAAGGCGTATGAAGTCTCCATCTGTATTCCGTTTACTAATCCCTGGAAAGAAACTTATATTTCGCTGCTAGGTACACAGCCCGTATTAATTTGAATAAATGAAATCTTCTTTATCTTCGCTACGCGGCACTTTCAACAAACCCCAACTTTTCCACCGAAGTTTCCTCTGTTTCTTAGATTCAGAGATTAACAAAGTTTCCAGCTAAGTGAACAATTTTTCTACCGAATAAGGGAACCGAGGGCGTAGAAATGTCGTAGAAATATAGAGAATTTCTTAACGGAGATCCTGAGATTCGTTCGAACGCATCCCAATGAATTCCCAGAAGATTTCAAACGCGTCCCATGTCCCGAAAGTAGATCGACGAGCTTCTTAAGCGCATTATCGACGACCACATCTCTCGGTGCCGTCGACGGCGCCCGAGGTTGTGGAGAGAGGGCTCCTCTCGAACGTAGAGCCAGTCAATGCAGCCGAACATAAATTTACCATGCGTACGTGGGTGAAGCCCAGCTAGCCAGCCTGTCCGTGCCACGCCTGTTATTGTCCCCCCAATATCAAAGAGGAAACTACCTACGCGTTTAGGCTACCTGCAACTTCATCGTGCTTCTACAAAGCTCCTACTGGCAGGCAGCAACGTCTGAACGCGCACACGAGTACAGTTTCCAATCGTCGACGAGAATGGACCCGCTAATTGCACGATCAATTAGCGACACGATTACGTTGGCTTCCCCAACGAAAACTCTGTAAATTCGAGGGAGTTGCCGGAGCTCGTTGCTGTCTGGATTCGATTACGATGCATTGGTACGAGTTCTCGGTTGCGCGCGTAACTGAATCTTAGAACTTTGCCGATGACTGTTGGTTTGTTTCCACTATTTGCAAGGCGCAGCAACGCGCGCATGATCTCCGGCGAAGGTGCTCTATTTACCGGCAACCATACAGCATCGATCGGACGTTTTGTTAACGCTGATCGATATCCGGAGATATTTAGTTCCCTTGTGACCCGTAAATTTCTCCCTCGCGATAATTAAACCGGTAGACGGTTCAAAGCGATTGTTCTCTTTTTATCGCGCGAATTTCGCCCGGGCAAAGCGTGTTAAATGTTATAAAAAATATGTTATTACGAAGCCTCGGTTTTGCGCCCCTTTTATCACGGTAATGCACCACCACTCCTCTGATAATGCATTTTGACCCATTTGTCCGGGGCGCAAAAAAGAGTAGGTGACGTATAATCTTGGCACTTTAAGCGCACAGCTACATGCCTATTAACCGATGCGATAATTCGCCCAGTGGCAGCTAGTGCGCGGGCACAAAAGAGGCGAAAGAGAGGAGAGAGGGCTATCCGTTACCGCGGCTGCAACTGCCACCGGTGTCATTAAATATAATTAAAAAGAGTCGGTTACGATTCGAGGAAAAACCGAAAAGAACGATCGTGCGAAATTCACTTAATTAACTGGCCAATTACCCACGGGCGAAATATTACCTCACGCGCGGCCCGCGGCCGTGGTTAATGAACGCGCGATTACGAGAAGAACGCATAATTGCAGCCACTAAAAGATTACGAGCACAATGAATCAAAAGCGCGTTATTCCCCTAATGTAACGCTTGTTTCGTCCTCGTATCGCGCTCCTTCTCGCGCGTCGGCTAACAAACGACGCTCCAAATTTCGCCCAGATAAAAAGTGCCGCATACATCGTGCCACTAAAATTCTACTTGCTCAAAGTATCCCGTAATAATCCCTAATGGAAATTTCTTGGAAATACTCCAATGCAAAATTGCTTCTATTCCTTACACGCAACAGTCTAATAAAGGTAGTGCAAGACACCCGCGACAATTACCGCGAGCTACAACCTTTGATACTTTCCATTCGCGATGAAATTTCGAAAATGAAAGAGAAAGGTGTACGGACAAAATGCAATCGTGCACCAAGCGTGGGCGGAATATTGAAAGGAGGCACACGTGCAGCCGCTCAAAGCGTCACTCGGACGCGACCCTGATATCGGACGTTCATGCTTGACAAGGAATTCGGCGCAATTAGGCGTGCAGCGAGTGGCTTCGTGGCAATTACTCCGTGCAATGCGATTACACTCTGCACTCGAGGTGAAGTGCAAGGGGCAGCGGCGGAGACGGCCGGACGAACAAGCGTCAAAACAGCCTCATTAAGGTAATTAGCGTTCGACCGGCTGCAAAGGGGCCGGGCGTAAGAGTAGCTGGTGGATGCCTGCGCGCGTTGCGTGTCGTGACAGCAGCGGTGCCAGCATCAAAGATGTTCAGGGTTCGTCGTGAACCCGTACAAAGGTGTCACTGTGCCCTGGACCCCGGTCTCTGTCCCGGCGAAACGCGAGGTCGATGGCGGATTTTTACCGCATCTGGCCCCGTAAAACTTCGACTTGCGTAATGGGGTGATTTTACCTCGGCGACCACTCGAACATTTTTACGAGAGTGGCTTAATGCTGGAGGCGAGACATTCCCGAGACGACGGATGGAAATTGATTTTCCGCTTCCTGCCGGTAAAACCACGGTGAAACGGTGGCAGGTGTGTGCATGTAGGTGACGATATAAGATTTGTCGTCGGCTTCCTGTTTCTTAATTTTCTATCCATTTTTTTTTGTGTATATCGTACATGCATATATGTATGCGTATGGGTGACACGACAGTCAGAGTGTTAAGGAAACGATCGTTTCAGACGAATTCCCCGCTGCTCCCCTAATTAGTAATCGACGAACCATTATAAGGGTGCGCTATTTAATTAAAATACAAAGCGCGGCAAGCAGTCCGAGTTCACAGTGCACAAGCTTCCTGGAGGAACTCGCCAGGGCTCTCTTTTTAGATTCCAGAGTGCCTTTGGTGTTCAACTCGGCGGAACTTTGCCTTTTTTTGTCAGATCCGTTTTGCGCAGACGCGTCTCAAGTAGCGCGTGGCCGGAGCTATTTGAATTATCGAAGCACGAGCATTGAAATTGCCGGTTCCGGGGCCGGGTTCTTCCGGTGGACAGGTGGCTGGTAACTCGTTTTGGGATAATTCGCGGGGGAAAGCCGACGGATTCTCGAAAGTCCCGCTCGACTTATTCAAACGCCACCTGAAACGCGGCATAAAGCTTTCTGCTTACCCCTTTTTGCTCCTGAAGGGGTTGCCGCACGCGTAATAATTTGAATAGGCCTTGCCCCTGTCAAAACAACCCTCGCCCAGAGACCAAGAAGTTTCCGTCTGTGCCGAGGGGATTTCTGCGTGCCTGCCGCTCTCCCCGGCCGCCTTTTTATTCGACGAGTGTACCCACATAGTTACTGAATTCGTATAACGTCAAAACAAACGCATTACGAACACGCCACCCAAAAAGAAAGTTTGTTTTTGAACTCGCTAATTTGATACGCGTGCTCTTTCAACCGACACACGGGCGGATCGGGCTCACAAGGTGTCTACGACGCGTTGCACGGAGCCAGAGTTTCTCGGCTTGAAAATTGGATGATTCTCTTGAAAAAAAAAAGAAGAAGAAGCTTTACCTTTCAGACCGCCTCCTTCGCCTTCTTCCCTCGTCTCGCCGTGAAAAGTAATCGTGAAAGGGAAGCACAATGCCGGGAAACGCACTACGTTTTCAACCACCACTGAGTACACTCGCTACCGTTCCTAACATTTCGCTTGCTGTTTCTTCAACCCGAGCCTCGTGTGCTTTATATCATAAAACGACGAACACCGCTGCGTATCTGGAACGTATGTGCGAAAAGGTTTCGGGAACGAAATTAAAAGGGGACGACACGGTCGGCCCTGCTCCACCGCGAAGAATCTCGCGATAAGTCGCGAGTGGATCATAAACTGGCATGGAGTCCCCCCCGGTGTCCAGGCTTGACGTCACCCTGCAAAACTTTTCCCAGATTCGATTCGCGAGAAAGCGGCGCGCGGTCGGACCAGGGGAAAAAAGAGCGAAGGGGGGACAATTAACGACTCGTCTCCGACGAATATATGGACCGCTCGGGCGGGACGACCCCCGTCATACGTCACGCCTTTCCGTGAGCGTATTTCGGCGTAACGAGTCGAGTCGCACGCGTTATTCGCGCGCGACGTGAGTAACGATCGGTCCCCGGCGCTGCAACACGATGCAGCCAGCCTCCACGAACGCGATACGCGCTGAGTCTCGAATTTCCACGGCCGTTTCGAAACTCACAGTCACGGAAGGGGCCCGGCCGACACGGGTTGAAGGTCGAGACGAAGGGCCCCCGACTCGCCTCCAAGGAATTGGGAATTTACGGGAGGACGAGCGCCGGCGAGACGCCACGGTTAAAAGTGTCCACCTCGGCGCAGTAATATACCTCATTACTCGGTACGCGTGCGACGACGACTCCCGGAACTCGACCGGGTAATGCCATTCTTCCTGTCTCTACTCAGATGTCCCTCGAGATCTACCTTCTCCTTGGACGAGACATTTCAGTAGGATAACGATTACAATCCGGGGCACAATCAAGCGTGAAAGCACATTGTACGTTTAATTAACTATTTCCAGTTTCCACGAGGACGACAACATTAATTAATGTGACGATTGTGTCGTTGAGTTAATTGGAATGGAATAATCTCTAGTTTTCGTGAATACTATGAAAGTTATCATTACACCAGACAATATCCCTGAAAGCGTTGAAACGTTGAAAGCCACGAGCGTAAATGAATTTTAATATCGAATCGCATGAAGCCATTTGAACCGTTTGATAGCCGTAGCAATTAATTTCTAGCGCAAAGCAACCGGCAGGCCAGGAAAGGATTTTTTCCAGCAGCCCTCTAGTTTCGCTTTGTTTTATCGTTCCAGGGGGCATAAACCGTTCCGCTTATCGGCAGCCGAGCCGCGGATAAAGAAATAATTCCGGCGTTAATCGGCGAGGCATGGCGGCGGCCGTTTTCAAATTGACCGGATAAAGCCGCGTCACGGAACGTGCTAATTCACGCGGACATGTCCGATACGTTAACTCGCTCGGCCGAATGAAACGTTTGCGAGTGGCCCAGGGGCCATAATCGTACGTCAAGCGGAACCTCGCGTTTCGAGATGCGGGGAGGCCGAATTCCATTTGGGTTCGCGATGGTTTCGCGGAACTCTCGCCCGTTTCGCGTTTTACCAGCCTGCCTGCCGGTGTTGTACGCGAGTTACGTCGTGTCATGGGAATTGGGGCCGATCGTTTTCCATCGTTTTGTATCGGGAACGGCACTGCCGAGAAGAGGTCCAGCGGTACCGTGTCTTGCCGCTGGAATACAAATGCGTCTACGGATCGAACGCAGGCCCCGAAATCCAGACGTATTCGCTACGCACGACCGCGTCGCCCATAATAACGCGCCGCGAATTTAATCCCCTCGACCTTGCCATAAATACGGCTCACCTTGGCTCGTGAGTAGTAAGATCGATGATCACGCGACAGTGGAAGGTTTCACTACCGCTGCATCCATTTCGAGGGAGGGTTAAATTGTCCCACGGGGAAATAAAACACCAGACAAATCCTTCGTCAGCGCAGCTTTTCAATTAAATCGTGTAGGACGATTAAAAGCTTCTAAATCCGTTGGATACAAAGCACCCCTCTTCCCCCGGTCTGAGCGTCGAGAATTCTGATCCGGGCAGCTGCCAAACTCGTTAAGATTCGCCTCGTTATCCCAGGCACGTCGACTCCGCTCGTTTGCGCGAATTAATGCCTCGATACTATCGGCGCGGCAGGGTTAACGCGGCGTAACGCTAAGTAACTAACCACCGACTATTCCGCGGGGTTAAAAATACAACGGGACGAATTCGAAGCGTCGCGGTTTACAGGGAAGATGGAGAGAGAAATAGGGAGAAAGCGAGGAGGAGCGAGAGAAGCGTGTGAGTCCGACACGCGTGCCCTGGTATTAACTGGCGTGAGTTTCTTGGCCGGTACGCGAGCCTCGTTTCCGCGGCCGTGAAGGGAGAAGGAAAGAGGGAAAACTGGTGTGTAGCCAGCACGCGACGCAGGATCGCGAGACCGAGAGTAACAAACCAGACGGCCGGCAAAAACGCGTCAGCCGAGACTAATTGCGAGACGAGCGATGACAGCGTTCCTCGTGGAAAAGCGTAAAGACTCGCTTGTCAGAACGATCTCTGCCCTTCCATCCCCACCCTCCCCCATGCCGATGGTACACAACGTATTCTTCCGCGGTGTCTCGAGCCCCCTTGGTAATGGCCGCTTTTTCTCGCGCCATTATCTTCTCCTTCGTGTCGACGATGTTAATTGGCCAAAAAACCCGTGAATCCACTCTGTTCCGGTACAACGAGGCGTACGCTCGATAATTCCGCTGGAAGAACGCCGATTCGAGGCGTCGATTACGATATTACACGGAGGATAAAGCTTCCCTCCCCACCCTGTTGCGCAAGAGTAAACGTGCGCGTGGATGAGAGCGGCAAATGAAATTACTTGGGTTTTTGGGAGACGGGGCGGCGAGCGCGAACACGAAAATCGGTTCGCGGAAAGCCGGCAGATTTTTTCCACGGCAAAGGAAGTCTCGCTCGGCATTCAAGTTTAATCATATTCACGCGACGACCGCGTTAACGAGACAGCCACGGCTCGTTGGTCGCATTTAATATTTACCCGGGCATCATTTCCGCTCGTTTAATTAAAGTTTCTTCGTTGAACCACGATCGGCAGCCCTCAGGATCCACGCGAACGGTATTTACCGAGCCTGATTCGCAACGAAATTAAATCGGTACACCCAATCTACCTCCGCTTTCGTTCTGACGTTTTATCATTCGTCGCCCTCCCACACTTTCGCCTTCCGTCGCTCAAGTCGCCGAGCGGAAAATCGTTCGACGTTAACGTCTCGCCGAAATGTTTAGTCGAACTTGGGGTTATTCGCCGGCGAAGGAACCGCAATTCTTTTCAACAGCGACAGCCTTTAATAAATCCTGTTTCTTACTCTCGTGACTCAGCTGATATTTTGTTCGGTCCCACGAGGTCCTGTCTCGAATACTCGTTAAGATCACTAGCGATCCGATAATTAAGGCTGTCACTCGAATATGGGTAACACGTCGGTCGATCCATTAATGAGGTAAGACAGAAGGTACAGCGAAATTCGACGTCACTTTCGGGACACGATTGGTCTCCAGGTGTGCAAGGCAATTAAGTTCTTTTTCTTATGGTAGCTTCATTTGCTACCATGTTACGAGGCTGATAATTAACGAAAGAACGAAGATGATTCGTTTCTTTCTTCACCAAAAGACACTTTCCATGAAGGCACGTGCGCTATTCTAAATCATATCTGCGTGAGAAATCGTAAAAAAAATATGTACGTAGTACGGGCAAAAGATTATTTCAAATAAAAAATTGATTTCGAATGAAGGACAAAAATTGTATTCGATACTCATTAAATAACAATAAACCAACTTTATTTTTATTGCAAATAAAAATAAGCCAGAGTTACATACTTCTATTTGAAACGTGACAAATAACATTTTTTGTTCGACGGAAATTTATGCGCGCGGTCGTGTCTGACCAAATGCGGTCCGTTTCCCCTTGTGTCTAGCCTGTTCCATAATTCCCTGTGTGCGGGCTGCCTAGTCACTGTATCTAATCTACTTGCTGCATCTTACTGTGATTCTAAATAGAAACAATACAACTGTAGAATATAACCATTGGTCCTACAACTGGTGTCCATTAACACGTCCACACGAAAGTTTATTATACTATATAGATCAGATCCTGTTGAAAAGAAATCTGCTTCACTTATCCCCCGCCGTTATTCGTTAAAATTCCTTATATTCAAGCATTTTCATCCGCAAACGAAGCCCCAGGCTGGAAGGGGTTAACAGCACTCGGGATTCTCGCCTTTCCTGGCGAGACGCGTATCGATTGATAAATCGTCAAGCACCAGCAGGGCTTGTCCGACATCGCGGCAGACATCGAGTGTACAGTGTTCGCGTGAACGGACAGGCGAGATGGTAGCTCGCCGCAACTAGTCGTCGACTCTGCTTTACAGATTGACCGAAGCCGTGTACACGCGGCACACGTACACGCGAGCGTCTAGATGCGCTAACGCGAGACCGACTGCACTTTCCATTTCTGTAATCTGAAAGAGGTCGACCAGCCTGTCCCGCCTCTTCCCAGCGTCCTTCGTCCTCTCCCTTTTCTCAACGGGGTTCGATCTGTTTTACATGTTGCCGCGTGCCTCGTACGACGGAGGCTGAGCTTTCGCGGCGCCGCGGCGCGCCTCGCCTCACCGTGGAAATAGAAGGAACTCCTTGTCGGCCGCCCGCGCTCCTTATATAGCAGGATTTTGCCCCGCGATCGCGCGAGCTGACGGCTACCAGGGAACGCGCTAAGTCACCGGGACTGTCTAAAATCTGTGTCACTCGTCTCGCGCGTAACCGAACAAAGAGGCGCCTCCGTCCCGACTCCGCGGATGGCCGAGGAACGTCGACGAGAGCATCTCGCGACTCGTTCCCCTTCGAGTAACCTTTCCCGCCACTGCTGGCGAGTTTCTATCGCTTTGTGCCGATGCAAATATGTCGTCGGCTCTCGGATAGAAAATTTCAATCTGTCTCGCACCCGCGCTGGCGCGTAGAATTGAAACTACTTAGTGGATTCGCGATGATTTTAATTGTGCGCAAGCATCGATTCAATTAACGAACACGAGGAGGGCCTCGCGATGTTGGCTGGTCCCGGAAGCGCATGTCCCGGGAGGACGTAGATCGAAAGGGAACGACGAAGATGGAGGAAGAGGAGAAGAAGGAACTCGAGGATGAGCGGAACGGAAAGATCGATAAACGAAGGCCGCGATGGACGGCTCGCGAGCTTTATCCGAACGTTCCAATTACCGGGTTCAGATCTCGGATCTCCGGTGCTTTATTTGTACGCTAGGCTTGCTCGTGCGTGTGTGCGAGCCAGAACGGAAAGACACACGCGTATGCGAGCCAGCGGACGCGCGCGCTGCTGCGGAGCTCGCGGGCAGATAGCATCGGGACGGGAGCCGAGGCATGTAATTGATTCAGGGTAAAACAATGAGCCTCTATGTGGAATCGTACCGCGTGCAATGCGTGCGCGTCTTACACGACGCTGTGCTTGCCAGCCGACTCGGAAATTCACGGCCCCGTGAAGATCCACCAAGCTGAGCGCATCTCGGATCTCCTACTTGTTCGTGGGTGTCGATGATGATCTATGGTAACATCGTTATATTAAGTAATCACCATTATGTAGTAGATTTCTGGGTTGCTGATTGATTATCTTCTGGCAATATTAGATAGGTATCAAATAGGGTATAGGACCCAATTACTGACACATTAAGCTTTCACGCTGTCATTATCTTATAGTTATGTACTTATAGACTAAAATTGTATGTTATTCGTGTTATTTATTATTGTTTAATATGTTTACTTGATGAAAAAAATTTGGTGGATCTTAAAAATCTTCGATTTTTATGTATAAATTCATCAATTCCAAAAATACATTTGGGAAGCTATTACTGACATCCTTCAAATGTATTTGACTGAATTAATGACACTGTCAGCTAACCTAATACTGTGTTATGCCATTTTAAGGTTACGTCGTGTCATGTACGTGAGCAACTACTGCTATGACTGTAATACCAAAATGCTTGAAACGCTTGTTCCAATCACTGTTACGCAATTAATAAGATTAAAATTTACCAAATTAATAAGATAAAATTTTTTATCAAACAAAAAATTAAGTACTGTTTTTTTGTGTCGTATCAATAAGAGAATTGTATGCTAAGTTTTATTTATGCATCATTTTATAAGATTTATTGGTTATTTTACATGAACAGCTTAGGATGACAGTAATTGAGTAGGTGGTAGAAATTGGGTTCTTTACCCTATTATGTCAGTAATATGAAAATTGAATGCATGTGGTCAGTCGTCGATTGTTTCGTGATATATCCACAGACAATTGAATTATTCTGAATATTCGTGAAAATTCCCGCAGCATTCAACGAGATGCGATTTGATGACGGCTTTTCTCCCACCCCCAGGCACGCGGCTCCGTGTTTTTCAGCACTTTTCAGCAGGCAAGGACGAGCATCCGCGCAAAGGGGAAAAAGGAACGCTCCGGCCATTTGGCCACTGACGGTCCGGTTCGACGTATGATGCACGACAAATGTAAATAGAAAAGCAACGGCGAGATGCGACCGGACAAAGCCATCGCGCTCCTCTACGAGCGAACAAAGCCGAGGGACTTTTATTATAATAATCTGCAGCGTATGCAGCCGAATGCTCGTCTCTGTGCGCTCGCCTCTTTCTCGTTTCCAACCCTCTCTCACCGGCTCAGTACCCCTTACCGCCGCGTGCAATCCTCTTCTTTCGCCGCTACGCGATGCACTTTATTGCGAGGGACCTCCCCCCTGTTTTTTTCCTTTTTTTTACCGCGCTGGGCCCGCCGCCGCATCGGAATATCGCGAGGAGAGCAACGCGTCAGAAAAATGCGTGCGTACATACAGACGAGAGAGAAAGAGAGGGTGAGCCGCGGTACGTGCTTTCGACAGCTTTGTGAAGCGTTACGAGCGTCGACGTGTCTGCGCGCGCAAATGATGCCGCGAAGCGCGAGGGAAACCGGGGGAACAAGTGTTTCAGACGTTCCTCGCGAGGGTGGATTAGAAATGTTCAAGCGGGAGTCCACCGGAAATTGTAGTGCGAACGGTGAACAGGGTAAGTGCGAAAGCAGCATTTTGAAGGGAAGCAAAATCGGAACGCGAAGATTTAAGAATTATTCCGAATTGGCAAATATTGTACTCTTAGGCCATTTTAGAGGGTAAAACTGTGCGAATTATCACGAGTTATTATTAGGGGAGAGTTGCCAATATCGTACTGATCACCTAAATCGTACCTCAACAATTTTTCAGTAATTAATGAATATAAACGACATCTGATGATAAATATATCAAGAAAATGCGATATAAGACATAGAAACAAAACCTTTTGAGCTTACACCCTAATTTGTGCGTGCTATAAACATTTTTAAAAAATCAGGTATGATGTAACTTTTTACCAGTTTATTTTATCTGATAATAATCAAGAACTACAATTTTGTCCTGTATTTTTGTATTTTTTAAAAGCGGGTTTAATGTAGAATATTCTACATTCGTTTTAAGTACATATTACATTTATTATAACTATATAATAATCATTACTTTATGTGGAATATTTTCTTCTCTATTTGTTATTGATACTATTTTTAGTGGAGGTACGATTTAGGAGACCGGTTACCTAAATCATACATTTTATAGTATGCAACAAAAAGATTAATACCAAATACATTTGCTCTGAACAAAAGGTAAAACATATAATAGCAGGTGCTTCAACGATCAAGGCAAAATATCCAATAGTCATTTGCGTTCAAATTAGTACCAAATATAAAATATAACATAAAATGTCTTAAGTGGTACGATACAGGCAACCCTCCCCTAATTATTTATAGGCATCAATCGCTTTAAAAAAAAAACAGATGTAAGGAGAACATCCCGTTCCATAAATTTAACAGAAAGTCGATGCACAAAGGTTCACAGTACCTCCGCTCAGCAAATCCAAACGTTCCCAAGATTCCTGCGGTAATTTACTCCGAATCATCGAAATTAATGCGAACGAAGGAGCAGCGCGGCAATGGGTCGGACGATAAGGAGGGGCCATAGACAAAGTACGGTGGTTAGCACAAAGCCTGTGCGCGTAGTAGAAATTTAATTACGGCATTATCCCATTGGAAAGCAGCGTCATCGAGTCATGCACGGCGTCGCCGGCGTATAAAAGAAGGCGAGGAGCTCGGCCGCACAATGACGCTTCTTCTCGGGGTCCCATCATTAACGAGCCCGTTTTCTACGGCGATTCTTGCGCTCGGCAAGGACTTTAATTCATCCCTGTCGGCGCTCACGCGTCGATGATGCCGCGTATCGAGTCGCGTTCCCGTTGCGCGCATAATTATGCCTAATTGTAACAACCAAGGAGGAAAGGGCGAAAGCGCTCCCTCGCCGCGAATAAAAGACGAAGGAAGGGTGGGCGAAGTGAGAGTTGAGTTTTCTTGCCGTTTCTGTTCTAGGCGCGGGTCTGGCCGGAGCGGAAAAATAAAGGAAAGGAGCTCAGCCGGGGACTGCGGTGCAACGGTTGCAGCGCGCGGATTCCGTGCATCTCACGGCGCACGAGACCGCTGACACACGTGTACGTACGAAAGGGGAGGAACACTGAACGTGCAATCTATTAGAGCGCGTGCCAGGGTTGCTTCTCTCTTTCTGGCGTTTCCTGGGCAGGCGCCACTGTGGCGTGGTGATATCAGTGATGAGAATGATACCCGGCGTCTCTGTAATTCCGCGTCGCCGTGACTCGCCACGCAGTGTAAGCATTTCTTTTTCCGCGGATGCGTTTGTCTTGCTCCGGATGGAGAAAGTAAAATAGGTGAGAGAGGAACGCTAGGGATTACCGAGCATTAGTTTCGAATAGGGCGAACGAGCGTGAGCTGAGGATTTTATGGAGTGGAGTGGAGAATTTCGGTCACTGAGTTTTCATCTCGTCACCCTGGATCACCAATAGACTACTCTGCGAGGAATCTGGGTAAGAGCGTACGCGAGCATCCTTGTGAAAGAAGAAATCAGTGTTAGACCTACCCTAAGTCACCCCAATACCATTTTCTTGTCTTAAATCACTCCAGGCGTCTCAACAGTATATTCTATCGTGGATAAAAAGTAATTTCTATCTAAATTAAACCACCACGTGGAACCAGTAGCACCATCTGTGCTTCCGGCGAGCAACCCCGCGGCGACATTGCGGAGGACCGCCTGAAAGCTCAAGCTGCACACGAAAGCGCATGCTCGGCCGAATTAAAGAAGTCAAATGCAGTGGAATATTTTTTATATGATCTCCAACATTTCCTCAAGGCATTCCATAACTATTTCATATACTAACATTTCCATATCGTTCGGAATACCAAGAACTATCTTGTTTAATCTACCTCTAACTACCAAAGTCGTTGCAGTGAAACTCCCACGCTCCTCCTTTGCCATCCTTTGCTTTCAACCGCCCAAAATTTAGGTCACCACAATCTTTCATCAAAACACCAAAGAAATTCGTTGCACTCCCAGCCCATAAACCTGCCCCTTTGAACCCCGCAAAAAAAGCTATCATTGAACCGCAACCAGGTTACTCGCGAAACCTCGGACTCCCCGGTCACGGTGTAAAAAGTTACAACCACGGTACCTGTCTCGAAGCTCTAACTCCCGCATCGAGTTTTCTATGCAGCAAACGGGATGCATTTCAAACGGTAGCAACGTTAACCTCTGAAAACTATCCGTTCGAGCGGTAAAATGAGAAAAGCTTCGCGCTAAATTCACTCTGCTGGTATTTGAAAGCTCGCGTTGCCTGATGTTTTCCCTGGAAAGAGGAAACTGCGTCCTCTGTGCAGCGAGCATAGCGGGAACAGGCGCGAAAGCCGATGCTTTCGGATGCAGGCAGCGCGGCTCTTTGAATTGGATTCGCCAGGCGAGGCTGGAGGCCACCAAGACGATCGCTCGTCGCTGAAACTGCGAGCGTTCGCGAGCGTTTGCGAGCAGACGGCGGATCCGCGTGAATGCGCGTTTATTCTTGAACGCGTGTAGCCGGGAAGCTCATAGTCGAGCGTTTTGTTGCGGCCGCTCGGGTGCGCATTCCGATTCAATCCGATAAGGTGACTCGCCGCATGAAAGTCATCGTGACTAATTAGCGTAATGATGATCGGCGAAGAGGCGCTGCGCGGTGCGGCGTCGGCCACAGAAATTATTCAAAGCTTCCGTCGCCGGTGAATCGCGCGCTACCACGCCGCGGCGTCATTGTCAGTTCGTCAACCGCGGCCTCGCCGGCGCTGGTACGCGTGGAACCCGCGAAATCGCGACCGTGCGCCGCGCGGGTGGCAAAATTTCTCTGTAAACAAGCGGCGGGGTTGTGCCGCGATGGCTGACGCGAATCGATACTGAGCAAGCGATTCTATGACAGGGATTCTCGCTATTACCGCTATAGTGTTTATTCTGTACCTCGCGGCAAATTTCCCTTTCGAGCGGTAGTTGCTTTCGGCGGAAGTGGAGCATCTTGAAATAAATTGTGTCGAGGCAACGTGATTTATGGGGCAACCACTTCGCATGCTTTTCCTCATCAATCTACTAGCGTCATGCATGATAAATTACTTTAAGCTCTACGATCGATTTCAACCGATTCCCGTCGTTTCCCTCTAATTGCTCGTGCCCTCGTTCCCATACAAGTGTCCCAGCAAGACCTTTATATCGAGCACTCGTATGTGGAACTCGAACAGCGATCCTTGCCACGATTCCATCCGCAGGGTCCATCCCGCCATGTGTTCTCGTCGTTAAGGAACGGCTCGGAAACGCATGCATGCATTCGCGTATGAAAATTTATGCGCTATGCGCATTCAGCTAGCCGCAAGGGTGTCTCACCTGCGCCGGCGAGAGGTATGCATGCGGTTGCGTGGTGGAGTGTAAGTGATCGCACACCAAGCACTTCCTCCACGATCTTTACATGCTCCGGGGTTGGTTCACCCCGTAACGACACGGCGGATCGGGGCCTGAGTTATTAGTCGACAGCGCAGCGCCGAGAATCGGGTCAAGCATCTCGCATGCCGCTTCATTACATGTTTGGAGAGGAGGATTAAGAACGCGTTTGGAGGTGCGATGCGTCACAATGGTCGAATGCATCGCTGTTTAGGAGCTCGTTTCCTCTGATTTCTCTCCGCGAGGACTGGAGAGTACGTGGTTGTGCAGGTATAGGTGATATACAATACGTGCTGTCGACTGGAAGTACTAGTATACATGGGAGAATTTAATATAGGACTTCCCTGTGTCTATAATCATAGTGCTAAATAGAAATACACATTAGGTACGAAATACACCTATGTAGAAACTCCACGTTATCCTTGCACCAGGAATTCAGGGGCGCACTAAATTGCAAGTCTCTGGATACACGATCAGTGATAACTGATTTCGTCTCCCAGCAGACAAAGAGTCAGAAGAAGAAGCGTGAATTGTCTCCGTCGAAATGTGTCTTCGCGGCTAGGCAGAAGGGACCAGCATCGACTGGAGTAATTATTCTGAGAAGCCGCACGCGCGTCTGAAAGCTGGAAAATTATTACCAGGTTGAGGCGAGCGTGCAAGGCGACGCGTAAAAACGCTCCTCACCGTCCGTCCGTGGAACGCGCGGCCACATCCGCGTGTAAGAGCAGGCGGAATCGGCAATAGAAGTTCCTTGCTCGCTGGCTCTGCGGGCGATTGGGTGCAGATTACGGCTTTGTGCTATCGCTTATACCCGTTTCCTATGGACAGCAATTTACGGGTTATCACCGAACGGCAATAAACTTCGGATATCTGGCTTGGCGAGCCGACGTTCCCGCGGCTGTACGCGCGCCGCGGAGATAGGTGGGACAGCGCGCACATAAAATTACTGCGCCCCGAGTGAAATATAGTTTGTAAAGTATAAAGTGTTCGAATGACGCGCCGCGCCGCTGGGACCGGCGCGACCGCGTGACTGACAATGGAAGAGGAATCGACGGACACCTGGCCGATTAATCCCAACGGACGGGGAACTTGCAGCTCGTCACGATGTACGTAGCCAGAAACGCGAAGTCTCGAATTGTATCATGCAGTGGGAAGTTTAGGGCGAATTGAATCTGCATTTAGTGAGAATCAGTGAAGCTGTGAAGGAAGATAATCCAGAATAGATTTCCAGAAAAGACTTAGACAGATTAAGTAGAAAAGAGTTTAGAAGTCCTGAGTATTTGGAAAGAGTTATTCGCTCACGCGGTGCTTCTGTTTTCATCAATTCCACATAGGGTAGATGCACCATTTGTGGTCACTTTAAGGTATTGTACCAGTTTTGGCCACTTTTTAAAAAATATAATATTTTTCAGAGTTAGCAATAAATGTAACCTTATATTTCTGGCGGTATACTATGCAAAATAGTTATCATGTGAAACTCTCCACATAATAATGATTTATAAGCAATTTAAAAATAAGATAATTATGCACATGGCCAAAAACAGTGCAATGGCCACAAACGGTACGTCTGCTCTAGTTGTTATAAAAATGCGGAAGTAGTATTTGCCCCAGTTTGAATGACTGAAGAATTTTTCGAGGACGAAAATGTTTGCTCAGCGCGGTTGAATCGGCAATCTGCTGACCGTGGACAAAACGTTATCACACACTGTACTTGCTAAATATCGGTCGACTATTATTCGATTTTATGGACCATAATGTGCGTATTTACGAGGTCGAAGTAATAGCCTATTTGGAGAATAAGCGGTATTGTATCTACGTATACGCGAACGACAGCATTTTTATTTATAATACCTCTCCGGGCAGCGATTTAGTTTCATTATCGGGTGGCCGTATAAATTTAATTTAATTTCCGGGATTGAATTTCTATAACGGGAATATTGAAACGTACAGCCAGCGCGAACGTATCGGGGCTGGAACAAAAGTTATCTTTTGGCTTTCTATTTTGAACTGGGAAACCGCTGAATTTCTGTTGCCGATTGTAAATGTCCGTGTCGAAATATGTTTGGAAATCCGCACGGGAGTTTGCGTATGTAATTGGATCCACTGTACCTTCGAATTTTCCTTTACTTAATTAAAATTGTCTCCATTGAATCTGCCATTCGAGCAGTCACAAAAGATCATCAGACACATCACTCGGATAATTACGTAGCTCCCCCAGAAGCAGAAATCTGCGAATAGAATTGCTGAACAATTTAAAGAACGATTTAATCCTGCGGAGGGACAACTGTAGCCCGATACGTGCATGCATGATAAAGGGATCTACGTTCACGAGAGAAGAGGACGTTGTTCGCGATCATCTTTCGTGCGGTGTATCGTCCAACTATAAATCGACCCGCGAACTCCCACGATCGCCGATATATATCTACCCGTTGCTGCCCCAGCCCCTCTGTCCTATCGATCGAATACATTTCCTGTTTACTGTTCCTGCATCTATCGATGGCTTCTGCCGCAGCCTCGCCGCAACCTTGAAGGTGCTTGAAGGGTCGCCATCTGACCACGGATCTGTATCTCTGTCATGATTTACTGCACCGAGCTTGGTAATTGAGCGTTCGAGCCCTTGACCGCCCGTGCACGATCGATGGATCCCTAATATTTTGATGCACCAACACGATAGCACCCGGTTCCCTTGTTTTCGCGTTTTTAGAAATCCAATTAGTGGGATCTTAGATACGTTCTTAGTCGGGGATATTTCTTAAAAATATTACCAAGCGTCTAGATGAGTCGTCTCGAGAGGTGCTTCAGTGTATCCGGGTGGCAGACATCGTCAAGGGATCGTAAGTTCCGTCTGCGATCGCTAGGAACGCGGTACACATTTTTAACACCTTATCGATACGTCGTTATCGTGATCGAATCTCACGGTTCGGGGCTGCGTGCTGGTTTAATTTCACGCACGACATCGCTATCGTGGAAGTCTCTTCCCGACACATCGGGGTCGTCGGTTCCGCTCGAGACGTACTCGATAAATAATTAGCACGCCACCCTCGGGGGATAACGTACTCCCCTGGCTCATTGCTAAGGAATGGTTAACAAGCGTATAAGACGTTGCAGCCGTGATCATCTCCTTTTCCTTTCTTTTCATTGGCATCTTCGCAGCCGCGTTCCTGGCGATTGAGTTAGATACGTCTCCTTCAAGTCATTAGCTCACGCAGCTTCCAAAGAGGAATCAATGTCCGCGCACGCGATCATGACGCGAATGAAAGTGGAATAACACTGTGAACGGTGGTGGAACGTCACTGCGATGATCAGTTTGCGCAACAGCAAAAGAAATTACTGGGTGAAACGTGTCCGTTATGAGCGATGTTCGAACAAAAGCTAGTATAGTTTCAGGAAGAACAATTTGGAACACGTCGAATCAGGTCATAAACACACAATCGACGATTAAGAAGTTAAGGATCATCTAGAAACTGAAGCTTCACCCTAATAAGCTTCCACTCTTTCCTCGATCGCTTCTTAACGTGACGAATAATAAATGAGTGGTACCATTATCTGTAACATTATACAGTTCCGCGTGCATCGCAATCATTACACACTCGTCTACCTTTGACGACCGTAATTTAGATAATCCGTGGAACTTTAAGTTTCTCTTAAATACATTTGCTCGATAACGCGGGGGTCTTGGGCCCCCTCTAATTTCACAGCTGTTCTTTGGCGTTCAATTTAATAAATTCGACACGGTGATCCCGCGCAGCGAAAAATCCGGGCAATTTCGCGGCTGATACACCGCCATTATCGATACACATATATTTACTCATCGTTACATGCAGACGTACCGGGGCAATTGGTACCGACAGTCCGACGTAAGGTACCTTCTCCGATCACCTCTGCACCGTACTTACGTGCGTAACCTTTCTCCTAGCGGAGAATTCACCTCGTAGGATCCCCCGGTTTTCTCCCATCCACTGCGATGTACTTACCTGAAACAGAAAAAGGCAAGAAAACGTCATTAACTCGCCCGGACTCGCATGCAAACGCGAGGTGCTAAAGTTCGTGTGCATGGGAGAATTATCCCAGCAACGGTATTGCATCCATTCGAACTTATATGATTGCACGGCTCCGCGCGAGTCAACCGGAGGGCCCACGACATATCCTAGCAAAAATCCATTGGGACTGAACGAGACCTAAGTACTGTGATCGTCGATCTCCTCGGAGAGAGACTCTCGTTTCACGAAACTATAATGCTAGACTACGAAGGCTGTAATGTCAAGCGAATACTATTCCGATCGATCTTAGAGCAAGTATCTCGGTATTTCAATATTCTCCTCGAATTACGATTTGTCTTCCGAACCGTGGGACGAGTAGAAACTTTCCGGAGTGTGTACATGTCTTTGCAACAAACAATTTAGCGAATGAAAGACTTGATCGTGGAATTTTTAAAAAAAATCCGTTTCCAAAGTCACTCTGCATCGACAAGACTCGTGATATGGCATTAATTAACCCCTTTGCACCTTGGGACGACCGATTTTCTTCGCGAGACTGAGCAAGACGAAGGGTATGGGGCCGGACACGTCCAATTTGTCGGCTAATCGGCCCCGCCACAGGGTTAAAGACTCGACCCTGCTGATTCAGGCCGTGCGTTTACGCACTGGGTGCGACCAACTAGCCATACCTTTCTGATCTGTGCATCGTGTTCCCGAGGTGCATTGAACTTCCTTCCCTCCTTTTATTAGCCATTTCGAACGGCGACGATAACCCCGTTGCTTGTGACAGCGTGCGCGTCGACCTTGGGAGAAGGTTTCCTGCGCGAGGAGCGGGTGAGAAGAGCGCAAGAAGGAACGTGGACGAGGCACTGATAATTTTATTGCGGCCTTTCGACTGCGCGCACTCACCTTAACGCGTGCTTCCACCAAGGCATTTATTACAATAACAGCGGGCCACTTGAACGTAGAAAATTCCGCCGGTTATTTCGTGGCCGCTCGTCGGTACTGACGTTAATTAGCGACGTGGGATGAATTAAGGTAAAGAGATCGACTTAATACGTCCACTTCGATTACTCGTTGCGCCCTGTCCGCGGGATTTACGGCGCTGGAGCATCGGAGGGAATAAATTAGGAAAATGATGCACGGAGGCGTTCGCGTGATTTGCGACCCTCATTATATACACACGCCATTTTTCGCGCTCTCTCTTTGGTGAATGTAAGGGGTAATTGCGAGCTATCGTCGTACTCGAAACAAGGTCGGTGCCTGAGGAAGGCACGGAGGAAATAAGGAAGAAAGTGGAACATTATGCGCGGAGCATAAAATTCTTTGAAAGTCAGCAAGATCATCTACGCTTCTATGGCTCTCAGAAAAATGCCTCCGTCTTCGAGCCCTACTTCGTGGACGACGAAGTTCGTGGTAGCGAGATATTCCAGAGGGGAGAAGCGGCGAAATATTTAGCCCCGGCCAGATACTTCGCTCGGCCAGCGTCCATCTAAATCTTTTTCTCGGCGCGGAACTACCGCGATCTCCATCTCGCGTCGTTTTATCAGTGTCCGAAGGCAGCGCGGGTTTCGCGCATAACTCTCTAGCGCCGAGGGCTACTTTTCAACTTTTTACGCGTCACGCCGTGCCCGCTTACCGGAGGCACGAGAGTTTCGCGGTGTCGTCGTCCGCGTTTCGCGTCCTCGCCTGGTCCATGCATATGTGTAAGCTCGTGAGAGAGCTTCGAATGATGTATAGGGGGCTGCGCGAGACCAAATGGGCCAGGCCCA
Organism: Andrena flavipes; assembly: GCA_963971345.1. NCBI lineage: Eukaryota > Metazoa > Arthropoda > Insecta > Hymenoptera > Andrenidae > Andrena > Andrena flavipes. The sequence continues at coordinate 42,465,990 of OZ020481.1, forward strand.
GAATATTCGTTTTTCGCGATCCCTCGGCGATCCTCTCGTCGGCGACCACCTTGATGGAAGATACGTATCTGCCGCGGAATCGTTGCCTCACATTCCGTTTTTGGAGGGAACTCCTCAAGCTGCGTGGATTTACATCGATCCCTTTTTTATTCTCGCTTGATGGTGTTAATGCTCGGGAATCTGCGGTCGAGTCGAGTTCACTGATTCGCGATCGTAATTGCGATTTGGATGATCGAGTAAAGAATAGTGGTAGATTTCGATCTGCGTAACGATGATAAAGGCCAGAATCACCAGAAAAGAAATTTTCAGCTATCGCGACGATATTGAGATTTAGAATATAAAGTGTAGCGTTTCGAAGGGCGCTGGATGATTTTTCAGCTCGGTGCTGCGAGCACGTTTGTGCACAGCATTTCTGAGCAGCTCTCGAAATAATAGTAGATGCGAAACACACGGGGCTGCGACGTGCGAGGGATCTCTTCTGGCTTACGTATACGTGCACCAGGCGCAGATTTATTGCGAGTGCTGCGAGGAGAACGAAATGGCAAAGAGAAGAAAGGGCGTCTGGACGTCAGAGGGGGGAATAGAAGAAGCCCTTTTGTAATATGTTGATATTCAATGATCCCGAGCGAAATAGTTTACGATCGACGTATCAAGAGACACGGTAGTGTCTCGCGCCAAATATATATAGGTATATGCGCAGCGCCATATATACGTCATATACCGTCCACGTACATCATTATTTTAAAGACAAAGAAAAAACCTGCCGTATAAATTGGGTTAACTGCAAAGTTAAATATGGGAACTATTAGGGCGGGACTGATTTTCAGGAGGAGGCGCTTCATACAATTACGATAGAATTTCACTTAGGTAAGTTCGTTTAATCGTTCAATTGTATTACGCGCCTCCTCCTTCAATCACCTCGTAGATGTTTAAAGTTATACGGCAGCAGGATATATTTTAACAAAATATATCAAGAGACATGGTAGTTTCTCGCGCCAAGTATATATACATATACATATATGCGCAGCGCGAGACACAGAGTGGCTCTATTACGCCACGACTCGCTACCAAGAACCCTGAGATTTCCGAATCTCAATAACGGCAGATCCGATTAGATTTTGAATGGTCCTAATGGATAGCTTGGGTTTGATTTACACGAGGAAAGTGTCTTCGTTTTGTTCCTACGGGCCTTATGAGCTGAGATATTTCGATGTAAAGTTGAAATTTGCTGAATTTTATGTTCTTAAGATTCAGCATCGTCATCTTCATCGTCCTACACTTCTAGGCAAGAGGGGTGTGTGAAAGGGTGAAGAAATGTCTTTCAGGCACGTCGCTCATGGGATGTGGGTTTCAGCCAAGTTTGGATGTGCATAGTTTGGATGACAATATAATATATTGTTAAAAAAAAAATAACCTCGATGGGGTGAAAAAAGTACTAATACTAATAATAAATATATAACCCATAACCATAAATTTAAACGACTTGAAATCAGACCCTCGCGATAAAGACAAAAAGCCGCTGCGTTTGGGTCGCTAGTCGCTTCACGATTTCCGTAAATACATAAACACTACAAAATATGTGAAATCCCCACAAATTACCTTCTTTAAAAAAAGGTACAAAAAGAGGGTCAAGTATATAATCCCATCAAAAAGAATCCCATTTAAAAACATTGTCGTAAATTAATAGCTTTACAAAACTAATGATACACATAAATTGCGCCAATTATCACAATGGCTATTTATACAAAGAAAAAAATGTATTAAATAATATTAAGCAGATATATTTTTATACAAATAAATATTTAATACGAATAAATATTTTATTCAAAATACTTGGCGCTGCGAAACCAAAAAAAGGTTAATTGTCTTGGTTAATAAATAAAATAAAACAAGGCAAGACACCACTGAGACACGAAAGAAAAAGATTTTAATGCAATTTATACATATTTATTCAGTTTAGCAACATCAATTCGGAGAGCAGCGCCAAGTATTTTGAATAAAATATTTATTCGTATTAAATATTTATTTGTATAAAAATATATCTGCTTCATATTATTTAATAACTTTTTTTTCTTTGTATAAATAGCCATTGTGTTAATTGGCGCAATTTGTGTAGGGGAAAGTGGGGTAAAACGGAACACCAAGGTTTCTGTTAGATAAGAGCTGAGATTAAGTTGGTATCGCGTGACATGGAACCAAGTAAAAATTTTCCCATTTTTATTGCATCCAACCCTTCAACTTATGAATATATACTTACTAAGACGTTTTACAAACTTAATTAAAGCACACTGCTGTAAGTAGATGCTAGATATTTTATTAACGAAGGAAATATATTACGCGTAATATTTCTATTCTACCGGTAGTTCTGTTCAGACGGCTAGGCCACGAGCCGTGATGTTTACTTTACGCGACGTGCGATAACAGCCGCGCGAGGCCTGCCTGGTCTCCCCCCACTAAAGCCCATATTCGCCGAGGTACAGCGACGGGACGCGGGGGTCATTCGTTTCGTGGACGCCGTTCAGTTAAGACGTTTCGATAGCTGCGTACGTAAATGGTACGCGTACATTATCTATCGTCACATAATTACTTCTATTCATTATTAGCCTTCTTCTTTACTCTCTATCGTCACTTGCTGCTACTATTAATACACTTTTGTCCCGAAATTGATTAAATATCGCGAGAAAACCATTACATATTCGTCACGTATTCCCTTCGTTGCCTTCGTGCCGATATTTCTGCACATTTAGTGCACACATATCGTGTCTCGGTATTCAAATACATCACTTTTCGGGCATATTTCAAGTTTATTTCTTGTTTAATTGCCTTACGAATGTTTTAATGCTTTTGTTTCAAACAGACGTTGAGGCGCAAATCGAAAGCAAAGGGCAGGCGATGCCATGACACTTGACGATTAATTTGAACTTTGAACGATGCTTGGATGGCATCTGGTCATTCCTTGGAAAAAGTAAATGACAATACGTGTGGTATACGTATTTTTCTCATTATTTTATTGAATCATTGTTGACTGTGATTGAATTATGATAAATTGAATAATTTTAATCAGATCTGTTTAAAAGTTTTAAAATGGTGTCTATAGATGTTTACGAAATATTGGAATGATTGAATTCTATTGTATTTCGGTCGCGTTTACGTAGAATTCAATGATATTTCAATGATTTTTAAGAATCTATCTCTATGAAGCTGTGGTAATTGCATTTACGTTCGGTTTTGGATGCAAGTTTTATTCTTTATGTTCAGAAACTGCGTAGTTGATCGAGGACATGCTATTCAAGCATGAATAATTAACGAATTTTGATTCTTGCCATGAATTTTGGATATTTATAAAGATCGTGATATATTTTGAAGTATTATTCGAATAACACGAACTTGCTTACAATTTTCATGACGAAAGCCACTACTATGATTCATTTAAATGTAATAATTATATGTGCTGTAGTATATACTGAATAATATCGTGTGTTACTGAAATACAAAGCTGCTCCTATCGAGCGAGCATTCTGTATTTCCGCATCACACCTTGTATTCTAAATAACAAGGAGCGAAAGTCCCTTGGCTGGTTTCACGACAAACAATATTTCCTCGTGACAAACACTCGATAAAACCACATCCACCCCACCCTCCTATCCTGCTTATTTTTCAGAGATTGTGACCGCGTGCAATGCGGCCAAATAGAGTCAGTGTTTAGACGTACGAAGTTTTTCGTTTTGAAGAGCACAGTTGCTCATAGTAGAGTTTCGTTAACAATTTCGGGATACGCGAGGGTAGAGTCAGTGTTTTCTACGCAATTTATATTCTTTCACGAGCGTCGCGGCTCTGACCTTCGAATCGCGAGAATAGATTCAGTGCTTTGTTCGCTGATTATGATCTTCGGGGCGCGTTTGTAGTCTACTATTTCTTTATTTTTTTTTTACTTTTAAAAGAGAAACTCGTCGGAAATTAGAGTCAGTGCGTCAGCTGAAGAGGAGATTTGTACGCAGAATATTGATGGAAAGATGTAAGTATCTATGTATTTGATTTAATTCCTTTAAAGTAGAGTTCATTCTTCAAAATTTTAGAAAGAAAACAATTTTAAACAAATTAATTTTTTGAATAGAATCACCCAGAAATTCAAAACTAACGAAACTTTTTATCATTTAGACGTTATAAGAAAGAACTTTTGTTAATTTTAATTTTTAATATTTCATTTTTTCATTTTTTTTTCTTAAAATGTCTAAATGATAAAAAGTTTCGTTAGTTTTGAATTGCTTCGTTGAATTGGTTCTATATTAGAGTTGAAACAATCGTAACTTTAGAAAGAAATTATAATCGTGTTTTGTTCCTTCGTTACAGTTTGGGCGCAGCTGAGCAGCCTGATGACTACTCCTGAGCAGTAGCAGGGGTGTTGGCGTCTTCGGCACCGGGGCACAGCGAAATGTGAGTGCGCATGCATTATGGTTCCTCTGGTCACTCAATCATGTCGTAGGACGTTTGGTCCGAATCGACACGAGTGACCGGTTGTATATTTAACGAGCATAATGACCACGGGTATGATAACCATGCCCGTGAATTGTAACATTTTTATCTGTGTATGTATTTATTAGACGAGGCTAGGGCCTTCTTGTACGCCGCGTCTTTTCAATAGAATCACATTATAATCATAATTTCCAAGATAAACGGTTCCTAACGCGAATATTTATCATTGATCATACATTAATGTAGATATTTATTAAATAATGCACATAAAGGTGCATAGCAGCTCGGAAGGTATTGGTACGAATATCAATACGACTGAATGCTAATTTTTATGTAGCGAAGAAGTCTGATACTCTCAGACTCCACAGCTACGATCATTTTTATTTAATATGTAGTGGAACGATTATAATGCCTTGAATTTCTTTTATTTTTCTGATACTACGTGTTCAAAAGTAACTTGATTTCTAATTGATGATAATATACATAAAAATGTAATTCCTTTCTTAAAAAGGTCACTCGTTTGCGTACACAATAGAATAATTAATTTCCATGTGCAAGAAGACAATTGAGGGTGGGGAAATTTCAGATTCAAAGTAATTAGCATGAGATCATACTTTCTTGTTTTATAAAATTTACTTTGAGGATGGAATAGCCCGTTTTAAATTCTTAAAGTAAATTCTTCATGATTTTGATTGATTTTCTTAAACAATTGAATTTTAGAGTCTTTCTTCTCACTAATTGAATGTCGAGTAGAGTCCTTTTTCTTGATCTAAAGTAGAGTCCTTTCTTATTTATCAAAGTTTAAACTATTCACAAATTGAAAGTCGAGCCACTTTGCTTAATAATGTAAAATGAAAGAATATTAGCCTGTTAGACACTATACAAACTAATGATATTTTCTAGTTGAGGATTTTTAGGATATCTTTCCGTACTCATTGCCTTTTAACTCATCCACGTGCCCAGGTGCTACTTGGGTGGGTGAAGGCAATGGGGCACGATGACTTTCTTTATTAAATAATTACATGTCGGCGGCTAGCATTGCGTTAGTGTATCGTGCACGCCGCATTTTCCACCTATGTGTGTTTATGTGGTTAGGCGGTGGAATTTGCGTCGGTGAAAGATTTTCATTAAAGACCATCTTAACGAAACTATAACATTGCAATAACGATATCAATGTTTCATATTCCTTGTTGCACACGATGATCATTCTAGTAAATAATCTGGGAATATGAAATTTAATCAATCTCGTACAATCAAACCAGATAGTAATAACGATTCATGTATGTACATAATACATATGTACAATGCACATTATCAAGTAATCCATTGTTTGAAATTGAAAATAGTTAATTGTTTTGTAAATCATACATATACGCAATGGTCACTGCCTTTGCTAGCCGATTTCAGTGAAAACTGGTACGTACTTATTAGAGTGTGATTGTGTGTGTGTGAGAGACTGTTTTGCCATTTTTTAAATATACATAGCTGTTAGGTAGGATGGGTAACTTAGCTGTTCGGTAGGATAGGTAACTTAGCTGTTCGGTAGGATGGGTAACCTAGCTGTTCGGGAGGATAGGTAACTTACCTTCTGGTACGAATGTGTGACTTAAATATAAGTAGGTAGGGCCGGGGCAGGTCATCGTATTCTCTGATCGCATGTTCCCCCCTGCGATGACCTGCTTTCAGGAAATTTGTGAGAAAAGTCGACGGCCAGACTAGCGCGAGTGGGGTATGCCCTCGCTTCTAGCCCCGCTATGTCGACTTTTTGACGCCAGTGGGACATTGCACATTGTCGCTGGTCGCGGTCGGCAGGACGGGCTTGGGCACGCTATTAAGGGGGTATTCCACTGTGAATGGTTGAAAAATCAAGCTATTTTTAAAGATTTTTACTCAGTAAATACAATATATAATGAAATAAATCTTTTTCATATTTATTAAGCTACTCTTATGTTATAACGAAAAAATTAAAAAGAATATTTTCAATTTGTGTTACTTGTTTTTTTACAGCGTCAATATGGCACTTAAACAAAAACGGTATGTTCGTGGTGCAGGTGATTTCCTGGCTTAGGCTGATCCGAAACTAAAAATTCGAAGAGATTCTTAATCTGTCTAAGTGTCTCTATCGTCCGTTTCTCAATTAACAATTTTTTCCGAAAAATAACCGAGATATTTCTCGGGGAACATTCGAGAAAGACCATTATTTGGAGAACTTTTTCCTTCAAACAGGCGCCATTTCATTATTTTTCAACAAAAACTGTTAATTGAGCTACGGGCGATAGCGACACTCATACAGATTAAGAATGTTTTCGGATTTTTTGTTTCAGATAAGCGTAATCCAGAAAATCACCTGCACCACGTTTTTGTTTAGTTGCCATATTGACGCTTTGTAAAAAAAAAACAAGTAAAACAAATTAAAATATTTTTTTAATTTTTTTTTATATAATATAAGAGTAGCTTTATAAACACCAAAAAGATTTATTTCATTATATGTTGTATTTACTGTGAAAAAAATCTTTAAAAATAGCTTGTACCCCCTTAACTTTCAGAAGGGCGGACCGCCCGAAGCAAAGAAGTGGCCAAAGAGCCGAAGATAGCCCGGCCAGTAAAACGGCCACATCATGTGGGCAACCAAGAATGGCCCTGCATCCTCGGGTGCAGGGTCATTCTTCGTAGGTATTACTTTGTCATTATGCTCGTCAGTAGTTGTAGCAGTAGTAGTAGTTTGGTTGGCCATAGGCTGACCCATCGATACCCCCTCCCCTGAAATTGAGCACACCGCGTTTTCAATTAGGGTTGCGAAGAAGATTACGCGGCCAGTTAGTGTTGCGACTAAATGTTGATCACGGTTTGAATTAGCGTTGCGAATCGAGTATTCCCCGCGTTTGGTACCAGCATAGCGTTGCGAATAAATATCGAACGTGATTGCTTGTAGTGTTTCGAAAAAAGAGTCGCGATTGTTTTTAGATTGTTCTTGTATTTCGAAGTAAAGTTACTAGAGTTTGATTTATAGCATTAATTTTGATTCATTGTATTCTTTTTATTAGAGTTGCGATGCGACTGATCGCGTTTTTCTAATTACTCGTTCTAGTTTGATTCGTAATAATTTTTTGAATTAGTGTTGCGATGATGATTGATCGCGTTTGTAATTAGAGTTGCGACCCCCAGCCCCCAATGCCCCAAAACTGCCCTGGGACATGTCCAGAGACATGTTCCTGGGGAAAAAGGGTCCCGAGCAGCTGGATTTGCTGCGCATGGGACTCTACACAGCCTTCAGGAAGGCTGCAACGATTTAAAGTTAGAGTTGCGTATTAAGAGACACAGGTGCATTGAATTTTTATTAGTTAAGATTTTATTAGTGATTATTAGAATTTTTATTAGTGTTACGAAAAATGAAACCATCCACGTGGTGGTTCTCTGTAGCTTTTTATATTTGTTAGAGTAGTGTAGCTGCTTGAGAGCTTTTTCGTTTGCTATTCGGGATTTGTATTAAGTATTGTAGAATTTTCAGTAATGACGCACCATTCGGGAATTTTGAAGTTATTTGAGAAATTAGTGCTGCGAGTAGTCCAAAGTCCTAGTGACTATGCTCGGGAGTTGATTTTAGTCTGTAATAAGCTAGCGTTGCGAAAGAAAGAAACGGTCCACTCACGGTTTTCTTGCATTAATGAGTGGACTATGATCAGCTGCCCTTCTGGTCACTGACCAATTTTTCTAGCAGCCCTAAGTGGCTGCAACATCCTCCTTCTCCTCCCACCACCTACCCACTCTTGAATCGAGTGTTTGTCACTGGAAATATTGTTTTGAAAGTGTATTTATATTTTGCAAATAATTGTTTCCCATTTTTTTTAGAATATTTTTACATTTTATGTTCCAATTTGCATGGAATGGCATTTGGAAAATTGTATTTTGTGACTGAAAGAATGGCGATGAAAGGTGTGATTCATTAGTTGTAATAGAAATTGCAGACTTCTGACACACCTCCATTCAATTAAAGTTTGAATTAGAGTCTTTGAAAAGTACTTAAAAAGTTAACTTCGTCAATCGTTGACGAATATTGAGTTGATGTAATAAAGCACCCAATGTGCTTAATATTATGAATATCAATTGCTAATTTTCGTAATTTGTTCTATTTCATGTATTTCGTCTATGGTTTTGCGTGATTTATTTTATGTCCTGTATTTTATTGTGTTTATTTAATTTCCTTCCAGGCTGGTCTCACTACTACTAACATAACGTAGTTACACCTTCGCGGTGAAGAGACTTAATAAAATAATATATTTAAAAGTAAAAGTGATAGTGAAAAGTAATAGTGAAAATTGTTAGTGCAAAGTGATAGTGTTAGTCAATATTAACGCGTGCTCGTTGTTGCTACTTTCTGTATGAAAGTAACTTCGATTACTGTGCAGTAAAGTGCAATTATTCCAATCTTCAACATTTGTATAAAAGTTTTTGATTATCTACTAAAAATAGGATTTCAGGTTCATCATCCTTGAGAAACGATATCTCACGGAATTTTTATTAATACTTTTGCGAATGTTTCAAATATTGCCCCTTTATTCTTTGTTTCATTTCCAATTAGTGAATAATTGAAGGGTTGGATGCAATAAGGGAACTAGCGCTCAGAAATGTGAAAAAGTATTGTCCGATCGCTAAGAAAAATTGAAAAATTAAATGTTGTTAAAATGTATTTTAAAATATATAGTGTTATAAAGCTCGCCACGGCACATATTTTTTCTATTTACAGATTTTTTTATCGAATCATTAGTATTCGAGATAAAAATTGTAAACAACAAAACTTCGTCGACCAAAGTCAATATCTTTTTAAACATAACTTGCGATAACTTGAGTAAACATTAACGGATCGTTAAAACATAAAACTCAGAAAATTCTAGCGAAGCCGTAAAATGTATGCACAAAACTCTTATGTTAAAAAGTGAAATAATATTTAATTAAAAAGTAACACTGGACATAACCCATGTTTTTCAACGTTCACGTTAAAAAGTATCGAGGCAATTATGAGGTACATATAACTTGCAGTGACAAAGTTTTTCCTTAATGTACAAGGAAGTTTTTCAAAAAATTTCACACTGATTAATAAATAGTTGTAGAAGATATGACGATGTATGTATATAAATCTTGCGCGCTTCGATCAGTCAACCGCCACGTGTAATGCGCTATTTAACAGTTTTAGGCACTTGCGTTGACAGTTGGCGCCGTGCGAGAATTGTATATATCGTCATATCTTCTACAATTATCTATTAATCAGTGTGAAAATTCGTAAAAAACTTCCTTGTATATTAAGGAAAAACCTTGTCACTGCAAGTTATATGTACCTCAAAATTAACTCGATACTTTTTAAAGGCGAACGTTGAAAACCATGGGTTATGTTCAGTATTACTTTTTAATTAAATATTATTATATTTTTTAACATAAGGGTTTTGTGCATACACTTTGCGGCTTCGCAAGAGATTTCTGAGCTTTATGTTTGAAGTCTCATAACGATTCCGTTAATATTTACTCAAGTTATCGCAATTTATGTTTAAAAAAATAATCATTTCGGTTGACGGATTTTTTTTGTTTATAATTTTTATCTCGAATACTAATGATTCGATGAAAAAACTGCAAATAGAAAAAATATGTACCGTGGCGAGCTTTACAACACTATATTCTTTAAAATACAGTTTAACGACATTTAATTTCCCAATTTTTCTTAGCGATTGAATAATACGTTTTCACATTTTCGTGCGCTAGTCCCCTTATTGCATCCAACCCTTCAATTATCATGGTAGAAATATACCAGAAAATTCTTGAAATTTAAAACAGAAAGTAACAAAAAATGTTTTAAATTCTGCTTAGTTTCATCGCGGTAGCTTTTTACAGAATAACTCCTTTTTTTGCCCGCTTGTGGAGCGATGAAGGATCGTTCTGCAATCGTGCATCAGGGGGATCGATGGAAATGAAAATAAAATTTTGCATAAAAGGAGGGCGGATGGGCCGCGGTTAGGGCGGGTCTCCACTCGCAGCGCCTCCACGTGGTGAGACCTGGGCAATCTGTATTATTTGAAGTATAATTACTAATCGTATCACAAGTAACATTGTAATTCAGTTATTAATTACATGACAAGTAATACGAGCCGATTGGCTGCGATCACCTATCTCCGTTAATCTCTATTCTTATTTTTATAAGAAAAAAATGTATTATATATTATTAACCAGATATATTTTTATACAAATAAATATTTTAATACGAATAAATATTTTATTCAAAATACTTGGCGCTGCTCTCCGAATTGGTGTTGCTAAACTGAATAAATATGTATAAATTGCATTAAAATCTTTTTCTTTCTTGTCTCAGTGGTGTCTTGTCTTGTTTCATTTTATTTATTAACCAAGACAATTAACTTTTTTTTGATTTCGCAGCGCCAAATATTTTGAATAAAATATTTATTCGTATTAAAATATTTATTTGTCTAAAAATACATCTGCTTAATATTATATAATACATATTTTTCTTTGTATAAATAGCCATTGTGATAATTGGCGCAATTTATGTATATCATTAGTTTTGTAAAGCAATTAATTTACGACAATATTTTTAAATTGGATTCTTTTTGATGGGATTATATACTTGAGGCTCTCTTTGTACCATTTTTTAAAAAAGGTAATTTTGTGGTTTATTAAACGGCACTGTTTAAGCCGCTAACGTTTCGCATTGAACTAACAAACGGCTCTATTTCGAGTACATTCGCGATGGAGAGGCAGAGCGAACTACATTGCTAAAGTGGTGAATTATAAAGAGTGGGCTTTTAATTGCTTGTCAATACACGTGGATATAAATCTGGAGTACCTACTAAAAGGAACATGAAATCCTCAGCCTTTCTTTTCTGACTTATGACGGATTAAAGCGCAAACGCACCGAATTCCCTTCGAATGTTCGCAGCTCGTGCACGCACGACTATTAAATCTAACCAAAAGGACAAAGTAAACGTTCGATTCCCCTGCTACTTACAGAAATTCATATTTCGACACAGGAATAACGAATGCAACCTTTGTGAACCACGGTACCACGAATTCCTGGGCAAGGAATTTTCGGCCGGTCGCGTCGAAAGTACCCCGGTGAAAGGGACAGGGCGGAGGGGTTGGAAGTCGAGATGGTCGCGAATTTATTTAGTGGAGTGTACACCTTTAACCCTTTCGTTTGCAGCTGATATACGGCCGGACGAAATAAAGAAGTCGTAAGGCCCTGGGCCAGTCCGGGCCCCGATCCTGCCTCACCCCCTACCTCTCGGTGCCCTGCTCCCTCTTTCAACTTTCCCTCCGCATCCTCCTCCCCCGCGCCGGCCGAGCCAGCCGTTGGCTCCATAGAGTTGCAGCTCCGAGATCAATTATTATTACCAGTCGTAAATAAATATCAATATATTTCCTATGCCCCTACACCGCGGCTCTCTCCTCTCTCCTTCTTCCGCACTCGAGCACTAAAAATCCTTTCTCGCTGCGGCCGTTTGCGGTCTCTTTGTGACGCACGCCGCGGCAGACGTCCGAGCTTGTCCGGTTACAAGATGCTTGTACGCGAGCGTAAGTTTCTCTTTGCTCTATCCTCCTCCCCTCGTTCGGTTCCTTCTCCGTCCTGTCCCTCCTACCCTCGAGGGGTGGAAGAGGAACGGGCGGTTGGTCTCTGCCCTCCTTCCCCTCGGTGGTATTACAGCAGGAGTATTCTTTCGCCGGAGGAGACCCACGCATCAGGATCCGCCTGGGACTACTAGAAGAGTCTAGCTGATACCAATCGGTGGAACGTCGTGAGAAAAGGAACGGGGGACCCGGTGAATGGAGACGTTCCCGACTAGTTTATTAGAGCGTTCGGGCCGCTATATAAGTCGAGAGTAACCCTGAATACGCTCGTATTTCACGCGCGCGGACGGGACATGGAAGATAGGAAAATGGCTGTCGTCGCGGCTCCGCGGTATCACAGGAAGAAATTACGCAACCGATACATGCAATATTTCTAGGATCACACCCGCCGCGAATCGTTAGCCGTCCCCCGTTCCCCTTAATTGCCCGCGACTCGACGGCGAACACGTCGATTTCGCTGGTAGCATTGTGGAGGCGTATCGGTACGGCGGGCGAGTCCGGAAAAGCAGTGCAGCGTACTACTTAAAGGTTCGCGCAGCGGCTGGCAGCGCGATCGTGTTCGATTACTTCGTTCGATGGCAACAAATTGTCGGCGGGGCACGAGATATATTATCCTCACTGTCCCCGAGGCGTCGCAGATGGGAGCTGGGGGCCGGTGCGTGCGAGAAAACGAAAAAATCCGGGACACATTCGCGGCGAGGAGCGATACGCGTATGCAGAGAAGGAGGAAGAGGCGAGGGCACCGCAGGAGGAAGAGAAGAAAGAGATCCGCTTTCTCGTACAGCTTCTCTCGCAGAGGGGAAGCCCCTCTGGCTCTCTCGCTCTTGCTTGCTCGCATTAGAGAGCGGACTACCGTTTTGCGCGGCCGCCGCTCGCGGAACGAGAAGGTATGATGATATTAACTTAACATGCACCCGCGTGCATTGTTATGATAATGTATTTAAATGTCAACCGTAGGTACGAGCGGGCTGGCGGGCAACAGTCGCGTACGAGTGCACGCGCCACGACGCCGCGCCGTTTCTTTCCGCGGACGTTCCTACACGCACGAACCCGCTGGATCCTAGAGCCGGCCGCTTTTCTCCGCGCGTCGCTTTTGTGCAGCTCGGTGGTCTTGACCGGTACATGCGCGCAACCGGGTCAGCGACATCCGACGGGACGGACTGTTGGTTTATTTCTCATTTGTTGCCCTGGTCGTATATGGTGGTGAAGTGTTACTCGCCACGCCGCGAGAATGCATCAAGCCTGCTCTCTTACTACGCGCATGGGAGCACCGGCAGCTTCCAGGGACCATGCGCTAGCAAATTATTTGATTACTGTCGCGGTGGGCTAGCTATCTTAGAAAAATATGAGACCGCAAGATGAACTTAATCGACAGAATGATTTCCATCGAACCAGGGGTTGTGGTCGGATCTGAACGTCCAACAATTTGTTGCATCAACATCGAAGTCGTAAAAGCGAGAACGCGGCTCTATTTCGCAACCGATCGATCAGTTTACGCGTGAAACGCTGGGCGAATTAATCGAATGAACCCTCCGCGGTTTATTGCTTCGGCTCGCGCGATTACGCGGCGCCAAAGCGTGGCTTAATTAGAACGTTGGTAGCGCGGAGTCACGTCGATCGGGACCGTAAGCCGTGATTGACGTGCTTCACGGTTCCACTAACAGAGCTGCAGGGAAACCGTTCAAGAATTCCGGTCGCTTGTACACCGCGAGTCGCGAATAAACGCGTAAATCGTACCGCTGCTCGGGTAGACGTGACCGCTTCTCGACGGGGCCAGATCGAGCTGAACGATTCTACGTAAAGAGCGATTCCGTAGTCTGCATACGCTGGAAACCGTTCGTCACGCTGTCGAATGAACGCACCAGGATTATTTCTTTGATCACCGCGCGGTTCTTCGATCCGTCGTTGGTATTCTTGTTAGATCGAACACGTGTACACGCGGGCTCGTCTATGTCCATAAAGATGCACGGAGGAACGCGCGTTGGCGCCATAGGGACATCCTCCTCGCCTTCCCTTTTCGCCTCTTGAACGCAAAAGCACGTTGATTACTCGCGACAGTTCTGTCGCGGTCGTGCCCATAGCAAAACTGACACGGTATTCCGCGAGATCATCGCCACGTCGTTTGTGGGAGAAAATTGTAACAGCTTGGAAAGGAAGTCCTGAAAAATTTCCAGCTATTCCCCTTTCTTAAACACGCGAGGCCGACAAATACATACGTGGCGTGTACTTACTGTATTTGCAATTAAAGCACGTCGCGTTACAACGTCGCCTACCCCTGTTATCGACATACTCCAGGACGGAACCCTTCCCACCGTAACTTAACTTCATGCGGTTCGTATCGCGTCGCTGCACGAGAACACGACGTAACGAAATAGTCGCTGCGACGTTTTTGTTTTTTTTAATAAGTCGACGCCGCGAGGAACAAAGAACGAACGACGATGATAAAAGCGACAGGGGAGTGCACGGTCGGATCGCGATGGTACTACTGAAACGCGTGCAACACCGTGGCCGCGCGTGTGTTCCCACAGAAATCGTAATTTATTCCGTTAACCACCGCGTCGCAATTACCGGGGAACACCAATCCAGTAGGCACGCGATATTGAAATACAATCTGTTAGATTCGATCTGTCCGTGCGTGAGACTGGATGGCGTTTGTTGCACAAGAAGGAACGGCGCGGTGCCAAAGTTCGCGGCTAGGAATCATCATTATCTTCTATCTAACGGCGGCACGTAATAAGGAACCCGCGGTTCCAATATCTATTACCGTGGCCGTAAATTTCGTGGAACACGGCTGAAGCGGAGAATCGTATTTCCAGCCGATCGCGCCTCTCGTCTTCCCAATCTCCGCCTTTCTTTTCCCTCTCCCCCCTCCCCCTGCCCGCGACGACGTAATTTATACTTAATAACGGGCCGCGCCGGTATTTTACACGAGGCGAGACTCGCATTTTTCGCCGCAATCCACGGGTCCCGTGGAAATCGATTGCTAGCCGGCGATTACAAATGTACCGTGATACGCTTTATCTCGTTATTGGAAAACTGTCCCTAGCTTTGTTTTATCGCGCGTGAACGCGAAACGAAACCGCCACTTCGCGCCGATTCTGGCCCCGAAGTAACGCGAACCTACCGATGGCTTTATCCAATATCGTTTTTAATTAGTTCTTAGATCGAGGCCGAGATACCTACATTGGAGCCGTGTTAATTGAGTTATATTCACGCTTCGTTGATTCGAATAGCAGTGGCGTGTAATGTAGAGAATGAGATCCCCGAAAATAGATTGGCATTAATATGATACGTGATGTATAGCATTCAAATATTTCAAATAAAAGCAGAGTGCCTTTTCGCCACCGTCTCTGCTGACCGTCCACGTGGACTCTATTCTCGTCCAAGCTATCAATAGTACGCGCAGAGAACAGAAAAGTGCACCCTAGCTGCCACTACCCGAAAGCTCCATCATCAGAAGTTCTACTGTCCCCAATCGCAGTAGACTAAAGGCATCCTAGGCGTTCGGTATGTTAAAATTTAAATTAAACGCAGAAACGGGCATACAGGGGGCGAGGTTCGTTGCTCCAAATAGTAGCGTGTCTCCGTCGCGTTTGAAATCCCACTCTTGCTTGGCGAACAAGCCTGGGACGTGTTTCCGACGAGCGAGGATCTGACCGAGAGGCGGACCGCGCGCCAGCGCGAAAATACCCGCGGCGGATCCGCGTGGACTCTAATTTCGGTCGGGCGCCGTAGACACCACGCGGTCCACGGATCTATTTCCTGCCTGGTTCGTCGAGCCGTTACCTAGGCAGGGCACGCAGATTTCTTGGCTCGACGCGGCGGCGTCGACGACCACCACGACCGGCGGAGGGATGGCAAGCTTGTTGGCAGAAGGAGATCAACGGCAATGGACTAGCAAATCCGATGCGTCTGGCTTCCTCGACTACTCTGCTTTCTTTCCCTTCTACCGGCGTTCGACGGGGACACGGCGATATTATTGCAGACTTTCTTAGTCACTCTAGCTTTAAACGATCTTGGGTAAGGGTGGTAGAAGAGTAATCTGGAATTACCTGATTTAACTACGTACCTATTTATCTCCAAACGCTTTGAAAACTCTCTAGGTATGTGTCCAGTGAAGGAACTCGGTTTCCCTGTATTTCTCTTAAGGATAAGTCAGATGGAAGGAGCTGGGAGCAGGCGATTCGTGGTAAGGAAGAAAGGATGCAGGCAAAGACCGAAGCTAATTGCCCGGCAGCGTCGCCAGACAATGCACCCGCGTACCACCACCATCGCCGCCGCCATCGTGGGCTCGTTTTAATTTTCTAAACGCGGATAAAGAGCTCGAGGGGCCGCGGGGAGCGGGGCGACGGTGCAGCCGCGTGGTAGACGGCCACGCGGAATGCAAAATAGAGCCGCAAATCTGCCGGCATCAAAGGCGAACGAGAACGACCCGTCTCGGTATTTCTCGGCCGACCGACTACCACGTACGATTCCACTGTCTCTGTACGCGGCTAGACGGAAAATCGAACACCCCATTGCAGTCTAATTAATTGCGTAACGCCCTGGGAATCGTGATCGCGACACTCGTCGAGATCCGAGGGGCGTCAGTGGGCGGGCACGCGCGAATGCCAGTGTTTTTGCGAGTCCAGACAGATAACTGCAGGAGGGACAAGATGTTCGATACTGTGGCTCGATTAATCCGAGGATAGACGGACGTTGCTTCGAGAGTATCGCCTGGGAACTGCAAATTGAGATATTTGTATTGCTGGGTGTCTTGGGTAGTCTGCGTCGCATACTTCGATCAACTCTGATCAATCCTCTCTTTGTCCTACGTGACTTTTTTATCGCTTATTACGAAGATAGTTCACCCACAACATCGTATCTTGTTTGATTTAGCAGAAACCCCTCATGGGATTTCCCCGACATCACAGTGCGCCTCTGGGAGCGTATAAATAGAGAAGTCAGCAGTAGCTCAGAGACTGTCACGAACATTTACGTCAACAAATACATACGACTCGGAAAGACGTTTCTCTTTCGCGTCCCGAAGTCCATTCCCATGGCTTTCGATTCTGTACAGGCATCCTCACAATAGAACAATAATACACTCGCGTGGATTGCGACAGTGGTCCGGCACCGCTAATTGCCCCCGACTACTTACGAGCGTTGCCTCTCGTACCGAAAATATATCGTTCGTTAAGCGTCTGGCATTTGCTCGAGCCAACGAATAGCAAGAAAACGGGCGTCTGAATGCGGCAGTGTTACCACGGTCCACGAGAAAGCGCAACAACGTCTCCCATCCTTATGGGGGCATGCACATTGTTGCACACACCAGGCAATTAACGGGACTCCTCGCCATCGACGTATCCGCGGGAATATTTAATACGCTGGCCGGCTCGTTTCGCCAATTAAAACGGTTGCAGGCGCGTCGTTAAGGGTTTACGGATAGACTCGGAGCAGAAAAATCATCCCTCGCGCGAACGAGGCCATCGAGCAAACTTCTAATTAGAGGGCCAAAGTCTGTAGTGCGTGTTCCGCTGGACGCCTACCAGTTAGTCACGCCTCTCGATCATCGGGCGAATTTATCAAGCTGCGTGGACCGGCGAGGGTGAAAAAAAAAAACAGAGAGAAAAAATAAAGACGGAGGAGGAGGAACGACAACTCTTTACGCACGGTTCGCGTTGTACGCTCCGCGCTGGCGCCCCGCGCTTTAAGCGCAATAAAATAACGAGGAACGGTAATGCTACGCGCCGGACGCTGAATTATAGCCTTTTAATATTCGAAAGGTCACTACGGATAATTTAAAATGCGCCCGCGAGAAACGCGCATATATTATGATTTTTCATGGACAGACCTTAATTACCGCGGATGCGGCGCATGGAAAAATTATCCCTACGGCGCGGGTTAATCAATTTGAAATATAGCCCGGATTTGCTTTTCAATCTCTTTGCAGTTGATCCTTAAGGCAGGGAACGTGCTTCTAGAACCTCTGCTTTTATAGGAATTCTTCGATCCCGTGATTTCGTTCGCCTCTTATCGGGGAGAGCTGAATTTCCCTCGAGTTACATACCATGCAGAACGTCTAATGAATATTGATCGCGTAACAAAGTTTCTACGTGAGGAGAAACCTTCGACACTGTAGCTCTTCTGCTCCATGAGACTGGTCACTCCTCGCTGCCCCTTCAGCCATTTAAGTGGATTTATTCAAGTTCGTGACGAAACAAAGGGACGACCGTACACTTTGCCATCATTTATTAACGTCCGAGCGGAGCACCAAAGACAAGCGGTAACAGATGTCGTATTTGAGTGGTTGCGGAACATGTCTCACCGACCAGGATGCGGCAAGACAATTTCTTTAAGAGCCTTCAGACCGGGGGAAGTGGTTCCTTAGCGCCTTCGGCCACTCATCCGTTGGTCCTTAGGCAGCCCAAGAGCAACGATGGTCGATCTTCACAACCCGCTGGTATCTAACTCGAGCATGCTTGTTCCGTTAATTTGATTTACTTGGCGCGAATAACCTGTGCACTCGAGCACCTCTTCGTTAACTATTATGCGATATTGCGAGTGATATTTATGTATAAATGTGTCACTTGTTGAACAGAAAATAGAATACTACATAAATTAGTAGACATTAGTATACATTAGGGTGGCTATCATTTTGAACTTTTGAATTTTTTTCAGGACACCCCCCAGAATAGTTCCAAATAATTAAAAAAAAAAACTATGTAAAGTTTGAGCTCGATTGGATAACAGGAAAGGGTGGTCCCTAAATTATTAATCCCTTAAATCATTAAATTATTAAATTAAATTATTTATCCGCAAAAATATCGAAGATATAGACTCTATATATTCGATATTTTTGCGGATAAATAATTTAAGGGTCCAGGAGCACCCTTTCCTGTTATTCAAACGAGTTCAAACTTTACATAGATTTGTTTTAATTATTTGAAACTATTCTGGAGCGGGCTCCGAAGAAAATCTTGGAAAAAATTTTACCAAGATTAAGTAAGAGCCACCTTAGTATGCATAGGTATATGATTTTCATAGCTTCATAGTAAGTTTCCCCCTCGCATGCTCAGTGGAATAAAGTGCACGCAGGATCTATCTTTGAACCCTCCTTTTTAATTGCCGAGAATTAACTACCAGTCGACGGTTAATATCACCTCTATAAGATTGCAGGGTTGCGGAATGGCCGCTGAAACATTAAATCATTATTGTCAGGCGCAACGGAGACCCCAGGTGGCTGACGGTAAGGAGAGGCCACTCTCAAGGCACAGTTTCTTAATGGAGGTCTGGCCCGGTAACGGCTAAGAGGATGAATAGAAACGTGATTGCAATTAATGCACGTACAGGCCGATTATTGTGTCAGATGCATCGGCCGAGGTTAATGCATCCTAATATAGTCTCTTAGGCGACGACCATGTTCACCACGAGCTGTGCATCGGGAATCATTAATGTCGGGAAATGACCCCAAAACTGTAAACCCCGGGGCAGCATATTTCGCGAGCAGGAGCTAACGAAAATTCTACTAAAGACCACCGCTCTCGGGTGGGAATTAATTGTTCGATGACGATCGTGGGAAGGATATCGGGGGCGAAGTAATTTTCTTTCGGAGGGCGTTCGAGGCGAGTGAATTATAGAGGCGGAACGACGATCCTCGAGGAGCGAAGGATGTAAAAGGCAGCGAGGCAAGAGGCAGCGGGTCACAGAAGAATTCATTTGCGATGGTTAAATTGCATTTTAAAGTCTCTAGCTCCCAAGGCGTCTCCATCCCGGCTGGATCGCCGCCAATACTCCAATAAAATGGCCCCTCTTTTTTGCGAGAAGCCAGTGTCTTCCTCTCTGCGGCCGGCGCGAGGCGATCTCAATCTCGGAAGCCCCCTTTTATCGCGCCTCGGTCCAGAACGCAGCGATATCCACCTCGCCGCGGCACTCTGCTACGGCCATACGCTGGCACAATTTTACGCAGCGCGACAGAATTATTGGAATCATAACGTAAATCTGCCCGGCGGGGTGCTGTTCGTTTATCTCTTCGGTCGCGAAATTGTCCGGCGTCCCTCGTATTTATACCACGAAAGGTTAAGAAGAGCATAAAGCCGGTGATTTTATTCTCTAAGTTTACTTTCGGGCGCCTTCTCCGCGCCCGGCGCGTCGTCCACCAACGGGTGCGAACGCGAATTTATGAAAAAAAGTGCCGACGAAAAGCGGGCGAAGAAGAAACGGAAGGGGCGGGGAGGGGAAGAATGAGCGTTCCTTTTAATACGAAATTTTATAGTCACGTGCGCTCGTCGGGCGGTTAAGGATCGACGATGGCCCTGGACAACGTTGTTCGAAGTTACGGCGTTAAATTAATTACGGTGCCCGTCGTGGTGGCTGAAATACTGGGCGCACGCCCGTGGAATACAATTTCGGCGGAAGTCGCGTATATCAAGCGGCATTCGGCGCTCGGTCCGCTCTATCGGTGATATTTTATCGAATATTATTTACAGGCACGTGTACAGAACGAAACTTTAGGGAATTTAATCTAGGACAGCATTCGGAAAGTCCGTTAAGGGGAGCATGGCCTCGGCATAGCCGGATATAAATTAGACGGCCTCCGCAGCGGAGGTTGACTCCGCCCTTTCCGCATCCGAGCTCCAAGTTAGTCGAATTTTCCGCGATTCTTCAACGACTGCGGGAATTTGAACGTGGTCCCTTGACGGTATTACCCTTTCGCCCCGAGATTTACCGTGCCCCGACCACCGCGAGGTGTCCTTTTAATCCGTGGTGTCACGTCCGCGGCGGTTCTAGATGGCCAAAGACGCAATATCACTTACTCAACCTAGAGCATACCAATTCACTCCCAGGGAAATTCCATATCATCATGTCTGATGTTTCTAAAGTGGTCTCTACGGCCACTGGTGAACGACTCTATCGCGTTCCAGCGAACCAAGGAAAAGACCAATTTCGATGATTCCCAAGGAGATGGGTCCATCGGACGTTTACTAACGCTGCTGGATCCGGCGACCCTGACATCGATTATCCGGCAACGAGGTCCGGGTGAGCATCGCAGCACGAACACAATCCTAGACGCGGCGCTATTAGGCACGCGCAGTTAGCATTGCATGTAATGACACACCTCTCGCAATTGAGGATGCCGTTCGTCCCGTCTAGTTGCCCAAAGGTCGATCGTGCCTGCAGGAACGATCTCTCGCCGGCGCGGCGATTGTGCCGGTGCATCGAAACGGCTATAAATGGATACTTAAACGCGTAAAATTTCGCGTTACGTGGCGCACGCCACGTGACAGCCTGGACGGCTCTTCTTCCTACTCCTCGGTTTAATTGAATCTCGGTCTTTAGTCGCCGGCGTTCGTTCCTTCGTTATACTCGCTTCGTCGTCTACGAAAGGTCCATTCCCCTCGCGTCCGCGTAAATAGTTCCATAGTAACTTTCTAAATGTGATACGCTCGTTAACGTCCGTTCCGACGATGACTGACATTTTAACAACGGATAACATTAGAGAAGTATGCGAGCGATTCTCGAACGCCGTAGCCTTTCATAGGTCGCGGCGCGCAATCACAGAGGGCTTTGTTGCGTGTCGGTGAAGTCAAGTGTCAGGATCTATTTACTTCGATCTCATCCGCTAGCGATCTAACGATTCCGAACAAGATGAAACGGATATCTTAATGAATAATGGGCGCCACGGGACCCGAGGCCTCGTCGGTGCCATTGTTGTTGGTAGAAAATTGATGTAGGAGTTTGATCTGTCTGTCTTGGCGTCCCTTGTTTCTTGTCTACCCTGCACAGAATTTGTGTCTTCGCTTTCTCTAGCCTTCTCAGAAGACACGACTACGCGATACCCTCGGCTCCAGCGTTCTGCTCGGCTGATCACGCGACAGATGAATTTTTCACCTGTGCTGTCTTGTTTATACCTAAGGTGCTTACCACTGAAACCGACGCGCGATTCGCGAAGCCGGATTTCGCCTCGAAACGAGCGTCACCTGAGCCTTAAAAGTCCCGTCGCATTCCACCCGGCCGGCAGATAGTCCTATCGGGGCCCGTGGATATTCTTGCGTTGACGCCATTAGCCCTCCTCTTAAGCACCGCTCGCATACGTCGCGCGACGCGCGCTCGCCCGAAACTCGCGGGTAAAAACCGCTTGTAGCTGGGCCAGACGATCGAAGGAAAGGAGCGAGAGGAGACGGGACTTGAAAACACGCGCAAACAAGTTCGTGCGATCGCATACTGTCCCCGACGCGAAGGGGAGGGGGTTCAGGCCTCATGTTCGCCGCGACAAGTCGAAGAAACCGACTGCATTACTTAATGGCGTGCACGGGTAGCCGTTTACCTCGGGCCCCGTCACAAAAACCGACGTAGTCGGCTTCGCCTCCTCCGTTTCTGCCTTTTGCTTTCCGTGACGCGCCGCGTGAGTCGATGATAATTACATCAACTCTTTCGTCAGGCGGCTGGTGCGCGTCGCAATTAATTTGCGTGCATTGATCGGCCGGCAAGCGACGTTGATGAAAATCTCGTAATTGACAGCGTTGTAGTTGGTAGCTTTTCCCCACCTAACGAACCTGTAAAATGCTCCTCGACGCAGGGGTAATAACAGAGGAAGAAGGATCGCGCTGCGAGTTTCTGCGGACTATTTCCGTCCATAATAAAATTGCCAACGAAACCACGTTTTCTATAACGCGAAAAAGTAATAACCGATATTACAGGGCGATGATCAACGATCGATAGCGTCTGTGGCCTTCCCTAAATCCTTTCTTTCCCTCTTTGTAGCCACGAGGAGATGCTCGCGGAAGAATATATCCGCGGGGATGGAAAACGAGCCGGTGTAATCGGCGGAGCACGCGATAAGTTGCTCAATGGGCGATCGACGAGTTATCTTAACGGCGCGAAATATACAACGGACGAGACTCGTCCAGTTCGACACGTACCTACGATCAGACACGCTCAAATGACTTTTGCACGACGGGTTCCCATAAATTTACCGGCTTTACGATCGACCGATATTCAGTGACAACAATGCAGCTACTATCGTTGCATCTGCTTCATGGATTTCACTTGGACGTGTTTATGGACGTGATTAATCGACAATTGCTACCTCCAGCGCTTTTCAGCCGCTCTTTTAGGTCTGTAGGACATCTTTCTCGGGATCTAAACGAGCAATCTCTGCCCGAGTTTCGTTGCAGATCTTAGAAACGTCCCCGCCAAGTGAAAATTGCGCGAACGACTCGACATCGGTCGGTCTTTTCGCGTTCTATAATACATTCGAGCTGAGCCAGAGGAGGTACGCGCCCACGTTTCCCATTCAGGAAATCCTCTTCAATAATTTACACGTTTGAGGTTTCCCTGTGAGAGGAAGAGGGTTCTGAATACGATAAGACACGAGACTCCTCGCGTGAAGGAGGAATTCTGTTGACTCCATTTCGACTGGTCCATTTCATATTCACGGTTTCAACGAGTAGGATCTCGTAGGAAAATACAGACTCTCAGAAGACACCGTAGTATCTAAAGAAATACAATATCGGAATAACTGGGTACGGTGCGAGCGACTTCGGTAGGTACGTGCAATCTCAACCGCCAAACGTCGAAACCAGAAACCAGTCGTTGGGAAAAAGGTGTTACACGGAAATGAAACGATCGTTCCCCCGATGTTACTCGATGAAAAGGAGCGGGAACTTTCGAAGCTCTCCGTTTCCGTAAGCGGAGCATTTCCTCGGTCGCTCGTAGGCGGCCGCACGCGCTCTTACACGGTCTCAGGCACGCACACGCGTGTAACCGATAATTGAGCCACAAGTTTAGCGCTCGCCGCGGCAAATGATGCATCGACCGGTCGATTCGTTTCCCCCAGATAGCGGATCTATTCGATGCGCGGTCGCGCGCGCTGTTCGAGCCCCAGAGAGCCACGTGTACGCAGCCCGCTTTCGCGCCACAGAGGTGTACAGAGGGAAAGAGAGGGAGAGCGAGAGAGAGAGTGGGCACTATTAAATCGAGCGGTTGTCAACTCGCGAAAACTAACTGCTCGCACCTCGCATCTGCATACTATCGAGATACGGGTTCCGTACACGGCAGCGCCTCTCCCTTCGTTCCTCTCTCGCTCTCGCACTCTGTCGGCTCGGTGTCAACCACGAGAAGCCGAAGAGATGTTCATCTGCCTGGGCTCTAACGTACGGTGGCCGTTTGTTTCCATAAGTGCGCGCGATTCGAGCAGTAAGTCTCGTAACGGTTCGCCGGAAAGCGCGCCACAAGTACAAGTTAATTGCGCGGAACTGCGAATAAGGCATCCTCTGGCTGGCTCGGTGAGATATCGCTTCGCCAGGGAATCGTTGTTTCAATTAGGTCCGCGAACGATGAAGTTTATCGGGGAAACCGCCGGCGTAAGGACTGTTCGTCGCTTTATGCAGCTACCCGAGGCTTAATTCCCAATTAACGCTCTCCAATTCCTAATAAAATATTCCCATTTGATTACAGTATTTATTTGATGAAACCGCAACTCCTAACTAATAGCAGAATCTAATGTGGGTAATTATGTGGGTAACTATGGGCAGGCGAACCGAATGTAACGAAGTGGAACTGTCTGACCTAAATGCTCTTTTTCTACTTTGGAGCTGTCTTGACATTGATCAAGCATAATGATACGGTGGAAGGCTGTTCTTTAGGTTCCCATGGATTTTTATTCATCCGCGCAGACTGGTTACACCGCGCAAGCTGAATAAAGTAACCTCGCAATTATTCCCTCCGGGTTTTCAGTCACTTTCAACAACATATTCTACGGTCTTACTATGCTACCACTAACTTCACTTCGAGTGCTAAGAAATTCGTAATAAAACGCCAGATTTAGGTAATAACATAGGTAGTCGAAAGTTATGGCCGGTAGTGTATATTATTTTAAATGACCGTTTCAGTGATGAATATTATCACCACGCCGAATGTATAAAAACAATAATGATAGACATTTCAGAAAGGCAACTGCTTGTTAACCGGACGCCATCGTTACTCACGGTTGTTTAAACGAGAATTCGCGCCTCGGGTACATTTATCGCGGAACTATGCGGCAAAGTGAAATCCACGTTTCACTGTAATGGCCGCCATTATCTGCCGCGCAAAAATGACGAAGATCGTAATAATCTCTTTGCTAATGCATAATACATTACGGTAA
This sequence comes from Andrena flavipes, assembly GCA_963971345.1. Lineage (NCBI taxonomy): Eukaryota > Metazoa > Arthropoda > Insecta > Hymenoptera > Andrenidae > Andrena > Andrena flavipes. The sequence continues at coordinate 42,491,218 of OZ020481.1, forward strand.
CCTCGCTCTCTGCGTGAATTCGCGGCTGTTAGGAAAAGTTACGCCGCATATTGCGAGGTTTGCACAGTTGAGGCAGCAGCGCAAAAAGAGAGGTACAAACGCCGTCTAACCCGTTTGCACGTTGTCACATTAGGGAACTAAATCTGTGGCCCAATTATCAAACAGCCGCGCTTTCAGCGGCACCTTATTGCATTTGCAAGGTGTATTTGCATACTGTTGACGATCCAATCACCATCAGCAACCCCGGAAAATCACTTAACAAGGCGACAAATTATGTCCTCGCAGAACTCGGCGTATATTTTACTGCCGTTTCAAAAACAAACACTGGAATTGTTTGGTGTTTATGTTACTTCCTTTTTATATACTACTTAATATTCTATGATTTCTGGAACAAAAATTTGATCCGCGAAATTAGGTGATCCCGTTCTCGACTGTGTCGCGATTTCTATCGCGCTATCTGCGCTTCAAATCTTTTATCCATTGCTCCAGCTCGACTCGTCGAAATGAAACCTCTGTTCTCGGGAGAATTATCGCTTCTGTTTTAACTGGTACAATAATCTTGCTCGCAGGCCATTAATAAACTTCAGGAACGTCATTCTGCATGCGTAGCACTGGTGAAAGGTGAAGTACAGGGTGGTGCTCTTGCTTTGACACGTATCCAGCGAAAATGAATCGGCCGACCGACACACCATTTGTCGCGCAGAGCCTCGTGACTCAATTATACAACAGACATATGCGCGTGCATGACTCTACGATCTCCTGGTAATGGTGTGTCACAACACGGAGGACCTGTTGGGAGGAAGTTTGCAAGAACGATGAGAAATGATATCCACTTCGCGAAGTTTCATTCACTTCGCCGGAGCCGTGCGTACGTATTCAATTACTCCCTATTGCCATTATGTCGACACGAAGCGTCGCACTTCTATGTTTCAGACAGTAGCCTAAAGCTTTGCCACGTATTTTAATACTGAGAAGCATAGTCTTTTAAATCAACAAAGAAGAAACAATTTATCAAGCAGTTCATATAAATTTTTGCAGATATCGAAAACAGCAAAGGTGTATCTATTCGATAGTTTCAGAACTGTGCGTTTTTTTTGCGCAGAATTGCATGAAATATTTATTTATTACAGTAATTCATTGTCACCGTTAAATTTATGTTTACGAGATACTTTTGCATAGTCGCGATCAAGTTACTCGTCTGCGCGTTCACCACGCGTAATATATTGTACGGTAGACAGAAATCGCCTGACCTATACATCATTTGTTGCTGGGTGTTAAAGTTGTGACTCAATTGTACTTCGAACTCGTGTGCATGCCAACAAAGTTATATTAACGTGCACGCCTTCCAGCGTGGCAAGTGCTGCGGAACTACGGCATGGAAATTTCACCGAGAAAAAGAGAGAAATTGTAAATTCCCCAATGGTAATGTGTTATGTTAAACTTGTATAAACTCGGTTGAATTTTCATGAAAATTGTGAAGCACGTACTCGCTACATTTTCTGTTTCAGGCTTCAAACAGTTTGACGTGGGTTATGAACCTTTGTAATAATTTCCAGTTGCATTTACCTGCGACCGTTTACTTCATACGCTAGAAAATACATATTTTTGCACAATCCCTATGCATAAGTATAAATTAGAAACTTCATGTTTTTATAAAGCGACTTTGATGTCCAGAGATACGCTTTAAATTGCAATATCCGCTTCACGCGTATATGTACTGACCATCGCCTACCTATTCTACTTCGAGTAGCGCGATGGTTTACGCTCTTCCTAGTCTGACCGATGCACACCCATTCTACTTGCGCTCTCCGCGTCGCCAAAAAGACCGGTAGTCCAGCCACGTCGTCGGTGCAGTACTGTTCACAATAGGCAGACCGCGATATATTTGTTCCACTTAACCTCGACTTATTTATGCCCCGGCATTCCAGCATGTTTACAAAACCACAGGGCGTAGCGAAAATTTTCCCGTTATCGTTGCCCCGAATCGGCGAGGCATAAAACACCGCGGCATATTACCGTTTGACTTTAAAACGAGAAGAAAAGAACACCCTCCGCACAATGACAATGATTTAACGCTCGGAGCACCGTCTGAAATTCAGTGGCGTGAAAATATATGCGCGCGTACACAGGCGCTATCGCACAGGTACATTGGTGTGCTCCAGGCGGGCGAAACGCATTTACCGAGTCTGATATCCGGTAGAAACGAATCGATACATCATTTGTCGTGTTGCCCGCTAAACGTGTGACTCAATTATCGGGGTGGCCAGCGTGTGCGTACATGGCGGCGTGTGTGCAAGCCGAGAGGAACCGGGCCGGCGAGCGAAGGCGGCGATAAAAGAAAGTAAGAGGCGCCTTCGACCGCTAACCACTCGGTTAGTTAGCGCCTCGGATTCGCCGGCGATATTCCCGTGGCGCCCCGCCGCGCCCCAACGGTTATGGCACCTTCACCAGCGAACACCCGTAATTACCCTGACGCGTTAAGTCCGTTCGTGTTAATCGCCCTTTCGGGCCCGATCGAAGGTGTCCGAATGCCCCCTACCCGAAATCCGGCCCTCGTCATTCTTCTCTCGTGTTTTACGAATATTCGGCTGTGGAAGGTATCGGGTAGGTCCATAGGTTTGCGAGTGTATGAAATGTGCTTCGAGGGTTGCACAGGAAGATTAACCTGAATTAGTCCATCTCTCACGTAGGATGACCTGTCCAGTTAATGAACACTTAAGTTGCATGTCTGTTAAAATTAGTATTCAAAAGGCGTTATCTGACCCTCTGAACGTTATTGCTATAAGCGAGCTGTTTAATTACTAAAGTCAGACATCCCGGAACACAATTCTAGCAATGTTGAATAGTCATAACTTTCATTAAAAATTTGGCAGAGGATTAAGTAAAAAATGAGGTAGTGACCAGTGAATGAACATAAATTTCTAATAACTGAACAGGGGTACTTCAGTGAATGAACAGGATAATAACAGTGGTTAAGTTTCCAATTTATTGAAATAATTTTTTGTTTAAATAATTTTTCATTCTCTAATACTTTACTCTTATAAGATTATAATCATGCAGAGATTATAATCGTGAAATTAGCGCGATAGACGTTAATTTCTCGTATTACATGAACAATGTTCATTCAATATGAGCCAGGTCACCCTATCACTTATCATTTGCATCCAATGCTCGCCGAGTTCATTCACCTTTCAGTGCACTTTTCTTTTCCAGCTCCTACATATCGCAGTACCGTGATCGCTTTAAGAAAGGTGACCCGTAATTACACGAAAGCAGCCACTCATTTTGTCGATATCAATCAACTCATCACTAAGATTGACTCGTTCTTCCTCGTTCTTAGAGACCTTTCCCTCTGAGATCGTAGTTTCGGTATATCCGGAGGGTTCGGCAGGCATACGTAGGATGCAGAGTTGCGTGGTAGCCTGCACGGCACGATGGGAACTCGAATGTCTTAGGTCTATCGTGGGGGCAGTTAGGCTCCGTGAGCGAAGAACGGGAGGATTCTCGATAATCATCGTGCGGATCGTTGCCCGGAAAATCCTTTGACCCTCGACTGCCGAGGGCTATTCTAGCACCTACAGGTAGAATGTGTTATTACGCGCCGTTCGGCTAAATTATTTTAATGCAACTCGCGTCTTTGATATTACAAGCTGCACTGGGAGCGAACTCCCTTCGGTACCCATTCATCAAAACGATTCTTCCCAGCCCGACATAATTTCCACCTTGAGACACACGTTGAACAATCACGTCAGGATTCTACAATAGAGATGTTAATCATCCTTGGCTACGATGAATCTCCAAAACACTTGGGCTCCGCCAAAACAAGAAAGGGCGGGCAAAGGACAAATTAACGCGCTGTTCCACAACAACGGGCTATTTTTCAGCGTTCCGGCGAGGTAAGGAATGGCGAATCGGCGCGAACTTGAAAATTTAAACGACACCGATTTGTCAGCGCATGCGAACGTCGGGGTCCTAGAGGTAATTTAGGAATAGCGCTCGCCGTCGTTGGACACGTGTAACCGGCGCCTTAAGTCGCGCCCGTCCGAAAAGCTCGCCCACGGGGCTTACGAGAGCAAGGCCGCTCGTTTGCATACGCGCGAGCGAGTACTGGCCGGTGTACGCTGCTATTTACATACATATGGATACGTCGAAATCGCGTTAAGAGCCAACACGGACGCGTGTAAATGTTAATGACGACGGTAGCCTTGGCCGTTCTTCCACATTCCCCGATCCTGTACCGTTTTGCTGTATCCGCCGGTTAACAGGCAGGTAAGAAGCGAGGAATCGCGAGGTAATGGAGAAAGGAGAGAGGTCGGCGATGAGAATGAGACGGGAGCCGCGGCAGGAAGAAAGATGGTAGGGGGTAAAGAGAGCGAGAGCAGAACGCTCCGAGGCACGGGGGCCACTTTTTCTCGACTTAGCACATTTTTCAATGCCCGTTGACAGCTATCCGACCTTCTTTCCCGTGTACCGTCCTGCTGAACCCTTGCGTTTCTACTTCTTCTCCGTGGCCGGCTTCTCCTGTCGGTTCACCACCTTCTGCTACCGTCCCCGCGGACCTGGTACTCTTCAGCCGCGCTCGGGCGAAGGCCAACGACGGCGAAACGCTTTGGCGCTCCAGAAAACCGTGAGACCCGGCTCGGATCAGCGGTATAATTTGTTCGTTTCGTGGAGGTATGCTGAACATATCGGACGTGCTAGGGGTGATGCATTTTTAACGATCTTTCGGAAGCAGATTGGAAGATGCTATTTGGTTTTTAGCGATTCCACCACCGAGGCAACGGCGGAAGCCTTGGACTCGGAGCATGTGGCTTACAGGGCGGGTGTAAGCAAAGTTTGGAGTATTCGCCGGTATGTAACTGTGAGTGGATGATAGTGTGGTACTTGAAGAACACTCGAGGGCTGTATCCAGGAAATTCTGTGTCGTTAGCATTCGCAGTCGCGTGGAAGGATTGGAATCATTACAGCAGAAACGATATAAGTAGTAACGTCATACGCGTGTCAGACAGGGGAGCCTTGAAGCTGAAAGTAGGCGCATTCGATGGAATGATTCACGGAGAGCAGTCGAACGCCCCTTGAAAGTGAAATAGATTTACTTTTCAACTTCCTCGAATCCCGGGGCGATAAAAGAGATCCTTGTCTCGGAGCAGGGGCGCGACAAAGGTGACAAAGGATACTTTTAACGCGAACGATTCTTCGTAAAAAGCGGCGCCGTATATCTGCCCCTCGGGACAGTCGTTACACGGGTAAGAACTGCTGGCAACAATGCAACGTCGTTCGAAGTTGCCTGAATTCGACGAGCGGTTTTCTTTTACATCGATAGCCGGGAGGAGCTGCACGTTAAACGCATATCGATACGGTTTCTCGCGCGAGGGGAGCGAGGGTCCCCCGTGGATGGGAAGCCGAAGAAACCGCGGCGAGAAAATCTCGGGCGGGGAGGGGGAGGCGAAGAAAAACAGGGAATACCGAGGAGAAAGGACAAAGAGGACAGGATTTCCTTTGATACTCGCTCGGAGGCGCACCTCCGCGACTGCTAAGCGCAGAATGGCAACGGGTGAACGTTGGGAGGACGAGGCGGGGGGAGGAAAGGGGTGGTGCTAATGAAAATGTATCGAGGTAGGAAGTCACGGGCCGAGTGACCCCTAAGGGTTCACCTGGCATCAGTTGTTCGAGCCAAGTACGGTCCTCCGGGCCGCCATCCTTCTCCCCCTTCGACTTTTACTCCACCAGTCCTCGGTCGTTTCTTCTTCTTCTCTTACTGCCTCCCGTCCCTGGTATTACGGAGGGAGTCGAGGCGCATCCGAGACCTCAGATATATCCCGGGCCCGAAGGTGGTTACTCGCTCCGGTGTTTCAGCGAGCGAGCGACCGTACCGAGGCAAAGCAGCCACGGCCACCGCGCTATCTACCATCTGGCATAAATCAACTCAATGCTCGACTCTTAGAGAGCTTCGCCCTCCCCTAAGTCCATATTGCCTGCCTTCCTTTACCTTCTTCTTATCCTTCCTCCTTTCCGTCGACGTGTTCGAGGGGAGGCCGCTATCCGGCCGATCTGCCGATTATTAATTCAACTCGCCTTTCCACCCTGCGAGCACCCCGTGGCCCGTGGATACTCTTCACTCCGCCGTCCCGTCTCTTCCTGGTCGCCGTTTCGCCTTCCCGTGTTGTGCACATTCCACCGGCACACGGAACTGGCTGGAACCGATCGGGGGAATCGGTCTGATCGTCGATGAACAGCGAAGGGCGGACGGGAGGGGGCGAGGTGGCTGCCAGCGATCCTGTTCCGTTTACACCTCGAACAAGAAGCCCGGGGAGAGCGTATCGCGGGACGAGACGGTTAAGGGAGCACGATGCTGGAAGGCGTAGAGGTGCCCGCTGAGAAGAGGGAACGCTTGTCGGTGAGGGAGCGTCAGGGGAAGCAGAGAGTCACGGTGTGTTTGCTCGCTAGCGGGTTCGTTGCTGTATACTTTGCGCGCCCTTCGAGATACCTCGATAGGAGGCGCAGCGCCGGTACACCTCCTTCTTCTGTTCGGCTGCTCGCTACCTGGTTGCAAAGATCCTACGAAGGAGATCGGGACAACGGGCGTAACAAAGGGTTCGGCCCGTGCACACGGCATTGGTGGCAGAAGAAGAAGAAGGAGACGGTGGTAAATACCGGCGTGTATATACGGCCGTGGAGCGTGTACGAGCCGGGCCGGGCCGGGCCGAGCCGAGGCGAGGCGACCGGTCGACCGACCGGTACAGTCTTATCGTGGGGAACAGGGAAAACTAGATCCCTCGCGAACCCGAAAGGTGATAAATCTAACGAGCTACGAGCAACACTCATGCCTCTAACTCGTATGATTCACGATCACGCGTGTGCACGCGTGTGCATGAACCATGTCCGGCACCGTGGAACCCATCCCGATCTCGGCTGGATCGCGCCTCGTATTTTTAACGGTAGCGTGATAGCGCACACGCGAGACTGACGGGACAGAGGGTGACGAGCATCGGGATCCCCCGGGAATTTCTTCACAGGCGGATTTAACGATCCTAGATTCTGCGATCCCAGGACTCCGATTCTACTCCCAATTGTCATTCGACGCGGGCAAGGAAGCATGGCAAGAAACACCGATCTGATTCACGAGCGCGGTTCAAGCCCAACAATGTAGCGGCGACGGGTAACCCGTTCCTATAAGAAAGCACAACCGAAATGTTACGAAACACGAGCGCAACTCGCAGCGCAAAACGCTCGAACGCCGAATTCCTCGGATCGGAGCGGCAGCCCGACAAGATCGGCTCCGTGTCGCCTCGATCGAAAATGTTTTCTGCATCCTCAGAGCCCCGCGCGGCAGGCACCATCGAGGATGGCACCGGTCGTCATACCTCCGGCCCCAACGATGGTATCGAGAGCGAGGTAAAAATCACGCACGAGTAAATCAGTCGCCTGTCGTTTGCATCCTTCGATATCCCATGGAAAGGGGACGGAGACAGCCGTGCGCCGCGGTACGGCCAGAGGAAAGCGGACGGAGCCAGTGGCAGCAGAATTTAAGCAAGTTTTTGCCTGGAACGAGGCCCTGTCAATGCAGATGATTAGTGCGCGCGAAAATGGAACAAGACACCATGAGACAAGGGGCTCCCCCATCCCTCCCTCCTCTCTCCACACCTTTTGGCCCGCCATTTGTTATACGAGCCCCGTACGGAACACGACGACGGCAATGATGCATGGCGGAGATATTGGCTTCGACCGAAACATCTTTCGAGCGCGTACGTGTGTACGCTCGCAGGCCGCTGGAACGGCAGCCGCGGCCAAGATTGTCGGACCATACGGATATCGCTAAGGACACGGATATCCGAAGCGTGGAGCAACTTTTAGAAAATCCGACAGACTACCCGCGTTCCTTTACACCTGGACGGGAATCGTACAAACGGGCGGGACGGAGGGCAGCTGGATACGCCGACGATGCGTGCAAGAAGATCTCATCTGGTTTCGATATGTCGTAATCCAACGAAGCTTGGCGAACGCGGGGAACAGCGCCGAGCACGCATGGAGTGACAGTTGCACGAAACGGGGAGTATTTATAAAAAGAATACGCGCTACGTGCTGAGAAGCTGGATCGAGGAGCAATAGCGCGAATATCAACCTGTGCATTCAATTATTGCCTGTCTTTCGCTGCGTCTAGTTGCGTCGAAACGATTACAAGAACACGTCGTCCCGTGATGAATGAAAAGGTGCATACATAGTCTACGAGCTGGTACAAATGAATTGCGAAATCATTAAGGTATTGAACTTACCGTGGCAGGAGTTCGCCGGTTTTATTCACTGGCGTCCTCTTACGACATGAAATTTAATTACAGTCGTGTAATTTATGATCGGCCTGGAATCACTGGGCTATCCATAGCAGATCGATCACTCGAATCGTTAATTGTAAGTCACGGGATCTCGGTAGGAAGAATAGGCTCCTCGAGGGAGGTGTTTTCCCTTCTGTTCCATGGGCGAACGTAAACCAAAGGGGACGTAATTTCCTCTGGGACACGAGAGGCGTTGTATCAGGTGAAACGAATTCTAATTACGCGTGACGCCTTCGGGCGATTAGCTCTGTCGTAATTACATAGGCGCAGCGTGTCGCGGCTTTTAACCTAATAAAACAGCCGCGCGAGTGTCAGTCAGTAGCTGGAACGCGGTCGGCTGATTTGCGGCTACGTGCAGCCTCATAATTCTTTGTGTCGTTGGGTGAAACTCTTTTCTCTGTGGCTTTAATTGCGAACGTGATCAATAACGCGGTAAATGTTGCGCGCATTATGCGTGAGCGAATGAACAGACGAGGCAAGTACGTTGTATCGTAGTAGAATAATTAAGTACATTCATCGAGTTCGTGAGAAACCTTCTGTTTTTCGACGACTTCAGATTAATCGCCTGAGGTTTTTTAACCACCCCTTGAACCACGGAAAGCACTTTCTCACCGATTTAATAAAACTGATGTTTCGAAATTATTGAAACGCTTCAAGCATCGAATTGGTACTATACCATCTCAGCTCTTTCGCTCTCCAAGTTCCTCGATTCGCACCTGATCCATTTTCAATTCAATCAAGACAACAAGGCGCACCAACACCGTAGTAACACGCTGTATTACGTAAATTCGAGCCCCAATTCCGCTGAATAATTTACATCGAACTCCAAGTTACCTCCCGGATAAGACGGAAACTCGGTGCAACTGCATTCCAAACGTTGCGCCCAACGAACGTCTTCCCTAAAACTACACCACTATCGCGGCAGTAGTTACAGCGGTTACGGAAACGACGACGAGGCAGCTCCAGAAACGGTTTAGCGATGGTTTCAGGTACGATCAGTATATATTTGAGTTTGTCCCAACGTGTTACACGCCAGGCTGGCTTTGCGTTCTCGTAAGTTCGCGTGTAAGTTGGCTCGGTTCCATGATCGAGAAGAATCCTCCGTTCGTATTAAAAACTGGACGACGTCCTCTCGCGTCTCTTCTCTTTCCTTTCTCTTCTTTTCGTCGACATAGTACAAAGCACCCGCGTACTAAATAACATACAGTCTGTGCTTTTGTTTATCTTCTGTGTCCGCATGTCTACGACTGGCTTGAAACACAGCTAGATAATAAAAAGGAGTATCGAACGCTGGATACAGCCGAAGCGACACCAAGTAGACAAGTCAGAACGGGTATATCTGTAAATCGCTTCATGATGCTTAGTGTATTTCGCGACTTGTACTCGCCATGTAATCTTCACCCTCTCCTTTATCTGTTTTTTTTTCGTTCACCCTCTTTCCCCGTCTGATAAACGACAGCAGCGCGGAATTGCCGTTTAAGCGGCGTGTTTCTTATATGATTCCTACGATGGCGCCCGTCCAAGCTCATTAATCGTAATGCCCCCGGACCGGGCTAGACGGTAACGTACTCCCGCGGAATTCTTTTCCGGTAATAACTGCCGGAACGTTTTTCAAATCCCATAGCTCCGGCGAGAACCCGCGTTCCATTTCGTGGCTGCCACGTAACTCCCTCGGATGGCTCGTGAATATTACGCTGGAATCGAGATAATAATATTACGGTCGGGCGAGAACCGCTCTTTAGTTCCTTTCCGTTCGATGAGACATCTTTATGGGCCGAATCGCTTGTAAGAACCCCAGCAATTCCTTCCACCCCCTTATCAACATCCAGGATTCCGCTCCACCGTCGAGGAATTTTCGCGAGCGTTTACCTGTAAACTGATAAACTTTTCGTATTCCGTCGTGTTTCTTGGAAAGCGGTCTTAAAAAGCTTCTTTATCATCGTCGTTACAAGTTCAACCGTGTTTCGCGTCGCTTTTTATTTCCTCCCCTTTAACTGGATTTCTGAGGATATCGTGCTAGATACTCATCCGCGTTTTATCAGAAAATACGATCCCAAAAGCGTAGAATTTTGTGGGTAGCCGAAGGAATGAACTTCCGCAGCGTCCTGCACAACTTTCTATTTTGTGGAGAACAGGTTTTGTTTTCTCAGGTCCCCTGTGTACCTACAAGATGTTTCTATAAAATGAGACATATTTTCCCCCGATGTTAAAGAAAATATCCATCACGAGTGTATAGCTCGACTTGATCGAAAACGAAGGGTCACGTGATTGAAGAAGCGCTCGCGCGTAATTTCCGTAAACGTAGGGATCGACGTCAGAAGTGGCTTTCGGTTCTAATATACAACTCTTCAATTTCACCCGATCTCGCGCCGCCACGCTGGATTAGAGTAAAATATGCAAGCAGCCTGGGCCGTAAAGCTTCGGCCTTAAAGTGACAGTCATAAAAGTCGCCGCTTTATGCAGAAGTCGAGATAAAAGATTTCATCTCCCTTCCATTTCCACGGCGGGCAGGTAGTCTCCAGGGTATTAAAATCGGAAAACATACAGACGCGTCTCTTTAGCTGCGCTGGCGTTCTTCCGCGTGAAGCTCTGTACCTGCGACGCGGCTGCTTGGCAACTAGCAGAATCGATAAACTTCGCGATATCGCCTTACCGTAATTATAATTTGACTGCACACACAATGATTATTAGCATAAACGAAATTTCCAAATACCATGCGCTGTAATACTAATTAATTAATAACGACTCGTCCTGCTCGTCATTAATCCATGCGCGATTGTTTCAATAACGCGGGTGCTTTTCGCAAATACCATTCGCGATAGGGCTTGGGAAAATTCTGAATAGAAATTGCGTCCGTTACATCGCGCATCGATGTTCGTTATAATTACCTGCCGTAATAATTAATAAAGGAAAGGCCATCACAGAGATTCTCTGTTAGCAATGGCGCACAGAAGTAATCAAAATGTGATAGAATTCGACGCGCGCCGTCGTTAATATCATCAGTCGAGATCGGACTCGCGATTCCAACGCGGGCAAGCAAACTCTTAAGGGCATGTTTTCGAGGTAAGAGGCGTTTCGCGAGCGGAATACGTGGTGGTCATTCAGGGTTGCTCTGTCCCGCTCGCACGGTTCACTCGGTCGAGGGCGTCGATACCGATTAAATTAAACATGCCGAAAGCTTCGAAGCGACGGACGGGTTAAATATGAAAGAAGGTCTCGCGGAGAGGAACGGATGGGAAATAATGAGTACGGGGCCGGCGTAAGTATAGCCCCGATGATGGCGCAAAGAGAGGAAAAAAGGTCGGCACCGGCCGCAAAACGAGAACCCTCTTGCTGGATATCTTGGGATGGACTCCTGTCAGTTCGCACGTCCGTAAGTCCAAGCACCTCCTCTTTTCTTCTCTTCGCCCTCGGTGCCTTCTCAACAACACCCCGTCTTTTTATTTGATAAGAGGATCCAGCTCGAGGCAATTTTCACGGTCTCCGCGGCCGCACGAAACATCGTTTTCGTCTTAAACGAAATAATGACTCCGAGAGCAACGCGATGAGCCCACCTTCTCTCGGAGCAATCAAATCTTTCACGATTATTACCCCGGTGCGCATTTCTCGCGTTTCGCGCGATGGCGGTTCATTGAAACTCGCGATGATTTCGAATTCGGCGAGGACCAGTTTTAAAATGAATTCTGCGTTATTAAGCTGGACTCCAATGCGGTCGTTGCAACCGACTGAAACAATCTAGCCACCAAATCGGGCCCTTCGTCCTTGGTTCAGGCTCCGAGATCACCTGTACCGATACTCATTCAAGCTTTTGACAACGACTAATCGGCCAGGTCCTCTTTTCGCGGCGCGAACGATTTTTTCAACGCGTCGGACGTATCAGAGCGCGATCCTGGGGCCGGGTGCGAGACGCAGCTGACTTTGAAAGATCCCAGCCCGTTCTTTTGGTAATTTAAAACTTCTAAAGCCCATTATCAGCGGCGATTATGATAAGAAGATATCGGGTTTGCACCTGCTGCGCCGATCTGCTATCGTCTGTACGGGAGTCAACGCGAACGCGGCGGGGAATATCTTTTGCTGGTGTTCAGCGCGCAGGGGCGGAGATGAGGTGTGGAATATTTATGATCATTCTAAGAGCACGCGACAATGGCGGCCCATTGAACTACCCGTGTACCGACTTGAAGTGCGCTTCACACGGTGAAAGGGGAATTCTAAATCTGCCTTCGTCTTACCTACTTTACAAACCACATCCTTTATAAATAGGGGAGAATGAGGCAATCGCGGTCAGTTGGCAATGGCGGTCAGTATTGTTATTATAAAACGGTATGTCCGAAATGTACAATTTCTTTTCCTTACGTTCCACGACATCATTCGCTATATTGTTGAACGATTTCGTCTTCGTCGTTGTTAAGCAACCAAGGAAAACTAGCCTTTTTGTGTTTTCAACATCGTCGATGTAATATTTCGTGTACACAACATAAGAGGTAAGTACTAATTCTGAAGCTTATTTTACATTTCAAAATTACGTAAATATAGATATTCTATCAAGGAAAAGGATTACATATTTAAATTAAATATATTTATATTAAATTTCATTCTAATCTTCAATCTTATCAATGAACACGTATGCGGGCAATGATGGTCACTTGACTGTTAGTGCCCGTAACGTGATTATCATTATTCACTAGTGTAAAATAAACAAAACATTTTCTTCATTAGAACAATTTTATTCTGTAGATGGCAAGAATTCGCACTAGAAGAACTGCAAAAGCCAAGTGGACTGCTGAAGTACTTAAAAACGCAGTGAAGCTTTTTCAAGATGGACAATCCATGCGAAAAGTATCTAAATTATTAAATATCCCCCTTTCAACTCTGCAATCGAGGGTAAAGAAACAAATGTCTGACCCAAAGCTTGGAAGGCACACTGTATTGAGCGTGACTGCTATTACCCGTAGGTGTAGACGATGGCGGAAAAGCACATATTTTTTGTTTTTTGTAATTTCATTGAATAATTCAATATAAAATTAATTATTTTCGTATCCTACGTATAGGTTGATAGTTTAAGTTTACAAAAAAATCATTTTCAAGTATATTGCACCTTACATCTTTGTTTTATTACAATTATTGCTTAAGTGACCGCCATTACACATTCTCCCCTACTCCTCTATTTCCTTGACGACTAGTGGTACAAACAGAAACTCCTACACTGGCTTTCTAACGTAAGAACATTTGGCAATAATTCTGAACTCCCGCATTCGTTTCGCAAGGCATCTCGAGGAACCACTTCTTCTCCTTTCCCGCCTTACTGACACTCCGTCTCGGCCGAAAAACTTCGCCATGAGAAAGTGATACTTCGACTTCGTTTAAGCACCTCAAGGATAACTGGAGCCGCCGCCCAACCCCTCGGCGATTCCCCGCGACGTTTCCAGGTCCAGAAGAACGTGCCTCGCGGATAAAAGTTTCCAGAGCGGCAAGAAAACTCGCGGAGACGTCGAGCCGCGTTCAACTTTGCCGGGAAGCCAAAATATCGGCGCGGGTAGTTGTTTGGACAACAGGTCGCGATAAACGCCGGTATAAGTTACAATGAACGTCACAAGCAGTTTTCGGCGCGGAGGAAGGGGGTCTGGAAAACTTTGCGCCGGGTCGATATGCAAGCCTCGGGTCCCTTCAATCTTGATTCAAGCCCGGTTGGTCATTAGACGTCAGCGTGGAGAATGTATCAGGGGAAGCGAGAGACGCAATAAGGAAACGGGAGAGATTTCAATGTAAAGGTCAGGATAGAGCTGACCGCAAGTCGCCGGGGCTCGTAATAATGAGTTGGGCCGGATTGCGAGTAGCCGCAGTGTTATTCGCGGCCTTGGTGCGCGGAATTCGGAGGCCGAGGAATTACACGTGGCGGTGTAAAATACCACGTACGGGAATGGTACCGGTTCACGAACGGATATCGCGAGATTGCTTTGGCGTGGGACGAGGAGGAAACAGCTGGATGCTCGGAGATTGATTTCCATGAAACGTTGGAGTTCAAAGACTGCGGTCCCGAAGAGTAACTCAGGAAGAGTCTATTGCGCGAGTTCTTGTTAGGAATTTACCTAGAGAAGGATTTACCACCAATCGAGAGTTGGAGTTCTTATTCTCACATTCCCGCGACAGAGATCAGGAATTTCGGTAGCTCTTCTACGTATTCTTTGTACCTGCGACCAGTGGGCTCCTGTACTGGCATTTACTATGCTGATGGTAACCACCGAAATCAATAAACCGATCTGGTGGACCGATAAGCCACCCGCACACGTTTCACAGACAATAGCTGCCATTCTCACCGGTTTGCCGCATGATGCTGCCACTATACTCTGTTCGTCGAGTGGAGCAATTATGGTTCCCCATGAGATTGAACCGAAAGCCGTGCAGTACACCCAGATCGGTACTGTTCTCGCACCAACTTCTCTGTTTACTGAACGGAATTCTGATGTTTGTACGGCTGGGCCGCATGAATATTACGGGATATCATGAATCTGGATTTATGTCCACTCCACTAGGCGTGCTGGAGCCTTCGACCAATTTAAGTGGATTTAGAGAAGCTTTGCGGAAGAAAGGGTACGCGTATCTCCGTGAGTGATAACTTAATAGGTGCGCCCGGGCACCGGCATTGAAATTAAGACGATAAATCTGGAATATCGTAGAGACAACTCGATGTTCAGGTGCACCCGATAATGTCGCTCCGCGTTCAGCTCCAAGGAACCAAGATTATGCGTGGTGCTTCACAGAGAGAGAACGAAAGGCTAGGACGGTAGATAAATTAAAGGTGGTCGACGTCGGTTACCCGATAAAGTTCTCCGCCCCCGCAATATCGGCGTCCCCCCGGCTAATTCTGCATGCGTGCGGCATCGGCGGAGAGGGAATGGGCGATTTATTAGGTGAAATTAGGAGGGAACTTCTAATCTCCCTATTTGCCTTTAAGCTACTGCAGACACTCACCTCTTGTTTCCCTCCTTATGTCTCTCCCTCCGCCACTTAAATTTCTGCATCGACACTCTGGGTCAACAGCCACACAATAACTAACTTCCCCGTTCTGTAACTTCTCGGCGAAACCTTCGAACATTGCCTCAGTCGTTTCGCGCGCATCTCGACGAACAATAACTCGAAACTTGCATCCATCATATCAATGAGGATTACCCGACATTCGCGGTTATTCCCTTTTCCCCTCTTTGGCGGAAACGTATTACAATCATCCAACTTGTGAATTATGGAGGCAAAGTCGCAGACGTAGGCAATGTAACGGAGAAAGGGGTGTTTCATTAAAATAGAATGCTCCTAAATGTAACAAGCGTACTTGAAATTTCAGAGATGAAATATTCACGTCTCGTTCGCTTCTACGATCCGCGGCTTCTCGCGAATAACATATTCTAATAGCCAGAGAGCTGGAGCTGTCGCGTCACGGTATATTATCCCAGCTTCTCATTTTCGGTGCATCTTTCTTTGGCCACCGTACGCCTCCAGAAGTCTCGATGAAACGCAAACGTTCAGGTGCGTAAAAGTATCTTTCACAGAGCTTGCGGGCATCGTTCACGAAAGTGGAATTCCTCGCTCGGGCCGCTGTACGTTTCTCTCGTCGTTTATCCTCCTTTTCTCGTCCCGTTTCGTGCCCGTTTTTCCACGATCTTACCACGCACTGCTCCCCGAGTAGATTCGCTGGAAACTATCCTCTATCCAGTGCGCGTTCTCTGCTCATAAAACCGGCTGTGCCGCTTCGGGAATGTAACCCATCGTTGGGATAGCACCTACGTCCACCAGGAGCACGGCCTCCTCGTTTCCACGCATTCTTTTCGGAGGGCAGTTTTCGCCTACCCGTTCGGCAACAATAATTTCCTCGCGAATAGTCGCCGCACCATCGTCCAAGGAACTTTACGAGATCAAGAACGCAACGAACGCCAATGCCCCTTGTTTTACGCTTACGGAGGCTATTGCCCGTTCATCGGTGCGTGCATGTGCTAATTTAACGCGCACCGAGGCTTTTAAGAGTACCGTAAGCGATATGGAGCAATAGAAATCGATCCCCTGGAATGCTCGATCACTCAACACCGCGACTGTTCCGACGGCTCGGGCTGCGGAACTCTTTTAATTTGTCCGGAATAATTCATCGGGTTATTCGTTACTGTCACTTCTCTATCTACTGCATTCCTGGACAGGGAATTTTTGAACGACTGGAGCCGCTGTTTCGCGGCTATCGAGCAGAGAGTGTAACTGTCGAGGAAATTACACCGAACGTGGCACCCACGTTTAAGTGTAATGCCGCCTTCGTTTCTCCCCGCGTTCGTCCACCTCTTTTCGTCTACCCACGTGGTAATAACACTCCTCGCGAGATTGAAGTAGCGAGATCAAAGTTTCGTGAGCGCGATCTGCTCTCCCTCCTCTCTCTCTCTCTCTCTCTCTCTTGCCGATGAGGTACTGGTTTCGCAAAGGACCGATCATTGTGTTTTTTGCGCGTCGCTTCGGGAGAATAATAAACGAGCCGAAATTAGAAAGTGAAATAAAGCGAGGGCCTGGTGGAGGTTATCATACGACTATCCAACCGTTGGAGGATGGAGTCGTAGAGAGATACCGCGCCATCTTTTCACACCAGTTTGGAATTTATGTACGCGGTTCGTTTCTAAACAGTTCTCGGCTCGAAAGTTGTGTGATGAAGTTCAGGTAGATTGTTAAAGGACCGAAATGCAAACGTTACGGTCATGTCCCTTTGAGATGTTCTACCTTGACGAAGTCTGACTATGTTTTATGATAGAATCTATTCTGTCTGTGGTGCACAAATGTGCTTAGTCCAAGAATCTCCGTTTGCACAGCTGTTACAACACGAAGTCGTCTCTAATGTACTAAAATGTTCCTGCTTCGCCGCACCTGATCCGCGCGGCAGTGTTAACGCCAATTCTAGAGCACCTCTCGCAAAGGAAAACGCAACGTCGAGTCGATCGCGACCGAGTTCGGCTGCCCCTTAAAACCAGGCCACGAGAGCCAGCGTCGTTGAACCAACAAGCGTATCCTGTTAATCGCAGCGCAGCCGTGCTCCGCAGCCCAGAAACGAATTCGTAGTTACGCGCTTGGGCCCATGTATCAAACTTACCCACGGCATTCTCCTCGTACGTGTGCCGAATTCTAGAGGTGGCTGGGCAAACGGAAAGGACGGCTTAACGTTTGCCGTGCCATCGTTTGCGTCTAAATGGTATTTGTCTAATTTACTCCGGAGAGCCAGCAGCCAGGGTCGAAAGAGCCAGAATGCGACGGAGAGAGAGAGATATATATATAGAGAGAGAGAGCGAGAGATGCCCGGTGACCGTAGATTTAATACCGCTTTGAAGCGTATCGAGTCACTGTGCCAGCGGCTGGCGGTCCTCGAGGTTCTCCATTCGGTTCTCTAAACATAATTAACAATCACCCAAGATCTATCAAACAGCCCGGAAATGAGTGTACACAGGAGTCCAGCTATGGCGACGGTTGCATTTACACGTTCCGACGGTGTGCAGGCGTATCTACCTGGGCCCTGGGTCACGTATCCGCCGTGCAGGTAACCGAATATACCGCGGCTCCGATTTTCGTCTGTGCTGCTCCTTCCGTTTGCACAGAGCACGGAGAGAGGCACCCGAATGCCGCTCCGCAAGCGATAATTAACCGTTTGATATCGGGGCTCCAGTTTCCCTGGGGTTGCGGATCGTGTTTGTCTCTTGGGTTAAGAAAGATCCCCCGCGTCGTGGAGACGTCGATCGAGATCCGACACCCGATTGCACTTCCCGCGAATACTGGATACGGTGTACAGAGACCTAGCGGAAAGGAAGTAGGAGACACGGTGGAAGTTGGTATCGAGCATTCAATTGACATCCACGATCAGTCTCGGAAAGTCCTGTATAGCTATGCCATCTTAATAGAAATTCCGCTCATAAATTGGACCCGTACAAAGACGGTGATCGATGACGCACGATACCAGCACCGAGTCGGCTCGCGGCCAGTTATATTGCACGTATTCGGCCTGAGCGCAGACAACGCGCGCCAATAAGTATGCCGGTAAGTACGTCTGAATGAGATATCTCGAGCGGCATTAATTTGCCAGGATCGAATCGGGTTCGATGCTTCCGCGAGCGCTTTCCTCTCCCTGTGAATGATATCTCATACCTGATCGCGAGCCTCTACACAGTCTACGCGACCCTCTGCACGACACAGAACCACGCGTGTGTTGCGCATGTCCCGCACACAGAGCACACACGTGATCTCATTAAATTGCGCGGTTCAACCAAGCCACTCTCGCTAACGTTACTAGCACGGGGCAATAAATATATCGCGTTGACGGACACAGTTCTGCGCCGATCTCGCGAAAGGGGTTGTCGATCATCTAGGAACCATTGGCGACGCTCGTCAAGAGTGACCCAGATCGAACACTGTCGATATAATTTATAATCTGCGTCAGATACACTTCAGCTTGAGGAGGGACTTGGATCGTGACAAGGGAGATTTTCCTGGGGAAGTGTGTCATCCCTGGAGCTACGTATCTAAGGGATTCAGGCACTCGAAAAAGACTTGTATCTGTAAATTCAGTGTAGAGTGAAGTGAATTGAATTCCCTCGCAACGTATTCTTTGCCTCTGACAGTATTTCCTGTGGATAAAGTTTGATTAACTTCTACCGATCAATATATGTACTGCCAGGGTGTATTATTTGAGCTTACAGCTGCTATAAGTACTTTCAATTATTCCCAATTTATTGAATCACCGATTTAGTGCAACGAATAAACTTCTCTAATGACAATCCCATAGAATTACTTTGGCTCTGATATTTTTATTGGCGCATAAATCGCGGGACTTTATGAACAGTTTTACGAGTGTACGGGTATTATACAGATATACGTAAGATCTAATTGGAATCTTCGTACGGATTTGAGACGTTGGAAGCGTTAAACACGAACGTATCTCGTTCCTCCAAATGAACAGATCTTGTTTTATGAGTAATAGTACTTTGTGTTTCTGGAACGGCGATTTAGATACTACGGACACATTCAGGATTCGCTCATTTACGAAATCTCCCGATCTGATCTTCGGAACGATCGTAAATACGATTATGGTCGCAGTCGTCGTTGCGATAATCGTTAATTGCGTTACATTATCGCGCGTTGGCTAATGAGAGAGCTCTTGCGAGTGTTTAAGGAACAAACAGCATCAAGGGTTTTATTACCCTACTATGCAAACACTGTTAGAACAATTTTTCAACATGCCTATTACAAATTTATAGTTTCCATAAATGTAGCGTTTAGCTATTGAATTGCCAATAATTTAGTACTCTCAGATTGCGATAATTGCTATATCGCGGCACTTTAATTGCGCCACTGTATCCATCAATTTCATGGAACAAAGGAGCAAACGTTATCCCAGCGAAAACTGTGAAATCCTTAATTCCGAAGTACCTCTACCGCGAGTGAATTCATTCCTCGTTCCGCGTTGTTCTAAATTTCACTGGAATGCAAATCCCACGCCGACAGCTGCGCCAGATTAAAAACAATAAAGTATAGCTGAGCGATGACAAGAACAAGAGCAAGAAACGCCGCCATATAAATCCATATATCCATTGCGCAGAATTTCGCGCGAGTTACGAAATAGTGTAACCTTTTCGAGCGCAATATTTCTTGCACGTTCCCCTGGCCAAGATGCGGGGCCGCGAAGAAAATAGGAGCGCAAGAAATGTATCAGATAAGGCCTCCATCGGAGCTCGATTGAAAAAGTCTTCTAATGCGGGATTAAACGCGTTCGAACGATCGCCGCGGTATACACGTCGACGATTAATCTCGCGCCGCGGTTTCTCTGGACATAAATAGGACATACATCAGACAAGCTCCTCGAGTCGTCTATTAAGAAAATCTTTTCATCCGTGGCTGAAAATGTTCAACACATATCCTGGCGTACACAGAGTGTCGCGGGCAATCGGCAATGTAACATTAAATCTCCGTGTCCCGCGGGACGCGTCTACTTCGGATGCTGAATTTCAAGCGATCCATTAAGACAGCATCGAGTTAGAAGTTAGAACTTCATTCCCCGGTGACAAATCGCGCGGACGATCACAAATTGTTTCAGCTGCTCGATGGAACGAATCGATGCGGAACGCTTACAACAATATCGCGTATGTTTTCGCGGGCACTTATCCATATAATATTAGCAGCTGTAGACGTGTCGGTGGTTGAAACGGGAATAATACGGGTCAGACAAGATCTCAATTCGTTTATCGATCCACGGCCCCGTATCTTTGATATCACCGTTCTATCGCGTGTAACAAGTAGTTCCTTTGCCGCGGGAATATACAGCGGCCTAGCTGCGGCCGATTGAGGGACTTATCGTTCTCGCGAGACCGCGTCATCAATCATTTAACCGCGATCGGCGAAAGTCGAAACATTTACGCGTTTCCATTGCGCCGGGTGAATACACGATTACCGCGATTGTTGTTCCGCGATTAGAGTACAACGGGATCACTCGAACGTGACAAATTGGAAAGCTCGGTGGTTTAAGTGTACCGGAGCACGTTATACACGAGTCTTGCGAGTAATTTTATGAGCCTAAGCCGTACTTGAGACTCTCTAAGATGGCTAATCTTTTTGTACCACAATTTCAGAGTTTACGTCGCGTTACCCGCATGGAAAAATGGAAACTTCTGATTTTGAATACATGCAGCTGTGGGGAGTACCTACTTCGATTCGGACTCTACACGGTTTGACCATCGATACTCTTTGAACTCAAGTTCCAAATATCATTCACGAACGAACGTTTACAAGAAAATCCGAAATGTTCACGCGTGCGGAACGTAAACGAGGAAGCGATAATTTCACGGTGGGAAAAGTAAGCAGGGTGGCGAGGAAACGGAACCGTACGAAACCATAGGATGGTTTCACGTGTGCTTTCTCACGTGCGCGTGCAATGCCGCGTGTGTTGGGGAAGAGGAAAGAGAGGCACCTCCTCGTCGGTGGTGTGCATCGAAGGCGAGAGGAAACGAAATGGCCGACAGAGGAAGGAACGACGGGACCACGGTGTGAGAACCGAGGCTCGTAGTGATTTCCATAGTTATTCGAGATAGCCGGTAGAAAGAAGCTGTTGCGGCTGGCCGCCCTTTCGACGGGCATCCTATCATTTCGTACTGAGCCGTGTGCTCACCCTCGCCGCGTGTATTTGCTCATAACGGAATTCTGGGCCCCCGTACGAATCTCACGACCCCGTGTCGTGGGGCAGACCTCGCGAAAGTCCGCCGCAAAGTGGCGAGAAAAGTATCCATCGACGACAATGCAGATGATCGTGTTAGACACAGAGATTTCGGCGATCACTGGTTGCTAGGGGGCTGAGAAGCCAACAGGCCTCTGTGGCAGCAGTTCTACAACTCGTAGTAATAGTTTCCACGGCTATAGAATCTGTGCAATTCCAATTTGCGCCGATACCACTGCGGGAATTTCTTCAAAGGGAACATCTAAAGCACTTTTCCCCCAATTACGTTCCACGTGCACGGTCTCGACCGATGGAATTGTTTCAACGTTAGAGAAAGGGGAGCGAAAGTGGCGGTGAAAGTAGCGAGGTGAGTTTATGCAAGGCGGTAAACAATATTTTTCGCCTCTGCAACATCGAGCCCCACTGGAGTATCGCCTGGTCGGTGATTTGCCATAATGGTGTTTCGTAGCCAGTTCGAAATTCCTTGGAACTAAATAACTAGGCTGAATCGGCAGTTCGACGATGTCTAGTATCTCTGCAAATTGCTGGCGAGGATGGGGACGTGAAATGTTCCTTTGGACCTGTCGGGCCTCTCGTCATCCATCGAGCGTAAACGATTCAAACGTAGCGAACGCCAGCTCGAAAATATTGTAATTATGACTTCAAATACGAGGGGATGTTTACACCAGGTAACAAGGCTCCGGAATCGAAATCTTACAAGCAGCGTTCACGAAATTATTGTCCGTTTTTTTTACCCGTGAGATAAGTCCCGCTGTTAACAAGGAGGGGTGGAAACGATGAGATGAGCGAGCAAGAAGGAAGATGCTTGCCAATTTGTGACCTGGTTATTTTCAATGAACCCCATGGTCGACGTGATCGCCGGTTCGAGGTGTTTTTAAGGGGCTAGTTAGCGCCGTGCTCGTCTCGACAGCGAATAAATCGCGGACGCGTTGTGACAGCCGGTCTTTATTGTGATCGTAACTCGTGACCTGGCTTATGTTGCACAACTCCGTGCAAGTTGCCGTGGAACAATCTCCGTTGGATGGGTCTGACGGAGAGTACAATGTCTGGAATAGGTTGAATCCTGCTCGTTTCCCGTGTAGGTATACTAGACACTGAATTAAAAGAAAAATACTCAACACGGGACACAGTTCAACTGGAGTCACGAAGGGTTTCTTCGAGTCTACTGTAAGCCATGTTACCAGTAATCACCGTATAATTGAGATCACGCGTTCGTTTCCTACGATTCACAAATTAGGAAATCCTTTTCCCTCAAGCACCTATACCAACGTTAAAAGCAACGTGTCTGTTCAGAAGACTGTTCCGGAGGAAACAGGCAAGGAACACACTATTCTCCTCCCGATCTCGCTATTACTGTTTCATACAAGATACAGCAAATAACCTGGAACGACGTGGGCATGCTCGTTGCTTAGGAAAAATTGACAACAACGAGGCAGGGGACGGTGGATTCGGGATACCTATTATGGAAATGTAATTACGAAGTTTTATTGGCTAGTCTCCGGAGAACAGTGGTCACGTTCAGTATCGTGGACGTTGCGTATTGAGTTCGCGAATAGAGTCCATCGTATGCAAAATAGCTGGTGTCGGTGGATGTACGTTATAATCGAGCGGAGTAACATTAAAAATGAAGCGACGGGTAATAACAACGTTAACGAACTTCGGTCACACGCCTACCAGGGGTTATTATCTGTTCCGATACATTGCCCCTCGACCCCTGGCGTTTTTAATCGTTAAAACACGTCGGTAGTTCTCAAAACTGGAAACCAATAATGAGTTTTCCCCGGCATCGTCGTTCCCCGCCGATCCTAACAAGCCTCTAACCGCGGCAGCATGAAAATAATTAAACGAGTTTCGACGAGCTTTTAACGACCGCGCCGTAACGCACCGCGCATCGAGTCTACCGCCACGCGAGCTTCATTGTTCCACTGGCAGACAAACGTGACACACTGTTTTAGGATTTATAGAGCTCGCCCCTAGTTTGTAATTTCATACCTCGGAGATACCTGATTTCGAAAGGAATTGTTTAGGTCACCGAGAACAACCGGGGTTCGGAATATGGATATCATATTTTTGCCATTGCAATGCGTTCCGTCTGTATTGATTTTAGCTTGCACATGTGCAGCCAGGAAGACTTCCAGATGCTAACCAAAGTTAAAATTGAACGTTAACGAGAACCCGAGGAGAATTCGGCGAAATTCAGCGTGCCCCCTGATCACGGGCAAGTCTGTTATCTCGTGAAATTCAGCGTCACCTAGCGACTTTATTGAAATTCTCGTCGACACCTAAGAATTACGAATTTCTCCGAAGAACCGTCGAAAATCACCGTGGCCTCGAATATCAGAATAAAAGCAGCCGAAAGAGCGGGCGAAAAAGAAAATGAGCAAAAATCTCTTGTAACCCGGGGGTTCGCCCACGTTTCTCGACAATCCTCCGGTCCCGCGAACGCGGCGGCGTATCCGCTCGAAGAGGTGGGGTACGCGTACCACTCTTATCTCGATTATAGTCGAATGGAGTTCACTCGGGGGCCGAAATGCTCCCCGAAGTATTTCATTATCGAGATCGTACCACGGTGGGTAATAAAATTGGAAGGCACTCTCTACCGAGGAAGGGTGCTCGCGCACACCGTTCCGTCGCACACGCTCGTAACCCTCTCCGTGTGCGCGCACGTACGCGGGCCCCGCGTCCACGAAATCACCGCGGCGGAGTTGAAATATTGACCGAGCATGGGTTTATGACGGTAAGTAGCGTATACGCGCGAGAGAGGGGCCGAGGTGCAACAGCGAGGAGAGAGGATACGCGGAAAGAGAGCAAGAGGTTTTCGGAGGGAAGGTGATGAATGAGCGGAGCACGAGGTGGGAAGGGTGGAACGCGAAAAGGGAGGACAAAGTACGGGAACGTGTCTACGTGGTGAACGTTGAGATGGTAGAAGACAGAAGAGTTTATCTTACCGGAGGATAGAGGAGGAAGAGAGCCGACGAGGGGAGGTGGCGCGGAGGAGGATGACCAAAGAGGCAAAGGGGGGTCAGGTGGACCTGGTATGGCGAACGGAGGTGCTGTACGGCCCACGCAAACCGGCCCCCGCTTTAAAGCCCTCGGGGCTGCATACTTCCTCTCTTTCTCTCCCTTCTTCTTTCTTTCCGTCCGCGGCGCAGCCATCTACCATCTTCGGGGCCCTGTAATACCCTCGCGTTTACGAGTAACCGAGCTGCACATGCATGCACCCACACGTGGGGCGAACGGGTCCACCGACCGAAGAGTATGCGTATAACCGCCCGCAGACGCATCTTCTTCGATCATATTGCTTCGCTGAGAATTATTGGCTCCGCCACGTATGGGGTGTTCGTTCGAGAAATGGCCCCGCTGGATCGCTCGATCGGGAATTTCTGACGAATGTACGCGTTAATTCGCGTTTCGGTCGGCGCTGAAGCAGGGCGCGTGATCTTATCAAGTCACTTATGCGATCTACATCGTGATTAGGATACGGTGTCTTCTTGTCAGACTCCTTATTAGTCGACGAGACGAAGATTCCCCTGAATCCGAATTGTTCACTAGCTCAATCTCCTTAATCTTTTTCCCGCTGGCTGTGATAATCCCGAATTCAGTCACGACACGTGCCGCAGCCAGCCCTCTGGGAAATTCGCCCAGATTAGAACTTGGCACGCGTCGAACTCCAATCATAGGTGTCCTACCGAGTTTCATAATCTCCATCCTTCAGGACACGCGAATTCGTTACAATCGCGAGGATGGCGCGATTTCCATGCGTATGATATTCGCACGGTGCACTGAGAATTTCAATGTTTACACTTCCAGACACTCGTCTCCCGCTTCGTGCACAGCACGCTGCACTTGATGCGCCGACTGTTCAGCGAACCAGAATGCAATGATGAAGATGTAACTTACATCGTGTAACCACCTAAGAGGGCTATGTGATGTAACGGTGACATGCTAATTAAAACTCCGCTGTATACCTAAAACTACTTCCACGACGGCGGTCATGTCAATTTACAAGCACGTAACGGGGAACCTAGGGAGCCACACTCAAGGGAACTGTGCTCACCCATGTTGTTCCGCCCGACGCGATGTATCTCTGGCAACGACCGTGAATATGGCACTTAATATCCCTTCTGCGATGCATCAGAGACGTAGCAAGTTAATTCCTCTGGATCGACAGAGCACTCGATCTACCGAGCACAGGAACCGGCACGAATTTCCGGTGTCTCCTACGTAGGTACATATTCCGTTTCACCGTAACAGCAACGTCTTTGTCCTATCTTGCCAAGGCAGTTCTCGTCGGGTAAATCTCGAGATACTTCGCGTTACTATCCAGCTTCGGCGGTAAAGAACTTTCTCAGATGTAATTTGCTCGATGCTAGCGCCGTAAAGTTGTAAAATATTTACCCGCTGAAAATTTCCGTCCTGTTTCACAGGTAAGTCGGTTTCCGGCGGTTACTTCGTTACGAGGGACCTGCCGACTTCCGTTACCGTCGTGCCACGTCTATACGTTTATACGCGAGAGTTACGACAATCAATTTCCGCGGAGGCCTGTTCCGTCGCGGTTGAAACGAAAGCCCCGCGAGAGACGCGAGGCAGAAGAGTATTTATGGTACGCCAAACGAGCATGTCGTCGCCGAGGCTCCCCGAATGCCACCCAGGAGATGGTTCGGGGATGAAACCAATTTTCGACGGTGTCTATATAAATCAGATCTTGTTACAGGCGCAGGTACCGTCAGCGGACTCGCCCCGCAACGTGCGTGCCCCGTCTCCCCGCGCCCTCCGCGGACGCCGGTACAACCCTACTTGCCGAATGGTCTTTTAAACCGAGTTAAAAAGGGGGTCAATATTTATTAGACGGTTTCTAATGAAACATTTTAAATGCATGGAATTCGCCGGTTGTCCCTCCCCGGAGTGGCTCGGGCCACACACACCCTTCGACGATCCCCCTTTCGTCGAAACCGTTCTCTTCCCGTCGTCCTTCTTCCACCGGCGTTATCTCGGCATTAAAAAGCTATGAATCGCTTACCTCCTATCTCTTTCACCCCGTCGAGCCTCGGTGCGCTCGGTACGCGCCGTAACTCGGCCATAAGGGAGCGTTTTAAGCGGCCTCGAATTTACGCGCGGCTAATAAAATTACGATTTCATCGCCGCCCCGTGAAAAGAATTGATTTTAACGCGCGAACGCCGTCCCGTCCGACGAATCCCTATTTCCTCGCGCTCGGTCCGTCTTCCAGCGCGAGAGAAGGGAAACGTACACGCTCGGGCACCTGGAGGCTCGTAATCTGTTAAACAGATATCAGGCGCGCGGGGCGTCGAATGCTCTCGCGCTGGAATCGCCGAGTTCGCTCTATCTTATAAATAATCGTCACGGACGTGTAATTTCCACGGGCCTGTGCGTGAGAATGGGGAGTGGAGGGGCCAGGGGGAGCACTTAAACGAGCCTCGTTACATTTATCCCCGGCGTTAATAAAATGTCGTTTCGGCTTTATGAGTTAAGAAGCACGAGATTCACGGGCAGCGTGTAAACACAGAGGGAAAATATAGCGAGCGTTTTACGAGTGGAGCATTTTTCACGCGACAAGGAAACGACTCGTTACCCACTCCTTCCATCAACTCGTTTACGTGGCGCATAAAAAGCAGATTGTCTGAAGGGGTAAGAAAGGGATGAGAGGGAGGAAAAGAAGCGCGAGGATATCGGCTGCGAGTAGAGTATACGCGGCCTCTTAAATGGCTCGGAGAACAACGACAGTCCTTAGTAGAATTTCTGTGCAAAGGCGGATGAATCGTCGTTTCTCTCCTCTCGGCCGTTTACGACGATTCCCGTGAAACTCTCCGGCAGTTTTCGTTTTCTTTCGCCAAGGGAACGCATGGTGTCGGACGCGTTATCGAAAAGCTGTCCGATTACTGGTTTTCCGTCCCGTTAATCGCTCGTAAACACGACTCGAAGTGCGTTGTAAAGATCGGAGAGCTCGCCACATTTTAGTTTGATTGCGTTCGCGCGAAAGTGACTTGGACGTTTTTTTTTTGCAGTGATCCAGTTTCCGGGCCAATTACACCGCGGGGCGTAAATTCGCGGTGGCTCCTCTTGCGAATTGCTCGGCGAGGCGTAACCGATAGTGACAATTAAAATGATTCAAGCGACCGGCAGGCTACACGGTCACGTCTGGGCGTGTAAGTTGAAATATCACGTCGGGGCTGTTTTGCTCGCGGCTTTTCGAATCACGTCTCGAATGAGCGTAGGTGGATAAATAGATACGCAATTAGGGTTAACGACCCTCCTGAACAGATACTCCCAGAATGAATACACTTTTTCTTCAAATGATGCGTGAGAAGAGAATGCGCTCGTCTTCTGAGTGAAAAACGACGCGTGCCTCATTGGCGAGCGACGTGAAATGAACTATAAACGCGCCAGCAGACTTTTGTTCTGCCTGGATGAACTTCTTCGCGAGGTAATTTCCCAGCAGGGCGAATATGCATGGAGAAGCAAGTGAAGGTATAAACTCGTCGAGTTAGCAGGTTTAACGATGTCTGGTCGTGCCACGGGGATGTTTTCGCGATCAGTAAGCTCGCGATTTCACGAAATACGTATAAAATAGGGGGATAAGAGATTAGCGTTGTGGCCGGAACAATGGCCATTCGACTGTACATCACGAGAATGGGATACCTTGATTCGTTGGTCGTAAATATCCCCCTGAGTATGAGACTCGAAACGCCATATTTCACACAGCGAATGCTCCTGCCTTCCCCTAGTCTG
Organism: Andrena flavipes; assembly: GCA_963971345.1. Lineage (NCBI taxonomy): Eukaryota > Metazoa > Arthropoda > Insecta > Hymenoptera > Andrenidae > Andrena > Andrena flavipes. Next base: position 42,519,527 of record OZ020481.1, read on the forward strand.
CCTATTACAGGCCGCCAAGAACGTATGAATGAAATAAAATGAAATTATCTTGCGCCCAGATCGCCATAAACCTTCCTTAGGATAACGCTATCCCAACCAGAAGCATCTAATTTCGAGTACCGATTCACAAGCCAGTGGTCCACGAAGGTAGAAGAAGAAGGTAGACGTCCGGATGGAGGAGAGACAGCGGTCCCTCGACGATGACTTCATCCCCTTTCAGAATGGACGACATCTTCCACTTTGGTAGCTCGGTAAGTAACTAAGTATGTAACTAATCACGAGCATGCTGTATTCTCTCCGTCTCTCTTCCCCGCCACTTAACATCCGAGCCGTCCTTCGTTCCTTCTCCAACTCGATCGGCGAAGCAGCCTCGTTCCAAGCACGGGGATCCCGGTTCCATCGGCTTACGTGCACTCGTGGATGTGGAGTAAGGACCTGCCGTTCGATTAATCTCCGCTAATACCTACTCGCTACCTCTGCACGCCCCTCGGCCGTTAGCCAGCTTCGTTTCACCCCCGTGTCGCCGCTACCTTCGCCACGGAGTTAATTTAACCCCGGTGCCTTCTTCGTCTATCGGTTACTAATGTCTACCCACCGCTGTCTCAGATTGGTAATCATTTTCAGGCGGCTCGTTCCACGGGAAAACCAATAACCCTTCCGCGCTGCTGCACCCGGCTCCCGATCCTCCCTGGGCGCAAATATGGATCAGACTCGTGTTATCGACGGAGGGTGCGCGCGCCCGACATTAACGCGGCAATAATGTCGCACCTTAGAACATGTCAAGACCTATGCATTCCTATTACACTTAATTATCGCGGCAACAATTCGCTCGGTGTAGCCACGACGCGGGAAACCCTACAATCGATCCAGCGGTATTACAAGGCCGATGAAAAGGCGCGTTTAATTTGCACGCGACGCCGAAGCCCGCGGTCCGCGACGCCGACGTCGGGACAGAAGGAAAGTTTACTCAAGCCAAGCAACTGCGAGCTGTATTTCGCGTATACAACTCGTTACAAGAACCATGCGTTACATTAACGGCAAGAGAAGCGAGAACGAGGGAGCTGACGGCGTGTAAACAGAGGTGGTACGCGGGCGAGAGTATTCCGCGACTGTTTGTTCTGCGGTTCAACCGTAAAGCCGCGTCCTAGTCGGTTATATTATTCCCAAATTCATGATGTGACTCGACGCCCCCGCATGAAGAGGGGAGTGCTGAACACCTGCTAAGGAAACACGTGCCGCACAACTTGACACGCGTGTGCACGCATTAACGAGGCGATAATTGACACCCAAAGAGGATTTCTATTCCCCGTAGGCGAACGTTCGCCCGGAGAGGGAGGAGAAACGGCTAGAAAGCTTAGCTCGGTGGCTTCGCAGCCCGAAGCTCGCAGACGCGCGGCTCGGTTCGGTAGGAATGCCTGTGCGTTCCGCGGCAATTTAGACGTATCCTCTGAAGCTCGAGAAAGCGTCGAGTAATTTAATGTTCGACGCTACTGATATCGTACAAAGCCTCCTGCGTTGCATATTAATTATCCTCTAATGGGTAGAAAATGTTTGCGGGATATATCTCGGTTAGCGTCAACGATGCGGATTTCCACTACGCCGGGCTAGATGATTGCAGCGTACGCTGCCCCCAACGGAGACTAATTGATACTCGCCATAGATCAAGTACCCTACAACTTGATTAACGTTAAATTTAATATCGTAGGCTAGCCTCCCGCTTCCCGTTGCCCGAAGCAGCAATATCCCGATGTTTCTCAAATTAATTTCACCTAATCGGTGCTCAGACCGTTTGCGAGCAACTATGCACCAGATATTCGATACTTATCGACTCGATTTCAGGTAGCAATCGGCGGGCGGCGATCCCATCGCCTGCGAGGGCCAAGAATTCCGAAATTCGGAGTGCTCTCGATCGCGGATAAACGGGTCGCTGGTGCTCGGCCGAAAGGGGGCGAGGGGGCGCGTTAATTGACAAGTGGCGTCAGAGGAACGGAAATTTGCGATAATGGGAGAAGCGCGGCGGGACCGCCGAAGACGGGGGCTGGGGAAAAAAGGAGAAACAATAAATGAATTCCGTGGGCCAGGAGGTTTTTATCGAGTGCGATACCCACGCTCGGTGCTTTGACTCGTTAGCAGTTAGCAATAACATTCGTTATTTTTATCATATCTCGGTGCCGTTGGCTCCGTGGCCTTTATTTGGGAAGGAACACGTTTTGGTACTCGAGTCTTAAGATACCACGAGATAGCCGCGCGTGTTGTTCGGACTCTTATATTGCGGTCACGATATTACCGTCTACAGGGTGGCTCGCCGGCGGACGATCCACTCCGGGAGAAATGAAATTCAATGCGAAACCGATTGCCGTCGACGTCCCCTTCCTCGTTCCCATCGAATTTATCCATTTAATAATCAACGCGGCGCCCAGGTGGGGCGGGAGAACGTATTATGCACGGCCAGATACACCTTCTCACCGTTTAATATATTTATCTTCGATCTCTACGAGTCGCCTAACGACGCACAGACCCGCGGGGAGATAATTACTCTTAAGAAAGAAACAGGTACCACACTCCCTCGTCCCTGCCACGGCTGACGTTCAATATAACTCTGGTATCGAGATTAATTACGTTTTCTTGCCGCGACACGCTTCCTTTCGCCGCGTCCAGCCAGTCAATGGCCCTTTTCGTGGATGCGCCTAAGCGGGACCGCGAGCAAAAAGGAACCGATTTTCGGATGAAATCCAACCTCCCCCCCACCCCCTCTCAGCCATCCTGTCGACCGCACCCTGCCGTCTGTTTATTCCTGTTTCCCTTGGCTTTTAATCAACGAATCGGTCGTCCGGCATCGCGCGGACGCATGTCGAACGAGATTCACACGTGTCGACGCGCAAGAAATCGCCAGCCGACATTATCGTAGCGTTGACAACCGCTCAATTATAACTGAACGCAACCAGGACTTCTTTTTTTCACGGGTGTATTCAAATTCGCGAGATAAAGCGGGACGCCAGCTGAGATACCTTCGGGGACCGAAGAAGGGGCTCGCGACGAGGTGCCAAATCGTTTAATGGGACAACCTGTTAATACGTGACATGTGTTACCCACACCAGGTGGCGGCCTTTCATATACATAACCAGTTGTGTCGCGTCTCGGTCGTCTGGCCGAAATATGGACGCTCTGTGTGGTGCGTTCCAGTCGAACGCGCAGCGATCCCCGTGGCTCCGTCATTAGAGAGACACCAAACAGCAAATTGTCCATCGAGAATCGTTCTAATCGTTTCGATCAATGAGCCTCGAACAATGCCACTTCGTATTCACGTTCCACCAGTGTTTCCCTTCGATTATCCACTCTCGACGTTTCTTGACGATGACATTCTTCGAGGATGCAACGTGTTTCACGCGTGACTCTTGCGTGGTGGCATTAATTACACAAGTTTACTGTAATTATTTCTTATATAAAATGGCCTGCTGATTCCGAAAATAAGGACTAAAATTTTTTCTATGGATATGTTTTTGAGATATCGACAGGTGAACTTTTTCCTGTCTCTCAAAAAGGTATTTCCACTTAATTGCGGATATCTCGTGTTGCGAATGATTCATATGGTTGAAAATTATATCAAATTAAAGGTAATTGAATCACCAACAAATGTAGTGCCTCACAAAATTTTCAAATCGCTTCACAGTAATTCGGGTGAAATCGATGGAAATATGTGAAAGAAGTCATCTTTTTCGACCGAAATTGAAATCGACAATTCATTTAGGGAAGAGTCGTGCAGTACCGACCGCTCTAAGCTTTTTTTGATATCATGGGGTAGAGTCGATAAAAATTAGATATTCAAAAACGTGGTTGTAGCATAGATGGAACTTGGTAAGAGGACGGAAATTATTTTTGAGAAATGTAATAATAAGAATTGATAATTCGCAAAAGTAAAAAGGTTGTAATTTCTAGGGAACGGAAAATTGTCGTCCCGTACCTACCAACTATTAAATTAGTAGATTTTTGGGTCTAAATTTTTTCAAGTATTTTGTTAGTAGGTATATGAGTGTTTTAAAAAATAATTCTGGCTCTTTTTCGTTTTTTTGTGGCGTTCATCGTCACAGCGCTTTCAACTCTCCAACAGGGTTGTTGTACAGCAACAAGCACGAATCCGGAGGAAATGGTAAAGTATCCAGATACCTACTCGTAACCCCAACCGGAAATTAATTTCCAATAGGGACTCTCGAAACCGAACCACGTTATCCGCTGATTACGATCTCATCGAGAGTTCATCTGGACGGTGCACCTATGCAATTCCCCCTAACGACAGATACCTTTCGAACGCTTCCGTGTCCACCTTCTACCGCGATTCTACCAACGCGTTGTCCACTCGAGATACACGCACGGTGCGGCAGTTGGGGCCAGCGACGGGACAGGCCGATATAATGGGGAGTGGCAGTAATAACGCGGCACTTACGCGAAGGCGGTACGGTTTTTGCGAGCGCGGCAAATCGATCGCGGCGCAAATCATACCGTATCACGGTGATCGTTAGCACCTCCGTAGCCTGGACCCGTTTCAGTTCCCGTTCCCGGTCTCAGCGGCGCGCAAACTGGCCCCAAGCTGAGGGGAGAAGCACGCCAGGCTGCGCGTTATACACGTCGGTCCCGCTTTAATGCGAGTCGCAGGTTATATCGGGGTGGCACGATCGGAGCACGACTTATAGGAGCGCACCGCGCCTATAAGTCACATGAAAATCAGGCCCCCGTCATCGTGGGGGGAAAAGTGCGAGCGTTATTGGGGCCCGATATCTCGCGCTGGCGGCGCGCTGGCTGCACTAAACGGCACGGTGCATTTACATAACATAAAGCAGGCGTAAGAGCACGGGCTCCCGAGCGATACGTACGAGTGACCTCGCCAGGTACGTATACGAAGCGATCGCACGGGATTTGGGACGAAGATTTGTGGAGGATGATCTCTGTATCGTGAATAATAGATGAAACTGCTTGGAGTTACTCCGCAGGGTGTCATTTACCACGGTGGCTTCGGAACTCTTCGACGTCTATGCGGAATAGCAATAAATGGTCAGCATAGCCTGAGGAGTGAAAGGGTTGCTGGCACCCAACCCAACTCGATTGACAAAGTCCTCGTAAAATTAAATCGTGACGCGAGTTCACCTCCGCGGTCGTAAAACTATTAAAGGAAGCACGCACACGAGAAGACACTTTGTAAACCATCTACCTGCCCGATATCCCAATCGGAACCCATTCCTTACGGGACTAATTAACTTGCAATTAGCTATATCGGCCAGGAAATTCGAAACGCGTTATTATGAAACTTTATAACAATACCTGGCGGGGATTTGGTGTAAATTTCACGTGCAAACGTTACGGCCCTGTGTAGCTAGTGCGACGCGTCGCAAGTGCGTGCGACCCGTGCGTATAATGCACGGGTAGGTGTGCGTGCCGGAGCAGGCCGATCAGGCTTCTAGGTGGGGAGTCATAAATACCGTATTTATTGGGTTTGTAATTGTCGGTAATTAACATGCGCTCGCAGTGCACACGGGACCCTTTCGCTTTCTTATTACCGTGTCGTAGCTCGTTACAGAAGAGCGAGTGCCTCCGCTTTGCATACGGGCGTCTCAATACCAACCGGCGCTTCCTTTCTCCCTCCTCGTTCTACGGCGTGTTCTCCGCCGCTTTTCACTCTAATTCTGCCGTCCCCTCTGCGCGCCGCGTCGCTCGTTCCTTTTCCCGCTCTCTGGCCTCTTCCGTCGAGGTGGTATTCGGCGTCGATCGACTTATCGATACCCTCGATCGACGATCGGCACGTCGCTTAGAAGGCAGCGCTAAGGTATATATGACTCGAGGAATTCCTGTAAACGAGCAACCCGCTCGTATCTAGCCCGGCTTACAATGCTATTTATCTCGTGTTCGCCCGGCAACTCCGTCGTCCTCGCTACGTTTTCATGTTTTTAGTTATATGCCAGCATTTCTCGTGGCCGGCCACGGTTGTACCGCCGTCACGTACTTGCGAAACGATCTTTCCCGCTCTACCGTCGCCCCTATAGATTACTGTCCACCGACTCATCCGAGTTGGAGTCCGGTAATTGCACCGGTATTGACAACGCGCCGAATGAATTTACACGGAGCCACTATCTCGCCGTCTCTCTCCCACGGGGGAGCCCGAACCGCGCGAAAAACCAGAGAAACGCATAAATTATCCTCCAGTCGGAAACGCATGAAGCGGACCCGTTTTCCCGCGGACGTTTACACGGTGTCGGTTTCAGAACGATCAAGTACAACTTTGTCCAGCACGACCGGGACGATGTAATTGAATATCCCGTCGCGGAACTGGTCCGCTCAAGCTCAAGCTCGGTCTAACTTCGGCTAGATCTTGATGGAGAATTATCATAAATCTTATTCCCTCTTAATTCGTCCCCGTCCCGGATTTTCGACTCGTTATACCATCCCCCGATCGTGTTTCCGTAACTTTGATGAACACCGTTAACTCGTTCGCAGACGTTTCGGCCGAGTTTCACGTCCTCTCTCCGCTTTGTTTCGTCGAAACGTATCTCTGGTAACTACTTTCATCGATCGTTCCAGTTTCCGGAGCGCGAGGTGCGGCCAAGTTTCCGCGAGAAGCAACGACCATTTATAACCCACTGCGCGAATTTAAAGTTCCGTCCGTTCGGGATTCGATTTCAACTTGGCTCGTATAAATCCTCCGCTAAGTGGAGGATCGGTGATCTTAGTTAGGGAGATGAGAACTCGGATATACTTATTCGCGGGCATTCAGAAACTTTTTCGGCCCCTTTCGACTGGTTTAAGGACGCTTGTGCATTGAACGTAAGTTTAGCAATATTTGCCAACGTGCTTGCGTGAAAGTAGTTTTAAATAATGAAGCACGAGGGTGCAGTTTCTATCTTGTTTCTCCTCATCGACGTTCCCTCGAGTGAGATAAAGAAAAAAGACGCGGTCTTCATCGACAATCTTTCCTCTTATCCCCAAGTACCTATGCGAGACGAACTTTCCCCACTTTCATCGAACGTTTCGTTGCGTCGAACGCAGTCAAGCTTTCCTTTGCAAAAAGAAGAGAGGGTGTCCCGAAGAAAGTGCGTCTGGCTGATAAAGCCTACTGACTCCTCATGTCGCGTACTCTTCTTTTCCACTGTGCTTGCCTCCTTCGTCGCGTTCGAGGGAGCCATTTAACCAGGAAAATCTCTGTCGCGTTTTCTTTGACGCACCAGCCAACAGTCACTCTCCGCGTACATCGAGCTCTTTTCTCGATCGTGAAATCTCAGTCTGTGATTGTCCCTTTTCCGGGACGCGAAGAAAGCATTTGTCATGCCGGCGACGAATCGTATTGCCGAGTGTAAGATGCCGGTAAATCTATCACGCTCGCGCGACTGCTTCCGCCGCGACTTTTTCCTAGGAATTCATTCGGCGACTTTCCCCTGGAATACTGAAAATTCAATCTAGTCGACTCCACTTACAACGCTTCAGGAATAAGCGTTCGAGAGCGTTTAGAGCGTTAGCTTCGCGAAGACAGGTCGTCATCCCCGGGAGAGGGCTTTTAACAAGAACGTCTGAATGATTAAAGCAAACTGAGGGGGCGAGGGTGTATATATCCCGCGTCGACCCTGATTGTCAACCGAGCCAAAGTTTAACGTCGCTCGAAATCCACGGAAAGGCTTGCACGCTAGGGCGATAGCAGAGCGGGCGGGGAGGCGGCCAGAGGGGTGCAGCCAGCAATTTGTAGTTCGTTCGATGTCTCGAGGTACTTCTCCGTGTCTTGGCAGGGTCGACTGGCTGACAAGCGCGACAGGTCGAGCCCGGTGTGTAAGCAAGCGAAACGAGCGACTAAATAAAGGGGGTGGATGAGCTCTCTTCGGTTCGAGAACGGCAGATTTCGAAAGGGGTAGCCCGGGGATGGTGGTGGCGGTAGGAAGGAAGCCGGAGAGAAATTGATGTTAGCCGTTTGCATTTATTATTAATACGCTCGCCGACCTGTCGCTAGACTGAACCTGTCAGCCAGCACCGTTTCAACCCCTCTTTCAGACCCTCTTCTCCTGTCGCCGGCCCCGGACGTTTCGGACGGGCACGTATACACTTTCTGTTTCCCTTCTTTCTCTACCGCGCTGGTGTCAATCTCCCCGGAAAAGCGGTTTAATTATTCAAATGGAGCTAAATCGCGCCGCCCCCGTCTGAAAGTAATCTCGTTCGCGAATATTCCGCGCTCGCGTTCATTCCGAAAGTCCACGCAGTCCACGGTCTCTTTTTAAATATAAGGAAAATAGAATCGTCGCCCTGATGCATTTCGTTCGTTTCCCGAATTAAATTAAAGCCTGCGCATTTAGACGGCCATAATGAACCGTCTGAAGGACTTCCATGCACCGGGAAAAAAACTAAGAGGAATATAGCCGAGCTGCCGCGGATATTGAAGACCGACATTCCAATTTCTGCACACCTACATCTCCCTTTATTACTATTGGCTCGATATTTATAAGCTTCCAGGGGATGGACACAGGGATATCTCGTTCGACGGTAAAAACTGCGTCGATTTTCGCCATTGATTCCCTTCGAATCACCTGGTCACTGTTTGCTGAAAGAATATCGAATCGGCGGCTACTATGGGAATTCAATAATGCCTCCGGTGGAAGCTTCCTTGCGTAAATACGGATCGGTTCGACGAGCCCTAACGCGAAATCCCTTGGTACCGGGGATCGCGTGTAACGCAGCGAGAATCGATCCTGTTGGCCGTAAAAAGGGCGCCAAAGATGGAATCGGCGTCGAGACAACGTCGATCCAATCGCGCTAATGCTCGCGTCTCTGCATTATACGGGAGCTGAGGGACTTGCCGCGTCCCGGGGGAGAATGAAGGAAACGTATCCGGGATTCTGGCACCTTCGACCGGACTTTATCGTAAATCAAACGTCACCAGGATCCTGAAAAGCTCGGCCACAGAGTCAGCGATTCCATCTCGTCTTGCCTTCCCTCGGCTGCCACTGTTCCACCGCGCTCTAGACGGGATATGATAAACCTGCGCCTTTTATCTTATCGAGGGCACGTGCACAGGGTTGCATAAAGGGGAATATTTCATTTGGGAACGTGTGCCCTTCGCCGGTTGCAACGGAAGTAAGATAGCTCGGATACGGGACGGGAAATCGAGCTTTGAGTTTATGATAATTCGCCCAATTTCGTATACGACTAGACGTCGTACAGAAATATATTTTAATTTCGCCTATTCCTGGACCCGGATTCCTCGATCTTGACGGAAACGATTGGATGCAGCGATAACAAGGGAAAAGGAAAACATGACGTCAGTTGGTCGAAGGCAGTCTTCTCAGTTCATGGAAGAAAATATAAATTTGTTTAACAGTGCGCGTACCTACTCCGTTTTCATCACACCTCGCGCTCGGCTGCTATTGCGCCACGACCAGCGTTCAGACGCGAGTGAGATATTCCAGTTAGACGATTATACTAACTGCGAATAGATACCCCGAATGGTAATTTGCTCGATTCAGATGCGAATAACTATGCCGACTTATTCCCGATACACGCGCCCATTTCCTACATTTAACCGATGAAAGAGACGATAATGCCCGGCGAGAGAAAAACCGTGTAGATCCTTCATAGGCAATTTCTGCCTGTGAATTCAATTTCTTATGACTTCTTAATATACACTCGGTCCTGTAGCTGTCTCGCGGAACAAATGTATTCGGTGATCGCTTCGTGCCTATAGCGAGCGCGTTATTAACTCCGGGGGAAGAATGTTTTCTCGCGGTGTAAACGCGCGGCGAAAATCGGTTCCACCAGATGAGAGATAAGGCCGCGAAATCGTGACGGCTCGAATGCTAATTTTCTAACCTTTTACACGTCGCTCGCCGCGCGCGAAAAGCTCCGCGCACGGATCCATTTCCTCGGCGAGCCGCTTGACAAACGACCCGATTGAAAACAAAAGAGAAAACACGCCAGTCACGACGCCAGCCGATTCCCCCCCGGTTCGAAACGATCAGATTTACGAGCTGAATTCCCTCCGCGCGATTCCGTTCTTCCTGCCCTCGTAGGCCTCGCCGCTCGCGTCGGGACAACGTAGCTGCGCCTGACATTTCCATTCCGCGCTTTGCGGAGGATTTTGTTTGAAATATCGCCTGCGTTGGCCAGCATCCGGCATCGTAGCCGGATTAACGGCTGCAACAGGTCGTTAAGTCGCGCGGCGTAAAGCGAAGATATTAGATGAGCATCGACTCGACTCTATGACGACCGAGCTCCAATCGATTGTTTCACTCGCGTCGCAGATTTATGCGAGAGATCTCTGGTACTACTTTCGCGACACGATTCTTCGTTTCCAGTGTATTCGGAGCGTAAATGTCATGGGCGCGATGATAAATTTTCCAAGCATGCCTTGGTTTTTATCCTTCGTTCCGCGCGCGCGTTTTATTTCTTGGGTTCGCTGGCACGAACGATCGTTACGTGGGATGCGTGTCTGCGTTCGGTGGTTGCTTTGGTAAGTATTTTCTATGGGAGAATCAATTGATGCATCTGAATTCTGTTCTCGGGGTGATCTCGCACTTTAGATCTATATAGAACCCCTTGAACAATGTGGTGACCTACGAACACATCGATTTTTACCCCTTCGACGAGGTTATTCATTTATAAATTGTGCGGAAATATCGGACGCAATTAAAAATTAATTTCAAACACTAATTGTTTCGTTTAACTTTAAATAAGCAGAAGTGTCGTTCGATTACGCGGAACGGAGCCGTAACAATTGAAATCACAAGCTTTCTAGGAATAACAAACGACGAAGTTGACGTAAAATATGTGTCGTTAAAATTACAAAAGAAGAACTTCCAATTTGCTATCTGCGAGTAATTAAAAGAACGTGCAACGAATATCTTTAATATATTTCAACGAACCACGGGATAGAGTGTCGTATGTATTGGATCTGAGAAGATTCGTAAGAATTGAGAACCGAGAGCAGGAGGAGTCGCAGCAGAGTGGGAGTCGAGAAGCTCGAAGTGATGCTTACACGAGCCCGTTTTCGTTTGACGACGATCCAGAAATCCCCACGTTCGTTGGTCGATACGTGTGCTCCAGATGAATATCACGGGAGCAGGCAGACCGGCAAAGTGAATAGCATTGTACGCGTTTCTACCCCCGGGGCCCGACATCTCCTTGCGCCTCGTTAGACGCCTTGTTTCGCGCCTCGAAAACGCGCGTACGAGTGTACGTAATATCGCGGGATTGTGACTGGTAAGCTCGTCGCCTTCCATAATACGTTTTAATGGCCCATTCTGGGCCCCGCCTGGCTGTCGCGCGGAAAGGATTTGATTTTCATGCCGGCGTCCTGCGACTACTTGACGGAGGAGCCGTGCTACGGGAATCTCGACGAACCAGCTCCCTGCAACGCGCTACTACGCGTGGTTCCTTTAATCGGACTTCAGTGATCGCCTTAACGCGATATTTGACGTGTTTTCGCGCCTTGCCACAAGGTACGAAAGATACGCTGGATAATTCGCTGGAAAATCCATGTAAGGCAGCGATTAGAGGAGGGACGGAGGCTCGGCATGGAGGAAGTTGTTTAGCCGAGTGAATCGTGCTCATTGAAATGTTGCCTGGTATGCCCGGTGGTCCGCCCATTAGAACAATATTTTATGCCTAATTGATGCAAAGTAAGCCGTAAGAACGTCTGCCGATTTGAATTGTTAATCGGCGAACACGCCGGCCCATTGATGTCTAATTATCATGTACACGGCCGGCCCAACGGCATTACAACCGGGGAGGGGAACTATGAATCATATTACGAGACAAATGAATTTCTCAGTATTATATGCAAACCAGCGGGTACAGGGAACGCGTGTTATCAACGAGATTTTGCAACCGAAAAGTACGCCGGCGTCGGGTGCCGTGCTAGTCAATAATTACCCTGCCATCGCGCGGTAATAAATCAATGCTTAGAAATGAAATGACAGGGACGATGGCCGTTGATAATACACGTGTATGTACGAATGTACGCTAATTGCACGTGCCACGGGGAGATACGTTATATACGACGATACTCGCGAGATTAGACGAGTCCTACCGTGGTACATCCTGTGGATTTCAGACGTCGACTATCCGTCTTGCGCAACGTGTACGGGTGTTGCAATAAACATTGTAACGCTAATGCTGTAGAATACGAAGATAATAACCGCGCAAATGTACATTCGAGGAAGCTCGCTAAATTGAACGTTCATAGATCACTACGACCCTTAGAGAGGGGTTAACCCTTTAGCGCCGAGACATAAAAAAGATTGTCCGGAAAATTTCTGAAACTTATTTACTATGTATTGAGTTTTTATATAAAAAAAACTATGTTAGCAGTCAGTTGAATAATAATTGATATTTTTGCATGCAATTTGCTTCAAAGTAAAGATAAATTTCTGATGAATAATTATTTGGCTTTTATGTAGCGTATGTTAGAATCGTTGAAACCTACGAATTCTTAATTAGGAATTAAAAAACCTAAAACATGCAATCCGATACCGAAAAAAGTGTACCTAATATCACCTACGCAAGAAATATTGATTAATTCCTGTATATACGAGTTTTTAAAGTCATTTTCACATCTGCTTTTACAATTTCTGGCTCGATAAATGTTTTTTTATCCAGCTTTGATTTTATTTTTATTACAAAAGTATAGAAATAGGATTTTTAAAATATTTTATTTTTTACGTTCAGATGTACATATTGGACAAATATTTCGGTTGCTCCGAATATTTCGAGACTCCACCAGTAACAAAAATTACATCGAAACCATTATTCTCCGGTAGACTGTATTGAGAACAAGCATACTGCTAAAAGAAAAATGCTATTTTCATTACGAATAATATTTTAATCGATTTCATTCCTTAAATACGTCATTAATTAGGTAATTATAGTAGAAATTCTTTTATTCACGGAATTGTTAAACTTAACATCTCCGAATGTGATGTAAAATAAATTGTGGCAGTCTGATAAATTTTCATACTATCAAGATTCTTTAAAACACTTCTCTTTCTGTAATTGTTGATCACACGATGCTGCAATTACAGTACATCTTCCTACATACGTTTAGGTACTAATTCAGTGCATAACCGATATTTTGGTGTTTACTTTGCGAGATATATCGAGTGGCGATATTAGGATTTTCGGTCACCCTATACGTCATATTGAACACTAAAGGATTAAAGCGTGCGACAAAATAGTATCTATTAGATATTAGTAGAAGCTGCTGAGAATCTCACAGCAATCGGCAGTTTGCCGAAACAACGAAACCCTCTCGCCTACGCTCGCTGCGATCCAGCGCTGATCGGGGGCCTCGACCGGCGCGCATTGTTCGCTTGGGAACAGGTTGAATCGCCAGCGATTTCAGACTCGCGCGAGGGCCACGTACGCGCCGGTGGCACGCGTGACACGCATCTCATTGCGAATAGGTCACGGAGTTCGTTGGAACCCCGGCCGCTTCGCGCTTTATGTACGTTTATGGTGCGCGCACGACGGAACGCAGAGCTGGAGGATGCCTCGCCGCGTCGCGTCCATGGGATTTTGCTGCCTCTCGAACTGGCGAAAGCCGACCCGGGTTACGGCGCTCCTCGTCGCTATCGGTGCCTGGCTGTTAGCGCGATGATGCACGGCACCTCTCTGATGTACGATCGGACTGGAGGTGAGGCGGTACATCATCTGGCACCTAACAAGAACGATAGAGAGCTTTTCCGCGCGCGCTGATTTATGAGAGTCGCCGCGGCCACGGGTGTCCGCGCCGTGTAATTTACCAACGAATTGATTATTCTTCGCGCCCCGGCTATCGGTATCTCTCGATCGCCCTGGATTATAGCGATCGCCGCGTTCTCAACCGCTCGAGCCAACCGCGCATTTCGTTTATTCATGCAACGGTGCTCTTTGTGAATTCCAAGTGCATGGAGAATTTTATTGTGGAATACTGCTCCTTTTAGACGATTAATCGCGTGGAATTTCGCGTGGAGCTGTTAATCCTGCAATATTCCAGATACTGTTAAAGAATTGCCGAGTTTTATAACAGCGGTGAACCGTAAGGAATTTGTTTCATTTCCTCGAAATTGGGATACGACAGATTAGGAATTTCCGTAAATATCGCACAAAGGTAAACTGATCTCAAAAATATGAGGCACAGTTGCAACGTTATCTTGTTCTTCTGTTAGATTCCAATCTTTTATATTCCTTTATGTAGCTTAAAAATGCTATACTGATCACTCGATTCATGAATTATTTTCAAATCTTCTTCTTTCGGCGTTGTTCTCTATGTACAAAGCTTTATAACGGACTTTCCATTGCTCGTTAATTCAAATATTAATGATAAAGGAATATGCATTGCGGTGGACAAAACTATCGCTGCGAAGTTAGTTGAGCCTCTTGCCAGCAGATGGCAGCACTACCTTGAGTCGTCGGTGCGTTATATGGCAGGCGGGAATGGTGGGAGAAACAGTATGGCGCAGAATCGCATGCACAGTCGATTGTACGACGTCGAGATGGTTTAGTGCATCCTGTAACTTCGTGTTAGAAAGGCGAGCATTCCGCGGAACGTGAGGAAGGATTGGACGCCGATGTTCCTTACACAGAATGAGGTACGTCTCGATTTTTATACACGTTAGATACGCTATCTCTGAGCATGCTTCTATCGATCTACGAACTTCGTTGCGCAAATAGCTTTCTACCGCGTAGGCACAAAGGGAATCGTGTGTTATTCTTTTTTTGTTCTTTGTAGTTACGTGTGGATATTGTGCCTCTATAGATCGGAAATAATATGAACAAGTGTAACCATACGTCTCAAATTTAACATACTACAATATATTCTTGAAATCAAAAATTGCGGTGACATATCGTGGTGGCGCGCACGATGTATCGGCTCGCGACTCTAGAGGTCGCATGTTCAAACCCAGCGGCGCGGGAAATATTCGATCTCATTTTTTTTCGTTATTTAAACATTTTTTAAAACATTACGAATGCCATTTTTGTTATGTGGAATTGTTTAAATAATTGGGGGTACTTAAATTTAAATTTCACAGAACGTGTTCCTCGAGACGTAGACACGAAGAGGACACTTTGAAACAGCGTTGCATACGTGTCTGCCTGATTCAGCATAGATTGAAATTCACAAGATGCCATTCACAGCTGATGCAGCAGCCAGCCAGATCCAGGAGCGGCTGAAGAATCTGTACCACCTGGTGCACGAGGTCGAGACGCAACGTGTACGATCGGAGCATAATCTGAATAACATTATAAAGACGTACGAGAAGGTGACACCGGAAGATAAGGTGTCCCCGTACTATCAGCAGAAGCTGAAGAACCTTTACAGTGCGGCGGTGGGTGACGCACAACAAGAGGAGGAGATCTTGCGCAAGGCATTAGGGAAAATCAACGAGATCCGCGCAATCAGGAACGAGCGGCGTATACAGGCTCGTAATGCAGGCAACAAGGAAACGATCAGACGCGGTGCTCTGATGAAGATGGTGCTGAGCATCGCGCAGACCCTCCCCCTGTACGTAGGCAAAACACCTGGAGCTAAACCGCCACCTCTGTGTGGAGCTATCCCGGCGGAACCAACCTACATCGCCAAGATGGGAGATATGGTGGCCGCCCTGGTAAAGGGTTCCGAAGAGGAAGAAAACTGGATTCTCGCAGAGGTGGTCCAGTTTAACCCTGCCACGAACAAGTACGAGGTGGACGACATCGACGAGGAGCAGAAGGACAGGCACACTTTGTCCAGGCGGCGAGTAGTACCGCTACCATTGATGAGGGCCAACCCAGAGACAGATCCTCACGCTCTCTTTCCAAAAGGCTCCATCGTGATGGCGCTCTACCCTCAAACTACCTGCTTCTACAAGGCGGTGGTGAATCAGCTACCCACCACCGCCACAGAGGAATACGAAGTCCTCTTCGAAGACGCGACCTACGCGGATGGCTACTCGCCCCCGCTCAACGTCGCTCAACGTTACGTGATCTCCATCAAGGAGAGCAAAAAGAACAAGAGCCAGTGTTGATGGACTCGCTGCCAATACTACTACCTCGCGCACGTTACCGTTAGTACCTTTATGTTTTTGTACTGGAATAAAATTCATAATTTTCAAGTATCCTTGGGGCTCGAATTTATCCCTCTCCCTGATCCCCAATAAAGGAATGAGAAAAAAGACCGTCTTCTTTCTAGCCTGATTATTCTGTAAAAAGTCCCCCATTACTCATTTTATCTAAAGCAAGGGTTTCTTACCTGAATTCGAAGTCTTTTGATAAGTAAATCTCTAAGAATAGCGCGACACTTCTCTTACAAACACTGTATATCAAACTTGTCTCAATTTTGAATTCAGAAACGCCAACTCTTCCTAAGTGGGATTTTTATCAAAATCACACGGTTTGTCGTTATAAGTCGCATCCCCAGCAACGACCTCGGTGGAAAATAAGCACGTATCGACAGTTAAGGTCCTATTTCCGCGACGCTGCCCCTCGCCGGGGGTAATTGGCGTGGATTATACGACGATAATGCCGGCATCCTTGTACACGCGGGTGGACCTTAACCTGGACTCGTCTGACCTTTCGTGGAATCGGTTCTCCGTGACTGTCCGACCGGGCAATTTCTTCCTGTACGGAATAAATCTTCCCCTTCGCGTTGGCAGGACGAAGCCAGGCAGGGGGAGGGGGGAGGTGGGGAGCTGAAAGGCGAGCCGCCGGGCGAAAAAGAGACGCGGAACGAAAGAGAGTGCCGTGCAATAATTGATTCCATAATCGGTGGCTGCCGCCAGACATCAAAGCGGCTATGGTGTCCGGTTCCAACCCCCAGCAGACAGGCTGGCCAATCTTCATTCATTATTTAGCTTAACCAGCCACGCTCGGAGTATCATAAAAAAGTGGACCTCCGATTTCGCCGCGTCGACACGTATTCCGTCAAGGAGGCCTTCTCGAAATTATCCAAATTGCTTCGACAATTCGTCTTGGCGAAGTTTAGAAAATTGATACCACCTGGTGTGAGTATATCAGAGTGTTCGAGGCTTGTAGAGTTGGAACTGAAGATACTATACTCGGCATCCCTCAGCGAACGATGCCCTATTTGCTCAAATAGGCAGCAAATTTAACAAAATTGATTCAAACGGTGATTAACGAAAACGATTTTCATGCGTACACACACGTACACCCTTCTACAGACAAGCGTTTAAGCTTTCATTACAGTGGAAGTCGACGTAACCGAACCTTCATGGACTCAAACTGGAACAGGTAGCCTAATACAAGTGGATTCAAGGCATGCAAGCGTCCGGAAGCCAAGGCGAACTTGCGCCTGGGCACGCGAGCCCTTCCACCCCTGATTCGGACAACTTCTCCTCGCCCCTATCCTACCGTTCCCGCTCGTTTCTGCTCGTTCCCTTCGTTCATTCGTTCCACGTTCTCAGTTATCTGGGTAATACCTCTCCTCGACGGCTTCGCTACGCCCTTCTTTCTTCCATACTCTCTTATTCCACCCTCTTTATCCTCAGGCTCTGTCTTCCTTACACCCCTCTTCGCTACGTGCACCGAACGGACCACGTTCGCTTAAACCTTCGGTAATGGGGTGCGGTATTTTTCTTCGGGGCTGGTAATTACGGCTCTGTGCTCTCGCGAGCATATTTTATTTCGTTTCAAATCGATCGATCGGAACCCTGGTGTCTATCACCGTTGGGTAGCACTGGTGGTGTCTGCTTGATTTTCTGCAGCATTTTCAATGACCATTTGTCTTCCTTTCTGTAAATTGGTGACCAGCTGCCCCAACGAGGTATCGCTCTCGTAGCCCCCTATGTCCTTATTGCGACAGATTCGTTTAAAAATTAAATGTACTGCAAGCTTACGCTTAGATTATCATTAAATAAAAGTGCCTGAGGAAGTCTTTAGAATATCGAATATATTCGACACCTTTCTACCTCGAGTATTCGAAAAGTATCTGCTTTAACAATTTCTTACTGATCGTATCCAAATAGAATTACATTCAACGCTGGTGCAATATTAATTTGTAGCTTCCAACAAGCACAGTCTGAATCGTATTTAATTCAGCAAAAGGTCTCTCCTTTTTTGAAAATAAAGCGAGAACTCGTCGCGAAACCGCCGGTAGCTCCCTATCGAGGAGGAAATCGGAAACCAATGTGCCTCCTCGGCAGCGAGAAAAGGAAACGCGAAAAAGAGATTACCCGCACGGCGGACCCGTGCGTCGGACAGCCCGTAGATTTTCATTTTTTAATTAATACGCTCCGCACAATGGTATAGGCACAAGGGAGAAAGGTCGATAAGGCCAGCTAACGAGCTGCCAACGTCTAATCCAACTTCACCTCGAAAACTGTCGGAACTTTTGCAGGACGTGTAATGAGTTCTGGCCGGTCGACCAAGAAAAATCTCGATATTAATAGCTTTTGCCTTTGAGTCGACAGAAAACGTGGACGACCGGATGAAACACTGGCCCCAACGCTGAACGCTGCCATTGAAATGCCGTTGTTCCTGTCTCCGAGCTAGCTCTGCTCCCAAGTTTAGTCGCGGATTAAGCTATTTCTCTGACGAGATTTGAAAACATTGATTAGAATCTAATTGATAGATCTCGATTCTATCTGTAAGATGCGGTCGCGTATTAATTCAGATGTTTCTCTAGCGAGACCTACTCTCAACGTGGTTGCCTAACGATATTAAACTTCGCCTATTCAACTCGTTAGAGTTTTTCCTTTGATACCCATCGTGGAAAATGAATTAGCTGCAACGAGGACGTAATAAAGCGAGTTCAAAGTTACTAATTCAGTTGGTTTTGCGCCCGCGTAATAGAACGCCGCGTTTCCCCTAGAATCTGGGGTAATTGAATGCAACGTCATAACGATCTGTCAGCCGTTCCGGACTGTCAACGTCAGGTCGTGGCGTTCGTTCTTTCACTGAATCGTTCGTTGCTTTCGACACGGGCGATTTGTTATGTTTTTCCGCGAGCATTAGCAGAAGGGACGAGTCGCATTAGGCGAAACGATTTTCTCTGTCGCGCTTTTCGGAGGGGCATTTGTCTTCCGTGGCACGTGGAATTCACGATTTTGATAAACGGGATCGTCAGCCCTCTCGATCCTGCGAGCGTTGCGGGTATGAATCGGGGGGACGGGGCAGAGGGGGGCGAATAATTCATAGGCGGGCGGTTTCTCGTTAATTAATTGCGTTTGCCAATGAAGGCGGGGCACTTTAAAACTTCCTTCATAATTCAGACCCCATAATCGGTTATCGCGATCGTTATCTCGCGACACACCGCGTTCGTCCCGGAAATTAGCGTACGCTTTTACGACTTTCCGCCGAAGGAATTTTAATTTCGCCGTGGCTGACGACGCCGTCACGCGCCACGCTTCCTCTTCTGTTGTCGTTGAAATTTAACGCGGATCGATAAAGATTTCTCATAAAAAGAGTATGCTAAGATCGTAGAGTAAAATTTGCTGCTTTCTCATGGAAGTTAGAAATAAATAGCAATTCAAGGGGGGTAATTTCAAGTTAACAAACTTCTCGTGTTTCAATTCACGAGTTTAAATTCGCAAGCCACGGAGGTCGTCGCAGAGACCGATGGCCTTTCGAGAAGTTACTTATTTCTGGACCATGTTCGAGGTCTCAGTGGGTCAGTGGATACGTCCGGCTCGGCGATGATTAATTTTGAGCTCCCATCAGGGATATTAGTTTTTAATGCACGACCGTTGTCGTGGGAATTATAATAATTAATTCAGTGCCCCGTGGTCCAACTGGCCATACGGCCGAGTCTAGCTCCCAACTGAGTCGTCTGTCGTTATAGTCTGATTCCACTTGCGAGAAGTTATAATACATACTACGTGCACACGCTTTCACGCGAATGCATCCTTGTTTCCAGGCGTTGAAGTTGTCTAATCTAACAACGAGTTCTTTATTTGACTGAGTGCAAAGTGAAATAAAAGTGATCACCGAGGAAAATAATTGTGGAAATACGAAGATAGCCTTCTAATTATACATAATGAGAATCCTCTAATTTGTATATTAATTTTGAATGTCTTCAAGTACGAGTACCTGAGTTTTACAAATATCCAACAGCGACCCAATTATGGTGACAAAACTCTCATTTACTTTCTTCTATATATTCATTTGAATTTATAAACGCGAAACTTCATGAAATCATGATATAACGACTACTACCTCGCCAACAGTAATATACGAAAAAATAAACACGACTGTATGCACGGTGCATTTGTACGAATTTATGAGTCCTACACCGTTAAGAATCACACCTGCCCCTATGCGAGTCGAGTTTCTCGAGAAGAACTGAGTTTCTGGAAACTTGAGCACGAGAGTCATTCCACAAGCAATTCGCTTTCTCATCAAATGAAGCAAACGATTCTAGCTGTGCAGTGAAGCAAACAGAGAAGTTTGTGTTCTCTAGGACCACTTTGCCGACTGCGTAAATACGACATTATTCTATTATTAAACAGCTATGAAGGCACACTTTCTACATTGGTAAAGTGAAATACTTGATACATGTTCATATACGAAAGCAGTTCACTCCAACTACTCCAAGCATGTATGTATACCTATCTCGTAACGCTTTGTCACGTATGTCGAAGAATTTAGTAAAAGCGAAGGAGTAAGTTCATCAAGATGAATCCTGAAGTATGAAGACATCTTTGTAAGCGTGACGAAGTTCACTGTAAGAGATCGAGCCACCTTCATCGACAGCACATGTACCTATAGCTACCTACGTGCAAGAGTATCAAGTGTTTTACGCGTATTCCTCTCTTAAGCCAGTGAAATACTATCACTCAACTCAGGGGGTGATGGCGATTGATCACCCAGCAAAAAGCAAGCAAAGAATTAGCACGAATCTCCCGAGAGATCCCGACGCTTAATTTCACTCGAACGTAGGAGCGAAACGGCGAATGCCCGCCCATACGGTGGCTTGAAAAACCGTCGAGGCTCGCGAGCGTAATTTTTCCCGCGATGCGGGCCGAAAGTTCCGTCGATACGCGCGATAGCTCGTAACCCTTAGGACGATAGCAACGATCGTGCGTCATCCGGTTAATCCTTTACGCGCCGTAGAAGCGTGATTGTCAATATTTCAAGGTTGGAGGATACCAAGGCGAGAAAAACGAGTCTGGCCACGAAGAGCGATGAGCCCTGCGAGCGATCGGGCAGGATCGATCGCCAGCTGGGTGATCGCGTCCGCGATCGACTTGTAGTCTCGCGGGGCTCGTCCGAAGCCTAGCCGCGCGGGTTAACCGGTGAACCCGGCCTAATTGAATTTCGCGTACGAGCACCGCGACGATTCGTCATTCCTGCGTCCAATTTGCCGCGAGTCGTGCCACTCTCTTTCGAGCGTTCGACTCGCCCTGCCGCTGAGTCTTTCATCTTCGTCCACGAGCTGTCAGGGCGCGTCCGCGCGGCTAGACGTTCGGAACTTTATCGGAATGGACTCACCAGTTGGTGCTTCGAAGTTGAATTTCAATTGGGAAATGACACTCACCTGAAACAAAAAGGAAAAGTTGGTGGTTAGAATCTGTGTGATCGTCTCATCTCTATTAATGTCAAGCTGTACGTGGTTTTAATTATTCATATATTTCACTGAGATCAGGGTTAGTTGTCAGGGCAAGGATCGTGGGGGAAACATTTTCATTGAGCTATCTGATGGTTACATGGGCGGAATTCTTATAATGTGAGTGATTTGATCGATCACAGTAGTATAGATCAACGACTAGTTCTACCGAAGGCGACGATTATGAATTTCATCACCCACCTTCCACAGCTTCTTTGTCCCGAAATTAAACGTATAAGGTAATCCGACAGAAGTATTTGTCCAGCTTCCTCTGGCCCGTGGAAGCGAAAACATTTGCAAACTAGACGACTCGGCAGAATTGAGCGGTCGATTATGAAATTAACGCGAAACAGTTTCCGCCCTCGACGTCGCGCTACGGCAGTTGACAGGGGATGGGTAAACAAACGGTTTCGCAGCCGCTTGGCGTTTACCTTCCCAGAATCCGCGGAATGGAAGGTATCGATTTCAAGCTAAACTGCTCGCAGAAGCGATATACAAACACCTGACATTCCGCGTAAACTGCAATCGAGCCGGGGGTAAGAAACGCGGCATCATCGCCAGCGAGCCCGTTGTTTCTCCTCGCGTCGAGGCGAAGGAAATAAGGGAAGGACAGGCTTCCTTCTACCAAAGGCAGCTGTTTAGGTTCTCACATAGATTAACCCAGGTAGTTTCTGTTCCGCTTCGCCTAGGAGACGGAGCTCCGGGCTGCCAGGAAGTCGCTCGCAAACTCGATGGCAAATTGTCGAGTCTTGCCTTACCCCCTTCCCACCGTTTTGTCTCTCCGTCTCGCGCCCTCCCGCTACTCCCCCTTAGCAACTGTCTGCGTCGGACGTCTTATCCGTAGCGAGTCGTCTGTATCCATTGGGAGCTCGCAAATCACAGGCTGGCGGTTCGCTCTGGCCAAATTATCCGGGAAATTCTGGGCGCAGCGGCGTGCATCGAGGATGGCTGGGGTCGTAGCGACGATTCAGATAATCCTAAGCCCGATACACGGTGTACGCTTGATCGCTTTCGAGCTCGACGTTTTCGTCAGCTCGGCCAAGGAGAGGGCAACTGAAGCTGGGTGTGCGAGGGGGCTTAATTGCTCGCGAGAAACTCGTAATTATACAATCAACCAGCAAGGCATTGCCTTTGTTTTGTAAATTTACGGGAGAGGAGGAGGGATGCTCGAAGGAGTTAGAAATTTCAAACACCACCGACTTTCGTTCGCAGGATGGGATGTTACGATTCTTCACGTCCAGCCGAGGAAGAGAGACGCTAAGCAGATTAAGTATTTTGGAGTAAAAGTGGAAGCCAGGGAATTAGCTTAATGCCGTATAAGCTACCATTCCCTCGCCTTTTTCTGCGGTGGAATCTTTGCCCGACCTTTCCCGCGAAGCAAACTGTAATGTAGGAAAGTACTTTGTTTCCTCACCTCCTTGAATTTACAAATTAGGGGAGCCCAAACCTCGAATTTTCAGATTAAAAGCCTGACCCACTTGTGTATTCTGTGTTAGATTATTTTTCAATCCACATCTGCGGATTAATACTCCTTCGAATCTTGTCATTGGAGAAACGAAGGCCAACCGCATTAATTGTCATTTAGTCGAAAGTCAGCAGGAATCGATAATCTCAACGCCTTCTCGAGGGGTGAAATGCCACGAGGGTGAGCGTAACGAGCAAGGGAGCATCGTCACGCCGGTGGATTTCAACATCCTGTTACTCCCCGTATAGAGGGGTCTTTCATACAACGCGGTGAAATCAGGGAGGAAATAAACGCAGAAACGCCGTGTTCAGATTGTATCACTAAAATCCAGATAAGAGCTTAAAACCTCTAACACCCCTAACACTATAATTTCTGATATCTAAATCCTAATTTCACGTAATTATCGCAGGAAACCTTTAAATCTTCGTAAAAGTTCTTGTCCCTAATCTAGGGAATTAAAATGCCATGGATGTTTTTCGTAGCAGAACATCGAAACGTTGTGCCGTTGAAAATGGTGCGAATTCCAACATCCCAGCGAGCTCGAAAGTGCGAGGAACTCGATAGTTCGGCGCTGAGCTGTTGGTCGGGTGCGTTTCCAGTGACGCGGCACGGTTACATCGGTTTTCCCGCGTATGCTCGAGGACTGCCGCGTTCGCGTCTCTGTAGATCATTGCAAATGCCGAAGTGGCGGCTCCGAAAGGGCGGCAGACGAACGTCATTAGCCGCGACGGAGACGCGCCAGCTGTTTGCACGCCAAATACGAGAGCGTGGCATTTGCATCGCTTTACATAAGCAATGTTTTTAAATAAAACTCGGCGAGACGGCGCGTGCGTGGCCTCACCACGCGTGACACCGACTCCCGCGTCCTTTCCCGCTTTCGCCTCTCGATCTTCTCTCTCGGGGCAAAGCGCGAGAAGGGCTGAGCCAGCCGAGCTCACACCCTTCTCGTTATCAAACTGTTTACACGGCAGGATTATTGTTTACACGAAAGAAGCTGAGCAGGAAGGCGGGGAAAGGGGAGACGAACGGATGGCGAGCGCTTTTCCCGCTCGTGATCTACGCTTTGGGTTTCAAACGTGAAACGCGAAAAGGGCCGTTCACCCACGAACGTCGAATCGTTTTTCAACAGCCAGCGTCTCCTTCCCCTTTCCGATGTGCTGCCACCATCCAGCCCCGTCGCTTTGAGCTGGAATGAATTATAAATCGCAAACAGCGTTCGCGTTCTCCATGTTTTCTTTTCGGCCTGTTGTTTGCGAAGGGCCGAATAAACGGTGGATTAATTAGCTTCTTTGTCGGCGCGTTCCCCGTCCATCTGCGATCGGGCCGAAAGGAACCTGTCGCTTGCCTATCAGCTCTTTCATCGCCCTTTTTTGCCACGCAAAACGCGAAATTATCGTCCAATGTCCGCGAATATCTCGTCAACACGCACGCATATTGCTTAGAAACCCTATTGCTGTAATTAAAACGCGGCGGGCAGACACTTGAATTTGCCCTTATAATTTAGAAACAACCCCGTGATTTCATGAATTCTGGTCGCGCGACGCTCGGCAACTGCGGACAAAAGAAAATGAAACCCCGCCGCCTCAACAAACCCGCCTTTCGCGGTTTCCCTTTCACAATTCAACTATAAATATTCATAACTATTTCAGGAGGACAAAGTTTCGCGGCGGGCCGCCGGTAATTAAGGGCCGTGACTTCTTCGAAGCGTTTGTCTCGAAGTCGACATTAGCGGCGCCCTCCTTCGGTCGCGGGATATAAATGCCGGTAATTTGGAGGTCCTCGAGGAGGCCATCCTTTTCGCAAGGCGGAGGGCACACCTTGGCTGCGAGTATGCCGAGCTGAAACGAGTAGACAACCCACCGTTTCAAAGGGGCAACGAGTTAATTCGCTGGTTACGAATGGGACGATCGTTGTCCGTGCACAAGCGAACGACTGGTCGCCAAGGGTATTTGTATTAATTAGAGAAGCCCGAAATTAGTCGTCGCTGGTCGGTCGTTAGGTGGTTCATCGAGGACCAGGCGTAACCGAGGGATACATGGGAAAAAGTGGCCGCCAGCCAAAACGCGGCAAGGACCGAGGAAAGCTCGTCAGGCTCGATTCGTCTGAGAAAAACGATGATTACCGTCCCCTCGGTTTTCTCCCCATTTCTCAGCTTTATTGTCCCAAATGTCGTGAAATTCGTCGTCGTTCCCTCCATCCACTGGTCTCCGGCGTGGGTTTCTTTCCTTAAACGCAGGGCGAGCCAGCATCCGACGAATATTAATTCGTGAATTTTTCATCGGACCCGAAGAGGAAGCTCGTCGCTTTCCGCGGCGGAGGCGGGGAGCTATGGAATCAGCGGGAACGCGGCTCCAAGCTGCATTCTCCTAAGCGATTACTTTCTTTAATCTCCGAATGCGTTACTTCCGCGCGGCTGCAGCGCCGCGGAATGGATAAACGCAATGTTTCCACGGCGGATTTTGCGTAACTGGCAGATGGTGCTTCGATAATATTTTATGAGAGATAAGATCGCGGCTCACCAGATGCCTCGTGCGCCGAGCACTGCGTACCTATGCAACGGAGTTCCTGAATAAATGCAGGATACGAATGGCTTCGGTATGCATTACCGCGCACCCCGCGTTCCCCGTCCGCTATCTATTCTATTTGTTATTAATCGCGGTGCTATTAATGCGCCGTTATTTATCGATAGCACGACAAAGTGCTCGGACTGATTTATTCCTGCAGCCATCGCAGCTTGCGCGTAGGAATGTACAGAGTGATCTGCACTATTTCTCCTCCCTGGATCTATACCCGGGAACAATCTAGACATACTCCACGCTAGCTCTAATGTAACATTTCCTCGAGCATTCGCGTACCATCGATTCCCATTATCGCCGAATTTACAGGGAACTTCCATACGAAGCGTGCATCTTTTAAGCACGATCGGCCAGCAACGAGGCCAGATCGCTGTTCTATTCCCGAATCGTAGTCGCTGCTCTTTTTACAGCTACGGGAACGTGTCTGTCCCGGCGAGAAAAATAAGCAACACGAAAGCAGGGTAAACAGAGGATCGTAGAGGTTGGCAACTCGGGGCGAGGGAAAAGGAGAGGGAGTGAATGGCAGAGATCGAGAAGAAGAAGGCAACAGATATACGGAGCGCGGCTAAAGGATCGGATCGAGTGGGTTCAGATCAGATCAGATCGGTCGTGGGTGGCATCGGTGACGGCGATGGTGAACGGGTGGGCTGTGGTAAGCGCAGAATCGTGTCGCGGATAAAGTGGTACCCGTCACTGTCTGTCAGCAGCCCTTGTCGTAGCCTCTCTCTTCTTCATCCCCCTCGTTTGCCGCTCTGACTCAACTGCCATCACTCCTCTCGCTCTCCCTCCCCCCTTCTCTCTCTCTCTCTTTCTCTTCCTCTAGCGTGCCCCTCTAGTGAACGTACGTTTCTGGTTACCATAATTCACGGACGCGATGGTGAATATACGTATGAGACTTTATGCGATTGGTCTGATAGAATAGTTTGTAGAGAACATTGGTACACCCACCATCGAACATGCAAACTCCAGATTTTTCTTTACTTCGCTATTTTCCGACGGAACTGACTATCTGTGGTTAATTGGGAAGATGCTGAATAATTCTGTGAGTTTTCATTTTCCCATCAATTTTAATTGAAGTCGTATATTCGTTTCTTCATTCTCGTTTCACGAGCGTCTCCATTACGCAACTTGTTCTACTTCGGCGGAGATAAAGTCAAGTATGCGCTCTCCGCATATAACCCATATCTTCGCGAGGAATCTAGAATTCGCCCGATATCTCGACATTTTCAAATAGTTAACTAGCGCGGGAGTACCTCGTCTAGCTCGTCCGGAACTGCTTTTACGATTCGAGGATTACTGCGCGCACCGCAATGACTTTTGCCTCGAATATCTCTGTTACAATAGTGTTACGAGGAATAGAACCAAGCAACGACGGAAGTAGAAAATTTTCCAATTTCTGGATGCACACACGCAACATCCCTCTTTTAGTTAACAATTGATTCAGTGAGTCTTAACTGAACATAATTTTCCCTAAGTGAAATACCAAGTGCTTCCTATACATATATTAGATCCGAATCTCACTAAATACTCAACCGAGCGACCGTGCACTATCCGTACAAGCATCCATCGTTCACATTCGAAATTCCTGGTGGGAGTTCGATCCGCCTATCGATATCTATAAAAGCGCGAACAGGAAAAGGTAAACCGCGAGGAAGTAGAGTGGCAAGTGGCTGCTCCCTTGCTCTATCGCCTAAATATGATCCGAGCGCAGATGAACGGATAGCAGGGGAGCGTTTCAGCCGCACGTACCGCGATTCTATGCGGTGCACGCGTGCGTGCATCCACGTCCGTCGGCAGTTACGTGTACACGTATGTGCATCGGGGTTGTGCACGCCACGTAGCGATGTGTACAATGTGTAGTCTCTCGTACACCACCGAAGGATAGCCGAGGAAGCCCGTAGGGCCTGTCGGAGGTGAGAACAGTACATTACCCTCGCTCGCGTACGCCTCTCCGCCTCCTCGACTCTTTTCCCCTCGTGTCTACCATTCTCCACCCTCGTCCTTCCTGCTCGGCCCTCCAGCGCCACCCGCATGCACCGGCCCTCTCCCTCGCTCTATCATTATATTCACGCATCTCTCGAGTCGCGACACGGCAACGCTGATCTTCCTCCCTTTTCTAAACGCAGCCACGTCGCTACACGGTAACGTCGTTGCTGGATCACGGCCGGAAAAAGTGCGGGGGAGGGACAGAGATAAAGAGATTAAGCGAGAGCGAGAGCAAGAGATTGGAGCGTCACGAGCCGAGGGACTTCCGTGATTCAATGGTTTGTAATTTCAGACGGATTTTAGGGGAAACGGACGACTTTCTTTCGCGGGGGTGAATGACCCCTTTCGGCTGGGTTAAATTGGAATCGCGTTGTTGCGGGCGCAATTGCATTCAGGGAGGTGGAAATCGATGACGGAGAAGCTGGAAGACGCGAAGAAATGTCGATGAAAAAACTTTCTTCGTCTAAAGACAGTTGCCTAATATTCAATGTCGCCCAATGATCATGAATAGTACTTAGACTGCGGATGTTTATTGTTTATGCGAATGCATATATTTGTATGCAAACGTTATTTTGCATATTGCTTATGCTTCGCTAAAAGACATATGCACATATGTATCAACAAATATACTACAACGCTGTTGGAGCAAATATAAAAATGCACCCGTTACATCCTGTAACGTAGAACGTTTGTTTTCAGGACATAAATTAATCTTAACTCACAAACGGCAACAATTACGTGTTACAAACATGGCAAAGGTACTAGTAATTTATTGTAACGCAAATTATGGCGCTTCGACATAAATAACTTGTTAATGAGAATATAATTAATAAATAATCTCGTGTATTAGTTCAGATAATGGTTACGTACGCCAGATATGTGATTTTGGCATATTTTTCGTGCATATTGGCATACTTTACGTGCATATTTGTATATGCTTTTGCTAATGATTAGTGTTAAATTGTAGGACCAGACATTTACATCGGCGCGAACTGGACAAGAGTGAACCCTGAATTCCCAGATTCCCCAAATTTCTTCAGTTCCGTGACCGCCGGAGTTTCTCGTCGCAAAACAAGGCGCTCTCGATCCACTCCTTTCCCATGTCCAGTGCAGGGGCAGAGTTCACATGGATATCGACTTGGCAAGGTTGTCGCCACTCAGGCTTGTTTAATATAATGAATATCCAGACAGGGCGTACAAGCATCCATGGGAACAAGAAGGATACCCTAACGACGTATTAGTCTGCGTAGGAGTCGTCACGAAGGATGACGCGAATTCAACAATAGCCCTCGCTGACGAGAGAAAAGAAGAAATATGATGGTCCATTAGAGTGGCTGTCGCTCGCATCGCTGACTAGCTGCACGGGGTTTCTAACTGGTGGTACAAGCAGAAAGTTGATGATTCTACGTGAACAAGATACGTCAGATATGAAATCAAAGCTTTCCACCAATTTCTTCTTCCTTCGTGTAAATAAAAGAGCTATGTTCTGGCCCAGAATCTTCCTAGAATCACCCTGTACGGCACGTGTTACGTATTCATCCAATTGCGCGAGTACTGACACGCGAGAGAGTAAAAAGTCACCGCAACAACGTCATCGAGGGAGAAGGGCAGCGGTCGGTGTCCATTTGTCCGATGTAATCGCTGCTAATGAAATTGAACGGGGAATGCAAATAAATGAAACAAACGAGCCCGGGTTATGGTAATGTATTAATGACGTGGGAATTTTAATTCCGTGGCAATAATTTGTACAAATATATCCGAGCAATTAAATATGGGGCTGGCCATTAAATACCGACCGGCTGTCTCGCGTTCCCGGCATCTGGCGCCGCGGCCGATATTTGCAAAGCCTACGGGGAATCCTCGGGCTCTCGCCGCGATAAATAATTAAACGTCGCCATAATTGGTTACAGGCGCGAGATTTTCGACCGAGAGGGGACCGGGGGAATTTATTAACTCGCCGTCGGATTTATTGTGTTTGACTAAGTGATTAAATCTCAATGAGAGCGGACTCGGTAACGCCTCGGTATCCTGCGAGCGTGCAGCGACCGCGGAACGAATAAATTCAATCGTACGTTGCCGTCTTATCGGAATAAAGCGATTGATATTGATTCGTAAGGCAGGGTAGACGATTTGTTACTGTTACGCGGACCCTCGCACGCGATTATTACCGTTTTTATAGAGAGTAAAGCTATGAAAAGTTCCTTTTGTATCTATTACCGTACGTCACCGTCCAGCAGTCTGACATTGTGCAATTTTCTTATAGACCACGGTAGAGTATGCTGTATGACGCGTGAGTCATTTACCGGAGCTTCAATTTCATTCTATTTATTCCTACCTTTCCTGCTGGCAGTGGATGGTAGATCTTTATTTGACGTGCAATTGAAAACTTTCCAGGGGTTATTAATAACTGCAGTCAGGTATGTAACGATCCAGTCGGGCGAGGTGCAAAAAAACGTATGAATGAAAGATAATCGATAACTCAGGTAGATCAGTGGCCCGGGGATCTGTATGAGTTCTCGTGAAAGGAAGAATTCGCGGGTTCAGTCGTCGATTCGAAAAGTTCGACGGAACTCTCGTAACCGCGGCTTCCTGTTTCGGACCGGGTGGTTCGGCCGTAATGTTTTTCCATTTAGGAAAAGCAGGGAGGGAAATGGGAAAGCGAAACACCGCGGATATCCCTCAAAATCCGTTTGAATTCGGTAAGTCGGGAACCGATATCGGTGAAACGCAGCCACGCATACAATCTCGATATACGGGATGCCGGAGAGTTAGCCCTTCTTATGTAAAGTCACGTTATTCAAATGTGTTGCGAGGGGTATTATCCCGATTTGCCTTAATTCCTCTCCATATGGAATTTTTTAGCTCCGCCGGACCTTGAAAAATCGAATATTGTTATATTTTTTATTCGTCAGGTGAATTTACTTTCTAAATATTCCTCGGGAACTTGCAGCATCGCGCAGTTATAGAGACAACGCGTTGCGGTATTTAAATAATCAGAGTACATCCCACGATTTCGCAGAGCGAAAATACCATCTGTATTAAGGCTTCCCCCAGACCAACGCGAATATTCGCGGCGGCAGCGGATCCGACGCGGATCAGACGCGGCTGCCCATAAGCCACCAGGTATAAAAAACTGTTGAACCGCTTTGGATCCGCTGCCGCAGCGAATATTCGCGTTGGTCTGTGGGAGCTTTTATTTGCACGATTTGACGTAGGTAACGTAGCCAGAATATTCCGTCGCTCTGTTACATTGTTCGCCCGTTTGAAAAGATTTTTCGGCGGCGACACGAGGCATTCGACTGAAATTCTGCGGATCCGAATCTCTCCAGACGATCGCAATCCAACGGCTGTTATCCAGAAATAGTGACATTCGTTCCCCTACGTCATTCCATGCAAACGGGTTTCGTAACGAGGTCATGGCGAGTAATGGAAAGATTCCTTCGCGTAAGCGTCTGAAAAGACTGGCGTCACTATCGCGCCCTTTGAAATACGACGAAATCGTTATGCACAATTTTCGAACGATTCATTGAATCGTCCGCGAAGCGGGTCAGAAGAGAAATGGGGGCGAAGTTACACGGGAAAACAGAGGAGGAAGGATTGGCGTGTACATTGTACGCGCTCTTTGGGCGCCGGTTAAATGGCACGCATTCAAGGGAGAGGCAGAGAATTCGCCGGAAGAAAGAGGAATCGCAAACACGCTCGGAGAAATCTTAATGAAAGAGCAAGTTCCCGAAGGGATGACAAAAGCCTCTTCGAAGGCATTCGGAATCGTAATACGTTTCTGCGGGATAAAACGTCAGAGAATACAGTCCCTTTGAAACGGGACACGGTGTATACATAGCACTGTGAATCGTCCGGGATTTCGTTGAAAACGCTGAAAACGGTGTAATGAATTCCCTGATTTCTTGCTGTTACATATTCAACAATGTAGGAATAATTGTTCGATCGTTAAAAGGTGAATTGCAGGGTACTATGGATGGAAGGAAAATAGTAATCCTTATAATACTTGGCAATGTTTTAGCAGGACCTTGGGGTGCATGCTACTCCTCTTCGCGCCCCATTAAAAATTTTCATATAATTCGAGATTCAATGATCCCATTCCGTCGATGGTGGCCATTCGATTTCGCGTGACGCCGGGGGAAGCAGGATTGCTCGGGAATTCCATCTCCTGAGGTGGAAAAACGCGAGGAATGCTGGGGACGCGGAAGGAACAAGGATTTTCACGGAGGCTACCTGTCGCGCATACTGAGAGGCGGCGATCTTATTAGGGTTACGTGCAAGCAACTGCCGAAGAAAGGAATTAATGCAATTCCAATTAGCAGGACCGACTAGTCGCGTAACCGACGACCGTGGTCGGTCGGTTTTGCGCTCCTTTGGAGGAGACAAGCCGCCACTCGTGAAAGCCAGTCACCGACAAGGCGGCACGTACCGGCGAGCCGGGTCCCGATAGGAAACGAACAGGTAAGTAACTAAGTAAGTAGAGGCCGTTCGAATAGGTACGAAACGTGGGAGAGGCGGACAAAGAAGAATGGCAGAGGCAGGGCGAGGGGTATGGCGGCAGGAGAGCGTGAAAAAGGGAAGGACGAGAGAGGTGCTCGACGGGGATGGAGGTGGAGTTGAAAAGAAGCGGAGAAGAGCACAGGCGAATAGAATTTAAACGAAAGAACCAGCTAAAAAGGCATGGGTCGCTAAAGAGAAGCGAAATGGAGGAACGCTTAGCAGTGGAGCGTTTCGAGAACTAATATGTAAACGAAGAAAGAGAACGAGAAGGACGAGATCGGCGGAGTAAGAGGGAGAAGTTCACCGGCCAATAAATGACTGGGAATCCCAAAGGATGGGAGTACCGCGGCTCGAATCGAGGCGAAGGAGCGAAAGAAATTCCACGAGACAAGGGAGCGGAAACAGAAGGAAGCAAAGGGAGAAGTATACCCTGCAGATCGTGAAGAATCTTGGGGTTGCTTCGGAAGGGGTCTAAATAGAGAATTCACGAGTGTCGCCGAGTAATGGAGAAGCGGTGATGACGCTGATGGACAGATCTGTTCGAAAGCGATTGAGGCTCTTTAACTCGGCTGGCGGGATGACAGGGTCTTTTCTTTCGAGCTAGACGAATTTTCACCGGGAGATCGAGTGAGTGTCTAGATCCCTAAGTGTTGACCGCGGAAATCGGTCGACAGAGATTCGGGCCGAAAGTCTGACAGACAGGGCGGATCAAATGGACTTCAAAGTGAGATTCGTGATACGCGGCATCCCCGGTGAGTGCCGTTAATCGGCAGTTCATACCGCAATTATCGACATTCCTAGCTCCTCAATCTGAGGGTTGGAGGGGGATATCTGGACGGTCCTTCCACACATTAGCTCGTAACGGATCCAAAGCCTATGTAATGCGCCGGTATTACGTAATAATAGGGTTTCGATAGGGAGTCGAGGATTGGATAAGGTGCAATTAAAGGTTCCTTCGGCCCGTTCAAACGTGGGTATAGAGATATGTAATGTGTTCGCCATAATCCCCATCCAGCAGGGATCAATGAACTTTGGAATTGTATAGGAATAGAATAGTTCTCTGCATACCTAGATGAAGTATCAATTATTAACTTATTTTCTTTCCATCGCTCGTCTTCCATATCTCTGGAAGGCCCATACGCTTTCGATATTTATAACTGATTGGAAATTACACGCTCGTAATCGTCAGGGGATGCCATAGGTCGCGGCGCGTCCGTTCGACACGCGATGCACGATATATCAACTTTTAAACACGATAATATGCACCCTTCCGATATACTTCCTATATATTTCCCTCCCGAGAAGTTGGGAGCAATTCCCCCCGGAGGCATAACCGTCACGATAACGCTCCTAAATGCATTCATCCCCGACTTTCCACTCGCACTTCCGTCGTTTCACTTCTTCTGGAATCTTCTTGGCGTTCTGGTCCTCCTCGATCACCGGAAGCTTCTGAATGCGAAACGTCGTTTCACGTTCTCGTGAAACGCGTCCATGCACGCCTTTCGATTCCAGGAAAATGGCTAGTAATGTTTTTTAATGTCCCGATACAAAGTACCGCGCTGAATCTGTATGCTCTCATCGCGATCCCCTTTGGCGCCAAGATTTTCACTCACGACATGAGAAAGCAGCGCTTCCCTTTTTCTCCACTGGACGGCTGGCGTACGAGCGAATTTCGACGGGCAGAGAAATAAGCGAAACGGAGCTGGGAGGTCGTATTAAAATGTTCTTTTCAACGATCGCCAGAAATCCCATTAAACCGGTTTGAATCGGGCCGCCTTAACGATCGGGACGGGGAAGAATCTGAATGCGCGACGTGAATTTTTCTTCTGCTACTTAAAGTTTGAGCGCTTAATGTATCAGCCGGAATATATCTCCCCGGGAATAAGATTGATTACGTCGTTATCGTTGTAAGCCACCCGCGAAACGGGGGCCCGAGCCTTTTCCACCGAATAAAAGTGCTCGCTCCCGTAATGTCAAGCAACGCGAGCCCTTGACGACTCGTCCAACGTGTAGCCTGCTCGTGCACCGTGTCTCGACTCGATTAAATTGTGTCCTCGTGCTCTTTGTGGCCGGGTTAAGTGAATTTCGCTCGGATCCTTCCGCCCCGCGAGGGGCTCCCGAAAGAAAACGCGCCACACGAACAGCTTTGTCTCTTTTTCACTCGCCTCCTTTCGTCCACGTCGTCGCGGGTCGCTTTCTTTTTCGCCGAGCCTTTTTGCAACCGCCTCGCATCCAGCCACGGTCGAATAAAAATATGTATGTACAGAGTTCAGCACCGAACGCCCGCGCCGCCCAAGGGAGCTGTATTTCAAGATGGCTCTCTCCACGAGAGAGATTTCGGACGGGGCTGATTTATTCGAGCAGGCCGGGGCTACCCGGGCAATCCGTGTGTCGTACATGCGAGTCCAGGTCAGTGGGAAATAAAAGTCTCAACGGCGATTAATGTTACTTATCAATACTGCTGCCCGTTCGATTATCTCAATTATTCCTGGCAATAAATAAGCGTGGGCTCGTCATGCGGCTGGCATTCGTGTCCGGTACCTATACCCGAACACGGACGAGTGTTAGCCGATTCTCAGGCTCAACGTTGCACGCGTGTCTGTATTTCTGCGGGGACAAACGTTCCCAACGAGGCAGTAATTTCAGTCCATCGATTCCTAGGAACGCGCGGCGACTCGATGCCAATGGCCAGCCGAAAGGGGAGGCCGATAGTAATTGTGATGTATGAAGTTAGAAGTAGATGCACAGAGACGTGGCTTGATGGATGAGAGGTGAGGGTGCGCCGCTACGCGAAAGGCGGCACAGCGAAATGGAATAACGCACAGTGGGGAGGCGCGTTATGGAATACGATCGATGCTTACTTAGCGTGGTCTGACGATGTTCGACAAGTTTTTGATACGTCCCTCTCCTTTCGCCGTGGCAGAACGGAACGCGAGCTCCTTCTCCATCATTTTCCTCGAACAGGCCGCGGAGAGCTCGAATATGTTCATAGCGTATCGAGATAAATAGGATAAGCTCTGAACAGCGCGAGCTGTGTACCTGATTTTACCGCTGGTGTACACGCTGCGAAAATCGCCATAGATCGAATAACGAGCCGGCTCCGCGTGAGAAGAAGTCGAGACCGTTTTGTAAACTCCTAATGGAATGATTAAGAAAGAATCTCTCCTAAATACTATGTACCCCTAAATTCTCTGACCTCTTTTCTACATCGCCCACAATAGACCATCGTCGATCTTCCTACCCTGAGATTTACAGTGCAATTTAGAACCCATTTCGAAAGGATCGATTAACCCAGGGAAAACTAGCAGCGACGATAAATTTCTATAAAGCCCGTGACAAAGAACTACGAGGAATTCGGCAAGACGTACGAGGCCACGCGGCGTGGAAGGGCGTGCATCAAGGACGCTCCTCATGATACATTATCATGCTTCCGTATCGTGAGATATTACCGGACGCGGCTCCCAGCTGTGGCGGATTCGAGCAACCGTTGAATATTGTGATTTCCGAGAAACGTAAAGTCTCGCGGGTGCTATCGTTCGAACGGCTCCCCGCCGATATATTGTCCAAGAATCTCTGCTCCGTTTGCGTCGCGAAGGGTACACCGAGGATGGCGGAGCCCGGTACGAGGGCACGTCCCACGGGTACCACTTGCACCAAATTGAAACTGGTCTTTGCATTGGATTAACTCTTTGCGGGGTCGCGACTTCGCCTAGTCCGTCTCCGCAATCCCCTCGTGTCCACCTTGTCGCTTGCGCCGACACTCTTCGTCCGTTCGCGCGGACTCCAGTCGGCTGAAGCGACCAGCAGACAGTCCGAGAGGCCTTCAGTTACGTTGACGGGACTATCGCGAGACCCTCTGCGCGGGTTACGGTAAAAAATTGCGAGAACAACTGCAGTTCTCGCTGGAACGATGCAGATAAATTACTCTTCTCATTTTTTCGAGTTTCTTCGTTCTCAGGGAACTTCTTGATGAAGGGATTACGCTAAAGTGTAATATTTTCTCGAAGTTTCATCGTCGGAAAGTTTCGTCCAACTTTTTCTCTGTATAGGTACTAAATGATGTTTCTCTGTATAGGTACTAAATATTTAAATTCACTTGCCCCTCCGTCTACACTCTACAGTTTCGTTGACTGGCCCTACCGTTTCATGCTCGGGGACGTAAATACCGAGCGTGACCGAAGGAAACGAACCCCTCGCAATCTCGACGCGGTTCAGCTGAAACGTTTATCTAATACCCCCTCGATTCGTATGTTCTGAGAGTGCGAAATTCCTTGGTGGTAATCCCCTGTAGGACCTGGGATCTCTGGGCTGTAAATTAAGCCACCCTCCGATCGTGTGTCTGACTGTTTGTCGTTCGAACCCCTTGGAAGGGATTACTACGTGACAGCGAAAACTTCTGCGGAGACATTCGCCCCGCAACAGGAGTTATAAAATAGTCGATTTATTATTACTTTCCTGTTGCAGTTACCATAAATAATTAATCTACTAATTAACTGATGGCCACATAATTCAGGCTAGAAAAGGAATCTTGGATCAGTAATCTTCAACCCCAAGATGACGTTTAACCCCGGAAACGAGGCTCTCGAGCCATCGATTTTTTCCCTCGTTTCTTACCCCAGAAGGAGCTCGTCACACACGTTCATCGAAATCCCTTGAATTTTCAAGGGGAGTCGAGGTAACGCAGCTCGCGGAACGCCATTAGCGTGTACAATGGAACGGAACCGAACGCAACGACATGCGGAACGTATGCACGGGCCCAGGTATCATTTGGCTTGCACCGCTCGAAGCATGTGTCTTCATTAGGCGTCGGCTAGGGGCGGCGCAGTTCCACTGAATCACATCGGGAAACCAACCATCGTGGCCTGAATTAAGCGCTAAATGCACCCCCCCCCTCTCTCCTCTCGCACGCCGACCTCCCCCTGTGAAACCTCGCCCCTAGTACCCGCTCTCTCTGTACCTACTTTAAACTTCCTGCCTCCGTCGCCTTGCCACCCGACCTAGCCGGTCGAACTCGAACGTTGGGTGTTTTGCATACGGGAGCCATGAATGCATTGCGAGACGTTTGAATTCAAAGTATGTAATAGAGAGACCCCTACCGAGCCAAATCCGGACACTCTACAAGGTTTTTGGATCGCGGTTGCGATCCCAGGGCCGATTTTCCCTCCCTCTGCCGTGTTCCGGATACGATACAGAAGTGTACGCTTCCGTCGTTCCGAATTGGCCGAGCTTCAGAGGCAAACTGCTCTAGCTTTGTTTCGTATTCACGGTTACGCTTCTGTTTCATAGGTCCACGGTTAGAGTACGTCGAATAAAATGAAGAACTAGTGGTGCTGTTCTTTCGCAATTGTATATAATAAGAATCCTTTCATCCACTTATTTTCCCCCAAAAAATCCCACCATCCGCTGGTATCACCGTCAACCGCACCCCGTATCCCCATTTGTCTCGCTTACTACAAGTAGCCAGATTACACTCGAGTCAGCCAGGGTGTCCCAAAAGACCCAGAATTACGTGGCGCGTCAGGGATAGAGCATTGAATAAATAAGTTTATCGATAGTGCTGGGGGACCCGCCACTACGGGAAATAAGTTTGCGGCCCCTGTCGCTGCCTGAACTCCTCACCGATGACCGGTGAAGATGAGGACGCGCCGCGCGAGAGAGACACCGTGCGAAGTAAACCGAATCATCTGGATACTTGATCCCGTGGAAACCGCGGGAGGTGCATTACACGCTCGTTGCACCTTTGCTAGGGTGGCTAGGGACGGTTTACAAGAGAAAGGCTGCTTCCCCGAGTGGACGGGATACGCGCTTTGAGCCGCGGCCAAACCTCCATCCGCGTCCACCCTCTCCTCCCCACCCTCTGTCTCCTGACGGCGACTTCTTCTCTTTGTGCCCGCTCGTTTACCCCTAAATCACCGTTACATCGACCGTGCATTACTTGCTGGCAGTATAAACGTTGGGCGCCCTGGCCGCGCCACGGTCTTACCCCCTTCCTCCCACGTTTTTGTCGAGAAATAAATTATTTGACAAATAATTGCGGGCGCGATACACTTTATGCCGGTCGTTGTAGTAAATTTTACGAGGGGACCGTTTACCAGGCGCGCCCTTACGCGGGACCTCCTTACGTCCAGCCAGCAATCGTTTTCGGCAAATTCCATTAAATCACCTCGGGAGAAGATATCCTCGCGGTGGTTTTACGATCGACGGTATCGCAGAAGCGCGAACAATGCGGACCGGAGGGGCTAATGCGTGCTCCGGCGAGCGCAAACACGCCGCGAGGGGTTCGGCTACGTCCAACATTATATAACGACTCATTTCGTTGGCTCGTAACTCGAGTTCGAAGGATTAATTGGAGCTGTTACTCTGTCGTGGCCAGACGGGACCCGAACCGTGCTCACTGGAGGGTACAACCCCAGCCCTCGCGATCGCGCGGGGGATGCAAAGCGTCTCCCCCTCCTCCCTTAGTTTCTGAACCGCTTGTCGTTCACGGCTCGAAGCCGACGACGTCGTAAATATCGCCTTGCTTCATGCAACTTGCAGCCATCGCTACAAATTACGTTTTAGGAGCGGGAAGAACCGGAGCGCTGGGGGTACTACGACATTTTTACGGCTGCTAGGACGCTTTAGCATTTTTGCATAGTTTTGAAAGAAGAGCTGGGCGAGCACATAATATTCTTCGCGATTTCCAGATCCATGTCGAAGCATTGTACCAGTCCGCAGCGAGGAGCAGATTTAATTCCAAAGAAGATTTCACCCCCTCTCGAGGCGTGGCCGGCAGGGGAGAGAAAACGACGACGATAAGCCTCCCGCGCTGCAGAGTTTTTCGCCGTCTCTCGCGTTGAAATTCCACGAGCTATCGGCGAATAAACATCCAGACTCGGCCGCTGATTCCACGAGGCGACGAAGCGGAAATCTTCGAGCCCCGTACGCCTCCCCTCGTCCCCTCTTCTCGTCTACCTACCACTCGTCGTCTTTTTTTCCCTCTTTCCATCCGCTTTTCTTACCCGGTTGATTCCCGCCGACCGACGCCGACGGATTCGTTCGTTCCTCGCGGTAGAAACTTTCGCGAAGCTTCAGTCGTTACCCCCGCGAAGAATGTTCCACTCGTCGCTCCAATAATTCTCCGATTCGCGCGGAAACGAGCTGATTGGTGTTCGGCCGTATCGATCGAGGATGTTCCACGCGACGATTGTACGTTTCCTCGTGATTCGATCGATAGACTCGATACCTGCGAGGATTGACATCGCCGGAGCTAATACAGACGCCGGTGCATTATGCAAAAGAAATCGGGGATAGGTGGGTGGCAACGGAGTTTCGCACTCGTGGGATACCGAGACGGGAATAACGGAGTAGATCAGGTGGAGGGTAAATGAAAGGGGCGAGAAAATTTGATGAGCGAGAGAATAACCCCGGCTGTCCGTAGGTACATTTAGCCCCTTTACGGGAAATAGAAACCCGTCGCCCGCGAACCATAAAACTTTTACGTTCCACGGCTCGGGGTGAATATAACGACCGTTCGCTGCGTTAATGCAAGTGAAATGCTAATAAACGAAGTGTTGAATCGTTGAAACTAGGCTCAATGAACGCTAGCGTGAAACGAAACAACTGTGGAATATTAGAAACTTTACTTTCAGTGTAAAAGAGCAAAGTAAATCCTCTCCTCCCTCGGTACACATTTCTTTATATCATAAATTAAGTTTCTAAAATTATCGCGTTCCAAGTTAACTTTAAAGTAACTTCCCTCTAGGTATAGCTTATACCTCAATCTCTAATAGGTTCCCAATATCATTGGCATCGGTAATAAAATCGGTGATATCCTATATAATGTGTAAAAATTTGATCGAGACACGATGACAAAGTATTCAGAGGTCGCTAACGATGGGCAACAATACTCTGGACAGGGGAGACATTGGAACTAAAGGCTTGAGGGGGAGGAAATCGAAGGAAGAAGAAAGACGATGCGAAGAAGAGGGGGCGAGAATAGAAACTGGACGAGCAACGACGGAGGATGAGGATACGAGTCGTGAGCCAAGCCAGCGACGAGCAGCGAGCCGCTTTGTCCGGCGACCCGACAATCCGGAATGCGGTTTCGTCCAGACATTTTTATTTTTACCTCGCAGTTTCGGCCTTTTGCTCGTTGCTTTGTTCGCGTTTTCTCCTCTTTCCTGAGGCGAGCGCCGCAAAGAAAGCGGGGAGATGCATGCATTCCGATGTTGCAGTAGACAGCAGCACGAACTCATGCCCCCGTCCGTT
Organism: Andrena flavipes; assembly: GCA_963971345.1. NCBI lineage: Eukaryota > Metazoa > Arthropoda > Insecta > Hymenoptera > Andrenidae > Andrena > Andrena flavipes. The sequence goes on from OZ020481.1 coordinate 42,559,842, forward strand.
CTTTCTATGTGTCTCCTCTTATCAACTTGCTTCTTTCAATGTCCATTCGGGACATAAAGTCACCACCCGAAAAAAACTTCCGACATTCTTACTGGGAAAATGAAAAAACTCCTTCCGCCTCGCGAGGGTGCGATGGTGTTTCGAAGTGGGTTCATGCGTCCCATCAAACTTCTCTTGCTCGCACTTTTCTTGTGGTTTCTTCAGTTTCAAATGAAGGATCCATATGTACAAGCTAGCGCTAATTCTTTTTTTATCTAGGTACATTTTTATTCGTTTCAACAGCTGCTGCCATCACTAATAAAGCGACCGTTCTATTTCAGAGTATAAAGTCTGAGCAGTAGCTTGTCGCTGACTGACCAATGGAGTATATGAGTGGAGGCGATGGACGATCGAGAATTTAGAATTCAGTAAACGTCACGAGGCGGGGAGGATTTATCGCAGGGCTCGAGTAGGGGGTGGAAACGCGAGAAGGGGTGAAGGTCGGGGCCAATTAAGTGGACAGCGGGCCGCTATCTCCCGTGGCCAGCCATGAGACTACCACGCACCTCATTATGACCTACAGGCCACGTTATAATCCTACCCGCGCTACAGTATCATTCGCAGATCTCTCCCTGTCTCTGTTCCTCGACCGCAGAGCCCTTTTGATCCTTCCCGTTTCCACCACCGAATGGCTGTTTCGGATCCTATATGGAAGACCCGAAATCGCGGTCGTTAATATGGAACTACATTCCATTAACGTCCGATAATGGCGCTCCTAAGCTCGAAGAGGCTTCGACCGGTTACGAAGCTTGCATGCAAGTGGCGATCGAAGTGCTTCTTATTTGTCGCGTGTAATCGAAGAAATTACTAAACGGAGCAATATTATTTCCGGATATTATAATACGAAATCTACAGAAAGCAATCAGACAAGTAATCTGACAAGTGGACGCTATCACTTCCGCGAAATATTATATCAGAAAATTCGTCACAACCCCCAGAAATTCGACACGCAAAAACCGTGCTTAATGATCGAATTGTTCGTGTAATTATAGAATTATTCGTGATTTCCACGGGATTCGCTTCAAATAATAAATCATTAAAAGTCGGAGGTGAGCGCGAGGGAATTTTCCAACAAGAACACCCTGACGGTATTTTTCACCCCGCTTTTTCGTACGTGTTTCATCCTTCGGTCAATATCCGTTGATTAATAATCCGTTTGCGACGGATTGGTCGTTTTTGTCGGCGGGGTGGGCAGGCTAGAGAGTATTCGCTATAGAATGCGTATTCAGCCGTGCATGAAATCTGGTATTTGGGAAGATATGAAGCGAGAACACGCGTAGATCTCATTCTCTGTGACCCTCCGGTGGTGCGTGCGCGTCCTCTTTGTTGAGGCTTTAATTAAAAATATTAATAATGGCGGCTGGCCCCCGTCGCACTACGGACCAGGGAAAATACCGACCACCGGACAACAAATGAGTTTGGCGAGGACAACAATGGCCACCGTATGTGAGTAATATGCGTTCAAATATTAAACCGCATTCTTTATTTTTTTTCATTGTACCCTTAATAACCGGCCCCAGATAGAGGCATGAAGTACGTTAACAATAAAGTGGCACGGTGCTGGCTTTGTTTCCCCTTGAGAATTATTGCCAGAACTAAACGCGTGGATTTGTGAACGTATTTCCAAGCGCGCGCCTATAAACGGCGAACTAATAAATTCCATTCCATCTTTCATCCGAAACGAGGCACTATTGCACTCCCTGCTGTTCTTCCTCTTCGATTGCACGTAGGTACGTACTTTCAGAACGAAGCAATCAAGAACCAGAGTACACGTCCAATACTAATACTTTACTTCGCGTCGATTTTTTAAAAAAATTCACGTGTTCCACGTTCTATGCACCCTCGTGCAGGGACGGTAGCTGACGCGTGTTACGTTACGCAGAGCGAAATTACAAAAGACAACCGAGCGTTTCATTGTACACGGAATTTTGTTGTAAAATAAGGGGAAGGCAGAGGTATCGAACCTGTCCGGGGCTCTTGAAGCTAATGAATTATCGGTGGAAAGTATCATTAATCATTACCGCAATAAATACGACATTATTTACAATGAAAGGATCGAAACGTTTGTTACGTGTGAAAACTGTCGGAGGACCTCCTCGATCTCGATAATTATCGGGAACGAAACTGCAGACATGCAGGTTTATGCTGCGTAGAGACGCGGCGATAAACGGGACGGAACCTCGATGACTGGGCGACTAGAATGACCTACATGTCGATGACTATCGATCTCACGTTATTGCGATGATGAAGGGTTTCGAACGAGTTTGCCAGCAAACCATTCACTTTGGCCCGGGGAGCTAGGTCAAGTGGAAAATTTGACACATAATTATTGCCCGACGCATGTACGTCGATCTACGGTGATTATTCTCTGCCATTATTCTCTTGCCATGGCAGAATGGGTTTTGTCGGCTAAAATCGGGCATGCCCCGATAACCGGAATACTGTAAATGTATCAGAAAGGGAAAAGATTACTCTCGCGACGAGTGGTAACAAAATTTTTTCGGCCACTTAGATTCGTAAACGTCAGCGGCCGCCATCCACTTTCCTCCGTGTCGTTACTCAAACGTGCGCACACAGACCTGCGATTCCAAATGAGCAGACCACTCGACAAATTTCATTAAGCCCCAATTCCCACGCGACCCGCTTATCGAGAAATGGGTCGCGCGCGATCGAACGTTCCTTCTTATCGTCGCAACGACGCAAAGAACGTGCACGGGAGAACGGCGCGCGGATCGAGCATCTGGATAATTAACCAAATTACGCGGCCCAAGTGGCGACCTATAATAACCGGTAGCTTCACGAGTGTTCGTCTCTTTTTCACCCCTCGATTCCCCTTTCGGCCAAACTTGTACGGCGCACCGCATCGCGTCCGGTTGATTCGGAGAGAGCCCAGATTCTGTTTGCTGCCCTGTACCATCCCCCTTCGCCATCCCTTCCCGATACGCACGTGGCGAGCCACGATGGAGATGGGCGCACACAAAGGGGGCTGCGTACACGTACGGGTATCGTTCTTTCGCGTTTACACGGGACCGGCAACAATAACAACAACGACGACGGGAGGACCATCGGGGGATTCGTTGTAGGGAATACGTGCTGCGAATTCTGGCGAAAACCCACACGATTCCCGGCTCTGCCAGTTTTCTAACCTGTGGTCTGGCCTGGCCCGCCTATCGATACCGATTACACGATCCTCCTCGTGAATTCTCATCACGAAGGGGGGTTGCAGCGGATCCGGATTAATGCTCCCCTACGTTATCCATTCATGTTTGCTGTGCTGGCTTGGCTGCCCAGAGATTTTTGGCTTTCACCAGGGAAAAGTCGCCATCTTCGACGGCGAGCTGAGACCTAGGAAATGTCTATGCCTAGAATTGATTTCTGCGGATTTCTGGGTATTCGATAAACAGACGAATTTACGAGATGCTAATCATATTAAGATAGTCGAGCCATTTTTACAGAGGAGGGGACAACGCAAGTGTCCTCTGTTCCATCCTACATATTTCGCGCGGTCCCAAGAGAAGATGGATACGAGAAGCGCTCGAGGACACATCTCGGCTTCCTAACATTCAGTAGGTCGAAGCAAGGGAAAAGTTAGTACGTTCTCAAAGTTTTAACGATGTTTATGTAGAAGTTGCTCGGTGCTTGAACCGCAGCAATTAACACCTTGGATCTTCTTGTCGCGGTTGTAGCTCTTGAATTAAACACATTGTCGCTGAGGTAACGTCTGAAAAAGCGAGATAATGTGACTGTCATTTTTGCGAATCTCTTTGTAACCCTTTCTCGAGTGACGTTTCATGAGAGGCATCGCGTAGGAAGATGGGCTTCACCCCAATTTCGCGTCGATTCCACTTTACAAATACGAGGCAGCCTCTTATCAAGATTCGTGTTGTCTCGCGGGCAGGGAGGAGGAAAATGTGGCGGAACAAGCTCAAGGAAAGGCTAATCCCGTAGCTGGTAAACGTTGAATCGGCTCCCCCAGTAAACATCGCTATTTAAAATTTAAATTTACTCGATACCCAGAGCGTCGCCTTGCCCTTTCCTGCGTTCTTGCAGCCGTTCGCAGCGGGTTCCTTCACCCTCGCGGCGCAGTGGCTTCCGACAGATAAGGGGAATACCTCTGAACTTGGATTACGTTTGGTCCTTATCAACCCCCCACCCCCTCGTTCCACGACGCTCGAATGCGTCTATGGACACATTTCGTCTGTATGCGTGCATATGTTCTTTCTCATTTTTGCCGACGGACTTTTCTTTTTATTCGCTGATGCTATCGCCACGCTCGAACCGGGCTCTATCTGATGCGAATGTTTGCACGGAACGTATAAAGTTCTCCGAAGACACGGAAAAATAGGGAAAAGGATCCACAAGATTCCTGTAGATACAAAGCTGCTGATATGAAACGAATGGATTAAAGAAAAGAGAAAACTTAGAATATAAAATGTTGAAGTAGAGAGTGGAGAATAAAGACTAGAAGGTGGCGAGCAAAGTTGGAGTGGAAAAGCTACGCAATGAAAGGCGTCGGGGCTTATTAGTTATCTCTTAAACTTTAATGATGCAAGGTGCAGTTCAGACACCGTTGGAAGCGTCGAGATGTCACTGTTTCAAGTTAATTCTCCCCGCGAAACTCCGGCCGTTAAGCAAGTCACGGTAACGAACACCTCGATATTAAATACGTGCCAAACCAAAGGATCAGTCCCCTGCACTCATCGCCAAATGCGTACCTGTTTGTATATACCCCCGCGCGTATGTACCTAGTCGACGTGATTCGTCTGGCCGAGACATTGCGAAACGTGAACGGCCGTAAGATACACACGAGGATACTTCGGTAAAACCACAATTGAACCTTTCAATTTGGCGATTTCCTCTGACAGACATACCAGCATTTGATTTCTCAGACCCCTCTAAGGTTCCACAAGTTTCTATGTAGCAATTATGCAGTTTCGTTGAATGAACAAACGAAGCATAACAACGGCCTGGAATTCCTATCGTTATTACAGTGCTCGGTTTCCCATCGAAGCATTCTCGATGCTCGGTTGCCCAAATAGCGGAAAGAAGGGGTTGGCCAACAAGTTCGCAAGGAAAGGGCGAAAAGTCTGCGCCCTACGCGATCTCACGATCGCGTTACCTGGAACGTTTCACTTCGACGGAAGACGGTTTCAGCTGAACGCCAACCATCATTATTCTTTTCGTGTCCGTGAAGAAGCACGTGAAACGTACAAGAAAAGAGCATTACCCTCATCGCGATGTAACGAGAAAATCGTTACACCGGCATGGTTCGTTTAAACGCGAGTAGCACAGTGGCCCTTTTCGCCCGTCGGCGCGAGAAACTTACCTGGAAACTTGCAGCGTTAGTCCCCTTCGAAACGACGATGTCCTCGTTACCTGGCCGTTTGCACGTGACCGGCCGCTTTAATCCGGACATTTTTATGAGAGCGTTTTCACGGCACACGATCCTCGCGTCTCGTGGCGAAACCTCTCTATCAGAGCGCAGTCTATGGAAATTTGAAACGAGCCGGGCACGTGCTGCGATTCGCACGATCCTCTATTCTCTCCTTTCGTCCCTCTTCTAGACTTTCTCGCTCCTCGATCGAGCATTTCCCGTTTGTACACGAGGGAAATGGAAAGTGACTGACGACGAGAGCAGTAGTATCTACCCGTATCGGGATGACTAAAAGACGAATACACCTATTCTCTACTGGTTGATTAAGTAGGTTGTTCGACAAGAGTTGAAAGTAACGTCTATACTACGCGTAGAAGAAACGGGGATTAGGAAAGAATCACGGTGCACCTGACAGAAGGGAAGCAATCAGTGCGCGCCTTACCTGACAACGCGTCACAACGCGCGCTGGCCGATTCGCAGGTACGAACGAAATCGCATGATATATCGGGTACAGTTTATCAACGATAGCCCGGAGGTGCATCGAAAGTTCGCGTTGACGGTACAATGTAACCAGCGGCCGCGGACTGCGGTCAAAGAGTTATTACTCCATTATACCGAACGAGTTCATTGCCTATTTGTCATTAGCATTGGCGAAATATTGCCTTATGAATATACCATTAACGTTCCCGGCGTATCCGTAATAAATGCGTAAATTGAATCGATTATCGCTAGAGATTCATCCGTGGCGTCCGGCTACGCGGCACGACGACTAAAATGATGACTCCAACTTGAAGCGAAGCTGATTTAAACGGGCGATGCTCGTGGAGCGATGCGCGCGAAAATCGGCGAGAAAGGGGGCATGGGGCTCGGTGTGAGAGAAACGTTGGTATAAAGCACGGGGGAAGATGGGGAAAGGGGGGAAACAGGGTGGAGCCGAAGGAAGGATGAAGCAACTGCCCATCTGCAATTCAGATTTCAACCCCTTATGCTTGCACCCTACTCTTTCTCGCGCGTTTGACCTCCTCTAACAGGGATTTCAAATTAAATGAATACAGATACGCGATACTGATACGTTTCGAGGTTTCGGCTGGTCCCAGCACTGAGGGGTACGACGGCATTGATCCACTCGAGGGGAATCCTTAGCTCGGTGGTTATAATTTCCGCGTCGACTGACGCGGCGATTAAAACGAGCCCCGGGATTACGTGGTGTTTTGTTGAACGAAATACGTGTAATTTCATTCCGCGGGAATAGAATACGTCTCGTTAAGCTTCCAGCTAGCTCCTGCTGAAATGGAACATATTACGTGTCGTATAACGGCGATGAAAGCGGTTCGAAAATTATACGCGAAATTTCGCGCACGAAATATCCAGGAGCGTGGATCGATCGTGGAAATTCTCGACACCGTGCTAGGGCCCTTGAACGTAGTCTTCTAAGCATTGCGTGTCAGAGAATATCTCGAGAAAACTGGTCCCTGTTAACTTGATACCTACGTAGAGGAAGTCATGGTGACGATGATCAATTTCAATCGTTTAGAGCAAATGCCATCTTCGCGTGCAACAGAATTCGAAACTTTCCCGAGTGTAAGGGGAGTAATGAGAGTGCTGAACCGATCGACAGATTTCTCATTGATAAAACGTTCACGCGCAGGACATTTGGCAGAGGAATGAACATCGACGACAAACTATCGGCTCGTTAAATGTGCAGCGGTGCATCGGTCCGGTTGCATGTTTGATAGGGTCGCATAATAACTCTTTCATGGATTAGCCACGGCGGGCGAGCCGCTGTCGCGGGGACCGTTTATTCTCATGGCTTTTTAAAGCGGCCCGGAACGAAAAGAGACGTTTATTATTTATGCGAGGGTGACCCGACGGTTTCGTCCAGAGAGGAGGAGAGAGCGAGAGTGAGAGAGTTAATGTTTCTGCCAGTCGATTAATCCTTCGTTTGAAAATTATAAGAGGTCCCACGGCAGTGACGACCCGTGAAGAATCGTGGGGTGCATATTTGAGCGGGCGTTCGACGCCGGCCACCACCGCCCAATTTTTTATTCACCTCGAACCGCTTCACGGTTCCTTAGACATCACCCTGGGAATTCCACGGCGATCGAACCGCCCTTTTCCCGGGCGTTTTATCTTATCGCGATTCACGAGAGAAATATCACGAGGCGGATACAGAAAATCGTATGCAAACCGAACCATTTTAATCTATCGACTTCATTTATCATGGAAAATATATTTCCACGCGTCTCAGGTGACAGGAAAAAGTTAGTAGGTGTTACGAGCAGTTTAAGGTCACTTGAGATATTCAAGTGGAATGGAGGATTGTTATAAATTTCAAACTACTTCGGCAGTTGTTTTAGTATCGTATGATTATATAATACTATTTCAGTTAAACGAGATCTTAGCATCCAAGCGACGATTTTGATCGTTACGAAGAAACATTGCTAGGCGTGCTGAAAGTGGTCAACTGTGCCAGTTCCATCATTTTCAGAGAGCATTAAATCCCTCGTTTTCTCACGACTGCCGTTGAAAGTTCCAGATTGTCGTAAAAAGAAGAGTCGATCGTTTCGCGTAGAAGTTGGACCAGGCTGGCGCCTGCAGGTACAACGCGCCGGGCGGATAAAACATTTTCCCGGAGCTTGTTAGCCGCGCAGTCTAACGACCTGTCGAAGCGGGCGGGTGGATTTCATCGAAGAAGCTCGGCGCGATTCGAAATTCAATGCATAAATTACGGAGACGCGTGTCGGAAAAGTAAAAGTACGTTCGAGAGACTCGATACGCGGGCGAAGAACGCGGATTGGTATGCGTAGATTCCCGTGATAACTCGTATCGATTTCACGGCGGCGGAACGATACCCTCCGCTAATTGCGAAAATTGAAGAGGAACCTGTTCGTTTTGTGAAAATAATTAATTGGCTGTCGATGCGTCGTACACAAATTCTAGCTAAACGGAACGACATTTTAATTAAATTACTCGTCTTTGTTACTCATTATAGAAACATACTTGCAAATTCAGTAATATAATAGAACATGGAAGAAAAGGCGAAGCTCCGGTTGAAAAATACGTCACGAGTTCTTCGACTTCTTAGCATTGCCTAAGTAATATGTATACCGATACGTACCTATGCCAAATAAACGAATATCGGAAGTAGCTATTACAGACCCACGAGTCAGAAATCAAGCGCTCCACCGGTCACATTTGCACCAGAAAATGTTACCTCCAGCCAGTCGTTCTGTTTCTCCAGTCTCTTTCTCACTGCCCCGCAGAAGTAACAGCCCTCGCATCGAAACTCGTTAGCCCGACGCGCGATTAGTTTCGCGCTGGGAGCAGCGTCATAAAGTAGTCGGGGTAAAAAACAAATTTTCCCGAAACAGGGGCGTCGCGTCTTCCGCGACAGTGCCGCTAAAGCGATCTCGTATCTCGTCGCGGAAACGAGACAAGCCCGTGGGCATCGTATCTCTGTGAAAGCGCGGCAGACGCATCCTTCACCGCGACGCATCGCCGTGCGACGACAACGAATCAACCCGATGCATTCCAGCCTCCCTTCGCGTCTCCGGTTAACCTGGCGTTTCCCGCCTTATTAAGGGCGAGGGAACGAACGACCGCGTCAGCAGCTCAATCTCCAAGCAGAAACAAGATCCAGGGTAATCCGAGGACGAGAAACGACGGTACGGAATCCACGTTAGCGTTCAGCATCGCGAAAATAACGAGTTCGCTCGTGTGACGAGCAGCTCGGGCCTCGTAATGATCGCGCAATGATAACTGGAATCGAAACAACGACGGGGACCGGGCCGTGTTGCTTTTCGAGCGTAATGATATTAATTTAGCGGCGTCGTGGAGCAGGCGGTCAAAGTCGCAAGCAATTTTTGTCATCGAAGGGATAAGTCGCTGTTTCCGACATTCGCCACGTCCCCGGTCTCTCTTCTCTCGAAAAAGCACGAGACACTCGATATTGAATGGAAACTCGACCACCAGAGATTGCTAATAGGGAAAAATTTGAATCGTTCAGTCCCGCGGGGAGTCTCGTTCGTTTTATTCTCATCGAGGCCCTGCCACATTATGCAAACCCCCGTCGCAATGACTAGCTTCTGCTCTCCCTGAATAAATTTACGAGGCGCGAAGTATGGCATCTCGCTGATGGACTCTCCTCCCGAAGTTAATAACGTTCAGCAAACATCTGGGGCATCAACGCTTATCTTAATTACAGAGCAGACAACTTGATTACAAAGTGACGCCTTAATGAAGACATTTACGAGCCCTCCCGGCTTCAGGTGGAATCGAGTGACTTGCGTGAATAGAATGTTTGCATTGTCTGCGAGGAGGGAAGCACACGAGTTTCGCAGCCCCGATAAATGCGGCGACCGTGTGCATCGCTCGATTTTCACCTCGAGATCGCGATACCGTCGATCGCGCGATAACCGCCGATTAAATTCTCGTGTACCCAGTATCCGGTATCCGACACGCGTTTCCGTCGGTGCTTTGTGGAAAGGGGGGAATGAACGTGGGAGGAAATCGTAAATGAGACACTGCGAGGTGAAAAGTAAGTACTTTGACGATCACGCTGGCAAAGCACTTGGTTTGTGGAACATGATTCTCGGAATATGAATCTGTCGAAATCTATGAAAGGGAAAGAGCACGGGACGCGACAGATCTGCGAAGGATCCACTGATATTAATTCATCCTAATTAATTCTCTGCATCCGTTCCCGCGTTGTTTCCCATTACGTCGAACGACCGTTGCATAATCACTCGTTAGAAATGGAGGCGTGCCGCAAAGAAAACGACAGCGTACCGCGCCTCTAGCTATTATCGAGGGGAAGTGAATTGTTATTCCGACACAAGTGGACCGTCGGAGTCGTGGCACGAATTTTGAGCGCACCGTGCATGCCACCCGTAGCGAATTGAGCAAGGTTTCCAGTGCGTCCGTAATAAGGGCTCCCGTAGCCGGGGGGCCTAGCGAGCCTCCTTTAACACTCGCCCCTGTCAACTGCACTCCCAGTTCTGCCCATGAGTTATTCAGCAAATTAGATGTAATAAATGTTCGAGAGTCAATGCACTCGACCTTCCTGAAGCGAATGGGGGAGGCTGTCGTTTGTAAAACCGTGGGCGTCACGTCGACTTAATGCATTTTTTCCAGCCTGCCCCTGGCGATATCTCTGCTTCCCATAAAATAAACCCCCTTTCCATTCTATTCGATAAGCTTATTTGCTATTCCACGGCGCGACTAGCGAATAAGGGAAAATGATATAATCACGAGGAAAGATAAAGCCAATCTTCCTGCCGCCGTTTTTGCTTTACCATCGAGACCGGGGGAGCGGGGATTCCTCGTCTTAGTAGCTCCTATCAATTCGAACAGGCACATCTGGGTTAAATATCTCTGCGGTCTTAATGAACATACAGAACAGGGTTGTTCGGTACGAGACGAGTTCGTGACTGGAAAATACGACCTGATATCCAGGTCGCCGGTATGCCCAACGAAACAAGTCGAAGGTTATAGAAACCTTATCAGAATTTTAATCGGGCCGCTCCGACATCTTAACACAATTCAGGGCTGGAATAATTTTGATATATCTACCATTCGCGTGATTCCTTGCCTGACACGTAACTGCTCCGAGAGATTGGAGGAAATTTATTCTCGTAACGAAACTTCACTTCGCGAAGAAATGGACGCAGCGAGAACGCAGAGGAAACTTCCTTCTCGATCCTCGAACCAATGACAAGTGATAATATCAACGCCTAATCAGCCAGACGATTACCATTTATACTCCTAGCTCTGTAACGAAGGAAATAATTATGCTACATTCTAGCACTACGAACTAATAAATTCAACTTGGATTTCTCATCGATTCAAGCGTGCATAACGATGATCACAGGAGTCTATGAACACGCTATACACAACTCAGCAGGGTAAAAAATAGCAAAAATTCGGGTCAGTCGTGCAGCTTCGATACTGCAGACATGGACGTTGCATTATTCAGTGCAACGGGCGCACGTGAAACGTTAACGTGCCACTCGAGCACAGTGTCAACAGTTTTTAAACGCACGTAAGCGACAAATTCGCGGATATTCGAGTAATAATGAACCTGTCAAAGGTTTCCCCTGACGCTGTTGATCTCTATCAAACAATGCGCGTATAAATCGACGACAAAAATCCTAATACCGTTTCGAAATGCCTCGCATTCAATCGCCGCTTCGTTAGATCGATTTCACCCTGACCAGAGTCAGTATATTACTTCGCTGGCTGGGGTGAACTACTTGAATCGGGTAACAGCCTTGAAACTGCTCTCGGACAAGAGGCGCCGTAGAAAACGTCCAAGGGCAGCAATGGGAAAAGGGATGAAAGGATTACGCGGATACGTTAAGCTTCAAGAATCTCCCTTCACGCCTGGTTATACCGACGTCCACCCACCTGTCCGTCTCGTCGCGATAGTCGACTGACAGAGGTAGGGAAGGGAAGCTGGGAGGATGGATTCTGCACTAAGGATTTCCTCCACGGCTACGTTCCTCCGATATATCAGGCCGGACGGTGGCCTCGGGGATGAAAGAAGAGCGTTCACGAGCCATTCAATACCCGATCCGTCGTATTGCCACTCCTGATAGAGCAGAACTGGGCACGAAGTAAAGGCTGATGTCAGAAACGAGGTCGCCGAATTTAGGAATAGGTATTCCTAATTAAAAGAACGGCACGTACTCAGTCAACGCAAATAAGCAGTTAACCGTACAGCGCACACGTAAATTAAAATTACACCATTGCACGCGTTGGACCTCACACGCCCATATTTCCAAATCTAGAAATGCATGGATATAATTCCCGAGACAAAAAATATTTTTAGACTGCGCGTAATCTATTGCACTCAATCTTTATTAAGAAAAATATTTAATGACATAATGAAATACTGAAAAAATATCTCTTTAACACTATGAGTCATCGTTATCTGAATCTTTTTCAATATCGTGCGAACTGTTCACTTGGGCCTGACAGGTCACACGTGTGTAGGGTTAATTCCACTTGTTGGAAACAATTGAATACAAGTGGTTGAAGGGCATCCACGGTTCGATACTGTATGGAAGAAGTATACGAATATAATAGAAATAACGAAAGAAGAAGGTATGTATGAAAATGCGAGGCCCGGATTATTTGTATGCAGCGAGAGTCGCAGGAGACGCGTCTTAAATCAGCCGTTATGCCGTTCGGAAAGGTGAACTTCTGCAGGTGATCGGAAGGGAAATTCGAGTGAGCGAGCCAAGCAAATATCCGGAGGGCCCCGGGGGGGTTGGTGGGTGGAGAGGTAAATCGGGTTGAAATCAAGTGGCGGTAAATGCCTCGGGCAGCACGCTAAGGCAGAATCCACGAGGATGAGCGAAAGAACTGGAGGAGGGATTCCTCGAGGATAGGGTGGATCGGAACGAGACAGAGCGAACGTGTGTTTACGCCAGAGGGAGGAAGAGAGATGCGAAGAGGAACTGACATGGAGCCTCGAGTGAAGTCGAGCCTTCTTCTTTCGCTTTTTAGCAGCCTGGCGACGTCTTCCCCGATCATATTTGCATTTTAGTTGTGAAACTCGCCGGGGGATCCGTTGGATCCGTTTATTCCACTGCCTCGCCCTCGCGCGATCTTATGAGCCCATTAAATTGTTCTTTTATCAGTTCTTTCTCGATCCACAATGTCTCTAATGTTTGTTTCTAACTCAGTATTCAATGTTAATGCATTTTCAGCGCCTGGTAGCATTCGTAAGATGCAATAGATACCAAATCGAGGAGATTCTGTGTCGGAAGGAAAATATTGGTTGAGCTATCGAGTCTAGGAAATCATAGAAGAGGCAATAGTGATATATATAGAAAGCATGAATGAAAAGATCAAGCTATTTAGGGAGAAAACGCGTGAAAACCTTCGACAAGGGTGAATTTGTACCTCTGGTAGGAAATTCCGGAGAAAATAATTTCGATACTCGGGGAACAATACAGCACAGGCGTTCACTCGACCGAAACTGAAGAGATCGATCGTTGAACGTTTATCGGTGTCGGCAGAGGCGCTGATAAAATAATTTGACGGTGCCTGGTTACGAATAATGGGCGGACAGGCCATAGATTGAAAAGAACGCGAAAGAACGAAGGGGGTAGATGCACAATAGAGGAACGATCCCCATTGTGTCTCTACTTTGCCTGGGACACGCGACTGATTTTCTCTCCTGAATAAGATTATGATAATAATGACGGCCGCCAGACTCCTCCTACCTCGACCTTCTGTGTTCGTGGGGGTTGATTTTGTTTCGCCCTGCATCTTACCCCGCTCCGCGGCCTCTTCCTTTCTATTTGCAACTGAACAGCGAAGGTCTGAGCCGAAGGCGAATCAAGGACGTGTAAAGAGTCCCTTGAAGCGAAAGTGAAATAAAGGGATGAGGGTGATTGCGAGCTTCCCTGAAAGACGTCGAAGAAATCAAAGAGAAATTAATGATTCATTCCTCGAATGGCTTTCATTCTGAAACTGCTCTTTCTCCAGCTATTTTCCTGTTTTCCTCGGGCTTGAATCAGAGGCGGAGGAAGAAAACACGGTTGCGACGTTTATAACTTTCGGTAATGAGTTTTAGGACTCGTGTTTATCGGGTTCCTTGGTATCGATTATTCCTTATTAACTGCAGCGGTAACATCGAGGAACGCCTGCCTAACTAGCTAGTAATTATAACCGTAATTGGCTTGGCCTAATTATCGCGAAATTTTGTTTTCTGCGGAAAATAGACTTCCCAATAAATACCCCCTCGGGGGCAATTTAATATGCATGCATCAAGACTTTGGGTATAGAACCATGCACTTTTAACATTCAGAATTCTGTGAAACTTTGGAAGTTAGAAGTTAAACAGTGAAATACTGAGATATTTTGTTAAATAAATTCATAGACACATGTTTCGACTGTGGACATGGCCACAGTCGAAATTGCGGATTGATTATTCCTTGAAATCTCCATGTGAAATGTGCCCGAATAATATATGCAAAGTGCATCAAACACGCGTGTCCATTAATCGACTACTGTTTATTTATCAATCTGCTTGGCCATTTGGTAATACCTCCGTAACAGGCGCGTTTAGCGCATGTATCGTTGATTCGGGAGGAACACAATCAGGTATAATTAGACGGGGCTAGTTAATAAACTAGCCCAGAGGCCTTTTACCGATCGATCCTCGACCATCGATGACTGGGTCAAAACGAGTGATGGCTACTCGATTCACGGTGGAAAGACAAAGAGGAACGCGAACGCGCCCACGAAAGAGCAACAGAGACGGGACAGAGAAACAGAGAAGCAGAGAGACAGAAAAGTGGCGACGAATGACCTAGGCGGGGGGTAACGAATGAGAGCCAATAATTTCTATTTGAACAATGGCATTGCAGCTTGATTGCTAATGAAATTGTCATTTTCAACGATATAGACGTCATGATAGCAAATCTGGCGTGTCGTACGAATCCAACCAGCGTTTTACCACGGCAAATTGAACCAAATAGGGGGTGAGGGTGGCAGATGACGTTCCAGAGAATCAAGAGACTCGGTAGTGTCTCGCACCAAGTATATATATATGTAAATAGAAAAAATATATGCCTTGGCGAGCTTTACAACACTATATTCTTTAAAATACAGTTTAACGACATTTAATTTTCCAATTTTTCTTAGCGAATGAATAATACGTTTTCACATTTTCGAGCGCTAGTCCCCTTATTGCATCCAACCCTTCAATTATCATGGTAGAATTATACCAGAAAATTCTTCAAATTTAAAACAGAAAGAAAGAAAAAATGTTTTAAATTCTGCTTAGTTTCATCGCGGTAGCTTTTTACAAAATAACTCCTTCTTTTGCCCGCTTATGGAGCGATCAAGGATCGTTCTGCAATCGTGCATCAGGGGGATCGATGGAAATGAAAATAAAATTTTACATAAAAGGAGGGCGGATGGGCCGCGGTTAGGGCGGGTCTCCACTCGCAGCGCCTCCACGTGGTGAGACCTGGACAATCTGTATTATTTGAAGTATAATTACTAATCGTATCACAAGTAACATTGTAATTCAATTATTAATTATATGACAAGTAATACGAGCCGATTGGCTGCGATCATCTATCTTCGTTAATCTCTGTTCCATCCGTCCAGATTCGATTCTAAATATTTCTCCTACAATTTCATTTTATATATTACACAGCGGAATAAATACTTACACAGTACCACAAACTCATAGGGAAAATCAAAACATGCAAATGTTTCATATCAAAAGAAGTCGTAAAGTGTCATACCACGTTGCAGTCTGAAGCCTCGCTTTCGAGACCCATCGAATTCAAATGCAGGACGTGTTTTCGTGCCTCGGCTACAGGATGCAGCCAAAAGAAGTCCAGGAGCTCGACTTCCAGAGTATTTTATAGAAATATCAGTACAATATGCACTCACTTTTATCTACGATGGTATCTGGATATTCACTCTCGTATCGATAAACTTCCGAATGTTACTTCTATGTAGCGTTGCTGCAACTGTTACGTCACGCGGTACATTAGAGCTTAGACCGGAAAAGTTCGAATTGCGAGAAATATACGACACCTCTTATCACGTTCACGGCCCCAAATAGTATTAACTGTCTCAAAAATATCGCGCGACACACTTGTATTTTAATAGATTCAACCAAGGGCGTCCGCAGACTTTTTTTCAGGAGTGGGCAACATTGGAGTGATGATGATAAAAAATTTAGTAGTGCCATTTAATTAAAAATTTACATCCGAAATTAAGAAATATTCATTTTTTTAGTATAAACTTAGTAAAGATCAGTTTTTAAAAATAAGCCATTTTTTCTCGAAAGCCAGGGTGTGGGAGCAACTGTCCCTTTTGTACCCCCCTGCGGACGCCCATGGATTCAACGGATTTTAGACAGATTCCAAACTCGCGGGGTTATTCGTGTCAAGATCCTTCGCGCACCTACTTTCTTTCTTTCGCACACCGGCAGGTGGTCCCAGCGTCACTAATTGCGCCGCAATATTCTTTCGGCGCGGCTATTCAAACTATCATATGAATCTGTTCTCCTTTTAATTTCTTACCGTAGTCATATTTGAAGTTACGAAGCAGTGGTAAGTAGCAGTTGCTCAGTTTAAAGAGACAACTAATCGCGTGTTGGAAGTCTGATTTCTAAGCTCTAATCGTTTATGTAATATATTTTATATTTTTATGTAAGGGATTCCAATGCCACTTACCTACTTACCACAATTTCCTCAATATTAAAGTATTTTTATCGCATACCGCGTCTCATGACTCTTATTGCTAAAGATTGAGCAACGAAATCACTAATACCCCTGTTGGATGTTCACCGGAGAAAGAAGAATTTTCAGTCGACAGACTTGATAATATTGCAGCCCCTACTTTAATGAATTTTAGCTATAGAATGTCCAGGCCGGTGCTTTAATCGCGTAACGTTATGCTATCTTCATTAACCTCGTTAAAACCCTTAACTTCGTTACGCTGACAGCATTGTTGTCGGCGTATCTTCCTACAGCATGAAAAAAATAAAGCCGCGAGGGGACTGGCAGCCTAGATGAGTGCGCGAAGATGAGACCGGACCCCGGAGGGGGTTGCAAGAGGGTTGCAACGCGAGTCCCGGGGAACGGAAGCCCTCTGCAAGCGAGAATATACACGCAGGTTGCTTTCCAGTCTTCACCAGTTAGAAATAGGCTCTCTTAAACATTCATTCTTTAACTCAGATACCGCTTAGAGCGCTGCTTACTTTGGCGCCAACGAATCATGCACTCTGCGCGCGATAATAGATTCAAGCCCGACAGTAAGCATGGCATCGCATCGTCTTATTTTGAGATGCCGAGCCACCTCGATCTCGGATGTGCGCATTTTAGCCCATCCTGTACATTCGCGGCTCTGTGTACGCGGTGTAAGGTCTGCCTTCCCCATCGGTAGACTTCCAATCCCAATTACTCTTCTAGTGGATAATGGCCGGATAGTTGGCAGTTAGCCGGGCCTCGGTATGGCGGTCGATTAATTGAAAGGTAAACTTACCGGTCGACTATGGGCCAGACTTTCGAGGGGGTTGCGGAGCGAGAGGACGGGTGAAGGAAGAAGCCGAGAGGGGGGAATATACAGACGTTCGAAAAAGGACGGCGAGGGTGAACGGTGATGGGGAGAAAGCTCGTGGATTGGGGTATCGTGATAGCACGCAGCGTCGGGACGATCGCCTCTGGACGGGGCTGAGAGCTAACCACTTACCTGAAAATAGAAAAGAAACAGTCGGTTAGCTAAGCTAATACAAATAATTGAAAGAAAGGCAGGAGGAGGCGCGGCCGCTAACCGTGTTTCGCGATGGAGCGCTACCCTTGCGATATCCTTCGCGTTGTATTTCGCAGACGTAACGGAAACGTTCCATCGCGCGCGGTGTCGGGGCCAGGAGCTCCGGGACTGGATGATTCGCAGAGTTTTCCTCGATGGGGATGGAATTCGTTCGCGGTAAAAGCGATCTCAATTTCGTGAGTGCTCAGTGATAATAGAGGAAGCATGAATTACGAGGTCTGGCAGGAAAGGAACGTGACTGAATGATTTTGATATTCTGTAATACTCTCTCTCTCCGGTCAAATAGACCTGAGATAGTAGAATGTCGCTTAATAATGGAGCAGTCTCTATGGAAATCGAAAGAAGGTTCTAGAACACAGTAAAAGGGGCCGATCCGAATATACGATGCGAGAAACTCGTCAGGTGCTATATGCATACATATAACAGGCGAGTGCCACGTTATTAACCGATCTCCCGATGGTCTAAAAAACGTATTAAGCAGTTCTCGGGACGGGGGAGCTGCGGGATGTGCTGAACCGGTAACTAGCCACGGCGTTCCGGCGTTCCGGCGCCGGCCTCTTTACTTATTCGTACCGCAAACGCGTTTCCCGCTAGTTACGCGTTAATTGCGAGCCGCGAAATTGATGGTTTCGCCACGGACACGGTTGAAACGGTTTTAATTTTACGTCGTTCGGCCTGCAGATAACACGGATCGTTATTCCCCCGCGTCTCTCTCTTATCCTTTTCGTTCTGGACCGACGATTCTAAGCTGCCCTTACGAAGAAGTCGAGAGCCAGAGATGCAACGTTCGACGTGCATCATCTATCTAGCAGACGATCGCTAATTAGAGGAAAGCCTGCATGTCGATTAATAGATACCGTGTCCGTGACTCTTTTCTCTCTGCGGCCAGTCGTACGACTAGTAAGTAATAAAGGGTTGCTACTCAAACGCCCCGACTGGCAACACGTCGGGTAAAAAGGAAAGTGGAGAAGGGAGTTGCACTTCGGTAGCGCGATCGCATTCGTTTTGCGTAGCGTTCGGACAAGGTCGACTAGAACGTTCCACTAACAGGGGAGCTCGGAACGATTAATAATCGCGTTGAGGGTGAGATTCTGCTCTTGACGGCGAATCGCTTCTTACGAGACGCAACCCCTCTGGTCCGTCAAATTATAAGGCGAGACAGGGGATGGGTATGGAACGGCACGGAAAAGCCTGCAACTTGGAGATTGGAGGGCTCGCTCGATGGCGGTTTATTGCTTCATCACCGTGTTAATTATTGCTTCATCATCAGCTCGCCCTCTCTTTTAATTAGACCCTCGCATTAACCGGTTTCGCTGGTCGGAGCACGGCTACGCCTTCGTAATCGACGGTAATTAATATGTAGTCGAACAAACATCGAATCCACTGTAACATAATCGCTAGGGAAATCTTAATATTCAAAGAATTCAATTCCGTTAACTAGCGGATCGATAATCGACCACGAGAGCTGTTCACTAAGTCACCTATGTATATAAAATTATTCGTATATCCTGGTTTTAATAGCATCGATGCGCCAATATGAAAGTTTATTTTGTTCCCGACTGCAATCCGCTCGAAACTGGTCGAAACTCGTCCCTCGTATAATCAATGGCGTTCGCCCGCGGGCGATGTTAATCACCGTTTAATGGGATTACATAGAATATGCCGATGACCGTTTTTAATAAGTAACTCATTGCCAAATGGCGTTATTACGGGTAAACGTGTTCTACGCGCGTTACACCACGCCACCGTGACTATTGCGCGATCGACATTTAATAAGCGCATTATCCATTTAATAAATAATCAGACGAAAATCGATCGAATAATTCTATAGCGTTAATTAAATAACGGTCAATTAAATGACGCGTTCACGACATCAATTGGACGGCTCGATGTCCTGGGAGAAGACCTAGGCACCTAAAAGTCATTTTATTACCTGGAATCATAATCTAGGCTATTTGAAGAACCGTGTATAACACTCGCTCATCCCCGAGGGTTACTTAATTCCTCTTCACCCGGGATCCCGTGCCGTAAAAGCCGACATTTTTTACTTTCGTTCCCCTGACGAAAGTCGCGCTTTACTTTCTCGCCTGTTTCCCCGATTTTTCCCTCGTTCACCGCCTTAACCCTTGACCGTTTCCAGCGGCGACCCCCTTTGCCTCAAAAGCGACGAACGAGCGAGCGAGCACGTGGGGTGCCAGATCGCGTGGGGGCGCGCACCGTTAATTACCGGAGTTTTAATGAGCAGAATTGCGCCCTCCGTTCAACTCGATCCTCTCCCTCGCTCCGTGCACACTCCCCCGGCTACTGTTCGTCCTCACGTGGCGAACGGATACCGCCTATCTCGCCCTGCCACGTGGATATACGACGAAATAAGTCCCCGTCTCTCGCTTTCCGCGAAATAATTTCGCAGACAGTGGCGCGCATCTTGAAGCCGTATTGTTACCATTCCCGTGCGTCGAACCGCGCGCGTGTCATTATTTTTAATTAACGATCCCCCGGTTCTCCATGGGAAACATCATCGGCTTCGCGACATTAGCGGCCCTTCCCCGCTAACGATGCTATAATTTTAATGAATTCGAATTTCCGCGACCTCCGCTACGGCTGCGAGCAGCTGTCACCGCGGCTTCGCTTAGAAAAGTCGCTGGGTAACTTTGGATTGGCTTTCAACTTCTTGCACCTAGAGCCTGTTTACAGATTATTGGTGACAGATTATTAACTATTCGAGCATTAACCATGTCTAACACAGTTAAACTACGATCAGCCAATGAGAATCCATGTTTTCTGCCAGTTATAACCACTGGCAATACCATTTTTTCTCATCGATTCGTCAGAACGTCTGCTAATATTTATTAGAATCGGATATTTCCGGCTGGATATCTTTGTTACATCGCGCGATAGCCTATCGAATGGCCACTGTTATCTCTGTTCGGGGCGCGATCTATTTTTGCCGGTTAATGGAGTTTCAGCGGCCCGCGCGTATTCGACAGAACGAGGAACAGCCGGAGAGCCAGGGAGATAGAGAGAGAGAAAAAGCTGGGAAGCGAAAGGGGTAGGTCAGAGAGCAACCGCGGGGTGGTTCGAGCAGGGAGAATAAATGTGTTTCAGCCAATCAACGCCACGAGCCCAGCCGGTATTCGCATTTCTTTCTGATTAAATCGTCCTGCAATGGCCACAGCAGGATAGCCTCGCTCGTGTCACAATTTCTACGCGACAGCCTTCCGACGCATATTGTACGTGGGCCAGCGCGAAATTAATCGGGATTCGATCCCATCCGAGGCGCCGCAAATTGGAAACTACCCTCAGAAACTAGTTCCGCATAATTTCGATGGGAAAACAAATCCCGACTGGGGCACAGCCTTTGGTCTCTGTCCCAACAATACTGTCCATCTCCCTGCGATGCGCCCGAGGTGGTCGCGAACTTTGTTCAATTACCGCGACATACTCTCAGCGACCTGGGACGTGGCTTCTGAGACCTATTTATTATTTGATACACTGTGCGTTGACTGCTTTCATAAAATCCAAGTGGAGATAACGATTTTCCACTCGCACCCTCTTTCATGAATATATGTATACACATAAATCAATCACTGTCTAAAACTTTCATTCGTTGCAAATAATTTTGTACGAAAAAGAGTCATTTTTTTGATTATGCTATCGGTATTTCTGAGTTCTTTTGCGTGTCAAAATATGTTTTATCAATCAAAGGTACTAATAAATCGCTGTTTCAATGTTGGTAGGGCTTTGATGGCTTGGAAATATAACGTTGTTACGGTTGGTTCGTTATTTCGCCTCTGTTTGACGCTTTCATTTTTGTAATCGGGCGCGGTATTTATTCAACAAACACAGGCAACGCTTCGTTCAAACAGCTCCCCGGTTCATCCGATAAATTTAAGCGATATTGAAAAAAGATATGCTCGGATTTGTGATAATAGAAACATCACAATACTCAGGGATACACGGTGTACATTGAATTTAAAATTCTGCAATTACAATGGGGACACGCGTTATGGAAATGCGACCTGCTCGTTATATGTGTAGGTTCTGTTGATTGGTACTGCGCGAAGAGTGTATGAAAACCCGGTGTTATTCCTTTCGGATTGCTTGCGTAAGCTTGTTATTTTATCCGTGAATCATGCATAAAAATATGGGGGCTTTTAATAAACATCAAATACAGGTACCCACTGACACAGTAAATAGGTTTTGTTTGATTCTGCATGCGCACCGTTCGTGTTTATAACTGTATACCTACATATATCACGCTGCTCGATGCAGCGACAAGTATTTTTCAGAGATAAAAAAGGTAAAAAATGTTTCTTGCTTAAAAAGATAGTCTGCTGTATGTATTTGCAGTTATTGTGCAGTTGCATTTAATATCGTTCACTCATATGTATTACTTTATTTTAAATTTGAAAATACTGACACTTTGTTCCTGGCGCTTTAAGATTTCGATGACATTTACAGTGGCTCACACCAATAATCGTACACTCTTTATAATGACATAACATTTTTAAAATTGGCTCAAACGACTTAATTTTTTTAGAAGGTAGAAGGATTAGTTTGCTAAGTGGAGGACTACGTCGTTTTGAAAAAAATTGCAACTGGTCGGAACAGAAAAAAAAATAGTAAATGTCTTTTTTCAATTTCTCAGCCTGTAATGAAAATTCGAAAAATATATTTTTGAATTTTCGTTACAGGCTCAGAAAAAAGTTGAAAAAGTGCCCTATACTATTTTTTTGTTTTTCCGACTAATTGTAATTTTCTTCAAAACGACGCAGCACGTTATTGAAAAAAAAACTCACGTCGTTTGGAGCAATTTTAAAAATGTTATGCGATTTTAAAGAGTGTACCATTTATTTGTATGAGCCACTGTATCAGAACTTCTCCAAACCATATTCAGAGTTACCATGGACAATTACCATAGATCCCAACAATATTTGTTGTAGTTCTGATTCAACAGTATCGATCATTCTGGAGGAATATCCAACCTGAAGCTCCCGTCAAGAAACTCGCACGAGCCAGCCCCAGTCAGTCGACGAAATTACATACAGGGAGCGTTATGTTGTTTGCCAATCACGAAGGCATTACAGAAACTTTTCGAGGGAGCTTCTGGTCCGCGTGGGATCCCCATCGGATTGAATTTCAGCCGACGTGAGCCGCAACGAGGTGAAACGCGAACGCGAACGCGCCCGTCGAACTAATAGTCCCGCAGAAACGGGGTACGCCGGTTCTTACGTATTAACCGTCGGCAGCGGTGAGAGTGAAAAGCAAGATGTTAATTCGCGCGGTCGTTACGGGGTCACCGAACCCTGAACTCCTCGACGGCCTGCAGTCATCGTCGCCGCCGCCGCCGTCGCCGACGCTTCCTACGTCGTCGTCATCGTCGAACGAACGGTACGAGCGCGTACCTATTCATCGAAAACGACTGCCACGTACGAGTACACACCCACACCCACACCGGCGCGGTGCGCGTCGCAGGGGGTTGGTTGTAGCGGTGGTTGGACCAACGAGAGGGAGAGACGGTGACACAAGAGTGCACCGAGAGAAGCATATGTGCATACGCGGAGGAGAATATCTGGAGGGTGTGAAAGAGTGCGGGACCATGCGAAACGAGACGGCGACGGCGACGCGACGGTAACCAGCCGGAGAGAAAGAGTTAGAGAGAGAAAGGTTGGCGGGGTGCAGGGGTTGAATACGGGGGCGAGAGAGGTGCTGGCGAAGGGCGGCACACCGGCGTACCCCGTCAAAACAGAAATGCATGCGTGCGTCAATTGTTCTTGGCGCGGAGCGTGTATGCGTGTTCCGTGCGCGCCTCGCCACGCCACGCCGCGCCACGTCGCGCCGTGCCGCGCTTATGTTATATCGATGGGCGAGGGTGGTGTTCCAGAAGTGATCGCGCTCGCTCGTTGATCATCCGGGGTTAGCCCCGGAGAAAAGGGAACTCGTTCCTCTCTGCACGGCCGACCTGTAATTATCGAGAGTTCTTTGACACGAGCGATCTTTCGCTTCTGCCTGCGCTACGGGAATTGATCTCCGCGCCCGCACGTTGTCTCTTTCTTGCGTCTCCTTTACTCCGGTTTACAGAATATAATCCAACACCCTACGAATATTATGTAAAAGCACAAGATAGTGCATTACAAAAATGCGGGGGCGCAAATGTTCTCCTGCGACCCTGTATCTGTGTATCAAAGTCACTAGCAATGACCGCGTATGCATAGAAAACCCGGCTGGCACTTGAGGGGGTAGATTACAGTTTTCATTGCGAAATCTTTATTTCCAGAGGTAGAAGGTCTGCGGAAATTTTCATGGTAGGCGAGACGCGTCCCGCAGTTCCACGCATCCGGGCGTTTCTCACGGAGAAACGGAGTATATGTATGCAAGTCTCCCTCGTGGGGAGGGTTAATTTCGTTGGGGCCCTCTCGTAATTCGTGACTAAAGAGAATAAAGGCGAATCTACGGCTCGTTAGCGAGCAGGAAGCTCGAACGGCGAAATCAGGGCGTGGATAGCGTGCGGCGCGTTTCGAAAAGGGTCCTCCGAGCTGTCATTTTCCGGTACTTCGGCAAATTTCATTTGCCCAGAGCGTTACGCGCCAAGTCCCGTGAATTTGCATGGGACCCCCGGGTTTTTTTTTTGCGTCAGGCGGGGGAGCCAGGAGAGCGTTAAACGGAGCGGGGACGAGAGTTTTAAATAATTTTTATCGGTATCGTCGTGCTGGCACGCTGGAGCTATAAATTAACACCATCAATTTGTAACATTGAAAGAATAATAGAATTCGCGGGACAATGAATTCATCGCGGTATCGGTAAACATTCGGGGCCAGCGTGCATCGCATATAAAAGCCGTCTTTTATCGTTATTTCTCCCATTTATCGAACCTGCCTGAACCGAATCGATTCTGCCGCTTCGAATGGCGCTTGTTCCACCGTTAATCTCCCTTTTCATTCCTCGCTCTTCACTCTTCCCTTTCTCATCGTCGATTTCCTTCCTCCCCGCGAGAGAGGCCAAGTTCGCGGTTTACAGGATCGGATCGTTGGGTTTTTACGATGCTCGGCAGAGATTACGGGGGAAATATCCCGCGACGAGGCACTCGTTCTGCTTATTAACGACGCCGCGACCCCACGGGGGTGTTTCGAATTTTAACAAAGCGTTGTTTACAATCGACGTTTACCGCTGGCCGCTGGCGTGACGGCCCGGCGAAACCAGTTTAACGATTTCTCATTATCCACTTAGGAGGGACTGTTTCCGTGAGTGGCCGGGCCGGCGGTAAATTCGCGTGAAAACGAGCCGCGCTCTTTCGTCGCGATGGGTACGAGGAGCCAGCTCCGAAGGCGTCTCGTTTCCACTCGTTACGACGTGAAAGGGGTTGCTGACGGGGGTTTGAAACTACAGGAGACGTCGAAGCGTTCCTAGGGATCGAACGAGGGTGGAAGCTCATGAAAATTTCCGCGGTCGAATCGATAAAACGTTTCCACGGTGAAATTTTTATGAATTCATCGCCCCCGCCAAGTGTCTACATTGTTCCGGGAGGCAAATAATTTAAACTTCGACTCGGGCGCGGCGAGTCTTTCAAGTGATTTCCGAACTTTTCTTAAAGAGGCCCAGGTAATACGACAAAGTTTCGGGAATGCCTGGGTAATAGCGAGTCACCGGTGATTCTGCGGCGATATCGCCGTGAACGCTTCCGCGAAATTACCGGTGTATTTTAACGAGCTGCAGCGGAACACCAGTGCCGATAACGATACCCAGAGAACCGGCTAACAACGTTTCGCAATGATAATTAGAAATTAGTTAACATTTAGTTAAATTTAGTTAACATTTTTTTAAATCGTTTCTTCACACCGAGTAATAAATACTAGTAGCACGCAGAATCGTTCTGAACTGGTTTCTAAATAATTATGAATATTTGTTCTTAAATAGTAGTATAACGGAATCACTGATTTTCGAAGCGAAGCAAACAGACATCTTTCTCTCTCTCTCTCTCTCTCTCTCTCTCTCTCTCTCTAGACGTTTACCACTCATCGACGGAACTCGAATTATTGAACGAGAAAAAAATGAATCAATAGCAAACCGACGAAAACCCGCGGCAAATATTTGCCTTTTCACGACCGTATATATCGATATCCACGGTAATGAATATTTTTTACCGAGGACTACATTTTTCAAACGCATTCCTCTCATCTACTATCCAAAACAACCAATGCGGTCGCAACCACGAATATTGGAATGATACGGGACCGACGTGTATTTCATTTCGCATAGCAACCTCCTCTCTCTCGCGAGAACGCACGCTATTTGGCAACAAATTTTAATTTAGCCGTCCTCGTAGATACGAAGCAGGAATTAAATATAAATTTTTGCCTTTTTCCCACTCCTTGAGAAGAGGTTTTGGCACCTTACGCTGGTAATACTGTACAGTTTTAATGAGGGTTTTGTTTATTAAAACACCAGTTGTCCTGCTAGCAAAATTCTTGTCTTCTTCTTCTTGGAAGTTTTCGAAATTCACCTACTGTTTTTTTTTTCTGGAAATTAATGAGGTATATTACCTACATGTAAATCATAAAGGAGGGACGTATAGCGGTTGTGCTTAAGAAGAGAACGACCCCAGCAGATCCCTATATCCCAAAGGCAAAATCCTCGAGATCCGAGTGGATCCTTGGTCCGTAATTCGGCGGTGCGCCATCTCATTTGCATAATTGAAACCACTCAAAACAATTGGACGCGACTTAGTTCGGCCCCGGGCGAACGCTTGAGCTTCCGCTATTCTTTCTATCCGTGGCGCCTCCGTTGACGCTTCGAGGCCACGATGCTGAAGGAAGATGGGGATAAGCGTGCAAACCTTGAGGTAGGTGAAGATATACGGGCTGGTATCCGCATTTCCGTGCTGCGAGAGAAAACAATTTCCAAAATATTTCGCGGGCGAGCTACATTTCAAGAATAGACAAGTTTTTACAAATAGACCTACTGGAAACACACAAAATCTACACTGCATTCCATATAAGAGCATACCTACCTAGGATCTGACACACGCGATTGGTCGTAGCACTTTTCTTGCCGATTTACTACCAATCAACAGTGTAGCCCTGCGCGAAACCAGTATACTCTAATGTGGAACGCAGTGTATTCCTCGATAAGATATTCAGTACATTACCGAAGTCATAATCTATTGCCCACACATTTGATCGACTGCAATTATCGAACTTCTCCCTGCCTAAACTCGGGTATTCCTAATAAATACATTCTTCCTCTTCCAAAAATGCTTCGGCAAAGCCACAGCGTCTCAAGTTCCGAAGGGCACCGTGTAAAAGCCTGGTAGGTTGCACCTAGTACGTAAGGGGGAAGGGGAGGGGAAGCGTTGCACCGACGGAACGCACGTATGCCTCCACCTATGCACGTTCCGCAGAATGCAACGCGATGGCCGGGATGGGAGGGGAGGGCTGAATTCACACCCCCCGTTCGCACTCTCGGCCACGTACACACGCTCCCGCATAGAAAAGTGAGCGAGGAGGAGAAAGGAGCATGGAAACGGAGACTAAGTAGACCAGGGAAAAAAGACGAGGCGGAGGAGAGCCAGGGGGGAGGGAGAAGAGTGAGCGAGACGGAGAGAGAATACGCACGAGAGTGTGTGCATGCATGTCGGCGTGTCTCCGGAGTCTATTGTGTGGGTGTGCCAATTTACACGCGTTTTGTTCTCGCTACGACAAAAGGTGCGAGCGGAAGGTTGGACGAGGGTGCAGAACCGGGTGGGCCAGGGGCGAATGGGGCGCTAGGTGACGGAGGAAAGAGGCAAAGAGAAGGATCGAGAGAGAGAGAGAAAGGTGGAACGTGAAAGCGAGACACGTTCGGAGTGGTTGGTTCGATGCATAGCAGTTCTGGCAATGCACGTGGCCAACAGAGACCGCGATAGGCACGGGGGTAGGAGGAGAGGCTGAATTCCCTCTATTATACGCCGTAGATTTTGCATTCGAGCGGGTTGCCGGATCTATTACGGCCCACGACCTACTACAGTCTGCCGCTTGTCTGGCGTTGATTTACTCGGTGGATGCGAACGCGACTTGTTTCGAGGATCGCGGCGTTTTGTCGCGGCTTGACCAAACGGCAAACGGGGTGCTTGGGTATATTCTTCCTTCCTTCGAGGTACAGCGCAGGACGGTTTAAATTCTCACCGAAAGACAGCTAAAGCGAGCGAACAATTGAATTACTTTCGATATAGAAAACAGTGATAGCGATGAAATGATTCTTCGGGCGGAGGATTAAGAATACCTAAAGGTAATTTCTCGCAGTTGCAAAGGAAATTATGTCATGGCGGTTGGAAACGACGAAAAGGAGAGGACATTGGTGAAGTTCGGGAATGGATTAGAACGAGGTAGGAGGAGTTGAATGATGTCGCACTTAGAGTGCTTTACTGCTGGAAAATTTCAGGACTGGTTGACGTGGTGGACAAATCGACACCTATAGAGCCCGGGAATCGATTCGAACCGACCGCATCGTCACCATTACGTGGCGGTGAAGTTCACGGGGGAAGAAGAAAACGACGGGGCGTGACTGTATTCACGATGCAACCGGACGGTCGCAGTTCGTTCGGCGTGACTCGCGAAATAAATCGTTAATGCGCCGATTTCGCCTTGAAACGTCCGTTGGTCGGCGCCGCGATTTCCAATTCAACTCACGGCTGGAACTCAGTGGACCGATGTCAGCCAGTCGCAAAGGGGTTTCGCGGGTCAGGCCATGTCTCGGCGACAAAAGAGAAAGAACGGGAGCGGGATAGAGCGTGCCGATACTTAAAATTACAAGACGCGTACAGGCTGTTGGGACGCGGTGCTCGCTTCCATCAAAATTTCCCCGGCGTACTGGATCCCAGAGGGTCGGTTCCTTCGTTTTGTTTTGATTTTCTTTCATTTGAATTCCTCGACATTTTTACGCCAAGTTTTTCTGCAATTTGGTATCTTATCCCTGTCGAAGTTTCCCATTCGAAGGATCCAAAGAACTATGGATTTTTTATAACAGCCATGAAGCTAAAAGATAGAGCAAAGCAGGCTTCTTTGTTTAAGCTGCGATCAATAGAACTCACTTCCTCGATATTCCGACCAGTTAATAACGACAGGAATTAGTTCGATGCGGATGTGCAACGATGCAGCTCGATTATATCGCATCTACTCAAATCCCCATCGAACTTCGATGCCTAGTATAAAATTTACTCGACTACCTATGGAGCAGAGGGATGCACATGGGTGAGTCGAAGGTTCGTTACCCTAGCCCACTTTCGTCATAGCACGGATTTACGATGCGACGCGTCGTGGTCTGCATCTCGCACGACATCGAGATGCGACACGTATCTCCTTCACGATGTAGTCCAGCTTTTGCGACGATTGAACATTTCGAAACGACCGAACGGGCGAATATCGTTCGCTATCTACCGTGCGAAGATGAAAAGAGGCGCAGCGGGCATTAAATCGGGGCGATGAGCGCATTCACGGAACGGTATATCCCTGAATTTGCTAGGAATTCGGCAAAATTTCCGTACAGTCACTCTGCACAGAGTTATGTGTGCGGATTCGATAGCTTTCGTGTGTTAGTACGGTTCTATTTGGATTCTAGAGCTCTACGAGTTTCCTGAGAGGGCACACACCCGACATAGTAGGCAAACATGGGATTACAAAATAAAATGATCAAGTTGTATCGTACATTCAACATTTAGATAACTAAAGTGAAGTCTAAAGTAAATGTTCCAAGTAATAAAATTAACTGAGAATATTTATTTTGAAGATACATATTGCAGTGAGAAACAGTTTGAAATATGAAATTGCATTAAAGTCAGAATGTTGGGGAAAGTGTACGGTTGATATCGCATTTTATTCCCTGTTGGTATCTCCAATGGTTGCCGAAATACAAGACTTTAAAGTCTAGCGTTTAAGACCCCGCCTGACAGCTGACAGATCCAGAAATGCGGTGACCTACATTTCTTACAGGAATTTGCAGACGCAGCACCGTTTAGCCTAGAAAAAAAACGCTGACTCGGCACGCGTCGCTGACCTTCGCAACGTCAGCAAATTTAAGTGGGTCAGTGGGATGCGTGAGCGAGAGGCCCAATTGTGCGAGTGAGACGCACAGAGTGTGTTTAATAGAAATTATGCTTTTCTTTAAACGGCGATATCTCGGTGACGGATAGTCATATCGAGATAAAACAGAGAGCATTTCAAAGAGAAAGGTTCCCTGCGTCTGTCTATGGTAGAAACATTGCTGTAAGTTTACAGAATTCTATGTTATAGTTAATCAAACATTTGAGTCTTTAGTAAATCTTTATGGATTCTCTTCAGTCATCAAACCACTTCTACAATGCATACAATATTCTTAAATTACCTATTCGTCAAGGAATACAGACGATAGCGTCAATGGAGAAAAGATAGTCTTTAAACAAAGTTCGTTAGGATCAACTCATAAAATTTGCGTATGAAGTAGTAATAAGACCAGGCAATATTGTTTAATATTCTCCTTATACAGACTACCTAAATTCAATGGCCAATTTAAAACAATTAATATTCCGATGACAAGGAAAAAAGTTCGTTTTTGACGTCTAGTGCTTCGTTTTCTCCTTACAGGTAGAAGTTCAAGAGTTTTAATGAACAACTTGAATATTTCAGCTTGTCTCACAATTATGGCACATCCTATATTTTGTAATTACTGTTTGTAGTTTGTAATTATTACACTTGTTGCAAGACATCCCAACATAGAGCTCAAACGATTAAAATTACTACCCCACGTTCAATTGTTCAGCACTGAAAAGTAATTAGAAAGCATTGACACGACGGACGTTGAATTAATCGAAAAATTTCACCGTGAAGCGGAAAATATTAACATGACAAATGCTGTCGCCCCGTCCCACCGGGTGAGAGCTGGTTAATGTTATAAAATAATGCCCCGGTAATCTAGCTTCGCAAAGCGAACGCTTCAAACGCAGTGTGGCCGTTGCTGCACACAAAAGGGTAAAAACGTGGGAAAGCTGTTTGAGCGCAATCGAAAAGTCCGCCGGTCCCGGTCGCAGCCTGATCGACACTACAGATTTACTCGATTAAACGTCATTACCAGGCCCGACTTAATTGCGCAATCCGCGCTCGCGTTCGCGCACCACAACGCGACTCGTTCCGACAGTTTGTTAGCGCCCGATAGCGACGATCCAATCTTTTAATTTCGGGGCAAATGAATTATATTCCGCGGAGTGGGTGCAGCCGACCGTCTGCCACTGCGTGATTACGCTGAAACGTAGCAAACCAATTCGTCTTATTACCGGACCGTTGCAATTACCGTGCGCGCGGCGATCGCGGGCAGCGGTTCACGGTCGCGAGCCTTGTTTTTCCCACAAGTTTCGGGCTCCGCGAACTGATTTATGGGGAAACGGCCGGGCAAGGATCGCCGGTGGAAGCAGGGAGGGAAAACGGGAAGTCGCGACCGGACGATAACTTTTTTCCGTTCCAGTGTTTACGAGCAGTAAAGCTAAAATTCCCCCCCGACTACCAAAAAACCGATAATGTCGCCCGAGCCGAGCGTCTGCTGGTTGTTCGCGTGCTATAAAATCGCGGTAATGCCGTAATCATCTTGGCCACCCCAGACTTCAGCCTTCCTTCCCTTTCCCTTCGTCTTTTCCCCCCTTTTCAATTTTCCTTCGCCGTGGTGAAAGAGGCGTTTCATCTACCGTTCCGAAGCAGACGTCTCTCGGCTGACCGCGAAACGATAAATCACGCGACTTATCTCGAGGAAATGTTTTATAACCTGCTCGTATGTAACACCGTAGATTTAACGGAATTTAACGCGTCGGAGTGTTAAAATTGCAATCGCGAAGGGTGG
The DNA here is from genome assembly GCA_963971345.1 of Andrena flavipes. Taxonomy (NCBI): domain Eukaryota; kingdom Metazoa; phylum Arthropoda; class Insecta; order Hymenoptera; family Andrenidae; genus Andrena; species Andrena flavipes. The sequence continues at coordinate 42,591,400 of OZ020481.1, forward strand.
TGTGTTCTTCCCCCTTTTGTGTTCGTGCGCACGGAAACTGGATCCAATTCAACGGTGGACGCGTGTTAAATCGTTAAATCGGGGCCGCCTACGCCCCGTGATGGCCCAGAATTTTACGTCGTTCGGAGAACGGTCAGTCAGCGCGCGGCCAGAGAAGTTGCCAGCGATAAAGTGGAGCGTTTGTACGTCGACGGGGGTAAAGGATTACGCCGATTACCGGGTGCGGCTGAAAAACGCGCGCCAGCACGAAACCACGATCTGTTGTCTGTGTTTTAAGCCCGATACGAAAAATTGCGGCAATTTGAATGGTAATCGCGAGTTCTCTGACCGCGTTCGACTTACGGTGGGATGATAAACGCTGCCGTCTTTATCGACTGTCCCGAAAGCCATTAAAATGATTCACGCCTGGCTCAGCCCTTCATAATTATCGATGTAACACTGTAACTGTATCTCAATAATCGACGTAAAGATCGCGGCAATTTTGTGCCACAGTACCCCGGAGTGCAGAAGAAATATCTCAAACATTACCCTCTCAAATCACTTGCCTCGGGTTACTTAAAAGGATGTTTATAAATTCGGATGCAGCAGAATTTGCAAGCGATTGAAGTTAACAATGATTCACCAAAATGGCGAAGAAAAGTTTATGCTGCCTTGTAATTAATAACAGGGTGAGAAATACTATTTAATTAGATTTTATCGTGTGCGGTCAACTATCGTTTCTCCACCTTGGTCTTAAATCATCCTTCCCATCTCCCCTTATCCTCCCACGTCCGTCTTCTTCCACAGCTCGTGGCCCAGCTTTCGGTGTACTTACAGAAAACCGCATCCAGGAGAGACAAGTTTCGAACAGACCCCGTACCCGACCAAACCAGAGCCCTTTTAGTCTCTTCAAGCCCGCAACTACCAGTCCGTTATTCTAACCTCGGCTGCTTGGCCCGATCTCCAGGGAGAAGCGGATACTTAGTCGAAAACTTTCGCGGAAGTTGAGAGGTTGATGAACCAAGAAACGAAAATTAATCGTATCAAAACGATGAGAACCGCAATTCCCAATTCACGCAAGTTTTCGCACGCTTCCTTTGCGATAATGCTATCCGATGTGCTGAAAACTTCGCATTTATATACCCTTCTGCGTTTAATATCATTTATAACACGGGTTTATTGGTATCATTCGAAATTGTGCTCCGTTCGATGGTCGAATGGCACTATTTGAACGCGTTATTCATGCTCCGCGATTCTTCAGAAATGGAGTCGTCGCGATGATTTCGCGGCATTTTAACGGACCAAGTACGATAATACTTTATGTGTACTTTATAACGTCAGGATGGCTTCTACTCCGTTGTCTATCGGAGCCCAGTTTTCCTCCGATTGCCTCCGCCCTACCATGTTCCTCGTCGCCAAGAGTAGATTGACTCGGTCCATTACCAACGCGCTGGGTATCCAGCGAGCATGACGAGGCTAGACGATAGTTATTTTTTTTTTTATTTATTTGCTTCGCCCTCGATCGCCCCGACTCGCCTTATTTCATCGTCCGAGGCGTCGCTCGCTTTTTGTCTCAGCTAGCAATCTTTACATCGAAGTCATTGCCTCGTTGCCACGGAGTAGTCGTTCCACCTTCCTCTCGTACACCTGCCTCGTGACCTGGGATTGCTCCATGAAATTGACTCCGACGTCTCTCCTCCCGGGGGTTTATTGAAACTTCATTCGTCTTCCGGGTTACTAGCGGTCTGTTTTCCCCCTCGTCCCTCTCTGTCCGCCCGCCGTTCGTAGCTTACTCTCTTTCCAGCCCTCGTAACCGGCTCGTCGATTAGCACTCCATTTCAAAACTCATTTATTTCTCGACCCACGACACCGACCCTCCTCTCTGACCAGCAGATGACGCGGCGATATACAGACCCCCAGGAAAATTAACTCTTCTCTGGGTGACCTGGAAATCACGGTGCTCCCTCTATCTCTTCTCCGTCTGTATATTGCCAACCAAGAGGCGATCCTTTATGGAACACTTTTATGTGTGCTTCGTAACTTGATTCTAAAAATAAATTCTCGTTCTGCCGATTAATCTTCGGCGACCGATTTCCAATTTCAGAATGCTATGATATTGTATATCTTTACCAGAAGTAATTCCATCATGAAATATCTGTTTCTATCAAGCTGATACTAGTTACAGAAATAATCACATAGATTGCCTCTTTTAACGTCGGATTGCCGTCGCATTTAAGGTACGGGTATGATAGGTAGCCACAGGATCAACAAAAACACGGTATCCCTCTTCTCCCCCAGACCCCGCAAGTACGAAAGTTTTTTCCTCGCCGCTGGGATTCTCCCTCTGGAGAAGATTACAGCCCTGTTTTCGCGGACGCCGCCCGTTCCTTGTTCAGACATCGGAACCGATGCCTATTTTTCTTGCTCCCCCAGAAATTTGTCAGGCTTCCGACGTTCGCGAATAAGTCAGGCTCTCCCGCCACGTAAAACATTCAGGGACAATTTGGGAGAGGGACGAGATCGAAGGAGAACGAGGGGTGAACGAAGAGGACAATACGATCCTTCTAACTTCAAAGAATGGCGAATATTACAATGCATTAACGTTCCATCACACGCCACTTACAGGGTAGTCATTTACAACCCTAAAATACATATTCATCGATTCATGATAACTGGCTTCGATCCAAGAAAGCTTTACACTCTTAAAAACTTAATGATCACAATGGACACTGAGAAGGGGAAACGCGATGCAAAAATATACCCTTTCGAGCAGCATCGACCAGAGGATGAAAAATTACAAATACACGGAGACAGCAGCGGTGCAGCAATACGGAGGCCTGAGGGCGCGGATATACGTTATCGTATCGAGCCGCGTATAAGTCGAGAACTCGTACCTTAGAGATTGGGGGAAGGGGGCGAAGCAGGGTGGTGATATAGGCGAGAGCGGGCAAACGGCAGTATTAACTTTATGGGTGCATTGCGGTGGTTCCAAGGCTGCTACGTAGCTGGCTTCGAGTATAAGGGTTGTTTGGCATGGGAGTCACGCGCGCCGACAATTATTTCACCCTTCCGCCAAGAGTTTGCTACCCTCCACATCCCCTTTTCTACCAAGAACACCAGTTCGTACGTTGGTAGACGCTGGTAGACGCTAGTAGACGCAGTTGCAGTGGGAACCGGTGGAGTGTTACTGGATGTATTCTCGTCCCGTGGTCTGGTGGACTTCGACGTTAGTTGACGTCGCTAATCTCTGCGCACCTGCTGCGTACTCGGCTTTGCGAAGTGAAAACGATGCAGCGAAAGTTTAGAGGACATGGTCAAGAAAAGCATTGTCAAGTTACACAATTAGAACTAAGGTGGACCGAGCGTGGAAATAGCATTCGTATATCGCAGTAGTGCAGCTTAAAACTGGTCAGTCGCGGCATTAGACCAAGTTTAACGTTGGTTGGGCAATTTCGAGCTAACAGTGTAGACCAATCGCAGCGGAATTTTGCTTAACCAAAATCCATTCGCGGGGAGTAGCTAGCTAACTGGAGGAAGCTAAAAAAGCTAGTAAATCACACGCCAGGAATCTAAATTATCCTCCAGGAGGAACGCAGCCACCTTGGTCGTGACAGTGACCGGAGGACGGAATTTATCGGACGCTAACCGCCACGAGCAACATTCCTGTGTGAAAGGATTCCGCAAGGTAATCCACAGTGAACGACAATCGGGTGTTACGAGAACAATATCCTCGTCGAGTGCAGAATTATATGTGACTGATATTTTATAGCGACTAATGAAGATGTGTTTGACTTTAATAAAATTCAGTGGTGAATGCTGGAAGCCATTCAACCTTGAATACTTTAGAACTTTTATTTTTGCGAGCAAAGCATGATAGAATTATCTTTCTAGGTTTCATACAGTCAATTTCTTCGCTGCGTATCACGAACACGTGATTCCGTGAATGCAGTACCTACGAGCCTGACTTCGACAATCGTGCATCCCCTCGATCCTCGGCGCCGATCGAATTCTCCACCTCGATCGGGGCGTGCAAAAATTGTCTACCGTTGTCTTAGACGACCGATGCAATTTCCGCTCGGCTGTTTGGCGCTCGGCGCACGTACCGCTTTTACGTTTCGTCTCTTTACAAAGATTCCCCCAACGCCGAGACTTCCGTCGTTATCTTTCCTTCCGGTTCCCTCTTACGTCGACTCTTTTTTCCCCTTCCTTATCAATACCCCCTCGCTCGATACGTGTGCGACCGAGGCTGACCGGTGTTCACGCTCTCGGAATACAAAGACGAGGGAAACACCGGAGGATAAGTACGTACGGGGATCAACTTGCGCTCGTTGAAGGGAGTCGTTGAAAAACGCACGTACATGATCGTTTCCTCGCGGCTGAGTCAAGCGAGTGATTTCCGAAGATTTTTCCAATGATCGTTCACGATCCAGCGTGAACTACTTTGGAGAAATTAGTCCTCCTTCCTGTGAGAACGGTGCGTTATCCTAAATGTCTCGCATTGAATTTCCCGGCATTCCTAAGAATCGAACGTACGAAAGCCTGCGTCTCGCTTGCGAGGCTGCTCCATCTTACAATTTGTTTATAAATGCAGAGTGGTTACAGAGTTCGGATGTTTCAGTCACCCCCTTTTCCTGTCTCTCCTTTTTTCCCCAGAAGCGGACAGCATTCTGGAGGGAAAGGACCACGTGCCACGTAGCTACGTGCAGGAGGAATGGAAGCAGGGGACTGGCAATTATTCAAGTAGAATTATAAAAACAAATAGGGTCGGTTTCTGGGCGGCTGTAGCGAGAAGGTGGGCAACGGTAGCTGGCTGTTGGTGTGGGTCTGATTCAGTACCAGTGCTATGTTGGGTAGGTTGGTTGGTTCACATAAATATGAATGCGCCCACGGCTCTCATTAAGTCTCTCTGCCTTCATTTATCTACCCTTCCTCCTCCCTTGTCCTCGAGTCTCTTCCTCCCCTCGACGTTCGCCTGGTCGCGCAACCACCGAGAATCTTCAGCCCCCGAAAGTTCGCTTCTTATGCCACTGGGGGTAGGACTTAAGGCGTTTAGACGCTTTGGTCCAGACGCTGCTTCAACGGCGATCATGATGCTTTCTGGAGAAAGTCCTCTTAAGAAAGCAATTGTAACTTTCAACAACTGTACACTCCAGGCGCACTCTATCTGCACACTTATTTCTACTGTACGTACATTTTGTCAACGATTCCTCGGTTCATAAAGAACTTTTTAATACACCAATCAACTAGAGATACTTTAGAGAACTCCTTAAATTTGCATTCCTCTATAAGCACAACAGCGGCGTACCATCGGAGCTTTAATTAACTGCAAAGTATCTTCCGTCACTGTTCCCTCAGGCGTCACCCTCGCTCATCTCCTATAAAAACACTCTTCACAAACGATCCATCGAGTCCTCCATGGAGGAATCAATCAACCCTTGACTTCGCCGAAGAACTACTGCAATGTCAACGAACTATCGTGGTCCAAGGCGTCCCTCCAGGCTCATGAAAATCGCATTCGGCGAGCTATTGTCAACTTTCTGGCGCGGTTCTCTCGTAATGAAACGCACTTCCCGCCGAGAAAATACTTAGGTGGGAATTACGACAGGCCAAGTCTCCGTGTGCCTTAGAGGATCTTCATCGCTTCAGGTATCCTTGCCAACCCTTTGCTTTACGATCGAGACCCTGACAGCGTTCTTATTAAGAACGTGGCCTCTCTCCCTCGTCGCGACCGTGTCATGTGATTATTATTTATGCCCCAGTCACCCTTCTTCCCTTCAGCATGGCGTGGCTGTCTGAATTATCAGACCACTATGTGCATCTTCGACATGGAAACCTCTTCTTCGACATAGAAATATTCCTTAACTTGAAATTAACTTCAGAAGTTGTCAGCGGAGTGGAGCTTCTTCTCGTCTTTCCGAACGACGAGCCGCCGCTTTATCCGCGGAAATTGTACACGCGGCGCGAGAATCAAAGGCGAATTCCCAGTTGTTCCGCGAATTGCTAACCCGTAGCAGCGGGGGGTTGCTCCTGCCGTCGCCGAAGGACGTTCCCGCCGAACAGAGCAAAAGGAAGCTCGCCCCTGAGTGTTCTACAGCGGAATACGCTTCGAGCGAGAAGAACTTCTAAGGCGAGCATCGCTGCAGAAAGACGCAAAGCGGATAATGAGAGAAAAAAGAAGCGGCGGAGAAAGTGGTGTGAAATTTCCGCTTCAGTTAAGAGAGAGAGAGGGGGGGGGGGCGAAAATCCGTAGCAAAAGAAGTGGGGAGCAAGAGTTGAAGCGAAACACGGACAGGGCAAGAAGGTGGGGCCGAGGAATGCCACGGAGGGTGGCGGAGAAGGAAAAAGTGAATGAGCGAGCGAGAGATTGGCGAAAAAGGACTTTTCAAAGGGTCCCCCTGGCTCAAACGTAGCTTTCATCGGCTTATTGTCCGCTAAACACTGGAGTCGCGCGGCCAGGTAATAAAAGGATTCCCCCTTCTCGTGAAAAAGTTGAATAAAATAGCAAAAAGAGGACTGCCCCGGGACCGGGTGACAAAGGGTCCGCCTCGTCGTCACCGGGACGGTGGATTCGGGAGGGGAGGGGAAAGCGCGAGGGTGTGAGCGGTTGGCGAAAAAGAGAAACAGAGGGCTCGGAAGAAAGTGGAGGGAAAGCGCGTTTCAGAGGAAAGGAGAGCGTGAGAATACGGCGGAGGGGGCGAGGACTGGATGAAATAAAACATCGAGGGGGGCGCGCCCCCTGCTCTATCAGGCGGTTAATGAAAAATAGCGACACCCTCGCCGCGTTCTGTCTCCTGCTGCGCGTCAGATTGCTTGCGCTCCTTCTCTCTCCCTTCCTGGTCCTTTCTCCATGCTCGAATCGCTCCGGACGCGGGATGAGTTTTGCGCGATTTCGTCGTCCGCTCGCCCGCTTGCTTACTGAAATTTCTGCTCGGATTTCACGCTGCGACATCATATTACTGCGTCCTGCTATGCCGTGGAGACAGACCAACCCTCCTTGCGTAACTCCGCGCGTTCCTCATCCCACCTCGGCTCACCGTTATCTCTTCCGTCACCCCCTCCCCCCCCCCCCCCCCCGTTACCCCGACATCTGCTCCGCTATGTATCCCCGTGAAAATTGCTTGCCAACTTTCGAAACGTTATTGAGTCTCCTCGGACGGCTTTAATTAACGAGGCCGCCCGCGCGCGCCACCCACACACCGGCGGTCTTCCTTTTCTAATAATTGTCGAACAGCGGTGTCGATCGAATGTACTCGCGCTTATTGTCTTTTTATTGCCGACGGAATAGCCTGTCTGGATTCGGGTGAGCCGGCCAGGAAATACGGAGCATTTAAATTAGACACGGCCGTGTAATCGACTGAAAGATGGATTGCGAAATTTCCCTCCCAGCGCGGCGATCGATCGGGACCTCGACGCGATATTTCATTATTGCTGAGCAATCGGTTTTCGAGGGTCCTGCCTCTCTATTTGCCGTATGAAATCGCCAATCGTAGATGGAGTGGTTTCATTCTTTATTGGAGCACTCTTGTCTTTGATAAAAAGCAAAGAAAGCAAAGGGGGCGATCTAGCACGTGTCTATTTGAACGATGAAATTCTTAGGGGCGGAGGAAGCTGCTTTTGTACTTCCTTTTTTAACTGTATCGCGAGCAAGTACCAGGTCGTTTGTCTCGCGGAGGATGTCGATATCGAAGCCGCAGAACATATGGCGCGCGAAGCCGCCAAACCACTGGGACGTGGTCCGGAACTATAAGCTTTGGCGCTGTTAAAACGTGGGAGAACTATCGGCGCGGCCAATGCAATTGCATTAACAGAATTTGCAGACACAGTGAAGGAACTTCTGCGAGTAAATGTACCAAAAATTCACAACCCTTCTCTTGTATACCTACAAGACGAGACGAGAATGTTGAGGAGGGCGATTGTTTCAAGAACGTCGAAAGTAGGCTTGGACGAGTTGACGTTAATTGCATCGTATCGTTTACACGTGTCAGTCGGTGTCATCTAGATCCGACCCAGTTTCTTATACCTATTGATTGCCTCCCCCGAGACCCATGGAGAGAAAGGCGTGACAGGGGTGACCGACGGGGGTGGAGAAGCATAATCAGAAATCACAGCTTGTAGGGGAGAGTCGTTAGAAGTCCCGGGTGGCGTGCTTCAGCCCACTGCTGTCTTCATCCAGCGTTTTCAAGCCCACGAGTCCCCTGACGAGCCTGCTGTCGTGCCGCATCTCAATCGTTTCCTCTTTGCCCCGTCGTCCGTCGTTTCCTCAGCCTGGCATTGTCCCTCGCCTTCGAATGGTAGCGACTTATTATTTTTCCCTCCAAACCACTCCCTTTTCTCTGTAGCAACGATTTCAGACACCGACTTGTGGCGTTCAAAGGAAGCATCAGGTGTAACCGCGTTTCATCCCGTAAGAATTCGTGTCTTTAGCGACACCTTTCTAAATCAAGCTACCAAGCGACGATGCAAAGATCCAGCACGCTCGTGAATCCTCTGGACCTGCTGCTCGGACTTGCTAGCAAGATTGAAAAGTCCGTTGTCCCCCGGGGGAAGTGGGACAATTTACCAACGCTCATTATGACGCGCCCTATTCGGCCAGCGTGGCGGAATGGAAATTCGAGGAGCAACAAATCGAGGAAACTAGCGCGAAGATAATGGACCAGCGGTGGGATGGCGTTGCGCCACCGGGAAAATAAATCAGACCGCAGGGTCTCTGGTAGGGTTTAGGTGCGACGGAAGTAGGGTTCATGATCTATGGACACCTCGCCATTTCCGGCCAAAAATCCATTATATATTACACTTAGCAAGGTGCAGGGACACGTCCAAAAGTTACGAAGGCTCTACACTTCTCTCTCTCTCTCTCTCTCTCTCTCTCTCTTTCTCTCTCTCTCTTTCTCCAGTTCCCCCTGGCCGTCTCTAAGCCGCGGCAGGCATAACTTTAATCGAGTTGTCTGGAACTACGGCGCCACTGACGGAAATGCGTAAATCACGCTCGGGGGTGAAAGTATTCGGGAACTGAGAACGCACTAAGGACGCGCGAAGAGCCCACGCGTGCAGAAACTTTTTCGAGGGACAGAGCCGCAGATATACGGCGTTGGAAACTCGTTTTTTATGGACGTCTCATCGCCCAGTCTCGAACGTTTAGCGAGTAGTTCTCGTGTCACGGCACATTAAGCGTTGGAAGATGTTTCTTGGATTCCCTGAGCCTTGGCGCCCCGAGGGTTTACGCAAAAGAAAATCTGTCTGCTTTGCGCGAAGATATCGAGCGTTCTGCGATCTAATAAGATCTTCATTAACCCTCCCTAAACTCATTTCCTCGAGATCGTGTTTCGTCCCCGATTTACGGCGCGCTCTACTGAACAGACGCTCCCATTCTACTTCAGTGGAATCCGACGCGAAACTTTCGATTTTTCAATTTAGATTCGCGCGAACTTGGGCCGTTTGATTTCGAAAGAACTTATCGTTACGCGAAGTCGAACATGAAGAGTGCGATCGTGGGTTCGATGGGATCTCTTTCGCGGGAAGTAATCTTCTTCGGAGAGGCATGGAATAGCAGTGGCTGCGTCGCCAACAGTGTTATCGTCTAATGGAACGGGATAATCCGTTTTTCATAATATCAAGACGGGATCAGGCGAAAATATTTCTTTTAAAAAGCGTCCTCAGCGTATCGGTTATGAGGGAATTGCCGGCGACGGGGCAAGAAAGCCGGAAGACGAGAGAATTTAGTTTGCCCCCCCCCCTGCTCCGCTCCCTTCCTCGGCAGCCTTCGCGTAACTCAGCTAAGCCGCTAATAAGGTTCCCCTAATACCCTGGTCTTACCGACCCCGTATAATCTATGGACGGATACCTCTTTACGTGTACGCGGGAAATTTATCATCGGGAGTATCTTCCTCGTTACTGGAATCCTTATCAGTATCGAAGGTGATAGACCATCCATAGAAGCGGCGTGGAAAAATGTGCAACGGCGAAGAAAGTATCGCATCACCGATGGCAAAAACTGTCCTAACCAACTCAATATGACGCGATAGATATAAAATGTTATCCTTATTTCGTGCTTTAACTGGCAAAAAATACAAACTGGCAATGTTTAACGAGGAAACGGAAATGTATTAGAAGACGCGAAACGAAAATGTATTATCACTCTGCTTGCATGACGGCGTGGTCATTCTACTCGAGAGAGAAGAAGTGAGCGAGTAATTGTAATTTTGAGGGGATTCCAAAACCAATACAGACCCTGCTGCTTCCGCTGGCGATGAAATTTTTGCAGGGAAACCAGCCGTCCACGGATTCGACAGTATTTCGGCATAATATAACGGGCGGGACCAATGCACTTGGAAATTTGTTTTGATCGCTTAAGCGAGCGGGGCTTCATTATTTACCGTTCACAATGTATGCCCGATCCCGTGCTCGGCTTCATTGAAACTTTTAATTAAAGTCTGCAAATTTACGTTCGGCCAGACGTGATTCCGTTAAAATATTATTTCGCAATTTCAACGTTATCGGCCTGTCCAACTGCCGGACGGGAATGGATTTAGACAAAATGCGCGCCATCGCCGACACACTTTTCAATGGAGTCCTCCGACCTGTTTAAACTGGCACTTCACTTGGGGACGAATTAATGAGGCACCCCGTCGGTCGTCGTTTAAAAATCAAGTGTGAAGGAAAAGCTGGTGGAAGAATGGAGATAAATCAGAACCAATAATACGAAGAATCTTTCGAAAGGAGTATTTCTGTAATTTCTATAATTTATCAAAGTTCTCCTCCCCAAAGCCTCTGTTACAGCGAGAAGTGAAACAATGAATAGGTACGGTTAATTGCGGGTTCTCTGTTTCCCCTGTCGGGAGCAAGTAGGTTATCCGACCGCGAAAATGTAGCGAACTTAAGGGACTGGGGTATAATTTAGAAGCTCGTAGCCTGTTCTTTGTTCTCTGTGTCGCGAGCAAAACAGCGAGACGCGCCGCCGATGTGCATACGTATCTTCGTTGTTATTCCGAAACTTGCGGCGGTATTAACTGGGCGACAAACTCGCGGGTCACAAATCCGCGGCCGCGGTCGGTAGTCGCAGCAAATCACGCTTTGACGTTTCATTTCGAGTCGGACGTGCCCTCCCGCCGGCACCGGCGACGATCGTTTATCTACAGAAATCACAATTTACTCCGATGGACAGGGATGGCGCGGCCGGGAACGTGGAACGAACCGCCACTGCCACTTCAAACAGTTTGCTGGTGGCGTTTCTCTCGTTAAAGGCGCCGCCGCGAAGATGCACTCTACCTCGCCACTCGCCTCGAACACACCCAAACAGTTATCAGGTTCCACTCATTGAGTTTTCCGCTCGGTTGTGCCCCGGAATCGGTGACAAGCGTATCACTAGCGACGAAGACGAAAGAGAGAGAGAGAGAGAGAGAGAGAGAGAAAGGAAGAGAGAAAGAGAGAGGGGAGAGAGAGCGGAAAGGGACGATGGGCGCAAGTGGAGAGAAAAGGTGAAGAGGGAGAGCAAGGAGCAGCAAGGTGGAAGTCTATCCCCTGACGGGACGTCGATAATCCTGTTCCCTGTCAAAACACGCTTCGCCTCTTCTGTTTGCCTTCTTCTTCCCTCTCTTCAGCCCGCCCCCTTATCCCTATCCATTCTCGTCGAGGTTTTTATCCTTCTTCCTTCTCATTGCTTCCTTTTTCTTCTCCTCCTTCGAGCCTTTATCTCTTATCTCCGCTCGCAAGGGGCGACATCATCGCGGAGCTCCACGAAAACGAGGCTGCCGGGATATCTCGGCCTGTCCCAGGGCTAACACGAAAATATTGCAAATTGGTCGCCTGGTTGTTCGCGGTTTTGTCCGATCGTCAGCGTTGAAACCCGCGACTTCCGGTGCTTCTCACAGCTACGCTTGGAAAGTAACGTCGAACGTCGGATTACTTGGAGTTTAGTTTAGAAAAATCGAGCAGTCGAGGTTCGAAAGGGAACTGTATTGTCAGCAAAAACTATGCAAACTACTTAGGTCTAAGCGAGGGTGTGTAATATCGTTTTGGAATGACTTGACAAGGGACGAAGTAGTTATCTTTTTTCGCTTGGAAACTAGATCTTTCAGTTTTATTAATTCTTTTAACAAATCAGACGTCGAGAATCTAGTTTTCTTAAAGCAGACGCAGTTGAGTGGTAAATGCAGGTCTTGATTGAATTTTTAATAAATTAAAGGCGAAAATTGCAAATCCCATCGCCAGTTGGAGGTCCATCCGCAAATACAGACGGAAAACAAACAAGTTAATATAGTTTGGTTTCAAAACATTTCTGCCAAGCCAGCTTATTCCCGGATATTACGATTAGCCGGCAATGCTCATTCGGCGGAAAATCAATTCGCCTCGTATCTAATTACAAATCGAAGGATTTCGGCTAAATATTTGAATCTATCGCAACAGTTCCAACCTATCGTTTGCCAATAACAGTTATGATACCGTCAGCATGATGTTTTGCTTCGAATCACGATTATGCATCAATATTCAATCGGTTCAATATGACTGCGAGCAGCATCGCTAATTTTCTCCTGCAAATTTGAGTTTGATGGGCCGGTTCGATGCTGCCTCGAAACAAAGATATACGAAAGCGCCGTTCCTTGAACGCTAATTTCCTTTTAACAAATGTTGCGCCAAACACATCAGCCCCAGGTGGTTTCAAGAGAAGCCAAGACAACAAAATATACAGTATACGCGAAGTTCCCAGATTTTATAGACTAACTTACTTCGAGAATGGATTTACAGGGAAATTAATAAAACGAACAATGTATTCTTTCCCTTCACAAACAATTCCCCTTATTACCTCTGCAACCAGCAAAAAAGCCCCGCAGGATCGCGGGCTATAATTTTCTGTCAACAACCATTATTTCCGTCGCGAGACTTCCCGCGGGTTTCCGCGGAAGTACATTGCGTGTTTTTGCTGGGAAACAGAATGGCGAGACGACGAAGGAAACCGGAGGAGAAAAGAGGCCGAGCTAAGAACTATCATCGCCTACGCGTCGCTGGATCGTGAAACGTAAGGCAAGACCACGTCGGCAGGCACTTTAATCTTTGCTACGCTTTGACGGATCTAATAAGTTCCAGTCCCACCCTCCTTGCTCTAATTTTATATCTCTGCGTCTCAGCTGACCCACAGAGGACGTTACGAGTTTCTTTAAGGCCTGTTTTCTCCCTTTATCAACGGTATGAAATGAGCGAGGAAGGCTGTAACGAAATTTCACCTCAACCTGGGACATAAGGCAGCGTGTACAAAACAGAGATCGCCGTGATAAACTTTTACGATTACGCCTTAAAAGTCAAGCACTGGGCTCATTCAGGGTTCTAACGAGCCATGGTCGACGGTATCTGGATCAAGGAAAGTGCGAATGACAGCGACAAAAGGGGTGACGAGAATGATCGATCAAAGTTCGTTCGAATTGAATCTTCTTGAAATTTTGCAATTAATTGAATTTCCATTCTGCTATGCGATTATGGAGAACAGTGGCTCGACGCAGAAGCGTAACTGGTTCAATTTATGTCTATCATATGGCGTCATATCAAATTCTCCAACTCTTAATCTCGTTTAGGACAGACAGAATTATCGACTGGTCAATTAACGCCCGAAAGGATAGTAGCGCTCGCTGTACATCGTCGACACCAAACAGGTCGTTAATCCTAGGCTTTCGTGACTTCGTTAAATCAGCTGCATTGAAATAGAAATATATTCGTCTAAATATGAAAATAGTGCCCATCTCCAACGTTACGTCAACCAAGTTCCTCTAGCCCGACATGGGTTCGCCAGCTATCTAAGCGCAGAAAACGAGACTCGTTAAAGGTGTTCCCGGTGGTGTTGAAGTCGTTGGAAGTCACGAACAGACAACCGTACGCACCATGGGGACCGTTTCGGGTGCCAATGTAATTGGCACGCTTTGTGACATCGTCACGGGAGAACACAAGACGATCTCTCTTAGCGGCGTTCTGGCTTCCATTAGCGACTAGGTTAGAGGAAAGGCCCGTTTATCTTTCTCCATTCCTCCTCATCCGCCATATGCACGTTCTCTGCCCAGAATTGTCTTCGTTTCACCGCCCCGCTATTCCCGGGCGTTCTCTTTTCTCGCTCTTTTCAACCCCCGGAACCAAGCCTTTGCTCCTTTCAGCTTGGCGCACCAGCCCTTGGCCCTCTCCATCGCAATCAGAGAAGCAGCCGCGGACGTGATTGATGGTGGGTACAACCGAGAAACGTCTAGTCGGCCTCCTTCAACGTTTATCCAACCACCTAGCTCGAATTCTCTCGGCCCCTGCCCCTCGCCGGCACGCGGTGCTCACTTTTTCCTTCATTCTTCGTTCCATTTGCCTTTGTCTTTCCATTTCGTAGCTGCTAACGTAACTGCCGGATGGCCTGGTTCAGGCGGCGGCAGGGGGCGGAGGAAGCCTGTTTAAACGGCCGACAGGTACGACAATCTGTCGTCGCGCTCGAGCCCAATCGTGCATGAAAATTTCGATTGAACCCCCGACGTGGTCATGATCCGTTTAACCCGTCAAGTGAGCGCTACCGGGTGATCACGCGTTAACCACTTAATTCGAGGCGGTCATTTTTAGATTAGCGGATCGAACGGGGCCATCCTCTCCGCGATTTTAGTCACGCGTGCGGTGAATTTTCATTTGCGCCCTCTTCCGTGGCTCGTTCAGATTCGAAATCCGAGGATCAAGCGTAACGGTCCTTTTTTTCTTTGAAATTTCCTACAGCCACGACTGTCGTGTTTTCTCTGGGCTGCATTTGATTCCACTATTCAATTACATTCTTTGTTATTATCTTCGTTCTTAGTAACGAAACTAGGGTTTGCAAGCATGAATGGAACTCCAAGAGTGACAAGGGAGTCAGAAGCATAGCAGAACTGTCGCTGTCGGCGAATTAGTGAAATCAGGTTTCCCTCATTTCCAGGGGAAAACCAATTACAGCCATTTGCAGATTTCCGGAGTTCCTAATTCCCGTGACCACCGGTTAGAAACAACGCCACCGGATGACACAATTTGCTCGGCTCTCGAGGCTCGATGGCGATCCGTGGCTCGTTTCGTCGTTACTTTGTCCAAGCAAACTGCTGGGAGAACACGGCAGGACCCTCCTGTGTCATTTCATGTACTTTGACCGCCAAAATTTCATTTCTCCTCGGAGTAAAACGTTCCCCTTTACCTCGTTGCTTCACGACTACTATTTACGTCCCGATACAGTATTAACCGCGCGCTTTCGGTAGAAGCTATTTAATTTTCCATGCTTCAATTTCTGAAAGCACTGGAGACGTTTCCAACTGCGTCTTAGAAAACAAGCTCGAGGTCATTGCTGTTAGTGTTAGCATAGTGGCGTTTCTTTGCGAGGAGTTTCTCTCCCCATTTCTTAAATTAGATACTTATTTTCTCGTCAATCGTATTGGACGACGACTTGTTTGATAAAAGCGATGAGAAGTAAATATGTACCGAAGCAGTATACGCGAGCCTAACACCCCAAACTCCGCAGCCCGGTAATTAGTTGGAAACTTATCAAAACTCGATAAGTATCTGCGGAAGATACACAGCGCGATTCGAGTCGAAAGAATCTCCCAACGCTGGCGGCGGTAAGTGTGAAAGAACGATTCTGCGATGAAACTTGGAGGACCCGACTTAATTACGCCATCTCCTGGGGAACGCCGTGCCTCGCGCGATCTTAATCCACTTCGGCGAGACACGCCGTGATTATCTCGTCCCAGGAAATTGCCGATCGATCGGCCAAACATATTTCTTTCTCCCTGCCCCCCCCCCTACCCTCCTCCTCCACCTCGTACTCTTCACCTTCTTCGTTCCTCCCGTTCCCAGGACGCTACAAATCGAGGACCGAGGAATCCAATTTAGAACGTGAAATAATATGGATACACCCAGGCGACAGACACTCGAGATCGACCTCGATAAATGAAAATACCGGGGTGATTAACACACCAGCAACTTTAATCGGGGAATACGCGGATCCATTTTGTAGATCGCTTTGCGTCAAAAGCAACCCGTCTCGTTACAGTCTGGCGCGAATACACGCCACTCCAGATCGATTATCGAAGTCCTCTAAGTACCTCCTCCTTTTCTTGCTGTGTCCCCTCGGAGGCCTCGTCGAGATTGCCTTCCTGCGACGCACCCCCCCCCCCCCCTCCCGCCGCCTCCCCGTATAAATATTACTCCGTCGGCCATGACAGCGGGGAAATAAATTGTCTCCTGCTCGCCGTAATTTGAATATAGCTTGTAATACCTTCCCTTTGAATTTCGATACGCAGACTTTTCTTTTTTCCCCGATGCATTCAACCGCGCGTCCTGTTAAATGGAAGAGTGAAAAGGATCTGGTCAATGAACGGAATATACTCGATAACGGGGACATTCGCCCCGCGCCGTTCTATGCACGAGTTTACACAGGCAATTGTGTTTCGCCGACGATTGATCGCGGAACGGAGATCCCGCGGTATCGTCGGAATTTTATTTCGCGGGAAGAATGCGCTGGCAGTGGCGAGTTTTCGATTAAACGGGGACAAACTATTCGGGGGAGCGAGCGGTTCGGGGCCAAGTGTGAAAAAGGTTAACGGGTGTGCTCACGAGGTAGCTCGCCGGATTGTTTTGCAGTTCCCTTAACTATTTAAAGCATCCGATGGCCGCGAAGGCACCTTTCAGCCAGGCCTGAACCAGAGCGTACACCCTGTTCGCGGACAAGTAGCTCGCGGTGAATTTCGATGGAGCTCCGATTGTTTTCCACTTGATTATCCGGAAAACCACATTGCGGCGCGGCCCGATTCTCCACTGGCCCGGCTATAACTCGGCTCGGCAACCTGCACCGCGGCCAACTATTCGCATATTGGTTAATTTAACGTGTTGCTCCGGCCTGGACTCACCGGCGAGGCTAGTCGCGATTAATTATTTATCCGCCGTGTTGGCCGCGTGTCCGGATTGATTAAAGAGTTCCCGAGATGCCTGGGGAACGTTTGATGCACGCGCGATAACCCAGCCTGATTGTTACAGTATGTATGACACGTTTGCTGGCTATTTCTAGGTTAATCACTGCGCCGCGAGTTCGTGATTAGGAACTTTCATGGATTCAACGATATGCGAGGTGAAAGGGAAACTCTTTTCGCGTTAGAAATAAATCCTGGCGCGACGTCCAGTGTGGAACGTATGCACGTTTAAAGAGAGTTGATTTTGAGTGTCTGATTTTACAATCGTTACTGCTATAATGTCGATGAGTCAGGCGTTTGGTTAAGAGGGAGCAGCGGTTGCGAGGATACGACGGAAATCTGACGTGGTCGAGCGAACGGGTTCGTGGACGACGAGTATTGGACGTGACGCGGGGCTAAGAGGCAAATAAAGCGATATTCGGCCAAGCCGAGCGCGATTTCGAAGACCCAGGGGCAACGGAGCCCCTCAGGGTCCTCGTTATACCCCATGGGGGGACCCCATTCATTCTCAGGCCTCGATCGAGGAGCGTCTCGGCAATCATTTCCAATTTATTCCGAGAAAGCCCGCAAAAACCCAAAGCGAAGTGATTCGCCCCGTCGCCACCCCCTTGTCCCGCGTACTTTACGCACGCAGGGCCCCTTGCGAGGTTTTCTAAATTAAATCCAGCATATCAGACACGTTTTATTTAATCAGCCCCGTGAACGACCCCTATGCCCGACGACCCGGCTCGTCTTAAACGACTTTCAAAGCCGCCGGTGGCTGGCTGTTAAACGAAACGAAATCACGGACGTGATAGACGCAGACGGGATATTCGCGAAGGGGGTGCAGACCCTGGCGAATTGAATGCGAAGCAGGAATAGGAAGAGCCGAAGAAAAGGCGACTCTTTCGCCTCGAGTCGGCCCCCGGAAGCGGGAAGAGTTGCCACCCCCGCGTCGAGCGTGCGACATGACGGTTTTCAGAATATGTTTCGAAGGATAGCCGTGTCGGTGCCGTAATACACGGTTGAAATCGTGAAATATCGAGCGACGGTGTATAGACGAATTCTACCTCAAACCTCCAGCCATGAATGTAAATTATTCCGAAGTCCTAGACGAGTATTCCTGTTTCCTTAGATTCTCCGTGATTCTAGCACAAGAGATTTCATCGAATGTATTTTCCGTCTCTTTGATTTACTAATATTGCAAACTGTCTTCGATATACTTATTTCCCCGGCGCTGAACGGAGCAACTCGCTAACGTGGCAAGTCAGCTGGAAAAGGGGCGGATCTGGGGTGAAAAATAGACGCACCAGGCAGTCGTAATTCGTCGTTGATAAAGAAGGCTCGGAGGCGGGGTTCTTTCCTAGCAGGCAGCGATTAAAAATAATCCCGGGCACTTCATCGCTCGCGGCTCGTTGAAGAATGATCTTATTAAGAGATTAAATTTAAAAGAGCCACCCCCGCGTTTCCTCGTTTCCTAATATTAATACAGCTTTCGGGGGATTATGGCGCCCGCGGGGTTGTACACTTTTTATCGGCCCGTAATGACGGTAAGTAACGAAGTTAAGCCGGACCTCGTTCCTCGGTGTTCCGCTTCTTTCATTCCGCCTCCTTCCTTTACACCTTCTGTTCTTTATTCCACCTTTCCAGGGAGCGATCCAGCTCGAGACGCCTTTGCGAATTTCATGAACGCTCCGGTAACGTTATTCCGCTTTTCGAAACCGGCGAAAACGGGGAGAATCATCCGCGAATCCTTCTGCAAGCGGCAACGGGATCACGATTTATGTATCAAAAAGGAGCGGGATGAAGGGCCGGGGCGGCAGAGTCGCTCGTGACAGAGAGTGGTCCTCGTCTTTGAATATCATTTATGTACCTATATATTTGTTCCCCATCCGTCGCAATCTTAAGAAACCTCTGCGGAATTTCCCGTAACTCCGGCGGATCCGCGTCTCTCTGCTAATTAGAAAGCGACACGATGCAGAAGGGCGTGAGGCAGGGACGATGGGGAATGGGGGACGGTCGGGCGGCGGCGGAAGTTCAGCTTCCTTTTCATGAAAGGAGACCCAGACCAAAGGAACAAAACTGAACAGTCTTTGAACCGAGCGCCGATAAGACGCTGGCATCTTCTTAAACGCCGAGATCCGTATCTCCGTGTTTAATATTAACCGTATTCCTTTTGATATTCTTACGAGCTGCCGCACTTTCAGAGCGCCTTAACGGGTTAGCCGGATAAAAGGTATCTCAGTGATGCAGCTCGATAGAGAGGCCAGGCGTGGCGAGCCACTTTGACGAATTCCTCGCGGCCACTTTGCACGGATAATCGCGTGATTGCCTCCGGTTTATCTCCACTCATTTATCCCTGAACCCGGGTCGGAAGTTCTAAGGGTCATCAGATATCAAGAGGCATCCGTTCCGTCAATATACACTGGGTCGCAGATGCGTCTATTCGATAGTCTGACAGCACACGGGTTTCGCGTGGAATTTTTTTTATACGACGCTGAATTAATATTCAGAGATCCTCCTCCGACAAAGCTGTCGAGTAGGGTGGAAACTTCAATTATGAATGATCAGCGCAATAACCTTGGCACGGCTACAAGGAATTTCTCTTTCATACTTTCGCCATTCAGGACGGTGATTCGGAGCAGAGGTTGGCGGGTACAAAGACCGAAAACAATTCACGGCGAGTGATTGATGAGCGAGTTTCAATGGGGCATATCTGACGTGGCAACCCCGTTAAGATAAAAGCGATTCTCATCCTAGCCGGGCTACTTCCTTACGCATCGCGTTAGCCGGCGATAATTCAAAGGACCCGGCTCATCCTTCCCTTCTTTTCTCAACCATTCATCGACGTAGCTTCTGTCTCGTCTCCGCGACCAGTAATCCGGGGAAAGTGAGCCCTAAAGGGCATTGTGTCGTAATCTTTTCTCGTCGTTAATAATGATTCCTGTCCAGGTGACGTCAGCCAGCCGCCTCCTGTTAATATTCGATGATGTCGCTCGCGACTCGACTCGCCAGATATTCATATCGAACGGTCAAACTAAACAATCTGGATGAAACGAATCTAAATATTATCACTGGCGGATGATTGTATGGAGTCGAGGCGGCTCGCTACGGCAAACACCGCGATCTGTATTTGCCTCCACTCGCGTAGGGTGATTTCATACTAATTGCGTTTTATCCACGCGGTATCGTTCCTACAGCCAGCCGGGCTCTGCTCCCGCAGAAAAAGGTGTACGAGTGGTCCGTGAAAATCCCGTCCTCGTGAAATTCACCCCTCGAACACGAGGTTTTATCGGCCGAGCGTGACGCGTCTCGCGTAAACTATTTTCCCCGGATACGGCGGGGCTCTTCGCACGGCGTAATGGCCGATTAAACGCGAACGAGTCTCTCCGCAGATAAACGCTCCGTTCTGGTAAACAGCGAAAAAGAGAAGAGCTAGTGGATGCGCGCGTGTTGCGAATGAAAATGAAGATACGCGGACGAAGCTTGGAAGGCCTCTGCGTATTAGATAATTATTTATTAAACGGACCCGACAATGTCGAGGAAAGCCTACGTCTTCATGCTACAAGTTTACACCGAGAACACTTTGTTTGAAATAATTGTAGGTGTTCTATTTGTAATAACAGGGTGTGTTTCATCGAGTCTATTTTCTACTTGATCGAGTTGCAGGCAATCGACTAAGAACCGGATATAGGTGCTTCGATGTTCACTGATCCATGTCTATGATCACCCTTCCAATTGCCATCAAAATTTTTTTCGTTTTGAAAGACTATAATCATCTATTGCGTCTACCTATTTTATATTTAACCTATGGCAAAGTGTGAGAATGGTTGCAGAAAAATTGACCGAAGCTACGGTAAGTTGCGCGAGGCTATCTCCTTCTAAACGCATCCAGCAGATCTCTATCTATCGTGCTCGGAAACTTATCAACCTGTACGAGGTTCCATCGCAATCTCGAGTACGTCCGGGTGTTGGCGCAATCGCGCGTCACCGATATTATCGTCGCGTCGAGCATTTTTCAAGCGTCATCCCGGTTTACGGTTCGCGAATTCCAGACAGTACACATCCGAGACCCGATCGAGCCGGCAGACACTTTCGCGCACACCCTCGACGAGCCACGTATTTGCGTATCGACGTATCGCTAAACACGTTATTTATCTTCGTCAAGCATGCTGCACGTCAGGGGAGGCACGAGACGCGCCCCCGCGGTTATGATGTATCACGGGCCATTCAGGTGCGCCCGCACAAAGGTGCAAGCTCGTTGCACGCAGGGAGCATTGTGCCCAGGTCTCGTCAATCGACACGTCGCGGCTTATCTTCAGATTCGAGCTGTCTCGAGCCTTATTACACTTTTTCCACGCCCGGGCAGACCGAGAGAAATTAGCCTGGCGACAATGGCTGCCAGGTATTGCCCCCCACCCCCCCGCGATCTTAAAAGCCATCCATCATCCGGAATGGACGCTTGCCTACGTCTAATATTATCATAATGTCATCCCCCGTCCATTGTGCGCGACACGATCAACGTCCCACGGTGGCGCGAGGACCCGAGCGAGATTTGTCTCGGCGTCGACGCGTTTGACAAATAATAGTCTCGCCCGCGGGACGCGTTATACTTTGCGAAATGCCAGCCCTGGAATTTACTGTGCTCTCTGCGGAACATCGCAGAGCTTGGAAAATTTTCGACAACGACACAGATATTTGTTGAGGTAATTCTATTCTATGGTTGCTTTCGCGGCAACAAAACAGCCTGCACACTTCTCCGTTCACCGGGATTACGAAGCCGCGATCGCTAAAGCACAGCGTAACAATAAAGGAACAATGATCGAAGTGAGTACAGCAACCGAGAATAGTGATATTTCACGGTGACAGTCAAAGGGAAACGGTACCTAATCTTTCCCCTCGCACTAGCTTGTTTCGCGTGTTCTTACCGAGAAAGTGGATGGAGACAGCGCGGGGCCAAGAGGCAGACCCAGAAATAGGGCACAGAAGGCACCGATAAAGAAAGGTGAAGGGCGAGGCAAGATAGGAGTCGGGGTTTAATATCTCACAAACTCTTGAAGGCTGGTTATAAGAGACCTTGCATTTCTGCATCCGCAATGAGCCATCTTGGCCCATCGAACACGGGGACGAGTTGCATCAGCCTTTGAGTTTTCCTATTCTCACTCCCACGGGGGTTGCCGCGGCACAAACGCGAAGAAGATGAAGAAGATGGAGAGGATGGAATGGCGAGGAGGAGCAGAGTCGCGTATCTCCTTTCGTACAATGGAGAAATCGTGCTGCAGCTCACCTCGACCTCGAATATTAAAATTCTGCGCGGATCACGGGCCTGTCTGTCTCCGTGTGTGAACGTTCACACGCGTTTACTCGCGTTACTGCAAACGAACTCCGCTCGACCGTGTCACGTTCGATCACACGAGTCAAGTGGCATAAACGATGATGCATGCGTCGCCAAATGACAGCATCGTCCCGTCCCTCCGAACGATTATCGTCGTCTCTCTTTTCCTTCTTTCCGGTCTGTCGCTCTCTCCTTCCCGATCATCTCTATGCCCCTCCACCCCGCCCCGCAGCGCCCCGTGGCCCCGTGATTCCTTTGACCCCTTGGGACAATCTGCAATCTCGAAACGAGCCGTGGCGTTCCGCATCGTCGTCGATATGTCGTCGTCGATCGAACGGGAGGAGGCTCCTCCGCGGACCAAGACGCCAATAAATCCTCCCAAACGAATATAAAGTGGCAGCGGAGCCAGCCGTACACTTTGATTTCTCTACGATGCGGCACGATTCGTTCTGAAACCAGCTGAGACATTGCCGCGAGCTGATCGATGGCCCCCATTCTGCGTCAACGTTCGTTCCTTCGGGGCTTAATTCTGCTCCCTAGACAAATCGCGATGTCAAACGACACCTAACAATGCCACCCGAACCTTCGTTTGAAAACATTCGGCGACCCCAGCTCGCGTATCGAATTCAACTAAAGACTCCCCTGAAACCGCGAACTCGCATTAATTCTCGACTACCCGAGAACTTTAGCTAAATTAAAACTATCCCCTATGCGTTTGGCAGAGGTATCTCGACGGCAGAGGAAGAGGACGGCGTGATTTCCCTCTAGCGATGGCAAGGGCGACAGGACGCGAAAGGGGCGGTCGCGGTGCGTTGTCGAAAACGTGGCCATCATACCATAAGCATATTTCCAGCGGATGGGGCTAGGTAGCATAGGTTATCCGATGGTCCATTGGTCAGCAAAGGTCAGTCGACCACCGACTAGCCTCCGTTGCTCGCGTGAAATAGTGGCTGGCCACGCTCCAAGCTCGTACGTTAGTTCCGTTCATACGTAACCTACCTGCCAGCTCGCTCAACCCGAACTCCCTTCAGACCCGGTCTTCGTGCACGGGATCTGAAACCCTGGTCTCCTCTCCCAGAGCCACTCCATCGGGCACGTACCTACACTAAGTTCACCCTGTTACCTACGCCGCAGTCTCAGGCCCCTCCTCCTTTCTATAAGTCTGACCGTGTCCCTTGTATTTCGGTCCGGCGAGTTCGTACATAGAATCGCGATTTCATCTGGCCTCCTTCCTACTTCCACTGGCACGTACCACGGTGTGTGCACACGATAGGGTCAGCTTGATCTACGGACACGGTGTGTCCCCTTGCTCTGGCTCCCTGGTACCTCCACGCACCCCTGCATTACCCCCCGAGGACAAAAAGCGGAGAACTTACTGATCCCGATGCCACCCTGTCCCGGAAATTACTCGATTACGCTGTGGGTGTTAGCGCTGCAGTGATGTTACTGTCGCGGTATCGCTAGGCGATGAGATTCTCAGCTTCAAATTCTTTTTATCGATTTTCTGGATATGATCGTCGCGTGATTAGTAATTTGAGAATTATTTATTCTGTAGAAAAAAAGTTCACAGACTTTTATCCGGGTAAAAGTGGAAAAATGGAAAAAAACGAATGCCTCGTGTTATCCTACACGTTGCAATGGAGGGAAATTGCTGGATGAACCCTCAAAATATTCTCTCGTTTGAACAGTTTTGAGCTTCCCCTAACGAGAATCGTATGATATATCCGGCACGGAGGCCGGCAGGAAACGGTTGTTAAAAATACGACGATGTGCAAATGTAAAAGGTATGAAAACACAAATAGAACGCGCATGGTTTTCGGGGAAATCGAGCTTCTCTGAAAATATTGGATCGCAACTTGCAAATCCTGGCTTGGAGCGGGTCAACTTGCACATGTTTCAATAATGCTGCACTAAATAATTGCACAGAGAGGATTTTATTTTTAGAGCCGTATTAAACTGAAATATACAGAAATGAGTTTCTGAAAAATTCATCAACATTTTCGCCCGTACCATCGTGCTGGTATAAAATCCGTTAAATCCTCTTCCAGCACAGCCTTGTATTAATAAAATTAACAGTGGCCGAGATGAAATTTCGTAAGAAATTCCTACAAAGCCAGTCCAAAAAAGGAAGAATGTGTGCGCCTACTACATGGCTGCGCTCCCGGCCGATCCCAGTGCGTGAATTTTTCGGTCGCCCTCCGCCGAAGGTAATAATTAGTGGATTTCCTGAAAAACATGGATCTCGTTGCGTTCGAAAATAATTAGAGGTCGTTACACGCGGAGAGCGATTTTAATCGGCCCTCTGCACTGACTCTCCCTCTTTTTTCCTCGTTAAATACGCTCCTTCCCTTTTTAAGTGCCATTATCGCTCCTGTCGCGTTATCTCGCGCGACGAGCGCGAATTCGTTACAGAGGCTGTGTCCTGCCCGTTAACGAGAACGAATTCACCATTACCGTATCGGATATCGAAATTTCGAGGGCGAAATGGATGAGTGAGACCTTCAAACGATCCCGGCCGTTGCGTGTCGTGAAACGCGCTAATTTTCGGGCCTCCGATGGGTTCCGTAGTTCCCTATGCAGCGAACTCTTGAAAACATTGTTATGTCGATACCGTGTTGTTCGCGGACCGTTTGTCGGGTTTCATTTAGCGCCACTGAACGGCCGCCGCCCTCCATTCGGGTATAATGCGAATAGAATTACATAACGAGCCGTGCTTCGTTACAGGGTAATGCAGTGATTGCCGTTCCGGCATGGATTGCGCTCGAATTTTCGGTAAACGAGTAAACGCTCGTGACTAGAAATTATTTGAGCGCGGCATGTGAACCATGAATTATAATAATATTGACAGGATGAATGCAATTTTCTTGATTGACTGCGATCTGCTGTGACACCACACTTTTATCAACGAATCGTTTAACGGGCATAGCGCCCCGACCTAATTAACTGCAACCTCGAAGCAAATGAATTCTCTTTTTGATACATTTACTGATTATCGAAGTAGGTATCTCGAGATGTGTTCTATTATTGTTTAGGAATTGCGCCACTAAATTGTTTCGCTGCGACTAATGGAAATTGAAGTATACGATCGCGAAGCGGGACGGTGCAGGAATATCGATGGAAAAATCTCGTACAACTTCCAGTCGATATGCGAACGATCTTTTTCGCTTTTTTTTACCGCGTTAGCCACACGATAACGGCAAGTGGTGTTTGCCGTGAGCTTCTTTGCTCAGAGATAGGCAAACTTTGCAGAAGAAATTCAATCGAACGGCCGCGTGCAGAGGACGCCCGGGCATTAGAATTCGCTGGGTGTACGTTGCATGGAACGAGCACCGGCATAGAACAGCCCGAGGTCGCCCAACAAAGAGGCAAGTGCGCTGCTGGTGACGTTTATCATACTTTATTACCTTTGCTTGCGAGCCTCATTGTTCGTCCGTCTGTTTTGTTTCCGGTTTTAATTCGGACAGCGTCCTCCCTCGCTGCCATCCCTCGCCCGGTCATTATCCCCGAACGATGTGCCAATGAAGCTAGCACATTATCATTTTCCGTTTCCCTTTCCAAACCCAGACGCATTAAATGCAGTCAACGACGGTATTTACCACGGATATGCATCGGTGGTCGTTTTGTGCGCGCGCGTGGCAACGATAAGGATGCCTGTGAAAGGCGCGCAAAAATTCGGGGAGAGACCAGCATGAAATATGAAGGCACATCCCCTTTATCAACCTTCGACTATAAATCTAATACGGAGTAGAAGGAGGTAGCCAAGAATTATGTTCCTTTTAGTAAACATGCCTACCAGTTTTCATTATTTCATTACGGAAACTCACAATAAGTATCTCGAGATTGAAGTACCGAGCTATTGAAGATCCCTGCATAACATCTCAGAGAGCAACCCACAAAAGGAAAACTGACGAAAACTGGGCGTTTCAAAGTTTAAATTGCTACAACGCTCTTCAACTTGTACAAAATCAATATACAAGTTTCTTCCGACGGAAAAAGTTCGTTTCCCTGGCGCGCGGGGGAATTAATTGCAGCAACACGCGAGAAGGGGGCCGGTAGAATGTTATTTTTCAAGCGGAGCACCGTGAAACACATGCGCCGCGGATGGAGTAAGCGAAAGAAGGAGAATTGTCCGGCGAAGGTCAGACGGGAACGGCGGCGCAAGGTGCGACCGAATACGAAACAATTGCGTCGTTCCATTACTCGCGTTAATAGCAGGTCAGCTTGCTTAACCCGTGGCTTAAACGATTTTCTCGTTACGCCTCTCCACCGGAGGGAGACGCGCCGCGAATGGCCACGGCCTAAGGAAAAAGGGAATCGTTCCGTCTCGCGCGTCCTCTCTGTGCTCCGTTACGTCCCCTTAAATTATTTTCGAATCAATTCGAGGTCCCCGGCGGGCAGACAGAGCCATCCTATTATCCGCATTGTTACTTTCCCTCGCCCGGCCCTTTTTCTTCTTTTTGACGAAGGTTACCCGCGCCTCACGGCACCCATCGCCTCCCTCTGCCATCCTCTCTCCGCTGTGCACGGAAGATGCATCGCGGCTGTTGCACGTCAGACCACCATTCCCGGCTAGGAAAGACCGCCAAGTGAATTAGTCAGCCGATTAAACCGAGCCGTTCATAGTAATTTCCTGTCATCGACATTTGTTACGCTTCGAAGCTCTGCGTAATACGATAATGACTGTCTGGTTGCAATTATAATGCAACTACGGAGGCGATTAGGATGAGGACTTTAGCGTCAGCCTGATCGCATGAAAGTCTCCTTTGGCAACCGGTGGACAAAAAGTGGACCCTTTCACCGATTTCAATAAGGAATGGCGAGGCTGTATGGAACGTTAGGAATAAAAATGAAAGCAAGACCATGGGGAAAGGTCAAACTCGGTGCCAGTCTCGATAGCAATGAGATTCCAAAACAACCGTAAGAATAAACGATCAATGGAGAAAAAAAAACCGGGGAAAATAAGCGTCGTAAATCTTCGGTGCCTATACATCAGGTTCTCGAGCAGCGAAAATATATTATGTAATCAGGAGTAGGGAAAGTAGCCGTGCGGAGGACAGTGTTGGAGCCGCGAGGAAAAATGAGGGAGATAACCCGATATCCCCGCTAGTTCCCGTTTCTTTCGCGCCGCTTTAGTAACTGGGTCACGACTGCGATTGGCAAAAATTCCCCATTCCTCCCTCAACCTTCTAGTGCACCACCCCCTCCTTCGACTTCGCCAGTAACTACTGTATAAAACGAGCGGACCGAAAAACCTGTATACACGTATGTACGTGCTGGGAAAATGAGAGCGGCCCGTGGAGCCGGACGGGTAAGCGTTTCCCTGGCTTTTGATTAAAATCAAAAATGATTTATTCCTCCGGGGCTATATCTCGCGCCGCTGCCCTCCATCCCCTTTCTTTCTTCGTCCTTCGTCCTACGCTCTCTGCTATTTCCATTCCGAAGTTCCAATTCCGACGTCGATCCCACGACAGAATCTATTACCGGCAGTTTCTAGATCGGTTAACGAGTTGCTACCCACCCCCGTGGACCCGTCCTTCCCGACCTCCGCGATCTTTGGTTCGGTCCCACGTACCTACACTTGGCGAAAAAGTGAGAAGTGTACGCGGTGACACGGCAACGTTTAACAGCCGATTCGGACCCGTCACCTCGCTTTACCGCGACGAAATATTTCGACGGTAGCGTTGCGCTACCTTTATCCCCACCCCCCAACCCCTTTCGTCCCGTCGATCTTCTGTTTCCACTGTTCCGCCTCGACGCCCCCGATTTCTCATTTAATACCTGTTGACAGGCCTCCCGCGATAACGAATTCGTGGCACGGTCATGGACTCTCCCTTTACGGTCGGTACGTACCGGTTACTCGATAACGTCTGCTGCACGGAGTTATTGGCTTTGTCCGTGTTGCAACAGAAAGGTTTCCATGAACGGTCACGAACGTTTCGATGGGCGGAATGAAAAAAACCGTCAGCGTAGGCTGCCGCGCCAGCAACAGCAGGAATTACTATGCATAAATGTCAAATACGCCGGATTAAAATCAAACGATCCGTTCTGTGACATTGCCAAAGCTCGCGCGTGCATATCCCGTGAAAACGTTGCTAGGTACTTTTGAGTCTTTGTCTTTCATATCGTATAAATTCTCATTATCGCGGCGGACGCTGTGTTCCACGATTTCACGAGAGCCGTTTGAAGTATTTCCCGTAATATTTGTCGCGTCGTATTTTCAACCTCCCGTTTTTAATACTTTATGCGTACCACGAACGTTTTCGGTGTGATTCATCGTTGGATGAGCGGAATTCCTGACAAATTATGGCCTGTAGCCGGTATTACATGTACGAGATGGCCAGTTTTTAATCGATTCAGCAAATACAATTAAATACCAAGTAAAATATGCTCTCGAATCAACATTTCTTAGATGGCATTGTTGGCAAATTATCAGCGCTCCGTGATGGCGCAATGAGAAGTGAAAAAAGTCAAGCGCAAGTCAGCCGACTGTATCGAAAATCACATCACGGAATCGTGCAGTCTGTGTACGGATTAAAGAGCACCATTTAGGCGGATGGAGGATCGGACGAATCACCCCCGCAACAAGATTACGGATCCACTATCTCGCGGCGTTATCGAAACTTCTCATTCCCTTTGGTTTATGCAGCAGCGTTATCTGCGCCCTGGTCGTCTTCCCAGGCGGTAGCGTCTGGTAGGCCGGCTTTTCCGCATGCCTTATTCAACGTTTCGTTGGATATTTATGGAATTTAAATGTTTTTAAATCAATGCACCGAGCCGGGCCTTAATACGCGCTCGCTCGTCGCCCTTTACGGCGCGAACAAGCGCGATCGCCTCTACGGCCACACGATTCGACGAAGCACGCCGGCTGAGCGACGATAATGAGCTAATAGCACAGTTGACAATTACCGCTATTAGCACGAAATCGCTGGGAAGACGGGGGGAAGACG
The DNA here is from genome assembly GCA_963971345.1 of Andrena flavipes. Taxonomy (NCBI): domain Eukaryota; kingdom Metazoa; phylum Arthropoda; class Insecta; order Hymenoptera; family Andrenidae; genus Andrena; species Andrena flavipes. Next base: position 42,620,574 of record OZ020481.1, read on the forward strand.
GCCCTGTATAATGGACAGACAACGTCGTTAAGATGAACTGCCGTTGGCAGAGGTTGGGACGAGGAACGCATCCCCGTGAGTGACATGAGCAGGACAAACAGAAATTTCAGTGACGGCCATGCATAATGCATGAGGAGGACCCGCAGGATGCCGATCTGCGTGATCTAATGCCAAGAAGTTAGGGAAAACTCGATAATTATTGATGTTCTGAACGGAGGCACAGAGCGGTTACGTTCTAGGAAAAGGAACGTATTAACAAATTAAGAGCAGCACTCGCGGGCTCGTCAGACAGCTTTAGAATAATGGGACGCTGAATAATTGATGGACAGCGACGCGGAAACAAAGCGGATGCGCTCCGTCAGTATTAAGAACAAGCTACAGTAGAATCGCCCGTAATAGCGCAGCCAGTTGTCCCATCGCGCGATTCATTAGCGATAGTGGGACCATTTCTCGCGTCGAAGCTGAAAGGTTTCCACTTCTGACAAACCACATTAAACCGAGTGCGGGTCTTTTCGTTGTATTTCATAAAAAAAAGTAACTCAAAAGGGGAGCTGTATTGAAATACTCGTCGATTTTTTAAATCCCCCTGACGACCGACACTCCGCGTTGTTTCGTATTTATTAAAAGCGCCTCCGAGGCCTTTTTCTCGCGCGGTAAGGGAACTTCGGTGTTATCTCATGGGGTGATTTCAGTTTCCATGGTATCCGTAATGCCGGCGCTAATCACCAGAGCTTTCTCGTAACATGCGTGGGCAAGGAGTATTCTTTTTCATCGGGGCCAAATATTCCTCCACCGCGAAGGGGGGTCACGGAATTTCGCCTAATTAGCCACGCTCACGACGGTTTCCGGGTAACCATGGTGTTTTATATCACGTGGTCCGTGGGAAGGGGGCGGCGGCAGAGGGGGAAATAGGGATTCCCACCCTCGTGGAACAATGCTTTGCTCGCGGGATATGTTACGTCGAGTTACAAGACCACGTGCTTTAACAAGGCCCGTGTTTAGACCGCTCGGTCAGGTCGAGGGCTTGCAAGCCGGCGAACGGCTGATGTTAATTATTTTTACGAAATCGGTGCGCGCTGGTTCTGCCTTTTTTGGGAACGGGCAGGAACACGCGGGGGCCTACCAGTTTTTTCAAGAAAAACCTCACGATGCCTCTTCGCTAATGATATAACGATGAATGGACGACGCTGAGAATTCGACGAACCGTGACTATTCGGAGCGGCCAGGAACACGGGCGAGTAAATTTTTTACGAACGCTCTACAGCAGTTTTTCGTTGCATGCGAATTATATGGAAATAAGGTGTTAATTCGAAGTTTTAGAGAATCAGCTGTAACATCGGAATGTGTAGTATTCTAAAGGGATAAATAGTTCGGAAGGAGTCGAATAGATGTGGGATTGATTCGTGACGGAACCTTCGAACCGATTTCCGATATATTCGCGCAACTGGAGGGCGACAATTTTTCCATTTGCTGCGGCAATCAAAAGCTATGGTGCCGCCAGCATTTGAGCTTCGACTTTCATATCCTCTCAATCATGCTTCCGTTGAGATTGTCGGTGATTTTGGGAACTCCATTGAGCGTCTATTCCTTCCCTCCACATGCTTTACACTCAGAGCTCTTCTTTATTTTCTTCATACCTCCTACATCGTTTTTCTACTATTGAAACGTTCCAAACGCATCTCGAGTCAAAGAACAATCAAGGATCCACTCGAAAGTATTTCGCATTGCTACATTCATGGAAGATGGATGGGGTAAAGAAGGATAGTGTTTCCGTTTCATTGAGGATATCGATCATCCTTCATCGCCCACTTGATGGAAAGGAATTGCAGTTGACTCCGCAGATACATGATCCCCCCAATAAAACTGCTGAATTACTTCTGTGATGACAGATAGCACGAGATAGGAACCTGAAATGAGGAATCAGAAGATTGTACGTGCACAATTCGTACGAACCTCGGTGGAGGAAAACGACTATGATTTCGGAGAAAGCTTTATGGTGCATCGTCGGTGCGATTGATACGGCAATGTGGTCTCCAGGGAAAGGCACTACATATCAAAGTAACATGTTCAATAATTATTCACAGAGAATCTATCGCTGCCTGTTGAATGGCCGGAATCGAAAGGATATTCTGGATTATGCCGGTCGATCGATGCGAACCGATAAATCCCCCAGCCTGTCAACGCTTCAGCGTACCACTATAATGCGAATCGCGATCTATTGACTCGCGTATGCATAATGGTGCTCTCAAGCTAATGTGTGTATCGCCGGTGCATCACAGCACCAGCGTCTTAGGATAATCTACGTCAAGTTGCACGATCGATGCAGCTGCAACAGACGTGTGGCTCCAGCCATTGTTTTAAGCCGGAATAATGATCGATAATTAATCGAGCGTGATCCGATGAAGCAGAATATTGCTGCCGATTCTGAGATCTCGTCATATATTCAAATCCAGTCACTAAGCAAGCAATAACTTAATCACGACTATATGAAGGATAAGGAGAAAAACAGGGAATGTCACACAACAGCTTTAAAGTTAAGTGTTTTGTTCCAGTGCGGAGTGGACATTACATTTTTAATCACTGTACCAAAACTTTAACTTTATAACCCTTTGTCATTCCACAGTTCTGTAGTTCCAGTTGTCACCAACAAAATATGCTATAAATCGCAAAATCATGAAAAATGGACATTCCACGTTTTCCCCCTTACCCTTCATGCGATACCAACGGAATATCTTGAAGAAAGCTTCCCTTAACGAACTATAAAACAAAACCAACTAATTTATCGACCAGTGGTTCAACTTCATAACCAGCACAGTTCACGTAGAACCAAAGTGGCAGGGCTACAAATTACCAGCTACAAATAGATGAGCATTAGTCCCCAAAAGGGGCAAGTTTCTGGCGCCTCGAGAATTTGGCCAGAGGCCGATCAGCGGTATGCGACTTTTATTGCTAATGCAATCCGTCTACGGCGAAGAAGGCGTCGGTGTTGGAGCTACGAGGACAGCACACGTACATAGAAAATATGGAGGGGGTCACGAAAGTGAATGGGAAAGACTATCCGTCACGAGGCTCGCGCGGTAAAACGTTCTCGTGGAATCGCGGATGAAAGGGGGAGTGCAAAGATATACCCGGGGACGCGATGGTGGTTTTATGCAAGGGGCGATCGTTAATCAATCACCGAGTCTGTAGCCCGTGGACTGGAGATCCGTGCTGGGCGTCACCACCGGAAGGGCGAGAGTGATCGAAAGAGAAAGGTACGGGGAGGAACGATAAATATTGTTTTTGTGAAGATCCATAGGATGTGCTTGGCTACGCGGACAGTTTCCAAGTAACCCACGTCGGGGAAAAAACTTTCGGAGTCGTTGGACCTGTTTCGGGGAACCTGGTTTTTTCGGGGATGAAGACGCCTGTGCGTTTCATTGTGCCCGTAAATTTGCCCGCGATTTTTGACGTGAGATCAGGAGACAATTCTCCGTAATGCTGTAAATTTTATACCCCGCATAATTTCCTGCGCCCCATCCTTGAGAAGGTTATTCCCAAGCACTCGAAAAAATTCGGCCAAGTGGACAGCGTGGGAGTAAGGAAAGGTATCGGCGAAACGATTCGGTTGGCAGCGCAACGTCCACGTCGGTTATCGGTCAAAGGAAAGTCGAGACAGAGCGCGCCGCGGTTGCAGGGCAATTCGCAGCAAGGCGTGGTCTTTTCTCTGCTGGCCCGTTAATCTGCTACGACCACTCTAATCGTGGGCAATTCGCGTACGACCGATGCTATCGGGCGCGCAATGCTCGCGGCAGCGCAAGAGTGACCGATAGAACCGGCTAATCGCCGGCGAATACTAATTACACACCTCTAATCACCGATCCCGCGAAACGGCGCGGCGATCGCACGCCACCGCCACGAATTTACGACAGACTCGATAATTCCATCCCGGGGTCGTCCTCCCCGACCTCCGTGCGGGCCGAGAGGCAAGAATTTTCAAGGGTGCTCTCCGCTTAATCGCTTTTCACGGGCGGAAAAGTGGAAGGAGGAGAACGAGCGCGTAAAAAGGAAATCCCTTTGGCCGTTTCGCGTCTCCCTCGACGAGAGCACGTTCATTATTGATACGACTCACCGTTAGGCTTCTTGCACTCTAACGCTGGGCCTTTAGCACTTCTCCGCTTTAATGATGGCGTTAATAACGAGGACGCGCTAGCTGGCTGACGCGCTTACGTGCCAAAGGATGCGAGAGGAGGCCCCCGACGTCCCAGGATAGAAGCAAACTGGTACGCGGACTTAATTACTTACTGTCAGAGGCTTAAGGCATAACCGGCTGCTTACTCACCTGAAACACGAAAAAGTCAGAGCATTAATTGATTTATCGGGCCGGAGAGACAGACGGAGAGAGGCGTCGGGTTCGCTGTGCTGACTAGGGACTTAGGGGAGATGGAACTCGGGGGAACGAGGAAGGAGAGAGGAAGACACCGGTCCACCCGAGTCGTCAAGGTTGTCCGGTTTTATAAGGAAACGGGACCGCGGATCGAATAATTAAAAAGAACGAAAGAGGCGCGCTTTTAGGAAAGCCTCTTGACGGCACTTAAGCCCCAGTTCTTTCGCCAGTCCTCTCGTTTTCACCCCCTCGATGGGGAGGGGGGGGAGCGGATTTGACGCGCGTCCCTCGGGGACACGATCGATGGCGATCGCAAAAACCTGGTAAATAATTTATTGCTGTCCATTTAAGTAATTAAAGGGAAAAAAATCCAGGACGAGTCTTAGACTACGTTTTAAACTGACAGGGTACCAGGCTCTTCGATACTCCCGAGTTCCATCTGCCCCGTCATTTAATCGATATTCTTTGATGGTTTCATTTCATTTGGAACGTTCAGACTGACTACGAAAGCAACACCCACTTTCCATGTCAAGGGCTTCATTTAAATATAACCTGGTAATGATTTAATTAGCAGAATGTCAAACAGAATACTGTATAAAGTACACGAGAAAAATATTGTAAATAGATTCGGCGCGATAGTGGTGCGCGGTTTTCAGCTTGGCACGGAATGAAGGCGTATTTTAATTCGCATTAAACGTGCTGCGTAAACGCAGCAGGCAAGTGGCGTGGTCGCGATATCCTATCGGGATGAGCTTAATAGCGTTGATATTAACTAAGCAAACGAGCGAATGGAGTCATATCAGTCGTGCACGCGCGTGTATCGCGGAGCGTGTGTTCTGGTGTTAAACCGTGCATGCCGGAAGGTGAACTATTCAAGATCGCTCCATTATGCACCGCAATTGCGGGCAAATATTGTCTCTTCGACGCAACACTCTGATTTCCCTCCTGCGAAATGTCTGTCCACAAACGGAGATTTTCGTAATAGAATTAACGGGTGAACACTATTTTTCCCGTTCGCCGGAAGCAGGTCATATTTTATCCGCTGCCTAATGTATGCAAAGAAGTGCGAATTTGCAATGAAATGCGCCTCTGTAAACAAACAATCCCAGTCGAAGAGGCGGTTGAAAATCTTCGACCTGGTACGCTCGCTGTGTAGGAGGAAGAAATTTTAAGGGAAATCTCATTTCACCGGCTGAAATCTCTCTGCATACCTCTTTGCATATCGCGCCAATAAACTTGCGCGTCTCTTTGTTCTTCCCAGCGAAATAAAAGGTAAGGAAATTTTATTGCCCGCCGGAGACGCTATGACGCGGGACACGGAACGCGAAGATCCTGGTGGATGTTCGATTTTCTAACGGATTCTTGAGATAATTAGAAGAGACAGCTAATCTCGCGAGAGGAATGCACATAATCATCATAAGAATGAAATATTAAAAAGCTAAGTGTATTCTGCAGGTGTAGCATCAATCTGAGTTAGGCCGCAGACCAATCTGGCAAAATCGATGGTTATTAAGCCTTCACCGTTATAGTCACAATCAATTCTACTTCCCTCCCGAATGAAAAAGCACCAACTTCTGTAATTGCATTCTACGATAAAAGAACGAGGAACGAAGAAGACATAAAGGGTCTCATAAAGCAAGTTCATCATAAAAATGAAATCAATTTTCAGTGGCGCAACTTCGCAGCCAATTCTGGAAGTTCCAGCGAGGGCCATAAATCTCCTTAGTCACCGATTCCATCGAATCACCGACCGCGGAACGGGGGCCTTAAAAATTCGACCGGCCGTGCCAACTCGCGCAATCGTAGCTCCGTAAATCGACAATTTTCTACTTTGCACTTTGCGAACGCGAAAGTCGTTCATAAACACAGGTTCTCGTGGCGATCGGGAGAATCCCCCGGATTCGAGCACTTTAAAACGCGGGAACCGATGAAAAGAGGAGAAAAGAGGGAGCCCGCGGGGCTCGTAAATCGCCGACGGATAATCCTGATGGGGCGCGTTGGTTGCGCGGCAACCGGTAGCGGCGATTCAAAAATCGTAAAAAGGGGGCGAGGCGCACAAAAGTGCGGGAGGGGTATGGGCGGGAAAGGGTGGGCCGAAAACGACGGCGGGCATTTTTTTTCCGAGCGGAGGACCCGCTGCTAATTGGGCGGGACGGTGTGCCGGGTGCCTCTCGCTAATTTATTTATCGACAGTACGATGGTCCGACGCTTTCTGAGCCTGTCCTTCGCGGGGATGCGATTTAATCCGCAGTTACGTGCATCCCTTTCATCGGGAGATTATTCCTCACCCCGCTAACGGCGCCGCTTGTTATGCCGGCGATATTGTTTCGGCGTGCCGGCGCAGCGTCCCTCTTCTATTTTTCGTCGTTACGTTTATTAGTTTTTCAAAGTTGCCCATGGAGAGCTTTAGAACTGACTGTACTCTTTCCACCGTGAGATTCAGTGCCCACGGGTTTCTACCTTGCCCCTTTCCTTCTCCCCCCCCCCCTCTCCTTTTTTAAACACCGAAGATCGCCATCTTCTACGCTCGCATATTTTACTCCATTCCATTCTGCCGAATATGGTTGATGCTTCTCATTCGAGGTATCGTAGGGGCAATTTAGTATGCGCTTCGCTCGGTCCGCGGAGCGTATTAAAAGTCGTCGTTCATTCTTCGCAGAGCGAGGAGAAATAAAGTGGCGGCGGGACGGAGGTGGGGGTGAAAAAGGACGACACAGTTAATGGGAAATTTGTGTTTAATCCCTCTGTTGACAAGAGAGGGATCCCCGATGGTAACAGACCGTTCACGGATGATCCACCTTTTCCCGCGGCAACCTCCTTCTTCGGGCACCGATGAAATTCAATCCGCAACCGGAGGATTCTCTCTCGTTAGGGATTACGCCTTTCGCTCCTTAAAATCCTGCCCTCCGCCACTCGGCGGACCGTATTGTCCCGCCGTAATAAGGTATTTTAATTGGTGGTTTGTTATTATGTTCAGCAGCCTCTGCTGCCTCTCTCCTTGGCTACCTTCGACATAATCCGGGGGAGCGGGACGGGGCAGAAACAAAACGAGAAGACGGAGGGAGGAGAGAAGGCGAAGCAGAAGCTGGAGGAATAACAGGCGACCTCCCTTTCTGGCTGCTCTGTCCTTCAGGAAACAAAAACGGAGACGCCGCGCCGCGCCGTGCGAGAAGAATGAAACCGGGGGAAATGAAACGGAGTTCCTCCGCAGCGGAGGAGAAAGGAGACGATAGGAGAGGAAAAGATGGAAGAGGAGAGAGTGGTTCCCTTAACCTCGGCTACCATAATGCTCGCTACCATATACAACACCGCTCACAGAGGGAAGACACCGTCGGTTTCTACGTCGGTGACCGAGGGTCAACCAGATACCAACCAGGCTCTGTGTTTCGAGTGCCTCGCGCCCGATTAATTGCACGCTGGCCAAGATTTATCGGGCGGAGAGAGACCACGACTGAAACGGTATTCCGGCGCTGGTTCTTTGCCGCCGGTAATTGCCCGGTACCGATTACTAATTGCTCGTACTCTCGACCGGGCTGACCGATTTGGGGAACCTTCCGATGATGAAAATCCCATGGAACACTCCGCGGTATGGCGTCCCCTTAGCAACAAGGAAGGTGAAAGTGTTCGTCTCGTGGAACTACGGGCACCGATCTCTCTTGCGTCGAGGCCTGTCGTCAGCCAAGGCTTCAGACGTCAAAGAAACGTGCACGATGCTATCTTTCAATCTTGGAAACCGTAAATGGCACTCTTGTAATATAAATTGTGGCAAGCCTCCCACGAGTCCGGTTCGCTCCACTTGTGTATCGGAAACAGCAGGAACTGGGATCAAAATTCCCGCGGAAATTCGTGAAAATCGCGCCCAAATGGCCCGCGTGTTGACGAGCGAAGATTCTTCCGCGCCCTTGGCCGCCAGTAAATAATGAACGCGCGCGTAAGTATAGCCCTCAGACGACTGGAACTTTCGAAAATGAAGTTCGAAAGCCACGGTGTAGGAGTACCCCTGCAGGGGCGCATATTTGAGTAGCCATTAACGGCTTTGGCGTGGTTGCTTGTCAGTCGATAAAAGTTTTCACCGTGTCTCTTTTCATCGCTCTTTCTCTCGCCTTTCCCACTCTCTCTCTCTCTCTATTCCTCTCGTTTCTTCTGCCACCTCTCTCTGACAGGGACGGCCCTCGCTCTGGCCGTCTTCTTTGCTCCCTGCCTGAAAATTCACTAACGCGAAACTCCGAATGACGGACCGTGTCCTCGGTTACCAGGATTTCCACTCGTGATAGGAGCGGCGTAAATGTCGGTGCGTTAATAGACTTGAGCTTAATTTCTCTACTAATGGCAGCCACGGACAAATTTGATATCCATTAAGCATAATGAGATAATAAAGTCACCGAATGGTCGCTGCTGGGATTAATGGTTAAATAAAATAAGGATGCTCGAGGGAGAGCAGCTAAATTCATCTTCCATTAGAATTCCGTGTTTCTGGCGGGGAATTATAAACGAAGGCATTGTCGAACTAAAAACGAATTCTCGAATTTCTTCTACTTCGAGATTAATAATGAAATTACCCTCGACGTAATACGAGAACGAATTCTCTAACGCGTCCCATGGTGGGCGCAGTTGATGTTTCGGATATGACATTGCAAATGATCCTCTCCTCGAGATTCTACTCGTATCCACTACTCCGATTAACAAACAGCGGTCGCTCTGTTGTTTAAGCACTCGTTCACGTTTGTTCGAGGCTAGAGCATTTATTTGTGCTACAAAGTAAACGCGTTGTAACGCGAAACTTGGAATGCCACCACAAAACTGGCTTTGTAACGCGATTTCGAGAAGCAATATCGACGACTGTGCAACCGCGTTTGTCAAATTCGACACGCATGTCTGAAGTACGACACACCGTCCTCTTTCGATGAGGATCGAGTAGGTATAAAGTATTTCAAAGTGTACAGTGGACCATCGACTTCTCGATATGCACATTTTTCTCTCGAAAACGACCGATGATGCAATTATACAAATATTGACAATCCATTGCTCATCATGTTTGAGCAATGCTCTCCAGATGAATAAAAAGGCAATAATTGTGCTGTTTAAGTTAAATATCCCTGTATCGACACTTGAGTATTTATTATTCAAAAAGTCGAACGTACAAGCAACACGCAGAACCCTCCACCGCGTGATTCATTGAAGTCACTGTTCCATCCTGGCCAGCTCCACGTAAAATTTTCCTTTATCAGGGTATACGTGTATGAGTCAGCAGCCAGTAAATAAATGCAAATTTCGGTGGAGGGATTTTTCATTATCCATGGATATGTGCGGATACGCGCCATAAATCAGAGGGTGGCAGGTACTCCCGAAAAATATATGGACACTGTGAAGTTTCCTTCGACCTCGGAACTCCATGGACACCGCGTATATCACGCTGTCACTCCGAGGTCATGTAAAAGCGAGAAGGCTCTCAAATTAGATTAAAGCCTGATAATTAAAACAAGTGGCGCGTCGGTGTAATCTGCTGATGAAAATCTGAACCATTTCTGTCGTTTTTGTATTCGACCGCGGTCGTTATTCGTAGGTTAGCTTCGATTTTGTTTAAAACCGCTGCAAACGGAGCTGCTGCGGTAGTGCCGAGTGTCAATAGCTCCAAGTCAATGGCATCAATCGAGCGGTCAATTGCGAACGTGCCAGCGTACAATTTTCCACATACAGCGGGCACATTTCCCGATAAAAAAGAGTGAAATTTCACAGGCCTGTCACGCGTAATCCGAGACACGTTTCAACTTTAATCAGCACCACTTCACTTCTGTTTGGCTTCCAATTTCAACACGTACTTAGCGAAGAACTTGATACCTGATCCAAAAGGAGCAGCATTGTCATTCATCCCGGAGATCGCAGTAAAAAATAGACTCACCCTCGAACAATCTTCCAAGTGAAATCACGAAAGTAACCGGGCGTTCTTAAGCATGCTCGTCGTGATATTGGTTTTCGATTTTGTCCATATCTTCGCGTTCCTCGCTCAGGTAAATTCGCTACAGCGAATTAACGACCTTATCAAACTTCTTCCAACGATATTACCAATAACCTGTCTGCTATGCGCATCTTCGAAGAGGAAAAGTAAAGTGTTCGAGATATTAAATTAGCTGGCCGTCTTTATTAGATTAGCGATATAATGCGTCGATAAATCCATCCCCGCAGATGCGGCGCCGCTGATATACCCCTTTAAATTATAAAACTCGTGCTGTTTTTAAGCGGGACAACGGGCGGGTAAAAAACGCGCAAATTATAAATCACCGGTGCGCGGTCGCATTTCGACGCTTTCCAGCCGAAAATGAGCGGGGGTTCGATACGGTTGTGCATCAGAATGCGCGGGACCCGCGGGGCACCATCGTAAATTTGTCTTCTGCTCCTTTCACGACCATATGTGCGCGAGCCCTGTCAAACTGTTCGCTCCGTTCGTTTTCCGCGTTTCTGCGAACTCCAGTGGCTGTTCCAGCCAGAATTCATCATGGTCGCTTTACTGGAAGGTCGAGTATCCTAATGGAGCGAGTAAACATTGCACTAACAGTGCGCCATGCGATCGCTTACATTAATCTTCTATTCGTACTTGAGAAATGACTGTAATCTCAGGCACTTGCTGTACCTTTGAGACACCTAATCCGGACCGAGCGGTGAATTACAAATTTGAGAGCCATCGACCTGTACATTAATCGTAATTGTGTTCGCACTTTGTAATATCGGCGCGTGTCTCCAAAGGATTAACCGATGGATGTATCGCTAACCCCAGTGAATAGTGGACACTTCTGTGTTGCGCAAATAACATCTGTTAAGTTTCGTAATCCCTCGTCTGTTCGTCTCCCCCGATCTTTTCCATTTGCTTTCTAATCAACAGTCCCGCTCACGGCGCTCGCTTTTTATCTGGCCGTCGTACGGAATTAGGATCGGTCAATATGTACACCGATTTCTGTTACGGCGAAAGAATGTGATTCTATCGGCGCATGATGAGTTTCAAACGAAATGACGGTGGAATTCCACGGAATTCCATAGATAGAATTCTCGTTAACGGATTCCGACGGACGTGCATACACGTTTGCCCTCCCCCCCCCCCCCCCTCTTCAGCCTGCGCCGATAAATCGATTGGCCTCTCTCCTTTTCTCGATTTCCGCCAATTTCGTCTAGCTGCGTTTCCACGCCAGCTACAGAATAAGGACACGTTACGCCGTGGAAGCTACGAAAGCGGATACAACGTGACGTGGAAGGCAGTGCCTGCACTTAGGCGAGTATTCGATCGCGTTCTGAGTTTAAAACATGTGCAAGTAGCTGTAAGGAGGTTGTTGAGTAGATTTGGTGTTGCCGGCATCTGTGAAGTAACTGTGAATGCTTCAAAGAGACTTGCTGCTTTAGAAACATTAATTATCTCTCGAAGTCTGGTGTCGCCTCACATACTTGAACGACAACTTGAATGAGAACGAAGGAGCTAAATCGAAATGCAGGCGTTAAAGTGGAACGCCCTATAAAATTTTATCACTGCGCTCGAAGATTGCTTTATCGGCGTAAACGGAGTCAAGGAAAGAAGAAGCCAAAATATTTTATGCGGCGTAATAAGAGAAAACTGAACGGGTCCCGCGTAAAAGGACTTCACGCTCGCACCTGCAACCATGTGCCATGGTAAGTACAAAGTGAAGTGCATTTTCAGACAAATGTGTCCGTTGTCTGGGCAAACAGACGCCTATGAGCTCTGCGTGATTCTGGTAAAAACGGGTCTTACAACGCTCCCTTTGCCTCGCGGCGGAACTTCCATTTACAGGCTGGACTATTAATTTATGACTATCACAGTCTGGCAACTTATGACGAGCATAGTAACTGCCTTCACAGAGTTTGCAGCAATTGGACGCTTCCTTTACATCTATCAACAGGACCGAACTTCTGCGATAACTTAATACCTGAGACAATATCGCTGCAGCGCGCAGAACGAAGTCCCTCGTCCATTCCGGGAGCGTAGGTACGTTCCCGTCAAACAGAGCGGCACGTTCTTACCGCTGTTATGATATTACACGGAAGAGCGGGCCACAGAATTTCTGGCAGCAGCATCAAGTGCACGGCGAGTCAATGCCGAGGGAACAGCGGTGGCAGGAAACTAGCAAAAAACCGCGGCCTGAGTGGATTGCCGGGGACGCGTTGTGCGTGGTCTAATGAGAGGAAAATTGACTAAGTCCATAACTGCATTTGCTTCGCTTTGGTGTCCGCCGACCGGTAATCGAGCATACGAGGTTCGTTCGCGAAAATGTCGCTTCACCTGCGGCCGTTTCTCTGTCAACGCTGGCCCAGGCCATTAGAAACACTGGCCCCTGACCCCCTGCTCGCCGACGTCAAACGCGAGCGCAGCCATGAACAAAAACCCCGTCCTACGCTCGGGCTTTCCCGCATCGCGGAAAAACAGCGTATCGGTCGATTGCACCGCGAAATTAACTCTCGACGAAATTCTCGTTGCGCGCGGCCTTCCACACGGTTTACCCAGTCGCTTGTTCCCCCGCTAACAGGATTGCGTGTCGCTATTGAAAGTTTCTGAAATCCGATGACTGACCGTGGCCGGGAAACTGTCGATGACGAGCCACTGTCTCGATAAATGCACATTAAATTGATTGTACTAGGTAGTAGTTTGTTTGATAATTATCGAGGAGGTTCCAGCAAGTTGCAACCGAGCCTGGTTATTGGTATTGAAAAGTACCTACCTATGCTAGAATGTCTCCAGTTAATTGATTTCATGTGACGGACGACTCAATTCGCCTTATAAAACGTTCTACACCTACTGTCCCTGCGTACACTCCCCCCGTGGAATCTCGCCGAGTTTCTGAACGAGACACCGAAGGGGCAATTAATTCGCGTTTCGCGGGGAGCTCGATTACTGCTATAAAGACCTTAGGGGGCGGGAAAAGCCGGTCGTCTGCCCTAATTGGCCAATTTTCGCCGCTTAACGTCCAATTTATTACTATCTTCGGGATCTTCCGGCAACGTCGCCCCCCCGAAAGAAGGACGAAAACCGCTCCCGAGGGTATAATCCGATCGTCGGCGTCGAGCCGATAGATTGAGATCGGGAGGAAGACGTCGAACGATGGTACGAGGGTGGACAGGTAATAGCCACCAATCGGACAGTTAATTAAAATGTAAAGTAATCTCGTTCAGAGTTGTGTGCCAGTGAACCAGGGGTACGATTCCTGTTTCGGCAACAAGGTCGATCGGCGGAGGTGCACGAGGACTGAGACAGCGGCTAGATAGTGACTAATGGCCCTTCTAATTCTGACTAATCGCCCGCCCTCCATGCCCACGCATCCCTTACCACCCCTGTCCCGATGCTTCTGACAGGGTTTATGCGTCCGATGCCTAACGACAACTGGGTGGTCGATCTTCTTTGCGGAAGCCCTTGTAATCTTCCTAATTAAAGCAGTCTGCGACAGTGGTTTTGCGAGTCGCTTCGTAGCTGCTTGGCGAGTTAATAGTAGTGCCATAATCTGATCTGTGCACACCGCGTCCCATTGAAATTGATTGGCGCATCGGCAGAACCGAAAGTAGATCTGAAGACGTTTCATTCCAATGTGTTACACACGCCGCAAAGATGTCAGGATGACTAAAATTCTCTTGAAATGGTATCCATTCCAAGTGAATGACGCTCTTTCCTAGCCTTTCTGATCCCATTCCCTTGCACACTCGCCGACGTTTCTGCTATAAGAAAGTTCCAAGCAGGCAAAGGGAAAGGGAATATTCTTGGAAGTTTGAATTCCAGGAACAGGGCAAAAATAAATTCAAAGATGCTCCGTCGAATTCAAGCTTTCCACCGGGGGTGTCCGGCATCGGAGCTGGGCTGTTCCATCGGGGTGCAGATCGAAGGCCGATTCTCAATTTCCAGTCGACGCTGGGAATCGTTAGCGCGATCTACGACACGTCGACCGCGTTCTCTGACCATGGAGCAATGCTATCCGGTACGTGTGGACGAGCTCGTACGACGTAGTTCAGGATATTACGGGACCGGACCGTACGGTCCGGCTAAAGGAATTGGATTTCACGTAATGCCTCGAGACCAGGGTGAACGCCGGCCCACATAGAGCAAGGTAGTTGATGGGCGAGGGGGTAGGAAGGCAGGCAGGAAGGAAGGGCGGATGGGAATTGACCTAATCCAATTCGATGCGAGTTCTCGCCCACTTGATATCGCATAACAAGGGTTGGATGGCGGAACAATTTGAATGCGGAATAAGATTATCGTTAAGGCAATTAATTAATGCAATCGAAGTAACCCGAGGATACGCCCGCGCTATGCCCCATTGTCGGCTTACTTCCGTGGATAGGGAGAGATTTTTCCCACGGGTCTCGATCGCAGCTTTTAATTTCTTAAGAATTTTTTCCATAGCTCCTTCGTGCCGAGAGACTGTGCATAAGTTCAATGTAGACCTCGGGCAAGATTGTATACTTGTAGGGTTAACTGGACAAAAATGCTGGGCGAGATTATCCTCTCCCCTCGTCGATGATACGAGTCCCATCGACAAAATCCAATTTACCAACGCGGCAGGGTATAATTCATCTCGCGTGACAGTGGCCGTTGTCTCAATTTCTCAAAACACCAACATCCATCTTCCCTCGGCGGCGCTACGCCCTGCTCGCGCTACGTGTATTCACCTTGCGTGACTAACTTTACCGCCGGGGTCCAACATAATCGCCCTGGAAGTCGTGAGTAATGTGCAAACTTCCATTAAGTCATTGTGTCATAAAGGTCCCGGGTACTACGCTCCGGCGGTGGAAG
Organism: Andrena flavipes; assembly: GCA_963971345.1. Classification (NCBI taxonomy): domain Eukaryota; kingdom Metazoa; phylum Arthropoda; class Insecta; order Hymenoptera; family Andrenidae; genus Andrena; species Andrena flavipes. Next base: position 42,635,717 of record OZ020481.1, read on the forward strand.
CGCAACGTCGTTGTCGATGCTGCTGGACGGTAAAGAGTTCACGGGGGTCGAAGGATGAAGCGTGTACCTGATGGCGATGCGAGTTACGAGGATAGCGATTTCTCTTCTGTGAAGAGTAAATTCAAACGAGGTTCCGCTAGCGAAACCAGCTTATCCTATAAACCTAACTGTTCAGAACACCCACTACTTGTGCTAAGGTCCTGCAACGCAATTTGCCTTTCACCCACGACTCACCGATGTCTTTCATTCTATTGGGTAATATTTAATTGCCCTCGAAGTAATTAATCACACTCGAACGCGGAATACGGTGCACCACGAGCATTATAAAGAATCTGAAGGGCATCACTCGAGATCTCAAGACGAGCACATACGGCGATGCATCACTCGAGGGCGCACTTTTCTGCCGCGCAAAGTCAAAGGCTGGCGTCCGCCAACCGCATTGTCTCCCGCCGCGAGAAACAGGACCTTATCTACGTCCCTAATCCTGGACGGTCGTGGAACCCCTCATTATCCTTACATTTATTACCCGTCGGCTTAAGGACTTTCCGATGCGATCGGCGCACGTAGAGTGAAATGCAGAAAAACTGGGCAGTATCGGTGCAACGCCGGTACTGCCACGGCTTGTTAACATTCTTCACGCTGTAGGTGCGGAGCTCGCCCTTCGACGGGCCTTACGGGCCCCCCCTGCGCCGCGTTGTCGTCGTCCCGATTGCACCGCGAAACCGTGCAGCGAATGGGAAAGAAGGGGAACCGGGAAGAGAGACGGGAATGTCGAGGCTGGCCGAGGAAAGCGAGAGAGAACGAGGGAGGAGAAAGGAAAAAGAGGATCGTTCACGGACGTCCCGTCGGATGCACGGTATTCACGTGCAGGCGTACACAGGTTGCGGCCGCCTGTGTTCTTCGTTACATCCGGTTCGTAGACTTCCTCGTCGATGGTCAGACCCCGACCGAGGACTTTATCGCGCTGCTGAAATTTATGAACATGGCAAATTCAAGGACGGGGCCGCGCGCGGCCAGGATATATTGGCGACGGACCCGGGTACCAGAGATTTATCATGCATTATATATGTATGTAGGTCTCTAATATCACTACCCGGCCACATTTTTTCATTGATGCTTTATAGTCAGCGTAGCATTGCGACGGGGCGAAAGAATTACATCGGAGCTTGTGAAAGAATCACATAGGTGTACCTACATTTATACTGGAAATATAGTAAACGGATGTCGATTGGTTGCGACTCAATCGATAAAGTAATCAGAATTATCAATAACGTCGCGTTTCAATCCTGCCACGCGTAAACACGAATGGAAGGACAGTATGAAGAGAAAAAGGATTGGAAACAGGTGAATCGATAGCGGTATGCAGTACCAAACGGATTTCCGTTCGACCCGTCACTATCGCGACACCGATAATTGTTCTTTCATGGTGGATTACTCTGGATACTTCTTGCCGCGACGTGTCCGCCGTAAATACCGAAACGGAATCGAATTGCGAACCGAATAATCCGCGAAGCGTGCCGCGAGAACGTCATACGCATTTGACCGGCAGGCCGTACACGAGATTCGCGGTACGCGCCACTCGCTCGTCCATAAAACCAATCGTTATTGACAATAACGATCCATTAAAACACCGAAACGTAGTAGCCTGGACGTACGCCCCGCTCCCTGGCTCGCGCTCGTACCAACCCCTTTATTGACCGCGTCGTGTGTCCGGCGTCGATCGACCGCGACGAATCCGTAATAGGCGCTACTGTAGGTCGAGGCGGACTCGAAAAATTCGGCTAGAGACGTTTAATTTAGAAGACTCGAGACAAAATCTGTGATTGTACACCCAAAGAACCGAGGGAGATTTCTGTACCTACTCGTTATGTTGCATGGCAGCGAATTTTGTCATCGTACTATCTGGACATCAAGCTCTATCACTTTGAAATGTCGGACTGTTAGCAGTTATTCCAAGAGACGCAATATTCTTCTGTTCGCAGTGAAAGTAAATCGCGGTACTAGTAGATAAGTACCGTGTTAAGTCAGACCACGACGTAGCGCCCATTAGGCAGATTACATTCCTTCCTTCCTGAAAAGTGAAACTACCAATGCAAAAGCTTGTCGACATGGAAGGTTGTCGCAGCAATTCCTTTCCACCGCTGTTTTAAATTCTCATATCTGAAGCTTCCTCCATGGATGGACAGAAGAAAGGAGCTTGGCGGGTGGATGCGAGCCGAGCGGATCAGCGAAGGACGGAAGATAGATAAACAGTGGAGGGTGACGTGTGGCGGAGAGAGACACAGAAGAGGGGAAAGAAAAAGGAAAGTCGAGAGTGTAGTAGGAGAAGGAAAGGTGAACTGTAAAATTTCATTTCGTTAAGCTGGTTCCGTTGTGGTGGAGATTTTCCATTCGATGAGCTGGCTCGCTGGCTAAAGCTGCTTGACAGGCGTATTATAATTTTCATCAATTTTTGTATTGGTTCGTTTTACTCGCTGATGCGTCACGTTCGAATTTATATAGCCTTTTATACGCGTTGATCGAATGGCGTCGTTGACTTGGATTTACAAAGGAGGGGCGAAGAGAAAGAAAAGTGGCAACGTGTTTTACGAGCGTCGTCTAATCGCTGCGCTCGCAATATTAAGTATACGGGCGCTGTTCCCTTGTTTCCTCGACGGGGGTGTTCCAGCCCCGAGTAATTTCTTTCTTGCGGAACGGTAATGGCGCTCACCCCCTCCGAAGGTGCAATAAAATTGCCGGCGCCTTGGCGGAACACCGTTTCGACCGGATACGCGGGACAGATTATTGCGATTTTTTGTCAACAGACGTAAAGATAAGCTTGAGACGAACGTTTGCATAGAACGCGTTGTAATCGTACCGTGACGATTCCTCTGCGAAATGTGAATTGTCCGCGCAACATACTTCCGCGATCTTAAATCAAGCCGGAGCTGTAAGCCGAAGTTTTCAGCGACTTTTACGGCAGCGTATAAGCGAGCATATACTTAATTAACATTCGTATTATCGAAAGTTTCAGCTACTTTTGTGGGAATCTTCGCCATAGTCGTTTGGGATTCTAATCAAACTTACGTTATCGATAACTTTATGTTTCACCCGTTTGGTAAAGAATAATCGTCGTTACAAATTGTGTGAGTTTGTTAACGTGTCATGGGTTTCCAAGGGAAATCGAGATCCTTCCGTTTCCCAAAATTTATTCATTGCCCCCGAAGCATCGTCTTAAAGTGGATTCTGATTCGTCTTGGAGTTTGTACGCCTCGAACATCCGATACCATCGAATTATCGAATTAATTCCAATCTCGTGACTCGTCCATTCCGAGTACGAGGCGATACTTGGTGATCCGATTACAATTACAGGTTTCGTAACATCGTACCGTTCTTTTCGATTAAAGTTAATCACGCCTGCTTCGACAGAGAGACTATCTCAGTGAAAAGTGTGTACGTACGTCGTTTCGCGTTTGTAATTAATTTTGACGAGCACCCCAGGCACTCGATCAATTGCCATGCATTATCCGCACAAATATTTAGTATTGTTCAATTAACAACGTTCAAACGCGCAATGGAAAATTCGCCGCCCGTGCAAACGTTGCATTTACGACAACGCGCATTGGAACGCATCGTTTCGCGGTCGATTGTTGTTTCAGTTAATAATTTTATGTTTACGCTGCGCCGTGGAAAGTCCGACCGGGACTATAGAGCTTCCCATCTGTAGAATACAGTTCCCTGTTTGCCATACACCAGTGAATTCTTCTCGTCTTGGAGGATGTTCTTGTTCGGTATTTATGCTGTTGTTTTATGAAACGTCACAACTACCGGACCAACAATATTATTCAACTACTGTCAGTTTTAATAACGTGGTTTTAAAATATTTGTGCATACCTCTTCGTTCTCTTTTGAGTATTTTCAAATAATAAGCAGGCCAACTTTTAACGAGGGTTGTATTCGGTTGTATTTCAACGTGTAATTATTCTGTAGTAAAACAGTTTAATGAGGCGGGCATGCAAATGAGCAAAACGTTACGTTGTTATGGTAACTTATCCGGATAATAATTTAAAATAAAGATGTAAACAGGATATAGTAACCGATATCGAATTCACAATACTATTAGCTTCAATAATTCTCCATATCTGAGTAATTAGTAAAGGGGGGTATTCCATTGTATCCAAATAACCATTACCAATTTTCATTTGAAGTGTACACTTCAAAGTCTCGAATTTTAATGAGTTAAAATTTTTGACTCTCGATTCCACAGCATTTCCTCGTAACTGCCAACATAAAACGCCCCTGTTTCTTTCATTCCAAGCTCGCACAGGTGTCGTGACACCGAAACGAAGGGCTGATTCCGATCTCCAGGTTTCGGGGGGCGAAGAAGTTTCGAGGATGCGCACGCGAATGCATACATCCGATACCCGCGCGTAGAAGAAGATGAAGCATGCATGCGCGCACTCGGGGCAACGGTAGCCGAAACAGGAAATCGGCGTATGTCGAGTATCGATAGGTCGAACGTGCGTGAGTGGCCCTGTCGGTGGTGCAGCCGGTCGAAGGCTGAAATCGAATATGAGACGCGGGGGCTAAGCCAGGCGGACGAAGCACACGGTAGCCTGTGCACACGTTGGTAGGGAAAGGCTTCTTCTTTCCTCGTCGCCCCTGCCATTAAACCGAGGCAGTGTTTCGGGGGGGATCGTAGACCTACCTCGTCAAACTCTTAAACGGATCCTGCCGCCGAATCTGGATAAGCTGCAAAAAGCGAAGGAGGACCTTCCACCCGGGGGGCAGGCGACAGACGCCATGTTTGATCTCCTCTGATTAAACGGACTCTTTTATTTCTCGCAGACCCTTTTATCGCGTTTTGCTCGGACGACAAGCTTCTAATTTACACGGTCCTCGGCCACTGGCAAGAAAATGTATTATTAAGTATTTCTTACACGACCGTAGAAGGTGTCTGACTTTTTACGCGAGCACAAGTTTATCCTCGTTAATTTAGGTGTGCGACTACTTAGTACTGGATGTAAAATGTGAATTCGGCAGGAGTTTTAACTTTGGAGCCGACGGGCGGACTGGAACTTTTTGTAACCCCGAAGTCGGGAAGAACGGAAGTGGTGCAACGCTATGTGCAACTCTATTGCCGCATATTTTTTATAATATAATAGCTTGGACCGTTATAAACGTCGAACTCATGGCGATATTTACGCGCCGCGTTCACGGTGTGCACGCAGCCCGTTTCGTTTAACACGCGCTGATTATATTTATAATTACGTTGCATCAGACAAATCGTTAAACGAGCGGAATAAATTAGAGGGGGAGACGACGGCGTATGTATGCATCCGCCTGCGACTGTGTTCGCCAAAATGCGAGCTATTGGAAAGTCGTTCGGTGCGTTTTTGTTGATCTAGCGGTCGGGCGTGTTTGTTTAATTAAAATTATGCAAGTATGGCGTGTAATTTATGGAGATTCGTATGGCGCGCACAAACACCCATTCGCGCGTACGGACGCTACTCTTTCTCGTCTCGCGTCTACGCCCCGCGTAAAACTAATGAGGTGAAATTGCCTTTCTTCTTTTCTCCTCGAATAAAGAATGGCCATTTCCCTCGGTGAAAAATGATTCTTCGGCTGCCACTGTCGCCATAATTGCTTGAATTACTCCGCGTAGTTTTATATTATATTACAATTATCCAGCTTGCGTCCCTTCCGCGAAATTGTATAACGTTATCGTGGAATAACTCTTGTTCCGTTCATACGTCGGACAAAAATAAAGGACAAATAGAAAAGGGGAAAACGAGCGGAGGGAGAAATATGGTGCTCTCGCGAGGGAACGAAATCCAGCAGACTCGATCATCCCAGCGGCGAGCCGTGAACTCCGTTCCCGCGGAAATTTCAAAATCGTGCCCTTTCAGTTCCCCTCACACAACGTTCCCTCATTACGCGTAACGACGGTTCAGTCATAAGGACACGTCCGTCTAGCATAGGGGGGAAGACGGTCGAGGAGAGAGACAGGTCCGTCCTTTTTCCTCGCTGTAGTGGCGGCCAATCGCCTGCTCCACCCAAGTCGCGGCTCTCATTACGGTCGCGGCCTAAAGAAAGGGCCTTCTTTTTCCCCCGGCAGCTAGTTTTATCTGGCTCGTAGAGGTAGGTAGCTAGGTAGGTACATGCACGTACCAGGAGGGCAGTCTTGACTTAAGGCGGACTGCCTGAAGAAGTAGTTTCATCTCCCTCCTTCTCTCTCCTCCCTCCCACCTGCCACAATGCAGCCTGCAACGATGCAGCCCTGTGCAGGCCGTTGCGACTGCCATCTAGTCATCCAACCAGTCAGCCAGCCAGCCAGCAAGCCAGCCAAGCAACGAGCCAGCCAGCCAGCCACCTACCCAGCCAGCCTAACCACCCTGTCTGTCTAGACACTCTCCTACTCTACTGCACCCTCTGAGCTCGCGCTCTCCCCCTCGTGCCGTGCCGCACCTACCCTCCCACGCCTTCAACCCTTTGACACTGCACCGTACTACCGGGCCAAAGGGAAAGTGTTGGTGCACCCCCACCGGCGTGCAGGTGCATCGTGAACGGTATACGTGCATGGCCAGGCGAGAGCTTTCCTTTGCGTGGTTACGTACGTTCGTTTCACATCGGAGGCAAGCGGGAGAAGAAAGGATGCACACACATCAGGCGTCGTCGTATCACGCATCGTAAGTTGCACGTACGAGCATGCTGGGGTGGAAAAGCGAGAGGGCAGAAGGGAAGTTGGACCCCCTTCGGTAGGGATTCCGTGTCGGGAGAAAGACAGACAGAGTCACCCTTCTTCCGTTACCCCCTCGGCCTCCACAGACCACGCCTTCTCGACCTACCGTCGCAACCGCCACGGTATCATTTCTGGCTCTCTTTCCCTCGTTAGTTTCGTACACCTCTCTCTGCCTCTGTCGCTGCTGTCACTGCTAACCCGGCAAATTCATCCCCGTGCCGACTCGATAGAAATTTAATAGACGGCTTTAAAGTATCTTTCATTATCCACGAGGTCCTCTTTAAACTTACTCTCACGACGGTTAGTTTATTTGCTCGTATAAGACAGTAACGCAGTGTAAGAATTTTCGAGCAGTGTTCAACGATTTTTCAACAATTTCAGGTTCGTTCGTTCCGTGGAATCAGTGGTCCAACAAGTGCGGTGCTTAGAGCCCCTTTATTTTAAGACGAAAGGACGACGATGACGATGATGCTGGGAGTCGAGGAAACTGAAGCATCGCTGGTAGGTAAATGTCGGCTGGGGTGCTATGCGGCAGACGCCTATTTGAAAACTGTCGCTAAGGGGTAGTAAGTCCCGTAAGGGTGTAACTACTAGGAGCACGCTATCACGAGGGTGGAACGAGTTTGCCACAGGGGTCTGCATCATTATTGAAGGAAGTTCCGTGTTCCCTTGTCGTCTTACGATCCTGATCCCTGCTCCTCTGCTTTCTCAGTCTTCAATCTACTCACCGTGCACTTTCTCTCTTTCTCATCAAAACAACCGCCAAGACTCACTCCGAAATACCATCGTACGCGCGTACTTGCGCGAAGTTACTACTGCCTTCCTGTCGTGCAGACACTCCAGACAGAGTTCATCATGCACGATTGCAACCCTCGCATTGTTAACTCCGACACGGTAAGCGACACGGTCGTGTGTGCTCGCACGAGCCCATGGGAAACTACGAACGCGAGAATGCTCGCGCGAGCGAGGGGGTAGAACGTGTCTGCTTCGATGTCGTTTGCCAGGCGAGTTAGGGTGCAACGATTTTTTCCCGATCGAACTGGCTACCCCGTCGTCCAAGGAATATCGCAGACTGTACAGTTACCGGAGATATCGTCGGGAAACGTCGCGTTTCATTCCGATCCCCGGATCACGGGTGTCAGGTTAGCAGGTTTATTGGAGGTTTAGTTCGTTGCTTCGATGTTTCCCGGTGTCTGGACTACGTCAAATATCTCTAAATGGAATTGCGCTTGGGGAACAGTGGATTTGAGAATCTCAGAGCTATTTCGCTGGCGGAGTTATTAATTTTCTCGGTCGAATGGGAATGATTAATTGAATCGAATTTCCTTTTAACGAGATTGTACCCAACTTAAGGGAGGAGCCTGGTGTAACTTGCTGAAAATCGAGGCATTCTTCGGGAATTCTTTTTAAAGAAAGAATTCAATCGATCTTTCTGAAACATTCAGGATATTATATTATCAGATTAAGGTAGATAAAAAATTATTAAAAGAGAGCAGCAAATTATAGTTATACGGGCTTATGCCCAGTTCGTTGGCGACGCAATTGTTCCACTGCGGGCAACATAGCGTTTACTGTATTCATCTGAAACCAAAAATCGAACAATTTTTTTTAGTTTATGAGTGCACGCACAAATTATATATATTCATAACTTAAAAGATGCAAAATTGAACAAACTTGCATCTTTTAAATTGTGAATTTATATGATTTACAATTTTTGGTTTTAGATGAATACAGTAGACGCTACTATGCCCGTAGTGGAACAATTGCGTCGCCAACGAACTGGGCATAAACCCGTATAACTGTATAATTTGCTGCTCTTTTTTAATCATTTTTTTATCTACTTTAATCTGATAATACAATATCCTGAAAGTTTCAGAAAGATAGATTGAACACTTTCTTTAAAAAAAAATCCCGAAAAATGCTTCGAGTTTCAGCTAGTTATACCAGTCTCCCCCTTAAACAGTATCGATAAAATTTCCACATACTTTTAACAAAAATTATTTTAATAATCGCGCAGCTTGTAAAAGAGCTCCCTCGATGCCGTAATTACACTGAATAAATTCGAGATCAAAGTTCCTTTTCATAATATCCCTGAACAAAACGAGCTCCCGTCTCTTCCTTTTTCTTGAATTTTTAAACCAACTTCCCGGGAACGCCCTCGCAATCAGATCAGGCAAATCACTTTCTGTACTTCTCGACTACATTGCAGCGTCCCTTTTTCAATTAAAATCAAAAAGAAGGGACGAAAAATCGAGGATAAATATCACCGGTGCACCGCTCTTCCTTTCTCGTTCCTTGTTCCTTCCGGCCAAGTCAAAACGGCCAGATCGGTCGTTTACAACGATCGGGCCATCAGGCTGTATCTGCGCCAGCAAAGGAAATTAACTCAAACTGAACGGGTTCCGTTTCTCTTATTCGCCGCTCTAATCTCTCTTCATCTGCCCGTACTCCCCTCGCCCACATCTCTTTCCATCCACGCCGCCGTTTCTTCGACCATCTTCCTCTCGTTTTCAAATGCTTCCCCCGGCACGTTTCCATTTCCTTCTCTCGCCCGTTCGTTCTCACCCTCGCCTCCGCCCCGTGCACAGCCACCAGCCATACCCTATCGCAATCTTTCTTGCGCGTCCAGCATTTTTCTGAAAAACCGTCTCGCTCTCGCCCCTGCGGGGCAATCGCCCAAACGCTGACGCAGCCGGAGCTCGCCCGACGGAGATCGCTCGACTATCTCGCCAAGCTATCCAACCAGGTACGTACGTACATCTGCTACATTTGCAATCGGAAACTTTGCCCGCCGGCTGTCGAAATTAGACGTTTACGCCGGCTTCTTAAGATCCTCGGCGTTTGACCTCGCCTCTATTTCCTTTATTGGCTAACGCGCCCTGTAATTTCTTTCGTTTCCTCTACCTAACACGTTTCTATGTTCCGTTTCGTCGGTGCGTCTTATTATACAGATCCGTCATTCGTCGCGGTCGAGTTGAATTTGAAATGATTTTTTGATTTGATGGCTGTTTTAAATATCGGGGCATTGATGTAGGGCGATTACGTGATGTATGTTATTTGGCGAAACAAGAGGATGCAAATTCCCCTGTACCTAGCTACTAATTTTTATTTTATGGTATCGTGTCGTCGGGCGATTAATTATTTCTGGGGGAAAAAACGTCTCTAGAAGATTAAACGACATTTATTAGCGGGCGCAGATTGTTTTCATGATAATAAATGAATTTTGTCCTGACGATTACTTTCGGCTGGTCCGTGCTTTTAATAAACGGCATCGCTCGGCGCTCATAGCTCGGTAATTGCATGCGAAAGGTATGTTAAATTATGGTAATGAAACGGTTCGGAAACTTACGGCGGTGTTAAATAACGGTAAGGATGAAAAGCCAAATTTCTATTCGGCTCGTGACGAATGGTGATTACAATCATTTCCGCCCCCATGGAAACCATTATAGACTTGTTCCAACGTCGACACTATCTCGCTGGGACGGCGGAGATTGTAATTAGTTGTGCATGGTAATCCGTCACGAAACAGTCTGGAATTTATAGCCAATCACGCTAATCGCAAAAAACTCAAATTATTGTGCCCTGGGCTGCCATCACGAGCGTCCAATTTCATAAGCCATTTGGCTTTCAATTTAACGAAACAAGGGTATACAGAAATATAGTTTATTTTAACACATTTCCAAACTCAAGCTCACTCGAATTTAAATACCGTATGGTTCGATTCTACCACCCACGAAATTCTACGTATTTCCAATTGTCGACGTCGCGCAGGTCTAGCAACGCAACCCCGTGTACTTGTTCGACGTGGCAGACGCCGGTGGCGGCTTTCAAATTACGCGGCCACTTAAATCTTGGAAATTTACTGCCCGAAGCGAATCACGTGAACCTGTATCGGTGGAAGAGAGCAGTTCGTAGCGGCCGTACGAGCCATTCAGGCCGGCTATCGTTCGTCCGTTTAACGTTTACACCGTGAATTACCTAATCTACTTTATGGAGCGGCGCCGTGACCAGCCAGCGATAAGTGCGCGCCCCGACGCTAGATTTTCTCCTATGAATTATAGCTAAGCGTGCGTAAAACGTTATCGCGACTGTAATTAGAGCGTCGCCGTGGTCGAAGAGTGAATCGCGATGAAACACGGCAGGGACATGCCTTTGACTTCCGGTCCATTCTCATTGCTCATCGTCGATAGATGCCCGTAGATCCTCCATTGCACGTTCGCTGCATACAAATGCAAGTACTCGTAACCACTACTTTTATTTGGTAACAAGAACTCTGCGAAATTGTGGTACGTAGATCTATTTTGAGTAGGATAAAGATACCATGGGGTAATGTTGCTTTCTGTGTGGCAATCGGTATAACCCTACGTCGATGATGGATGCTTAATCTCCGTTTTAGGATGGGGAATTCTTACTGTCAGTACATCGTTCTCTTTGAGCGCAAAACTTTTGATATATTGAATTTTTTGAAATACAGGACCCATTCACAATTTCCAGTAGGTATGTTTGTTATTATTCAGAACCATCCACTGGTATATTTTATGCAGAATACTTCCCGAAAATGGGAGTTGAAGACGTTAAAGTTACTCCACTTTGAAGTTTCAAATGGCCAGTTCTCTTTTTGTCAGCGCTACTAAATCTTTGCGAAACTCTACCGTTTTCTCTAACAATAAAACCAGGTCTCCGATTTTTGGCCGGTAGTATAACTTATAGATACAAGTAATAATAGGGTTCGGAAGTTTGTACTACTTGGATCAGAATGGCAGCGAGTTCCCTCGTCGCGGTTCATTGAGTCTGAATTCTATCTACAGCACGCTGGTCTTCAAACTTTAATTTATGACAGAGAAGTGAAAGTAGTCTAACTAATGTATCCAGTAGGCAAAACACGGATTCCTTTCGTTTCATTAATGTCATAAACCACCCTCTAACAAGGCCACCTGTTTCCAATCAGGAAACAATGCTTCCGAAGCCTATGAGAAGAAAATAGCACGTAGATAGAAAACCTCTGATGCACCAAAAGGCTCCTAGCACACCCACCAAAGTTGCAAAAGAAGTTGCAAGATGTGTTACGTAAGAGGAAAGAAGAAAATTCAAGCCGGCAGCGATGCAGGTATTAAGAAATTTATTAACATGCCCGCGAAGCCCCTTATCGAGACAAGTATAGCCCGGCGCTAGACGTTCACCTCTAAATAATAGCTAAGCACGCGTAAAGCGTTATCACGGCTATAATTAGGCCGTCGCTTCGGCGGAGGAATGAATCACGGTAAATCAGAGGAGTGGACACCCTTTAGAGGTTTTGTAGCGTTGAACGCGGGCCCGCGGCTCCCCTTGCTGGGGGCATCGGTTACCCGGTAATTACGCTATCTCCTCGTAACGCGTTGTTAACGAATTATTCCTCGCCGCGATAAAGCGGAGAAATATCACGCGGCGATGTAACGGCCGCGTATCGCAGGCTTGGATGCGCGCGTCGGGCCACACTGTGTTATCTTCGACCGTTTTATTCTTATCTGCCGGAGAATCGTGCCGCCGCGGATGTTCCACTTTCAATAGCACTGCTCGGTGAATTACGTAGGCACGCGCATAAATTACGATTTATTACCACACAGAGGGATGCCTCCACCCTACGGCCGTCACGAGCAACACTTCTGTGGAAATTTACTTAATGGAACCTTCGCCGGCCTCCATGTATCAATGGAAACTTCACTGCTGATAGAATCTGCTGAACAATACTTAAGGTGGAATGTGCCAGCGAGCATGGATTTTCAAAAGTTAGCGTGCAAGTTGGGAAAAATCGCGGGGGCTGCGCGATCCGGAACGAGCCAGCCGAGATACGGAATAGGAGAAACTTCCTCCGACTAATTTAATTCCCCGACGAGCAGATCGGCGATAAAGAAGTTTACGCGGCGCTGGTTTAACCCCGATGACTATGAAAATGTTTTATTGCCAGCGGTATTGCGCTTAAAGTCCACGGGCCGGGCCCGGTCGATATTTGTAACGTATCGCGTCGCGTGCCTTCCCTTCGTCTCCAGAAATACCTTCGGCTACGAGATTCGCGTAAAGAACACGCGTTTAACGGGAACGGAACAGATTAAACGATTTACGAGTCGTTCCGCGGTCGGCCGTTTATTGAAATATCGACGCGCTGCCGAGCACGTGCGCCCACGATATCGATAAACGTTTTCCAGCATTAGCGGCTGCGTTGCGATGTAATTGGTCGGCGTAACGCGATTTGCCGTTCATAATAACGCGATTTCGCGGAAAATACGATTGCCGGTGTGCATGGCTAGCGCAAAACTGTCGCCGGTAACACATCGGTTTTTATATCGCTCGGGCATCCCCGTTGCTGAACCGTTGACGGACAACGCTTTGCTCTCACGAGGGAAATTGATCGTTATCCGCGGCATTACCGTTGATACATGTTCGCCGTGAAAAGTTCCGCGCCAAGCTTTCATCGCCGCTGATGTCTTCGTCATATTAGTTCCCCGCCTTTAAATGGAAATTTTCTGTTTTCTCAGACACAGGAAGAGCACGCCACCCTCGGAGAATAGAGCTGTCGCTCGTCCATTCCCGCCAAACGATTTCTCGTCGTCACGGTCCGCAATTCCGAAAAGCTTCCGCGGGTAAGCCGCGCCAGCACGCGAAATTTCGTTGCTTCTATCTCCGTTTCTGTCTTGTTCCACCCGTTTTCATGCGCTATATTTCTCTCGATCCGTCAGTCCTCCTGTTTCCACCTCTCCCTCGTCCCCCGCCTCGCGTCCCCAGCGTCACGAATGCGTGGCGCGTCGCGCCGCGCGAAAATTCACCCCGGATTTCAAGCGATTTTTCGCGGCGTTTCGAGGAACGTAATCGCCGTGCGCGAAGCCCCACTGCGTGGACCCGTATCGTATCGAATAGCTGGCGATTTAATTAATTAGTCGGCGCGCTTCTTGGCGAAGAACGGTAACCATTAATTAACGAGCGTCGCCGGGTTAAGCTCATCGTCACGATTACCATTCGACGGGCGCGATATCCGCGCGGTCTCCTGTAAATTTAATAACCAGAGATACGGGGCGCGGACGGCGTGTAATTTTCCAACGGCAAACACGTGCTGGGGAGCAGTGAAAAACTTCGAGACCCGTGTTCTTTCCCATTCCGGGACAATTTGCGCGACATCTACGCGCAACCGTGTTATTCCGACGGTGTATCCTCGCGTTTTATCTCAATTTTCGTTGCAGCTTTTTTCCCTCCGTTTTATTCCCGCTTTTCCCATTTACAATATTTTTCGTTGCCTCGCCTACGAATTTCGCCGTTGTTTGTTTTAACAGCGTGTCGGGAGCGTAAAAATATTCCGTCCCACGAGCGGTACGGTAGATTTCGATACGGTCACTGAATTTCCCTTTTAATCTTTCAAAACAGGAAGCTCCAGGACCCGATCGAACGTGTTGTTTTACCGACAAGTAGTGGCAATTCCAGGGTTGATGCTTTACCGATGTTCGTGCGCGTTTCGTCAAGGCACGTGTATGAATAGCGACAGGAAAAGACGAACGGCCCCACCTTGGCGTTTCCGCGGGGCGCATTCTTCATCGACGCGGTTTACTGCGCTCCAGAAATATTCGAGCGCCATCGCTGCCCCATTTCCTGAATTTTATGACTCATGGGGTAACATTTAGTACTGTTTCGCAGCGTTCGAGCAGTGCTCAGAGAACGTCTGATATATTCAAAATTCTCACTGAGAAATAGTGGCGATCCGTTTGGAAGTCGCGTAGAAAGACACTGCTGTTTGTCTAGTTTCCTAGAATTTTTCTTAAACCCGTTTTATTCCGTCGAAGCTCGTGGACCCTGGTTGAGAGAATTATACGCGATTGCGTGGCACTTGGTACGAGGTCTTAGAACATTTCGAGGCATTTACGCTGAGCGATTTGTACGGCGCGACTCGCGCCATTGCTCGCCAAAATTATGCGTCGCCGGGGACCCTCGTTTCCGTGAAGCAGAGCGACCATGCCACGCCATGACACGGATGGAAGAATTCCGAAGGGTACGTATTTTATGAAGTTCGGCGACCGACCAGTCGGAAGTAGAAAATTTTCCCTCCTCTTCGCATGAAACTACATCGACGAACCGTTCAAATACCCACGTGGCGGGTACCGACTTAAATAGATGCTTGTATGTGAGTAAAACTTGGATGCAAATAAAGAGAAATGCATAGGCTGATAAAAAATTAAGAACGTGGTACGTGAACTGTGCGAAATGGAATTTGGAATGCACCTGCGTACATTATAGATCCGCTTTGGAATGGAACTTTGACACTCAAATGTTACCGCGTAAAATGGCACTTTCATATAATACGCGAGAGAAAGCTGCAACAAACCAACAGTTTGATTTAAAAATCATTCTACACTTGTCTCTAGAATTACGTCGCGTGCACCAGTAGCGTAAACGGCTGTCGGCGCTTTATATCACTCCCAGCGACAGTTTACCTACTTCCGCGTGTCAGCCCCCAATCGAACCAACTTTTCATCCTACTAGTTTCGTCGATTCCCTCGATATTCCTGCTCCCATTTAAATTTCATGGTACGACAACACGTGGAGGCCCATCGAGCGAACGTGACCCGCCGTGTCGAGGCTCTAATGCCTTCGATCTTGTTCCTGGAAAGAGGAACCCGCTGAGAGACAACCCAGGTTGAAGCTCGCTCGCGCCATTTTCCACGAGGCAGCCAGGGAAAATACCTCTCTGCCATTCTGCCGCAGTACTCGGCCGCCTAATCTCTAAGTGGCGTCATTTATCTGTAGAGGCGAACTCGCGAATACACGCGACATATATACGTGTTATTCCCTGCACACGAAGCTGGACGAGTGGGTGTGCGAGACGTGGGTGAAGTGGGTGCCTAGTCTCGTCAACTCGGAAAGATCGCCGTCTCCCAGAGGGGCCGTGAAAAAAATGTACCTTCCTTCTTTCACGCGGTCGTGACAAATCCACGGGGAAATTCTTGAGCCACTGGCAACCAAGTACTCGTCCAAGGGTAAAAGTAAATTTCTCGATTACGCTCCAAGTCAATGAGAGATTCGACATGTACCACTGTTAAACACGACGTAACACCCTTACGCGCCACGGTACAGATCGAGGTTATAAAGTACCGAGTACTAAAGAACAGAAGTTACGTTACCGAGGCGGAAATGATTGATTCGTACTACTTCCTGGGCGCGTAATTCGACAGCAGGATTCGGCGAAGGGGGAATAAGCGAAGAGGGACGAAACAGGGCGAAAATGCCAAAGAACTTGATGGCTGAGGGGGAATCAAAGTCTCCTTGAACTCGGACGAGCGCCTCGAAGAGGAGCTCCCTGGATAATACTCGTCTCTCGAAAACACGCCCGTGAGCAACGAGAAAGGGGGGGAAAAAAGGAAGGAGATTCAGGACGACGAGGAGAGTAAGAGCTGATCCTAATGGCAGTAGCGTCCTTCTGTCGCCCGAGAATCGTGTACGGCTCCTTGAACAGGAGGGCCACTGTGGCCTCCCTGAAATCCTTGGTAGTACACCGAAGGTGAGATGGTGAGGTAACCTGAGGCGTTGCCTGAACATTACCTAGCCACGGCTGGCGATCCAAACCGAAACCTTATCCGTTCCTCTCTTAAGAAACTCCCATTCGCTCTCGCTCGCAGCTTCAGGAGAGAACAAGGAGGAGACAAGTCGCGCGGAGGGGCCGGGGACGGGTTAACAGCCTCGGACGATGAGTAAACGAAGGAAGCGCGCTGAAGGAACTCTTCAGCTATATCCCGGCACGTCTTAAAACCACGGAACCCAGCCTTTCGAGCAACAGAGAGCCTGCCAGATATTCACGCGTCATAAAGCAGTGGAGCTAATCTCTACCCTGGTCCACGGTCTGCTCTCCTCTCCCGAAGAGTATCGTAATGGCCATCGGGTAGTAACGAGAGCGAAAGAATGCTCTTCGACGATCCCAGCAGGCCGGATGAACTGCCGATTTACTCGCGATTTCCGGTCTAAGGCTGTTCGTGATCGGTCAAGGAAAGTGCTGGGCTTCGTGGTGTACTTTAGGGGTGGAAAAAATGGACACGAACCGATCGCGGGCTGCTTCCTCCACGGAACGATAGGAAGGTTTTTGTACGTACCGTCTAAAAGCCTGCAGAAGCTTCGTCGTACGGACAATGATTTCATTCGACTAGATACGCACATATTTTTACAGTTTCCTCTTAATGCCCAGGTCTCTGATACACCGAGCTCGCGACTTACAGCACGAATGACCCATGGTCGAGCTTACGTTTACAGCTACCCAAGACTATCATCGTGTTCCTGGCATCGCGAGCAAGGTTCATCAGAAAGGTATTCCGCTAAATCGAGGGGAAGAAGAATCTCTTGTCAGACCCCAGAGAAGGGGAAAAGCAAGGCTTTATGGAACGCTCAGTGGATGTGTCTGCCTGGAGAGCAAGCTATTGATGTATCGACGTGGTTTCATTCGTCGACACCCATCCACCAGACTATTTCGTCGATTGATTCCCGCACTTTCGAGGGGTTTCACGAGCCAATCAGAATAAGTGATATGCCTGCCTCTTCTGCCGCATTATGCACGCCACCGCATACATACGTACGTGTCTCCGCGCCGTTCGGTTTTCGACCCGTGCCCTTCTCTTTTCTAAGCCCGAACACAGTAGCACGAACAATGCCATCTGGGCATCGGGGTGGTTGGGAGCACGATACATATACGGCACGTTTATGGCGACGGAGTAAGGGAGACCCGTGTTACCAGGTTGTTGTGGCATGTTCCTGCACCACCCATCGCGTTATCAGATTGAAATGGTGTTCCCGAAGGGTCTGAGGGATCACGAAAAGCCCACCACCCACGTATCGCGGTTGATACAGCCGCGGGCATGCAGCACCGCGGAGAAAAAATTAATTGAAACGTACACGCGCGCACTGCATCCTCGGATGTCTGGCGAGCTCGCGAGCTCCGACACTCGCGCGTCGCAGAAAATGTGATTAATGAACGTTGGATTTTTCGGTTAGACGTAGATCTGCATCCTTTATCTCTGTTTGATGCTACTAAGGTAATTCCCGTAATTAATTTCCTCGTCCGAGTCCTTGTTTACTCGTGGCGCGGACTATAGGGCATCCAACCTGGACAGATTTCTCGTCTCAGCCCCGGAGTTCCACGGCCCGTGAGATGCTTAAGGAACCGAGGTTCAAAGATGTCGAAGAGATTGGAAAAGTACACGGAACTGGCTAGAGGAGACATTCGATTTCATGCGTCCGTCGATTTTGCTCTCTGCCTTCTTACAATCAACCACCCTATCCCCTCTACGTTTTATTTTATCGTCTCGTATTTGCCCCGCTTTTTGCCCGCTTTGGGAGAGCACGAAGGCATCTATCTCAAAGCGATCACGTTAGAACGTTTCCAATATCTTTAGCTTCCGTCAAAACGAATGAACGGAGAGGAACGGCTGCTCCGCGATAGAAACGTTCCGCCGTGGCCCCTTCCTGGCTCGTGTTGCTCCGCGCGGAGAGTAGAAGTTTGCCAAAGGCGATGTTATCGGATTTCGATCGCTCCACGGTCATATACTATGAGCGACGAAGAATGAACTGCGTTCGCCGGTATATCAAGCCTTCCACGTGTGCATCAGCCAGACGTTCCGAGCTGTCCAAGGATCCTCTTAAAAGCGGATCCGCCAGGTATGCAAGAGTCGAGTTTCCTTTCTGGCGTGTCCACTAGACAGTCCAGTCGCGACATTCAGGGACAAATGTAGCCCGAGTATTTGCGATCAAAGGCGACTCTCGCGCCTAGGAGGATTTCAGTCAGCCAGTCGCGCGAAAGGTAATCGGTAGATACCTTTGTCACCGATTTCATAAAGCTACTCCAAGGAAAATGAAAACCAATCGGGCATCGTTTAAAGCACAGACTCACGCCGGCCGCAGCGGAAAATGGAAGACGCGGAATGTAGGACAATGCTTCGGGTGGTTTCGACGAGCGAACCCCTCAGTGGCATCGGGAGTCGGGGGCGTAGAACGAGGAGGATGGAGTGGCCGTTTTGATTAGCCGGCGGGGCAAGGGTAACGAAATATTACGACATCGAGAGGAAAATCGATATCAATTTTTCGAGGACGCCGCGGAGTGCACGCCGCCTCCGAGTATCATTCCGTACGGTTGATAATCAAAATCCAACCGAAGATCCATAGCGGAGAGTATTCGCGTCTACGAATCGATACACAATAAACTCTCGCTGTGTCCGTACGCCGACATTCCTACACATATTTACACAAACACGCGTGCATTCTATCCGCATTGATCGTCTACCGCTTATCGATTATCGAGGAGAGGCCCCGGGTCGACTGAAGCAATTCCACGAGTAATTATCGGCAGGTAACCAAACATCTAATAATCCCAGACAAAATCTATATCGAGCCGGGGCCCGTGTGCTTGCCATCCAGTGAGTGTTACCACGGGTCGAGGTCCCTCCGCCTCCGTGACACAGGAAACGCGATATAATTCGCAATGATCCGAGCGCTCCGGCTCCCGCGACACGCAACATCGACCGAATCCAATGGGTCGGCGAAAGACGGACGAGAGATTGGCTCGAACGATCGGCAGCCGGAAGTCTGGCAGACGTGTGCCGGCTGTGTACGCGCCCCCGAGACTTTTTCTCCGCGTGAAATTGAACAGAACGAGGGGAGTGAGCGTAATGATACGTCACAGGGACGAATGGCCCCGGTAGTCCTCGGCGATACGTCGTGGGCGCGGGTTAGGTGACCGCGGTTGTTCCTGAAATTTCGGCCCCACTCCCGTTCTAACGTGTTATTAGCTGTATGCTTTATGGCCAGGCTCTTAAGCGTAACGCCTGGGGCCAAGCGTATTCTTATCTCGCGGGAAGCTCGCTGGAGAAGGATTATTACGAAAGCATGAGTGATAATATTTGAACGGACAGAAATCCCCGCTAGGGATCTTATTAAAAATTGTCGAGCAAACTTGCAGCGGCGCCTTCCTCTCCGTTGTCACGTATCAGTGTAAATAGGTTTTAGGCGCGGGGTAAACGGCGCGACGGGTGCGTCTTTTCCACTAAAATTCTGTGGAAAACGAGAGGGAATCGGTATTGCTATCTTTCGTAACTCGGATCCTCTGTTTCCCAGGCGTGACAAATACTTGGAAACGTTGCCTCGAAATTGGAGCAGGAATTTTCGCAGATTCGCCTTTCGAGCCGTACGCGATGTCCCTCTTTGTTCGTTGCTCCGCGGGCTCGACCGCGCGTCAGTGAAGTTTCCCTGGCGACGGCGGCGGTGGCGTCGGCGTATACTGACACACGGGGACGTCGATGCAAAAGTTGCGTCGCGTGGAAATTAAAGAGGGAGAGATCCGTCTCGTCCGCCACTTCAAGTACGAAGTGCGGTGGTAGCCGCGGGAGAGGACGAATGCTATTGGTCGGGCCAAGTGGATTTGACGGGGGTGCTGCTGCTGGTGGTTTTCCCCCGGCGCGCGAATCCTGCACCAACACGCTCGAGGGTCGGCGAGCCAGAGTCGATAAGAGTAACGCACCTAATGCAACGATCTTTTGCCATTCGTTATATTACCGGCGAAGTGAGCCACGCCGCACACGTTCCTCCAAGGAGCTCTCCACTTTAACCGTGAAAGCGGTCGGAGCCCGCGTTCCAGCGGTCAGGGAAATATTATCTCGGGGGAAAGCGAAGGGGAAAAGGAAATATTGTCAGAGACGAGAGGCCCTTTCCATTAATTTTATCCGTGATTAAATTATCCAAACAACCGTCGTGTCATCCAATAATACACCCCTTACGTGTACGCCAGAATTTGAGTGGAGTCGCAACGGGGAGTGCCGTAATTTAAACACGCCCCCTCCCCCGTCGCGATCCGTGAATGTGCATTTTTGGCTTTCCTGCTCTCCGGCGCAACGAGAACCCGTCACAAAGATACGCGTTTATGAGATGCGTGACATCATTGTTGCACCCCCATTGAATAGTCATCGATGCGCCAGGTGACGGAGTAGCGGACAAAAAAAAGAACCCCGGGCGAGAGATTCTTGGAAACGAGGAGTTTGGTAGTTTCTTTGGGGAAAGGGTAGGCCAGTCATCGATGCACCACAGGGACGTACATACGAGGGCGCCCGAGCAGCGTGCACCGTGTGCACGTACGCGGGGGCAGCACACAGGCCCGCCGCTACGGTGCATGTGTGGGGACTCGCTCCCCTTGCCAACATCACGCACTTGATGTCGTCCGCCTCCGCCGTCGCCCAGTGAATGTCAATGACTCGGATGACTTCGTGAATATTCGTCGTCAGTAACAACGACGCCGACGACGACAGAGGAAAATCGATTGCCATCCAGACACCGAGACTCCTACAGGGGTGTCGGGGATCTCACCGTGCGACGAGCCGCGATGAAATGAAACGAGAAAAATTCAACGAGTTTGTTTCCTCTCCTTTTCCCAACCGCCCCGCCCTCCCCCATCTTTCCAGCCGGATTTAAAGCGTTCGAGCGTCGACGTCTGATCGTGTTATATAAAAAGTGAACGAAGATTAAGCGGCTGATTTTTTCGCGCGAACGGTGACGTCCAATATTTTTCTACTCCTGTGTCGTACGTTAAGCTTTCGAACGGGATAAGCTTCTTCCGCGCCCCCCTGAGAATTATTGCGAGAATATTCGCTTCGCCCGCGACATTTTTTTCCTCGTTGCAGGAAGCTCAGGAAAGACAGAATCGCAGACTGGTTGACCACCTCGGCGGTCTCTTACAACCACCGTCTGCTCCGTCCACACTCTCATCAACCCCCTCTCCGCACATCCCCCGCCGACGACCAACACACGCGCGGCCCGCTAAGTGCACCCCTATGCACCGTGAGCTATAACACATGCCCGCTAACTCGGAGACCAGGTATTTTCCGCGTCGTATTCAAGAGACCGTATGCAGTATGCAGATGCCACTTTTGTTATCAGTTCGCCGGGCTCTCGTGTAACTTGCTTCTTAGTCGCAACGCCCTCCGAATCTACGATCGAAATTATTTAGCCGGGGGATTTTCATGGTTACGCAAATTTTCGCCTGTACTTCTGTACGGGCTCACCGAGACATTCGCTTTGCCTCCTGCCGACTTTTGCATTGCAGATTAGAAAATTAGATGGTTCGTTTCTTTGGCGACTCACCGGATAGCGCCTCTCGGCCCGCACGCGACGCGTGTGGATTACGAAGATGCGTCTCTGTGGGATACTCACCTGCAACAAAAGAAACACAACACTGGTTATTATACTTTGCTTTCACTTAGACGGTCAGCCTCGCCGCTCCCGCTTGCAAATGCAAAACAAAGTGAGAACAGCTTTGCCGGCGGATGCTGCACGCATCCGAGTCGACGATTTTCATAAGGTGACAGACGGGAGCCACGGGGAGGTGAATAGCCGGGGGACTTTTCTTTTAATTAATTTGGAAATTACCATGAAGGCAGGGAGGCGGCCCCCCGCTTCGTAGACGGCACTCCCATCGGGCGCCTGCATTATGAACAACTTTCGTAATTAAGCAATGAGTAAAACTTGGTCGAAAAATTCGTAGCTACGCTCTGCGCCTTTCTGTCCGCCTGTGTTGTCATCTTTTTGCATTTCAACGCGAACTTTCGCTCCTGCCACCCGGTCTTCTTTTATTGTTTACGTAACGATTCGATTAGCAAAATTTGCAGAGCTTCTCGAGAAACTGCAAACTTCGTCGGAGTCGACTCATTGCTCTCGGTATCGGCTCGCAGTGACAGTAAACGTTACCCGTTGACCTCTCTCGGAATTGGGTTACATTTTTACAGAATCCGCGCACTGTCGCCCCTTATAAATTGAGAAAGATCGAACCGCAGCTGCGTTTGACAGTTAATTAAACGAACAGAAAGCACAGCTTCCCCGGGAACATTATAAAGTCCCGGAGATAAGGCAACGAAGCCCCCCATATGTAGAGTGTCTTAATCTACCGCGCAGGTGCAATTTTTATACCTTCAATTCTCGGTGATATTGCAATCCGCGAATGAAATATCGATCCTTTCACCTTTTCCCCCCGTTCCTCTTGCTTCTACGCCACCTTTCCCACTCGTTCCACGGTTCGTCGCGACAGTGTAACACGAACTATATAATTCGACGATCCGAGTTTCGTTTTGTCACGCGCGATGCCGTTCCGTTTAAGTGGACCTTTAATTCGCCACGTTACTGGAATTACGTCGCCGGGCTAACCGGTGGGGGCAAGATTAACCGCGTGTATTTAGCTAATGAGAGATGGTCGTAGCTGCGAAACGATCGAGATTTCAGGCGAAGTCGCAGAGGAGTCAGGATCGTGAACCGTGATTAACAGTCACGTAAGATCAGTACAGGGAGACGGGAACGATACGGCGTGCTTTATTGCACCGCGTACCTACATCGTCCTGCTGCTACTGCACCCTTTCCGGTGCGACGCAACTCGATTGCGATCGTGGCTTTTAATTATCCGCTCCGGTTACGGTGATCCAATTCGAAGGGCGAAACGTCCCAGTTCGAAATGACGGGGCCATTGTACGCGTTACAGCGGTATCATCCACCAAATCGACGAAATAATCAATGCTCATCCTTCTCTGCGCCCTCCGCCCGAAACTGTTCCGCGGTGCAAATAGGATTTAATCCGAAATTTTCACTGTGACCGCCGGTTTTTAGCGTCGCGTCGCGTCCCCGCCAGATTTACGACGCTTTTGAAACATCGTGTGAAATTAAATTCAACGGGCCTCCCCTTCCCAACCTCTCTGGGGCTTGTAAAAAAAAAAAAAACGGATTACGGTAAAGGCATGTTCGTGCTTTAATTATACATCGCAGGGAGGCAACGCGAAATCCCCGGCACGCGGGTAAAAAGCGTACGGGCGAAACTGATTTCGTTCGGTGCCGCGCACCAAGTCCGCAAAGTTCGCGAACAAACTACGGATATTTAACTATAATACCTCAGTAATACGCGCGGTACTTCAATGGCGGCCCGAGAGCGGCGTTTTACAAACGTTCTAATAACCTTTTCCCTTAATACCGAGCTTTGTTCCCTCATGGGTGGAAAACTCGGTTTGCGAATTCAAACACGTGCACGGCTCTCGAACAAAGTACTCGACATCCTAGACGACGACGCCGTTACATAATTATTTCGCCGCGTTCACGGCAAACGTATTTATCTCCGTGTGCCAAACGCATCGCAAACTAGTTTCGTCGCAGCTTTGCATCCAGTTATTTAGACGAAAAATCGCGACGAATAATCGCCCGCTGGTATCTCCGAGGAAGTAACTAGAGCAGACATCGTTGGTTCCGCGAGTTTGACAAATGATCGCCGCGCTATCGATTACAGAATCGACTGGGGTTAGGTCTAATGATTCCACGATCTCGACAGATAGGGAGAGTGAAAGGGAAAAGTGGTTAGGAAAGGCCGAAGTAACGGCGAGAGTTACAGGCGAAAGAAGGGACGACAGGGAGCCGAGCACCATCTATCATTCGCTGTTTACAGGCGAAACAGCCTGCAAATGCTATTCAATTTGCCTGATGGAAAGCGTTCCTTCGTTCCTGCGCCCGCGCTGTTCCGCTTTACGTCGGCATTCCTTGACTACCAATTTCCCCCTCGGTGCTCCTTTTCCTCGTTCAGCTCGTCCTTTCGCGAGTGTGTCCTTTCACGAGTCCTTGCCACGCGCCTCGCTGTCCTCCCACGTTCACTTCCACTTCCCTCCCTTTTATCTAGTCGCGTGCGCGCGCTCCCATTATCCGTGTCGCATGCCGTTCTCGCATCTGCGATACCTGACGTCGCGTCCTCCACCGAGAGCGAGGATTTTCGGCGCTGCTCTGTTACCCAGCGCCACGCGATCCACGAGGAGAGTGCTTAAAACGCGGCACGATAAAAACAACGGAGGAGAAAGTAACGCGGGCGAGAGGGAGAAAACTCGAGCTAGCAAAATGCGAAGAAAAGATGGCGAGGGAACGGTAGAATGCAGCTTCGCCTCTCGCCTTACAAGTGAAAAAGCTTTTTCTCCATCCACCCCTGTTTAGACGCGCCCCTCGTGAGCGCGTGCGAGACGGCCGGCGACAAGTATTTCGCGATGAATAAGTGGAAGGACGTGGAATAGGATCGACGGCGCTCGGTGTATAGCGACGATGCGACGAATTCGCCAGAGAAAGCGGAATAATTGAATCGTTGTCGTTCTTCTCGGCTGTGGACAGGCGGGAATGTTACAGAATTCGCGTCGACGGTGTAGCTTTCCGTCTGTTTCTTAATTTACCGCTGTCGAGCTCTGTAACATGCCGCCGATGTGTCACTAGCATTCGCGCCGAGATTCGAAGCCATTTTTGATACAGACTTACAATACAGTGGCGGCGGTATTTAAGTTGACGCTAGAGTTTTCTACAAACCCTCAGTTTTGTTTGTTTACATGTTCCGGTTTCCATTTGTTCTTAGCATTGCGTCAGTTCACCATAAAGTGCCGAGGTGAAATGATCTATTAAGCTGCCGTATATTTAGGTTTAAAGAATAGTTGTTCAATTTTTGTGCACCATTCTTTTTCATGTTGAAAATTGCTTTTGTGATTAATTTGCAAAGATTTCTGGAATATTTAGATATCACTAAAATGTCTAATTAAATATCGACTCGACTGTAGGTAATAGTACGACACAACCCGTAAATGTTTCAAAGGAATGATAAACGTGTAAGGTTACATCTCGTCTGAATGCCACTGGAACTTGAGTCAGATATATTTTGCCTTACTCTCCCATTGGAAATTCAATCCTCGTACGTGCCACGATTCTTCACTTAAATTCGATGCCAAGTGCAACAGCTTTTTGCGCGGCGCAAAGGCGCAAGAAGAATTTTCCTATAAATTTGCCGGTCCAGAATCGCGGGTGACGGCAAGTGGCTCGGTGCTAGCCAGATCGCAAAGGCAGCGAGAGAGGGTGGCGAAGGGAAGGGTTGTAAAGGGGGCACCCCGTGGCGCGGTACAACGCCGTCGAAGGGGAGGGGGGTAATCCACGCATCATATCTCACCGTTGACAAGCATTCATGACCCCTGGTACCCGGAGCCCTCAATAGCGAACGACATCCACCAACAAACACCCTCCTCCTCGAACCTGCAGCCCCTCCCTCGCCTCACCACTCCCCCCCCCCCTGCCGCCCAGGAACCCCTTTAACCTCGCACCATCCCTTCGCCGCGCCGCCCTCTTTTCCGCAGATTTTCAGCGAGCAGAGTCCCATAGACCGCAGCCGTCGAACCGAACGAAACACGCCAGCGGCGAGCTGCCCTCTGCTTCGTGTTAAAAATTAACCGAATCACCGTGAACGTATTCATATTTCCCGAAGCCTGTTTCCCTCGCGCGACCCCTCGCTGTTCCTCCGGGCCGGCGGGCGGCGCACTTTTTCAATGCGCTGCCATTATTGCGCGTGGAAGGCACGCCACCCGGAATTTTATTGCGGAAAGGGTGGCATTCGTTCTCACGTACGTCCGCGGACACGTACGGTACGCGGCCATTGTGGCCCCGCCGGTCCTGCGCGGCGGGGGTGTGCTTTTTTCTCCTAGCAGGAAAAACCCGCCGAGTTCCGTTATTTTGACGGGTGGGATTCGCCGGCGGGTGGAAGACAAAAAGCGTAAGCGAGAACGCGGTGTCGCCGATTGTGACCGGTTTGCTGGCGGAAACCGTGAGTTACCATGCCACGCGTCGATGAATGACTCACCCCCTTCGGGTCTCCCCTCCCCGAACTGAAAAGCACGGGCCAGTGAAGCAAGCCGTGAACGAGGGACAATGATAAAACTCACTCGATATTGATTATTACACGTCCATTTGCAAGCACTTAGTCCACCGTTCGACAGGGTGCAAGAAGCGAGCTCCCTGGGGAACCATGCACGTAATTTACTACATTTTCGTCGAACACGTGTAATGCGCCGTCGAATTCACGATCATTAGAGGGTATCAAAAGACAGAACTGTCGATACCACCCACCCCCTTTTGCGCTCCTCTTTACCGTGCCGTTTTTCCTCCAACGCGCAAAATCTCGTTAACAATGTGGTCAGCGGAGCGTTAACGAGACGGACGTGTGTAAACCGGTAAATATTTAACCGCTAGAATGTGCATTATTCGGCGCCCAGGCGTGATACCCGACAACGCGTATTTTCGAGCGGGGAAACTCGGCAAAAAATAATATATGCGCGCTTGTCCGCGCGCACGCCAGCGAATCGCGGCGGGCGACAAGTGCTTTCATCGTAAACACTAGCTCGGTGATAGAATAATTAAGGCGGGCCGCAATCAATATAAAAAATGGATGGCCATTAAAGCGGTCCGACTGGGCGTCACCGATACACGGCCGGTGAGGGGGTTATATCACGTTAAAGCGCAATTTCATTGAAAATCGCGCGCGTACATAATAGCGTTAATTTAAAAGGGAATTAATCCGCAGCGCGTCACGTTAATTTAAAAGCATCCGGCCGAAACGATTTGTTAGCACGACCGAAAACCCGGGTCCAAATTGAACGGCCTTTGAAAGGCTGCCGATTTTTCCTAACGCGACGACGCGTTTACAAGCCGCGCCCGACAGATCTATGGAGGAATCTCATTACCGCGTCGTGATTCCCAGCCGGTTGGATATTTCACCTCTATCCCTTCGATTCCCCACTGTTTACATCCCCTCTGCACGCGATGCGCATCTATGAGCGAGCGCGAAGCGTAATCGCTGGATCAGACACGCTCGATTATAATTCCGAACGCCGGTGATCACCGTCCAGCGATACTGTCCGATATTTACGTGTCGAAGCTATAGGTGCGGTGTCACAGAAATTCCCAGATTCCCGAATGATTCTCTTACGGGCACCGTAATCCAAAATAAATCCTGCCTCGTCTGGATCGCAGTACTTACCCAGCAGTTCTGGCGACAAATAGTTAGAGTTCCGTCACATTCCGGCCGTGTAATTTTAATCCTCTTAGGCGGATGCGTGTAACAGCTAATTACGCCCGGGTTTGTTAAACGTCTGACGGCGACATGAAACGCGGCCACGGGTAATCCAGACGTTTTAATTAGCCGGCGCCGGCCAATCTTATCCGCATGATTTTGCACGGCGAGCGTTTTCTTTCTCATTACATCGCCGCGTAACGATAACAAGGCGCGCGAGCGGCCTCATTCGCCATGGGATTCCCGGCAATTCCCGATGATAATATTGCCGCGGCGAAACTGCACCACAGGGTACACTTATCCGGCCCAAGTAGATTTCTAAGCCGTAAGCCGGTCTTAGAAACAATTCAATTAGCCGACCTGATCCCCGGGATGTGCGTGCACGTACGGGGGAACCGCGTACATGCCGATTCTAATCTGTGTTATGCACGCCTCTGTGCATACTGGAGGGGGGTGAGCGTACTCTTATGCAGCCGGTGAACCCGCCGCAAGTGCAGCTTTCCCTTCAGCTGGATCGGTACTGCGGCCCCGATCAGAGCAGTCGACTAGATTACCTTCATAAAACAACAATTACCGCGGGCTTTTAAAACGGTTCGCGGAGGTTAAACTCCTGCGATCCCTTGGTTATTTCATCAGCCACCGCCGACGCGATGCGCTTTAGACCCGCCGACTCCTTTATTTCAATTTCCTTAATTAAGGCGCCGCGGCTCTCGATCGCTTCAACCCTCTATCCTCCAGCATTCTTCTCCCATGCTGTTTGCGCTATCCGAAGAAGCCAACAAATAGACGAGCTCTTCAGGAAAGTTTTCATGTAGGAGACATTGTAAACTTTAAACAGTAGTAGACACAGGTAAACATAAAGTTCTATGGGGCTCGTTGAATGCAGAAATAAACGTGTCGTTTTTACATCGCCGGAAAGTAGCCCACGCGAAATGTGAATTTATAATCCACCCGTCGAATACCGTTAAACCGCGTATATCGAGAAAAGTTAGCTTCGAGAGCAGCCCGAGGCTATCGAATTCAGCGTGCAGTTACTTTTTCATTAGAGGAACCAATGAGATTCGGCGAAACTTTCCTTGTTTCGCGTTCACCGCTCGCTTTGCGCACCCCCATTCCCCCAAGCGCCCCCGCACCCTCGTCCAATCGCAGCATGCAGCACGCGGGGTTTCTACGGAAAGCGGATCCGTTTGTTCGCTCGTCCGTTGCTCGACCATTAAATTAATCTCGAGCAATAGACACCCGCGATACGCGATGCGTTATCCAACTATCGGCTTCTAGTAATTTGGCGCACTGAAGGAGAATCTGCTGGGTCAAGTGACGAGCATGTTTCGGCAATCGTGTGGACTACTGCTTGGATGACCCATTAAAACGTAGCGGCGCTCGAATCGAAAATACAGACGAGAATGTCTCGTATACAGCCGATATTCCCGTCGATAGACAATGAAAATGCGGCACTCTATGCTAGATTGCGGGACACGGCTCGAGACTGAATGAAATTTTACAGTTTAGCAGGGGGGGAAGCAAGGCTCCGCGATTTTGGCAAGCTTCCACGTTGAGACTGAGATAACAACCTAGTAGTCCAAATTTAACAGACGCCAGAATTAAGTACCGTGTAATTTCTCTCTTATTTTTCCCCGAAATGACTGACGGCGCTGTGCAAACTCCGAGATCGTAGATTAAATAAATGCGGGGGAGAAATATGGGTATAACACGCTTCGAACTGGCAGCTTTCAAACTTCCTGGCCCCTAGTCCTCGCGCTCATTCTCGGAATAAGAAAAATTCTCTAACTTGCGTCTACCGAAATTCGCTGTATGAAATTTAATTCAACGAGCTTGTGTAACGTTACACGTGGAGAGCAATGGCTAGAAATACAGATAATGATCGCGCAAACAGAGAAATCGATCCGCGAAGCAGACCGGGGACTTTTTCAATGAACAGTATAAATCACCGTAAAAAATGGATGCGTTCTGCGTGTATACATGCAAGCGCGACCCTTTCAAATCGCGCACGTTGCACGCACGTGCGTGCGACCACCAACTTCCAAATGAACACGACAGAGAGCCTCGCTGATTTATCCGATACTATTTGTTCTACTTCTCCCTGCTTCTCGCCCACCCACCCCTCGTCTCATCGTTCTAAATTTTCTTTTTTTTTTTTTACATATAACAGAAAAATGGGCACCCATGGGCCGAAGGTACGTACCTGCAGTCTGGACGAGGCCGTAGGCACAGCACTGGCGCGCCAGCAGTTTTCCCCACCGGGAAATCTGCGGCAATTTTTCATTGCCCGACACGACAATGTATCTGCCTGCCTCCACCCTCCCGTCCCGCACGCCTCCTACCTCGAAAAAGTGTCCTGCTACCCTGTGCCTCTACCTGCGCCCTGACAGCAGCGTGAGCGCACTTTGTCGGCTGTGATAATGTTTTCATTATTCACTGGATTACACGGCGCGTTGCCGGAAATCAGGTGGGATGGTATTACGCGGCGCCATCGGCCACGTCGAACCGTGATTTACCGACGCGCTGTCCCAAAAAAAAGAGTCCCGCAGCACGGCGCGGAGGGCTTCAGGATCCCACTGACGAAGTGATTATTTACCTCGTCCGACGTCTCGCGCTTCAGGTGTTCATAATCGCCACTCTGTGCGTGTACCTATTTTCGAATCTACGAACGCATACATCGAGAAGGGCGTATAGAATTGGTGAATTTCAAGGCGATCGGTGTAAAAAATAGCGCGTCTCATTGCAGAGAGCCCGCGTATCTAATATGGAGTAAAGCTCCACAAAAACAAAGTTAATTTTTTTATTCGACGTTTGATGGATGGACCAGTGAGCTAAATAATAACAGGATCATGGAATTTATAGAATTTTCGTATCTCCGGCGAGTTAGGATTCGTGATATTTTAATGGAGTTCGATGCTTGATAGCTTTCCGAAAGTGCACATCAGCGTTTCAGTGCAACCGAATGACGTTTAATTCCGTTCAATGATTTGTAACTGGCCTGGCAAAAAGACGGCGCGTAAAATATGCAATTTTTCGCAGCTGTATACAGTCTGATGTGTGCAATTCCCGTTGCACCTTTATGGAACATCGCAAGCTTCTACGCGAGGCGGAAACTATATACCACTTAATGAAATTTCATCGATCGCTATAACGTGGACATGCCGTTACCCGAATGCAATATCGTGTCTATTCGCGCCATCGACGTGTAACCTATATTAAAATTGAACCACGAGTAAAATAGTAATAACAACGGAAGCACCACTGAACGTTAATGGCAACGAATTTGAAAATGCAAGAGGATCCTTGAGCTCGCGTGTCTGAAGAGCGATTCCACGGGACGCTGGTTTGATCGTAAAATCCGCGGGGCTCGGGACACGTTCGATTTTCATTGCAAAATAAGATGGCTCGAGCTTCAACGGATAGGTTGATACACCATCCGCCTACCGGAGGATTAAGGAAATCCGGTTGGCAATGCAGCACGAATACGAAGGACTTTTACTAGGCGAAAGACGCGCGCGCGAGCGGAATCCTCGCTGGAGCGGCTTGATTCTATTTACCTCCTCTGAGGGATCGCGATGCAGATGGGCTTTCGCTTAGGTAACCGCATCCAACGACTCCGCTGAAAGTGTGTACAATTTCTCAAAGAGCATCGGGACGCATTCTCCACGGCTGGCATGTTTGTAACGGGCCAAGACGTTCCGCGTATTTCCCCTATTTCCCTACGCCGCTAGACGTAAGTAGACCGCTGCTCGCTTTAAAATCGGTTCCCTCGAACGCGAGGCTCGTACAATTTCTGAAAACACGTTACCACGGGCACATAGACAGGAAATTCCATCCCACAGGCAATTAGCCTGATATGCTTTTGATGCTACGTAGATGGTTTCAGACGTTGTTATTCTCGATTGCAAAACTCCCCTCGCCTGGTAGAAGCATAGGTTACCAAGGAAATGGAGGAAACGACAAGTAAAGGTGACGCTATTCGGTGTACAAAGTGCTTCGCGTAATTAGTACAAATTAATTAACATTTGGCAATTAGATGCAATCAGATGTCCAAGCCATCTTTTGCCCAATTCAAACTCCACGCTACAGCCCAATCTTAACTTCCACTATGCGCTCCTTCAGCGTCGTTCTTCCTACTAACGCCTATTCACGATTAAATGCGACTAATTTTCGAGCACAGTCGGTCTGCAGCTTGATTTTATAACATCGCACCTTTTCGGCTCGCCTTCTTTGACCAGCATTCTCCGTCGGCAGCGAGGTGCTTTGCACCTGAAAGAAGGAAATTAACGCGAATATTCCGGAGAGAACTGCGGAAACCTCAACCTCCTTATCGAGTTACCGTCGTTTCGTTAAAGTGACGTGGCTGCGGGCTCGAGCAACGGCGCCTGGCCTGCCTGTCATTTTAATTGCCCGTTGCTTTTTGCCGCGGTTTTTTCTCGCGAACCAATTTTCTCGCAACAAGCTTGCTGGTCAACGGCCCACGCGCGGGGTTAAACGGCTGAATCGAATCCACTTGCCCGGGTGATAATTACCGGCCGGCAAAGAGCGCAACGCCGCGGGTCTCGCGGTGCGAAAAGGGGAAGGGGCGAGAGAAAGCGTGACATGGACACAACGGCGGGACTTCGGGCGAAACACAAGAGGAGATTGCAAACGCGGTCAACAAAGCCGACCGGCTGCCACTGAACGTAACTTATTACAAAAGAAAACGGTCCGTCTTCGCGCCACCGGTTGCATTCAGCCTCGGATACAGTCGATTCACGTTTCGATCGAGTCCCTCGGTCGCTGGAGAGACGAGCACAGAGGAGGAACTTCGACGAAGCGAAAAGGGACTGCCGTTCGAGACGGCGTCCCGCAAATTCGGTGCATCGGGAAATGCATGGAGGAGTCGTTCCACAGGAAACGGCTTTTAATCGAGTGTGAAACGAACAAATACCGTACCTCTCCCGACCGTGACTCGAGGAGCGAACAGCAGCCGTACAAAAGGAGCAGGAAGCTTGAACGGGGACGGCGTTCGTACCGTGGCCAGAGTTTATTTCTC
Source organism: Andrena flavipes (assembly GCA_963971345.1). Taxonomy (NCBI): domain Eukaryota; kingdom Metazoa; phylum Arthropoda; class Insecta; order Hymenoptera; family Andrenidae; genus Andrena; species Andrena flavipes. The sequence continues at coordinate 42,668,348 of OZ020481.1, forward strand.
GCGTTTTCCAAACGATCGTTGTATTTTTTACCCTTAATTCCCACCTTCCCTCTCGCGACTCTCGAACCCAATGGTGTATTCGAGAGATGTGCTTCCGAGGAATTGCACCGTTTAATAATCGAAACGAAGGTAGGGCCGACTGTACTTCAAGCGTCGATGGGCAAGTAACCGTGAAACAGGCAATTTGAAAATGTCTAGAACCTAGGAACCGCATCGATTCGTCTCTCTTGGGGACAAGCGGTGAGATTCCAACGCTTCCTGTAGATACAGTGTTAAACGTTTAGAATGGATGTTCGTTCTGTCATCTCCAGCAAGATGCCTCGTTTATGTGACACAGAGAAGTCAGATTTTCCAATGGCGATGGATTTCAGTGCCCGTGGGTGGGCGGGTAACTTGCTCGAGTTTCGCGGCTACCTGGTTACAGGTTACTCGTTTGTCTGAAAGGCTTTGACCAGCGCGCAGTACGAACTATCCGGCCAGCAAGAAGTTAGTAATTACCAATTATCTGCTACCGAAGGTGGTAATTGGTAACGAGGGGAAATAACGGAGCCAGGTTTCGGCTGCTATTAGCGGCCGCAAACCGAAGTGATACGCTTATTAGAGTGTAATTCGCGGGTGGCAGCGGACTCGTGCGTCCGACTCTTTCCACTCGCGCAACGAAATTTCGCCCAATTATCGTTTCATTTAATAAAAGTCCGCGGGCACCGACAAGGGCACGGGGGACGACCGCGAGATTTTAACGACGGCACAGTTTCGCGGCCAAAGACGACACGTCCTGGCGAGTAAGCGTGCAATTATCGAAACTCTAAACGAGAGTTGGCCGAGCGCTGCGCTTTTAATGAAACTTTAAGCGGATACTTGCTGCCGTAATTGCGGAATCGCTCGCTAATGTTGATTCCCTTTTCTTATGGATTCTGTTATTGATCTTCCCCTTTATCCCTACGTTATCCTAATTATCCTAATTGCGCTATGGAACGTGGAACGGTGTAGCGCGCCGTAGTACACAGTTAGGAAGTAGGTACCGAAGAATACATTCTAGGAAATGTGAAACGATTTCTTGTACAATTCTGTGCCCTCCGATGATATTGGATAAGAAAATTAAGCGCATCGAGCAGTGTACGATTCGGTGTATTGCGCTGTTTATCTCCAGATTAAAATCCTGCGACGCTGCAAGTTAAACGCGTGTTGGTGTTTATTTATCTTATATCAGTGTTTCGGTAAAATTTAGGTCGCGGAATCCCTCTAACATGTTTAACGAGCGCCGAGCACCCCAAACTATGTCGTGTTAACCAAAGCAGATTGACATGTGCACACGCAATTAAAAGTTTCCCTCATTTCCGAAAAGTTTCAGCAACCATTTTATAATACATAGATTTCACCTATTCGCTCTCTACAAACTACACTAAACTCTACACGGAGAGACAACGTGCCCGGTTAAATTTTTGGGTCACGTGATAAATCAAGCAGTTTTCTCTGCCCCAAACATAGGATGTTCAAATTAATATATAAGGTCCTAACTACCTTTAATTAGCACATTTAATGCCGCTGCTAATTAGCGCTCCGCCTCCATCAAAAGCAGATTTTTCCGACTGCCGGGACAAACTCGTTCGAAACTACGTCGAATTTAATTCTACAAACCGTTTCTCCTATGAAATTTAATTCTACAAATCGCTCCTGCTAGAGAATTTTTTACCGTCCACGCGCACTTTTTAGCTGTAACGGAGAAAAAGGAGAAATACGAATTAAACTGAAGCAATCGAAGAATTTTAAAAATGGGAACGCTTATCTCGCTATGGAAGTAAAAACTTGGAAAATACTGAGTGAAACATAGATGCTGGGATACACAGAATGCCGAGGTGAATCGGCTAGGGGAGGATTCCAACGTGATTAAACGTGTGTTAAAATCGTGTCCCTTCCTTCTGCAACGTTACACACATTCAGAAGGTTGCATCGTGTCCTGCGAGACGAGATTCCCCTCGTACGAAGTCACTGTTCAGATCGTGGATGCTCGCCTCGCTATCAAGGTGTCCTACCCTTGTGTGTACATCGGAGAAGTACTTGCTGTAGCGCAGTAGCTTCACCCCGTCGCGTGCCAGACAGCTGGGATCAACCCTGGCGAACCTCGGTTTTGTCGAGTCTCGATGTTATTGCGCTCTGCACTTGACGTACTTTAGTTAGACTACCAAGCTTTGCAGAAATTTCCCCGCTGTTATTAGTTAATCTTCGGTTAAATCTGCAGCTTCTAGAACGACGCGATTAAAGAGCAGCAATGCGACGAGGACCCTGCTTTCGCTGTTTTATTTTACCATTTAAATTCCAAGTTGCGAGGCAGACACGCTAAACATGAATTCCTCAAGCCAGAGTTCCCTTTATTTATTGCCGTTACTGTACTTCGAAAGGCTTCGAGGCTCTCGATTGACATGACGTTAACAAATTGCTACTTTAATGATCATTGGCGAGCGTTCAATGTATAATTACAAAGAAAGCATCCTTTTCTTTAATGTAGGTGCATCGCAGGTCCCCTTCGGGCGGACATAACAATGATGCAATAATAGTCTGGCGCAGTAACGCGCAAAGCGGAAACCGGTTTTAGCCGAGCATGCAAGTTCGAGAGGCTGCCTCGTTGGTAGTTTGTATTATTTGCCACTGCGGAGTGGCAGTTCTTCTAATTGGACTCGGCTATCTGCGAATCTATATTGCATTCCCAGCCCTTCGGCGCTCGGCGTACACGCGAAGCTGAAGCTAGGCGAAACCGTGGCTCACGGAAAATCGTGTTTCGACTATCGCCGCGGCTCGTTTAATTCTGTAAAAATAGTGGCAGGACAGCGCAGTGGCTGGACGCTGCACCCGGAAAACAATATCAGATTAGCGGTACAAATGGAATATTGGCGTGGACACTGGTGCAAGCGAATCGCTCGGGACGACTTTCAATCGTGACTGTGAAACTTCTTTCTCTAAAGAGGAAGCTGTACGTCCGGGGCAGTTTAAGAACACTTCTCCAGTACCATCTTCCTCCAATCAATTTTATTTTTTATCCTGGAACGCGAAGCTGAAGATGCACCGAATCTTCAAAAACATCGCAACGAAACTCATGCTCCTAATAACGTGGCAAAGCGTCACAAGCCTGAAACAAGCAGAACCCACTTAATTAACTATGAAACGTCTGCTTTGATCGTCTGAACAAACTCCTAGGCTGCTGACTGACACACATATCCTGACGCTGTCATAACCCCGCCGAATTAAATGCAAACCACACACACAGCGCAGTTTGCCGCGATCAAAAGGAAGTTAATCCAAGTATGCTATGCGACGTATCCGGCGTGTTGTGCACACGCAAACCTGCACAGAGACGTACGCTTGCCGCAAGGGTAGCGCGTATCCCAGTGCCTCCTCGATTACCGTCTCAGAACGGAACGTAAACGGGGGAAATGCGGCCATTAAGCGCAGCCACGGCGACACCACCGTCGCCGCCGCCGCTGCTACCAGGCCACCGCCGTCGTCTTCATCGTTCAGGACGACGTAGACGTCGTCTCCGAGATTGCGTCGGGCTGATACAGCCAGCGTTATCCGTCGGCGGATCAAAATGCAGTTGCCAAGTCGTATCCCGTTCTTGAAAGTGTCTATAGCCCCGGCCACCCAATTTCAACCGGGTGAAATTGGTGCGTTCGCCTCTAACCGCCGCCAATACCAGGCTGCATCCCGGTGGACATCACCGGCGGATCGTCAACGAGGCCATATCCGAATGGCGAGCCAGGCATTCGACGCCGACGGAGCCGATTCGATGGAGTCGCTGCAACGCCGCTCGCGACCAGTTCGTGGGCTATTATTTGAACGGTTATTGGTACGATAGCGCGTATCTGCGCATCGTACATCACTGGGCCAACTCTACGCTTGTCACCCTGATTTCGACGTTCCGCCTCGTCCCGCCCGCGTAACAACCCACCCCCGCGGAACCCGCAGAGGCCGCGGCTGATCCACTCTTTCGCTCGCTCCAGCCTCCGTTTCTCCGTCAGCCGTACGTGCCACCGCCATCCTCCATTCTCCATTCTCCGGCACTCGTACAACGTACGCCCGCGCCCGGTTCCCCTCTGGCACGGCTCGCCGCATAAATGTATGTTTCCAGGATTTCTGGTTGTCTGCCGAATGAATTATGGAGGCTGGACGACCAACGCCCGGCGACGCCGCCACCATCGCCGCCGCTGCTACTGGCCTGGCCGAGATTGCGGGGCCAGCGTGGGTGGAAATTGCAGGCAGAGGAAACTGGGGGAAAAGCGGCACGATTAACTCGATGCACTATATACCGTGTTTACGGTGGCGGAGACCAGGATTTCTTGCAGTCCCGCTGTTTACTCCGCGGTGTCTTCGGTCGAACGCTTCTGTTTGCTCCTCTTGGCGCCGCTCCGAGCTCCCTGGATTAGTTTTGCTGTATTTTTTTTTTATTCACTTGCTTCCATGTTTACGCGTCGCGATGAGAAATTCAATATCTTTACGTAGGCAGTTAGATACGTTGACAGCGGCGTGCGTGGAAATTGCCGGAGACGAAGATTCAGCGAGTTAATGAAAGTTGCACCATCTTCGCGTAATTTCCATTCGATCTTGTGTTTATATAATTACCATATCCATTTACAAATAGGGGATGGCTTGAGCAGTGTTTACTAATTACTAACCGCTACGCGCTGTTATAATATGTAGACAATAGATACCTACCCGTGCAATTGCGATACGAGGGAAATCGATACTAATATCCGTCTTTGTTTGCGCCAAGTATTAGCGCACCGCTAACAGCCGCGGCGGCGGCGGCGGCTCAATTAACGCGCGCAATTTTCATGGAAATATGTACGCCGAAACACTATCCTCTAGCAAAAACGAAAAGACGGGGCTGCTCCGTCAAGCTTTCGACGTACACCGCTGCGGAAGAGACGAGGGGAGCGCGTATCTGTTTCAGCGCAGCTCTCAATGAACCTCGCTGTTATCCAAGTTCAAAGTATAGTGTTTCGCTGGGTTGCTTAGGTTTCCTCGCGGCCTCGAAAATTAATTTTGCGATTCCGCGTTAGACGCGGGCCTAGGTGCATAGGCAAGCTCCGAAATTCGCAGAGTTCCATGCGCCGGGGTCTTGGAATTCAAGGGAGTTAGAAGCGCGAAGTTTGTGGCCCATTTGGCTCGTTCAGACGGCACGTCAAGGGGGAAACGGAAATCATTCCGAGGATCTGAAGCACTTCCCGCGGGCATTTCAACGCGGTATGATAATACAAGCACGAACCCGATGCTTTCATTGACCGTATCGTATCTTCGGCGATGCGAGGGAACTGCACCCCGCGAGCAGTTATCTGGCTGAGTTTCCTCGTGGATGGATGCTTGGATCCGCGTTAGTCGAATGCACTTGACGCTCGATTAAAGTCCCACGAACTTACGCATTGTCGATGGCATCATCGAGAAACAGATTTCGCTACAATTTCCGGACCCTAACTCGGAGGAGGTTTGTTCAACCGCACGCCAGACAAAATAGTTAAATTAACTTACAACTGAATTGTTCTCGGATTCGGGAAGGATTCCACCAAAGTTCCGATCTTTTAAGGTACCATAGCGGTGAAACAGACGCGTAGTTAAATATCCAAGACATTGAGTGGAAGTGGAAAGTTCGAAATCGAACGAGTTATGCTGTTCCCGCTAATGAAACGCGGAGGACAAAGGAGACAGCGGAACGCGATAACGAAGGACTGTACACACTTATTGCCGAAGTAGTTGCTGCTTTCTGTCACAACAACTCGCGGAAACGGGGTCGTCGCGAAGGGTCGGGATCCTACGGGGTCTACTGTTTGGAATGATCTCGGGACCAGGGCACGAGTGCCTCCTCGAGTAGACTTCGTATCCCTGTTCCCGCAGCATTTCCAGCCATCGGTTGAAGAGACTGATTAATCGTGTCGACCGTGCCAACTGCGACTGGACAATGTATGAGAATATCGACAACTCCGTAGCTTCTATCTAAACTGCTTCTCCATTCCGCGTATCGCGGCACTGCAGAATTGCCAGGAACTTCGTCTATGATCCAGCAATTATAATCAGCTACTCTTCTGTACGAATCTCCAACGTTCGCCATCTAGGAAATAAGAAGTCCTGAGACTCTAAGTAGTTGCCCATCGGCTGCAGTATTTAAGAGCGAGCTGCAAATGGAAGAATTCGCGCAAAGGCCATTAGTCATCAATGAATACGCGCGTCCGTTAATAATACGCCGTGTCTGGCGAGCAACGAAATTGCAGACGGTCCAAATGTTCCAGCATCCTTTGAGGATGGTAAGAAGCGTTTCCGGAGCCGTGAATAAATAAACAGTCTTCCGCGGATTAACTGAAGTACCCGCTCCTAGCCCATGCTCGGGTATTCTAGACCTGAAGTGCACCAACGAATTCGCAGTAAACACGGAAAATTGCTGGCAAATCTCTCGAGTGGCGGGATACACTTGGACCAGGATCGGGGCTGAAAAAAATCCCAAGCTACTTTCGCAGTTATTTTTGGGAAGGCAGCTTTACCTTATGATCTGCAGCCAGAACACATTGGATGGATAAACATCGTTCCTCTGCCACTTGGTCCTCCATTAAATTCACCACTCTTTAAATATGTAACACCTTCTTCCACCCTCGTGGACCGAACGGAAGGCATACCCTGAATTCGTCTCGCGTTCAGTTTCGTTCAACAAACTCCTCTTTGTCCTCGCTTTTAGTTGAGGCACGAGCTTTAAACCCGAACATTTATGTAGCAATTACGTCGCAGGAAAGTACTGCCGGGCCAGGGTCGGCTAGAAAAGGCAACGTCTGTTTAATGGCCAGAGCTCCGGCGACGATTTCGAGTGCTTTTTGCGCGCTTCCTTCAATCTTGACCCCTGCCAAGGGTTGATTCGCAAATAGCCACGTGTCCGGATTGCGGTTGCATTTTACGCGATCCAGAGGAGCACGGAACCGGAAGACGCGACGGGGCCAGGGAGATGCTGGCCTCGCAGGGGCGACCCTGTGCCGGCGTTTCTCATCGTCGGTCGAATCTCACGGATCTCTGGTTTGATGATCGGCTTCCGAGACAAAGATCTTCGGTCTCCAGTCTCGAGCTGGAGTCGCATTTACGTGAATTGCGGTGGAGCACCACCCCGGATTCAGCCCGATTTCCACATTTGCCGCTGCACCTCGCCCGTCCCCTTCTCTACCTCTTATTTCCTTCATCCTTTTCACTCCTTTCCACTCGGCACTATCCTCTCCTCGTCGATTTCCCGCTGCCTCTGTCCGTTTCTCTTTTTCCAGGATCTCCACGACGAAGCGCCCTGTGCACGACGATTCACCATCACTCGGCCCTGTCTGACTCGCTGATTGACTAATCAGATTCACCGGTCCTCGCCCCCCCCCCCCCCCACCCTCGTCTTGTGGCGCTTTCTGGTTGATTGAACGCGATTAGGTCGTTCCGATAACCTGATTGAATTTCGATTCATGGATATTAGAAAACGAACGAGTCGCGTAAGGCGGAATAAAGCCGCGCATCAATTTCTACAGATTTCACAATGCTTCGTAGACTCGCATGGTCGTTTAAGGTGATATATCGCAGTTCCTTGCGACGTGATCGATCCACCCATTAACACTTTCGTTACCCGTCCGCCCTCTCTCCCTAAATTATAACCCTTTTTTCAGCTATTGTTCACCGTATACCCCTCGAAGCTCGAAATACCGTGCGCGCTTCGAAACCCTGTGGCTCGAGCAATTAGACCGACGGATATCCGGTTTCAGCACGGGAAGCGCCCGGTCTTCGAGGGAGAAACGCTTTCGCGAAAGCGCCACTCGACGAAAAGCGAAACCCCTAACGAAGTGGCGTCTTCGAACGGAAAATTCGACGGGTAACCCTATACGGACTGGGCTCTCTCCTGATCCCATTCGTGCCCGGTGAAAGATGTAGCGGGCAGGTGTAATAAACGCGTCTAGTAGGTAACTGGAAACCACGTTTCTGTCGATGGATTTCGTCGGGTGAATACTCGAAGGAAATTTCGTGGGAAATGCACCGTGTCTGCCGGGAATACTTTTAAATTGATCGTTGTTGGCAAGTGTTATCAGCAAGAATCGAAAACAGTAACTCGATCGAACCTGCCGACGAATATCAGGCCCCCGCCGTGATTCTTCGCTCGCAGCATTTAAGGGGAAACAAACCGTAGTTTGATCACATATTATTTCCTCGACGTGGACTCTGAATCGTCGAAAAAGCGGCAACAAAAAGCGAACGGACCGCGACACGGGCCAGGGGAGCGCGATTCACTCGCGAAACAAGATTAAACGTATTTATACGTTCGAGCGCGGATTTCCAGGCGCGTGGGTCGAGGGACGCGAGGGTTGCCACTCGGCAGGAAACGGACCAATAACTTGCCCTTCCTCCTGCGGACGTGGTCGTGATTTTACGATCGACATTTACGAACGATCCGGCGAACCGAAGTGGAAGTTTACGAGACCGATAATGCGATCGATAACGTCACTCTTCGTCAGGAAGCTGATGGACGCCTGCAGGCAGAATCACGCCACTGGGATCTCGAATTATTATAATCAAATTTGTCGATCCGGATTCGGATAGGACTCACGGTAATCCAGATTAAAGGGGTGGCGGAAAAATAAGATAAGAAAAGGGCTCGAGGAATCTCGTTTAAGGGGGGTCACTCAGGTGAAAATGAACTACCAGTAATTTTACAGTTAAAAATTTGAAAATTTGTATTTCCATATTATTTTTTACGCTGAAATGAATTATGTAAGAGTTAACACAGTGACAATTTTTTTCGAATTTTTTTTTAAATTTTGAAAACAATTGTCACTATTCATTTCAGCGTAAAAAATAATATGGAAATACATATTTTCAAATTTTTATCTGTAAAATAACTGTTAGTTCATTTTCACCTAAGTGACCCCCCTTAAAAGCGATTCGCTGTGTGTCTGTAATAAGTTCGCGTCTAGATCTGCGTTATAGAAAATTGCAGAAATAGAACGATAGGGGAGAGTGTGGTAAAAATGGCAAAACACTGCGATCGAATAAAATACAAAAATGGATCGACGCGACCTAATAAATTGACGCTTCCTAGGCCTCTTCTCCGAGGGCTGGACAAGCATCCGAGGGCGGTGTACAATTAATAACGGCTGGACGTTATTGCGGAAGCAATATTAATTTGTCATTGCGCGTTCAACCAAATTTTCCGCGCGCCCTCGCCAGGCGGGTCCGCGAGCGCGATGTGTGCCGGACAAACGGCACAGGTTTGCACGCGCGGTCTCCGCTGACATTCCGAGTTTCACCGCGCGTTCTGCATTGGTAATTACTAAAGTAAACGCCACCGTACTACCCTATTTGCTATCGTTTACAACGGATTCGATAACGGCGCAACGATCGCTGCGAGGGCAACGAATAACGCGCAGGTGGTACAGGTACTGGACAAGGGAAACTTGATACCTCGTTCGTCGCGCTCTTCTTTATTCAATTCTGGCATTTCCAACGTTAATCGTAATTCGTTTCCCATATCCCTTCTACCTCGTCCATCGCGAGAACAAAACCACGCTGAAATAACGAGATGGGCCGATAGTAATCGTCAGCTGACCGTTCTTTAATTAGCGATACCCTTGTAACCGAGCTAATTCGATTGACCGCGCGCTGTTCGCGGTAACCTTGGTCGCGCAGGCAACCGGTCGCTGGCAATGGGAGAGGAGCCTGGTAATCGCGGCTATCTTAACCCCGACGGACGTCTTGACATGTCAATAGGGCTACGATCTAATTTTATCCTCGCTACGCCGTCCCATCGGGGGCCCTCTCCTTTTCGATCCTCACCTCGCCGATCTGACCTCACCTGTAGGGGCTTTGCTCATCGAGATAAACGTGCTGCACTCAGCAACCTCGTTGCCTTATTGGCGTATCGTTGGATCACCGGTCGGGCCCCCTCCACGTCCCCGTGCATCTCCCCCTGTCACCGGTCGATTATTTCAGATAGGCGAGGAACTGGGTGTATAACTCGCGCGGCGGCACTTTGTGCTGGAACTCGCCCGGACTTTACTACCAAAGCCGCGATGAATGCTGCAACGTTCAGGATGGACGGTCGTCCCCGACCTGCGCCCAGGATTCTATGGGGCGCCGTGGAATGTCCCTTCGCAGGGTTAAATCCTCTCCCACCATTCAAGCCGACCCCTCCCCCTCCCCCCGTCCCTCCCACCCGATAGTTTGTAGCTCGTGTCAGCCGGGCTAGTTACGGCGTTCATTGTGAATGGTATCGCCGGTAAATAGACGGAAAGATAAGCCCTTGTGGGTGGTATACGGAACGCGGCGTGCACGCGGGCGGTACGTTACGCGACTTAACGCGGTCGATATATTAAAGCCGCCTGTCGACTGGTTTACACGATACAATTCCTGGTAACGAGTCGCTGAAGCCTGCTGGAAGTTCGTGTCTGAATGTTTACGCGGGATCGCCTCGTTACGGAGAAATTTGTACGCGGAATGGGTGCGGGGGCAGCCGGTGTGAAAGGTGGACAGGGTCCGCACGGAAGGAGACACTTCGCGTAGCGGATATTATGAATTTTAACAGGTTAAAGCCCCCAGCTTGTTGGCGCGAACCTTTTACTTGACGATCCGTTTGGTAACTAGCCATCGGAGCTTGGAAAGCTTTAACTCCGACCATTCGCATGGGGAGGTTCTATCGGAGACAGACCTGCGAAATGAAATAGACGGGTATGTCAGCAAAACCAACGCGACAGAGATGTTACGCGTGGCAACGAATCGATACCGCGATGCCCTCCATCCCCCCGCCCCTCCGCGATCCAATCGATATATGTAAATCCCGAAAAGCTGTGAAAGCACACGGAAAATCAGTGATACTTGGGCGCGAGCGAGCGATTACACCCGCGCCGCCATATTTTCCGTCTATTCGATATACCGGTGGCTCTCACCTATGACATTAAACCGCGATCGCATTATTCAGATTGCACTTAATATGTTTACCAAATTGGCCGAGATTATATCAGCCACTTGTACGTGTATAATGCCGGCCGCTCACGGTGTGCACCCCGATCGCACGGACGCTCCTACACACCCCTCAGTGGCTAAATCGTACACGGCGTTACACGCACACTCGCACGGGCGCCCGGCCATGCCGTACAGCCCATCGGGATAGAGGGTCGCACGCAGAAATCGGTAACGATTCAAGCCAGCCGGCTTCTCTGATCGATATACACAGAAGTGTCCCCAGTATTACAAGCTACGTAAAACGTGACCTAATATCCGGCTAGCGCACTGTTAGAGTTTGCCAGGCCGCTGGTAGCGGGTAATTAATTCGCCGACGGGCAGGGGCAGGTGAGATCGACGTGCTGAAGCTTGCTGATTCGCGAGATTACAACTTACGTATTGAAGGCGGGCATCGAGCTTACGCGCCGTGTTCGCAGCAAAGGGACAGGATATTGCGGCTGACGCGAAACGTGACTTAGTTAGCGCTTGGCAACACCCGCTAGCAGCGACGTAACGCGGAAAGGATTACGAAACCGGGCCGTAATACATGGAATTTTTGTATCGCGCCGCTGTAGACGAGGCTGGTCGCGTGGCACCTCGTCCGACCGTACTGATATGCCTACGGCAGGTCCGTATAATTATTACGCATTGAAAGTCCTCGCTTCAGATCTTATCCATTGGCATCGCTCGAGTCGGTCGATACCAGAAACCATCACGCGAAGTCTCCCCCTTAAAGCAGTGACAGTTCGACCGTAAGAGCTGGTAATCTCCCAATTTACATGGCAAAAAGAGAACGCGGAAGACGAATCGGTCGCGACGTGGAGCGTGACTTAATAGCCGGTAGCGCGATGCCAAGAGTTTACCAGACACTCTGATACCGGCAATTAATTCGTCAACGTGCCGCGGACCGACGCGATTGCCGGGCGAAGCATGCTTATTTGCTGCCGCGCGGTCCCAGAAACGCTCGGGGATCCTTCCACTGTCGGCGACGAGGTGCAACACGCCGCCACAGTGGAGTGTTTGGCCCTAAAACCTGACCAAAAGTCGATTTCAAAATTCGTGTCCAAACTAAAAAGTTTTTTTTTCCTGAGAGTGGAATGTGTGAAGAACAATGTGCCAATATTGTTTTTTCATTTATTCACTCATAAAGAATTATTATTTGTCAGAAGTGAAGAGTTTTCATAGTACACGTTTCTCTTTTGATCAGTCTCTGAAACACCGTTCGCTAAATAGTCATTTTTGTATGTCGTAAACAAATTGTGTCAATTTTTTTCTTACAGAAGCCTTTCATGTAGGTGTGTACTATACTTTCGAATAATCTATACTTTCTAATTAAATGATATCAGATTCAAAAGCAGCGACCCCAAAAACCCTTATACACCAAGTTTAAATAAATTCTAAAACATCTAGAATTTTGGCCAGCTTTTGAGGCCAAATACTCCACTGTGCGTCGTCGTTTCTTACGTTGTTGCTGCAACGAACGGTCGGCCGGTGGCTCACGGAAGACACCGACCGGTCACAAGAGCGTGTAATTAACCGGCGACGGGGCCGCGCTTCTTTTCTGGCAGGAAGTCATTATCCCCCGTCAATTCGGCGCTGTTCCGGGTAACGTTCAATTATGCTAATTCCAGCCGGGCAAACATAACCGTTCCCGACTGGTCCCAGGTTACCGATCAACCCACACCGCCCCTTTCACCTCCGTTCCTGCCATCCGCTTTCGCTGCTCTCAGCCCTCGTTTCGGCTTGATCTATTTCGTTTGCCTCCCGAGCAATAAGTATGGTGCGAGGAAGCTGCTGAACCGAGTATCCAGACGCGATTAAAATATCCCCGATCGAGCCGAGGAACGCGCGGCTGTCGATCCAGCTGGGAGTTTGGAGGATGACGCAGACCTGAAAGTAATTTCTCTGTGATGGGGTTCTATTGTACATTCTTGCTTCCGGATACGACTGTAGTTTGTGCAGCGCTTGTGAGTGGTTTCGTAGCTTCGTAGACTCATGAATTGCGAATGGAGAACTCCGATAAGACTGCTGCGTTATGCTCAACAAGAAATCAGTGGAAGAAAACTTAAGCAAGGATTTAGCATTAAGGTACAATGATCCAGTATAAAGGGTCCCCCATCGATGCTCAGTAGAACCATTAATACGTCTCACAAGACGAGTACCTTTCGTCAAACTTCAACGCGGGTAAGTCGCTCGTCCATTCGATAAGCTAAAACGGTTGCCTTGGGAAAAAAGAGATTTGTTCTGCCTACAATAGTGGCACTTACATCAGTCAAGCGAAATGACGTGAAGGAGCCTGCATACAAAGGGCCGGAGACAAAGGTGGCTAGCAAACACAATGCCGTTAATCGTTCTTGATCGCTGATAGAGCGAAGGCGACAGACCGAGCGTCGAGCAATATAATCTCACCAAGGGCAAGTAATAAACTCTCGAGAAGAAATGCCATTGATAATGGCGGGACAAGGGCCGCAATGGAAACTCTCGAGGCCGTCCACGTAGTTCTTTTTCCCCTCCCGGCGACAAAAGCCTTTTCTGCCGTCGATTGCTACGCTCGTGGAGCCGGGCCATCGAGTGTCCCGTTTGTTTTTCGCTTCACGGTACAAATTACTCCCATCTCCCTCTGTTTCTACGAATAATATTTCTTCAGAATCGCGCGGTGCCGCATAAATTTTTGGGAAACATGGAAAGAAGAAAAGGCTTCTTGGCTTGGCAGAAATCGAGATATCAGGCTACTGGGTTATCGATCGCCCGCCTCAGGGCACACCAGAAGTCGCATGTCTCCGCGCCGAGAGAATTCGTCGCCGGATAAAAGTCGAAGGGCTCTCAAGAAAGCGAGGATGGCCGAGCACGCGTCAAGGCAGCGTTCGAAAGAAATGGCCGAGCGCAGTCTGCGACGAATCGCCGTTCCGCAATCGATTATTTTCGCCGAAAGGGATCAAGAGCAGCGGCGAGTCAAGGTGTATCCGCTCTTCAATCCCTGCCCGAGCCATTGAACACATAACTCACGTCATAGCGGAGTGCCTCTAAAAGTCGCGGTCTCCTGGCTTCTTAACCTTTTCACCCTTCCCTACCCTGCCCTCTCCCTTCGCCGTGCTACGTTTCACGGAGGGAAAATAATTTGGCATTAAGCCGAACGGCCATTCGATTCGACGAGCACCGTTCCTTTTGTACTGCCGATCAGCGTCGTTTTTTCGCGCTATTTTCACTGGTCACCCTTTTGCCGCCCCCTTGAAAGGAGAAAATAGTAGAGTTCGGTGAAAGTGGGGGGGCGAGGGCGGTCGCGATAGTTTTTTCCATCTTCTTTCGCTTTTCCCTTTTCTATACGACGTTCCAGAGATGGCACGTTGGATTTCTTCCAGCGGCCGTGTACCACCACCCCTCCCTCCTTTATAAGCTCACCACCGGTGTCATTAGAGTTCGATCAATTTTTCATCCAATTAGGAGCGTCGCGGGGAATACCGTAATGAGTCTACTGGGTCAACGGGCTCTCGTGAACACGGTCGAATACGAAGTCGAGTGCGATTCGTCTGTCCCGCTGCTCCTTTGTCTTCAGGGAAATAGACCCGGTTTATTCACCGACGCAAGTGGAAACAGCCCTCGTGCCTGTGTCTGCTCAGACACTTCGTTGCCCTACTCTCGTAGACGCGGCAACAGCTTCCGCGTCGAATGTCCTCGCGCGACTGTCGCAATCTCGCGTTTTAGAGCTCCGTCCAGCGATTATCGGAAAGGCATCCGGTACAATTTCGCGTAATGTCGAACCTGGCTCGGCGAGCGTTGCGCCCAACAGCGAGAAGTTGCCTGTTGCGCGAAATTATCGCGAAAAATCCGCGTGTACGCGTCAAGTTCACGCTAATGGCCGGCGCAAAGTGTTTGTCAGGGCGTGCACAATAGCGTTATTGCGCTTGCACAGCGTCGGAGAATATAAATTAATTAACGGGCTCCATGAAAGAGTTGGAAAATAAAATGCTCCCTGAGGCAGGGCAGAATGTTTAATGGTCTAACGAATATTAGTCGTGCTCGCGGTTTAATGCTAATTAAACTATATTACAAGCCTTGGGAAGAAATATTGCGCGTCCAATTTGCGAAAAGAATCTTCGAGCTACAAAGGGGCGTCGTTCAGTAAGAATACATAAACGAGCAACCCTGAGGAGCTATGATGCTAACAAGCTGGCGTCAAAATATAGAGTAAATGAATATAATGTAATATTCTGTCGGTCATAACGAGATCGTGCTACCCCGCGCGACGAATCTAAAACGCGTTTCAATTTCAAGGAGAATTGACAGTAATATGGCGTGTCAGGTGGTCGAATGGAATTGCTCAACTTCGACAAATTGTTTATTCCACTCTGATACAAAAAAGGGTGTAACGGATGACCAGGCCTGGTAGGCCAGTTTGTCAGTTTTTGATTTTTAATAAATTATGTGGGCGAAATATCATTAAACCGATTAGTATGTTTGATAGGGCATACATTTGGCTATCTGATTAAATTATTAATGGTGACTCAATGTGGTAACAATTGAGGCAGTAAGAGCAACAACGGACCAACCCACATTAAAAAAAATTTCTTTTTCAAAGAGTATTATTTGGTACACATAAATACTAAAATTCGTGCTAGGGCCGTTTTCCCTATGCTTACCCGGCTAGACACTTTAAACAAAAAATCGCTTTATGAATAACAAAATAACAATTTAAACCTTATTAGTCAACCAGCCCCGACCGATCATTTTGACTTCAATAATATATATAACCTTCAATTATTTATGAATAAACAAAAATACTATTTTAATAGATCGTCTAATAAACAAACTTTAAAATAGTGCCTTAACATTTGTTCTATTGTAACTATATAGAACGTTAAAAAATAAAATCTTTGAGAAAAAATATTTACTTAGGTACGTAGTCAATTTTTCGACAACCACTGATAACTGTTAAAAAATGTGCGCTCGCGGGGTCGAATATAAATGCATGGGATAATAGAAGTGACTTCTCTCTACAGTGAATCTTTTCGCAGTATAGTATATATCGGTGCAAAGTTATTAACAATTAGTCAATCTACCCCTTGGGACAATCAGCCCCTGTCTCCCCTATTTTGACCTCGCACATATTCAAACCAACCACAGAACTTTCACACTTTCAGAACCCGGAAACATTAACATGACGCCCGAGGAGAAGCGCCGAAGCAACATGCCGTCAAACTGCCTCCAATTTCCTCAACAAACCTAGGTTTCCTACATCACGTTTTTAAACCGAGCCGAAACGCACGGCACAAAGCCGTCCGCGTTTAAACAAACTTTCCTCAGACGCAACCGCCGCGGCTATTGTCGCGAGTTCACAGGTGCAGAACGCTACCGACAGAAATTGCTCGTTACAGAAGCGACGTTATACAAACTTGGTTCATCCACCGCCACGAACCCGTACGTCATTCTTCCCTCGAACGAGCTCCATCGTCGAGCGAGAACGCCAAGGTTTCGCGTCGAAGTTACAGCTAACGCGATAATTCTCGCGGCGCATGAAGAATACTCGCAGCGACGCCGGGGTTGGATCGAGAAGGGGCGCGAGAGCGAGACCGATGCATTTTAACCAGCGGTTCCGCCGGCGGTCCTTCCATCTCCTTTTTTCCCCCCCTAGATTTATCTTCCTTTTTCGAGCGACCCGTTACGGGTGGCAGTGGTTGATAGCACCGGCAGTGCTCGCAATGCTCGCGTTCTCGCGATATGCAATTGCTCGTGCAGCTGTATTTAACGCGCTTCAACCCGCTGGTTACCGGCGTTATTATTCACCGATGAAGAGAGAAACG
The DNA here is from genome assembly GCA_963971345.1 of Andrena flavipes. NCBI lineage: Eukaryota > Metazoa > Arthropoda > Insecta > Hymenoptera > Andrenidae > Andrena > Andrena flavipes. Next base: position 42,685,132 of record OZ020481.1, read on the forward strand.
TGGCCAACCCCCGTTCACCCTGGCCGGCAAGGAAATTTAGCGGCGTTATCGCGTGACGCGCATCTCCATTTTCCCGTGGATTGTGTTTTACTGGACGCGCGAAATGCGAGCCTCGCCTCGCGATATTAAACAGCTCGATTCCCCTGTGTAAGAGCGCAGTCTATTTTAACGGAGTTCATCGAATGGATTTCCGACCATCCTTCGACGGTATAACCGTTTAAAGTGATTGGAAATCATCTCTCGAGTCCTCTCACGCACTCAGCTTCCTCGAAAGTGGACTTCCTCGAAGCTGTGAGTGCTAGTCCTCGTTGCGAACGCACCGACTGATCGTTTCCTCGAAACCGGGTGTTTCGGAGGACAAGGACTCGACTAAACGGAGGCGATTTCGGGTGTAATTTGCCATGGACTCGAGGGAGGCACCAACGCACGCTGGGGGGAATGGAAAAACGATGAAAGCGATGTTGAGCGGGTGCCGCGACACCGCGGGAAGGCCAGCCGAGCGGACGTTGCGGGACGGATGTTTTACGGGCGAAAATAGAGGACGTCGTTTTACGAGATGTCGTTACCGAGACTGCTAAACAAATTAGCCTGTGAAAAAAAACGCGGGGCGGTGTTGCCGTCGTAGGGGAATATGTGAGAAAGGGGGTGAAGGGTTGGACGAGACGCCTCAAAGTGAACACACGTAAAACCCCACACAAAGGGGTGGCACGGATGACAGGGACACCCTTTGGCAACTTCCGAGGACACGCAAAAAACAGTCGTGGCCCCCGTGGAAACGAGCGCCGCGGGGTGGATTTAAAAATTTCACGTGCGCCAGAGAAATTAGTTCATCTAATCAGCAACGGGTAGTTTTAATAACGCCGACGTCCGCACGCCACGTCGGATGCTCACGCTAACCGTACTTTATTTCCACCTACCGCGCCCACTTCCTCCCGTTGACGGTGCACCGAGTTGCCGGGGCTGAAAATATTCTACCCCGCCTTCGGAGTCTCTATGATGCCGAACGATATGTGTATGAATCACACGAGGAGGAAGACTCTGTGTCTATGGGCGGGAACGGAGGGTGAGAGGAGCTCGTAAACCTCACTCACCCTTTCCTTTCCGCACCATTTCCGATCGAAGTGTCGCGTCAGGAAACATTTTGCGTCTTCAACCGCTGCTAGAGCTCGCCGCGCTGGAGCACGCGGCTCCACGAAATACGCGAGGGATGATTCATCGTTCGCGAGAAACGGGCGGCCAGCAGAGCGCGATTAAGTCGTATCTGTCAAGGATCAAACTCTTCGACCGGGCAGATTTATTTGTGGACTATGGCGCGCGTTGCTGCGGACGTTTGTGCTAGATAAAAGCTCGGGATCTGCAAATAATATCATTTGAATGACGAAACCATTTCCACGCGATCGCTATCCAGGGTGAGTTTCACCGAAACCCGGAATTTCGGTAAAAGTTTTGCAGCTTCATCGTTGGATTCGCGAGTGTCAGTGTCTCTTCAATATTTCGGCTAAAATAGCACATTGAGAAACATAAAGGGCAGTGAAAAATTGCTCGGTTTTCAAACCCTCGGGCAATGAAACATCTAAATGAAAACACACGAGGAAGCAAAGGGTGCTGCTATACTGAAAACGTATCTGAATGAAAAGTGTAGTAGAAAATATTTTTCAGTTTTAAGAGTGGATTACTAGAAGAGGCGCGTTAGGAGGCAGACCTCCGTAGCCATTCGCGATTTTCTCTCGCAAATATGCGACATAATTATAAGGTGGATAATGATGTCCCCTCATCGCGACGTTACCGTTATATAGTCCTCTCCGAAATTATCCTTTCGTCGTATACAGACCACCTTTAACCACCTTTAACCACCCCCCTGTCTAACAGTCTACGTGACCGGACAACCGGCCAGATAATGCCGCAAAACGAGCATTCCATTGCCCAGATCTCTCGCGTTACAGGTCTAACGGTTCCACACGTGTGCCATGGTAATATAAAGACACGTATGTAAGAGCGGGTACGTGCGTCACGAGACGGGTAGGCGTTAACGTGTCGCTATGCCGGTGATGACTTTGCTCGCGGATCCAGCCTGCACCTCTTTGACACCCTTAACTACGGCACACACTCCGGAAATTAATGCTGGAGACGCTTGAGGAACAAGTGAGCCGCGTACGAGCGGAAACGAGATTATAACGACCCGTTGCATTTAATATTTTTTGCATGTTTATCAAATTAACGCGCAGCCGGGCACGAATTATAGTAAATGCTCTTCAGTAAATGCGCGGGGAGCCTCGATGCGATGTTTCCACCCCAAAAGTGGTGGGATCTACAGCTTAAAACTTGCCACACCAAACGTCCAGGTTGCAGCAATCTTTAGAAGCGTTTCCGTTAATTACCGGGATGGTAGTTAATTAACTGCGAGAGTGGGGTGCAGGCTATCCCCTGTTTTCCAGCCGAAGATGCAAACTAGGTGGATGGATGCCTCGGCTGCGAGCCGAACGGGCAGATGGAGGACCTAGATTTCGGAAGACTCTTAATCAATCTTAAATGGACGGACACAGGAATGGACCGCAGAGCCCTGATTCGTAAATTAATTGTCTGCCCCGTAGGGGCGAGTGTGTGCTCTCTCTGGTAGGCATAGCGTGCACTTCTACAGCTGCACGCGTGCGTCAGAGGATAGATAGAGCAGGACGGAAGGAGGTGGAAAATTCGGGAAAGAAAGAGAGGAGAGGACAGATTGGGGGGAGAGAGAGAGAAAGCCTCCATCTGCCACTACTCAACTTCAAACTCAGCCAACTCTTTCCCCCAATCCCGTCGTTCTCCTCACAGAAGCTAGCCACCCTTTCGCATCCTCTCCCGCTTCTCTGCCACCCCCACTTCCCTCTCGCTTTCGCGGATGCCCCTAAAGCGGCCCTCAATTTAGCCCATCGGACTAATGGATTATTATACGCCTCCGCCTACACGGGAACGATCCCATTCTGCCGAGACCCGGCGTATCTTCCGCGGAGATACCTACTTTCGGATCGATTAACGTGGCCGTCCCTTTCGTTCCTGCCGCTGCAAGCTTCCTCTCGCTCTCCTAGACGATGGACGAGCGATGGCCAGCACGGTTATCGAGCCCGCGAGAACGATAGACACGCGAACGCTCGCTGGAGCAAGATGAAACGAACGAACCCGATTACGAAGTAGACCAATTTTCTGCGGCGCTGGATACAAATTGAATCCCGCGCTGGATTAACGTTAACAGCGACAGATTTCGCGCCGAAACACGCTCCTCGCTTGACACAGGATTCGACGAGGGAGAAGCGCCGTACCTTCTAGAGGGAAATAATGGACAATTGCGAGTGCGTGCACGTGTCCAAGCTTCTCGAACGTAGTCGCGAAGATACAGAGGAGTAGAACCATTAAACAGTAAACGCCAAAGAAAATGATTGTGGAATACGATCCAGAATGCCTACAAGGATGAAGAACTGTATTTTATCGTGTTTTAACGGCACCTACGTGTTTTAAGTGCAACCTACGCGGTCTGCTTCAAGAATCAGAGCCAATGTGTCATCAATCTTCCCGCGGAAAGACAATACATCGTGCAACTGTCTTGCATAAAGTCCGGCACAAAACGCAGATATATGTATGGGGATTCGTGTATTCGCTTGACACATTAATATTTAATGGGGAGCGATGGCGGGTGCGTGGTTATTTTTTAACTGTGTTATCTACGCGTAAACACAGTGAGTTATGGTCCTCGGGGGAAGCGTACTCGCTCTCCTCCTCGCGGATAACCGAACATTTTATGGCGGCGCGTCGGCGGCCACTTAAGGACCGCCTCGCTAAGCGATTGAAAGCACCGGTGAAAGGATGTTTTAATTTACATGCTGCCGCTAATGTGCTGGGTGTCGCGCGAATCAGCCTCGTTCATTAACATGCAATCACGATGTCGCGCGAATAAATTCCTCCTCCTATTCAGCGGTAGAAGCATTCTTTATTACCGTAGATTCCAGCTGCGCGAGAGACGCATTCACCTCTGCAGGCTAGCCCTTCCTTATTAATCGCGTTGTCAGTGGCAATTAACCTATCATAAACCCAGAATCCGACTCGTGATCAATTTGCTTTAATAGGTCTCTGACAACCAGAGTGCTGCTTCTCCCGAGTCTCAATTTATCCGAAATTTTCTGTTTGATCGTCAATTATAGCAGAGTAGAGGAACTCCGAATGAACCTACATATTAAGAGAACCCTGGTCACGATCGAATGGAAGCAATCAGCAGCGTTGGAAACCTATGCAATACTCGCGGAATTTCTCAGTCAGAATTGACGGCTGGCATTTAACGGGCATTTTCCGCGGAATATAAACTACGTTTTAGCGGTAGTCGAGGCAAATGGCGATGATAGCGAGCCAGAGGGTCGGAGGTCGTGCCTTTAGAACGTCGGCGACTCTGGAGATCCGCTGACATCTGCCGTCGTCTCGCTAATGCACCGTTGCATAAGAAATTGAGGAAATTAACTTACAACCGGCTAAATTCCTGAAACGAGGAAAACGGCGGCCCGTGGATGGAGGTGGGGGAGATAGAATCGAGAGGGGGTGTCGTGGAGCGGCGAACGGAGAAGGACGGAGGGACGAAATGGGGAAGACAGAGGAACGGTAGTGCCGTTGAAATCGTTATTGAGCCTCTTTCCAGACTTTCGTCCCGGCTGAAGTCGTCGACTACCATTTTCTTTAACTTCCACGGGATCGCGTAGCTTCCACTTTCCTTCCTGCTCTGGAAAACTTTCTTAATTCGAGCTTCCTCGGCCGTCCGCGACAAAATGCACCGACCCCCGCCCAACGCACCGCCAGCCTCGCCAGATATTCGTCAGATTTCTACTAATCGCCGTAACTGCGTTAAACAGTGCTCGCCGTTGCGTGCAACGACCGTCCACCGGTAATTCAATGCAATCAAACTTCTGCTTTGCATCGCTAAATTAGTTTCACACCCATTAATCTCATTAAAAGTGTCGCTACGCCATTGCAATTAATCTGTGTCAACTTTGGCCTCTTAACGTCTGGTTTCTTTCCACATTTTCAATGAAAAATTATGAGATTACTGGTTAAACATCGCGATAGGAACTGTTTTATCTCGCGACGAAAGACAAGCGCGTGGAACTTTTAATTAAGACAAGTACAAAGGTGTATCCTAACGAGAGATAAGAAAGATCGAAGGATGTTGGTGTCCACGGGCTCTGCCGGCTCGTATCTTTAAGGATATTCCCTTATCCTCGTAAGGGGGTCTGTACAGAGGTATAAGGTCGCCCGTTGGGGTGGGGTGTGTCTTCGGAGAAGAGGGAGCCATGCATCTCCAGGCTAATAGAGCCGGAGTGTTGCCCGCATGCCACGCTGCCTTCGATCAATTTATTATACTCACTTAAGCTCGCTACTCGGTCTCGTTTTGCACCTTTTGCATCGATTGCGGCTCGCTTCCTTACCGCCTCGATGTCGACCGCGTTCCCCGGCTGGTGCACCTGATCACCGATTTATTTCCATTCCTCCTTCCCCTTTAGCGAGACTCCGCTCCTCCACCGAGCGAGGAACCGTCGGGCTACGCCGCACCCAGCGCTTCTTCCTCTTGCGGTACTTCGTAATTCCACGAGGAATTGGGAACAACGTTCTTCGATTGGATTCTGTAGCTAATTCCGGTCGATTTCTTTGATAGATACTAACACAATAGCGACTGGTGTTTTAATGGCAACGCTTCCCCGTTCAAACATTTACATAGATCGCTCGCAGCATGTGGCAGCTTAAGGGACCGCGAAGGCTTGCTTCGATTTTCGCAACCGTCGATTGCACGCTTTGGCTATCAATTTGTAGCCTTCACTTTTCACGTTTCGCTTACACTTTTTACGTTCGCGGGTGTTCCTTTTGGGCCGATTCCGGCGGACGCGCCGCCGCAAGCTGGCGGTACGTACATCACCGGGGGAACGGAGGGACCGGTTCGCGATTATGATGCGGTGGTAGTTTGAAGTTGGCGTAATAACAGGCCTCGAACGCGTGCTCAAGCGATGAGAATGCGCCGTGGGGCTAGAAGCGTCGATTCCTCCGCTTCGATTAGTAGCCCTGACGCTAGCGCGGCGAGTATCCAGCCGAAGATAGTTTCAGTTATCGTCTATAAAGTGCTAACGCTCGATTCTACCTCGTTTGAGACTCGAGTCCGGCTCTCGTTACGACGCCGCCGCTCGTATTATCCTCCAGCCCACTTGAGCCGAGGAAACTCGGCGTACCGTCGATCGTAAAGAATCGCCAGCCAGTAATTATGGCGTAAATCTTGCGATCTGCATACGCGGTGTATCTGTTGCAATCGGTGTACCGTTTCCCTCCGATCGGCGCTCCGCCGTGGCGCAGCGACACGCGAATTTTCTCACGAAACCGTTGATTTCAGCCCGCGATACCGTATTTTTGCAGCCTCGTTACGTCCCTGGGAACGTGCTCGGAATGCGCAATAACGTGCTTCGCCTACCCTTTAGTCGGAGGTTCCAGCTGAAGGAAAAACCGTCTAATCGAAGAATCTGGATCCCTCTGAATAGTTTAATCGAGAAGCTATCGGGGTAAAGACACTGCCTTCTCTGTACGGCGGAATTCTTCTGGATCAGTGGAATCAGCCTGGGGGAAATTTACAATACAGACAGCGATGAGCATAAGCCGACCGTTCCCGGCATCGACATTTAAATTCAACAGCGCGGACATAAAAGGGGCAGTTACGGCTAACGTTGATTCGATCGTTGGCGAAAATGAGTCGGAGCTACGGGCATAAACGGAACCGAGGACGTAGGTGCGCTTAAATATGCGGAACGTAGGTAGTCGAACGCGAACCGGGGCCACCGCGTAAAACGCGAGACGTCAAACGGTTACGACGGCCCACCCTGGCTTTACGACACTTTATGACTCACTCGTAGCGACGGTGATTCGACGTGGAAGGATACCGAAGGTGTCCCAGGGCTTTATCTCGACTTGGGTGCAGTTGGCCGTTGAGATTCCTTCGCTCTGTTAAAACTGCCCTATGATAAAGCTATCCTGTTATAACTCTACAGCCTGACGCGCATTACTTAGACAATTCGTGTAACTCCGCGCGAGTCCCCTATATGCCCGAGAATTAACCGAGCTACACGACCACGCGAAAATTGCGCACAGATCTAAATGAAAAAGGATAGCGCAACACGTCACAAAGAGTTACATTGCAACCCAGAATTTTCGTGGCGAGAGAGACTCGTCTCGAAACAGTAGTGCCTCTGTAAGCGAATTACCCGGCAGATTTCAGCCATTCGCGATAACTGCCACGAAAAAAAAAATAGAGAAAGGTGGGCAAGAGAAACAACCGCAACGAGATTCGTTAGTCGCCTGCGAACTTGTTACCAGCCGCGCGGCACGCCGGAAATCCCTTTCTCGTCTCGTAAATAACGCGGCGGTGGAGCACAGGGCGGAAGTGGACAAAACGCGGGATTGTTTGGCCGCCTGAAAATGGTGTTTTTCCCCAGCGAGCGAAGAGCCCCGAGAGCAGAGAGAGAATTGCAAGTCGAAACCGCTTAACCCTCGGCGCGATGTCGGTGAAGGTCGGCGTGTAACAATGTCTCGCGAGTGGCAGGAGCGGAGGAGATCTCCTCTGCAGCCGCGTTTCCTCACCCCGGAATATCAGGGGGAGGGAGGAAACGGTTGAACCGGTGGAAAAGGAATAACCGAGAGAAGTCTTGGTTCGGAATGACTCGTCGAGCTCGGTTGCTCGCTTGCCTAGGGGTCGAGTGGGCCGGCTGGGAACGTTTGTAGACGGCCAGAAAGAGAAAACCGTGAGCGGTAGGACGAAGGGCGAGAATCGAACGGTTGGGGTGACATCCCAGGGGAGGCTGGCGAAACGAAACACACAGGCAAACACGAGCGCGGGGAAAAAAGTGGACCGAAGATAAGAGGTGCGGGGACCGTGGAAACGGAGAAGGAAAGGCGGACACGATTCAATAGAGCCTTCAAGTTTTTCCGATCCTCCGGGGGGAAATAATTGGGGCCGGAAAGGTATTGACCCGCGAGCACACGAAACCGTAACCAATGTGAAAATGGGAACGGGTCGAGGTACGCCTATATGCAGTCAGTGTTTTCGCGCCGCAACGAATGGCAATCCTTAATGATTCTGACCTAAATAGGGTGAGCGGCGGTGGTTGCTGACGAAACCAATGACGACTTCATTGTCGTTCACTTCTTTTCGAATGCTTTTCATCGCCAGTTTCTTCGTTCGCACTGCGAGCAACGCTCTTCCATCGTTCCCGGCGTACCGTTTTCTCCTTGGCTTTTCCTGATAGTATTCGCCTCTCGAGGGATAATGGACAGTTTTGCTGGGAGAGTCCTTGTTCCTGGTTCAATTATATTCCAGGATCAATGGGCAGAGAGTTGGCTGGAAAATTTCCACGACAATAATTCAATTGCACTTTCCGCTTGTGACCGTTGTATCTTTGGTCACGCTTGCGAAATTACAGCAGACACTTCTCTGCCTTTGTTTCCTTTTCTTCGAGGCAGAAACGGGAATCTCGAACGGAAGGAAGATTCCGTGGAAAACAGGGGTGTCACGGACTCCCGGGGGCTACGGGTGGCAGTAATTTTCCGTCGCGAGAATTTCATAAATAAAAAAGTTTCGCAACGACGCGAGCACGGAGTCGACGAGTGGTCGGGGAATAAGAAGTTCGGGGAGCTTGCTGGTGTACTCTTCTTATGGGTTGCGATAGTTTTTCAGAAAATAATGCTTCCCTCGCTCTCCGGTCGCCACTTCCACCCCCAGCCTGCAGGACCGCTTGCGGAGAGATTTATTTTCTATTTTAAATTCGGTTTTTATTTACGCGAGAAATGACTCCGGCTCCCTGCGCTCTCGTGCACGTTTTCCTTCGTTTCTTTCCGCGCCCATTGTTTATTGCTCGCAGACAGCGAAAGAGATATGGAATAAATTTTTACGCCCCCTATGTGGCAACGATCCATTAACGGTTTCATTTCTGCAAATCAGAAACTCGGGATGATAATAAAGCTACTCAAATAAATAAAAGTCTGCTGTTAACGACTCTTAACGTGTTACAAGTAGAAAGTCTAGAGAGCCTCTGAACGAGTAGAAATACTAAGAAAGGTCGCGGAAATTCTCACGTAACAGTCAGCTCGCACTCACAAATCTCGTCGATGCTTTTCAATGCAATGTCCGGGGTATAACAGAATGGAATGGTCAGTCTGACGAAGGAAGTCCGAAGGTGGCATTCCTTTGCTGCAAAATGTCCCGGCAAATCTTTTATACGTAGGACGCTTTGCATGGGAACGACGAAAGCTAGCCCCCTTCTATGAAATTCCGCTTTGACTGTATCGCCGTGAATACAAAAATGCCCATCCCGCCTAACAGAAGAAATTCTCGCGGATCCTCCGCCCCCGTTCAACCCCTTCCTCCCAATGCTTGGGGCTCTCGTCTCGTTGGTCCGCGATCAGTCGAGTAAATCTCGACAGAAATGAAATCCAGGCTCGGACTGAAAACGAATGCACAACGCAACGTCGGCTTGGCCGTCGAGCAATTTGATACTGGCGAGAGAATGGGTCGCGACGCTTTCCGTGGTTATTCGGGCAGTAAATAAACCTGTCTACCTTAAAACAATAAGAACGTCTCGTAGCTGAAGCGGATATCGCTCCCCATTTTCCTGCTTCTCTTCTGAGCAATTTCGCTGCCGCGCAATGGGCCGGGGGAGGGCGACAGGCGGAGGCCATCGGGAAACAGGCATCCACAATATTTGTCAGGAGCATCGCGGAGACAAATTGAGATGACGCATATAAGATGGAACTGTTACGAGGCAGGTCGAGCGTGCACACGAATTGTACGCGTCCCGGCTGAGAGAGCTGCGCAGGAACGATGTGTTTCTTCCACGGAAGCTGCCTTCGCTACGCACTACGGTCTGTTCCATGAAACGTGGATTTAACCCCCCTTGTTGAATTCGGTACCCAAAGATGCTGCTAACAAAAAACTTCACCCTGTCGATCGGATAAGGAAACCAGAATCCAGGGTGGAACACGTTTAGGATAGGGCTTTTATATTTGAATAGTGGTATTGAATTTGACAGGGCGTCACCACCCTACTCTTCGGTAGATTCGTATCCGAGGACGAGCTGGAAAAAGAAGAGTATCGCTTCGAGTAACCAGATAGCATTGCGGATAAGCTTCGGTCTCGGAAGCGTAATGCCTCGCCATTGTTATTCAGTGGGTTTCGCCGCTGAGCTAATGCGTTCAGATAAGAAGTATTTTATATGCACGAAGGTAGGAGAAGTTCCGAACTGGTGGTTAGAGACAGATACGTAGAGCGTTCTCGATTGGCCTTTAACATCCTTCCGATGGATTTTCGTGCCTCGGTGTTTACCACCGGCTCGACGATACACGGTTTCTATTCTCCTTCTAATACACCAGATACTCGTCTTTTTCTGAACAAAACATGCAGTGGAAAAGTGATGTTATTCTTGTTTAGAGGAGCCTTTAACTCTCCACCGCAGCGCATAAATTTCCCTGCATTTCTATTCCGCTGGTTTAAATCCTTCTCTATATTCAAGCACGAACACTTTCGCTGGCGCGCGATACTCTGCGAGGCCGTCACCTTGATATCCGCCAGCTTAATTTCCGGGGATAGGCTCATTAATAACGGTCGAAAAAGGGGCGCGTACAGGTCGGTAGCCGGCGTGGAAGTTGGCCTTTGTCTCGACTTCCGGTCCCCCGATGCTTTTCACGGCAGCATCCACCCTTCCTGACGGGGGCACAAAACTTTCACCGACCCCTTTCTTCGTGCTCTCGCTCCCCGCCCACCCCTATTCCCCGTAGGCAGTCTGGCTGCCTGGCTCGTCGCTGCAACTTAAAACTTTTCCACTCGTCGACTCGAAATAGATGGATCTTACGAGGCTCGTTGTGCTTGTTTTCGAAGGGGCGCGTTCGCTCGCGTCTCGATCGGCGAAAACAGCCTCCCGCGCCGCCTTCCAGCTCCTTCCGATTAGCGATAACCGCGCGCCGCGCTAAAGAAGACGTCAAACGTTATCGGGACGGTACCATCTACCGATGAAACCTGGACCCTTTGAAAATTATCAAGATCCCCTCCCCCCACCTTTCCCCTTGAACGCCTTTATCATACGTATTATCACTTCGTAAGAATACATCGGAGAGAGCTGTTCCTCGTTCCACGGGCGAAATTACAGCCCCGGGGCTGCCGCGAACCCGACGGTTACGAGCCACGAACAAACACCGAAACCAATTTACCCGGGCTGCTAAAAATTAACTTATTTCACCGTGCCGGCAATCGCGTTCAGCCGGCGATTAAGCGATCAACCTGACAATCTGGGGCGGACACGTAAGCCGACCGAGGGTCGCCTCGAAAACCCGGCTTCCTCCTTTTCCAACGGCTAGTGCGCGCGGCTGGCCTGTACCCTGGGCACCCACACACGCGGCACACCTGTCTAACCCACTAACGAAAATTGTAGGCTTAGAAGCTGGACCGCCCAGCTCCTAATTATATGCTATTACCTTGGCCGCGGTTGCACGCGGCCGCGTGCGTCTGTGTGTGCGCGCCGTGGAACACGCGTGCGCGCCTTTCAATCCCGGCGAGGGTTTCGCGCGTGTAAACGCCACCCGGCGCCCCCCTGCGCGTCTATCAAAGGGCATTCACGCAACGTTGCGGGTCGTAGTACTCGGCGAACACTCGGATCCATAGGTCCTGGATATCTATTATCCAGTTGCTGGCCCCGTGCAAAGATCCAAGTCGAGTCGGCCCCGAGAAAGAGCTGCTGCGCTCAAGTGTGCTTTCGGCGAATTATTGACATAACTTGGAGAGTCTGATCGATATATCAACGGACTTCCGACTGCCTCTCGCAGGGAGACCTCCTCGTAAATAACGTATGGGACGGGGAATCGAGCTAGGCGTGACGAATCGGAGGATTCTGGGTGAACGACTGCGCATCCGTTCTCGTACGCAAACAGATCGCTCGTTTCTGTCGCTGTTGGTGGTGTTTCGTGGAACGTCCTGGGGTCTAGTGTTTTAGCGCAGAGAGTGTCTAGCTTCGTAAGTAGTATTTGTGATAGGGAAAATGAGAGAGTTAGGGATTCGGTTGCTAAAGATGTTCGATCGGGGACCGCCCTGCGCAGCAAGGTTGCAGCCAGTGTTTCACCCCCAGAACGATCGTCCAGGGAGGTCATAATTGCGTTATCGCGTACCGTGGAAACGGTGATTTTAATTTGTCACGCTGACTGGAGACGCGGCGTTCAAAATCAATTATAAACTTCGCAGATAGTAACAACAACTGCGGGTACACCCGCTGCTGTAATTATTCATCAACAGGGTTGGACAAAGCCGCAACTAATGTTGCGCTTCCTTCGCCAGTTCGCCTCCACCGACAACTTTTCCTCGTCGTTAAAGTAAATAATCTCTGATATTATTCCATACCCCACGGGAACGCTAGGAGCAGAACGATTTATTCGCTACGGGGGATCCTATAGCTTCACCGAGCAATTGTTTCTATGAAAAATGTGGTGCTTAACATCGCTTTCCTGGTTACAGTGACCAATTACAGTTTAGAGACTATCTACAACAAACGCCATTAATTTAAAATTGGCAAGGAAATACGGGTCTCGATGTCACCTTACGAAATCCTGTTCAGCAATGGTAGATTGCACTTTCCAACCCATTACAACCGAGTGTCCTTTCGTTTTAAGCTGCACTGCATAAATCAGGGAACATCCTCCAATCATCCCGTTAAAGGAGAGTTTACTTGAGCAGCAAGGAAGCCTGCATGTTTGATGAAGCGAAGTAAAAATAGTTAGAGACGTCGTCAGCTAGAACACTCCTTCTGAGACATAAACTACCCAGGGACAGAAGCATCTTGAAATGCGTCCCTCCTCGGAGCATTGCGTTGTAAGAAATTAAGACGTAGTCGGCGGGTACCGTTGGGGAAACGAGGGCCGCGGAAATTCTAGCCGTCGCCTCGCGGAAAAAGGAATTGCTGATACTGGCGTCGGAGTGACGGTCCCCCTTCGTCTCTTGAAAAGCACTTCGGCGTTACTCCGTTTTCTGCGCCACGCGCTGCATTTCCACGGTGTTGCGGGCGTTGTGTGCGTGGGGGTGGGGTGCACACAGCGCCGCAGGGACCAGCGTGTATCGTCCTCGAGGAAGAAAAAGTTTCGGGGCGGTGATCGTGGACGAAAGTGGACCGTGTAACCGGGACTTGTTGTCGAGGGTCGGGGGCGGTTTCGAGTTCGTGGTTAACCGGGAACCGTCCCTCCCGACGACACATAAAACTCACGCTGCACATCCGTGCACTTTTTCTGGCCCCGTCGGCTGTGCTTTTCGCCCAACAGCGTCTCTGACCGCGTTGCAGCTCCGCGGAAGAATTCGCGGTCGGTCTCGCCGCACCATACCCCCTCCGGAATTCTTCTAACCTTGCTACTAATATTCCTCTTTCAATATTTCGCTCGCCACGGTTGGAAGAAAGATTTCGACCACTTTTTCGCGTGAAACCGCAGAGTGGAGTTTCGCGTAAGCGTGCTGCTCCGAGGGCCGTACTGGAAGCTCGGCGTGCAGCCTGCTCTGAACTAGTTTCGGTAAGCTAGATTACTCGGGTCGTTGAGCTTAAAGTGATTCTTAATTTTTTATTAACACCAGCGCGATGCAGGTTATTATTCAAGTTTAGTTAGCAGATTCGAGTTGGAAGATATTCAAGGGCACGTAAGTGCAATATCGTCGTACGGAGCGTTGAATATTTCAGCACCAAGTTCAAGTATGCAAATTGGAGGAGTCTTGATCCCCTTTGGACCATCGGTTTTGAAACGCCGCCGCTGAAGTTCCCTTTCAGGCGAGAAAATGGTTTATGTTTTTGCAACTTTCTTGTCCTTTCAATTGCAGTGGTAGAGGAGACCGGGGCAGGTTGTAACACGGGGTAAATTCCTGCTTGACGATATTAGCACCGTCGGTTTTAGTGACACAAACGAGCGTTATATATTCATTTTGCGGTTATAGCCCAGACTTTTAGTATTTAAAGCACGTAAGTAAATGTTGTCTTAGCACTATCATTTCAATTAACCGTCATTAGAAACTCTAGACGAACAACAGATGAATCGAGAATCCAAAAAGTTGAAAAAAGTATAAAGGAAGAAGTGAAGAAAGCGAAGAAGAAGATTTTGATAGAATCAGGTGATTGTTTAACCCATGTATATCAAATGTTTAATAACGATCTGTGTTTCCATTTATATTTTTTAGAAATATTTATTCGTGTTCATATTTGTATTTAAATAAGTAAAACAGATGCGTTACAATTTACCCCGGACTGGGGCACATTGTAACAAAGGTTCATATTTGTTTAAGATGAAGCTGGATGTCTAAGTGTCCAAGATTTTGTCACGTACTTTTACGCAATCAGTTCACCACATATGTAAGTAGTAAATCGCGCAAATTATTTCCTGATTCAGGAAAACACTTTCGCGAAAAAACTCTGAGAACGTTTTTGTTAAAATCTGTCCCGGAATTCCCCTACTTACTGACTCGAGTAACATTTATGCAAATGGAGATATAGGATTAGTGAAACTTTCTGAAAATCAGAAAAATCCCCACCATGCAGGAATGGTTGTTAAATTCAGATCTTATTATACCAAGCTCAACGTTAGTTTGATTGAAAAATTCTATTTCCTACGTACGGCGTTTTCAACCAAACTACCGTAGGTACTCTTTAATTGTCACGCCTTAATGTCACGCACAGACGGTGGCCCTGCGGAGGACAGGGCTGAATAGTTTATGTTGCACATTCAAAGCTGTGCGGTGCGGAATTAAATACTTTCCGGGCGCTTCGTACGTTTCCAATTACAACGTAGCAGCATCTGCAATCATTAAATGCTGAAACTAACTACTCGATCGAAGGATCATCCCTTGACCCTTCGTCGAGAAGAAGAGAGTTTCGCGAAACCTGCCAATCAATTCGAATGCAAAAACGCGTGCACTTGGTATTCCACGACGACGTTCGGTTTTTACGCGGATGGTATAGACATGTGCTTCTCGAAATCCGGCAGACATTCGAAGAAGCGAAGGGATCCGCGACAAGGTCGGTCGATTCGCGTCGCAGAAGGAAATCTCGGTGTAGGAGCCAAGACCATCCTTTCGGCGGGGACCATCGCGACACGCTGACAGCCGTGAAACGAATACGAAAGTAGCTTGATAGAGTGCAGCAAACCTTTGCGCGAATTCGCCGTCGAATCATCGCGATCGACAGGAGGAACAATGGGAAAAGAACGAGACAAATGCAACGAACGTCGCGGTGACTGCGAAAGTAACCACCTCGGCTCGAAGATCGCGATCCTCCCGAGAGTAATAAGCCGTCGAGGAAATACACTTTCGTCGGTGTGGAAATGGACGTTGCTCCATTGTTCGCGAAAAATTGTAGCCCGCGGGTGCTCGTGTCGTAAGAATGATAAATAGCTGCGAGTAAATGGAGTGTCATCAGTCATCAGTCGGACAGGAATCGCCGTGTTATTCTAATCCATGGTATCGATCGAGGTTCTCGTGCCCACTGCGCTATCGTTCGCGAGTCTTTCAGCAAAAGTGTATAGTGACCCAGAAACCCGCTGCCCGGTCGGGAAATGACTTGGCCGATTGCTCCCCGCGCCTTGCTTATTGCGAGCAGTCTTTTGCGTAGCTCGCGTGACCCGAGCTGCATCGAACGTTCCATTAGTTATTCGACAATCACGCGAATTCCTGTCATGTTCGGCAAGGCTTTTGCCTACAATCGCTGGTACTCGTTCGTACGCGAGCCGCGCACGCGTTACGTGCCTTCGCAAACACGATTGCCTATTATTCGCGCTGTTGACTTCGTTCTCGGGACGGTAAGCATCTCTCGGCCACGAGGCAAGGGGTAGATTAAACGAGATGCGTGCCCTTCCGGAACGGAGTCTGCCCTTTAACGACTCCTTTTACGAGTAATTCGCGAACTTCAACGCACCCCCTCTCCGCAGCCAGCGCGTAATTGCCGCGGCTGTATATCCCTCCTATCGACATTTAGTATTTCCGCCCGCGATCGTTGCACCCGCTCGCTTTAAACAAACCGTTTTGCTGGTGTGCAACGGGAGATACACACTTGTGCGTTGAAAATACTGAGCAGGGTTTGAGAATTCAGATCGAGAAGCGAGAGAACTTAATAGTCATCCCTTGTAGAATCTTAGAAAAAGACTAGTAATAGAATGATTACTGCCTGAGAAGAAGAGACATGGAGAAAGATAACATTATGTTAATAATCGCTTCAGAATCGAAATTCACCGACAATTTTTATTGCGTCTAGGTTTAAGGATGTCACGATAATTATTCGAAGTCGTTGCACAATGTTAATTGACGAAAGCCAGTGTCAGGAATCAGGAAAGTGCGCATTGTCTGCGTTCGAAGTGGCGCGTAATCGCGGCGTAACGGTCCGTGAACGCAGCCATGTTCTCCACGGAGGGTGGCCGCGGAAAGCATCTTGGGGGTAGATGGCGACCGAGACCACGGTTGCATAATTTACGATGCAAGTTTAACGACTATTTTCAGTGCTCTTTCGCTTCTTACTCCCAGCGCCGCCTCCCTCCGACTTTGTTTCTTTCCGCTGCCACGTGCGATATCAACGGCCGTTATTCTCACTCATTCGGAAGAAGGAAGTATGTTTTCACGTAAGTCTGACTTCATTCGATGAACAAAGAAGATCAATACATCCTTCTCCCCTGTAAAATCGTTGCTCTTTATCAAGTGTCTATACTCAGTTACGAATACGCCAGGGAAAGTAGAATAGGCATGTCTGTCCATAACTTGGTGTTCGCGTGCAAATATATGTACAATCTACTATGTAGGTACATTGTCGCTCGAAAGACTGATCGTGCTTCGAAAGAAAGCACTTTAAGGGGTCATGTCTAGTTGGCAGGTGTGATTTTCGGGAATTTTTTGTGGAAAACTTAATGTATATATTTTACAACTCTTTGCTTATTTTAAAAGTATATATATTCAACAACTCGCAGTAATTTTGTTATAGAAAAATATTAAAAAAATGAACGAATACCAAACACTCTCCCGAAAGATTCCTTTTTTGCGCTGAGCACGATTTCTCAGAGCCGAATCATCTGAAATCGAAAAGTGAAGAAGATTCTGTTAGTATATGAGTTTATCTAGTTCGTGAACGAAGGATTTAAAAAAAAAATGAGCGAATTAATAATAGTGTTATCATCAAAAATAAAAACCCTTTGTTCACGTACTAGATAAACTCATATACTAACAGAATCTTCTTCAGTTTTCGATTTCAGATGATCCGACTCAGAAATCGTGCTCACCGGGGAAAAAATAGCTTCCGGGAGAGTGGCTGTTAATCGTTCTTTTTTAAATATTTTTCTATAATAAAATTACTGAGAGTTGCCGAATATATGTACTTTTAAAATAAGCGAATAGTTGTAAAAAATATACATTAGATTTTCAACAAATAATTCCCGAAAATCACACCTGCCAGCTAGGCATTACCCGTTAAGTAAATGTTGGCTACTGAAACTTTTAGCATCGACTACACAATTCCTCCACTGATTTCAGCCCACTATATTCCACGCAGAAATACATTCAAACTCCAATTTCCATTTTTCTGCCACTTGAAAGAGAAACGCAAGGTATTAATAATGCGAGCGTCCCGCATACATTTAACGCGGGCGTACGCGCGTCTAAAATGATTACTCGTGAAAAATGAAAAATTACACGTTGTCTGCGTTACAGTGATTAACGTTGTTCGCAGCGTGACTCTTTTTACAACCGTGCCGCTGCTACGCCCGAAAAAAGTCCACCCCTCGCGGCATTTACATTTCCGAGGTGCGCGGGAACACGCGAAGCCGCTGTTAAGCGTCTGGGGTATAAGTCGTCGCCTCGAAAGCCTTCGCCGAAGTAAACGACCGACTAGCCTTAACCAGTTTCCCATAGAAAAGTTGCCGCGTAAACGCTACCGAGCTGTCGATGCCCAGCCGAAGATGCTCGCGCTATGGGGGTAGTTTCTAATTAATTTCATCCGGCGAGCAGAACCGCGCCGTAATTGCCGCGAAACAACGACCTCCCCCGTTGTGTTTCTGTGGGGGCCGCTCTTAACTTAACGCCAAGGTATTTGTCACCGTGCTCCGTGACAAAAGAACAAGCGTTAAGCTCACGCCGCACGCGCGCCCCATCCACTTTTAGTTGCTCGCCGGTTCGCGTCGGTGTACGCGCCACCACGGAAGGAAGTGGCCTTTTGTTAAAACTTTTACTTTTATCCTGGAGTCGTGGGCAAACAAAAAGCCGAGATAAGCGCGGGGAGAAGCGAAGCCCGAAAAATTGCACGATCCCGCGAAAGAGAGGCTCCTCTCTCCCGGTGTTCCAGTATCATTCAACCCACTTGCGTACTGAAACGATTCATCCACCTTCGATACAATAAACCCAGTCTATCGAGAGATACGGGCAACAGGTCGATTATGTGCCTTGAGCAGCTGGTGGCATGCAAAGGGTTGAGGGTTGCGACACCGTACATCGACGACGACAGCTTGAACCACGGTCGCGAAGATACCGGCTTGACCCGTGCATCTCGTGAATACGCGGGATCTTACGCGTGGAGGCTGCGGATCGACAGGATCGACGGGGAGTTTAAAGCGGGCGAAAAACACGGGCGTGTTACGGGTGCCCGCAGTGTGGGAATTACGGGCCAACGAGGATTAAAGCAGCTCGCAGCAGCGTGCCACGATTAACGTAGGTAGGTTGATTTTTTTTTTGTTGCAGCCGCGCCACGGGGCGAGGGAGAAAATTCCTTCGGCGCAAAGGAAACTAATCAAGCGCGGGAGTTGCGTATTGCGAGACAGGGGCCGCGCCGTCGGAGTTGCGCTATGCACCGCAGACGGTGAAAAACAAACGAGCAGTTTTTTGCGGCCGCCGCAGGCCGGCCTGGACGCTGGCTTCGGGGGCGAAAAAAAAGCCTATATGTGTACATCACACCCACGGAAAGGGGAGGGGGGGGGGGAAGGGAGGGGTTGTTACGCCCGCGGCTCGCACACGACGCGTTTCTGCCGGGATTGCGATTCGCGATACCCGTGCGCCCGTGCCCCCGTCGCTTCATCAGCCGCCGATTGTTCGCGCAGAAAAGTTAATTGAACTTTGATTTCGGCCGGTAACTAGAATCTCTGGCAGGGTCCGCGTACCCGCCGATTGATTTGCATTAAGTTTTATCTGCGCGGGTGCGTCGCGCGGTTACCGTGCTTTTATCATTTCATTCGATCACGACTCTTCGAGTTACACCGTGGACCGTGCGCTTGTCACGTAGCTCCAGCCAGTTACAGATTTCTTTTCCACTTTTTCTCCTACCCTCGTACTTCTGTTCACTTATGACACTCGCTGGCTACCCTTGCCCGAGCCCCTTCTGCGCCAAGGCGCAACGGAAACTTGTGGTGCAACGTTCGTGTTCGGGATTGAAAAATCGTTCTGGTCACTGGAAATTCTCACCGAGAGCCACTAATCGATCTCCCCGCTGTTCGTGGTTCTCCAGGAAAATCTCGGCCGCTTTCTCGCGCTTTCCCGTGGGTGGAATTCCGGTTGTCAGACAAGGGGCGCGGTGGCCGTTTTCAGTGGGTTATTTTCTGTCGTAACCGAAGCCGAGAGGGGGCATTGACGAATGACAAGTAGAAATAGGCAGTTGCGGCAGCCTATACCGAGTTTGCACGCAAACGCAGGGCCTGTTTACCAAACAGCCTGTCAAAGCTTTGCCCACCCAATTTTCCACGAGCAGCTAAGCCAACAATGTAGTGCCACCTACGTACAGTCTCCCCTCCCCCCCCCCTGTCGAATCTAGTGTGTGCTTGCGAGCATGCACGCGAGAAATGGGCGAACAGAGGGAGGGAGAAGGGAGAGACGAGGCGAGTCGACTACCTTTCCATCTGCCTAGCCACCCGCGCCCAGAATTTAGGAACACCCACCGCTCGTTATTACACCTGCCTTCAGCCCCTGCCAGTAATTAATGTACGAGTAAATGCGAGAAGGATCTGTGGTGCGTGGTGCCCCGGGGAGACCACGTGTTTTCGACAAATAATATAACGGAGGATGCGGATCCGGGGTAACTACGGTGCACTTTTCGTAATATGTACAAGAGCGAGAGAGAGGGGGGAGAGGGAGAAATTTTTGCGACGCGGGAGATTGCGGTTATTGAGCGGTAATTGAACGAGTGTTAAGGGAAGAGGGAATTTCGATGGAGTATTCTATCTAGATTAATCGACAACCCTTTTCGGCCACTTAATTACGACAAAACAAAGTTTCCTCCATTAATTATATCCCTGGTAGTTATTTTTTCCTCCTTACGTCTGAGCAAGATTAATTAATTGGCGGTCCAGGCTCTATTACGCTCGCGCGCGGCCCCTCGTGCCTAACACGGGCATCAAGTCAGCCCGAAATGCAGTTGGCCAGAAAAAGCCGGAGACACCGTGGGCCGCAAAACATCTCCTCGACGAATGACGATACCCCTCTCACCAGATATGGATTAAGACTTCCTCCATCAGTCTGCCGAACCCTGACAAAAAGGCACGAAATGATGGATGAGCCTCGTCGCGGACACCGCGAGACTTACGAGGCGGAACGAAAAAGCTGTCTCCTCTCCTCCCGTATATGCGCTCCGCTGGGGAAACTTCCCTGCAAGAAGCCCCGCGAAAAACGGCAGAACAAATCAGTTAATGGACGTGTATGAAATTAACGATCAGTCCGCGCGAATCTTCATCGCGCTCTGCCTCAGATTGAGGCATCAGCGACGACAGAATTCGTTGCGGGCAGGAAACGGTACGGGGGAATGAACGATTCTCACGATTGTGTTGAATACGTTGTAAATTCGAGGGGGAACGAAGAGAAGGAATGAAGTCGCAGCTCCTAAATAGGGCGAAGTACCGAAAATGGCACTCGAAGTGAAGACGACATAGTCTGAAACCGGTTGAAAAAAAGTCGACCTCGCGAGCCAAAAGCCACGGCGCGGCTGTCAGCCCGTTCCACCCTGAAATTTCGGTCTCTTTATCACGTGTTTAGTGGCGCATCCCTCGAGCTCCACCCCCCCAACATAGGCTTCGTCCACCGAAATTCCTGGTATTGTTCGTCCCTTTTGGCACCGTGCTCTCTGCCTTGAACGGGGATCGGCTGTCTGGTCCTTGGAAGGCAGTAGTCCTCGGTTATTTCTCTCTCTTCTTCGTTCACCAGAGGCTTTGAATTCTCGCTCGGCGGCGCGAGGAAGGGGGCGTGCACGCGGAAAGGCAGGCGGGATCGGTCACGAAGAAAAGGGAGAAAGATGGAAAACAACAGAGGAGGGTATCTTCTCCTCCACGCGAGCGCGCGCGAAAGCTTTCTTCAAAGAGTGCTCCATTATCCGCGCCAGGAAATCCGAGAGAAGTTCGAGCATCCGCCGAGATAATCGAATTCTTACTTCTCGGCCGCCCTTTATCTACCGGCGGGGCGTCCCTTTCACCCTCCCCTGCCAATTCCAATCCTACCCCGCGCGCATACATATTTATTCGCACTCGTAATGCTTCCTCCTCGGTGTAGGCTTATATCTTTATTCTTACGTCCCTTCCATATTGCGCTTATACACCTCTGCACGCGTCTGGAGGGACCTCCCATACCTTGTAAGCTCGGCCCAACCGGGATGGCCATCGTTCGACCCAATCGATCATCAATTCATGCACCTTGAAAGTAACAGAACTTTTCGGGGGGAGGACGGAGGGGGAGTAATACTTTCATTGCTTCGTTGGCAGAGTCTGGGCCCTGGAAAATTTGCAATTCTCTTTCTCAAGAAAATGTTGTTACTTAGGATAGTGAAAAATTGAACAGAGGATCGTTACGCGGCAGGTTAATTCTGTGCCTAAGGAACGCCTGAGCACTCCCTTTTTGCGTGTAACGCTCTGATGCGAGATTAATCTCCTGCAGTATTAAAAATATATCACGCGTGGACCGCGCCCCATGGCCAGAGCTTTAGAATTACAATTAAGAGTGCAATTTATTCGACCTATTATTTCGGTATAAATTTCCACCGGTCTCTCTGGTCCATTCCGTCCACGGGCGGGGGTCGGTGGATCAGGCAACGAGGAAAAAGGCGAAATTAATGTGTCTGTGCGTGGCTTGCACTGAATAAGTTGACAGAATTTGGAGAAACTCGGACCACAATGAGAGCATAAGTTTTTACCCGTTAGATGACTCGATAGATATGAAGGCGAAAGAGTATTATCGACTTTGCAGATGTTCAATTACTAGTATGGGCTGAAACTATTGCAAAACAGCCTTACAATTAGTCCAATGCCAAATCACTTGTCCTACTAAATCGTTCCTGAAGTAGATACAGACGGTAAGCGACAGACGAACTTCTCGGACTAATCTCTCAGATATCAGAAATTCGTTTTCGCGACATAAAATATTACTCATTAGATCTGTGGTGTGGATGGACAGTTCCGTGTAGGTTAGCAAATGAGTGCCAGGACTGTTGGTGCCTTTTCGTTTATTGTACTTTCTCGGAGATTGTCAGGGCAGTCGAGCGATAGGCATGGTGTGAGGATGTATTGATAGGATGCATGGCGTCAGCGTTCCTCGAAGTCGAGTGCCTTACGCACTGGGTGGCTTTTCCGAGAGGACTGGCGCGGGGATGCAGGGGAGATTGGGGACCGTCGGGTCAGCGGTGCAAAAGGTTAGTGGGAGAGGAGAGCTGGTGGAGACTTTGTGGAGAGCGCATCGTGTTGAGTGTATTGCGGGAGGATATATATTAACTAACTACGGTTCAGTTCCATATTTACTTATATTCATACATCTATATCAATAAACTGGTTACTATTATATATTGAATCATCACACACTTTCTAATAACCCTACAATTGGTGTCAGAAGTGGGATAAAGCAAATTGCGTGTGTACAGTGAGACAGTATTGTGTTGCATAGAGAGGGAACAATAACGGATCGGGGTTAAAGTGTGTGTAGGGGAAACGATTACGGTGTTGGACTGAGTTGACCTGAGTTGGTCGGGTTGTGTGACATTTTGTGGGAAGTGAGATTCGTGTTGAAAGTGACAGTAGAATGAGTCCTACGGACAAAAGTGCGAGCGACTTTTCTGTGGCCGAGTTGAAGGAGAAATTACGTCAATTGGGCTTGAGCACCACGGGAGTGAAAGCGGAGTTGATCAGCAGGTTAATGGAAGCTGATCCAGAGGGTGCGTGGATGAGATCTTCGGACACAGATGATACTGTGCATAACGCGGGAGAAACGGAACACGAGGCGAATGTGGCGAACGTGACAGCGAATAGTATTTCGGTGATGCAGCGGGAAATCGTCGTGTCTCGCAGGGAAGTAGCTGTGGCAGAGAGAGAGTTAGAGCTGGCTCGTCGGGAGATTGAGCAGCTAAGGATGCAGCATGCAAGTATTAGTCGTCTCGTGGGATCGGCGGAAAGGCAACCGGTGATTGAGGCTTCGACGGTCGCGGCGCCGCAAACTGCAACGACAGTGACGCCGCAACTCTCAATGGCGACAACGTCTCAGAGCCCGACGGCAGTGTCATCGCACCTTAAGACTAAAGAAATCGCAGATTTGCTAGGTTACTACGATGGAAGCAGCGAGTTGTATGAAGTATGGGCTGAAAGGGTACAATTCTTGAGAGCGACGTATAGTTTAACTGAGGATGTGGCAAAAGTGATAATTGTACAGCGTCTTAAGGGAAAGGCGCTGGAGTGGTTCCATTCGAGAAGCGAGTATCTTCGGATGACGGTCGACGGCCTGATGGGCGAGTTGAGCCGTATGTTTTATTTACAATCAAGTAAGATGGTGATCAGGAACCGATTCCAGGAGCGTACTTGGAGACGTGACGAAACATTCTCAGAGTATTTTCACGAGAAGGTGATCATGGCCAATCGTCTCTATATGGATGATGACGAAATGTTGGATTACCTTATAGCTGGGATCCCCGATTCATCTTTGCGGGACCAGGCGTATGTACAAGGACACCGGACTAAGGATTCGCTCTTAAAAGCGTTTGAAAAGGTGTCACTGCAGGGACGACAACCGCAACAGCAAAGCAGCGGTAACCGACCAAGCAGCGGACAACAGTCAAGCAGCGGACAACAGTCAAGCAGCGGACAACAGCCAAGCGGCGGCAACCGGTCAACTAGTGGGCATCAACCGGAAATAGACAGCAGGTTTGCAAGATTTCGGAATGGGGAATCATCTAAAGACATTAAGAGATGTTTTTTCTGTGGCGCTAAAGATCATTGGAGTGGTGTTTGTCCTGAGAAAGGTAAAGGTATGAAATGTTTTGAATGCAGAGAGTTTGGTCACATTGCGGCGAAGTGTCCGAAAAAACCGACTGTTGTGAAGGATGCGTGTGATGTTTCTCGGTCTGCGCGGAGTAAATATTATAAAGACGTGGGTTTAGGGGATAAAACGATAGCGGCGTTAATTGATACTGGGAGTGATCTCACTTTGATGCGTGCAGACCAGTATGTTAAGATAGGATCGCCAAAATTATTGCAACGCGAAATTAAATTCCGCGGAGTCGGATCGGATGACAATGAAACACTGGGCGAGTTTCGAACGGAGATGGAAATAGACGGTGATTTCTATCCAATCAGGATTTGCGTGGTATCGGATACGTTGATGAGACATGGGCTTCTAGTAGGGACAGACTTTTTAGACACTGTGGATGTGATGATTACTGGGGGAAAAATTACAATACGCAAACCGCAAGAGCCTAGGGCAGATACTATACCGGATATTTATCAAATCAACTGCATACATGAAGTTAATGAGATAGATTTGTCGAACATAGCATGCGATGAGGATAGGAGAGCCATTGTGAAGATGATTGACGATTATACGCCAAAAAATGACTGTAAAGTCGATGTGATGATGAAACTAGTTCTTAAAGAAGATAAGCCAGTTTATCGGCGAGCTAGACGCTTATCTCCCTCCGAGAAAGATGAGGTAAATAGGCATATTAGTGAGTGGCTACGGGACGGAATCATACGACCATCTCTTTCCGAGTACGCGAGCCCAGTAGTGCTGGTCAAAAAGAAAAATGGCACTAGACTTTGCATAGATTTCCGCGAAGTAAATCTATTGATCGTTAAAGACCGATACCCTCTTCCGTTGATCGACGATCAGATAGATGCGTTGCAGGGCGCTAGTATTTTTAGTACACTTGATCTTAAAAACGGATTCTTTCACGTGCCTGTCGAACCGGAAAGTAGAAAGTATACAGCGTTCATAGTGCCTGATGGACAGTACGAATTTTTGTACATGCCTTTCGGATTGTGCAATTCACCTGCAGTCTTTCAGAAATATATAAATGCAGTATTTAGAGAGCTAATTAATGCGAAGATTGTCTTAACTTATATGGACGATTTGGTAATACCCTCCTCAGATCGCGAAGTTGGGTTAGAAAACCTCAAAAGGGTGTTGAGCGTTGCGGAGCGGTTCGGGTTAAATATTAATTGGCAGAAATGTAGCTTTTTACAGACTAAAATAGAATTTTTGGGGTACATAGTCGAGAAAGGAACTGTACGTCCGTCGGAGCGAAAGAGTGAGGCTGTTATGAGGTTCCCTCCGCCGAAAACCATAAAGCAGGTCCAAAGCTTTTTGGGGTTAACCGGGTACTTTCGCAAATTTATCCCAAACTATTCTTCAATAGCGCGACCGTTATCGGATTTGCTAAGAGCCGATGCAAAATTTGTATTTGACGAGAGAGAAAGAATTGCGTTTCAGAAATTGAAGAAAATCTTAAGTACAAAGCCAGTTTTAAGTTTATACAGGTTGAACGCAGAGACTGAACTCCACACCGATGCTTCGATGCACGGGTATGGTGCAATTTTATTGCAGCGAGAGGAAGACGGCGATAAGTTTCACCCTGTATATTACGCGAGCGGTAAGGCAACAGCGGCCGAATCGCGATATTCAAGCTATGAGCTCGAGGTACTCGCGGTTGTAAAGGCGTTGCGGAAATTCCGTGTGTACTTGTTGGGCATTCCGTTTAAAATTGTCACGGATTGTCAGGCGTTCTGTTTGACTATGAGCAAGAAGGACCTTTGTGTGAGAGTGGCGAGATGGGCTATGCTTCTAAGAGACTTCCAATACGTCATTGAACATAGACCAGGCAAGAATATGATGCATGTGGACGCGTTAAGTCGGAATCCTCTTCCGTCAAGTATGGTTGTAGATGAGAGCGAAGAGAGTATGTGTGCGAGAATCGGTAAAGCGCAGCGTGAGGATTGTAACCTGAAAGAAATTATGGCGTTAGCCGAGCGGGATGAATATGAGGGTTATGTTATGAAAAACGGGTTGTTGTTTAAAGTGGACACTGACGATGTGAAGCTTGTGGTGCCGAAAGTGATGCAGTCGCAGATAGTGAGGCGCGTGCACGAAAATGGGCATTTTTCTGTGGGAAAAACAGAATCGCTTTTAAAAAGAGACTATTGGTTTGCTAACATGCGCGATAAAATTGAAATGGTGCTTCGAAACTGTTTAAGTTGTGTATTAGCCGAAAAAAAGCAGGGTAAGCAGGATGGTTGGTTGCATCCAATAAATAAGGGAAGCGTCCCGCTTGATGTTTACCATGTGGACCATTTGGGCCCACTCCTATCGACGAAGAAACTGTACCATCACATATTTGTAGTGGTGGACGCATTCTCCAAATTCGTTTGGTTGTACGCTACTCGGTCAACGGGTACTGCTGAGGTCGTGGATAAATTAAAGAAGCAGGCGTTCATTTTCGGAAATCCGAGGAGGATCGTGTCCGACCGAGGAACGGCGTTCACGTCGCACGAGTTCCGTGGTTACTGCAAGGAGGAGAAAGTCGAACATGTCCTTACAACGACGGGTGTACCTAGGGGCAATGGGCAGGTGGAGAGGATCAACAGGACCCTAATACCGATAATAACGAAACTATCAGCGCCTAAACCAGCGGAGTGGTTCAAGTTCCTAAGCATAGCACAACAATGTATGAATGCAACCCCGAGTAGGAGTACTGGTACGACTCCGTTTAATGTACTCTTTGGAACAAGAATGAGGATTAAGGACAATCCAGAAATTCGGGAAATGATAGAGACGGAGTGGATAACAACTTTTCAAGAAGATCGCGACAAGGTGCGAGAGCAGGCACGAACGAACATATTGAAGGTACAACAGGAGAATGCTAAAGGCTACAACAAAAATAGGAAAGAAGCGCATCGCTACTGGGAGGACGACCTAGTAGCTGTAAAGAGGACACAGATAGGACCGGGTATGAAGTTCGCGTCAAAATACTTGGGCCCGTATGAAATTGTCAAAGTGTTGCGCAATGACCGGTATATTGTACGAAAAGTGGGTGATGGTGAAGGACCGCAGCAGACGTCCACGTCTGCTGATAACCTCAAGCCGTGGATTTCAAACATTAATGACGTTTTTTCGAGTGAGGAAGATGAGAGTGACATATGAGGTCATATGTCCAGTCAGGATGGGCGAGTGTGGTGTGGATGGACAGTTCCGTGTAGGTTAGCAAATGAGTGCCAGGACTGTTGGTGCCTTTTCGTTTATTGTACTTTCTCGGAGATTGTCAGGGCAGTCGAGCGATAGGCATGGTGTGAGGATGTATTGATAGGATGCATGGCGTCAGCGTTCCTCGAAGTCGAGTGCCTTACGCACTGGGTGGCTTTTCCGAGAGGACTGGCGCGGGGATGCAGGGGAGATTGGGGACCGTCGGGTCAGCGGTGCAAAAGGTTAGTGGGAGAGGAGAGCTGGTGGAGACTTTGTGGAGAGCGCATCGTGTTGAGTGTATTGCGGGAGGATATATATTAACTAACTACGGTTCAGTTCCATATTTACTTATATTCATACATCTATATCAATAAACTGGTTACTATTATATATTGAATCATCACACACTTTCTAATAACCCTACAGATCTTACCGTAGATACCCCCATTCTTCCTCCACATTAGTCGAATGTCCAAGCAGGTGTAATTGGTACTTACCTGAAACAAAAGATAAAAAGTGCCTGATTACGTATACGTACAAACTTGTGAGCTAACGAGGGTCTGCACCGCGAATTTGTATTGCAGTTCTCACGCTCGTTTCAAACGTCATGCTGGAAATTCCACGAGCGTGTCGTCTACAAGGATTGTGTACATTGTAACCGGTTTTACGACTCGTAAAGAATTCCTCGCGATGATTCTTTTCGTTGCAAAAAGTCCCGGGTATGCCAAACTGCGAAGCAAATACGACAAAACACTGTGGCGAAATCAGTTGTATCGTTGCTTGCGTAAGTAAAATTCGACACGATTACAATCGTTAATGGTTGCAACTTTGAAAACATTAACATTGAGCTTAAAGATAGTCAAGTTCTGAGTCATGATTTTCATCGTTCCTAAAATTTCGCAGTTTTACGTCTAGTACACAGCCAGATCGAGATTTAAATTTCTCGCGACATAACAATATACCGCGTCTGGAAACGCTCGTTGACGAGGAGGGGTTCTCGTTCTCCGTTGGATAAAATTAAGCGAGTTAAGGTACACGCCTCGTTTGCACGTGAATTTCTCCAACTCGCTCCCCCTTTTCCGTCGCCTTTTTTTTTATTCTTCCGTTTCACTTCCAGACACCAACGCCCTGGACAAATACGAATTCATCGCCGCATTAGCTGGAACGTTTACTCGAAGAGAGGAAGCCGTCTTCCTCTCGCGCCCCGCACCATGACTTTCCTCCCTCGATTCCTGGCGTGAAGATAAAGATACCGATAGCACCAAGCACCTCTTCAGGATTTCATACGATTCCAGTTGATTTTTATTATTACTGTCACCGTGAAATCTCCATTTCTCACGGATCAACTTTTACGGAGAATCCCCGGAATCCCGAAAGACTGACATTCCGCAGCATCTGATATCAAAGTTCACCGTTATTCGGGAGCTAAATCCATGTAGAATGAAATTCATTTTAGCTCGCTCGTTAATTTTCATTCGTTCTCGTTTTTCCTTTTGTTTAATTCACACTCTGCGTCCCCGTTCGCATTTAAACTGGTTCGTTGACGTCCGATGAGCGAGGACAAATTTCGTAGGCAGGAAATTTCGATCTGTCGTCACACGGGGTTCGAACAATTATTGCGCAATGATCTACATCCAAGTAACGGTGGCTACTTTTTAATATCAGATCAAACGGCCGGGACAACGTGGCACAGCGGGGGGCGATTTGAAATTCAATCGATCCATTTTTACAGGAGCGCCGTACAGGCTGACGTAAAGTCTGACCCGTTTTAATTCGGCTCCGTGCAAAAAGGAAACCAACTGCACACAATATGGAAAAGATAGCACGAAGATCGAAAAAGTGTATGAAATATTCAACGATCATCGAAAGGGATTTTCTCGTAAATTAAACTATCCTCCCTCGGTGAACCGGAGCCTCATGATTTACCGCCGTGCACTTCGTAATTTAGTCCATAAATATCCACGCAGATTTTTCGGTAAAGAGCGAACTTTCTCGTCTCGCGAATGTAATTATCGTTGTAGCCCCAGATGCCGCCGAATAATTCCGACAGGACTAAAAGCGCGTAAACGCTCGCGGCGCCTCCTGTAATATTATTTATTCGAGGAACAGTGGATCACCGGTTCGGGAAAATACCACTTTTTCCACCGGGGGAAATTGGATTTAACGTTTCTTGCGTGCCCGTTCACTTTAATGGGTGCACGATCGATTCGTCGCTTTCAATCGGGAACCGACGACTCCCGAAAATTGCGCGTACCCACGCGCGGACCGTCGCGTGATTATAATGTAGAGAGCAGTTATTTTCGACTATTGTTTCGACAGAATTTCTTCCGCCCCTAGAATATAAAACCGAAATAGAGAAACATCTGTGACGTCTCCGACACGATTTACAATCCAATAGATCGCCTGGTTTACCGAAAGACAGCCGTATATCTCCGGCAGGGAAGGCACCACGTAAACCGCACAACAGAATCCAAATAACTTTCCTCGGCAGGAGTCACAAGATGCGACGATAAGATGTAATAAAGTTTATACTGGAAGCAGCAATTCCGACGGAAGTAATACGGCTAAAAGCGTACCGCGTCCCATATAGCTGTAAACTCTTCACAAGGGAACTCCGAAGATGAAAGAGGATCTTAACCATCAGCAACAACGAGCGCGGCCGTGCACACATGTTCCTATATAACCGTGGTCGCAATTCGCCACGAAAATGATTTTCTTGCTTCGCGTATTACGGACAATTTTCAAGCTCGATTGGATATCGCGTTTAATACATTTCGAAACACGGAGAGTAATTTTTCGGGTAGAATCATTAGTTTGCTACGCGAAACGAGTGCCTTATCGGCGTTATCGCGACAGGATATCCGATCGATCGATCGGCTAACTTTGATGACGCGCGGTCGCTTACTCCAGTCCAATTTCCGCTGCGGGGGATGAAAGGTGAAAGCTTATCGCTCGGTTCAAATGCCTGTCGTGGCCTTTAGATGCGCGTGCTCGCCCCGCTGTTTGGCGAGCTTCCCTGAACGACGCTCAAAGTGGACCACTCTTATCTCGGGAGGGAATCGTGTCATTTAGAGTACATCGATCCAGAGGTGCCTTCTGACGGTCGCGGGAGAGCCAGTCCCGAGGAGGGAAGGGCCGAGCTTTGTGACTAACATCCTTCTGATACCGACGAGGAATGACCTGACATTCCGTTTCCGTCGTCCTGCTTATGGAACTGGCCTTCCGGCGGCCGCCGCGCCTCTCTTCCTTCGCGGTGTCGCGAATGAATCCTCCTTGCTCTCTACTTTCCGCCCCGTCTTTTCATCGAATGCTCCGAGAAAATTGTATGGGGCACGTTAAAGCTTTTCACGAGCGAAGAAGGATGAATATGTACACGTATAGCGAATAAAAAGATGCATCGAATGCGGAGGTGTCTGAATAAGTTATACACTTCGATTCGATCTGCTTTGTCATCCGCGAATGGATCAAGCATTTTTAGGTCGTGTCTGAAGCTGCGTCGATCGTATTACGTGGGAACTATGGGAACTTGTTTCTCGATTTGTAATTGAAGACATTCCCATTGAAAAATCCCGACGGTCTCTCGTTTTCGACTACGCAGCTTTTCTCACCAGACCCTTCGATTGTTTGTCAAATCGCGTTCGCCGATGCCTCATTGAAACTGGTTTCTTAATGTATGCGGCGGGGAACCTGTTACAGACGCTAGGAAAAATGTTGCCTTTCACGTTGGTCACGAAAGAAAAGGAGCACGGGGGACCGTACATAATTAAAGTGTCCTTCGATGATAGAGGACGGAAAATACGATGGGGAAGACTATCGATAATCACCGGGCGCGCTACTCCATGGTTTCAATGCGCTGGAAATCGTAAAAGTGTTAAAGGGCTTCAAGGGCGGACTTGCCCGAGCGCAAGGGTTAGGCATTCAGTATGGCTACCCGGTGCTACGGGGTTCGACGTACGCAATTAAAGAGTATCTCGCGTTCTCGAAAGCATCGCAACTCCGTTTCGAGCAATTATACAAACCAACACCACTCGGAGGAGCTTCGCACAGAGAATAACTCCCCGCTCTCGCAACGGGCGAAATAACGGCTGAGACTGAAACGCGAAGCAAACAAATGAATTGCAAACAATTTCTCCCTGGGAAGTTCGAACGCGAATGAAATCCCGTAGGAAAACAGACGATTTAATTCCGGATGATATCAAATATTTTTACTGCCTCATTCAAGAGAATCAACTCTCGAAATAACGTTCGAAATATTTACTACGCTGGAGCGTGTCGAAATCGAGCGCCCGAGGACAGCTGATAGTCAGGATTAAAATTTGCCTGTTGTCGTTGGGAGCGGTCATTGGCCACCGAAAGAAGGCGTGCGTCCGAAGGAGCCGTTTTCGAAACGTTCGCCCGCCGAAATTCCGCACAATAACGAATCCCGCGCGTAATTATCATGTAACGTCGTTGGCCTATTGTGCATCCGGCGACGTGAAAGATTAATTCGCTGAGCCCGGCTGGCGCATTCCATTGTTTTGGATTAGTCCAGCGTTCTTCGTCCACCAGGCTCCTCTTTCCCCGTGACCAGCCGGGGCAAACTCCTTCGCCATGAATTTATTCATACACGCCGGTGGTCGTCGTGGACCTTATTCCACGAGGGGCACCACCAAACTTCGCGCACGGCGGCGCAAAATGTATGATTCCGCCTTGAAATATCGCGAGCCTGCAGCTGGCATCCGAGTGCTAACGATGTTGGTAAACTTTCCGCTGGCGGAAAATATTAAGGGCGGCCTGGAGAGACTATATTTCATAACGTTTTCGCAACCGGACCTTCGTCATCGGGTCTTAAATTTTCTATCAGCCTCGTGATTCCCTTTTTTCCGCGCAGTTCCGCAGCTTTCGAATGGAACGCCTCGCAACAGTGGTAGGTTTCGCGCTATACAGACCCCGGGGGCGATGCAAATAAAATTCCACGACGCGAAATGGTATGCAATGGCATTTATTATCGGCGGACACCTCGGTGGTGGATGTGTCCGCAAAACCATAAGCCTGACAAGGCTGATCTCTCGAGAGTATCGGTATTTGCGAGGTCAACAGAAGGCCGCGCCAGCCGCGCGCCCTGCCTTTGCCACGGAATCTTATCCCCCGGGATGGCGGACAAAGATTCCAGTCAGTTTACTGTTATGCCGAGCCCCGCGGGGAGAACGAGAGAAGGAAATCCAGTACCTAGATTTTCCTGCCGTCATATACCTAATCTCGATGGCGGTGGACTCGCATTTCAGTGCCCCCGCTCCACCACTAGGATATCACTCCGCCCCGGGCGTGCACTTAAACATCCGTTGCCATTTGGTCGTAAAGTTTTCCGACGCGGTGTTGTCTCGTTAAAAAGTCGATATCTCTGCTCGAGTGAATAAACATCCGCGTCACTTCATTCTCCTCCTGCGATTCCCTCGAATTTCGAATTTCCATAAGAAAAACACCAGGCAGACCAGAGATGGGCATTATTTAAATAAAAAATTATTTAAATAACGTATCAAACAAAAGAGGCTTTATCTTTGTTTGTCATCAAATAAAAATAACCCAGAGTTATTTTTATTTCAAATAAAAATAAGTGAGAGTTACTTTCATTTGAAACGTGACAAATAATTTTTTTGTTCGACGTGAATATATCCGATGGCCACAAATAATTTTCTCATTTGACGCAAAATTATCCGACGGCCAGAAATATTTTTCCCGTTTGACGGAATTCATTTTAACCATCAAATAATTTTGTCGTCTTTCCGTTCATTTGTATTTGAAAAAAATTATTTGAGGCTGAAATAGCTCTGGGAGTAGAGAGCGAGAGAGAGGGGGAGCGTGTGCGAGAAGGATAGAGATAGATAATAGGGGAGACCGGGGCTAGTTGTTACAGGGGCAAGTTGTTACAAAGCAGTTTAAAATTTTTTCGCTTGGACTATCTCTTCGACGATGAAGTGACTGATGTGTTTCAACCATACACACTTGTATGTGTTGTGTGTTTGTAATCGGTTCACGCGTTGTCACTTTATTACAGTTTTTTGTGTTTTCGGTACTAATAGTAACTTTTCTCTTTCTACTTGAATCTTTTCTACCGAACAGACAGATAAATGTATGTAAATGACTATTACCAGGTTTGAATCAGTGTTCTTTTAGCTACAGATTAGCACCACGAACATAAGAATACACCCAATTGGTATGAACTTATAGCTGTTTATACACAATGGTGTCAACCGGGGCAAGTTGTTACACACGACAAGGGGCAAGTTGTTACACAAGACAAGGGGCATGTTGTTACATACGAAAAGGGGCACGTTGTTACAGAGCGAAAGGGGCATGTTGTTACATTGTATTTAGTAATTAATTTATTAATTTATTAATTTAATGCTTTAGTTACCACGAGTCACTATAGTAGTTTCCCGCTAAATGAATCCACAGAGTGGATTCAGTGCATAGAATGCAAAAAGTGGGCACATGAGAAGTGTGCAAAACCAAAGAATCACTTTTACGTGTGCATTAATTGCGAGTCCCCGTATGAAACGGACGACGATAATTGACGATAATGATTTCAGTAGTTTTTATTATTTTTAAAATAGATTTTTTATTGTATATTTATTGTAAAAGAATTCTTAACATTAATAAATTTACTTTTGTCCAAGAAAATATAATTATATTACTCATAATAAGCCTCGTTTCGTAAAATTTAATTGTGTAACAACTTGCCCCGTATTGTGTAACAACTTGCCCCTACTCGGGGCACGTTGTTACAACATGTCTCGACTTTCAAAATGGCTTGTTTCAAAGTCATGGTTTTCGTTTAATTACATTCCATAGCGGTCATCGGTAGAGGAAAGAACGTACTTTAAGTAAGAGTCATTGATAGTATTAAATATGGAATGCAAAAAAAATAAAAAATAAAAAACTGAAAAGTGTAACAACTAGCCCCGGTCTCCCCTACTTCTTCGCTCTCTGTAGCGGTATGCAGGAGAGCATAATGCGAGGAGGTAGTGGTTAGAGCGATTTCTTGATTAATAATTATTTCGTGTGAAGTAAGTTATTCGTGAAATTTAGTACGGAATATGACGAAGGGGCTGTTTGTTTAGCAAATACTGTGTAAATGCGTAAAGTATGTACAGGTAACGTGTAATTGGTTTGGTTGTTACCTGGTGTAATAATTTTCATACAATTTTAAACATGTAAACAATCGATTTTATTTATTAAATCATCCCTGTAGACATATTAACAATTTAGCAATTACATTTTATTCAACAACTGCAGGTACAACTCATATTTTTACAGATGGGCACCTGAGTAGGGGAGACCGGGGCTAAAAGTTCCGATTTCGATAAAACATAAAAAATGACGGTTAAATAATGTAATTATTCTCTTCACTATTGACTGAGTTCTTGTTAAATTTATTATATTTTATGATTTTAAGCTTGTATTTAATATATTGTAATGGGTTTTTCATAAAAAGTAATTTATTTGTGGCTGGTCAAAGCGGAACTTCTTACCCCTTTTTGGGGCAAGTTGTTATCGCATTGGGGTAAGTTGTTACTAAGATATAACAGTTGCCTTTTATTGAAATATTTCATTTTCCAATGAAATAAAACAGAACTTTATTAATAATGTTTATTTCTGAGAGTTCGGATCAACAAAAATGTATTATCTTTAAAAGAAAACCAAAGCAATATAATAACCATAAACATTATTTTCGATATAAAAACTAAAATCTACAAATCAGTCTTACATTCACCTGTTTGTGGGTATCTTCTTACTGAGATTTGAATTTGTAGTCTACAAGTAGCTTCTTGTCCAGATTGTAGTTTTTTAATAATTCTCGATAGAGTCAAGTGGCAGATATTGAATTTTCTAGCGACAGTTTTTATCTTTATGCATAACTTCGATGGAAATGGTGCCCCTTTCCGCTTTTCATTCATATGTTCGCACCTTAAAGCATAGCAGGGACAATTTATACATTTGTAGTCTGGCAAGTTGTTACGGAAACAACGTGCCCCAAGTCATGGGAACAACTAGCCCCTACCGACACATGTAGCAATTTCACAGACTATTCTGCTTATACATATATTGAAACGATAAACACTATCACTCCATCTTCTTAAATGCAATTTGATCCATAAGAACGAATCAATCAATAAAATCAACGTTAAATAATCGAAATAGACCAAAAAATCATAATAGAAAAATATTTACTTATCTGGTACGGGACTAACAGGTCCTTGCTTGCAGCTACACGATTCGCTTTCGCGGATGCTATTAATATGGGCGACAGAGTGGCGTGATCAACTCACACGGAAAAAATAATTTCAAGTACTACGCTCTGTTCATTTTGAAGATAGAACCGTCGGAACAACTTACCCCCGGAACTTTTAGCCCCGGTCTCCCCTACCCTGGGTATTGAACTCTAGTAGAAAAATTTACAGTTTATTTATAGATTTATTTATTTAACGCGAAACACCCTTTAGTTGCAATAAAGCATAAAGCTAAGTAAGAGGCAGTCTGTAATAATGACGCAAGAGAAAAATATACAAAGAATTCAATTATTTATTATAATATTAATTAACTTAATTATAATATTTATATTTTTTTTTAAATGGTGAAGCCCGTGCTCCCCTCTGGGAAAAATGTGCAATGCCTGTAAGGAAAATATCAACAGATTAAGAATCCGTATGTTCCACTATATGTATATTTACTAAATGAAAGAAAATACTACCTCATATTCATATTCTTCCGTTGGAACTTTTCAAATTTGCTCTTAAAACTACTCTTTTCTGAAACATGCTGTCGGAGAGTCTATTACACTTGGGAGAGTTTGTAATCGTTGCGTACGAAAACAGTCTCTCCACGGAAGCCGATGAGGGCAAGGGGGTGTTGAATTTTATGAATACATTTTTCATTATTACATATTTTTTGAATATGTTGAATTCCGTGTTCCTCTCTTGGAAAAAGTGCAGTGCCTGTAAGGAAAATGTCAACAGATTAAGAATGCGTATGTTTCATTATATATTTACTAAATGAAAGAAAATACTAACTTCAAGTGATGCTTTAGACGAATATTCTTCATCATCTTGCGTAACCGGATCTTCATAATCATAGAAATCGTTAATAGCAGAAGAAGATGTAGACGACTCCGTCATTGTACTTTCCGTGCGTTCGATATTAGCTCTCATTTCGTCCATTATTTGGAGTTTGAGGAGGTTCAGCAGGGTGTCGCGCTGATTTTCTTTAATGCACGGGAACCACTTATTCTTGTGCTGCGGATGCGTTAAAGCGGCCAGGGCGGCATTTTCTGATTCCGTTGTATTTAAATTCAAATAATCTTGAAATCTCGTCTCCAAAGCATCACGAAGGCACGTACTGATCGGTTTGCAAAATTTCCACTGATTTTCCGCAAGTCTTGTCAATTTTCGCCGTAAGGAGAACAAACATGGCAAAAGTATACCGTAAAAAATATTATCGCCTTGTAAAATGTCTATCGCTTCTGCGATTGGCGCTGTACATTTGATATGTTCTTCTAAATATACAAAGTCAGATTCCCTTAACGGATTTTTAATACTTAAAAGTTTTCCTAATTCAGCAATTTTGTCCTTGACTTTCAAAAGTTGTCGTAGAGAGTCATACAGCGAATTCCAGCGTGTTTCACCCGGTCGTTTTAATGCATGACCAAGCGTATTTTCGATGATTTCGGCAGATTTTGGCCTTATGGCCGCCTTCCACAATCTATTACATTTCTGCATTACGTCCTTATGAATGGCAGATAGTACTGTATCGTTTTTAATCGCGCGTATCATATCTGTTGTAATACACAAATTTAAAGTATGTGCAGAGCATCGTATATGACGAGGCAGTCGCAGTTCCGGCTGTTCAGGCAGTAAAAGATTCGCATCGTTATCGCTTATGTTCACTTCTGTCGCTTCTTCTATGTTTTCCTCATCGCTGCAGGAACTGTAGGAAGAACAACTCGCGCAATCCTCTTCATCCTCCATTGCAACGAGGAAGTCCTTAATGCCGAACTCTCTAAATGCTTTTACAAAATTGCTGCCATTATCAGTTATCGTTGCCACAATTTTTGCAGTAGTTAATCCAAACGATGCATGTATACTGCCTAGCAAGTCGGTGATTCTATCGAAGGAATGTACACCAGCAAAGCGACGGCACGATAGAGCCGCTGATTTCCTTTCACAATTTTCTGAAATCCAGTGTGCCGTCACCCCCAAAAAACTTCGACGCCTTGCTGACCAGATATCTGCAGTCGTGCAAACAAATGCAATATTCTGAAGTTGGTTTTTAATGCCGCTCATTTCCTCTTCATACATTTTGTTGATCGTTCTCCCTAGTTGACGGCGACTAACTGCATTAATTTTTCCTCCAAATCCCAGATTATTAAATATTTCCCGAAAATATTTATCTTCCACCGACTTCAATGGAATCATTGCATGAATAACGTATCTTGCGACATCCATTTCAAATTGATTTTGCGCGATATTCATCGCTTCTTCGTGTGTCGTAGGTACTCTTTGCTTCTTTCTTCCGAATTCAAAAGAATATGCTTCAAACGCAGTGAAATGCTTCCGCTTCAAATGCGAAAGAAAATTTGATGACGAAGTTATGTGTCCTTTAATTTCAGTTTTCTTCGGCAAACACAATTGACATAGTCCAACAATGGAAGTGTCATTGGATTTTTCCTTAATCGCTGAGAAATATTTCCCGTTGAGAATGCTGGGATTGTTAGGCACGCGCTGCTGTGTCACGACCGAATCCCCATTTACAACACTCGACGTCGCCCATAACGTCGAGGTCGACGACGAGTGAAATGCATCGGCGATGGAAACGTTTGGCACTTCGCACTCACTATCACACATTTTATCGATTATTTAATAGTAAGCACGTAATACGAGCAACAGTACGAGCACTACGAACTATGACGCTGGACGTCCGCGTTCTCGAGAATTCGCGAATCTTCTAGCGAGGAGATCGCGTCGTCGGCAACGCCATCGGTCGCGATTTGCTTTTGTCACGGTTTACTATTAAATAATCGATAAAATGTGTGATAGTAAGTGCGAAATGCCAAACGTGTCCATCGCCGATGCGTTTTACTCGCCACACGAAGACGTGATGAATATCGCGAAAAATCAATTTGAAACGGATGTCGCAAGATACGTTATTCATGCAATGATTCCATTGAAGTCGGTGGAAGATATATATTTTCGGAAAATATTTAATAATCTGGGATTTCGTGGAACAATTAATGCAATTAGTCGCCGTCAACTGGGGAAAACGATCAACAAAATGTATGAAGAGGAAATGAGCGACATTAAAAACCAACTTAAGAATATTGCATTTGTTTGCACGACTGCAGACATTTGGTCAGCAAGGCGTCGAAATTTTTTGGGGGTGACGGCACACTGGATTTCAGAAAATTGCGAAAGGAAATCAGCGGCTCTAGCGTGCCGTCGCTTTGCAGCTGTACATTCCATCGATAGAATCACCGACTTGCTACACAGCATTCATGCATCGTTTGGTTTAACTACTGGAAAAATTGTGACAACGATAACTGATAATGGCAGCAATTTTACAAAAGCATTTAGAGAGTTCGGCGTTGAGGA
The DNA here is from genome assembly GCA_963971345.1 of Andrena flavipes. NCBI lineage: Eukaryota > Metazoa > Arthropoda > Insecta > Hymenoptera > Andrenidae > Andrena > Andrena flavipes. The sequence continues at coordinate 42,724,243 of OZ020481.1, forward strand.
CTTCCTCGTTACAATGGAAGATGAAGAGGATTGCGCTAGTTGTTCTTCCTACAGTTCATGCAGCGATGAGGAAAACATAGATGAAGCTACAGAAATGAACATAAGCGATAACGATTCGAATCTTTTACTGTCTGAACAGCCTGAACCGGACTGCCTCGTCTGATACGATGCTCTGCACATACTTTAAATTTGTGTATTACAACAGACATGGTACGCGCGATTAATAACGATACAGTGCTATCTGCCATTCATAAGGACGTAATGCAAAAATGTAATAGATTGTGGAAGGCGGAAATAAAGCCAAAATCTGCCGAAATCATCGAAAATACGCTTGGTCATGCATTAAAACGACCGGGTGAAACACGCTGGAATTTGCAGTATGACTCTGTACGACAACTTTTGAAAATCCAGGACAAAATGGATGAATTAGCAAAACATTTAAGTATTAAAAATCCGTTAAGGGAATCCGACTTTGTATATTTAGAAGAACATATCAAATGTAGAGCGCCAATCGCAGAAGCGATAGACATTTTACAAAGCGATAATATTTTCTACGGTATACTTTTGCCATGTTTGTTCTCCTTGCGGCGAAAATTGACCTTCGCGATGCTTTGGAGACGAGATTTCAAGATTATTTGAATTTAACTATAACGGAGTCAGAAAATGCCGCCCTGGCCGCTTTAACACATCCGCAGCACAAGAATAAGTGGTTCCAGTGCATTAAGAAGAATCAGCGCGACACCCTGCTGAACCTCCTCAAACTCCAACTAATGGGCGAAATGAGAGCTAATATCGAACGCACGGAAATTGCAATGACTGAACCGCCTACATCTTCTTCTGCTATTAACGATTTCTACGATTATGAAGATCCGGCTACGCAAGATGATGAAGAATATTCGTCTAAAGCATCACTTGAAATTAGTATTTTCTTTCATTTAGTAAATATATAATGGAACATACGCATTCTTAATCTGTTGACATTTTCCTTACAGGCACTGCACTTTTTCCAAGAGAGGAACACGGAATTCAACATACTCAAAAAATATGTAATAATGAAAAATGTATTTATAAAATTCAACACCCCCTTGCCCTCATCGGCTTCCGTGGAGAGACTGTTTTCATACGCAACGATTACAAACTCTCCCAAGTGCAATAGACTCTCCGACAGCATGTTTCAGGAAAGAGTAGTTTTAAGAGCAAATTTGAAAAGTTTCAACGGAAGAATATGAATATGAGGTAGTATTTTCTTTCATTTAGTAAATATACATATAGTGGAACATACGGATTCTTAATCTGTTGATATTTTCCTTACAGGCATTGCACCTTTTTTCCAGAGGCGAGCACGGGCTTCAACATTTTAAAAAAAAATATAAATATTATAATTAAGTTAATTAATATTATAATTGAATTCTTTGTATATTTTTCTCTTGCGTCATTATTACAGACTGCCTCTTACTTAGCTTTATGCTTTATTGCAACTAAAGGGTGTTTCGCGTTAAATAAATAAATCTATAAATAAACTGTAAGTTTTTCTACTTGAGATCAATACCCAGGGTATTTAGGTGCCCATCTGTTAAAATATGAGTTGTACCTGCAGTTGTTGAATAAAATGTAATTGCTAAATTGTTAATATGTCTACAGGGATGATTTAATAAATAAAATCGATTGTTTACATGTTTAAAATTGTATGAAAATTATTACACCAGGTAACAACCAAACCAATTACACGTTACCTGTACATACTTTACGCATTTACACAGTATTTGCTAAACAAACAGCCCCTTCGTCATATTCCGTACTAAATTTCACGAATAACTTACTTCACACGAAATAATTATTAATCAAGAAATCGCTCTAACCACTACCTCCTCGCATTATGCTCTCCTGCATACCGCTACAGAGAGCGAAGAAGTATTATCTATCTCTATCCTTCTCGCACACGCTCCCCCTCTCTCTCGCTCTCTACTCCCAGAGCTATTTCAGCCTCAAATAATTTTTTTCAAATACAAATGAACGGAAAGACGACAAAATTATTTGATGGTTAAAATGAATTCCGTCAAACGGGAAAAATATTTCTGGCCGTCGGATAATTTTGCGTCAAATGAGAAAATTATTTGTGGCCATCGGATATATTCACGTCGAACAAAAAAATTATTTGTCACGTTTCAAATGAAAGTAACTCTCACTTATTTTTATTTGAAATAAAAATAACTCTGGGTTGTTTTTATTTGAGGAGTCTCGAATAAAATTTTCGTCTTTTATTCGAAATCAATTTTTTATTTGAAATAATTTTTTGCCCATCTCTGAGGCAGACTAGGTCTCGCGAACCGAGCGGCCGCTTGCAAGCGTGCAAAAATAACGCGCTGAGATCCCATGGCAATAATGTCCCTGCTTAAATCTGCATCGCCACAGATGCATAATCCAGGAGAGCATCGCGTTGAATTTTCCTAGATCTACGCGTAGACCGTTGAATACAAGATGACGGTTTTCGGTGCAGTAACATGTCTCCCGCACAGCGTCCCCCTTCGTTAAATAAATTTCAATCGCGTCGCTTCTGACTGAAAAACGTAATCCAGTTTTTCATTCGATACATGGAACCTCCGTCGAACGAGCCGATCCTCGTCCAGCTTCCATCAGGGGACGTCTTAATAACGCGCGTAACGGGGATGACTGGTAAACCGGCCGCGAGAAAAAGTCTCGAAGCTAATAACGTGACCCGGGATACTCGGAGCCACGAGAGCCTGGCGTGGCACAAAAGCTCTAATGAAATTTACATAATGGGCACGGGAGCCAGCGAGACGTCCATCCGTCATGGTCTGTCTTCGTCGTTTGCACGATCTTCGCTTCCTCGCCCCTCCTCGTCGAGGCCCGATCTCATCTGCCTTGCTCTCTACTCTTGCACAACGGTCCTGGCACATATAATTCGATATCCGTTCCATTCTATTCGCCGGGGATACCGCCGCGTTTGAATCACGATCGAATACCTTATCCCGGCCGTCCATTTAAACGGGCCTCGAGCACCGACGGTTGAAAACTCTTCCAGCTGGTAATTACAATCGAACGGGAGATCAGTCGGGACAAGCGAAAAATCGTTCGTATTTCAGTTACTTGTCGACAGGGCTCGGTCAGGCGGGATTGCTGGATGTAAGTTTCACAGTCGTTTCACACAGTGGATCCGGATGTACGCAATGACCCAAATTTGACGAGCCGTCGGGCTTGCCGGTAATTCGATTCACCTGAGGAATAAACGTGAATCGCGATGTACGAGGTGGAGCCTGCATAGCCGAGCCAGCGGGCGCATTCGAGGGGGCTTAAATCGAATCGCAAATCGTCCGATGCAAATAAAAATGGAGATTCGTTCGCCATCCCCGTCGCCGTCTACCAGTTGCCCGAGCATCCGGAGCCCCCAGCTCTGTCTCTGCCACTTCTTTCTCGAACCGGAAAAAATGCGAGCGCTCCTCCGTCCCTTCGGGGACCGTGATGAGTTTCCTCGTGCAGCGGAACAAAAGGTGCGAGTGAAATCTTCCGCGAGGACCGTTAAACGCGCTCGATCAGCCTGCAGTTAATTCTAAAACGTTGATCAGGGTGGGCAAACAGTTCTACTTTCGACAAAAACGAACAGCGTATGATTGCCTCCGGAAGTATCTAAGAGTCGGGGCACGTAATGAAGGAAATTTGGAATCCCTTCGCCAGCGGAGATTCCAGCGGCAACGTTGACGAACGAGTGAGCAGCAGAGGAGAAAGCAGAAAAGAGGTGAAAGGGAGAAGCGCGCGAAGCTGGCTACGAGGACCGCTCGATATGGGGGCTTTGAACTTAGGAAGGGGCCACGAAGGGTTTATCGCCGGAAAGAAGAAGTAGAAGGAAGCCGATCGGGGTGGCGACGAAGACAAAACGACCAGCTGAGGAAAAAAAAGGACCGGAGGAAGATGAGTGGAGGGAAGAGGAGCGATTTAACCAATCGTCGAAAGCGTCGCCAGTGTTGGTTCGATAAAATTACAGTCTACACACGACGAGGATCCCGTGGAGAATGTAGGAAGTCCTTGGCGTTCTCCATTGCTTCCTTCGCTCCCGCGCCCTCCTCTGGATCGTCGTTGAAAAGAGGACCTCCGACCTCCTTCACCCCCTATCGGCGGGAACCGAAAGAGGGAGCTAATAAATTCATAATTCAATATTGACTGGGGGATTGTCCCCAGCCCTGCCGCCGCGTAATTCATCGCGGGTTTGCCAAGCTTTTAAACAATTAGCTACGAAAACAATTACCACGTCGCGGGGAAGACTTTCCTTCGCTTTTCCGTGCCACCCTTTCGCGACAACAATCCACGGAGGTGGCGTTTTCTTAGCGGCTCGACTTCGCTTGCCTCGCCAACGCGACGCACTTTCAGTGTAAGCCCAAGGTAAATATTTATCGCCGGGCATCATGGGATGGCCCTTTCGGCCGTCCGCAGGTGTGGAATTCTTCCTTTCGAAGCGTCCAGCTGTTTGTTTCGCGTGCCATTTATCGGCGATCGATTAAGTTTATCCTGGAAATATTTTCCCAGCGCCAGGAAACGCGGACACGTCGCTATCCCTCCGCGATGGATGTTGACTATTGACAGAGGTCTTTTGTCCCGTGGCAGAAATAACTCCTTCTGTCGTTCTATTTTTTTAATTTCGAATTCCACACCACCGCTATGCGTTTCGTCTTCTATCGGAGTAGATTCTATACCCACTCGGGTATAGAATCAGGGGAAAATTAATAAGGCGGCTCGGATGCACACTCGAGACATTCTCACGTATCGCGATTATTCTTCATGCTTCGGGAAAATAGGACTTCACCGGGCGCGTATCACTTCCCGCGCAGAAACGTAACTGTATCGGGGTACTCGAGTGCTCTCGCTCCACGAGTATTGAATTCGTGACTACGATTGCTTTCAAGGAGAGTTCCGTTCGAGTGCATGCGCATACGTATAACTCTACACGAACAGAAATAATCGTGACATCCCTTTCATTAATTTACGCTTACCCGTGTGTTAAATTCGACAAACGAACGAGACACTCTTGTTAAGTAATACTTTTCTACTTCCGGCCCCCATAGTGATGCGGTAACTTTGTCGCAGTGCACCTACACACCGACTTCTAGGTAACAAAAAACTTGATCGGTCCTTTTTCACCGAAAAGCCCTACGATAATCCTAGCCTCCTCCTACCGTCGTCGAATTATTCGCGCATCATTGGTAATCCCCGCTAAATGGAATTTATCGACCGACAGATTCCTCCAATTTCCCAGTTTCTATTCCGCGAGAAGCGTCGGCGAACGGTGGCTCGAGTAGCCAAGAATTCTGCGCGGGGCTCTTGCCACGGGGAATACGTAATTACGCGTATGCTCGTGTAAATTAGTTTATTACACGGAGCCTGGTAATTTTTATGGAGCAAGCTATGCGGGCGGCGTTAATGAAATTTGCCCTGAACGTTTAAAAACGTCCGGCTTCCTGTACACGATGTTCCGGTCGGGGAGTCTGATTAGCGCGCACCGCAGACCGGCAACCCGACGATAAATTATTCCCGCGGTTCTCGCGTTTGATTTAAAATTATTGCCCCAGTTTGTTCCGGGATTACGGGACGCAGCGTATTACTCTTCCGTAACCCAGTCCCGCATACGTGGCCCGCTAAGCCGAGCGATTGTTTAACCGCGATATATGCACTGCGTCGATACGCGGAATCACTATTGCGTTTCATCCCTTACAGTTTGTCGCCCTCGTCCTTGGATCGTCTTAAAAATGAGCGCGGCCGTTTGCTCCGCAAAATGACACGCGTCGTGTATTGAATATTTAAAACCTGCTCTGGAATGTCTTTCATGGTTAAGATCGATAGGGGATAGTTTTATGGTTTCACGAGCAAATCTTTTTGGTGATTAAGGCATTGGTCGTAGTATAAGAGATTAAGGTGTGTGGATAATTTTTCACTACTTGGAAAAATGTAAGATAATGTATTGATTCGACGGATTCATAAGTAGTTGATCAGTGACTCCGCTCCAAGTGATGAATGTTTTCTTCGATATCTCGATCATTTTCACCGCACACCCTAACCCGACCGTCCATCGAGACGGCGGAACTCCGCGGTCCGACCCCTGATCCATCATTAATCAAGCTTGAGTAATGAGTTTTATCTGCAAATAATTAGTATCGACATATCGGGGCGATGCATCACCCATCGTATGGGGTGTCAACAGTTCGCGCGCGTTGCGATGGCCGCCATGGCGTGGACGTCTACAAGGTGTTCTCGAAGCGCGAGTATCGCTCTTCGGGCAAACGCGCTCGACGTTCCAGAGAACCGCCCGGAGCGAAGGAAAGAGGAGCGAAGAAACAATCGCGAGCAATCTCTTTTCACGTCACGTACACGCTGAACAGTATGCAGGGAATGCAGGCATTCGAAGAAAGCCATTGTTAATAAATTAACCAGCAGCGAGCATCGCTCGGGAGTGAGAAATTATTCACCGTTGAACCAGGTCAGTCGATTAACGCGACCAAAGCGTCGCGTGTAAACTGTTCCCTCGAAAAACGACGGAAAAGAAAAGGTTGCCACGATCGAGCGGACACCCTTTGCCATCGAATCAAAAGTTACCCTGCTGGTAATTTCCTGCGAGCTACAAGAGGAAACGAAAAGTGTGAGGAGGCGCATCGGTGTGCTTCCGGATGGCAGACCCGCGCGCGTTCACACTCCTCCCTCTTCCACTGTCCACATCCACGCCACAGGCTTCACTGCGAGCATCTGCTTTCTCTCTCCCCTTCGCTCTTTATCACTCTGTCCCAGTCCCGTGTCCGAGGGTCCAGGATAAAACGTGGCGGATAAAGTTGTAAGTAGCGCGTTTGCTCGTTCGATTGCGTTAACCGATTCGACCAGGTTTGAACACAAGGTGTCCTACATCCAGAATAACTACCATCTCTCCTCCCTCGGCCCTTTCAAACCAATCTACGTTCGACCACTTGATCGACCCTTGAATATCATCCCTTTCGAAGTATCGGCGAGCAACGAGCTCTCGAAGGTAGGTACCTACCTACTAAGATACGGTTTCTGTTATCAAGAAGCTTTGACGGATTGTCTCGCTATTAAGACGGTGGTCCTCAAAGGACCCTTGGCTTGGCGGATTCTACCGGAGAAAGGAGTTTCCCCCGTACAAAGAGTAGATGGATATTTGAGAACACATATTCCCCACGATCGACCATGGAACACCGTGCACAGAGGTTCCATCGAATGCGATGTAACTGGAGGGTCGAATACAAACCGAAGTCGGTATTGGTTTCTCAATTGTATGGGTTCCAGGATCTCGTTGATTGGTAAATCGAGGCGTTGAGAAGTTTCGCAGAGGTCATAGCTCGGCGAACAATGCGAGAATGAAGATGACAAGTTTTGGCGAAGCGAGTTAACGGAAGAAGGTTGCGGGGGGTCCGTTTCAAAGAGCTACGGGATCGTATAGAAGGCTTTGATGCCGCGTTAAGGTTATGAGTGCGTCGTTGAGTCGCGATCCCAGGAGTAAGAGTTGAAACGAGGTAAGAACAGGGGGAGACGGTAGACAGACAGGTATTTACTTGGATGCCATCTGCTTGGAAACGATCCGTCTTCGAGTGGTCGGCTGATTCTGCGCTGGAGTTCGATGTACGAACCCTTTCTCCCCTTGGAAACGTGGATGCCTCTATTTCAGGGCGAATAGCGATAAAAGTAAAGGACAAGGTGGAGTCGTGGTAACGAGTTCGATCGACAAAACGGGTGAATCGTGGGACTCTCCAATCTCTTAAGAAGTTGCTGTAATCTCGGGGCTCAAAGCGCGATAGGGAGTCAGCGGCACAGCGCGGCGGCGAAGCAGATCGCGGCAAGAAGCGGCGCGGACGCGGGAAGTAACAGTTGCAAGAAGGTTACGGAGCGGGAGGCGCGGGAAAAAGTGGGAAAACGAAGACGAAGGGTCGAACGTGCGGGATATACTGCCGTAAAGGGGGTTGCGGATGGTGTCATTGGGAGCTTTTTATTTGCTTGTCCTACATGCCGGCGTTTCTCTTTTACGAGCTCTTCTTGCTGCCCTCCGAGACAAGCGCGACACCGACGCGTTACGTATCACGTATTCGTTCCCGTGCACGTGGGACAAATCGACGTCCCCATCGGTGGAAATTTACGATCACTTGATCGATACCTGGGACGAAGTGCGAGGCCTTCGTAGACTTTCCCCGGGAGCGCAGCGAACTTCTCCCAAGGAAGTCTATCCGCCCGCCAAAGTTTTCCACAAACTTATATATATTTAAATTCGCTTCCAGCTATGTATAATACTTTCAGGGTGAAAGCGGAAGGAATATTGATATTCTACCACGTGAATTCCCTTTAATGCTGAAGAGGCTATGATGATAATCGCAACAACGTGCATTTTCTACTTATCTCTTGGGTGAATTCGGTGTCTCTGACGTCTGAGTTTCCTAACAGACATCTCCTACGAGATATCTTTGAATCTGTAATCGCGTATCTTTTGACCTTTATGACATCTTCCTCCGAGCAAGCTGTTTCGCTACATCTCGTAAAATGTAGGCAAATGTACACTCGTTAATGAGCTGCATTCCTCGCCGGTTCGCGAGACACGGTTTATTATTGCTACATCCTGGAATCGTTCCCAAGAAGCGAACGCATCGACGTGGCAGCGTGTATGTAGCCAGACATCTTTGATGACGGAGATTACGAGCGACGAGACAGATATCCAGTTAATTAAATCTCCTCCCCCCCCCCCCCAGTTCGTCTTCCCCGGTGTCGTTCTTAAGAGACAGCTTTGGAAACGTCTTTGTCCCTGTAGGCGACGCATTCACCCCGAGAGTCCGGACTCCTTTGGACGCCAGAAAGCGTACACATCCGACAGGGAAGTAGCTACAAAGAAAGAAAACCTCCTGGCAGGAATGAAGAGGCAGGAGCGATCCTTTCAAAGGAACCGAAACTTCGACCCCACCTGCGATCTCGGGGACTCGGGTCCGCTGGATGTCGCTGTAATTGGGATTATTGCCGATAGACAAGACTGGGCTGTCTCTTCGATTCGCTAAATTCCTTTTCTACGTCGTAGCCCCTGGATGACCGAGTTCGCCGATGGATAAATTGAACGGCTCGCCGTCGGTAAGGAATGAGAGATCCGCGGGAAAAAGGAGCAGACACGATCATCGCGGGAACGATCGACGACAATTTACGTTTATATCTTGTCGGAATTTCCCCCTCCTGGCGATTATCCTACGAGTATTCCCACTGAACACCACGGGAGGGTGTGTGCAGGTTAACGTCTGCGTCGTAAAACATTGTTGCGTTTAATCGTAATTGGAACTGCTCGGGGGCAGAAAGAAACAGAACCACGGTTGGCAGTTGTATCGAAGCGATCGCGGCAAGTGGTAAAGTTATCGTTATTAGCGTGAACGAAACACGATTGGGGAGGTCCGAGGGATCGCCGCGATAACGATTGCAGCCCCGCGCGAGAAAGACGCGGAACAATATCGAGCGTGTCGGCGATTCAGCGAACTGTGAGAACGGGACGTCTGACCACGGACGTTCCGTTTCCCCGTGGACGGCGCGGCGCAACTTCCTCGCCTCTCAGCAGGCAAAGCGTGCGCCCTGAACGCGACAAGGGGGGAGGGGGGAAAAAGAAAACAATATTCGTCCGATAAAGCGACTTTCCGTAGGGGCAATAAAACGGCGTCGCCCGTAAAACGCAAAGCTATATTTGTTTGCCGCGAGCACTTTGTATTGTTTACGAGCCGTGGCTCGCGCAGCCAAAGCGTTGGAATTGTCGACGGGACGCTGAACAGCGGGGACACCAGACCGTCTGGTATTTTGTACGAGCCGTGAAACCGACTGAGACTCGCATCCTCCGTGACTTCATTATGAAAAGATTCCCCCCGGGAAGGAAATAAAAAGAAGCCCGTTGGAAAGCAGACAGCGATATCCGCTTCTCTCGTCTCGCCGTGCATCCCTTGCATAAAATTCTTTATAATTTCGCGGTGGTCGCGTAAACAGTGACGCTTCGCGGCCGAGTAACACGTGCCCGCGGAATGAAATCGTGGAAAACAATTTTACAGCGGCGAATTTAATATTTCCCGGGGTAGCTTAAGCCGCCGGATCTCGTTCCCCGATGTTTTATTATTAGCACAGTGTCCGCGCAGGCCACTTGCACGCGTGACCATGCTTTAGAATCCGGAACACGCGACGATGACCGGCCACCGATACTTCCTGAATCATTGAAATGATTGCCACGTAGCGAACGTACTTCGCCATCCGGGGCACGCGCCCCGATTACACTGTGTCCTAATTATCTTGATCCGCGGTCACGCGAATATTAGATTGTAGTTTATGCCGACGGGCGATGCCACCCATACTATCGCTGGCAATTGGGCGGGAGGCGACAAATTAGCTTACTGACAAGATCGCCGCGAGAATAACGAAGAACTATAGTCCAGCCGACGTTACAGGCAAACGTCGTTGACGAACGATCAGTTCGGGTAGAAGTAAAGTACTCCTCGCTCGTGGCGTCCGCTTGCCTCGTTTCCTCGATTGTATCTGATTCAGCCGCTCCATTCGAAATCTGTTCCACTTGAGAGTGGTTCGATCTGCGCTCCGACCCAGAGCGCTATTGTCAAAGAAGTTCCTCATTAAGCAGCGCTATACCAGTGACACGATAAAAATCATTACGACATCGGAGGCGAGTTGATTTCCTCCATCGAGGACGCGTATCGATCCAACGCGACCTGTCCGAGCGCACCGCGGAACGTGCAACACGGGGGCCGAGGGGTAGCCTCGTGTGCGCGCGCGGAAGAGCGAGCCCATGAAGCCCACGTGCGTGCAAAACAGGCAACATCGTTCTAATATATTCTCATTAGCCAGTGTTTTAATTAGAGCGCTCATTAATGCCTGCTACGATGCACTCGCCTCTCCCTTTTCCGTGGTGCCCGTTCCTTTCTCTCTCACTCTCCCTCCCGTTCGTTCATCGCGTCTGCACCGCGGTTCCGCGATCCCTCTGCCTCTCGGTGTCTATCTTTTCCCTGGTCCTGTCTCGTTCCCGCTGTCCCTCCCCCTGCTTTTCTCGTTCGTGTACCGAACGCCTTCCATTGGGCGATCAGAATTAATATGTACATAGCCGGCGCCTATATCGCGCACGGAACAGCCAGCTCCCGGCATCAGTTTTACAGTCGCCACTTTATTTCCCTTAGCGACGCTTGTTCATGGCGAGCACCTTGCCGTCCAGACGGTAATTAACTTCGCCTCTTGCTCGCGCGAATCGTTAATCGCACCGATGCATCTAGGAATTTCCCGAGTCTTTCGAATCCGCTGTCATAATCGACGCCTGGGAAAGAAGTCCCTTGACGTCGTCAGATAGCAATGTCCACTATTTTCGTACGAAACTGGGATCGTGTAATTGATAATTCGTCGTGCAGTACCGACCAAAGCTAGTTCTCGCTTATTCGACCAGATATTTATTTGAATTAACCAATGAAAATCACAATTCTCTATAACGTATTTCGGTGTCATATCGTTTACTCCATTGCTCTTGATGTTCTGTGGCATTAAAGGTATACGTTGATATTCAGTGGGTTAAAAATTATATTCTAAATCTGATCTTTTGTTTCTCGTGTAAGTAACTTTTTACTTTTGCGAATTCTCAATTCTTATTATTAAATTTCTCGAAAATAATTTCTCTCTTCTTACTAAGTTCCATCTATACTACAACCACGTTTTTGAATTTCCAATTTTTATCGGCTCTACCCCAAGATATAACAAAAAAAAAACATAGAGCGATCGGTACTGCACGACTCTCACCTATCCTGAGACGCGTAATCGCACGAATTTTGTCGGTTGAATGAAGATTTCCTGGAAGCATAATCTTGGACCTGCCTCGAAGCAAGCGAGAAGATTATCGACGATCTCCTCGACACGCAAAACCGTGAATCACGGTGCTCCGCGGCCAAATCAGGCCGGAGGTAGAACCTACCTACGTCTCGTTCACTTCCTCTTTTTCCCTCAGGAAGAATATTTTATGCAAACACGATGCCTCCCTTAGCAAGAACCAACCACCCCCCGCGGCCGTTGGGGCGAACGGAATTTAATCAAATTTTCGAAAGCAACGAGCACTCGGGTCACGGTACTCCGGGGGCCCGATAATTATTCGACAAACCTTGCACCGACTACCACGCACGCCGGCGAATCAGCGATCTCTCCTTGTTTTTCGTCCGTCATGATTAAACGGAGCGCATTCCAGCGACGCGTGGGCCGGGCGAGGTTTTCTTATGAAAATTCCTGCTCCCTCGTGGACGAAATCGACGATAAATCGAAGGATCGGAACCGCTGACCGAACGGGATCCAACGACACACGCGAGCGGACCCGTAGGCACCGTTTGCACCGTAACTAATCCACTAACAACGGAAGATCCACTATTCTTCCGTTGTTACTATTCAAATAGTATGCGCATAATCGAGGAAACGCTCGTGTCTGAATAATAACTCCGATATTACTACATATTATTACAGGTAGGATAACACCGATGGGCCAACTCCCCTCAGCTACCGGATGGAAAGTGGCCCGTGATGGGATAACGATCGCATTTACCTTGCCGAAATGATCTGACGTTTCGCCCACTCGTCCGGTCGACGGGGGCACTCGTCACCGACCCATATCGCGGGCATCCAGTTTAAAAGATATGCGGGATGGATGCTGTACGATCTGCTCTCTCTCGGCCGACCGGGGGCTGGTTTACTCGCCAGGACCATCCTGGCTGTCGTCCGCCCTAAATCAAGGCTGGTTGACGGACGCAGGACAGTCTGCGTGGAACTTGCGGGTCACCTGTCCACGTAGGCTATCCCGCTGGTTAAATCATCGCCTCCCTCGTTTACCCCTTCCCAGCGGCCATCCCCAATCCACCCCTGATCCCCTCCAAACAGTCTCGCAGCATCCGAGTGCCGTGCACGCTTGGCTCTTCCCTCCACCTTCCAGTATGAGGAATAGTGCCGGGGCTGCTTTTGATTTAGCGGAATATGCTGCTGGCACTGACGACTCGCCCCCATTACTCCGCCGTTCGTACCCCGCCGATACACACCCCTCTTCCTGGATACTCACTCCCGAAACCTCTCCGCTCTCCCTCCGTCTTGCGGACCTCTAATTAATGGTCCAGCTCATTTCGCCGGCTCGGACGCCACGAAAAATTATGCCCCTTTGAATACAGATGAACTTCGCCCGCATGGACGGTGGCGTGTTCCGGTGTCTTTTTAATTTGTTTTCGGACTACGTACGTTCCCGTGGTCCACGCCTTTTCCACGCCTTCTCGAAACCACGTTTCCGTTACCTGGGATCCATCTGTCAACCGTGAATAGCGAAAGCTATCGTAATTATAGCGAGCTGGGTGTGCCAGGGGAAAGTAACTCCTTGTGCTTCAATAAATAGATGAGACACTTTGAAGCAGTTAAGGCAAAGGACAGCTTTGAAACTGGACGAGAACGCTGCCGCTTCAAAGAGGCAAATAAGTGGTGGACGTGAGGCGGGACCGTCATCAAGCTCGGCGCGAGGCGGAAGTAAGTGGAAAAGAGTTCCAGGGAAATAAGGACAGTTCTAGCGGCATAACAAACAGCGAAAACTGGTGACTTGTTCAAGAGGAAAGGAAGCTGCGACGCAGGGACGAGAGGAGACACGACCAAGACGAGAGGAATCGCCGCAATTCCCATTCAAATTAATGCAAACGGTCCTCCGAAAGGAAGATGCTGCCCACATTTCTTTCCCTTCGAGAATGATGAACATTTGCGTCACGCCAGTTTTCGTGACCGAGGGAACGTGCCTGTTCGAATGCTTCTTCGGCGAGGGCTGGGCTAGGTGTACGTAGACCGAAAGCAATTAGTATTAATCTATTTGCGAAAGAAATAACGCGAGGGAGACTGGAAACGTGGCAGGGAATAGTTTGAAAATAAACGAGAGAGAGAGAGGCTTCGCGGGTTTCGCTCACGCTGGATGATTCTTACGACCGGCATTTTTCCATTACCATGATGCGATGCGTATTGAAATAACATGAGGCCGCCAAAAGGTAGTTACCATGCTTCTCGTATGGCGAAACGCGAGGATACAACGGTGGCGGCGGTGGTCCGTTTGTCAATGACTGGACCGCGTTGCCACAATGCTGATGCACCTCTCCTGGTCTTTTTTCTCCCTTTTCCTTCCTCCACTTTTATTTCCATTTCGGCTGCACCGGCCTCTGCCTGTCCACCGTGCACGCTTCCCGTTTGGTGAATTCATTCGAGAAGGGATGAGCAAGGGAAGAAAGGATACGCGTGTTCCAGGGATATGTACGGATCAAAGTGGGAATCGATTATCTGTGATTCTACCAAACTGTGACTTGTAATAGATAATATGTGAAGTGCAATGATACTAATAAGGGTATCCGATTGCCATTCTCCGATATTACATTTAGAGAGAAGGAAACTTGAATCGTCAAGTCTGCAGAGTCTTCGCTAATTCCCTCGCTTCTAGATGTCAATTGACAGTGTTATGTTTAAGCCTCCACTTGTGGTATAGACTTTACAGGGTAAAAAATAGGATTAAAAGTAACGGCTTCTTTTTTTAAGTGTGCACTCTCACGGACTTTTATTGCTTCTCAGCTCTTGAATCCCCTCCATCTGTCCGTTTCAATCCGCCGTCCATCAAATACGACGTCGAACGATCGGACGGGAACTTCAAGCAATTAAAGTTCGATTCACACACGGGTCCATTTCAAAGACGATAAAACCGTTCACGAGAGCTTCCAGTGTCCTTTAAAAAAAAACCGAATCGTCCAGAGTTATTCGGTAGAACGGCTCCTGTACAGCTTTGCGCCTAGCGCGTAAAATCTCTTTGACTCGCCCGACACTCGCGACAGATTGATGGCTAAACGGGGCGCTTGTTTCAAACACAGCGACACGTTAGTTCAAATAGAAAGACTTATTTAGGTGCAGCAGCATCCAGCGTCCAATAGAATAGAAATTCGAAATGCAGGTAAATATTTTGGATTGATTGAATATACGACGAATAAACCCAGACTTAATACTCGATCCAGTGGATGCTGAATACGCGCGTATTCAAAATGCTGCCGATTACTCTGCATGCCAGCGATCTGTACGTGTCACACAACCAGAGCCGAACGCACGAATTTTCAATCGGAAAGATGATAAATATGATTATAGTGGCAAGATATACGCGGTGCAGGTGTCATTGCGATTTACGTGGTACAGGTGTCAGTGCGACTGCGAATCGCTTTACGTCCCCAGCCATCGTTTACACGCATTCCGAATGTAAAATGTCGATTTGAAAAACGATCCATTTATAAAACCGCCGACCACCCCTGTGGACAAGTTGAACCTAAATTGAGCGAAGCCGAGATTGAAATTTCTCGACCTCGAATGTCGAAGGAAGGTAGTAGAGGTTCGTGGAATAATCCCCTGGAATCGAGAGTATCGGGGCCGTCGATATTTAATCCAACTATTGAACAGCAGCGTTGAATGAAAATTATTAAATCATGCGGCCAGATACCAGACGTTTCGCTCCACACGGGCTTCCTCGCGGCCGCTAGGGGCGTGATCGGAATACTTGCGTGTATTTCCTAGCGGTTCGACGTATTTACGTGCTCTCCAGCGAGCATCCAGTTTTCCACGCCGTGTATATACAACTCGGCCTCAAAATAATCGGCAAATATTTGACGGCCAGGCGAGAGCTCGGGCAAATGGCCGAGGCACAGTCTTGGCGTTATTTCGGTCTTTTCGATACACATCGGGCCCGTATTTGCCTTGCCGCGGCGCTGCAGCCGTGTCAGATCGTTCTCCAGATCCAAAGGATTAATCTTTGACTAGCGCGGCCGAGTGTTTGCCTTCCCGACGAGCTGAGCAAGCTGGATTATTATTACACGCCGAGTATGCTGCGCCGGGATGCGCTCCCTCGCTCCAGAGAACCGCCAGTCTTGCAAATCGCTTCGATCGAGCACCCACGCTGATTCCGACTTGAAAATTCCTAAATAACAAGGGAATTGTAAAGCTCCCTTTTATCCCCTACCATATGATTCTGCGGCTTAACGAGAACAATCGCTAAGAATTCTATAAATACTTCATCAAAGCGACTCAAATTTCCCAATTCTCGTTTTCCCGCGACTTTAAGTGATAGAGCAGAGGGAGATGCTTAACCAGCGAGTTCCATTCTATAAATTTCTATGGGATTTGTAGAGTAATCCCACTGCAGCGCCCCCCCCCCCCCTCAACACGCGGAAATTAAAATCAAAGGAAGAAAAAGGGAAGGAAGAGCGAGCCGCGGATGAAATATAAGTCTGCCGGTGGAGGGAGCCCCCGGTAGCCGCTAATTTCCCTAATTTCACTAATAAATTGTCCGAGACAAAAATTCCCAAGCGGATTGTAAAGGTATTAACTTCTTCCCTGACCCTGCAATTTCTCTCTGCGTCCCTTTTTCCCTCCGCCTGACCGTTCTTCGCCACGATCTGCAAACTCGATTGCACGCGTGCGTCGCTGTATCTCGCGCAAGTAAATATCGCTTGGACGAGGAGGAAGCGAGCGGGCAGCTCGCGACCAAGACGAAGATCAACCCCCCTCGGTGAGGACTCCGGTGGCACGAAAGAGCTGTATTACACCTTTTGAGCACGGACTGGCGTGCGTTCGTGTAACTGAAAAAGAGTCGAGTAGCATACGCGGAAAGCCACGGCGCGGCTGGGTCGAGTCGAAAATAAGAGGCGAAACGGAACAATAGCTCTCTCTCTCCCTCTCTCTTTCTCTCTCACTTCGCTCTCTAGCGGCCAGTATTCCGCCGCGTGCTTTTTATGAATTACATTTGCAATTATGTCTCGGCGTCGTCCCCGAGGCCCGTCCCCGCCCGGACGCATATTTCAGGCGGTCGTCGCGGCGACACGAAACGCGGTCCACGCTCGGTATTAGAGAGAACCGGCCCCACCGTACCTAAACACGCACCGGACTTTAGCAATTTTTTTCCATTTCCACGTACACGCGAGGCACCCGTCCTTTGCCCTCCATTTTTTTACGAGGCTCTCTGTTCGCACCTACTTCTCGTGGAATTCGTGAATTATTGTTTCCAGCGTTTCCAGCAATTCGTTGTTCTTTGCTGGCCCGATGTGTCAATCTAGATCCATTTTCTTTCTTTCCAACTTAGAATGCCAGGGGACCTACTCCGCGAACACTGCGTCATTTTAGATTACCTTAACTCCATGCCTTCGAGGCATAATCCAGCGTGTTGGTCTAATTCCTGGCTCGAACTACTAGATACGCGATGACAGTGTTTCCGTTGATAGCAGGCTTGCAAAGTCCTGAATTCTTGGGTTATAGTTCCACGAGGCAGTCATCTATTACGCTAGGACACTGCCTTAATTTCTGGGCTAATCGGCTGATCTACTGCCGCGTCTATTAATCTTGGTAAAGCGCGACAAATGATGTCGCATCGATCTTCTTTCTGACGTACCTCATTCGTCACTATTCGAAGCGCTATCGTTATTCCATTCAAGCTTCGCTATAGCATACTCGTTTGTCTAATGATGCGCGTCCGTCATACTCGTGCTGCAGGTGCGATTGCAGGTTGTGACAACGCGGGAATACATTTTCTTACATTCTGAGCGATGGGTTTGTTCCACTTTGCACCGTCATTACATTCTTTTGGAACGACACCGCGCCTTTGTATCCACCCGGCGAGCAGGGCAATGAATTGCACGTTAAACATCCGCGAATTTTCGCTGAAAATCGCGCGCGAATTACTCTTTGTCAGGATGCACGTCACAGCTTTCGCTTTTTCCTCTCGCTTTGATATTACAAAACGTCGCGCCGCGTTCCTCGTTTGGCAGCTTAACGAACTCATAAAAACTCTGGCAATAAGCGGGGATAAAATATTCATGATTTTTTTCCCTCGCTATGCTGCATCCCAGTGACAAATGTGCAACAAACAGCAATCGCAGAGCTCTCCGTGTTACTAGGATGACGCGCGACGAATATTACACGTATACCTTCAATAACGCGTAAGAGATCCTAATCGAACAAGTCTTCGCACGATTTTTTAACTCATTTTCCAACAGTTCGATAGCTTTAGTAAAGCTTGGTAAAAGTCGAGAGCTCTGGAGATCAACGTGTGTTCGGTCAAATTAAGCGCACGTCCGTGGTTATCGAGTTCCATCGAAGGCATTATACGATGAGAGGCAAAATTACATGGAAATACAGTTAGTTTCGGTACTGGTTTAATTAAATTTCAATCCTTAAACATCTCCCGAGCGTTGAACGCTTTTTCCTACATACTGCAGGCGGAAAATTCCACTGGTTTTTAGTAGCGTGCCAGCCCGCCTACGCAACGAATCGCTGAGAGAACTATCTCATTTATTATAATTCTACGGGAATTCGAGTTACTATAAAGTATAAAATATTAACCGTCGGCTAATTAACGAACCCATGTACTCGGTAATCTTCCAGTAGCTTTTACGAATTAACTTCCCCGCGATTGTACCACGACTCGAACGTTGTCATAAATGTACAAAAGCGATATTATACAGGGATACGTACAAGTAAAATAAGGGGGTAGGACTGAAAGATATTCTAGTTAGCAAGATCTCCTTTGCTTCAATGACGTCGAGCCACTCGGATAAGGCATGCTATTTCCAGTGGCACAATGAGTGCATCATTATCTGTCATACACAAAACGAGCGATTCGTGAATGTTAATACAACCCTTCTTCCTTGGATTTCCTTGGGGGAAAACATCGTGGGGGTTGGTTGCTGCATCGAGTCTCATGGTCGTAGGAAACTCAAACGAAACGGCAAACTGCGTAAATTCTCTGTGCCCGTGAATTGTTAGCCGAGAAACCATCTTATTCCTCGGCGGGTTAGAGTATGAGGCCCTCCTCGAGGCTCAACAGATACGATCATAAACGACGAAGGAATCGTATCTCCTACACTTTCATTCCTACCTCCTACGCTCTTAAATTTACGATTTCACTAAGAAATTCAACCCTTAACTCGGTTTTACGACATTAAGAACGCGTAGTTACCTCGAGGCCAGGCCTTTAGCAAAAAGACGTACCTACGTGACATGAAGAATCATTGAATCTGTGTGGGTGCGTTTCAATTAAAGAAAACTCTTGGCTTAAAACAATTCAGGCAATACGAGACGGTACTGGAATATCGGTTTGATGTTTCATCGGAACATCGGGATCACGGGGGCGTTCTCGAAGCCTGGAGGTAGCGTCGACCTCGACTGCTTCGAGAGGATAAGGGTTTATTTTACAATTACGATGAACGTCGTAAATTATGACGAGGGGTCGGAAAAAATCTTGCATATTTGTGGATATGCTCCAGCAAAGTTTCTCAACTACAAACGCACTCTAATACATTTCCATACAAAGCTTAATGCACCCTGCGGTTCACGCAACCTTCGGACGCTTAAAACTTCACTCGCTAAAATTTGTATTTCTAAATTTTACTCACAAGACGATGAAGATTTTTTGACTTCCCCCTGATTTGAAAAATGTTCGTGTCTCGATTTATTCCATTACTTTGGCACACCATGCACAGACATACCTACGTAAGCATCCGTTCTGTTAGTCTAGCGAGCAGCAAGCGTGAACGATCAGAGAAACGCTGGCCGGCGATGCGAAATAGCAAGATAGTATTCGCTGCCATCATTCACGGGCTCGTCGGACGATTTCTCATTAGATTTTTGACCGTGGCACCAGCGAGGTATTAATTCGTGCGACGGAAGGATAAATTTATGGGAGCCCTCGGGGACGAAAGAAATCCGGCCCGCGGATGGACGCGGGGATACTCGTTTGTAATCACTACGGGTGTCCGATTAAGGCCGGTTATGCGAGGCGGAACCTCCTGGAAAGACGAGCGTCCGCACTTTTGCCGGATGGATACCGAACAGGCCGGATCGCGCTTTCAATTTATACGCGTAGGTATCGGTTTTCAGAATGCTAGCGAAAGCTACGGGTGGTTGGGAAATAATTAACCGCGCGGGAGTCTCGCTGTCTCGTAATTAAATTAAATATTCTCCCTTTCGTCGTTGTCTCGCAATTAAACTCTACCCCTCGCCACTTGCCATCGGGATCGGCTTTGCGATCGGATTCCAGGACTTCTTCACGATTCAATTTGAATATCAATCTACTGGCGAAGTTCGGCTCCACCGGTTCTTTGGCCTTTGATTTCCGAGTTTACGGTCGAACGGGACACTGCTAGCGGCGAATAAATGTAAAGAGGAGGCGAGACTAAATCGATAACAACGCCGAGGTAACTCGTAAAGCGTTAACGCACCTGCTGTGTCCGGCACCGTACACAAGGTGTGGAACACCGTCAAAGCCGCTACTTCAGCTGCCCGATACAAAGGCTACGCACAATAGAGTCAACTGATTTCGTAGGGAACCGTGGGTGTTGCAACCCCTGGCGAGGCGGACGACGCTGTTTACAGGGGGTTTTAGGGGCGATGGCAGTTCGAAGGCCGAAACCCGCCGCCGCGTAACTAGAATCAAAGGCTGTCATCTCGAGCAAGTGTTACAGCCTGTCATCGCCAGAGAAATTCCGCCTCCCGCTTAAGGGTGTAATTCAGAACTATGAATAACCCTCTCCCTCTCCAAATCTAGGTTTTTCCTTTGAAGCCGCCCTAGCTCCTTTGCATGTCGTCCATTTAACGACACACCACTTTGTACGTCCCTCCGGTTCGAGTCCACTGAGAAATGCGAGAGAAAAATCAGGCGCAGTTTATTAAATAGCGCAGACAGAAAGCAATCATGGTAATCACGCTGTGCCGCATACTGATGAACGTCCGGAGATCGTTCGAAGCATATTGTATACCGCGACCTTCGAAGCATGCCGATTATCATTTGACTAAACCGAATTAATTTGCGTACCTATCGGCTAGGTTCTCGTGCAATTGCAGCACCGTGGCGAGGCTCGCGGGGAGGGGAATAGGACAGCGCACAATGCACGCGTGAATACGCGCTGCCGAGGCCGGGTACGCGTATGCGACGTGTCGTAAACTCCCGTTGAATCGACATAAATCCGCCGTGTCATTGTTTGCTCAATTGTCGGACATGTTTCTAGTACAAACGGAAAAAGTCATTCGCGTGTCGGCGCATCCATTACACGTGATACAAGCTGTATGTCGATATCCTCGTGCTGAATATTTCGCTGAACCGTCAAACTTTCAGTGAACTCGGTCAACTCCTGCAACCTGCACAAGATATAGAAACTAAGGAAGAACGATGTTCCATAGGCATCCCATTTCCTCGGTGACATCTGCAAAAACCCACACTCTCCCCTCGAAAACAGGCTCGCGGAAAACTGACGCGAAACTACGAGTCGTGGGCGGCGTGATTCACAATCAGAGAAACGACCTTGGGCGGCCAATTGATTCCATCTATCGACCGTAACGTCACGACGTCACGAGCAACGCCGAACCGTTGATTTATCAGCCGGTGGACGGTACATGCTCATCAAACCTCATATATCAACGAACGTCTATTGGTCCTCGAAAACAGATTGTAGCCCGCAACCTTCGCCGATTGTCATTGCGCCAAATGGAGCCAATTTGCGTATCTATCCGTCAGATTCTCTTGGAGCGGAGACACCGTCGGGACCGGGCCGTGGGGGCGGGCGATGCGCCGAGGGAGAGGGCGAGGCGAAAGAGGAAGCCGCAATCGGTTATCGCACGTGCCTTCACGCATGTGTCACAGCACGCGCGAGCTAGCATCGAATCGCCGTGGGTGGTTCCACGATTGATTTTAGACACGTCGATGCGTGCCTCTGCGCGACTGAGAGGCTCGCGGCGAGCCAGCCACCCCGGAAACGAGGTCTGTCCAGCCTCCTACCAGCCGCCAGCCACCCCCTCACCCTCCGCAGTCGCCCTTTCCGTCGCGTTACAATACCGGACTCGACAGTGGGCTCTGTCGTTAATTAATTCGCAAATGCAATATTAATGGTAAGTAATCAGCCGCGCCCGACTCGCGCTCCCGTGGAAATCACCTATTACAATTACTAATTGCGCAGACCCGGCCACCGACGACGCTCCGCTGGTCCCACGGCCTAAGCGGCCACACATGCGATATGGTAACAGGACCCGGAAATCAGGCTTACGCGAGGGTCGCGGACGATGATACGGGGATCGTAGACGGGGTTTTCAAGGGCGAGAAAATGCGAAGGGTAGCGGAGTAGTTTCTGACCATTTTCGTGCGCGGGACGAAATGATCGAGGAGGTTGAGATATAATCGTGGTGGGTATGGCGAGCAGTCTAGGCAGGTGAAAAAGGAACAGGCAGGGAGGAGAGAGGAAACGGGGCACAGTTAATCCCAGAAGCAGCCAGGATTATAGTGACCGCGGTGATCAGTACGCAAACAGTTCGGACAATTAACGCCGGCTTTTAATTAGCTCGTTATAAACGGGGTTCCTCGTTACCGCGCGTATGACCGAGCTCTTTACGCAATAGTTTGCCAATTCTCCGATTAGTCCGCCACAGGGAGCGACAGAGAGGTAGGTTCAGAGGAAGATGGGAAAGGGAGCAGACAGAGGGAAGGAGAGGTAGAGAGAGAGGAAAGGGATCGGAGATAAAGAGCAAACTACTGTCGAATCAGAGCTTTTTCGGGGAGCCAACAACGCGGCTTTTGTCAGACCCCGAGGCTTTTCCGTTCCCCTTTCCCCGCACCCTCTGACGACTCCCGGCTTAATGGTAGCTTTGAAGCGTTCCAGCGTTTGATGGATTTGACGACGTCATAATACGTCGCGGCAACAGCCGGTTTAACTCGTCGCCTTTCTGTATGATCGTCGCCTACGACCGTCAGCCCGGACCGCCACCCTTTCCGATCCGGGGCTGAACATTCGGGCGCACTACGGCCGGCATCCGTGTTGGACTAATCTACCGGGCCCTTTGTGAGATTGACCAATTCGTTAATGAGGTGCGCGATAATACCCGCTACGTTAAAATCGCCAATGGCTACTATCCTTCTCGCTTCCACCCACCCGTTCTCCTGCTCCGTCTAAGTACCGTCAATAGCTTTCGCAAAAACCCTCCAGCAAGACTGTGCCGCTTCCGACCCCCGATCGCCCGCGACCCTTGCAATTTCGCTGGAATCAGCGGCAGAAATTATCAGCGGGATTTATAGAGGTCCCGTCGACAACACTGGAAATCTGTTCGCGCACCGAGGAAAGATCGTTCATCGATCAGAAATTGAATTTCCGCTGTTGGCCGGCACGATCAGCTGAGCTCGCAAGCGCACCGTGGAGAATGGAATTACCAAGGGGCCGGGGGAACGCGCCGCTCTCACTGGCGATACCTTAAAGCGGGAATTAATACCACCGTTCTATCTCGCGTTTGAGTTCCGCGCCAGCATCGCGCGGCGAGATTATTGGAGTTGATACAGAATAGGTGTCGTTGGTTAAATCATGGGGCTCGCGGGCATCGATTCCTTTGTAATTGAAGGGATCTTTCGCCCCGAATATTAATTGTTCCGATGAAGCTGAATTCATATTTCCTTTCGGTTACTTAATTAAGATCACACAGTTTGTCTCTTTTCGTCGTGATCGTTTCCATGGACACATGGGCGTCGCGCAAACACCACTGTCCTCGCCTCGAAAGCCCATACACCGCGAGATTCATCTGTATAGAAGGGCGAACGTTGACGGTATCTCGGCGCGCATCAGCAGGGCCACCCTTGGCCTCCGCGAAAGACGGAAAGGGGGAATGGTTTTCGGCACGAAGGTGAGTGATACGCGGCAGGGGTGCAAAAGCGGAAACGCCGGGGCCGTTACCGGATATTGAAAATACCTCGAAAGCCTTTGGACATGCAAACCCTGCGCCGTTTCCCGTCGCGCTATTTCATCTGCATGGCGCCTGGCCTGAAAAGAGACGTCGAACGCGACCGTCAAGCACGGTGAGGGACAACCGGATACACCGTGGACAGGGGATGGATAAACACAGAAACTAATGTCATTCAAGAGCTTGACATTGCTATAGTCTATATAATGAACTCATCAACCAGGAAATTTGAAGGTACACGTTGTCAAGAACGCGAATACTAGGAATAAACTATAATGCAGTTAAGAACGTTGGTTAGACGTTGGAGAGTTAAGAAGACGTTTCCTTCTTAAAAATAGTCGTCAGGTTTAAATCCTCCTTTTTTCAGTAGGTAAGCTCCGCAAGAAACGCGAGGAGAACAGAAGTAGTTGACCCAGTCATTACCCCGCTACAAAGAATGCATCGTACGTATCGATTCCAGGCTTCACTTCGGATGGAGTATTAGCGTTCAACAGAAGTTTCGTTCATAAATTTTGAAGTAGATATAGAAATTCAGTTCGCCTGGCTGCCTGTATAAGCCATTCCATAGATTTCGAGTGAAGTTTCGGACCAAGTTCTGGAGAACCGTAATATATTAACGTTCATGGCACAAGAGTTTTTATTAATTATTAAAAGTGTGTCTTGTACCGTCGAAATTTCTTAACAAACGGAGACTTCTCTGGCCTTTCACGGTGCTCAGCTCGGGTGGTCGTAAATTTATCCGCGTTGTTTATATTCATCGTCGACCAAATAGGAAATGCTGTTAGGATATTAACATAGCCGCTAGTGGCAGGTATCGCGACATTTTCACCGGGGATCGGGATCACCCGGCAACGGAGCCAAATTTAATCGCCACTCGATTCGCGACCCCTTGCACTTTGCTTCGCAATCGTTTCGGAAAGGGAGCACGGGTGGGATAGTAACCACCGAATAAGAAAGGAGAGTCTATCTCACGGAGCATCGACACGAATTTTTAAAAGGAAAACGTCGTTCTATTCCCGTTCTTTACTTGGCTGGCCGACCTGAAACGTCGCGTCGCCCGGCAACACCGTTTGCTGATAAATTAAAAAGTACGTCGCTAACGCGCTATCGGCGATCCTAATTGCACGGTCGTGAGCCGGCACACTTTGTCACAGCACGTCCTGGTAAAAATAATTAGAGCTTTACTGGCCGCGCTTTTGCACGCAAAATGCAAACGCGAGATATTTTTATTTCGTCGCCAGCCAGCGGCTAAATACCGGATAAGCTATCTGGAGAAAGCTTAGGTAACTGAGATCCGCGATTCGGTATAGGTATGAATTCGCAAAATTATGCAAGGTATTTGCGGAGAAATGTACGACTGGGTATTGCCTGGGGCTCCAATGAACACCGCCTTCGGGATACTGTCCTCGCAGGGTATTATATATCGCATCGGCCGAAGAAACGCAACGAATGTTCCCCGATAGGGGAACGGTGGGGAACAAGTTTAAATCTCACGGTACGGGACAGATATTCACACTCCAATACGAGTATCCGTTAAGATAACGCGCGAACGGACCGGCGGTGCAACGTACGAATGCACCTAAAAGCGACCCACGCGCTATCTTTATTTCTTTCGCGTCCACGTACAGGGTGCCCCGAAACACTCTCTAACCTTCTTCGTAACAAGGCTACAGCCTCTGACAAATTCGCGAATATCTGCAGTAGAACTCTGCCTATATTCCGTGCAAAGCACGATTTTTTAATAAGACCTTCGAAGCAGAACCGAACAGCACCGTGTTGATTAAATTGCGAGACAGCTTCAGGAACTTCCCTGAAACGAAACTTTCATAAAACATGATCAACATAAAAAGAGGATATTCCTATAATTTCCACCAGCCTTGAATCGGCTTCCAGTGAACGTCGCCCACGGTATCAGGTGAATCTGCGAATTAAACTTTCGTCAAACCGAGAAGATTTCGTTATTCGCGACGGAATCTCGCGGAGGGGAGCGAGAAGATTTGTTATACGACCTTTCGTTGTCTGGAGGGGTTTGCCTCGAGTTTCTCAAAGACGATCGAATGAGTGGAGGGGCATTTCGACTGGCGCTTGTTTGAGAAGTAATTGGATCACCCTCTAGATCGAGGCTCAGTTCGCGAGAGCAATATTCGAGCGGTTGGGCCTGAGAACATTACCCCGGGTTGGGACACGAATCCGCAATTACAAGACGCCGTCCCCCTTCGCGGTTCTTATCGAGTATTTACGTATCGATACCGTTATCGAATTCGTTTCTCCCCCTGCTGGCCGGGGGACGGGGTTCTCTCGCCTCGACCTTTCCAGACGAACAAGCGAACGACCTCGGAATGCCCGTAGCTGCGTGTAACAGCCACGAAATTTTCTGCCGATGGCGGAGGAGGCAGGAGAAGAGCGCGTTGGAAGATAAATCTCGGCCCCAGCGTCGATCGTTAATTACTCTCGTGCTTAGGCGGGAAATCAGTTCCAGATAAATCATTATGTACCTTCTTCTCTATCCCCCTCGAGCCCCTGTGCCGCCACTTCTTCGACGGCCGATTTCTTACGTTCACGCGGGAGCCAGGCGTGTCGAGATTTACGCGCCTGTTCTGCCGCGAAACGCGATGCAAATGCCTCCCATAAACCCGCCGCGATATCTCGTCTTTCGATGATACGAACCTGGGCGCTGGTCGCGATAATTGGGCTGGGACGGCCGCGGTGATGTACGATCCGTTAACGATATGCGTTTCCACGTTATCTGAACCCTGTGACTTGGGCGTTACTGGCACGGAGGCTGTGCTCAGATTCGAGAGGGAACGATGGCGATCTGTTGAGACGCGATGAGAATTGCTACGGCACCTCAACCAGACGCAATGGAAATTCATATCGCGGTATGTTTGTGTACCCCGGGCGAAACGTATCAGGAAAACAGCGATGAGACGATAGAACCTGGGTGCGAAAAATCGAATAGCTCGACTAAGAGATTCCCTCGGCGAAAGCGCGAATGTTTTTCTTCCTTGGGAAAACATCCGACTGGACGTTGAACTTCGGCCGTGCGAGTTTGCGTGCTGACACAGGGGAAACAAAGGAGCGCGAGGGAGACGAGCGTTGACAGGGGAGCTTTTCAAAACTGACCCACATACTACCCGCTCGCCGATGATCCACTGGGCGCGGTATAAACGCTCCACGACCGGATTATCCGCGGCGATTTTTTATCCCCTGGACTCTGTCGAATGAATGGACTGGTGTCGCCACCGCTACAAGCATCAAGTACCGAATTAACGAGCCACGCACGCGGCCTCAACTCGCCGTTAACGTCTCTATTACGAGCCACCGTAAATGTGCGTGTCCATTCGCTCCGCCCACATTTCCATTTCCGATCGACAAATTTGAAGGCCTTGCAATCTCTGCCACGTTATCACGCTGATTGCAACCGTTTCATCGTTGATTGCTCGAAGGAAAAATAGTGGAAATTTTCCTATCAAAGTGGGCTCATTGGTTTTAAGTTTTATCGTATGTGGGTGTAGCTGCCTGGTGAACATATCCGCTGTTTGTGGACTTCCCGCTAGAAATGCAGCGAGAAACAATAATACACGACTACCGTAACGCCCGTGTAACGCGTGAAGTGACGTTTTATATTGAACTTTCACCGTAGAATGTCGTTTCATCCTTTTGTAGCTCGACGGCCGAGTACTTGTTCGTGTAATAACAGCTCGCCTGTCCTCGGACGGTGTGAAATGTGACAGGGTGGACAAGATATACGCGTTTGAAGCGTACCTTTCTGGAAAATGTCTTTCTGAAAAGCTGCACACCCTCGCACCGCGAACGCTACTTGTGTAAAATAATTTACTGGCTCTGGAATATTTCAAAGCATCGTTCCCCGTTTGTTTCGCGCGCCTCGCGTTGGCGCTCCGCAGTTCCTTCTATGAAAATGCAATTCGATTCTTCTGCGAAGGTTCGACGAGCTGTGGCATAGTGTTTAGACTCGTTAACGACCAATTTTCTGCGGGCAGAAGCAACGATTTCTTCAGGAATATTGGAATGTTTGTGTAACCACGAGACTGCATTTAACGTGGAGCGAACAAAGGCAAAAGGTATTAAGGAAGAGGGTAGGAAGAAAGAAGAGCGATTACCTCCCGAAAAAGGAGTGCATGGAAGACGTGGAGATAAAAAAGCTTTCTCCCAAACTGTTTCATAACAGTTTAGACTTCCGGGCTGACGAACAACGCGGTCTTTGCCCTCTGCTGGCAAGAAACATACCCCGTATTTTCTTCCCTGCTCTCTAAGACCGTTTTTCCTTCCCCTTTAATTTTCCCCTGTACCGTGTACACCCCGTCGGGCTCCCGGTCACCCCAGACGCTCCATGAAAATATATACCCACCAGCGACGCAATAACACCTTCGATGATGTCTGACATTACGGGACTGTCAGAAGACTCCGCAGGGTGTCTGAAACACGACACAATTCCAGATGAAAATCGGCCGTGGGACGTCACCCCTACTCTAATAAAAATCATAAACCTCGACAGCGTAATAAAAGGGATGATTCCTGTTCATATTCTTCGCGAGCACCCCGCGTCATCTCTCGTGTAAACGGAATCTCCTCGCTCCTCGCGGTCTATAGGGAGGCTGAATACATGAATGGACAGTTCCTCTTCTTCGCGCGGACGCAAGTGCTCTTTAACCGGCGGGTTTCAATGATTCCGTGCGTATCGCGAGTTAAAACGATACGGGCGGAGGCGTGGCCGGACTTGGCGCGCTCCTGACCGCGCGTCGTTATGAATATTGAAAGGGAAACGGTGGCACAAAACGGTGCTCGTTAAGCACGCTAGTTTTTCCGTTGCTCGTAAACGAACGAATTTGTTTTCCGCGCGGCAAATACGTCACCGCGCATGAATAATGGATGGCCTTCTCGTCGGAAACATTCGGCTGTCCGAGCCGCCCGCCGTTGCGTCACAGGGATACGACAGGCGGTCGCACCTGCGCGTCTATACGGCCAGGTGAGCGTGGTCCCCGAGACGCCAGCGTGGATAGAGGTTCGTGCTGGCAGTCAGTCAGATAGAGAGACGGGCAGACAGACAGGCAGACAGAGGCGAGCAGAGGGATTGGAAACGGTGACGTGCAAACGAGACGCGGGGCTAGATGCATTCCGGCACGGTGCGCGCTCACGGGATCAGACGTTAATCGTCGATGGAGTGAATCGATCAAAAGCATTCCGATTCACGGTTCACGCCCGTCGCTTAATAGCAAATAATCTCCGCAATGCATAAGCGCCCCCTCTGCATCGAAATTGTACGGAGCCGCGCGGTTACAAGGGCCACCCCATTGGCCCTCCCTTCGGCGGCGGAGCGTGTGGGTGAACGCGCCCTAAGCGGTCGCGGATCGCGCCGGCGAAATATCGGAAAGCAATAACGACCCGCCGGCTAGGCGATACAATTACGCCAAGTACGCGTAGTAATGCGGCGAGATTCTGGGCGACGCGCGGGGAATGCGGCTTATCGGCGATCGATCGTTTCGGAAATCGATTTCTCTTTTTATTTCCTCCATTTTCTGTCGAACCTTCGAGCGCGGAATAAAGGGATTGGGAACATAGGTGGCG
The DNA here is from genome assembly GCA_963971345.1 of Andrena flavipes. Taxonomy (NCBI): domain Eukaryota; kingdom Metazoa; phylum Arthropoda; class Insecta; order Hymenoptera; family Andrenidae; genus Andrena; species Andrena flavipes. Next base: position 42,753,619 of record OZ020481.1, read on the forward strand.
GCTACCACCTCGGTGGGATATTAGGCTCGGGGGAGAAAGAATTTGTCGATGACTTTGATAACGAGGAGCGTGGCTGCTTGCCCGCTGCCATTTTCGAATCAATGATCGAGTAGTGGAACGAAGGAAAGGGAAATATTGGCAGGGGATGTGATATTCTATGGATTCTGGGGGTTGTGCTTCGGGTAGCGGGATACGATATTGTAAAAACCACGCGATCGTGTACCTGAGGATACTTCCTCCAAAATTAGGGGTGCGGCTCACCGGAAGGGACGGAGTGGCGCGTTAACTACACGGTGTCACGAGTTAATTTCAAGTCGGGGACAGTGTCAAACAAAAATCTCCAGTGGCTCGTCTCGAAACTAGGTCCTCCCAGTGGTTTAGCGCGGCGATCACACGGTGACCAGCGTTGAGGCTGGCGGTTTGTTTCATGTGGAAACCACCGCGCGACAACGATATACTCCCGCCCTCGTCTCGCGCGCACACGGCTCTGAGCGACAGCACGAACGAACAAGCGATACCTAGCAGCTTTTATTATTGGCGTTTTAATAAGTATCAGCTTTGATCGGGTCGAAGCGTCGCGCTAATGAAATATGATCGCGGGATTAGGGGAAAACCGCGTGAACGAATTGCTCCATTAACGATCGGCGCCGATCTCCAAACGATGGAACGTTCGACGGCTATCCTGCGATCGAATTTAATTCTTACGTTTTTTGAGTCCTAATTAAAAATTTTGAGGTTTCAACGATTTTAATTTATGCTACGTGAAAGATAAATAATTTCTCTTTACTTTGAAAGGAACTGCATACAAAAATATCAATTATTATTTAATTGACAGCGATTTAACTATTGCCTGGCGATATTAGGTACAGTCACCCTAAAACGCGAACTTTAGTCAGTCGTTACCGAGACTCCTCCGAGCTGGAAAGAGGATCGATAAATCTAACCCAGTTGCGGTATTTCAACTTTTCGTGACAGAATTATCTAACTGCCCTCCTTTCGTGCCTCCTTTTAGTTTGTCAGCGTCGAAAACATATTTTTCACTTTTTCCCCACGGAAATACTTCTCTCCTTTTCTCACCCTCTGTGTAGCAGAAGTTTCTATTGTGGAATCTCCGAACTTTCTGCCGCCGACCGATGGATCGGTCCAGAACACGTTTTTCACGGGAATACACCCGAAACTGATCGACCCTTTCATCCTGTTTTCTGCACTTCCTACTAGCTCCCACCGCGAGGAAAGTTTATATTCGCTGATATCATCATTGTCAAAATGCAGACGATCAATTGGATTTGAACTACCCTAAAACTTCCACCTGGAGTACGTACAGCGATCAATGCTGACACAGTGAACCCAGTGACCGTTGCTCCACTGCGAATCAGTGCGATACCAAAGAATCTGAACTTGACACGGTGCAGCAGTACACAGGCGAATAACCAGGTACCTCGGCGACTGGATAATCAAGGAGCCTCAGCGGAAACACGTTAGGCCGCGTAAAAAGACGATTGTGACGGTGATCGAGGGGAGGAAGGCGGGGCTGATTAAAAGCCGTGCATTACGACGAAAACGGGGATAAATACAGGCACCTATGTCGTTCGTTCCCGGTATGGGGAGGCGATAGTCCGCGGGCATTCGTAGCCACCGAGAGTTTATTCGTAAGCCGAAGTCGTTAAGTGCACTTCCAGCCGGATAATTGCACGGTGGCGCGCATAAATTTCGTGGAATAGTCGACGGCATCCAACGGTCACTCGGTCTCGGTGCAGCCGGTGGTTGTAGAGCCGCGACCACTTGTGTACATCGGACAATCGGGGCATTTCAGCCGGATACTAGCCCCGGAGTTTCGAACGTTATACGATATCGTAGCGAGCTAATAATTCCGTGCGAGTTGCCATGCGGGAAACTTCAGCCAACGGCACGTTTGATCTCGATGCCGAAGCTCACGGTGAAACGAACGGACAGACTGGGGAGAGACAGAGGAACAACGTGAGAGACAGAGTGGTAGAGAGAGAGATAGAAAGAGAGAGAGAGAGAGAGAGAGAGGGTAGTAAACGTCGACGGGGCGGCGGCGTCGTTTAAGGCCACCCCTTAAATAGCTGGCACAGCCTCGCCGATGCCTGGTCCAGCGCGACGCGACGTCTACACGCGTCCCGTACTCAAAGCGGCAACTATTGGGCCGCCAAATTGACAAAGTTTCCTGCGTGGAGAGGCGCAGGATTTCCGGCCGATTCGCGCGAATAATAGTGCGAATTAACGGACGGATCCGAGGGACTGAATCCATTCCTTGTGCCTCCGATTCCCTGGGATCGATGCGTGCTCCACCGGCGATTATCAAATATTCCGAATCTTGCGAACGTGCCTGCTTGCTGAAACAGGGGAGCAGGCCGTGCTCACGCAACTGACTTCAGGCGCGTTTACTACCCACGCGATAACACGGACGATCGTTGGGATCGAACCGAACTTTCCCCTGATTTATTCACGCGAAATTTGCTGGCTGACCGAAACGTAGGGTGACTATCGGTTGCCCCGCCCCACCACCCGAATCACAACCATAGAAGTCGGCGACTGTCGTGCCGATTTTACGATTTTTGCGATAGATTTCATTACGCGACAGGGCTGATCCCCGCGCGATCACGGTAACCGAGATATTCCAGCTTTCAACGACCGCCAGGGCGCCGGTTGCAAACCAAAAATTCCACGGATATTTTTCGTTACGAGCCACTGCGAAACCGTCGACCCCGGGCGCACCGGGAATAACCGCATTACGGTTTTAACGACGCGACCGACGATTTTCTCTTTGAAAAAGAATAGCCGGGCGCGAACGGAACGCACTTCGGCCCGGGGATCGAACGAAACAAGGTTCGAGTGCGACCATGGTTATTCACAGTGTTCGTACACGGTGTTCCGTTTTACTTTGTCACCCGAAACCTCTGCTCCTAGAATTACAGAAAAACGTTTTCCATTGAAGCTGTGCAATTCGCAGAGAGGCATTGTACGGTGACAAAGTTCCCGTTCATGTTGGAAATCGAGTTCAGGCGATACCCATGAAATTCTGCTGGATCCCATATTTAATTATTTTCCGATCCATGCTACTTGGAGAGGGATAATTACTATCGCAGGGGTCGTGCAAAAGCACGCGACATATAAATTCATGAAAATTTTCGATTCAATTATTCGCCAATTTTTAGAAATCTTTGACTACTTTTACATTTCCATGTAAATCCACGGAATAATGTTCATTTATAAATGTTTCCTCTGCACAATTTTACCACCGTCCTGCTTTCCACCGCCGATGCCGTATGAAAAGTTGAACACTCGAAAGAGCTTCGCTGTGGAGCAATTATTGCCAGGCCGCGAGAACGAAAGCTCTTTCAATACGCCTGGATCGGCCTCTAATTCCCTTTCCTTTCTCTCGCTCACCGAGAAATAACAGTTACGCGTAGGAGCGCTCCCGTAGCTGGTAAAGACCCGTACAAAGGGGTAGCGCTTTTTTCTCACCCTCCCTCGCGCCGGGGCGTTATCGCGAAAACAAATTACACCGTCTCGCATTGTAATTTCTTTCCACGGCTTGTGTATGTATAGACCGTCGAAGTATTAACTGTGCTTCCGAGTTATTGTGCTCGTTTCTCCTCCGCTCGCCAAAGCCGTGGAACAATCAACGAAGGAAGCGGCCCAAAGAGGACGGCGTGCCCGATGAAGAGGTCATAATTTTCTGATTATACGTTTCCGAATGCCGGGGCAGGAATTGCTGCGACGCCGGTGCAGACGCGCTAACGATCGCAATTTTACAGGGGAGACAATGCTCTTTGCTCCAGATTTCCTGGTGGAAACGGCGGCGTTAAGTCGCACTTAGACGTTGAACGGCTAAAGGGCACTCGATACACGCCCGGGTCAGTCGAGTGTTCCGATTAAAATCAACACTCGCCCCGGATAATTTCTCTTATTAATACTCGCCAGCGATGGAGGATTCGGTGCACGTTGAATCACAGTGATTCCGTATTCCCTCCTCTAATTACACCCGCGTAATCTCCAAGAATTTGCCAGTACCATCCTGCTCATTGTTTGCCTCCCTTTGTACCAGAAGCTTCTCGGTTCTTTATTCTCGTCAGAATTTTCTCGGCCCCGAATCTTTCATTTGCTCTGACTAATCTGAGCTGTCTAAACCTCCTCTACCTTTGTATCCGAGTTTGCAATTGCAGAATCATTGCGAGATTCCAGTACCTCGCGTCAGATGTATTGGAGAGTTCAAGTGTATATAGTTACAGCTCGAAACTGTAGATTCTAAAGTTTCGTTCAGTTATGAAATCTTCGAGGGTAGGTAGGTGTCTCCATAAGTGGACTTGACTCGAGCTATCCGCGAGCTGGGAGGTAAAATCGACGGCAAGTATGGCTCTGATAACTCCGTTGTGAATCGAGGGGGCGATTACAGACAAACGACCATGGTAGTAATTGCCGGTTTTGGTAGCGGTGCACGTTTCAGTGCCAGATCGAACGAGATGATGCGTGCGTGCGTGCATTCGTGGCCGCACCCGCTTTCGCCCAATGTCGTGATCGCATAACAAGAATCTAGATAACGCGATCGTATACGCCGTCGATACTCGGAGCGCCACCCTCGACCATTCTGTCCAATTCTGTGTCCAAGTACTTTTCGAACGATTGTTTCCCGGGCGACTGATTCATCCACGATATACGATTCACCGTTTCCTCTTCCTCCTGCATTCCACAGCGCGCAATCTTCAGGCGTTCGCTTTTCCTCCTCGATTCCACGTGTTCGCGGCATTTCCATTTGTTCGCGGCATGGAACGTCAGATAGCCATCTCCGTGAATGATTAATGGCCTCTTATCTGGCTTTCCGTCTTCGCGGTGAAAAGTGGAGCAACGCGGCGATGCGTTCTTTCATTTGTTATCGACGAGCCCGTGGAAACGGAAGTGTTCCGGCCGCGATCGATAGCCCAGAAACGAGACATTATTATTATTATTATTATTATTATTCGTCTTTATTACTCAGGATGAAAAGGAACATATTATAATGTTACATTGGCGTAGCCGATAAGGTAAGGAGTAAAGGCGAGGCTGCAGTGGTAACACTGTTCTAAAGCCTAACCGTGTATAATAGACTAAATTAATTAAAAATAGAGACAAATACAACAAACTTAACTAACTTACCAACATAGAATAAGCTAGACTAAGTTAACTTAAGACATAAAGCTAGCATGAGAGACGCAATGAGTAGAGGTAAGCAAGCGAATTAAAAGTGTTGGAGAATGTGTTGCCGCACTGCGTGTTTGAAAGACGGATAAGAGTCTAATTGTCGAATAGTAGCAGGAAGAGAATTATAGTAATGTGCCGCAGTGTAGGAAAAAGAAGATTCGAATTTAGTGGTGCGATGTGCCGGGATGGAGATGAGTGATTGAGACCGGGTTGAGAGAGAATTAGAAGAGTGATAAGAAAGGTTAGTGAGTAGGAGATTGTAAAGATATGAGGGACTACGAGAAGAGAGTACTTTAAAAACGAGACAGCACAAGTGGAGTTTCCATCTTTGCGACATGCGTAACCAAGAGGACTTTTCAAACAGCGGGGAGATGTGATCAAACTTGCGGGCACAATAGGAGAAACGCAAACAGAAATTCTGAATACGTTGAACTAGGGTGGAGAGACGAGAGGTAAGAAAAGGACTATATACAACATCACAATAGTCAAACAGCGATACAACTAAGGATTGTGATAGGAGGAGTTTCTGTGAAGAGGAAAGAATATGCCGAGAAGGATATAAAAGACGCAGACGATTAAAAGCTTGACGACATACAATAGACACATGATTCTCGAATGTAAGTGCAGAATCTAGAGTGAGTCCCAAATTCCTGATAGAGGTAACAGGATGCAGCTGGGTAGAATCCAGTTTAACAGCAATGGGAGGAAGGGTACGAAGGAGGAAAGTGGAGCCAAGAGCAAGGAGTGAAGATTTGGAAGGATTGAGTCGAAGTCCGTGTTGAACAGTCCAGTCAAATACTAGTGCAAGATCGTCTTCCAACTTGGCAATGGTCTCATTAATATTGTTCGGCGCAAAGGTGGAAATAATTTGCATGTCATCGGCGTACATGCACGAGCTACTCGTCTTAGTAATGCGCAGTAGATCGGCAACAAAAATATTAAAAAGCAGTGGACCCAAAACAGATCCCTGCGGAACTCCACAACTCACTGCACGCAAAGAGGAGAACTGTGGCCCGTCACGGCTGAGCATAACCTGCTGAGTGCGTCCAACCAAGTAGGAGCGAAACCATGAGAGGGAGAGATCAGATAGTCCGAAATATTTCAATTTAGCAATCAGCAAGTTATGATCAACGGTGTCGAACGCTTTGGAAAAATCGAGTGATGTGATAAGAGCGAGGTTATGAGAGTCGAGGGCACGTAGAATGAAGTCAGTGATAAAAAGAAGAGCGGTCGTCGTGCTGTAGCCGCGTTTAAAACCAGATTGAAAGTCTGGTATAGCATGTACAGAAGAGATGAAATGTGAAAGTTGAGTATGGCATAGTTTCTCTAATAGTTTAGCGAGGAAGGGGGGCTGCGAAATAGGACGAAGAGAGTTAAGGGTTGCCGCTTCAGGAGTCTTAGGGATAGGCACAACAATATTATTCTTCCACATCAACGGATAGGTGCCAGTGGATATGGAATGATTATATATGTGGATTAATGGATCGAGGCAAAATGGAATGCAATACAACAGGAGATGACCTGATAGATCGAACGGATTCGAGGAGGTAAGCTTAATATATTTAAGGATAGCGTAAAGATCAGCGGGTGTGAAGGGGGAGAATGAAAAGTTGGGAGAAGGGTGCGTATGAGATTTGCTCAGAAATGTAGCAATTATTTCAGACGAAATATTTGTAGTCGGAACGGAATCGATGAAATGATTGTTGATAGACTCAGGATCAGGGAAAGAATGAAGAGAATTAGGATTTCGCCGCGGTCGATAATAGCCAGCACGTGAAATGAGGTTCCAGAATTGTTTAGAGGATTTGGAAGAGGATGCAAGATGATTAAAGAGAGCGCGTTTTTCAGTTCTAATAGTTGCGGTGCAGAGATTGCGGAGACGCTTATAACGATGCCAGTGTGAAGGATTGGCAGTCCTACGAAATTTAAGATTCGCTTGATTACGCATACGCATAAGTTTACGTAAATTAACAGTTAACCATGGAGCAGGCGGTCGTGTAATACGCACACGTTCAATGGGAGCAAAGTGATCAAATAAAGTTAATATATAGGAGTGGAATAAATTTACTTTGTCGTCGATAGAACTAGTATCGTATATAGGCGACCAATCAATTTTAGCAGCGGCAGAGTTAAAAACATCCAAAGGCATATCACGTAGATTTCGGCGCAAAACAAAGCGAGCGGTGGTATGAGGTTTAACTATATCTAATATGGCATAGACATCCCTCCCAATCCCAATCCATCCGCCGACAATCATATTGAAACGTTAACGTCAGCATCGGGGCAAGATTTCGTCGGAAAAGATAACGAAATTCCACGGTTTCGTTGGCTGTTACGTAGGACGCGCAGCTTAGCCGGCTTCCCACAGGCATTCCGTGACGCGATAATTATACAAACCCGTCTCTCGGTTTCGGACGAAGCTGTCTCTTTACAGTGGGATTCGTCACACGATAATCACCGGCGTTCCGTCAAGATCCCGCGATAGTGCTCCGATTGGAGGAGCGGACAGCCGAGCGAGCGTGTCTTTAATTACCGTCGGGGGAATATCTGCAGATTAACGGCGGTGCCGCAGCGCGGTAGCCAAAATAAATCTCCGGCAAAAAGGCGAACAACGGAAGAGGGGGGGACGGGGGAGAACGGTTGAAATAAGGCGGTGCCACGGCAACTCGCGTGTAAAAATTCGCGTTCCTTCCCTTACTCGGGTGGCGTCGCGCGCGATATAACGGAGCAGCCACGATATTCAGCCGGGTGATCGGGAAAGAAGGGCCTGAAAGGAGACAGGAGGCGGCTCCGGCGGGTTTAATAAGATTCAAGACATGCACCGGTCTGCGCTCGCGCGCGTACGAGTAGGTATACAGGTGTACACGTACACGCACAGATATATGCAGAAAGGGGCGCGCAAATCGTGGCCGGGGTATCAGTATGCACGTTGTGGCACCGGCCGATCATAATTAGCATTTAATTAATTCGACTAATGTGCGAAACACGTTTATATTTACGAGGAGGTAAGCCCGGCAGCCCGGGCGAGTGTTGCTTTCCCTCGTCTCGGCCTGTCCAAGTATTCCCTTTTGCCGCGGCAGTCGCGCGTGTTCGTGCGTTCACGTGCGCACACGTACACGCGGCGTGTATCGCGGGCACAAACTATGGACACTCGATTTCGGCGTTTGATCGATTTACGAGCGAAGCACCGGGGACAAAAAGACTCGGCTCCCCCTTGCGATCGCAAGTCGACGTAGAAACGCAATTAATTCCGTTAAAATCTAAAAGGAATCGCCGGAACGCAATTAATTCCGCCGACGAGCGAAGAAGCATTCGGTTGAGCCGTTTTGGTAATTAGCGTGCGAGATTGCTTCGCGATTGTTGCTCCGCCGCCTCTCCGACGCGTGCAAGAAATTCTTCGACGATCGCGAAACGAATTTCTTTCGCTTCCACGAGTTTCCATACACCTACGCTGTAATCCACCGTTCCACCATCGGCGTCTAAACCGGTGGCAAGTTTATACCGAGAGCCTTAAAAATTTGTCCACGTTCGAGTGGAGAGGGGACACGGGTTTCCAGCTGGAAAGAATCGACAAAGAACTCTCGCGATAAGAAACTACCGTGCCAATTTCACGTGCGGCCATTGTGCTGGCGAGTGGTATCTAGGATCGGAGCTTGGCCTTCGAGGCTCCCTCGATCGTCGCCGAACGAAACACCTCGAGAGAAAGCCCCGAAGGCCTCTCCAGCGAGGATCGAGGATCGAGGATGCCGGGATACCACTTGGATGCCTTGGAGATCGACCACTCGATCCCTCTCGCCTCTGCTCTTTCTGGAAAAACCACGGAAGAGAGGATGGACGGTCGGTTCTCGCGGCGATCACAGCCACTCCTGCGAACAAGTCGAATCTGTCGACCTGGTGCTGACGAGGCAACGTAACAGCACCGGCAGAAGCATCGGTAACCGCAACTACGCCAACAGCAACGCGCAACAACGCGTGTCGAGAATACTACATCTACCACCGCGCCGCACAGTGCGCAAATTTGGACAAAAATCGCTCGATAGCGCAAATCTTGACCGATTTCAATAATTTTTTTCTAAAATACTCGTAAAGGAGTCAGCAATAACGGAGCACTGCAGTAAAACCTGTATCAGGTGGTCTAATCTATAAAAAGCATTATTTATCATAACATAACATACAAACGTAAACTTTAGAGACTAAAGATATTAAAAATTAATTTTCAGTAAATTTATCATTAGCTATAAAATAAAAAAATTACTTCAAATTTACAAAATTTATGTTTTAAATAAACTGCAAGTATAGCTGATTTAAATTGGTAAATGTTTACATTAGGGGAGGATTCTCCGATTTCAATGACCTTGACATATGTTGTCGACGTTTCTCTCTAAACTTTTTGGCGGTTCGCCTTAGTTTTAAAGATATTAAATACTTTAGGCATAATATATTGAAATCAATTTCATATCCGACGGTATTAGTATTGGTTGGGGCTAGATTAGCATGGTAGCGAACCAATGTATGTGTTAAACTCGGTAATTCTAGTGTTAACTGTGGGTGACATTTTTAGACCAAAAGACACAGGTTTTACTGTAGTGTTCCATTATTGATAAGTCCTTTACAAGTATTTAAAAAAAAATTATTGAAATCGGTCCAGATTTGCGCTGTCGAACGATTTTTGTCGAAAATTGCACACCGCGCGCCGTCCCGCGATTCCTCGTTGCGAAAGTAGCGCGCGTGTAGCCCCTTTTCTTGCGTGGAACAGCCTGGATACCTTCCTTTCTCTCTTTTCCTTCGCCTCCCATCGTCGTCCTTCTGCCCGTCCGCCTTTTTCTCTCCCTTTCGCTCGTTCCCCCGTGCGTGCCGAGCCCTCTCGCGCCGACTCGCTTCGCCCTTGCCCTCTCATCCTTCCCTTCGACGGCTCGTCCCTTCCCCCCCCCCCCCCCCCCCCAGGCCTCTTCTAAGGACGCAGCAAACCTGTTTATTCTTACGTCTCGCGATGGGATGCCGCGATCTGCCGAGGAGGCCGAGAAGACCGCAGGCAGCCAGCTTCCAGCGCGAGGATGCTTGCACGCGGGGGTCTGTTCACCGAAATACCGAGACCACTTGTCCCCCTCTTCGCTCCGGCTCCCCACCTCGCCGGCCGTGTTCGCATCTTCGCCAGTTCTCGCGCTCCACCGGCGGCCTTCCTCATTCAGGCACGCCTTAGCGGCAAACTTTTCGCCCCCGACGCTCCCTTCCGTGGATTCCGCCGCAGGACCGTGCCCGTGGAAGCTGTCACGGATAGGATGTCGGATGGAGAAAGCTCGAGGATTACGCGATCGTAAAAGACCGGCTTCTGAGCTTTACCTCGAGCTGAGGCGAGTCGCGCTCAGCCGGGCGCAGAGAAAAGGGTAAATAATTCAGAGGACTTACGATGTGAGAATTCGCGGAAGAAAGTACGCGACAACTGATGGGTCGTACAAACTCATTCCCTGGATAGGGTGAAGGAACTGCGAGTGACAGCAGTGTTTGCAAAGAAGATTGCGACCCGGGAGGTCCCACGAGGGGTCGTGCGCCTAAAAGCCAGCGCAGGGCCACTTTGGAATGGGTCGATAGAAGTTGCCGCGAAAGAATTTGTTGGGCGATTAGTTTGGAAACTGCGCGTCTCGCACGGAAAGCGGGGAAATAACCAGAGAAACTCAAGCCTTAGGCGAGTTAGGCGAGTGTGTCGAAGGGACTAAGAGGAGGAAAGCAACCGAGGCAGGGGGTGGAGCAGAGGACGAGGGAGGATAAGAAAAGGCGAGCGCGTCGCCGTGTCTGGACGAGCACGAATTCCATCGCGTCGCGATCGGGTTGCTTAGAAAGCCGGTCGCACTCCCATGCCTCGGTACCTGCGCACATCGAAGATGGAGAGATACCACGTAGAAGCGGCAAACGGTCTAGTATAAGAAGGCGGCAAAGTCCTTCCTTGGCCTCCGTGGATCTCCGTTTCTCTGGCCGCGGGGCTGCACCGTCACCGCCTAGGCCCGGCCAACCTGTTTCACCTGACCGTGGCCAGGAACGTGGCGAGCAGCGCGCTAACTTATACGCCGTAATAACACTGTTCGGGTTGTAAGTCACAGGCAGATTAACTGGAAGATCGTCGAGGCGGCGATCTGTCAGCGGACACGAGTGACTGGCTACTTTCGAGGAAAGCAGCCTGCCTCGCTCCTGCCGCTCGTTTTATCGCGGCTTCGCGTAATATCCCGCGTTATTACCACGTATTCTTTATTTCCTGCCGGGGCATGATGAATCTTAATGGAGAAGAGGCGAGATAACCCGCGGGAGCGACGATGCATGGCCGGTATCGCGGTGGAATGCGAATTAGTCGGAAGAGGAAGCTACGATTTGAGAAAGAGCTTGCATACCAATGGCAAGGTTGATGAGGTAATCGGGGAATATTGAAACCGCGACGGATGAAGCGTTACCGCGCGCTCGGTCGCGCGGCTGAATCGGTTTATCAGATTTATTGGCGAGTGGCAATTAACATTTGCGCAGCTAACGAATCACCGCGGACAATGCTGCTGTCTGGTAGCTGAAAATTGTCATTAATCGAAGCCACGGGGTTATATCGGTGAAACGAAGCGCACGGTTTGATCAAGGGAAAATGGAATTCTCGAAGGATATCGTTCAGGTGTCTATCTGCAACAGAACTCCGGCGGCGAGATGGTCCACCGATCGACAAGAAATCAGAATTCCATGGCCCCATCCGCTTTAACCGGTCGCGGGCGAGTCGATCTGTAGCTGCAAGAATTGAAATCAGATCCTGATTTCGGTTTTCCATTCTGCAGAGGCTTACGCGCACCCCGGAGCACGCTATCGGGAGTCTTGCGCCAATGCACATACCTACCGGTTCCCGAGATAGCCATTGATATTCATCGGGCTGTACGTCTGTGTCGCTTACAGGGTATACTTCGGATAACTATCATTCCCCGTGCGTGTATGTGTGTGTGTTAGCGTGCTCGTTGGCGTATACATACGCGAATAGGTGCGGGTACGTCCGTTGGAGAATACGATTATACGCCATAACTCCTGGGTTATTGTGCATCCCCTGCCAGTCTAACGCCGCGATACGTTGCGCCTTTCATTTTTCCTATAAACATCGCATCCTCCCGCCGGCTATGTATTTTATCCGTCTTATTCTTCCTGCGAGAGGAACCAGGGCCCCCAGAGGAGCCGAGCCACGCATTACATTTATAATCGTCGCCGCTCGCGCCTCAGATCCCTCTTAGAATCAATTATTCGCGGGGTCATTAATAAAACGGCTGAATCTCGAGCGCGATACCTATCGCGCCAGGATACACCGTGATACCAGCATCCAGCGTCTGCAGAGTCGAATAGGGCAGAGTTTCGTCGTTCGGGGGCGAGAACGGGGCAGGTACGAGGAGGGCAGAGGACGACGATGGAGATCGACGGACAGAGAAACGTGGATGAACAGCATGTAAGCAGAGGGAAGAAGACAGCGGCAAGTCGAAGTTGTCGGAGTCTTTGCCTTCCTACGCTGCTTCCCATCCCTCCCAGCCGTGGCTCGGCAAGGGGAGAGCAAAGTAGGCCACCGCGCTTTATTTCCTCTCGTTCGCTTCCCCCCTCGTTCCTTTATATACCGCTTTCATCGCCGCCGCCACCGAGAGCGAGAAAGCGACCCGCCCGTATTACCGAACTTCTGCTAAATTAATTTCCAACGATTTACATATGTCGCCCGCTATCGTTATGATAACAATACGCCCCCGTCGAACTCCGAACCCCCGAAGCCTCCGCTATGTACCTTCGTAAGAGGATTTGCTCGCGATTGGCGGCGAGGAATCGATAACGCCGCCAAAGATGGACGAAAGATCCCGGCCGTTCCGATAAGTAATGGATATCGGTAATTGGCCGCGAGCGCGGCTATTCGAGGGGAATTAGTAGCTCGTAAAATGTATCTGAACGAAATTGCGGTGAACGATTTTTAACAGGTGCCGCGGAATAGATCGCCACACGTGATTCAAACGCTAAAGACCTTCGTTACGCGTTGTAATGCCGTTAAATTGAACTTTGCGATTATTAGAGGGACGGAATTATGTTGTTTAATTTTCAGAGAAATCGTTGCAGCTTGAGAAAGCTCGTCAGGCATGACTCTAGCCAACCGCCGAAGAATCGTCTAACATCGGAGGCGAGCTCGTTATCAAATCCCGGGCACGATTCCACTGCAACGGAGCGCAGCTACGTCAGATAGCTGAACCGCATATCACAGGGGGCTACTTTATGGCAAGAGAGATGGACGATGGAAGAAGAAAAGGAGTCCGTTCGCGTACAATTCTCGCGATCGCCACAACGACTTTACGAGCTTCGGTTGGAAAGGAACCTGGTATCGCGGGCGTCTCGAACAAATCCCGTTCACCGGATGGTAATAAAAAGAATGTAGTTAATAACGTCCGGATAGAGTTGTGTCATCGATATAACTTTCCGGAGGATAGACGTTCGACGATCCTCGTCCCACGGAGACGTATCACTTGATCCTGCAACGCTGTACGCGCACCGGACGCCGAATGGAACGTCTAAAAAATTGCTGGGAATAAATTGTGAAACCATATAAAAAGTCGATACTCGGCGAAAGGTCGTTCCCCGTTTCATCCGCGTTCCCGTTGCCATCTGTCTAAAAAAACGTTCGAATAAATCCGAATCGGTGCCCTCTCGCCCCCACCGCCTCCCCCCACCCCTCCCTTGAACGCGAGCTTTTCGATCTAGTCCAATTTCATCGAGGTGTCAATGGGCCTTTTTTCGAGGTCCCAACTCCGACGCTCCCACCTGTTCTCCCTTTCGCGGAACGCTTTGAATCCGACCGATCGGCAATTGGTCTACGTGCAATTGATAGACGCTACATTTGAATGGAACGAACGGGCTGTATCGAAGGGGGCCGAATAACAATAGGTGACTGGACGAAGAATAAACGAGCTCCCGCTGTCGCTCTCCTTCCCCGGCCCCCGACGGCCGGGGTCTCGCTCGTTTCCTACGGCACTTCCTCGTGATCGAGGCGTAACGGGCTCGTTTTCCAAATGCTCAACAGCCCCGGTTGTCCCTACTTAAGTGGCAATACGTCCGACTCTCTGCACGGGGCCGCGAAGCGCTTCAACGACACCCTATAACATAATCAGTCGGCGATGTATTTATCGGCCGATCTCAGCACAATGCCCATTGTCCGGTGATACCTGTTTTCGCGCCGCTAAGCGAGTGACGCTTAGTTACTGCAGAAGCTGGGCGCCGTCGTGACGCCACTACCAATGAGAATCATATTTTTTTTTTTGTTTGTACTCGAATCAGGTGGACTTCTGGTATCGCGAACTTATGTAGCGGGTGGTTTGTCACCCGTGCGCGTGGAATCGACCGCCTTGCCCTAGTTACACAAATTCTACGTACTTTCCCCGAAAGATCTTTTCTTATTGCCCGAGAACAGAATACGCAAAGGTCCGTGCACGGCGCGGACGAAGTTGACGACACGCGCGGATAAGTTTTAGTACTTTCACATACAGTCCGCGACTGGTTCGTGGATCGCGGCCGAATCGAGGAAGCTTCAATATTTCAAACGTATTCTTTCCCCGGGATACGATTTCGAGCTCCTTCTCTCGGGCTTTCATAAAACTCCGGGAAAGAGAACGATAAATAAGTCCGCTTTTACTCCGCTGATACGACTCGCGACTTTTCCCTCTGCCTGCCCCCCCCCCCCCCCTAAGACGCGATAAACATATAAGTGACGTAAAGTATAGAGAACAATGAAACCGAAACGAGACGCTTCGTTCCTGTTATTCCCTCTGTTCCCTTTGCAAACCTGGTTTGCATATTTAGCGATTCCTTTCGCGGTGCCACGCGCGAGCGCCGTCGCGAAAAGTATCCGCAAAGTATTTCTTTAAATTAATTTCTACGAACTTCAAACTTCTCGCACCTTTCCTTGCAATCCAGAATATTGGCGAACGAGGGTGCGAAATAAGCTCGCGTTCATTAACTGGAAAATGTGATTATCGTGCGATCTGAAGCGGATCGGAGGATCCGAAGGTTTAATTGGACAAAGGGACACCGCACGAAGTATTTGCTCCGGGGAGCTCGTGATAGGACGAAGGAGAAGAACAATCTCCAGTTCCAAGAGCGATTAGACATACATGTGGCGCAATCACGGTCGATCGGTCCGGACGTTTCAATCTTTCTTCGTTAAATCGAAGGTGCGGCGGGGGATGGGCGCGTAATCTCTGAGCCGTTCGACACGGAAGGGATTGGAAGGGCGAGAAGAGGCAAGAAAGAGAGGCAAGCGGGTCACTATCGCCGACAAAACGCCTCGTTTCATCGAGAATCGAAGGCGGGCAGCTCCTGCGGAAGGATGCGGAGAATTTGGTCTCGCTCGAAGTCACCGAGGCTCACGCCATATTCGGGGATATCGAAGTTTCCGCAGGAACGGACGCTCCGTGAGATATGAGTTCGCGAACTGTCGTCGAAGCCGGGCGTCGTCCGCCACCGTCGTCGTCGGGAAAATAAAATCTGCCAGATTACGGAGCCTCGGTATGAGGTGGCTGTACCGAAAGGCAAACGATGACCGTGGCTGGCATATTGCGAGCCGAACTTTTCCCTGCCTCAAAGATGGAAACGGACCTTTTGGGAACACTGCACTCGAGCCAATCTATTGTCTCTCCCCCGCTAGAGATGTATTCTCACCGTGACAGTCGATCCTGGCGCGAGAACCCTCTCTCAGAGTCGGTGCACAGCGGCTCCCCGCCACGCCTGAGAGCGACAACACGAATTTTTGTCTCCCGACAGCGCGAATCCGCGTCGCGACAGCCGATAGCGACACAAAAGACGCCGTCGTCCCGCGTCTCGCGAATTTCTTGCGCCGAAAAGTAGACGGCTGCCGGCCCGGGCGGCAAAGTCGTCCGAAAAATGTTTCCAGGATACGCGGACGTTAAGTCGGAAATATAGGACACCGGGGGAGCAACGTCGACCACGCTGCAAGCGTGGAACGTGGGGCGAGGGCGGTGGTTGTAAAGTCGACACGGGAGAATTTAACTTCGACGGATCTCCGCGGAACGAGTGTACGCGGGAACGCGGCTGGTTGCAGGGATTTGTTTTTATTATAAGCTATGCAAATGGCGCGGAGGGTGGAGCTGCATCGCGCGAACCGTGTCTTTCCTTCTCCATTCGTTCCCTCGAACGGCGGAGACATAAACCGAATTGTAAAGAGCCGACCGACTCTTCCTTCCTCTGCAGCCAGGATTGTTAGAATAATGCTAAACCCCTCTCTGAGAAGCCAGTGTCGCCGTGTAACGCCGCAGAACGAGTCATTACTGGAAACGACGAGACCTTTTACGGCGTGGCTGCGGTACGCTGCACCAATCCACGGTGATCACCGCCGCAAATACGGCAAGAAAAATCCTCAGCTCGGCGAGCCTCGAATCCGGCTAGTCGCCACGTTTTCGGCGGAAGTGCGGTGCAGGGGCAAGCATCGCGCATACCTACACGCGAAGTGCATCTGGTGACGAACGCGTCGGTAACCAACCGTCGCCGGTGAAGGCGATTCGTCGCCAACCAAAGCGTAAAGCTGCATTTCGGCTTCTGCCTGTTCCCTGGCCTGACCATTTTTCCGGCCCAGCGATACATCACGGAGCACCGCGTCCATTCTATGCACGCCCGTTACGTACAGGCGTATTGGAGCGGTCACACGTGTCCGAGCTACTTTTCCGTCGTATGTACGCTACGCGGCTGAAACGCGCGACCACTCTTTCCCATTGGTTCCGATTCAGTATTTCTATCTGTGCTTGAAATTTCACGATGAATTAGAATATTGGTGTCTCGGTGCACTCTCCTTTAAACGCGCATGTTTTCGCTTTAAAAGTCAACATGGTTTCTTAATTTTTCACCTGCTGAACCAACAGTTTAATAGCGCGATTCGTTTCCACTCCACGTTGTCGGGCTGTGCGATATTTATACATCGTTATTCCCGTTGCTATTGCTCTCACGCGCGGCTTTCAGTTACATCTGGGAGTAATAAAGCGGAAACGGGATGCGACGTAATAAAAAATGAAATAGCGAAACTATCACGGAAACGTGTAAATTTTCAGTTGCGCCGTTTCGACGCTTCGTTCGGTCCACAGTTTGCACAACATTTTTAGTGGTTTTCAACCGAGTGTATGGTGAAACATCTATGCTCGCGAAGTGCGTAGGTAAATTTTTTCTACGCTTTCGTGGCGATTAAATGATACCGATAGAATCGAATTGGTGTAATTTATAGCTTTTGAAAGATATCGCGACCGAGCGGCTATTATTATTACATGGAATTTCGTGTCTATGCAGCAGGTGAAAATTCACGCGTGCACGGGGGCCAAGTGCGTGCGTCCACGGCGCCGTATTAAAGATTCGCCGGTGCACATTGTCGTGCATAATAAAGTTGTGCCTCTGTGTGCGAGTACAAAGACTGCGGCGCGCATTTGAATGCATACGGATTGCGCGGGCTTCGAAGGGGGGAACTGTTGTGTTGGTGAATCCTCTGGGCTGCATGGTGGTGGAGCAACGTGTGCGAGCAGAACGCCGGTGCCCGTTGGTCGTTGCTGGTTGCTCGCTGCTGCGAGGAAGACCAGGCATGTTTGCCGACAACAAATAAACGAAAATAAAGTGGCCCCGAGTAGCTACTCCGGAGCCCCGGCAGAGAGATCGGCTTCAATTTATACAACTCAGGGTTCGGACTTAATCTGGGAGACAGATTTACACCCACGGACGAGGATGGCGCACGAAGAAGAGGACGATGCAAAAGAAGAAGAAGACGAAGAAGAAAGGGCGGCGGCGGAGGGGGAGCGGTGGGAGGCGAAGAGGGGAGAAAAAAAGGAACGGCGAAGGGAAGACGAGGGACGAGGAGGAGCGACAGAAGAAAGAGGATACAGCAGTGTTTACTCGAGGAGCCCTCTCCCCCGGTTCGACTTTTTCCACGGTGGACGGGAATCGAATAGAATCGAATCGAACGGCGGACAATGAAGACTAATTACCGTCGATATCATTGTGTACGTCGGAACGTGCGAGGTTGAAAAAGGGGGTGGAGAGAAAGGGCGAGCGGGAACAAAAAGAAAGTGTGCTTTTACTGGCAGCCACTTCGTGGAACCGATAACTCTTCCGTCTGGAGCAGCGCAACCGTCCATCCATCCAATGAAAAATGACTGATCCGTCCCGGTAATTAATTATTCGAATCGCGGCCCGGTTTATGCAACCCTGTTTAATACACGGGTCGGAAACTTGGGTTGTCCTTAATAAATCTCGCGAGAGGACGCCGTGGAGCTGCGCGGATCGCCCTCGAGGAGGCATCTTTCAGGATACTTAAGGGGAGTCGTCGCTTTAATATCGTTGCATTGGTAAAACCATTGTTCCGGCCCGATATCGATCTTCCTGTAAATTTGACCGACAACCGCGCTTAATCTTATGCCGGCCGAATGACAAGCGCGCTCAATCTTGCCCGCGGACCAGTTCGGAGCGACGAGTACCCTGCGAAACGTCGAACCGTTAGGTATGCACCGGCCCCGTGTCGATAGAACGATCTCGCCTCGATATCGTCGACACCCGAGTAGGTTAACATTGACAAGCAAGTTATGGCCGTGATCCGAGGACACCGAGCCGCTCGGCACGGGTAAACGTTCCTGTGTCGTCGCTGGTCGTCGCTGGTCGTTCCTGTCACCGAGAATACCGCCCTCCCTCCGCCACCTGGACCGCGTTGTTTCAACACCGATGTTTCACGTCCGGATAAACCGGCGTAATGGACAAACCGGTATATGTGTATGTACCTACCCGTTGCTCCAGTGACTGTTGGTAGCTAGATTCTCTGGGCTCGCGCTGTGTCTCTTCTCTCCTACCCGCAGAAGTCGCGCCAACTAGCCAGACGTTATCCGCGCGTTTGTTTATCCTCCCCGCGAAACCTCCGGCCAAGTGGCATATTAATAAAAGTTTCGGTAAATTAGTTTAGTTTCGCGGAGCTCCGTTTGCCCGACCGACTTCTCCACGGCTGCGGAACGTGGACCAAGGGAATCTTCGCCCGTTGCGTCGCGATTCCTTCGTCCCATCCGCGCCACCGGAATTTCATATCGCTGCTAATGAACCAAGCCCGAGATTAAGTGGCAACGACGTAACGAAATTGTCCGCGACGCCTCTATATCCGTCGAGGTTTTACCCTATTAACCGTGGATGCATCGGCGGCACTCTTCTCGCCGCCGACACTTATCAGTCTACGGATAATCTATTAGACGATCGGATCGAGTTAAGCGTTTGCAAATTCAGTTCGCGCCGCGGAAAGTTGGCGTCTTTTCCTCGGGATACTTCGAGCTTCGCCGATGCGCGGAAACTGCGCCGCGAAATGTGGAAAACCTTCGAACCTCGGTGGGATACATA
Source organism: Andrena flavipes (assembly GCA_963971345.1). Classification (NCBI taxonomy): domain Eukaryota; kingdom Metazoa; phylum Arthropoda; class Insecta; order Hymenoptera; family Andrenidae; genus Andrena; species Andrena flavipes. The sequence goes on from OZ020481.1 coordinate 42,773,215, forward strand.
TCGAAGGGTTACGTGGGAAGCTCTGATTTCCATCGCTTTTGATTTGGGCGCATCGTCATCAGTTCGCGTCGTGATGAAGCGGTATAAATTCGTTGATACGTCTTTAACTGGATCGAGCCCCGTGTTTCTTAGGTTCACTGAATTGACCAAGAAGGGATAGACGATGAAGGTTGAAGGGGAAGAACACTGGAGAAGAAGGAAAGCGAGGTTGTGCCTGGATTGTGTTCGCACTTCCCCGCTCGCAGGAGAACTTGTAACCATATATCAAAGCGAGTTCTGTCTCCTCTACCGTGCCACGGTCCGCCACTGATTCTACCTTCTGGGAACTCCCTAACTTACGGGGGTACTTACGTGCACCCTCCAAGCTTCGGTACGGCCTTCCGTATGAATACGAATGTACCTCGTCCTTGTGGCCAAATGTGCCTCCGAGCTTCGTAGCGATTCGGCTCGTGGTCGGTAGGCGGGGTGCACTTGTAAATGTAGATTCGAATCGTGCCGAATCGGGAGGCGTTTAAAGACAGATAGCTCCTATCTTAGGGCAATCTCAATCTCACGCGACCACCGTCTCAGTGGATATGCAGTGGAAGTATGCGTGTCAAAGTGCAGCAAGACATTCCCTTGAAATATAACGCGCCGCCTGGCAAGAAACTGCAATCCCAATCGCAGCGAAACGACGCGTGTAACGTTGATTTGTAGTACAAGCACCGCTGACAAGAAGCGCGCCTTCGCCGAGGCGGAGCACAAGGAGAAAACCGTTTCCAGAGGGAGTTGGAGCGTCCAGGGACGAATCGTGGCCAGTGAGCGCAGGACGACAAAACCTTGAAGCTCAGATAATGTGATTAATAGGGCTAAACGTTCCTCTCCGGTCCACCTTTCATCCTCCAGGAACACGGCCGCAAGAAACGTCTCTATTCTGAAACGTCTCGCAACGACTGTCACTGCATCGACGTCGTCCACGAACAAGAGGCGGTTCCACGAAGATCGAGAACCTCCATTCGCCCTTTACAAAACGATCCCCCCCTCCGTACGTGACCGCCCTTAATCGAAGATGACGTGGTCAGCGTTTTACTCTAACGCTTTCCCTGTATTCATCTCGGTGGCACTTCACGTCTTGGCGCCGCGCACCGACGAGATAAATGCGATCCCTTCCAGAAAATTCGTCAGTAAAGCAGCGGAAAGAACGTTTGAAAGCCGCGCGACGCGGAGAGTGCAGCAGACTGAGTGGAAATGGCGTCGTTAGTTTTTTCTCCTTAGCGCGAGATGAAAACCGCTTCCCGGCACAAGCCCGCCAGTCGAGGGATCTTTGATGGTCGTCATCAGTCAGACACTTTTCTTCGAACAAAGACATTTCAATCAATTTCCCCGCTCGCTTTCTTCTAAGCATGCTTCCATGTTGCCGATAGAATATTTATGAATGGAATCGAACATTGTCAGTGACACGATCGACCATGACTCGCGAGAAAGGTTATCTTATCAGTAGTATAATCCTTGAAGGAGAGATTCTCTATGACAAGTAATAGTCGATAGTTAGAGGTGCCTAGCTGATGTATAATCCCGAAAGTCCTACGTAACGCTAATGCCAGAGATCGCGCTCTCGAAGGGAGAAGAAGCTGGGGCTCGTCGCTTTGCTTACCTAGCCGATCCACAGTGGCGTGTTCCTACGGAAAGCTGACCATAGATTCCACATTCAATGTAAAATTTACTTTCAGTCCTGGTCTAAAAGTTCCAGATCATAAGACTAGCAACTTTGAGATCGCATATCTCTAAATCTAAAAGGATCGTACAATAAAAATTAGTATTAGTGGAAAATCATGCTCCGATAAGTAATAAATGAAATGCAATAGATCTGTAAAAATCAGAAAAAAATTTTGATTTTTGGCCAGCTTTTTGTACAGGACGTGCCACTGTGCGATCCCTTGATTTCGCTATCTCCGCTTTTCATATTTCGCTACGTAAACTAGACAGCCCTAGGTGTACTAACGAGGGGCCTCCGCGTACTCGTGCAGCCACGCCACCACGTCAGGCCGCGCAATTTCAATGCTCGCATAAGCTGGAGAACCTTCAAGTACGTAACTACCGAGGCAGGTACACAGATGCGCACCAGGAGGTACACTAGATGATCAGAAGAAGCATAGAGGGTGCAGCGAGGATGAACAGAAGAGTGGGGAACGGCTCTTTTTCGCGCGGTACGCGTATCGACAGCGGATCTGAACGAAACGTCAGTACGGCCCTGGACGCGAACACGACCCAGGCATGCCGGTTCCACGGTTCTTCTAGATCGCAATTAATTCCGATGTTCCTCGATGGATCGTAAACTCGTCGGTGCCGTCCGATAATCACGATGAAAGGTACTTCGTCGATGAGATATCGTCGACGTACGGTTGAAAAATCACAGAGGATAAATGACCTACGAAGGGAACACCTGTACGATTCCCATTTCAAAGCCCCCATCGCGGACCACACTTTGCGGGTGTGCCTTTGGGACTTGACGACGCTGAAGTCACTGTTGCACGGTGTCTTCTCCCGGGGACAGGTCCCAGAGGCCGTTAGAAAGAGCAAACGCGACGACTACAGTGGAGAGAAGAAGCGAGGGATCGTATGGCTGGTAACACACGTGTTGCCCCGCGGGCTGCACATGCGGCCGTAGTTGCAACCGCGCGTACATATGTATGGGCAGCGAGATGTCACCGGCAGACGTAGATACGCTCCCCCTGTTTCGAGGCAAATAGAATATTTCCCTGTCCGCTGTAAGTTTCACCAGCGACAGACAAGAGGTCACGCAGAAAGAGGCTGGATGAAAGATGCGAGTGGGAGAAGGGAAAAGGACGCGGGTGCAAGCGCGAGTACGTGCATACACGCGGTCGTGGAAACCCGACGGGGGGCATCGAGCCGTCGTCAAATCGAGTTGGTGTAGCCACGTACGCCAGTCGGAGGAGAACGGCGGGCGCGCGGATGTATGGGCGCGTATCGCGTAGAAGGAGCCTGAAATAATAACAAGAACAACACCGTGGCAGGCATCGAGCGGGATACGCCGAGGATGTTCACCGGCGCGCGTTTAACACGCTGTTGACTCTCGGCACCGCTCCGCTCCGCCGCTAAATTATTCCGACGTCGCGGACGAAACGAACGTCCGCGACTGCTTTGAAAGTGCCGCTCGCGGTCGCGCCACTCTTGCGTAAATTAATAAAACACACTTTGTTCGTGCGTCGTCGCCGCGCGTCAAATTAACCCCTTGGCGCGCGAGCTTTCCTTTATTTTGCGCGCGCAATTTGTACGGCTCGGACTCCCTGCGAATCACTTACGCGTTGCCGCTCCACGAGAGATCATAGTTAAATGATTCACGAGCGGCGCGCGCGAGCGGGCGTCCTTCCTCCGACGCGAGCCCGTATTTAATCTCGCGAGCAAGAGCTGCTCGTAATTTTCTTAATGTACGCGCTCACCCGCTGGGCGCAACAGCGTTCACGGAGTTCGCGCTGCGCGAGAAAAAACTTTCCATCGGGTGGTGGGGGAGATGTTTCGGCGTCGCCTTCAATTGCTCTCGCTGTTCGCTTCCGCCGCGGCATTAGAATGCACAACAGCGATTCCGAAGTCCCTGACGAGTGTTATCCGAAGAAATAAAAAATATATAAAAAAAATTTGTATGTTTAACGATTTTATTAAAAATGCACTAAAATTTAAAAAATAATTATTTTCTTGTACTGTAATTTCGATGGTGTTTGATACTGTATTAAATTGGTTCATGTTCAAATCCTGTTCCATGATTTTATTTAAAGTGAAAAACTCCATCGAAATTGCAGTACAAGAAAATAATTATTTTTTAGTTTTTAGTGCATTTTTAATAAAATCGTTTAACATGCAAACTTTTTTTATATATTTTTTATCTTCTACTTTTTAGTGTTTATGGATTTACATTTCGCAGCTCAGATATGTTTAGAAATATCTTTTATTTAACTTCAAATCGTAGTTTTCGCAAAGAACGCGAGTGGCTGATTTTAAGTCGTTTTGGATTTGTGGTTATGGGTTATATTTATCGATGGCACAGTAATTTTTTCACCCCCTCGAGGTTAATTTTTTTTTAATGTTATATTGTCATCCAAACTCCGCTAGCCTGCAAAGTTTCAAGACAATTGGATAGTTGGAAGTGGGTTAAATTCGAGTTGACATATTTGAACCATACAAACATAAAAACAGAGGATCGAAGCTGAATAAAATCATTTAAAAATGTCGCGACGAACAAAGTCGCCGCTTCTAACAAACTTCTACACACTCAGCCGTTCCGCGAGCTCGCTACTCGGAGAGCTCCGCTCGTCGTGACCTGTACTCCGTCGTGCGAGCCCCTTCGTTTCCGCTCCGTTCTCGACGGAGACGAATAACGCTCGTGGAGGAAGCACGCGTCGCGAACGTCACTTTCTTCGCTCCCGCAATTCGCTAGAATCTCTCCAACCCTCGCAGCCAGCCCGTCGAGCGCAGGCAAACTTCTAACGCAAGATGCTTTCGCGCTAACAACTCCCGCTTCGTCTTCCTGCTGGCCAGCCCTGGAAATTCGTCGACCCTAGCAGCCAGAATAAGTACTTTCGAGACGACTGTAACTTCTGTCCTTGTGAGTCCGCGCTTTCTGCTCACTTTTCAAGAGGAATATGGCATGTCTGTGCGTCTACGGTCTGTATCTACTGCGAGAACGGTGCGGGTCTCCCTGTTGAAAAATTGACTTCCGCCGAATGAAGTTGGCGTCTGTGGTGGTACGCAGTACCGAAGCACCAAGAAAAGAGCCGTATATGCTTCTTTACCATAGAAACTATTGGAAACGTGTCCGTTCCTGCTTTCCGACACTTCGTACCGCATTAAATTGTCTTTTAAGTAGTACCGAGCGCAATAAGTCAGACGCGCAGCTCGAGGTGTTTTATTGCTGTTCAGGTTGCTCTTTCGAGTGCCAAGCGATACCATAGCGAGAATTTAGAAGCTGTTAAGACTGGATACAATCTGCGCGACGCGTTCCCGAAGAAATCACTACGACATTCGAAGAGAATCGTCCTGGGGGAACGAGCGAGTAAGAAGGGGCGAACGCCGTCCCAGGAATGAAATAGTAGCCTAGAGTAGAAAGGAGCGGAAAAAGGTGGAATCGGGAGGAACATTTCGGTGTGAAATGACGAACAGGCGGAAAGAGGAACGGCTTGAGAATAAGATAGTAAGCGCCGTGTAAGAGTAATCGAACCATTCCCGCGCGAGGAGGATCGGTAACGCGAACGTGATAAAGGCGGAGTGCTATATCTGCCAGAGGTGGACGAAGAAAGTGGGAAAGCGGTAAAGCGAGAGGTTAGAAGGATGGGTTACGTAGTGATTGCAGCTAGAATCGAAAGTCGGAAGGGGAGGGGGGCGAAAAAAGAGGAGGACGGGTGACTAATAGCTATAGGTCGACTGGTGTTCGGTGACCGACATGAACTGGTCCCTAGCTTTCTGTTCACGTTTCTTACTTTACGGTCTGGGGCTCGGTCCTCGGGGGTCTGTGTATTTTCATTTCATTAGGAGAGTGTTTTAGGGACAAGTGCTTTTAACGCTTGTAACTTTGCCGGTTGGAATTTGTCGCTGCACAAACTGTCCTAAGAGAAAACCGACCGAGACAACATCGCAATTCCCTGTTCCAGCTAGCTTTTCGTCTGAATACTCTACTTCCTATTGGATCACAATATACGTCAGATACGTAACATTACCATGCAGCGGAACAGTTCTACTTGCAACAGAGGAGCCATTCACACATTGTCACATAAATAATCGTGCTGAATGAGGCAACCTATAGTCTCGCTTCCAATTCAGAAGCATGTATGTAGATACGTACTGAAAAGCATGGTACGCATAGGCGGAAACCGGGAACAGCTTCATCTCGGGACGCTCTATCTCCCTCTTATCGAGTAATCGCGGATAGACGATGCAATTACATTCCAAGTAGCCGCGGCAGGCTTGTTCTCGGCGACGTTTACACACACACCAGCGCGTACAGGCGGAACAAAGCTAGTGTCATCTTCGTTTTCGTGCCCCAGGGACCGTCGCTGCTGTGCGTCAGGACAACCACGACGGGAACGAAAACATGCCGGTTAATGAAGCGTACAGTACCAGCGCATACCTCGCGCTGCCCGAGCATCTTCGGCCAGGCTGCACCTGTCGTCGTTTGCAGCGCCAGCAGAAGCATCCGGAACACCTTCCGCGATAACATTCGCGATCGTGCCGACGCTTCGAGCCACTCGACACGCGTTCCCGTCGGGCTCGGCCCCGTACGCGTGTGGAGGAAGCTTCTCGGAAGGAGCGTACCGCTCCTCGGTGCAACATCGTCGGGGAGCAGAGATTAATAGTCCCTCGACTAGAGAGAGAAGCGCGGAGGAGGACTTCCGACGGCAGGATGCGTTCGACGCGCATCGCCGATGATTAAGCGACTCGACACGGGGCAAAAAATTCATCGGCCCGGGGAACGAAATTTGTTCGAATAAGACTCTCGAGAACGGAGGCGAGGGCTGCTTAACTCGAGCAGTATAATCCGACGGGGATTCGGGGGAACAGTAAAGCGGGCGCTTATAAGGTCAGCGATACGCGCTGAAGCGCTCCAAGATAGCCGGTGGAACGGAAGGTAAATGAGACCGAGTGCATTTCGCGTTCCGCGCAATGGCCATTACGCGAGTTTAAACGTCGCGGGAAAGTGCACACGCGAGAATAATACCAGCGTAATGACGTTGCACGCGTACGAGCGAGGACGCCGAACGGGTTCTCTGCCACTGCGTTGGACACTCCCAGCCATCCCCCGTCCAAGCCGCTGTGATTCGACATTAGGTGCCGCGCTGAAATATGATTCAGGAGATGCCTGCGAGACTCTGTTACCGAGGATGGGTTATCGAAAACGCTGTAATAAGACCAGGTGACGTTAAATTCTCGTTAATTGGAGAATTGTACAAGGTACGCGTCATTTTTCTTTCTACGTTACTTGCGATAATTGAAACTTTTTTGCGTGCTCATTTCTTCCGTATATATTTCCCGTACTTTTGCTCCCACACTTGATATCGTGTACCAAGCGTATGCAGGCTGCAGCGTCGTGAGCACACGCGTGCACGCGAAAAAAAAACGCGCAACGTACACGCGACCCTGCCTCGTTGTACGAGGTAACGGGCGAGGATAAGTGAATTAAGAACGACAACTTGGCGGGCGTATATCGCCCGGGCTCTTGTAAACGTTTTAATGAATTAGCGAGAGCTGGGCGGAATGTTGAAAATAAGCGGGCCGAGTCAGCGGATCTGGAAGCGGGAAAATTTATGACCGTCAACGAGGCAGAGGAGGACCTTTCGAGTGGGCAATGTATAATCGAGCGTTCGTTGCACGTTATCCTGGATTTCGCTGCAATATTTAGAAGAAGTGTTCCGCGGATGTATCCACCGAACTAGGGCGTTGGTGTATATAAATACTCAAGTATTAGGGTAAAGGACCCGTTCACACTGACATTATCTTTTAGTTATGTACTTGTAGACTAAAGTATATGTTGTTCTCGTTATTTATTATTGTTTAAAAAAAATATGGTGGATCTAAAAACTTTGATTTTTATGTATAAATTCATCAATTTCAAAAAAATATTTGGGGATCTATTACTGACAGCCTTCAAATGTGTTTGACTGAATTACTCACACCCCAATTACTGCCGGCTAACCTAATACTGGTTATGTCATTTTAAGGTTACGTCGTGTCATGTACATGAGCAACTACTACTATGATAGTAATATCAAAATGCTTGGAAAGTTGGAACGCGTGTACCCATCACTGTCACCCAATTAATAAGTAAAAAGACTTAATGAATCGTTGAATTGGGATCTTTATTACTTACAGTAATTGGGTCCTTTACCCTAATTCAGATATTTTGGGATTCTTCCTGGATAACATAGAACAAGCACGAAAACAATCTCTATAAGTTTTGAGTGTGTCAACTAAAAAACGCAAGTAAGTAGGTTTCAATATTCATATTGAAATGCATCGAGGGAAATATCAGCTGCGTTCTTGGTAATAACATCCCTCAGGTGTGGCTTTATGGATCTCCTACGTACATGCTCGATAGCGGCACCGTAAAACGCAAGTTTTCGCAACATGGAGCTCATACATCGCCGCCCACGTTCAATTCTGATAATTCCTAGAGATAATAGTTTGCTTCGGGAAGTGAACTAGAGCCAGCACGATCGGACGATGCCGCGTTAATAAAGCACGCGCTCGCCGAAAGACCGTAATCGCGTTATGCAAAAAACTTGGAGATCCTTGCCAGATACGCGCGGGCTGTGTGTGTAATGAAAAGTAGGCAAAGCATGAAGGCGAAAGCCAGGCTAACGGTTGGCTTCAGCGGTGCTTAACCTTACGACGCCGCGTCACGCTACCCCGGACGGAGGGGTTCCTCCGTAAGTTTCAGCGTGCACGAGATCTCGCAATATCAACAGCGAAACGTTTTCAAAGTTCCCCGTGGCGTTAAAATTACGCTGCCCGGAGAGCTCTTCTGCTCGCGCGACACAGTTCGCAATCCCCTCACGCGCGAGCACCGCCAGCTACGATCCTGATATGAAAATAATGCCCCTATGGTGACGATCACCTCGGAAATCAGAGGTGAATACATTCGGGTGAGAGCTTTAGCAATCCTATGCTCATTTCTAAGAGATCCATCGTAACGATAAGGAGACACAATTATATTACAATGACCCCCCAATCCCCAACTAATTGTAAGTCCCCCATATGGCAGACATTTTAAGCAACTACGGTATACCCTCTGCCTTATAAATATTCAGCGAGGTTATCGACCAGCTTGTACGCCGACAAAAGAGACCAATGAAACGAAAGCTCCCTCATGAGCCGCGCAATTAAGTATTTTGACGTAAGGGATTCCAGTCGAAACTGGCGGTCGGGATCGCGCCAATTAAAACGGAATTCGCTCGGTGTGCCGTGCACGTTGCAAAGAGGAGAGGCGTGCATCACTACCGATCAGCGAATTCGGTCTCACGCGCGTCCTCTTATCCGCGATTCTTATCTGGCGGCGATTCCACGGCCGGTTACCGGTACCGGCAGCAAAGTGGCCTCCGCCGAATAATCGATCATCTTTTTGGCCACGTCGATGATGCCACGGCGATGCTCCTTATCCGGGAGCGGGTCGAACGTCGCGTTTGATAACGTCGTTTTATTTGCCCCGCACCGAGTCGATGCATCTCGCTGGTAATTAATTTCTCCGTTATCGCGATTCCTGACACGCAACCGGCTCGAATCATCCGGCCGGGTCCCGGCGGAGTGATAACGAGTCGAACGTTGCTCGGGAGGGTTGCGCAATTTCCAAGGAGATACGTTGCGCTCTGTATGCATCGGAAGGGCGACGAGAGATCGTCGGAACGTCTCCGCCTATGAAATTGGGAGGCAACCGTGCCGGTAGATTCCGCCGATAACGCATCGCGATAGCGCGAAGAGGAGACGAAAAGGCAAGCTGTCGCCGGTACCGACCTACCACCCGCCGTGAAATCGTAGCGAGGCGCATTTGTTGGCCCACAGCGTGTCGAGTGCTCGTAGATCACTCAACCGAGCCTGTGCCACTACCAATTTCACAGAGATATATACGAGCTCGCGTAAGAACGGCTCGTTTAACGTATGGCCGACTACCCGCGCACGGTCTCGAGCACGCTAAATCCCGATCCCTGACGCCCGCTGCCGGATAGTTGGCGCGTAAAACCAGTGGCTAATGCGCGCTTGTAAGGACGATAGAAAAAGCCGCGGAATCCCCGCTCGCTAATTAATTTCCCGATGCCTGTTTCGCGGCGCTGTGGCAATTAATTGAAAAGAAAAGGCACCGCGATATGCAACGCGTTTATCGCCGGGCGTCCAATGCGGTCGCATAAACGAGTACTTAGCCCGCCATTCGCCCGATGCGCGGGCAGTTAAATCGTTTAAAACGTGAATCATTACTGGCCTCGTCAAAGCGTCGCCATTAATATCGCCCGCGGGTAAAAAGCGACGCGCGCGAAACGAGCGATCAGAAATAGGACACGCGAAATACAATAATTTATGGGCCGATCAGCTTTCTGCCAGTCGTTTATCTTCGAATCAATTTAACCCCTGGAATTTCGCTACCTTCTCTATTACTTCCCGCTTTTTATGCGAGTTAAGTTGACCCCCACCTTATCAAACGCGTAATAAGCATTTCACTTTGCCAGTTGGCGGTTAATACCGCCGGGAAAGTAATCTTTTTCGTATTCATATCGGTCGGCAAAGTTTCCGGGACAAAGTGAAATGTACGCGGACAATAAACCTTAAGCGTTACGGGGGCGTAAAAAATATCTGCTGACGCTTCTCCCATTATGAACGGGGCACCGAACAAGAAGGGCGATTATCTTTAAGTTAAATGCGCGGAACTTTTCCGCCCGTTTCTTGCCGGGGATACTACGGAGTTAGTGGGACAACCTCGAGGGACAAAAGTTTCGCCGGTGTACGAGGCGATGTTCCAGCGATCACGTTCATACGCGATACACGCTGGAAACGAGGTTTAATCGACTCGCGTACGGGACGGTGCACTCGCGTCTCAATTTGTTAATTCACCGACTGTCCATTCGCCTCGAGCCTGCAGGAGTCGTTGGAGCACGACGAATTGCGATTCCTCACGGATACCCCGGCTGAATGCAGTATCGCGTTCGCTTTGTAGGTAAGTGGGCGAAGGGAGAAGCAAGGGAAGGAGCGTGCTCTCGCGTTCCAGTAACTCGCTAACTGGGAAAGTTTCGGGGTGCGCGTTTCTAGGATATCCTTCATTCCAAGAGGATTCAAGCTACGTGCGGAGGTGGCCCCCGCTCGCTCGAACACGGCGGTTCGCGGGCAAAGGAATTTTTAAGGTCTGCCGCGTACCTACTCGTCGGAGGAAATTAGGTCGGCGATAAGGAAATTTTTTACGCTACAGATACGGAGTGCTCTGCGATTCCGCGGGGTTGACACGGAACTGGGAGCGGAGCGTAATTTTCGTTCGCTATCCAGGCTAGATAGCTGAAACTATCGCGGCCTATGATCTAGCTGGGTTAATTAGTGTCAGTTTTCAAGTGCGATAAGTCTCGGGGGGTTGTTCCAACAGCAACTGCAGTTTGAATAGAGTTACGGCCGCAGTCGCCGCGAAACAGTTACCGCTGCATTTCGGAGTTTCGACGATACAAGATATTCCTTTTATGCCTGTTGTTCGGCCGTTAAGGAGCGCTCATTCAACGCCGCAAGTTTTCCCGTTCCGCGGCGGACGCAATACGCGGGAGCGAAAGCGCCCCGGTCTAAAACGGATTAACAGGGAGGCATTAAACGAGCGAGCATAGCTAAGGAGGACGAGGCTGTTTGGCAATGCCGTGGCTCGCTCTCCATCGCTGGAGCGTTACTCTTTTGCACGCTCCGGCTCGAGCCGCACCGCCGCGCCGAACGAGTGGCAGAAACGAGGCAATAAATCGGATATTTAACACGTGATGCGAGATGTTATCGCGGTGGAAACGCGACCGCGGCGAGCCCCGGCATTATCTCGTAAACGTGCACGAGTCACGGATCCCGCGTGGATAGGCCGCAGAGAGAAAAAAAACCACCATCCAGGTTTTATCGTTAAGTAGAATCGGCATCGACTCGCGTTAATTTCGTGTTCACTCGCTAACCCCTTTTCGCGTGCGATACAACGATTAATACCGGCGGTTACCATTTATTCCGAGCGTAACGCGAGCTGACTAACAGCGACGCACCTTGAAATTAATACCCCGACTTCCACCGCGCCGCGCCGAATCTAAGGGACTAACTAGATTTATTCTGTCGAGATTACACCGTCGAGATCCCGGCCGGAATGCTCGCCAACTTCGAGAAACGATTCGAGAACGACGACCGTAACTACGCCATTTCGATAATCGTTTCGCGTGCCGCGAGGTGTTAACCGATATTTCTTCAACCCCTTGAAGGATACTCTAAGACAACGCTAAGTCACCGACCTGTACCCTCCCTCGCCCTTTCGTACGCGCCTCGGTGTATCTATATATCGCGGGGGCTCGAGAAGTCTGGGATTCCCAGTGGTGGCTTGACAAAGGGGATGGGGTGACGGAGGAGGGTTATACCTTTAATTAGCGGCTCGGCTGAACTTTTTGGTCGGATAGATAAGAATATATTTACTGCGTTCGCTGATTCTGAACCGCCTCGCGAAGTAAGTAAGCGAGACTAACCGCTGCTCTTCGGCTTCGGCCTCGGCAGTATCTTATCCTGCGCGCCTGGGACCCGGTGCTTCGCCGAGATACGGTCGAAACCGACCAGTCTAGCGATGGATACGAGCCACTGTCGAGATCCAAGTACACCTACGCCAATGCCTAACCGTCCTGCATAAAGCAGATGTACCGGGTTCGATCAGAAACAATGTCGAGAGAGACGGAGTATGACTCTTAGGGGGTCATGCTTAGTTGGCAAGCGTGATTTTCAGGAATATTTTGTGGAAAATCTAATGTATATTTTTTTACAACTATTCGCTTATTTTTTAAGTACATATATTCAGCAACTCTCAGTAATTTTGTTATAAAAAAATATTTCAAAATGAACGAATAACAGCTACATTCCCGGAAGCTATTTTTTATGCGGGGAGCACGATTTCTCAGAGCCGGGTCGTCTGAAATCGAAAAGTAAAGATCCTGTTAGTATATATGTTTATCTAGTTCGTGAACGAAGAATTTAAAAAAAAAAGATTTCAGAGAAAATCGCTGCCGTTTAATACAAAATCGTGATTTTTCGATGTCTGAATTATTCGTTTTTCGTGAATTGAAAATAGAGTTTTCAAAAATTAAAAACAAAAATCCTTCGTTCACGAACTAGATATATAGTAACAGAATCTTCTTCATTTTTCGATTTCAGATGATTTGGGTCTGAGAAATCGTGCTCACCGCAAAAAAAGTAGCTTCCGGGAGAGTGGCTGTTATTCGTTCATTTTGAAATATTTTTCTATAACAAAATTACTGAGAGTTGCCTAATATATGTACCTTCAAAATAAGCAAGTAGTTGGAAAAAATATACATTAAGTTTTCCACAAAAAATTCCCAAAAATCACGTCTGACAACCAGGCATGACCCCTTAAATGGTGCGAAACAGAAGGTAAATTAGCTAAGGCTGTTAAGATGAGTATTTTGGATGACCTCGCCAAGAGCCATGGTTTCGATGTCCCAGGCTGCTGACCCATTGCTGAAGGAAGGCGCAACGTAACCCCCGGTGTCACAGAAACGTTCGACTACTTTCGTAGAAGGTAGACAACTTTCGAAGCTTAAGAATACGCTAAACGGCCGCCCAGTCCACCCGCCGTTTTATCTGTGGCACGGCTAATTGATAACGCCGTCCAGATTAGCTTTGCTCAAGCCAATTTAGGTAGTCAGATGCGCAGATTAAGGACGATGTGCAAAAGAAATCGCTCGCTTCTACGTCGCGACGGTGCAAATTTACTGCCGTTTGGCATGAAAGCCGATCTCTCTCCTTCTCTTGTCCTCTCCCTCCGTGCCTCTTGGTTCTTCTCTGCCCCGCCCCCACTGCACCCCTTCCCACCTCCCACACCTTATCCCCATCCCCCTGGCCGTCATTTTTCCCTTTTAATCTCCCTGTCCGCGCGTATCGACTGGGGAAGGCGAAGGCTAGAATTAACACGAACTACAAGGGTGCAACCAACGCGCTCCTATATCTTCTCCCTCCTTCGCCCCCTCCCGCACCTGCCCCGACATGCGAGCGAATGCTCCTCGTTCACGGCGATTTGAGTTTTTCCTCCCCTGTTTCGAGATTGCAAGGACAAACGAGGCGTTCCAGCGATAGACCTCTCGAATCAGAGTCAAGTACCCGATCGTCGGACTCGTACGTTCGCGTGGCATCCACGATCTGCGCGAAACCCGAAGACCAGGGGGCGCGGGCGAGAAAAATGAAAGAAATGAAAGGCCGGGGGAGGGAAGAGATCAATTTCCAATCTGTACCAGCCGGGTTATTAACCGCCGTCGAGTGCCACTCGTGCAACATCAGGGGGAAAACGAGATATAAACATCGCAAGAGATAAACACCCCCCTATGCCGCCCGGAAGAACGAGGGGAGGGGGGTGTACCTTGATCTTTGGCCCTTGAAAAGTAAGCGCGCGAAATTCAACCATCGACCCGTTTTTTCCCCCGTTAAGTGGCAAGCAGGCTTCACAGTCCTGTGGATTAGGTCTGAAAATTGGCACGCACCCTCGCTTCCTTTGATCTCGCCCACGTAGCACCCTTCACTCCTACAAAGGTCGCCTCGAGAAACGCCTCCTACACTTTGGCTGCTGACATTAGCTGAGTCTCCGTGTATAATGGATCACCGACTGTCCTACTGCACTAATTCTTCTAGGTAATCATAATCAATGTCCACGTTCATCAGCAACGAAATGCAGCGGAAATAATCGCCAACCTCGTTCTTGCCTATCGATCACGCGACACCGTGCTGTGACGAGCATTTATCGGGGCATCGATAATCAACGTGGAAAAGGTCGTTCGTATTTTCTTGTCAATAATCTCGACGCAGAGCCGCGAGTTGTAAATCGCGCACGGCTCCGTAGATAATGCGGGTTGCGTTGGGAACCAGTTCCAGCACGTGAAAGCTCGCTTGCTCGTTCGCCTCGATCTCCTCGCTGTTCCCTCGATCGTCGATTCCTGACGTGCACCGCCGGGCCCCGCCGCAGTTTCTTCTCGTATCGACGTCGCAGACACATAAATACCCGCGGCTTCTGTTATACGGTCGCCCCCGAGGCCGGGAGACCCCTTGAGCCGAGCACTCGAGCGCGGCGGGTTAAGTAAGCGGCGCAAAAACTTATCGATTTTATGTCTCAATATGCGAAGGGGCGCAACACGTCGGAATCACGATCTGCCCTCCTTGACGAGGTGCAAAAAGAGATCGATGGAGCCGCGTGAAAACAGCCGGGGCGAAACGAAAGAAGCCGGGCTCAGGTAAAAAGCGGATGCGTCCTCGATGCTCAACAACCGAAGCACCGATGGGAAGGAGGACGAGGCGGATCCGCGGAACGCTATTAAAGCTTCTTACGCTGATAAGCACCGTAAAACGTGACTAATTGATAATTGAGCGGCAAGCACGCGGGTTCGATCGCTCGGCGTCCGCGCTGATTTTGACACGTACCGAACGAACCAGGAATTCCGATGTCTTAATACGATCCTTGGCTCGATCCCGACCGCCTCCGATTCCCTGCACGTCGAGATCGAGACGACACAACGAGGTTGGCGTTGAAAGGGACGACTGTTCCGCCTAAGTTTCTTCTAAGACACGGCGCAAGTCGATCGAAGTATCCTTAACGAACAAGTCGAAACTTCTCGGTTCGGCTGTCCCACTTCGGGAACACCGTGCGGATAAAGTCTGAGCCTTAAGCCAGCTCGATGCAATCCTCGATCCTTATCATGACCGTTGGGAGCGTAGATCCCTTTAATTGGAAGCCCCTACCGCGCCGAATTCGACAGTCTCCATTAAATCTTCTTCGGTAGTTGAGAACTCGCGTTACACGCGTTTACCAACAGAAAACTTGCGCTCTGTTACGAGAGCGTATGTCAGCTTCATCCGTTCGAGGCTTCGTAATTGATTCGCGCGTTTAGAGTAGACGCTGGAAACAATTTCCTGAGCTTCGACCCTTGAATATCTTCCCCTTCGCGATGAAAGAATGAAATGGGAATGAGCCTCTGAAAGAGGAACGAAACGCAAGCAGGCATGGATATTCATCTTCGTGGGAGCGGCACAACATTCAGCGTTCGCGAACAAGCCGCTCGTGAAAAATAATATCCGCGTCTTCGTACAGCGTACCGATGTAATACACGAAACGCTCGAACAAGATGAAGCATCCCTCGTCGACAACAATGCGTTTGTAAGGCACGATTTACGTGGCAAGAATGAATTCGTAACATCCAGACTCGTATTCCTGTCAGCCGTTACACGCCTGGCCTCGTGCGCTCCAAAACTCGCGGCCGTTAATCAATATCATTGTTTCGCATTACTGTGTCCATCTTCTGCCCACGTGTGCATCGAGCCGCGGCTCGCGATCAGTCCCCGGGGAATCGTTCCGTGACTATGGGCAGACCCGATCGGCTTGGGTGCCCTTCAAAATATCCAGCGTAAAGGTATCGACGGGAATGAACTCGGTTAACTAGACTCTCGATTGTTCTATCCATATTTCATAAATGCTTGATTCTTAAGACGTCGTGGAAGAATGGACGATCGCCCGGAGACGATTCCTCCGCTGATCCTCGGGTGGCCGATGCTCCGCTGGCTGGCTGCACACTCGGCGGTATCGAGTGGTAGCGGTAGTCCGAGATTCTCGTGAAATCGTTCGTTAAACTCGCTGGAGTAACCACTCGAGAATCGAACGCGAAGGTGAACGTCGATCGGAGAGGGGTAACGCGGCGGTAGCCAGGCATGCAAATGCGAAGCTTCGTTCCGTTACGAATCAATGCGATCGCTTAATTAGCGAAGAGCCCGGCTCCTCTTCGTATTCTCCCCTCGTTCCACGCCTCTTAACCCGGCCAGGGCTCCTTCCGTCCCCTGTATTCCGTCTTCCTTCTTCTTGGCCGCTCTTCCGATAGGAATCCAACCGTCGAGTACACCCTCGATAGAGGCGGCAGGGGGGGGGGGCAGACGGTTTCGAAGCTTTTAACCGTCCATTTCGCCGGCAATCCGGATATTACGGGACGTCTCAAAAGATTCTGCAGCGAGGTGTTTCTGGAGACCCGCGGCTAAACTCCGATTGCACGCGCACCTTCCGCGTCAGGGTAGCGATATTAACCGCCCGCCCCGTTCGAGAATCGTTAAATTCAATTGCTCGAATTGGACGGGGAGCTCGACAAGATTTGAATAATTCGAAGCCCGTCGTGAAGTGGAGTGCTCCGCGAGCAAGGAGGCATAGGTAATGCATACGAGAAGTCGAACGCGCCTTATCCATGCATGCAATCTGCACGAGGAGTTCCCTCTATTTTTCTGGTAATAACCTAGCCTGCTGGCAAAGTTGGTGGTTCGGAGGTGGTACGAACCTGCCAAGTTCGTAAAGCACGACAATCCTGGGGCCCGTTTTCATGCCAGTACATCGATGTCGCCGTTCACGGGGGTATGATACAATCGCGGCAAGCTGATAACGACCGCCGTCGACATAATTTCACGCGATCGCAAGATTGGAGTGGTTTAGCTCGCTTGTTGTCCCGCCCTCGCCTTTGACCCGGCTCATCCCGCGGCCCTATATTTCGTATTCCGCTCTACTAAGCTTCCTCCTCGAGCGGAGTCTCGGCAGTGCATTACGGAAACGCGTTCGAGGGCACCCGGCGGCAAGCTCGCGGAGCGCGTCTGTTTTGCAGAGGCGCTTTCGCGTTCGCTTTAGGGAACCCGGTGTCGTAGGATCAAGGAGTCGGTTGATCGCGCCGAGGGAACGAGGGGGGTGGCAGGGACCCCCGGCTGGCTGGCAGCGAGGTACCACGAGGATAAGTCGCGGATCGGAGTGATAAACGACTGCGGCGTTATTAATTGCGGCCTCCATTAACTGATGAGCCCTCCATCTCGCCTCTCTTTCTCCGTTTCCCTTCGCCATCCCTTCATCTGCCCCTCGCAACAGCTTGATCCCTCTTCGTTCAACTGGTTCCGCGCGCTCGCAGCGCTTCCTCCTTCCACTTGCCTCGCTTTCGCGCGCTAGAAGACAGGCTAACACGAAGTCAAAGCAGCGAGCAGTCCTTGCGTGCTGCAAATGATCCACGCGTACGAGCTGGGGGGTGAAGGGAGGGGAGGGTGGTGGGTATATGTATACGCGAGGAGAAGCCACGTTGCTTTGCAAATGAGCCAGGGGCAGCTTCCCAATTTTTACGGGGCCACTAATGAATCGCCCTCGCCTCCTTCGCTCCGGCCCCCCCCCCCCTCCCTCCCGCGACACACCGTGGCAAGTTTCTTGCGCTCGGTCTTCCTCTCCCGATACATTTCTTGCTTGAGGTTATCTTCGTTAGGGTGGCTTCACTCGCGATAAGAATATCGAGACTCGTTATATCGAGCCGCGTCGCGTTATACTCGTTTTGCAGTCGAACGAAGTATGGCTCGTAGATGTCGTTAAATCTTATTCCCCGAGTTTCCTTTCGAGCCGCGTTAAGCTTTGCTGCCTACTCGCGAACGTGCCCTTCTTTTTCCGTCCCCGGCTAACACACAATCTGCTTTGGCCGCGCTTTTCTTCCGCGCGTGTGTGCACTCGGGGTTTGCAGCCGCTTCCTAGCTCCGTACCAGCCGTAATTACTTTTCAGAAAGTTACGTTTCCACGGTACGCGGGGCAGTAATTTTAAATCGTCATCGCCTTTAAATGTACCGCAAAGCATCGCCATAATAAACGCACTTATTTGCTACTCCGCTCCGCCTTTATCCTCCCACCAAGCGTAGCTACTTTTTGAAACGGGCGGAATATAAAGAACCTTTTTACTCCGGCGGAGTGGAGCCTGGGACGCCACAATAATATCAGGGAAACGACGGATGGGGGAGCGCTCGTTCGTATTCTAATTACGGTAACTGTATTGTACGTCACGGGGGAGGTTTAATAAGCGGTCCTCGGTCAACGATCACAAGGTGCGCGGCGAATTCTTTCGCGAAGATGCGCGTCAGCTTGTACCTTTCGTCAAACTAACGCAAATGATCCACCCGGCCGCACCCGTTCCCTATATTCCGTTGCAAATGAGAGCCGGCTTGATCATTTTGCCGGGCTTTTAATTAATTGCCCCGGTGCTCGCGAAAGCACCCATTGTCGTTCTCATTCTAGCCGCGCCTTTACGACCGACGAAATCAGAGGAACGTAATCTAAGGTGCTATTTGCCATTTTGATTGCTACGAGGGGAGAAGAATATCTACGAGACAGATAGCTACGGCCACGGTCTGCACAACAGGTTCTGTTGCTTCCTATTGTGCTACGGGGAATTCGATGTTCGAAGGCACGAACACGTGAAATTCCCCGCTTCGGCGATAAGATCGACGGGTATGGATCTCTGTGGGAACGCAAGGTGTTCGCCTCGAAAGGTGGGCAACAGGGAGGAAATGGAAAAGTGACGCGGACGGGGTAGGGCTGGGACGAAGGAGAAAGAGCAAACGCGAAAGTACGAAAACAAAGAGCAATCATAACGATGGTAATCTCTGCGGTTGACGTACAATTACCTTCGTCAAGGCGCCTAGGAAAATAACCAATTTCAGAAGTGTTTATTGCAGGCTGTAGCCTCCTTCATTGTTCAGCCCGTTAATGAGAGGGAGCAAAAAGAAGCGGTGAAAAAGGCGGGCGCGCTGCGGAAAGGGGAGGGCTGCCGGTATTACTTTTTAATTTTAATTGTAGTTATCTGACGGCCAGTCGCCGGGAAAGAAGTTAAGAAGGAGAATAAAGAACGGAAATCGCGCGTCCCTCCTCCCTTACTCGAATTATCTGAATCCGTTCCAGGAACGTGTCAGCCAGTAGTCGAAGAATCTCAAGTATTACGTCCCGATAATCGGGTCCTCCGTTATAGCGTCGCTCTTATTTCTACCGTTCCCCTTTTCCCTCCTCGGTATCCGGTACACTGGTCCTCGGACTCAGTTTTATAAACGAGCTTTCTTCCAATCGACAGGCTCTTGGATCGATTCTGACTGCGGGAGTGATGAATTGCGCTTATTACGCCGATGTATTTTACTAAAACGGACCAGATTTACTTCGATCCACGCGCGCGTAAATATTAAACGTCGCCCTCATAAATCTCATTTGCCCTGCGACGTATCAGTGGGATATTATTCCGTTGCGGATCGCGAAACGAGATCGCAGATTTATATAAATCAGAACACTATCTTCGATGGGAATTTATATTGAAAACCTGGGCAGTCACATTTATCCATAAATATTCCCCTGTGTGTTGGCCTCGAACTTTTTAGAAATATCCCGATATTCAGGCTTACAGGCACAGCTCCGCCGTCAAGATTACAGTTTTATTTAAATTACGGCCCCCAGGAAGAATCCGTTCCTCTTAGAGTTCAGGAGTTAGACTCCTCGACTAAAAGTTCAAAGCAATTCGAATAAATCCACGGTATCTTGAATCCAGCTCGATAGAAATCCGACTCTGGCACACTCGATCTACCGAAAAGTCTAAAGGGATAGAAATTCATTTTCCCCAGGCTTGCTTGAGTTCGCGTTTGACTAGAGAAGCCCATCCTCCGAGTGCGTTCAAGCTGCCACCCGCGCAACCCCGTCGTGCGATCACATATGGACGATTTAAAAGTACCGATACCGAAGGGAAGCTCCCCACGTTGTGACGTTGAACCGCGGGAAATCACGACATCTACCCCGCGATCGGTATAAACTCTAAACGATTCGAGACGAGCAGAGGTGCAAAGAAAAAACGACGACAGCAGAAAGCAACGCACATTGAACCGTTGGCAACTTTGTACAGAGAACGTTCATTCCTGAACCGCGTTCTCACCTCAGCTAACCGTTCCCCTTCACCGAGCTTCGCTCGATCAAAATCACATGTCGAATTCGACAACGGTAACCGCGAATGAATCGGGCTTCGTTTCGACGAACGCGCAATCACGTAGCTGTATCGATGCCCGATAATAAGCTGGATGGGAAACTCGATAACGCGTCCCCGACGCGTCACTCGTCCAGGTTGTCCCGGTAATTCGATGTATTGACCGGTACCGGTCAATTGAGGATGTCGCGCCGTTTTAACAAACAGAGAGCAGAGTGTTCCCGCTGTAATCGCGATCGATGCCCAATAATATTCCATAACGGAAGAAGCACGACCGTTATGGGAGCTTTCAATCGGCCACTCCACGTACCAATTACTCGGAGAGATTCTGATCGTGGCCCTTGCCCCAGTCGGGTCTGGTCGACTTCAACGCGTTCCATCCACGCGATCCGAGCTGCCTAAGATGCTAGCTGGAAGGTCGCTCGATCGCTTCCTCCGCCGGCAACGGTCGGTGAGCGAGTATAAATTATTTTGCTGGGAAATGATCCTCTCGCGGTGCCTCGCTTCCCGCCGGTGCATGGCGGAGGGATAAGGCAGCGTGGAAATAAAAAGAGCGGAACGAGTACCGAGAATGCAACACCGGTTGGCCGCCAGAGGCAGGAACAGGCGATCCACGAGTGGCAGGAGATGGAGTGTGAAACATCGGCCCATCTTTCCAGCTCTTCCCGCGCATTCAGCGATGCCCCAGCTATAGCGCCTCGTAGTTCAATGTGCTTTTTCATGGATTTAAAAAAAAAAACGAAACACGAGCGCATGGCTGAGACGATGGGGTAAAGGACCCAATTACTGACACATTCAGCTTTGGGGGATCTTGAAACTTAGATTTTTATGTATAAATTCATCAATTTCAAAAATATATTTGGGGATCTATTACCGACACCCTGCAAATGTATTTGACTGAATTACTGACACCTCAATTACTGCCGGCTAACCTTTATTCGTTATTTTACGTTACTAACAGCTTAGAGTGACAGTAATTAGGTAGGTGGCAGTAATTGGGTCCTTTACCCTAGTTGCAAGTATTGTAAAAATTGATGAAATAATCTCTTCGCGAGATTGTATTACAGCAGAGAACACGATCAACGTGGTATTAGCCAAGAACATCCATGCACTTTACAACGCTACGATACGATAAGGGAATATTTCTCGACAATTACACGGCTTTCTATCGCTATCGGACTATTACCTACAGAAAAGTCGTGTCACGATGGCACCGGTCCGAAAACTTTCGCCTGCTTCACCAGCTTGATAATGGACCGATCGTCGTCATGAATCTTTCTTTATGGTTTCAAAACTTCTGGAACGCGGTATATAACTCGCACGTATTCGCGGGCTGGCGCGTGTGAAGCCAGTCCGGGTAGGTGCACACACGCGAGGAGAAGGACGAGGTACATATTGGAGATAGGGAGATACATAGGATAATGTATACGTATACGAACCCTATCGGTACGTACCTACTGGCCCGCTATGTAGGCCACGTGCACTCGTGGTCCATGCATCTTCGGCAAATACCTTCAGACCGCGCCGGAAGGTAGCATTGCTCGGATATAAAGTAAGAATTTTAGCCGCGACAGCAGGTCGCCGGTTTGTGAGGTTTATGCGTTAACTTTGGACAGCCGATTGATTCGCGCGGATGTTCCATGATGTCGACACCGGTGAAGAAAGCGAATCATTCGCTGCAATGTTATATCGTATGTTATGAGATCTTTTAATCGTCGAAAGAGTTGCTCTTTCTTGGGGACAGCTCGGAGAAATCATTTTTAACGCTGACCAGTCCCACACCCCGGTCGAACTCGGAATGTATGAAAGTCGTTTCACCAGTCGTCCAGCTCGAAACGTTTTTAAATTCCATTTAATTCGCCTGGGCCTGGCGAGCGAACCACTCGGGACAGCGGCGATATCCGAATCGAATGGATAACGCAACACCGAGGACCGATACGCCGCGTAACGTGCGGTCGGCGGAATGCTCGACGATAATTCAATAAGCAGTTATTTATCGGCAATTCGGCGGTCGTTCCAATATCGCCAGGTAAGTGACCGTGGGGTCGTGGCAAAAGGAAAGACGACGGGGGGTAGGAAGCGGACGAAAGGGGAGGAGTGGGACGAGAAGCTGAAGGAGGAGAGTCTCGTAGCCAGAGAAATCGAGAAATGTGGGACGAGGGGTGCCATTAATTTGGCAGCCGTTGTTCGACTCGCCCACTGGACCTTTCGTCTCTCCCTCTACGGAGATCTTAGCCTACGTCCGAATTCCACGGCTAACGTTCCAACTGCACACGGACGTAATATAAGTCTCTTTCCCTCCTGCTTCCTCGTCGGCCTTTCCTCCGCGTGTTCCCCCGGTTTCCTTGTTTTCTTCCACCTTCGCCTCCTTCTCCTACTTTCCTCCCTCCGCCACATTGCCATTCCTGTTCCTTGACTCTTTATTGCTTCTATCAACGTGCCCCGCTTGATTTATACTTCTATATGTTCTGTTCCGCTCTGTTCTCAGCAAGGAGAGCAGCGGAAAGAGTGGCCCCCGCGACTCGTGCGACGCGGGGCAGCGCAGTTGCGCAGCAAGGGACCCACCTCGCTAGCACGGGGTGGATATAATATTATCGCCACGGATAAGCAGTTGCAGCGTCATAGATCTACCCGGGCCGCGTATTGTATCGGGGACACGTTCACTCCGACCGGGCAGAAATCATTTTTATGTGCCGTTCCCGTCGCGAGCTCGCCAACACCGAGATCGGTTATTGTATTCATATATCGAGGGGACGTCGAGCACGGCCGCTCACCGGACTGTAATTATTGCGCGTTGTACGTGATACCGTTTTGCCCGATATTTATCGTTCTAAGAGCTGCTCGGCGAATATCGCGATTTGTGAATTTCCACGCGTCAAGGGGTTATTATTGGCGGAGGGGACGAAAAATTCGCTGGCTGTTATTTACGCGTTGCGAGCCCGGGCGCGATTGAAAATAACGATTTCGGTGCTTCGGACCGTGCGTCGATGCATCCCGCGTTCCCACTTTACACGGCTGAAAAATATCGAGAACGGACTTTGCGAGCTGTTTAATGTTTAAGCGAGCCGATCGCTGTTGCGAATGGGTTACGAGTTTGTTCACGGACCGAAAGATCAAACGGCCGACAAGAAGCTGAGCTCGATCGACGGGGGCCCGTAACGCTAGCCCATGTTATTTTTTTTCCTCGTTTCTCGTGGGTCGTTCGGACCTGGCCGTTTCGCGTGGCTTCGCGTGCTAATCCCTTAAGCGCGATTCTCGTGTAAACTCCAAGAGCTTCGGGATCGGATCAGTGCCAAGGCAAATACGAGTTGTTAAATACGCCATGCACCACGTGGGGCGATAACAACCTACTACTCATGTTCGATACGCGTTACGTGCTACAGGGAGCTCGAATGCCGCGTACGTAACGCGAATAACTTGCCCCACGGCTGGTTCGCCTGCCTGCCTGCTTGCTTCCCGTTGCTCGTTTCTCTTCAGCCACCCTGGAACCCCCTTCTCTACGTCACCATATCCGCGTTCCACCCACGCGGACGCAGCCAAAGTCCGAGTAAACGATGCACCACCTGAGATGGTGCGCCTGCACGCGATCGGTATCTTGGAAAAATTCTAACTAATTTCTCGATACAGAAATTTCTCAACAGAGAAATTAGCGTACGTACCACGAAGATTCTGTCGATCGAAACACAGAAACAAGAATAGGCTCAAGGCTTGTACGAATCAGACAGCGACAACAAGTGGATCAAGTAGTTCATAGTCAGACAAGACCGCGCGTGACATACATCTGGCCAAGCCAATTTATAACTTCGTTCTACGATACTATACGAATTTCTAATGCCCCGAGGCCTCCTGCATCTAATTTCTCCCTTAGTTAACACGGAGTAAAAGTGCATCCTCGGCCAATTCTCCAAAGACTAATACGTCGTTATGCTTTTACACGACTTTATACCTCTCCCTTTCACGTGTCCGCGCACAGTCTAATATCGCTCGCCCCGACTGGTACACGTAATTAGTAGGCACGATGAACGTTGCACGCGGCGCCGTGAATTTCTATGTGTTCGGAAGTTAACGAGTAGGAAAATTAAAATCTCCAGGGCCGCCGCACGCGGTTTACAGGCACATAGACGATATTATCGGCCCTTAACGCGCACCGCCGACGTTGCTTTACGGATAGTATCCCGACTAAAGGCAGTGAACCCTGCTCCCCGAGCATAGATCGGGATACGAGTTCGATCGGATTACCGCCGGGTGGGGAGGGGGGATCAAAGATTCCGCTGCAACTGCTTCGATCTCGGCGATCGTTAATTATTGATCGAATACCGGTGGAATAAGGAACGCCAGCTCGCTTACGGCGACGTGTCTCCTGGAATCGTATAAACCATACCACAATCGACCACACACTGCTCCACGGATGCTTACACGCGGGTATCGTGACGGCGTCACTCTGGCCGACGCACGAGAAAGATCGCGAATCGACGCGCAATTATCATCCGATCCGTTACCGTTGTCGCGTCGTAATAACTATAAATTCCGGGGTAGAATGTCGTAAAGAGGCGGGATGGGGCCCAAAGCGGCTCGGGTAACATGAGATTTTGGTATATAGGGTACAGACGTCTAATATATAAGATCGAATGCCGGCGACATTAATTACGCTCGCCGCGGAGAGCGATTTCTGCTCGTCGTATTTCCTTAATTCACGAGGGTCGTCGAAAATATTATTTTCTCGGGGCAAGCACCGAGCCTGTGAGCATAAAACACGCGTGGTGTGCGTCCGAATTCCTCGAAAGGGCCGGGTACCGAGTGTGCGTGCCACGTCATACGAGACCTGCCTTTGGGAGCGCGGTATGATATGTTTAATAGCAGGATCACTGGTCCGCCGTCTGACCGTCTCCCTTTCTCTTATTCCCGGCCACGGTTTTACCTGCTCGCCCTCTCGCTCCTCGCGGTTATTAATGGCACCATCTTCGAACGGTCACCACCCAGCGCAAGAACCAGAGATGGCACTGATACTATTTCATACTTTATTTATTTACACGCAACCCGACGCACGATCGCCCCGATAGCCGCTCCGGCACGAATTTATGAAGTGTGGCGCGAAAAGACGACCTTTCCGCTCGTTCTCGCTTCGATCCTTCGAGGCGGCCAAGTTTCACGGAATCCCGACTGATCGACAGAGAAACAGAGCAAAGAGAGAACTCGCTACACGCGGCTCTCCATGCGGGAAAAACGTTGGACGTACCTTCGCGTGAGAGAGTATTTGGAGATGAATGCGTTCCGGTACTCACCTGAAACATAAAGAAAGATTATCCGGTTAAAGTACAGCGGAACAGCGTGTTTCTTTCGCAGAAATTAATAACGCGGCTGTTTTTAGATCGCTCGTAAATTTCATCCCTTGGCTATTAACGGAATGTAAAAATATCGGTGGTGATCTGAGAGAGAATGCGAGTAATTAAAAGCGAAGGTATCTCGGAGAGAAGAAACCGTGCGCTTTAAACTCCCGCCATCGCCTGGATAAAATTAAACATTTGCAAGAACCTTTTCCGCCAAGTCTCCGTCATTATTCGCCGGTTACGGAATAGATACGCGTCGCGAAGATGTGAAAGTAATTAGTCGTGTTCATCAGCGTAATATCTACGTCTTTGCCGTTACGTCCTCTATACAGCTCGGTAGTTATAGCCGACCGTATTCAAGCTTCCCCGCAGAAACCCACAAACTTGATGCTCTTGTGGCGTCGACCAAGGATGGCAACTAAGGCTACCGGTCATTCTGGAGTGGTCTTCGACGACAGAGCCACCAAAGCCAGGAGATTAATACCAAGCAAGGGCTCGCTTAGATGCATCTCACGCAAAACCTCTTCAAACCGGCACAGCATAGTAGCGAGGCATACCTATCTCTCCAAATTGGATATGAAAGTGTTTAATATTGGAATGTTCGTTTCCCTCTTTGCTTACTATTGATAGATTCACCGCAACTACAACAATTCTACATCATTACAGTTCACTTCACAAAGTCTTGGTTTCGGTAGGCATACAAGTGCAAGCAGAATGTCCCTGATTATTGACAGACAGAGTCCTCTGTTAAACAGCATTGGCGCACGATTATTTGCTGCAATACGAGCTGGAATAGTAGCGAAACTCTGAATACTATAACGCAGTATGCTGGTAATACAATGTTTAATCTACTAGACGTAAATTACACAACGGAATCGACGTCGATAGGGAGCCGTTCTGCTGCGTCTAACAGAATCGTTTCTAGTGGCCTGACACTCGAGAGTTTCCGAGAGGCGGGTGTCTGGGAAGCAGAGCCTTCTCGAAATTCCAGTGGGTCAGGCTGTGGATCAACGGAACTCGGAATCCGGTACATTAACCGACCACAAAGCGTACAGCTCCGCGCCGCGAATCGCTCGTAAACCGTGCAAACATCGTTCGCGACGCTTCCTTTCTACGAGCATCTAACTCCTCTTAACTGTCGCGCTTAAATGGCATTCTTTGCTTCCTCCGCAACTTGAGTGCCACGAAACGGTGGGGCCATTAAAGAACGAGCTTTCCACCGATATTTATTCTGCCCGTTACTCGAAGGAAAACGCTGGGGGAAATCTTTTGTCGACGACAAACTCAGCCGGCTTCAAAGCGCAGGATCGATAGAGAGGAATGCTCTTTCCTGAACCAAGTAATGTACTTATCACGACGTACATTACGTCCTCGTACATCCGGCTTAAATCCCGTACGCGAGCTCCGCCAGCTCCTCTTGCAATGCCATCGAATTTCTTTAATAACTCGATAAAATACGTTTCGCCGTGACCCATCGATATCCTTAATCAGCGAGCGTGTATCTCTTCGTGCAGCGGAGGCCTCGGCGGCAAATCGGACAAATATGTGGTCGAGACATTCGATTTCGTTTCAGAGACCACCCGAATGATTTTAAGTATGACTGATCCGTACTTCAAACTCCGTTATTACTTAGTTGGATCGATAACCGTTCGCCGAAGATCCGCCGAAGATTGGAATTCTTGGCACTAAAGGTAGTAATCCCGCTACCCCTGGTGACGTAAAAAAGGATTTGCTTGCAGCTAAGTGCCGTTCATAGTAGAGATGTCCGATTCCGATTCGATTCATCAAAAAATCTATTTTTTTTTTTTTGGTTAAAAGGCCGATCTTTTAAATCGATTTTCCTCTGTTCGATTATTCTGAGAATCGATTCTTTACACTATGAATCGAGAACCGATTTTTCTTTTGCATCGAATGTGATAAAATAACTATATTGAATATTCAGGCATTGCAGTTTTCGATCGGCTAGAGAACGATTTCACTGGGTTACCACGTACTGTATTGAAAGATTACTTAGTTACAACAATTACCTGCAAAATGCAGTTAACATTTCTAACTTTTTTATCGTTTTAAAATATATATTATATAAAGTACCTGAGTCTACTTTGAATTTGAAAATGTACCCGACTTCATGGGCTCGTTATCGTGAGCCTAGGATGTCTTTCAATAAACTCAAATTCAAACTTATTAGCTGCTATTTAATATATGTATATTAAAATCTTAATAATTTTTTACGATTTTTAGATCGATTCTTGCAAAACCGATTCTTTGGTTTCGGGTTTTTAACGGAATCGGTTCTCATGATTCGATTGAGAAACGATTCCGAAAATCGATCTTTTAAAGTGAATCGAACATCCCTAGTTCGTAGCCGCAGCGTTTGTCTAACTTGAGCGCAAGGCAGAAAGCGCTGTGGTTGGCAAACTTTTTAGTGCCACTTCTACCCTTCTTTTAAGGCAGAAATCAAACCTGTAATGGCTCTATCGCGTTGGCTGAAGCACCCGACGGGAATGGGCTTTTTTGTCGCGACGAACCGTGGCAAAACGTATCTATTACGCGGGGCATTGTTCGAGCATGCAGCAGAGATATAAATCCCCCGGCAAACGATAGGGACAGATAATCTCGATTCTCGCGGTACTTGCACGGAAAATTGAATGTACAGTCCCGGGGATATTAAACGACAAGGGATGCGCGAGGTTTTACGCTGGTAAAAAAAAAATATTCAGCAGAGCGACGAAATCCGGGGTGGAAGGGAGGGCACAACTTCTGGAATCGTACAAGGAAGCGAAGGAGTATGAGCGTACCCGCGCAGCCTCGGGTATTTACATAAAAATTTATACCGGGTCGCATTAGCATCCCGAGCCCGGGATAATACGATAAATCGCCGGCGTACGTGGATCGTGATCGGGCAGAGAAAGAGGGCGGAATATTCGACAAGGTCCGCGAGCGAAGAAAACAACCACGAGCGATCGGTTTCATTGCGATGCGGCCACGATGCGGTCCCAGTCATCTCCAGCGTCGAATGTGTGTACGTATACCTGCTGGAATTCCTCTACGGATCAGTAGCTTCGCGATAGGCAGTACAGGTACCGGTTATGTCACGGCATGCTCGAATACCCCGCGGGTCGGGACGCTACAGCGCACGGCACGACCTCCGCGTCGACTGGGACACACCGTGCGCGGAGCCAAACGAGGTGAGAGGGACGCGCGCGACGTGCTAGCACCAAGTGCCAATAATATCTTCATGGCGCGTCGTGTCGAGAAGATATACGCAGGATCCAGGTACATATCGGGGAGGTCGCGATAGGTAGTCCGCGCCGGCTTCGTGGTAGCCGTGCCAGAAGGCCGCGGCGCGACAGAGACAAAAGTAAAACGAGCAAAGGTGTCTCCCTTAACGATCCTTGGACGAGCACCGACACACCAGCCACGGCGGTCCACCCCCGGTGCGGATAAAATATTTCCAATCAGAGGGAATGCGCGGCGAGCTGATACTCAAGCATGCTTGTCGAATGCAGGATACTCGATGACCGATGGCCGATCGGTATCGGGGACAGGCACCGCGGCGATATGCATATAAATAGCGGTACTTGCATCTACGGTGCGCCAACTTCGCGGCCCGAGGTGCGTAAGATGTCTCGATACGGGCGGACACATTGTTGCAAGCCTGACCTTATCGTCGAATCGGGAAACGATAGGTTGCGACGGCTTCGGCTCTCGCGCCGGGTGGGAGGGGAAACGGTGATTTATAAGCGCCGTCACGCAAGATCGCTGATAAATATCCACGCCGCTCCCCCTCTGCCGAACGGGATAATTTGAACGCAGAAATATGTAAATGTTATTACACGGGGCAGAGGAATGTTTGGCTTCGCGGCGACAATGTCGGATTCGCTTCGACCGATGGCACGTGAAGTTCCAGGGCGATGGAATTTTAAACAGGGGATGAACATAAATTTCTGCAAGTCTGCGGCTCTGTTGGACAGGAGTAATGATTCTTCGGCGGACCATGAAATTTTCTATTTTCGCTAAAGCACTTTCCGCGCAAAAGGCGCGTCAGCGTTTAGAGGCGAGAGGAGAATTTGCGCGGGAAGTAGGAGATCGCTGGTCGCGGGTTCGCCGTGTAAGTAGAAAACTACGTGCGGCGACGTACGCGTCGCAACGGAGCGCAGCAACGCTACAAGTATTAATCATTACGGGCGAAAGGGGGGCGAAGAATGGAGGCAGGCTGGCGAAGTCGGCGCTAAAGCCGCTCGACAGAATTCCAACCGACTGAGGTCAGATACATTGAGCGCGACATGCCGCAAACATTTATATACAGGGTGGCACATGCACACTGTCACGTGTCTACGCGAGTGTGGCGAGGCTATGGCAGCGAAATAGGGTGGAGTAAGTAGGGGTAGAAGCGCAGAGGGGTTACCACTTGCACCCTGCCACGGTGGTCGTGTAATTATGTCGTGATTTATAATGATGGCGGCCGGTCGCCCTGTGCGCAATTCATCTACTAAATGAAACGCCCGAACCTTGTCACGACGAAGTTCGTCACAGCGGCCGTACCTTCGCTTTTATTTCCACGAATAACAGGTATCACGGCAGCGTGTAAATAAAACTGCGCAATTGTCCCTCCCCCGTCGCATTTCTCCTAAGCAAATATTCATACGCGAATTATCATGTTCGTTCATCGACCTGTCTGTTACATTCGAAGCAGCAGCCACCTTATCCGCTAGAACCGCGGCTCAAAATAAATGGCACCGGGGATTTAAGGATGACATATTCGCCACCCTTCGTAACCGCAGTGACCTTCGCGAGGGTTAGGGCAAGAACGTAGGCGACGAGGCAGCATATTCTCCCGCCCCTGTGAGAAATAACGCGACGCTGGATGAGCAAATAAAAATGACTCTCTTTGTCAAATCGCGCCTTCCTCTTCAGCCGCAGCTGACCGTCGATCATACGCGGGTGCCACTATCCACCGGCAGACGCGAGCTCATCAATCGTCACTCCCTCTGAACCCGGCCGAAAGCGCGCAACTTTGAATTTTCCCGGAATGAATCATCTTTTTCCTCGAGCGTGCCGGCAATAGCTGCCGTTTTACGTCGTCCCCTCCCTCCTGCAAGTCGTTTAAAAGCGTCGGTTATGCGACAATGAGATACTCGGCTCCACTCCAGCCAGGCGAGCCCCGCTATTTACGAGCCGCCCTAGCAGGATAGAAGAAGCTCGTATATCAAGTTCTGTTTAATTTCTATTCATGCGCGGCGCCTCTGCCGCCGATCCGAGCCCTACCGTACTCCTCGGG
This sequence comes from Andrena flavipes, assembly GCA_963971345.1. Classification (NCBI taxonomy): domain Eukaryota; kingdom Metazoa; phylum Arthropoda; class Insecta; order Hymenoptera; family Andrenidae; genus Andrena; species Andrena flavipes. The sequence goes on from OZ020481.1 coordinate 42,804,339, forward strand.
CTGACGTTTAACGCGCCGCATCCATCTGAGAGAGGTAACCCCGGAAACGGGGAACCAGAGACAAATGCGATCCACTGGCTTCCGATTACCGATAAGGTGTCACGGAGTCAATAACGCTCGGCACTGCAGTTGTCGTCGTATGCGTAACAAGTACATCCTCCTTGGCGTCGAATGCTCATAGATAACGGAGACCGTAGTGCGGCTTCGGCATACACGCGGGTATGTACACCGGAGCGGCTCGGAGGGTATCGAAAAGTTAGATCCCCGGCTGTGTTCGGTAATCGGAGATGGGTTACGCCGAGCACTTTGACTAGCAGACGTCGCGATGCGCGCAGATGACTCCTGAGATTGACTGCGAGCAGTTGAAGGATAGAAGGAGCCGGTCGTATTACGGAGTTCCCTAGCTAGCAGCACTCACGACTCCAACTGCCAAGAGCGTAGCCCGCCGCGCCGTGCCGTTACCGGTGCAGGGGAGTTGCAGCACCGCGAGCTGTTCAGCCAACTGCGTTGATTACGCTCGACGACGCAGACAGCGATATCCTCCTATCTAAAGCTACCCGGCCCTCTTCTTTATCCATTCAAAGGCTCCTTCTCGCGCTCCCTTTGCCTCACCATCCTGCTGTCTATACGCTATCTATTCCTCGCCCCTGCCTAATCCTCGCTGTTCATCCCCGTTACGGATCGTTCGCCTATAATTCCTTTCTTTCACCGAACGTCTTCCTCGAACTCTGCAGGGTTAAGTGTTCGCCCACTTTTACCACTATCACGGTTCTGTTACCGCGAGCATTTTCTTCATCCTCTTCTTCGTTCCCTGATCCATGGTCCCGTCTTCCGGACGTCCCGTGTTTTCTTTTTTAAGTAGGTGGGATAAGGTCGTTAATGAAATTCCCTTCTGGCCAGGGGGAGGCGGTTCCTCTTGGCCAGTTGCTCGCTGTTTTTCATCGGCAATCTCTTCGAGACGGATCTTCCCAGGGTGAACGTAAGCACGTCCCCCGGTTGTTCGTCGGGAACGAAGAAAGGGAGACTGGTAGGTCGAAACATTCGAGAGTCGCCTGTCACGCTGCTCGAGATTGGCTCGCTTCTTCTCACAATGACTCGGCTCGACTCGACTTGACTCTCCTTTGCCTGAGGTACGGTACCCGCACAAATGATCCGGAACGAGCAAAACATTGGAAACCTATTGCCGTCGCTATTACTCCTGTTGGACCAGGAAAGCTGGAACAATGCGGAAGCTCTTCACTGAATTCGACGGTCACGGGCGCGGTAGATAGGCCCCATTTGCCCGTTAATTGCTCGTGAAGTTTATCGCGCTCCTTAATTAACGCGGTAAATCAACGCCGGCCGAGTGTATGATATTATATTTCCTGATTCCTATGCCGTGCACTCCTAACCCCGGCCGTCCGTGTTATAGAGGCCGTCGCCGTTCGGACAGATACGCGCAGCTGGAGTTGCGAGACTAATGAACACGCAGCTATATTAAAAATATCAGCGCGGCAACAATAAAACGAAAAAGTGGCTCCGCGCGGGTGCAAATTTTTTTGCAATTTAGCCGGCCGCTTTGTTCAATTGTAGCCCATTGTTCCGCGTATTTGCCGTCGCGGAACAAAATGCGCCCCGGCGAGTGGCGGGAGATTTTATTAAAAATGTCCCTCTTTTGCCGCAGCCACGTGGCTCGACTCTATCCCCCCCCCCCTCCCGTTTCTCCTTCCCCTTTTGTTTCAGCCGTGCTCCACAAACACGTAGTTAATCGAGAAAAATCAGTGCGTAAACGAGGAGATATGCGCGTCGCCGCGCAACGCCGAGCTTGCATCGTATGATTTGCATCGGTGCAGAATACACACGGTGTAATGGAGCACCGAGGCCGGAGCAATTAAATTCCAATTTAATAAAGGCACCGGGGGAATGTCGACGCCGCGGCGAAGTTTCATTTCACCGGGGTTGGAATCCTGAGCGTGCGACCACACCGGCCTCGCGATGGTATGCGTATATCCGCACGCTCGCCGGTTGCGTTTCGTTCCGAGAGACGAATCAATCACTGTTCCCCTGCAAAAGCGATCGAAATGTTGCTATTCGATGCCCGACGACAGACGGCTGGTTGAACGGCAAGGGCGGAAAAATTCCTTTGACCCGCCGCGGAAACCTGAGCTTTTGCGTACGGCGGCGCGCGACGCGGCGTTCCGTTTCGACCCTCTCAATGGAAATCCTCCGCCCTGAAATTCAGGATGTGGACAAATTCGTAGCACCACCGGGAGAAAAGCGATTCTTTAGTCAGAAAATAGTTTATTCTGCGGCGTCTATTTTATTTAGCGGAAGGAATCACCTCGTTCTCTCGTTATATCTCGAAATTGAAGAATTGCAAATTCGTACTGTATTATTTCATCCCATATATTTCCCGTCAAGGGGTAGGTTGACTAATTGTTAATAACTTTGCACCGGCATATGCTCTACTGCGGAAACATTCACTGTAGAAAGAAGTCACTTCTACTATGCCATGCATTTATGTCCGACCCCGAAACCTTAGTTTATACTAAGGTTTAAATTGTCATTTCTTTATTCGCGAAGCGATTTTTATTTTTTGTTTAAGTTTCACTATGTTATAAATACATTATAGTTAATGTTTAAATTGATAAAAATTTCAGCTTATTATTCAAATATAAAAGAAAGAAATTAATAATGAAATAATTTTATAATGAAACAACTCTTGTGACATTGTATTATTTTATTACCACTGAGATAAGTTACTAATAACATTTTCTTAACTGATTGTACCTATAGTCAACCTGCCCCATACGTAGTCAACCAACCCTGATCATGGGACTGATTGACCAGCATAGAACGTGTTAAAAAACATTAAAATACCTTAATTGTTGTCACATTGAGTCAGCATGAATAATTTAATCAGATAGCCAATGTATGCCCTATCATATATACTAACCGGTTTGATGATATTTCACCCTCATAATTTATTAAAAATCAAAAACTGAAAAACTGGCCTACCAGCCCCGGTCTTCCCTACTCGTAAGATCGAACGGTAAAGTAGTTTTCAACGTCTCGTAAATCCCACCTCCTTCGATATCATCTAGAAGAAACCTTTCCAAACAACCGGAGAGGGACAGAAGACGGCGAGGGAGCGATTTGACAGATCGATCAGGCTAATCCGCGACAAGGAGCGACCATGTAACGGTACGTGTAGTCGTTCGTGTCTACGAACGGGTCGTAGGATCTCGACGAGTCGCGTGGATGGAAGAGGAGCTTGAGGCTAGGTTTGCGGGGAGAACGGGACATAAAGGAACGATTCGGAAGCAATTCGGTAAGTACATGTCGATTTATGTCCGGGAATCACCGATAGCTCACATCCACTATTTTCTCCCTCCTTCCCCTCTTGTTCTCCGAGCCTGCACGGCAGTGGATCGTCGAGAGAGGCACGCCTCGAGAGCTCCGAGGACGTTATTGTATGAGATCGTCGGTCGTTTCCAGCCTCCCCTCCATATTTTATACACCCGTTATATAACGCGAGGAAGAACGTCCCCGATGGTCTATCTTATGACGTTATTTGCGGAGTGGCTGGAATTGATGGGCCGCCCTGCGTCGATCCGTTTCCCCGTGTCCCCTTACGTCGGGGGTGGTAGGCCGAGAAACTTTGCCCGCGAAATTACACGCAGCCCTTTCCCTCGAGTCTCGCGAAACATCCAATCGTCGCGTAGCGAGATGATAAACACGGTGGGCACACGCGGAATCTTCGGTGCCATTTACCATCCGAATCGTAAATACTGTTGTGCCCAACGAGAAAAATCGCGTGTCGAAGTGAATAACGACGTGGCTCTGGCCGATATATTAAGTTCCGTTGAGTTACATCTCACCCGATCGACAAAGGAGATCACGGTCGTACTTAATGCTATTAGTTTCGAGACAGCGATTTCACTGATGATGATCGATACACCCTTTCGACTGGCCCGGTTTTGCTATCGTCATTACTATACCATGGCTGAACACCTGCCGCGGCATTCAGGGGACGTTAGCGCGAAGCGTTTTCACGCGAACACGTGCTTTCATTGAAGTGGGCAAGCATGTCGCTCAACCCCAATTTTAACGTCCCTTTAATTATCGATTATTACGCTTTTTGACCCGTAATAGGTCCCGCAGAGGCACGCAGATTATTCAGATGAGTTGCAGCTGTTGAATAATCCGGCCGGCCACCGATGGGCCAATGTTTTTCGTCCCGCTATCCCTCATTTGCTTTATCTCTGATTCTGACTAAGACTAATGCGAGCGATTCGCCTGATCGTTTGTAACTCCCTCTGACCCTCGGCGCCCCCTATCCCGCTCCCACTCATTTACCCCCGGGAGCCACCCTCGTCTCGAGTCTTTTGCCGACTAACAGGCTGTCATTTATCCGCCCGTGAACCGATGTCTGGCTAGTATGGACTACTTCGTGGAAATGTTATCATCACTCACTGCGCCCCAAAGATTGCCCGAGGGCGATCAAAGATGTTCGCTTTGAATCCTTCTGAATTCGAAGCCTCTTCGTTGGCTCGCTCTGCGAACCTCGATACGCCACGATGCCTTTGAAGGCTCAACAAATGAATCGACCGTTCCAACGGAATTCCAAGTTCGATAAAGCCGGAGTCGGACGAATTTAGTACGGAACTTAACTCTGGATTACGCAGGGAAGATCTCGCGAAACTTATGCGGCGATTGTTTCCAAATCGCGGCAGCATCAAAGTCTCGTTTCCAGGAGCGCTAGAAGCAGAACCGCAAACGATCGGTCGGGCATTCCCTCTTCCGTTCACGGTCTGCGAGCCGTGTAAGTATCCGAGGCATTTCCGGGGGTGTTTTCTATGCTCGACTAGAGTCGCGTCTGCCCCGGGTTTACGTTCTGCCGCCTCCCACGAAATAGTGACTTTTAACGATCGGAAAGGAGGAGACGGTTGAACGAGCTAAATTGGCCGCGCTTCGATTCGGCCGCAAAACTCTACCCTTTTCTTTTTCGTGTTTTACGCTTCGACGCGTACCAGCTGCATCGTGGTTCGAATTATTTCCACAGATGTTTACACGAAAACTACGGAAATGAAATAAACGAGCGCGTAGAAATCACGGGGCAAACGGGATAATTATTTTTATCGGTTGCCGCTCGGCTGGCTTCGCCGAACGACCCTCTCGCTGTGCTTTTCCGCACGAAATCGATACCGCGGCAATATTTTCGTTACCAGCGTAAAACTTTTTCTCGCAATCATTTTCCCCTCGCAGCCCTTCCGCAGCCCCCTTACACCAGCGAGTCACTCATCATTCATCCCCCGTCTACTTGCACCACCCCGTTCCCTGTTTCTTTTTCGCGACGGTCGACGCGGCGGTTCTACGGTCGCCGAATCGAGGATCCTACATCAACCGCCTCACACGCGATTTACTAAGAAATTCGTTGGCTAATGAAATTAAATTCCAGCCGAGGCGTAGCCCTCCGCGCTTCCCCTCGGCCCCAGAGGAATCCCCTCGCAGTTTATGCGGCGTATTGAGTTCCTCGCCCGTTCCCGTTTCTCTCTGTCCTCCTCCCGCCCGGGAACGTCCATGCAAAAAGTAATCCAAAATAATCCCCCTTCACTGCGACGGGTCCCTTATCGTGTCGCGAGTTCGAAGAAGAAAACGAGCAGGGGAAGATGGGAGCCGGGGAAATAAAGAAGGGGAAGAGAAGACGAGGAAAAAAAGAAGCCAGCCGACACCTCGGTTGGTCCACGCCGCGGCTCGTGCAAATAATTGGAACGTGCTGAACCCCTCGACTTCCCGGGTACTCTTTTAATTTCGCTGCTGGCCTCCCTTAATTCGTCGCAGGTAGTTAGGGAAGACCCTTCCAAGGATCATTCTGCCTTCCTCCTCGTCCGTCCGTTCGAGCCGCCGTCTTTATCTTTGCATCGAATTAACGCGAAGTAGAACGTCACCGTGCTTGGTCAGACGGGGCGTCGCTCTGAGAGTTCTTCAACAGACTGCGTTAGGAGAACCTCGATTCCAATTTTAAAAAATCATGCGCCCCTCGTCGCCACGTCGATAGGAAATTGCGTTATGCGAACTGCGAAATTTTTTCTTTGTGAAACGCGACTGCGGAACGAATTGGCTCCGTGAAAAAAAAACGGCACAGGCATTTGTAGGTAAATAAATCGGAGCAACCGAAAAACAAGCGGCTCGTTGCGATTTAAACAACGGGGACTTTCATCTTCCGCGCAGATAACTCGGGATATGGAAACAATTTCTCTTCGGACTAGTGCTCTCATCGGGATTCGGACATTCCCCGCAGCCTTCTCCCCTCGCGAAATCGTATGTTCGGGGCTGCGGACACTGAATTACAACCGCGACGCTCGAATATTCGCAAGATCAAATGGAATTTCGATGGTTCGACTGGCGGTCATAAAGTATCGCATTACGCTGCGCAATCTTACTTCCACGTACAATCGCGGTCCAATTTATATTGTATTGTGGAAGCGAAACGGTCCGAAAACACGCGATATTTTCGCTGATATTTCTAACGGGAAAAACACGAGACTCCCGTCTCGCAAAATATTTTACAAATGAAACATGCAACGCGTCAATAAACGCGGACTTTTTTCAACGTGTCAGAGCCTCTCCCACTGCCAATTATTAAAAGCCTGAAATAAAAGCCTGCTGATAGCATTCATTCAAACCTACCGCAGCGTTGAATATGGAGTGATTTTGATAGCAACAATAATGGTTTATTACCAAAATTTTACGAACAATCAAAACAATTGCCCGCCGCGATCGTATCCCGTGAAAAATTCAATTCTTGACGCAAATTTATACTGTGGAATTGGGAAGTGACCGGGTCAGAAATAGGGTGATCGAGATGACTCGCGTAACTCTAATAAGTTTAAATTATATATATAAGTATTATATACGTCGCGATGCTACTTCGTTCGCATCTCTACTTCGACTCTGGTGACCGCTCTTCGATGAGCCATCACCTTACGCTCTTCCAGAGCACACACACATCACACACCCATGCCTCGGTCCAAAATCTCCACGTGCATTCTCAGAATCATACCCACCCGCAATCGATACTTAAACCTAAACATTCACTCGCGACGCTAATCACTTTCATCCCAAACATTCAATCCTCGCGCCGGCCACCCTAGAAGATTGCCTCCTCGGCTCTCTCACTCCCACGATACCTACTACGTTCCAGCTCGCATTTCTCAATACCAAAATGTAAAAAATAATCGAAATAAATTGTGGAATAATCATTGACGAGTTCTCGCCATTGAACACCGGCAATAGAAAAGTAATGGAAAAGTAGTTCACATACGAAAGACACGAAAGGTATTGATTTTATGTGTTTGCAGGAGATACGGCGTTGCCTTTCATTCGAGCATACCCCAAGGTAGAATAAATCTGTACAGCATCCAGATATGTTTCCTCGAGAAAGTGAATTTAAGGCCTTATGCAGGTTCCATGCTTCGGGCTGTTTACATGCGCCAGGATTCCACAATGTATTCACACTCGATTTCGTGCCTTTTCAATGATCAACCACGCCAGGATTCAGCACGACGTGGCGAAAGGGAACGAGCAGAAGCGAATTTATCGATCTCCAGACGTAATTCAGTATTCAATCGGGACGTAAAAAGGTTCATCCCATAAATCATCGTTTCCATAAAATATTTCTCGCGGATTATCTTCGGTCCATTCAAGCCGACTGAATTAGAAGTCTGTCATTTTTAAAAGACCCTCGTCCCGGCTCCATAGAAGCCGGGGTGGGATGGATGATTTCAAAGCGGATTATTGGCGCTTGGCAAAGACGTCGTCACCAAGCGTTGCGGGGTCTACGATCAGCAGAAGCAACCGGCCAGCGTGGGGTCGAAGGCTCGTCGATTAATTACCCTTCCTTATGCATTCATCTTCGGGGACCTCGCGCCCTCTCCCGTTTCATTAGGATTATTATACGACACGATAAGCTCTGATTACGGTAGTATCCGGGAGGGTTCCGTTTCAGGGCTAATATTACAAGCAATAATAAATCGACTTGGGATCGCGCTTATAATTCGTTCTTTAACGAAAGTCGCGATTGCATCTAATTAACCGGGCTACGGCGCGAAGAGGTCAAGTATACTCGGTGCCCCACGGAATGATCCAGTCGCTTCGATTCTCAGCCGGGTTAACGGCTAACCTAGTTCCCGGGAAGTTGGCCGATACACGGTGTGGCACCATAATAACGTGCAAAACTTACGAACCCTCGGGTAAGGGAAAGTTGCGAGAGGGCAAGGGAAGCAGGCACGGAAGTCTGTTCAGTGACAAGTGTATAATAGCGGAGGCCGGTTACATTAAGCCTAGATCCGAAATACGAAAGCAAAGGGTCGGGGATTTAGGGTCGGCGCGAGGTTGCGGGCGAGCCGCAGAGGCGCGTGCGAGAGCCAGTGAATGTTTGATGGCGCAGGGTCGAGACGGCCAACCCTCCTGTACCCAGCGAGCTTTCCCCATGAGGCATCCGGCACGGCTAGAAACGGTTAGCGACCGACCACGTCGAAAGACGCTCGGTCCAACCCGTTACCGAAGCGGCTAGCCAAAACGCCCTAACGAGGTCATCTTTTTCCTGAAGGCCGCACGAACCACGCGTAAGTCTCCCGGTCAAATGCACCCCTAGGCCCTCGCCCGAATCTAATCTTCCGTTCAATTATTCTCGCGTTATCTGATACGGGTCAGACCGCGACCGAGATGAGATTCCCGTGGATGCGGCTGATACACTTACATACTAACTGCGAGTGACCCACTTGCCCCGAAAACCCTACCTAGCTCCGTCTATGGAAGCCGACCACCGCCGTAAGAAATCCACGCCGCCGAGGGCGCATTAATTCAAAATTAAACCGACCCCACGAATCACGTTTCGAGCGATAAGACTCGGAAGTTCCAGCGTGCAGTCACCGCGGGAGAAATAGTACCATCGCGGTGGGACCCGAACGGGGGAAGGGATAAAGCCGAACATTAAACCCAACTTTTTCTCCGCGACGCCGCTGCCGGAATGGTCCCGAACTTCCATCTCCTTTAATGCATATTCCACGGGCGTGTGCGCGGAGCTCAGTCTTACAATCTCGCGCCACAAACTTGCCGCCGACGCGGTCGAAAAAAAAAAGAGGGTCGAGCCTGATACGGAGTTAAAGTCCACTTTTCCATGCAACTTGCTCTTATACGTGGCTGCCACTTGCACTGGCGCCATCGACCCTGCAGCAAAGCCTGATCGAATCGCCGCCACTTCTTCATCCAGCAGCGTGGGTGAGACGCGCGGCAGGCGTTCCTGCCTCCTTTTTTCCCCTCGTTTTCTGCAGCCACGAACGAGGAGGCGGTAAAAGGGGAAAAAAGACCGTCAGCCAGGTCAAAACGGGCAATGCATTCGTTGCGTCATCGCCACGTAACGAGGCCATCTCGCCGTCGGCGGGTCGTTTCGTGCTCATCGAGGTCAAACGGAAGTAAGGAACCGAGCGAGCCTACGAAGGAGGTTAAATCTCTTATCTGGCGGACAAAGCTCGCGCGATGCTTATTCTTTTCTTTCTTCCGTTTCCCTTCGCGCAATCTATCCGCGTTCCTGGCAGCCGGATGGCGAAGCGGACTCGCCTCTCCCAAGACGCAATCCCACGCAGAGGGCATGCAGCGTATCGCGGAGCGAGGGCTTCGAGCTACGACAAACGAGTCTACAAAGTCGGGTAACGAGGAGAGGAGAGCACGACCTCGCCCGCGGATACACGGCCCTTAGGTTTTCCGCGGATTCGGGGCCCCTGCGAATGGAGCAAGCTCGGAGGCGAGAACTCGGGCAACTTTGCCGTGGGAACTCGTGCTTTCGCTGCCTATTAGCGGGAACAACGAAATATTGTATCGCCCGGGAACTTTATTCGCCCCCTCTTGGATTACCGCGGAAAGTTTCGACTGGCGTGAAAAACTCTTCCACGTGGACGGAATCCGCGCGATCGAAACAATGGTCCGGAAGCTCTGCCAACAATTGCGGTCTCGCGGAACGCAAGCGCGCGACGGACACCGCTGTTTTGAAGTGCCGCGTTCGATCGACAGCTTTAACGCGGTTACGTGCCGCGCCGCTGTTTTTGTTTACCAGTTCTCTCTGCATAAACGCCGGGAATTGTTAAAAGCCTGAAAAAATCCGGCCGGGAAGCGTGTCGGTGATAATTGTTGATTCTACTTTATGCGAGTCAATATACGCGTTAAGTGTGCAAGCATTCTCGTTATAAAAACTGGTGGAGGGAGACAGCGATTCGGGCGCGGATTAACCAATCATTGCGTATCATCAACACCGGCGCAAGCTTTCCCTCGTTCCCGCTGCCGTGTCGAGTGAAATTACAACGAATCAGTCATCGAACGCGCCGGATGCTAACGAACCGTGATTACACGCCTGCGAGGATAAATTTTTTGCATGAATTTCGGATGCGCGTATATCCACAAACTACCGGATCGACAGATCAACGAAGAAAGGGGAGCAGATGTGGGTATTCCAGTCGCCTGCGATGAGGAATAAGTTGCGACCGAGATGGTTGTAGTTACAGCAACAACGATAGGTCAATTAAGTAACGAAGTTTAATGTCTATGGAAAGTAAACTGTACGAGGTTCGAGAAAGTAGACGGATACCGGGGATGAAAGAGGGAGAAAAAGGCACGGTGAAGCGAGACAGGGAGGGAGAAGGGTGCACCCGAGGTACAATTAAACGAAGAGGACACCACCCGCCGATAGCGCCCGGGATAAGTTCCTTTAGAGAGTGATTAAATTTTAATCCACTTCTAATTAGATTTTTTGTCAAGCTGAACGTAAGGGCAAACGGTCGAGTCCATTCTGAAAAGACAAGCCCGTGGATACACTCACCCTCTCCACCCTCTCTCACTGATCCCACCTCGTCGTGCAGCTCGCTAAAAGGATTTATTTTAAACGAAACTTTTTAACGAGGATCGGTTGTCCGATATTTTAATGTCGTTAACACTAATTCCGTCTATGGCTCCAACGTTTAGCCGGGCCTGCGAATTAAATGGCCCCGTGTTTCTTGAAAATGTCCGAGCGATTCTCCCGACCCTTTGATCGTTAATACGCAAACTTCCTGTTTGCAATGGGACAAAGAAGGATCTCCGGCCGTGAAACGGAGGGAGAGGGGGACAGTAAAGGGAAATCTACTTTAAAACGCCTTCCCTACAATTTCCAGTCATAGAAACTGACAGACGGGAAGATTAAACTCGCTCCTCGGCGAGCAGCATTTCCAGGCTCGTCTCCGGAAGAGCAAACATTTAAATAAAGAAATTCTTCTCGGTATCAATTCTGTGCTTCGTAGCGACCGATCGTTTCTCGTAGTAGGTGTACATATCTCCAAACAACGTCGGAGGAGTAATAAAAGACTGGCGTAGCTGCGGGGCAGCCGAACGCGTCTATTACCTCGATCAAGCTCGAGCGTCGGAGCACGATAGAAACGGTCGAGCTCGCATGGCCCTGGGGGTCTGACGTGGACGAATCGATGGGCAAACAAACGACGGATTTGGCTGGTTTCCTTTGGCGGGTCGGCCAGCGCCGACCGGTGGACTAGCTCTATACCTCCCCCGGCTGGACGCCACGCCGCGCCGCGCCGTTCCGTGTCCATTCTACTTTGCATGCGCACATTCTGCCAAGCCACCATGGACCGTCGTACGTCCGTTCCGCCGGTAGATTCCAGCGAGCATCGATGATTCGAGCGTGTAGGCACCGAACCGCGCCGGGCCCCTGGTCAGCAGTTACCGCAAAGTCAGTTCTATTCTCGTAGGGTCGACCTAGCCAATCCGTCGAGCCAGTCGGCCAGCCCGCTATTCGAACTAACCCTACCACCAAGGAAGCTTCTAATACCATGTACCCATGCCGCCAAACTCCTTCCCTTCCTACCACCCTTTCTACCCGATGGCCCTTCTCTCAGCCGCGATGGTACAGCCATTCTCTTAATTGAATTAGTCGGCCGGAATTAGCAATTTCAGATTAGCCTCGCGGTCCCTTCAACCTGTCCGGGCAGAGGAGCTTACTGGTCCAACGAGATCGCCCACTAATAACGTAACTGCTATTAAAGATCGCTTGTGTTCGGGCCATGAATAGCCTGCCAGCCGCTCGATGACTTTGAAAAACGACGAAGGGGATTCCGGGGCTCTTACAAGATCGCTAAATTACGTAAAATAATGAACACTGCGGGGTAATTCAACCCCTTCGTTTCTTAATAGAACACTGCGCTATCTGGGATACTCGCTCTTCCACCGGCGACGACACAAAGCATGCAAACGCTATGTCCTAATTCGAAACGTAATTTACATGCAGAAACCTGGCCTATTACAAAAACCGTGGAAAGGTAGAAGATCGATCTGTCTTAACCTTTCCATCAGCGGAATGATGGATGCTCGCATTTTCTCCCCGGTGCGGCAAGATTTATGCACCGAGAAGCTGCCCGACGAGCATACGCGTCTGTCAATATATGTAAATGTAACAACCTCGAGCGAGCCTGCCCGTAAATCGAATGCGACAATCCACGTCCAGAAAATCTAGAAGCGTAGGTACGTATGGACGTGCGCGTGCTTGCCTGTGTCTCGAGAAACAAGAAAATTCCAATAAAAGGGGCGACCGGATGAAGAGGCACTGTGCGGCGAGACGTTGAAAACGAACGAGGTGACGAGGATCTCCGTCGCTAGCCGAGCAAATATTAGAAACGATGATCGGGAGCTTAACGCGATAATGCGGGAGCAGGGACGTTTGCGTAGACATAATCGAAGCCGTAAGATCTAACGCGATACGCTTGGTTTATACGGTGGTCCTTTGGAAATCGAGTCGAGGGGAGATCATTTGCGCATCGTTAGCACCGTTTACACACACCGTCAGTCGGTCGAGTCAGCTTGACGGTGCTCCAGAGCTCAGCCGATCTTGCATGTTAAGATCAAATCATCAAGCCACCTGGAAGGATTCGCTGCTGCGCTTCATCGTTCTTCTATTCGGTTCATTCATTCGTCTTTGCCTGTCATTCCAAAGAACAATGTTACGCATTAACGGCGTGTGTGCCGTTGGATAAAAGAGTACATACTTGTAACGTGTTCGCGTTTCCTTGCAAAAGGAGGATGTAACAGGCCTTTTTAAGGGATTACGATTAGAAATACCAGTGAACATCGGCACGGGAGTCTGAATGATAGTTCATAATGTCAGTTCGAATTGGATAATCCAGAAGGATGGCTACGTGGAGGAAGTAAGCGGGATCAGGAACGCGAAAACGTGTTTGGATTTTCTGCGCGACAGATGGGCCGTAACGCGTGTGTCGAGTTCTTCGTCCTCGGCTTCTCCTCCGAAGCTACCGTGCAGATAACTCGTTATCTGATATTATTACCTAGTAATACCCGAGGTTCGACTGCCGTCGCGCAGAGAGTACTTAGTAACTCTAGATCGAGCAAATCGGATCTACCCCTGATCCTCCCCTGTGTTCTTCGCTTCCGTACGCTGCTTTCGCTACCATTTATCTCCGCTTCAATCTCACTCACCACGGAAATCCCCTGCTCAATGTGGATCGCACGCAACACGAGTTGCAATCATTTTATTCAATCGGGCCGCACGACTTGCACGATGTTTCCCAGCAAGAAATACCCGTTTAATTGAATGGCTCGGCTGGTGAAATTTCCGTCCTAAAGACAGACTTGCATCTTTCGATGTGGCGACGGAAGCAGGTAACGTCATTGAAAAATATCGAATGGATTAAATTACTGGTATTAGTGTACGGCACTTGGAAAGGGAATATCGCATGAGTTATACGAGGATGCACCTATTCTCAGCTTGCAGGTGTACAGAGAGCGAGAAGGCCCTGCCTTTTTCCAATCCTCCCATCTCGACGTCTCATCTAATCGCCGGATCTTATAATACGCGACTACTTACAAGATACGGTAGAATGCATCTTACGTTACCGCTGCACGTAGGAGCGCGTTATTCACGAAAATGGTAAATATTTCAAATAAACTCTGACTGGTCGCTGGACATATATCTTCCGCCTATATCTCCGCCAGTCTCCTCGCGCAAGGTATATCATATTCGCGCGTGCATGCATCATGGTTAGTACGTCGAGCCTGTCAGGCGTCGGTGTGGCGTATCTTTAACGCGAGCCCAGGCAACTGCAGTTCGATTCCGCTGACAGCCTATTCAAACTCACAATTAGATAGCTACGAGCTATTTAAAAAGACGGGTCCCATCTTTGAGTGACTTCCCCGACTTCTCCTGCAAATATATCTTAATTCGCGGAGGTCCCGCACGGACATCGGCTCGTGCCGGTTAAGAGACTCCATAAACTCCAGTTCTCAAAGGCGTCGGAAAAATGGAGTGCCTTGATATGAAAGTAAAGGTCTCTCGACGCCGTATAGCCTGCAATAACCGGCCACGGGATCGGCGCACGGCCTCGCGAGAAACCGTAAAGCGAACGTTATTGCCGGCAGCGTCACCGAATCTCGATCGACCGGCCACACTGTCGACCTGGGTCCAATAAAACCAACTGCACCGGCGATTTCGGGCGATCGTGCGCCACGCGGTATACCCGACCGAGTCCGCCATGGAAATGACCGGACGAGGAAGAGAAGCTGGACGAAAAGCAGGATGGTTCTCGGCCCTGGCCGCAGCCTGTGGCCGCGTTTATCGCCCACGGCCGGCCACCAGCGGTCGCTCTCCTTTTTTGCCCAGCCGTGAGCGAGTCGCGACGCTTCCCCCGACTGGCTATGCACCTTCCCCAACCCCTTACGGGGCACGCTATTAAATCATATCAGGTTCAGCCGGCAATTATTTAGGTATTAGCACTCTTTCTCCCCTGCGTTGCATTCCCGTTCCGCTCGGGGGGCCGAGGCGCATCCTGCGTCGGGGATTTTTTGTCCGCGTGTCCTGGGCCCCGTTTAACGCGTTTTTCGCGCTCGATGAAATTCCACGATCCCCTCGTTATCTCGATCCGGCGTTCGTTCCTGGACTCGAGGTGTTCTCGTTACGACAACGATCCCGGCGAACGGTGACCTTTTCCATTAACGAGATACGATTAGACCGATGCACATTGTTCTTACGAAGCCTAAGACGATGTTTTAGATTCATCTAAGAACAAGCATGGAAAGACTGGGCTAGCGGAGCGACTGGTCGCGTGACTCGACGGCCTAACTCTCCGTAGGCGGTCGTGTGTCACCCGAAAACTAAGGAGAGCCTGTCGTCTCATTTCTCGCGAGGAACGCGTGCGCGTTAATGAGAGGACCCGGCGTATAATGAATCGAGATCGATTCCTTGGTCACGAATCGGACTTACAAATCGCGCGGCGGCGGCTACCTACCTGTTCGTTCGCCGAAAAGACTCGCGTATAATTTATAGGATTCCTACCGTGCCTCTCTCTACTAACAAGCTATATCTATCACTTGGCAATAATTCAGGAAGAAAGGGGGGAGGTTCCTCTGGCGACCGTATTTATTATCGCGGCGCAATAAAAAATGTCTGGGCCGATATTCACTTTTAAGTAACCTGAAAAAAGCTGACTGCATCCTCTGGCGCGAGGAGGGGGACAGGCTATCTGTCGTCGGAACAGGCGGTGCTGGACGTTAAGTGGCGCACGAACAGCAACACCGAAACGAGCGAAAACGCTTGGTCGATTCAACCCCGGGTCCCGGGGCCCGTGATGCCCCGGGCGCTAGAGGTCCTCCGCGCCCGGTACGTGCACGCCCACGCGTCGATGATATTACCGCTATTCAGCCGCTATAAAGAAGAATCCACTTTGCACGGGCGTATAGGTATGCGCGCGTAGTGCGTGCAAGTTAAGGGATCGGCCGCTGTAAATAATCATTTCCTGCCCGGCTCCTGTTTGCGCCCGTAGCCGGCGCGCGGCGTGTATCCACCCGCCTCGAGATTCCCCTCGTTTCGGTCAACGTTCCACACCGACGCGGGGGGGAACGGCGGCGACCAGGTCGGCGGCGGCGAAAATGTCGGTCATAAAAATGTCCCGGTAAGGAATGGCCCCGATGGTGAAGAAGCCAGACGAGGCCGGGAGGCGAGCGTGCCTCCAGGACGGCTTCTTGGTTGGATCGTGGGTGTGCATCGTCTTCTGCTCGTTTATACCGGCGAACTTTACGGCGTAAGTAAGTGCGGGCTGACCGTTCGACCCAACAACCTCTGCCTAACGTGGAAAACGGGCGAGCGGGTCCGGCGAGATCCACGAGCTACAGCGAACCGACGTTTAACCTCGTTTACACGCAAATTCGAATAAGGGCGGCTCGTACGGTGCTGCTGGCCTTTATAGATCCATCCGGCGACGCGACGGTGCGAGCATCCTGGAAGAAAGGGCTCTCCCCCTCCCCCCTATGGCTACGTTTGCTTGGCCGTCAGCAGTTTTCTTCATTTGCCCCATATTCCCGCGTTTTACGGCTACTCGTTCGCCGGGCCGCACCTGTAAACCGCTAACGAACGGACAGGAAACGCGTACACCGTATTGACGCCGTTTCGTGGCAGATTTAGTGGCTCCCGTCGTGCTTCCGAAATTTATAGAACTGTCGGCGGACCCGACTGTGTATGGAGTGGATCCTTGCCAATAGGATGCTCGAGGAGAACTTATTAAGCTGCCTTCTTCTTATCCCGGCTAGTTTTTTTATCCGGGCCATATTTGCTCGGAAGGAAAAGTATAGGGATCGGAGTTGAGTCGTTACCAACACACCGCTTCCTCGGAGCAAACTCATGACGATGTGCATTCTGTTACGCTATCAGGTTCGCAGATCGATTAAGTTATAACCTGTCTATCCTTCGTAACCTGTCTATTCTCTCGTTTAATACTTGCCTCGCTTCTTCTTGCCTGTCCCCGCAACACGCGCTCCATGCCTCTCCTTCTTTCGATCTATAAGAGCTGCATCGATGGGGGACTAACTAGCTTGTTCCTGCGAGTACTTTGTACCCGATCCGTTTTCAGCCGTACAAGAAGATGACACGTTGCCTTCTTGCCCCCTTCCCATTTATCTTCCCGTTCTGCCTCTTTTACGCTGTAATCTGCTTGCGCAGCCAGGCAACGCATGCTGCAGGTAGCTCGAGCCATCTCGAGCGGGTAAATTGATACCGAGGGTGGCTGGCGCGGATATGCAAATGCCATGCCAAGGGAGCATTCTCGGTGCCCCTCCCTTTCACCCAGGTGAAGCACACCATGACAATTTAGGGCACTTCTAATGGTCGGCCTCGGCACGCCAGAGTGCCCCTCGTAGCTACGAAAGAATTTCCGATATTCCTCCAGACATTCCGCTCGATATGTTTTAAGAACAATTTCCGTTAAGCAGCCTGCAGTTTTATCGGTGGGGATAAATAGTCCCGTAGCGTGCAGCATTCGCGCGGTGGACCTTTGCACGGAGGTTGATATGACGGAGAGGAAAATGGACGATACCGAATGCAAATTTACGAGTGTCATAAAATTGCGCGCGACAAATATCTTTCCGATACTCGTGAAAGTTGCCGCTGAAATCCACGCTGTTAACATTACCATCGGCCGCGCGTATTATCTTATCGCGACACATCCATACAATGGCGCGATACAAAAACATGACCGATAATCACATTTACCGTTTAACCAGCCACGGCTCGAAATCATATTTCACACATTTTAATCCGGTAATCGATAATGCGATAAACGCGAGAAATTACCGCAGGAATTTTACGCGGTCACCGAGCACGCCCATACGCGGCTACAATCGCTACTGAAAATACCCCCTCTCCCCCCCCCCTCTCAGGAGAGCCGATTCCGGGCATAAAACACTTTTTCATTTCGCCAGCCGTAAAATTTCGCTGTATGTAAAAGCAAGAATATTTTATTTATATTTGAAAGTTTATCGTCCCGCGGCCCGCTCCCCGCCGCTCATATTTAGCGATATATATCATTTTCATGGATATTTTCTTCGGCCGTTTTCGTTACGATAAATTTCACACAGGGCCCCGTTTACCGTGTACCACTTACCGAAACGTCCTATAAATCCTCGCCTATTAAATTAAATTGAATTCGCGGCCCGCCGTGCGTCACACGATATGAAATCCTCGCGTTCGGAATAACACGCGGCCAGTACAACTTTGACTTTTTATGCCCGCCCCGTAAACCAAAGTTCGCCGCCCAAGTTTTCTATGCTTCTGTTCGTCGAACTGTTATTGGACGGCGGAAAGCTGCCGCCCGGATTCTGGAGCCGGTGCACGGCGATGCAAGGAAGTGTCCACTGATTTAAGCGTGGCTCCCCCGAAATCCACGGACCCCTGTTCCCCAACAGTTAGCTTCCTTGGGAGGGCGGGCACGTTCCAATTAAGTGTTGGCTCTTACGGATCCCGTCCATTCGTAAAACTAAACCACTTAACCCAAGAGCGAGGGAGTTCCAGGCTACGAGCTACGAAGCTCAGATTAAATCGCGTTAAACACTCTGCCAGTGTCTTTGAACGAGTTGCGCCTTAAGGTCGTGGACCAGCGTCGAGAATCAGGGTGTACATGTACAGATAGGCTGGTCGAGGGAACTAGTTACACCACGTCCCGAATTCCCGCCAGTCGTGTTGCATCAGTCATCTATCGGGGCATGTACAAGTCGAAGGAATCGCTTCGAAAGTAATGGGAATACTTTTGCCTGGTTATCGTTGCTCACTTCCAAAGAAGAATCAAAGAATCGTCAAGCACAGAATTACTGCTCCCTTATGAAATTGTCTTCCCACTTTATCGGCCTGAAAGTTTCTTTCAACTAAGTCGTATTGCCGTTTCGTCGCGTGATATCGGTCAATGATATTTCCGACGGGCGGTTTTCCTCCGTGTTTCAATAGGAATATCGCACTGAAAGCTACTATCACAGCGAATGTTTTATAACATGCAAACATTACTGAAAGGCAGTCGACAGATATACACTCTGATGCATCGAGCAAACGTGTGGGATCCAGACCTATCCAGCATTCGATTAAAATACAACTGGATATACGTTACGAAGCCACGTAAACGAAAAATTCGCTGGAATTACATAGTATTTCACAAGCAGCTTCTCGATACGATTACACGTTTCCGCGAGACTCGGCCACGAGGTTGTTAAGTTTGAAGCAAACACGAGCATTAAAGCGACGAGAAAAAATCGTCTCGACTACCTGGGAATTTTCTCGATAAACTACGGCGGCGGTGTAAAGAAGGGTTTACGAGATGCGCCCCAGAGGAAGAAGGATGAAGAAAGGTATTGGTTCGGACAAGCCAATTAGAGAAGGATGAGTTAGGTGGCACGTTTTATATATGTATCTCAGAGTTTCGCTGATGGTTGAACCGCTTATTCTGAAAATGGTATCTCGCTCCCTTCGCGAGCAAACACGCTCAAGGGAACTCATCTTAACCTGGTCATCCGCTATTAGGTCAGCCGTGGAATGGCCAATTTCAAGTTATGGTCTGGAAGAAAACGTTTAAAGAAATAATAAAATATCGAAAGGATGCCACTCTAACTAACAGTTGAACCCTGTCTGTTCTTTCGACGGTACCGAAGGCCTGAACCAATTAAGAACGCGCGACTGATGTGTACAGTTACTGATCCTTTTGCAAATTCCTATTCGAGATATAGAGTAGGGGAGACCGGGGCTGGTTGTCTAAAGGGGTAGGTTGACTAATTGTTAATAACTTTGTTCGCCCCGCGATCGCACATTTTTGAACAGTTATCAGCGTTTGTCGAAAAATTCAGTTCGTAAGTAAATATTTTTTTCTTAAAGATTTTATTTTCTCACGCTGCATATGGTTAATATAGAATAAATGTTAAGGGATTATTTTAAAGTTTGTTTATTAGACGATCTATTGACATACTATTTTTGTTTATATAATTGAAGGATATATAGATGAAAAATGAGGGAAAGAGAATGACAACACCGTCTGTTGAAATTTAATTATCTCTATTATATGAAAATACATTATACTAAATGAATGATAATAGATCAATGATACATGAAAATTAGAAAAATGTAGTGGTTAATTACCCACTGTTGTGATTTCAATAGTATTATCTTTAATTTTTTTCTAATTTTCATCTATCATTGATCTATTATCATTCATTTAATATAATGTATTTTCATATACTAGAGATAATTAAAATTCAACACACGGTGTTATTCTCATTCCCTCATTTTTCTTCTTTCTCCTGTTTCACCTTTGTTGATTTTTCAAGATCAGACCAGCTTTTGGGAGCATTTTTAATTTACATTTTTGTGATCGTGGTGACATATACTTTCGATCTAGGTATATAAAAAAATCTGCGCAATTCCATCATAAACCGAATAATGTTCCTAGTGAGATAAGTCACTAAGAACATTTTCTTAAGTGATTGTACCTTCATATAGTTAACTTACCCCATACTATAAGTCAACCAACCCCGATCATGAGGTTCGGTAGTGGCCCAGAAGGTGTTAGAAAAACATTAAAATACCTTAATTGTTCTCACATTTAGTCAACGTTAATAATTTTATCATGTAGCCAAATGTACTAACCGGTTTAATGATATTTCGCCCACATAATTTATTAAAAATCAAAAACTAAAAAACTGACCTACCAGCCCCGGTCTTCCCTGTCAAACGCGTTGTCTCGTTATTGGACATTCTTTCCACTAAACAAAGACGCGGGAAACGCTTCGATCGATTCGAATTTGAGGAACAACGAGGCTCGGTAAAAGTGCGCGACAAGAAGGAAACGAGACGGCTCGTTCGCTCCGTGGAGCATTAACGAAGATCGATTACCAGGAACCTGTAAACTCCCCGGAGAAGATTGTTTTTCCCCTCGATGTTGAACCGTGAACTTGTTTCGGTTGAAGAAAGGCTAACCTATCGGCGCGAAGAAGGAAATTCGTCCAGGAGAGAGGCTGTGGCGCCACAGGCGCCTGT
This sequence comes from Andrena flavipes, assembly GCA_963971345.1. Taxonomy (NCBI): domain Eukaryota; kingdom Metazoa; phylum Arthropoda; class Insecta; order Hymenoptera; family Andrenidae; genus Andrena; species Andrena flavipes. The sequence goes on from OZ020481.1 coordinate 42,825,211, forward strand.
CTAAAGGCGGCCGCTGGCAAAAAGAAGGAATTACGTCGATGAACGAATTATACCCGTGTTCTTTTTCCGTCAGCTACGGGTAGCCTGCAATTATAATGGCGCAGCTGCAACCAGTGGCCTGTACCGACCAATTATCTTGTCTCAATGTAATCTATAGTTTCGAGCGCGGGCTCCTAAGGAGTCTATCATTAAATACAATATTTTTAGGATTGTTGATCGCGCCGTTAATTGGCGGAGAAAGATCCCGCGCAGCGCGGCGCCGGTCAGATATCCTCCATTAAACGGAAGATAAAGCACACGCCGATGTGTAAAACTTCTCGTGTCGCGCCGGGCCTGCATTATAGACGAAATATACGAGCTGCTCCCCCGGCTGCGCGTGCATCATCAGGTGCGCTCGCCCCAGCGAGCCTGTCTCTTTGCGCGTCGAACCCAGAACGGATCACTTAACGAGCGACAATTTCGCGAAAATGAATTCTTTCGCGAGACTGGTTGTAAAGGTCGCCCGATATGGAGCTGGCTCGTTAATTCGGCCGAGGTATGCCCGCCGCGGCGCACCGTGGATCGACACAAAATCTATGGGGGGTTCTGGTTTTTTGCCCGATAAAAATACCTTGATTGCATTATAATACCGAGCCCAATGCTCGAGATTAATTACGCGTTCGTTTATATCGCGTTGGTTTTTTTGCGCATCCCTTGGCGTATCGTGCGAGAACAATATTTAACGCGACGATGTAGGTTGTAAGGCTTGTAGAGGAAAAGCGTGCTCTACGTATTAATAACTGCGTTACTTACTCGAGTAGAAGGTGTTTGTGCCACAAGGTGTACTACGCGTGTAGGTACTTACCTGAAACAGAAAAGGAACGAACGCGGTTAGTAAATCGCAAGCTGATAAGCGGAAGGACAATGGAACGCGATGTACGTTTTAGTGCGCAGAAATCTGTTGAACGTATCTGAATATGCATGCCGCGATTTGTATCAATGGCGAAGCAAACGCGCGCGAGTAAAGTGGACAGAAAGTGGCAGAAAATAGGAAAGTCTCATGATATTTCAGGGCTTACCAGATTCACTCGTGGAGCCGCTCGCCGCGAAATAACAGGAGTTCGGGTATTACCATAATATCGCGCGAAATAAAACTATCGTGTGTAATCACTTTATTCACTGAGAACCCGTAAAATCGACTACACGCGCGGCTAGCACGTAGCTCTTTTTCGCTGAACGGCAATTACTTTCCCCCGTGAATTTCGGGCGAATCTCCTCCTCCTTTCGCTTGAAATAACGCGATTAAACTCGATTTGCATAATGTCTCGCCGGGAGTCGGCTATTCGCACGTACGCGCAATTCTGACACCAGCGTGTGACCCAGGAATATGTCAGACATATCGTATACGAATCGTTCCCGTCTTCCAAGCGATAATAACGGTATTCTACACATCCGCAGCGATTTCGTCGCCGTAATTGGTACGGTTCTATTCACCCGGCATCGTTTGGCATTTTTTTTTTTTGTTAGAAAATAAAAGCAGATGGCTCTCGCCGTTAGCCACTCTCGTATAATTCCCAGCGGCACTTTAATAATCATGTAACCGGTGCAACTACTTTCGATTCACGGCAGAATATCTGCTTGCAAGCGGTACACGTTTACGTGTAATCGAGATATTCGCCCGGTGCACCGCCTCGCAGTGTAGGAGCGCAATGAAATCCAAGGCGCTCTTTACCTTCTCACGAATGTTAATTGGACGCGATCTTACGATCGCTTTTATTCTTGGTACGGCGTGACGCGCCGTTAAAATTTTATTAAAAGCCGAGTGTGCCTTGGTAGCGCGATCAAGCGTGGCATTACCGAAATTATAATCGAGCGGGACGCTAGGAATGTCAAGCAGCTCGTTCTGCTTTCCAGCGGCGAGCGGTAATTGCCCCATCCCCCGTCCCGTCTTATGCATCCCGGCCAATTCCGCTCCTCCTCTAGCGCGAACAAGAAAAAGCATCCAATAGATTTCAGCGAAGTCGACAGCGAGCCACGGCCGATCGTATAATGTTGTGGCGTCTCATCCTTCCCTCGCTTTCTACCTTCCTTCTCCTCGTTCCTCGGGCCCGATCCCCCCCCCCCTTCCGCTGCACTCCCCCTCAAATCGCTAATTAATTTTACATCCCCGTAAAACGGCAAGAGTGGCTTCGCGGCGCTAAAAAGCTCTTCCCATCAGTCGGGGCGTGCACCACGACCACTATAACTTCCACCCGGCTATACCGGCTGAGCTTGGTGTGAATGGCCCTTTCCGCAAGAAACTCGGACCTCCGTTCCACGAATCTGATTCGCGGGTGTACGGGTTAGACGGTGGTAAGGGGTGCAGAGGAGTCTCGTCCCGATTTTTGTCCGCAGTGCTACCGAACCCGGCCAGGGGACGGAGCGAGAAGAAATAAAGGGCGGACAGAGGGGAGCCGAACGGGCCAGCTCCGAGAGTGATAAATGGGTGGGATTCAATTTGAGGCCAATCAACATTCTTGTCCTCTCCTCGTGCTCCTTGTCCTGTCCGTCTGTCTTTTCGCCGTTCCCGAGTGTCTTTCGCTTTTTCTCGCGCGTTTCCAACCAGTGTCGAGAACAACCCGTACACTCCCGTCTCTTGTTTCCTGCATACCCTGCCCACCCCCGTCCTTTCGCTTCCTTTTGTCTCCCGGCTGACTCGCAGTCCCATTTACAATTCCCTTTCCCTGCGCGCTGCGAAATAAGTACAATAACGTCGCGTGCACGTAGGCACCGGCATCTTGGAATCCTGACGATCGCGTTGCCTGCCCCGCTGGACGAAACTGTCCCTTACGCGAAACGTCCTTGCGGGAAAATATACTCGCATACCTGTCAGTATTTACGATGCCGAACGCCCGGTGGCAAAACAGCCGGACGGCCTGCGTGCAGCCGCTTCGTTACTTACGCGACCCATAGATTAATTGTTCGGGGACGATATCCCTGCATAACGAGGATTCCTTGCCGCGGAGTCGCGCCATGAAACATTAGAACGAGAAACGCGACTTCCCCCCGCGCCGGCATCTCGCGAATTTTTTCAGACGACCGCGAATCGATCGTTAAGCGTTATTTATCGAAAGCGAGCCAACCTCTCTGCCGATCGGTTATCCGTTAAACGGCTGTAAAGCGAACGCGGCGCACGCTCTATCAACTGTGTAGGTGTATTACACGTAGCAGAACCAAACGTTCCTTTGCGTTACCATAATTAGGGTGCTAGGGCGGAAGGGATGAAGTGGTCCTGGCTCGGAGCCTTTGTAACCGCGGCTACAATTGCATCCGTTGCACCAGCAAGGCGATCTTAAATGCAATTTTCGCGGCGTAATTGACTTTCCAACATTTCAGGGCCTCCAAGAGCCTTCGGCTCGGGTTCCTGCCGGATGGCCTGGCTTGTATTGCGGCTAACTGAATTTCGTTTTACTACAATGGACCATCGAACACGAAACTGGCACAAGAAAAGCCTGATCGCTCGTACTGGCGCAAGGTGATCCAGCAATAAGTAACTCGGCCAAATGTGTGCGCAAATATGCAAAAAAGATGAACAATAACGATCAACTTTGCAACGCGTTAGAAGTTCCGTGGGTAGGGGAGACCGGGGTTGATTGTCTCAAGGGTAGGTTGAGTAATTGTTAATAACTTTGCACCGACATATGCTCTACTGCCGAAATATTTACTGTAGAAAGAAGTCTATTGCCACAGTATTTTTGTTCATACATAAATTATTCAAGGATATATAGATTATTGAAGTCAAAATGATCGGTCGGGGCTGGTTGACTAATAAGGTTTAAATTGTTATTTTGTTATTCATAAAGCAATATTTACTCTGTTTGTTTAAAGGGTCTAGCCTTTTTAGTATTTATGTGTACCCAATAATGCCCTCTGCCTAAAAAGACACTGAGAGAAATTTCAAATCTCTACTCCCTTTCGTTAGGGTGATATGAGGATAACAACCCTAAACTTTACACCATGTTATAAATACATTATAATTAATGTTTAAATTGATTTTTTTTTAGCTTATTATTAAAATATGAAAGAAAGAAATTAATATTTTATAATGAAACAATTCTTGTGACATTGTGTTATTTTTTTACCAGTGAGATAAGTTACTAATAACATTTTCTTAACTGATTGTACCTAAAAATAGTCAACCTACCCCATACTGTGAGACAACGAACCCCGATCATGGGGCTGGTTAACCAGCATGGAAGGTGTTAGAAAAACATTAAAATACCTTAATTGATGTCACATTGAGTCAACATTAATAATTTAATCAGATAGCCAAGTGTATGCCCTATCAAATACACTAACCGGTTTAATGATATTTCGCCCACATAATTTATTAAAAATCAAAAACTGAAAAACTGGCCTATCAACCCCGGTCTCCCCTACTTTCGGAGCTTGTGCACTCGTACGTTACTCGATTCAGTCGTTGAAAACCTTTGCCCGTCGACGTTAGAACCGCGACCGTAGCTGCCTGTTACCGAAGCTACGTAAACTCTACATTATTACAGCGGCACTGTGGTGGGTTTCACAGTTGCACTGAGTGCCTTGCATCACTTTCATGCTCCTCCCTAACATGCACTTTGAGTATACAAGCAAATTCGATCAATGTTTACCGAAATGAGAGTGACATACTTCATATTATTTGGCGCAGAATTCCCCGAGGAACACTAGTTGTGTCTAGGGATTTAAAAAGCTATTGGAATTAATCAGTACACTTGGATCTATGTTTACGATCCCTGAAGCTATGAATCTCAAGTAGATGATACTGTGTGGACGGAGCCTCCGAGAGGTGCAATGTTCGAGAAAAACTAATTTCGGCTGGGCAAACAGAGGAATTGGTCTATTTACCGAAATGATCGATGGTGCGAAGTAATCTTGGGCACGGGGTACGGCGCATCCTCATTGCATAACGAAATCTTATCTTTTTCGTCCAGGCCCGTGCGGTGAACGACACCGGCCTTATAGATTTTATTTCGTCCACGAGTCGCGTGATCTCCCCGCGGCCCTTTCATCGATCATTCCACGATCAATCGCGCGTCAGGAAGATTGTTTCCGAGAGCCACTTATCCGGCTACGTGTCTACCCTCGACGAAACAGGGCCTCTCGCCATCGATCATCGCGTAACCGCGCCACTTCCGAATTTCAAGTACGCATACACATCGCAATCGGTTACCATGAATTAGCCGACCCGCTTACGAGTACTCCGAGGGCCAATCTAACGTTGATTACGCTCTAATTAATCACTGTTAGATTGGCCTAATTCTAGCCCAACGTACGATTCGATCCTGTCACGCGAGCGACGCTCTGGGCTCCCGATACCGCTCGAAGAAAACACGGCGACCGGTACGGAGGCCACGGGGAAACGTGGCGGGAACAATATTGTAAATTACAAGGAAAGAATTTAACGGCGCAACGCGTCAGCGCGAAGTTCCCTAACAGCGTTACGCCGGCGGATAACGCGTGGAATGAAATGAAAGCGGACAGGCGCGGAAACGCGATTTCACCGTGAAATAATTTTATGCACGTGCCGGCGAAAAGTTTTGGCAAGTGGTGGAAATCGAGTATCAAAGTTGGGCGACGCTCGAGCGGTAAGGAAATGAGCTCAACGAGTTGTAAAATCACGAAGCTTTGAAAGTCCCGTAAAGATGCCGCGTTCCAGGGGCGATCGTATATGCTCCGCTACGCGAATAAAAGCGTATAAACCGAGCCCGTTCCACGATCATAAATTATATCGACGCTTCGAAATGCTTCGGTTTATTACCATAAAATCGTCATTTATGATATCTTTGAATCACAATTTCGTGCTTGCACTCTCTGATTTGTCGGCGTAATATAAGATTATAAACAAGAGAGGAGATATCGCGCAAGCAAGTTACAGCCACGTTCGGTAGCATTTTCGAAGAATAATTCAGAGGCATTAAATGAGAAATGTCAGAGGGTGGATCGATGGATCGGCGGGCAAACACGATCATTCGGATAGGCACAGTGGACGGAATCCCGAAGGATTGTCGCTCACGCTATCTCGCAATTTCAGATTCGGCAAACTCGTTCGACCCGTGGGACGTATCCTTGGGTGTAATGAGGGATGAGTATCGTACACAGCCTCGCCCCGGCAGATGGATGCCATATTCATGCGTTCGAGTTGCTTACCACCACCAACGGGGGAATCACCTGTAGGTACGAAATGGCAGTCGGATCACCGTGGAAGCTTAGGTGGGTAGAAACTCGTAATGAAATTCCAGACATTATTAATATTGCCGAGATGGGATAGGAATAGCAGTCAGCCGTCATGCGCTCAGCTCTGTGAGGGGGATCAAGTCGCTGTCAAGCTACGTGTACCAGGCATCACGTGCAAATTCATCCTAGCTATCCAAAATTTCTCGGCGCGCACCGTGCGCGTGGCCTGTCTTCGTGGTATACACATGTTAACCGTGTCAGGAAATCGTATTCGCTAAATGCAAGCTTCCGATGCAGATACGCCGCCGGAAATATTCGATTTATTATGCATCCTGCTGCTTGATAGCGGCGCCCTTAATACTGGAACACAGGTTCTTGCACATCTAGTCGCGTGGCTTCCCGTTCAAAAATGCCGAGGCGCTGTTTCCATTCTTCTCATATAATTCCGGAATAATACCTACTGCCGGAGGAACAACGGCAGCACTCTGGCGCCGTGTATCTCGTTATTCGATAAATTACTCCATCAATTACTGCTGGGCTCGCGTGAGGAGAACAGGATGACCTGAAAGCGGGTTAAGCGAAGGAAAGGAAGACGTAGGTGTGTTCGATAGAGTTTGAGGCACGAAAACGGATCACGCCAGGAGAATGGGCTCGGTCGGTCTTAACTCTGCCGTGAAACGAAGGGGGCAACTTTTTTTCTAACCCAAATATGTCGCTCGAGGCTGAGGGTGGGCGCGGATGCGCTCGTTGGATGTCTATGTTGGATTACGTCTATGCAACTTTAATAATCTCATCGGCGTAGTTTGAACGACACGAAATTACACTTGAAGCGGCGAGTTCTTATAAAAATAGGAGGTGAAGTTATCCGTTGCGGCACGAACGTCTTAAAGCCGCAGGTCGCCCTTCTGAATATTCCAGGGAACAGTAAGCCGAGAATCTGAACGCGGCGTGGCGCGCCAGTGTACGCCAGTGAAAAGAATATTGCGCCAAGAATATGAACGTTCCGAAGCGCTCCACTTTAATCCCATAGGTATTCAGAGTCTTGCTGCTCCGAGGAAAGAACCTCGATAACGAAAAGTAGGAGCGAACACTGAATACGCGTGAGCACTAATTTGCGAGGAAAGCGTTATTATACGCGGAGAAGCTGGCTCGCCATTAATCATCCCGGACGATCGTAGCCCGACATTAATTATCCGAGGCCATTTTCCTGGGTCGTGTGGCGGCGGCAGCACGATTTCCCGGGTTCTGTCGAGCCTCAAAGCGTGCCTACCTCAGGGCTTCTCCGGGACAGCATTTGCGTGAAATTGATATGTTATCGCGTTATTAAACGGGCATGATCCTCGCGGCTTAGTGTAAACCGTTCCTGCGCGTAAAACGGGCTGGTCGGAGGCCTGAGAACGAGCCCGTGCCCGACCCGTAGCAGAGTTGAGCTACTCTCTGCCTCTCCGCCCTCCATTCGCCACCATTCTATCGTACTTCGTGCCTGCAGACTTCACGGAAAGAGGGATTCCCTCGAATTTCAGACCGATTATACCCGTCAGAGCTACGGTTGCCAGAAACAGGGCGGACGTCATTCCATTTATTATCCGCGATCGCGAATATGACTACCCCTCTCTGCCTCTTTCTCTCCTGCCAGATTTTCTTCCCCCATCTCCCTCGCCCCTCTATGTAACCTCCACTCCCGCGAGTCCTGGCCACTGTACATACCCGTTGGCGACCGCGAAATCAAATACTTTCGTGATTGAAATTTCATTGAGCGCGTCGCGCCGTCCCCGTGCTCGTCTCAATTCAACCTCGATTCAATAACGATCCGTCAAACGCACTGTCCGGTCGCCATTCGAGCCAGTATTTCTACTCGATTGCCCCGTAGACTAGTCTTCGCTGTTAGACCACCGAACGCGTGAACCATGAATGGTCGAAGGTCACGATACAGCGCACGACGATCGTCCCGCGCAATCTTGATCAGGTCTCGCGAACTTGGTCACCTACTTCCGCTCAAAACTTGTCAACCAGTTGGCAAACTATAGCGATCGAACACGACTTTGAATTCCCCCCCACGTTCCTGGCCCCGTGTCGAGAACCGAGATTGGTCAGTGGAAATCCGTGCCAGTCGAGCCGCGAACTACGATCCAGGTCGAAAATCGAAAAACTTTCCCGGGGCTGGCAAGCTTCGGAGTCAGATTGCCCTGTAAAAAAAACTTATCCTCGAACTATGAGCGTAAACCCTATGCACACGATTTCCGAAGATATTGAATCCGCGGATTCTTTGATGCCGCCTGCGCTGTAGCGCTGAGGAACTATCATCGAGGATCGAAGATTGCTGAATAAAACGTAAACTGTTCGTAATATTTTTTTTATTCAGCGATATGGACCGACGAGCGGGCAAGCCTGCACAGTTCAGCTACTATATTCCCTCGCATTCGGACGTAAGTTAGTTTTTGTTAGCGGCTTCGCGCGATGACTAATGGCTCGCGGGGGGATCGTTGCAGGTTGCCCCAGCCCCGGGGTGTTGTGTGTACAGTGTACACGATTTTTCATAGTTTCCACGCACATGGCCGCGCTGCTTTATAACGACGCCGATAACTCGAAATCGATTTGGCCGAGCGCTCGATGCCTTTGATGGAAGAACGAATTGAAATCGATGGCTGACCGATAGGGAGCCATAAATACGGAAAATAGAGCCAGACAGGCAGCGAGCGAAACTGGGTCGAAGCGATAGATAAATTCACGCCAACTTCCAGCCGCCGACGTTGTTCCGAGGCCCCGCGAAAATCGTAACAGATAAATACCATCGTAATCTTTCGCGCGATTCCCGCAGCTCTGCGTCCTTCCGTCTTCCAACGTTCTGCGAGCGGCGCATTATATACCTACCACCGACTTGCCTGACTCTAGCACGTTTTTCCAATATCGTAGCAGTCAGCGGAACCTCGAGAATAATCGTTACGATTCCCGCGGAGCGAGGCTACGGTTTTCGTCCGACCGACGGACCAGCCAATCCTATTTCGCATTCGTGCTGCCTGGGAACTAGTGGAAGCCCATCGAGGACCGGGGTTACGGTCCCATTCGTCTACGATGGATTCCCGCAACGGAGAAAACGTACTGTCCACATTCGAAACAGTTACGCTGCGGTCCTCCTTCTAGGTAGGTATGTACGAATTTGCTTCAGACCGTATCCCATAATTTCATTGCGTTTACAAGGAAGGATCCCCAACCCGGAAATTCTAAAAATTATGAAACTTTGGGGACATGTGAAGGATTTATTGAAATTTATTACGCATTTTTTTTTTATTGTTCAAATTTACTCCAAGGAATTGAAATTGGCCTCCAATGATTCGGCTATTTTCCAATTTTGTGATGTAACTAGAGATCTGTAAGAACTAGAAGTTACCAAATTATAGCCTTAATTAAAAGAAGTAACTTTTATCTGAAGACTTTTCTCCAGCTCTTACAGTTCGCGAGTTATAATACAAAATCGGAAAATAACTGGATTTTCAAGGGTCAATTTCATCCCTTTAAAGTTACTTTGGGCAGCAAAAAAAAATGCGTGATACATACCTATACATCCTTTACATATCCCCAAAATGTCAAAAGGCTTCCGTTTAAATAAATAAATAAATAAGTAAATAAATAAAGTAAATAATGTTTTGAATTTCCAGGGATCTTTCCTTAATAGTCGAATCGGCCGCCACTGTAACAACTTGTTGACCGATATCGTTCGAATAATTACGAACGATAGCTTACACCGGTTCAGATATTATCCTGGTGCAGTAATCAAGCCATTCATGCGCGTATTTTAGTGGAGCGAACGGTACGCGATCGTGCGAGTAGTAATACAGACAAACTTGCCCGCACACAATCGAAGAAAGCACAGCGAGATGAAGATAGCGCACGTAAAAATGGTATTTAGAGGTGGATGATTGATGCCGCGGGAACTCGGGCCACCTCGTTACGACCCTGCTTCCTGGCTGACGACTTTTTATTTCTCTCTCTCTGCTCGCGTTACTATATGCCACCTCGTGGGCATCCCACAACGCTCGTTCTTCACCTCGCCCGTCTGGCAGTCGACGTTGAAGCGAAATCTTAATGACACCTGTCTCGAGTGCCTGCGGCTGGGCGTTTCGCTTTATGTACCGAAAATCACACACGGGCTGCGCGGGGAGACGAAATCGCGGTATTCGTGTCGACCGCACCTCTCGTTAATTCGTTAATGTTCGCTCAATTAAAAGCCGTCGAGAAAAGTTTCAATTTCGCCACGTAACTCGTGAACACGTGTCACCCAGGCGTTGGCGAGCGTCGATACGATTAATTAAAAAGAACTACATCGAGCAGGGGAGAGGGTGCGAGACAAAATCGATGAGTGCGCGAGAAGTCAAAGGCAGCGTTAACGTGGCGGAGAAAAACAGAGCCGTGGGCGAGGCTATCTGGACCGACGGCCTGAACCCTTGGGAAAGGAACACGTGACTGGCGCGGTAATTCGAGAACGATCCAGGTCCAGGATCACCGGGCGCGGCGTCCTCCTCCTCGGTCCGAATCTATCTCGCGAGCCGATCAAACCGCATTCACCGGGGGCGACAATGCGTCGATCCGGCCAGCCAACCCCCTCTGCATCGTCAGCGAAGAGAAACGGAAGAAAGGCGCGAGCGAAAAGAGGGCAAACAGGTCCCTATCTCTGCCGCTTTCCCTCCGCTCGCAACGCTCCGTATAAATAAATATTGCCCAATGATTGATCGTTCGTCGTTGCGCTAGCGGGCAGGACATTACATCAACCGTCCTGACACGGTGCTACGTTCCGAGGAGGGTCCGTATTTTTTATTTACCTCCTGCGCCGGGCAATTTGTCATCGCGGCACAATGCTCGCCTTACGGACGGGGGCCAGATAGCCGGCGAGTTAAAATTCGTGTACGAATATAATTGTAGGAGAAGCCACGGATAAGGACGGCCCCGATGGGGGACGGGATAATATTACGCTGAAAGGAGTCGGCGCGGATCGGCAGCGAGGCAAATGACTCGGAAGAGTAATAGCCTCGCACCCCGAGGTATTCCAATTTTTATTATAGCCCGGCTAGATCCCGCGGTATTGTCGTAACGCGGAGATAATTTTTCCGATTTACCGAGAGTAGACAGAGATGCATGATGCGAATAAATCGTCCGCCGCTCGGCCACCGACTGCTATCGAGCAGAATGAATTTCTAACGCGTGTACGGAATGCAGCTCCCGCGCTACGGTCAATTCACTTTGGATTTTAATATCGAGGCGTATCAGGCACGTCGAGGAAATTCCATGAACGCGCGATCTTCTTTCACCTGCGCTCTCCTCCCTCTGCTATCCGGGATCGGTCCTCGGGTAAACTGTGTACAGCGGAGAGGTTCGGATAGAAGACACCGTACACGAACGTGACGCGTATTAAACAGTATTTCGTAACTGATCTAGGTACTGCAGTGTGCACTTAGAACGTGCTTTAACGAGTTTAATTCATGTCTACGCAGGGACAACTTGTCACGGCCTGCTAAAGACCCACGAAAAGTCACACCTGTGCACGCGACCGTACAAATTAATATGTCAACGATATGCACGCTCTAACAACCCCCTCGTTCAATGAGCCTTGCATTAAGACTCACCCGTATTTCATGCGACACGCCCTCCATAACGTTGTAAAATTTATCAATGTACACAGTGCCTCTAGAATTACATACACCACCTACCTGAAGCTACCACATCCACGCGATAAGCTTCCCCTGGGCTGTTCATATTCCACTTTCCATAAGTGTAACTAACAAACAACCAAGATGGCTCATTCGCGAGAATCGCACGCAAGATCACGGAGCGCGGTGCTGAAACTTCGTGCTGCAAAGGAAATTAGAGGGCGAAACGAGCCCTGTTCCTCGAAAACTCTTCGCCTCCCTCTTATCTATTACTTCCCGGCAAAGTAAGTTACCGTCACGAAGTCGACGAGCCAAGAAGTCGTGGGGACGAATGAAAAATTTCTTCCCTTCTCTGTGTACTTACTCGAGTATCGGGTGTACCTACTTCGGTAGAAGCTCGGTCTTAACGGGGGCGATTTCACGTAGCTAGTGGAAACGCTTTCCCCGTGTACGTTTCTTCGCGCGAGTTTCGCGTAACGCCAAGGAACGTGGCCAACCTGACATAACGGATGAAAGAATGCTGGGGAATGCATCGGACACGCGATGCAGACGGGTCGCCGACCCCCCCGGTTTCAGCTACGCGAAACTTTCAGGGGAACTTGGACGGGGATGAGCAAACGTATGCGGAGGAATGTTTCATTTTAATAGCTATAGATCCGTTTAAATTACACGTTAGAGCGCGGCCAGGCGCAGGGAATCGCGAGCCCCCTGCCAAGTCGAGATACACGGAACTATTTACCTGCACCAACATTAATATCAGATTTCCAGAGAATAATCCACTGTGCCGGTTGCCGCGCACTTCGAATCGCACTTTCCTTATTACCTAAATTGCAACACAATACAAGCAGGGCGCGGCAGGAGGAGCGGGAGCATTTATCATTTAACTGCAGTCGTACGGATGAGCTACCCCAGTTTAACGAGATTTGTTAGCAGATGCAATTACGCGCGTTCGGTTATTATTCTCGGCATGCGGCGCTGATTCGCGCGAAACAGCGGGCTTAACAAAAAGCTGGACCACGATAATGCGCGGCCGGAAGGAGGAACAGTCGTCTTAGAAACTTCTGGCCGCTTACGGCTTAAAGTAACTCGTAAATCTCATTTTTCTCCGCCCGGTAGCGTCCAGGAGCCGTTGCCCCCGTCCTTTCGCCGTGCCTCCGTGCACCGTAGTCGCCAGGCAACTGGGACAAACTTTTTACAACGGCTTCTTAATGTAATGCATTTATTGCGCCATAAAGCTCCCGTGGCCTGGGCGTAGCCGAGAGTGACAACGAGACCCGTTTAACGCACAAATTTGATCAGAAAATCTCTTGGAAATTGCACGGTGGGAAAAATTTAATCGAGTCTTCCCCATTCTTCCCCTGCTTCCTTCTCGCCAGTTAAATCCCACCGTACGTGTAGGGCCGCGACGCGATCCAAACTCGCTGTCGTTAGACGCGATTAGAGGGATGAGATGAGTTCATAAAATAATAGCAGAGATAGTAGTTGAATGGGTACTTGTAAACTGCACTCCCGCTGGATATAACGGAGCCGGAATTTCGTGCCAGCAGCCGTTTTCACGGAAATTTCATTCGATAACACTGCGTTACGATTCGTTCCTTTTAAGAGAGGCATAAACCCCGATTTAAAAGGAGGATTCGGTATCTCGCGGAATTGAAAAACGTGTCGCGGAACGGCTCTCTGGTCCTCCTACCGCCGCCACCGAGCCCGATAAAAGTTCGATATTCGATTAGCGGCACCGTTTAAAGGGCGATATTTCTTTGCATTGCAAATTGGAATATGCTCTTGGTAAGTTTTTAAATGGAATTCGGCGTTGCTCGATTTCTTCCGGCGAGCGCGGATGATCAACGGGGAGCCAGGGGAAAAGTTCGCCCCCGTCGCTTTCCTCCGATTCATTTTGCATTCATAGCGTCTGGGCAGATTTAAGGATTCAAAGTTAACGATCAATTTCGCCCTCGTCAGGTCCCCCGTTCTCAATTTCAATCAGCGATGCACGCGCCGAGCAACGTGCCGGGCGTGCAGCTGGAAACTGACCAATTCGGACAATAATCTTAATTAAGATCGCTGGAAGAGGAGACGGAAAGGCCGAGAGATTAAACGAGTGACACTTGTTGTGAATTTCCGGGAAAAGAGGCGGGGCCGGGCTGCAACACGGAAGAGAAACGAAAGCGTCAGAGGGCGGATAGATAAAGCGGACAAAAGAAGATGAGAGGTGGACGGAGGGACGGGAAAGTTGCATAATCGACCGAACGGCGGCACGACGTCGTAAGTTCGCGAGCGAATAAAACTTGACTAAGTGAATTTAGTGAATAGAGAGGCCAAATGAAAGAAAGTGGAACCAGTAAATCCATTGAAAAGTTTCTCACTCGCAAACGCCGCGACTCCAGCAATATTGTCCGGGTCGTTGGTGGATGACCCTCAGGCAGTACGGCAGGATCTAAAGGCCACCGAGGCCTTCGCTTTTTTTACGAGAAGCTTTAAGCCACGGTGCGCATCCTCGCATGGCAGGAGTCCGCGGAACATCGATCGACGAACTACGCAGGAATGCAAAGTACATCCGCGCATTGTTAAGTGGTTATTCGATAAATTCTTCGGTCAGCGAACACGACTGTGTGACCTTCAACTGTGTGGGCTCTCGTACGAATGGATTTTTCCGTCCACATTCTGCCATCCTGCCGATTATCGGCGGCGAAGTTACGCGAAATTTTCTTCCCCAACCTAAACTCGGGAAGTGTACGAGTGAAAGGGGATTATGGAGCTCGAGCGGCTCGAACGTATCGGTGAAAGAAGAGCAATCGATTCGATACGGAAGAGTAGGTCGAGCATCTTAAAGTTGGACGGTGGTAGTGTCACGCGGAGCGATCGTCGAGTTGGGTCACTTAACTCGTTACGAGATCAATTCAGTACGTGTCGACGTGTTTGAGGTCGACGAGACAGAGAGAGGATTGCTTCATAGATACACGATTCGGAACGCTTCCTCGATAGGCGAAGTACATATCACGGCCACCGATAATTTCATGGCTCGTGGGCAGCGGGCACGTGCTCTCATCAGCTTCTCAAAGTTGGCAGACCACCCGAATTGTCCGGGACCGATTAAATCGTTCATTCCCGTCGCACAGTGCACACTGCATACTCTGTCGCTCGGATGTCCCGTGCAAATGGTATACTTCATTTATCGCACGTAGATGTGGCGCCCCGAATCGGTAGTGGAGCTAGTAAAATAAGCCAGCCACCAGCAGCCAAATATCTCATCGATCAGAGTGACGCACAGTTCTTAAGTTTGAAACGTGTGAAACTGATATTACCTACTTGTAACCTACTGGGCGCGCATTTGAACACATTTTTAATAAGAAACCACGAGGGATCCGAGCAGCGGCCCAGTGGCTCAGAAATTCGTATCGGATATAAAAGGCCACGAGCGATAGGATATATGAAAAAAGATAGCAAGCGGGGCAATAATAAAGAGGAGTTCTTATTGCACGGAGCCGCGACTTGGAGAGTTTTTGAACGTAGCCCGCGAAAGAGTGCCGGAGGAGGAGTGAGTATATTTAGTGGCAGTGGACTCCACCCGCTGTCCGCCCAATATTAACTCGCGCCATAATGCGCTAAATTCCTACCACCATTCCGGGCATCCTTCCTTCCCCCGGAGCAAGAGCTTTAAATCTCTCTCAGCACCGAAGTAACCGGCAACCTGTGCTGCGGCTCGTATATCCTTAAGTCCGTTTCGAACAATCGCACGCTCTTTCTTTTCGTTCCCCTCTCGCGGGTATGCCCAGAGCGAGCGAATTTCGACCAAGCACCGAAGAAAAACGGACGCCTTAAAATTGGGCGTTTCCTCTCAGCAGAGCTCGATCTCTCAAAGGCTCGTCACGTAATTGGGTTATCCATAGATGGAGAATGATAGGAAGTTGTCCCAGGGGGTTACTGGCAGAGATACTTGGGACCGGTGTTACAGAGTAGAACGAGCAAGACGATTCCAGATGATAGGTGGCTGTGGAAATTTCATGGATACCCCGCAGTGATGGCCGTTTAAAAATTCAGGAATAAACTCTATCGTTAAAGACGAAGGGACGTGGAGCCGTGAACGAAGAAGATTTATCAGCGGCCGTCGTCGATTTCCTCGCGGGAGGAAGCATCGCCATTCGGGGGCTCGCGCGACCACCATCAATTTCGCGGACACCCGGTACGTAAAGGACGTAAGTAGGTTCGCCGCATTACATTTATCTCGGTGTAACCGCCCGTGCAGACCGAGGCTGCACACCAGGATGCATTGATTATTCGCCGCGTAAAGCCCGGCATTACCAAAGTCTCTGCCATCCTTTATCCGCGAGTCGCGCACCTGAATGCCTCTCCTTGCTTCTCTCCCTCTCTCCGTCCGTTCGCCGTTCCGTTCCGTTCCGTTCCCGCAGCAGTTCATGCTCATCCTCGTCCTCGCCCTTTGACCCGGCACACAGACCGCCGCGCCACGTCACGCCGCCTCCGCTCGCTGGGTCCGAGGATGGCCGCGCGAGTGGCCAAGTTTTTGCGCTCGCCATTATATATATCGGCCTCAATTAGTCATGCGACAAAAGACGCGTTAGTTTCCACTCTCAGAGCCGGCGAGAGGGCGATCTGCTCGGCTGAGCGCCGACAATGCCACCGGCCCGAGGCTGTCCGACACGCTGTCATCGGGCGCGGACCGTGTTATCGCGATAACGCCCGCTGGATATCGCCGATAACTCGCGGCGAGATACCGTGCCACGATATCGCGCCACTGCCAACGATCAGCGGCGCTTTTTTAACATACACATAAAAACTCGTTTAATCGTTACCAAAGGTCTCCACTTCAATTGTATCGAGAACCGATCGGAGTTTCCGCTCGACGAACACACCCTGCCCGACGATTCGTGAACCTTCTCGCGTGTCTTTAAGCTCGTCGCTAGTGTTTCGTTGAGTCTATCGGCTCGGTGAAAGTGGGAAATCGTGAGGGATCCTTCAGTGAAATTTTCAGAGCCTTAATACCTTATACAATCTCGGGTTTATTCCAATTTATACACGCCTCGAAGGAAGGGGGAAGAGATCCTACCCGGGAATTTAATGTATCAAATGTTACAAGACGAATCGCGTTTTCTTATTTTCCATCCGCGCACAGGACCGTTTATATACAAATGATCGCGAAGGAGTTTCCGCATCCCAATGTACCTCTTAGTCTCCCCTTCGAGCTTCCCTGATCCCCACAGCCTGTCATGCTGGATCCGTCCCTTCAAACTATATCTCCGCCATTCTTCGAGTCGACTTCGCCCGACCGTAAAAGTCCGCGTTCACTGGCGCACGTGAATTTGAAATCACGGCGAAGGGATGGCTGCTTCCTTATGCCCTCTGTTACAGTTCCGCGGCGAGGAGTTCCCTCCTCCATCGACATCTGTTTCTTTCATTAACTTGATTTCAACGTGATACTTCCATGATCTATCTCGCAGCCCTTATTAGGGCGATCAACGTCACTTAGCGATGAGAAAGGTGTAACATTAGGGTGGCTCTGATTTTCGACTTTTGAATTTTCTTCGGGGCACCCTCCAGAATAGTTCCAAATAATTTTAAAAAATCTATGTAAACTTGGAGCTCGATCGGATAACGGGAAAGGGTGCCCGTGAGTCCTTAAACATTTAAATCATTATTTAAAAGCTCGCGAAGTCGATTTTATATAATATCCTCCAAGTTATTGATTAAATAAAAAAATATGTCAAACCAAAGTTGTAGATCCGGACAAGGAACATATTGTATGTTGTATTATTTTTTTCCGTGCGATAAAATCGACCTCGCGAGCTGTTAAATAATGATTTAAATGTTTAAGGGTCCAGAGGCACTCTTTCCCGTTATCCGATCGAGCTCAAACTTTACACAATTTTTTTTTAATTATTTGAAACTATTTTGAAGGGTGTCCCGAAGAAGATTTTGAAAAAAAAATTTACCAAAAGTAAATAAGAGCCACCCTAAGTAGTGTAACATCCTACTTTGACGAATGCGAAATCATTAACAGAAAAAGGACCCGTTTAAATATTCTCCGCAGATTGCGAGTGGGTACGGGGCGACGAGTTTTGTCGACCAAATCTCGGTCAAAGCGACGAAAATAAAATCGCTGTCGACCCAATTCGATTGTATCAACAACGAGGCAGTATGTGTAACGTGCAATTACCTATGCAAATATTCCACAGCTAGTGCTTTTTACCGATCCTAGATGCTCGCGCACGGAGCGCCGATCAAAACTCACAATCAGCCCACGAGTTTTCATCGTCAAGGACCGGCGACCATTAAAACGATACCGATCCCACTCTGTTGCTTTCGACGCGTTTTCCATTAAACTCGTCAATGACCCGACCGCGCTGGAAAGCATCGCGGAAATTCGACGTGTAATTCTGTTACGTTATGTAAATGCCGATTCGCTAAATGCTCACTGGCTATACTTTAACGCGTGCAATGAAATTTCTGTGAACACGACGCGTTTGTGTACGATCCTGGTGGGGGAAGACCGGTGTACAGAAACTCCGGATTATTTGTAAATGCACCGTCCAAAGTAATTAAACGATTATTTACTCCGATGACTTGATCTCTCGGTACATATTATAGTCCACGAGCCCCGAGTCTTTAATTATCCCCAGTAATATAGAAGTTGGATCCAGTAGGAGATATAAACACTCGAACGTCATTATTAATTATCGTTATGATAATCCCGGTGGACGTGATTATCTCCGTCAGTGCGCATGTCGTAAGGGAGGAATAAGAATAAAGAAAACGAGGCAGAAATTTATGTACTCGTTAGTCGGACGTTACCGTAACGAGAGGCTGCCCCATACGTAAGCCGCGCGAATTCGCGTGAATATATATTGCCATATTAACATTGTTGCTCGGCTGAAATCACCGAATGTAACTTTCGGTGGCAGCGTCCTCGTTAACCTGGCGTTATTACAATCTTTGATTGCTCGCCGGCTCGCGTGACTTTTTCCCCAGCGACTTCGATGCTAACAATGGACCCGAATCGCTGCTTGCGAATCGCGAGACGCGGAATTTGCATCGGGAGCGAGAACAAGCGCCCGCGGGTTCAAGGTCTTACGCACTTCAAGGTTTTACGCGTATTTCACAGCGGCGCGGGTATCTCGGAGGCCGCCTCAGCACGGTAGTCGTTAAACTTCTTTCCGAGGCTTTAGTGCCGCTGCCTATTTTTATTATTCTTTTAACGAGCCGCCTAATAAGGTCCACTCGCTCGCTCACCCACTGTAATCCCACGGCGTTAGCTTTAAGCGGACGCTCGAAAATTTACTCGAACCTGGAGCCCGTCTACCGCAATTACACGAATCGAAGAGACCCAGCCCAGAATCTTCAGAGGAATTCAACACCCTCGATCGATGTTTCCATTTATTGGCCGGGACTACTTTCCTTGCGACGACACGTTTACGTCGCGCGTCCAGGGAAACCGCGAGCAATACAACCTCTTGAAAACGGTTACAGTTCTGTGACTCCATCAAGGGCGGAGTAAGGGTGCTGCGAGCGCCCTTTTGATACGCCGTTACAAAGAGGAAAAAACTCTCCGATTGGCGAAAGGAATCGGAACGGAATTTCCATGGGAAACAATTTGCAGGGCCGGGGAGGGAAGTACGAGTGGAATAAAAGAGACGGTTGGCTTCGTCGAGGATAATGCCGGCGTCCTTTCGAGCCGGACGGAAACATTTTCGTTTAGAGTTCTCCAATCAAAGGAGCCGAGGGACAGCGACGGATAACGATGCAAAAGGGAGGAGGCCGAAGAAAGCCGGACACGGGGTACGGGGGAAAGTGTCTTAAGTCGAGTCTTTCGTTCCCAGAAATCCCCTTTCGCCGTGTCCCATCGGTGCCCTGTTGTGTACTGTACACATTCGATGATAAAGGCCGCCAGTGGCAAGGGCGAAAAGTCCCTAACCGCGGTCCAACGGCGTTTCACAAAAGCGTGGCCCAAGGTGGACCGGAAATAAAATGAAATCCGGTGCGGGGAGCGCGCCAAAAGCTAGCCGCATCGACGATGGACCAACCTCGAATAACGTTTTCGTTTGTATTGTTGCCTTCCTACACCGCGAAGCCCATTTCCTTCTCCTTTTCTTTCTCCTTGGACCTTCGACCGCACCGTTTCCACTGGGCTCCCACGTATCTCCCCATTCACGGTTGCGTCCAATATCTGGTCGAGTCTCGATTCATCTGTTGGAATGGAAGTGGGCCGAAACTCGCCGCTGAATATACGCGTGCACGGAGAAAAAGGGAGAAACAAGGTTGAAGCGAAGGGCACAAGAATTCTCGGCGAGTAATATCGAAGAGTTTATGGAGGCTCGCACGCCGAGAGTCTTACACGAGTAGATACAGCCATAAGTGATCAGACAATCCTTCCCGACTGAATAGCTCCGATTCTAAACTACAGATTGTTTTTCCCTCGTGTTCCTATGGCGAACGTAGGTGGAATGAACTTCTCGCATCGATTGCTTGAAATTTTTCATGACGTGGAATAATTTGTATTGATTTTTCGTAGGGAATTGGAGACGCCATTGTGCAGGTATGATTAGAATACAGCACTGTCAAGGGTGGTAAGAAAAACACTGGTTCTATTACGAGAGAGTCCATAAGGACAGGGCAAGCAAGGTATAATCGACCATCGTGGTTCCTCCACTGGCGGACAATAGACTTCTTAGAAAGAAGCATTAATGCAATGCAGGAAGGTAAGGCTGGTCGCCAGCAGGAAAAGAAGGTTAGGACATCGTTTTAATTGGAACTGAAGGGGGTGGAAAACGAAGAGACGACAATAAAACGTAACCGCGGCTGACGGCTGGAATGGAGGTGAAAATCACAGGCAAGCTAAGTGGCTCGTTGTGTCAGCTTAATTGAAGGAATAACCACAAAATGGTCCTTATCGCATTATTTATCTTTGCTATTCTACCCCTCATCGAACAATATCACCGCGAACCGATATACGAACAACATCCACGCTGCCACTTCCTCTCCCTTCTCTTCTCACGGCTTTCCCGCACTTTAGATGAAGCGGCGCCGAATGCCAATTTCGTGTCCTGATTCTGGGCACACGCGAAACACGTACAGCATCCGAGAAGAAACATTATCGATTCTGTTTTCCCAGGTCTGATGAAAAATTAATAGCACGCCAGCGAACCGTGGATGGAGCCCACCGTTCTCCTCGCGTTTCCCATCTTCCTCTGACCCAACCACCCCTATCCCGCGCTCCTCTTCCATGCATCTTCGCCGACGTGTACTGCCTGGATGCAATACGACGAAAATCACATTATCTTCGTATCGTTGGGCTGGACGCGCGACAACATGGACAAAGGGACCGACGACGGAAGGTAGGGCTAAACGTTCACTGTGTCCCGATTCGGTCTCCCTTATTTCCATCGGAGGTGCTTCGCGAGCCTAGCCGTAGAGACGATTTCTCGGAGGAGCATTTCGCGAGACCTCTCGACTATCGGTCGCCGCGATTACTCTGTAAGCGAGCACGAGGCGGCCAAGAATCTAGCGATTTCCGGGTCAATTGATCGGTCGATGAGCTGAAGCCAACCGACTGGTTTTTAGCGTGCCGACGATAGAGGAAATGGAGCTTATCCTATCGGCCTTAATCCATCTCTACTTTCAATCACCGGCTAGCCGGTTGCCAAGATCCTCGACCCGCTTGTATCCGCGCTCGCGAGCTCACCAGGCGGAGGCTGTACCTCGGCCGGTAGACGCGTACAGTCATTTATTCCATTCCGCGCAGGCAAACGAGGCTGCTTATCCAGGAGGGAAGTAAACGAGAAAACGAAATGAGGTGCGCAGTACATCAGCGGAGGCGCGAGTCGTTCGAGCTCTTTATTAGTGAATTAACATAATTATACCATAAAGCACGACGTCTTTATTACTCTGCCGTTTATGCAACCCGTGTCCCTGGCGCCTTCTGTCTGTGGGATGTGCCTTTCATGAGACGTGACTCGAGCGCTCGGTAAGAAAGTCAGGCAAACACGGCGATCGGACGGACAGGCGAAAATCGTAGCTCACGGCTGTAATCCCGCCTTTACCATTGACAAGGAAATCGTTCAATGCACGCGACAGGTTCCGAGACAGGGAGAATCCACGGAGGCGCAAAGGGGGGTGGAGAAGTGTACATCGACTCGCCGGTGATTGTTGCGCTCGCATTTGCAAGTCTCGTTCCATATGTAAAAGGCAGCGGCGTCTAAATCGGAGAACGTTCGGAATGGAAGTCTATTTCATTGGACGCCGCGAGAAATTCGGACGACAACCCGCCTCGCGCGGAGAATAAAAATCACCGTCCGTTGCGATCCACCGAGCATTTCTCCTCCCTCTGTTCCTCCCTTTTTGTAAATTCCCGGCAATACTTGTCCGTGCCATGGGCCGGGTTTTATTTGGATCGTGAGAATTAGTTTAACCATATCGCCTGCACAGTTCTCCCGACAAAGCATGAAAAAATGGAAACGAGTCAACCAGTGCTTTCGTTCGTAGAGAAAGAATTTACACGCGTAGGTATTCTGTCTCGCGAGCGAACTGGATTTTCCCTTCTTTCCTCGCCGTTCCCCTTTTTTTTCACGGGGAGCAGACGCAAGAACACGGGGCAGACATCTTTACAGCGGCGTCAAATATCATTACACAATATTCAAAGGATGAAAAAGCTCGTGACACGAAGGGGTGGCGGTTAATGTAGCGTGCGAGATAGATGGTTCACCGCGGCGAAAGTTAATTCGCGTTTTCACTTCAACGGCCAGCGGGTCGATTGAAAGCGTCGCTCGTCCGTGCGAATAACGGTCAACGCAGCGTCTCCTAACGACGTCGTTATCGATTTGTCTGTACCAGGCGCAACTTTATTAACTTGTTGTCGAATACCGCGCCAAAATGACGAAAAATCGATACGCTCATGCTCGTCCGGTTTGCTGCGGCAACAGCGATATTTGTCTTCGGCGGACAATTTGTTTCTCTTGCCGTTGGGAACGTTCCGTTTAGCGCGGTGGCCAACAGAGGAGTCTACGAGGTGAACCTGCGAATTGCTCCTGTGACGGATGGGCAACGTCTTATCCAGTTAGCGTTAACGAGCGCGAACTAATTAACAAGCTATAAGTCGATTCCGCCAGGCAACGAGCACAGAGTCGTACACACGCCGCGCCGATTGGACCGATCTGGGGAAGCTAGCCCTCGACTAGGCGCGACGTACTAATTAAAGGGCAACTTCGGAATGCAGGCTGCGGTGAACACCGAGCGATATATAGGGCGTTCGGAATATTTGCTCATGTAAATGGAAGCTTTCCAGCCAGCTCTGCTCGTGAATCTCTCGCTGGCTCGCGTCTCAAAATCTATCTGCATGATTGGGGGTGGGGGAGGATTTAAGATTATATCCGCTTGTGCACGGCAAAGCGATTTGCATTAATAGATAGAGACGAAGTTATTATATAGATATCTATTAGCTGGATAGAGGAGGGAGGAATGGTAAATATTCCTATCGGTGGCCATGGCCATTGTACATCAGCGGTTTCGTGGCAACGTGCACGGATTACCAATCAAGCTGCTCTAATTGTAATCTTCGACGAGTCGAGGTGATTCTATTATAACCCGCAGGAGCGCTGAATCTCGGAGCTTGGCGATATCTAGCTGGCCTCGCCGCGTTATCCATCAAATAAGGGGAATAGACGGCCAGCAGTCGTTCCTAGATAAGACGCGCACGTCCATCGTTGGAATTACCACAATAAACCGGTGATACACGAGGAAGACCTACAAAGCCTTCCACTACACTCCATCGTCGTCACTTACAGATGCAGGCGATTTTTCATGAGACGAAAAGAAAACTGTTACGCTGCCTGGAGCGTCGTACGGTAATGGTCGGTAGGATTGTCACTGTGTTATTATACTCTCTACGTAAATATATCAGCGTCGTTTCCACGCAAAGTGAGCTGAAATGGCGCACATGAATGCTGCCACACGGCCTCCCTAATGTGCTCGTAAACCTTACTATCCATGCTTTTTGTCAGAGATACTGGAATGCCTAGAAATAGGAATCGAGCTAAGCTGGACGTTGAATATTCTGAATGATCGATTGAAAGAGAAAGTTGCTTTTATCTAAATCTACTCGGGTTTCGGAGGATCGACACTCTCCTGTCTCGCATCAAAGATAAAGCTATCATCGTGCATTTCACATAGCTCTCTTGGCGAGAAAAAGATTCCCCTTTTCATAGATTTTCCGTCGCATAGATGGATGCTGGGATTCCTAATCTAGTGAACTCGTGCAGCGAGGAAAAGGCTTGCTTCTGAATTCGCTCTATCAAATCGCTGCGAGAAGAATCTGTGCCAGGAGTTTAATACAATTATGGAGGTTCGGCTTTCCCTCTATCGGAAGCAGATTACACGAAGGCAATCCGAAGTCGCTTAGCTCTGTTGGGCCCTAAACTTTTTCGCTGCCCCTTGAAAATCGCGCATGATAAGAGTTCGCTGACGTCGGCTTGATGGACTACCCATTCAGAAACTTTCATCCGAATCGCCCCCTTAATGACCTCATCGTGCAAACGTAACGTTTTATTGAATTTCACTGTTAGCCTCGCCGAGCCGAAAAGCTAATGGACGCTTTGCGGCGTCATACATATATATAACGCGCGTGACCTTTTATGAATTTTTGACGACGAATTGCGCCGCATAAATATTTCGAATCGCGAACCGGGACTGCGCGCGTTCGATTTCGAACGGCGAAGCAAAACTTAAAACACCACGAAACGAGGCGATAATCTGCTCGGCTGTTCGTACCGGTGCAGCACCTCCAATTAAATAATATGCACGAAAAATTTACACGGGATGCATCCGTTATTGATTAAGCCTCGGGGACTCAACGTAAAGTAAGGGTGCCCTCGCGAAGGGAGCTCGAGTGGTTCCCGAGGGTGTCTATCCGTCCGTACGTCGTTCTCTCCACAAGTCTGAGAGCATATCGTGTACCCAGCCAACGAAAGACACACAAGTGTTAGCATGAAACTCCCCCTGCTACCCACTAACAATGTCGCTGACATGAGGCAGACTGAAAAGGGAGGATTTCCTCTGCACCACCAAAATGCACATTCCATGAACATCGTGCGATTTCGAAATTAAAAAAATAATCCAATTTCTTTCCAACTTATTCAACGTCGGAGTCCATTTCTGATAGAAAGCTTCTATCTTTTTGCCATTAAAAATTCGTATAACCTGTACCAGTCAAGATTCATTACTCTCGATACGTTGCTCGGCAAAGCGAAGCCACCCCCGCAATCGTAGCCACGACTTTCGTTCAGCCGTCGATTCCCCGATCTCTCCCTCTTAAAGTGACATAAGTTATCGCGTTCATGGCTTTCATGCATCACCGTGTCCGCAGGACGCTCAGGATATACGCGATGTAAGGGCGAAATGTAGTCTTGATGGCACGAGGGTGAGAGCAGACGAGGGGTTGTCGCCGATCCAGCGTACACCGTCCCGACAAAAGGGCGATATATTTTTTACGGATCACGACTCGTTCGGCGACAACTTCCATCGTCTGTAAATGTAACGGCGAGCCAAGTGCTCCCTGCATTTTACAGTCTCCGATACATTAGGGTTTTTACTCGCCCCGGAGCTTCGGATGGATACCGTCCTCCGGAGAAATTGAAAACTCGCAACTTGGAAACGCCAGACGTTTTTCTGGGATTTATTACGCGTTTCGAAGTCAACGCTACTCACCCTGGGACTCGATTTTCATAACACCGCGAAACACCCTGAACGACCTATTAAAACGGTGACTTTGAGAAAGTACTTAGGTACGCGAGTAATAAATCCCATTGAATTCGCGGAGCAAAGAGAACGGTATTGAACGTAACGACGCAGAACAAGGACGTTCGAAATTCTGAAGTAGTATCATACCGTGCCGGTCCGTACAGTAACGTATACATACTACTTTACAAGTATCATCGCAGCGACGCACGTAGCGAGCATCAATTTCACAATTTCCAGGCATGCTTCTATAATCTGTTTTCTAGCATTTGTCTCCACCGACAATGGCAATACCTGCAGCTGAATTTCGAAGAGTGAATGTTAAAGTCACCGCGACGGGAACAACTGTTACTGCTAACCTTATTTCTCGCGATTTACACGCGACTTTGAATGCGAAAGTGCCAGAGGCAGAGCTAAGGTTCGGTAACGTCATGTTTAAGTCAAATATCTGAATGCTAAAAAATGGCCTATATCTGTTATTCGTTATCAGTGTGGGAGCATGTAGAGGAAGCGTATTGGTTAGGTGCTTCGTCAGATATACAGGTCGTATAAATTTTTATATAGACATACATTTACTTCGCCCCGTTGGTACTGCGAATTGGATGGTGGTCGTTCTCTGCGGAATTTTCATGAAAATACGGTAGAGCGTACTGCTTCTATATCGTCGTCGCGTACGCCTTTCTCGTGGAAAATAAACCAACGGAAAGCGCAGCATTGCAAGGAACCCGCCCCCCATTGGTATTGATCACCACTTTATCATCACAAAGCATTCTCTTCTAAAATCTCTGTGTTTTCCTTTATATTTAGTTAACCAGACTGTGCACAAGTATTCTAGGAATCGTTAAAATTAATTCCCTGGAATATTTCTACCAACCGGTCTTTTCCCGCAAGAAAATGGGTTATACAACCCTCTTGCTTCGCACTCATCAGCGGCACTGATCTCTCCACGAGGCTTCGGGTGGGTGTTTGTGCTGCCACCCTTAATTTCCCATCAAACATGTATCTTTCCCGCAAGCGAGGGGGCGCGAGTAAAGAAAAGGCGAGCAGCGGATGCTGTATCGATTGAAATTTAATATCTGGTCCCCGATGTACCGGGGGATCCCTCTGGTAAATAAAGGGGACCGCTCGTCCCTTTCGGTTTTTCTCGAGGGTGTCTTAGTCTACGATTTCACAGAACTTTCACACAAGGGGTAGGAAAATCTTTTCGGACCTTTGGGGCCTTCGAGGTCACCGTTCTGTGCGCTGAAAACTGAGCCCTCTAAAGATTCTACGGGAAAGAGACATATTCCCCTGGTCCACGAAAGCAAATGTTGATACGAAATATTATTTATAGATCCGTTGGAATATTTCATATTCTACCGCGGGCACTGAAAGCCGTGTGCAGTCGCGTCCGTACGAAACGCGCCGTCGAAAACTGCGGCATAAAGAAGCTCGCGAAAGACGCTGCCGAAGAATGCATAATGCAACGAAGAAATTACAAGTTCAACGGAGGCAATAAATTGCATATCATCGGGCCAGTGGCTCGCGCACACGGGTGCCGTTTCCATGCAGATTTATCAAGACGATAAAAAGCACGATATCGCCGATCACGGTCCTCATCGAGCCGATGGTCCTGGCTCATTCGTTGCACATATTTAAGTACCTCTTCGAACCACTCTGAATCGACACACGACGACGAGACCGCGGATAACGAGGACGTTCCGTACTCAGATTCAGCCGGACAGTGGCCAAGGCTGTGCCTTCTCGATGCTCCCCGAGCATAATCGACTTTAAACGATCGGCCTTGCCGATCCTCTGGACATCGTTAGGCGGCCGCGATACGGAGAGGACGTCGGTGCCCGTCTCGTACATACGGGAACGAAAATTCCGCGGCGACCACGACCACGAGAACGTTGCGTGTCCTGGTCAATTTCAAGCGGAATCGAAGCGAAGCAAAGGCGAAAGGGGAGAAGCGAGGGACTGGCGAACGAAATTCGTGATGTGCCCGAAACGGTTCAGCGGGAGTCGCGTGCACCTTCTATTACAACTTTATAAAACTGTACACCAGAACCGAGTTATTATCGTCACTTCTGTATTAACACTTTGTGTTGGGTAAAATGCTTTGCGTGTTACTATCGCTCCTTCAAATTCTTATAAATCTTTTCCTTAACCCCTACAAACACAATACGCATTGTTCTAATCCTGCCAGCAGCTAGCCGCCGACAGCGCTTGAAAGAACTCAGCCTGATAGAAGTATAAATCTAAAGGAATCACAGGGGAAGTAACTCGCGATTTCGACGAGTGCGTCGCTCCGAGGTGGGCCGTGAAAATCAAATCAAGGAAAGTGGGGGCGGGCACCAAGGCGGAATAAAAAGAAGTATAAAATCCGGAAATAAACTGGTTTAAGGGCCGGCGTAAGGGAGAGATAAAGGTGTCGGTCCGTGCAAGCCCGGAAATTGATATTCGCGCAAGAGTGTCGGTTAATCGAGCGAGGGGGGGAATCGCCGTTTTAGCGGGCGACGAAACAAAAGGTACGGAGCTGCGATTTTTCATTTGCAATCGACCCTCCAGCAGCCGAGTCGACGGGTAACCGCGTTTTCGCGGCATTTCCAAAGGACTGACAGGAGAGGGGAGGGGGGCGACGGAAAGCGGGGGAGGCGGCCGAGGCCTTAAAGGGGTTGCAGGATATTTCCCGTTTAAAGGGGACGAACGATATTCCGAATTTATAAGCCAGTGGCGTCACGTCCAGCTGGGCCTTCAGCCAGACCGAAGCAACCCCTCTCGGTTGCTTCCCATCTCGAGCCCTCTCTTCTTCTTCCTACGCCGGGATTCCAGCGTGCGAGCCAGAACCGCGCGCTTTACATTACGCCGTACATTACGCATTACATTACCCCGTACGTTTCTCCGAGGATGCTGGCGCGGAATTTAGAGCAACGCGCGAGGGGGTGCTGCAGCTCTCGGCGCAACACATCGCCAAATCGACTTTCTTACGACGCTGTTCGTTATCCTTTACGCGCGATACTCGCGCGAGGATAACGTACCGACTGGTTGCTCCAGCATTTTCGTGGAAAGGCTCTTCCTCTGCCACGGTGACAAACTGTCGCGGCTTTTATGCGCTTTGCACGATCCGGCCGACGCGACGTAGCCGTATAGCTCCTCTGGAACAATCGTTGCCATCGCTCTACCAAAGGAATAACCCGCGAATATCCCGTCCAGTCACTTCCACCCCCATCCGGTACAGTTTCGCGTGCGCATTTATATCGAGGCTTTTGCACTCAGCCGAAACGTCGCGACGAGAGTTTCTCTTGATATTGTCGAATTTCAGGGCCGAGCGAGGGTGACGAAATTTCAGAGGGACGAGTAATTGAGTGAGAATCACGGAGAAAGAGTGCTGGAGACAATGAGGCGAGTTTGTCGCTTGGAAATCGTAAAAGATTCGTGACGAAATGAGAAAACCCCGGTCCATTGTTTATTACAATGTATACAGGGCGATATCTTGGATCCGGTAACAACGGCCTCGCCGAGCTGGCCGAATGATAACGCGGCGTCTATCTAAATGGAGTCGTGCAAGGGAGCCACGCTATCTGATCTAGTCCGTTACCTTGACACTGGAGATTAGCCGCAGCCTCCCCTCATTCTTTTTGCAATCGGCCTGAAAATCCAGGGCTGCTCCCCCGGGGGGTGGGGGACGTTAAGTACATCCCCCGTCCTCATTCAAACGTCAAAAGCACGTATAATCGTAGATCGCCAGAGCAGGCGACAATAAAACGCAGCGCCTCGACGTTGCGTCTGATGACAGCGCTCGGCAAGTATAAAGTAAATCGCGCGAAACACGAGACGAGTTTGCTGGGAGCGGAACGAGACGCGCATCGCTTGTGATCGCGGGAATCGAAGGTTGTGCTGTATTCAAAAGCCGTAGCACAAAACGAAAATATGCGCGAAACGTGGATCCGCGTGGAAATGTTTGCCGAAAGATGAGGAACGAGGGCGAAAGATACACAACGGCAGAAAAATAGTTGCCTCCTAAAACATCAAGAGGGGTGGACAGTCCTTGACGGATAAAAATTCCATCACGATCCTGTGTGCTTTCAAAATGGAAATAAATTTCCCTTTGGTCCAGTAAAATAAAGTTTTTTACGATACAGAGCAGGAATCATCTCGCTTTGACGCATAAACAAGATAATCTCGCGTCGTGGAGTGCCTGGGAAAAAAATACAGCCCAGGGATGTAAAATTAAATAACGATAAACCACGGTTTTTCGTTTTCTCGTGTTCCGTAAATTCGTCACACGCTATCGTGAACACAAGATCTGAACAAATACGTTTGTTTGCTCTTCCACGCGATAAATTCCAAGCGCATTTTATCGCCCGTCGTTTATCGTTTATCCAGCAGCAGAAAACTGCGTTTTGCAGCGATCCGGGTTTTGTAACGAATGATGAAATATTAGACGCGCTAAAATCGTTTGAAATTAACAAATATTCCGGCCGGCATCGTTCGTGCCTTATCGGGTCTGATAAAACAACGGGGCCTAACGCAAAATCTTACGATGAACAGGCCACGAATCATTAATATTCTGATAACGTCGCGCGTGGTATTGATATTCATGCCGGGGGTGTTTATTGCCCGAGGAGGAATCTTAGAATTAAAATCGATATCATTAACGAGATTGTAAATACACGGCTTGTAATAGGTATGACACGGCGACAGCTCGGAGCATCATGAAACGGGCCAGTGGTTCTACTCATCATCCGAAGAACCGAAGCACCCCAGAGGGAGTATCGAGGGTTATTACGGGGAATGCCATCCATCCATTCCCGCAATAGCGTCCGTGTATAACGAGATTCCCTCGCCTGTGACTCGCGCGCATCCACGTTCCGCGTTCATGAAAAGTCGTTCCGTCGAAATCACCGCGCGACAACATAATTCCTCGATCTCATCAAAGATTAGAGGAAGCAAGAACAAACACAGTTCGGGCATGGAGAGTAAGACAAATTGAACATAGAGACGCGAACAGCGGAGCACCGAGCCGCCCGCCGCGCCGGTTACCTGGCTTCACAATGGACTTTCCCCTTTTTCGTCCGCGCCTTCTACGGGCGTAAGCGAATTCGCCCGCCTCCGCCTTACTCCTGATTCCTTCTGCGGAATGGCGCAAGGACCGGGGCAAAACTTTGGCTTCTTATCTGTTTTGCTCGGTTGGCTGGTGCGTGGAACGGCGAAGTTACCGGGATGAGTAACGAGAACACTCAAACGAGAATCGAGAAAAAGGGGGTTGGCGGCGGAGGGACGAAAAGAGTGAGAGGGGAAGGGGCGCGTTGGGAAGGGCGAGGATGTTAATGTAATCCCGGCCGTGTTTCCGTGTTTGTCGCTAGTTTTAATCTCCCTCCCCGTTTGAATTTGGTAGGTATCTCGCTTAAGGTAGACGAGGCCGGGGGAGGGCAATGTAATTATAAAAAGGAAGGAAACGACGAACGGTCCGGCGGGGAGATGATGGAGGGTTGGGCACCGGCTTATAATCTAACTAGTCATTGGCATCGGGCAGATATTACGCCCGGCCATGATAGACATTTTTCGTACCGAAACCTTCAAAACCGATCATCCCTCGTTTATTACGGCCATGCTGCCGCATGACAACCCAGCATTAGGGAGGGTCTCGTACACTGTGTCGATCTAACGTGGCCACTTTATATCTCATCGGGCATAAGGAAAACAACCGGGCGTTAATATTCCTCCACTGACAAAGTAAAATTCGGCGCTCCTTCCGTTTCCCATTCATCTCCACGCAATCCCCGAGGCTCGTTACTGAACGCCAGCAACGAGGAACTGCATTGATGAAACGTAAATAGTTGATGCAACGCCGCGAACGTAATTTCCTCTGATCCTGAACGCCCTTTAATACCTGGCGCGTAAGTAACGTCAGCCGGGATCGCGAATATATGTCGTAACGTGGATCACAGTTAATCCTGGTACAAAGATTTCCGTAAGATTCTATTTAAATACAAGCGAAACGGAAGAGATACCTCTGGATATAACCGAATGCACGGAAGCAGCAGCTTTATACTCGGTTGCTCGCGTTTCCTTGCAATATTCTCCGCAAAACCTTTGGGAAGCCTTTATAGGTCACTGGTAAAGACTTGTGGAGATCTGCTACGCAACATTCTAAAGCTCGAAACGTTTGAAGTTTGGTTAACAATTACCATATCAGAGACTGCCCGATCCGATTCTTCTCGATACAAAGGAGCTCGATCGAATAAAATTTTTATCTTTCTATGGGTTGATTAATTGCAATTCTCGCTTAATTTTTGGCAAAGTGAAATGCGACTAGTTGCTCAAAGAGCAGCAGTTATGCCGAGAATAAATGCGCAGCGTTTAACAAGCGTACATCTTTAAGCTGCCGAAACTTTAATGCGCTGGGCTTGGAGCTTAAGACATCGGCGATTCGTTTAAACCGACCGACTGGCCGAACTTTTCTGATAATCTATTGAGCATCCTCGAAACCACCAACAGTTCTGTCTTCCTCCCTCGCTCCACGTCTTTCCACCCTTCTTCTCCCGCTCGTCCTTATAAAGATCTCGATGTACAACAGCGAACGTCTGCGTATCCCTCGTGTACGTGCACGTATACAGAAGTGCCCTGTGTGGCTCAATTTTAAAGTAGCGCACAGAAAAGTTGTAAGCAGCTTCAACCGGCGGAGTAGATGGTGGAAAAGGAGTCGAGCGGGGATGAAAGGGGGGACTTATGCGCGGAGCAACCTCATTGGCTAAGCCAAACTCAGCTCAAACTGCGGACTAACAACTCCGCATAATGAGAAAGTTTGGTGGTTTTCGGTTAAAGAAACTATTCAATTGGAACTTGAGTATCCCGATGCAGCAACGTATAGCCAGCACAGTAGCAAGAGTCGATAAATGTGTTCTCCTGGAGTTACATTCACGCAAACACAATTCAAATAATTTGTTTGTCAATTCGCGATCCACCGATATTCGCGCTTCACTCGCATCTCGTTCATCAGCCTAATTGAAAGGCGATAAAAGTTTGCAACGGATATATCTTTTCTCTTTCCCTGGTTTCTTTCGTTTCTTGGATGAATGCGCGGTTTGCGTGTAAACTACGCGGTTCGAAGCTGCCACGGTTTGTACAGTTTCGGTTAAACTCCAGTGACTTCGGTGAAAACGAATTTGAGTAGCCCTCGGCAATTCGAAGCGCTCACGGTAGGGGCTCGCAGGAAATAGAATAAAACCTTTTCCCGTCGATTCGTAAAATTGCATGTAACCACCCCGTTCTACGGATCTAACCGCCAATCCTTCAATCCCCACAATCCTATACCCTCTTTCAACATCTCCCTTTCGATCCTACGGTACCTTTGTACAATCAGTTACCGCGGTAGGAACAGCATTAGCTATCGATTGAATAGAATGTATTAGGTAACGGATAAATAGGATTTCTTACTTAAGATACATTTAATCTTGGTACCTATCTCGAAATCCTCGTCTAAGCAGCGCTATTTAGAAATACACCGATCGTAAAACCTGAAATGTAAGTCTGAGGAACTATTGTCTGAGCGCACCAACCTGCCACTGTCCAACAAAGTCGCGTTCAATATCGTTGGATAATATTCTGTAACTCTATCCTGTCGAAGACAAAGGATAGCGTGAGGGAAACATCGTAAGCTACCTTAGGTGCTTCCATGAATCGGGTGGAGATCTGGAGGACAATAAGAGGAGGAAGGTAACCGGATCCCACGCTCTGGACGAGATCATTATGTTCAGGGAGTTTGCACAATCGGGAATTAACGATCCAGCCACGTTACATGGACGATGTGTTCGAGAAGACTACTTTGTAACTATCCGTTAACATGTAGCGTTTAGTTCATCCCCCTCCGACTAAATTGGATATAACGTTCCACTGAACGATTCCTTAGTCAGCGATTGTTATCGATTCGCACGAAATTCATTTAAATCGCTGCCGCGATGCATGCCTAACGGATGACCAATTACATTCGAGAATTTCTAGTAGAATTTAAACCCCGAGGATCGCGTAGGTACACCTGGAAAATGGTATGCAACGTTTGTCAAAAATTGGTTAAATTACAGTGACAATCAACACGACTGCGCGGAATCGGAAGAAATATTGCGCGTCCACCGTGTGTATAATCCTCCTACGGAGTCTTACGTCGGCGGCATCGAAGAGTTACGATGGAAAAGGAGTAAAAGGAAGGAACGCGCGAACCCTACGCGCGGTTAACTACCTGCAAGTTCCGGTCCCCTGTGAACAGGTAAACCGGTCCAGTGGCCTCCTCAACGACACGAAAATATAGATGCTCCGAATATTTACGCGAAAACGTCTTTCTCTCTCGAAGGAATAGTACCTGCGATAGTATCTGCCCGAGACGAAAGAGTGCCCATACGCTTACTCTGACGATCGATACTCCACTTTCTTGATATATCTCGATTAAAAGTCATTTGCTACACGAAGTCTGGATGTAATAGATTTCAGTATCAAAAGACGAGGGGCTGGACGAAAAGAAGAGGCGTATAGGTGAGCCCAAGTAGGTATACCGAGCATCCACTGTCTGCGAACAGGTAAACCGGTCGATTCTTTATTTTCTCGTTTCGTTTTTTCGCGCAGTCTGTCCTCTGGACGGTGCCCTCGACGCCGTTCCAACCAAAGGGGCAGGGGGAGAGAGGGAGAACGAGAGAGAAAGCGAGAGAAGGCCATTTTTATCGGGCAAGTCCAGCGCCGACTACGGGAGCGGTCCAGAGGCCCGAACCAGGTTACCTGATACCAATGAATGAATACCCCGTATCCACAATGCGCTC
Organism: Andrena flavipes; assembly: GCA_963971345.1. Lineage (NCBI taxonomy): Eukaryota > Metazoa > Arthropoda > Insecta > Hymenoptera > Andrenidae > Andrena > Andrena flavipes. Next base: position 42,859,571 of record OZ020481.1, read on the forward strand.
GCTCACTCCTCCGCCCCTCGTCCCACAAAAAGAGCCCTGCTGGCTCTGTTCTCCCGCGCGGAGAACCAACACCCTTCCCGTGGCTGCGTGACACGTTCAACGGTCGTGCAGTTGCATACGCGCGTGCATCGCGCCCGATGCAACGGGTGGTAGGCTCCGATGCATCGGCGACCAGAGAAACAGAGCCGCGTATAGAGTGGCCGAGACGACGGCGGGGAGAGAGAGAGAGACGGCTGCAATTAGCTAATCTCTGGAGTAGAAACGATAATTGGTATAATCGATGCAGCAATTAGAGAGAACGCGAAACTAACGAGATTCAACCGGGCTACCCCGCGCAACCATTCGATGCCTCCCCGTGTCCCTTTCCCTTTCCCCCTCTCTGTCACTTTCTCTCTTTCTCTACCCTCGTCACTCCGGGCCTTCACACTCTTTCAGGCTCGGGCTACCTTTCCTCTTTCTTATCGCGGTCAGCCGCGATATCGGATCGGTTTTCGAGAGAGCCCTTGGCCCCCGAATCGACCAGTGATAATGGCCGTTTGATGAGCACCATCTTCGAATAAAACCCGCCTTAATCAGCCTCCCTGGCCGTCGGACTTCGGTAATGAAAGGCAACCATGCCTCGGATACGCGATGGAATTCGCAGAGGGAAGGGTGGCGATGCCACTATGTGAGAAAAATATTTCTGCGGACAGGACGGAATTTTTATTTGTCCTTCTGCTCGAGATTCTTTTTCTCCTCCTCGTTAGCGGTGAATGAGGGGTGTACGAGTGACTGGGGACGATCGGGAACGCCAAGGTGAGAATGACGGACCTTTCGCACCGCTCCGCTGTACTCTTTAAACTCCGATATACGCGGCTACGTAGGTGCACACACGTGCACACACGTGCACGTCCGATGCGAGTATGTATGCGCGAACTTTGGCCGCTCGCACGGTCAAAGGGTTAGGATATACCCCCTACTAGGTTCCCCTTTACAGGGCCAGGGGCACTTTTGTCCTCGGCAACGAGTATATAAGGCACGGGATATGAATTGGCGTTTCACGCTTATTGTGCGACAGGAGGTGAGAGTGTGCCGAATTAATAGCCACTCCAGAGAGACCCCGGGTTTCGAATATACCGTGCCGTCGAGAGAAAGAGGAGGCGAGGGTTTTCAACTCTCGCCCTCGGCCCACCCTCAAAAGTATACCCGAAAAAAGCACGGCGCGAACTAGTCCGTGCTAGTTCGTGCTCCGTACAGCACTTCACAATGAAGGTGTGCTCCTCTGTTTCACAAACGGTATGACGAATCGACCGTGGCAGTCTGGTACGCGTGAAATTCGCTTTGACATGCTGGTCCTGCCTCTGCTGAACTTTCTAAAGCATCATTAGGCATTATTCAAAACCGTTTAGTGACCGAGTTTTTCTGAAAATGTGTAATTTCAGGGAATGTAATTAAAATTATTCTCGCGACCCTCGAGCCTTTCGAGCCCCTGTTCTATTCTCTATCTTGGTACGCTTTTTCCTACTTTTATGCTAGTCCTTTTTATTCCTCCTATCTTTTCTCGCTCTTTCAATTCTGTCGATATTCCATAGCCACGAAAAGTTCAAAGAATACTGCGATCATTGGAGTCGATTGTTCTTGCACGACACCTTGCAGTGTATTCCACGGATTCTTCCTGCGGATCAGTTTTACGCGACAATTTTGGCGTTGCCTCCGCTCTCTATAGGTGTAGGTACACGAAGGACGGGAAATGAGTTGCGGTAGAATGCTTACGATCCTGCCCAACTTTAAATTGAATTCAACGGCAGAGTTGTCGTTGGTTCTTTCGTCATTGGTACAGGATCGAGACACAGAGACGTATCCAATTTGCAGAGAACGAGACAGAATCTTCGGCTGCCTTCGGAAACTGTCTAAAAACGAGAGAAGATCAAAGATCGCGGGTGTACCCTCGCGCCAGTCTTAAAATTCTCGTTTCTGATTTCATCGCTTTGCCACTAGGATCGAAGATACTCGGCGCAGCCTTCTCTCGCCAGCCGATGCCAGCTATCTCTCGACGTGTGCAGCAAATATCGACGTCGGTAAAACGTTTCCATCAAAGGGAATTAAGTGGGAAAGTGGCAATCCAATTCCTCGGCGCGTCGCGTCTGCCATTCGTCATAATTACATTCAATTAAAAGCCCAGCAAGTCACGGACGTCGACGCTGCGGATCGCGTGTATTGATAGATACGTCGAGGTATATTCCCTCGAACACCGCACAAGTGCGAAATCGAACTGATCCATGGAGGAGCCGTATCTATAATGCATTCTCATGCAACCACCGTAGCCGACATACGAGTGTGCTGGTACATGGACGTGCGCCGTACAGATACGTACGTGAACGCTATATACGTTTATTTCCGAATGGCGTTCTGTACGTAGTTCCGGCGTCGACACGACGCGACAGCCCGATCGCGGCACAAAACGGACGCCCCAACGACTAAACTAAATAATGCATGAGGTGGATCGAACGCAACATTTAAATACGTGTATCCAGTTCGAACGGTTGCTACACCCTTGGCCTTGCGCGATCTCTGCCACTCGGTTAAACGATCGAATTTTCGTAAATCAGAGCGGCACGCCGCCGCCCCGATATTAATAGAGAGAATGACCGCGGCACTCGATACCATCGCACGGATAAATATCGTCATTATCGCGTCCAGCATCGATATCGAGTAATCCCCCGGAGAGAAAAGTACATACCTCGTAAGTATCGCGCGAAACACGGAGCGCCATAAAGATCCACGATGGTGGAAAAAGGGGCAAATAGTAGGCAGTCGATGCTGCAGTAAAGTACGATCGTTCTCGCATGACTTACGGGCACATTTATATGCACGAAACTGGGTTACGGACGGAGCAGAGCTGGTTTAAGAATTTTATTACGAATTCTCCAAACACCTTCGCCACGCCTTATACGGCGAAACTTTAACGCTTTTGTACTCTCGAGTTAGCAGAGGAGTTGGGGAAGGCATAAATGCATGTAGCCTCTAATTTTAGAGTCTGATAAAAACTACCACCCTCGTTGCCTCGTACAAGCCTCATTCCCGATTCGAATCGCTCGCATTCCTGCGATACGATGCACGGAGCAGAAAGAATTGCAACAAATTCGCCAGCCAGGACTCTCCATCTCTCCTCTTTTAATACAGTCCACCGTTTTGTAGTAGCAAGTCGCTCGACCGGCTGCCTCAAAGAGGAACACGGTAAGAAGCAGAACATGCCGATACTTCGCCGATCAGCGCCGCTGCAGCTAGTCCGTTAAAGGAGCAGAAACTAGTACACGCGAAAGAAACACGGCAGCCTTATTAACTTTTGCTGGACGACGCGTCGCGCCGGTCTAGACCAGCAAGATGCGCGATCGACATGTCCCAGGAACAAGCGTCGTTTACGCGCTGCTTAAACGATCCGCGAGCATCGGAACGGCGGGTGAATATAAATGAAGTTGTCTTTTGAGCCATGCTGCCGCGTCAACTCTCATACGTGTAACGTAATAAGACAGCAATCAGGGGATCATCGGAGGTGCAACTTTGTCGGTCCGGCCGAAAAAGGACAGGAAACACGACGCAGACGCGGGTAGAATATCTGGACGCAGTTTGCCAGAATATGCGCACGTTAACACGTAACGATATAATAAGTATGAAATTTGCAAGACGCGATGTGTCATAAGCGGCCATCCTTAAATTTTTTTTATAAAATCGAGGGATTGGAGGCTATTAAGTTTTTGAAGGGTGCCTTGATACATTCTCTGCGCCACCTGAAGTGTCCTCTAACAACGTTTGAATTAGAATTTGGAGTAGGTATTCTTCCACGAATGATCTAGCTTACGGCATTAAATCTTCGCTGTCTGCATCGAGCACTGTAGGGCGACTCGTGGCGTCAATCTACGAGGAAAGCGAGCCTCGAAAGAGAAGGAAGAATAGGAGACAGGAGGAAGGGCAAAGTTAAGACCCCCGGAGGTATAATTTGGCGGGAAGAAGCGCGAGGAAGCAGCAGGGCGACGCGGTTCGAGGTGCGCCCGAGCTTAACGGCACTCAACATGGAATTAATGCGTAATTAAGGCGCGTTCACGCGATTGTCGTCGCGGCTCGGGGGCCACTTAAGCAGCGAGTCCTTTAAAATTGTTGAAATCGAAATGAACGACGATGATTGCGGCCCGAATCCATTCGACCCTTTGTCTCAAAGAATAACACCGTTTTCTCGCCTCGATTATCCGCGGCTAATTTCTTTTTAATTCCTTCGTCCGCCCGCCTCGGCCGAGTCTCGTAATTTCACCTCATGGACACGCTTCATCGTGTAATTGCTTTCTCCCGAGCTCTCGGTATGTTTGCACAAGGAAGAAAGTCCATAACCGAAGAAGTGCGAACGGGCGGAGAAGTGCGCGAGTGGAGAATCAAAGGTTGAAGGAGGAAGGCTGGGAAAATTTCTCGACGTTGCTTAAGCCTGAGAGCTTACCCAGTGGGAACGTCTATTCAGTTTTCTTTTACTTTATATAACTACGATAAAAACTTCTGCACTGATCACTGAACTTGTTCATCGAATAACGTGGACGTTTTGAATAGTAAAACAAAAGCCGGGAAATCACTACGTATGCCAATAGTACGGGACGTACAACAATTCATCGTTAATAACGCAATTTTCTGCCAATCACAGATAGTAAATGGTAGAAGTAAAAAACGGTGGAATGAAAATGGTTGTTAGGAAAAAGAAATACGCGTGGAATGCGCAGCTTGACCCAGTTGACAGGATGGATTTCGCTGGAAACACGCGTACTTCAACCTGTCCGAATCAACTGGAGCTTTTCGATGCGATACCGCCACGTAGAGCGAACGTAAAACGGAAAACGAATTTGAGAATACCTCGCCGGAGAGTTCGAATAAAGCGTCGCGGGGCCAATTACGCCCTATCTGGGTATTACCGCCGAATATTCTGTTTCCAGAGGATTTAATGATAGATCAATCGTGACACGGCTATCACGCGCACCCGTATCGAAATTTAATTTGAATAAAGTAATAGGACGCGCTCAGAGTACCACGCGTATTTATCCGACGATGAATTATCGGAGAGCGCGCCTTTCATTGTGCTAAATACGTATTTCATAATTAAGCGCCGCGAAGCGTGGGATATGCAGAGAATGCCGGACATAAAGGGGATCGCGATGAGATCGGGGTGCGTTAGAAATTTGAATTTTCCGTGCCCCATCGTGCAGTCTCACCCCTCTCTAGCAGCCTTAATACAGAATGTTTAAATAGAAGTTATATAGCCAGTGGCCCGAAGAAGAATAATAAAAACTCGCGGAACCACGAGGCCGTTTTGTTTCGTACGGCGGAGCGTTCTTAAATAGGGAGACACAAATCAACAATTTAAGTTAATTAAAAATTTTTGGTCGCGTGATAATAAAATCATTTATTTCCTGCGACTGCAGCGAAATGAAATTTCTTTTTCGCCCATCAAACTGCACGTAAGCCGTGGGAAAAAAAAGAAACGTGAAACATGAAGTTTTTTCCCTATGGTTATGAGTAATGAAATTCTAATTTTAGATCGTGGAGGGTTAGCGAGAAGTACACACTCGCGGAGGGATATCCCTGCGACACTTAAGAGCTTAATTAACGCTACGCGAAACTTGGCTGCTTTTTGCACGACCACCGATGCATACCTCGCGAGCACCGCCGGTCCACAAGCCAGCCGGCATTTCTGGCCCCCCGTGTGTGCGTGTTACGTAGACCCTTACGTCGGCACGTGTATGAAAACATCAAGGGAGTTGAAATTAGGTTAGGACACATCGAGACGACCGGGATGACTCGATTAAACGCAACTCCCACCTGTTTAGATTTGATTATGGCACATCCGTTGATGGCCGCTGCGCACCCGATATCGTCTCCAGAGCACCGAGATCTTTAACGAGCAAATGTTTCCCCATCCAAACGGCGATCACATTCATCTGCCGGAATTATTTCGCTTGATAATCTACGCTCGAAGCGAGATCTCTCGCGGGGAACGAAATTTCTATTGTAGCCACGATAAATTAAATTGCCAACGAGCAACCGGCAGTTCAGCGTTACATACTGCTTTCTCTGGCGAAACATACGACGGAGTTTAAAGCCGTGGGACTTTTTTAGAAATAAGAAATTGTGGATCCGAGAAGTGACCCAGGCAGACCGAACGAAAACCAGGACGATAGTTAATCCTTCGAATAAGGCTAATGGCCACTCTTGTGCTTTACAGGCTACCGAATAGGTGCGCCAAATGTCGATAATATACTTGGAGGCACAGGCTAGCCTGACAGAATGCACCCCATTCAATTTCGCTCGTAACTAATGGCTCGAGACGAAAGGACGGCGCGGCGTGTCGCGCGATTTAATATCGGAACCGCTGTTATATCAGGGCGGAGATAATGCGTCGCGCAATTAATTCGCACGAGCACGAAGGGAATATTTCAGTTCAAATATACGGGCCACCTTGCGTCCCTTGAACGCAGCTTCCGTTTCGAGAGTTCAGGCCAACCTAGAAGATTTTATTAAACGCATTCGCAGACATTGTGATCCGTCGAGGAAACTTTCTCGGGATGAAGGGAACTCGAGGGAAAGAGACAGGCAAAGAAGAAGGTGAGGAGCGACGGTTAGAAAGTGTAGAGCAGGAGGGTAGCAAGACGAGGACAGAAACTTTAGACTCGTTACTCAACCCCGATGTTCAGTGCGCAAGGAGGACCAAAGACTGCTATGAATGTTCCCTTTATTTCATTTTACAAAGTAACACCGACGTTTAACCCACTGGATCTTGTATCGCTCAGACATGGTAATGGTCCTCGAAACGAGAACACGCTTTTTGCGGACCGCGATAAATAGACACAGCTTCGTAAAAGGCAAAGTCAGTGGACCACCTTGTACGTACCTCTGTTTCGTCGAAGAACGACGGGCAAAAGATTCTGATTTGCGAACAGGAATATCATTGTTTGCCCCTGATTTTGCTCCAAGGAATTCACTTTTATATGCAGTCTCTACTTCAAATGCACTAGCGCCGTAAATCACGGCCACGTGAAATGCTTCGCGCAAAGTTGATGTTTACTTGGGTTACAAAATCTGTGTATGAAACTTCTCAACGACGTAACGTTATTAGGGAGATAAGAAGGAAAGTAGTGTGCAAATGGATACGGGTAACAAGCCCGCAGTTGCGGAATGGTTATTCAAGTTACCAGGAGTTTGAGGATTCCACGAACCTCATAGCGACCATGCGGACAAACAGAGTATCAATTTCCCCGGGAAATCCTCGTGTAATCCGCCAACAATGGACACTGGGGTTGGTTGGTCGACCCAAGATTCTCTTCGGCGAGCTCAGTATCCGAAACATTCAATGAGGACGAATTGTTTTGTACCGCTCTCTCGAATAGATCCTCGTACGAAAATATTTTTATACCGGGCATACCAGTCCCATATTCCATTTCATTCGCGCACCGTTCTCTTTCTGTACACGGGCGGCAGAGTTTCGCAGCCGTAGCTACGAAGTAGCCAATAGTTCTTATCCCATTTCCGATAAAAGTCATATTTTCAGGCAGATAGCCTTCTGCACGCCTTCGCCCTTGGAAACGTATTATTTACTTGTACCGCCTACTGTATTTACCCCAACTGGAGGGTCGGTCGACGGGCACTCGAATTTCCTGCGACGCGACCGGGAGACGAAAATGGGAAGAAAGATCGAGGATGCTCGAGGTTTTCAAGAAATTCGTGTTCACGAATAATCACTCAGTTTTAATGACCCGAAGGAACGGTACGTCCGTGAGGAATGTTATAAATAGTTCACCAACGAAACGTCTCGCGAATGACGAGTCTTATCGCTATTAAGAAATTCCTCGTAAATTTTTAATGCAAGCAATTTCGAAGAAGCCGCGGGATCTCTGATTTATTATTTAACGTCTACACATGTTGGGGCGAATGAACTCTGACGCCTCCCTCTCCCCCCGTTGCTATCAAAGCTCCGTTAATTGCGGTATCGAACTTCGCAATCTCATTCGTCTTCGACCAACCGTGACGACACCACCTTCGTTGCAACGTATCGGTTACGGGCCACTCTGACCGAGTGAAACGGACAGTTAGACCGAACGAACGAACGGAGTCAGGGAAGCAGGGTTGGCTGCAGCGATCGGTGGCGAGGGTGTAAGAGCTGGTGCGTGTTCGAGAGACGCCAAGAGCGTAAGAGACCGAAAGTGGTGCGAGCGTGGGGTGTACGGAGGCAGAGAAGAATATATTATACCTAGCGTCAGCTGTGCTTTATATCCCAAGCATCAGGCCGGCGTCACGGTATGGGTTTATACAGCGCGATACACAGTGCATCTGCCAACCCCTGCTCTCCCGTGCGATCAGCCTCGCTCCTTTTTTTCCACGAGGTGCCATTCCCGCCCTACGCCGCTCGACTATCCTCCCTCTGCTCCCACCTCCTTCGCTACGCCGCAAGAGAAGGTAGTTTTTGCATCCCCGATCATTACACAGTCCTGGAACTACCAACTCCAGAGATGAAGTTATCCGCGCCGTACGTGAGAGAGGTGTCAATACTTTCAGCCAGTCACGGGGATTCGTAAAAAACCACGACCGCCCCAACCGCAATTTAAAAAGGAAAAATGGACCGCACGATGACACGGAGAACTGGTTCTTTGCAGACATTTAATTCGCTCTGTTCGCGGTCCGCAGGAGATGGGAGACTTCAACTGTCCCTGCGAGTCCGTATAAAGATTAAAGCGAGGAAAATTCCTCCCTTCTGGACTCGTATTATCGCGCCGTGGGAAAGCTGTTGCAACCAACCGAAGACGAAGTCATGTACGTCTGTGAAAGCATCTCGCCGTCAGATTCCCAAAGGCCAGACACATCTGTGCGCGAGGGGATGGTTTCGACCGTGAACCGTCAAACAGAACCCGTTGCATCGAATGAAAGCTAAGCCCTTATGAACATTTAAGCAACCCCCTAATGGAAGTTCGGATTCCGTCGCACCGTGGAAAGTTGAGAACTCGCCAGACACCGGTCGTGCGCGAGGAAAATCTCCTTGTTCGTAACTACGAACGCCAAGGAATACATACTTTATCCGAAGATGCTACATCGGGTGACAAGTTGACACGTTACCACGGCGCTCGTAAATTCTCTAATAATAGCAACGTCGCTCAGTCTGTTCCGAAATTTTTGGTAGATAGGAAGAAGCGCGAGCCTCGAGTTTTTGCGTTCAAATGTGTATGGATCTGATTGGAAATTACATTGTTGGTTCGATCCGCAAATTGGGAATATCATTGCGCGTGGTTGTGCGCAGGTAACACGTCGTCGGGCGGTAATTAGGAATCGAATTAGACGCGTTATCGCGACATCGGGCACATTATCGTGCGTCTTATTTCGAATTGGAGGCACCGAGAACTCCGCGTGGATACGAGGCGAGACCATTTCGTAGATCGGTAAGGCATGTGCTTGTAAAGCAGCCTGCAGCCTCGGCAGCGTGCCTCGTATTAGGGCACGTGTGTACGATTATATATCCTCACTACTGTGCATACGGCCCGTACACAGCACTGCGAATTAAATTACGTCAGTCTATATCGTGTAACAATGCGCTCGCAGAATTACGCGGAGAACCAGCACGTCGTCAGTGGGACGTGTTACAGCTGTAATGAGGCAGAGTGATTTCACGATGAAACAGCGAGAGACAAGGGATTCTCGTGTATAAACGCGGAAGCCGCTGTAAATCGTGTTACATTCATCATCTTCTTCGTTCGCTCAACTGTTAAGCTCCGCCTTTGAAGACGAAAGCGAACGATCTATCTGTCTGAAGCGTCTCTTAGCCTGGGCGAGACAAAGCTTGCCTGCTCCTTCTGGGCAACGTTAGATTCCTTTTCGACCGTTCCAAGAACACCTCGACGACAAATTAATAGCCAGACGTATGTATATCAGAAGGAACGAAAACACTCGAGCATTTCATACGAACAGAAGTGCAATTTACCTAAATGGGTATTAAATTCCTTTCGCAACAGACAAGCGCCGACACTATTGTACCGAGCGCCATGTGCAATGTGCGCGATGTATTCGATAATACTACGGCAGGGGAGCATACTCGATTGCACGAAACTATAGAAGTACCTGTATCGCTTTCCGATACTATCGACAGCTGATGCATACGAAAATTACGTATCTATACCATCTCCAAAAAGGTCTGCTTCCCTACGCGACTGTTAATCGAGCATCCGACGAGCGATGGTATCAAAGTCGTTTCGTACGCGCCCGTGTCCCTGAAGAACGACGAATCGACCACTTGTGTACTTGAAGGAAAGCTGGCTCCGCTGAAATTACGTAACGCGTTGTCCCTACTTTCGTAGTCTCTAATGATGTAATCAAACAGCGCCATAAATCACCCATCTTGGCGTGTTTTGCGTTAATAAAAAATCCATTAATCTCCCCTCCGCGTGGAAAATAAGACTAAAAAAATAGAGAGGGAGGGAAAAAAGGAAAGAATTCGACCGAATCTACGTTCCAGGTCCCCTAATAATTTAGTCGTCCGGTTGAGGGGTTGCCCGAAAATCGTCGCGCGATTCTTCACGGGGCAACGTTAATTTTATTCCGGAGAGCGCAGAGAGCGTGAATTAGTGTCCAGAAAGGGATGGTACCAGGCCGGCTACCATTACGGCCGGGCAACATACGTAAGGGCGTCCACGTACGGACCGACCTGGCGCGATACCGGCGAAGAAACATCTCCTCGTGCCGTGCTGGGACATAATTCATTGCCGGCAGGAAGCTTGTACCTTAATCTCGTCGTATTCTGGCCGAACCGCTGGGAAGGACGGCGACGCGCGGTGCAGTGTGAAACGTACTGTAGGCTGTACGTGCAAACGCGGCGGTTATAAAGGCAGCCAATGTATGCATGGGCCACGTACATAACTATCAGCGGAATGTATCATCTCCGCAGTCCACCGGCAGGACATGTTATTCTGGGTACGAACCAATCCCGGGAAATCCAATGGGAATTATTATGTAACCCCCATAATATAAATGCATCGAGGATTTGTCGAACGATGCGCGTGTAGGCGTACACGTAGACCTATGGAATATCGCGCGGAATACCGTAACACGGCCGATCGACAAAGGGTGTATGCTAGATTACGCCAATCTGGATGAAAACCATATCGGGTACGGTATCATCGTAAGAAACTTTGATTGGATATATACAATCGATACCCGGTGGCACCGCTGTAACGTTATCCTCTTTCGGCGCAGCTACAACGCTGACCATCAACCGAATTTGGTAACAAACGGGATATGCAACCCCCTCCCCCTGCGGTTACGCGAAAACATTCTGCGCCACGGGTGTAGAAAAATAAAATGCCCGTGACCTCCCGGCTGCCTGCTCATTTGATTCCACGCAGGGAGCGGGAAAAAGCAATTCCAACGATTAACATGAAATTTCCGTCGGTGGGAATATTCGACTGGACGACAGGGTGAGGCGTGACGGCCATTCGAACTAGCGCGTTAGATCTAGAATGGAGCAGGAACCGGGTACTAATTTCGAAGCGGCCGGCAGGAATTCAAGCCATGCCCCGCGCACGATAACGTACTCAAATGATGCGATAACGTGGAACGACTTGGAAAGGAATGAAATAATTCGCTAACAACGGCGCGATAATTGTTTGTCTTCCGAGATGGGCGCGGGGGCATAGAGGAGATGAAACTAGGGATCCTTGCAGCTTGTTTCGTGTACGTATCTACGTGGCAATCAGCGTCGAGGTTAGTTAATGCACGTTTAAATAGGAATTGCTCGTTTACACTGACGTCGACAAGTCTAATATTTCTCGATGCGATCGTGAACGAGGATGGCTCTGTAGGGAAGAGTTGCCAATATCGTACTGGTCACCTAAATCGTACCTCATCAATTTCTGATGATAAAAATATCAAGTAAATGCGAAATAAGACATAGAAACAGAACCTTTTGAGCTTGCACCCTATTTTGTGCGTGCTATAAACATTTAAAAAAATCAGGTATAATTGATGTAACTTTTTACCACTTTATTTTATCTGATAATAGGTAATCAAACAATTTTGTCGTGTATTTTTGTATTTTTCTAAAAGCGGGTTTAATGTAGAATATTTTACATTCGTTTTAAGTACGTATTACATTCATTATAAAGTTTAAATTGATATTCATAAATAAATTGACCATGTTTCCTAAATCGTACCACTACAATCGTATCAGCAGGATTTGACAACTCGTATGTTATATGGGTTATGTACGTATATCATATTCATAGGTTATTGTGGCCTGTATGTGATCCATATACATGTGTATATGTAACTATATAATAATCATTACTTGCCCAAATCGTACCTTTTACAGTATCTGACAAAACGATTAATAACAAATTAATTTGTTCTGAACGAAAGGTTAAGAGTAGGTGCCTAAAAGGTCAAGCTACAATATCCAATAGTTATTTGCGTTGAAATTAGTACCAAATATGAAGTATAACGTAAAATGTCTTAAGTGGTACGATATAGGCAACCCTCCCCTACTAGGACAAGAAGTTCATGTTACTGCAGACTGAGAGGCGCAAGGTGAATGCAAAGGAGGAATAACTGTGTCTGCGAAATAGGATGGGTGAATAATCGACAAGAAGCCTACGAGTAGGAAACTGGAATAACATGGGGGTGTTATGGAAAAGTAAGAGTACCGCGTTTCTAACAGGCTTTATTCCGCGATCAGGTGCTACTGTGCCATTCTGGAATCGAGATAATGCGATTCGATACAGGGGTGGTTGCTAGGTAACGTGGAATCAATAGGGGAAATGGAAGATTTGGGACTATAAAAAGTATTTGTATTTCCAGTACAAATTTATCCGACACGGTGATTTACTCGCCAACGAAATTTAGAGCCCAGATTATAAACACGAGACACGTTTCTATCAAACGAATTGGGTGTGCGTGTATAATACGCATGTAAAGTATCCTTATAATAAATTCAAATATTATCGTATCACGATGGCATAACAATATCTGTGGGAATCGCAAATATAAATGGGAACATTATCGAAATGAAATCCAGAAAGATGCTTCGTAAAATAAACGATTTCAGCATTACGCGCGATTAGCAAGGGCAGGACGATACGGAGTCAATTTGCGTCCGTTCGAAAGTGCAGATCGATCAATTCATCGCTGGGTCATTTGATAGAAAGCCATTTGAAAGTTGCTAACGTTAAATGACGGGGGCTGCGTAACGCCGTAGTGGTAAAACAGGCGAGAAGGAAATCGATCGTTGAGCGCGGAGGGTAAATTAAAAATCGAACAATGGACTAATGCCTGGCAGCCGCAATGACCGCCGCGCCGAGCCGCGGTCGTTTTGATTCCGACGATTCGGTCGGTAGTTATGCTTTAACGTGCCGGTACTTAAATAAATTATCAATCGTGCTGAAAGCCACCAGCCCAGCCCCGAGAGAAGCTGGGGAACCGAGAGGAAGAGGCACTGAAACGGGGAAGCCAGAAACCAAGGGGACCAACCAAAGTTGAAAGTGAGACGAGGCGTCGGGGGCGATTAAGCAAACATCCAATTTTCCTTTTTTCCCGACGACCAACGTACACACGTGCCTCGTTTTATACCGGGCGGACTTGGCTTTTATTTTGCGGTACACGTACGGTGTTCAACGTTCGTTAAATCGCTATAAGCGATCCAAGCGGTACCGGGAAGGATATATCATAAATGCCTGCCGAATTGACTCACGCATCGGTGGTGTATCGCCGCGAGTGGGAATGTAAATCACAAATACCCAGAGGTGGACGTTCCTTTTTCTCCTTTCCCAACGTAATTACAGGCCTAAATGAAATATCATCGTGGTAATCGAATAGAGGTGCGCGCGATACCTTGATAAGTGGTATTGGACGTACAGGTCAGACAGCGTAGCAAGTGGAATTACGCGGACCCAAAGTGTCTCGATTCTTTCTCATTATTTTTATATGCAAGTGCAGTCTCCTTCCCGTTGAATCTGATACAATGGTATTTTCGTCCATCCCTCCACTCTGAATGGTTAATCGAAACACTATGAACCAGCGACGAGGAGAAAACTACGATGTGTATACGATAAGGATGGGAATGCGAGAGGGCGCAGAACTCGGCACTCGGCAGAAACCGTCCCACGGAGAAGGAGAACTCGATCTCCCGTTTTATGACGAATAAAACTGCGCTCCATGCGTTTCGATGAAGACATACACACTCGACGAAGGTGTATACACCCGTGTGCATCGTATCTACATACGGACAATCCGTGAGCAGTAGTTCCTTTATAGTACGCTACTATTCTCAACGCGAGTACTACACAGATAGGGGATTCACTCGGCGAGAGTCAATTTCCTCGAACGAAACCGTTGCACAAGGGGGGTCAAAGTTTCTAGCGAGGTGCCTCTCATCCCCTTCTTTCCATTGGATTAGCCTCGAGATCGCAACGATGGCGTGGGTCAAAGTCGCCCCACGAAAATTCTCAGATTCCCATGAAAAATCCACGAATAAATTACTGGGTCGCGTGCTGTACTTACGAGCTTCTCGCTCCCACCGTCAACGCAACATTTTCACCGTCCCCCGCTGCTTGTCTGTATGTTTTCGGTAGCCGTTACTGAGGGACTAAAATTTGTCGAGGGGAAACGGATACACGATCCACTCTCGATTCTACGGTTACGTTTACTATCGGTATCGAAATTGCACCGAGCGTTCCTACTAGGGGCAGAACATACATGGAAATGGGAGTTCGGAATCGCATCGCATTAGATACAGTACAAATAAGCTTTCGAGTGGAACTTTCAACAGCGTGTGGATTGTTTCGAACGCAGCTACACGATGGTAACTCTCGTACTAAGATAGACGAAATCTACGTTGAATTTTGTAATAACCCTAATGGAAAACGTTGACACGAAACCAGCTGTGTTAGCCCCATTTTCTGCACAGTGGGCACGAAACATGATAACGTTTAATGCCCCAATTAATGAGCAGGAAGTTGAACTGGAAGAAGTGACGTTAATATCTTTCATTGCCCGAGCGTAACGCAGGTACGCGCATCCGACGACGGGGGTCCCATCGATTTAGACGATAAAACGCGGACGACAACGCTCGACATTCAATCTCGCGTCGACAACGAATTGGTTTTTGCCCGTTAACCGAGCTCGGCCCACCTCCCAAGCCCGTTCCAACCCTTTCCACCGCATTAGTCAACCACCCGACGAAACTCGAGGACAGATCGATCTTCGCTTCTCGACGTCGCGTCAACCTTAATGCTTGTAAAACTCTGCTTCTCGCCAGCTGGCGCATCTTTAACGCCATCCCGCTCCCTTTAACGCATCCCGATGCACATACGCTCGCGCCATGTGCGTGCAGACGACCGAGCTTGCGGTGCACTTGACCCTCCGCGCGAAAACGCGGGTGTGCAGATCGATTTCGGAGCTTCGACTCGGCTCACCCGGTACATTTATAATGCTCGACCTCCAAGAGGCGCCCGCGGCAACGCACGTACATCCTGAAGCGGGTAGGGGCGTGAACGCGCCGGACCTTTTTCGTTGGCCTTTCAATTCCACCCTTCCCCCCCCCCCCCCTCTCTCTACCCGCGTGTTCCGACGGTAGGGGGGAAGAAAACCGATCGAGCGAGAAGAGTAAAAATCCACACGTACGCCGGCTTCGTCACGCGTGTATCGGCGGTTTGAGGGGAAGAAATATCGCGGCGATACGTCACGACTCCAATCGAGACACAGTGGCGGTCGTATTGCTGACGAAATGGCTCCGAGCGGGGGAATAAAAAGCGAGGGAAAGGTCAAGAAATCGGCCTGCGAAACTCGGCTGACACCCGTAGCTACCACAAGTACACGCGTATCCTGTGCACTCGAGTTGAAATGATATACTTCCCTTACAATCGTTTTCTCTGTTTAACACCTCGGACTTTACTTATACGCGTCGATTCTTTTTTTTTTTTGCCGTGGAAACTGTAATAGCTTTACGTCCACTGTAAGTAGGAAAGCAGGATGGAAGGTACGAATTGCCCCGAGCAATAGCTGGCGTGCAGGGGTAGTATCTCGGAAGAAAAATAAAATGGTAGGGTGGAGAGAAACAACAAAGTGCAAGAGAAGAGGAAGCTGTTCCGACGAAGATACGGAACAGCGTATTCTGAAAATATGATTTCCCAGAGAGTACGTTGTGATAGTCGGATAAATAACGACAAGGATCAAGCGATCGTTATAGCGAAACGGTCCTGCGATACCTGCTGCACCACCGGCTCCGATCTTTCTACTCGGGAACGCGTTACCATTCGTGGAATGCTTTAACGTGGAAATGCGGTCGTCTCCTATTCGGAACAAGGACATTCACGGTAATATCTTGGATGAGATTAAACGGAGCTTGCATTCTTCGCATGGGTACACGGGTAATGTTTTCAGTAAATACGATGCCTTTAGTGACTGCAAGCAAGGTTCGAGTAACAAAACTGTGTGTACTCTGGTATCTTAGAACCGGGAAATCTACGTTTGGACTTGAAACTTATGCTGAATTTGGTAGAATTTAGTAAACTTCGCTCTAGGAACATTTATGTCACCCTCTATTCCTACTATTATATTAAACCCACTTATACATATTTAATCTGTACATATAAATCCGCACACGCGTGTCTAAGCATGATAAACCGTGATTACTTGAAGATAAGAGAAAGATTATTGAATTAGCGAATGTGACTCACATTGGATTGGTGGAGTTCCAGTGGATATCCGGCAGGCGGGTACAGGTTGCCTCCCGAGGGAAGGCATCCGTCACATCTAACAGCAGAAGAAATAGGATGAACCAAGGCATGATGTCCAGCTGAATCTTGAGGCCGTTTGCGTACCACTTCCAGGGGAAAAATGTGTTTCGTATCGGTCACCTGGGCGAAAGAAACCACAAATCGGTTAGTTAAATTATAAGTCACGGGCGAACGGTTACAGTGTATAGTAGGTACGTGTGATAACTCGAAGAGTCGTTGGTACAGGTATTTAGTACATCCTCCCTGGTATTACGGGGCTCGGAGAACTACTTCACTTAAATAAAGCCGTAAACTGCACGTGTAATTAGAATCCAAGAATTCAAGCTAATTAACGATTCAAGGAAGACTCCTATTCCTTAGGTATCCACGAGGGCGTGGAAGGTTTCGCCGTAGACAATAAAAGGAAAGTAAAAGCCAGCCGGCTCGTACAATCGTAACGAAGAAACCTGAACTTAATTTGTGCCACGGTACAGTCTTGTTCCCCAGCTGAATCTTAATGACTTATTTTGCAGCCTACGCGCGAACAATAATTTCATCTACCCCACTGCGGGCCATGCTCATTAGGAGAGCATCGAGTAAGATTGGTTAAAGTGCGGTTTCTCGCGTAGGATAACTGGCTCGAGTGTTGCCCGTTAATGGCTACTACTAACAGACGAGACAATTCCGCGGGAACGGCATAGGAGCGATATCAACAGCTTGAAAGTTCATGATAAAAGTTACAGTCGGGGCCATTTTTAATGACACTGCATTTGTCGATGTTTTTATGAAAGCAATGCTTGAAACGGGGATAAGGCCGCGTGAGGGGCAAGAAGAGGCGAAAGTAATGGCTTCGACGAAAAGACAAGGGGGTGCAGAATGTCGGGATGCAGTTATTGCAGTCACGTCTAGTCTAACCGCGACAGCTCGCGGTAAGGCAGCCAACTGTCTCCGCGACTTCTGCTTCTTTTTCACATTAACCGCGCTCAATTTAGCCCCTATCCACCTGTCTTTTATACTTTCACTCCGCCGCTCTATAACCCGCCATACTTCACAAAGACGTAGCATCGCGAGAGGTAGCCGACGATCCTGTCAATTTATAACCCCGCCGGACTATTTATTCCCATCGATTCCGTATCGGAGGCAAAGTAGCGCGATAGGAGGCCATAAATTCTCCGGTTTAATTTGTGTATTCGCGTCTACCTTCAGCTCTGATCTCCTCAGCGAGATACCAGATCAACGCTCGTTCCTCATTGCAAAAGACCCCCCATCGAGTGAATCTTGTTTGGAAGAGAGTCACCTGCTTTCAGGGCCGCAGCCCCGGCCGATTCTCGAAGGAAAGGCGGAACTTTATTGCGTTTTTGCACGTGAGACACGTTTACGACGTGAGTCGGAAGAGAACGAGAGTGAGACGTGCGGCATGGTCCGTCCGGCCCAAGAACAGCGAGAGAAAGAGGGCCGGGATAAAGCATAAAACAGTGTACATCCAGCAGAGAAGAAGACCATTAAAGACCTACCGAGCTGTCGGATAGCTCGCTATTCTGTCAGCGGGACAGGCTCAGAGCCTTAGCTACAGGTTCTTTCTCCCGTTCTCCATTTCCGTCTTTATTCCCTGTTTCATCATTCCCCTCCTCCCTCCCCCAACCCCCCTCGCTCGCCGACGCGCCGTTTCACCCTTCCTCTTTTTCTCGGATTTACTACGTCAAAGCCTGATTTTCTCGAGATATTTCGAGGTCAGGATACACCGTCGAGATTTTTCTCATCGTTTTATGGACAGATACACTCCGGGGCGAGTTAAGGTCGCGATCTTGGATAAAAACCGTTCGACAAAGATACGTTCCCCTTTCGCCAGGTCCGGTTTAAGGAATTAGAAAGAGGTCCGAGAAACTTACCACCACCCTAACGATTTGTCGGGCCCGAGGGGCAGTGTATACTTTCGCTAGGAAACTCTACCTACAATTAACCACTCCGGGCATTAATTAAGTTGTACAGCGCCAGCTCTCTCGTAAAATGCGCCTTTAAAATTTACGCAGTAATAACGACGAACGAGGAAACACACGAGATATTCCTGTCCCAACGTAAAGACGCAGCCTCTAAGAGTTTCTCTTCATTCATTATGCATGTACAAAGAACGCTGCAAATCAACGCTTCACCTAATTACGATGTGCGAGTACCTTTGCCGTGGCAGCATTTAGTTTTTGTACCGTCCTCTCTCAAACGAAGTTGTTAAGAAATCAAATAGAAAGTCATTTTCCATCTCCCCTTTATGAATCTATCTGGACGTTACAAATGACAGAGTGCTTATGCTAATACTTATATATTAATTAAAACAGACAAAGCAAAGCTTAAGGTTCGAATCCACGATGAGATTTTACACGAGGCTTTTCTATCGTGGGACAAGAATCTCATCAACCATATGTAAGTAATGGAAACAGTCGCGAAAGAAAACTTGTCTCGTGAGAGTCTAATTTCATGAATCTAATAACAAAATAACCAAAAAATAATTAATTAATTGTCTCGTGAGATTACAGTCTCACGCGAGACACGATATTTTTTTCTCATCGTGGTTATCCACCTTCGCTATCCAAAAGGAGAGATCAATATAAGATAATTTTTAATCACAATTGTTAATCACAATTATCTTATATTGGTCTCTTCTTTTGGATAGCGAAGGTGGAAATCCACGATGAGACAAAAATATCGTGTCTCGCGTGAGACTGTAACCTCACGAGTCAATTATTTAATTATTTTTTAATTATTTTGTTATTAGATTCATGAAATTAGACCCTCAGGAGACAAGTTTTCTTTATTAATCACAATTATCTGATCTCTCTTCACGAGTTCTATTGACCAGCTCAGCGTGTATCCACGGCTCTGAAACGTCCTGTATACGCGTACACGCGGGTGCACGTACATATGTACTTATACGTCCGCAATGGACGCACATGCTTGTTTCGTTTTGAATGAATGCCGGTGACACACACACACAGAGCCCTACAAAGGCCCTGCGTGAGTGGAGCCGGCCACTGTGCACGTGCGCGCGCGTGCATTCATACGCATAGGCGCAGAATAATAGATAATGGTAAACACGACAGGTAGGGATACTCACTTTTTGCAAGTGACCGAGTGGGCTGCGTCTGCAGTTTCGTCGCGTAAACACCACCGATTTATTGTTCGTCGCGCGGACAAGCGTTCACCGTGATGGCGCGTGGCACAATTACAGAGCTACCGCCTCCTTCACGGACTAGCGCGTAATCCCGGCTAAATCGGAACGAAAGGACTTACGAAGGGGCTGCTCTGCGACCCCGCGAAGATCTCGAGCTGGAGGAGCACGTTATTCCCGCCCGTTAATCGAAAGCGATATTAACGCGCCGCGACGCTGTTCCGTCTGCGACCAGTGCGATTCATTAATAGATCGCGCGTAATCGAATTGTCCGCGTGCAACGACCGGCTACCGGTGCTACTGGACCGGCAATGACCTTGAAAGATTCACGAAAGCAGCGAGACCCCGATCGTGTACCGACGGTTAAAAGCGACTCGACGAATTAATTAGTTAATTAATCGATTTACCGGTGCTCGTAACGGTGCACGAGTAATTGGCCACGCGCGCTCTCTGTTGTCTCGATCGACGCGCCGGATTCGGAATTCACGAGGTCGCGGTGTATACCTCCACTCCCGCGGTGTAAACACTGTGTCGATGCTCTCCGATGTAATCCAACTGGGAAGAAGCTTTTGCACACGCGGATACTTTTTCACCCAATGCCACGATGGATCGTTGTTCGTCCACACACTCGCGTACACCGAATTGTCACGAAACGCCGAATGGAATTAGTACCGGCGAAGGGGAAGGGGGGCCGTGCTCTCTCAATTTCAGCTGTTAAGCGGAGCTTTAGTTTGTTAAGCGCCGCGTCACGTTGGATTCGCCGCCGAGATTGCGACCGAGTACCTTGAGAAAGTAATCTTCTTTCCGGAGTTCTTTCGCAAAAATGGCGACGTGAAGGTGAGACCAATGACGAAGGATCCTTAACTGCCCTCTTCGATTATTAATCGCAAGTGTCACGTATCGATACGCTCGATCGGATACAACTTCTCTTCAAAGACACTTGTACGCCTGGTATTCGGTTATTCCTTTCGGTATCGGAACTGCCTCGAACGTCGATGCCTTCCTTGCACTCCAGCAAAAAGGGACCGTGAGAATTCAACCGTGTTCCGATATCACCGCGAGCACTGTACTCCGTTTGCGCGCGAAACGAGAATCTCGATTTTTCGAACTGCTGCAAACGTCAAGGGGTTAAGGCCGTAACGGTCAGTGTCTCTTCGATTAATGGCGCCCTCTGTCACTCGAGTGTCTATTCCTCCGCGAGTGGCTGCTTAAAATTCGACCAAGGAACGATGTTCGACTATCTATTATATCGTTCTCCTGCTCTCGACAGTCTCGACCCTCGAGCTCGTGGATACTGTTCGAGTGACAGTCAGTCAAGTTCACTTTGGACTTTAGCAGCTCGCTGATTCGCCGACGAAAGTATAATCGCGTTAGACGAACGACGAGATGGGCACTGTAACTCACTCCGTACGCGGGTAGAAGCAATCACGACGAATTCCTTGGCTGCGGGGGCTAGTTGCCGATCGAAGCACTAAAGACAATTTGTTGACGTGCCTCGCGTACTGCTCCGGTACCGATGTTCACCACGCACGAGATACACGCGTTGACTGGTCGGCGTGTGACCACACTGCTTCTTCTATGGCGCCTCGATTCCACGAGAGCAAGAGCGAGAGAGAGAGGAGAAAGAGAGAAAGAGATTGGCTCTCGTCTGTTAACCTTTCAGGTATGAATGTCACACAGCGTAGATATCCTTTAGCGATGCCCTACGCGGGTCACTTTAATCACTGTCAACAGTCCCGTATCCTTTCCACACTGTTTCCACTGTCACTCTCCCTCTCCTTTTTCAGACTGAAAACACGCGAGACGTACACCCGGTGAACGCGAACACTGCGGCCGACACGATCGTGACCGATGCGAACCGAATGTGAAACGAGCGGCCCGTTCAAGTGGAGTGAAGAAACGAATGTTACGCCGGAGGCTGGTCTGCTGGCGCAAAACAGTTTCGGAGCGGTGTACCGGTGACAGCGGGACGTGGGCCCTTCGTCGGCTTCGATCTCGCAGGTGAGAGTGTATCTGTGCTGTTATTTTCGCGAAGATCGCGTGGGTTCTTTGAATCGCGGTCCCGTTCCGTGGCTGCTCGCTCGTCCGTTGGCGGGCTTCGAATGACGAGCTGCGATCGCTCCCCACGCAACGCTCCGGCTCTCTCGCTCTTTCTCCCTCGTACCTTGCGCGCACACCCTCTCTCGCTCTTTCCCATTCGCTAGCGTTCCGTCTCCCTTCCAGGATCTATCCTATTCCCTTTCGCTCGCGCGCATTTCCCTGGCTGGCGCGCACTCTCCCTTCTCTCTCTCTCTCTTTCTCTCACATCGCTGCAGCCGGGGTGGAACGACAAGGAGGGAACTCGTTCGAACAGTATGTCCAAGTACACGGGCCGGACGGAGACAGAGAGGGACGCGCGCAAGCGCCAAGAACGTACATACTTACTGGTGCTATCTGCGAGGCGGTAAAAGCACCCCCTGCGAGCGCAACTTCCGTGGAGAGAAGGAAGCAGCGAGGGTCCCCCGCAGCACCCTGCCCATAAGATACAGGGGTGCGCGACTTGCCTAGCGCAATGGAATACGTGCACACGAGGAAGGCCCTTGGTCTACGAGCCTATCCTCCCCGGTTGGGCGCGAGTGCAACATTTTTAACACCGATGAGGCGGCTCAGCCGGCCATCTCATTACTGGAGTCGCGTTGCGGAGGGGAGTAGGTGTTGCACTGGCGCGATGCGTTTCGCCAAGCGTGCAATTAAAAGTCGCGCTTTCGTCGCCATTTAAAGCTGTTGTGCTAAGCTCGAGAGCCGCGCGGGTTCAAGTAAACCGTTTAGAAAGCTTCAGCGTTTCGTGCAACTTGTCTATCAATATATGCAAGCATATCTGCCCAGAAATGAAAAAATACGTGCGTAGACGTGGCTAACAAACTTCCTTTGTGCACACTTTTTATCGTATAAGTATTACGAATAAGATCTGCTTCTTTTCAGCTTAGCACCAGTTTGAAATACGAAAACGCAGTTGGAATATAAAAATTGTGGGTAATAATACGTGATCTAGAGTTTGGAGTTAACGTGCACGAGAGTGTAAGATGCAGTGAAACTCGCTACGAGTAACTTGCTCGGTGTTAGCTATTAAAGTCCTCTTATCTAAAAACTCTTTTAAAAGCGTACTACCAAAAAAGACGAGACCGCAGTCCGCAAGAACCTACCTCGCTTTAGCGACTCGAGAAAGATCGTATCTCTCGTCTGTTTATCGACTTCATTCGGTAGTTACGCGTGCTTCCGATGCAATTTTCCAGTAACAAGCAGCCTGTCAATATAGCAGAGAAAATGGCTGCCTCTTATTTTCTGTGAAATCGATCGCGATAGTTTTATCGATGAATACACAATGCATCACTCAAACTAAGTAGTCGATCGATTATTTTTTTGCTATTGTAAGAGTGATTTCACTATAATAAACAACACTGGTGTGAAGAGAAGTTAAAATATATATACTGATATAGGTAGACAGGCTTGTTAGTGATTACAATACCGGCTCGATCACGACTGCTGCTCGGCGTCTGGATTTTTTACCCGTTCGCTTGTACGACGCAGCGTGCGTGGCCACGTCGCTGCCGAATTCATGGAAAACCCTCAGCCCCATCATTTCTTACACTATGTTAATTGCGTGTAAAGCCTATTTATCAAGCAATGTCTACAGCGGTAGAATTATATCGACGTTCCGTTCGTCACTTTACAACACGATCAATATTTATCAATTTCGTGCCGTTGGACGTACCGAGAGTTTTGTGTGAAAATATCGATCCCTGACCTCAAATTGGTTGTACCCATGGATGCGTTGTAAATGGATAATTTCGGACGATGTTGCTGTTACTCCGAAATGAAATACGCGAAGAAGAGTAGTTCATTAAAAAGCAATCTCTGTGTTTCGCAAGCGATTTCCGCACTCAAAGATTTAACCACCGGAGATCGTTCGGATGAAGTTTGGGATGAGCTCGTGTAGAATTGCTCTATCGTCTGGTTTCTATTTATGAGTGCAGTGTTTCATGTATGAATAATCGACCTAAATTAATTCCTATTGCTGCACTTTCCTGTGGAATATTTTCAACAGTCCGTTAACAAATAATCTCTCTTTTCCATATACTTTTGTGGCTGGAAACACGCGAGTTTTTCCTTGAGCGATCAGTTTTAGAAAAATCTGAGGGTGAAGCACTTAGGGAAATTTAAATGATGACGGACAAGAAGGCTTTATCATGCATCAGTAAATTGTGTAGGAAATTATGATCGATATCTTGTAGGCAGGACGTGTCGACGATCCTCATTCTTCCCCGCCGTTCTAAATAATGAAAGTCAACCCAGTCTCGGCAAATACCGGGCAGACGAGAAATTGTTGCGTGCTAGCTTGTTCCTGTCGTGTTCATTTTCGTTGGCTCGACCTGTCTTCGAAAGACAACCGTCCTCGTCCGTGTATTGAACTTTCTTCCTGCGATTAAATATTTAATGCCCGGATCGATACTGTTCCGTACATCCACGGTCGGCGACACGAGCTATCTGGCTGCTCTATGCGAGACTCTTCTACTGACCAGTCCGAGAAATTACCAACCACCGACCCTTTTGCCTTTCCTCGTACGCAAACACGTCCTCGCGCACGTCACTCTCAATCTACTTCATTCTCCCCTTCCGAACGACTAAAAACATTTTCCTGTACGAGGCAGTCGCACCCTTGTAAAAATATCCGGGACACCCCCTCCCGCGATCATCCTGAAAATTCACTTTACCAAAACCCAAACATAAATATGTAGATCGTTTTTAAAGTGATTTATCGCATTCCTCATAATGCTTTATCAACGAAATTACATGGTGGACCTACGCTTCGAGACACGATGTGAATAAAAAAAGAACAAGCTAATATTTATGAAGGCCGCCGTTACTCATTATTACCAAAAAACATGGAAGATGGAAACGAGGATCGTATCTTATACAACAGCCTGACTGACGGAGCCACGCCCGTGGCCATTGGCCTGATTGGGCAGTACCCTTCATTTGCCAGCCTCATTATCTTCGTAATTAAACCTCAATATTAATCTCTCTTGAAAGAATTTACGTAAAGGATCTTAAAAGTAATATTCAAATTATCTCCACGTGCAACGCCCACCACGAGGATGATAGATCAAGTAACAGCGAACAAAAGAACATTTATTAACGTAATAGTTTAAAACATTCTGCGCGTTTACTCTTCCAATAATAACCCTAATGCTTATTTTTATTTCTGAACCAGAACCTTGTCGTTACATAAGCTGCTGTGCTATACACTTTAAAGTCTCTTGTACGAGAATAAATACGACATTTCTTCCTAGTAGACAGTTTCTCCTCAGATCGATATACTGTGGCGCGTAAATGTCAGTATTTATTGACGCGAACCTCTTAACGATGATTACCTTCGCCCGTAGTTCGTCTACCTGTCCTAACGCCCACCACTTTGCGTACTTTTACCTTTATCTAAGCCTCGTACGATATGTCATGCCATTTTCTTAAACGCTGTGTATTACTGTTTATCGCCGGTGGTAATGCCGCGCGAAGAACACGAACAAAAATTTCGCAATTCAATTACGCAAAATACACATATTACAGCGTAGGGGAATGGACTTTGTCGAGACTTCAAAACACCATACATGCACATGTTTAACTCGAATAGTAAGCACATAAAAGCTTGTAGAAAATATATGTAAGATAGTGTGAACATTTTTTATTACTAAGTATTTCCATTAGGGTACTTTTTCTTTTAACTTTCTCTGCGTATGGACATGTAAAATCTTTAATATATCACGCACCATGACTGTAGACGATGACTGTAGAAATGTCTACATACACACAGATGTGGAGTAGAATAAAAAGATTTTTCAGAGTGGGTAGTTTCATACCCGAGTGCTACTCAAGTTCCTGAAGTACATAGAGCTTTTAAACTGGCTGCCCTAGTTTCTCGTGAATGTTTAATTCTAAACGATTCTACTGCTTACATCTTGCAATTCTGACTTCCTTCTAAATATTTGTTTGCGAAACATTTTCCATCCTCTTAATTAAATTGAACTAATACTTAATAAATACGAAAGCATCGCATGGATATTAGGAAAAGACGCTGCTATTATAGTCGCCCTATATATATATGGGAATACCGAGAATCGGGCAACGTTGTCGATGTCGATCGCGGCGTTCGCTTATGTATGGCAACGTCTCGGCGGCGATCGCCACGAGACGAAGTCCTTCACAGTTTTTTAGAGGTTGCGTACGAGCGCTCGCAGTAACCAAATAAACATACAAAGTGTTAGGGTATAGATTTCTTTATTTCACGCCCCACCTTACCACTACTAGAGATGAACCGATACTATCAAGGTATCGATACTTTTACTCATTACTATCGAAGCAAAAGTATCGATACTTACTTGTATCGAATGAAAATTAATATAACAAAGTTCTTTTTTATTAATATAATTTTATTAACGAAGACGTATTTTATTTTACTTTTATTTAATGGGGAGTACTTTTTAGTTACAACGAAATATATAACAAGTATATATTTCGAAATATATAAAAGTGCCAAAAGGTGGAGCAAATACAACATTTTTATTGTAAGAAATAACTTTTAAATATACTTTTATACTACTGGTTCCATATAAACATATGGTAAAGTGTGTACCTACTTCTTCCATATTTGTTATAATGTCGATACTCGATCCATTCGATACGAGTACTTTTTCTCGATATCTACTTGGTATCGCAACCCTAGGTATCGATACTAAAATTACTTGTATCGAAACGAAAGTATCGATACTAAAATTACTTGTATCGAAACGAAAGTATCGAGTATTTACTCGTATTTACTTGGATCGGTTCATTCCTATTCACTGCACTATAAATGTCTAGGTTTGGTACAAGGTAGAGTGTGATTTCGCTCATTAGGATTTCTCTTTCAATTATGATGGATCGTATGCTAAAGCTCCTTTCTCCTTGAGGAATCCCATCAAAGGGCATTAGTCAATTGCATTTCTCATATGCATAAACGGAGATTACTTGGCCAGAGTGCAGTTCATACTGGTTAACGAGCTGACCGCATGGGGCAACACAGTTGACTTACATCATGACTGTACTGATGTTCAGCCTGTGATCTTGGATTTGCGGTTAATCAGCAGTTAGGACTGATACTAAACGTCTAAGTATCAGGCATGTAAATCTTCCCAGGATTTCTATTTAAACGACGTAAATGTATCTACTTACCTTTGCACCAACTAGTATCTAAATCGTAAAAAGGAACAAACAGGTGTATTAGATCGCCCATTTTCTCTTATTCCCAATTCAAAGACCTACGAGCTTCTTACTTAATATTACAACGTGTAACGTCTCTATAGAGAGTACAAAATGAAAGGGTGCCTACTCTTAGTAATATTACAGGATAAACTTATCGAATAATGGATCTGGGCTTAATAAATTTTATTACAGAGTTCTTTGAGGTCGATGTGCAGAACCAGTCAGAACTGCACTCTCAGCTCTCGTACGGATGAATCTTTAACTTCATCAGCTTTTACAGTAGGTTTGCCCGAGTCGCTCCGAGCATCAAACAGAAAACGCAAGTCAGTTGGCCAATCCATTAAAACCATTTCATTGGAGTTTTGCTGCGTAATGTCTATAACTCGGCTGACTTGCATTACATCGGTGATATTTCAGGTAGCATATGCTGAACATTTACGATACCCGTTCCTTTTTTACATTATCCCCTTGACGAACGTTCTGAAACGAAAAAATAAATGGAAGGACCCCCGTATAAAGTATCTGAAACTTCGACCTTTCCCTCTAACTTTAATCTGGCATGGAAACAGGAAAATCTCTTCTTTCCTTGTGGCGTCGCCGTCAACAGTACTGTTGTCAGTGATTTCGGCGATCTGAAGAACACCCAGTATCATCTGCCAAGTGCAGGGTCTAAAACGCAAGTATCGCAACTACGGCTTTTCGTTTAAAATCGCTGGATAATGGGCGCTGCGGTTTCGAATTGACGGCCACTCCTTTTGTAAGAACGTCAGGATGCACGCCCGTGCAAACATGCTTCTATTCTTTCGTTCGTTCTCGCTCAATCCTGTCATCGAATTGTCTGGCCCGCAGTGTTTCGCGTGCACGTTTGCTCGTCAGTTTCGCTACTTTACAAGCAATAACCAAAAGCGCGCGAGACAGGTTTATGGCTATGCGCGGCGGTCCTTACGTTTTCGCATTACGCCCGACTGACAGGTGCGGTCGGGTAACCATGATGCCTACGAACTTTACGATTCATAGATCACTCGATTAAAGCTGATTGTATGAGAAGAAAAAGAAGCTATTGAACGTATTTGCCTTAGTCATTATCTGTAACATCGCGTAGGCTTTCCTTAAAGAAGTCTTCACCGATCGACATGCGCGATATATTCAGCCACTTTGCTTTCCACATCGAAATTATTCACTCCGAGCACAGTACTTACATATGTATTATCTTAAATTTCCACGGCGTGCAACTTCTGGCTTTATCGAGATTCCAGGAAAAATCCAATGACCCGTATCTAACGTGACACACGTAACCGTAGCCGTGTGCGCCCAAGAGTTTCGCAGACTGCCAACTGATTGTCGGTCGATAATGGTATAAAAAAACATCACGGGAATCTAGAATAGAACTCTAGAGTCGTCGTTCCACATATAGACGGGCACATGCACTAGGCGTCAAACAGAAACTCCCACAGTTCTTTATAAGCGACACTATTTTTGGTCCGGTCATCCTGGAAATAATAGACAACGCTGCTATTCCTGAGTAAACCAACACATGCTGTAATTTACTTGCACGTTCTGGTTGCTCCTAGACAGTACTTCGAATCGCGGTTGCGACTGTTATAAATAAATGTCGAACATTTACTCTGTGCCCCGCCGATGTTATGCTGTCCGACTTCAAGGAAATCTGAACGGTGCGTTACACCGTCGAATTATTAACTTTCTTCTGATTAAACACGTACCGAATACGCAGCGCGTACAGAGTCATAATTGAATCGATTAGTCGATACGCCTATATTGCATTCAGAATAGAATTACGGGAAGGTCGGTCTATTTCCGGGTCAGAAATACGAACAACGACCCCAGAGGGTGTAATGAATTGCTCGCAATCGGCTAGGCAAATAGTGGTACACGCGCGTCTCCTACTTGTCGCTAGAATACGTTCCGCCCTATTGCTCGGACAACTTTGAAATGGATTTCCACTCCGCGGGTAT
This sequence comes from Andrena flavipes, assembly GCA_963971345.1. Classification (NCBI taxonomy): domain Eukaryota; kingdom Metazoa; phylum Arthropoda; class Insecta; order Hymenoptera; family Andrenidae; genus Andrena; species Andrena flavipes. The sequence goes on from OZ020481.1 coordinate 42,888,736, forward strand.
TTACGCTAATTAACAAGTTCGTGGCTATTTACGAGATAGATATCTACGGACCTCACGCAGTGCTTGTCGGCATTAAAGAACAATCCGTAAAGAAGAGGGCTGTATTTCCCTGCGGAGCGGGGGCGCGTTTTCAGAAGGCAGGAATTGCAGACAAACTAGGCACTCGAGCTTGCGGCACGAGGGGAACAGAGATAGAATAAGTAGGTTAACGAAATGGTCGTTCGCAAGCTTGAGATACCACCACCAATTTCAGTGGCCCTCAACTCGATTCGAAGTTTCTCGTTGCCGGTAGGATCCCCATGGTAGAATGCGCCACGAAGCGACAACAATTTTCCAGTCGGTTGTTCCTCCTCCGTGCCGCCACGCATGCATGCACAAAATGTACTTTGTACGTAAGCCTCGGAAACGGAAGATCTCTGCCTCTTAGAGACGTCTACGAGCTGCGCTGGAATATCGCTTCCAGCATCGAGGAGCAGCGGAAAGGAACGGAAGAAAGAATTATCGGGAGCCATGTTTCACTTCGATGTTAATTCTATTATTATCAACACCTAGCACAACCGCGAGCACTCTTTCGTGCCTTTCACCCCTGCACTTTTAGAAACTTTAGGAGCTAAGTAGAAGGACTTCATTAAGAACAAGTTGTTGCGATGATTGACAGAAGTTTATTTTTTTAATGAAACGAAGAACAGTATTATAATTTGGCAGTTGTGAAAAATAGTTAGCCGGAGTACTCCTGTACTCCTGTTACAAACAGGAGGATGTAGACGTGAAATCAGGGGAAACAGATTGGCCTGGTCAACGTTTTTATTTTGAAACTGCCTTAAGATCGTGAGTACAACTCAACAATGAAATTGATCCCATGGCCTCTTTGACTCTTGAAGCGCATTGTAACGTTGTTGCTTCCTGGACCACCCGAAAGGATGCTGGCATATGCACCGTTACCATTAGTCTTTTGGTCGAGAGCTTGAAGCAGGGTGATGCGCTCGAAGTCCGAAATATTGAACGTTTTTTCTACGACAACCACCCTCATCCAGGAAGAATTCTTGACTACATTTTGACTTAGCACAAGTCTGTCGCCGGGCAGCCTATACCCAACAACCAAGTTGTGAGAATTATCTTTGTTGCTCTTGTTCCAGTAAGTCTCTTGAGAAGACGAGTCCACTTGTACAGATAGGACAGTAACAGTCACTATTGCCAAATAAAATAGCAGCTTCGGTGCCGACATGATTGACTATCGTATATGAAACGCACAAACTTAAACTTCTCGTTAACACTGCAGTACAGCCGACTGAGTTGTGATACAAAGCTTTCTGCTCTGCCGCTTAAGTAGGACCGCCAATCGGCTTATCAGGTCACTTATCATTAAATGTTTGTACTATGTAGTCTAATGACTCATTCTGGAAAGATTTATACTAGGAACACGTGCTTGTAGATGAAGATGTTTCTACCTTGAGTATGTTATGCCATATTATCTAATGATTATCATTCTCGATAAATCAGCTGTTTTTCAGATGTATCACTTCTTAGTAGAGATGTACCGACTAGAGTTTTGGCCGACTAGCTGATTAATCGGCCCCCAAGAAACCGACTAGTCACTGATTACAAAGTGGCCGGATAATCGGCTTAACCGACTAGCTGATTAGTCGGTCACTATTCGGTACATCTCTAATAGCAAAGTTATAAACATTTTAAGGAAAAGAGAATGAAAAATGAGTAAAAATTTACAAAAAGGGAGCCGATCAATCGGCCTTTTTTTATCGACTATTCGCCGACTAGTCTACTTCCTAGTATCATGATGTAACACCTGTGTTACACGTATTGAAAAAAATCGGTTCTCTTATTTTACTATTACCATATGTAACAAGTGTCCTTAGGACAGAAATACAACCGTAAAAATTCTACTGATTACACTGTCTTCTATTGTTGATTACAATTCTTAATTCAGCCAGGGCCACTGAAAGTAGGTATCGGATAAATGCTAATTTTTTCTCTCAATTATTTCGGTTTTCCTTTTTTGAATAAATTTGATGTCGAACATAATAATGTATGTAACACTAGTGTAACATTCTGCAGAACCGAGTGTTGTCTTAACAATATAATACGTAGATACCTTTATGCATGGTTTAACAATGGTGTTATATCCATATGTTTTCATTTATATAAAAAATTTTTACACCAGAAATTTTTTTGCGTATTTTTTAGATACAGTGTGAACAAAATGCACAGACAAGAATTTTAATCTCAGGAGGCAATTATTTCATTATTTTATTATTTTTTACCCATTTTGTCATTAAGGGGTCATTCTGGTTGACGCGCCAATAAACTCAGCGATTTTTAGGGAGTATATTGCGAAGATAGGGAATATAGTAATGGAATAAAACTTTTTCCTATTGATTAAACTATATTTCTACAGTAAATAAAAAATATAAAAGTAATACAATTATTGCTTTTAAAATGGTTTTGGAGGCGATTTTGATGACATGTTTAAAAATTCGTGCCTTGTTTGTGCAGGTGATTTCAGCAGTTGGACTGCTCTGAAACGAAAAATACAAACCGATTCTTGATTAGTATGATTAGTGTATTTCGGCTGTGTTTTCTGTGCTATTTTCGATTTTAAAAGTAGGTTAGACTCAACAGAAATACTTGGTTGTAGTACCAGCCAGATGCATAGGTCTGCAGAATAAGCTGTTCAATTTATAAAGCAATCGGTTCGATAGATTTTGAGATTTTACCTGCACCATGTGAAAAGATCCGAGAAAAACGCGTTCAAAGTTTTCATCTATGGTGGTCGAGCCTCTGCGCTCCCTACAAAATGCCTATGAATAATTGGAATTTTTCAATGAAAATTTAACGGTACATTCTTGAGGATATGTACTATCGAAAAATGTTATAGGAAAAACGGTTTTTTCAAACTAGAATGACCCCTTCAGAAATTAGAACTTCAGAAAATTAGATTTTCATGCAAAAAGATTCATGATATATTTTCAAAAATCTTATCTCTCGCGAATGTTTCCATTATTTACATTTAGTTGTTGTTGAGATTTTTGTCTCGTGATAGAAAAATCTCGTTTAAAATCTCATCTTGTAGTTAATCTCTCGTACGATGAAATGACGTCCGATCATAACAGTATCGTTCCGCTTAATTAATGAAATAACTAAGGAAAGGAGCATTTAATAGGTCTCTTCATTCATTCATAAATAATTATCCCAATCTTCAGGAGCAACCTGCAATTCATTTACCAAGTTTACACGCGAATGAACTCATCATTCATTTTAATCATTTTTTACATCACATATCTCGTTTTATTTTACGTTTAAAACATTTTTTGATAATTAATAATATACTTTTTATCGCTAAAACGTCGCTTATCTATGTTATGGTCAGTCGATAAAACTGACGGGTTTACCAGAGCGTGTGGGTGCACTACGGGCATCCAGAACGTGTGTAGCCGGCTTTAGAAACGTTTACGCAGAACTGCATTGGAAAACCACTTCCAGTTTCGAGGAGGAGCGGAAAGGAGCGGAGGAAAGAATTATCGGGAGCCATAAGTGAGTACGGGATCTGTTTAACTAACAATAACTAGTACATGCGAGAAATCCACCAGTGAATTCCAAGCAATTGATTTCTCGAGTCACTTCCATGTTAATTCCATTATTCTTAACGCCTAGCTTAACCCCGACTACCCTTTTGTGCCTTCCCCTTTTGGCCCTCGCACCCTTGAGACTTAGAAACTAGGAGGACTCCATTAAGAACAAGTGGTTGTGATGATTAACAGAAGTTTATTCTTTTGATGAAATAAAGAATAATGTTATAATTTAACAGTTGCGGAAATAATTTAGTCGGAGCATAACTCCTGTTTCAAACAGAATGCTATAGTCGTGAAGTCAAGAAAAACAGATTGGCCTGGTCGAAGTTTTTAGCTTAAAACTGTCTTAAGGTCGTGCGTACAGCTCAACAATGAAGTTGATTCCATGGCCCCTTTGACTCTTGAAGCGCAATGTAACGTTGTTGTATCCTGGACCACCCTTGAGAATGCTAGCATCTGCGCCGTTACCATTGGTCTTCTGGTCGAGAGCTTGAAGCAGGGTGATACGGTCGAATCTGGAGGTGTTGAACGATTGTTCTACGACAACCACCTTCATCCAGGAAGAATTCTTGACTACACCTTGCCTCAGCACAAGCCTGTCACCGGGCATCCTGTATCCAACGATCAAGTTATGAGACTTATTTGTGTTGTTCTGGCTCGCGTAATACGCTTGTGGAGACGAGGCCACTTGTATAGATAGGACAGCAATAGTCACTATCGCCAAGTAAAACAGCAGCTTCGGTGCCGACATGATTGACAGTCGTATATGACACGCACAAATTTGAAATTCGCGTTTATATGACAGCAGTACGGTCGACTGAGTTTTGAGACAAAGCCCTCTGCTCTGCCGCTTAAATAGCTCCACCGATCGGCTTATCAGTTCACTTATCACTATATGTTTGTACCAGTCTACTAACATGTTCTGGAAAGATTTATTCTAGGAACACGTGCTTGTAGATGATGATATTCCCACCTTGAGTATGTTGTGCGATATTATCTATTGATTATCATTCGCGATAAATGAGACGAATTCCAGGAAGGATTAATCGCGTTTCGGATTAAAGGAACCAGGTGATAGATACACCCACCTTGAATGCATTTTACTTATAGAACAATATCTATGAACAGGTTTCAAGAAATTGAGATGCAAACCCGAAAAGTATGTCTCTTACAATTAGTCATTATTATATTTTCAGTCTGGGTTGCGCACCAGTTGTGTGCGCGTGTGCGTGCTTGTACAATGAAGCTCTTAACTCGCTTCTGACTCATTTCCAGTAACGTAATTGAACACATATTCCTGATACCTTAGGGAAACATTTTTATCATATTTCGGAGTAGCTACGTATTCTGTACTCGCCACTATAGGGTGTTAGATTCTTTTTTTAGCAATGTCGCGGGGATAATAATTCGTTGAACCAATCCATACACCGATATCTTTCCAGATGTAGACGATAATCATTATATCCGACGATAGACTACCGTGTGTAAGGTGTTTGGCCTCAATCTCGTAATAGACGGCGATCTCTATAATTCATGAGCAACCCAACTCTATCTAATGCTGCATCCTGCTGTGTGTACCCTGTTCGTCGCCCACACATGCTCGCACACACCCTCGGATTCTATGCACCTTCGATAGGTTACGTTCGCAAACTCTCTATAGGAAGCCTTTGAAAGCATCCGCGTAACGTGTTGTCGGATAGTTTAACTTATATACGTCTAAAATGCCGCGGAAATAATTTAAATAGTTAATCACGTAGACGCAAAATAACTGTGTACCTCGGGGAAGGTATTTCGCCATAAACGATTGATCACTTATGGGTTAAAGATGTTGTCACTCCTGTATATCTCGTGCACATAATACGGAGTGTCGATGGATTTCTTTACAAATATTTGCACTCTTCTTGACGTTTTCTGTGCACAGCTGTTGGGATCTTAATTATTATTCTGGGCTTCTTGAACCTTTTGTTAAAAGTTTTAAGCAAGTCGCGACACCTTCTTCTTAGCACCCTACATTACGAGCTCCACTGATGGCAAGAGCTGAAGCTGCTTTGTCAAGGTCGTGTAGCTTGTTTGATCAGATGCTTGTTAACCGTGTGAGCATCCAATATGTTACCTCGTGTATGCACTTGGCCCCTGCACCGAGAGTAGATTCACTCGGATCATTAAGTCAATGGTTGGATACACGGTGACAGAATGTGGGTTGTAACAGCTATGAAATGCATTCGCAGAAGGATGTTACGTTGGAACTGCTGTTTAGCTATTCCTTCTTCGAAATATTCGTTTTAATCTAGCCCTGCTTTAGAGCAAAAATCTTTTCACGCGTTCATACCTCATATCCTACTACATTTAGCGTAGTATACGCTTGTCTACATTGGCTGGTGTGTCTGATGGTTCGACACAACTCAATAAACGATGAATGGTGTTCTTCGTTTCGGTGGTACCACATACATGGATGTTTCTATTTAAGGGCGAATCTCGTCTAACAGCTACAAAAGTAACTGATATTTAAGATTTTTTTAAAAAAAAAAACTGTTCCTCATATTGGATTAAACTCTTTTGGGATATAAGGAGGCATCTTTAAACTTTCAGAAAATATTTTTTTATATCAATCCTTCTTATTATTTATTGATTATTGTGAAATCTTGTCCACCTCTTCGACGATGTAACTCATCTGTTTGCATAACAAAAGAAGTTTCTTAAAGTTAGATAGTTTCCGCTGGAATTAGTCCACTTTAAAAAAAAAAAATGAAATATTGAAAGGAAAAGTCAGTTATTTCTTTAGAAAAATTTCTCATATTAATCTTTATATCGATGAGAGAAGTATTATAAATAAAAACTAAAATTAAAATTGTAGGTCCAGTACCAGCGTAAATTATTTAACTTTAAGAAAATTTTCTTCTTTTTCAATCAGATGACTCTAACAGGTATTACACTTACCGCCAACGTCGTCGAAAAGGTTTAAAATAATTAATAAACAATAAGAAGGATCGACATAAAAAAATATTTTCTGCAAGTTTGCAGATGCCTCTTTATATCCCAAAAGAGTTTAATGCAATATTAACAATAGTTTTTTAAAAAAAATCATAAATTTCAGGGACTGTTGCAGGAGAATTCCCCTTTTAAGAAGCTCTCGCATGTCTAGTCGATACATCTTCGGGTTTCTAAATGCAGGTGTGCATATTCCACATGTACGGTCATGGAAGTCATACTTTCAAGTGCAATCACCAACGCGTTGTACATTCACGTTCATACAGACACGGGAACAGGTACCTCGCTAGAGTGCTCCGACTTCACCTTACTACCTGCAGACGATGGTGTAGGATGTAAGTGCGCTCGCATTATTCATTCGGCGGACAAACCTTGACTACGGGGCTACTCGATCTCTGGCACCTGTCTCGAGCATACTGGACATAAGGTATCAGCTGTAGGACGCTTTCGCCATTAATTACCTGGCAGTGTACTTCGGAAATCCGAGGTAAGGCTCGACTTCAATCGTCCTAACGAGCTATTTGATAATACCAAGGCGGGGGTTGATTCCGTTTTCCTAGCCACTCGAATTACCATGCTCCTAGACGCGATATCTAGTGATCGCGACAAATTCTCCGTCGGTCATTCGGGGGCACGAAACGAAATCAAACAGTAGTTACATATGCCATGGCGTACCGTCGACTAATTAATACGTTTCAGTGAAATGTAATTGGATTATGTTAAGAAGGATGAGTCCGGTCGTGGTTCGTGAAATCGATAATGGGAAACAGCGGGGAATTCCAGTAGAGTAACGTTAATTATAAATCACTTTGCGGAGAGGAGAATGAAAAAATCGCAAAGGAGTGAGGCCAAAGAAGAGATAAAGGAGTAATGAGCGTTGAGGTCACCTATTAGAACAATTAGGCGAACATAAAAGTTCCATTGCAATTATGTAGCCCCCTGACCATCCCTAAGAGTCAGACTGACAGCTACTAGTTTCCTCCATTACTCAAAGTCGACCAAATCTCTAGCAGAATTAACATATATCGAACTTACGTTGGAGCAGCGTAAGTTTGGCGAACGAAAACATGCTTACAACTTTTCAAGCGGTTATTTTTATCGATTATTCAAACAGAAACGTCTGAATGTATATACTTTACCGCGCAAGCTGTTTGAATAGCAAGATACTTAGCGCAAAAGGGAGATAACTGCAGGAAGGCTGTCCTCTTTCTTCGATAGGTACTTCATGCAAGATTACTTTAATCTCGTATCATTTTGAGAACAATGCGAGTTCAATCGATATTAAATTCACAACAAGATCTTCGTCGATATACTACCACTTCCTGGATCACCTGCTTGATCAACGTTATTTCTCGAAAGATTTTAAAAATATCATCGTCACGCTGCCAATTAAATGCAGAAAGTTGCTGGTCAATAAGCTTATTTCGAATCGACCTGTCGCGTCATGAATATTTGCTACTGGTCGACGATACATTATGAAGAGAAACTCCGCTGCATTGAGCCGCGATAGTTTTGGTTTATGGTATTCTGATCGTCCCTGCAGAATTGAATGTGGCAGTTACACGATCCGTACATTTGTACATGTAATTTGCATTTGTCGCGATACGATAAGGTTAAATAGCCACCCGCGTCAACCACAATCCCGACATTCTATATATTCAAACGATCCACCAGCATTATTACGTTCGACCGTGCTAACTTGCCCGCTATTGCAATGCTTCCCTCAACTTTTTCCCTTATTCGCCAGCAAGTATATTCTCCATACATTAATCTGCTTGGAACCAATAAATTAATCCAACCCTCTGACGAAACTGCCCAGCTTCTCACGCCCATCGCAATAAAAGCGCGAGTTATGGCACGATACGAAATCGAAATTCTCGATAGGTTCGTGGCGCAACGGGGCTGATTGTGAGTTGCCAGCTAATCCGCAGAAAGCTCAGGGCTGCAACGACGTCGATGCGCTTCCAGGAGGGCGAGGTGTGCGGCCGTAAAGTCGTCGAACGACGTCCTGGCGGCCCTTTCCCTGCGCGGGTAATCCGCGTAGATTGGCGCGGTTGCAATAATTCGTTTCGTATCGGCCTCGCGGGGCCACCGCCGGGGGTGTTAAACTACCGATATTTTTTTTTTCCTCGAGAAACGTCCGGCTCCGATTTGTTGCATGCTTCACCTGTCGTGCATCCTATCTTGCGGCCATCGCGCACTAGCCCCCGAACAGTCCCTTTATGCACCGGCACCTTTATGCATCGTTAAAACAGCCGGCCGCGCCGCGGCAGTAGTAAAACCGCAGTAAATCGATGTATCGTTGCGGCGACGATGCTCAGACGTGGCAAGAGGTGAATGAGAAGCAGAGAAATGAGAAAAGCGGTGGGCTAGCTGAAGCTCGAGGTTCAAGCACCGAACTTGGCGTTAATAGACGTCAAAGTTCACGCCGAAGTTCAGTGAGATTCGATGAGAGTGTATTTTAAATATCTATTAGGGGATATTTCGAGCAATTTCGCGCGAGCGTTTCTAAAGATTAATATGGTAAACAGAACTTTTCGTCTGCCGGGGGGAGGAGGGAGGGGGACACGGCGTAACGAAGGAAAAGATTCTCTTTGCGAGGAGAGCTAGACACCAACGACTTAATTAAGATCTACCTACTGCAATCTATCCTCCTACAAAATTTTCCTCGTCCACTCTTCCGGAAGACATGACACAGACGAGCAAGAAACGGGGAGACAAACACGGAATAGCCATGAACGCAGGAAGGCCGGAAGGTGCTGCGAGGTAGCGTAAACAATTCCCAGCACAATTAGGAAACGTTTGTCCGTCTGTGTTTATCGAAGGATCCGTAACTAGCTTAGGTAACACCTATCCATTTGCTACCTGGCAACGGAGCTTCGAATCGGTCATGCGAATAATCTACAGATGAGTTGTTATACTGCCCTGCGAAAAGGAATTCTGCCGAAACATTCGCATACAGTCGATTAATATTTAGCTGTTCATCTCTCTCCACCACGTGACTTTTCATCGAGCACGTTACACAATATAAGCTGCAGTCTTATCGTTGCGAACAGCTCATACTGTGAGTCAGCCTTATCACCTATCGTTTCGTAATTAAAGAGACTTTTCGTCCACCTTTCGGAGCTACCAGGGAAAGGAGTGAATCGAGTAAAGATCTCGCGAGAAACATCCGGTCCAACGGATCAACGAACGCGCGTCCTTCAACGTTAGTAAAAAATTGGATTTGGATCACTTGCGGCTAAACGGCCGACGTGCGGTATAAAGCGGGGTATTCTTCATTTCCCGTGATCGGCGAAGAACAGGATTGCTGCTTCTGGGCAAACTGCCCGGCAGATTATACGATTACAAGTTATGTCAGCGAAAATGGAGTTATTGGTGCACAGAGTACGAGCATACGCCCATGGAAGAACTTGCCCTGACGTACGCTAATTTGATATTGGATAACCGTTCTGTCGCCGGCGCGAGCCGACACGGGCGTTCGAAGGTGTACACGCACACGTTTAGCCGGGTTCTTCTTCGAAAAGTGCATTAATGTACGAAAAAAATGATGACGGACGCTCGCTCCAGTTGTTTGACGCACCTTGCTGATAAAAAGGAGAACCCCGGCGGGAGAGATAACATATTTTCTTGATAAAATTCAATATAATCCGCGGCATGTAGTGCTCATTAACGATTCAGTTATTCCGCGCAAATTACCATTGCAAATTGTGTTAATATTTCTGGTATACCATTAATATTATACTGACGATAAACATGTGCCGATGCGAAACATAAAAATAGATATAAGATTTACGAAGGCACTTCCGATACCAACACTGAATCGATACCTGAACAGAGGAGGGAAACAAAGGGAATCGATTTGAAACGAAGTTTTCATACAGTTGTTCGTGTCTTCTTCACCTGTTCTTCGTGGAAATTTGTTCCACTCAACGTGAAAGATAAATGACACAGATTTGATTGCAAACTGTTTCCTCTGCCAGTAGGAAAAAAGATGATCACTCGCCAGTCCCAGGACTAACAAGAGCTTCGCATGCAATGGAGTCGTAACTCTTTTAATATTTCATAGGAAATATCTGTCATTACGTTAATCTGTTCCCTTGTCGCAAACATCCCTTGCCTCCCAGTTTTATCATGGGAAGATGAGAATAGTTTTCAAAGGGCCCGTGGATGCCTATCCCTGTGACATTGTATAAAGGCTGTGCGGTGGGAAAAAAAAACTTAATTTAGTTCAACCTGCTCGTTTTCCGATAGGTGTACGTGTATGCATGTGGGTCGACATGCGGGTAATCGTTCTACCTTTCCACTCCCTGTGGATACAAATTTTTGAGAAAATCCTCGCTGGCTGCCCGACTCGTTTTATAATCTGCAGACGTTGTAAGGGACCACCATTATCTCCGCAGCGGAAAAAATAGTTAATGGTAGCAAAAACTTCACGAACCAGGCGAGACAGGAAGGAAGGAAGGAAGGAAGGAAGGAAGGAAGGGAGGAAGGAAGGAAGGAAGGAGGAAAGGAAGCCAACCCTTTACTTTCTTTCTATCACATTCGTCTTTCATACTGTCGTGTTTTAATCAATCAAGTTCAATTCTTCGTTTGTTATTCTTCCATCATTATTTGTTTGTGACGTACAGTGCAATCGAAATCAACAATACTCCGTAGGTAATCAATTAATTACTATTATATTTTTCTAACTTGTTGACGATAACGATGAAGCACTTATGCAATACAAGTTACGACATTACTTTAAGATTAGATTGAAGCTTTTTTTATACCATGCTGACATTTTTTCATACTATACTGACAGTATACTGTGAAGCTCGGAGTTAGCAATGTATATGTTGGGGAAGGTGAGCGTAGAACTTCCTTGAAATATGGATACCGTGAAGGCAGGAGGAGTCTCAAACAGAGAACTGGTCACATAATCCCTTGACAGCAAACTTATCGCATTATCCGTTGCACCACGTTCGGCAACTGGCCGTTAGTTTCTAGCTAAGGAACATTAGGTTCGAGGACACTAAAACAGTTGACAACAGGTACGAGCCATCTGAGAAAATAACGAGGAGAAGCTGACTTTGCACCCGAGACGAATGTTCGAGACGAATGTCCGAGACAAATAAATGCCGAGACTTGTTGAAGGCTCAAAGATCCCCGGAAACAAGACCTCAGATTCTTTGACGAGGCAAACAGGTATCACCCTTATCATTTATCTAAATTGAATGAAAATTTATGCATCGACTGGAGTTAAGAACAGTTTGTCACGGTGTAGTGTGAGTCACACGATGGATATACAAACAGAACCGTCGACAAATGTTTCACCACCGCTTAATTCGTACTTTTACTTTCAAATTGCATCCGACTCGTACTTCCCCGTGGCAGCAATGAGAGGTAGATACATCATGTCCTATCGGAGGAAGCCATCAATGGCGTAACCAGGAAGCCGTCCAAAGTTCTCTAACGATGATGTATCGAGGTAGTACGAGACCCCTAACTTGTGGCCATTCCGATACACCGTAAGTTACTGGTTCCTTCTTGGTTTCTCTCTCTTATCCTTTCTTTCGCCACCCTTACCGAGAGAAGCATTACGTCCCTTGGTATCCTCCAAGTTACCATCGATGATGACCGTGACAGATAGCCTGTCATAACTCGCCATCACGAAAAACGTATCTACAGCCAGAGCATTTGCTGAAAAAAAGTAGCGCGGACCGTTTTTTATCTCAACCAAAGGATGGATGTGAATTATGTCGGTCAAATTGTGTTACGCCATCAATTCTCCTTTGATAAAGTACAGCTTCATTCTCGGTTATTCCTTCGTGTAACCATTTATAAAAGGATCCGTGATATTTTACGCGGGCACGTTTTTAAAAGTGTACGTTGAACGGATATTTATTTCGCAAAATGGATGGAAGACTTGCATAATCGTGTAGAATTTTTTCATTTATAAAGCGTATCAATCCTTCGAGAGGATGAGCGCGTTGAAAATATTTCCATAATGGAAGCATTCCTACGTTCAAAGATAATATAGCTCTCAGTCGAGTGTCATCCATTAGCTAAGCCGGGTCGAAATGATATTTCCTGAACGACGGAAATTCCGATAGTTTATGGCAAAGGAGAGCCCGGAAGGCTGTCAGTTGAAGCCGCGGTGACTTTTTAAAATCGAACGACACCGGGGTCAACAGGGAGCTGTCAGAGTAGCTTTAGTTTCTGCAGGCAGCACGCGTACTTCCGCGTGAAGGAAAGCACTTTCCTACGGTGGTTCCCGACGTTTTTTATCTTTGTACCCTTTTATGTTGTTGCCCCGGCTCCAATATGACATCGATGGCACATTAAAATTCATTTCCACCTTTATAGCTGGTCGTTTTACAGAAATTTCTCAACCGTTATCTTTTCTTAGATTCAGCTGTCAAGATAAAATGATCCGCTTAATAGATGTGATATAAAGCCGAATTCAATTATTCTTTCAACTTATATACGAATTCTAAGAAATCTGAATTACTAATCATACACTTTTACCAACAAGTGTTATCCATATCTGCGATTCATCCACGATTTTGTCTGATAAGGACAGAACATTGTCTTCCAATTTATAGTAATTAAATTTATGGCCAATCGAGTCCATGAAATAGTCCCTCATTATGGTTCTTTGACAATATAATTACCCTCATAAATGTCTATAACTTCTCCTCGTTTAGGAATCTGCCGATATATTTCATTATTCTCTGAAATTTAGAATCTTAAAGACTGTGGAAATACACTATATAATCATATTCGTACATGTCTATTTTATATTTTCTATGCTGCATGCATATTTCATGAATAATATAGCTTGAATATTCTAATCTATCGATATAAGGACTTGATCTTGCGTTATTTTGAATTTGAATTTGGCGTGGCACGGGACATGCGCAGACGCTGGTGGTAATGGTTTCGCCGCAGTTCAAAAGACGGCGTCGGGTTGAGATTTAAAACGGCAGATATAAAACGTAAAAATTGCAAATTCTGGTAGGTTTCCCATGTGAATGTTTATTCTGTTGCACAAGAAAGTAGTATTTGCAATATGAATAATATCGAGATTAACGAATAATTTTGGTGATATTGTACAAGTAATGGGAAATAAAATCGGCAATTTCGTCAGAGCCGTTTAGATATATAACGTTTATTTAACTTCTTAAAAATTTACACTGATTAAGTGCTTACACTAGAATGAAAACAGATTATACAAAGGTTGCGATAAAACATACAGTTTCTCATTGCTAGAAATGAAGCACTGCGCCTTTATTTGCACTTGTTTGATTTAGGTGGATCAACCACTTAGCGATAGTTCCATACACATTATTTAAGTTTAACTACTTGCAGTGAAAATAAATACGAGATAAACGTATAAGGTCACTCGATACAATATGTACCTGTAGTGAGATTACATTCGAACCGATTCTTACTACTTTCATCTCTTTACCATTCTCAAAATGTACATGCGTAGACTTGCCTATATTTTGAGAAGGTAGACACGACTCCCTTCGACTTTGGATGCTGCATAACATTTAAAATTAAATCACTTATAATGCATTAAACACTCTAAAACTGGAATGCTCCGTTACACGATCATGGCATGTTTTAAATTACATTTCCTCGAAAGTGGCAGTATACAATAAATTATCACTCCGAAAGAAAAATTGTTGGATAGTTTAAAACTTTAATATACATATAAATATTATCTCTTAAGAGTAATATAAAAGCAATTATATTTCTGTGATTAATTAGTATACTAATTCGTGAATATACACTCAATCTCAGCCATAACTGTCCTACTTAAGTGTAAATTATTCCATTGCCGTGTCTCTGGTCATCTATTGTACAGAATTATTAACCGATATGTGCAAAGAGTCCATCGAATATCTTCTTTCTTGCTGCGATGTTTTAATCCACTGCTTGTGCTCGCACAAGTATGGGTACAATGGTACAACTAGGACACTGATATCATCCACCGATGCCATTGGTGAAAATCTTTCATCCGTTTCCTCCGGATTCTCTGATTTACCTACCCAAACTCTTCCGCTTAGTCTGCCTCTCGCTGTCTGTACCAATTCTTGAGCACCCATCGTGAGCCTGTAATCGAAATACTTTCGTAATTCCCATTTCTTGGTCGGAAATTCTAATTCCTGAAAGGACGTACCTGTATTCTAATGACGGAGTATCAGGCGCAAGTGTCTTTCTAAGTATATTTGCCGCTCTCTTATCCGACACGACATCCCATAATCCATCTGTAGCTATAATAACGCAATCGCGTTCCGTGAGATTGCAACTATCCAAATTTATAGATTGCACTTCAGGCTGCGACGATAGGAACGGTTTAATGTTAACGCCTGTGTTAGCTGCTTTCAAGCCATGATCTCCGAAGCCACGTGTGACTCCTATAGTACCCATCACTCGACTCTAGACACCAAAATTACATTAGACTACTAGAAAAAATACTGTAACTATTATTCGGACACTGAGCGTAATTACTCTTTTGCCATGTCCAGAGATGAGAGGTAGTCTCAAATCGGAATGAGTTAACATTTTATATGCCCAGCCTGTCATATAAGGTTCTCTATACAAAACCATGGATCCTAATTCTTTTTGCAGCGGTCGCCTCCGAAATTCCAGCGGCGTCACCTGACCTCTTAATAAGTCATTGCTTCTTAAATATCCTATCGCTCTGACACGACTCGATTCTGAATCTGGAGTATGATCCCTTGTTAGTGCACGCTGATCATCTCCCAGCACAAGCACAGCTCTGTTCATCATACACTTGTTATAAATTCTTGTGTTTTTTTATCATCTATAGTAGATGTTTAAACATTAGAAATTTCACCTTGAATCCCCAGCACCTGCGGCATATAATCTACCGTTGAGAAACAAAATAGTGACGGCTGTGCAACCACCGCCTCCACCTTGAGCTTGAAGTTGTACCATTTCATCCATTTGCCCGTACGCTAATTCAACAGCACCGATAACTAAGTCTATTCCCTTTATAAGTTCATCTTCGTCCTCGTTTAGTAACAAATTCCCAGGTATTTCCATCAACCTTTTCTAGATGAAGCGATATATGTTTGAGAACACGATTCAGGAGGATAGACTACATTTTTTCATAAAACATCTTTGTTATCCTTACAAGAATTATCCTGTGCAAGTGTAATCTCGCTGTAAGAGCAACTTGGTATCCCGCGTGTCCATCGAACATAGAAAATATTACATAAGGCAATGTAACATTAACATCGGACAGTTTCAAGTTTCCTCTGGTCGCGGAGGCTTGATCTTCGTTCCACGTACTTTTCCCAGCGTTTATGCATTCCGCGTAACCGGCGCACCACGGCAACCGACTGAGATCCCTTGGAACTATGATTGGTCTCACCCTGTGATCTGCGCTTACCTATCAATTATATATATAATTAAATTCATTGGAAATCGTTAATAGCAATGGAGTCTCGCTATAGTAAGCGTAATATTCTAAAGCACTTACTTGAGTTTCTTCTGCAGTTAATCCTAGAAAACTAGGCCGGCTGTAGGGCTTATTTTCTATTTCTTGATTAAAGTCCGAGTTATTGTACTTTGGTACCAAATCATCGTCAAAGTCAATTGGATATGGTAAGTTCTGTTCATTCGCACCCACAGCGTTCAGTAATGCTGATTTAAATCTCTTCAGCATTTTTCTGCTTGTTTCTTTGGACCCAACAGTGATGAATATAACATATGACAAATTCAATGAAATATGTCATAACACGTATCTTATGTGGAGGATATCATTTCTGGCGGCAGTATCTCTGAATTATGTTTTATTCCGCATTCAAAATTAAGCGTGCCCGTGTATTCGCGGTAACATCGGTGAGAAAGTATTACGAAATTTCTATTGCTGTCATCTGTCAGTGGTAAATCAAAAAATTAATTTCGCACTGGGAATGATGCATATTTAATCTTGATAACACTGCGCTTAGAAATGATTTATACACGTATATAAAATATACAAATAATCGTCAACAATGCAGTAGGTTATATTCTGGCACGACTAGCAGGTAGTTGTTTTACATAGCGACACTGTTAACGCCAATACTTAATGAACTTAATCGCTCGAACTGTTTTTTCCATTTCGTCATAAACTCCTCAACGATACATGACGTTTAGACTACGGTAATTCTGCAATTTTCTTGCAATCCAGGTGAAATCACTAATGATTACTGCATGCTCTTGCTTCATCGATAGGAGATCAATGTAATCTGAAGATAATATTTCCTTTCAAATTTGTGAGTTTTCTTGCGTAATCTTTTCGATTTCAGTGATTGATAATGTCTAGGAATTTCTATAATGATTGTTATATGGAAATTACTATTTTCTTTACGTTTACTGAGAATATTATCACTGCCTTATCGATGATAATGTTCCTGCGTAGTTGGAATAGTATCCGCATAGTCGCGCGATGTTTTCAGTACATAATGTTTACAATTATTTTATTCTTGACAAATGTCTGTAAAGTTTACGGGTATAAATAACTGGGGATGGTTGTAAAATATAGGGGAAGCTGATTAAAAGTAAGAGTTATTTGTATAAAGTATTCGTGCGAACTACGAAATCGTTACCCGCGAAACATTTCACTGATCAAATATGTCAAAAATTAGGAAGGGTGCACACAGCAGTGAGGTAATTGACCTCCCTTGCGTTATTAATTCGCTTAATTCTTTACGCAATTGAAATATTTATATAACTCAATTGTTTGCAAGTATTATTTGTATGAAAAGAAACAGGTGTATCGAACTAATAAGTTATATCTAACATACCATCTAACAAGAGGTTAAAATGACATTTCAGGAAGCCACTAGTTCATCTGGTTCATCCTCCTCACTATCCTCGGACGAGGAAGTAGACGCGAGAGATTTAAAACCAATAAAAGATTATCTGTCGGATCGACGAGAACTTGCTCGTCAACTTTTTAAATCTGTTAAAGCAGAGAAAATACAGATGATGTTACCTCAAGCATTAAAGGTAGGCTTGTTTTTACCATTCTTTGATAAACAAATTTATGTGTCTTTCTCGTTTATTGTTTGTTATTTGTACTTTTTGAACCTATGTTTGTATTACGATTACTTTAGCATTTTTCTTATATGAGACGACGGCTCTCCAAAATGTATTTAACCCTCTAGGTACGGGATGTTTTAAACTTAACGTAGAATTTTTTTGAACGTTAAAATAATCTATTTTATACTTCGGATTTGGAAGCTACTCGGTTGGAATGCTCAGAATGTGAAAATCATTGATTTATGGTATGGGACGTAGGAATCCCACCCGGACTGAGGATAATTTTTTAAACATTGATCAGAAATGTAGAAAACAACATAAATATGTATTTAAATGATTTTTTTAATATGGGAAATCATGTTTGAACAATAAGTAGTAATGAAAAATAATGTTATGTTACAAAGTGATTTAATCACTTTGCCCAAAAGCCCCCATATATAACGTAAATAGAATGCAGTGCCCATACACTATTTTGTCAATTAGGACTCACTTTTACTATATACATGCTTATTTTACTATAAAAACTTCTTTTACTTACTTTAATTTATAAAAATAGTCAACAAATTGCAACCGACACAGATCACGATCAATAGCATCGACTAGATTTACTTGTTTATAATAGTAAATAGTTTAATTTCTGGTTTTGATCGTACAATCAGTTTCTTCCCTGGTTACTAAAAGTCGCTATACCTATCAAATCTCGATCTTATTGATAGAATGTAAATAAAAATGTGTTAATCTGAATGGGACTCTGGAGTCCCACTAGTCCCTATAGGGTTAAATAGAGTATCCACTAATATATTTTAGAAAATGGATATGGGGCAATTGGAGGAATGGTGCGCTAATGAATTGAGCGGCATGTCAAAAGCTCGCATATTGAGTATTTTAAATGGGAAAAGTATGGCAGAATCATCAGCTACCAGTGAGTCCGATGATTCAGGTACGTGGGAAATGAAGATTTACTCACGACAGAAACATAATCCATTAGGTATTTCATATTAATTCTCACGGTAACAGGGCCCTCTTTGGAAATTATCTCAGACACCGAGGAATGGTTTAGCGACGAGGATATATCTAAAAGGGAGGAGGGAAAAGGGAAAGTAAAGAAAGACAGGGGTAAACAGAAAGGGAAACCCCAGTTGCATAAGAAGGGCGATAATAAAACTAATCAAAAGAAAGCTTCCGATAATGTTTGCAAGACTGTCCAAATAAAGAAAGAGGAAGATGCGGAAAAAAATAAAGAGAAGGAGGGTGATAGTTTGTTGGATTTATTGGAACTGGAAATGCGCGCAAGAGCAATACGCGCTTTAATAAGAAAGGAGGAGGATATAATACCAAATACATCTAAGTCTACAGAGAAAAATGATATTTCGGTTGAAAATGCTATAGATAAAACTGAGCAGGACGAATTGAAGGAAAAGGAAAGCTGCAGAAGACAGTTGGAAAGGATCATTGGTGCTCAACAGAATAGCACTGTTGAGGATGAAGATGTAGTATTGGTGGTTCAGCCGACTCCAACTATTGAGTTATTATCTAGCGACAGCGAAGGAGAATCTCACAGCGGGGTACGAATAAATAAGAAATTGGAGAACGAACGGGTTATAGACGCGAAGAATAATACTGACGATATTAAAAATGGGGATGCGAATAATGTACATAGCGTTGATAATATCGAAAATTCAAAAGAAAGTAAAATCGCGGAAAACTCGACTGAGACATGTAAAGAATTGGATACGCACAAAACTGAGGTTTCTAAACGAGTTCATAGCAATAATATACCTAAGAATGATACTCAGTTAAAGTCCAATGGAAAGAGGCGAAAAGTTAAGAAAAAGTCGCATTCGAAAGATCAATCGAAAAGTACGAGTTCTAAGGCGGATATACAGAAAACAAAGCCATCCAATGAAAGTGAACACGCGAAAGGCATAAAGATCGAGAAAAACGTAAAATTAAATGGAAATGAGTATAAAAATGATAATAAATCAACAGCAGGATGCGACAATCCATTACCGAAAAAACGGAATTGTGTAGAAACGTCAGGCACATCGGACAAAGTAACATTAGACGAAGAGAAGTCCATCGACTTGGATGAAATAATAGATTTAGATGATTACGGCGATGACATGGATGATATAGAAAATAGCGAAAATTACGAAAATAAGAATAAACAAGTTACGCAGAATGAGCAGAGTAAATTTCAAACAAAAATTCGTGCTGGGCAGAAATTGAACGGAACTGAAACGTGGGCGAGTCGTTACTACCAGCAAGACGATGTTCAGAATGTAATAAAGGAATCGAAGATACAGTCGGAAATTCGTAAACGATTAAGGGAACGTCAACGGCTTTCTAGGCTTAGTACATCTCCGAGCACGAATTCTCCGTCATCGTCTCCCGTAATTGACACTGCGAGCAACAAAATTACGGAGATAAATCCATTAGGTTCGGTGGATGAGTATTTAGCATTAAAGCATACTGCCGCTACAAGCCTTAGTACAGGGAATAGTAATAATGATTCTGTTATAACGAAAGATAATAACATTTGTACCGAAGCAACTAGTGATATAAGTACAGTAATCGAAAGTGATCACCCGCCACTTCCACATTCTAAAGAGAATAATGAAACTAAATCGAGTGCTAACGCAAACGTGGATATATAATTTATTGCGATGAACGAGGAGGTTGTTAACGCGATTAATAATACGAATACTAGTTAATATAGTCTGTACATTATGAACATAATATTAAATTATTTGGATTCGAAGTCATATGTAAAGAATGAAAGACATAGTAAGTGCGATCTTCTAACAGTTTCGATGTGAAGGAGATTTTGTAATATACATATACTTAATCTGCAGAATCGTTATAAGTTGCAGGCACTTTTTTTGACTTCGCAATTATTTTTATCCCGCAATGTAGGCGATATAAGAGAGAGAGCGAGAGAGCGAGAGAGCGAGAGAGAGAGAGAGAGAGAGAGAGAGAGAGAGAGAGAGAGAGAGAGAGAGAGAGAGAGAGAGAAGAGAGAGAGAGAGAGAGAGAGAGAGAGGCAGACAGAGAGAGAGTTGTAAAGTAGGGGAACATTGTCTACGATCTTCAACAAATGCGAAATTATTACCCATATATGTACATATTAAATACCATAAAGTGGGAGCAACGACAAAATTATAGAGATACAATTGTGTTAGTATTAGGAACTTCGTACGTATTCCAGTTTCATTACAGAATAAGTGCCTGTAAACAAAATTTTACTGTACAGGAAGAATTGCGTACATTAGAGTTCTGTCACGATTATCACATGGCGTCTCGACATGATGTTTCGGTATTCTAAAGTACATATAATGTATTTTTAATAGTAACGTGAAAAGCAATTTGTACATACGGTATAGTTCATCATATTAAATACTGTTAATTCACTTTTATAGCTTCGCTACTGCTTTGTAATCGATAATCACAAAATAAAATTAAAAATTCAACTGTATAATGATATTAATCGACAGAATTCGCGATTAAATGCCACCGGAGAAATCAACTATTCAAGTACTTAGTTCAGTTTAGTTCCGCTCTGAAAAGAAAAGGATGTATTCGCATGCAAATAGTGTGTATTTCAATTCAGGCGACGCGCGAGCAGTACGGAAGTTAACGTTGAACATTGAGTCGGCAGGCGTGTAGAACGGTGTGCACTTATCGCGACGCATAAAATGATCTTGCGCGACCTAAATAGGAAATGCAGAAAATGGTACGCGCGCAGTCTCATCGACTCTGTCGTCGCATGTCTCTTTGAATGCAACACGGAGGCATTACGACACCGTGCACAAACACCTGCACACCGTTGGAAAGATTTTTCAGAACCGCGACGGTGTTGGCACAGGGAACTTTCGATCGCGATGGGTGGTTCCGGTGCCTTGGAACTTGGAAAGTTTCTCCGCGACGATGCAAATAAGAGATACAGAAGGGAGGGGGACCGGTAGCTTTGCAGGGGAATAGGAAAGGTCGATGGTACTTACTCTGCATCATGTGAGACAGATTGTTGATGAGGTTCGAGCGGAATTCAAATGAGTAATCTTACGTCGCGTTGCGTAACGCCAGGAATTTCTAGGTAGTCTGCTTCCGATGAAAGTAACATTCGCGACACGATCCACAGACCGTCGCCGTTGCACTGTTCTTCGGCAGCGTCGCAGTGTAATTATACTCGTTTATCTTCCTTCTGGAATGTTTACACTTCTTCCGTAAAACCCTCGATTATCGAGACTATTAGTAATTTGCACAGGATTAAATGCAATCTTGATGGTAAAGTTAATTTGTTATTCGATTAGTTTATTCCTCGGCTGTCGGTCCGTAACGATATTTCCATGCTACCCCGCTCGCGAAGCATCGGGGGAATACAAACTTACGAGTAAAACGCAAACTCGAAACGACCAGGTGTTGTCAGTACCAATATTAACGTAACGTTGACGATCATTTCTCGTGCAAACAGGCTCGTCTATCGACGAACGTGACAGATCGCGTAGAACGAAGGATTCCATACTCCTTTCACGTCGCCGCGACGTGTCGTCCGCCGCCCCCGGTATTCAACAGAATTTACGGTTTCACGGGTCACGGTTGTTCTTTGAAATCGTAATAGACTATCCAGGTATTCATAACAGATTCAGGGACCCTTGGCTTGCCTATCCGAACCTTGCACAAAGCCAACGGCATCTGCCTTGTCGAGTAGGTACACTTCTACGTCTGTTGTTTGGCAATGTTCCGCGAAATTTCATTTCCCCGCGAGATGGTAGATTCTGTTTGCTCGACTTTGTTGACAGACGCACCAAGTTTACGTGTTTACATAGAAAGTGAAAGGGAAGAATATATCAACGCGCGCGAATATACGAATAATAGCATTTCGTCACTAGCTAGAAAAAAAAAAGGGATCATGGGAAATTGGAAGTAGGAGTATTTCTTCATGCGTGTAGCAAGTGCTAGTTTCTAGTACATAATTGCATTCCTCCGTTACTTTATCGCTCCAGGTAATACGTGCATCGTTTAGCGATAATAATCGCAGCAATGGTACCGTTTCCCGTGCTTCTCTACTTTTGGCGTTAAAACATTTTATCTCAATCACCACTTTCGAATTTGTTCGAGCCACGCTGCTGTTCATTATCATCGAGATTTCTCTAGCGGATTGCAACCGAAGAAACATTTCATGAAGTATAAAAACTGGTTGTACATATGTTCCTTATCGTATAATTTGTTGTCGGGCAAAAAAGATAACGATGACGTAAGCGGCAAATTAAAGGATAAATATTTGGTATCAATGGTGGGTATGGTTTAAAGTACTTTCCCTATAAAAAAAGCTGTGTTGTGTCATAATTTTTTCACGGCACGTAAAAACGTCCACGGCGGGTTAATGAAACTCACGGGTGTGTGAATTAAATGCCAACTGAGATCGCGGAACGAAAAGAAGCACGCGAGGCTCGCTTGTAAAACAGAGTAAATGGCGGAAATAATAACACGCGGAGATTCCGCGATAACGTTACGCTGCAATCGGTGCGTACGCTTGGTGGGAAGCTCCTGACGTAACGCGGACTTCCACGTATATCATCGGAATAAAAAAACTGGCGCGAACATGAAAGGACCTCCTTATTCGGCTGTTCCGAGGCTCGCGACAACGGGGCACAATAGAGATTGATACGTGCGCCAAGTCACGATTCTTTAAATTGTAAAACGAACAAACACCTCGCTTCAGACCGTGTTGCATAATTCGGCCAGACGCGTCTACTTCGTGGTGCCAGCGCGGTCCGATTTCTCGGAACCGCTTGTGCTCGACGATTTCGCGCCAATTTCTGGAGAACAAGGAAGCGTAGAAATCGCAGCCCGCGCAGTGCCAATAAATAATTGAGAATTTTCCTGCCTGGCTATTAGAAGGGGATTTCACGCGAGATCCTGCATGTGCTAAAGGAAAAAGGAATACTATCGGATATTTAAGGAATCGAGATGTTGTCCCAGTTAGAGAAGTGGGGACCGTTAATTGCTTCTCCATTTCCCTTGATGCATATTTCCAGTTGGGGGATTTAATTCGTTTATAATCACCTACATCGCGAAAGAGGCAGGGGGTAGAGGGATTACGTAAGAAGTCGAAGGGTATCGGAAGCATTAGTCACAGTCAATGATAGCTTTCTAGTAGCTATTTACGGCAACCTTCTGGAGACGCTAGGCGTTCCTTCGGAAACGTTGAGATCAAAGCACAAACGAAAGTGGTAGACCAGGAAAATAATGCATCCGGACAAAGGAGCGTTTACGTCACAATTGACGGAAACTCATAGTGGTATGCAATCGATATAGTCAGCCGTCTACGACCGAGGGAACCTCGTATTTGCATGGTTCCCCTTTATACCCGAACGCCATCCATATGTTGCCCGCGACTAATCGAAGAAATCTCTCTCCCTCGTATGCGAACTTCCTAGGCCATTAAATATGATTACCTGGCTTCAAGCACGTTAAATAACGGGATTTGCTAACCGAATGTCTGCGTGTCTTGGCATATGCGAAAGCATCGGTTAGCACTCTTTCAAAACTGTTGTTTCATCGTAGACGGGAGCCTTTTTAATTTCTGCGACGAACCCTTTGCTTAGCAGACAAGGCGTCAATAAAGTTTTCTAGCTTTTTATAATGCAAGTACTTTACTTTGTTTCCCATGAAAATTCGGTGCTATTTGTTTTGTTAAGCACCCTGGAGAACAATATTTGTCGTAATTTATAGTACTTTCTCTAATCTACCTAAAGCAAATGAAGCAGATGGTACATAAATGGTCACTATCAATTTCGCCAATTGAGCACAATTATCCGATTCTCGATTATCGAATATTGTAATTATCAGTTTCTCATAATCGGCGATAAGTTCTTCAGCGATCCAGTGTGTAATTCGCAACGGCGAGCACGAGGCCCAATATAGTTTAGCGATCGATACCCGGCGGCGTGAAACGCGATTGTGCCGCATCGATGCAATTTCCCTTGATCGTTGGACAAGGTCGATAGACCGGATATTCGCGGAGGGTATTCGTCAATGGTACGAAATTGTCGTAAGCACTTCTCCTCGTCCCCGGCGAATTCGCTGAACCAAGCAGACCGCGGTTTGCTAACGTACGATGCGCTTCTATAATTCCTCGAGCTCCAGGCGCGTGTAACGACTCGAGTGTTGCACTTTCGACGTCTGCGAAACCCACTTTCCGAGATTTTAAAATCCGTTTACCCGTCCCGGAGTCACTTTCAGTTTCTAGCTTGTATCAGATTGGCGCGCTCGGGCGCGCGTGCTCCACGCGGAAATGAAACCAGGTTACGGGGGAAAAGAGTACTTGTTTCGCGGTTACGCTGAATTCAAGTTTCCGTAAGTGGCGATTTATTAATTTGCCGATTTTTCATCCCCGCAGGTACCACGCTCGAAATCTGCTTGGCACTCAAGGTGTTAAAGGGTGTCTTTAGAGGTGCGCTATACTTTTCCTTAGAATTTTCCAACGAGCACGTACCACGTATCGTAATTGGTGGGTTACGAGGAGCATGTCGAAAGTACCGAGATTGCTTAAAGGGAATGGCGAACGGTAATCGTCATCAAACTTTACGATACTCGATTTCCACGAGTTACACCGTTTACTTCGTTTTTCCTTTCTCGACTTATAATTTCCGCGCGGCACCGTTTACCTTAACGACCGTGCAAACCGTACACGTCTGTCTCTCCCCGATACCCTCACGTACGAGAAGAACACGTGTATATACCTCATAACGTAACATTAATCGGAGAAAGTTTCAGACGCGATTCCTCTCGATCGCGTAACCGTTAACACGGTTTCCGTCCACCCGAGCGATCCCGCGTCCCCAGGTTACGTAATCGCATTGTTATGTATAAAAAATATCGCTTTATTCATTTACAAAAAAAACATATTATACAGTACATTTTGAGGTTGGGATCACGGTGAATACAATATTGGTGCATTCGACTGACGTCTACTACGAACGGCTCGCTTGTACGCGTAGCCGTTCAGGTTCGAGCAGCCGAGGGTCTCGCCAGCCTGGAGGTCCAGTGTCGCGAAATCGGCTGTCGTGTGTCTTGGAGTGATGATTGAACAAGACGCGGAAGGTCAAAGGCTTCGAACCTGTTCGAGGTGAAGCCTCAGCTTCAATAATGTCCATAACCGCCGCTGAAACCGCCGAGCTCGTGTCCACCAAATCCACCTTCGTGGCCACCGCCGAATCCACCACCGTATCCGCCACCGAATCCGCCCTCCAGTCCGCCGCCGTATCCATGTTCCTTCACGAGAATCGGTACAGCCTCCTTCACGACCAGGGGCACTTTAACGGGATAGGGCACTGGTTTTTCCACCGTGTACGGCACCTTGATCGGCACCTTGACCGGCAGAGGCACCTTTATGGGCACCTTGATTGGAACCTTCACAGGGTAAGGTACTGGTTTCTCGACTGGATAAGGTACTGGCTTTTCGACGGTTACTGGATAAGGTTGTGGCACATGGACAGGGACTGGTCTGTCGATCGGCACAGTAATTGGTACTTTGACGGGATAGGGTACGTGTTTCGCAACTTCGACTGGGTACGGATGTGGCACGGCGACGGTCTTTGTGACCGTGACTGCCTTGATGTGATCCGCGGATATCTGCTCACCGCCACCATAACCGCCTCCTAGGCCGCCTCCAAATCCACCTCCGAAATCTCCTCCGTAACCACCTCCGTAGCCACCACCGAAACCTCCGCCACCATGGTCGCCCAGGCTTAACGCCAAACCGCGTTTCGTCTTCTGCTCCTGTGGCCGGACACTAGACTCTGCAGTCTTTCCGGTCTCCCCGGCCGCGGCTGACAGCACCAGGCCGCAGAAAAGTAGGATCTGAAGATGATAAATCAGATGTCATTAGTTGTGGGTTAATCAATTTTTTCAAGTTCCTGGAAACTTGCAATCGCTTTTGTCACGCTGCGATGAGTCACGAAGACGTTGCGACTTGTATGATAAATGTGTGGGAGGGGGGAGGGGATGGATTCGCGTAATTGCTGATTGTACTTTAAGCGACTTGATCGATTGCATCTCGAGCTGTGACGCGTTAGAAGTTTCGGCGATTACGCCTGCCTTATTTGCGTGGTTCGAGTAGCGAGAGAGGGGGTCTCAAGTGGCTGTCTTACTGGAGCTACTCACTTTCAACTTCTCTGTGCTGTTCATGTTGGTCGACAGTGAGCACACTGATTCCTCGATGGTCTACCCTCGCTTTTATAGGGGACGCAACGGCCAGTCCGGCGGGCAACTCGAGCGTGCCGATGAAATTGTTGCGGAGTAGGAAGTTGGGAGAAGGAAAGGAAGAGAACGACGTCATGGACGACGCTTTCCTCCGTCGGCTTTTGTCAGCCAAGATTTAGCAAGTTGCTGCGCGTTTCGTCCAATTTCTTCCTTAATACTGCTGGAGCTTGCAAAGCTTCCTCTGCTCTCAGCTGTACGGAAAATCCTTTAAGAACGCCCCCGTCGTTCGATTCTTAATTTCTTTCCGAAGCATTACTGTCCCCGTTGTTCCAACGTTTCCGCTCGAAATCATTCGAAACTCCTTGGTTATTTAAAAACGGAGAAAAAAGTTGTAACTGCGTTTCGATGGCGTGGATGCACTTGTCGGAATTGCACGTCGATTAGCCTCGAACTTTCTCGTTACTTATTACCGTCCCCTAGTCACCAAGTTTTCAATTACGGGATGAACCATCAGAGCGAGCCGGGGCCAACTAATACGGATTCAACTCCGGTGTCTCTTTTTAATCCGATTACTGTTCACAATGCGTTCCGACATCTCTGTACTCACATCCTCGAGAGCTTCATTAATATTAAGAGCTTAATTAAAGCGGGGAAGGGAACTTTTAGGACATCTTCGAGACACTGGGGCCACATCCTTCGTGTCTTTGCACCTTCTTTCCACCGTAGCACAGATATAGTGACTACGCCTCCAGCTGGTAGGGCGCGCGGGAGTTTAACCTACATTTCACCGTGAACTTTTTCATTTGAAATAAAACGTTCCTTCGGCCCTCATGTTAAATTCAGTTAACATCCCTTAATGAGTTCCCCGGTATGGCGCAGTAACTCGCTCGAAACGGCCACGAAGGCGATCATCAATTTATAACGGACAACGGATCGCGAAAATAAAACGAGCCGTATCCCTCGAAGGAAAAGCCAATAGTATATTCCCGGCGTAACAGTTACAGCCGATACCATCGGTACTCGGGGGCGAGCACTATTCGCGGCTCATCCGCGGCCCGGCTCCAAGTTATGAACGCGCAACGATTTTTGGTTATCAACTCGGAGCTCCCAGGGGCGCAGTTAATCTCCGGATGACTTTGTACCTTGATCTCGGCTGTTGGAAAGCATTAGAATATCCCGCGTACCCGTGGTTTATCAAGCTTATCGGCGGGAATACATTTCCATATATCTGAATTTGAATCTCCATATTTGAATCTGAAAATATTGATTTGACTCCTAGCCAGGTAGGGCCGGTGCGTTACGATGGGCCGAAACTACAGCTTCGATCGGGCTCGATCGAGTCGAACCGGGAACTGGGAGGAAGATGTTTGTCGATAGTTCCCACCTCGCTTTTCGTTGCGCGATTAAATCGTTTTCGATGAATTTATAGAGATTTTCCGGGGCAATCTCCTCGGACTAGGTACCGATTTCCATACGATGACGAAGTTTCGCGATTGAAGTTCGGAAAACGCGTCACGGCGAATGCGAGAGCGGTTGCTTCAGACGAGCTTCTCTTAAATGCGCGGGTGTAACATCGCCCCGATGCCCTGGCAGGTGTCACAGCGAGGGAAAGAAACGCGCGGCGAAACGTAATCACGCGCATTAATTGGACGAAACGTGCCTCGCACGTGGCTGTGTAATTGCGCGAACATTCGTGACGGGAATCTATTTGTTTGTGGACGCTGCAGTTTCATTCATTGAATTTGAAGCTAATAACACGCATCGGAACCGCGACGTGGTCGATTTTGCTGCGACCAATTGTAATTTCCACGCCGGCAGCAATACGTTGCGTGCTACTATTATGCCACGTTTGCCACCAAGTAATTAAAACAGGGGAAAGGTGCTAGGATCCGTAAACTACGTGATCTTCGGGCGTCTGTGATTTTACTACGTTTATAGCCCGTGTATGTTTCACATCCACAGATATTCGTGGTTTCTCTTTAATTGTTCCTTCTGCGAATGTAGTAGCAGCTGGATACAGACTACGCAGGCTACTGATCCACAGCTTCGATTACTCGGTATATTTGCTGGAAAATGTACGTATTGGGAAACCGTTTTACATTAAAATCTACTGAAGTGAAATCTTTATTTTACAGTACGGGCGACTGCGTAGCATTACGTACCCGGAACTTTGCTAACTGCTCGAGATCGTATTACGTGTGGGATATATTTGTTATGATTTTTGTCTATACGGTCTTTGGACTCCTTACTTCCTAGTGAGCCGTAAATCTACGGCTACTTGTAATATCGCAATTACGTAAACGTCTGCGTATTATACTTCCGATTCTTGATACACCGCAGGCACTTTTATTCACGCCTGCATCTTTTGAACATGGTAAAGCTGCTTTAACGCGCCTCTGTGGAACGTTTCAATGCTCCTTGCTCTACTCGCGCTATTTCGTGGCCGTTTCTAAAAAATCTTTGGCCACCGTGATTTTCGGTTGCGCTCGTGCAAATCGAAACCTTCGAACTTGATATTCGAGATACGACAGTTACGGAAATGCAGTCTGAGAGCACGAAGTAAATCCCGGTGGTCGACGAGCGTGCAGAAATACGGTACGAGCGGAATTTTCGCGAAGTCTGCATTTCTGCTTCACCGACCGCAAACGTAACCTTATGCAATAATGGGAAAGGCTTTCGAGTCGGCCAGGCTGTGGCTCTCATGAATATATGGATGGATGTTCACGCTCAAGGTGTTTATCAGCCCGTTTTCTAGTTACGCCCTTTTCCTTTCGCGCCCTTTCGCGGCCCCTCTTAGCCCCTTTCTTTGAGGGAACGTAATTCACGATCTAGAGCGACACCCATGAAGTATCCACCGTAAAGGAATTCTCTCGTTTCAATTTCATCTCCGCCCTATCTACCCTGCTATTCCGATTTGTCGTCCTCGCGAAACGGCTGCTTGCTCCTTTACATCATTGTGCAGCGTGTCGACAGAATCTATCAAAGATACGCTCGAGCACTAATGAACGGGCTTTCCCGAGCTTTCGATTCGGTCCTGGTGAAATGTCACAGCAAACAGTGGCGTTTAAATGCCTTTGCTCGATATTGAGCTTCTCGTTTCCGATAGAGTGACTACGGATCTGTCTGGGTGGTGCGCGTACCTATTTCAGACTCAAATGTTTCGATACTTGTAACGAAAATGAATCCTGGTTAAATTTCATTAATTTTGTAGAAACGGGTAAAACGTGGGCTAGTAACGCTCGAGTGAGAGCCAGGCTTAATGTCAAAGTATCTGTGAAACGATTGTGAAACTGGTCTTAATAAAAAGTTTCTGTCTGCCGTATAGAGGCGAAAACAGCGACGCAGGTCGCCGGTAGCTTCGTTATTCATTACCAGCACATGGTCACCGGTGTCGACAGGGTCCGAATATATTTTTCATCTCATAATTCCAATCCAGCCTGCAGAGGCTTATAATATTCCCACATTTCATCGATTCCACCAATTTGTGTGCCATACGAATTGATTATTACGGTATTAAATGCGCGATACGTAACTGCAATATATCTGGTCATAAAACGATGCGAAAGCAACAAGCTCCGCCGAGGGTCTCGGCACGATGTCGCAACGTTTTTAAAAATAAGTCACCTGTTGCTCGAAAGTAGCTTAAATCCGCATTTTTCGAAGACGCAATTCGCCAGCAGAATATTCCAATAGAAAGTTAAATACAACTGAAACTTAATCGCGAAGCTTACACTTACATCAGATTTATGTCCCAGATCTTCTACAAAATTCCACGAGACTACGATTCCCTAACACACTGTGTTAGTTTCCCTGTACCAGATCCAGGAGAGTACAATTCGTGACTGTGAAGACAGTAACGTTAAGTAGCGTTTGAAACGCTCGTCGGTGATTAAGCCGGCGTTGGCGACAATGCTGTCGCTTACCGTGACGCCTAACAACTTCCTTCGCGTATCGTGGATCTATCTTTTAATTAAGCATCGAGCACGATGCCGGGAATCAGTCAATTAAGCCCGTGGCGCGCGTGTGCGTGTCCAAGACAAGAGGAGAAAGTTAGCGCGTCGCATCCCTTCGCGAGTTGGCCGAGGTGTCGTGGTATTCGTCCACGATTTTCCTAATTAATTACGCCGCCGACGGAAATCGACGTAAAGCCGGCGTTCTGTTACACCTAATTGCCGAGCAACTCGGAAATAGGTAGGTATCCGAAGGCGTGCGGCGAGAGGTACCATTCTCTTCCACCGAGGATAACGACCGGGCGATTTTCACCGGTGTGTTACGTGCGTTACCAAAAACCTTCCTGTCGCGAAGCCCTCTTGTGATCGCGTAATGGGCGGTGAGTGGGCGCCCGCCTGCATTACACGAGCCCTCGTTTTGTAACATTGCGCCGGTGAAAGAAGGAAAGTACGGGGGATGCGTAACCAACGATCGATCAATTTTGCCCCGATATTAAACCGTTAAATACAGTTCTTGCACAGTTACATATTGATTAAACGCTACCGATGCTCCGCCGTTACGTTCCCTCTGCCTATCTCTAGTATTACATAAACGTTCCGGCGTGCAATAAAATCGATTTAACTGGGTGTTTCTGAAGCCCGGTAAAGTGGCTTTGCGCGGCATCGCAAAATTCGTACTCTTCTACCGTTATTAAAGATCTCGGGTTAACTTGCGAGCCGTTCGATCCGAATCGATCTGCTCTATCCGAGATTACCGAGAAGCTTAACAAGTGACGTTACGTTTATCGCGGTAACTCGCTGAAATCCTAGCATCAGAAGCGACACGCGAAACGGCCACTTCCTCCTCGGAATTACAAGTTCGATATAATTCTTCCTTGCCGCGGAGAGATCCGAAAAACAGAATTTCTATCGCGAGAGGGGCTATTGCGTAAAGCGTCGGGTGGCTCGATCGGAATTATGTCCGGTATGGTTTAAAGAGTTACGAGCGAACGTTGGAATCGGAGGCGAGCGCGATCGCCGCCGCCGCTCCTTCCGAAGTGAAAGAAAAAGAAACGCCGAAGAAGACCGGTCGTGGCGATGGTTGCTCGGCAAATTGCAGGCTCCTCCTGGCCGGGTGAGCGGACAGGGGAGGGAATCGAAACAGTTGGAACGCACGGGGGCAGGTTACGCGTGCGGCGGATCCGGGGATCCGGTAGTGATCAAGCCCGTGGGAAAACGGCTTAACGCCGAACGCCCCACAGCGTGGTAGCACAATCGGTCCACTTTAATGCCGGCGGACGAGTAGGATTTTCCGGGGAGTGGGCCAGTAGCCACGGCGAAAGTGCCGGTATATATGCCAGTGATTGGCGCGATGTAACTTCAGTGTGCACCTCTGAACGACACCATGAGCACTCCGCAGGTGAGCTCGCGGTTCTTCACGCACAGACACGATACGACACCACTCTGTATTATTCCCGAACGGACAAAGGGTTGGGGATTGCGTAAGGCGGCGGAGAAAGTTTATTAACGATAGATGGTTACGTCCTCGAGTGATTTCTTCTTCGAGGGGAAACTGCATTGTTTTCTATTATCCTTTGCTATTGTGCGCTCCTTCGTGCAGTCGTTGCATCACTTACCGCGTGCACAGTGCTAGAGTCGTGGACGTAAATCAAAGGAATAGGGTTTTGTTTCAGTCGAGGTTTATTTATCGGGAACGGTAGTGTTTAGACGGGGCGGGTGCATTTTGTCATTTCACACGCTCGTTTGTCGTTATTCTAGTTTCCCTTTCACCTCGCGCTTTCTCTTAGTTTATTAGCTGTGTCATTCTGGATACCGTTTGATAGGCATACACACCGCCGATTCGCACGGTGGAATATACAGACACTATACATAATAGAAGAAAGCTGGCACTTGTATATGTGGTTAATAACATTTGCATCCCTCAGAATCTAATAATTCTCGCCCTTGTGGTGACGACGGCCCTTGCCACCGACACCAAGCAGACCAAAGCGGCCGTTGAGACGAAAGAAAAGACCAAACGAGGATTGGAGCTCAGTTTAGGAGGCGGCGGCGGCGGCTTAGAGAGTTATGGTGGACACGGAGGTGGTTTGAGCCTCGGAGGAGGAGGATTCGGTGGACACGGTTTGAGCCTTGGAGGAGGAGGAGGAGGAGGATTCGGTGGACACGGTTTGAGCCTTGGAGGAGGAGGAGGAGGAGGCGGAGGTTACGGTGGAGGTTTTGGCGGTGGATTCGGTGGAGGACTCGGCGGAGGTGGCGGCGGCGGCGGCGGCGGAGGCGGCGGTGATGGAGGTCGCATAACTGGTATCACGATTCACCGAGAGAACCAAGTTGTCGTGCCGCAGCCGTACACAGTCGAAAGAAACATACCCGTAC
Source organism: Andrena flavipes (assembly GCA_963971345.1). Lineage (NCBI taxonomy): Eukaryota > Metazoa > Arthropoda > Insecta > Hymenoptera > Andrenidae > Andrena > Andrena flavipes. Next base: position 42,921,887 of record OZ020481.1, read on the forward strand.
CAGTCCCGGTCCCAGTCAAGATCCCCGTGGAGCGTCCATATCCCGTACACATACCGAAACCTTACCCAGTCCCAGTAGAGAAAGCAGTCCCAGTGCCAGTGGAGAAGCCGGTCCCAGTGCCGTACAACGTGCCCGTCAAAATTCCCGTGAAGGTTCCTTACCCGGTCAGCGTGCCAGTAAAGATTCCCGTTGCAATCGAGAAGGAGGTTCCATACCCAGTCAAGGTCCCCGTGCTCGTTAAGGAATCTTATCCCGTGCTGGTGAGCCACGGCGGTGGAGGTGGCGGTGGCGGCGGTGGTTTTGGAGGTGGATTCGGAGGTGGATACGGAGGCGGTCACGGGGGTGGCTTTGGAGGTGGCTTCGGCGGACATGGACTGTCCAGCATCGGTCTACACCACTGATAAGGATGAATACCGATGACACAGACCTCGATCCGCTCTCATATATTTTTTTGTATATAAGGATTATATTTTTTTATGGAAAATAAATATTAAATTATTAAACGGTGTTTGTATGTTTTATGGTTGTTACTTAGGATACACACTAGGAGTCTCAAGTTCTTCTAGTCTTACCAGCTACGATGCTTGAGTCTCTCTTCTTACAGTGATCTGGTATCCTTTCCTTGTCTTCTATCGATATTTACAAAAGGTTGATAAATATTATTTACCCGCGTAGTTGAAGTAATGAAATTCCTACTCGCAATTTCCCCATTTATATTACGGATTAAATTATAATTCTTGTCTTCCACCCTGAGACGTGCTTTTTATCCCCTGGAGCATTTGCACTTGTTAGGTGTCGTTGCTTCCTATTGAATAATGATAGGAATCTGTCTAGAATGCCGTTATATTTCGCTCCTGATCTCCTCCGCTCGCTGACAATTAATTCTTGCTCACCGGACTGTTTAATTAATTATATTGCATTCTCCGATAAGTCTGCAGCTTTATTGCCCGACAGAAATATTGACCGCAGGAAGTTGAACCTTCCAATGGTTTGATTCTTCGGGTGAAATTGATCGAGAAATATCTGCTTTCGATCAACCGATCACAACCAATTTGGTGCATAAATATTACTGATTTGACGCATCGCGTGTTCAACAAATACGAAAGAATTTTTATCGCAACAAATATCGATGCTTCCAGCGGAACGCATCGATTACTCTCCATATCTAATTGATTACAACGGGGCTCTGTAATTATCAGTTGTTACATCTGCGCATCTGTATTGTATCGTAAAGTAACGCTTGTTGATGCAGCTCGTAAAATGTATTGCGTTGTATGTACGAGCGTATGCAATAACTGTTTACGATCCAGCGGCTGTTATAAAATCACCGGTTATTAATCGATGATTGCTCCGTGCAGATTGTTTTACTAATTGTAGATGAATTACGGAATCATGTGAGCGAATAACGTATATCCCTGAAATGGTGAAAAATCGTACGCAAAATAACCCGGTTGATGCCAGGCTCGCTCCGATCCTCCCCGCGTTATTTCTGTTTCGCGTCACATTCGCTTTTACTTTCTCTGTCGCGTCTCGAGACGAAATAGAGGAGAAATTCGGCGGACGTTTTTGCAGCAGATGGAACACGCAATCGCCGCGCAAAGCGTCGCGACGTCTCGTCACTTTAGCGACGTCGTCGTCGCCACGAGCATCCGGTGCTTTAAACGGCGCGATTTACGCTTTCGATTCGTTACCATCGTGCTCGTTGTGTCTGTGTCTGGGAAATACCGATTTCTCGATACACGGTTAACCAGAAACCGCGTCACGTGAACAGAGAAACTGTAGCCCGTCTTAAGCGAGCGAGGAGCAAAGTTATGGCTCACGTGTTCCGGAAACGGGGTAAAGGTCAGACAATTTTTCTTCCACATCTGTGTACAAGACCCTGTACCGTGTTGCGTAGGCAGGTTCTTCAGAAGTGTCTGTAAGGGACTTTAGTTGTTCCCTCTGCAGAATGATATATACGTCGTGTGTGCATGCGAAGAGTTTCTCTTTGAACTTATCAAGCTGATTCGAGCAAAAGATATCTGAAACATGCTTTTGGATAAAATTTGGTCACACGTGATTGACCACTGTTTTGCAATTTTCGTACTCCACTGTGCATCTTTCGCAAGGTGAAAGTCTCGTTTAAGTCACGTTTCCTTAAATTGCTCCAGACACAGTGGTCCAGAAATAACTCCGCGCATTGTGTTTTGACTTGTCGTTAAGATCAACTCTGGTAATATTTTTTTTTTCGCCACTTTCATACTGTTCGTAACGATTTATCGTAGAATTAGTCGGGCCAATGTACCGGTTCCAGACGAGCGTGACCATCATCGACGTTTCTCGCCTAGCTCTTGATCGTTTCGAGAGCGGAGAGAGATCGTAAAGTCTGAAATCTCTCTTCGTCAGGATTCGAACTGCTACAGGACCTTGTGCAACCTGCCGGCAATTTTCCGCAGCGCGGCGGCAGAAATAAATGGAGAAACGGATGCTGTAATCTTGCTTCGGCAAAAGCTGCACACGAGATGTCTGCTCGAGATGTACTTTGTCCTCAGACCATGTCGTACTCTCATTCCATCTAATCTCCAGCTTCTTTAAGTCCTTTTGATCTCGTAACTAGAATGGCATTTTATTGTAACGGATGTTACAATGTGTCCCCAGTGAAACAAGATTACTTTGTCCGTAGTTGATCTCGCCATGAATTTTTATTTCAGACCGAGACAGACAACATTTCCGTGAAACCCGCCTCGTTTTACACCACCAGAATCATCTAAATTACATAATATTCTAGAATGAAAAGTTAATAACGATTCGACGTTATGTCTAAGACGATATTAAACCTGCTTCTAATTTCTCATTCGTCAAAGTGACATGCACAATCATGCACGCGTACATACGACCCGAAGCCTTAACTAAGCGCAAGGTGGCTACGGCGGCTAGATTGTACGCGGTGTTGTGGTCTAATTAGGTAGAGGATTGCGATGTTAAACACGTATCGCGTGGTTAATCAGTGCAACATCGGTAATCAACACGATTGTACTACGATTTTTTTTTTCATTCAAGTCTGATTTCACAGACGCTGGGACCGACACGACCTTATATCGCGATTTCTTCGAGTGAGTTCCGCGTTTCACCTGGTGCCTCGCGACGTCGTAAATCAGGGGGTGGAATCCTTGAAAAGTTCATCGAGTTTTCCGCAGTATCTTACCCTTCTGGCGTGCTCCACGTTTCGAGGCAGTTTCTCCCGCATTCCCAAGAACGTATCACTCTTTTCACCGGCGAGCACCGCTGAAAACTATGTGTGTTTCACCGCGGAATCTCTAAGAAAACGCGATACAAAGCTCGAATTGCCTTTCCATTGCAGAACGCAGGAGTGATTACAATAGGTGTGGCAAAAATTGCTAAGTCGATAAATTTTGTCGATCATTCCCTGGCACCGTCGTGGGCGTTACGAAATGGTTGTTGCGTTGCCCTTTACTCGCACAATAATTCTACCTCTGCCGTGTGATTTCGCGACTACAACGAACCCCTTTTACCCGCGACGTGGAGAATTATCCGCGACCAGAACGGATAGGTAATCAGAGGCACATAACCAAGGGAGCGAATGAAAAACTGAGCGAGCTATGCATAAATGCATCGCGCTTCGCGTGGGACTTGAAATTCATTTTTCCTTCGCACTTCCCCGCTATTCTTGATACATAAATACCAGGTTCTCTCAGAATCCGCCCACCCTCCGCGACCCCGAGGAGCTTCTTAAACGAGTTCAGCATTTCTGACAGATTCTCGAATTAGCAAAGTTCCTTCAAACGAACGTCCCCACGGTCAGGACGTTTACACAGCTGGGACCGCTTCAGAAAGTCAGCGCGTCTCGCCTCTCTTCCCCTTTTTCCCCGTTGGCGCGGCTGTGTTTCTTGCGAGCGTTAAGTTCCGAGACGGAAAGCGCGGCGATTTCCACCGTTTCTACGGCGAATCGCCAAGAGAAAGGCAAAAAAATTCAAAGAACAGAAGCGAAAGGAGCGTAAACGCCGATCGTTTCGGAATGAGAATCGCTCATTCGATCGCACGCCTTTTTCCCCCTTTCCATTCCTCCTCCTTCTTTGCCGCGAGTAATGAGACACCCGGCGGAAACCAGATTTAAGGCCCGGTGCGCCATAAACGAGTTTGTTTACATAACCATAACAGAGCAATTATTACGAGACCAGCATTTCTTTGCTCTCCCGCACGATCTTCCCTCCTTTCTCTTCTGTCCCTCGCGGTTCCTTCCGCCGACATTCCATCCATTTTTCGCCCGGCTTGGTTTTCTTTACCTTCTATTAGAATCGCGGTACGATTTTTCGATCTTATTGCCTTTCCCAGCACGAGAACGCGGCACTTTTGCGCGCGAGAGCAATGAAAGATCGGCCCACGCCGGAAGGCATGCAATTTCACCGGAAATAGTTTTCATGCCGCACGTCTGATAGCGATGACGAGCGAACATTGGTTCTCCTTCATCGCCTCCACCTCTGGCTCCGTCTGTTGTCTGTGTACCTAGGATCTACGAGCTTGAGGTTTAGCACGGACGTAAATCATATATTAAGCCCGCTTCATACCTAGGTTCGTGTTAACGGACGCGTAATGTCCGATCGCTCCGATTTCACGAGGTCTCGGTACAGCTGCTGCGCTGTCCTGCTGATATCTCCAGACACTGTTCCACAGGATCGATAATGAAATGGGCATTCAGGCTGCACGCATAGCAGATATTAGCCTGTAACTATATACGTATGCATTACTCAATTTTCACGGGTATTTAATGAAATTTTCTTCCTCTAATGAAGTAGGTACAATAAGGTGCATATCATGCTTCGTGCCGATTCTTGAGGGACATCTGCAGTCGGACGGAAGTATTCGTTGTATTTAATTCCAAATGCCCGTGGTATAATGTCGACTGACAAAATTCTGCGGCATGGTAAGAACATTAGCATTCCGGGGATATTGTTCCAGGAGTTGGAAGCAAAGCCGCGATTTGTGAGGATCCACTTTGCTTTTAGCGGCCGTAATGGGGGAGCCCGGGCAATTTGTCCCTGGATGGAATTAACGCCACCAGAAACATTAATAACTCGCGTGATTCCGAGTCACTAATTAAAAGATTTACGTGATAACGCAATAACCGCTGAGGGCCATCCAGCTTACGGAATAGTTTTGCAAATGCGATTCGCCTATTGCACACTGGTTAATGTACTTATGCCGCGAACAAAAGATGTGAATTATAATCTAATGCGAAACAAAGAAAATCTTGATGAAAGATCGGGGAAGGTCTTATAGCCTATCTTTCGGAAAGTAATTAAAATCGCGATTTTATAGAGACGTTCGTCAGAATGGACAAAGGTGGAAATTATTGTATAGAAAAGGGAAAAGGGTACAATTATTTTCTTCTGTAGTTTCATTTAAAGTTGAATGAAAAATTGTAGACACTTTTGCGACCTGAATAGGTAATGAAGTTCATAGTTAACGTCGTACGTGGATTCTCATTAAACTTGACACAGAAGCACGGTATAATAGGTTCCTGTCTTCTGTACCGTTTCATCTCGAATGATTTCACTATCAATGGGAGCCTGCCATTGTATATCTGTGTGCATTCTTACAAAGTTACTGCGCGGCGAATTGGAACAACTTTCTACTAATTACTTCCGCAAATTGAACTTACGCCGGCTTCACGTGATTACAGACTTATAGTTCATCCTATCCTGTAGAGCTGCTACTTCCGACTATTGCCCTGGGCGTTATCTGATCGGTCAAACTTTGCGTTTGGTTTATGCAAATATCTCTGTTCTGCACTTGAAACGTGGATCGCGAAGCATTACTGTAGAGCCTTGTATTAATAAAACGGGGGCAGCTATTAAGAAATGTCCGCGTGAAATTTGATTCTTCAACGCGAATGAGAACATAATTTCAGGCAAGAAAGTTGCTGAAGGAATGTTTTATTCATTCGTGATGGAAAGCATGTTGAAGAATTTAATTTTCTTTCAATTTAACAGGTAGTTCTATTCTCGCTCATTTTTTTCTTTCCTCTCCATTTTCATCTGCTTCGCCTTCAACGCTCTCTTTTTCGTTCCCAATTAAAGCCTTTGCCTCACCTCCGATTTCGAACGTAGCGGTTTTCTTAATTTTTTCCCTTCATCCCCGTTCCATTTCCTGCCAGGAATTCCACCCTCTTTTTTTCACCATTGCCCACCGAGTAAAAAGGGAGTTAATCAGAGTTTGCACAACGCGACCGTTTGTACTCCATTATAGCCACGAAAAGATATGTACAGGTTATTTAACTTCTTTCGAGAAAGTCCCCTTTCACGTTTCGTTCTGCGGGGAGAAAAAGGAGGACCAAGCCTAGCCTAGCTCGAAATTATGCCCAGAAAAGTATTAATCGTGCTGAGGGAAGTATAGCCGTAATTGCGGCGCGAATTTCAATTACTTATTGCGACTGGCCGTTCCTTTGAAACGGCCACGATTCTTTAAGAGACCGATAATAGGATTTCCTCGGCTCTTTAATTTTTCGCAAGAGCGAAACTGAGTAAACGTCCCGCGCCCGGTAAGGCGATCGACGAGCTTGTGGCTGGGCCAATGACTTACGATTTGCACGAAAGCTTTTGAGATTTTTGCCCACTTTTGTACAACGAAAAGCTTTCAGGTGGTTTGGAATAATACATGTGCAAAGGCTGAGCTAGCATCTATAGCAAAGCGGTCGGTGCCCGTATCTGGCGACTGATTGAAACTAAGCTCCTATCTGATCAAGGAATTTTGGAAGGATCACTCTATTTGCTTTGAATTCATTTGTTTGAACCGCCTCGCTTTATCTCCACATTCTCAGCAATGATTTAATAGAAAATTTCGCGGTGCTTGTGAGTGCAGTCGCACGAGCGGTGCAAAATATTCTTTTCCTTCTTGTACTTTATATTCTAAGTAGAGTAAACCTTGATATATGCGGCAATGCACAGGTATCAGCAATACACTCATTAAATGCGTTGATTCTGTTGTATACATATGTTTCTACCCATCCCTAGAATAGGATCGATTACGCATTAAGCGATAAATACATTACCGCACATATTTCTAATTATAGTTCGGGAATCATTATTAATAACCATTCATTCTGTTTTATTGGCTTTAACGCATTTAGTGTGTTTCGCGTAAACCGCACGGTACAATGAATTCTGTTTCCGCGAGTGATTTCAATCAGATTTTATGAAGTGATTACAGCTCCACTAATCCTGTCCATAAACATTTAACATGAATTACGTTTCGGTCTTATTACATCATTATCGTGCTTATTATAACAATGTAACCGTAACGGAAAGCAGTGTTTGCTCAATCGTCCAAACTTTTTTAGATCGGAATGTTTTCTTATATCTGATCCCAGGTTGTGCGACTTCTTAGCTTTCACTCATGCTAGTTTCACTCGCGTTTTGAAATAACTTGAATCAATTGGTAGAACTTTTTCCATAACCTGTCATTGAAAATATTTCGAATCGATGGATCCCATTAGCAGTTGGCTCGTTTAAATTATCCAAACCAAATTTTCGCCATCTGCACGACTCGAAAATCCCGGATTATTGTGGAAAATCCTATTAGCAGTGGCTGGCATCACCAAAAATCGTGAGTTGATTAAATACATTCGAGATGATGTAGCCCCAGTGAATGGAGCTTTGAACAATAACGCGGATTTCATTAAGAGAGCACGGTATTTTAATTTTTGCAAGTGAATTGACATTCCAATTTCTCGTTTCTATGCTCGTTTTTCACCAATTTCCTAAGGAACCACCAGCTTGCTCTTTGATAGGAAACTAACTCGGTACTGGAACACGTATATGTATTTTTAGAAGCACCTCTTACAATTGCTCATGGCCTACGAGATCGCGTATCATCTATTTAAAAGCGCGAAAATGCTATCATGATTCCCATAAACGAAGAAAAGGTTATAGGGTACGGCAGTGTTATTGGATCGTGGCTCGACTTTCTTACGATCGGACTTTCTTTACGGATAGATACCTCGGCTTAACATTCTTCACGGACGTCGTGGCGGGGAGCTTGACTCTTGGTTGTTCACTTGCTCGGAAAGGGCCCACCCATAAGTCACACATAACACACACGTACGTGTACGTGTGACGAGACGCCGACGACGCCGGTGTGCAGGACGTCGTCGCTGGGGGAAAGTTATTTGGCTCACTCCGCAAACGCTGATAGAACTTCCGCAAGAATTCTTGGTTCACCGTGGAACAAGTACTTGGGAAATGTACGAGGTGGACTTTACGATTCCACAATCAGGAGGGATACCAATGCGAGGACAATTCGGAAATTACATTTTCCTCCACTCCGGTAGATGTATGTGGCGTGTAATTCAGACACCTGATACCATTGTGGCAATTGGAACGCGCAGTGTCGTCCATTTAATGCCCACCTCGTGCATAAAGAATTCCCTCCAATGTAACAGCATTTTTCCAAGTTCCATTAATTCCGTGCAAGTTTGATGAATTCGATGATTTTTAGTTTATTTATTTTATTTCATTTTATAACATTTCTTGAATTTCACTATGTTAGACATTTTACTAATATAAAGTGACGAACGTCCTCAATTTTTAGTCTCTTCTGACGCGGAATATGTATTAAAACAGAGGTTTCATAAAAGCCATTTCTGCTTTCTTTGGTGACTTCATCAAAATTAATTTACATTCAACGGTATCACCGCAATTGGCTGTATAAGAAATGCATTATATTTCCACCATGGTCTGTGTAAAGGGAGAATAAATTGTGTACACAATGCCCCTGCCTCGAGCAGACGAATAAGAAAATAGAAAGGTTACGAACACTGTTTTCTAAAGTAAAAATTAATTATCTTTATGCTGGCGTAAATTCCTGGATCTCGGTTAAAGCTTGTTTTACCGTTGATACCTTTAATAGTTTCGAATAAAAGGATGCTTACAATTTTCCTAAAAACCTATCAATAATAAGCAAAGCTGCGCATGGGATTTACATTCCATCCCCATTAACAACCTCGTCTTAATGCAGCAGGATAAAGTGAAACTTTACCTGGCACAAATAGCGGGACAATATTACTCGGTGATACCTCGAGATGTCATAGTCAGACCATTCTATATAAGCCTATTAAGTAATACCATTGGAGTAACGAGTTCTGCACGTAAAATTCAATCACGAGGAGCATCAATTTGAATCGATAGCTTGTTGACAAAGTCGTTCTGGCGCAATAAAGATTGTCATAAAATTGCGACGATGATTACTAAATCGATTATCGGCAGAATTGAAGTAGGCACCCAATAACGAATTATAACAGTAAGTTGCACAGGAAAGAATTCAGATAATTGAATAACAATTGTTTTCTGACAATTGGTCAGCGAATTTCGAGACTCCTTGGTATTCGAGCCGAAGACAAATTTCCTCGGAGACCAGTTCACGAATCAACTTTTTAAAGTCTCTGTTAGGGGGTTCGTTAGCGATAACTCGAGCACGTCTGTACGCCACAGGCGCGAGAACTTCTGAAAGGGTGGCGAGCCTTCGGAAATTACGGGCGACAAGACCCTTTAGGGCGTATTCACAAGTTTTTCTCTGTTAGTTATAATTCAGAGCGAGACGCCCGACTTGGCGAATGCACTCGTTTGTATTAAGCAACTTCTAAATTGCTACTTAACGTTTCACTGGTAGTTCCTCGTCATTGCGACATTGTATCGTACTTTCTCAACTTCGCCCTCTTCTCTTCAGGCAGGTAGAGTTAACACGAGTTTTTAACACATGTTCCTCAACTATTTCAATCATTTCCCATTTATTTAACCCAGTCCGCTTTAGAAACATCGAAATTATTTACTTGCTCCGAATCTTGCAGGACCATTGATTATATCAGTACCATTGATTATACGTTCCGAATCGGCAAATCAGAGGGAGATATGGAACTCTCCACCTTGTCATTAACCAATCTGTTAATTGGAATAATCCCATCATTATAGCATATTACTCCTCCTCCGGTCCTTTGATACACGGAATGCAATCAGAACATCCTAGACACGTATCCTAATATTGTAACGCAATATGAAAAGGACCCTCTCACTTCATCCATAGATAAAGCCGTTCACAAACAATGTTTCATTAAGTACAGTAAAAAAGGTTTTGATTAAGTAGCGTCAGAATAGCATATTTGCCGTTTTAATTACTCCCCAGAGTCTCACCGTCTTCGTTGCCCGTTTAATCAAGGTTCGTCGCGCGCAAGTAGTATGTATCAATTTTTTCTCAGCCGCGCGTCGCCGTGGCCGTTACCCGTCTTCGTAGCGGCCGTGAATCTCGAGTTTAACGGGATGTTGCATATTGTTTTATCACGCGAGCATCTCCGCGCGATATACACGAGTGGAAGGCGGTAAAACTGTGGCCGGGGCACGGTGCCAGGGGCCGTTCTCTCACGTCGATAAATCTGACCGACTACACCGGCGTTTTAAACGCCGATGTAAACCACCTGTAAAGTGCTCTAGTCCCTGCCTGGCTACCACGCCAACTTAACTCGACGCCCGCGCGTCGGCCAGAAGGGCTGTTACGCTTTCGCGCAAATCAGACCCGTTTCAGCTCGTGTCGCGTTTCCACCGCTCGATATTACACGCACGATCGCGTTTCACTTTTCACTCGCTTCACAAGTCAGTTATCACTCTATCCCACCTCGTATCGCTGGCTGGTTCATTTGCCTCGATGGGAAATCGATAGACAATGTTTGCATTTGGATAAATGCCATCCTTTTTAATCATTCCATGCCCCCAGAGTTTCTTGCCGGCCGGATACAGTACCTACACCCTTCTTTTATAAATCTCGTTGGTACTTGTAAAAATAAAATACCTCCATGTCGCATCTCGCCCGTCTGGAGGATAAAAAATTCCGAGCTCCTCCGGGGTTTTCGTGCTTCTTCCGCGCTCGTGCGATTCAAATCGCATAGATCTCAACAAGGTCGCAAACCACGATGTCAAGCTTTATGCCGGTCGTTTTACGAATCGTTTCCTGGGTATTCGGAAAGCTGCACAGCCTTCTCGTCGTGGAATCCCGCTGGATGACGGCGCGAGGGGGTATATAAGAGGGATAATATCGTGTCTAGTGGGATTTGTCGGGGGGTAAACAGAGTGCAGGGCTGCTGCAGGCAAACGTATTACCACAAAATACCTTCCATACACATCCGACCTCGCCGCAACGTTTCTTTCGTTTCTTGCAATACCGCTTCTACGTGTTATATCGTCCGCGTCCCGTTCCCGTCCGTGAGTTGCATCGGACCCTTTACGGATTCACCGGTGACGCCCTTTGGCCCGGCAGTCGATAACCTTACCCCCGTCCTCGAAGAATTACCTCCGGAGGCCGTGAGTTACGACACGGGACCGTTCCCGACGCATCGGAAGCGCACAGTGCTCGAAACGTCATCTCCGCGGCGTGACACGGGGGAGACAGGAACACACGGGCCATTTAATTAAAATCGTCCCGTCGGATCCCCGGAGAAATCTTATTCGTGGAAAGGGCCACGTTTCGCGGGAATATTAACTGTGGCGCACCGCGGGGGCGCGTTTGCCCCCAGTGTTTGGATTATATTCGCGTCCGAATAGATCTCATACCTCTGGCGACAGAGTTCGCAAAACTCATTGCAATCCGATATCGCGGCAAGGATAACGCAATATCACCCCCTCCCCCCGTGGTGACACGTGTTTCATCAGGGTGAAGTAACCAGAACGAGTTTTTTCATCTTCGCGACACACACCGCGGCCTTTGACGGGTATTCCGCGACCCGCGAGCACCCGGCATCCAATTCCTCTCTGTAATATAGTTCACAGTGTCTTGAAACAGGAAAGCCCCGGGAACATGAAACTTCGCAACTGGTTACGGATTTCGGCGAGCGCGTATATAACCGCACTGATAAGGATTCATTCAAAGCGAATCATATACTCGCTCCAACGTGCTCAATACTGGCAACTAATTAATGCCCGTGGGAATTAAAAAGCGTAAAATATGAATCATTTGTTTGCGGTCCTCGAATACCTTTTCGAACGCGTGTGTTAATCCGAGGAAGGGTAAAAGTATGGAGGGAATGGAAATAATAGGTATTGTTATGCAAAGGATAAGGATGTTCGAGTACGTGCACTGAACACTACGTTATGATCCGGTTGGACCGATAACACTCTGATTATATCCACTCTTGAAAAGCCCTCAAAGTCGACCTTGGTATCCATGAGGGGACCAGGGCGGAGTAATAGTCGTATCCGGGGCCAAATAGATTTGGCGCGCTGCTACGTTTCCCTCCCACCGTCGTAAATTTCGTCCGATAATCTAGAAAGTTTTCAGGCGAACGAGCAAGGGGAACAGAGAGAAACAGAGAAGGAGAAAGAGAGAGAGAGAAAGAGATGGGGACTCATTGCAAATCCGGTGCTCGTCTAAGCAAATCGAAAAACGTGCGTTGCGAACGGTACAAGCGGCCGATGCGTCCGGCGCGAAGGGAAACAGGTGAAACAATTTTCCGTGCCATGAAGGACGCACAGTGTCGAGCGGCGGATTTCAGCGCCGCAACCCACTTAGAAAATATACTCCGCGTCGCCGCTGATGCCGAGCAAATTTACCCAGACACCTTTTTCCCCGCAGAAACTCATTAACAAGAGATTATTCGAAGTTAATTTTTAGTCGAGATTAAAATCGTTGGCGCAACGGAATATATTTGCTGGGCAACAAACGGGTACCGGGTCATTAAAGCGGGATTACGAGGATCCAGATTTTCTTCAACGAAACAGCACGAACTCACGTATCCTCCTCTTCGTTCCGCAAATCCAAGGACCTCGTCGTCGAACCGTGCCCTCTTCCTCTCGAGAGCATCCCACGGCGTACACCGTTATTCCCGAAAAGTATCAGGCCGTTCTCCGTTCCCTGCCATTCCCAGGGTGCATCCGCTAAGACTGGGCCGCCTTTTCCACTTCGTGCATCCACCACCAGACACTCGATACCCGGCTTCACCGTTGGTCCATCCGTCTTTCGCGGAGCGACGTACAGACGTTCCGGGTTGCCTCATCTTCCCCTTTATTCTTCCCCGAACGTTTGTTCTCGAATCTTTTCTCGTTGGCTTCGGACCTCCACGCTTATCGCAGATTAATGCGATCGAAAGGGCGCGATCGCGGAATCTCGCGATCGTTGGCTGGCCGATGGAAACGAGCAGGCTGCTCGACGCAACGAGGCTCGAAACTTTCACGTTTTGCCACGAAACACCGTGGAAATCCTTCTGGTTTCGTAACCGCCGGTTAAACGCGTTACGCGTCGTTCCCTGTCGCTCAGATTCAAACGGACGCGCAACTTGCGAAACGCGAGCTCGCTTTTCTTTCGACGTGAACCGGCGAGTGCGCACGGGCGTGGGGAAGTTAAATTGGAGGTGAATTCGGGGATTCGTGGACGACGACCGGGGGAAAGTTGGGAAATTCGCTGGCCACCGGGAGGCACTGTGACGTAGAACTTTGCTAATCAACACGGTGGTGTTAATTACGAATACTGGAGGTACACATTATTCTCAGTGACCGGCGTAAGCAGGCGCATGGATCATTTCGCGTTAATGCGCACCAGCTTTCGCAAGTGGAAATTCTGGTCAACTTCTGTCATCGATGTTGAAATGTATGTGTTACTGTAAATCAAGTGGGTGTAGCGTGAAATCCGACGTGACATCAAAATGGTTCTAATTAATAGTTGCTCTTTGATTATCTGAACGAAAGAGTACCTACATGGTAATGACTCGTTATTAATTTCATTGATAATTAATTATTTACAGTCAGTAGTTGATAGTTGCCATTTTGGTGAACGTTCCTAGCGAAATTGCATGCTCGCAATGTTTATTGTAAAGATGTTAACGATCAGCGTAGAAGAAAAAGGGCTTGCCATTATCGTTATTCCGCGGTTCTATGTTGCTCGACGAATTCCGAGCATTCCGCAACTTCCATAGGGGAACGTTAATTTTCCTTACGACCTTCGCCCTCACCCCCGAATATAACTTATCCGTGATTACAACCGCGCTTGAATTCGACGCAACGCCAGCATGAATTATTAATGAAACGTGAAGCGGGGGAAAAAAATGGAAAGATACGAGGCGGAAACGGTGTAGATATATATCAATCTCGGACGATTGGCGAAGAAGGATAGGGCAGTTTAGAGCGCAGCATCCTTTCGACGTTCTCGCAAATAAGATACGAATAAAAATTCGTCGCTCTAAATCATAAAGTCTCGACTGGGTGCTCTCCATCATACTTGAGCGTGGATCGAATTCTGCTTGTCGCACTGGTTAAAGAATCGAATAAACAATCTCCCCTCGCCCCGCTGTCTGATCGCAGGATTATCAATAATTTGTTCCGCGGCGTAACTCGATGCAACGAGCCACGCTTGGAGGATTCCCCGTCATATCGATGGCGAAACCAAGGAATCCAGCTCGAAGGATATCTATGCTACCCCGTGTCCGTGGCCAAAAGATATTAATATGCTAAGTAACCGAGCGCCGGATCCGTGGTGCAACGCGCTCTATCATTGTCGAAATCGATGCCAACGTACAATAGAAGTAGTTAACCCACTCGAATCGTTTTATAAATAGACGCTGGAAAATAATTATTTAGACCTTTGTAATTCTGTTAAAGGGTCGTTCAATCGAATCGCTTGGAATTGAGGTACAATAAGTTTAGTTATTTTAGGGAGGGCTTTGTAACGACTTCCCGAAGGCACTGCTTCCAGTTACGCTCGGTATAATACGCATACTCGTCGCGAAAGTTACGGCAAGGGATATAAACGGGGAAACGGGCCGAGGGCGCATATCATCGCCGAGGGGAAGAAAGAGTAATGCGCGATTAAGACAAGGGGACTGTCGTTTGTAATAGTTTACCGAAACCTCGTCCATTCCCTTCCTCTTTTCCTCTTTCCTGTTTGCATTGCCACCCACACTGACACGAGTGGAGACTTGCTTCTCCAAGTTTTGTTGCGGTTCCCGCGAAATTGCTTTATAATTCTTGATTTATTACACCGTCTAGCCGATGTTCCCCCATCGTGATTTCCATCCTCTTCCCTCCGGGTTTTCTGCAGTGATTTCGCTTCGCGGGCCTGGTTACTCGATGCGCGCACGAAAATTACGCCCCCGTACCTTAATGTGTATTTCTTCAGGCGCGGAGCGCCGCTTAAAATTCGTTTAAATGTCACTCACTGAAATCGTCGCCACTCTCAGACGGGGCTGCCGCCCCAATCCCTTCACCTGTTCGTCAAGGCACGAAGGTGCCGGATCAACTTCTCCCGAGCGCGACACAGTGACTGGCTCGACGATAAGTCAGCCGTGATAGGACTTTTATGAGGGAAAGATGGGAAGATCATCTGATTTGGGACGTGATCACGCTCCGATCGAGTGCCCATGGGAGCATCGCTCCTAGATCCTATGAGTTCAAGAAACTTTGCCATAGGTGTCTCAGCCTTCGGCTGTGTCACGTTTCGTTTGTTTCACAAGCACGCGAGCTGGCTGGTCAGAAAGGTCGCCTCTCTCCAAGGAACAGGAAGCGACCGTGATCGCGACGGAGAGTCTCGTTGTCGAGTTGCTTTACCGATTCCCGACTTAACGAAGTTAATCGCGCCGATTAACCCGGCATTCTATCAGATACAAGAGGGCAACTGCTAGCTACACTTAGGTGGGAGGAGGAGGAGGGGTGGGATTAAATGTCGGCACGAGTCACGTTCCAGCGGAATTGCTGCCATCGGTCGTAACGGAGCTTCCTCTTTCGCGTGATGCTACCGATACGTGCGCACTCCGGATAGGCAGTATCAGCTTTCGATCACGATTAGAGAGGACGCGGCTCGCTCTGCTAATGCATAGTCGTGCCCACTGCAGTCCGGCGAATCTCGATAATATAATTACGACGATCGTCGCGTACCTAGCATTCCTCGCCCGTTTTCGCGTTACTGCCCCGCGAGTCCCGTGAAACACGGATTATGTAATTGTACCCTGTCCCCTGTTCCCCCGCAGCCCGTGAAATCGTCTGTGAAACGCTTAATCGAGGCATCCCGTGTAACAGCGGAAAGCGGATTGGCTTCTAGGGTGTTTCGACAGACAAATTAATCCGTTTAGCGCCGATAGAATTGCGAAACTGAATGATAATTATATGATGGCAGATTGAAATTTATTCGTGCGCGACGGATATTGTTTCGGAGGTTACGGTCTCTAGTCAGGGTTCAGTGGCCTAGGTAATAACTGAATAGGATACTCCAAAATGATCACGAATCGATACAATCGGCTCGTCAACTGGCGTATTGCTCCGACGATCGTTGCAACATAACAAGAGATAAGTAGAGACGTAGTTTGCACATTGTTCGTTCACGCTCGCGCGAATTCGGCGCGCGATCAAGGTAAATAAGCGAAGACCCTTGCAATATATACGCAGCGGACTCAGCTACTTCTAAAAGTGGGAAAATGAATTGCCGTTGCGATAAACTCGTATCTCCAGCACGGTTCCTTTGGATTCCAACTCGGAGCCGAGCACGTTTGCTGTTTTCCCATTTCTTTGATTTTCCCCTCTGCTGCCATTCCGAAACTGTAACCTCCACATCCCTAAATTAGACCATTATCTAGCGTGCAAACAACGCACATCCGTTCGCAGATTCTCTCGTGCATGCGATAATTGTTTCTTTCCATTTTACGTCCTCGTTTTCCTCTTGACTGCGTCTAGGTAAGGAACAAGGGTACATTGCAAGCGAACGTTAAAAGTTGCAAAGAGAACTACGTTTCCCAAACGAGATCATGCATTTGTTTACACGATGTACTTACAATTCGTTTTCAATGGAGACCTGTAATAATTTAATAATGTAACGTCGACGACAGCGAACGAAAGTAGTGCATACCTAAGCTATGAATGACACCGGCGGATACAATAGAGAGAAGAACATGCATGTAGGTCGCAATAATGTCGACAACATTGTGTGCGGCAGATAAAAGAACACGTTGATTGCAATAACGCCACCCACGTCATGCGACGATAAACAAAGGGACGCGTTGTTTGTAATAACGTCGGCGGGTGAAAATGAAACTGCGGGTCGTAAGTGTGAATACACAAAAATTTGCCTCGTAACGATGGGCGGACGTGTCAGTCGAAATTCTTTGGGCACGAAGTCCTTTACAACGAATAACACAAAAATACAATATCTGTGTTCCATAGCTTTGGGATGGAACAGTTGATAGGTGTAATGGGGAGGTTTGAAATTGGACGCAGGAAAAAATATGGGAGAAAGAGTGAGCGAAAAAAAAGTGTAAGTATTATCACAGTAAAGAAGAGCGCGTGAAACAAAAGGTTCTTCTTGAGTTCGACAAAGCCATTCGTATGAATGCTTACTACTCCGAAGAGCAAGAATACGGAGAATCTCTAGGACATGCTTTGTTATGTTTCCTCGTGACCTCGATGCGTAGAGCAAAACAGGGTTTGACTTGTATGTTCAGGTAAGTCGTGTTCTAGTTTAGCCCGCAGCAACATCGCCGGTGTATGTGTCGCGCCAAAGTGTCGGAGATTACTTAAATGTCGGTATAGTTGTCTCTGTGGCAGTATTGTACTTTAACTAACCAGTGTTATTAAGGTGAGTTATAGAGAATCCCGTGCACGAGAGATATTGAAATATTATTTTAAACATTTTTCATCCGTGCTACGTTCTGTCTCGGTGTCGAAGCGTTCAGGAACCGGAAACTCAATGGTTCGCACCTACCGGGGAATCCTTTAATCGACGTTTAGCAGCGTTTGCGACCCGCTGTCGGTCTGTTTGTTGGCTACACTCTGATTTTAGGCGCAATTAGCCTCCTGTGAATTTTGTCCCGTAAGCTTCCCGTTAATTGCAAGGATACTTAGGGGTAATTATATCGCTCCATGCTAGAATAATGGACTGCATCATTTCCAATGGGTGCGAATCTTATCACGGTAGAACTCCACATGATAAATTTATACCGGGATCATTCTAGACGCCTCTCAAAGTAACGGAAATATTCCAAGAATCTAATATAATTTTGGTTTAATTAATTTCACCAGTTGGATCGAATCAACTCTTCGTTGTCCAGCCCGCTATTTGGATCCCCCGAAAATTGAGAAATTTTAAATGCAGTGGCTCCGTGGAAAGCATTCAAGTGCATTTTAATTAGTAGCGTGGGCGTCGATTTCTGAAAACGGAACAAATGCGCTGCCCCTATATAACAGCTTGCTGCACGCGAGTTACTAATGAGGAGATAATTAAATGAGGCACGCGTGTGCGTGTAGAAGGTCGAAAAGTGTGATAACGAGAGGGAGGAAACTAGTGTACCCCGTTGCCGCACTCAAT
The DNA here is from genome assembly GCA_963971345.1 of Andrena flavipes. NCBI lineage: Eukaryota > Metazoa > Arthropoda > Insecta > Hymenoptera > Andrenidae > Andrena > Andrena flavipes. The sequence continues at coordinate 42,940,205 of OZ020481.1, forward strand.
TACCATTACGTTCAAATACCCAGGATCATTTGACCCTGGCGCCGATGACGTTACCTCGTCGCAGAAATTTTTGACGCGTGCGAGGGTGTATAGGTAATTTCCAATTCTTTAGCCGCGAGATATTTAGCGAGATGGAGGCAAAACATTCTCGCGATATTTCGTCACCTTCTTTTCCCTCATTTTTCATTTGTATCCCAGACGGCGACGTATTTATGGATTCTCTTGACAATGGGAGGGAAGATGGAGGAAATATCCGGCAGATTCACCTGCGAACAGCAAGCGCGAATACGATGCTTCCTTTTGTCCGAAATCGTTCTGCTTCTCCGGCTTTCACTGACGCATACCTACGTACGCCAATCTGCTCGCGTATTTTACTTCGCGCGTCTTATTTCTTAATAAAAAGAAGTAGAATTAAATTCGCATTAAAACCAACGTCGGCGAAGACCGTTGATCAACTAGATTGAGATTTCAGTTAATTAAGTACTCGCAGGTGAAACTAGCCGCGGAGGGAATAAAATAAATTTCATTCGTTAAAGTACCATCGACCCGGTGCTAATTTCCATCCAATCCGAAGTAATTCATTCAGCTAGACGTTCGGAGTAATTAAATAGTGAATCGATTGAAATGCTCGTAAAAAGATCCTTGTTCGTAATATAGTGGTGGAATTGTTATTCTCAAATGCCATACACACCATTACGAACTCGCAGACTCGTCGTTCGCCATTCCAGCTTTAATGAATTTCCATATTTGCAAACCGGAATCGGGGGTTCATAGCAGTGCTGCATGTTACAGGCCAATGTACAGGAATCGTTAAACACCCGGGGTAGTCATACGCCATAAAATGAAGCAGATGCTAGCGTTTTTTATCTCCTACGACGCCCGCGAGAGTCCCGAGGTCTCGAGTTCAGGCCACCACCAAGTGGATATATTCCGACGACGCGACACTGGCTAAAAGGTTAAAAAGGAAGAGGCTGTTTAACGTAAACCTTCGCGCTCGGGGATACACCGGGTGCAAACGCGCGCACACATGCTCCACGCGTTCCATTACGCTGCTACACTGGCCTATATCCAGAGTATCGACAGTTTCAGGGGTGCAGGGAAATTATTCGAAAAATCGCTGAACGCACTCGAGGCTTACGGAAGCGTACTCGATAATGACTTTTGTCTCGGCCTTTCTATGGCTTGGTCTTTATAAGCCGATTGGGTCGTCGTCAGAACCGATAAAGCAGAGGGTGCCGATAGCGGGGCGAGTATTTTTTCGAAACGCGCCGTTTCGATTGGTTTGCACACGCGTTGTTCGGTGGGATCGCGGAAGCGAGCACGATAAAACCGGTATCCCTTGATTGTCAATAAAACGAGCTCCGGCTATTGAGGAATCGCGAGTAAATAAGTACCTATACTTCTATTCCCGAATTGCGTGTCACGCGGCCCGCTGGCGTGGAAATTCGATTGGTAATTGTTCCGGTTAACTTTCGAATTGACGGCCCCCCAATGGAACGTCACCGACACGCCTTCCCCGTTACGAGGTGAAAAAAAAAGGTTCGCGTCGGCCGTGTGTCTCTTGGAAAAGGGGGTCGAAGTCGCGTCGATACGTTCAACTATCCCGAGGTTCGGATTGAAAAGTTCGGGCGGACGTGAACGAATTTCTAGGGTGGACTAACCGTACCTGCCGCGTACTTTTTTTTCCCCTCTCCTTCCCTTCGACGAGCGAGAGCACTCTAGTCCAACGAGATGCTCTCCTGTGAATTTCAACAGGCTTAAACCAGACATTCTCATTCCGCGGCGCATCAGCCGCCGATAAAACATTAAGCTAACGAATGGCCCCGTGACCCGTTTCGTTCGAGTAGGTACGCGTACGTAGCGCAAGACATATCCGCGCTTTATCGCGGCAGCTATCCTCGCAGGCGTGATAAAGTTATGGTCTCCTAAAGGCTTTTAACGAGCCGCTCGCACGTGATATCTTTATTTAATCATACTAGGTCGACGTGATCCCGAATAAATTTCCCAGATATAACGTAGCAGCTCCAGAGCGGGAAGCGGAGGTATGCTCGGCGGTAACCCGCGCTACCTATTACGTCGAAGAGGATTGGCTTTCGAGTGAAGCGTATTGCCGACGTTATAACGTCGCGGGCCGAGGCTTCGCTTTTTTATTTCGCCGATAGAGCCGCGTGGAATTTTATGTTACGGCACTTTGAAATCCTCCGGCGACGTTCATGAACGTCCCCGGGAAGAGGCACTTCTCCGGGATTGTAACGCGATATTTCGCGATCGAGTTCAAAGGTATGATAAAGCTCAAACGTGGTTAGCCAGTTGTTATTGTAAGGCGAAGTCGAAAGGGGAAAGGAAATGAGAGAGGCCGCCGGCCCGGGGGATAAAAGACGGGGTCGAGGCTGATATCCACTATCAAAGTAGATGTTTCCCCAGCGTCCCATACGTTTCCTTCGCTACTCTTCTAAAGTGCAAACCCCACGGAGCTGAAGGGAAAGACCATTCCACGAGCAGCTGCTCACGGTTTCATAACCACTTCATAGATTCAAAGGACCTCCGTGGATCGATCTTTTTTTAACGCTTCACGAGAGCCATTCCGTTAGTTGAAAAATCGTACGGTTCTTTCAATATCTGGCTTCTTTGCTTCTCATTTCTGTAGACGTATTGAAATAGTATCAAGCTGAAATGATCCCAGTTCATTGTGCGCTGGCGAGCAATCGAAGGTACGTTGACTAATAGAGAAGAGAAGAAAAAGCGAGTAAGGACAAGGAACAAGAGCGCAGCAACGGAATTACGAGAAACATTCGTCGTAGTCTGTACTACTACTTCCGTGATGAAGATAAATTCGACCGGTCTGTCCCGTGCACAGCTTCGGATTCGACTTGCTCGTTTAGGCGTGCCATCGGCGGTGAGCCTCTCCTAAGATTAACGATGGAAACCGCCGAGGAAAGCCGGAACATTCGTCCTGTCGTGAGTTACACGCGTGACACGCTAAGCCGCCTGCAATCTTTTCATTTCCTCCTTCGCGGAGGCACACGCCACTCTCGAATTAGGATAATAATCGTGCAGCGGAGGCAAAGCAGTCCCGAGCGGGCAACCGCGAAACTGCGAGATCGCGTGAGTTTTCCATTCAAATAGCTCCCTCTTGTAGGGCGAACTCCGATACCGGTGGTTTCTACGGGATCAGGCGTGCACTTCTCGAATGCGCCTCCCATCCTATTTGTATCGAAGGACTCGCGCAAGTGCGATCCTTTGCGGTGTCGTTGATGGGCTTTCCTAGTAACAAACTACGCCTCTAAGAAGGGTCCTATTAAATTCTAGTGCTCAACATTTTGATGTTCCATCGTAGTTGCTTCCTCTGCATTCGGAAAATAGTAAACGAAACCGAAAAGAGTTCTACTTCACTCGGTTAGAATGCTGTTAGTTGCCCCCAGCGTTATCCGAACGCGAGCGTTCATTTCTCGGCTTAAGCAGTCGTTTTAATTGCACTTGAAAATCCGTGGCAAGTTCCCCGCTCGCTTCCCATTGTCTTTCCGCGAATACGTTAGGGACACTTTCGCAAAGAATGGGCTCGCGTTCACGGTGGCACGGTCTTGTTGATAATTTAGCAGGCAGCCGGTCTAAACACAGGTTTAAGCTGAGAAACCAGCGTAAGCGACTCGAATGCGACGCTCCTACCTTACGCCTAATCTCCGACTAACTTCGCCGGCCATACTTAGAACGGAAGGAACAGCAGACAGATTGCTCCGACTGTAACGCGTGCATCCTTCTAGAGAGGAGAGAGAGTGCTACGGTTGAAGATAGTTTCCAAGATAGTTGGACTCGAATTAATTGCCGCGACATAAGTACAACAGCCTACCTTCTGTGTACACGCCTCTGCTTCCTCCTTTGACTTCTTTGTCGCGGAACGTACGATTTCCCGCGATGCATCGCGTCCCTAATCGACGAGGAAACTCGTGGTAAAATACACCAGCTCCGATCGACCGGAAATTGCTTTTTGATTAATGAAACGCCTTCCGAGAAATGTTTCCCTCTTGCATGGATTAATTAAAAGGCTGCCCTCCGTTTTAGGAAGCGCCTGTAGCGTCGTACACCTCTATTAGACAAGAATAATCGTCCGTTTCGTTGAAAGTTTCCAAGTTTCCTCGTCGCCAATCCTGTTTCAAAGTTTTTTAGAAATTCCTCCAGCTGCAACGACTACCGCGATCTTACGATTACTGGAATGTTTCAGGAATATGATCCTCTCTTTTTCCCACCTCGTTAAGTACGGGTTTAATAGCACCATTCGCATTCAATTCATCTTCCTCTTACAAATTCAATCGTTGGACAATTATAATCTTTTCCTGCGCGCTTCTCTGTCATTAGTTGTCCCTAATCCATCGCGTTTAAATTTCACCGTTTCACCCTGTCGTGGTAAAAGAAGCTACTTAATTCGTGCAGATGTTTGCATCGCAACAGCATTGTTCATTGTTGTTTTTAATTGCCGAAGTCACGAAAGTATTCCATTCCAAGCGGCGAAGTTTTGATATGAAAGAAAAAGTTAGCGCTTCGTGGCAGTTTCCGAACGAGTTGCCCCCGTATTGTTCGACTGCCGGCGCAATCCGGGGCTTTCCCATAACTTTACGCCCGTCTGGAACTGCATAACTCCATCAAGGGAACTTAATTCGAGGCGCGTGCCACCAAAGAACGGAGGACACAGGGCTAGCTTGCATAACGACACAGTTACTGGGCACGATGGAACGGAATCGTTCGTTAAAGGACAGGTAATTAAAAACTCTTCTGGTAATGCATCGCCGTAGGGTAATTATAAGGATAATAGGCTGCTACTTTATACAGTAAGTCCGGGGAAGTGGGGAAAGTGAACCTTCCACTTTTTCCTCCTTTCATCCCACTAGCATTCACTTGCGTTTCTGGCCAAGTGTGCCTCCCGGGAATAGGTTCGGCGCTCTGTAAAAAGTTCTTCGTTTCCAGCGCTCCTACGAGCCAGCGATCGCGCGCCGGTAAAATGCCTTTCGAAATTACTGCGTTAAAAGTTCAAAGCGTCGGCTGTTCGGCATTAGAGGGCTTCCTGGGAGGCAACTGCTTCGTTTTCCTTGTTCCGAACTTACAAGTACACGCATAACTCGTTTCCGTTTTAATGCCCCCGAAATTTGCTCGAATATGCAGAGAGCATTCGGAGGGTCCGTGGAATTCTTGAAGCAACCAGTGGCGGGATGATCGGAGTATCGATATTTGAAATTTAGCGCCCAACGTTACAACGAGTGTGACTGAAACGAATGAGAGCCCAATATCCAGGTGGAATTTGGCGCTTTTGATATGCGAAGCGTGTGGCCCGCAGGGTTGATTTCGCAATTAAATCTAGGATTTCTAATTCACCGCTAATTGAACGGAAAATTTCCTGCGGTTAGGTGTAACCGTTTGATAAAACGCGTGCGTATAGGGGAGAGTCGTGCAGTACCGACCAGCATACAGTACAGACCCAAGCTAGTTCTTGCTTCTTCGACCAGATATTACCACTTTCTTTTAATTAATCAATGAAATTTTTGAATTTCTGATTTTTATCGACGCTACCCCAAGATATAACAAAAAAAACTTACAGTGGTCGGTATCGCACGACTCTTTCCAATAGAACAGGGATGCATTGAGCGTTAGTTTCTACCTTCATTGAAAAGTGGTGGAAAATCACCGATAAAATGCAATTTGCAAGCAGTTCAGACATTGCATTCATCTTCGAAAATGTCAGCGAATTTTGTACAACGCTAAGATAGTGCGCTTTACCATGCTTCATCAATCAAGTTTTAACGGAGGAAATGCGAATTCTGGAAATACCGGCTTGAAATATTTTCACCTGTCTTGCCTTCGTCCCTCGCTTTGTGACCCAGACATCAATAGAACTTGTAATCCCTTAAGTGGAATATCTTCCCGAGGCGAACAAACCAGCTTGGTTTCACATTTGTACTTGTCGTAAGAAAGGTCGCTGAGGTGAAGGGTGCAGGTATCAAAGAGGGAAGAAACGAAAGGGAAAGGGCTAATAGGAAGCGAAGATGGGAGGAAGTTGAGATGGAAGCAGAGAATATCGGTGTATGGAGTGTGCAGCACGTTGCTCAGAATTCAGACCGCGTGACTGGTATATTCTACTGTCCGCGGAAGCAGCTGACGTATCGGACATCTGAGTCGCTCTCAATTTAAAGAATTTACGAGCTTTCCCCATTCGAGCATCGCGCGGACGTATTGTGCTGCTGTGCTTGCATGAACTCTATCAAATATTGACGATCGCCGGAGAGTAGGATATGTTAAACTACTTAATGCGATAATATCGTTAAAGCGTCCTCTCTCTGATGTCCATTCGATATCGACAAGAGTGCCTACCTCTTTTTTTTCGTAAAAACTTAAACCTCTGCTATCGCCTGCGTGATTATTCAGTGCACGGAGAGTATTGCCTGCTTGAATTACAATTTCTCTTCCTCCACTCGACAATAGGTATCCCCGATACGATAAAAGAGCGGGCACCTCGTACGTGCAAAGGCTCGTGGGTTTGTGACCAAGAAGTGCGTTAAGTCCACACTCGGAGATGAATCGGAACGAGGCTCTCTGTCCATTGGCAATGGGATTGAGTGCTCGAAATGGCACCTACCTCGAATAAATCGAAATCTGGTCACAAGCACTGCTCCACTCCCCCGGTGATTTTACTAATTGTAAGATAATCTCCAGCTTGATTACGTCTCTAGCGTCGCCACTACCTACCGATTGAAATCACGTCTCGGGGAAGCATTTCAAGCTCTTATTGTTAGACGTAATTAATTCGTCAGGATGACGTTCTGAAACAGCCTGGCTCGCAGCCGGTGGGTCCATTCTACCGATTCCTCGTCTCCTCGAATAATATGTTTTCTCCTATAGAAATTTCCGGGAGCGTTTCGAATCTGAAACGCGCGGCGGTGGGCATTCATGCACGCCCAGCTGCAGATTGATTGCTGATCCCTAAATTGTCCCTGAAGTTGCTTTACACGTTTAGCTGGCGTGCCCGAGAAGTTATGGTCTCTTGGCTATGTTTACGTAACTTGACGTGACGGATATATAGTTACTGTCTGGCGTTAACTAACTAACTAACAGGCGTATCATCAGTCGACCGGCCTTCTCCGAAGGTATCTGTGCCTCCCAATTAGTCGAGTTAGAATTGCAGATCCGCTGGAACTTGTGCCGAATGGGCCGAATAGTTCGGGGTTCCTCGGTATTTATGCATTCCCCGATCGAGGACCGACGTAAGACGGCCGGATCGAATGAAAACGCATTTCCTTGATTCCCGTTGGAGGTCCACGTGCGTCTCGGTCAGCCGGCGTTAATTAAATCCTGGGGACATCTAGCTGGAAGGCGAACCATAACCAGGCGCTCGTAAACGGCTCCGACAATCGGATTCAGCTTACCGAAACGCACGGAAATGGCTGTTTGATGGCTTCGAAACAGCTAACTATGTGTTCTTGCAGTCGTGGGGGGTGAATAGTGTCGTATGACGCAGGCACGAGCCTGCGGGAAAGCACGCATCGAAAGGGGGACGTTCATGTACGCTCGCGGAAGTCGTCCTCGGAAAGGGAACGGAAATTGCCCTGCACTCGAGTTGCGCGAACTTCAAGACAACCGCTACAGTTCGAATACCTAGCGGCTCGAACTTCCCCAACATCCTCTGATCTGCGTTGCGAATAGCGGATAAAATATTAAATATCCATCCCTAAAAATTATCCCGGGAATATCGTCCCCTTGGTGAGGTGTGGAGCACGGAATTAAATGTTACGGCTCTCGAGGAAAATTGATTACCACGGGCAAAAACACCGAGAAGGATCGTAAATTACTCCTAAACAGATGTGTCCCTGCGGAGTACGCGTTCTATCTTACTTACCCGTGGATAGCATTCAGGGTGAATTCTTCGCGATGGGAAAAACGAACGGACCGTTATTACCTGGCGTAGGTAGGTAATCCAACTCGTCCCGCAGCTTATTTGCGAGTAATTCAATCGCGCCAGTCGCTGTCGTTCGAAATTCAACGGGCGACACGGCATTCGAATAAATTCTTCTTAGCGGGGGTAACGAGTGGCTGCGGTGGGAGGATTTGCGAGGGAGGAATCCCAGCTTACCCGGAATTAGAGCTGAAAAAACCTCGACAAGATCGTGGGTACCGTTGAAAAAGGTCTCGGCGCAGCGTTGGGGATAGACTCGGTGCTGAAGAAACAGCGCGTGGGTGGACGGACGAGAGAGTGCGTTGGTAAGAGAGCGAGGGTGTAGCGGTTGCGAAAGAAGAGGAGTAAGAAGAGCGTTTGGAACCACCGCTGGATCTCCGTAGCGATTTGTTCGCAGGGTTTGATTTATAAGTCTGCGAGAGTTGTCATGGGGTGAGTCGGCCAAGGGGAAAGCTCGCCCTGTGCCCTGTTTGCTACGGAATAGAAGAACCGGCTGCGTGGCGGGCCAGGGAAGAAGGAGGGAGGGAAAGAAAGTAGGGAAGCAAAGAGTTAGGGAACGATCGCCGGTCTGTGGCTTCACTTACGGATGATACATTGCCTCGTAGTCGACTTCAGGCACAGAAGGATGGAACCGCGGTAATGGATTCGGAATGGTTGAAAATAGTCCGTCCCTGTCACCGGGCCACCTATAGACCCGCTCCTTGCCGCCCGAAATTCGTGGCGCGCGATACTTGTCCCGCGGGGAAGTTTCGCGAAGATAAAACGTGATCTTCTAGCAAATTTCTTTGAGCTTCTTTGACGCGGACGACTTTGATTGGGGAAGTCATTCTCGCGAATAGAATCAGGCTGAGTCCGTTCCTGCGGTGGATCGAAGACAAGTCGAGCAGAAAATTCTCAAGTGAACGTTGTTCGCGAATCTAGTCTGCAAGTACTTATACGGAATACTTATACGCTCTCAAAGGACAGAAAGATTCTCCAATTCTTGTACCGCTGTTTGTATTCTTTCGTTCCTTTATCTTTGTTGTCAGTATTCGTTTTAGAATCGCGTTCCCCATATGCAGGGCGAAACGGGATAAATTGGAACACTGCGTTTCTAAACTTACGGTAACCCAGAGCTATTTACTTCGGATTCTGCGGAACTTTGGTTGAGCCGAGTCAGTACAGACATCCCCGAGGCGTTGCCGCCGATAGCGGCGACCACGGGGATATCATATCATCGATAGAGGTCTCTAGAATCGTGGGATCTACATTCCCTTGACACATCGTCTGTGAGCAAAGATTCTCCAGTCTTCCAAAGCGATTCCATCAAGAGGCGGATTAAAAAAATTAACATTTCTTCAAGATTGTCTAAAAATTTGACATAGATATTCCTATGTAGTTTTACCTCCGTTTGTGCACAGCCGCAGATTTTCCAGCTGTATCCTACTTCTAGCTTTTCCACTAGCACACTCTTCAATTTATCCCCTCGGGATTCATCACAATAGCGTTGGTAACCGCGCGAACGAGCGCGCGAAATTCGCGTTTTATCAAAAACGTTTGGCCGATCAAAAAACTCCGGGCAGATTTTTATCGATTCGGGGGGGCCTTGACGCGCAGGAATACATAAAAATGTCGATAACACTAACGAACGGAATTGGCGATTTTTATTTCCAAGTTGGCGCTCGTCCAGTCGCGCACCATTTTACACGCCTCCCAGTCGCTCGTTCGGCAGCATTGTTAGGAGAAACGCAGATTGGATATTGGATTTCACGTACGAGCCACTCTGCGCCTTTAGCCTGTATAGGCCTTTTCTCGGTGCCCGTCGATGATCGCGATCGGCGTTGCTTTCAAATACCTAATCGAGAGGCAATTAATCGACGTTCTCACGTGTTAGCCCGATTGTGTGACGCCGGTGTGTCAATCGCTCGCCATCGATTCGAGTCGATCGACGCTGCCGCCACAATTAATGAAACGGCTCCATTCACAGACTCGCTGAATCGCGGGGGATTTAAACAGATCAGTGGATCTAAATATCGAGCAGTTAGAACCGAGCGAGTTTTAATTGGCTCGTCAAAGACATTCCTGTCTACGACTCTCGTTAAACGGCGTAATTGGTTAATCCGAGGGGTGTCGATAATGCGGGACGACACGAAAGATTCCTCCCCTGTCGAAAATCGGTTGCGCACCCTCTATAGTAGCAGGTTATAAAGTCGAATGGGATTCCACTGGACGACGCGGACATTCCCCATCGGTGCATTTTAATGAATTCATAGCCGGCTCCCGCATACCAATATATACCTACTTCGTTCCAAGTAGCGCGTATCGATCTTGCACGATTCGCGAACGGATCGACAACACGTCATGACTATCCTTTGATCAATCGACCTGCCGAGCGAGCACAACACGTGAGTGCCAGCCACGCGGACGCCTTTGGTGCCATTAATGAACGCAAACACGCGTGACAAGTAATGCAATTAATTAGGGGACACGGTATTCCGGGTCCCGATATTCCCCTCGCCCTCTGCCCGCAATGTTATTGCACCTGCACCCACGCCACTGATTCCGCCGGTTCAAGACACTGCGCGGCTTCCGTTTCGGCGCCACGGGAAACGTCGAATCGAGGATTACTTCGCGAGCTTCAGGAAACTAGCGCACAGCTGGCACCGTGTCGCTTTATACCGTGCTAATTAAGAACGCTCGCGATGACAATCACGTTAGGAACCTCTTTATCGAATATAGCATTGCTTAGGTTTTTGAGCAACCATAGTTGTGGTTTGGATATCGACAGATCAAAGAGAACACCTTTTTTAACGGGGTGAGATTATAATGTGACGATGAAGATGGGCAGAAGTAGATTTAATTACTTTCGGGGACGTTTGCAAACAAAAAAACAACTCGGATGAACGGGGTACAAAAATCGTTGGATACTGATTCAGAGTAAAATGCTGTTCATCGAGTCGCAACAAGGATTACAGTAAACTCTCGCTTCTATCCATATATTGAATAGCCTCTATGGCTGCCGGGGGGTGAAAGTGTGTTCTGCTGGCGCGCGTTTTGCTTCCAAGCGTTATCCGGTATTTTGTCTACAGTTCTAAACGGACCCCAAACCAGGGGAATTGTTTAGGTTTGGTTTTCGAGGATTTTCTGCATGACATTTTTCGGTACGTGAGTACCGAGCATAACGTGCAAGCTTTGTATGTATTAACCGTCTGTTAACACAAATCGGCATCGGATAGCCGCGTATTTTAAACTCTATGCCTTCCCACGCAAATAACTCGTGCTCCCGTATTGGTGCAGCCTGCATGTTTCCATTTTCAAAATTGTGGTGGATCGAAACCTAACTATATGTCATAATGGAGGCATTGTACCTCGAAACAATATGTTGGAAGAATAAATCAGCATATCAATTGTTCAACGTGCCGGACAATTAAAATTGCGTAATTGCGTAGATGTATATTTAATTACAATTGATCATCATTACGTTTCAAATTTATGTGTTACAATTTTTTTTCTTCTCTAAATGCACATTAAAGTGAAACATTTAACGTTCGAATTACTGTACATTCCATTGTAACGTCCATTTATGATAGTTCTCTGTACGCGTGTGCTCTACTACACAACGGATACGGTTGATTTTACTGGCGGCTACCATGTACCGTACGTTACGGAGTGCAGCACATAAAGAGATAACTAGACCGAGCCCTTATTGGTAAACCATAATTGGTTGTACCACATACGAGCACTTCAGTTTCGAGATCGACAATGCCTCGTTGAACGCAACGTGCGGCTGAACGCACTACTGACAATTAACAACGTCAAAAACAACTGCGCGGAATTATTAGTACGCGCAACAAAGCTTTGAAACATTTCCGAATATAAAAATGCCTGGCGAAAATAAATAACGGCACAACGATCGCTTCGGTTTAACTGACGATACACGTAATCGTGATCTTTTGCGCGGTATGTTAAATGCACAATTGAGCCAGACATGTACTTCGTTAACGAAAGTCGCATATAGCGAACCTTTTCACCAGCTGAGATACGAAATGGCCGTGATTAACTACCGTTCGTTCTCGAAAAAGGAAATGGACGATCTATCGATAATTTGGATCGTTCACTGACAGAAGTACTGAACTCCCAAGCACATAGTTAGATTAATAAAGCATCGATTTCGCCCGTGAATAGAATTGGCGAGTTGTGTGCGATCATTTATTGCTCCTCGACCCGAGATGGCACCTAATCTATGGCGTTTCGTCGAGATAAAATGAAATTCCACCTCAAAACGGCTCTTCACATTCAATCGGTAGTTTACGACGATCCCAGTATTTCTCTTTTGTGGGAAACTCTTTAAGCCGTACGTCTTCTAAATTTAATCGAATATTCTGCAAAGTGGATTATCCTTCTATTCCAACAACCTATTACTCTTTACCAAAAGGGTTTCTGGGCTTTATTTACAATGACTTGCATATAATAGTGAGATGAACTTGTTATTACTGTCCTTAACTAGAACTTCTTAATTCTCAAAAATAGCTAAGTCTTTCACGGCGGATATAGGATTCCATTAATTCGCGACCAATGTCACTAACGAGGCTATTGAAAGATTTTAATTGCTTTCCGCGCTACAGTTCCATTTGTTTCTTCGCGAGATGGGAAAGATACGGAATACGAAAACATTTTTATTGGAACCGTGGAAATGTCGAATTTCGTGGCGCTTCTTCTCGCTCAAAACGGTTTATCGATTGCTGATGAGGCAGTTAGTTAACGGAAGCGAAATATTGCCGCGTTTCATTGGGACAATGTGTCCGCAACGCATGCAACCGCGCGGTTCGTTTTGTTTGCTGCGCGACAGATTCCTCCGCAATAACGTAATGACATTTTTCATTGATTTATCGTTAATTGATTACCTTTCGGCTCGCTAATTCCCCTGTGCGTATCCTCGTGTTTGTTCTCGCCTCCGGTGGGCCAATAAATGAAAAACAGCCAAATAACGATTCATAGCCATCGCTCGCCCCGTGGGAAAATTTTTCTCGCGACCTCGGAAATTGCGCCCGGTAACCTCGTGACGTGGCGCGAATTAAGAAATAACGTTCATAATGGAAACAAAAGCTCCCGATGCTAATTACGTCTCGTTGGGACATTAATATTCATCGAATGCGATTCACCGTTAGATTAATTACCACCGTACCGCGCCGCCGCCATTATTCATGCCTGCCCGTTACTGCGTCTTAAGAACATAACTCGCGTGTAATTATCACGTCGCTTGCAAAACGCCGCTCAGCGGACTCGTGGCCGTTCGCGAACAGCTGAGACATTTCCGCCAACGATCACAGCGATTGTTTCTTCGTGAATTACTGGAATTCCCAATTCACAGGTGTCGCCTACTTCGGAAGCGTTCAGATCCAGTTGCAAATCAAACAATTATTCGTACACCGTGCCCGCAATCCACTTAACACGGAGAACGCTTGGAACTTGGCGAGGAGATAATTTCACGAGGCAATAGTTGTGCTCCCGTGCGGGAATTTCCAGGCTACGTACTTCATACTTCAGCACGCAAAAGCTGCAAAGTTTTTGAGACCTCTTCCCCGAATCGCACGCGCGAATGCAAATGGGAAATTCAATTCTACGGCGACGTGTCCGCGGGCAGAGCAGTCGGTTGTGCGTTCGCGCGTAACACTTATGGTTCACGTTCCTTCGCGCTAGCTTCGAACATCCCGAGCCGCGGTTCGGCCTCGCTCTCCTGCCTGAGCGATGTAATTAATAGCTGCGACGTCATTAACTCTATCACCCGCTACCATCGCTCATGGGGGGAGCGCACTGTTTTCTTCGAGCGTCTTCTGTGCTGCCGCTCGTTTCGCAAAACTCGTGACTCATAATGTAGTTGTACACGGTGAAACGGCCCGGCGCACTTAGTGAGGGACGGTTGAATAGCAGGCTGCACCGCGGGCGATTATCTGCAGACTGTACAGAGGACATAAATCACCGAGGCAAGGAGCCGGTACCGAGTGAAAACACAACGGAGCCGGGGCAACTCCATTTACATGTTAATTCGCATAGTTGCGACGCCGTCAAAATTTTCGTCCCGCTCCGAGAGTTCCGCCGATGTTGACTAAATCCAAGCGCCTGTACCGTATACATTTCGTTCCATCGATGGGCCTAATTATTCACCAGGATTGCAACGGCTCCTGAACGATCGGTAACGTTTCGAGCGACGCTACCTCGCCAAGTGTAATAATTCTGCATTGCGAAATAGAAACCGTGCGGAGTAGCCCCCGACACGCTGGCAATGCCGCTGGCGATTTCGCAATTTTTTTATCACACTTTTACAACGGTCGTTGGAAAACAGAGGAACCATGGTGCACGCGATGCAACATTTAAGCAACGCTTAAAGGGAAACGCTCGGAACCATCGTCCAGCGAAATTGCGTGCAACAAAGATGGGGAGCGCAATCGCGGTCGGTTTTTCCGCGATTCTCCTGGCTCGAAATGTTCCATCGGTTTCCGGCTTTCAAATAAAATCACCGGAGCGTACTTTACTGCAATCGATCGCGGCGTCATCGGCTGTGCAGAGGTGCGGGGAGGGTAGCCCGCACTTCAGAAAACAATTTGGCCGCACAGGCTCGATAGAGGGTGGAACGAATAGGCCCGCGAGAAAAAGGGAACCAGGTTAGAGGGTACCCAGTTCCCTGAGAGCTGGGTCAAATCCAAAGTCACTGGGATTATGTGGACACAAGGGGTTTCGATCGAAGCGATAATCGCTGTCGACGGTTCTAGATAAACGTGGAAAAGTTTCCTCAAGGTCTTCCATAATGTACACGCCTTTTTCCCCATACTCTGGTGCAGAAGTTAGCGTCGACTGTAGACATTTCGATATTACGAACAGGGGAAGTCATCCATCGTCGCTCTAGATGACTCAATCCATTATAGTAGGCGTTCGATACACGAAAGGTTCCATCTCTTTATTATTCCTCCTAAAATCCGAAACTCGAATGTCTAAACGTACAACAGCATCGCCAACTGAGTAGTCGGTCATTCGATCCTAATGCAATGTCAAGTTCAAGGAACGATTCGTCGCCAGGGATTCGTTGGGAGTGGTGGTGAATACGAAAGGGGGTGGATTAAGTTAGCGAGTTTCTGCTTAACTCGAGTTGCGTTCAGAAACAATGAACAGGCGGTAACGGTTTGAGAGTTTATGAGTGAAGTGTTAAGGAGCCGCTACTGGTTTTCTTGTTAAAAGTTTGTTGTACATATACATCGCCCTTCGGCGCGATTACGAAGCCGTGCTCCGTGGGGAATGGAATATTTGATTAAAGCATAAAACGGACGGTACAGTTTCAGTCTTTCTACAGACAGAGCGTGAAAAAGCGACCGTAACGCGTGAATTAATCGCTCGAGAAGATATCCCAGACCGTGTATCTTGCAGCTGATGTTTCGTAATAAACCAGTCTTATTCAGGGATTGAATTCTGAAGGCACCGTTCAGACGCGAAAATGAGCGTTTAAAAATTAACTTGCACGGGAGCCACGGAATGGCGGAATAATTTCTAAATAGAAACGAAAGAGCTGGTTGGTAATTGGCGCGAAGCACCGTTGATTTTCTTGCTGAATGTTCAGCGGCAACATTTGCTCCCCGCCTCTTCTTTTCTTCGCATTTAAGCGTAGTCAGTTCCCAACCGCGGTTTCTGCGCGCAGTTTCTTACCCCCTTTCCTTGCATCCCTCTCTCTCTCCTTCCACGAATATGTTCTTTGTTTTTTGATGGCCCCCCATTCGCCTATTCAGGAGCGTGAGCGGCTCCGTTTCGGCACGACGAAGACTAAAGAAGCGGCACGGATTGTCAAGGGGAAGGAGGAGGTCGTTAGGGAATCGACAAATCTCGCAATAATGGCACGGCGCGGAATTCTTCACGCTTTTCACGGAGCCTTCGTCGAAGGGAGCTGTGGCGGAAATCGTGGCGACTTATCGATGCGACAGAAATAGCGACGCAGACAAAAGGTGACGGGAAGAACCGCTTCTTTTGTTCGTTGGAACGCGGGGCGTGAAATTATTTATCGCTAGGCGAAATATTGTTTAACTTCTCCGCGAATCTTCTACGGCTCAAGTATTACAGGATAACGGACGGAAGAGGCAAGCTTCGAGAACTCGTCGTAATAACTCTGATTAAACCGTTCCTCAGGAAACAGCTTAGGCTAATTGGGAGCAGTTATGGAGGATTTATGTAACTCGTATTCGTTATTTAATTGTAGCTTTTATTCCGCTACTGACTGACGTTAATTAATCTGACAACTAAGTGGATTTAACACTTGGCGAAACGAGAGGCGACGGAACTGCTTAGCAGCTAAGTAGGAGAATAGCCTGCACGGGCAAGTAGTAGAGTCGCGCAATGGTCAGACACGCGTTCCCAACGTTCAGCTGATTGACTGAGCGCCCTGACCTCATTAGTCAATGAGTGTTTGCGATTTTTTCTCCTCTATACTTCCAAAGAAAACGGGGAACCGTTTTCGTACATTACCGAGGCGCACAAACGGCTTGATTCTGTTTTTACTTGGACCGGTGGTTTCCTCGGAGCGAGTAGGTAGGCGAAGGAAAAACCCGAAGACAAATAACGCGACGCAAAAAGAGGAAGGAATGAGTAAAGTAGGAAGGAGAGGGACAGGTCCACCCTAACACTCGGCGCTTCATCCAAACCCGCATTGTATGCCCCGAGACGGTTAGATATTACGGGCACGTGATGTTCCTACCGTTGCTTTCTTTTCCACGTTCCGCCCTCCCTGTTCTTCTCTATTTTCCCCTATGCTCGAGGACGGATACTAATGGCCCGGAAGAGCCAGGAATGCGAGACTCCCGAAAGGTGGCGCGGAAGGATTGCCCGGTCCTTTCGGTCGGATGCAATCTTTGAGCGAAGTAAAACGGTCAGATTGAACGAGAGCGGTGTCGCTCAGAGCGAGAAATTCTACCGTGACAAATTTCTGTTGCGATTAGATAGTGAAATAAACGAGCACGCTCGCGGAGACTCGCTAATGAGAGGGGATGAAAAATGCCCCGCTGAAAAACGAATAAGGAGCCCGAGATCGTATCTTCTTTAATTGTGCCGTGTCCGTATAGAACCCGGCGTCTCTGTTTCTTCGTGGACGGCGGAAGTAGGTGGAGATGTAACGGAAAGAGACGCGAATCACGGTGGATAGAGGTATTCGTATCCAGTCGTAAAATATAAGACGTCAAGGCGTCGTCGTTTCAGAGGACGAAGTTTTTGCGAGGGCACTTTTATGATCGATTCATCGTAAAGCCAACCGGACGTCGCCGGTCTCGGGTCGCTCGTATAACCCCGTATTTCCATTCCCCAAATAGTTTCGCCCCGCGAAACATTCTCGGCAACATATTCTGACGCGCGCCGGCTCGAAATTCTCGCGTTAAATTTTTCAGTCTAATGGCACGCCAGTTGGACGCGCAACCGATCGAATATCGATGCGGCGAGCGTGAACTGGTCGCGAAAGAAATTCATACATCCAGGCGGGCGGGAAAGCGTGAATAACGCGCGATGCGTAAAAGCATTTCCGCGAGTGAAAACGTAAGGGCGAATAAGTACCGCGGGGCCGGTCTTTTCACTGAGGCAAGGATTTTCTAAAGATGGCAAAAAGGCAACGGACGGACGGTTCTCGTTCTCTTAAATCTTCGTGCAAAGAGCCCCTTTCACTTCAGAATACCTTTTCATCCATTCGAGCTGATCGCAGCTTGAAAACTTCTGACACTATTTAAATACTCCGTGCTAAGGAGCTTAGACCTTGCACATTTTTTAGAAATGCCTGGTGACTACGCCAAGTCTCTTTCGATCATTGAATTCGTAGACTCTGTTTATCGTCCGGCTCTTAGAGTTATCAAACGTGGAATGCCCTTTTGGACTGCGAGGGAGGAAGTTGCAAAAAATGGGAAAAATAAGTTAGAAAAATCCGCCAGCGAGAGAAACGGTGAGACAATTTCTTTGATTTACGGGCACCTGCTAGATGGAATGAAAATCTGTCGAAACGACAGATGACCAGGTCTATTCGAACGTGCGGCCTCACCTCGCCGCGAGAAAGATATTGGATTGCCTCACTGTTTTCTTTAAGAGAGCCTCGAAACTCAAGATAAATCAATCGGTTGCGGATATTGCGGCGTCCCGATTTTTCACTCTGACGGCTGCGTTCGATTTCGCTCGTCCTCGGCTTCACGGATCGAATGTTACAGGATAAACTTCGCCCCCGCTGCGAGGCAACGATTTATGGTAATACCGCGAACCGTTTTGTAACGGCTCGACGCGAAATAGAGGCGCAAGAAGCTTTAAAGAGGACACTAGTTGAAGGCAGGTGGGAGGGAAGAAGAAGAAGAAGAAGAAAAGAAAGCGACATTCGGGACCGTTTGTCGTCCCAGAACGAAACGGGAAAGATATATTCGTGGCGAGGAAGGGACTTCTCATTTTCTTAAGTACTCGACGCATTGCTCTTTAAAGTTACAGCATCTCGGAAACGGGACGCCTGGCCGCGAAAGGAGAGGGTCCGTGTCCTCTTTGGGTGCCGTCTCCTTGACGATTTACTTAAAATCCACTGGTAATGAAGTCCTGCCCTGAGAATTCGGATTTTAATGAGAATATTTCCTGTCGGGTGCGGCAACCTCCGTCGAGGCTTGTATCTCATCGGTCCTGATCCCCCTTGAGCCATCCAGGGGGGCGCGCCTGCTCTTGAATCCCGTGAAAAAAGAGTTCCGCGGGGAGAGGGCCTTCAAATCTCTTCGTTTCGGGCTTTCTTTTCGTGGGACGATCCAGGCAATCTGGGTAGAGGAATTCTCCCTTGAGTCATCAGAAGGGGGAACGGAGTGTCGCGCAAAGCCACGGAAGGGTCCGCTCAAAGTCGATTCGATAGTTCACCCTCGAGATATTCTTTTCGACGGGAAATTAATTCATCGAACCGGGATTTAAATTCACAACCCTCCCACCACCCCCGAGAATGAAAACTGTTGATCGAGTGAAAATAGGGATTCGAAATCTATAGCGGCCTCGGCGTGTTCACAATACCCATAGGTCTTGGGGTAGCTCTTACAAATTCCAACGATGGTGGCGCGGCGATGGGACCATAGGCACGCCGGGGCCGGCCTGGTACATTGTTCGGAATTTATAAAATGATATGCAAATCCCGGCAATATCCTCCCGTTGCAGGTCCCCTTCCCCTAGCTTCAATTCAACCTGTCCTCCACGTTCCTTTCTTCCGTGCCGCCTCTTTTCTGGCCGATCTCGAGTCCTTCCTTTCACCTCCACGCGAGCTACGCCGCGACTTGTTTCTTGCATAATGCATGGCTCTCTTATCGATGGCCTGAGTAGGGGCTGCTTCGAGGGCGACGAGCCGTACGACTTCGAAAGCTGCACTTTCCACGGCGAACAGAGGAGCGTTTAGACATGTCGGGGTCTCGCGAACGCTCGCTCACAGACGCCGATCGAACCTTTTTCACGAATGACGAGGCATCAATGTTTCATGGAAATCGCGAAGACTGACGTATCCATTTCGCGGTTTCAATTATTTACGTGGCCTGTCCTTCGTTGCCTGGACGCCTTCGGTTCCGTTACGTCGGTATCATATCGATCTCATCTCCCAAATTGC
Organism: Andrena flavipes; assembly: GCA_963971345.1. Lineage (NCBI taxonomy): Eukaryota > Metazoa > Arthropoda > Insecta > Hymenoptera > Andrenidae > Andrena > Andrena flavipes. Next base: position 42,959,740 of record OZ020481.1, read on the forward strand.
ATTAGCGCGAATGACGTTAACGTTCTGTTACGGATTTTTCGGCCGACACGTCACCGTAACAAAAGGAGCACGGACAGCGATCGCTGGACGAGATTACCGGGCGGTGTTACATTATTGCTCCTCTAGAGCTTCTAAATAGTCAGTTGCCCGCGAGCTGCGTCATTATCGCTGGTAATAACAGTATCTCGACCGCGGCAATTATTTCGCTCGACAAATCGAGAGAGAATCCTGACGCTGAACCAGCGTTTTCTCCCGATATCCCCCGTTCCGCCCATTCGTTATCATCTTCGCGAACCAGTCGCCGATCGAACGCAAAAACGTTCCGGATGGTAGCTCTCTAGCGCTATTGCTTCGTTTAATTTCCACAAGCTCGTAGACTGCTAAGATTCTCCCGCGTCGACGGCAGGCGAGCTGCTTAATTACGAAGAATGAAGCGACGCTGTAATGGCCTCGGATAGGGGGCCCTAACACCTGCGTTACACCGAGCTAATTTCGCGACACGGTTTACGTTCTGTCCTGCAACGCGTGTTACATCTCGCCGCCTCTGCTGCGCGCGTGAGCTGCATAACGATGCGAGCGCGACGAGAAAAGGAGCGGAAAAGCCCGTCTATTTTTATTTCGTCCTGATTTCGCGACAGTCGAAGCGTCCGTCGAATGGCGGAACGCCAGATATAAATTAAATTAACGGCTCGGAGTGATTTTCGTTGGCGAGGTATTGGAAAACCTCCTCCGCGGGCAATTTATTTAAAGTTTAATGGAATTATTTTGAAATTAATAATTTACGGGTAGATATAGGAAAATTTCGCAATACATATCGATCAAACGTATGATTAAAATGTGCTACCATTTAATAGCGGACTTTGTCGCGTGAATATTTGTTTCGATAATTTCGCCGCTGTTCGAATCCTCGCTCTAACAAGCGAGGCACGAGGGCTGCGTAATCTCTTTACGTAGTCGCTGCGTTTCGAAAAGCATGCCGGGGGATGCACGGAACATGGAAGCACGGGCCTCAGGCGAAAGCTACATTCGAAACGGGATGCACATCCTGCAGGGGCTGGTGCACCGCGTGTCTGAATAGCCCTTGAAATATTACAGAGTCGTTTTCTTTTGGACACGTGCTGCGCGGTCACGTACTCGCGACGACGAAAAAAGAAAAGGACTCTAGAGCCAGCTGCTATACGTATCATTGAGGGAACAAAAGAAATTCAATGGCAGAAGAGAAGCTTTGACAAGGATTAGAGTGACTGTACCTAATATCGCCACTGTTCCTAATATCGCCACCCGCTATATCTCGCAAAGTAATATCTAACATTTATCGGTTATGCACTGAATTAGTACCTAAACATATGTAAGAAGACATACTGTAATTGCAGCAGCATCTGATCAACAATTACAGAAAGAGAAGTATTTTAGGGATTCTCATTAGTGTAAAAATTTATTGGACTGCCACTAGTTTACATCACATTCGGAGAAGGGAAGTCTAGCAATTCCGTGAATGTAAGAATATCTACTAGATGATGTAGGGGAGAATCGTGCAGTACCGATCAACTATTAAATTAGTAGAATTTTAGGTCTAAATGATTAAAACTGTTAATAAGAAGACATTTAATCGGCCCAATACAAGGTTTTTTCAAACTTTATTTGCACAAACTCGCAAGTAATGTAATTAAGATTTTCCTGATCTGTGCATTCGACGTGTGCCCAACCGTCACATTCGGTACACTACACTCAATCTTTGTCAAATGATTCCTTGCAAACAGAGATGGGCAAAATTTTTATTTTCGAGTATAAATTTCGAGTAACGAATAAAAAAAATTAATAAAAATATCCATTATTATTATATATGTACATATATATGCGCAGCGCGAGACACAGAGTGGCTCTATTACGCCACGACTCGCTATCAAGAACTCTGAGATTTCCGAATCTCAATAACGGCAGATCCGATTAGATTTTGAATGGTCTTAATGGATAGCTTGGGTTTGATTTACATGAGAAAATTGTCTCCGTTTTGTTCCTACGGGTCTTATGAGCTGAGATATTTCGATGTAAAGTTGCAATTTGCTGAATTTTATGTTCTTAACGCGAGTGCCTAAAACTGCTAAATAGTGCATTATACGTGGCGGTTGACTGATGGAGGCGCGCAAGATTTACATACATCGTCATATCTTCTACAATTATTTATTAATCAGTGTGAAATTTTTTGAAAAACATCCTTGTATATTAAGGAAAAACTTTGTCGCTGCAAGTTATATGTACCTCAAAATTGCCTCGATACTTTTTAACGGCGAACGTTGAAAAACATAGGTTATGTCCAGTGTTACTTTTTAATTAAATATTACTACATTTTTTAACATAAGGGTTTTGTGCATATATAATACGGCTTCGCTAGAGTTTTCTGAGTTTTATGTTTCAAGTTTCATAACGATCCGTTAATATTTACTCAAGTTATCGCAATTTATGTTTAAAGAAATAATGATTTCGGTCGGAAAATTTTTTTTAGTTTATAATTTTTATCTCTAATACTAACAATTCGATAAAAAAACTGTAAATAGAAAAAATGTGTGCCGTGACGAGCTTTACAAGACTATATTTTTTAAAATACAGTTTAACAACATTTAATTTTCCTATTTTTATTGCATCAAACCCTTCAATTTATGAATATATACTTACTAAGACGTTTTACAAACTTAGTTAAAGTACACTGCTGTATGTAGATGCTAGATATTTTATAAACGAAGGAAATATATTACGCGTAATATTTCTATTCTACCGGTAGCTCGGTTCAGACGGCTAGGCCACGAGCCGTGATGGTTACGTCACGCGGCGTGCGATAAGAGCCGTGTATTGCCGCGCGGTCTCCCCCCACCAAAGCCCATATTCGCCGAGGTACGTGACGGGACGCGGGGGTCATTCGTTTCGTGGACGCCGTTCAGTCAAGACGTTTCGATAGCTGCGTACGTAAATGGTACGCGTACATTATCTATCGTCACATAATTACTTCTAATCATTATTATACTTCTTCTTTACTCTCTATCGTCACGTGCTGCTACTATTAATACACTTTTGTCCCGAAATTGATTAAATATCGCGAGAAAACCATTACATATTCGTCACGTATTCCCTTCGTTGCCTTCGTACCGATATTTCTGCACATTTAGTGCACACATATCGTGTCTCGGTATTCAAATACATCACTTTTCGGGCATATTTCAAGTTCATTTCTTGTTTAATTGCCTTACGAATGTTTTAATGCTTTTGTTTCAAACAGACGTTCAGGCGGAAATGGAAAGCAAAGGGCAGGCGACGCCATGACAGTTAACGGTTAATTTGAACGCTGCTTGGATGACGTCTGGTCATTCCTTGGAAAAAGAAGATGACAATACGTGTGGTATACGTATTTTTCTCATTATTTTATTGAATCATTGTTGGCTGTGAGGGTGATGGGTAATTTTGCAGTCTCATAATTCGATCTTTTCACATGGGAAAAGATTGAATTATGATAAATTGAATAATTTTAATCAGATTGGTTTAAAAGTTTTAAAATGGCGTGTGTAGATGTTTACGAAATATTGGAATAATTGAATTCTATTGCATCTCGGTCGCGTTTACGTAGAATTCAATGATATTTCAATGATTTTTAAGAATCTATCTCTATGAAACTGTTGTAATTGCATTTACCTTCGGTTTTGGATGCAACTTTTATTCTTTATGTTCAGAAACTGCGTAGTTGATCGAGGACATGCTATTCAAGCATGCATAATTAACGAATTTTGATTCTTGCCATGAATTTTAGATATTTATAAAAATACTATGATTCATTTAAATGTAATAACGCTCCTATCGAGCGAGCATTCTCTATTTTTGCATCACACCTTGTATACTAAATAACAAGGAGCGAAAGTCCCTTGACTGGTTTGAGGAAAAACAGTATTTCCTCGTGACAAACACTCGATGAAACCACACCCACCTCACCTTCCTATCCTACTTATTTTTCAGAGATTGTGACCGCGTGCAATGCGGCCAAATAGAGTCAGTGTTTATGACGTACGAAGTTTTTCGTTTTGAAGAGCACAGTTGCTCATAGTTTCGTTAACAATTTCGGGATACGCGAGGGTAGAGCCAGTGTTTTCTACGCAATTTATATTCTTTCACGAGCGTCGCGGCTCTGACCTTCGAATCGCGAGAATAGATTCACTGCTTTGTTCGCCGATTATGATCTTTGGGGCGCGTTTGTAGTTTACTATTTCTTTATTTTTTTTACTTTTGAAAGACAAACTCGTTGTCGGAAATTAGAGTCAGTGCGTCAGCTGAAGAGGAGATTTGGGCGCAGCATATTAATGGAAAGATGTAAGTATCTATGTATTTGATTTAATTCCTTTAAAGTAGAGTTCATTCTTCAAAATTTTAGAAAGAAAACAATTTTAAACAAATTAATTTTTTGAATAGAATCACCCAGAAATTCAAAACTAACGAAACTTTTTATCATTTAGACGTTATAAGAAAGAACTTTTGTTAATTTTAATTTTTAATATTTCATTTTTTCATTTTTTTTCTTAAAATGTCTAAATGATAAAAAGTTTCGTTAGTTTTGAATTGCTTCGTGGTTCTATATTAGAGTTGAAACAATCGTAACTTTAGAAAGAAATTATAATCGTGTTTTGTTCCTTCGTTACAGTTTGGGCGCAGCTGAGCAGCCTGGTGACTTCTCCTGAGCAGTAGCAGGGGTGTTGGCGTCTTCGGCACCGGGGCACAGCGAAATGTGAGTGCGCATGCATTATGGTTCCTCTGGTCACTCAATCATGTCGTAGGACGTTTGGTCCGAATCGGCACGAGTGACCGGTTGTATATTTAACGAGCATAATGACCACGGGTATGATAACCATGCCCGTGGATTGTAACATTTTTGTCTGTGTATGTATTTATTAGACGAGGCTAGGGCCTTCTTGTACGCCGCGTCTTTTCAATAGAATCACATTATAATCATAATTTCCAAGATAAACGGTTCCTAACGTGAATATTTATCATTGATCATACATTGATGTAGATATTTATTAAATAATGCACATAAAGGTGCATAGCAGCTCGGAAGGTATTGGTACGAATATCAATACGACTGAATGCTAATTTTTATGTAGCGAAGAAGTCTGATACTCTCAGACTCCACAGCTACGATCATTTTTATTTAATATGTAGTGGAACGATTATAATGCCTTGAATTTCTTTTATTTTTCTGATACTACGTGTTCAAAAGTAACTTGATTTCTAATTGATGATAATATACATAAAAATGTAATTCCTTTCTTAAAAAGGTCACTCGTTTGCGTACACAATAGAATAATTAATTTCCATGTGCAAGAAGACAATTGAGGGTGGGGAAATTTCAGATTCAAAGTAATTAGCATGAGATCATACTTTCTTGTTTTATAAAATTTACTTTGACGATGGAATAGCCCGTTTTAAATTCTTAAAGTAAATTCTTCATGATTTTGATTGATTTTCTTAAACAATTGAATTTTAGAGTCTTTCTTCTCACTAATTGAATGTCGAGTAGAGTCCTTTTTCTTGATCTAAAGTAGAGTCCTTTCTTATTTATCAAAGTTTAAACTATTCACAAGTTGAAAGTCGAGCCACTTTGCTTAAAAATGTAAAATGAAAGAATATTAGCCTGTTAGACACTATACAAACTAATGATATTTTCTAGTTGAGGATTTTTAGGATATCTTTCCGTACTCATTGCCTTTTAACTCATCCACGTGCCCAGGTGCTACTTGGGTGGGTGAAGGCAATGGGGCACGATGACTTTCTTTACTAAATAATTACATGTCGGCGGCTAGCATTGCGTTAGTGTATCGTGCACGCCGCATTTTCCACCTATGTGTGTTTGTGTGGTTAGGCGGTGGAATTTGCGTCGGTGAAAGATTTTCATTAAAGACCATCTTAACGAAACTATAACATTGCAATAATGATATCAATGTTTCATATTCCTTGTTGCACACGATGATCATTCTAGTAAATAATCTGGGAATATGAAATTTAATCAATCTCGTACAATCAAACCAGATAGTAATAACGATTCATGTATGTACATAATATGTACAATGCACATTATCAAGTAATCCATTGTTTGAAATTGAAAATAGTTAATTGCTATGTAAATCATACTTATACGCAATGGTCACTGCCTTTGCTAGCCGATTTCAGTGAAAACTGGTACGTACTTATTAGAGTGTGATTGTGTGGGAGAGACTGTTTTGCCATTTTTTAAATATACATAGCTGTTAGGTAGGATGGGTAACTTAGCTGTTCGGTAGGATAGGTAACTTAGCTGTTCGGTAGGATGGGTAACCTAGCTGTTCGGGAGGATAGGTAACTTACCTTCTGGTACGAATGTGTGACTTAAATATAAGTAGGTAGGGCCGGGGCAGGTCATCGTATTCTCTGATCGCATGTTCCCCCCTGCGATGACCTGCTTTCAGGAAATTTGTGAGAAAAGTCGACGGCCAGACTAGCGCGAGTGGGGTATGCCCTCGCTTCTAGCCCCGCTATGTCGACTTTTTGACGCCAGTGGGACATTGCACATTGTCGCTGGTCGCGGTCGGCAGGACGGGCTTGGGCACGCTATTAAGGGGGTACTCCACTGTGAACCGTCGAAAAATCAAGCTATTTTTAAAGATTTTTTCTCAGTAAATATAACATATAATGAAATAAATCTTTCCGATATTTATTAAGCTAGTCTTATATTATACCAAAAAATTAAAAAGAATATTTTCAATTTGTGTTACTTGTTTATTTACAGCGTAAATATGGCACTTAAACAAAAACTTAGGCTTATCCGAAACAAAAAATTCCAAGAGATTCTTAATCTGTATAAATATCTCTATCGTCCGTACCTCAATTAACAATTTTTTCCGAAAAATACCCGAGATTTTTAAAACAAATTAAAATATTTTTTTAATTTTTTTTATATAATATAAGAGTAGCTTTATAAACACCAAAAAGATTTATTTCATTATATGTTGTATTTACTGAGAAAAAAACCCGTTCACTGTGGAGTACCCCCTTAACTTTCAGAAGGGCGGACCGCCCGAAGCAAAGAAGTGGCCAAAGAGCCGAAGATAGCCCGGCCAGTAAAACGGCCACATCATGTGGGCAACCAAGAATGGCCCTGCATCCTCGGGTGCAGGGTCATTCTTCGTAGGTATTACTTTGTCATTATGCTCGTCAGTAGTTGTAGCAGTAGTAGTAGTTTGGTTGGCCATAGGCTGACCCATCGATACCCCCTCCCCTGAAATTGAGCACACCGCGTTTTCAATTAGGGTTGCGAAGAAGATTACGCGGCCAGTTAGTGTTGCGACTAAATGTTGATCACGGTTTGAATTAGCGTTGCGAATCGAGTATTCCCCGCGTTTGGTACCAGCATAGCGTTGCGAATAAATATCGAACGTGATTGCTTGTAGTGTTTCGAAAAAAGAGTCGCGATTGTTTTTGAGATTGTTCTTGTATTTCGAAGTAAAGTTACTAGAGTTTGATTTATAGCATTAATTTTGATTCATTGTATTCTTTTTATTAGAGTTGCGATGCGTCTGATCGCGTTTTTTTAATTACTCGTTTAATTTGATTCTTAATAATTTTTTGAGTTAGTATTGCGATGATGATTGATCGCGTTTGTAATTAGAGTTGCGACCCCCAGCCCCCAATGCCCCAAAACTGCCCTGGGACATGTCCAGAGACATGTTCCTGGGGAAAAAGAGTCCCGAGCAGCTGGATTTGCTGCGCATGGGACTCTACACAGCCTTCAGGAAGGCTGCAACGATTTAAAGTTAGAGTTGCGTATTACGAGACACAGGTGCATTGAATTTTTATTAGTGTTACGAAAAATGAAACCACCCACGTGGTGGTTCTCTGTAGCTTTTTATATTTGTTAGAGTAGTGTAGCTGCTTGAAAGCTTTTTCGTTTGCTATTCGGGATTTGTATTAAGTATTATAGAATTTTCAGTAATGAAGCACCATTCGGGAATTTTGAAGTTATTTGAGAAATTAGTGCTGCGAGTAGTCCAAAGTCCTAGTGACTATGCTCGGGAGTTGATTTTAGTCTGCAATAAGCTAGCGTTGCGAAAGAAAGAAACGGTCCACTCACGGTTTTCTTGCATTAATGAGTGGACAATGATCATGGAGCAGCCCTAAGTGGCTGCACCATCCTCCTTCTACTCCCACCACCTACCCGCTTTTGAATCGAGTGTTTGTCACTGGAAATATTGTTTTGAAACTATATTCATATTTTGCAAAAAATGCCAATTAATGAGAAACTACAAGGAAATTATTGAGTTGATGTAACAAAGCACCCAATGTGCTTAATATTATGAATATCAATTGCTAATTTTGTCTATGGTTTTGCGTGATTTATTTTATGTCCTGTTTTATTGTGTTTATTTAATTTTCTTCCAGGCTGGTAAAAGTTTTTGATTACCTACTGTATATAAGGAATTATAGCACCCAATGTGCTTAATATTATGAATATCAATTGCTAATTTGCGTAATTTGTTCTATTTCATGTATTTCGTCTATGGTTTTGCGTGATTTATTTTATGTCCTGTATTTTATTATGATTATTTAATTTCCTTCCAGGCTGGTCTCACTACTACTAAGTGAATAGTGAACTGATAGTGAAAAGCAATAGTGAAACGTGTTAGTGCAAAGTGATAGTAATAGTCAATATTAACGCGTTCTCGTTGTTGCTACTTTCTGCATGAAAGTAACTTCGATTACTGTGCAGTAAAGTGCAATAATTATTCCAATCTCCAACATTGCATAAAAGTTTTTGATTATCTACTAAAAATAGGATTTCAGGTTATACGAGCCGATTGGCTGCGATCACCTATCTCCGTTAATTTCTATTCCATTTGTCCAGGTTCGATTCTAAATATTTCTCCTATAATTTCATTTTATTTCTCAAATAAAAAAATTCTAAAATAACTTTTGATATACATAATAATAAATATATAACCCATAATCATAAATTCAAATCCATTTTTTAAAAAAAGGTACAAAAAGAGCGCCAAGTATATAACCCCATGAAAAAGAATCCCATTTAAAAACATTGTCGTAAATTAATAGCTTTACAAAACTATTGATATACATAAATTGCGCCAATTATCACAATGGCTATTTTTACAAATAAAAAAATGTATTTTATAATATTAAGGAGATATATTTTTATACAAATAAATATTTTAATACGAATAAATATTTTATTCAAAATACTTGGCGCTGCTCTCCGAATTGGTGTTGCTAAACTGAATAAATATGTATAAATTGCATTAAAATCTTTTTCTTTCTTGTCTCAGTGGTGTCTTGTCTTGTTTTATTTTATTTATTAACCAAGACAATTGACCTTCTTTTGGTTTCGCAGCGCCAAGTATTTTGAATAAAATATTTATTCGTATTAAAATATTTATTTGTATAAAAATCTATCTCCTTAATATTATATAATACATTTTTTTATTTGTGAAAATAGCCATTGTGATAATTGGCGCAATTTATGTATATCATTAGTTTTGTAAAGCTATTAATTTACGACAATGTTTTTAAATGAGATTCTTTTTTATGGGTATTAATTTACGACAATGTTTTTAAATGGGATTCTTTTTGATGGGTTCAATTGACAGCGATTTAACTTTTGCCTGGCGATATTAGGTACAGTCACCCTACTTTGATGCAGCATAGGTAACGACACTTTGAATATATCCTGTATGCAGATAAGTTCGCTTTAAGATCTCGTCTAAACATAATAAGTTCTTTCATAAGACATCCACTGTCGGAATGAAAACTGCTTAAGTAGTCACAGCATTCTTCCACGAACAATTTTCCGGGCCACATTCGCGGCTGATTTCTCATGCAATGGAAGCTGCCGAGTGTAATTAGTCAGTGTCATGTTACGTATTAACGTTAGCCGAGGCTTGACTATCTCAGAGTGTCTCGTAAGCACGTCACGTCCCTTCGAACGTGACCGAAACTTTCATCCCGATGTAAACGCTTTCGTTCATTAACTATACATTTGATTACGCCTACGTCGATGCAGGCTTTCGTGCGCCCCTTCACGCAGGGGCAAGTTTTAGGTTCCTCGACTCTGCGCCCGCGTTTTCCCGTGTTCTATGTAATGAAGTGCAAACGGGCAATGTGTACCCGCCTAGAAAGCCGCTTCCTGTTCCTCTCCAAGCAATGTAGGATAGTATAATTGCTAAACGCTTACTTAGCGTATGCTTCCTGATGTAAGATACTTTGAACGCTGTTTGCAAGTCGTCAGGCTAATTTGTTTGGAAAATATATATAGATCGCTTTAGCAATTTATGCCGAGCTCTGAGGCCGAGTTAATCTGAAGAGGTCTATAATGACCTACTAAATTGCTTGAGAACATTCGAGAACAGATTCTTTGCGGAATACTTCGTTTCACATGTGAACAACTCTTTGCTATCACCTTGCCGTATCTTTCTGAGCCTGCTATTCTTCAATTTAAATGGAAGAACAGCTGATTACCCGTAATGATCGATGAACACACGATCCACCATATCTTGTCCACGATCCCGCAATTGCAGAGGCGTGCGTTGTTGTGACACGCTTCGCGCGGTTCATCGGTGACCGGATTTTTACGTCGCCGCGGAAACAGGCGATCGCGAGAGGCGGACGGTCGGGTGAGTTTTGAAGCCACACGATCCAATAATCGCGGGCACAGAATGCTAATTGCGATTGGCACGTTCGCCGGGGCAGACGGAGCGGGTAACGTTGTCGCGATCATCCGTGAACAGTGACGCTCAACCCAAGTTTATTTATATGCCGGACGGTGCACGGGTGCACGCCGCGCTCGTAAATCTCGCGGCACCCAGCGGACGAACCAGGGTGTCGGCCAATCAGGATGTAGATGCTGTACACAGATCCCTGTGTCGCGAGGAAGAAATTTGGAAATTTCGATCCGCGCCCCCGATGGCCCGCCGATACGTCGCTGCGAATCTACGCCGTGCATGTTTATTGTCGCATAATGCATAGCATTATGCAAATCAGCGCCCCGCCGCTTACACTTGTAGCCCCCGCGGAAATAAAGCTGTGTCGGTGCGTGGGCGTGGGCGTAACACAATGGCCCCACCCGTCGACACACGGCTCTAGCAGCGGGCAATGTGTTTGTTTGGCGGAAAAGCGCGGAAAAACCGGACCGTGGGCATCGCAAGCTTTACAATTTGTCGGCGGTTCGTTTCTGCCCGGGCGCTGTAACCAGAATGGTAAGTGAAAATGTGAACACGAGAATTGTAGGCGGCAGGAGGAAACGCGAGGCGAGCATTTTTCTCCCCTCGCGAATTCGCCGCTGTGAGAAATCATCGTTAATACCGGGGAAAGTTAGTACGTGGCTGCGAGTCCGCCTCTGCGATAGAGCAGAATGGGCGGTCTAATTGTTAATTTTGCTCGGGGCAACGAGCGTTTGCGATTAATTACGATCGCCAAATTACATCATATGAAACGAATTCGTTTGTACGACGGAGCCAGAACGTAACGGCGCAGCTTCGCGGCGTGCGTACGGTGGAAATGCAAGGGTCGCGGCCGAGCTGGCTGCAAAGTGAAAACAATTAAGCATGAAAACTAAATACGTTAGCCAGCTCTGGTGGTAAAATGAAATAGAAATTAGAACACGCGGGTTTATGCCGTTTTAATGAACGCGCAGTGTCTGAAACGGAGCCGGTAGATAATAACCGGTCCACCGTCCAACTTGCCGCACCTGTTTCCAGTAAGGGTTCAATTAAAAGTCTCCGGGAACAAAGACGGGACGAGCACCGTGTGTTAATTTATAAAAATTTCATTATTCGCGTCTGTGCTCTGCCTGTGTCGAGTGTATATTATCCGATACCCATAAAAGTGCGGTACATTGAAGACAATTAACTCAGTTCTTTATTCCATTACTGTATTGTATTATATATTCACCCATGAAATTATAAATCCAGGTATAGTTTCCCCGCGTGTTCTATTTCTCGTTATCAGTAATTGAAACATACAATGGAACAAATCAGATTGAAATCAGCTGGATCTTTCCAGCTGTGCCCGAAAATGAATTCAACGCGGTGGATATAGTAATATCGCATGGATCATCTAATCGCCCCCAATTATCCGAATACCTCAGGAAATTACCGTATGATTGCACCCGATTATAATCCACATAATAATGCAACGAACCATCTGCATAATTAATTTCAATCCCAGCGATTTCGTTGAAAATTTCAGAACGCGCCCGACACGGTTATGGGCCGATAACGTGCGATCGCGAACGTTTCGTTAATGAAAGAAGCAACGCGGGCGTGCACAACTCGGTCGGCACGTTTGTCAATCAGTCATTTCGACAGAACGGGCCAAAGATCGCTCTGTGAAACGTACATCCCATGCACGTTCAAATTACCCATCATAGGGTATCTTCCATCGTTTATTTACAATTCGTAAATCGAATATCTCGCGCCATTACGCGAATTGCTCGTTGAACGCCAGTATATAGGTACATCGAAACGTTTGGGCAATTAATTCCGCCAATGTCTATGGACAGTTCGCTTCCCATTTAAGGGGGTATAGATGACAGAAAAAAAATTTGTTTTGCTTTATCTCGTAGTTTGTAGTGTGACAAATATTTCTGCAAAGCGACTTTATGAAATTCAAAAAATTAACAGAGGTGTAAAGGTCCAAAGGTAATGCCTCCCGCACGGCACTATTATCAGTAAAAACTTCAAACGCGTTTTTCTCGAAACAGGGTTTTTCAAGACGGGCGTTTGCGTATCTCGAAAACTACTGGGACGATCCAGTAGCACTTACCCGTACACATTTATAACATAACTGGCTGTGGTTGGAAGTTCGGGCGAGTTTCTATCTAGTAAAATATTAATATTACAGAAGCAAAACAGCCTTTGTAGTGAAAATTGATCACTTTTACTAAAAATCTTGCCATTCTGCAAATTTTTATTGTTAGAGGGTCTCTGTGGTTCCAACCATAACGACAAACATAACAAAGGAAATACACCTTAATTTTTCCATTTTTGATGACTAGAACAGTTCCCACATTAACGCCTGTAGGAAACGTATTTTTGTTTTAAGAAGTTTGCGTTACCGACTATTAAAAAAGATCAAAAAAATTCTGAGTAGGTATTACTTCAAACATGCAATAATATGCATGTAAAACACCAGATAGTATAACTTATAGTTTTTGTTAAATAAATTCCGGAAAGATGGCGTTGAAAAACGGACAGTTACACTAGAGTACCTACCACCTTAAATTTTGAAAATTTAATCCCGATCGGGATCGCGCTGAGGGCCCCGCTAATTGAAGAAACGTCGGGGTGTCTATTAACGCCAATAACGCGAGCGTCGACGTCGCGAAAGCCTCTCTCGAGGAGTCATATTCATCCGTGGAAATAATTTCCACCGCGTGCCGGTACGTAACGGCGAATAATCGCCAGGAAACTCGACTCGTCCGTAAAGTCACGTCCACATCGAGCATAATGCGAGCAACGTTGTAACGGCCATGAAGGTCTGCTCGTGTCTCCACATACTGGAGCACGTTTGCCCGACCTATGACCAGCACGGCGGACGTGCGAAAATTGGCGATCTCGAGGGCGACAAAAAGCCCCGGATGCAGGGGCAATATGTACGCGAGACGACCCGTCAACGTACGTACCTCGTAAATTTCACTGTTCGCCCCTGGATGTGCATTTGTACAATATCTCTTACGGAATATCGTGAATTGCGACGGCTCTGTTACGCGCCTCTGCTTGTTACGGTAAAATTATAATTATCCGTTGACGCCAGGCTGGTCTTTTTGCGCGAGTTGAAGTTATTCGCAATGCACGGCACCCGGGAAGAATGATTCGTTAAACGCAACACAGAACGTTACACAGCGGTATCAAGAATCAATAATGGCAGAAACAATCGTTGTCGATTGTACTGTTAAGCTTCATCTGCGGTACGATTGAAAGGCTGGGTTAACGAGTTTTTAAAGCCACGAATTGCGATAATGAGGACTATGTAAGAAACGATAGTGTCCAATTCTTACACAGTGTTGCTCGCCAGCAAATTTTTAATAACGCGTCCATCCCTTTTCAAAGTAGATACGCCAAGTAAACTGTTTCCGCGATTCGTTGTAGAAGGACTTCGTCAGTAGTTATAAAGGTGATCGTAGACGAGGCTGGTCCCATCATCGGATTTCCCACTGGGAAAAGAAATTCGCGAGGAAGCACAACGGAAACAGCGGGGCCTGTGGCACTCGTTTTATCATCCCCCTTAACGGGAAATGTGTGGGGTAGGACGGTTGATTCTTGTCGTTACGGTTCCTCACGTCTGAACAGACGCGAGCCAAGGCTGAGCGTGTGACAGTAGAATGGTCGAGGGTCGGGTGAAATGACTTTTCATACCCCGAGGGTATCTCTGCTCCCGGAAATATGGATATAGGCAATTAAAATTACGTGACAGCGACACGGAGGAGGGAAGTCACCGCGGGACGTCGTCGTGCTGCTTCAAAGTCACTTTACGTCTTTCTTCGCTGAGCCCTGAAGGGTCCCCGGGCGGGGTACAAATAGGGTTCCCTGAAAAATTCGTCGCTCAAATCTGACGGGACAGATCTTGTTACTGCAAAGACATCGCACGAGATGTCCTTATCAGTAGGTATATCAGTCCTACGCGAAACAAGCGCTCGCATAGTAGCCCGGAAAAGTTTCAGGTTACACGCCGAATATTAAAGGTCGGCAAAAGAACTCTTGTGCACAAATAAGCGGCTCGGATGTTGATCTTGTTATGTTCGATGCTGTTGCCTGCGCGAGATTCATAATGGACGCCTTTGCTTCCGCTGTACCGCGACCAGTTTGCTCGGGTTTAATTGAATCGTCTATTTTTTACTCTACCTTCGTTCTCCCGCGATGGCGTGGCTCGATTTATAAATACCGATTGAAAAACGACTGTTTTCGGCAGTATTGGAAGAAGCAGCCTCGTCGTTACACTTTCCTCTTGATTACACTTGTTACGTCGATATCGTCGGCGTCTCGTTCGATCGAATGTGATGGAAGCTGCTGAGTATTCTGTTGGTTGGTAGTGGCTTGCCCGGACGAGGCGCGGTGCGCAATTGCGGTTCAGGCTGTGTTTCGTTCTCAAGAAATACTTGTCCGAAGAACAGTCCTCGAAAGGCAAAATATAAGAGGAAACGGGGGAGGTCGAAACCGCTGGATTCGCTTATCGCGGATGAGGCTGTACCGTTTCGAATGATACGAGCGAGGGCTCGAAGGGAGACCGGCACTCCGAAAAATACTCGGAGGAGATACCACGTGCGTCGAAGCGACTTCAGTGGATCGAATTCCCCTCGCTCGCGGGGTGCACGGCTTATCTGCGTGAATTCCTGTTGGATGTTCGAGTCGATGTTCCAGTCAAGAGTTTCCAGCGGAATAGTAGCAACTTTAAAACCGTGGAGAAGTTTCTTTGGATCGGATAGATATGTCCTGTCTTTGGCGAACTAAGATCGCCTTCGAAGTCGGGAATCGAGTCCGAGGAAACTCGGTTCCCGGAGAAACTCGGGACTATCGTCTCACTCGGACACGCGCGAAAATCCCTTCGAGCATAAATGGCCGATTATGAGCCCGATATTTTACCATTCTCGTATGCCTCTCCGATTGATTGGAATTTAACGTCCCCTCTTACGACTGACACTTGGAGACGATACGAGTAGGAGTTCGGTGCTACGTTTGCGCGTTTAATTCCTTGTAGGTAATAAAGATTATTGAAGAGATCATAAAGGGGAGGGAACAGGTCAATTGGTCCGATAGCTGCTGGCTGCTGGATTAGCACCCCATCGGTATGCTCTGGTATTACACTTTAAACCGGATGTGTCCCAGGTTTACGCGCGATCTGCGAGCTTTTACGTTTCGAGAGCTTTCATCACCGGCTCCGACGTTTTTACTTTCTTCGTGATCACGTGCACCGACGTTAATATAATTTTACGCTCCGATCATAAAAATAATACCGCCGCGCGCGAAACGACGCGCTGGCGTAACAGAAATTCCCATGTGTCGCCGTCTATGCTTTCGTCTGTTTACTCTATCGCGAGTGATTATGTCGTAGAATCTGGTATAGTTCGTGGGGGATTGAAAACGACGGTAGGTACTTGGCAGAACCAAGCACTTTTTTGGCAGTGAAGAGGAGCATATCCAACGCAGGTTGCATGTTGAAGTTCTGTGGCGTCTATAATACGCTCGTACTACTGAACGATCTCTTACGGGTGGGTCTTGCATCGTAAGAATCTTAAAGCGAGCTGGAAAGCTGGAAAGGAGCAAGAAGCTGCCATGAAATCGGCGAGGAAGCTGAAAAAGGCGACTGAGGATCGACAAAAACAAATATGACGGCGGAAAATCCGGCAAAGGAGTAGAGCGAGGCAAAGGGCGCCGCTTACAAACAAATAGCAGACAGAAATGTAAGGGCGTGGGCGGGACCGATGAACAGGAAATCGAACGTTTTGCGTTCCAGCGATGGGAGCTGTTTATAATTAAGTTTATTGCGCAACAAAAACAGCTTCATTAAGAGAGAACAATGCAATTAAGGGGTTCCGGAGAGGGATAAACGCGAATCAAGGAGATGGAAAGGAGCTGACGTCGAGGTGACGGCAGGCTTGTCTGAGAAGCATCCGTCGTTTCTCCATTATCGATCAGGGTCGAGGAAGAGTGAACACCCCTTTAAGGGTCCTTGCGTCCCCCCTAGTCGATGAATATTCCGCATAAACAATCTGATTCGATAGAATTGGGGAACGGCAGCACACTGCTTCCGATGCTTCTCAGGCCTGCACTTCCTATGGCTACCATCCACCGATTTCTTTTGTCTTCCTTCTTTTTCCCAACTCCTTCGGAGCCTCCACCTTTATATCGACGAATCGAAAGTTATTCGTTTCACGACCTTGGAAATCCCCATCTCGTTAATTTTATTTCCTTTGTTCTTGCCTGTTGAAACTGGACAGTTGGGGAACTTTGAAGGTTGCGGATGGGATATTCCCTTTGATGTTTCGATACTCTTTGTGTTCAGCTACTGTTTCTTTGCGCCGATAAGCAAGGAACTTGGCGTACCGTGTGTTGCCACAAGTACACCGCGTCTTCTCGCTAAGAACGCAGCTAAGGTTGTTGATGTTAAAATAGAAGAATGCCTGCAAGCGTGTCAAAGGACGCGGTTCACCCTGAAATCCGATTCGACGCTCTGTCGGACAAAGCTTTTCAATCTCTGCCGGCTTAACGAATCGCTCAACGTTTCCTCCGGTAAACGGGTAAGAAAGGAACGCAAGAAGCTGGCCGAACGTTCCAGGCGGAACCGCTAATCAAAACGCAGCGACTGGCCCGGATATAAATAGCGGGAAAAACAAGAGACGGGAAAGAAGCTCGGGGAAAGAACAGCCAGAGTAGTCGTCCGTAACTGCCGATGCGGTGTGCCGAAGCAACCTTTTTCTGGCGATCTAGTCGCCCGGCGGGAAGGGGTGATAATAACGGAAAGTTTCTCGAAGCGACGCTCGCGCGTCGAGGATGTGGACGCCGAAGGGGCGGGTCCCGAACGCCTGGAGGACGCTTCGAAGAGCACAGCCGAGCGTGGAAAACAGTCGAAGGAACAGAAGAACGGGAAACAGTCGCGAAACTGCTGCAATTCTTCGAAACTGCCGCCGACCGAGCACCACCGCCACCATCCCATTGCCTCCCCTCGCAAACGCCAATGCCGCTGCCACCATCATCGAACTCTTCCAATCCTCCTCTCGGCATCGTTCTTCTTATTTCTCCCATTTCGCCCGGTCTCACAGGGTTTTATCATCCGCTAATAGCGAAATAAAACCCCGGGGGGCGATATTTCAAGCTGTTGAGTGTGCTCAGGGTGGGTCCGGCAACCCTGCCCTCGAAACGCAGCTGGTTAGGCTAGTTTGAGCGTGGAAAAGTTGGAACATCGCATTATACCGTGCCGCGATGCACCATGGGGGCGGAGTCGATATCGCCGCCACTGCTGCATTGGGATTTGCCAGGATTCCAGCGTTCCGTTCATGACTCCACGCTGTGAGAAACGCTGGCCCGCTCCTCTGCCGCGTGATTCTCTAACGATTCGCCGGTTTATTCTTCCTGGTGGGTTTCTTATCGGAGATACAGCTGCCTCGCTCTCCGCAGCGTAGATTGCGTTCTTCTATGGGGACAGGGGGGAGGGGATGGGGATTCTATTTCTCGGGGACTGTCATTTTCATTTTTCCGTCGAATCTTTGGCGAATCTGTTTTCACCGTCGATGCTCTCGGTTCGAGATAGATGTCGGTATCGATTCCACGAGCCCTGCGTATTTTTATCAACGTTTCGGGACATTCTGTTCGGTGCAAAGGGAACGAAATCCCGTGCTTATTTCTCGCGAACAATGAACGCTTTTAAAAATATGACACACGACAGTCCCGGCGGCGGAAATCGTCGCCGTTCAGCCCCGCCGTTAGTTCATTTTTACGGGAAGCGAATCGAAAAGTCGGCTGCGAGATGCGAAGTGCACTCCGCTCTTGCGCGATGCACAACCGTTTACATTCTACGTTTACGACCTACGTTTGTGACAATTCACACCCGTGTCACTTTACTCCTCTCCTTCTCCCTCTACCTCTCTCTCACTCTTTCTCTCTCTCTCTCTCTCTCTCTCTCTCTCTCTCTCTCTCTCTCTCTCTCTGTCTCTCTCTCTCTGTATCCTGGAAAACGTTCGAATAGCAGCAACTCCGTTAAAACGAATTTCGTTGTTTTACAGTGACAGCGCATCTGAATACACGAGGCCGTGTAAATGTTTGTCGCTAGCTGAAGAATATTCACTATGGGTCTGCGAAATTTCAACGATACTGGTGAGTTTGAATAGAATACACTTTCGTATTAATTATTATCTTTAATCGCCGTGAATCCCAAACTGGGAAATAAGGTATTCTATGCCAAATGGGGTGAAGAAGTTTCATTATATTCTACTCCACAAAACAGGAGTATTCTACTGCACAAATTACCGACAACACCGGTCACGCGATGAATGCAATAAAGTATCGTATTCTCATCATGTACTCTCGCGAAGAATTAATTCCAACTGATTGTTTACCTGTTTCGCGACACGCGGCCGATTAATGAGTTATCTGTACTACTTGCGCCAGCAATGGAGAGGAAATGTTCCCGTGGAAAACGCGAATAAAAGGCAGATATAATGAAATTTCAACGGGATATCCAATTTTTTCGGCGGGCGGGTGTATTGAACCGGGATAAAAAGCGTTTCGGTTTTCGGAAAAATAGGATGAGCCCACGGGCGTCCCGTTGCGCTTTGTGTATTCCGCGGGAATGATTATTTTCGAAAACAATTTCATACGCACCAATACATCGGGGCCGAGAAGTGCACGGACACGCCCGGGGTAGTTGGACTACAACAATTTCATCTTCCTCGATTGAATCCGGGGCATCGATAGCACTACCGATCGCTCGAATGCATTTACCTACTGCGGAGACTGCTACTTTCATCGTCAATTCCGTGTAGATCACTGTAAATATCTAGTCACCGCGTTGTGCCGGTTTAATTCGATGGAGGGCGAGGTTTTACGCAGGACCCATTTCGAATTCGTGGAAAAATAAAATTGCTACCCCGGCCTGGGCAGAGCGTCCTGAGAGCAACGATTGAAAATTTCGCTGCCGCGGAAAGTAGATTTCCTCTGTTGTAAAAGTTATTCCAAGGGGTGAGGAATCTCGAAACTGGATCCAAAGTGGATGAGGGAAAATTTCAAAGACCTTTCCTTCTACAGAAGTTATTATTGGGTTAAGTAATTTCTAATTAAACCCATGCTGACACGATTAAAGTTTATACGGGACCCGAGAAGTTTGCCGCTTTTACTCTTCACACTTTCCAAAGTATTTCAGGATATTTGAAGGATATTTTCACTGTGACATTTACACTGGCGCTGGCTTCGCTCTAAATACTTTTTGTCAACAGCCTCTCTCTCTCTCTCTCTTGTTTTATTTGGAACGCATGAGTGTCGCGATGTGTATAAATTTTCACACTTGAGGAATTTGTGCATCCTTTGACCCAACGGCAGAGTAAGTCTGCCAGAGAACGGATGACTGCTCTCAGTTTCGCGATCAAGCAGCGGTTTCGATCCAGCGCTACAGTATCGGAATATCGCACCACGTGCTTCCACCTGATCCCAGCAAGGACCTGCGGGATTCGAAACACGCTGGCTGGACATGGAAGAGGAATGAGGGTCGAAGAAGGAGGATACTCGATAGAAAGGGGAAACACCCATATAAATCAAGTTACAGTTGCTTCCGTTCCCTTATTGGGACGAGCGCTCTAACCACTGGAAACTACCTCGATTGTTTTCTTCCCTCGGTTCCCGCGCTTCTTGTCCCTTGAATAATATTGGATTTCTTCCGATCGATTCTACTGTTCGGCAAATAAGGAGGACGACGAAGAATAACGCGAACATTTTACCGTCGAACGTAAGGTATCTTAATGAGCCCCGTAATTAAATGTTCCGACGTGGGATTTGCGCGTTAACAGTTTTCCTTTGGTACTCACAAGGGACGTTCGGCAAGCCGGAAATTCATAAAATTTTGAAACTTGGTGTGCAAGTACCTAGTTCATACCTAACGCAACCTTATTTTTGTTGGTACCATAGTGCAGTTTCTGGGGGTGAAATCACTCTTTGAAAATTATGCAGAATTTTCTTGTCCGTGGAATATCTCGAGAACGGTGCGAGATATCGAATAGAAGTTTAAACAAAAGTTGTATCTTTTTTTTTAAATCCACGAAACTGCGCAAAATAATTCTTGAAAAATCCATATTTGTCAAGTTACCCGCACCACCAACCCTTAAAATTAAGATTTTGGATTTTGTATAGATCTCTTTCCATACATATAAATAGGTTATGTGTTATATTTTTTCATGTAAACAAATGAAACCTCTATTATCAAATTTGAAATCCATTTTAGCAGTTTTCATTGATAAAATGTTTTTTTAAAGCAATATTTAAATTGTTACTTATATAAAGTTTAGACAGCTTCCAATTATTTATAAATATTCATTGCGTGGATCACGCGAATTACGTGAATTCACAATGCCAGTTTCCACTTCGTCACTTGCTGCTATCGTAAAAACCACCGGGTACACCGCATGGAAGGGTATCGTAGATAGTTGCAACTGCAGCCTCTGATCCCGCAGCAGTGAGCGAGCGCTTGCATTATGTAAGCACCACGCAGGATAAACCGAATTGGCAGCGACCGCCAAAGACTGTGACTCCCGGCCGAGATTATACAAAGTGGAAAAAGTCAATGGAGCTATTTCCAAGCGACGTTGGTGCACGACGCGCATCGTTTAACGATACCACGCCGCTTTTCATCGTGCGTCGATCGATCGTTGCTGGCCATTCTATCCTCGCTGCGGTACCGCTGGTCCTTTACGAGGATATTCAGATCGAAATTGTGAACGCTGCGGAAAACCAACGAAACCCATTAAATTGCACAGAAAACTCTGTATTACCGCTGGTATCCGACGAGGTATTTTTTCCAGTTAATATGTACGACAAAATTGCACCATGTGAATGGAAAACGGCTAGACCAGATTAGTTCGATGAAATAAGCCCGTTCGCTTTCATAAAGAAGACAAATACCAGCGTGCATTCACGACGGTTACCTCATAGAGCACGCATTCACAATTACATTTTCCACGGTCATAAAACATCCGATAGATTCCGCATGATGATATTCATTAAATGACGCTCGTATTTCCTGCGCAAACATGTACTATTGTTGACAAAGGGGCGTTGGCTTGAAATTGAGAATAATTTAAAGCACAGTAGTTGCAGGCGGTAATTAATGCAACGGAGGATGGCTTCGTGTTTGACGCCTGCTTCGAGCACCCAGCTGTTATCAAATGCTTAACAGTGTCTCAGGAACTGTTTATTTATCCCGATCCTTTAACAATGCCGCGTTTCCCCGACGGGAATCGTTCGGGCGTGGAAATCGGTGTGCTTCGTTGATTACAGCGACATTTCTCCCGTGCTCCTCCTCTTTGTGCCTCTTTCTCTCACCCTCTCGCCTCTGCTTCCACCTTTCTCTTTGTTTGTCTTTTTCTTCCTCCCTTCCCCGTATGTTCAACTCCCCCGTTCTCCTCGGTTTCGTGTAATGTTTCTCTCCGGCTCCCCGCATTTCCCGGGTACCCTTCCCCTCGATATCTAGTCCTACGGGCATGGAACATCCTCGCCACCGACGTTTCATTTCGATTTTCCAAAGCTGCCTGCGAGGTGTCAAACGCTTGCCGATTGGATCGTACGCGCACCCACCCACCGTCGTCCCTTCTCTTTTTTCGAGAAACTTTGTTCGATTTCCTTCGCCGGAAAAATAGATGGGAAAGCTCGATCGACGGTTTCGAAGAGAGTTCGAACCACGCGCTTCCTTTCATCTCCGCGAGGTTGCCAGGTAGGCGGCAACGTCAAATTTCGTAGTCTCTACGTTAATACGATCTAAAGTGGAAGTAGTCATTCAATCGCACGCGAGTTTAACGTTTCTGTTCGCGATGCTCGCTCGAGTCGATCCATTTGCCGCGATATCGGCCACTTTCCACGGAGCGATCGCCTTCTGTGCATTAAATATTCAACAGTTCGTCGGGTCGACCGCAGAAGCCACTGTTTTTCGAAGCTCCGGTGCAATCATTCCTTCCGCGGAAGCAGAAAGTGCCGCAGAGGCCAGATAGCGCTGGGCGTGCTCTCTTCGTTCTTGATGTTTCTGGCTTCTGTTTACACAACAGAGCCAGACTGCCAAATGAACCCGTGAGATTTCCGCGATGCAAAGGATTCCCTTGGCAAACGCTGAGGCCAGCGGGGAATCGACATGCAAGGAAAGAGGGGAAAGGAAGCGTTTTAATAAATGCAGAATAAACTACGATAAACGAAACAAAGTTTATCAGATGCACAGATTCAACCATTGAACGTGATCGGCGAGTTGAAACGTTGCTGAGCCGGGCATGTCACTTTTTATTATCAGAAAACAGTGGAAGTTTATTGACAGTGACGTGGAACCCTTGAGTACACCGAGCTATGGTCGATATAAAATCCTATTATTTCGTACAGTTTCGAGAATTGTCCCTCGACTGACTCAACAGGGATAGGAGACCCTAGGTTTAATATCCCAGTAGCAAGGCTGCTACATAATAAGGGCTAGTTACCGTGCAGTTAATTTTCAGCTTATAATAATAAATAACACTTCCTAGTTTAGAAGCACGTTCCATATGCTAGACTTCTACCTGTGAGAATTCTACCTACGTCTACCACTGGACAGATGTTAAGGAAGGGCAGGATCGAGATACCGTGTCCGAACAAAACGGACCGAAGGCGTATCGCTAGGAAGGGAAAGGAGGAGGGACAGGAAAACGGTGGAACCAAGTTTTCCAATCTTACAACTCCAAACGAAACTCAACTCACGGAGTCGAAACACGCAACACAACGCGCCACATAACAGACAGAGCCTATTCTATTTCCTATCTTATATCCCCCCCGTATATATTTTTCGTGATGGCCGCCGGCGTAGCCAGCGATGTCCCATTCAACGTTGGTAAAGCACCTCGGGAAAACTTTCTCCTTCCTCTCCCGCGACTCACGTTTCGCCCGCAACTTTTCGTTCGACCATCTTTTTTAAACATTTTATGGGGTTTCCTTATCAGGACGGTTCGCAGCGAATATTACTACTTTCGCTGCCTCGCCATTCAATCAATTCACCGCTAATTTCGATGGAATCGTAACCCGACCCAGTTATCTTCTACGTAGCAGTTGTATTCCCGTTTCAGAGAGATGGACGAGTTTAATTATTACTCGATAATTGAGACAGAAATATAACTGACATTGAGGATAGTCATACGATCATTGATCGTCGAAACGCTTTCTTCGCCCGAGTAAGATCTATTCTGACCGTTGTGTTGCATAAATTATTGCTGCTCCACCAGATAACACCAGCAGTGAAATAATCAATAGCCTGGCACTTTAAACTTTCCTCTACCCTTCGAAACCGCTTTCAACTCTGTTTAACATCCTTTTCCCCGGCTAATCCTGAAACTTCGTTACTGTTATATTCTCTGCAGAACAACGGTTCCTCGTGATCCCTCGGACAGCACACGCTCTAAGTCCATAAGTTTTCTCGGCAGCGAGAGAGCTCGAATCCACCTTCTGCAAGTTTCCAAAGAAGCTTGACCGTTTTCTAGCGGGATCCCTTGTCTTTTCGTTACACGGATCGCGCCCCTTACCTCTTCCTTTTCTTCGTTCTCAGCCGAGACACCGCAACGCCTTTCGTCGCGACCGGTTCACGCCGCCTGGCCAAGAATCCAAGCAATAACTGGCGATCCGCGAATGAATCATGGGCAAAGTCGCTTGAAAAAAACATTTTCACGTAGTTGCTTTTTACCGGGGCGTTTTGAAAGCTTGACTGACACAGTTCTACAGGGAACCCTCGAAGTATCGCGTCGCTGTTTCCACGTTTCTGACGAATCTGACTCAACCCGTTCCATGGAGATTCCTGTTCCGGGCTTCCTCGTTCGATTTTATGTCTCGCATTTTCGTTTATCTTCCGCGACCCGTAGCTCCCGTTCGACGTCCGTCGTCGACTACGTCCCTGGATTATTGTCACCGAAGGATACCGCAGACACTCGCCAGACGTCGAAGCAGGGACGCCTGTCGATGCTCGTTGATCTCGCAATAAATCGTGGTCGAGACGTTTCTCGGCAAAGAATCGACCGTAGACATGTTGCATGTAGATTCATGGATGATTAGAGGAATTCACGAAGGTGGTAGATTCGGAAACGCTGAAGCGCTGTGTCAGGACGAGGTTACTCAACGGATAAATTCTTTCTCCTGCAACTTCAAAAGATGCCTCTCACCGTGGCACGCTATCAGCTCCTTCGTGCCGTAATTCTACAGCGCCTGCGTAGGGTCAGTGCCAAGTGTTTTGGAAGGGGTTTCAGCCCGCGATGAATAAGAACGCCACTTAATATCAGACAGTATATCTAGTCCGTTCATTAAAATGCAAAATTCGCTGCAATTCCCTCGTACTCCTTCCGACAACGGGGCAGTGATTACTTTTTTACCTTCCCGCCCCTTGTGCACGGGCCAGCGCCGTGTTCCACCACCGTCTACCTGCGTCCAAACGCTAAGTGTTCGTAATATTTTTTCGCCGGAAGGGAGTTGATACTCGCGGGCAAATGAAGTCGCTATTTGTGCGCCTCTGCTCCCCGCGTTTCAGCTCTTTCGCCTCCTTGAAATCCCGGCGCACTCCTCGCCGTTTGCCGCCCTTTCCTGGGTCGCTCTTCGTTCGTTCTGTCCTCTTCTGGATTCGCTGGGAATTGGCGTCTGTCTTCGTCCCTCCTCCGAAAGCACCCAACTCCGGCAGGACAATCGTGGCGAGTTGCAGAAGCAGTTACGTTGCTTGGCACCAAGCTGGAGGAGTGAGCGAACGGGGCGGGGAATCGGTGGAGGGAGTTCAGATAAGAGAATCGCCACTTACCGGAAGAAAAATGCACCCACCTGATTAAAGAGATCGCCCAGGGACGGACCGACAGGATCCTTTTCGCTTGCACCGAGAAACGATCTCTCCGGGCTCGCTGGTAGACTTCGGCGCGCGGCGACGTCGCTCGAGTTTTACCAGCTACCGTGATTCACATTTTCCTGCCCTTTACTGCGCACGCTAATCGATGGGACAGAGGATACCGGGACCTTCTTCCCCACGCTCTAATTTACATGCTCGTACGCTGTGTGCAACTATGAAACGACGCAAGCCGCGATTACGCGAACAAGATTTTTCACGGTGCTTTATCGTTCACTCTTCCTGTTAACCTGTCCCCTTCCCCTGGAGCGCGACCGTGTATCTCGCATAATAAAGGTCGGGATTTATGCAAATTTCGGCTGCATTACGAAACCCCGATACTGCCTCGTTTCTTGGCTGGCCTTTTATCCGCCGTTTGGCTCCCATCTTTTTGCGTCCCTGTTTTAACGTTTCCTTCCAGCGTTCTTGAATAAAGTCTCGGTCGAAGTAACGAAAGGCATGACCGAGTAATGAGGTAGATAGTACAGAGAGATCCGCGAAGTCGGGCCATCTCGACTAGTCACGAGTTTCTTTTATCGGCACGGTCAACACCGGAATATTCATTGTCTTCGAATAGGTACGCCGCGCTCCGCTGCTCTTTCGTTCTCCCCCCACATTGCTTCATCCTCATTTTTGCGTCCCTTCCTCGACCCCCATTTCCCCGCCGTCGTTGAGTGGAATTAACTGACGCGGGGCGAGTAACTTCAGGGATGAATCAAGCACGCGAGGAGCATAAATTAACTGGCACGGTTCGCGGGGAACGAGTTTAACTAGTTTCAAACAGTTTTTGTCACCTGGTATTAGACCGCGTTGACGCACGTCGATGGCACGACCGCGCTGCTTCTCGACCTAGTGGCACAGAAAAACGAAGAAAACCGAGTTTGCGAAATTCGCGCCACGTACCAGCTCTAATCTGGAGGAAAGAAGGTTTTTATGCTTCCGCTGTTAGAGAATCATAGAAATATCGGCTTAGAGCGGAGACGCGGATTGGGTGGTTAATAACACCAGCTCGTATCATTAAAAAAAAGCTCTCGCCACCAAGATCACGGAGATCAGATGCTGTGGCAAAGAGCATCGTTACGTGCGAGTCATCGCAATAAAGTGAAAGAGGGTTGCGGAACAATCAGACGGAACCCCAGCTATCGCTGATCAAAGCTCCGGAGGTTCTCAAAGGACAGAGGTTCGACATGTCTTCTATAGAGGTTTCGGTGCGGAGCCACTTTCTTTCATGTCCTATGAACAGAAAATAAGCATCATGGATCTGTAATTGAGCCATGAATCCTATTGGATCAAAAGGGACGCAGTTTCTCTGATTCCGTTGCAAGAAGCGGCGTAATTACATCGGCCAGAAGGATTATATCGAAATCGATGGGAAAATCGGTAGCTAACGTTCGAAAATGACGCGCCTCGGTGTCTGGAGCCGCCGCGGCGAAATACAGGGACGTTGCCTGGAATGGAGGGGAAGAAATAATTTTCCATTATTGCCGAATAAGAGGGAAACCGCGACGGTTACGGCCGTTCGATTCGAAGTTTTGAAACAAATAACGCAAAGTTTCGGTACGATTTAGGGGTTGTTTGGGGATTTATGAAGCTCGTAAGGTACTGATGAAATTCATGAAGGAGTATAGAGCAGGGTGGGCGGTGGTAGTGAAATTCCTTACAAGGCACGCTCAATCTCCAATTCATTTCGGTGTAAGTTCATCCAGCTGGCACAGTTTCAGATCTGTAGATCAAATACGGCGAGGTTTCTCATGCTCTATATTTGCGACCAGCGAGATATTACAAAGCGATCGTTGTCGGGGTCCCGGCGTTATTTTCGATATCGACCTTTCGCGAGTTGATTACAGTTTTAATTTAGTCGAGGTCTCTAGCGCGATACTGTATATCCTTCTAGAATTCTTCTTCGATTCGGTTATTCGTGACTCGGGACACTTGAACGTACATATGCACGTCGAACGAGGAGGACACGGCGCAAGTGGTTCCGCATCGAAACACCCTTGACTCGCGTAAAAATAAAGCCCGCTCGTCTGGAAGTGTAGACGGTCCCGTAGCATCCAATTTCGAGCTCCGGAACTATTCTAAACGCGGAGTTAACGCACAACTACCGGACATAGTTTCATTACACGGGCATCAGTCCATTTATTGCGGAACGACGTCGGGAACAAGGAGGAAACTTTTATCGAAGTATGTTACGAACCGTTCTAATTCCGTCAGTCTATGCGCTATCGCTCGAGGATATTTCGAATTGAGTATCACGATTAACTATTCATCCAAAATTGCTACGAATCCTGTAGTTCGCTGCTTTCCGCCGCGACTACGTTCCAGAAACCGTTTTAATGGAGGGCCTCGCGTCAGTTACCGTCGATTCTGCTTCCTACACAGTATTTCGCAAAACTTGATATAGGTACTTCTATTAAAACGAAAACATAAATTATACCTTCCTCTCAACCAACATACTACACACCCTGCATAAGTTCAATGGTATTTCACATCACCTGATCCAAGAAACACCAAGTTTCTTGCTTGTCCCAGCATTCCGGTCCCACCGTTTAGCCATATCGAACGATATCTCAATCATATCATTTCCTCGACCGTGGCACCGACCCTCCTGACCGGTGATTCATTCCCCAGCAACCATTATTTGGAGATTGTTAAGGGCCGTCGCCCCGGAATTGCTTCGGAAGAAACGTAACCGTTGCATTATTCAGTCGGGCGAGCAGGCCTGGACGCGATTCGCCCGCTCGCGGCTCCGTACTTTCAACGACGGTTCATTTGTCACAAAACTGTGTTGCGAAGCGTCGACAGGAAGTTTCCGCGTAACACGTCCCCGGGATCGCTTCAATTCCGTCGGCTAGTCAGGATCGCCGGTGGTGGCACGGCAATCAGAACGATGTCAGGCCGCAGCCTATACCCCTCCTCGGCGCGTATTCGTGCGCGGCAATAACGGCGAGGCCCCAACTCGCAACGCGTTCACCCCTGCAATAAGTTGGGCGATTGTGCCGACGCGGCGCGGCGCGCGCCGCTCGAGGAAATTAAAACTTGTGCAATTCGGCAGGATCCCTAGGCAACTCTGGCCAGGTTTATCAGCCGCGGGCTGGATGTTTCCGGGCAGCAGGATAACACAAAGGCTGCAACCCATAGACAGGGAGAGAGAGAGAGAGAAAGAGGGAGGGAGGGAGGGAGGGAGGGAGGGAGGACAGATGGAAAGAAAGAGAAACATCGCGATACCGGAATAGGAAGAGGCGAACGCGTACCAGGAAATGTGAACGCGCGGAAAAAAGACGCGCATCGCGGCTGGAAAGAGAGGCAGAGGAAGTATACAGATGCGCGTGCAACGCGAGGAGATAGGGAAACGGTTTATTCTATGCAACTTCATCCAGGAAATAATAGGAGAAGTGGGAAGAGGAGGGCCTAGCTAAGCCACGGCGCGAGCATCCTCCAGGGTAATTTTAATTCTCGACCAGCCTCCTGCCGCCGGCGCAATTCATATTGCCCGCATTACTCACGGCCAGGCAGAGTTTTGATCATCCCCCTACGCCGCCAATGAGTGAAAAATGTAGCTCGCGCGCCCGCGCAATCTCCCCGGAGGATGCTTCATTAGTGTGCCTGTTTACAAGACTTCGGATGATGCGCCAGCTACGGCCGATTTGTCAATTTAACGACCTGATTTTTCAAGCCGACACTTGCCCGCTGAGAGCGCCGTGGCCGCTTTTTATCCAGCGGATTCGCGCGGCTCCATTCACGGTTAAAGGGTCGCTGCCCCTCCGTTGCCCGTCGTTAAGCCTGTTGTACGCGAATATTTAGCTCTCGCTAGGAACAGCCTTACTAATTGCCCGTTTAATCCTTGCGCTTGTCTGAAACCACGCGTTGGTAGTCAAAACGTATGAAAATTCCTCTTCATCAGCGTTTGATCGTACCAGGCTATTTCCGATTAGACGCAGATTTCGCTCGTCGGGGCGTATTGTCTGTAAATCACGTCGACGATCAAAGTACTCGTTGATTTCTTCGGTGGACGACTCGCAGGCATTCGGAGCATGAAGAAATGCTGTGAAGTAGAGCGATAAGGGCGACGAGGGGAAGATAGAGAGGGAGACAATGAATCGTTGCAGTTGCCACTGGAACGGGCGGGTTGGGAGGCATTTTACATCGCGGGGACTGGAGCATACCGTGAAAAAGAGCACCGCCGCTCGAACGACGCCTGTAATCCGTGAAAACCGCAAGACGATGTGGCGGGGCGAGAGATTTTCGTTGTCCTGCAGCCCTGGACGTAACCGTACTTACGCGGATATGAATTAGGATAGGGCAGAGTCCGCACAAAAGCCGTGGCGCTTGCGCTGAAAGCCCGAAACGGAGGGGGTGGCCGACGGTGGCGGCGGTTGTCGAAAGGGGGGAGGGGTGGCAGCTACGCTGAGCAAGGCCAGCCGTCGAGAGAGGGGGAGGCGTTGGAAGCTTCTGCGGGAAACGGAGAATCTGCGAGAGTCAGTGCAATTCGCGTCGCGACGCCCTTCGTTCCCGCGATCCGCACTTCAAGTTGGATCGGGGGCGCACGAGTCACGGCACGCACGCAACTCGATCCGCGCGTTTTGACCCCCCTCCCGCGATTCACGTGCCGGCTACCCTGAACCTTTCGCTCGGTTGCTCAGTGCGCGACAACTCGAAAGAAACACCTTAAAAACGCGTTAGAAAAATTCTTCTAAATCGTTCACGTGCAAAGATTGCGTTCTCCAGTGCGTAGGAAGTTTGGAAAACGCTCGGTGAAACGGTAGCTTCGCGCGATTAACGTACGTGCATCGATACGTAGACGCGTTTCTGATTGCACCACGAGTAATACGAGCCTTGGCAGATGAATCGTGATCGGTGAAGAATTCGATGTTGACGGAGAACATGGAAATTCTTGATGGGCTCTGAGCACGACGATTTCCAGACATCATCGGTGTTTCTTTCTTCTTTCGTTCGTGATGGAAATGTGTTGATTGTGAGTGTCCTATAGAAACGTATAGTTGACGGAACGAAGGGAAAGGGAAAGATAACGTGTTTGGTTGCCAAACACGTTGATTTCCATCCCGGCACCCATCGATCGTGCGAAATAGAAACGGCGGTCGTCGTTATTCTTTTCTGTAATCACGTGACTCGTTCATATGGAGTGCCGCCGTGGCTTCGCCCGATTCGCCGGAGGGCTTCCTCAAAATTGAAAATTATGCAAACATAATTTTCATCGTGGCGCCCGGTCGCAACCACGCTCGCGCCAGAAGCACACGTCCTACGCGGCTTGCTTTGCAAACTTCACTGTCATCGGAAGAGTGCAGCGAGATAATTCAAGTAAATTCAGAACGTACCCTATCTGCCTGACGGACAATATTTTCCCTTGTTTTTCTGCTATAATTGCTTTTCGATTTCAATCTTCCACGGCTTATGGAATATTCAATTTTTCACCCGCTTTATTCAGAATAATATTTATTGTAGTAAATAAATGCTTTTTATCTCCGTTACTCCAGTCTTTCCTGCTATTAAAATATCGTTATTCTTAATCGTGGCCTTATACACTTTATTACGCTCTTTAAAGTTACGTTTAAGTTACGCGACTAGATTCCTCCGCTGAACTCCTCGATTTTCCTCTTTTCTTTCGCACAGTTCTCGCGCACGTTCAACTCGATATTCCGTTCGAAGGTCGATTCCGACTAACCAATAGTAATGATCGAAAGCTTTTATAGGAATTATGAATGCGGGAAGTTCGGAGCGTAGGTAGTTGAAAGTTAGTCGGTCCCTCACGTCCCGCCCTCTCAACCATTTCTTAAACGTTTGTAGCTCGTCGCGAAAGGGGTGAAGTAATTACGGGGCCGCTCCTGTTTCGGTACAATATTTATTTTGAGCGTGATCCACGGCCGGTCTAGGGATGGTTTACTCGCTCGCGGAGCGCATAATTGCGCGCTGAAAATTCGCCGTTAAATGATTTTTAATCCGTGCCGTATTAAACGGAGTGCATCAAAATTACATGAATATTTACGGGACCGGTACGGTTGGCAAGATTGCGTTTTAAGCGATTTGCCGCACGGCGAAAATTGCATATTAAATATCCGTATAATGTAAACTAATTTGCGTAAGTAAACCGTGTAACGGTCAATTAATTAACAATAACAGGGAAGTTGTCGGTATAATTCGTGATTTTAAAGTCCCCCGCGATCCGGTGGCTCTTATTAAAATCATCGGGGCTCTGTGAATGAAGATCGAACGACGGGCTCGAGAATAATTTCGCCGTCCTACGTGTAATTTTTGACACGACCTACGTAGGCCCGTTATTAACGTGGCCCGTTGAGCCTGTGCCGCATGAATATGAATCGCCAGGACGTTAATGCAACGCCGTGGGAACGTACGTTTCCCGAATGCCGTCGACGTGATTAGATAATTTATGGGGACTCTGTGCAGCGACACGTGGCCGTCTACTAGCTCCAACGCCGAAAAGTGTTTCCAGGTGAGTACGCGCAAGTCGATTACAGGGGTGTTACACTCGACTCCTCCGTCGTCGGATCGTAATTACGGGGGAAAAATTGGTGTGCCGGTCAATCGGAATATTCGCAAATATTGAATTTTCAGCGGTTGCCTTTTTGCATCGAACAAAACAGCCGAGCAATTGCGTCCACTCCGAGCAACACGGAACATTGTACGTGGTATTTATTCGCGGTGCTCGTTAGCAGTCGTAAATGTGTAAAACGCGAATGCATCGTTTGGCACGGGTCGCGTTACACGCGAATGGAAAGAATTATTTAAAGTGTTCACGGTATTCGAGTTCAACAGAGATGCATGCTAATACGAATTTTATCTACACACGTGGGTTCTCAATTCTCCAATTTCGAAAAAAAAATTTGGCATTTAATACACGAATACTCCACAAGGGCGTATAGAATTTTCGAACGGTAAAACTCGAGAGTGTAGAGCATTCGGATGTCGAGTTTCCGTACAATGAGGGTGTTAATGCAATTCGGTGTAAGCTTTTGCAACGAGGGACAACTGCTGATGCAACTCCGTTGGATTCGGAATTAGATGAACATGAGACGGAAGGAGGGAAACGGAAGGTGTGCTCGACCGATTAACGCGAAACCGAGTTGGCTGCCGTGCAGCCGCTTTAATTTTCCTTCGCCGTCTTAATTCACCGCGGTAATTCGCGTTCATATTTCATCCGGTTAGAAAGGCGTCGCGAACTACGGCAAATTATCCGTAAAATTGCAACGGTTCCACCGGCGGCGGCTATCTCTCCAACTCCTTAACGAAATTTTCTGCAGGTGAGCACGCGTCGTAACTTCTCATCTTCGGCGACGAGTTTAAAAGTTTAACGAGTGCAACAGGAGCCGGTCGATTTCCGGTGCGGTGGAAAAATTAATAAAAGAGGCCGGGTAGCGCGGGGGGATCGGGGGTGATATCGCGCCGGCGAAAAACGGAAGAAAAAAGGACGAATAACCTTCATCTCCGTTGCTCCCCACTGGGACCTTCCCAGCACGATGATAACCTTCCATATTGATCCGATTATATAGATCAATGCCATTTCACGTGGCTCCAACGAAGTTAAGTTTCCATCGTTAATTAGGCGTGATAACCGTGGACGGATGTGTGAATAATTCTATTTTCACGTCGGATCCACTTCTCTTTCTCCCATCAGCACCTCGCACATGTGTTTCGCCGACCGAGAACAGACAATTTTCCGAGGGCACCGCCCCGTCGAATCACGCGTTCAAATTGATATTCTCCACTGTTATCTTTTCATTCGTTCGTGCTGTGCACGACTTTACGTGGTTACTCGCATCCAGCGGAAAAAGCATCTGCCCCCTTCAACGAGCTTAGTTAACTCCTAAATTGCGTTTTGCATGGACCCGTTTTTTGGACGATTAAATGGTCGGGACATACATAGATAATCGGCTTTGTTAGCTTACCATTATCAAGTTGTCCCCGCGTGGGAAAACGTTGGCCAGATGTGATATATCCTTAAAAAAGTGAATCGCAGGGTTTCAGTCTTTGACAAGGGGATTCAGATGTGCGATAAATACCGACGCTGGACAAAGTTTGGCAAAGGATTATAGTCGCACGGTTATTGACGAAAAACAGTCGAAATCGCTCATAAAATGTTCACGCTCGTTTACACGCCGGATTATACGCGTTTAAAGGGATTTCAAGAGCAATAAAATCCTTCCGCCCTATAAATTGTTACCATATTTCTCTTTATCCGCACGATTTTTGTAAATTCACGTCGTAGTCACACAGTGTTAATCCCGGGTGTGTTGAATGCGCGCAGGAGGCTTCGCTAACTTCCAAATACAACTGTCGCGAATGTACTTGTAACATCTATATGACTCGCTTTTTTTTTCAAATTTCGTGGTACGAAGTAAGTTGTCGCACTACGCGAAAAAGGGCGTGTCTAAGTAGCTATTCAAAAAACGCACCAAACAAAAATGAATATTGTACAAAATTGTACACCTATTTACGAAAGAAAAATTAGCTCTACGGTTTCCGTATCATCCGCAGGCGTGGTGTCCCAAATGCGTTAGCACGAGATCGAACAGGACCCGACTCGAAAAGCGTGCAAAAAAAAAAAATAGAGGAGCGAAATGAATGCAACGAGGACGTCCATCATAAGCTTTTAAGCTCCGAGTCCTGTAACGGCGGGAATAAACGCGGTTTATACAGTTGCGCGCTTAATGCTCCGATCCGTGCAATTCCGTGCGTTAATCGCGCCTGGCTGGCCGGCCGCTTTTATCCCGAACGATAACGAGAAATTAGCTACGAAACATAGCGATGCGCACGGTGTAATTGGGTGCATCGATTAAAAACTGTCGGAAAAACGATGGTCCATCGCTTCGTTTTTTCCGTGGTTGCTGGCGTGACGATCGCGGCCGGATGAGACATCGATTCGAGGCTTTCTCGTAAACTCCAGGGATGCATTAGTGTGGCTACGTCGTTCGGGACCAATCGCGAATCAATAGCCAATCGGTGCAATAGTTTAAAGATACGCTTGCCCACGGTCTGGAATAAAATACGATTCACCTGGCGGCGCTACACGTGGGCGAGGACCTGGTAAAATGCTTCCGCGACAAATTGTTCGTTGCGATGTGCGATGTGTAAACTACATCGATACTGGACGATAATTCAAGTGCTCTTGTACACGGTGTGGTTTGAAATGTGCCTCCCAGCTTTCGAGTTGCAAAGTGCTATCGAAACTCGTTCGCATCTTTCATCGTCTCTCGCGTACCTACACTTTCACATTATAGAATTTCATTGGATTTAACGAAGTCTTCCATTGCACCGGTCGGATCGGTGATTGAAAATTCCACTCCCATCAGCCGGAATACTTTCATGAAGGTGTGCCGAAGGGAATCCGAGGCACAAGAGCTTCAAAGCTCCCCTAGCAGTTTAGTATAAAGCGGAATGATTTAAAGGTTCCGTCAGTGGCGGTTCCAGAAATAGCCTGTCGCGTTCTTATTTCGTTGACCCATATTCGACGGGGTCAAGGGTGTTTAAAAAAGTATCAAATATTCCGAGTTAAGCTGCGCTTAATTATTCACCAGGCGTTCTGACAGACAAATCT
Organism: Andrena flavipes; assembly: GCA_963971345.1. Taxonomy (NCBI): domain Eukaryota; kingdom Metazoa; phylum Arthropoda; class Insecta; order Hymenoptera; family Andrenidae; genus Andrena; species Andrena flavipes. Next base: position 42,994,943 of record OZ020481.1, read on the forward strand.
CAGTTTTTCGCTTCCACGTTTGTGCGACTATTCTATTTCGATTCGATAAAATTGCCTCGAGTAGCGTTATTTGCTCTATTATGCTCGATGAAATCAGTTATTGTGAGCAAAAATGAACTAACCCCCATTTTTTTATGGTGAATTGAGTTAGTAGCAATAATGTATTCCAATAGCCTGTACTAATAATATGAAATAGAAACAATTAATTTTTTCAAGCCTCAAATCAAGGTCACTAAACTTCCAGTTCAGTTAAACTTTTTTAATAAAGACATCCTTACCCAGCAGCATAATAATGCGCGCTCGTATACGTATGTGCAAGATGCTGCGAGCACACATGTGCATCTGTGCGCGCGACATCGGATACAGTAATCTTGCATGTTCATCTGCGTGCACCATAACTGTGGTCAATTCGCCGCAGCAAGCGGTGACCGAGTTTCAGAACATTCGGCAACTTCCTATCCATAACACTTTCGAGAACGCCCACACGTGCCTCGAAAGTTCTCCTCGACGTCACTCCCACGCCGATTCAAAACCTTCCACGATTTCCTCTTAATCATTATTACTCTCAGCATTCAACGTACCTTGGCTACAATCTACGCTGTTTACATTAACCCACCCCCAAAGATGAAAAAAAAAAACAATTGTCCCTCATTCCGTTCTTCTTCGCGCTCTGTATTTCCGTCTCGCAAATTAATTTACAGCCATGGTAAGTTGGACGAGGAATCAGACCAGAGACATCGATGTCGCGCAGCGAAAACTGCTAATTAAACGCTAATTGCTACGAAGACCGCCCGCTGGCTCGAGCAAAGGCCAATTATTAATTTACCCGTTTATGACCAGAAACCCATGTCGCTTAATTCCCGATCGACTGTAACGAATTGATAAATTCTCGCCTTGCGAACGAGTCGACGCGAATAAAATAAGCGCTTAGACACGGTAAATCTGCTCGCCGCGTGGCGGTGGCTCGTGTGCACGGGCACAGAGACAGAAAGCCGAGCTTCTTTACGGCGAGGGGAAACATGAATTTCACTTGGCTGGGTGGTTTAATCCAATCGATCGTATAAAAAGATTGTTCTTACGGCGTTCCATTGTGCGAGCGTCGAATATCGTGTAACGTTATTGAGCGATTTAGCGCGCCTCTTTCTATGCCGGGAACGTTTCTATTTTTTTTTTTCTCACAAAGGCCTGAGATAACGAAGCTCGGGTTCGCAGGACTTTGAAACTGGTCCCACCTCTGTGTGCTCCTACTTGGTTAGCCTGTTCAGATTTTAACCCCGGCCTGCTTTTAATTAACTGAGCGACAGTTGTCCTCGTGACACGATATCGACGCAGCAGCCCTTTAAACGGTTGTAAACTGAACTGATGAAAAGCGGATGTATCAGCGTGATACCGGTGGAATTTACGCTGGCTAATTCGGAACATACTGTATACGAGGGTCTATCGAATTTGCTTTCACAGAATCCTTTACACGCAAAGAATGTGGAGAAATTGAAATGCGCGGAGCTGAAGAATTAATCGTCCGCGGCGATGCGCGCTCTCGTCGATATTTCATCCTCGTTGAAGCACTTTGCGCCCACTTGATGTGCGGTAAACGTTTGTTCGTAGAGTATGGCACACTTTATAGCAGCTGTCAATGGGTCAACCGTCACAAAGACTGGTATGCGAATATGAGCGACACTGTACATGCGACAGAACGCTCGATCGCGGGCTTTGCGATGGAAATCGACGGCAAAAGTCAAAGGGCCCTCAATGATTTCGCAAACGGAAACTGGGAATGGTCGGCGTCGCACTCCACAGAAACGCATACCGCTCGATAAGGGGTCAGGGCTTAGAGCGAAACATCGTTAAACACTTTTATCCGTTTTAGAGGAGTCCTCTCCCCTCTCCGGAGCGGTTGATTAAGCGGAAATTAAAGTCGCGAAATAAATATCCGGCAGTTAATTTTACGTAAACTCCCCCGGCTGGCCAAACTTTTTTTATTTACAGTCGCTTTAACGTTCCCGCGATACCATAGAAACTTGGCTAAAAAGTTGGCGGAAGTACCCACTGTGCATTCCGCTGTTAAACTTAGCTCGTTTAAGTTTAGCGGCCGGTTCGAGGCGGTCCGGGTTACACGCTTCATTTACAAACGTACGCCGGATTTAATTGCTAAGTAATCCGGCGGTTTGACGGATTAACGAGGTTTCGCGGTGGAAAACAAAGGAGCCCTGTAATCTCTGTCAGCTTAGCCGATTGTTTCGTGCGAAGCTTTGATGTTTGGACGTAAATCCTGACGTTATAATTATATTTGCGGTGCGCGTGCCGGATTCTTCATTAAACAACAATCACGAAGGGATTTTCTTATTGTCCCCTTTAATATTTCACAATATTTCTGGTAGGCAAGAATTGAAATGAATTTCTTGAATAATTAACTGTTTATCCCCGATATCGCGACTGTTTGACACAGACGTGCGATTCATTATGCAATAAGGCGGATTTGTCAGAGTCACGGGAAAGAGAAAGGGTTACCGATTTCTGTTATTCCGCGTCACTTAGAAAACTGCCCAGCTGTAGTGGCAGTTAACACAGCTTATCAGAGTATCGTTGTGTTGAAGTATGCAGTCAGTACCTACACCACATTCTCACGTGAAATATGGTGATGGTGGAGGTATGAATTCGTCACCGCTTTATGTCTCGTTCAGATTTCGTACGGGAAATAAATTATTGTTCAAGCTGGACAGATTTATGCCTGTAATATCATGCGAACGTATATCGTTATTAATGATATAAAAATACATGGTCGAATGTAGATATTACCTGTGACAAACTTTAATTCCGAATACGTTGCATAAAACTCGTTATAATTTTTCTTCATCGAGTATCTCATATATAAATTATCCCTGGCAACGTTCTAACACATACGAAATCTTCACTAACTCTTCTCTAATACCTCCTCTCAATCCATCTATAGCATACTTGCTCAAATATCTTGAGAACCTTTCAATCTAGTCTTTAGTCTTTCCAAACTTAGACCATTTCTCTGCTGGATCTTCATTTATCCAGTGGCAGTGTCTCGTTTGATAACGAAAGTTGTCGATGAGGCGTCGAAACGAAGCGCAAGCAGCATATTGATTAACAAAAGCACGCTTGCCGCGTGAAATAACAGACAGCGACAGGGCCATGGTGTGACACAAGCGTTAAGCCTGAACAGGGGCCACTTTGTGAATATCAATGCGACCAAGAGTGTACACTCGGCGGGCCACTTTTGCGGAAGCATAGCCGTGCCAGGTAACCGCCTATTGGATCCTAGTTCATGTCACTGAGGCTGTAACTAGTCGATGCGCCCTTTGTGATTGACGCCCCTGCGGTTTAATACTCACGGGCGTCCGCGTCAATTAAAGTTTAGAGGGTTCGGACGGCCAGCCAATAACACGATTCCCGAATATGCAGCAGGAAGAGCGTAGATAAAGGCAGTCTTTTTGTCTGCGCGCGTACGAAATTAATTGAACATGAATCAGCGATAATCACAGGGGAAAATTGTAATAGGAATTCCGGCGTGTGTCATCTTACAAGCGGAACACGTAGGTCGGTTATTATACCGAGTGTCAGAGCTCAAATTAAATGGTCTACCGACATAACCGCGCTTCTAATTGGGAATTTTCGGATTTCGCTGCGTGGAAAGGCAGAAAAAGTTGATCAACGGAATTATTCAAGGAGAATTTCAAACAGATTTTTAGCTCGTCCAGCTACTGTTCCACTAGGTGGTTTATCTATCTCGGATGCAGACAGATTTTTCCTCTGTACTTCTATTGTTTCTGTTGTTAAGAAATCGGGAAATCGAGAGGGCGCATTCCTTCGCAAATTTAATGAATCGTAACCGTGCCACTGCGTTTCGATTACGAATTGGACGCGACGTAGAAGAAACTGCTGCTAATGTAGTTGCGAGTAAATAAATTATACGTTCCAATAAATTCCGCGAACTCACGCAATTAATTACGGCGGCGTCGACGGTGCCGGTACGATTTACGATCACGGCCGAACATATTGTAATTGCGCGTTCCCTAAATTGCACGCGGGCTTGCCAAAATTTTCCTGAAACGCGCTCAAGTCTAGCCGAACAGTTGCTCCAGGGGAGAGCGAGCCCTGGAGGACCGAAAAATTTTACGAACAAGATGCAGCCGACCGGTGGGAGCTCTAATGAAAGAGTAACGAATCCGAATGAATGGTTGGAAGTCTTAACGATCCTGGTTCGTGAGAAAATCGCGAAGATGGAACGACGGTATTGCAAGATATACGAGTTTCATTAGATTCCAGGGGTTACGGTAACTTCTCCCTGGCTTTCGTTTCTTTTCCACCTGTCGGCACCTCGGGCGAACGAAATTACGCTGTTTAAGATCGCGCTACACTGTAATTCAACGTCGCTGCATAAATTAAGCACGCAAGGACCACGAGGACTTCAAGTGGACGGAGGTATATTGGAGAGCCACGCGACACGCTTGCCCGCGTCTGACCAGCGTTTACTTAATCTACTAGTTGCCGCGGTCATGCTTCAAAGAGTTTCTAGGCAATTCTTTGGAGGACCAGCAGATTGTTGCGACGTACTGCAAGAAGAAAAGATCAACCTAGATCCACTCAGGAGTCCCTGTCACAGGATCCCCAGAGCTACATAAAACAACACGTCGATATAACGTTACTCTTCCCTGTTCCTCGCTCGCGATTTTTTTGTCTCTCTATACTCTAGAGGCTCTTCCCCAACTATCCTATAGAATTCGATTACAATTTCTTCTCTCTAACCAGACTCTTTTGCCTCGCCACAGCCCTGCAAGAGAACCAATCCCCGACGCAACCCCGTAAGGGTGTAATCGTAATGAAAACGAGGTTTCCACGGCTGCGAAAGCATCGGGAAAGTCGCAAGGGACCCGAGGCGTTCCGTGGGAAATGAAATGACACCGCCAGGAGTATTTCCTGCCGCGGATGTGACCGTGCCGTTGGGCGCCCGAGAATCGAGACGCCCGCGACGCAGAAATGCATCCTCGCGTGGTCGTGATTTCGCGTTGCGCGGCTCGCGGGGCTTGAAAGGGGGCGAAAGGGAGGAAAGAGGAGGCGAGAAAAATCCGATCGACGACAAAGTTGGTACCATGCAAATTCACGGGGCAAAGGGAGCAGGGAAATACGTGAACAATACGGCGCTTCCAGAGGACGTCTATAAATTGGTACCAGGACAATTCCGCGCAGTCTGGTTACAACGGGTTAATCTAATTTAGCTTCTGCAGAATTTCCAGCGCGGCGTGGGCCGCGAACCGGAGAGAAACCCCGGTTTACGGTCACGTTCACAATGACGCCGGCATTGTCGATCAAACGCACTGGCAACGGAGTGCGCGTTGTTCCCGTTGAAGATCATAACTGGCCCAACAAGTCCGGCTAATGAAGACGCTTGTGGTGCTGGACGAAGATGCCCGGTTAGACACCGTACCCCACGCCCGTCTCTTTGGCCGCCAGCATACGTGTGCAAGCAGCATAATAATCGGGAAAGCAGCGTTTGTCGCCGCGGCTCATGTGATTCGGGGAAAACGCGCGCGAAGCCGCTTCATCATCCGGTGAAATAGAATTACGAGCCGCGATAAATTGGAAACTGGAGGGAAGTTAAACGAGCTGAACGAACTTTTTAAATTGCTTCGCCGTTTCTTTCGAGTATTTCACTTGCCGCGGTCGTTTTTCTCGTCTGTAGACGATTTTGAAAGAGGTGCAGCTGTACGTCGAAGGCGACACATTAGTGCGAGCTGTGCGATCGATGGAAATGATATACATATTTGTGAGAACTGTTATTTTTAGACACGGTTACACAGTTTAGCTTCAATTCATTACCGTGCTGTAACTTATTTCGGGCGATATCTGTGGTGAAGAGAATTTTCCTGTGGACGATCAATCGCAGTAATGTTCGCGTTACGTTGCAAGAAAGATTCTCGAGCGATGCAGCGAAAAGCTCGCAAGGGGCGTCGCAAAATACACGGGAATATCGACGTGGAGCGGTAGCACGGTTTAAGAGGAAATTATCGTTGAATAAGACATATCTGAAGATAGGAATTTTCATACGAAACCGCGGAGGATTTAGACTCTCTGTATCTCGTCTACGCGGAGAGAAATGTACCCACGTCGAAGTTTCCGCGGACGCCTTTTTCATGCGACACGCGTGTGATACCCGTCGTGCATACATACGCGAGCTCATGAAAGATTTATGCCCACGGAAACGCGGCGACGGAGCAACAAGGAACCTCGTCTTTGAGAATCAATCCTAGGAGCTGCTGAGACGTGAATCTCGGGTCTGCGACTATTAAGCCGTCGATATGCCCGGGAAATGCGCGCAAACACGCCACGGGCATCAGTTACCTTCCAATAGGCCGAGCACGGAATAATATACAACGTGACACTCTTGTCAGCGTATCGGACAATAATTCCTGACCAGGTATCTGCGTAATATAGCATCGCTGTCGGCTGGAGATGCAGCTCGATTCTACGATCGTGTTTCGAATACATTTGTCGACTGCTGCTGTAGATAGAGATATGTACGTTGACCTAGTGTGTCCGCGGATGGAGGACGGTTCTCGTAAAACTTGGAATATCTCATCAAAGATTTTGAGAAACCATTGTTGAAAAATCTTAATTAAAAGCTTAGCGAAAGTCTTATGAAGCGCCTGTATCTATGAAGCTAGTAATGGCGATGCAGAGAACTCGTTTCTTTTCTCGCTTTTGTACATTTCAACAGCCCGGAAAGAGATAGTAGCTTCTATTGCAGGATCAAGGATATTACGTAATCTTCAACAGATTGTAGTTGGCGCGATGGAGTACGCAGGACTTGCCTTGTAAGATAATGCGAAAGTTTCTTCGTAGCTCCGCGGGTCGCAACGAAAGATATTTAGTACTCGTAAATCTCCTGGATCGTTTCATTTTATCCGTCGCTGGCATGTGCCTACTGACTTTTATCGGCGGATGAGGATGTTTTACGAGCTTCAACCACGAGGGATTTTTAATCGTTGCCCCTATCACAGAGTTGTACCCCCATTAAACCGTCTCGATTAGATCGCGTGGCTTGTTTAGCGTTACTGAACGGGACTTCATAGAAATACAGACGTCGGCGGAGAAACATAGCCATACTCCTGAAGATTTATTATATCTCATGATGAAAGGAGCGGAGGACAAAATGTATGAAAAAGCTGACTGGTTGCATGCGTTCCTCGATAACCATGCCTACAAAACCGCAGGAGGAACTCTAATCTGGCACGAGGCGTGAACGACAAAGGGGTGTTGGAAACTTCTCGCGCGATACGTCAGTCTCTTATAAGGCTTCGTGGGGTGTAATCGCCTCGAAGCTTGAACAAAGTAAGGCGACGAAGGTCGGCAGGAAGGCCGGAGAGTTAACGTTTCGCGGGGCGAGAAGGCGCGGGCAAAATTGGCGGTGATTAGATTTAATAAGCCCGCCGGGAGTCCCGCGACGTCGACGTGCAATTTGCCACGACGCCGTAGCGTCTTAGAATCACCTATCTCCGAACTGAGAAGTGGTTTCGTTCGCTCACCTCCGCGACACTCGCGGTGACTCTTATCTCCTGCTAATAGAGAATCTCGGTCGCCTGCAAACTAGCTTAGTAGAATATTTTCCGAGTCGCCTAATTGCAGACTGCGGGACACGTTGCCTACAGACAGACACCTGCGGAGTAGCTGCAATTCAATTCATTATAATTCCGAATAGCGTGACTAATTGCAACTGCATCTGAATAGAATGGCGTCTAGCAAATGGAATGGTATCTTAGTTTCTTTTCACTTAGGATGGGTGCTTCGTCCTCTATGGTCGCTCAGTTCGTTCACACACGGAAAATCAACGTTCCACCAATTTCCTGGTAATCATCTCAGAATTCCGACAGTTCGGAGAACGGCGTGGAGAGTTGGGAAATTAGTGGTAATTAAATTTAATAAGTCTAGAGAAGTTTTGGCATGAGACGTAACCTGCACGCTATGAGCATCGAGTGGAATTTCAAGGGATCCTTGTTATTTTGATTGCCACGTTTATAGTCTCTACATGCACCCTCGGAATTTAACGTTCGTAAATATAGAGAGTAGAGAATTTTCATCCCGACTAGGAATACTTTGAACAATCTCACTTGTGTGTCTTGTTGAGAACGTTACTCGGGGGCGGTGAATTCTGTAATTAGTCGAAGCTGCACTGTTTCGGTGTATCTTATGAATTTTTCGTTCCTTTCTTTGTGAATATTTCACGCAAGTGTTGCTTCTTACTGTCCGCTGCATTTTACCGACGCATATTAAGCCCGGCTCCATCTTTCTCGTCCCCGCGTTTACGACTGCTGCTTCTTTTCACTTAGAGAAACGCAGGCAAATAGTGCCGTCGTAAGACACAATAACTTGTGAAATCTTTTCTGCGTATCTTTGCGCTGAAGAAATTACCGCGGGCTGAATTTAAGCAGCTTAAGCAGCCACGTCGAAGGAAACTATTCCACGAATTTTACAACGTGACTATGCCACCGTCCACGGTTCCACAGTTCTAACAAGAACGACTGCTATTTTCGCGGAGGGATCCGTGTCTTTTTAAATTCAGTACGCAATATCGACTCGCCGGAGCATTCTGTTCGTGGATTAATCTCGAGCTCGTTCAAACTCTGATTGATAACGCGTTAGCGCGAAAACATTCCGTCGAATGGATGGTATCGAGTTCCCTGCACGCAAATGAGTTTGTCAAGCCACGAACGCGTGATGAATTAACAATGGTACGAACTTCTCACATGCAAGACAGTTGTATGTCACAATCATTAGAAGGAAACGAAGCTGGGTGTTTGAAACGCAAAGCTTAGAATCTAATATCCATTCAATAACAATTCAACGACAATATTTTCAATAAAGCGACAGGCAAATCCCTGACTCCTCGGACAGGAAGAACCTTTTAATGAGTCGACCAATTATCCTAGCAGAAGCGAGACTGCTTAGGTGTTAGAGATATAGACGCTTTCCGTATTCTTTCCTCGACGCGATGATAAACTTTCGGCTGCGTCCGCTATTCCCTCTGCTACGCCATCCTTATGTCTGCCCGTGTGACATGACACAAGCACCCCCGTTTTACCGTGCAATTTTTATCTCGCGAGAGGGTGCGAGAGATTGTTGCGCCCGTGGCCAATTAAAAGATCGAAAGTTATTAACGACTTGGAGCTGGCGAGCTCGAATTCATGGTTCACTGTATCCGGACAAACTTCTCTCTTTCGTACGGCACGAACTGTACGAGCTTCCACTCTAACTCGAATGTACTCCTTCACTCTGTACGTGCCCCGCAGGAGTATGATTTTAAATAAACGCCACTCTAGCAATAAAGCCGGTTCTTCCTTCACGTTCAAACATCGAAATTAAGCAAATTCGGAAGCATAGAAGAACCGTGGCCTATCTTCGAGGACAATGAATGCTTTTCGAGTAGAAGTCGTGATTCGGCCAACCCCATGGAAAGACCAGCACGCAGAGGGGGTTGATGGTGCCTGCGTCGAGGGTGTGTACAAAGGAATAGACGGGGTCGGCTAATGGAAGCCAAGAAACTTCGAGGTTCAAATTCGTTTCGCCCCTCTCTCAGCTGGACATGCAGACAACAAAGCACCCTCGCGGCTCTCTCTCTCTCTCTCTCTCTCTCTCTCTCTCACGCGCACCCTCTCCCTCTCTGTTACCACATTTTTTCTCCCTACACTGTCGAATTTCCAATCCCTTCGGGGGCCGAGTGGAAACTTGAGAATAGAAGTTACCCGGGGATGCAGACTCAGTTAGAAGTTTTGCGAGGGAGACCACTGAAATGACGTTTCAGCAAAGGTGACGACCAAGCAAAGTTCGTCGCTGCACCTCGTACGCAGCTGTACTTTTATTCAGAGACACTCAGATATGGTAGTTACTATGGTAGTTACTTTGTTTGTTTGCTCGTATCGTCGAATCACAGCTGAATCGTTTATTGGTGATTATTCTTCACGCTTCGCTTATCGAGCAAGCATTTAAAAGACCATTAATTTTTATTAATCGTACCGAGCCATCTGTCAATAATAACGGTTAAATTACAGCATTTAATTCTTCCTAATCGATCGTTCGATATTGTGACCGGTAGCTAATTGAGATTGCTGCATTTTGAGAAATGAATTCTTTCGTGGAGATTGATCATCGCCAATTAGTTCAATTAATCGCTCTATGGTAGTTACTCCACTGGCGGATTGTACAATTCTGGTACCGTCCATACATTCACCCGCATGCCAGATTTTTCGATTGTTCATTTAGCGTCCTTGTATAGAATTCTGCCGAGCAGCATTTTTACATTCGGAAGTCAAAATCAGCCAGCAGGCTGTCAACATTCAATCACGTATCGAGTTTAATCATTAAAATAACATTAAATCCGTAATAACCGTTTCGATTCGATTTACCTGAAATCCATTCGAACCAGAATAACTAAAAAGGGCACAATGCTGTCTCGTTGACAGCCGGTATTTCACCATCGATATAACACCGCAACCGTTTCAGTGGAATACCATCGGACATAAAATTCTAATAACAAATGTGATTAGTATTCACGAAGTAGATAGTCGGGGACATATCTATACAAATCGATGGAAATTGGTGGGAAATATCGAGAAATGTCCCTTCGGAGTCGTGGTATTAATAGCAATCCGAATAATGCGCTACTATGTACATACGTATGTCGTTGTGCTGTGCTCTATAGAGGGCCAATCGAAGGGAACGCGGAACATTCAGTTAAGGGTCACTCGAAACGAATCGAGCAGCTCGACGATGAAAAGGGCCGGTGAAAGAGTTATGTGGAGTATAGATCGATAATTGACGTTCGATATGACACGCTCGCTAGCAGCACTGACGGCCAGTCCACGGGGCGAGGAATCACCGCAAAGGGGTGACTGGACGAAGAAGCGATGTAGAACAGGGACGGAGGGCCGAGGGACGAGGAGACGGAAGGTTCGGGGCGGTCGGTCGTTTATCTCGGCTCATAAACGCACGATTTCACGGGCAATTTCGCAAATTGGAAAGCCAACCGCGATCGCGCGATTCGAAAATTCTCCAGGCCCCAGCCCGCCCCCCTCCGTTTCTCACCCCCTTTCGCGCGTATCTGTCTTCCCATGTCTCTCTTTTGCGCGACTTTTTGCCGGCGATGGTCGGCGCCGGTGCAAAATCCGACGCCGACGCTGCCTCATCGGGACGCCAGCACTGTCGCGACCGAGTTTACAAACGGGACGAGTCGGAAAAGAGGATTACCTTGAAAGGCACACCGCCACCGCCACCGCCACCCACCAACTTTGCACGGCATCGCGGCGAGACATTTAATCTTCGTGTAGAACAAAGTAACGTAACGGTGGAGGGGGATTAGGTGTAAGCGTGAATTTAATTTTTCATGGGGTCACGATTCCACGCGTGCTTCCTACCAATCTTCTGTCTCTGAGAGCAAGAGACCAGCAATTGGCGTTCTATTGATTCGTGTACACTGAAGAAAGGGAGTGAAAAACGTGACCGCGCAACCCCACGTGATAAGTGAGTCACAGAGAAAAGGATTCTAGTTAAAGTCTAACTTTAATATCGTCTGTGGTACACAATTTGCGTACCGTGTTTATTCGGTAGCAGGAGGGAGCGCCACTGTGACGCCGATTTTAATTTCGTTTCAGCTTACAAGGAACTTGTACATTAAAAAGGTATTAGCGAGATGTGATACATTAACGGGGTATTAGCCGTGAGCAAAGAGCACGGAAGCTGGATAAAGTACCGGTGAGTTCGTCCGGCAAGTTTAACTTGCTATATTTTCTACTGCGGGAGAGGAAGAGAGAGAGAGAGAGAGAGAGAGAGAGAGAGAGAGAGAGAGAGAGAGAGAGAGAGAGAGAGAGAGTACAGGGTAAAAATCTTTCCTGAAAAGAGATCGATTTCCAGGGTATACCGTTGCTGGATTAATCCGTGTGGGCAGAATTACTCGTACGGTGTGCATTTCGACACGGTACCTGATGAATTTGGAGTTAAAAATATGAAATTTGAGTCGCGTTCGGGCGTACGCTGAGAGTATCTCTATGCTGAATTAACGATGAACAAACCTTGATTACCTACTATGAAAATATTCGCTGGACGATATGAAAGTTTTTGTTGAAATTAAATGTGCCGTGGGGTACAATGAATATTAACAAGGTTTATGTACATATTTCCACCAGTTTTGAAAAAATAATATCTGTCAAATATTTCATTTCGTTCGAGCCTATTATGGTAACATAGAATAGAGACCAGACTTTTAAAGTTTCTATTTAACAATCAAATACTTTCTCTCTTTCTCTTTCTCTCTCTCTTCGTCTCTCTCTGTTTCACCTCTCCCGTGTAGTTTATGAGGGCACGCATCTCACATTCGCATCCGAATATATTTTTGAAAATTACGCTCCCATAAATAGCACCCCCGTTTTATATTTCATTATATATGCGCGAATTATATGCGAGGAATAAATTCGAAAGTATCCCAGACATGCCATTTCCATCTCTGATTACACATAAAAATTTATAGAGGTGTACGTCTCTTTAAAAAGTAATTCTGTAGCCGAAACGCGTGCGACACGTAATAACACTCGTTGCATATAATCACCTTCGAAGGGGAAGGGTCGTGGTTTATTGAAATATTCATTATCATTTTTTATGTCTCCGGATGTGATACGTGGCAGTAAACCCACGGTCACCCTTTAGCAACGTCGACGCGAATAAACCTTAGATTCATGATAAGCACAGGAACCAACCCCAACTATGACTCACTCTTCTATGACTTTTCTTCCCCTTCTCCGAACTTCTTTTGGTTAGAATAGTTCGAACTTCCCTCTCTCGGTTGCGCCACCCTTTTCTACTAATATAACACGCTGGAATCTACATTTTCTATGTTCTCCGATTTAAACACCAATTGTGCAAGTTCCAGGGCGCACTTTCCGCGTGCATTGTTCGCAGTGATTCGAATTTCTCCGAACGTCACTGGAATAGAGTCTCGAAAATGGACGTATATTTCTTTCCTGCATCCGTGGCACGAACCCCGTGACAAAAGCTGCAACATCCCCCGAAGAATCTCCCATATATGAAAGTTACGCTTTCAGCGTACTCTTCTATACCCAGCACCATTCGCGGCGAGTTCTCCATAATTTATCGGCGTTATTCGCGTGGTTTCGTGTATACTTTGCCATCGTTTTGGGGCTGGCTATCGATCGGCGCCGCCGGCGCACACACATGTGAGAAATTAATTTCGTATGCACCCTTCCAACGCGAGACAGGATAACAAGTGAATCGCAGGACACGACGGACACGCCATTGTAATCCTGCTTGCATCTCCGAACTTTGACTTCTCCGAGATACTATACGTATACCTACTTAATTCCAACGATCGATACTGATCTTTGAAAGATTAAAGACTACTCTTCTTTCTTTTTTGTGGCAAATTTCGAGATCACATTCCAAAGAAATATTTTAACACGAAGTATCGTTTATTTCTCGGTTTTAAGAGTATAAAATCCACATGGATCCGCACTCGATCTATCGAAGTGCCGTGTGATTTTATTCGCGATAGTGATCCGCTATTTTACGGTGGAATTTTTAGTCCGTTGGGGTTCGATTTGCCGGAGCTGGCGGACAGGGTAGCTGTGGGGAAGTAGGAAAGGCTCGGAGCTCAATAATTTTCAGAACTTACCGAGCACCCTTGCACCTCTGTGTACACTGAAATTTCCCGAACGAGCGCATACAGTCTGCAAATACGAACGTTTCGCGTGAATTCAGTGCGGATTAAGAAGGAATTTCATTTATCGGAATCCTTTTAAAATGGCCACTCCTTTCCCGCGAGATTACGGTCTATCGAGGACACGGTAAAGTTTGAAATTCAATGTACCGTGGCGAGCGAATAATATTGGGAAATCGAGGGGAGAGGAAAATTGTGTTGGACGTAATTTAAATAGTAGAGAACGACCAGCCACTGTTAGATAAATTACTCGACCAGCTAGTGTCGTTACTTGCAGCTAGTCGCTCAAACGTTGCCATATGTATCTGATTACCAGCTTCTTATCCGCGTTTAAGAATAGGACACGAGTCAGGGAAATAGGAGATTCGAGGAACCATTATAGCATTCCGCAAACAGATCCGTTCCGGTGCTAGCTGTTAATGCGACGTTTCAGAATACAATGGTTTGATCTTCTCTGTTTGGGAACAGAAGCGTTCTCTCTGGCAGAATCTGCTCCCCGGTATTTGCTGGTACCATCCTGTCCAACAGGATATCAGGAACACTGCGATGCTCCGTCCGCGAATTACATGCCCCCCGGCGAAGCTAATTCTGTTCTGCACGGTTAATTGCGCAAATAACCTCGGAACATTCCACCTCATAAGAAGCATTAAGTCGCTCAATTCACGAGTGATCAGGTTCTTTCATTTAAAATAACCACAGGATACTTTGCTGTTTTTATTTAATTAATTATTATTCAAATGTGCACGATTATCTCTTTGCCACGTAACAGTGCATTTGTATAGCAACGTACGTGCTAATTCCTCACGTTTTTAAGCGAAATTCTCTTAAACTGGATGTCCCTATCATTCGAGTAGATTTAATTACAAACAATGAAAAATATGATCAGTTTCACGATTGTATTATTAACAGCACGAACGTGGAACGCAGAGGCCAACCTCGGTAACATGGCTAGCCCCTTAGCAAAATGAGATCGTGTTAGTAGACGATGATGGATGAACACGTAGAATAGAAAATCTTGGCTACGAACAAAGCGTACAGTAGCGAGATATTACACGAAGGCGAAGGGAAAAGGAGGCTCAAGTAAAAATGACGGGTGGTATGAATTATTGCCGCAGACACCCGTGGCTTCTTTCCATCCAAGCGTTTCCGTATCGCGAAAGGCGCGACTATACGTGTGCCTCACACTCTCCTCAACCTTCACTCTTCCTTGCTCCTATCTTTACTTTCAATTTCTTCAACGAATTCATACTTTGAAGCTGATAACATCATCACACAACACAAACTGAGACAATTCATTCCCTGAAAAATTGAATTTCAATCCGTTCGGCTGATCCACGCGTCTATTTGACGCGCTCATTAATTAGTCACTGGAGGGAGTCGGAATGGTTGCGAATAACCGCGAGCTTCCATTAAAAATTGCCCACTGCCGCCAATTCGATCCATATAGAGGGGTGGATGGTGAGAACGAGACCATGTCCCCATTCACGATTTATTCTTTCGCAGATTTCGCGCGTGGGGGTGTTTGCAAACAGGGCGCGGCCGGTGCACAGCTAGGCCGTTTGCGAGCCCGCGATTAAAGTATTAAATATTTAATAGCGGCTCGCACGTCCGCCATAAATAAGCGAGTCGTTTATCGGGGATACGACTGTGCGCTGTTTGCTCTCTGATATACAGCGCGAATGAATATCCTGCCTTGAGAGCTTTGACGTGGCGGGATCGTCAGCGACCGTCAGTTTGCCACGATAATTCCACATCAAAGGGAGAATTTTGCGATGATCGCCAGCAAGTCGCGTTGCTTTCGATATTGCCGTGATATCAACAAATGCGCTCGGAATGGTGTTTCATAGAAAACGAGAGAAGCGACGATGATTTCACACTAAACGCGTATTGCAATATTCAATATCGATGATAAAGGCGATTGATGTCAACGATTCGAAAAAGTTATGGACGATACATGGGAAAAGCTTCGTATTGGAGCCTCGTAGCCGTGTTTGGCCGTTGAGTACGATTGTTAAGCTGCTCGCGTTTTCTCGATGGATAATTTCTGGCCGGCAGTTGATTAACCGCGAGGCGATTATTTACTCCGAGCTGCTAAGACGATTAGTCTATATTTGTCGGGCTTAACAATCCGGAATATCTGTATTATAGTAGCGCCGCGTTGACGTGAAGTTGCTTACAAATAAATCACAAAAAATAGAAGATAATAATATGAAATCAAATAAATCACAAAAAAAGATAATCATAATAATAATAATAATAATAATAAATCACAACAAAAATAGAAGAAAATATACAATCATAAAAAATAGAAGAAAATATACAATATAAAAAAATATGTGAAATCAAAATGAGCTGCAAGTACATAAAGGTGCTTTCCAACTGCGCCTAAGATGACACAACTACATATACACAGCTAAAATGCTGTGTTCGTACATTCTATTACTCATATCGTAGACATTTTAAGTATCCCATTAGAATAAAAGAATCCCATTTAAAAACATTGTCGTAAATTAATTAATAGCTTTACAAAATTTATTTTTATACAAATAAATATTTCAATACGAATAAATATTTTATTCAAAATACTTGGCGCTGCGAAACCGAAAGAAATGTTAATTGTCTTAGTATTAGTAATTTACAATAACTTACAATAACCCTTACAATCTAAAATACGTAAACATATACATACACATATTAGAAACGCAGTCAAATTTATTCTACATATATTTAATTCTAATATCATACGTAGCATATGCACATACACACATTCACGAACGTACGCACAAGAAAGAAAGAAAAAGATTTAATGCAATTTATACATATTTATTCAGTTTAGCAACACCAGTTCGGAGCGCAGCGCCAAGTATTTTGAATAAAATATTTATTCGTATTGAAATATTTATTTGTATAAAAATAAATTTTGTAAAGCTATTAATTAATTTACGACAATGTTTTTAAATGGGATTCTTTTATTCTAATGGGATACTTAAAATGTCTACGATATGAGTAATAGAATGTACGAACACAGCATTTTAGCTGTGTATATGTAGTTGTGTCATCTTAGGCGCAGTTGGAAAGCACCTTTATGTACTTGCAGCTCATTTTGATTTCACATATTTTTTTATATTGTATATTTTCTTCTATTTTTTATGATTGTATATTTTCTTCTATTTTTGTTGTGATTTATTATTATTATTATTATTATTATGATTATCTTTTTTTGTGATTTATTTGATTTCATATTATTATCTTCTATTTTTTGTGATTTATTTGATTTCATGTACTTGGCGTAATTTTTTTACTTTTTTGAAGTTTTTTATGGGGATCTCACTTCTTTTTATAAAGATAATAACAACTACAATTAGCACCTTTCTAAGAAAAATATGTACGCATATACCGTCGTTGTTGCCGTCGTCTTATTTATTCGCGAATAACGAATAATCTTGGGGATGTATACGAATTCGTATTCGAATGAAAATTTATTCGAATAATGCCCAACTCTGTCCTACAAATATTATAACCAAATGCTAAGTGTCAAATTAAGTAAGTTGTCCGAATTTGAAATGTCACGAGTTTTTACATTAATTAGGAGATCGAAATACTAAAAAGATATTAACCTATAGATATCAAAATAACCTATTCGTTGCATTATGCATACACCTTAATTAATAATAATAAAGTACACTTACATGCAAGGAAATTAGGAATAATTTGCGGACGCCGTGATATGCGTGAGCTTCGGTCGGCCGCTTGATTTTTTTTTCTTTTCTTTACGCACGATCCTAACGTAATGTTATTATCGCGAAACGTAATGAATAATGAATAATTTCGATAGTCGATATATAACTTGACGGTAAGCTGTCAAAAGGAGGAGATTGCATAGTGAAGATAGCGATTGATGAACGAAACATGTGTTAGTATCATTTTGGCTGAAGGTGTGCGTGTAACGCGTATAATGATGAACGAAACATGTATTAGTTCCGTTTTGGCTGAAGGTGTGCGTGTAACGCGTATACGTATTATGTTGACGAAAATTTGTCTTGAAGAATCAGAAGAAAATCTTATCGTTTCTGACTGATCCACGAGACGATATTATGATATCTCTGTTATGCGTGGACAGATTTTATTGAATTTGGTCTTATTCGAAAGCTTATATGCGGTTTACATAAGAAAAATATCTTTAAATTTAGAAAATATTGCACGCGTGATGAGATATTAATGAAATAAGTTTCAGGTTAGGTTGGATTAGCCATTTCTCCAGTAAATGATTGCGGTAGCGACAGTCGAACAGTCGACATATACAGGGTGTCTTTCATGTACTTTCTTTCATGTATGTTTCATGTACTTGGCGTCGAGACGCTACCGCGTCTCTAGATTACGAGCTTACCTAAAGGGACCTGACGGATTACTTTTTGCATTATAAATTCCATGGTAAACTATTACGAACGTGCCTCGGAGTGCTTATTGCGGTAAGCTGAAATGGACCACAGATGCTTCACCCCCTAATTAGAGAACGATGACCACTTGACACCCCCACGATCTCCCCTCGCGTTAAATCGAGATCTAGCCCACTAATCGACAGGAATCTCAGGCCCGAGGCGCGCCAATGACAAATTAATCCTCCTGAAACGATTAATTAAAATGTATTATAAGTCTGAACCGTCGTAGCAGCGCATCACGAGACGGCACACGACGCGGCGAACTCGATTCATCATGTTTTATGTCGCTGCCACGTCGATGATAATAAATCCCCGTCAGGGTGGTTCGGCCGGGTGGAGATGACGAAGGCAACTGTCGCCGGAGGACAGCTCGCAGTACGGAAAAATGGCTCGTACCAGCGTTTCTGTTTCATCTACGTTTCCCATACTTGGCCCAGCGGCCAGTCACCTGTCGCGCCCGGCCGTGTTCCCCTCCACTATATTTTCCACCCTCTGACCACCGAGGGAACCTATGCTAAATAATGATCTACGATGCCCTCGTGGGGGCGCCAATATACGCCCCCTGTACGGTCTACGTCGTTGAAACGAACGTGCGAGAGTGTACCTGCGACCCCAGTCAACCCCGTATATAGACCGAACGATACCCCAAACACCCTTTCACCCTCCGCGCACACGAAGTGCACGTAAACGGGAAGATATATTATCTTTCCCTTAAAACATCCCCTTGAAATCTAGTATCGACTATTTCTCGAGAAGATTAAAGACCAGTAGGTAAGGAATTTTAATAGAATTAATTAGATCTCCGAGATTTTGCAGTTACCTTCTGCTTTATTGAAATCCTGAGGAATCTTTGCAACCCATTGCCTATCAGTGTGGAAGGACATGTCATCTCATTTTAAATTCTTTTTCAATCTGATAGGTTTTGTGCGGATGGTAATACGGGATTATTGAAAGGCAGTTGCCTATTATTAATAACAATTAGAAACTTTGGAATCCAGGGTAGTGAATGGTATTTTACGTTGGCTCGGCCTCGGGTATGTTTGGGGGGAGGTGCGGGGGGGGGGGGGGATAAACAACGACGGGACTTCGACTCACGGCTTAAGAGGAGATCAAGACAGTCGTGCATCGTATCCTGTATGGATAATATTGTTACGCTGACCTGTCCTCGCACCAAGAACGTGTCGGAAGACTTATTGTTAGTGCCTTTACGTTATACAGAATACGGCGGAAGCTTGCGTGCTAGAAGTGTTTAGTACAATACCGGTGGCGCTAACGTGTCCCGTTTATATAATTCCGTTCTCCAGTTGCACCTTTTCTGGAGAAATGTGTGCAACGGAGTTTCCAAGGCTATTTCAGTCAGGGAATTCTATTGCAAACACCCTCTGCCTAGGGTTGAACACAATTAGTCCATCCTTTTCACCAGGATTGTCTCTGTTAAAGAGCTGTTCCGGTCTAGAGCCCATAAAGATACGTGATCTTCAGGAATTAATTACACAATAGAAATAATTTTTTTGTTTTATAATAAATCATAGCAAACGTCACTGGGGAGTCATTAAAGTCGAGGCGTCAATTGTATTATCCCAAAGAAATAATTATAAAAACTATAAGGGTGGCTAATGAATATCTACAAGAAATTCAGATAGATACCTCTTCTTTTTAGAGTATTGATTTTCAAACTATACATAGTCCTTCTACCAAATTACCGCCGATTTCTAATAAGAGTGTATCGATCTGCTTCGCAATTTCCTATCCACAAGGAACCACGAGCAATGTTCGATCATTGTGTCTGGACGCTTCGCCGAGTTCACCCAGTACATTATGAATTTTCCGTTTGGTATTCCCGTGGGATCCAAGATAGATGCATAATGCACGGTGCGTGCGCCTGTGTGCACGCGTGCGTGCGATCAGAATCTCGGCACGTATGGGGGATGATTCTCCAACGAGCACAAAGAAATATATTATTTTCAATTTAGCGCGGCTTTTTACGCAGCTGCCCATTATCGATTCCACGTGTCACTGGCCGACAGAAAGTAGAACATCGCGCGTATTTTTCGCCTTCGGTGCCTTTAAGCACGTTACGAAAATCCATAAACGGGCGTCTCGATATAACAGTTGCACGAGCCTCGCGCTATCTTTTGCGTGGCTCGCATCAGAATCGCATTAGACACTTCGGTTTTCTTCCTCCAAAGGCGCAGGTCCACTGCGACAGGTTTTTCTAGCAGCCGTTAGCATTTCCTGATACTTTTCTCCATTCCATACAACCGACAATTCAGCTTGCCCCACGACCCCCTTGCTTTCCAAGCGAAATACTTTTCTGTGGAGAGCCCTGCTAAATATTCTAGTTTCTTTCGGCACTGTTTGAACCAAAGTCGGTTCCTCTCGATCCTCGTCTATTAGTGGGACAGGCGGTAGTGATATCCGCAGGTATAGGTAAGCCGAGCGTTGATTTTCTGGACCATTTAAAGAGCCTGTCCCATACTTCTTGACGCGGCTGTGCTGGCGGGGTTAATTTAATTTTAACGTCCGCCGGTCACGGGGATATCACAAACGGATCGATACCGGTTACCCGCGAATGATATTATTCACCAGCAGACAACGGAAGTTTATAGTGCACCGGCGCTACGTTTTATTCCTAATAAAACTCCTTTATCGGTTCAAAATGTCGTTTGTAATATTTTCCATGTCCGTTCACGGTGACTACTCGCGAAGCTCGTTGAATCGATACCCGCGAAACAAGGACTATTAATAGCGATCCTGCCGCATCGCTCGATTGTATAATTAGAAAAATGTTGCGGAAATGAATTCCGTTGAGAGGGACAACACGGGCGGTCAGACATCGAGGGAATTAATTTAATAGATGAGCTCGATACTCTATTAACTTTTATCTCACAGCTGCACGGCTGTCATTGCTGATGAGTATCGCACGTGAATTGTGCCCGCTACAATTGCGGCCGATTGACGGATAGCTTGCTCACCCTCGTTTTATCGCCGCGTTTAATATCATCTGCTGGCTGACCGCATTCGTGCACTTTGCGCTCTTATTAAGGGATCGTGCCTAGTTGACAGGCGTGATTTTCAGGAATTTTTTGCGGAAAATCTAATGTATATTTTTACAATTATTTGTTTATTTTAAAAATACATGTATTCAACAACATCCAGTAATTTTGTTATAGAAAAATATTAAAAAATGAACGAATAACAGCCACCCTCCTGGAAGATATTTGTTTTGCGGTGAGCACGATTTCACAGAGCGGTATCATCTGAAATCGAAAAGTGAAGAAGATTCTGTTAGTATATGAGTTTACCTAGTTCGTGAACGAAGGATTCTTGTTTTTGATGAAAACTCTATTTTTAATTCACGAAAAACGAACAATTCAGATATCGAAAAATCACGATTTTGCGTTAAACGGCCGCCATTATATCTGAAATCATTTTTTGAAACAGCTTCCGTTCATTTTAAAATAAGTAAATAGTTGTAAAAAATATACATTAGATTTTCCACAAAAAATTCACGAAAATCACGCCTGCTAACTAGGCATGACCCCTTTACCAAAATAATTTTAATTTCCCCATTCTCCTTTATTGCTAACATACTCGTCGAATCGAGAAAACTCTTGTGTGAGGATATTTAGCTATCTTCGTCTTCTTACAGCCTCAGCTAATGCAGTGAATAATTTGTTAGATGGACAGATAGATTGTTTCACAGAATTTTACGACGAATTTAAGAATAAACGTAATGCAGACGTAAAAGTGGTTTGGATGCTCCAAGAATGGCCCGGATGTTCGGAAAATAAACGCTTACTTAGAATGTTAAAGGAGGATCAAAAGTTCGCAAAGAGTAGTAATTAGGAACCACGAAAGATTAGTCCAGCCAGCTTTGTACTGAAGATGCCCCGTAAAATTTCTTATCGGGGATGATATAATGAAGTTGCCGGGACGACAGCACTTTGCCTATGCCAGACTTGATCCCGAATCGAAACTTAAAAATTAATGGAGTTCGGGAGCGGTTTATTTGCGAAGTTTACCGGTGATAGAACTTTGTCTCCTCGTTGGCCTCGAGTTTATCAAGGATTAACGCTGCTTTATTTTTTTGGTGGATAATTACGTGGCGGGTTAATAATAATGCCTCGAGAAGTAGGTATAAAACATTGTTAATACCAACGCGCTTGGAATAAGGATGCTCATTTTGACGCACACATGTCCGTTGAATTCAAGCAGATGCGATGCACGCTGATTAATTTAATCCGCATTATTATAATAATGCTACGTTTCAGCAGAAATTTCGTACAATGGCAATTTTAATTTGGCATATATGAATAACATATACCATTTCGTGATCCTTATAGTTCAAACTCGTAAACAATTATCCGAAATAGTCAGCCTATAGTTATCCACCCCATTGTTCTAATTAACGCCAATCTGGTATATCCCCGACTAACTATGATCGATCGTTGCAGCGTAACATGTTCGTCGCGTGTTTGATATTGCCGAAACGGGAAGTTTCAAAGTCAGCTGTTCTAAAATTGTATTTAACTTTCCGTTGCGCTCGTTACTACAACTTCCACGTACCTGATCGTTTAACGTCCTCCGACTGGCAAAATTTACTTCGCTCGATAGGTATTTCAACAAACTTGTGTCAACGGTTACAGCCGAATTCTCGCCACGGAGCTGTACGAATTCGAACGATCGCGTCCACACCCCATTGTGGTGAAAACTCTTCTAGCATTCGCGTTACTTCAACGTACTTCGTCGTTCAGGGACGTAAATATTCATGTTTCTCAATACTCGAAAACCTAGCGATAGGTAATTTCCAAACAGCGAGCGTGTAGCCGGCAAACATAACGTTTCATCTGTGGCGTCATCTCTATGTAACTTAAAAATTGGCCCCGAGGGTCGTTTACCCCGACGCGAAGCCTGATTACTCGTGCGTTGCGATTCCGCGCGGAACACGGCAGAATAAATCCTCCGACGTGGGCGGTTGGATGGTTGGGCGGCATAATCTCCTTGCGTTTCACGGTTCGGGAACATTGTACATACAACAGCGGAGAGTGTGCAGCATACTTTATTTAATTCCCTTCAGCGACTCCTTCGGTAGCGGGCGCCACGGCTCCAGGAGTTGCCCGGAACACGCGGGGACGTTGTTTATCGTAACCTACGCAGAGGCGAATGAAGATATACGAGCGGGACGTTCTCGCAATCGAATTAATACGGCCGACTGCGTCCTCCAGCGGAAAACCGTTGTCGGCCGGCCCTACTGTCATCGCGACTTTCGCATTTCCCGTCGCTGAAATATGTATACCCTTCGTATTCGCCCGGGTACCGTATCCCCTTGAGGCGCCGCCGTCGAGGCTCGTGCCTGGGATTTTCCCCGAAAGAAACGCGTCGAACGAGTAACGAGAGTGCCCAAATTTGATCGATAACGTATCTCGAGAATAACTGAGATCCAGTTCCCCGATATGCGAGTGCGCGGGATGATTTGTACTATCGGTTTACCTTGCGGCTCGTGGCTTACCTACATCGAGAGGCTTACCTATATTACCTATATCGGCAATACGTCGGTGCTGGTTTCATTATAATATACTTAGAAATGAACAAATGCTGGGTTTTTAGATCTTTGAAGGCTAAGAATCCTTTTGGGAACGAGTCCCTTCGGTTTTCCTGCGGTTATCGACGATTCCTCTTCCCCTTGGGATTGTCCGAAGCTCCTATTCATCGTGTTCGTGGCGGATCCATTATACTGGCTTTCCTCTAATTATCGTGGATCGCGATGAAATAACTTTTAGTCAAAACTAGATGCTCCGGCAAGTTTCTTTGCAACGTCGAGGAAGTTATTTCGCCGGTTACTTACTCGTATTAATAAATCACCTAGAAGGAAACGTTATTAATGAGGGGTATGATGCAGCACGCGACCTGGCGATAAAATTGGCGAACCAATGTAGAAAATTTCTTGTCGGGGAGACTTAGGGTGGAAGGGTAACGAAGGAAGGAAAACGGGCTACGGGAACTTATGGCCGGTCGATTCGTAGGATCGTCCATCATCGCAGGTCAGTTCCCTTTAGTCTGGTATGCAAAAGTCGCGTCAGGCGAACCTGATATCGCGTATGTGTGTGCGCCAGCGTGGTTTGTAGGTGTCCTCCGCGATTCCCCATAATTTACTCGTCGCTGTAAAACTTCCTAGTCGCGAGTGGCCCCGACTGGGCTCGCTAGCTCGCCGCGGTCTTTCGCGTTATGTGCTCGACATGCGGAAGGAAATGTTTTCTGGGTGAATTCCCTCGTATGCCTTCTGCCGACAAAGCGGGGTCACGGGTAGCCGGGGCGAAAGGCAGGGGAAATATTTCTTTGGGGAAGTTTCGATTCACTTGACAGCTCGGAAGAACGATCGCGCGAATTTCTGATTCGTCGGGCACAGCCGCGGAAAGTTGCCCGATCTCCACGCACGCTGTAAATCAGCATGGACGCCGCGAAGTACGGCGAGGCTCGAGCAGCGAGGCGATTATCGGCACCGTCTGCTGAATTAATCGCCAGCTTTCTTGGAGGGAACGACGCGTGGTCGATAATTAAATGTCGTCGGTACACGCGTCTAATAGGATTCGCGAACGAGGGAGCAAGATCAGCGACATTAATTGAAACGGTTAGGAGTATCGCTAATTTCTGATAATAGATATCGTTGATCGTTGAGACGAAGATGTTCCTTCGAGACTGGTGATCGTCTTCGAAGAGGAAGCTTTGCGCGGTGGGTCGTTTTATTGTGCGGATAAATTGGAAACGGGAAGTCGACGAGGAATCGCTCCGGGGAGATGTATTAATATTTCGCTTCTGCGATTCATTTCAAATCCCCATGAAATTACTCGGCGGTGAGTTGGAAATTCACTTCTTTCGGACAGTCAATAACAGTAGAATTTCGCCAATTTCATTTACGAGGTAATTCAATCTTAATTAAATTTCCATTCAATGGTGCGCGTGAATATTCCACCTGAAAGGAACGAAATTAACCATCAAACGTTGATGGCCCGTCTATCTATCGATTTCTTCTCGTTGTTAGTTAACCCTCCGTGGTCAAACCTTCCCATAAATTGGTCACACGGAGTTCACTGCACCCCAGCAGCATTTTTGAGATACCATTTTCGTGTCTTTTAAATCTTTTAACTTTCCAGTGATAATAATTGTAATACTCGTACAATCATGCTGTAATAGTCTTTTTCTAGAAATGTAAATTTCGATATGATAAAATTATTGAAAAAAGTGATGTTCTTATTTTTTTGGAAGTCATAAAGGCGCGACATTTGGACTCGAAGCTTGCTCTCGGGATGCGATACACCCCGTGTAGCCACGAAGGGTTAAATCTTCATGAAATCCTACCAGCGGTGTTCAACCTCCTTGCTATCATTCTTACCCTCCATTATCGCCGGTGGAACAGAAATATCGCGCATGCATTCACGGTGCACTGCTCTTGCTGTTTAGTATCCAAGCAAGAAGGGGACATTATTTATAGGAGTGTCTCGCGAGTTTCTTTCCGCGGCGGGCATTAACAAGAGACGCAGCCCGTTATAAATAATTCTAATAACGTGTCTCGGGTTAATATCGCACGGCCGCCTCGAGTTTCCACGAATCTTCGAGGTAGCACGTAATTTCTCAAGCCGAACGTCCCCCCTGCTCCGCGTTTACACATAGAAGTACGTGATCCCCGCGTGTTCGTATGCATTACAACAGAGCATATTACATAGGGCGCGGGCGTATTCAGAGCGCGACTTCGTCTAGCACGGAGAACGAACCATCCTTCCTGATGGATAGCGCACGGTTGGTTTACGCAGCCGAAAGCCCGGATTATATCCGCGGGGCCCGGCGAGAAAGCGCGCGAGCGAGATGCGCTTCGACAGGCGGCACGATAAAAGCCGTTCTGAAAGATACAAATATTTGACGTGGTATCGGTCGACGTGGAAAAGGGAGGAACTAAACGTTCGATAAACGCGCCGCGGGGCAAACGCGCGATCATTACGAGGGACGTTTATCTCTGAGATCTATGAAGACGGGTGTCCTTCGCGAACGAGGATCGTGGCTCCACTTACGAAAATATTTTCCTACCCGGTGCGGTCTAGAAGGGAAAATTTCGCGTGGTTGGGAAATCGGCAGGGTGAAATCATCAGAATGACTCACGTTCTTCCTTCAAACTCTTTAAAGTGTCACATGCCTGAAGGATTGTTAATTTTACATATTATTTACATATAGCGGCAACGGGCGATCGGCGTCCACGGTGGCGTGAGCCAGTTAATGCATAAACCTCCGAAGCGTGTTACATGTACCTACCCTTGTTCCTTATATTTATATTTATCTCATTTTTCGTTTCATGGTGTCAATAAACTTCTTTTATTATTTTGCGATCCTGTGTGTTAGCCTTTCAAAAAAAAAAAAAAAAAAAAAAAAGAATTCTACACACGTATGTTTTTTTTTTTACCGTGGCAGAGTTCTGTAAGTTAGTGTGGCGTTAAGTTAAGTACGATCATGTGTTGGTTGGGTGATGCACGATTCGGATCGCCGCGATCCCATCTTGTCAGTTAAGGCACGCTATGTTTGAAGTGGGGCGAGAGATTTGTAAAAAATTCACTTTCTACGGGGGAAACGCTTGCACGCGATCAAATGGAATTCACGCTCGGGGACCACGCCGCGCGCGCTTAAGTGTTTCCTGACGAACGAGTGTTTTATCGTTTACGGGCACGTAAAGTAAAGTGGATATAAATGGAACAGCCGCGCGAGGACCATAAAGGAGGAGAGAAAAACAACATTTATGATTCACGCGAGCGTATTGTAAAGGCTGTTCTACACCCTATTCCGCGGCGATGAAAGCGCGGCGGTAAAAGCGCCACGGCAACGCTCGCCGAGTTTCGTGGCGCGCCGATTATGCGAGCGATCCGTGGGTGTATTATCGATAAACAATTGCCATCGGCGCGGAAGGCTGGAGCTTTTCAAAGTCATTGCACGTACGAAACTTCTCGCGCTATCTGACCCTGCGGCGGAATGCGTGTGCCCGCGCTCGGGATTCGGTTTACCGTAGTGACTTAGGTTCATCGGGAATGACACGGCTTTCATATTCAGCGCGATTAAACAGCACCGTCCGGAACCTAACACCGACCAGGGACAGGCTTCCAATTAAAGTTTAGAAGGCGGTGCCCGTGGGATCGTGATTTAATTAAAGCGTTCCATGTAATATGATGACTTTACGGCTTGATTGAGGCTAACAAAGATCATATTTACAAGGGCTGCGTCCCCGTTTCCCCCGACACTGGAATCCTGAAAATTGAATCGGAATCGGTTTAATATGGCGTGGCCTCTATCGAAATGCCAGATAATCGGCGCAGATTACGGACAGCTAAGCGACGGGGACGAAAAGCGGGAAACCGAAGCGGAGGTAATGAGATATCCACCAAGTCTTTCTAGCCGAGACAGACCTAGTTGGCCTTCTTGACGTACGAGAAAACGGTACGTTCGAAACGAGCAGCGGTCACGAGACGGCCTCCGAAAAATCCAATAGAACTTGGAGCGCAATTAACCGGCCACTTAAAGCATCTCTGTGGCCGGGGTGGAGCTCAAAGGGCCTCTAGGGAACGGCACCACGGAGTCGTTTAATCGCCGCTAGCGGAAACTCCGGTCTCGGAACGGAACGGATCGCATGCCCTCGGCATAATTTAAGCTTCGGTTGCCGCGGATCGACGGAATGCTGCACGGAACTCGTAGCTCGAATTCGAAATCCCTCGTGGACCCGTGTAAAGGACCACGGGCTGGCGAGCTAGTCCAGCCTCGGACTATATTAGGGAGATATTAACATACGTGAACCGTGTGTAGGGTGCGAGCCGACGGGCGAGTGAGCTAGCCGAGCTTGCGTGGGCGGTTCCGCAACGGCGCATATGCACGCTGGTCCCCAGAATTCCCGTGTACGCGTGGTGGAAATTTAAGGGAGGAATCGACCGTGCAAGAAGCTAGCCTAATTAACAGATAACGGTCGACGGGTATATTAGTTTATCCGCGGGCAAACTGGCGAACGCTGAATGCGCCGGCGATACGTTAGCCTTGTCACTTGCGTAATGCGCTACCGTGACGTTGTTTAGGGGCGGTCGGAAGTTGAGGCAGGTTTCGATGAAGCAGCCAGATCAGCGAAGGGGACAAGAAGATATATGGATTTTCGTCCATCTCGAATGATCGATGGCAGGAATTCGTCGTGTAGCTTAACTCCGCTGGGGAACCGTGTTAGCCCATTTGGAAGACCAGCAGGTCAGGTTGCAGGCTCCTTGATTTCCGCGATACTTGCCACGCTTATATTGCTCGGGATTTTCTGGGTTCTATTCTTCCCGAGAGCTTAGTTAAATACAGATGTGCTTGTTGGGAATACAGCCTGTGGATAGGATGTGTGCTCGGTGCACCCTCCGCGTTACACTTACCTTCCGTGAATTAATATAGTAAGGGATGGTTTAGCGTGCGCTGTAGTTGGAGACGGTGTTTAGTTTGGCAACTGGTGAACACGTTTCCTGAATTGACAAGTAATCGTATATGCGCAAGTTTGTTGTGGTAGGTACAGCGAGTTTGCATTGATTTCTAGGCATGTAACTTACATGATGATAGAATGTCTGTAAGAGGGATGGCTACTTGATTGTTATCTTTACCACTGCATGTTAAATGCGATCTAGAAATAGGGGGTGATCCAAGTTTTCAATAAACATGCAGGCGAGAGAAAGTTGGAGGCATAGTTTTGGGAAGTTTCGCTAATTTAGCGAGGACTTTCCTTCCGGCACAGACGAATCTCCGCCAGCAGAAACTTCAAAGTCGTATCCCGATCAGGATGGGAACTCGTTTAGTTAGAACTCCCTTGCAGCGTCAACCTACGGCTTTGTCGTCTTTATTCTGAACGCGACGCGGTATATCGTCTCTTAACTTTTCCGCTTTAAAGCTTAACTTCGTTCGCGCCGACACCCGCAGCCTCTCCTCAGTCCTTTTGCAAACTTCGTTACAAACGTACCGTGCAAATGTACTTACAGGCTTAAATGAACATTTAGACACGCATCAGGCGACAGTTCTGATGACGCCGGAATTCACATGCATACAATTTTCTTCCAACTCGACACTTTCAGTTATCTAACTTGAACATTTAATTGTAAGATCATCGAATCCTAATTTCTTAGTCCCCCCATCTTCTCCCTTCCCACGTGAATTTCAGAAACACGAAAATCTCTACGATTTTCGATCACGTTTCGCATATTTTGGGGAGAGTCATGCGATACCGACCGCTCTAAGTTTTTTTGTTATATCTTGGGATAGCGTCGATAAAAATCAGAAATTCAAAAACGTGGTTGTAGTGTATATGGAACTTAGTAAGAAGAGAGACATTATTTTTGAGAAATTTAATAATAAGAATTGATAATTCGCAAAAGTAAAAAAGTTACAATTTCTGAAATAGGTCATAGAGAATTGTGATTTTCATTGATTAATTCAAGTAAAGTGCTAATATCTGGTCGAAGAAGCGAGGACTAGCTTTGGTCGGTACTGCACGACTCTCCCCTACGTAGTCTAGAGCATTTAAAATTTTCGTTTGAAGTTGAAGAAAGCAAGCAAAGAATTTTACCGAGTGTCAGGAGAATTTATTTTAAGCTGACGGTCTGGTGCGATTCATTCGGTACAGAAGCAGGCGTCGGTCCACAGGTAGAAGCAGTCACCTTGCCTTCCGTCGCCCACTTGTGAATGTACATAAGCGTTTAAAGCAATTAGCGTGACTCACCGCGCAGGCAACTAACTGAAAGGGCCAGTCGAAAGGTGAACGGAGAGCGTGTACGCGCCCTTGGTTATTACCACTATGTCGGGAAAGTGGATTAGCCGTGGCGTGACTGAAGGGCCAAGACCGGAAGTCGGTGAGCAAGGGAAACGAGAGAGGAAGAAACGAAGCGCGGAGGGATGATTAACGATCCTTTTAAAACGCTTCCCCGGCATCTAATTAATTATTCTCGACGCACTTCTGCCGTCCTCTGGCCATCTTAACTCCCGACGAGCTATAAATATAACATATAACGGCGATAAATGTATTACGACGATAATCGGTCGATGATGAAACTTTCTAATTGACCTGGAGACGGCACTTTAACGGAATAGCGGTGAGCAAAGTTGCCAAGTTTCGAATATATTATCCACTGGGCAAGATCAACCGATGCTTCGGGCGGAGTGGCGACCGCAGCTCGATAATAGCCGAATAACGAAATTAATGGCAGATTTATATAGTTCCGTAACCGTGTATTCAAGCGTTTGTTCCCTAGTTAAACGGTGTTGGCGCAGCTGACCAAGCTATATGTACAGTTCAAAAACAGATATTCTAGAATCGATACTAAAGTCCAGTCGAAGACAGTGGCCGAGTTTGCATGAACGAGAACACTCTCGGAGGAAATGATGATCGAAAAATGTTATTCTTTCTCGCGTCACTGTTCGCCTATACACGTCGCAGGCGTCGTACTTTGATCTAGGAAGCGGAGCCCTTGTCTCCGCAGTGGAATTCGATTAAACTGCCTGAAGCGCCGTTCGAGTTTCTTAGTCGAATTGGAAGATTCCACGGGCTTTCGACGACACTTCGTCGCCCAGAAAGCTCGTGAAAAGCGCCCCCGTGGCTCTTCCTCCCGAGCCATTGTCGCGTTCCATGGCCCCTTCGGCTCTTATCCGGCAGCTTCCGCGAGGGCCAATTAGAAAAAACTTTGACCAGAGATACCCCGCCCTGGGATTACTTTTATCCAGAAGCTTCGCTTCACGACACGATCGGGTTACTCGAACCTCGCATAAAGATTATAAACTTAGCGGTGTTGGACTTTGGAAGAATGCGACGCCCCCGTGGCGGTCTTCATCGACTAAAATGGAACCTTTGAGTGTCTGGAGCATAAAGTACCACTCTTCCCCCGCTGTTCCCCCGTGAGGCTATTTTAATTGAACTGTCCCCTCGCGTGACCATTGTTGTTGAGCAGGACTGAGAACTTGGCGAAAATTGTGGTAATAAATGCTTCGCCTTTATACACAGTGGAATTGGAATTGAACAGTTATCTCGAGTGCCGTTTCCTCGCCATCGTTCACGTAAACAGATTCGATATATCGACGCGCTCCGATCTAATCGAGAGGAAGCCATTTTAAGGTGCGATATCGCAAGGGAAACGACACGCGGTGTAGCTGTGATTTATTGAAACGCCAAAATCCTGGGCAGAAGATCGAGATCGTGCGCATGTAAAACAACGGGACACAATAAAAGAAAGTTTACTGCCAGTAAAAATGCAACGCGCCTCTGCTCGCCTTCCGCGGTTCGCGTAGATAACAGAATGGATAGAATATAGATATTCACTCGGTGCATAGTATCCCGTGAGCACTCGCTTTCCCTCGAACGCACCTGTCCCACCCGATTCGCTCGATGTGCGAGCAGAAACAAAAGCTGAGATAACCATGCAACCGAAAGACGAAAAGCCACACGAGGACTCATCTCTCAGTCCAGTATTTTATAAAATTTGGTTTTTACTTTTAAATGAATTGCGGAATAACATTTTAATGCCGTGGCTACTTATTGCTCGGGAGTAATCTGTATAATGCATGGCACCACGGGGACGAAAGGGAATGGGGGCGACGTAATTAAGGCGACCGAATGGTTTCCTAAATGCCAGCGGAGATTAGATAAAACCATGAACCATGATTTAACAAGATTTCCGCAAGTCGCGCGATCTATAACGCCCAGTATATCCACGGTTGATCAGTCCACGACGATCATTTCACGTCCAAGTCCTACCCTCAGAATCACCGAGAGATCTTGGATCGAATCCCAGTTGGGAAAACAGATCCACTGTCTCCACCTCTCTGGGCACAAGGGGACTGTCGAAATTTTCGCGATATTTCCGTCGCACGGTGAACGAGTGCAGCTCCTTTGGAAGTGCTTTGCGCGCCGGAAGTGACAATGCACCCGTCTGAAATATTACACTCCATCGGGGCGGCGGAAGGCGAGGGAAGAAGTTTAATCCTTGGAACGATGCCGGTGTGTCCTCGCAGGAAAGCTTCGATTAATCATATAAGCAACTTTTGTCGCGGTTCTCGAACGTGATGGCGAGCCGCGGGAGGTGAACGTACGCCGTGGGTGGCGATGGGTGGGCGGGTGAGCGCCGAAAAGCGTCGCCCCTCAGCTGCGTTCGAAATTGTCACAATGATAAATCGGCTGGGTATCGTATATCTCGGTGGCGCGTCTCCGACCCGTTCGTACGTGGTTAAAGCTCTGGACAGCCGTGCGCTGCCGAGCACTTGACTGGATACACCCGCGGGCACGTGTGCATTCCGCAGGAATTCGGTACCCCCGTGGGTGCGCGCGCGTTGCGTGCTCGCCTTTGTCATCCATGCCCGGTGAGCAATGTTGCAACTTTCGCGTGACACCTCGCGCGAAGTAACCCATTTTTATGCGCGCCGCGGTGATGACGAAACGTGATATAAAACTACTAGTGCTCCGCGGCCTGGAACATCCTACCCGGAAAATGCTTTTTTCCACGTCAACGCCGCGACGTTTTCTCGGTTGGTAGCTGCGGACCGGGCAGACACTGCGATGTTGATTACGTAGGTATATCTCCGTTCTAACGGATCAACAAATGATTGGGCATATTCCTGGATATCAGAATCGATTCTGGTATTACGAATGGAAGCTTGGGAATGTACAGGCCTTTCGAGGAGAATCGAAATTGAAGGCTCAGAAATCCAATATCAGTAGATTGAAGCAGATCCGATATACGGTAATATCTTCATACTGCAAATATTTCGCCGGTATTTAATTAAACATCTGTAAGTCCGAGTGCAGTACGCCCATCGGCTTTGTAAATCCGATTGCGCTCCTTTACGCGAATGGAAATTGTGTTATTGTCATATTCCACAACTTCACTGTGACTGTCCTGGCTTTCATTGAAAAACACCGTTTGGTCCACGCGGGTAGCCGCGTGCCCCGGCAATACGTTGTGACAATACAAATCGGTATCGATCCGGGTTACGTCCTGCCGCGATGCGTTCCAATTACGCGACACCCCTCCAAAAATCATCGCGCTTCAATCTGCTAATTGGCCCATGAATTTTCTTTCCGCGCCGGCTGCATTGTCGCTGCCGCATCGGCGCGCTCCACTGGTGCCAGCCTCGATAACGATAATGTCGCGTGCAAGTCTCTCTTCCCAGATGTAAATTAATTAAGCGTCGCTAAATCACGGCAATAAATCCCGCGGTATCGCAGATCGTGACGCGTTGTCGGTGTTCGGGTTTGATCGGTGTCGCGCGCCTCGTTGGATCCGCGACCTGGCAAGCGTATCAGTTGGAGCGTGTCACCCTCGATGTGAAATATCTCAACAGGGGGGACTTAACCTGTATTAAAGTGTTCATTGAAAACGCCCGCGGCTGAATAGACCGTCGAGGGCCCGTTAAGAACGGTATTGAGGTTACGATTCGATAAATCGCTGCCCGCTTCAACTTAAACCGCGTCTTTATAGATGTACCGAGTTCTCGCCACAGAGGGGGCAAAAATACAGCGCTGAGGGGGTTGATAAACCCAGCACGCTGCAGGATCTCATCGCGAAAGGCGTAATTATAATGAATTACGAGGCTGAAACTATCCCCCTCTCTCTCGCGCTGGCGGTGGGTATATTTAATAACGTCAACGGTGAAAAATTGCGGTTTCGAGGGATATCCAGGCTTTTCACGGACGCCTCGGCCGCTCATTGTTGAATTTGATAAATTGCGACGCGTAACCGTCCCCAGGATTAGAGGAATCCTAACGGCGAGGCGTTTATTGTGATTCCGAGGAGAAAAAGTCGACGTGGAAAAGAGTCGGCGCGCGGGAAACGGCTTAATGAAATATACGAGTTTGTTAATCCGCCGCATTAGCGTTCTTGCCACGGCCGTGGAAGAATTGGATTGAAAGGCGGGGCGGCAAAGAAACGCGAAATTGTTAGCCTAGTTTCGCGTTATCTTGCCTCAACGGCTTCCCATTCGTTCATGCTTCTTGCTCTTCATCTTCAGCCGCTTCTTCGCCCTCTTTCCCTGCCGTTTCATTGTCGAATACCGCCACTGAATTAATTTCGGTTTACTCGCTTCTATCGACTGAGCTTCCTGGACACGGCGGTCGGAGAATCTCGTACACGGTAGAATAAAAATATATTTTATGATTGACACGTCTGTGTACATATGTCCTACATCGCGCGATAGGTAGTGTCGGCAACTCCTAGGATGTAAATTCTACCCACTCATTCTTTATTTGGAAAAGAAGCTCTTGGTAGAAGTACTGTGCATGGCAGGGAGTCACGTTCTTCATTTAGGAGTCGTTCATTCTCGAAATCTCGTTTGTCAAGTGCTTTATCTTTTTGGGCAAGTGCGCTGTAAGTCCGCGGATGGCACGTGATGGGAATAAAACGAATTCAGAGGAACGCCTGCAGTTTAACGTTTGCGATCCTCAAGTCGAACAGAGTCGGGCTTCTGCCCATTACACTACCCACGCTCTTCATTCGACGTAATTCTATTAGTGCGAGCATTTTCTGTATACCGATAATCAATCGCAAGCCATCCCCTGTCATTTCAACATCATTCGCCCGGAAAATCTCGCTCCCTCGACGCCCCTACTATCTTACACCGACGTTAGCAAATTTTCCGAGTGGTCGTTGATAAACCTACGGACGAATCCGTCAGACTGTTTGCAATCGACGAGACCGTTTTAATCGTCGTTGGAGTTAAAAATTCGAAAGCAAAGGGACATCGCCGAGGGATTCCGATTGATTCGGGCTGGATTTCAGTTCCGTAACCGGAGGTTCCGCTACGGCAAACACATCGTCAGATATTTGCCTTAACTGGCAAAGTGAAAAACAAACACTGTCGGGTGGCTGATTCGAAATGGTCGTGGCGTTTCGACGAGTTTCGGGGGGAGGCTGCCCCCTCGTCGTGAAACGAGCGTGTCATTATCCTCGGCGGAGAAATAAATTAGAGACGAAATCCGACGGGCGTCGGGCGACAAACATCGCGGGGCTCGGTGATTACGCTCGCACGGAAATTCCTGCCACCGGACAATGCGTCCTGGCGAACGAAAGACAAATGGGATCGCGAGATCGTCCAGCTGGAGATCGGGATATAGATCGAGAGAATAATCCTGCAAGAACGAGGAAGCATCGTAGCCGTTTCTGTAGCGCGAGCGTTAAATTAATCGTCGGGGTCGATATGAATCCGCGGGCAAAAATGTTGCCCCGTCGCGTATGCACGAATGTATGTGCATTGCATTGATGAGATTAAATAGCGCGGCGCACGGCGAAGGGGGTACGGCGATGTCATTTAAATACAGCGAAAAAGCGGAAACGTAATAGCGGGTATTACATCGTGACTGGGAGGAAGGTTTGCGGTGCACGCTTGTATTTCGTGATATCTAGAATTTCTGCGGCTCGTGTCGGGAATATTAACTCACGGCGCATTTACCTCTATCGCGCCCCTATATCGGGATGTATAAATTCAGATCGTAGCTGCGCTCTTCGCGACCGAATTGGGTACGATTCTGGTTGAAGTGTTTCGACAAGAGACAAGATGTACGTATGCAGGTGAAATTGTTCAAGCACGATCAAACAGGCATTATGCATCTGCTGGAGAAAGCGAGACAGCTTCTACGTTTCGTGCGCTCTGAGCGAATATCCTCTTACTGTTTCACGGCCTTCGTGCGTAAGCAGTATGCTATAGCAGTGCGCACGAAGCATAAATATTTAGTATGTCCGTCAGTGGGATTTGAAAGAATTTAGTGGCCTTTAAATTATAAACACTAAGCAGATTAAGTGTTGAAATGTTAATTTCAGTATCGGAGATACTTCATTCGTTCCACTAGCATTTTACTAGCGGAATAGTTTTCGAATTATTCTGAAGTTATTAACTGTAACGTTGAATTTACTGGTGAAATTCGATATTAAACGGTTTAGGACAGCTGGTTAATCGAATGATGAAACGCCCAGTCATCGGAAGCCACAGACAATCGTGACTGTGGCTGTGCATTTGCCAAGACACCTCCGATGTGCAATTAATCGATATTTCGGATAATTGATGCCTGACTCGATTAATAATTACAACGGTCCGTCGCCCGTCTGACGACCAAGTGTAATTTCCAAAAGGGGCTCGGGCTGCTAATTGAACGGAACGTAACGGGGTTAACTGCCGTCTCCTAACGCCGAAGATGTTTCACTGATTCCGTGTACGAACGAGAAATAATCGTAACTGCGGCGGTGCTGTAGAAATGTTTGCTTTGAAACGATGAAAGTATCGGGTTTCACCTGATATATTTCTGAAATCGCAAATTAGACTCGCCGGTTTAAACGTTTTCTAACTACGGTTCCCAGACCGACGAAAATCTCTTTAACGAGGTTATTTGCTAAACCAACGTACATTTTCCAAAAGTGAATTCGTAAAAAGACGCGCATGGGAAATGTGGTTCGCGAGCTGAAAGGGAGCATAACGCGCAAATGTATTCGAGTTAATAGTATCCAGAGCTTTTCAGTCAAAAAGTACAAATAAAGAGGAGGTTTCGCTTTTTACGTCGCGGGGGAACGTAACAATGAAACGGTACAAGCTAAGAAAACGTCACAATGAAGGAATTAGTACGGAAGCAAGTTAATTATGTTCTCTACCGCGGAAAACGTTGTTTACCACTTCCCACTAACCCTTTGATGTCTGTAAAGAGCGCTTTCTGCGAAACGTAACCGTACAATCACGGCGGTAGTATCGGATTCTAGTTTTATCTTCACGGTGTAAATAAACGATGTTGCGCTACGGTAGAACGGATTTTCTTTTTACTGGGCAAGCGTGGGCGAGGGTCGGACTATACCTGGGCACTCTGAATCGGCGTGGAGCAGAGAGGTAGCCAAGACGCGACGTCGTAATAGCGAGAGAAGAGTGTCGGAACGGTTATTTTTCAGCAGAAGTGGCGCAGGAAAGGCAGCCCCTTTGTGCGGCCGAGGTTCTCATAACCGCAGATTCCGTCCTTTATCGGGACCTTCTTTTTTAACGGCGCATTACTTCTATCAGACGGAAGTGGCCATAATTGCGTGGCACAATTAAGGTCAGCCTCACGGAGTCCAAGCCGCCCCCACGGTCCCCAACAGCATTCCCTTTACTTTTCTTCCCTTCCACTCCGATTGCTGCATTCCGCCGTCCTCGGTTAGCGTGTCCAATCAGCACCTGGATTAAGTTAACTGCATCGGCGCCTTTTCAATGGGCTCGTTCGCCGCGGCTGCCTTCGACGAGGAACCCACCCTCTCCCACCCCGCCACTGAGCGAGAGGAAAGTTAAAGAAAGGAATCTTCTTCCTATAAAGAGACACTTGGCCAGACCGTGGAACGGTCCTCCTAGCTCCAATAGACGCGGCGACCTGTAATTGGACGATCGGATCCGGGAACGGGCACGCTCGACTGACCTATAGAATAACCTGCCAAGAGGTTAATGGAACCCGCTTCGACGAAAATGTATCGAGCTACGTTCTCGAGCACGCCTGCCACGGCGAGAGGTCGTTAATAAACAAACTGCTTGGGCGTACAATAGCGATCACGGCGGGCCACTCGACGCTTCTAAAGCTCGCGGTCCTATACTATATCAATCATTTCGCCCTCCGTCGGACGAAAGGTTTAGAGGTGCCTGGTAATCGTGTCTGAAAGATGCACGAGTCGCCATGCTCGATCACCGCTAAGTAGATAGGGAACGCGGATGGCCAGACAGGGCGATAAGTGGAGGAGCGCCGCGAAGGAAGCGAACAGCAGACGACGCTCGACGAGTTCCTTAGATGCCCCTGTCTGGCGCAGCGATACCTTTCATAACTGCCGGCCAAGCCAACGTCGGCTCGAATGCAGAGAGATAACGAGTAAATAACAGGGCAAAACGGGGTTTCGCTCTCCGGCTTGTCACATTACGAACGGCTAAGATACTGCCTGCCCTCCTCTATCTCGTAATGACCCGCCCAGACAACATCACGGTCACCATCCCCTGTTAGGATAGCGTGGGAATCGGTAGGGCCTGGCTTACGCGACCCTCCTACTCGATGTAGATACGCTAACGAGACATCGACAACGAGATATTTTCCAACGGGCGAAGAAACGAACGTTGTGCGCGAATATTTCGAGTATTAGCTTCTGTACGTGGTGCCCGTTATGCGGAGGGATAATACCGAGGACACGCTCCATTCGAATGGGGTGCACGGTTCTTTACAAACGTGGGGGATGGAAAAAGTTCGCTTGGTCGTGGAACGATGCTTAGGGTTACAAATACATTGGTTCTTGGGTGATTAATTTATTATTATTTATTATTATTTATCACTGTCAACGGGAAAAATTATTCGGTCTGAGGAAACGCATCAGCGAGTATTAAAAACTAGGTGATAATCGTGCGACACGTCACACAGTGGCACGTTCTGTACAAAAAGCTGGCCAAAAATCAAAATTTGTTTTCTGATCTTTACAGATCTATTGCATTTCATTTATCACTTATCAGAGCATAATTTTCTACTAATACCAATTTTTATTGTACGATCCTTTTAGATTTAGAGATATGCGATCTCAAAGTTGCTGGTCTTATGATCTGGAACTTTTAGATCAGGACTGAAAGTAAATTTTACATTGAATGTGGAATCTATGATTTTTTTTGTACTAGTAGCTATCTGACATGCTCCAAGTTAATATAGATTCTTGTATTATTGGTTTATTTCACTTTTTACAACTATGCTAGAGGAGAATACACTATCTATATATTTTTTTTCTTCACTTAAGCAAATAGTTATGTTACAAGTGTCATCAAGCGGCAATTTTTTTCACAAAATAAAGTTTGGAGGTTCTTGATGAAAGGCCCGTTGTATTTTCCTGCGATAAATTGTGATCTTATGAGTTACTGTCATTTCTCTGCCGTCCGCACCGTTTATGGAGGGGTACTTTTATGGCATATAGGATTGGAATATCGTGTTGATGAAGATGAAAAGGAAGAACAACAAAAAGAAAAAACAGTAAAATAATGTTATAATTCATTGATTACAGTATAATATTTGAAATAAATTAATATTATATTGCAATTCATTAATATTATATCGCAATTCATTAATTACAATATTGTAATTTATTAATTACAATATTTTACTTGAAAATGATGTTGATTACCTGTACCTAAGTATAAAAATGTAAAATGCAATCTACATCATATTAACTAATTAAATAATAATGCGCGTGTCATACGGAAGGCTGGTCAAAAATAATATTTTCAAATCTAAGATAGATTGTTGGAATAAATTGCTATACTATGACTCTAAGTATGCGTCATTTATGTAGGTGATTTCGAAGGGTATTGAGGGGAATAGAAAACAAGTCGATATCAGAGAGACATTGATTTGCATCGACGATGTGTATTTGAGAGGAAGATTATTCTGGATAGACAATGATTATAGGTCGACTTTGACTAGCATTCGGGGCACGAAATTATCGCAAGAGCAGGCGTTCGTTTCGGAAAGGGATTGGCCAGAATCCATTCGCAACTCTGTGCCGTTTACGTCGCGCAAACATTGCCCGTAGCACGCCTAATTTTCCTCGGAAACGTTGAACCGGCGGAACAACACAAAAGGGCCTCGTTAATGAGAAAATAATGAACGTAAGCAGCTGTTAATCGCGCGGCAATTAGGAAAGCGTTAGGCTGTCACGGTCGATTGTTTAGCGGGCGGATTCATTAGCTAATTTAACCGATACTCGGAGTGGCGAAATAAAGCTTAGCTATTCAGGTTACCCTATTCAAGCAGCGCTAATTTCCAGAAAGCGAGGGAGCTTTCAGGGCGCCGCCGCTAAATTTATCCATGCTTTATCTCTTAATGATCAAGCGTTAAAGGGGCTTCTCTAACGGGAACTGGTTTGCTGTTTTGTTGCAGACGGAGCCTGGAATTCGTCGAGCAAGGTCTGCTCGGCTCGGCGGGAGTGAAACGAGGACAGACAAAAGGACTGGCTCGGCTGCGAGGAGGGTTCTCGAACGAAAACCGTGGCAAAGGGGGTTGAATCGAGATCGAGCGTGCTGGGAAGAAATGCCGCGAATCGTGGGCACGCGTCTTTGCGAATTCAAGGAACGCGCGCGGATTAAAGGCGAAACTGTTTCTCGCTGAGTTACTTCTCGATCCGGAACAGTCACCCGTCGCGTATTTGCGTCGCTCTGGGAGGAGCGAACGAACAACCGTCGCTATTCGGCCGCGGGAACGTGAAATATCGGGCAAATGAATCAAGACCCGCGCAGAAATGAAGATTCTGTCCGGGGCGAAGAATAACGGGCACGGGGCGCGAAATTGTACGTAACGCGATACCACCCCCGACGGTGGAAGGCCGCGCGGGTATAAAGAGGCGCTAATTTAAAAGTTTCCTTTTAGCCGCGAGAATCCAATAATAACACGGGCCATTTAATCGCGACCGTTGAAACGAATGGAAACAGATGCCCGTTCACGGATCATTAACCCCTTCTGCTTCTGCCGCGGCTGCACGAAATTATCTCGCGATGGCGGATTGTTTCTTACTGGGCTAATTGCTTATGAACGACACGTCCGACTCTTCGCTGCATGTACCGAACGTTCCTATAGATCCATGCCGCGAATACATTGAGACACAGCTCGAGCAGCGGCGGGACGTGATTCGGGGCGAAACGGGGGATGAGGTCGAGGATCGAAAGTATCGCGATCGGGCGATAGATCGTTCCCAGTCACCTCGCCATTGCGCACTCTTCCGTGACAGGGACAAATAGAATTAGAGACTCGCCGGGACGGTGCGCGAAGTGGAAGAGGCGGCGGTGAAGATGATATTAAGGCAGAGGACTGATTGAAACGTGGAGAAATGGCGATTGTCGGGGCTGTTAGTGAAATGAGTGCGGCGCGTCTGAGTGTGTGGTTCGGGGCTGTTCTCTTCGTGGCTACGACGCTCGTCCACTCTCAGGTCACATGGACGCCGATCTACGTGGGAGCATACAGTGAGTACACTTCTTCTCTGATAAATTATGTTGAAACTGTAGGCATCGTTTTAGAACTGCATCATTCTAAACTACAGCAATCGTTCGAATATCTTTTTATTAAATTTCTGTGCTGACTTCACGTCGCGTGTCCACAGTTTGTGGCATCTAAAGTGCGTAAATTTTAACTATCTCAAGGACTATTCTCGATTTACATGCGTATAATTAGCCAAATGAATTTCGCTGGAGGCTTCGTATCTTATTACGCTCGTTGAGCTATGGAACAGTTGGAGTAAAATGCTGGTTAGTGTGAATTACCTGAAACCCTAGCAAAAATTTCTAACGTGATATACGTAATACCTTCGGCTAATTACATTTCCGCCAACATCCAGAGCATTGAATTTCATTCGTAGCTCGTACCGCCGTACAATGTTACGCATATATGGGCGTTCGGGACTAAAGTCATAACTTCTGAACTAATCAGTTTTCGTCCTAAATACCCTAATACTTTTTTAAAGAGAATATAAAAATTCATAGATTGGTGTATAAAAAAATATACAGTCCCATTAAAAAAATTAAGGCGATCTTGATTTTTCAGTGAATAAAAAGTTTTTTTATTAATATTTACTTTTGCAATTTGTTATCAACTGAATACTGACTGACTTTTGTTCGAAACATTTTTTTAGCCAATTATTTTTATCACGTGTATCGTGTTTGACTGTTATTTTAAAACTGTAGACAGCATCCTGGATGGAAAAGCCATGACAGATATCGTATAAACAATTGGAAAACGCAAAAACCAAAGGAAAAGCATAAACCATTTGCCAATGACATGTGTTTGAAAAAATGCACCAAAACTTGTAATGAATATCGAGTATTACTTTTGACAACCAATTAGTAAATTCAGCAGAAGTTATGGTTAACATTGAGACCTACGTTCCTTTATTATCATTTTAAGATACAAGAATTTGTATATAAAACACTTCGGATTCTTGACTTTTGTTCATTACGCGTAACACTGTGCGCCGATATGTATTCCAATCCTCTGACAGGGTGGAACGTTTCTCACGTGCGGCCAATTTCTCCTCGACCCGATTGATCTCGAAACAACAATGCTCTCGCACAGTACCTGCTTGGCTTATAACCGTATCGACACCTTCGGTTTACATAATTTTCCACCTCGTCAAACCCGAAGATGTCTCATTTCGCGCCTCATAAAAAAATAGGACGTTAAACAGAGAAGGAGGAATCGGGATAATCTTGTCGGAGGGAAATTATAGTGTTTAAGCTTCTTACTAAATTTTTAACTGTTTAAATCTCTCTTTGACAATGAATTCAACAAGTACTCCGACGATGTTAACTTTTCCCACCGATCAACGACAGCAGGACTAGATAAAACCGAGCACATCATTCCATCGGCAAGCATTTGGCCAATAAAAGCCACCCAATGAACCATGACGTATCACTTCGTTGCCTCGATGCGATATTTCCTCTGCTTTTTTTACCGATTTCACGTCATTTCGGTCGAACTTTGCCAATCAGGTGTATAGCCGTGACAGACACGAGCGCCGCCAGAGCGTCGGATTGATCGCGTCAATTAACGATCCCGCGACGTGCACGAAAGTTCGCGAACGAGTACAATTAATGGCGCATCGAGTTTGCGCTGCGACGACCAAGTCGTGCTTCCAGGGGAGGGGTTGGGGGGGGGGGGGCGGCATCGGGAGGGTGATTTGCAACGGCGCCAATGGATCTCGGATTTCTCGCTCGCGGATCGACTTGTAACGCGCGGCTCGCTAATAACTTGCTGCATTCGAAGTTTCGCTTGCGAACGATCGAACGAATAATCGCGCGCGGCACGTGTCGTTGACAAATAGGAAAGCTGCGCCTCGCAGCCCTGTTTTAATCAGCGCGCCAGCCATTCGGGTCAAGTGTGACGATCAGTTTGCAGTGGATTCGTTTTCAGCGGTGTTCACGTCCCGTACGAACGATCGCGTCATCTTTCGAGACGATCCGCCACCGCCTGGCTCGCTAATGAAATTCCTGTCCGCGTTTTTCATACACGCCTTCGACAGAAACTCGATCTCGCTCCGTAAATCCCCGTAAATCGTGTACACGCGTTCTCGTCGTTGCTCGAAGCCTTTCGTTACGTTAAAGGATAGCGTTGATGGTGGATTCCTTGCGTCGGGCAGATGAATCATCACGATTCGGTTCGAACGTGATTTCGTTTACCCCGGATGTGTCATTCGCACGCAACCACGGTACAGGGAACGAATTTACTATTTCCGTGGTTGATTTATCGACTCGAAGTTTACATTGTGCTGTAGCGTCGCGTGGTACGCGACATTTCACCTTGCCGCTGTAAGCGAGATTCCATTTTAGTTACGTAACCGCAGACTTACACCTGATGGTTCGATCTCGGGGCGCCCGCACCCCCGACCGGATTACTGGTCGACGGAGAAGAATGTGCTCCGGCACGGAGGAAAGAGGTCCCTTAAATCAACGCATTTATTAGAGAAGAAGAATGGCGGGCGTGATTCTTTTCCATTAAAGCTTATAAAGGCAATAACAATGTATCACGCGGAGATCGAATTATCACACTCTGGGGACGGCAGCTTTCACGGATTAAACGCATCGGGGCATCGACGACCATTCGATCCACGTACGCCGGATCGAAAAGTAATCACGGCCCCCGAAAAGGTACAGGGCTTTGCAAGCTGGAAATCAATTCGAAACGTGCGCGAAGTAACTCAATTTCCGGCGGATACGTCTAAGATTACCAGCGCGAGCTGTGAACCCACTGATATGGACCAGGGAAATGTCGACAGAGTTTCAAACTCTGCGTAGTCTGACCACGAACCTTAATCACTAGCGCCACTTGGTTGCGAGGGATTACTATCTTCTCGTCGCTTTCGAGAAATAGTCAATTTCACTCTTTGGTTAATAGGGTTCTAATGCAGCAATGCGCCTTTGAAGAACTTTTTTCGCGAAATAAGTGCTCTGCCGTGAGCAAGTAGTACAACCGCGGATGTGGTCAGACAGTGTAGCGAGCGCTAAGTGTACCGCAAGACGTAAAGTCTACATTCAATTTATTTTCGTGTTACAATTTTAAATTCAATCCGAATTTATACACATTAAACATCTTC
The DNA here is from genome assembly GCA_963971345.1 of Andrena flavipes. Classification (NCBI taxonomy): domain Eukaryota; kingdom Metazoa; phylum Arthropoda; class Insecta; order Hymenoptera; family Andrenidae; genus Andrena; species Andrena flavipes. The sequence goes on from OZ020481.1 coordinate 43,039,249, forward strand.
GCAATTTTAACATAATTAAATAACTCTAAAATAGCTCCAAATAATTTTAAATAACTCTACTGTAATTATATAAAGGTACCGTGCACTACTTGAGAAACTAATGGGTGGTATAGCAAGTGCTTCTCTTCAACAGATACAAAGAATTTATTTTAATTCATCTGCACGTGTCACTCAAATTCCAAATTTCAATAAAATACGATATGTACTCTTCGCTCGATTCTCAATTTTCATAAGCCACTGTAAAGTTTTTCGTCCCTCGCTTCTCTTCTCATGACTATTCCAAACTGTACGATCATCGAAACCGTTAATTTCCAATTAATTTTCCCCGAGCCACTTCTTTTGCATCCGGTTATCCTCGCTTAATCGCATGTCTGGCTAAACTTGGCAGCGATTCCCAGTGACGTTTCAGGAATGACCGCGCTGGACTAACCGTTCCAACGTCTACGTTAGCCTGCCCACCCCCCTTGAAGGGCACTCACGGGTCGCGTGGAGATCCTGCAGAATAATTCAAGCCACAAACATCGCGTCGGTGGCGCGGATCGGTTGTTGGGCGGCCGGGGGAGTTAGGGTAGGCGACGAAGTGGTGGTGTGTGTAGGAAGGGGCGTGCTGGTGAAGACTCTCCTTTGCAGTTGGTTGTCGTCAGTAGCAGACTGTACTCTAATTAACGGTGGGTAACAAGAGCCCCCGAGAGAGACGGAGAGCTGTTCTAATAATTCGCTCGCGAGAGAAACGGATCTGCGTTGCACGTAAGTGAGAAAGAGGCTGAAGGATTGATATAGAGGTGTACGGTAACACGAGGAAGGCATTCTTGCTGTCAGCATCGACCTTGGCTCGGGGCAGCTTACCTCAAATGTTTTTAATTAATTACGAGACACGAAGTTCTTCTGTCACGCGTTCGCAAGTCACCGGCTTTATCGGAGAGTGAATTTGCGCCGTTCATAAACGTTCCCACGAGCTTATCCCTGAAACTTTAGCTTACTTTTTCAAATCGAGGCATCCATTATCTTCTCTATATTAACTACTCGCGTCTGCCTTTCTATTAAAGTTTTCTCTGTATCCAAGGCGCCGCTCTGATCTTCTCACCTAAATATCCTCCCTCGCGTTCACGTTACTATCTTACGGCGCGATCGATCGTCCCGCAATCGCCCCGGGTAAGCTCGCCAGGGACGACGGGATTCGAAAATAAAATTCAGTCGTCAATCTCGCCCCGTGGCAGGGACCAGCTCGATGATTCCCCCGATTTCGTCCGCCCTGAATCGGGCCAGTTAGCTCGCAGTAGGGAATCCCGGCAGAAGTTGAACGACTTGCAGCGTGCAATTGCGTTCACCGCCGTGGCGGAAAGTTTCCTCTACCAAATGAAGCCGGGCTGTAAAAAAAAAAGTTGCGGGAGGGGCGGCTCGTAAAGCCGCAACAAGAGTCAGCCCAGTTGAATGAGGGCCGAATGTTGCGGCCATTTCGGGCTGCTCGTAAGTTCTTACGAAGCTGAACGGCCCTCTTTCGTCACGCCTCTTCGTATCCCCCTTGGGCTAAGTGGTCCTCCTCCCATCTTCCCCCCAAGCCCCTCTGCCCTTTTCTTTTTTCCTCCCAGACGGTGATCCTTTCGGTCCTCGAGGCGGCAAGAATGTTCCTCACGGGCCAAACTTTGATCCTTCCGCGGCTTTTATTACATTGTTTTATCAACGAGTTCACCGCGGCGCTAGATCGTGACGCGAATTAATTGCGTTTATCGCGGCGCTTTGTTCGATACCGTGTCATTAAACAGGGATCGGGAGACGCGAGCGCCGCGTAGATCGGAGTTTCTTTTTTTACGGATGAGGCGATGTGGTGGCTGTAGGAGGATATGAATGAAAATCCTGCAGGCATCGGGAGAAAATTGGACATGGGAGACGTTTAATTATAACTCCCCGCGCTTCCAAGCTCGAACATTTGGCGCAGTTATTTAGTCGCGTGTTCTCGGCTGACAGACTGTGAAATTCCAGAGTGCAGTGCTCTAAAAACGAAAGCATTGCTGGTGCGGTTGATCGTTTCATTGAAAATCATCGCTGGAGTCTTAATATATGAATTATGGAGCGCGGAACGGTAGCCACAGTTTGTCCACGAAATAATTTCAAATCGCCACGGGATGCTGCGCCGCTCTCTGGATAGCGCGGGGTGCGAAACTACGTGCGGAAAGTTTGCAAAGCGGAGGACGCTTAGCTTGCACGAGCAAACACAGGCCGCGTCCTGTTTGCTTTCTCAAAGAAAGAGCACGTAGCCCTGGAGAACGGCAAACGTTGTCCCTCTGTATTCAGGCGCATGTCTGCGCATGAAAGAATCCAATATTGATGATAACGCTGCCTACATAAGCAATTCTGGCCCCAACAGTACTTGTGTTCGTAATGAAACGTGCTTGCAAACTTGAGGAGCCCACCAACTGTTTTCGGCCGAGTCACACCTAAATAACCTGCTGTGCCACACGCGAGTACCTCTCCTGTTCCCAGTCATATCATTGAACAGAAAAAAATTCCAAAACTACCGAGAAATTGGTCCCACAAATGGAGACCACACTTTGCATCGACCCCCCGAACATACTGAATCACGGATCGCACGGTGTGCCTTCATTTCGATTATTCTCTTTCCCCGGGGAAACTTTCTCGCCTAAAAGTTCACTGGAAGTGTATCCACGGAGGAAGAGGAGGATATTCGACGCGAACGAGGGGAAACGAGAGCTTTGCCCGCGTTGATTTCGCAGCTCGGCGCGAAGTTACTCGGCGCGTCGAAACCGCGAACGAAAACAAAGAGGACGGACCTGGAAAGCCACCTGCGCGCCCAGTGTGCAGGTGCATTGCAGTTTCATAGTCTTGGAGTCCGGTCGCCGGCCAGGCCAGCACTGTGAAGCGAACTGTAATCCTGTTTTCTAAATGCAACCCAACTTCGGTGAACATGTGTACGTCCGACCGCAAGCACTATTCGACAATTTGTCTCCGCAGCCAACATTCTGCCACATTCTCTCACACCCTCCGCTTCTCTCTCACTCTCCCCGCTTCATTCTCTCTGCAAAGCAGCTGCCTGTTAGGCGCTACGATTCCTTCGATACGCAGTTAGAGTATATGTGTACACATACCCTCAGCACGGTTCAGCGCCTCAGACTCGCTTTTGATATTCAACTGGGAGATTAGGGAACCACGGAGCAAGCCTGACCGCGCCGAAGCTTGCCTTGCTTCTTAAAGGAGGAATTAACGACGTTGATTGCCAACGGCAAATTCAAGGAACGTTGCTCCGCGGCTCCAGTTCGTTGACGGTCTGGCAATAGAAAGTCTCAGGTAATGGGAGCGCCGTGGGATGAAAAGCGAGGGTACCTACCTTGGCACTAGCGAGAAATATGGCTAGAAACATTCTGCTTGTTAGTGTATGTAAAGCGTCTTTCATTCAAGCCACGGTGAACTTAAAGGAGCCGAACGTGCATTGGATTGAAGTATAGACACGAGGAGTGACTGTAGATGGAATTAATTGTGTGTTTTTAGTCGCCGAGTTTCGTATACACAGTGCTCCACCAGGAGCCGTGCAACCTAACGCGAAATATATTACGGGAGACAAATTGGACCCAGGTGAAGCTTGGTATTTCAAGAATCCTTGCTCGTGATGTGTGTGTACCCCGCCGTGAGGTAGTAAAGTAATTTCTTGGCTTTCGTTGGTGAGTTCGTTGATGAAACTCTGTGATGATGCGTTGTATGTCATTAGCAAAACCGTAACGCGATAAGGGCTTTGACACGTACGCATGTGACTCGGTAAACAAGGGTACCTCAGCGTTTTTGCTGTGACTATTACCAGCAACGTTTCCGGTAACAAACGCTACCCTTGCGGAATACTGCTGTTGGTGAAAGTTAGTGGCTCTCAAAATATTGTGCTCGCATTGGGTGATTTAGTCTACACAAACAGCGATAATGCATGCTTGCATACATATGTATGTAGGTATGCACAGTCGATTTCGAGGACGGGTTCGATGTACCTACATAGACCGTGGATTAGAGAACGCGGTAATTTGCCACGTGACTGCCGCCAGTCCTTCGGCGAATCACATTACCATATGGTAATCATTGCAATTTCGTTATCATTCACCACCTCGATAGCGGTTATATTATCCCTGAAATATAATATCTGGCCACCCTTCCTGAAACGCCTCAGGCGCGATAACGAACTCTCCACTCGTTCTAATTAACAAATCGTGCCGCGAAGAAAATTACATTATTCAATTAACTTTATTCATTCCGGCCGGGGTACCGCGGCCGTGCCCGCTAATTTGTTTAGCGATGTTAATTACCACCCCGCGATAATACCTTGCAGATAACGCCGGCAATTATACGCGGAGTATAATTTGTCTCACCCGGGGTTGCCAAGAGCTTTACGCCTTATAATAAATCGCCCTTAATCGTCCCACCGGTGTTATCCAATCAACTATTTACATCGGTCCATTGTTCACGTTTAACTAATTGTCCTCTTAATCTCGCGCGCCGTTGAAATCGCTCGGGACATAATCTAGCCGATGCGTAACCTCGTGTTTTATCGAGTGCATAGAAAGCCCGTTTTTGGCAGACGCCGTTTAGAATCCAGTTTCCTGTCGATCTTCATAAAACTCTGCTTGTTTATCGTGTAAAACGCACACTTTCAGCCCAGATAATCAAACTGTAAAATGCCAAAACTCGTCTTTCAAAGTTTACACTTAAAATGATCGAATCGAAAATAATATCAACGAGGGAGCGTATCTCCGTCATCTTTCTTCGCTCGCTTCTCGTGGTCTCGAGGTTGTACCTCGCTACTTCCGACTACACGACGCGTCGTTACCAGAAAATGTACCAATTTCACGATCCAGCAAAAAAAAACGTGAACACAGCCGAGGGGCTCAGCGGCCGAAGTGGAGGCGCGCCATTTCGGGTTCTCGTCATCGCTCAGCAATGGGTCGGAACTCGCAGCCCTGACAAGAACAATTAGTCACGAGCCTGTGGAATTGGCAAGAGCGATACAATTGCTGGCCTGGTCTCTCGTCATCCAGCATCCGTTCACCGCCCCTCCCCTTTCCGTCCTCTTGCCAACCGATTCTCGTCGCACCGAAGCATCCACGAGTTGCCACTCCCGTCCAAGTTACTGTCGACGGCTCCAGCCGTTCGCCAGCGGCGCGATATTGTTCGAAATCTCCGGAACTGCATCGCGCCACTTGCTGGCGCCATGATTGTGCGTGCACGGGACCCCCACGGCCCTCTGCGTCCCGCGTTTTCCGCGTCAAATCATCCCCGATACCGGCTCGCGTCGCGCCGGTAATTAGGGGCGCGTCAAATGGAACAATGGCTGTAATAGTTTGGCGAGGTGGGAAGAAAATCGAGTAACTGGCCGAAAGAGTTCAGCGGTGCTTGGTATAACGAGGCATAGGGGGTTGAGTGACGGCTGCTTTAATTACTGCAAAGAGTGCATGAGAAATCACCGCACATTGAAGCACATGCAATTGTGTTGTTTTTCAGAATATTCAGCTACCTATGGGTTCGAAGATTTCCGATAGAAATTAGTCCGCGGTAATCTAGGGACGATTAATGGTTGACTGATACAAATACATTCGATCGTTTAAGAGCTTCCACTGGCTCCCTGTCGTGCGCTGGGAGATAGCGACGTATAATCTATTCGTTTAATGAAAATTAACCGACGTCACCACGTATGAGGGAATGCGCAACGAAGCAGTGAACTGTGGAATAGCGGGTCGGGTTAAGGAGAGCGAGGGGAGCATCGTGGCTTATGTTTCAATCTCGGCCTCGCTGGTGCATATGGCACAGATAAAGCAAGTTGTATTACAGCGCCCAGCGAAAGACGAGCCTACACCTTCGATTACTGTGCCCAGACTACTACGCCGCCTGCGACACGTTTAGGACAGAATCCAGGCACCCGAATTGTGGCCACGGTTCGTCAAAAAATTCCGCCAGACGTCCTCGAGGATTGACGTGCGAAAATGTTGTACCATCGCGAAATCCGCGCCAAGCCACAAAGCCGTCCCGATTTAATTTAGCGTGCATTTGCATCGTTGGATTTGAATTTTAATAACCAACGTAAAGTGAGCAAGATTGCTGCTCCGTCCCCCCCGGCATGATATCCAAAGCTTGCGAAGGTAGGTCCGCAGGCCGTGAAAAAAGATCAAACTAAAGGGATAACGAGAATTCTACCTTTCGGGTTCCTCTGATTAAATCGTTTAAATCAGTACCGTGCAAATGCGCACACGGAGTATTCAACGGCCTCGCGTAGCGGCGCGGCGCTAACTTTGTTAGGTATTCCGCAATTCACCACTTCTTCCTTTTTTCGACGGTTAATTGACAGAGCCGCCCTCCTTGATTAATCTTTAATTAATCCGTCTAACGGACGAGGAAAACAATTTGCCGCCGCATTAGCGAGACCCGTATTAAAAAGACATCTACATTTAGGTACGCCGGGTACCTAAGCCGAGAATGATTCGGGGAACAGCTTTCCCGCGGCGCCCATACGATTCCGCGTCACGATGTAAACATTACAACGAATTTCCTGGCATGTCGATATGCATTCTAAATAGACACGTTCTTTAAAACTCGCACTCCCGTGGTAAACATGAAATCATGGAAAAAAATGCCCAAACAGGATGCCTTGTTTTCCCTTGCTTTCAGCTGCTGTTTCACATCAGCCGGGATGCGGCGCGTCGAAATATTTACTCGATATTTTTCTGTGAAAATTTCATGGAGCGCTCGCGCCTTTCGAGCTTTAACCATTTTACGCGTGGGTGGTCAATTCCGTGTGCGCAGAAATCCTTCCAAATACCTCGATCCCCGGGGCAGTTACCTCGTTTAGTTTTTAATCCAAAAACCATCGATTTGGTAGAGTGTTTCTTCAGCATTTATTCCGACGGAGTATGATGCGAATTTGCTTTTCGATATAACCCGACTCCCAATTTCACTGGCTAGTTTCGAGAACCAGTAGTCGATGAAATCGCGGAAGAAGTCTGGTTTTTAATTCTAGCCCGGCGTGCCGCAAGGGGAACTGGCATCCTCCCATTCCACGCTAAACGATAGTCCAATAAGAGAAAGAAGGGCGCGCTAACGGTGCCGAGATTGCTTCTTTCCTACGGGTTACTCTCGAATCCACCAGGCTCGCGATATTCGAAAAGTTGGTGGTTTACTCGGTCGGGGTGAGAGGGGATTAGTTACACTTTTTACCGGAGGGCCCGCAAATATACTCGAGCCTCGTGTTTATCCGCACGGCGGCCAGGGGTAAACGATTTTTACCAAACCCTCCGCGTACCCGTTCCGTAGTCTCGGCAACTTCCAGGGGATCGTGGAACTTAATCTTTACGGAAAGCAGAGCCTGGCAATGTGGTGGCAGCGAAGATTTGGTCGTTAGGGAAATTGCATTCCTTTCTCTGGACGATCGCCCTGATACTTCAACGAGTTCTTTGGATCTCCAGTTTCGATGTAAAGAGAGTAGATGATTGATACTTGCTGGTTTCATGGCGGGTATCCGATATTACAGAATGAAGTGTACACGATGCTCGGGCAGTTATTGATATCCCTGCCATAAAGAAGCTATCACGCTGGACATTCAACCCTGCTGAATTTACGAAACTGTATGGTCGAATAAATAACCGACTAGCCCCGTGGAACTTTCTCCATTAAGATTTTCGCTGGCAGTGAGTTCGGATGGGTTCGTAAAATTTTTCACCGTCCCTGGAATCAATCGGGGACGGTAGTCCGTGCTACGCCAATTGAGAATATCGGGGATCGATCAGAATTTTCCTGGAAATAATAGCTTTTCACGGTTCTCGAGTAACATGGCGGTGTCTGCTTCCAGCACGCTGGACTACATTTCGCCCTCCTCGCTAAGAAGGATAGCCTCGTACTCTTACGGTTCCGATTAAATGGAGAGTGTGCTCTGAGAGAGGAGCCTTGAATGTTTTCTTCTGGCTTGGATATTCAGCATCGTTTCGGTGAATTTACCTACAGAGCCAGCTCGGCGATCACACTATGTGCAATGGGAGACTCTCGTCTAAACAAGACGCAAGAGGGCTGCAGCGATGGGGGTACGTATCTCTTTCGTTTAAGAAAGCAAGGGAAATATCGCCGTGGAAACGTTGAATTCTCTAACGACTGTCCGTCTCGAATGAGAATTTTCCTGGTACGGAAACCCTCTGACCCAAGCCTTCTGCTACGATGGTTCCAGAGAATGCAGCATCCATCTCGTGCGTTACCTAGTAATCATCCGCTCCGGCGTTTTTCTCGTTTCCCCTTCCCCTGTATCTCACCTTTTCCGCGAGTTCCTTGATACACGGCCACGGTGACCCCGCGAGCCTCGCTCCCTGAAAGTAGGGTAAGGATTTGCCGAGCGGATTATAGTTTTCCAACCAGGCGATTCACGGATTTTTAAAGCGGGCCTTGTTCCCTCACGCGGAGCTTTCTGTTTCCCAGCAAGCCAAATTGCGAAAGTCGAGCGGTGCACGGCTCACAACAAGCGGTTTCGTGTTTCAGGCAAATGCCGAAACAGATATTTCAATTAATAAAATATTTCTATTGACTATTGTACAAAATTATACAACAGTATTACAGAAAAAGTTGGTACTAAGAAATATGTACGTTTTCATAAAGTGAAACATTAAAAGTAACTTTCGCATCCCCTGAATTTTCCAGAATCGAATACACGGGAGTGCATTCAAATTTCGCAACGCCACATTTGTATAACATTAAATGTTTATTTTGCATTGAAAGCACGACTGTCGAAGCTTTTTCGCTGCGGAAACGAAACCGATGTACACATATGTACCTGTGATCACATCGTGTAATTTGTTCTCGCTGAAATTCTCGAAACGGTATATGACGAAAGCATCTTTCTTTTTCTTACCGGTCGCGTCTCCTTGACTGTATCATGTTTCTGGATTCCATTATGAGTGGCTGGACAAGAGATATTTCCAATTTGCAACGAACCTTGTGACACTGTTCCACATGCTCCGTCGTCTAATTTATCATCCAAAAAAGTATATGAATCGATTCTCGTTTCCCATGACAAAAACTGAACCTGTTTCGAGACCCAATTTTCACCGTTTTATATGGCCAAAGACAATGCATAAAAGCTTCTAATGAAAGGCCCCCCTCCCTGTTAAGCCGAGACGCATAATTATGCAGATTCGTGCTGGAAGTGGTTTCTCGCGGACAGTTGAATGCTTAAGCGTATCGTGACGGGGAACACGTTATTACCATTTTCCCTCGCGGTTCCATTGTCTTCCCGCGTGCGAAAATAAAGAAAACAGTGTCGACTAAACACGGTTGTGCCCGAGATTGGAAAGCTGAACGGTACATTTAAATGCACCACTAACGTCTAGAATTTCGCCTAGGGTTCCGTAAGAAAGCGAGTGGACGGGCAAGGATTGAACAAGCAAGACAAAAATTGCAAGTTTATTGAAAGAACGGGGGCTTTAGAGATATATAGAATTTTTTCACGAAATAGTTCTGAAAATGATGTTGTGACGTTTCCGTGAATTCAACGCTTATTGTGGTGTGCGTTTCACGTCGGGAAAGTGGAACGACACTGTCGCCGCGGGGAAAGATAATCAAAGGGGTGCATCGACGTTCGTGGTGAACAGTTTATTTACATCATTGTAGCTCGGAAATACAGCGAAACAGGAAGCACCGTTGGGTAAGCAACGCTCTCGAGAGATCCGGCAACAAGCTGGCTTTGATAGCTTTTCAAAGTGCCTCGCCGCGCCGTCGCCCCCATCGACGCTGAAGTGTGTCTCTTCTTCCAAAGCTTTCGGGCTGGTCCTTTCTCTTGACGTGCCCGTCTGCCCGTCTATTTTTCCCTTTCATTCCGAAAAATACAGAAAGGAACCGCAACGGCAGATGGCCACTTGCGTCTCGCCGCCGGTCGAAAGCAGAAAGGGCCGGCGAGTGACGGTGGGGAGAAAGGAACGGTGCGGCTCTGTGTATCATAGCGGGCAATTTCGCATGGAACCATCGTCGGAGCCTGTTATCGAGCCACGGCGGACCCTGAGTGCACTTCTGACCATGGTTGTCCCGTGAAAAGCTTTTTTCGAAAGCCGTGGAATGGGGAAGAGCGATAGGAAAGACGTGTGGGTCGAAATTGACGGTGAAATCGTAAAGAATTCCTTCCAAGCAGAAACTCCACGCGTAGAAATGCACGCGCAGTTGGAGTGCATACGAAGCGAGAAGTGCACTGCACGTAGGGCGTGGGAAATCGAAATCTGAAGGTGCTTGCATCTTTCATCGAGAGATTAGAGTGCATAACTCAGAAAAAGGCTGTGTGTTCTATTATACATTCCCCGAACCTTTGACGGTAACATGTACGATTCATGAAACCCATTTTTAGATTTGCGGTCTATATTAAAAGAGCTGCGTGTATAAAGAAGGAGCGAGAGGAGCCTGCACAGGGAACGGGATCAAAACGTAGCGGCATTTTTCACAATTTATGATTAATTACTCACGTCGAGGGCACTAAAGCGAAAGGAGGAAACAATCAGCGGGAAGGGGGACGATATTTCTCGATCATGGAAGCATAAGGCATCGGAGGTAATATCTGTGTAGACGGTTTGCCAATGGGATGAAAAGGTTCGTTGTGCCGGAACGAGCCAACCTGGCCGCCATAAAGCCTGTCCTCGCTAAGTCGAATAGTTTTCCGATATTGGCGGGTCCCGATTGATAATTAGGAGTTTCCTTGAATCGCGGCCGATTCAATCACCTTTCGCTGCGCTTCCCCAGTCCCCCGGGTCCAATTGGCAGGCGCAGTTTTTAATCGCCTCTGGCTCGGAGGAATGACGCTCACGTTCAAGGCACCGCGGCCAGAGTATTTGCATACATAATTCTCGACTGCGGAATTGCAGAATTCTGTCAATAATTTATTATGCTACCGCGATGGAACGTGCAGCAACCAGCTGCATACAAATGTAGACGCGATTAACGGACGTGCACACTGACAGCATATTCCGCGGAAAAATTCCGCGCGTCATCGCCGAGGTCCGTGCACCCTTGTGCACTTTGCGCAACTTCAACGAAAGGCGATTATCCTTAATTATAAATTTACTGGAACTCCCAGGTAAAAACTAAGCTTGTTTAAACGCGGACAACGTAATGCCTCCTTATAAGCGCACGTCGCAATTGCCACTGTTGTCTCAAGCTTCCATTCGTGCGCCGCTTTTAATATTCGTTTGTAACGCGATCTACTTACGATGTATACGAGTTTATTAACTGTACAGTTGAGCGGAACGTTTTCATGGACAATTACAGCCAAGCCATGAATATTGTTCGTAAAATTCTAATTTTCATGCTAGCAGTGAACAATTTCCTGAATTTTCCTTTTCAGGATATGCAGAACTGAGAATTCGCTCAAGTAGCTCACGTTTCGTTGCGTGCGTAACTGTCGCCATTGTGCCATTTAAGTAAAAACTTATTTCCACGGGGGCATGATTTTAATAGCTCCCAAATGAGAAATAATGTCTGATTCAAGTCTGTGTCACGTCTGTTTTACTCGCAATAAACAGCGCATAATGCTGTAACTGCAACTATAAAGGGCGGACCAGCCGAGTGAACGTAAACTGGGTTGCAAATAGGTGAAGATACAGAACGACTCGTTTGTATGCAAGTGGAAATATAGCTTTCACATTCGTAATTCAGTTATTGCTCGCTGAAATGTCTCGTTTATAATGTAGCATCGGTTTTTCGAAGCGCAGATATCAACTTCGCGTCACCCTGGAAAACCAATTTGGGCACAAAAACCAATATTGCTGTATTAAATATTGTGTTGACTTTATCATTAATTGATACTGATTGGATGTTGCCGGCCCAGCGAGGCTTTAGTGATTAAATTCACACGATACATACTGTTCTTCCAACTACTAGTGCTTAAAATTAGTGTGACACAATTTTTTAACACTAGCGCAGTTCCTCTTTCTCTGACGGTTTAATTAATGTAATTTCTCGCTGCATATAAACTCTTCGTTGTTTATCATTCGCTACGCGAGAAGTCATCGATAATCGCGTTGACTCGATATATTCAAAGCCATCTAGTCGCAAAAGTATTTGTTCTGTGTACCCCCATTTTTGGTTAAATGTTACTAGTTCGACACAAATTCCAAGAGAGTTTTGCCGAACTTGCGAGGGATCGATACCGCGAAAACAGCGTGCCCCTGTTTTCCATCGAGTTCTCGTTTCGGCTGGCCAGTTCGGTTTCTATCTTTGACGAGGAAAAATGTGTTTACCATGGCAAAACAGGGACGTGTTTCAACCTTTCAACGCCGTACGGTTCTCAGCCATGACTACAGAACTCCTCTTGTTTTCAGAAGCCCATTCGTCGGCAGTGCGCGTTGGGTCGTGTGTTTCTACACACTCGTATTTAACGAAACCATGAAATTTCGTCTACTTTGCTGCTACCTCCTCGAAACGTTTCCTCTGGCGTCGTTGCCCCCGCTATAGCCGCAGTTTCTGCTGGTTTCTACAAAACGACTCCCTCGGCGTAATTTTGCATGATACTTTATTCATAGGGCCAGTTTATGCAATCTCTCCGCAAACACGTCGACGCACGTTAGCGCGTTTTAATCAAAACAGTCTAGCGTAATAGCGGTTCGGCCATTTGGTGGAGCCCTTTTTCCGTCGCCACAGTTGCGCTATTAGCTCGATACTTCGCTGCACTTAGGGGACGAGTATGCCTACATTTTTGCGAGAAGTGTGCGCCGTGATCAGTGGTGGCAATCAGCCGTAAAAGTGACACGGTGAATCGCTGGGCGACAGAATGCCACAGTGGAATAGTCCGGAGGTATACGTACGGCGTCTTGAGGTCGACTTCGCGAAACTTCATAGAGGAAACTCGTTTCCTCCTCCAGCGACAAATCCGCATACATTCCCATTGACGTGCACTCGCGGGCGCGGGCGCGGCTTTTCAGCCGGAAAAGGACTCGACTCGCTAAAACCGGCATTTCACCTCCGCGAGTTTTATATCGCCTGCGCCGCCAACGACGTCGCTGCAATTCCTGGCTGAATTTCCTCTCCTCGGGCTTTCGTGCGATGCCTCTTGCCGCGGTGAGATTTTCGAAAGGAGATTGCCAGGGAGGAGCCCGGCCTGTCGAGGCGCCTCGAAACGATGACAATATTTTTATGCACATTGTCTGGGGAGTCGAGTTAAACAACCGCGTTGCTGATAAACGCGGCGGGAAACGTCGCGTGGATAGTAGCGACAGGAACACACCCCAGTTACAATATTATTCCCACGAAGTAGTCGACTCTATAAGACCAGAACCTTTCAAATGTTCCCGGAGCAAACATTTGGAAAGCACTTGGTGTCGCAGCCTGACAGGAGATTGCATTTATCTGTTTCGCGTCCCCTTTTTCCTCTCAGCCCCTATTCTCGAGACTGTATCCCGGATGTTTCGGGACTTGTACCGCTGGTAAGTTGGTGCGGGACGCGACGTGCATCGGAAACGTTACCAGCGCGCACCGTGAGCGAGAACACTCGAAAAGCCGGGCTCATATTATGCTCGCAACATCTGCTCAAACAAAGCGGTAGCAATTTCTGATGGTCAATATGCACGAAACATCCTCGGCGTACGGTCGCTGCTCACCCATGGGAGGCGGTAGATCCGCTCGATCAACTTGCAAACTCGATATAATGTCCGTTAATCCTCGGGGATGGGATAAACGTTCCGTCCGCAAAATACAGGTGAAACGGAACGATCTTCGCTGAAATTTATTGACCTGTGGCTGCGCTGTACATTTGCAGTTTCGAAATGCCCGGCTATATTAACTCCTTCTGCTTGGCCTAAAATAGTGCCGGATATCGCCTCCGCGAGTACAAGGGATGTTGTTCAGGGATGTATCGAAAGTTCTTGTTATACTGTAGTTCAAATTCTTTTTTAACCATTTTCTAATGTGACGCGGATGTAGGGGATTCGGTTACTTCGAGAACTTTTCGTTCCATATAACTCAACGTCGCACACATTTATGAAGGACCTATCTTTTCAATCCGACGAGCACACAAAGAAGGCACTTGCACGCACGCAGCATCTGGAATTTCGGTGGACGGAGGGGTCCGCAATTAGCGGGTTAATAACTAGGTCGCTTTGTAGGAATTAATTGGAAACCAATGAATGCGAATGAGCTCGCGACGACGTAGAAGTTTCACGGCGGGGAATCTCTACCTCCCTCCCCGTTTCCCTCCCTATTGTCTAGCCGAGAGTCGGCTGGCTAAGCCAATTATTGGTGCCCTGGAGACGCCGTGATTCGACGGAGCTAATTTATCCCGCTTTCCTTGTGATCCCGTCCTAAGATCGGCGGCGTCTTCTGATTACTGGAACAGCCGAGGCCACGAATTCTCCCAGATCGATTCGAGTGGAGCGTTCGGCACGCAGGAATCGCCCTCGCCGGATTCTATCGGATTACACTGTCTCTTAGAGCTTCAACTATTCCTCACTTGCCTATAACGAGCCTCCCCAAAATCTGCACTATTGAGGATTAATTAACTCAACACATACAGACAACTAGTGCTTTGATACTCGAAGGAATCCACAGCCATTTAATCCTTACCGAGACTCCAGCTACCACAGACCTCTGGATTTGAAATTCTTTTCTATTCGATTAACGGCTACAATCAGGGCAGCGCGAATCGACGAGAACGAAATGCAGTGCGGTGAGGTGTTTTTTAAGTTACATCGATCTGGTTCAAGCCAGTCTTCAGAATCTATTAGCGAAAGTCGCGGCTCATTCCTTGGCTGTTTCCAAAGAGTAATGACAGTACTTCCGAGGGGTAGGTATGCGACTCGGCTAATGCACCCGAGATTGCCTCTCTTTCCGCCAGGAGATCGGCACTTACTTGTATTTCGATGCGGCACCCAGCACCCCGGCAGACGCGCAGATAGAGAAAGCTCTGGATACGAGACCCGGATATGTCCGTGGAAATGGGAAATACCGGAAGAGTAGAAATCGTATTCCTTCGGTCGCCTCGGAACCTTCATACGTGAATGTCTGTCTGCGTCGGACGGCTTACCCATTTCGAGAGCTGACGTGCTCTTACGCCCTCCCCGTTCTATCACAAAGAACACCGCGACTCATCCTTTAATCCCATTCTCCGCTTAGAGGACGTCCTTTTCAATAAGCGGACCAGCGAGTTCATTGACGCGCTCATTAAGAAGAGATACTCGCGCGCCCTTTCACCAGAAGGGCGTGTCATTTCCACTCGCATGCCCGCTACGTGTCTGTTAAATATTACTCCTCGATGCATATCCGTGTTCGATCTCGCGTATTATCGACTTCTCGCTGGGGATCTCTTACGTTTCTCAAATGTTCCATTTACGAAGTTCCCCGGGCGTTCCCTCGAGAGCCCCAAGGATGAGTTCTTCTACAACGTGCCCTAGCGATTCATTATGAATTTTCTAATACGATTTTAGCTTTTTGTACGTAGGTACATTAAATGCCTCAGACACGTTGCTTTATTATTCACAAGTGCCGCGCTTCCTCGCGAGTAATGAACAGCTAAGTTCCATCTCTGGCAATGGGAGTGCTTAATAACGCGATAAAATCTCGGGAACCTCTTCGCGGAGGAAAAGTCCATACTCGACGGAAGTTGGAAACGTCGATAAATCCCGTTTCGAAACAGGTCAAAGTAAACTGACGGTTGGAAGTCTGTTAAAGCATTAATGTCGATGGATCGCAAAGATGGATAAGAAATAGATTACGCCGGAGTACTGGAGCGGAAATGACAAGATAGACCGTTCCGTCGCTTCGATCAGTCGGCTAGATAGGGAGATCAAGATGGAAAGTAAGAGTTAGTCCTTGTAAAGGATACGAATACGGTTGGACGATCATCTCTGGGAAAGATTAAAAGTTCCGTCTCACTAAACTCCACTTTAACCTTCTTGGCTGCCCTAGTAAGTTCCCATACTTCACTAACTAAGAACTCTCTTTCTCTCTCTGTCTCTCCCTCTTTTTCTCGTACTTCTCCCCATTGTTTCTTTCCTCCTCCTTCTTAGCTATTCATCTTAGCCACCTTCTTTCCCTCGCCACGTTTCTCCCTTCTCATCATCTGCCTCGCTCTTGGCCATTTATTCGCACCCACTCTCGCCTTCCTCGCTCTTTCCGACGGCATCGGATAAAGCGCGAAGTTTCAGCTTGTTGAAAGTGGTCCGCGAATACCACGCGAAGGTGTTACCGCCGGTTCACAGGTCACCGCGGTGGTCGTTTCTCAGGTAAAAATCTCAAAGGGGAACGAGTCGCATTAGAGGCGATAGGGGGTGAGCCTGCTTCTTTGATGCCCGCGCAAATTAAAAACCGAGCGTGCAGGGGTGAGGCGTTCATTCTCCTTGCAAATCTCATTCACTATTCTCTGCCGGCGGTGTTTACCTTTGTCCGATTCAATTCCGCGAACGGCGAAGAGAGCCACGGCTTCAATGGACATTTCTTCGACCGCCTTTTGTGGCGCGATTAATTGGAAGCGTTAAAAATGGCACAGTTTCTTCCTCGGAGGGTCCGGTAATGGCCTGAATGGAAAAGAATGGGAGAAGAGAACGTGAACCCACTCTCGTCCTTTTTCTTTCATCACTCCGGTGATATAGTACTTGTTTGGAAGGATTCTACCATGGGAATATCGGAGCCTGCAGGAGCTTTCAATCCTTCACCCTTTTCGACCACCATGTTCATTTCAGGCATCTTCGCAAGCTGAGACCCAGCAGACTTAACTCTCAGGAAGATCATCTCTAAATTCTTCAACAACCCGAAAACACCTCTGCGTAATAAAAATCACCCTCGCAGCAATTCTCCAACCGAATTACACTTTCCGTCGAGCCTGATCTTCTTAATTCCCTGTTACCAGCCCATCCACTCTCTGCTTTCCGCGAGGTAATTAATTCACCGCCGAAATAATTCTAATTAAACGTCTACTCGAAAAACGCCGCCCCATCATCAGGCGCGTAGCACGAGACTGCGGCAGCATCGCAGCTAATTTCGCCCGCGCGAAACGCACTCTAATCCCCCGGGGTACACGCTCCTCCCCTCGGATTACTCCTGTTACGGGGTTTCCACGGAGTGTAGGCGTTGCAACGGAAGGGGGGAGGCGATGCACGCTACGGAAATAACGATCTTGCCGGGAATCGCGAAACAATTAAAGCGGCTTGTCTCGTCGTAAGGGGTCGTGTTGAGAACGCGCGGTTACGACGCGCGAAATCGCCCGGCGCATACGCCACGCCGGCCGATATCGGATTAGACAGTGGCAGTTTCACGGTGGAATACGACCTCGAAGACTATCCGCGACGGACAGGTTGCTCGGGCCGCCGAAACGACTGCTCGCATCGCGAACGATAAACTGCAATTCCGGTGGAGCCTGGGTAGGAGCGGTATTTACGACCTCGAACGCGATGCACCGTTTCAGCTGCACCCACGGGAATTCGTGAAAGTCTCAATTCCGAGGGGCTAACCACGTGTTTAGGCGCGGAGCTCTCGCAACTTCTCTGTGGGCGTCCGCCACGCTCGAACCACTATATCATTGAAGGTCTTAAGCGTGGCACTTACGTCTCTGCGAGAGTAATTGGTAACAAGTGATTAGTAACCTCAAAGTGACTCGATACAGATGCACTTCGTTCTTTTCTGGTGAATTAGCTAAGTACCCTCGCATTATAGCATAGAGACCAGGGGCTCTCTCGGCGAACCGAAATTGCTCGACCAACACGTTCCCAGAGAAACGTCGACGATGTATGCATAGTGGTAGGTCGCAGTTATGCAAAGATCGTCGTTGAACGTCGCAGACCTTAGCGCAGAAAAACTCGTGGAGTTTTCCCGGCGCATTCACTTTCCGGGGCTTGAAATTCCGCGATGCAATCGTGGTGAAAACCGGCCGAAGGAACGCGTCGCAGCCGGGACCCCGGCGGTGGAACGGGGGGCAGTTTTGCCAGAGTAATCGGGGCCCCAGATGATCTCGGCTGTTTAGGTGGCGTCGTTTCGCGAACGGGCAACGTTTGCATCGTTCATGCATAAGCCGCGGTATTGCATTGCCACGCACGTTACCGGGGCTGATATTGCGACGGCTCGAAAGAGCGAGGGAGCTGGGGCGATGGTGCGAGGCAGAGGGAATACGAGATGGGGTACAGGGAGGAGAGGGAGGATATAAGCTCGTTGGCCGGGAGACGTAATGGGTTCTGTTCCTGCCCTCTGGCTGAGATAATGAGGAGTGATACTAGGATTATTAAGGAGCCCATCAGCACGTGCCGCGCACCGTTCCACGGCGGTAGGATCCGTCTTGAAAATTCAGCCGCTGCTTTCCGCGCCCAGCAGCTCGCGCACGGGAAACGGAACCGAATGCTCGGAACATTGATAACGACGGCCGTGCACGCGACGAAGCCCTCCGCCCTGTAATTGGAGCCCAGTGTAATAAGCCGGGACAATCGAGGGCGAGATTTATTACAGGGCTGATCGTCCTCAGCAGCAGGAACAGATTTATCCTTGGATAACAGAGGGAATCTCGTGGAACGTCGGGGGAGGGTGGTGATTCATGCAAAACACCGCTTCCCCGACGCGTTTGATTCGAGACGGGGAAAGAAGAGGAGCTTATCGCTACTATCGGCGTATCGATACTATTGTCTCGGCAGAAAGACGAACTGAAACAAGGTGTGTAAATATGTATGTAGTTCTTTTAATATACCGTCTTTCAACTCTGAAGGAATAAACGGACTGTTAAGACGAGGACGAAGGAACCTTGGTGAACTCCTAGCGGCAGAAATCTGTCGCGTTCATTATGCGTCCTTCGCTTTTATCGAAGCATCAAGTTTTGTTGGAACAGGGAACAGAGACGGTGAACACAGTCGTGTATTAGATTATATTTAATCTCGTCCAGGTTTACGCTGGTATTTATTGTCGTTTAACAAGGCGGTGGCCGCATTTAACTTCATTCGCTCGTGCAAGCATTGCGAAGGAATACCACCGTAAATCTATGTTGGGTTGCTTCTTGTATAAAATTACACGCAATAAAATCAGCCGAGCGAGGTTCTCGTAAAAGTGGAAGATAAATAACTGCCGCGGTTTAGGGAGCTAAGCCGGTAAACTTCTCTTCCTACTTTATTCGTAGCCTCTTCAAACGCGAATACCTACGTTGAAATATCGCGGGGCGATCTTGAATTCGACTGCAAGCATTAAGAAACTTCGTTCTTCCATCTTGAATATCTTGGAGTGGTCAGACTGTCACAAACATCTTTACGAACTTCCTATTTTTAGATTAATTGCGGCTGGAACTGACGATATTTTGAATAGTTGAAAAATATGATGTTTTTTCGAAACTAGAGGACGCAAATAGAGCCTCGACAAGGGAAATCGAATTTTATGAGACGAATTCGTGGGTAAAGTGGTGGTTGAAAGAAATGGTCAGCCAGGTCCCCACGACCCCCTCACCCTCTTGCATATCGAGTTAAATAACTGTAAGTGGAACCGATTTCTCAGCTTTATGAGCCATCGAAGTGACTAACAACCCCATTGAATATATGGTTTCAAGACGGCGGGGGTTGATTTATTCTCGTGGAAATCATATATATCTTCCATAGACTTGCAGAGCAAATATCAAGCACAAAAACAAAATGTCTCCGCAAAATATATGGCGAAAAGATAGTATGGTACGGGCTAGTTTAAATTTCAATTCTATAGTATTTCTCTCTCGTTATTCCACCACGCCCATCTGGCGCATATTTATTTTATGATATTATATTCATTGGAATATTATTACGTAATTCTTCATTGTTTTCATTAACATGCACCGTTATTAATTACGACTGTAATTTGATTTTTATCCAAGCGTACAGTGCCCTCGAAGCGAGGTATCCAGTATCACGAGGAACTGTTCTCACAATCGAACAGCTTTTTAATAATTCATGCCGGCAGTGGCGAGATGGTCGGGGAACTAACGAAGAAGTTTTCTGATACATCGAGCCGGCGCCAAACTTCAATTGGACGGCATTTGAACGCTCCCAGGATCCAGGATGCATTCGGGGCTGCGCCGGTGCAGGAAAGTTCACCAGTTTCTCGTGTCTTTTCGTGTTTATTTGCGATGCTTCGCGAGGCCGTCACGTTTTTCCAAAGACGTTCCCCTCGTCTCGCTGTCGAGGCCTTTTCATCGTCTCGTCTTCGTCGCCGCCCGGGCTATGCTTTCGTGGGTGGCTTGCTAGTCGAGTTATTCTCGTGGCAAACACTTGCTCGTCAAAACACTGTTCCTAGAATGCATGCGTCACCTCCAAAGTCGCATTTCTTTGTTTCCAGCATAGACAAAGCGAGTGCGATATTTTTCATGAAAATGCTCCGCAGCCTCGGCATTCAGGCACGGAATCTTTCTTCATTTTCCACGTCGACTAACGCCATCGTCGAGTGATCAAATTGAATATCACCCTCTCCGTCACTAATTTCCCCGTTTACTTCACCGTGAGTAATATGCATTTGCAGAAGGAAACGCGCCACCCTTCCGTGTCTCGACACGTTTCGTCATTATTAGAAGATTCCTTAATCAAGACATTCCAGCCGATGGTAACTTCAGAAGGAGAATTTACAAGGGAGACACACTACCTTCCCTTCATCTCGACACCTTCGCGGTGCCCCAGCAGAATTTACTATTCTCACACTTGACACGAGTTATTTAGTCGCTTAATTAATAGGGTAATTCCGAGAGACGCAGCCGAGCTGGAGAGTTGGTCGAAACAGTTGATTTCCAGAGAATTAATTGTTCTGAACCTTAACACATTTTTACATATACACAGATGTAGAGTCTGAATATAGCAACTCGACCAACTCTCCAACCCGGCTGCGTCTCCCGGAATTATCCTACCTCGTCTCTCACGTTAGCGCCGTTCGAACGAGAATTCACACTGATATCAGTTATTTAAGTAGTCTTTGAAATTTGAATATTGAACTCGAGCTAACGCGCCGTCCGTTAAAAGCTGTTATTTAAAGCAGCGCGGAACCAGATTATCAGAGTATTAAATTGCTCACGAAAAGCATGGTCCACTTTCTCTCGGGAAAAATTGTTATCTGCCTCGAACACTTGTTAATGCATCTTATTAATTTTGAAGACGTCGTTAATATCGCGGAAAGGGGGGGGGGGAGGAATTGAATTACGGGGCTCGCGCTGCGATATAACGAGCGATTACTTGGAGCGTTATTTCGCTGAAAAGCGAATCCGCGAATGCACGTAAGCGCGTGCTGGTCAACGAATAATTGATGCACTTTAAACGAGCCGAGAACCTGCGCCAACGATTTTCCCAAAAACAGCGTATCGGGTTCCTGTTACGCGGCAATCACCGGATGCGGAAGCTCATTATTACCCGATATTTCGAAACAGGGACGCGCGCGGATGAAACGATGCCACGGCATTTTCTGCTGCAGTTACCGATAATCGGCTTCAATTCCGTACTCGCGTAACGGTTCTCGACTGTCGCATAATGGTTCTCAACTGGCTCCACGGTGATGCTCTCAAATACGTATCCAGCTTACTTCGAAATTACTTTCAGCTTATTTTTCGAGAACTCCAAAGCGATCCTCTTGAAAGTAACTAGCCTCCTTCGCCGTGTCTGCACATTGTAGAGTGTCTGTGCGCATCGATCCAGGGCGATTCTGGAGAAGACTTTGCTAAATTTCTTTACGATAACACCCCTCGAACGTTTCCTCGCAGAAATATATCGTTGATCAATCAGCATAAAATTTCACGCCGCTGTAGAACCGAAAACATATCGTCGAGCTGAGCGCATTGAAAAACGTTACCGTCTGATCGCTGGGCGGAATTTCCAGCCCGAAGTAGCCAAAAACCTGGCCCCTAAGAAAGCCACGTTATTAAGGAAGCTCGGGTAGTAAGTTTCCACGTGGAAGCACCAGGGAACTATTTCCAAGGGAGCGAGCAAGAATGCCCTCCTCGGTACCCGCTCTGTTCCCAGCCCTCCGGAGCAGATCGATCGCATCAAATCGTTCCGGTCGAGGGAAATAAAGAGTGAAATCGTCGAATCATTAAAATCGAATTCCCCGGAGCGTCTCGTAGACGTCGAGGATTCCGCTGGCGATGGCGGAGGAGCATATTTAAGGGCAGAAATCGAGATGAAGAAGGAATCCGTCGCGTCGTTGGCCGGCAATTGCCGTCAACTTTGAAGTCCCGGGCATCCGGCTTCCGGTCGGAAGTCCCCGCGCGAATTATCACCGTCCTCCCCCTCTCATTCCTCGGACGGGGGCCGACCTATGAGAATCGTCTGGCTTATTGGACTCCATCGATAATTTATTTTCAGATAGAAATTTGCTTAGCCTTCCTGCAGCGATTTTCGCTGGGAATGGGATTTCCGAGGAAATCGATGGGACTCGAACGAGCCCGGCATCTCGTTGCCCAGCGAAAACATCGAAATCGAGTTTGCGGGTGGCAGAGCGCGCACCGTGTCTCGAGTTTCTTAGCACGCTGAACGACGTTAATCGGAACGCTCGCCGAACAATTTCAGATAGCCTCGAGAACGTCTGTCTCCTTAATCCTTACAAATGGTGCACCCTTTATGGACCACTAAACCAGCCTCATCCCGTATCCATCAAAATCACGCGAGCCCGTATCCATTTCTCGTTCTCGGTACTGGAATACTCACCGCCGCCACCCTGGGCCTTTCCATCATCTTCCCGCGGGTACATCGACAAAGATTATTCATCGCCCGCCGTATTAGCTCGAACATTTTCATCGACTCGAAGGGGTGACCGTTTGAAACGTTTCCTTCGTGGAAACGCCCTGCCTCCCCCTAATCCATTTACCGGGGCAGAAGGGTACGGAGTTCCCCTTCGCCAGCCTCTCCCTTCGGAACTCCGCCGTGTCCCGAAGGGGAGAACGAGGCCAATTTGAATTCTACGGGCGGTGATATTACACGGCACATTTAATATTCGCTCGAGTAAAACGGCTCGTACGAACGATGCCCGGGGTGGCATCGCGATTCTGACGTGCGCCACCGTTTCCGCGCGACCCACTTTATGGGTACAGGGCCATCAAGACCTAATTCCGACTAACTTCTCGCCCTTTTCGTCCGTTCTCATCCGCTTTTGTCCCTTCTTGCCGGGGAAGCCGGCGGAGCGAAAAAGAAGAAACGGCAGCCCCCGTGGACGATTTGAATTCCGTGCGGGACGGCGGCGTACTGTAAGTTTGCCATTCGTCCCAAGCAAATATGGCCGACCGAAGGACGTTCCAGGAGGCGTCAGCAACTGTAGCTACAGCTCGTTTCAAGGATATCTGGTATGCACCCGTAGTCGACGGACATAATGCAGGTTCGGTCCGCACATAATGGCAATAGTTGGCTCCGATCCCAGAGGCCCATCCCACCTTGAACCGTGTTAGCTCTCCTTCACCCTCTACCTTCTCCGCCCTTCCACCCCCCACCCCCACCCCCGGTCCTATTCTGCCGGAGGGGTGGCTCTCCTCGCGTCGTTGTACGTGCATCCCGCAGTGACACGACGACGCGTGGACTTCGCTAGCTCTCTAACGAGCGGAATCCGAGACTATCGATCTAGTTACGTCGCGCGGAGGATTCTGGCCCGGGGTTCTGACGCGCGACACGACCGCCAGCGAGCACGTAAATCTCTGGTTTCGAGCTGCGCCCGATTTTCGTCGGGCCCTCTTTTCGCCCCTCCGACGAGATTCGGCACACTTCCAACCGGGGGATTACTGTCAACCGTTGCGTTCGTTATAAAAGTTTCGCCGTGGCAGGACTTGGAAGCGGTGCCCGCTCAACCGGGATGGTCAAGGGAACGTGTTAAGTCTAGCCCACTATGAGCTCAGTGCCACCCCTCGCATTTTTCATCAAACTCATTCCAACGATACGTTCGTTTATTCCACGTCGGTACAGTTTTAATATTGCACGGAACAACCGAATGTCAAAGTGATGTGGGGGCCCCGCAACTTCCCCCTTGGAGACTTCCACTCCTGATGTAATCAAACGTTTTTACGCAAAGTAAAACAGCAGTCTGCTTGCTATCAAAGAAAATTGGCTTCCGAGGAAAAAGACCATCAAAAAGCACCGAATAAAGTTTTTTCTTCGCTATAACTACTTTCCTCTATACACTGCGCAAAACCCCCGATAAAGAAGTGCCTTGGTAGAGAGCGCCGTTAAACCAAGTTTTGCAATTAGTCAAGTGCACACTCAGGCAGTCGCTACAGCGAGATTTTTTTAAAAACGAGACTCCCCTCAAAGAAACCTCGGTATCGCATAAGTTTCGTGTACCGGTCTCCAAAGATACCGTCATTTTTTCCATTGGATTTACTATTTCTACCCCAGCTCCCATTCCAGCTTGCTCTTCTACCTACGCGTGGTACCGCTGATGCAGTAGAAGCGGTATCCTCGAATTATCGGCCATCAGGATCAAGCTGGCAGCTGGGATTGCATTCTAAATTAAGTCGGCAGATTTAAACAGCTCCGAAGGACGATCGACACGTTGATTTCTGGGATCTCTCCTCGGCTCGTAAGTCGTTCCAGCTGATTTAGTTAGTTAGCGATTCATAGCCCGGCACAGCTCACGCCAGCCTGATATATGGTGAGCATTGTTGCGCCGGCGACCTCGGCGTTCTCCACCCTTCTGGCTCTCCAGGGGTTGTTCGCCAACCCTCGAAGGCACAAGGCCGGCCGGTTTTTGCCGCCGGTGCATTAGGAACGCGATATTTCAAGCCTGGACCCAGCATTTACCGCCGCTCCTTCTTCCTCTGCCGCTCCTTCCCCTTTCGCTCTATAAAACCACTAGCGGTTTTATCCGCCCGGTGGCGCGCGTTGCTTTAAAAACAATCGCTATAGCCGCGATTCCCCCGACGGTTTCACGAACGGAACGATGCTGAACGCTGACCCGAAGCAACTTTCCAGTGACTTGGCCTGTGTCTCGGGCTCCTTCGGGGGAAAGGATCGCGGCCCTAATGGCATCTCGCCGGGCAACTTTCCACTCGTCCCTGCGGTTATTATACGCGCGAGCACACACCCGCACGGCCGAACGAAGTTTCGGTTTTTGGTACTGCGGATTTCACGGCGTTCCGCTGGGTACTTTTGGGATCTCCAGCCGGGACGTTCGCTGGCTACGTGCTCGCCAACCGTCATCCAGCTTGTCCTGCTTGGTATCGCTTTCTTCGTTCCACGTTCACTTCTAATATTCTCTTGATAATGAAGGCAGTTTGCTCTCTTACAGGCAGCGGCTCATGAAATAGTAATATCGTTGCGGCTGCTTACTCCTTCGCCTGAAAACGCAATCTAAAATCCTTTACAAACGGCATTCATAGCAATGATAAAGGAATAGCGGCGATCTTCTCCCTCGGTCCTCATAAGAATGCACATTTTTAGAGGGCTAAATTGCCCGTGCAACGTCGAACGTGGACAGGCGAAATCCTTGGTCTCTTGAGTCACCTATTCTCACGACGGGGCCACTGATGCTCGGTTTATCCTTCACACAGCGAATTTATCGGGGGTGACGGTTGTATCGACGGCACCCACTTCAAAGCTAAAGCCGCATTCGTATTTGTAACTATCCACGGGCAGACACCGGGGATCTTTGACGTGTAGTACCGGGGAGATAAACGAAGGAAATTCCAACGGTGCTCCCGATTCTTCTCTTCCGTTTCCCTGCACGGCGCTCCTTCGCATTCCGTGGCTCTCTCTTTCGGGAGTCCTATGATAGGCCATTGGTAGATTATTGTTCTACGTGGCGTCCATTCAACCACGTAATCTCTACCCGCACACATTTTTCAGAGCTCGCTCGTGTCGCGCTTTGCTGCCATAAAAAAGCACCAGATTGCGAGCGTGCCAAAATCGTTTGTTTTCTTGCGAGCGAAACTTTGGAATATTCTCCAACGAATATTCGGTTAATATTTTAATTACATTTTAAGCGAATTTCGATGGCGTTTCTTTTACTGCATTGCTTATCCTAAGGTCGTGCTTTGTGCTTTCTTCCTACGACGCTATTTACATGGTAATCGTGGTAACTCCCGTATTTGACTTTAAACTCCATATAATCGATGATTGGAAAGCTCAGACCCCGTCTCACGAAAGCCCGTGTAGTTTGCTCGGGCACACATTTTTGCGGCGGAGCAAAATTGCAAGGCCATGAAACCGAAATCGGATTTCCGTTTCCGCGGATGTTCGGCATTAAGCCAAAGCCGATTATGATAACTCGCCCACGTCACAGACGACAGTTATAAGGGTCCTGACGCCTCTGCCGCGACTATAGCCTGCTCCTCGCAACCGATGGCAGTAATTGGTGCGTCCTACGTCCACCACCCTGTGCTTGCCCCGTTCCGACGAAGGTGATTAATCAAAAGTCCTGTAACTTCGATATTGGAAGCTCGTTTGTCCGACGTTACTAATCAATGGCTCGCAGACACGATTTTAATTACGTTGGAATGTGTTTAAGTCCCTTTGAGGGAGGTGTAATGGCACAAAGCTGCGACGAACGAAACGAATTTTTGATGAATACGACAGGATACTGGATTAAATTAAATCGGGGGGTCAGCCATCGTTTCGCTGCATCTCAAGGATCAGTTTCGTTCGGATCTACTCCCTTCTGTTAAATATCCGCTAGAAATTGGTAGCGCGTGTTAATTGAACAGCAACGCTACTAGATCTCCTTTGCCCAGCGATAAAACAGAACGGCAGCAAATTCTACCCGCAAGTGGGCCAGAAATTGCTACGAATTAATTTTCACCAACGACGCCCGCGCAGTATTTGGTAATGCTTGAACAGATTCGGTAATGCTCCTCTGTAACTATCGGGATTCGCGCGGACTAATCTCCTTGATCAGCCGGAGCAGATGCAAGGGACCAAAATTATATCAGCGGGGGCGGGGAAGTAAAATTAGTAGTGGCGTCCAATATTTCGTCGGGCCCGAGTAGTCGAGCGTTAATGGCTACGACGCAGATTCCGTAACTAACGTCTCTGATCCGTCAGACGACAATAGATCGTCCGAGCTGCAAGTTCTATTATATTACCCACCAGACAGTGATCAATGATCGTGCTCGGGGACGAAAGCTCTACTTCGACTTGGTTCGCTTAAATCTCTTCATTTTTTTCCACGTCGGGGATTAATCTGAGGAACACGGGAGTGATTAATGAGTCAGATACCGTGCTTCTCAATGTTGGACCATCGAACCGTCTTAAATATCGCACGATTTCAGAGGCAGACCCTTATATCCTGTAGAACCAACGAAATCTCTGCTATTTCTCCCCTATGAAATCCACAATATCACCAGGATCGAAAACCATCCGTACGTCCATCGGCCAGTGAAGCTTGCCCAGTATCAGTCCTGATAATTCTAACACTTGACCGGTGCCCAGTAAATCATTACGAACAAAGCGATACGTGGGAGCATAGGCGGGCCAGAGCACTGATTCACTTTGGCAGTGCATTTATCACTCAACGTCCCCGGGATCGCGGAGAGTTTCGAAATGTCGCGCGTTTCATGACTGCCTAACGAGGAAAATAGTTGGCCGTGGCCGGCGACTCGCTGCACCCCTCCGTTGTGCACAAGCACAAGGTTCACGGGCTGCCGCTCGCGTATTGTCAGCGTGTGACGGGCGCG
The DNA here is from genome assembly GCA_963971345.1 of Andrena flavipes. Taxonomy (NCBI): domain Eukaryota; kingdom Metazoa; phylum Arthropoda; class Insecta; order Hymenoptera; family Andrenidae; genus Andrena; species Andrena flavipes. The sequence continues at coordinate 43,066,802 of OZ020481.1, forward strand.
CACACGCGGCGTCCGCGCGTGTCCGCGCCCCCGTATTATACATATTTATGGCGCGCGAAGAGATATAGAGCGGATAGGACGCGACGGAGGCAGCGCGAAGCCAATTAAAGTGCAAATGCATGGAGATGTGGATGGAATCCCAAGTAGCACAGTGACCGGGAAACCGTCATAAAACCGAAACCGGGGCCGAACTAATTGACACCCGGCTGCAGCCCGCGTCGGGAAGAAGGGGGGTGGGCAGAGGGCTGGGAACGGGGGAGGAGGACCAGCTCGACGGGGGATGGTTGATAGATTCGAGGGCGGCGGATTCGATGCGACGCGGAAGATGAGAATTCCGTGTCGGTTGGCTGGGGGTTATCGAGGGACGATGGATATACCTATTTAGGTTCGGAAGGGCCTAGAAAATTTCTGATTAGCGCTGTCAGTGATAGACTCTGTATATGTATACACCTAATTGTCCGAAGTCGGTATGAATTAAGCACTCTGTAATGGTGTGAAATTGAAAGATTCATAGAAGCGTATCTACCACCCTCGCTCAAGCTTGTTCCACCTCCATCTATAAATGAAGCCACGATCCCGATCAAATTGCACGATTGCGAGTCGTGAAAACAGCGTGAAACTTTCAGTGGTAATTAGCAGGGTAATGAACAGCGGGGATAGGACGTTGGTCGGCAGGGGAACGAAAAGATCCACTTAGCGTTCACTTTGGCCAACGTTAAATTATAATGAACCGGACACGACGGTCAATTTCAGTTAGCTGCCTTCCGGTAGATCGTGATACTCCGATCCGACAGAGGAGCCCACTAAGTAATGGCAGTCGATACTGTCCCGTACGTGCGGTCAGCCGTTCGGCAGTGTCTAATAATTTTCGTTTAAACGCGCGCCAGGCCGAGGCTCTTTCGCGCAGCTGCTCTCCGTCGACGAAAGCCACGCGCATTACCATGGTAATAGACGGAATGGTGATCGTCCCTGAAAGGGAGCCGGTTTTCGGGGGTCGTTCATTCTCGTTGGCATTAGATGGAAAGCGGGCAGGTATCGTCCAGCCATCGCGGGGCTCCCCGTTAACGGTAGCTGGCATCCAGATCTCACCGATCGACCGACACTTGGACAGGGTCCACGGCGGCGACTGGACGAGTAACCTGATTCCCCGATAGCTTCCAGAACGGAACTTTAGGACGATAATAAATTCTGACGGGCGACGAGGCGTCGGTATTTTGCAGGAAAAATTCGCGTCGACTGCGCTCGCGACGATATTTCACGCGATCGAGGAGTCGCCAACTCGCTCGGTCCTGGCCGAGGTAGTCGAATTTCGGGGACGGAAGTAGGACCACGTTTCCGTGAAATTTGTACAAACTACAAACTTCCACGGCCCCGGGCCGGAATTTATTGGACGCCGTGTTGATACACGCGCGACGCGCCGCATTTTTCACCTTCTCTAGTTTCGGGCCATCGTTTTTTTTTCCACCCCCTCCACCCGGCTGCAATATTATTAATTTGTCAACGCTGGCCGCGCTCCCCTGCGATATCGATGATGATGTTCCATTCGTCACGATTCCATTTCTATGTTCGATTTAATTCGCCATAGTTCTGGATTATCTTGCAACGACTCCGTTATATCCGCAATGTTTCTCGGCTTATCGAATGACACGTTGGGAATGGATAGTTATTGAAAAGCGAGGAGGATATTAGGACCACTATTAGTCTCAGTTAGATATCAAAAGTATACAGCGGCGATCAGGCAAACGGCTCGAGCAACAAATCCCCATTACTGGGATGGAAACAAAAATTCCCACGCAATAGGCAGCGCCACCATAACCCCTTGCTCCATGTGTTTCCACTTCGTGATCCATGGGTCTCGCTACGTGGATTATCGCGAGCACGCCGTGGGGGTGCGAATGGACCTTAATGGTCCCGAGTGAAGGTGAAAAGGAAGAAATTGCGGCTGGGGTAGGAATTCCAGTGGAAGGAGATTCTGTCAATAAAGCAGGAGGAAGAGTCGTAGAGGCTATCCTCCTTATCCTATGTTTGCACTAGATTCCCTCTATTCGCGATTTCATCTTCTCCTCATCCATCTGACTCGTTCACTTTTAGCGTTCGATTCCCAAGGCTGCGTCATCATAGCACACCACCCAACAACTTTCCTTCTCTCCTAAAAAGTATCAAGCCTTCCGTGACTTTCGCTCCGCCTCGCAATCCCAGCAGAAACCCCCCTACCCGTTATCTTGTCGTTGGTGACGTTAAACAAACCCTCGTAATCAAGCCCGAATCGATGGATAAAGAATCCAATTGGAAATGTCCGGCTACCACTGCTCCGGCTCTCTCCCACGTTTCCCTTCCACCCATGAAATCCTTTGAAATCCGAGCACCCCGCCAGCCAGCATTCCTCTTAACCACCTTTCTAGCACATTCACGGTCCTAAAGCGCTCGCCTACATGGACGTTTTTCTGAAATACATTTCCAGAGGCGGCCCCAATGGTGTCGACGACGACAGTGGTGGTGGTGGCGGCGGCGGCGGCAATAAAGTTTGCTTTATTTTTACTACCCCTCTGGCCAAGTACCGCCCCGTATTTCCTCGGGATATTGACATATCGGGGGTGCCGGGGCTTCTCCTCTTAACGCCCTTTTTACACTGGCACGGAATTTATGTCTTCTTCCTACGCCGTCCTTCTCTCCGGCAATCTACCCCACCCACCGCTCTCCTCTCTCCGCTCCTTCGCCGCGATCTACATCTTCCGCGGCTCTCCCACTTGCCAGTCGCCTCTCTTTTATCTCTCTCGTCCCGGGCCCTCGTCTCCACCCTCGCCCTGCTGGCCCTGCTGCGCCTCCACCTGGCCCGTTCCACCGTCGACGAAGAAGACAATCGATCACGGCCGCGTATCTCCACGCGCCTTCTCAGAATCAATCGGAAATCTCTATTAGACGTCGACTCGGTGTCGGGTGTTTTCCTTTCGCCGCGCTCAGGTAGCCGCCACTCGATCGACCCGCGGCCCCGATACGCGATTGTTGGCGTTGCAATTTGTTCCCGGCGGTTTGCAATCGGATGCTAACGGGAAACGCTTCTACCACGTGAACGGGCGCAATGAACGGCCAACCCTCGTTCCCGAATTTCGCTGGATTTTAGTTAATTCCGAGTGTCGATGCTTCGATGGCAGAGTTAATTCTGCTACCATTGCTGCAGGCTTTTAAACGCGATAGTAACCTTACAGCGGGGATTAAAGTGTGCCTCATAAATCTCTGTCATCAGACACTTTCGCGAATAAGTAATTCGATTCTGTCATATTGTCCGTCAGTGATGAGGTTCAATATGAAAGAACATCCTCCTCATAGGGATCAGGTTTCGCGGTCTTCCACTACTCTTGCGACATCCATTCGCGTACGTCACTGTCGGTCGTTTCCAATTCAGTCTGCGCCCGCGCAGATATGAATGAACTTCCCCGAAGCGCTGTCAGGCATCTCGATAAAACGACAGTTTATTAATTGCCACGATTCGTTCCCAGGCAGAGCCTCGTCCGCGGGTTGGACGCGTGCAATGAAGGGTGCAATAAAAGTTGAAAGAAACACGGACGAGCGGGCAAAAACAATGAGCAATCGGTGGTCCGGGGGTTATATTCCGCCTCCGGATCCGTTTTTCACTGCATTTCTATTTATCGGTGTCCTGGGACACGACAGTGTAAGAGGGACGCGAAAAAAAGCTAGCCAGCAGACTGGCGGGAAAGGGCGAACCGGGGGATGCGGGTGCAACGGCGAAAAAACGTAATACCACCGTCGGAATGTTAGGTGGGAATCGGATCGAGTGGTCGAGGGCGAAGCCGAAAGACAAAGGGCCGCGGGTGTACGGAAAATCGGTTCAGCTGCAATTCCAATCGGCTCGAAATACACCGCGCACGCATTCTGCCACTTTAGATGAAGAATTACATTTTCTAGACGGCTTAGCGCCGATGCACGTTTAGCTACAGTTCGGATCTATTGTGATTCGAATAGGTTCCCTCGTCACTGGACCACAAAAATGCGCTGGCTCTTTTTCCTCTGATTTCACGTAGCGATCGACGAACTGTTAAAACAATTCGATACCATACGAACCGATAGTCGAATGCTATGCACTTTGCACACTATCCAATGCGTGGTGTTATATTGAAATCCTGAACCGTGGTATACTTAGTTATCTCTACAAAATTACCTTTTTCAAAAAAAGATACAAAAATGCACTCGAAGCTCTCGTAACTTTATTAATCCATTAAAAAGAATCCGATTTAAAAATCGGATGTCGTAAATTAATAGCTTTACAAAACTAGTGATCTACAAAAATTGCGCAAATTATAACAGTGGCTATTTATACAAAGAAAAAATGTATTAAATTAAAATCCTGAACCGTGGTGTACTTAGTTATTCTGTTATTAAATAGGATTAAGTAGTTCACTTGAATCTAAGATTTAGAAAATAATCGTACATATGTACACTGACTGACATGTTGATTCTATCGTCCAATTTAAAAGATAATCAAATTTACAAAGATAAAATTGTACGTGTAATCAGGACGAGTGAAATATGTGAGTCAGTGTAAGTAATCTTTAAGTAGAAGTTTCTTCGCAAAGAACGTACGCCGTGTGTACCATGTCCTAATAGGATGTCTTACAAAGACGCCGAGACTCCTTGGACCTCCCGTTTTCTAACTCTTTCGCGTCTCGTTCCAGGTCAAGTGGACCTTTGGACACAGACGACGAAGGGCTGTGCCTGCAGTTTTAATTCGTCGAGCAACGAATGCGCGTGCTGCGTCCCGTCTGGAGGATGCAGTTGCGGTGCAGCGTCGCCGGACAGATGCGCTCAATGCGGGCTGGAGCAGCATTGCTCCAACAGTAAGTACCACCGTTATGCTCCATTATCATTCGTCTCCATATTCGTAATTTCGAATTAAGCTACCATTAAGACACCGGCCGCCTCGGATATTAGCGACATTGCGGAGGAAGAATTGATCGATAGGGTTGATAATTGAAACGGTGGATCAATGAGCAAATGCACGATCCGACTCGGCGCGGTAGATCGGGCGAAGCACCCACCCTGGCCATCGAAATTACCACCGCATTTCACCCGTTTCTTTGCCACAACTGATTACATTGGAGTTTCTTTCCACCCTTCATCCATCTACCTTGTCTCTTCGTTAATTACTCCTGACGTTATTGCCCTTCCCCGCCATCCATCAAACCTTTCTTTCCTATGAATCCTTCTTATACGCACGGATGGAACGTACGTCCGTCGTGTAATTACGATGGAAGCCTTAATGACGCATTACTTTTACTTTCTATACAATGCTCGTGATATATGAGAAAGGTGCAAGTACGAGTTTAACGATCCAATGATGGAGCTGACGTGTCTTGTAAAGTTTCCAGTTAATCGATTTATTGACAAACTAGTTAAAAAGATATCGTCGCGGTAGAAACAGAAAATAATAAGATCTCGTGCCGTTCACGGTTTCCACGTTACTTTGAGGCTGTCACAGTTTATTTGCGAGATTTTCAAAGCGTTTCTTTGCGATATACATAAGAAGAACGATAGACGACAATGTCCCACTGCTGGGAAGTTCTGATAAAGCTCTCTAATAGATTTTACCCCTTCAGGAGTAACCAATGGGTCTCGAAGTACGGTAATAAAACAGTGTAATTCGTTTTGAGTACAGTCGCAGAAGTTTTCGATGTGGCGTCCCGCGGACGCCAATTAAGTATCGATTCAGAATGTACATTGGATTCACAAGGTTGCGTGTCGCGACTGTCTGACGCCTCAAATGGAAAAGACGAAGTCCCGTCTCGCCTGGCGACGACGAAGGGGTGCAAGCAAGAAAAATCGTTATGAGAGATGCAGCATCTTTCTTCCGAGATGATATTGCACTTGCACTTCATCGTATAACGTGATATAACATAAACTTTTCGTAATAATAAGGGATTGCGTATAAAAATTGTATTCTTCGCGGAAAGAAACACTCCTGGCAAGGATTAAGGGCTTCGGTGTGTCGCCGTTACTTTGATAAAATGAAATGTAGGATTTTCTTCCCTTTACTCGAGTCATCAACTTCATGCAGCAACCAACGGCAAAAAGTTCAATTTGTTTCTAGAGTGCAAATTATGCACGCTTAATTAATATTGGCTGGTTACCGTAAATAGAGGCTTTTTGATCGGTAGGCAGGTGCAACAGGTGTGTTCGAAACGAGTTCTTTTTTTAGATAGAGCAAAAGGGTTGTCAAATATTAATTAAAAGAAAGATTGATAGAAAATTACTAACAGATGAATAACTACACGTAGATTATACAGTGTATTGAGAAAGAGTATATGAACTTCTAAGAAATTCTTTTTAATCGATTTCCAAATATGTATAATCTAATTATCAAATCATACTCCATCTCGGTTTGGACGATTTAGTAGGAATGGGGAAGTAGTGATGGGCGATATTTATCGATAACTGCAAATATCGATATTTGCCTGTCAGAATATCGATATTTTTTATCGATACTTCAAACACCGATAATTACACGTATCGATACTTTTGGTCCGCATATCGATAATTTTTTTGCACCCTCCAGAGGCGAACTCCACTTACGCCTAGATCGCCCGAATGGATATGTAGAGTTTTTTTTTGCTTTATAATTGTAGAAAATTAAATTACTTGTTATCATTTTAATACTTTGAATCGAATTATCGATATTACCAATATCGATACTTTTTGAGTTATATATTTCATGTATCGATAATGAACGAAAAATATTTATCGATATGCATTATCGATAGTTGAGACCAATATCGCGCATCACTATGGGGAAGATGACGCAAAGCTCGGCGAAGATGGCGCCACTAGCGTATGTACGGTGGATGTGCCTAATTGTGTATAAGTCTGAATGTGTGCTGATGGCGTCACGGGTGGGAAAAAGTTGCAGTCATCTTCCTCATTGGGGGAATAAAGAAACAAGAGAGCGTACACACAATTTAACTTAACCCTAGTGAATTTATTTATTAACAGTCATTGAAACCTGGATTGTCTCCGCTGTCGCGTCGTGTCACCGTACCTCTGCCCCAATTGTGAGGTTATCCTGTCTTATTTCCAGTAGCGTCGCACGTCGTTGCAGTTACTTAACCTCGCTTTATTCAAACACTCAAACAATATAAACCAGCAAACGAGCAGGGAATGTGCTTCGTCCATTGATTTGTAGTGAATTGTGTATTCTAAACCGCGAAAAGTGCATCGTCGTCGACTGTGTCAACGGACCGTTTCGAAGTGGGCAATTCAATACTAAAACCTGCAGGCTTTTCAACGCCTAAAGAAACGAAGTAATCAGATTCCTCTTCGTCCTTAGAAAGCGACACAAGTTTCTCAGGTGGACGGTGGAGTAACCAAGTGTATTCTTTTTCTCTATTCCAGTGTGCAATATAACGCTGGACAGCAGGCAGTTGTTCAGCAAATCGGATCGCGGCTTCGGTCAAATAAAGTCGCCGTCCCTTGAAGGGCCCTCGAGGTGTACGTACAGATTCGTGCCGGACACTGGCCAGCGGGTCGAGCTACAAATCTATCGATTGATCTCCATCGGACAACACAACGGCACCGCGTAAGTAGCTTTTGCATTTCTCTGTCTTATCGTGGATCCTCGGTCGGAGATCTTTGCTTGCGAGCAAAGTAATGTCCACGAAGGACTCTCTGTTTGCCCATCGAAAGTGGCAACCACTTGGTTCTGTGGACCTTCAGGTCACATAACGGCTTGACTTTCAAATGTTTCTTCTTCGATTGTCCATCGTCAGCCTGGGTTGGATTATTTCTCTGCCTAGAATCATTTCGTAGTTTCGGGATATCGTAATTCTAATTGGCTGATATTTGAAATATCTCTACCGTTTTATTGTCCAATTCTGTGCTCTATGAATACGTGCTTTGTTCAGCCGTCAGTCGCGCCTTTGAAAAATAATTTCATCGGGAGGCAACCGTTTCGATATGTTTTAATTATCGTCAAGCCCTCGATACCAATAATTAATTACATTCGGAGCAGCTATAAAACGTGAAGCTGAATTCGAGCACATGAATCGTGAAATAATTGCGATGAGACATATTGCAATTAATCAGTACACAGGCTCGGAACGCGGAAAAATAACGTTACGATAATACGTGCCCGTCACCGACAGGGGCCGTTAATTGTTTCGTTAATGCGAAACCGTAGCGCGAATGAGTACCCCGGCTGTTGGGAGAGGTTCGCGCATTGGCCGAGGTCGTTCAACATTAATCAAAAGTGTTTTTAATCACCTCGGACGGGGCGCATGGTTGTCCCGCTATTTTTGCCTCATACTTTTAATTGAATTAACCTTTTGTACGGGAGCGGCCGCGTGTACGTCCCGAATGCATTTTGCCTGTATGAAAATTGTTAATACAATAAATCTCTCACCCGCGATATTTGTTTGCCGGTGCTTTTTTCATGCCATTCCAATCCATTTTCCCGGTGCGCCTGTCACTCGGCGTGAAAGCTGTAATATCGAGCAAAACGGCGGGAAAGGAATGGCTGGCTTTACGTAACGTTCTTTCAAACTTCGTTATTCAGCGTCTCGAGTTGCATTCGGGGACTAATATCTAAATAATAGAGAGGACACGTGCTACGGAATACCAGCGCGGAAACGGTATCACCTTTCAAGTTGGAGCGTAGATAACGGCACAATTCCTGTCCCCGAGTTTGAAGTTGAGAGGGGAAGTTGAAGGGCGGCTCGTAGCAGTCGATATGATTGGAGATCGCTCGTGTCGATGGCCGTTTCAATTTGTCATACTTCCGCTCTTACGAGGCTACCGCCATCGGGCCACACTTAAGTCCCTCTCAGCGTGTGTAGAAGGAGCAGGGGAGTGAGATCGGTCTGGAAAGAAAAATTACTGTTTCCGGAGGCGTATCCCCCCATCCCATGCGACCCCTTCGCTCGACCAGGATAGTGAACGAAGTTCGTGGCGAGTGGGAAAGGCCTTCGACAGGGTCTTGCGAAACTTCTTACAATTTTTCGACAAGACTCGCCCCCGACCCCTTTCCTGCTTCTTTTCTTCTCACGGAGTCTAAGTAGAGCTTAGAGCGCGAATGCATGGCGCGCTTACTTGAGCACTTTCCGTCCATCATGTTCGACAGGGTACGCATAACAATGCACCTGGAATACATTCGGGCTCCCCTTTTCGATTATTTCGTGTCGATCTTATGGAAATTCATAGGAGGAAGGGATGATAAGTGAGACGTTTATAGGATGCATTCGGAATGGCGCAACGCATAGCGATAGGAGCCAATTATTCAGCCTTCTATTAATACTGCTCCTAAAGTAAGACTGTATTTATATAATTATAATTTCCACGCAGCGTTGTGTTTCTACGCTTGGAAACGTTTGTAAATTCACCGCATTCCACGTTTCCGCATTTCCACGTCTCTACATTTGTATTTTGTTAATTATACCTTCGTCTCGTCAAGAGCTTCGCTACAGCGAAACTCTTCACTGTAGATTCCAACCCCTTGATTTTTCCTACTGTTCATCGGCTTGTTCATTCTCCTGGTTGTTTGTATTTCATCCGACACGGACGTCAAGAAATCATACAACCGGCAAAGTGCTCTCTAAACGAAAGAACTGCCAGGACGTTTTCATTTTTACGCTGCAGTTGCTCGGCAACAAAATTTCAACCTCCCCCAGCCGACCCGCGGAAATACAGTTTAAGTGTGTGCGCAACAAGATATGGAGATGCACGATTGTAAAAGGCATCGTGAAAGAGGATATGCCCCGGGAAAGGAAAAATGATCGTTCGTACCAGGTTCGAGCGTGCCGTATTGTACGAGCAGCAATAATTTCGGATAAACTCTGCAAATCCGCCGGAATGGAATACGCATTATGGCTTTTCGATACGTTCTTTCGCGCTTCCGGCCGTAGATAACTTAAAATCTGACATTCACCGCTATAACCCCGCGATATATCAAGCTAAACGTAATGCCACTCAGCCTGTCCATCTTTCTCCTCCCGCGGTACGTTCGGTAACCATGTCGCGGCAATAATTTCTGTGAATTCACGCGCGGGGCCTGGGATTTTTCGCGCACCTTCCTTGATCCGAAGATAACAAAAAACAGGGCGAGCTTAAACGGCCGTAAAGTCTAGCTGCGCGTTCGGTGCCTGCTCGGTGAACTTCCCTACGCGGAGAACTACAAACATTCAGCATTCACGAGGGCCGTTCATTACCTCCATCCCCACTTCCGTTCTCGGCACTTTATTTTTCAAAGTTGAACGATTTATCACCGGGTGTCCTCCTTTAACTAAAAGCGCCCGCGAATAGACCCCTAAAAAATATAAAAGCTCACTCGAAGTTTGCCCGTTAACGAAAGGCAAGCCAGCCAGCCGGTAGACGTTGGGGGGCTTGAAGCGAGAAATATCGTTACGCTTACGTATACGGGCCAGCGGCGTCGGTGCTCGCCTTTTACCTGTTCCTTGAATGCCACCGTTTGAGAAACTGCGCCGAGCCCGGGAAAAATTGCAAAACCGGCGTTTTTCCCCGGGAAAACATTTCTCACGAGATACCACCGTGCACGCGGCCGATAAAACGTTAATGCGCCCCCCTCCCGTCGCCGTTCTCTGTACAGTGGCCAGACTGTATCAGAAGAACGTATGGTGGGAAATTTATGACAACGCCATCGTCGCCGCGAGTCGTTAAGTATTTAAAGCGGTCGCGAGGCGAATGGTTTGAAAAGTGAAAGCGCCCGCGGTGCAGTCGATACGGGGCGTAACGATCGCCGCGTGCAATTTTACAACGTCCGTAAAAATTCGGTGCTTCGCTTGCTCCCAATGGCTTTGCCGATTACGAGCGAGAAATTGAAAGTGAAAGCTACTTACTGCATGCCTGTCTAGACGTGGAGGGTGTATATTGTACTTAGAGCAGCGTCAAGCTGCTCGTACACCTACTCTATTAGACGGGTGGCTAATTATACATGCTTCCCTTATTTCACATACTGATCGTTTATTCAGATACCGTAAACTGGGGGAACATTGGCATCGACTTAACGTCTATTAAAAAGGAAAAGATTTTTATGAATTTTCACACTTGTAGTACAATCATAAACGATGCAATTTTATAATAGAATACCTAAACCAAATTTAATAATGTTAATTAAAAAAATATAGAACAGAGTGCTTTGAACATAAAAAGAAACAAATTTAAGTATTAATGTAAGTTCAGATGTGGTAAACCCGGTTACGGGGTAACATTCTCAGGTATTTAACATGTATTAAAGAAGGAAAAGGACACAAATTTTATGCATTTTGACACTTCCAGTTCATTCACAAAAAATGCAATATTGTGATATGATATTTAAGTAATTGTAAAAATGTTAATTTTTATATTACATATTTAGTAAAATGTTCTAAAAAGATGCCAATGTTCCCCCAGTTTACGGTACAGATATACATACCTAGATATTTTTAATAGAACTATGCTAGGATTAGAAACACTGATTCATAGGTTGTGTACTCCTTTATTTACATTCCCAAGCTGTTGCGTAGAATATTTAGACGTCCGTCTAGACACAGGCACATTCCACTTATGCCGCGGCTGACTGCGCGTTTGTCTGTTCTACTTACGGGCTGTCTGGTCGCGCATAGTCCCATTCCACTTGCTAGCTGTTTCTGCGTATGTGCATACATATCTGTACACAGACAATCTTTGACGAAATTGTTTTATCTTAGATTCTGTCTATCCATGCGCGTGCTTATTCTACTTGCATGGTAAGTGTAGACGCTTTATCATCAGAACCATTAACTAGTCACGCTCAATTACGTTACATCATACACTCCGTCTATTCTACTTACCGGCTCGGATTACACGCGGAGACATCTTCCTGACGAACCGTTTTATTTGTGGAAGAAACGTCTGGCCAAACAATACACTCAAATATTTGCCCCCTCAGGCGCCTCGTCTCTAAATTCCTCCCGGCCGAGGCGAAAGACGCCCGGCGTCTCCGTCGATCTTTCTTCATCCCTCTGCCGACTGCTTCTCGGCTTGCATACGCGCGGACAGATGAGAGGTGCGCAGAGTGAAATTACGTCGCTCAGCGGAATACTATTAAGTGAGGTAGCGGAATAGAATGGATCCCTTGGGTGATGGATGACCTTAATTTTGCTATGATTACCGGCGGCTTGGGAATTTGTATGAAAATCGCTCACGGCTGGTTCTTTCATGATCCTGTACCGTCCTCGCGCCCGCCCCGTACCGTCCACGCTCCCCTTTCTTCCGTCCCGCGGCCCCCATATTTTTTAATCGCCCCGTACCTCCTCGTTAATTCAAGATCGCCGGCACGAAGAGCGAACGACATTGACGGACGCTTATAAAAGTCGCGTAATCTTCAACGAGATGGATTTTCATAACGATCGTCCGCGTTCAATCGTGGATTGCATTCAGGTCTATAGATTATCCAACTTCTTCCGTGTCTAGCAAGGAATAAAAATCTGTATCGCATCGCAAAATGAGTATGTACCTACCTATTCCTCGAATTTAAATTTTTTAGAGTTCCTTCTCTTTTGAACACCACTCTTTAGATATGCTTTCGAAATGAGAACTAGCCAGTCCCACGTAGGTAACAGACGCGTGCAAATTGATGTTTAATGCGTTCGCAGCTCTTTTCTCGAAGCATATTATGATGGTAATCTAGGAAAGCACGAGGCGCCAGTGCTCCCGAGGTGGTGTGTAACGCGTGTTTCGAGCGCTCCAAGGATGTAAACGTTTAAAGGCGATAAAACGTAGGGACCGTGCGCGTTGTTCGTTCAGCTTTAACGTCCCGAGCAAAATGCCTCGGTGTATTATTCTTAAATTCGCCACTTTGCGCCGTATCTCGCGACGGCTTCGAATATTGCGCCACTCTTTTCCGTCTCGGCGTGTCTTTATGTCGGGCTGCAGGGGTGTTTCTTTATATGGGGCTGTTACACGTGAAATGTCCTGTCGCAGATGCCTCTGCAATGTTTACATGTACGAATGCTGCTTCTGTTTCCTCGCAACGTTTCTCTTTACGGGGGATTAAAGATCAACTTACATTTCTTTCCTTGTCAATTTCGTTACATGCAGGGTACTTAGTTTTATTATCCCTATTTCAGAATCCTATAGAAATAGAATGTACACTCTTATAACATAATTCCATCAGCACTGCCTTACCTCAAATCGCGAGTAGTTTCAATAGCAAGGTCCCTACGTTGATTTATTTCTATTCGGAGTTGTAAAATCGTCGCTCGCTCCTTTCAGTGTACAATACGGGTCACACGCTGGCGAAAGTTGCAAAAGTGGCGCTTTCGTTCGTTCTTGAATACACGCCGCCATTAATAAATTACTCTCCGACTGGCCATTGTAGAATGATGTTCTGCCGCTTTAATTTCCCCGCGACTTTTCCGGCGGAAACATTGTAAAGTAGATCCATTAAAATGTATACTTTTGCCTCGACTACTCCGAGCCCATTTACTTCTTTCCCTCTACACGAAGAGTGCTATTAAATCTTCGTATGCAAGTCAAAGCGTATGGGCTAAGTGATAATTTATTTGCCCGCGGACATGTTTTGAAACGTAATTTCGCATTAACTTTTCGTCGTGCGAGGGAGCTTGTGACTCCGCTAATATGAGCAGCTTGCTCGGCCATTTGCCTCCCATACGCTCGAGAAAAGAAAGGTCAGGAGCTGGGGACCAGGCTACGTAACGATAATTTCTGTTCGAGGAGTTCATCTCGTCGAGGATGGTGGGAGGGCGCGGCAGGCTCGTTGCGGGGGAGTATTATACCCGAGGCCAGGGTTTAAGTAGCTTCATAAATTACGTCACTTTTACGGCGAGATTACCTAATCCGCAGCGGGGGATGGCTTTGGCTTCTCTTGAAAGGCGAGTTTCGCTGTGCGCCGACGTTGTAAACCCGTGCCGCCGTCGGACAAAGTGCGCGGCCTCGGATCAAACAATTTTCGTGGCGCGAAAATATTCCGCCGTTGAAGCCAACTCGCTCGCAATCAAGAGGCAGGGCGCTTAACGAGTCCCTCGGCGCTGCACCGCCCCGAATATTTCACGACACATTCTTGCAACATTTTTACTCTCGTAAATGTCTGGCCGCGTCACAAATACGAAGGATTTGATTAAACAAGCGCAAAGCGCGGATTCAGGGAACAGGCCACGGGTCGTTGCGTACTGACACTGGAAAACCAGACACTTCGGGCGAGGATGAACGTAGGTTGTACGGTTGTCGCTATAATCATTACCCTTGACACATAATAAGACCGTTTTCGCGCGATGGATGTAGGTTTCTTTTGTCGCGGCGAAGCTGGGAAATAATTTCGTATGGTTCGCCTAAGTAGTCGTGGAAGGTTCCACGATGGTTTATCGATTCTATGCCACTCGCGTCGTTCGCTGGAAAGCGAATTCTCCATATACGGCGTATAGGAGAAAATTCTGTCATAACAGCCCGTTAATCTCCGGCTTGAAAGAAGCACTTGACATATTCACGGTGCCAATTACGCGCACTACTTGGAATTTTCATTCTGGCTCTGCGAGGCACCAAGAATCTCTTGGGTGAACCAAGAACATTTTAGAAAAGGCATCGCGAATCTGTTAGGAGAGGCTTGTTGTCGATCACTGCGCTGTGATTATTAATAATCGATAACCCTTATATAGTGGTGGATAACCAGAAATACGGAAATTACTGTTTGACGTTCAGCCACCGAACGAATGACGCGATCACGGTTAATAATTCGAGGGCTAGCGATACGATCACGCAGCATCCACCGAAAACAGGAGCGGCAAAACTCGGGGATTAGACCCAGGATCCTGAACTGCGGATAAATGGCCGTGAAACCGTAACGCCCCACGACCCAGGCAAATTCGACGCGCGTAATGCGCGGAGATTCTGGGCAATAAATAATGGGACCATTGTTTCGTCCATTCCAGTCGATCGTAAAATCGCGAGGCAGCCGGCGCAGCTGCATTATTTCCAGGTGCGTGCGGATAGTCGTCGACGAATGTTAAGCGAAATTTGTTCAGGAGCAATCGATTGCCTGTTGTCCATTGTTCGCACGCTGCGCAAACAGCCACCACGCTTGGCTGTTAAAATATCTTAGGAAAACCGTCCCTTTTCAAATTAACATTTTTCCTTTCACGAATCAACACAATAATCACGCGTACCTCTCGTTCGCGGTATTGTCCACCGTCCAGCGCAATTAACCGACGATTCATGGAACAAGCGTGGACTCCGTCGTTCGCTGGAATGGGCCATGAAAACGCAGTCAATTGTTAGAAATTATGAGAGCTGGGTGGCCACCGCTTATCAATCGGGCGACCGCCGGGTTCAGCGAGAAAATTCACGGACCGGACAAACGCCGGGCAGAGCCGAAGGGGCAATTAACATGCCGCGAATTGCACCGACCGCATCATTGTTTCCGATTCCGGCGACCCGATCTGATCCGCGCTGCCCTCTCGTCCACCTAATGGCCGACACAACCGGATGCGGCTGTTTTCGGGAAAACTTCGGATCCAATTCCCTCAACTTTCCGCATTACGACAATGCCGTCCGAGTTGGAGGATTCATCGTTCAGCCTCCTACTCGTACGCGGGAGTAAATGAGAAAGGATCATGCGGGGCGGAGGGCGATTGAAGGGAGGACGAGAGTAGCGTGAGGCTGGTCGGCTAGAAAAGAGGGCAGACGCCGGTGGCGCGGCTCTACCGCTGATTACACGCTCCACGACAGAGTGAAATTTGTCTCGCCAGAAATAAATTAGTTAATGGATCGTTCGGTGGTCCTCTCCTTCGGATACTCAGGGGTTCCAACCATTTCCTGCTGGCCGCGCGATAGGAAAGACGCGGCGGATCTTCCGATGGACGTTATCGATCGCCGCTGCGGCGGGATTTTGAGAATGGGATCCTTCGAGACCAAGAACTAATTGCGCCCCGTCATACAAATCGCCCGTTCGACTTCCTGGAATGTAAAAATCGATGGCCAATTTGGTGCGCGAAAGAGGGAGTCCGTAATCAAAACTGTTGGACATAATTTTCGCGCGGGGGAACGCGCGCGTTATCGCCCGGCCAGCAGAGAATTTATCGCGGCGCGTAATTAGCGAAACGAATCCGTGAAAAGCAGACGCTACGCCGAGGCGAGTCGCGCTGTGAATTTTCAACCGCGCCATTTGGAACCGATATCCCGCAGCCGGGTCGAAATACTGGCGACTAGAAAATGACACACTTCTCGCTTATCGTCGCTGGTTTTCACTGTGCAGCCGCGATTTACGCCGCGCGTATAAATTTATCAATTGCCGCAGTCGCGTGGCCAGCGCGTTTACGAATTTTACCGACGCGATACACAGCCGTGTTATCGCCGAATACCAACGACGTATCAGCCGCCGCCGAATACAGGTGTTAATCAACAGCTAATTTTGAAAGTCGACGGCAGCTCGGTTTAATTCCCAGCCCGCAGCGTTAAAGAGGGCGCGAAAGAGGGATCGATCTTCACGCCCCCGTCCTGCAAACGGGGTCCGACGCAGATCAGAAAATTTATGACCCGTTCGTAATCGACGATGTGCCCGAGCGAAATAAAATTCGATTGAGCGAACGCAACCATTGTCGTGGCCGTACGAGAGCGTTACAGAAGAAATTTGTTGCCGCGCGGCTGGATATATCGAGTGGCAGAAACGATGGATCCTTTGTTTGCGCGAGGATCGATTTTAAGCGTGTTTCGGCGCGCTTTAAAGCCACGGATGCGAAACGTAGGAGACTGTGTGTGGTCCTTTTGCTCTTTATCTACCGATTCCGTCAGTATTCTATACTAGGTATATCTTCTCTGCAGCATCAAAGATTACCAATGAAATTGCCTGCAGCAAACAAAGAAAGTTTACCACGCATTCCAACGATTCGGAGGGGCGAACGTTAATTTAACGTGGCTCGAGCAATTTGGAAAAATAATCAAATCCACCAGGCCGGGACCAGGCGTCGCGCGCATTCGTAGACCGTAACGTGCAACGGGAACTGGGGAGCGAAGGGGCCGAAAGCGATGGACTTTTCGTTTGTTCGGTGGATGTTTGCGCCGTCGCGATTTCTCTGCCGGGTGATCGATGCCGGGGTGAATCGATCCAGATCGACGGATCCGCCGCGAGGCCATCGGTGGTCTCGATTTTCATGGTCTTGCAGCGCGCTCGTCCTATGCAGCTAGCCGCGCCACTGCACCCGGAATCGTTTCGATCGTTAGAAATTTGATTTCACGCTCGCCGCATCCATAACATCCTCTCTGGCCGTGCACACAACAGCATAACGCTAACGGGACAGAGTATGGAAAATGGGGCCGTGGACCTCTCTGTACCGTGAGCCGGGGAAAATGATCGCCCGAGTCCCGCTCGTAAGTTGATCGAAGTTAGTAGGCTGTAACGGTGAAATACGCGGCCTGATAGAAATTGGATTGTACGCCCGTGATCGCGGATACGATTCGTCGCGCTGTTAATGTCGGTTTTGCATCGCGACGTTTCCACTGAACGAGGAGATAGCTAGACACGTGAGATTGGAATGGAAATGCAAGCCTTGCCGCTTGCCTTGGAACCGTGCGAATCATGGAGTCTGGGAGTTCGTCGAGCTGAGGGAATTTAGGGAACAATTTCTGTTGAATAGTATCGTGGATCTTTGCACTGGCTGAAGATAATGTACCGCGTTGGCAAATCTCTAGTCTGTGGTTAGTTCCGAAGATTATTCAGTGTTCCATAAGTTTATTGACCCTTATCGTTATCCGCATCCTGGAATAGCATGGGATTTTATTTCTGCGGGGAAATAGGGCTTGCATGACAAGGGGTGGAAAATATTTGCCCAGCAGCGAGACGAATGAAAAATCGTGATTAGTTTCTGCTAGTTTCCCTATACGGATGTGCAGGCAACGTCCCTCCGCCCCTTCATTTTCTGTTACAAGCTTTCATATCTACCTGGCGTAACGAGCACACCGTCAGCGCGAAATAACTCGTATAAATCACCGATGCTTGCATATACACGTTTCGCACGATTCCGGCCGCCGAGCTGGCAATGTTTTAATAAAACCAACCGAGGCCTAATTATTCAACTTAGCACCGCTCTGTCTGAATTCCTCCCTGCTCTCTGTGGATTTTTTCATATTTAATGAAATCGCCCACTTCGTGCAACGTATTTTGGGATAAAAGTGTTCAAAGGGACTTCCTATTGAAAATTATTTCAATGCTGTCCATCTGTGTGATATAATGTATTAATAAATTCACGGCTACTGCGGGAGTAGAAATAATTTTGACACTGAAAAATTCAAAAGAAACTCACACGATGTAATACCGTAAAGCTGCTGCTTGCAGAGCCGCCTTGCGTAGAACGAAAAGTTTAGAGAACTTTAGCTAAAGTAAAATTGAAGATTATTGTTCTGCTGATCGATGTGCGTAGACTAGGCAGCTTGTGGGAAGTTTAAGAACATTGAACCAGGAAACGAGCGATGAGCGTAAACTCGGAAACTCGCGGGCGTTTTCACTGGAAATACAATCGAAATTAGTTTCCAGGCTGGAAGAGGGATGTGTGTAAATCCCACCCTCTGCATCGTGTTCCGTGACGGGCATTTCCCTCGGAGTTCTTGCTTCGCTTCTATCGTTAAAAGGGTTTGCTTCCTTCCACCGCGAAAGTACTTCGAGTGTCGTTATTCCGAATCACGCAAACCCGACCCGACAAGCCTGGGCATCGGACTTGATTTTCCTGGGCTGCCGTGTAGTAACGGTGCCAGGCACATCGCCCAGCATTTTCGCGAAGTAGCCGTGCCACAGGGCAAACGTCAGGCGTCGAGAGCATATGCGTGAAAGTTTGACGCGTTTTCGTGACAATCCCCGAATACAGAGAGCCACTCGAGCGGGATAAAAGCGCGAGGAAGCCTTCGTCTTGGCCGACTCTCCCATTATGAATCCGAGGAAAGAAAGTCGGCGAGTCGAGGCAAAGGGAACCGAGAAGGGAACAAGTTTCGGAACAACCATTCGCTTGTCCTCCCTTTGCTCGCCATCCATTCTCTTCGTGACTGTTCGACTCGACTTTTCCCTTCCTTGTCTCTTATCATTCTGCCGAGTTCTTGCTGGTTACTCACGTCCGAACTTCTCTCTCTCTCTCTCTCTCTCTCTCTCTCTCTCTGCCTCTCTCTCTCTCTCTCTCTCTCTCTCTCTCTCTCTCTCTCTCTCTCTCTCTCTCCGGGGCGTGTAACGAGAAGGTATCGTGAAAGGTTTCTTTCGAAAGGCGAAATGTGACTTGTTTTTCACAGTTGCTGGTTAAGTATAAACTACCTGCTATTACCGCCCCCACGCCCCCTCGCTTCTCGTTTTGTACGTGCAGTTATACATTTATGCACGTAAAATTCGACATGTTTTTTTTTCAGTTAAATCTGTATCCCCCAGTCGGTTTCGATAAGTCTTCAGTTCACGATTAATTCACTCATTGAACAAGCTTTACGAAGATTTTCAATGCATCGTAAAGTAGTCCCCGGTGGAAAATGTTTACAGAAACAGACGGATAAAAGTTGCCTAGTTTCCCCGTGGAGCTAAGTGTTTTCGCAAAGCACGGTTAAAGACCCGTACTTTTATTGTCTTATTATACAGCAGCAACAATTCTTATTTAAGTTTCTCGGCAAAACGTCCGTCTTGCCTCGCTTCGAGCTGGTCCGACTAATTTCCCCTTATACCACTGCCCCGGCGTATTTCTGTCGAACTTACTCAACACAAAAACCGGATAATTAGAATCCGCGACTGAATCGTGACTAAACTGCTTCTGAAATCAAATGGTTCCGAGAATTCTAACAACAGATATAATGCCAGTGACTCGCACCGCCATAACATAAATCTTCAATATCCAAATTCATTTAATAGAACACTCGAGAAATAATAGTTACCCCAAAACAAAGGTGCCAGCGGAACACTCGGGGGAGTAAAACAAAGCTCCCTAGCGGATACTTGTCGACACGGAAGCACTAATAGAAACGTCAAGTTTCGAAGACGCCCACAAAACCTTCCTCCGGTTCCCCTGCCACGTTAAAACAACCCCGAGAAATCGGTAACCAGCAATTACTCGACAGACACCGACGAAGCATCGCCACCAGACTCGACTCGGTCGCCCCACTCCCACGACAGGCTTCCTCGGGAGCGTGGGTGAAGGAAGTGGAGGAAAATACTGGCGAAGAGAGGGGCCCGTGGTCGTCGGCCCGGGGACACGACGGTTTACATTTAAATTTATAATCCGCTCTCAGCGCGATTCCGTCCGAATGCCCCTGGTAAATTGATTTGCAGTATAACTTCAGTGCTGCGCGGCACGGGGGCTGCTTTCCGCGAGGAAGAACGAAAGGGCGTTGGTGCAGGTGGAAGAGTCGGGGAGGGCGATGGGTCTGGAGTCGCGGGGAGGGATGGGAGGAAAATGTAAAATACGAGAAGGTTGGAAGAGAGTAGGAGGGAACGGTAAGCGATTTCCAGTTGACTGACTGACATCGGTTGCTTACCGTTGCCTCGGGCCAACCTTCTCGCCGCTTGCTTTGCTTCGCTTCACTCTCGACCCACACACCCGTAGCTGCAGCCTACACGTACGAGCTCAGCCGTCGGTGTATGCGCGTAGTCTGTGCACACCGTGATCGCTGTACACAGAAACGTGTGCGGCGCCGTCGCTGCGACTACGTTTTCCGCTCGGAGACTCGACCGCGATTAAGCTGCTCCGCGACAAGACGCGGCAAATTGCATGGTATTTCGAAGAGGCGGTTCCGCTGCATTCGGCTCGCATCCTCTTTACCGAGCAGTGATCCCGTCAAACCGTGCACCCACCTTCCACGCTCGAGATTCGCCCGGCGACGTCTCGCGAACGCCGGCAAACTTCTTTGAGAGTAATCGCTCCGCGTCGAGCGTCACTAATTGTCTTGTTGTTTCGTCATCCTTACCTCCCTCCGCGCCGTCACCGGCTTTCGATTATTCGAGCAGAAGGACTTACGGAAACTTCCGTCCAGAACGGGATTTTCTTCCTGCACATCCACGGGGAAATTGAGTTTCGACGGGAGACGCGTCTGGGTCTCGGAGCCAGTGGTGGAGGTGTGGCATTGTCGCGACAGGGTTGGACACTTGCATTTCGTGCTCTTGGTGCTCTTAGAGTTGCCTCGGGGAAGATGTTACCTGAAAAACGACTTTGCCCGCGTTCAATTTTCTAAACGGACGTTATTCGGAAGATTAGAATGGCCAACACCGATCGTGGTTAATCCGAGCCATCGTCGCAGTAGCTGTCAACAATAGGACGACACGATTCGTACCTCACAGGCCAAGAGACACACTGTCTCCGAGTTTGTATCTCGCACTCGAAGCGAACCAGCCCGTGATTATAAGGGACTCGCGGAGACAAGACCTCCCAAATTGCGATGGAGTGTTTCGCAACTCCTCTCCAAACTGCAGCGATATTCCCCGAGGGGTGCAGTTTCGCGGCTCGCAAAACATCCCGCCCCGGCGAAATCTCGCCAGAGCGTGCATTACTCAAAAATCCGCTAGTTTGCAGCCGGTATGTAGCGGGGAATTTTTATACCAACCGTGGAAACGTCGACGGAAAACGTGTATAATTAGAATTCTAGAATTACTCCAGTTTACCGAGGCACATCCAGGATGATTTCCGAAAACAGACAATCTCTAGAGTTGATCAACCTATTTGGAGAAGCTTTGTGCGATATTTCACATTAATTTCAATCTTGTACGAACTTTCGTTCACGTCGCACGTTCTACATGGGGCAGTCGAGCAAATATGAACTTATTCAGAGACTTGCAATGACAGAGTTATTTCGTTACTTGGACATCGGCCGTCCATGGTCCCTTTGTTCGATTCCACCCGCTCTTGGTCCTTACACAATTGCATTCTTTCGGAAAGCATCGGCGGGCACGGCACAACAAACACAGCGACGCAGCTGCGGGAAATCGAATGGACTTTTTCGATCGCGGGTTAACTTCGTTTGATGGATGACGATGCTCGGCGAAAGGGGGGTGGAGAACGAGAACGCAGGGTAAAAGCGCAACTCGGCGTGGATCTGGGGGAATCGCGCGAAATAAAAGCATCCAATTTCCTGGATATACTTTGTCGGATCTCCGCGGCCGCCGACATATTCTTCCTCATATTCTCACCCACCTCGATGGTGGGAAAAGGAAAAAGCCTGGGAAGCTGGTTCGCGCTTTTACGGCTGGACACGTGATGCCCGAATCCAGCCGCTAAAGTGAAACGTAACGAGCCACGCAGTGGTACCGTGGACCACACTGCGGTGCGGCGGATGGAGAAGAACGGGGGAGACAACAACTTCCGGTTTTCGGATCTCGAAGCGACGTGGCGAGCGTTTCAATTATTTATGTGGCCCTGCTGGCAACGATCGCGATTCCGCTGATACGCCCTCGTCGTTTCGCACTTTTTCCTTGGTCTGACATCCATTTCCTCTCGCCTCCCGTCTTTTATGCTTCTGTTGTATTCTCTTCTACTAGACTTCGCCATGGTCCCCACAATCTGGATCCCTTCAATGAGACAGGACTTCCAATCCTTCGAATTAGGCGACGTAACAAATTCTCAGAGGTATCGATGATATTCTATGTGGATGGCGGGGTTTGGAGTTCAATTTAAAGGATTTATCGATTATTAAGAAAGGTATATATTTTGAGGCTGCATATTTTATTCGTTTAATGTATCAATCGTCGCTATAGTTTTATCGAAAACAATAGAGGGTCACCGATATCATTTGGCTCCCATTCTTCTCTAGAACTCCCACTTCTTTCAACCTTCGATTATTCCCTGCCCGCAAAAACCGACAGTTCTTTATTCCACGCTGAAGCGTTACGGTATCGCGCAGACCTTTCCATCGAATGCTCCCAAAACAATCACGAGGCTTTTAAAGAGAAACAGGAAGCGCAATTTAGTAAAAATCTGGGATAAAAATAGAATGCAATTACTTCCGCCTTCAAAGTCATTCACAGCGCGGTGGGACTTTCCTTTTGTGAGATTCGCGCCGATAGAACATTTCAAAAGATCCATCCTCGTAATGAGAACGCGGAGTGTGCACAATTAACGCTCATTTAACCGGCATATAATTAACTGTGCAATCAGCTTATACGTAATAACTTTACAATCTGCTTATTTAGAATGTGCACCATGCATTTATAATCGATCCGAATTTATACGAATTCGTGATTTGTAAAAGAAAAGGGAGCCTAGCACCGTTGGATTTACTCGCGGCGTGCATCGCGAATGAAATGTAAATATGACGGGCGAAAAAGACGGTATTTCGAACAAACACCGGAACTTTCTCCTGATTTTATCATAGGTATTTGTAACCTCCTCCCCTTACTCGAGCACATCATAAAGCTACGTAAACAGGTGGCGTGAGACATGAGCATTAATCTTTTTTTTTTCTGTACAATTCCATCCAACCCGATGCGAAGCTCGAGCATGAACCTCGCCATCGACAACAATATTAGCGATGCACTCGCTGTCCCGAGCGAATATACGTTTTACACGCGGCACAAATAACTCTGGGAGCTACCAGACCACGAGTAACATGCACAAGTCGAACGGATGTGCGATAATTAATACTAATTAATTGCTCCGCGCAGTAATTTTAGTCCCACCGAGGCGGAATCTACATATACACCAAAATCAAACAAAATAATCAATTACGAGACAGGAACGCTGCAATCCTCTCTCTAAAATAATATATTTACCAGAGACATCCCTATCGCTCTGTATACCAATACACTTGCATTTAATTAAGGGCTAGTAAGCAATTCAATCAAAATTACTGCCCGATTAACAAACGAATCTTTTGCCTCGCCGACAAGCTCATCTTGCAATCGAATTTTCACCTCGGCAAATCGAAACGTGAAACTAAAAATCAATTTTTTTCCAACGAAGCGCACCGATAAAAGTATCGCATGTGTCCGCGCGCGGGTCTCGTAACTCCCATCAAAAGTTTTATCTTCCCGGATTACGGGACGGGAAATACGTCTGCCATTGGGAATTCGGGGCTCGATACGACGTCGCTGGAGGATCGAATCCGCGGCTCGTCGATGCCTGGTAGCAATTAATTCAAAACCGTACGTCCGATACAATAGTGAACTATGGGGCCACGTATCCGACCCTTGATGGCGACAATGGAACGCGAACGGGCGAGCAAGCGAGCCACCGTCCGTACACAGTCCCATGCTGTATCAAGATTTGAATGAGCCAGCTCAGATATACGGGGGAACGGTCCCAGGCCAGTTAAAGGTATTACCACCGGGAAACGCGTCTCCGGGATTGTCTCGTTGATATGTTAATTAACGTTATTGATGTCGGAGCGGCACGTGCTCCTATCGGCCTGGGACTGTCTATTAAATCCAACAGAATCCCGCGCGCTCGCCGATCCGCGAGCAGAGTACCTCGCGGAAGCATCGCGGGATCGATGAACTAGATCGGGGACATGCTTATTCCTTCGCAAAGAAGTATGTCTCGAGCAACTTCTGGCTACTTTTCTTCAAAGTGTTTTCATTCTAAGTAATTGCTTGTAAAGTTTCGTTGCGCCTGCTTCTCGCTTCTGTTTCCCTTGGAGACTAGACCGTGCTATTTTTCTGCTGATGTTAAAGTATTTTGCAATATCCTTTCTTTCTTTACATTTTCTTTAGCTTCTTGAAATATGTACTGTTGTCATACCGAGAGTATGGGTGCTTTATGATTAAAGGGTTATATGTTATAAGTTTCTTTATTAAAAGTTGTATCTCAAAGCCAGTCCCTTCAAAGAGATCTTAACTAAGCACGCGCTCAGCGAACTGTAGAGGCATTCACGTATTTCTCATTTCTAAGCCTTTAATTTCGACATCTTTTCATACGATCCTGCGCGGCGGAAAATGAACGGACATCTCGAGAGCCCGGCGTTCAATAGACCGGCTGACCGAAGCAATCATGCAAATGCAGAGACAGAATCGAACTTCTCTTCTTTTTTTTTTAAGTCCCTCTTTACTGTTCATTTCAATGTACCGACTAACTAACCGATGGCACGACTGTAAGCTGGCCAGACTTCAAAAGAATTAATTTCCATAATCATCTTAATCCCACGCAGTGTCAAGGCTGCTGCAGCAGCCTGCGACTGGCACTCGCATTTTTTCCTCGTCGGCCGGTCGAATAATGGAAGAAAAGCCATTATCGAATCGCGGTTCTTCAGGGTATCTCGCGACTGCGTGCGCCATTGCGAATAATTGAGCCGATGATAATAAGTGCATACAACGGGACGAGGATGGTCGTTTTTATTAATTAACGTTGAACTAGAGTAAACCAGGCTAAATGCCCGGAGAAATACGCCCGTCATTCCCCTTTAATAACGTCACGATTCTTCAAGTAGTTCGAAGCAGGTCACGACGGTCACCTTTTCTACCCCGCGATGAAAAGACTCGTTACCCATGCATTCGCAAGATTACGTTAAAGCGGAATAAAATAATTCGCCGTTCGTAGCAACCAGCTCCTACCACGTTTCAATCAGTACCCAACTTTTTAATTATGAATTACATTGAAATTACATGACTTGAAACCCAAAGGAATGATAAATAATTCACAAATGTTTTAATACTCGAAAGGATACGTATGTAGAGTAAACGAATGTAATACGGAACAGCTGATTTCAAAAGCTTGCCAAAAGGGGAATTGGTTCCTTTTTTAATAAAACTGACATGAGGGAACGAAGGAATTAATACATAATCATATTTATATAGCCAAATGTAAAAAAACTCAAATGTTTTGAAATTAAATTAGAAAGATTAATAAGAGTGGGAAACAGCTGTTCGAAAAAATCGTGGAACACTTATGAAATATGTAAAGAAATCGGAAAAAACTTTACTTTTATTACAAAAAATGAAGGTTTATTAAGTAGAAGATAAAAATAAACAAATATATATTATTTCACACGCGAATGCACCACATTTTTCGCGTGCTCACTGAAAGCAGCGGACACATTGGGTCCACTGCTCCCCATTATTACCATTAAAAGAAAAATTAATAACATATAATAATTAAAAATACAGAATATGAAACACATTCTCTTTCAATGATGGATGCTCGATTAATTCTCCGTTGTCATTATGCTCGTCCATTGTTTCCAGGTAACAAATATATACACGATTACTGGTAAAGTTCGTTACTTTATCGCAATTTTACGATGCCCCATATTACGTGCAGTTTCATATTACCTACCTTCACCCAACGCTCTGGACACGCTGATAATGAATTCGCCCCTCGTCGCGATTACAGATTACGTGGATTGCGTCGTTTCAGCTGAGCAGATACACACCGTATCCAGTAAATTGAAACGGGTCCGCCTATGGTGCCGGAACTTCCTGAAATTTTGGCGGATAATAGTCAACGAGGCGTGGTATGAAACGTTTCGTCGTTCCTCTCGCGCGAGGGAAAGGCGAGACGTTGAGTCCGATTGAATCAGCTCGATCCCCCTCGTTGCGTATTACCCGTTGCGTAACCGCTGCAAATCTACCGCCATTTACGACCGCCTTACGCCCTCCGCGGGGAAAACGAATCCTTTGATGTCGGTCGCGATCGAAGAAGCAATTCCAGTGGTAAGCCTGGTTTGCGATCCCCTCGCTCTGGCAGCTTGGTTGACCAACGCCGGGGACACTGTTCCCTGCAAGTGTCCCTTCTCCGACCGGCATCGTTCGCCGCGCGATAACCGTGCTGAAACGCTTTGCTACTTCAGGGCCAAACAAACTCGACGCGAGAATGAATCTTTCAGAAGCATCGAATTTCGTTGTACAGCAGAGGCCGTTTGGTCATAACGCGAGTACTCCATGCGATACGCGAGACAACTCCTGCCGTGGTTTCGCGTAACAAAGCCAGATTCGCGGCTCGAAACGTTGGGGGGTTTATCGTTTCTCGGCGCGCGAGGCAGAATTTCATGCGGCCAAGGAAAATAGCTGGGTCGAAGGCTGCCAAAACTAATTAGCCCCACGGCGCCAAAATGGAGAGCGGGGCGATGCTTTTGTGCGGGCCCAGGAATAATGGCTGGTTACTGAGGTGTATCGTCTTTTTGTTGCAGGTGCGAGGGTGGCTGGCTTCAGCTCGAAGGCGGCGCTCGAGTTTGCGGTCTCAACGAACGTTTCGATCGACCGGTGGTGCTGTTTTCCGACAAACCGGCCCCAGTCCTCCACATGCAGTGAGTACATGCACTTTATCGATTCTCTTTACCCGATCAGGAGCTTCCGTCCCGCTAAAACGATAAGGGAAAGGCTCGCCATCGATTGAAATAAATTCAACCGGCCTCTTTTATTTTACATTCGAACCGGGCTGCTCTCTCGACGTATAAAATAGGTAAGGGCGATAGTGGATTCTGACGTGGCTGCCGTTATTTCGGGAACTAATGTATTAAAAAGGGAAGAAGGTGTCTCTACCTTAATTACCGCGTTTTTTCCTGCATTTTAATATAGAGAGCACACACTGCGCACGTGGCTTGCGGTATAGCTATCGATACTACTAATTTACAGAACCTTCGTTGGTTCTATACGCGATACCCTAATGAATCGGTGAATTTCGTTCTATAAGTAGTTTCGATGCACGTTGATATAGGAAATTAATGCTTCCAAAGGAATTCAGTTATTCTGTACAAGTACCCTCGCATGAGTAGTCAAAATCGAGTCCTGAAATCTGAAGATCCGATTTGCCAGCCGTTACCAGCAACCTCTCGAAACCGTAATGGAAAAGTGCAATCGAAATGAATTGCAGGTTTACAAAATCGATTTAACGTGGTTGCGCAAATTACCGTGGACCCGCGCTGCAGTGCCTGTGGAAATGGAAGGCCGAGGAAAGAGATAGAATTCTAGGTCCATTACGAAATGCGGACACGTCTTGAGCTAAGTGCTTCTTATTACCACGAGCCAGTGCCGTTTCAGTTAACCGAACGAACAATGCAAGTGTTGGCGTATCGAGTTTTACCCTTAAACTCAGTCAACCCTCGACGAGAGACGGGGGAGTAAATGGTTACACCTCCCGTCTCTAGTCGCTTTCCCCCAAAAAATTATACAATTCCCGTACGCGTATATCGTCGCCGAACATGGTCAGAGGACCGTTTTCCAGGGGCTGGAATTAACCAGCGAAGGAAATAACTTCGCTAAGTGGCATCAACGGAATTTACTTCTCTGCGCTGAGAGGCCCTCGTAATTAATTGGTTCTTTTTCCCTTTGTCCACCGTTCACACGGCGTTATCCGAGCGTTTTTGCCTGCCTTCATTTAAATGCAAATTAATTTACCTTCGCGAAACGGAACGGCTTCCTCCCGGCCGACTGTTTCCAGACCACGATTATTTTTCGTCAGGGAGATCGTGCCTGGCGTTAATCACTTTCCTCGATCGCTCGTTAATTCAACCTTCCTAACGTCGTTGACACTCTGCGCCATGGAACGATCGCGTGTTCTTTATCGGCTGGTCTCCCGAGACAGGCAGAATCTGATTAATAACGATCTGGATGGATTTAACCGAATAATACCCAACTCTGGCGGTCGCGACTTTTTCCCCGAGATCGTTCCAGTGGGGATAGAATTAGGGATCTGAATAATTGATTGGTAAAAAGAAGATGGGGAGACGTAGCGGCGTACATGTGGCGGGAATGCGAAGATCGAAAGGCAGGCAAATGGCAGCGAATGCTTCCGTTGTTTGTGCTCCTTAATTGGCACTCGCAGTGAAAGCAGAAACCGCCGAAGATCTTACTCTCCGAGACGTTACGTACTGTTACGGGAGCCTCATTAAATATTTATGGCGAAATCACCATCTGCGATGTATACGCGTTCGTCTAACGTCACCCTATACATAAAACATCAGCGTTTCGTTGCGCGCCTCATACCTTTTGCCCGCCAAGCGATTCTTCCTTTGTCCCTCGATAATCAGAGCATGTTCCAAGTACCCGTTTTAATCTTCAACGCGACTGTAAATCACTCTAGCAACTGCATTTTCTCTACAATCATCGCTCTGATAAGCGTAGAACGATCGAATTCGATGGCCGCTTCCCCAGTTTCGCCATCGACCCAAATTCCACATTGATTTCGACCTTTGATCTCGATGTCCACCGCCAATTCGCGGTCATTCCACGAGCGCCAGACTTCTAATGGCGACGATTGGCAATTTTGCAGGCTGACTTCGCCGTGAGCGCTAACCGTTCGATCCTCGAAATAAATAAATCGGCCTGATTGCGTGTGTACGTACTCGGCCTCGGTTTTGCGGTTCGGCGGTCCACGCGACGATGATGCAACTGATTCTAGGACAGTTTATCAATTTCATAAATGCCGGTCCCGCAATAATTGAGCTCGTCATACAGAGACTTTGTTACCGTCACCCGTATTGCGGTGCCGCTAATTGGAAAGCAGGAAGATTATCTATATCTCCTTGTCGATATAATGATTCAAAACTGGGTAGGGCTCGCCGAGCGAAGCTCGTTTGCGAGACAATGTCCTCTCGTTTCGATTCGGAACAATTTTGCGTAAGAGCTCCGGCGCATTTTATCATCGTCGTGCCCTCCATTGTCAATCTGTACCTACTCTTCGGTTACTGTCACGCCGGAGAGGTGGCTACCCTAAATGTCTTCCGCATTACTGGCTGGCACTTTCACGAGAGCGATCGACGAAGAAGTTCTGCCGGTCGGACGATGAAATTTATATAAGTTGAAAAGTCGAGGGTAATGCGGCAAACCGATGGCGCGCGACTGGCATAAACGTGTCGGGGCATGATTTATGGCGTTTAACTTCCACCCTCAACTTCCACGATCTCTCTCTCTCTCTCCGGGTAGGAAAGTAAGAATACACTACCTCTAATTTATCGCGCGCTCATTCAGCAAACTGTATTCGACGGGTTATAGACGTGCTGGTCCATCGTCTGCTCCCTCCGCTATTCATAACCCGATTTACTTCTTCGGTACTGAATAGGTACATAAGAAGTCCGATCACTATCTTCTCAATGTTTTTAGGTAAAAGACACGTGAAACGATTAGAATTTAGGGAGTTAGTCGCAGCTTTGACCCCGCGGAAGTAGAGAAATTGGACAGCAAAGGGTCATTGAGCGCGCGCTAGGACATTATAAAGAAATGAATCCTCGTTCGATGTTGAAATTATCATTGAAACCCTACTGGAACGTCATATCTCGTCAATCTGCAATTAATAGGAGCATTAACGAGTCGATTAACGTTCCGAATTTATTTGGAAATCGTGAATTTGATACACGAATTAACGGGGCCACCGTAATTTGCGCGATTTGAAATTTAAAAGAGGTGAACACCTACGTTTGACGCTAGCGCACCGTATATCTTTCGGTTCATGCATCGAATGCAAGGAATTACCACGGAAAGTAGTGGCGGGAAATTTCTACTCGTTCCGATCGCCGCGGTCGCGTACTTTTCACATCATCGAACATCCGAAAGAAACGAAATTATTCAGTTCGTAACGTGTAGCGCCCAGCCGGTTTGAAAAGTTTGCCCGTAACGCTTCAACATATCGCATAATGCGGTTTAAAACGTGGCTATCGTCCACGCGGGGTATGAACTATAATAAGTCCGACGTAGGATCGGAGTTCCGCGAAATGGAGAAACTTTGAAGACGCCAAAGACAATATCGTTTTGTTTCTCTGCCAGTGGCAACCGCGCTGTCTCGTACATTTCAACTTTACTCCCGATCCAGCGGCTGTATTTTATTTTAAAGCAGCCCCCTCGGAATCCGAAACCTCCGTGGCGATTCTCGTGTCTCTTTAAACGGAAACAGTGGACAGCCAACGCTGCCGTGGGTCAAAAACTTTCGATTCGCTTTCATAAAAGGCTATTCAGCTTGGCTTCAAACTTGTATCCGATAGATGAGGATCACTGAACGGATCAAGATTCTTTCTAGCTTTCATTTGTAGCGCTTCTAAAGGTAAGGGTTAAAATTGAGAATTTCTAGCTACACGGCTAACAATTCCCAGCTATAAGTTTCCATTATTACAGGACAGGAACATTCCTCCGGTCTCGGTTTCCGAGCATGTTTTACGTTCCACGAGAAAAAATTAAGTGGATTTTGAAGGGGAAGGGGTGTGTTGGCACAAAAGCGGGATTCCATAGCCGCGAAACGAGATCGCTGCCTTAGAGCTGAAGCTCGCGTTCAGTCGGCTATGGAGCTAAGGAGAAATGATTTCAGCTAGCCCGACATGTGTTTCCATGCTAAATTTTCAATGCCCCCAGCCAGTTTCGTCATTCTCCGCAACCACACTCCTTCGTTGAATTCCATTTGTTTAACGCGATCCGCCGCGAGCAACGCTCCACTAAAAATTTCTCTAAATATCGCCCAGTCGATTTCCCTGTCGACGGGCCGTCAAAGAAATAAATTTCCAATTTAAACGCAACCTGGTTTCTAGCGGCTCCGAATCCATCCGCCCTGAATTTCGGTTCACTTTGCGCGGCTCTCGCGTTCAACCCCCGTGAAACCTCGAAGCACGTAATAAGATCGATACCTCGACAAAAGGTGTAGCTGTGGACCAGGCGTGCGTTATACGATCCATTAGACGAATCAAAAGACGGCTGGGAGGAGAGGGGTGCGGATTTCTATTCAACTTCTCCGTCATTCAACTGCCAGCTTCTCTGCGGATGAAAGTTTCATGTGTAAAAAGTGTTCTCGTTGGGGAACGGTGGTCGTATAGAGGTTAACGGGAAATGTACCGCGGAGAATTGGGGAGCTTGTCACATTGAAATTCGACGGGATTTTTCGATGCTCCTTTGCGTTGGTGAGCCCATCGTTAAGGTTCAGTGGGATATACAAATGTAAGCTAGGGTTCTTCCCTTTCATACAACAAAATCTTTTCCACGCTCCACTATGACAGTGTGAACATTCACAATCTTATGAGAAATAATAATAATAAGTTTATATAATAAGAAATCATCGGTAAATGAATACAGACGCGTGTATCTTAAATAAGTCCGAACGATTACTCGGCCCTTTCTGTCCTTAGGAGCCCTCAGTCCGCTTTCGCATTAGAAGAAGAAAATTGTCGGGTTATTCTTTGATAAACCCAGAAAGATAATACCCTTTAAGGATAAACGAAAGCGCAAGCAAAGCCCTGAAAGGACGAGCATTATTGAAAATCCGAAAAGAGAAGGCGGCAGCGTTCTCAGAGAAAACGTGAAACGCTCGAAGCAAAGGAACCGTAACGCGTATCGCGCAAAATGAAGCTCGAGCACGGAAATCTTCCCCGACGGTGCGGGTGAACCGAGAAAGACGCCGAGGGAAACACACCCACTGAATCCGTCGAATTGTGATCTCGGTTTCGCGCGTAAGCCCACTTCCCGCTGCCTTTGGACCTTCCTTTTGAAGCCACACGCTGATTGGATGGATGCGGGTCGTGCAGCGTCTGCATCTTTCGATTCACGATCGTCGAATTTGCCGGGAAGAAGCGGAAAGCTAGAGGGATGAAAGGAGGAAACGAATCTAAATGCGGTGCACTACGGTCCGTCACGGTGCTCCGGCTCGTTTCGAGCGCGCGTTGGATAAAAACGTCACCATTGCTGCGCGTTGGGTCCCTGAATCTCATTATGGCATCGTTTAGAGAGTTTCTGAATTACCGTTCATCCTTTCAATCTTTCTAATATCTTGGTTACAACGCACGCACTTTGGAGAGGCTCTAGAGTAATATTGATAGTAATGGGCGCACAGAACAGATTCATCGAATTCCCAGCACAAACTACTCGTTTCATCCCCCTATGCACTTTTCTCACAATTTCTGTCTCGAACGTCGCAAGCCCCTCGCGCACCGAGAAAAGACCTTCCCGTTCAGTATTTCGATAAGGGGATCCAAACTTCTCTCACTCGTCGTGGCTGCCTTGCATCCGGGTACTTGAAACACGGGGGACAGAATCGTATCTCCATACTATTCTCGTCTTGGGATCATCTTCGATTCGAGTGGTATTTACCCAGTTGGAGTCAGACACGGCGCGTCGGCTCGAGGGGGAGCAGCCGAATCGAAAGGTCCCGATTCACTTTTAATCGCCCCGTTAAATTAGATTCGTTGCTCCTCGATCGACGTGTTGTCCTTATCGACGCCTGGGATCTGTTCCTAATAGGGCGGACGGGGGCACCAGGGAGAAACGAAGACGAGCACGATCCAGGGCAATCTGTCTCGTGTTCGACGCCCCCTTTCACGGGCTCGGGGATACATTTTTCGAGATAATTTCCCGTCAGAACTCCCCCGGGACACGGCCCGTGCTCATCGAGATAAGCCCAGCAATATCGAGTTCGAATCCTACGCTGGAGGCCCCGCGAGGCATTCTACACTCCTCCAACGTCGGCTTCTGCCACACGCCTCGACGCGCGCGCGATTTATTCCGCGCTACCTGACGAATATTTTATTAACCAATTAGAGCGATTTATGGGGGGACGGGTTTACCAGTGATAAGATTTTGCCGAATTCCAGCTGGGAATTTAGTGGATGTCTGAGAAACGAGCCGGCGCTCGGCTCGCAGCCTGATTTGAATAGAATTTCGTAATTTCATAAGAAAGGTGAATTATTCTTTCCCTCTGCGGCCTGCTGTCGCGCCATTTGTTACCTCGGCTGGCGTCAGGTACGAGATAGTATTTTCTCAGGGCTTGTGGAAGGTTATCAACAAATTTTCCAAAGGAGATTCGGGTGAATAGGCTCTGCAGAATTTCATTGGCTGCGAAGCTTCATTCGTTGTGAAGCCCAAAGATATATTTTGAACATAGTATTTACAGTGTTTAATTCGTCTCCTTCAATTTATTCGCACTTAATGATGAAACTTAGACAGATTCGAAACATTGAAAGTGGCGTTACTTCCAGATCCGCGTAACTTCGCGAAATTACGCTTTCAGTGAGTGGTGGGTGCCTATAGAGAAACAGTCGGTTTCCAGTGTATCGCCTTCCTAGACATTCAAGAAGCCAAGCTTGCCATAGATCAACTCTGTCCCTGGCCACTCAAGGGGCTAAGATAAACGCTTCTCGCGAAACTTTTAATGAGTACGTAACAAAGTTATATAAAAGGAATAAAGAGCGAACAGGAAACCGTGAAAAGTTCACGATTAAGACCTCGCTCTGTTTGCCCGAACTTTTATCTACCTCGGTTCGCGTATTACGTACAAGTGGCCACGTTTCAACGCGAGGCCGTTCTCTACGCTCGTTCCCTACAAAACCGAGGGCTGTCCATATCCCACATTCGACACTATTGAGTAGGTACATACTTCGCTTGATGCGTTAACACCCTTCTCCTTCCTTCCTGTTGCATAGATCGCAGAAACTTGCGAGTGATATGTCAATTATTTCGATTAGTGGAAGCTATTTTGGTATTAGGGAAGAGTTGCGTTGGTCACTTAAGTGGTACGATATAGGCAACTCTCCCCTAATACTTTTCAAGGCCCTAGGCACAACATTATTGTGAGGCCTCACAAATTTTTCAGCTGCAACTAGTTTTCATAACATAGATATAAAATTCGCCAAAATATAAATCCCCAGAAGAGTTATACAGAAAATTTTAAGAAACGCCTAGAAAACCATCGAGAAGCTTAGGAATTCTCCAGCCCGGCTCATGTCCCGTCGGTTCCTATCCCCGGGAAGCCTGGGAATCCAGGGGGTTACCTGGAACGTCAGAGAGGACGGCGTATAAATAACAGCGGCCCAAAATTCTCAAGCCGCAATCCTTCTAATGCTGGGTTTCGCCGCACGGCCGGAAGTGGCTGCATTAGGAAAGCGAGAAACGATGTAGCGCAACACTTCATTGCGAAAATTACGCGCACTGCCATTCTGCAACGGCGCCGTCGGTGCTCTTGCTGCACGCAAGGGGTGAGGAAGGAGGATCCACCTACAACTACGTAGATATGCACAACCCGCTGCGTGACAGAAGAAGGAAGAGAGTGTACAGCGGGTTGGGGGAGGGTCGTGGGTGGCGGAGAAGAGGACACCGGGCGGAGGAGGGCGCAAGTGGATCTGGAGTGTGCAAATTACGGGACTATGGTGCTAATGTTAACTACGCGCTTTAGTAGCCTCGTTACGAGACCATCCCGATGCAGCCGCTTTCGTCGAGAGAACAGGAAGTCGTTAATCGTGCTACTTTTAGATACCATTGTGCTCCGGCGCGCGTTCCTTTTCCTGGTTTCCACCCTGCAGCCTTTGAGCAGCGTTTACGTTCTTACGCGGGCGTTTTTAGAGAACGCACGCACGGCCAGCGGCGAGGATGCAGGTCTCTGGAGCATCACGTAGCTTCGTTTCGGAACTGAAACGTCGCTTTAATTGGAACTTCCTTTACCGTGCGGCGCAGTAATTATGGACGCACGACGTTTCGTTAACCGTAGCGATCCTTTAATTAGAATTTATTCCGTTTCCACTTCTACATCGTTACATTCTACTTCGCAGACTCACAACGCTGCACCAGGGAGATGATGAGTTGAAAAGTGGGTATAGGTTCATAAATGGGCAACTGTGTGGTACGAGTGCGGAGGGAGATTAAGTAAGATAAACAGAATTGAATAATAATAATACGAGTGCAGAATCTCTTAAGCCACAGCAGAAACGACCGATATGGTAATATATTCAAGCTCACGATCGAAATAACACTGGTCTGGACAAACGCAACTTTCGGCTTACATACAGATGATTCAAGAGACGGAATTCACTTTGGAGCGGTCAGAGCGAGATCCAAGACAAATGGGCAACGTGGAAATTACGTGCTCCGTCACTAATACTAACGACAGACGTTAACAACGTTATTACAGGGTCACTTCGATGCGCCAGCTGGCCCGCAGCAAGCTTACGTACTGTGCCGTTAATCGCGCTACGCTCCTGTACATTTCTTTCTCCACATTTCCCTCCCCGTTTTTTAACTCTCTTTAAGTCCACCGGCATACTCTTAAAAATAACACCCTCGTGTCGTCATTGCGCGGGCGTTTAAGTGTTGCGTGCTGCTACCGCCGTATGATATTTCGCGTTCCAATTACTTTTATAATTAAAACTATTCCTCCGTGCCTTCAGGTCTCAGGCGAAGGCCCTTCCGTGTGCATTCGCGGGGAAACTGGTTCAAAATGGAACCATCTAAGTAAAACCCATTCCCCGACAAACGTGCCAGCCGCTGTAGGCGCCTATCGAGGATAAACAAAATTATGCTCGAGAAGAAAGGAGCTCTGAGCTTCGTTCGACCGGAAAAATTCAATAGTCGAAGCGTCGTGAGTCAAGCTGACCGATAAACTCGTCGGGGGAAGCGAGAGTCAGCGATGAAATTTCGCGCGTAAACGGAGGTAGGACGGAACGAGCGGAAAATGGTAATTTTCAGGTCATCGCGGGGCGATTCCCGCGAACTGCAAACAGCCGAGAGAAAGGTCAAAGCACGAATATATTCGGGGCGACCGGTCGTGTCAAAGGAAAATTAGTTTCGGATAAGAGGGTCAGAAGAGGCGAGAGGTAACTTAATATCGACGGTATATCGGGATTTCGGGGCCGTTCGCTGGAATACAGAGATCACCGGGACGCCTTGGTGATTTTTAGACGGACGCCTCTTTATCTCACCGTTTCGTTTCGATTCGCATTCGTTAACTTCGTTGACACTAGACTCCCCTACAAAATCCAACTTCGCCGTTGCCGTTTCGACCGCGCATCCCCTGATCGCAATTTTCCCCGTGCGCCCGTTCGCGTTCACGGGCCGTCAGTTAGGGTCCCTGAAATTTCGCCGAGTTTCGGGGAACACCGGGCACACGACGGAACGTTTTAGCACTTCCTCGAGCGCGCGATCGTTAGCCACGCGGCCACTTCATCCCTTATCTCCGGCCCGGAATTTCGGACGATTTGCATTCCGTTAGCAAGGGCGAGGGGCGGAAGCAAGCTGATTCATCTTTGATTCCGTGGATTCGAGTGGATTATCCTCCGTGACAAATCTTTCGACGTTCTTTGCTTTTGGATGATGAGAATGGTTCCCAGTTACACATACCCTATTCATTCGGTGGTAAAGGAATGCGTTAGAATTCATTTCTCAGTTTTCATGCTTGGAATATTGTTGCTCTCTGAAATCGTGACGTCAAACTTACAATTAGTCGACACGTACAGTTGACGCACGACACGATCCAGCACAAGCAGCGACGAACATAATGCGACGTGGCTGTTCCTAGCTCGCGCTAAAGCAATCAGCGAAATATAATCGCACCAGCTCATTACGCGATCTCTTTGAGGACACGCCCGTGCTAATATGACCCCCCTCCTCGATTCAGTTTAATTCCTAGCCAGCGACATAGGTAATCACGATGTAACGAGCCGCAAGGCCCAGTCTGGCGTACTTGTTAAACGCGTTTTCGCGGCGACGATCTCGGCCGAATTAATGAGACCCTCAGTAAACTTCATCAAGGCCATCATCAACCGTGGCGTATGATGGTCAGGACGATTCTGGACCTATGGTTTGCTCGACAGATATTTGATCTCGTCTGGCCTACGACCGATATGCATTCCACTCCGAACTAATAAACGTGATGTCGATATATCCGTAGCTTGTGTACAGCTTGACAACAAATAAGCGAATCCGCAAATTTCCTCGCCCACGAAACAGTGCTGCTTCTCGTTGACACCGACGGCTAACCGCTGCGCAAGCTAGATCGCTGTCGCTAATAAACCACTCGAGCCGATGATTGCGCTGTGTGGTAGTTGCTGGGTTTACTGGAATGCTAGGTGTCAGAACTGTTCGAAGATTATGTTCATGAATACACAGGAATGGGACACTGTTATTTCTCTGAATCGCTTTGCGGGCACACTGGTGAAACAGACAAGATTTTCTAGAAAGAAGGGCACTCCTAGCTTAATAACAAATGTTCCGTTCGCCGTTTCAATTGCACTCAAAGTCTTACTTCCTGAATGCATCTCTGTGGACTGTTGAAAAGCTTCGGGACCCCTCGAAAGCCACTTGAAGGATGGCCGTGACTTTGTCGAGTATCGTTCACGATCCCTCCCAACCGTTCGCGATCCCATCCACGTGCAACCCTTCAGATTGCCTCGTTTGCGTTTCGCCCGACTTCACACGGACCGCTACTATTTTCGACAGACCGTGGCGCCCGCGAAATCAGAAACACTCGAATCTACGCGTGTACTCGATGCAATTTAATATACGACAAGATGTCTGCATGTCGCAGATGCTGTTTTCTTCGTTTTAATTCGCGAAGATAACAGTGTTGATGCATTCACTGCACAAACAATGATATCTCCAACTGAGACAAAACAGTTGCAGAGAACAGACCACAACATAGACGCATAATTTCCTTCTTTGCTCGCCAGAGAATATTCCACAAGCAAGGCCTACGAATTCGTTGCGGAGTTCCGCGACGGAAAGTTTCAGCGAAACTTATGAAGATGCTGCAGAAGAAAGCGGCGCGCAGAGCCCTCGCGTTACTTAGGGCCCTCGAGTTTATCAACGCCCTGGCACGCCACGAAATTCACCCACTTCGCGAACAGTGAATCTCAAGGTGAGACATCCAATTAAGCGGAGACCAAGGCAACAGGAGGAACGGGAAACCGGGTCCAAGCATTAATCGGCGTCATTGTAGCGCGCTGTTGTTCTCGTTAACGGGCAAACGAGGATCCTTCCATGGAACTTGGACGTCCCCAAAACCACGGAAATCCGTTTTCCATCCTCTGGAGGGACGAAACCACGCTATTCTCCTAAGACGTGGCTACTGGCTAGTCTGGATAACGTTTTGGTCTGGTGATCGTCGGGGTTACACAACTTCTAAGCACCTTGTAAACACTTAAACCCACTTCTGTATGAAGACAAGTGCAATGCGAGCTTGCACTTTCAAATAAATAGCACGGGCATTCTCTTTCTCTCGCCCTCGTTCTCCGTTTCAAAACCGCGATTATCTTTATGCAAAGTTCTGGTGTTCCGGCTCTCGCCTCCGCAAAACACCGGACCCAACGCTAGCCATTCTCTTTCCCGCTGGATTTTGGTTTACCCGCGACGTTCCAACCTGAAAATCGCCACGCAGATGCTGCCAGGGATACCCGCATCCTCTGTTTAAAATGTCCACGTGACTAAATCCGGCGAATCATCCAGCACGCTGATTATTGACCGACCACTTTGGCTTCTCTATTTCTGCTGGGAGTTTAAGAATTCATTTCCTCTCTTTGATTTCGAGGATTTTGGATCCGGATAAGGTATGTTTCATACCTTGAAGAGGATTTAATTGCCTGCACAATTTTTGCGAGCAGATGGTATGGCGGATCGTGGAGTTAGGAGGATTTATTGCGACAGTAGTAAGAGTAAAGGTTACAAGAGGATTTATCGCAACAATTGTCAAGCGGTATTTATCGCGCGAGCGTTCCCCGCCTCGCCCCTCTTTCGTCGTTTGGTCGACGTGCTCCAGTTACGAATTCGACCTTTTTACCAGGCGCGTGAATCGTTAGAATGAACGGCAATCGCGGCCCCGCCGGATTGTAAACTAACGACTTCCACTTTGCGAACGATCGAAACGGTGTAAACGAGTTACACCGCAACCAGCTGACCATGAATACCGGCGTAACCGTTGTCACGCCAATCACGTACGGTTTGCACGGGCACGATTGGGACTTTCGTTCTAATTTTTGCGTCCCGGCTTTACTTTCCGCCCCGGTCGCTCCCGCTTTATAGGATTCCATTTCCGACGCGATCGCGGTGGCAAAAGTAAAATTTCAGACGGGGGATTGTAAAGTGGGAAAAGTGGCGGCCACCTGTGCAAGAGCTTCTGCGCTCAAAATCTTAATGAATGGGAATTCAAAAGCTCCCTGCTTTTCAAGAGCTGCAAAGTATTATTCCTGGCGATGAAATTTATTCCCCTGGCAGAGATCATAAATCTGTTATAACTGACTACGTTCACCGACTAATTTCGCGAAAGTCACGAAAGCGGAACGGCCCGGCTACCTCGACAGCGGGTCGTGCCAGTTCACGTTCGTCGTCTCTAAATCTGTTCGCGACCTCGGGAATAAAGGATGACCATTGCTGTCTCAGCTCGTACCAAATGAAAGCCATACCAGCTACAGATCGTGCCTACGTGACCCAGGGACGAAAACCGGGGACGAATATCCACCAGTCCACGTCATTATCAAGTATATTTGGCGGTTGATGTTTTCCTGTAACGACTTTGCAGAAATTTATAACACAAACGCCAGGGCTTCCTCTGTCAAACATAAATCTATGGTAATAATTCGTGGTCTTGAATATGTTTCCATGGTGAACGGTTAAGGTATCAAAAACAACACTTGAAATAATTGAATCGCTCATTCACCTTCTCGGTATAATTTTCACAACGAAATTAATCCCCATCGTTTTCAGAAGTCTTTCTGTATTCGCACGTATTAGGGTAGATGCACCATTTGTGGCCACTTTAAGATATTGTACCAGTTTTGGCCACTTCTTAAAAAATATAATACTTTTCCGTGTAAGCAATAAATGTAACCTTATATTTCTGGTGGTATACTAAACAAAATATTTATGATGTGAAATTCTCCACGGAATAACGATCTGCAAACAATTTATAAATAAGATAATTATGCATTTGGCCACAAACGATACATCTACCCTACTTAGCTCGCGACATATTCGCAGCAACGTTCACGAAATAATGAACTTATCGATGCACTTCACTTAAACGTTCTATTTCTCTGTAATAACAAGATGAGGTCGCTCCGATGGTTCCTCCACAGATAGAGTACCCCGAACATATTCCCGTGAACGATGGTACGACGTAAGGGGGAAACGAGGACATCGTCTATTATTTCAAGATTGCCCTTGGCGCTCGCGGAAACAGCACAATATTAACCGTCAACTCTCGAGGCTGCCTTGAGGGATGTTGGAGACTTTTCAAAAATATTGAAAACGCCTCGGAGTGACAGTAATAGGGGAGCAGTAGTCGGTAATATACCCTGGC
Source organism: Andrena flavipes (assembly GCA_963971345.1). Classification (NCBI taxonomy): domain Eukaryota; kingdom Metazoa; phylum Arthropoda; class Insecta; order Hymenoptera; family Andrenidae; genus Andrena; species Andrena flavipes. The sequence goes on from OZ020481.1 coordinate 43,107,697, forward strand.
GGGGCACCGAGTTAAAGCCGGCTCTCGTTCATTGATCGTGGAAGAATTCAGGGAGTCCGAGTCCCTCCGAGTCTTCGTCGTCGAGAATCTTCCGGAATTCAGTTTTCTTAAAGAGCACTCAGATGTTCCAAGGGCGAGAAATTATGCATATTATTCTAACGCGGCTGCGAAATTAGTTTTTTAATCGTACGTCGACCTCGCGTCGCCTTTTAATATAGACACCGACCCTCTAATGCAACACGACATACCTTGGCCGTGCAATTTCGCCGTTGGAGCGACGTGGTCGAGGAAACCACCGAAAAACATGCAAAATTTTACACGATACGTATCTGCCCACCGAGGGCAGAGGAAATCACATTTAACTTTAGGCAGAACGTCTGGGAGTGGTGTACGAAAGTGAGTCCCCTTTGGGATTATAATCCAACATCCTCTCAAGTATCCTGTTTACGAGGACCGCCAAGGTAATTTCGCTTGAACCTACAGAGCCCGAGCCTCGAGAGCCAAGCATCAAAAGCTATCCTTGAAAGGAAGAACACGAACCGTTCCGGGGGTACTTAATTTTCAGGATTTTCCATCGTTTCTCTGCGCTTGAAACATTTATAATCCGCGGCGGGGACATCTTAACGCAATACAAGGAACTCGTTAGTCGATGCGAAAATGTAACCCGAGACGTCGTGAACCGTGTCGCGACTAGATTTCAAGTATACCTCTGAATAAAGTTAACAAGGCTTGCCAAAGTATTACAAAAGAACCAGTGACAATTACCAAAGCCCCTGCATCGTGCTTCAACGATTATCATTCCCAGCGATGATCGATCACCTCAGAGGGATGGCGAAAGTCGTCTGCTCCGCTAGTTATGAGACCTGAATCAGTGGCCGAAACTTCATTAAAGTTCCGCGATGTTGGCGTAAATTGGGAACACCTGGAAGTTGCGCGTTAGCGGGCAAATTCAGTCGCCTGCGTTTCAAAGATCGACGAATGGCGCGTTGTTGCGAAGTGCCCGGAATCAAGTAGACATTCTTCCATCGTTCCTACGTCAGGAATTTTGACGAACAAATAGAAACTATTACAAAGGAACAATGTCCATTGGAAACGGAAAACAATGCCGCTACGTTTAGCCACTTTAGTACTGGTTACCGCGGTTAGTTAATTCGAGACTCCAACCTACACTTAGGCTCTCCTATAGCATCGCCTCTGTTAACATCCCTCGTTATCGACTCTTTAATGAAACAAGCTCGACCAACAAATTCCGCAGTGTCGAAGCCGCAAGAAGCACGCATCCAATCTCATTCTTCGTTCATAATTACAACATCTCTGTAGAAACCGCGCCGCGCTATAAACCCCAGTTGGCCGCAGTATCGACGAGGGAATATAACCTCATCGTGGCGCGGCGTTATACGTGATTCGCGCTTAATGAATTCTCCCGGAAGTCGAAAAACTTGCTCGACCCCGACGGTAGTTGGTCGATAGGGGTTGGAAATAGCGGGGCCGGCGAGTTCCGTCGATTAAAATCCCTGGTTTCTGGAAATTCAAGGAGGAGCAAGGTAGACTCGGCCGGAGTTTTAATATCGTAGTTTCGCGTGACGGTTTTCAGAATCGAAACGGCGAGAAAGGGGTGGGGGTTTGTACGTGGACTGGTTATGACGGGGAAAATCGTGGGATGCATCGAACTTCTTGCTTTCCTCCGCTACCACCAGCCCACTGCCGAGCCCCCGTTGCTTCGGCAATCCCGGCAAAAGGGAGATATTATCGGTATTCTACGAGTTCGATTGCCATCCCCCATCCTTTCTATTTCCTCCGGTTCGAGGGTTATCGACACCCTGTCAACGGCTTTCGCGCCTCCGTTGTCGGGGATGGCCCACTTACCGAATCGATTCCCGTTGAACAATAAACAAGACCTTCGATGGAAAGGGCGGAAAAGCCCAGCCAGGCGGGGTCACGGTTCCGCGAATCGTTTCCACGGCGCCCCCGATTTCGACGGTAATTACGCCTCTGCAGGCAGAGCGCTGGCGTTTCCTCGAGATACCCGAAACGCGTTTCATTAAGAGCTCCGCGCGCTTTCTATGGGCCCCTTTCACGTCGACTTGTAATCGATTTTCCTCCGTCGCCTTCCGCCTACAACCAGCACCTCCTCTCTGCCTACCGCCTCCAGGATTTCCCTAATAATTATTCTTGTTGATTGATGTTCCGACGCGGCGCGCGCCGACGCGAGAGTTTTTCCTCCGCGGCCGAGCGGCGTGACGGTTTCTTTTTGTTCTTCGCGCCCGCGACCGATCTGGGTCAATGTATTTTCTATTGGAGGAGCGAAAAAGAGCGCGGGGGACTTCGATCGATCAAAATTGAATGGCACCGCGGGGGAAAAAGTTCGGTCGCTGGAAATGGAACGGTCGTGGAAAATATATCTTTTTTCGGGGGGCGGACCAGCTTTTCCTTTTGTTGCGCGCTAAATGCTTTCTAGCGTGCAGGGTTTCGTGGACTATTGGGAATTTCAGCTGCTGGGCGATAGTCTTTGCAAGATCTGCGCGAATAAACAACTATATAAAACATACAAGATCTTCTATCTGAACAATTCAGTTATCCTAGCCTTCAAATTACAACTCCTACAGCCACACGTTTGCATAGTACAATTCGTCAAATTCACAGTTGAAACTGCTAAAGTTTCTACGCCTTTGTTTCAAACGCGCCCACTCTCGCTGTTGTACAATAATTTTTATCATCCACCGACACACGAGCTTCAGAGCTAGGTATGAGTTCTCCGTGGCTCTGTTACGGGCAAAAATTTTGTTAGCTTCTGTTCCTTCGCCTCTTTGTCTTTTGTCTCACAACTTCGAATCGAATTCGGACACTGGAACGCTCCTGGCAGGCAGACGTCTCGAGGAGGGGTAAGATCCTGAGATCGAATTCTCATCTGGACAGATAGCAGCTCCGCCTTCACGCTGTGCACCTACAGCGATTCTTTCCCCTGATACCGCGAATAATGCCTGTCCCATCCATATCCGTGCGAAGTCCTCGTCAAGGTCCGACGGTTATTTTCCATGTTCGACAGGATCCAGGCGTCGTTTTTCAATTTAATGCCGCGATCCCGTGCCATTGCAAATCGGATTCCGACTCGAGAGAACCTTGGAATCAGCAGACGTTTCCAAGCACTTTGACCTTCGAGATTGTGGACGTGTCTTCCGATCTGTTCACCATCGATAGGTACCTATTACGCAGTCCCGTCACTCTTCGGTCGATATCAATGGCTCTTTCTTCCTTTTAAAAGATATTGACACACGGAATCGAGAGCTTGCCTCTGCCAAATTTTAGTTCTCATCTTTGATTCCTTATACAAGGGGAACTGCAGTTCTTTATGACATTTTTTCAGCGTTCCAGCGGAAAATAGTTGAGAGCGGTCGAATACCAGGCGATCGCCATTTATCGAGTGGAATCCAGGTCCCCTGTGTTTCTTCTCTGACAATATCCCCGGCGACTTTCCAGAATCTCTTCCTCCCCGGCCCGATAGATAACGCGCGCCTTATCTACATCTACGTGTCGTACGACCGGCGGGAATTTTATTTTCCCTTGTTCGACGCGATCGAGATGGAAAATCCTCCGACACCGCTACTTCGAACGGTGCTTCCGGTTCGTCGGTAGCGTTATGCACGCGCCTTCGAGATTCACGAGATATGGATTTACAGTCGCCACGAGGAAGAACAAAACAGGATCCGGCGTAGCCTCCTTTCCCAAGCTTTCCTTTTCTCCTCCCTTCTCTCGCGTTCTTTTCAACCATTTCCAACCTTCCGTTTCGCTGAAGACAAAAAAAAATGAAAGTGCCCTCCCAAGGGCTATCCGATTTCTCTAAAACGACCAACGCGCAGTTTCGTTCGCTTTCGACTTTGACGTACGCGATTCGATAACCGGTAAGCCCGACGACTCTTACCGATATCTGCCTCTACTTTCCCGTGGATGTTGTCAATAAAAATGCAATTCCTAGGGGCGCATTGCACGGACGCTGCTGGGCCGTAATGCTTCGCGAAAGATTTGTTTACTTATGCACGTACGTGTCTGCTGCGCATACATCGGTCCTGCGAAAAATATGGATTCACGGCTCAAATAGAGGACGGCGAAACACATTCGAGCCGCGTGGAAATTGACAGAGCTTCTTCGCGGCCTTTCCCACCCTCCCCTCCCCCGCGCCCCAAGCCTTCCCCGGAATTTCTCCTGTTCAGTTCCTCTCGGCCCATCGCCCCCTTTATTTCCTTTACATCCGAACTGCCTTTCGATCAGAGGCTTTTACTTTCCCGTGCCAGCCGGCTGTCGAAGTATTTTGTAATCCCAGAAAATGGTGTATTCCGAGAGGAAACAGATTTCACTCCTGAACGCGTCCTTTATGCACGCCTGAGCCCGATATTCTTGTTTCTCGGCTGTGTATCTCGAGATTCCCGGCGCTGATTCGTCGGGATCTTGACACGGAAAACTTTCTTACCCTCGACGTGGGAAAGGATTCTGAAGGCCATTAGGGAGTGTCTAACGGTTTGCCTCTCTTCACGCGGAATTTTGATAAAGAACACACCGTCGCTGTGATTAATATTACGTTCCATCATCTTTATCTAGATGCGATAGTTTATTATACACTTTAAAAGTCTCCACTACATAAATCATTCCACATTCTATTTATTCCAACAATATACTCTGACGCTGGCTATATTGATTTAAACACCTCCGAGAATCCACGGATAGCCGCCAAATTCAATATTTATATACAGGGGTATTAATAACCGGGACAACCGTGCATTTTCAACTGGACCTATCAAGATATTTTCACCGAAGAATAGACGTAGGTGTTGGTCAATTTGGAGAGCCTTTCTTAGTTGCCCCAGAAGCAGTGTCACTTTTGTCTCGTCGACTGACTGGCCAATTAAATCCCGACACAGGCTCCGTTCCGTTTTCTATTATCGTCGTCGAAGAATCGCGCTGGGATAGGTAGCTGTGCGACATCGATATCAGTGGTGATCAATATTAACAGCGATTCGTTTGATATTTATAATGTGCACTGTCTAAGTCCAGCATAAATAATGCATGCCGGTCGAAGAAGCAGAGGGAGCGGAGGCGGCTTACCGCAACCAGACAGCTTAACGTCGCCTGCTCTCGCTTCTTTTTCCCCACCCGTTCGTTTAATCTCGCCGGAGTTTTGCAAGAAATTCGCTCGTTGATATCCCCACTCCGTAGGTACCCTGTATACCCTCTACGGGCGACGAGCAGGCCTCGTCTCCATGCAAATAACGCAATTAAGAGATTCGAATATGGCCGAGATAACGTTCTTTACCCGCAACAGTCGCGCCTCTCCTCTCGTTTTCTTCTCTCGGTCGGGACGATTTGCATGGAAAACCGACTTCCGGCTGACGAGGTGAGAAGGGAAAGTCGAAACGCGTTTCTTACGACGTGGCACGGCTCGAGGTTCTGATATCGAAAGCGTTGGAAGAACGAACTCTTTGAGCTGGGGAACCGTTCAATGAAGTCCACAGGGAAGTCAATGCTTTTATAAGTTATAACACGAATAAAAGTTTGTAATTGGCTGCTAATAAAAGTTTGTAATTTCTTCCAATTTAGCAGAAAAAAACGTGGAACTAGTTATCTATAAAAGAGAGAGGTTGTTGAACAGCGAGACCCGCCGTCTCAGATATGGCTGACCGTTTCTACTTGCAATGCATTGCTCGACGCGCCGTACAACCGCGTCTACTTCGCGAGGTTTTCCCATTCCGTTTTCACCGATGAAAGAAACGAAGGACCACCAAACGCACTACCAAAGAAGCCTTGCATCTCGAACCAATTTGTCGCGTCACAGGCGAAACACAGGGGCAGAGGGGAATATTGTAACGGAAATAACTACCTTCCTTTGGAGTCTAGACGATACAAAGGTGATGGTACGTTTTTGAAATCCGAAGGGAAAGGGTGAAGAAGATGCCAACTGGGATATATTGTCATCTTCTTTACAGTGAATCCGTGATGCGTAAATTTATCTATCAATTCATCTTAAAAGCAGACAACCGTGATACTTGCGTGAAATATTTATCAATATAAGCTGGTATGAAGCATGGAAGGGATTTCGAAGGGACTCTGCTCTTGTGTAAGCAGCTTTGAAAGATCCTTTTTTGGGATGGCATACCGTCGCCACCGCTTTGTAATTTAAATGTTGTTCCGCCTTCCATGAACAACGTAATATAAGCCCTGCAGTCAAGAAACAGAAAGCTGGCTTTAAAGTTATCTTATGGCGACAGGAATTATTAACACTGCGACGTTTTACGTCACACCGAAGAAGCTTAGGCTTCTGAATCGTGTATCTGTAGTTCGAGGAAAATGTCGAGCCCGAAGAGTGAAAGAGTATGTTTCGCGAGAAGCTGATTTTCAGGGTCCCCCAGACGTGTGCTGAATCCGAATCGGATCCGTGGAAAGAAGTTCGTTACAGTAACGAACCCAGCAAACCTTCCCTCGGGTCTAGTTGTTCTTAATTTTCTTTCGAAACAGCGCCGCGCACCGACCCGCCTCCAGGAATCTGTAAATCGCTCTTTCCGCCACCCCCTGGCAGCGTATTGTGAAATCGTTATACTCCTCTCTTCGTAAATGCAGAAACTGCAATTCTGCGGCGCTGAAGGTAAATCCTCGAGCGGCTGAATCGTAAGGCGAATTTCCAACATCCCGCGAAACCAGAAATTTCTCTTTTCTCCCATTAGCCTTACATTTCGCGTCTAAAAAAAAAAAGAATAAAAGGGGAGAGAGAAAAATGTATAACAACGAGAGCGTTGAAAAGGCAAGAGTCGTTTCCCGAGCGCCGTTTCCTCTCCCCTTCTTCGCGAAGAAAAGGTTATTCACCGTCTCCGAGCGCGAAGTTAAGAGCCGGCCCGCCCCTTTGTCAGCCCTTTCGATGTTAACAAGAGGGGCCTTCAACTTCCTGCAGCCACGCCAGCCTCGACAGATTTTTGCGCACAGGTGCCAATCGATTTCTCCCCCATAAAACCGAGATTACCTTTTGTGGCGTCGTAAGCAACCGTCGCGTAAAAGCTGCACCGACTCTCCCGGGGCTCGGTAAATAGTTTCAAGGTCTTGCAGGCCAACAGACGAAAGGGCTGCAACTTGATCGCTTCGCGATACATCTGTGGGGCGACTTTCCGAGACTTTCCCGTAAATCACGCGATTCGAAATTGTCCCGTTGAGTTTCTGCGACGGGGTATCATTTCCTTCCTATAAATCAAGAACTAGTAAAGGCGAGCAGTCACGGATCGGTTGTCCAAGGAACGTTGAAAGTTTTCGGTTGGCGTCTATGTGCATGGCTACCGCCGGATTGGCAGCTAATCAAATACACCGGTTGACGAAGGGCCGAATGGAGGAGATTTATTGTAAGTAAATAGAATTAGGAGTTAGGAGTGCCTCGAGTAACCTCTGGCTCCGGCTGACGCTAACCCAACTACAGCTAACCTGACCTAACTAAATAATTGAATTAGAGCCACCATCGTCTCCGACGCCGTATCCGCCGTCTACGGAATCTTGAATCCACGCCCTGCCTTCTGTTCTCGGCTGTCACCGACTTGCAGTCACCCACGCGCAACTTCTTCCCATCGATCCCTTATCGCCAAATTGTCTGCGGGTTGACAAGTTCCTGCGTAACCTGGCGCACAAACGGGTGCAATTCGTGATTCGGCGGGGGAGATTTGCGAGAGGCAAACAAGAGGCGACTGACAGTGTACGTGATGAAGCCTTTCAGGAACATGAATCAAGAGTAAACTTCATGGTTTGACACTCGTGAGTGTGGATTATAGGTATCGAGTATAAATTCGTCAGAGGTGGGAGAAGTGTTAAGTACCTACTCTAGATAGCAGTTGTCAGTATCAATTTTCACGCGCATGAGTCGTTATCAAATCAGCACGCGCCTCTGACTTGATCATTAGTGTTGCCCACCAGAATCGAGAAATTCACCATTATCACGACGATTCTCAGATATCATCATTATCGCAGATACAGCCACTGTCCCCCCTCCCCGTGAGTAGTCGGTATCCTGTTCCATAGCTCCGGTCTAACTAGTTTCTAGTGGTAAATCCCCAGGGTCATCGGTGTCGTGTTTCGGGAGCATAGGAGTCATCAGCGTCGTGCCTTGTGTCTCGATGTGACCAATATTGGATCATGAAACCGTCTATCACCGACGTCGTGTTCACCTTTCGAATACTACGTGTGCCACATTTCGCACGTCCCTCTCTGAATCGATTCTCTCGCACTATACACCAAAATCCGCATATATTTCCCTCATTTGGGAAGAGGCACGATTCAAATTATAATACAATGTCTTCCATTTAAGCCAGGTCGAAATGCCAAAAGATCGAAGAATTCCCCCCAGCTGTATTTAATTAAAAGGATACTCTGGATGAACGTCAGAGTGCCAGAACTGTTCACTTTTTTTATTTAGGGCACACCTCGTGAAAGACCAAGTTTCTCTCCTAGGGGAGAGGTAGTTCAGATATCGATTCTCGTCCATTCGACGAAAGACTTCGACGTGCTTGCTTTTTAAACAGCTCTTCGGCACGACGAACGACCGCCCCGATCCCAGATCGGCGTCCGACCAATCTCGAGGACGTGGTCAGGCCCGACCCCCACGGCACTTTTTTGACAAGGCGATTTCTCCGACTGGGAAATACATGTCCGACCGTCAGCCCCCTCCGCCATGGTAAGACCGTTGGCGCGACAAACTTTCCGCTCGTACAAGCTCCCCTGAAGCGAGAAGTTTCCAGTTGCAACGGATCGACACGATTCCTTTCATCGCGCGGCTCGGGCCAGCTTCTGCGTAATAACACGTCTGTACACTCTATCAGTTTCGTGGCACGTTCCCGTTTCCCGGGACGTGCGCCGTTCCCGCTGTTCCTTCGATTATCTCCCATCCCTTGAAGGGCAGTTATCCGCCGTGGAACAGGTGTATTCGTTGCAGCACAGCGACGATTGATTTTTAAGAATGGCGAGTCCACGTTTACAATTTATCTCTGGTAGATACCATCTCTGTATCACTTTCGGGAAGCGGGGTCCGTAAATTACCGCGCTCGCGCACAAGATCCAGCGGTAAATCGCGGCCCACTGTAGGTCACGCAATAAAAAGGCTCGTAATATTTATCACGGGCTCCTTTTATTGTTTCAACGTGCAAGAACGCTGCATTTCACGTTTGGGGCCCTCTCTGACCACGCGTGTTTGTCTTTGTTCCAGGATAAACGAGAACACCACCAGATCCCAGTTTTTGGCGTACTTCAGCTTCTCGTCCAAGGCGAGCATGTCCGTTGGCTGGCCAGTGAAAGGCGGAGATCCGGTGAACAATACTGGTAAGAAACAGTACTTCTACATTAATCTAACGATATTCTTTACAGCGTTCCCCTGTCCCTTCTTTTTTTTAACAACGCTTAATACATCTTTGAGAAATGTTAAGTCTGTAGGAAGGAAACTTTGACTCACAGTGAAATTTCGAGAATCTACGTAAAAATAGGTAGATTCCCATACACGTACATTCTCGTGCAGATAACGAGCAGGCATTTAGAATATTATCTGGCAGATCAAACGTTGGTCCACTCTGAACTTTATCTTCCTGTGAACAGTATGGAATTCTATCATTAACGACTGCAATTTCGTTGATAATAACTAGGAAACTGAAATCCAACAGCTTTCACATCAATTTCGAGCTCCATACAGTTAACCAGTATGTATCTTCTATTGTATCCTGGATCTGATGATGGAACAAAGCGTCTCTAGTCCCTCTTCATACTTAAATTCTTTCCTTGAAACTGTTCCTATCAGGGTTGCACAGTTCCAGCAGACCACTGCCAAAAGTTAAACTCTCCTTGCCATTGTCCGCCAGCATCCGATCCACCGTGAACCGAAAGCTTTCGCGCCAGAGAAACAGGCTGTCTCTCTGACCGTCGTCGACGAGATTCCGCGCGGCGTGCACGGCAAGGAGAGGCGACGCGAGTGGAGACGTTAGGAGGGGAAAGTTTCCCTAACAGACATCCTCGAGTAAGGGCATTCTTCTCCCGGGAGAAGTGAAATCCGGGGACAGAGAGAGAGAAAATGTGAGAAAGGCTCGTGTTTCGAGGGCCCTCGTGCCCGACAAGGGAACGTTTGCACTCGACGTTAATTCCAGAACGGTCGGGAAACCGGGCGTAGACGCTGCAAGAGGAGCAGAAGGTCGCGCTATGGGGGGTGGGAAAGGGGGGTGGGGGGCGCCGACGATACGGTGCGGTGGACGCACCGAATTTCCTTGCGCAAACAGAGCGGAGGCGTAATTTCTCCCCTAGTTGGAACGAAAATTATGCCAGCTTAAGTGCAGGACAGTCCGGGCTTAACCGAATAAGGGAAAACGGGGACGACAGTCCCGGGATCCAGGAGAATTTAGACGTGACCGGGCTAAAAGCGATAACGGGGCGAAGCCAGACCGCCGATCCCGCAGGAACTTCTGCGAATCGCCATTTTGAAAAGTGGTATCGCGATATCGATACCCACAGGGGCTCGGTCCCCTACCCGCGGCCGCTGCACCGCTGCACGGTCGATGAAGGCTGTCTCGACCGAAAATTCGGTTACTGCTGGGCTGCGGCGAGCAGAGGGATAATGGCCTTAACGCTCCGCGTTGCCGATTCGTTCGCCTCGGCGGGGGCGAAATGTCGGCGAATTACCAGGCAGTAATGATTACTTAAATGGTCGTGCCCGTAGTGAATTGGGGAACTGTGCAACGTGAACGGTCCTTCCTGGGGGGTAACGTGGGTGGACCGTTCGAAACCGTCGAGACGTAGAGTTCTGGAACTGGATAGTTAGGCGAGACAACGGTTCTCGGTCTCTATACGCAATTTAATATCAATGAGAATGGACAATGATAACGACGGTATAGTTCGAACGCAAGATATGGCTGTTTAAGGGAGTTGGAGGTTTAAGTAATAGAGGTTTAGCTACACTTACACGTCAGAGTGGCTCAGCTCTATCTCGTGGGCTGAGTCCATACCGGTATCCGGAATGTGAGTGATACATTATTGCAGAGGCAAGTGGAAAATCCGCATGCGAATTTCGCATTAGCAGAACGAATGTCGAAATAACGTTTCGCGTGATAATACGTGCTCCAATTTCGATGATATTTCTACACATATTTTGGGGATGGGCTTTCGCACGTTCTTCGATTAATTCTAACTGGATAATGTTTCCCGGTATGCTCCACTCTAGTGCATTAGCGTATATTTTGCACTCGCGGGGCTTTGTACTCGAAACAGCGGCGTAACAACGAAATAGGTAGTTACGATAATTTTCTTCATAAAGTAGGCGGGTTTCGGTATCAATTTTCATTACAAATCTGCTCTTATAGCCGTGAGATAGTTTTAATCATCCTCTTTAAAAGTAATCAGTGCTTTTATGAATCCGAGTATTAAGCAGAAAAATTTCGCTGTGTGGGATATAATTTACGTATACCTACCTGTCAAGGCCCACGTGACTTAAAGCAGCCATGGTTTTCATGCAACGGTGAGATTTTTATTAACCACAGGCACGACAGGTACAACGCTGGTTCGTCAGGTTTCAGTGAAGTCAAAAGGCTCGATTTACGGTTTTAATCGATGCGTCGAAGGATATGCATCCGATAGCGGCGCCAATTATCTCTCCGTATTGTATTCCGCATGCATATTACTTACACGCACGTTGCACCGCTCTGCGAGAACAATGAATAATTTATAGAGGCCGAAATTGAGCCTTACACCACCGCCAACCGCACGCGATCGATACGCCAGATTATTAACACCGCGTCGAATTGCACTTCATTCGAAGCACGAGATATAAAAAGCGAGGGAGCCGAGGATTCTGCCCGCAACTTCCATCGCGTGGACCGAAAAAATCATCCCATGACGAATCGACCGGTATCTGGGTCTCTCGTTACATCGATATCACGTTTTTACGACAGCTTCGTCCCACCTTCTTTTACGTCTTCCTATTTCCCGGATATGGCGTAGCGAACATGTGCCCATTCTCCGATGAAAACACGATTCGGCACGCAATTTTGCATCGGACCCCAAATACGTTCGTAGTTATCACGATTAAACGAGTCGTCTGTCACTCGGAGGTCACCTTACGCAGTCTCGTAAAAGGAATTCCGGAGCTCGTACGTAGATTGAAAGTCACCATCGGTATCGGATGCAGCAGATCAATACACCGTTCGACGTCAGACAGAACTGAGCAAAGATTCTCGGGCGACGCGGGAGCATGATATACCTCAGAGGGACGGAAACAACAATAATTCCCCTTTGCGAGATAAAGGGAGAGGCATGCAGCACTTTAATATATTGAAGTAGCAATAAGAAGGCGCGCGTCTGATAAAAGCATGCTGCAACCACCGCGTATTATTCATACACACGCGTGCCGGTGCCCGCACACACAGCCGACCCGACGTGCATCCAGCTATTTCGTGGCCCGCGTCATACGTTTCCAAGGAACGGATTTAAGGTTTCCTTTACAGCGGCGTAGACGGTGCTCGGATGCTTCTATCGATAGGGAGCAGCGGCGTGGCGGAATGAAGGGAACACAGGAGGCAGCCAGCGTTCCTCGTTTTACCGCTCCGGAGTAGCAATAAGAAAGGTAGAGCGGATGAGTCCGCGGTGGTAAAAGCAGTCTGAAAGCTTCCCCTGCAGCCCGTCCACGTATAACGAGACGACAACGATTCTCGATTATCCCTGGGAGAAAGCCCGGGCCCTTCCATATGCGCGAGACGTACGATTCCGGTAGACGTGACTCCGCCCACCCAGATGAAGCTCCTTTTTTTGGCACCGCCGAAGACTGGCTCCCTTTATTGGGGTTGCGGGAAAGGCAGAAAGAGGCATCGGGGGGAGGTGGTGGGGCGAGAATGAAAGAAACGAGCGGAAATGTCGCGGCCGCTCGACAAACAGATCAATCGCACGATTTTGCCCCTATCTCGGGAATCTGTATCCTTCTTTTCTTCTTTAATTCAATCTCGGCCTCTTGCCGCCGAGCCACCCACGGACCCCTTCCGTCTGAATCGTATAAAAAGCCGTTTCTTCGGGGGGCAACGGTCGGAAGACGGGATTCAGTGATGCTTTGAGTAATATCTCAGGCGATCTTACGGGCTGACGCGTTTCAGTGGTATAAGTCAGCATTCGTCAGACCGCCCGGAGTGAAAGATCATTTGGTAAATCGGGATTGTTTTTCGGGAAAAGGCGCTGAAAGACGCGGAGATATTCGAGGGAATCTGCGATAGCAGGGACCGCGGTTGAAGAAAAACGAACCCTCGGGCGATTGACAAACAGATCAATCGCTGGGTTTTACGTATGCGATCCTCTTACCTACCGATTTGCTCCAGCCGCTTCGGGCGGATCCATGGCTACATTTAAATGCGACGCTAAGCGATCCCACGTAGCGCAAGGATATGTAACACCGTTACGTGAAGTTTAATGAGTGAAAAGGGGAAGTTTCATCAAACAAATTTGGAGCTATAGCATCTCATGGTGCATAATAAAATTTAAAAACTCTCGAGTATGATATTAACGTGAACCATTCCCTGGGGAAGAATCCGCGAAGCTCCATGCTTTTTCAAGCGATCCATAACTTCATTTCGAGAAGATTCCGCACCTATCAGATTCACGCGGCTTCTTCCGAAAGCCGGCGAGGATATATTTCTCACAACACTCGCTTCTTTAGCAGGCTGCCACGTAAATGCTCTGCCACTCTTTCTCTCTCTCTCTCTCTCTCTCGCTCTCTCTCTCTCTCTCTCTCTCTCTCTCTCTCTCTCTCTCTCCACTAAAAGGCTGTCACGCCATGACATCTGTCAGATTTCATTTCCAGACTTCCTCGCGGCTCCACCGTTAACACATCCCGTAAAGACATGGAGAGGCTAAAAATGCATGCTCGAAGGATCCTCTTACATCGGTTCGAACGCGGCGTATAACTTATTCCCAACCGTCACTGTAGAACTCTGCTACGTTTGCTGAAAGAATTTTTTCACGTGACACCGCGTAAATTTATTCGAATACTGGTCACTGATAAAACCGGATGCTGAATATTTACTGGACCACGAAGCATCGATAACAGTGGAGTTTTAGGGCAAATATGTTGTATCGTTGGAAACACGCCCCGGGTTTGATCCATTCGCTACCGAAATGTTTGCGTATCAATAAAACGGAAGGGGCAGGGGGAGAAACTTGCACAGAATATACAGGTTTCATGTTGACAAGCAACGCGGTTTACATTGTATCTTTCGGATAGCCTGCCAAACGTTCCCCACATATTCGAAATTAAAAAGGTTTTCCTCGTGCGCGTGATAGGCACGGTTCACGCGCGTTCGAACGCATGAAAGTTTGTAAATTGAAAAACACTGATGGGGAAAGTAATATTAGTCCATCACGACTGCCACTAATTGTTAGATAAATAAACTTTTATGTTTATGTTTTTATAGTTCTTTTCTTCCATTAAAAAATATGAGGCGCAGCCTCTCGGCAATTCAGAAGCACGTAGCAGTAGTATTAGTCAACGATTGGAAATCATTCTCTGGTTTGTAGTCCAAGTAGTAAAACCAATATTGGTCAGACCATCTATAGAAGTCACTGGAACTCACTTCGTCTATCACTTGACACAATTTCTGCTATAGTTATTGAATATACTAAACATTCGCACTATTCATTTACAGTATTTATTCCAGATGAAAGAAAACGTTGGTATCAACGCATACTGAAAGTATGTACATTTATAAACATCATTACTGGTCAAACCCTTCGCCTTTGTTTCCTCTAGAATCATAAATAGAATAACCTTGAAAATGCGAAAGGTTATCAAAGAGAATAACGCCGATTCTATAATTGCGTAAACAGGAGAAACCACACAATTATAGAACATTTTGTTCTCCGTGGTTGCTTTGAGATTAAAGAAAGCTCTCATCCATTGCTAACGTTCTTGTAGTCGTTCCAATTTCTCCTTTATTTCCTCTTTACCTTATCCCGGAGCAGTTTTCTTTAAAACGGCGAAGGCGAGTCGAGCAATTTCCTTGCTTGTCCCAGGTCGAACATTTCCGTGGCAGTAATTGCGACCATTTTCGTGAAAAGATCGACCAACGGTGTCTTAATTAACATGTCGGTCAGACGTTGAAAATTTGGCGCGTCTTCCATTAACTGATCCTACAAACTTCGCTTCCTGGAAACACGTTTGCTCGTAGAAAAACACTGGCCGACAAAACGAGACGCTTCCCTATTCCCCCCTTCACGTCACAGATACCAGCGGAACAGAAATTAAATAAATTATATATGGAAATTCATTGAGTTGTGAATATCTGAAATCCTTTTGTTTCGTCGTCGTTGGGCGATTTCAGCGACGAATCGCGCGATCCTAGTGATAAAGGGGGACGAAGGCAAACGTGGAGAATCCATTTAATTACGACGACATGTTCAGCCGCGATAAAAGGAGAGCGGAACGGAGGAAGGAAAAAGGAGTAATGGAATTAAGCGCCTTCGGACGCGAACAATTAGGTGGAAAAAGACCGAGCGCGATTCGGTGCAGGAAGCCGAAAGGATGGGCTCGACCGTGAAAAAATATGCTAAAGGGCGGGGAAAAAAGGACTTCCGAGGACGCGCAGGCAGGGGCATTATATAAATTCAGAGAGCCGGCAACTGGACGCGCCCTATCTCTAATGGGTCCACCCATTATGACAATTGCATCCGTCGGATATATAAAACTAAACAAAAAACAGAGGAGAACGAGGGGACAGACACGAAGCGTAACGACGATATGCTTCCATTCTTCGTGGCGAGAAGAAAACGACGACGAAGGCACTGCTCTGCAGGAAGACGCTGCTCCAGGGAAATGACATTTTTCCAAGTAAAAATTCCGATTCAATTCACGGTGCAGTCGTTACCAAAAATATTAAACCAACAACCTCGAAGCTCGTGTGAATCTGCGCCAGGTTTTCCACTTTGACAGGGAAAGAAGAAAAAGAAAATTACTTTTTCATTTGGTATCGCGCCGCTTTCAAATTGATTTATGCATCGTATGGTCCTCCTTTGCATACCCTTGGTGCACTGCCATTCGACGAGGGAAAAAATGGGGAACAGCCAGACGTCGATTAGTAAATATCGTTTTGCCCGCTGGGAAATATTTGTTTTTGCCGTTCTGACGCAGCTTCTCCCTGAATGCCGGTGTCGCTCGACGTTCCTGGAGGACTGCTCCTAAATTTGCTCACGGTTATGCCAGTCCGTTCTACGGCGAACGCAACAGCGCCAGGCACCGACGATAAAGCCGTGATTCACGTTCCACGCTCGGCCGACGTTCCCCGCACGTAGCCATCCTCTTTTTTTCTCAATCATCGTGGCGCACTTTAACTACCAATGGCCGTCGAGCCGCGCCAGTCTTGCTCCATAACTTTCCGTAATGTCTGCACACGGGGGCTGCGCGATTAAATCGCCAACTGATATCGGCATACCGGGAAATTTACAGCGACCACTCCGCGACATTCCTTCCCGTGTTCCATAAATTTTAATTGAATGTCTGGCATAGCGCGGGCACGTCTCCATCTCGAGTCTCCTCTTCCCTTTGATTTCAACAGCGGTTCTCTCTGCTTCAGAGAGATTTTATCACGCGTGACTGAAGAATAGTGATATTACGTGCGTAAACATTTATTAAGTGGGAAAGTTTTGAATTTTAAAAATGGCGTAACCGTTTGAAGCATTGAGGGTGCGTCTGGAGAATGCACGTGCACCACTGCATTCAACGAAGAAAGTGGTTGCGTTGCGATAGTATAATAAATTCATGAAACCAACAGATGTAGCTTTCGTAGCTGTTTTGTATTGGAAAATATTTCAATAGACAGGAATTTTATTGTTTTATTCATGTCTATAAGGAACATGAGGAGTTTTTAGTAGGATTGACCAGAGGGTATTCCTTTAAACCACGCTGGCCTTGCAATCTGGCGAGCCGAAGGATCCTTTGCAAGATAATTGAACTATCCTCCCTCGAATTTAGATACTGTTGATATTCGATGCACTAGCCTCGCCCCACCAATGTATATATCACTCCTTCGACGCGGTAGAATAGTTTTTCACTTTGACGCCGAGCCAGTATACATTCGACAGTCACGCGCCACGGATCAAAAGAGTGTCCCTTCGAGTGTGCTTACTTGACTCTACGTTTCATATCGTCGCGACAAACATTTATCCACCGTTGTAATATTAATTATTTAGTAAAGCGAAATGTGTTAAACGGTAGTGTGTGCAACTCAGCATATCAGGACCACATCCTTAAACCAAATTTATAAGGCTGCATAAATGTAAAGTTTTTATTACATGTAAGTTAACTGTAGATTTTGAAATTCTGCTTCAAATTAATCAATTATATTACTTTCTGACGTCCCGTTGACATAATCGCAGTCAAGAAATAGGTGGAAGTTCTCTTGACTTTTTTTTTAGTTTAAACGAGAGGTTGTTTTGTATGTCGTTCTGTGTTTACAAATCAGGAGAAATGTTTGTGGAAGCTGTATTTAAGCGAGCTCCTGTTCCTCGTAAAACTAACATGTGCACACTTGTGTGTTTTCAGAATGCGACTGGGTATACGAAGACACCGACTGCCACGACGGTTGCGTACTAGCCAGCCCCGGATATCCTGGCCTATATCCACCGAACATCCGGTGTCGCTACTTAATTACTTCCGGACCACGAATGTCCATCGCAATTAACTTCACCGCCGTGCTACTGCCTGACAAGTAAGTGAGCCGTTTAAAAGTTACTCATTCGTTACTTTCTCAATTTTATTTCTTAATCAAATAAGGATATAATTGTTAGGTAATAGGTTTGTGAATATTGCAAATATTAAGCGAAAGAGTGTAAATCAAGTTCCTCGTCAAAAATATGCTGCAATTAAAGAGTGACCCAAGAAATCGCCTCTTTTTGGTCCCACGATTTTGGAACTCATTTTTGGGTCACTCTTTAAGCCCTCACATTTAGGGAAAACATTAATATTGGTTTTGATCTCTTCCTAGCTATTCTATTTAAACTCCTATAGAGTCGAATAGTACTTCTCAGTGTTACAGCTATTTGTTACGCTTCCTAAGAGGCTAGATTAGATCAAGGTCTGAATTTTAATACTTTTAAGATCGACTACGTCTAAAAGCACTTTCCAAGTCAATTTGTTGCCTTAAGTAGGATATGAAATAACAAGAAAGTAGGGTTTCTAAGGCCTTTAAGACTCTAAGTAGACACCTCGTTATTGTGTCACTATAATTTCTGCAAGTAGCATATCCTGTCACTAACACAGATTTCTAGCACTCGGCACGTTCGCAAATATTTAAATAACGGCTCCACCTCTAGAGAGATACTCCCGACAGCGTCGTTACGTCTTCTTCGTGTTCGTTTCAAACCGCGACACAGCTAAGAGCTAGTTTTTCGAGAGCAAACTGTACATTTTAACGTCGACAAATAGGGAAACTAATTTCGACAAAAAGCTCCAACTTCCAGGGGACAAGTTTTCCACGAAATCTCGGAATACAGAACCCTTAGGTGCTAATACGTTTTCATTTGTTTCTTTCAATGGTCGAAAGCCTTTGCGTCAGCCTCTCCATAGCACACATTCAGAATTACTTCCATTAACTTCTAACTTTTTCTTTCTCCCATTCTGTACACTATTGTATTATACTTCCTTACATATACGCTGGGCTTAGTCCCGTTCGAATAAATAAATAAATAAATAATAATAACTTGCAAACAAACAGTTGATAACACAACGAATAATTGTTTCTTTACACAAGATACGTTTACACTCGTATCTGATATATCGAATATATTCACCAGACACATAGTGTTGATTCACAAAAGACAGAAGAGCTAGCAATTGTATTAATACATCTGAAATATCAGGTGCGAGCTACTATGGGGAAACTAACCAAACGATACGATATATTTATAACGAGGGGCTGAGGTCGTCGCGCCGATCAGAGCTTAACAATTTCCAGCGGCAGTCTCCGTTAATTTCGGGTGATCCGTGCACCCTATCGCTTTAATCCGATCTATAGTTGATCTGGGTTAAGAAGCCTCACTTACGTTGCTAATGAGCAGAGACTTGCTACACTCCGTTCGAAGTAGGTCGTGATTTGATGGACCGCCATCGACCCTGCGCCACTCAGCGAAGATTCTCCGACTCTGTTGCGATTACCATACATATACCCCGCGGATAATGGACCGAAGTTACCAGCCCGGTAAATTGTCGAAGTTCTAAAACTCGCGGCGACGAGAAACAGCGCTTTCATACATATTCGTCTGGCAATGAAATAGGAAATTAATTAGTAGCACACGAATCCATGCTGCGCGCCGAGGGCATGCATATTCCCCCGTTGCATCGCTAGCACGAACAACGCGTTAACGGATCAAACAATTCAACTGGATCTGTGTTTCAAGTGCTGGGATGAATCAGCTGTTCTACAACCCTTATTACTACGCTCACTCACTTACCACCTCCTTGAAATCTAAAGAGACATCTAGCATTGTCTTAATTTCGAGACGTTAAAGTGACGCCTGCTTGGCGCGAATACGCGTGGCTGGCGTTTAGTTAGAAGCAGTTGTTTAGGGTGTTAACGAGCGAGCCGCAACGACCGAGAGGCTCGACAAAACGAAAGGGCAGATCGTAATTTCCGTTACATTGGGCGAAGGGAAAAGAGCGAAACGGAGAAGGAGAGGAATAATCACGACACAAGCAGGCGACGCTGGCACTGCGGACGTTCACTCTTTTTTTTTTCAACATCTTCATTGCTACGACTAGGTTTTTACGACACCGACTGCTCGGAAGCACTTCCATATGAGAAACAGACGTCAAAAGTACACCGAGCACTTCCCACCCCTTTGAAGCGCGAATACGTGCGCACGTTCTTCACCATTCTGCGCGCCCTTACGCGTTCCATCCGCGTATCAGTCGTCCCACTCCTCGTCGTGACGGACAAAGGTTTTGAAACGTGGCTATAAGCCGTCAACGACATCTGCCTCGGATATTTCGAACCGGATGAAGCGCGAGGCGTTTCAATTTCCGTGCTTTCCTTTGACGCAGCTTCTGCCGCCGATATATTAATCTGTGAAGTTCGTGTACCTCGCGATTTATTAATTACGTCCATGGAAAAAGAATTGGAGGGGAAATAATAACCGTGACGGAAGGTTTTACATGTTTTATACGTGTCGGTCTTTTTCGGATCCCCGTGATGGAGTTGATTCACGCGATGGCTATTTAAGGAACGAAACGCCCCGTGAATGGCTTGGTTACTCTCTCCTCGTAATCGTCTACTTTCGTTGTGACATGACGTTTATAAGTAACTTTGGATGCGTGAGTAACCATTTTACCACCTTGCTTTTATCAAGATGTAGGCGGTTGCTATTTTTAGAAATTTTATTAAACTTTACAAGAATTTAACGATGGTTTAGGTAGGTCTGTTTCTAAAGAAGTAATCAAGTGAATGAAAGATTTATGAACTTACTTAGTTGTCGAGTTCTTTTTTCAATTTACTAAAGTGAAAACTTTGAGATACGCAGCTTCTCTATTTTGCGTTTTCTACGGTATTCCAGCTCGGTCTGCCATGCAATTTTTAGTTACCCTTCTCTATAGTCGAAATTGGAATTGACTTTCCTCCTTCGAAAAGGGATCAAAGGAACTGCTCACAGAGAGTATTATGGAAGAAATATCCTGTGCGATCGTTCGTGGCGCCGAGCGCGACTACCCAAATCCGATTGCATTTTGACTTGACGGGAAGAAAGCGCGCAAAATCGTTCACCCTCGGATTGCCGAATATGTGAATTTCGCAGAACAGGGAATATGCTTGGTACACCTTAGAAGTCAGGCTTTACGCTGCTCGCGGAATACCTTTTCGACCTTTTGAAACCGGAAGACCTTTTCCGCCATTGCTGTCATTTAAAGTCCTACCCACCGTTCTACATTACTTTCTGTCTTCCTAAGAGACTAGAATTCTTCAAGAAGAATATGGTACCTACATGTGAAACCTTGCTTTGAAAAGTTCTCACTTTTCTCAAGCATCACGCAGTAAAAAAAATCTTGCAAATTCCATTATTTATATTTCTCCAATTTCTCTTAAATTCCAGTATCTCACAGGACCCGTTCCACGATCTTTGATCTATCGCTAGCCAAGTGGGAAGATCCACTCGAAAATTTCGCGACCGCGAGGAGGCGGCATATTAACGAAACAATTGCCTTCTCTTGCACCTCGTGGCAGTGATAAATTTCACATAATATTCAGACCCTCTTCGATTCCCAGCCAGGGCATGTAACGACGCGTGACGAGTCAGAAAAATTCCCCGAGGATAAAGCTTATTTTTCGCCGGCTGACGTGCTCGAATTTCTAAACGGCCTCCACCCTCTCCGCGCGTTTACATCTCGCGACCAACCACCGCCATCGGCCGCCATCGACCCAGGCCGAGATCATCCCCCGGGGAAAAGCAATAAATGTTTCCACTTTTCATGGGGGATTGTAATTGTTTCGACGTTCGCGACTGAAATCCAGCGACGCCGAAACTTTCGATCCACTGGAGTGTCTTGAACTTTTCCGCAATACCTCGCTGACTCCACGCGGTCGGCTTTCCGACGCTAATTGAAACGCACCAAATGAACGGGGGCGTCACTGCGGAGCAAAACAGTACGAGCACACGCCGGAGTTTGAAACGACGATTGTTATCCACGCGACATCGTTCGCTCGCTACAGCGTTTCGTTTTTTCATCGGCAGATGAAAATTCAGAACAACTGGAAACTGATTTGCGAGTCTCGTGTTAGCGTTGTTCTGTGAGGGATTCCAGAGGTATACGAGGGAACATGCGTGTTTTCTCGCTGCTTTGTGAAGCAACGTGGAATCGATCGCGAGATGGAGGGAAAGCGCTTTCGCGTTCGAAGCAGGAGGTTGTATAAAATATGGACAAACACTTGAACGTGACGATGAATGTGTGATTTGCAAACACTGGTTAAGATGAATAACGAAATGAAGGCGTAAACTGTACAATGCTCTTTTTCTCGTAATGCCACAGATTTCTTTAAGAGACCCCGAGGGCGCAGCGCACTGTAGCTTAAGAAAACTTTGAACCAAGCTAAAGTTTTATGGAAAACGCGTTTAAGGTATTCATCTTCTCGGCCACGTCCTGGGCCACCCAAGCTAAAATATCCAGGTGTGACAAAGTTTTATGAAAGCAAATCGATCGGCGACAGTAGTTAACCTAGTTTGTGTCGCACGCTGCCTTTCAAAGTCGCCGGATGCTTGACGCAAAACGTGTCGGTGGATAATTAACATTACTCGCGCTGTGCCGTTTTCGCGCGAGTTGATGTTAATAGACAACCTGCTAGCGTGCCTAGAACTTTCGTAATCAGCAGGCGACGCTTTCCGGCACGTTTATCGAGATCCTGTTAATTCTGTAATTATCGCCTCCATGTAACGAGCTACGAGTAATACCCCTGATGCTTGTTACTCACTGCTGTCGTTGCAACGAGCACAATTTTAAAAACTGCGAAAATTGAAACAGCTGCTATTATACTCTGTCCCGTTTGAAACCAGAAAGCCACTTCCGTTTACTTTTAAATATAAAAGTACCTATAAGAACACGAAGCAGTAGTAGCATTGAAAGTTCTGAAAATCAGTTCCTATTAAATATAGGTACTAGAATGGAAGAAAAGATTGCCTCTTATACCACAGGATCTTATCCTCAAAATCTTCCCTTATTCTATATGAAACGTAATCATGTCGGTAGTAGTGGAAGTCGAAAGGAAATCGACTTTCTATATATCCTATCCACTATGAAAACGTGCTCAGGAGGGACTCAAAATCCAGGAGTAAGTCGGTCCCAGTAAATAGTCTACTGCGAAGAAGGGACAATACGTTGCACGTGTTGTAGCCGTTCGAGTTCCCTTTTCCCCGGTGGAATGTAAACTGGCGTCCCAGTAACGACCGGGTAACTTGCTCGAACATCTCGTAGGGATCAGCCTTAAAGGATTCAAGGTGGCCAAATGTACGAGGCGTCTCGCCCCCGTCCCTTTTCTCCGATTCATTATTCAGACCTTACTTTCTCCCCGCCGTTTGAGAGACGGCGATCGCCGCCACCCTTCGCCGTTCAGAATTCACGCTGCACATTGGAGTGGTGGGTTTGAAACGAAGGGGTTGCTGGTGTAAAGCTACCACCCTCATCCATGCAAACGTCGGAATTATTCCAACTACATCGCTGGGAACTCTGAGGCAGCGATTTCTTTTTTGCCCCCTTTTCTGTTTTCTGTTCACCTTCTTCTGCCCGTGCCGCGCCCTCTTGCGTTCGCTTTCCCACCCTCGAATGAGAAAGGGGTTTAACTCTTGCGTTGAATGCAGACACGATTCGTGTGATATTCCAAAATTTCGGTTGGTCGACGTGCGCTTGATACATGACAGGCTGAACGTCATCGATTTCACGTCGTGACATTTTATTTGGCTCAGTTTCATTAAATTTGCCAGCCACCAATAACGTCTCGCCAGCATACTGGACACTGCGGATCGTTGTTTTATTAACGACACATCGATCTGTCATTGCTACCATAAAATTGCAAGTTTGAATTTTCGGTTGCTGGTACCTGTCAGTCCCTATCGCGTTTTTCCTCCTCTGTTTAGGTATACAGAGAGGATCGAGTTTTAATTCCCCTCCGACTACGAAGTTGTATCTCTGCAAATTCTAATCAAGACCTGAAGCTTTTGTCAACCCCTGCATTCGCCTTAGGCAATAAAATAGTATCTTAGACACAACGTAATTCCAGTGTGAAGAACTAGAAAGCGTTCGAACTCCTCTGATAGAACTTCGCTGAGCTTTGACCTGAACTCTCGTGCTCGTGAATTGTTTGGACTTCGTATCGCGTGTGCTAATGGTACTTCAAAAGTGTTTGAACTCACGGGGCGAACTTCGGAGCTTGCGAACTCTCCACAGGTCAGAATTCACTAACTTCGAAATCTCCGTTGAGCTACTCGACTCTTCCGCCGCACTCTTAAAACCTGAACCCGCGCGAGTTGATAACTGACTTAACCGAAATCCCACGAGCTCGGTACCAGGGCGGAGATCGCGGGAAAGGTGAAGCACCTCCTTCCCTCTACAATCTCTGATGGCCTCTGAAACCATCGTAATCGTGAGCAGTGGTCGCGAGACGTGGAAAAACCAGCAACCGGGTTGATCGCCAAGTTTAACGAAGGGTCTTAAAACGGGGGGTGAGTTAACGCGCTTGGTAGCTGTGACCCTGGCACGTTTTGCTGGTCGAATCGAATCTTCCACCTGAACGATGGTACAGGCGTGAAATAATGGCGCGCCTCGCCGTCGTCTTTAGCGATTCTCGTCGGCTGGAATTTAATAAGAGCCGCATAAAGTTAGGGGCGGATTCCCGTTTATTCGAGACGGCTTGCCGCGTAGCTGCGAGCAAGGGGGAGTGTGTTGCCCCGTGGACAAGCTTCCCTGCGTGCACGTACGCCCGGCCCCGTGTGTACACACAGGCGTGCGCGGCTGCACGTAAAACGAAGGGGACAGGGAAGACGGGGAGTGGTTGAAAGCTTTTGTACTCCCATTCACAACCACCTACACCCCCGCAAGCCCCCTGGCAACGGTAGCCTGTACTCGTTATTGGCTGTTAGTATACGACAACGGACCTACAGCTTTTCTTGTCAGCGAAACTACGTTTGCTTTGGTCTGCAACCGTCGCTCGTGCATTAGTTAGAAGCTTTTGGGGATGGACGCAGCTTCTCTTGAAATCTATCTCCCGATCGGAGGTATCCGGTTCGCTGGTATCCCTTACACCCTGCACAGTAAACAATGGAAAGTTCGGGGGCCAGTGATGGTTCCTCGAACAGTTTAGAAGTTGTTGTATACCGGTTCGCGGAAGATTGAAGAATCTGCTTGTTATTGTTTCCCCTCTTGGTACCCTGGAAACGAGAATATTCGATAGTACAAAAGATTAGAGAAACAAGAGAAGAAAGCTGTGCTACAGACGCTTCGGCGAGTGAAAAGTAAGGGAAGCTTTCTCGGGCGATATTAAAGCATAATATTGAATAATAGAAACAACCTCGTTACTCCCAGCACAAGAGCGACAGAAGAAAGAGGTATAGGCCTGCTAGTACTCGCAGCCGAAGAGAGAAGAAGAAAGTCGGCCCCCCTCAAGAGGACGATCCGTACGATAAATCCGTAACCATTCTCTTGTATAACGAAATATAGCGGAGTTGTGCAATGTGCACTCGCGTGTAGGGTCATTTCTATTCCTTTGCGTCGGGGTGGCCGGCGATGGAAAAACCCCGGCGCAACAGTATTGAAGAAATTTTTAATTAAATATCTTTACGGATGGCGGGGCTTTCATACATTAAACATTCAATGCATAAGTGTACGACCAAACATGTAACAGCGTCACGGCTCGCGACTGGGGCTTTCGGAAAAGTTCGCCGTGAAAAGCAGCGCGTTTTTACGTAGCACGCGTCGCGACTAGGGGAGGAAGCTACGCGCGGTGTACCGGCGTTGCCCATAAAAATGCTAAAGCGCCAGAATTTACATACTATTAGCGATGCATTTTCGTTCGCGGCGGAGCGTGACATCGGTGGACATTAATTAAATTATCCCGGGCCGGCGTGTTTCGGTAATTAATGAAGTGTCACGAAAATCGAACTATATACAGGGGGCCTGCATTGATGAGTCCAAGCGCGCGAGGGGGCGGATGGAGCGTCGCCGGTGCGACAAAATCGAGTTAAACGCCAGCGGAAAGTATTGCAGAAATTGAAAATCAGTTTAACGACAACGTTATCCCTTTACGGGTCTGGTGTACCATTACGCGGGCTGTAACTGGGCCGTGGGTAAAATGAATTTTAACCACCCACCCCCGTTGTTTTAAACGACGCCGAATTATTCCATCCCCTCATCGTTCAGCCAAACAGGAAATTTGCTGCTCACGGTGATAATATCATTCACTTATCCTCCCCGACTGTAGGTGAACGTAATGTACAGGCTGCGGCAGCAAACATTGTCCCAAAGCAATTCACTGCTCTCTAACGATGCAGGACAATGCCGGGAAATTTTCGTGCCCAGGATAACTGGAAAGTTATGCAGCTATAGGTGTCTTACAAGTTTGTACTTTACCGTGCAACACGATCGCTCGAGCACGTAGCCCTTTGATTGTGTCGGGCGGCGCAGAATGCATTCTATACCGCGCTATTATACTATAAACAGTTGCACCGAATAGCAGCTAGCGCCTCCAAGTTTCGCAAGGAATTGATGCTCAATTACCGCTGACGCGTCTCGCGAATATCCCCCTCGCATTTGCAGTTTCGCAGCCCCTTCCCCGCCGAGCCGTGACGTAGTAACGAAACGTCACGTCGTAAGCCAGCAGACGAGATTATTACGGGGAGATGCACAATTCCACGTGGACGCTTTAACGCTGTGGGACGTCGAACTCTTCCATCCCGACGCCTCTTCCGCGCCGCGTCCGTGACACACGCCGCTTCTACGGGCCACTATCCGGGCCCCCTTCTCAGTGCCGTTGCACAGAATGCATTTTGCATACGCGGCTAGAGGGTGAAATCGCAGGATCAAGCGCAGCGAAAAGAACTCCGTGCGAAGGCATGTGGCGTTTCAATGTATCTCTATCAGAGATAAAGCTGGCTGCTCTGAATTTTGCGGCGGACGCCATGGTCCTTTGCGAACGAACATTTAAGGAATTGAACGTTTAATTAAATTTCTGACGTCGCATAGTTCCTGTTCACCGAGTCACGAGGACCAAATTAAACAGAATCACACGCTAATATGACCCCGAGGTCTGTGTCTGCTCCAAGCTGGACTACGCTCGTGTAGTAGAGTAGTCTTCACGGGCGGGACTCTATCGCAAGCAAAAGGGTTAAAACGCTTTGATACGCGCCCGTGTATTGTTCGCGGCGTGACATTGTGTATTCAGGCCCTTTCCTCACACTTGTATGTACGTGGCGCACACTAAAGAGAGATTCTGCATGTCCGGAAGGCGTGTTTCCTAGCTGAAGATAATTGCCGTATGCGTTGTCGGGGTTCATACGTGGAGCTATTACGGTGTTGTTCTACGAATCTCGTGCTCCGTTCTTTTCCGTCCTGCTCGTGCCCAGCGGAGAAATCCCTCGCGCACACGCTGCTTCCCGCGTTGCCGGTGTACGCTTTCGGTCGGGGGTGGAGAGTCGGTTTTAATTTGCGAAATGAATTCTTGATGGTGCTGACTCGCGCGACATCGGACCCTTCGTAAATCGGGCGTCGCTGTGTTTTCCCGTTCAACAGAGTAAACGCTCGAACCGCCTTTCCCCCGTGTTAATCGCTTTTTTGACGAACGAATCTGCTCCGGAACGAGTTATCGCGCTGGGTTCATCTACACATGCTTTCGATTCATCCTCGTTGTCTTTGATGCTTTATGTTGGGAATAAAGGAGACGCGAAACGCGGGGCCGCGAAACCGACGAAATTCAAATCGAAATTCGAGCTTGTGCTTTCGATATCGTTAAATGAAACTTTGTTTTCTTCGATAAAATTCTGTGAGATAGTTATTCTAAAATGGTGAAGTTTACCTGTTCTTATCCTGGCCCATCGTGAAATAGAATTTGATACTTCTTACCGTAACTTCTCTTTAGTTATGTGCACAATGGATGAATTCATTATCCGATCATTGATTACAAATTACGCGAGCAATTTATGTATTTAGCTAAGTTGAGCTCCTTTGTTATTTCTATAGGCCACAACAGTCTGTTTGGTAAATTTCAACGCGCTGAGAAACACGCAAATTCCTGATATCAAATATTCGAACCCAGTGATCAGATTTCCCTGCGAGGTCCCTCGATATTTATTCGGTTATGTACCTAGCCGATTCGAGCGCGGGGGAAGAGAGAGGCGGTTGTTTTTATCCTATCGCGTGAAACCTGCAATAACGTCCGGCAAACGAGCATCATCAAACTTTTCTGCCGATGTAATAACGGCCGACAATCTCTGGCATGGATTTTGCAATAACTTCGGGACCGCCTGCATTTTCGAGCGCGTTTTAAAGAGTACGCGAGTGTTGTCGATTGCTCGGGCCAGCGTTGTGCAATGCTCGATGACATGTTTTATCCACATATGCTTTTGGTATTCTTTAATTTCTGCTGAAAATATAGGAAGAAACATATGTTTTTCCAACGCACTATTAAATACAGAATGTATTAACCTTCCTCTATCAAATTCTTCTCTAAACATTGCCTATCGTAAAAATTCCTACTGCAATAATGATTGTCGAGCACCGGTCGCACTAATATCGGCATACATGACAGGAAAAATTGCTTCACCGAATCGTACGTCAATTGGAAACACGGTCGAATAAAACCCGCCATGATTCGCGCGAATCTCCAGAACCATACATCGATGTTCATTATAAAAAAAAAAAAAGAAAAAAACGATATACGCGTGTACACGGGCTACCACTCTCTGTTTCGAAAGCATTACGTTCCCAGCGACGATGACTTTACCATTACCGTATCCAGTGGCCTGGTTTTTCCGACCACGATAAATCAAGGCCGTAGCACGGTTAAACAAACTGCAGCGATTTTCCCGCGCCCCCGACACTCTCGCTCAAAATTCGGCCGCGGGAGAAAAAACGACGAGGGAGCGAAAGAAAAATGGAAGGGAAAATATAGAAACGAATCACGCATCGGACGGTCGCAAACAAAAATACAAACATAAATCCCGAACCGTCCAGCCCCGGCACACTGACCAAAATCTCCCCCAAAGACTGGCGAGAATTTATGCATTTATTTACCCTCCAACACACCGCTCGACCGTGAATTCCCACCGATAGATCTCCTTTTTGTCCCGCGCCTCTGCAACGCCCTCGATATGACCGATTATTATCGGCAATTACGATGAGCATCAGCTGCAAGGTGAAAGTATTTAACACTCTAATTTCAAGGGTGGCGTGAACAGTCGATCGACAATTTTCGAAGAATTATTAAAGGTTTATTGTAAGGCAACATGAATATTCATTGGGTAAATTGAGCATTAACGCTGCAAACTTCTTTGTATACATATCCTCCTCCTTCACCGCATAACCAATTGAAAAGTGCAAACTTCTTCAGCGAACGAGAGCTCCAAGTTCAGATCTCGGTCCAGTGTAGATTGATTAATCGATTCTTGCCCCTCTATCACGTTGAGGAATAAAATTTACCCCCTGTGAGTTCATGCCATCGTGAAGCTCTCGATGTAAAATCCAAGAAAGAGGGTATCGGGGCTATCGTAAATCGATACGCCCCGGGATGGCCACTTTCCAGGGGCCACTCCCCCCGTGGAAAGGGTTGATCTGAACCGTCATCGTTAACCTTCGTCCACCATTTATCGCGTTACGTGCAGACGCGCGTCGTCGTCATATTGCGACGTTTATACGACGCTCAACCCTTGCGAGCTGTGGTCGCGTGGCTATTGCACCGGAAACGACGGGCCTGGCCCACATCCTGTCCCCCCGTGGCTCGCAATATTGCGAGCTGGGTAGTTTGTAAGGTGTCCAGGATGTCGTGCTGTATCTTCGTGTGAAGTGTAAACCCGCCTCGGAGATCGAAACGTTAACTGAGTGACTTCCTGGCGCAGCGTTTCGAGGATGATTCTCTTCACTGATACTGGACGTCTGTATAGGGGAGAACGCAGACAAACATAACACTTTTTACATTTGGCGTAGCTGCCAATTATCTCTTTCAAGTATAAAAACGAAAATTATGCCTTAAGATAGTGTGTTTCTTGGTCTATCATTTGTCCACAAATTCAGCTTTCCTTGATAAGTAGTTATGGCAATTTTCCGCAGTGACAGTCATTGTTACTTTTGTCCGATAGTAATACTAATTATTTTGAGGAGAATTAAGTAAAAACACTTCTTCTAAAGCAAAATAGAATTTTTTTATTATCAGAAACGATAGAAACAAACATTTAAAGAAACATATTTTAAGTAAGTAACGATAAAAAAGTATAATCAACTTTAAACATTTCTTTGATACTGTGTATGTATTTGATTTAATATGGAATCTCGTGTAACGGCCCTAAAAGTAACTAATATTTACGATTTTTTTAAAATCTATTGTTAATATTGGATTCAACTATTCCCCGTAGTGACGTGTTACTTTTGTCCCCAGCTATGTTTTTCAGCACAGAACTGTTATAACGTATAAACTGTACAAGACTTATTGAAATCAAATACAGGAACTTATAAAGACATTATCTAAGAACGCTCTAACAAATAATTCGATCAATGTCTATAGTTTAACTATGACTATTAACAAACAAAGAACCAACAGAGGAGACACTTACCTGAACGATCGAAATAACGAAATCAGCTTGCCCACGGTATACGAATCGTAGTATTCCTCAGCGTCACTCCATGAAAGAAAAAAAAAACACTAAACACGCGTAACTATGTAAAGCAAACGTTTTGGAAACTTTTGTGGAAGGCGGGAGGCGTGTTACTTTCATGACGCCGTTACGTTTGTCCCCGTTCTCCTCTACGTAGGCTACTCCGAGTAAGCCGTTTTACTGTTTCTTTCGCTGAGAAGGAGACGCTCTACGAGTTCTGAGTGCTGTCTGGATTACCTATGTTCGTCACTGGGTATCGTAATATATTTCATTGGATTTGAAACTGAGGGAGACGAAATTCTTCAGGTAAAAGTGCCAATAATATCTCTAGCGTCAAGAAGATCTGATCAGTTCTTTAAAAACGCGAGTATATTGTTGTGTACCGTTAACATCGCGCAACAAGCGTGAAAGGTACCTCACGGTTTGAATTACCATCCACGCATGGCTCTGAAAAAATCGCATTTTTCCGAGACGAAATTTTTTCTGCGACTACCAAGACCCGCCCGAAATTCATGCACGTAAAATTACCTCTCGTCAGTCATAACTTGCACGCCACTGTTTCGGAATTTCGTGCACGAAACGACGTCGCGAACAATTCATTAAAAAATGTATTATACATTAGTCGCGAAAAAATTCCCTGCCTCGAGTATTAAACGTCCAGCGTAGCGCGTCAGGGGCGCCCAAAGTTCTCGTGAAATTCGCTTGACGGTGGCGAACTCGAAGAATTCGGAACGGAATTTCGACTTGCACTTCGTCCACCTCGAGTAGTCAAAGGTGCGCAATTTGTTCCTGGTTGCTCGTAACACGGCACCGAACAGCCTGTAATCAACTCACGTTGCACGCTCATGGAACTCCTAGTAATTCTATGTGCAACGTGAACCTTCTGAACCAAAGTTGATATCGCAACCGCGAGGATATTCATATCCGCTAGCTTGCGAATTAATTTACCTGCGATTGCCTCTCGGTACATGTGTTATTAATAAACGATTGGTAGGTTCAAAGCTAATAAGTGCCGCGTCGCTGCGAATTAATTAATAAAAACATATACGTTACTCTGCCATTACGGTGAAATACAACTGATCTAAACATTAATCGCGTACGCGGCGGGTCTAATTATTAATCACACGAATAAGCAAACACAACTGTGTTACAAACCGCGAATAGTTACAATCCATATTAGTAGATATCATCACACATTTATGTAACCCGAGCACACGGCAATACACGATTTATTGATGAGAAAATTCGTATCCCAGCGGACGTTTAAACTTTAAATGTCGCCTCAGTTACCGCGCTTTCGATACCCGTTTACTTTTGATACCTTGTAAGATATTTCCTCGTGGATGCTCGTTAAAACGTATCGTTGTCCCGCGCAATTACACCCTGGAGGAGCAGAGAAGTAGAAAAAGGGAACAACAACTCGGAGCCACGGGCATTGGCAATAATCTCGGAGCACTCGGCGATATCGCGAACACGTTCAGCCGCGGTTTGCATTACCTTCAGAACGAGAATCGTCGGATCCAATTATGGCCCCAGTGCACTCCTCGAGGAAAATATCTATGAAGAAGCTGCCAGCTGATAATCGGGCTACTTTGCATTTTCCCCGCCGGTGATCCAGCGCGGTGGGTGGAGGGCCTCGAAAGAAAAGGGACCGCTAACGGGACGGCTAGACGGAAGGAAAAGCGCGGAAAGCAAGCTGCGACGAGGTGGGAGGAAGGAAAGGGGGAACCTGTCCCAGGAGGAACAGCTGCAAGAAGTCGCTGATAAAGAGGAGAACGGCGCCGAGAGTGGTAGTAGTTCGGTTATTTAAATCGTCGCGACGCCTGATTGGTCAAAGTAATGTAAATGCTCGCCGTGCCCGGCCGACTCCGTTCCCCCCAGGAGTCTACGCCACCCACGGCGACAATTTCGCTAATGCGAATTTCACCTGAGGGCCTGACAGCGATTTCAAGGGTGACGAGAGGGGTTCCCTGGAGAAAGGGAATGGGTTCATCAGGGTCCTTCCACAGCCAGACTTTCATCCCTCACCGCTCGATCCTCCACCTACCCCAGACCTGCCCACAACCTTCTCCCGTCCCCCTCGTTCTCAAGACGTATTGATTTATATCCTGCCACCCCATGGAAAAGGGATAAGACCGCCGGGAAACGAGATAACACCGTGAATTCTTGCCGAGCTCTTGCAATCTGTCGGACGATAACTTCTACCTCGACGCGTCTCAACCTCGGTGCTTTTGAAATTGGTACACGCAAACGGGGAGTGACGTGTGACGGGACTCGTCAGGGTGGGATGAATGACGAGGACGCGTAGGCTCGGAGTTCACACGTGCGACTGAAGGATCATCAAAGTCGATCTGTCTTAGAGGCAACTCTTTATGCGTTGGATATACCATTACGTTATTAGAATAGGGTAACAGAATCGTATCTCTTTGTACTAGTTAATGTTTTGTTTTTTGTATACTAAAGGGTTTTCCCGTTGAAAATAATAATTATAATTATACAATTAAAGAGGAGATCATTAGGACAGTTTTTTTTAAAAGTTCTAAGTCAAGCTTATAGGATACATTTTCCTCGAATTACATATTCGAGTTACGTCCCCCGGTAAACGCTCGTGTAATTCGTAATTTGGCATTCATTTGGGAAGATTGCACGACCATAGTGCCACAGCGGTTCACGGTATATTTTCTTTAATTCTGAATGAAATGGCGAGCCAGCCGTCCCGAAGTATGCATCTTTTCTGTAGCTACCCCTGTCACAGTCATCGACGCAGACAACTTTAAACCACACGGACTCCACCACTCCGCGGATCTGGTTACCCCTCCCAGTGCCGCAGAATTAATTAACACACAGCCTTGCGGGCATACTGCAATGCCAGCCACGCCTGGGGCAGAAAATCTCCTGAAAATAATCCGAAGACCGTGCCCCGAGGGTTTTAATAAGCTACCAAGTATCGAAGGAAATGATGGAGGACTGTTATTAGCCTCCTCGCCGACCCCTCGCCCGCGACCGAGAAAATTTTATTAAGCTCCTAAGAGGTATGTCAACGTTGTTGCTATCGGTCCCGTTGCGTAATTTAAGATTGATCGTGGTACGATCCAGGGCCTGGTAAGGGAGTAATTTGAAGGGGGGAAATGGATTCTCCCTATCTACGCGGATCTTCTTGAGACTATTCAGAAATCTAGAGAAACAATATGTGTGAATGGAAAATGTGGGGAATAGGGGACTCAAGATTTATGGTCGAAATATAAGATAAGGGAGTGCTGAGATTACTTTCACGCTCGGTTACTCGATACTTCATTTCCCCCCTTTATTGTTTATTATATAAGTTGCAAACAGGGTAGTAGATTCGTCTAGATTCTCACCAATAATTAATCTAGCCGAAGTTGCAAACAACCGCTACATCAAAGAGAAGAGATCTTAATGTACTCCATCACGATCCTCCTAAGACAATTACAAAGCAATGCAGCCCCCGCAATCTGTAACGTTTTGGTCTAATTCGGTTGGCTCCTCGCTAGGAAACCATCCAGATAATGAGTTCGAGTACAGCCCGACCGTGCCGGAGGAAATCTCTGTCGGATTCAACCGCGCCAGACAGAGATTGTTCTTTTACGCGAAGGAAAACAAAGCTCCGTGAGATTTCTTTTAATGCCAACGAATCCTCTCAGTGGCTACAGAGATCGTCCAAACCAGGGGTTTGAATTAAATATATTAGCATCACCCCGTACACCTGATGCAATCAAAACTTGTTATGACTCCCAAAGACTACCTCACTGCCAGAAGAATGTCCCCTATGTTAAACTGTGTTCTTAACAAGTCAGGAACCCCTTGGCTTTTAACGTTCACGCGACTGAACCGAAGACGACTTCGTCCCTGATTAACACCGGGAAGAAACTCCCCCGCGAAATCATGATCAATGCCCAGACACGTGACCACGAGTGGTTTATAGCCGTCACTACAGGGCCAGCAAGAAGAGAGTTCGAGCAAAGCCATTAATTCGTACGTGTTGGTGTCAGCCAAGAACGGATAAGTGCGCCCAACGGAAGATATATATCTCCATTTAAGCGGAGATGGGACTTACTCGTTAAAACCAGACCTTACACCAGCGCGCGCTGGCTCTCTTAATAAATTCTCTGGCCAGCTCTGTGCTTTGAACTCCGCCGAGATGTCGAGCGTATTAGAATTATACTTGGTATCGATCATATCTGGGAAGTTACTTTTCCCTCGCTTCCCGCATCGACCTCCGCGATCCCGAAGAAGAAACTCGTCGCTTCCACCTCGTTCCCTCTGTAATTTAAATATCCGTCGTTACCGATTCGACGCTGAAAACGCGATGAAATAGGAATCTTGGCTGCAGGAAGCGTCGCTTCGGCTTGAATTTTCCTCTCGATATAGTTGCCTCAACGGGCCAGCAAGTGGTACGAGTAAATTCTCCATTCGACGGACATTTCAATAGATTTAGACACTTCTTATCGTTAGATGAATTGCAGCACTACGTAACATAGGTACAAGTGTGATCAGCATCCTAATTACCTACACAGACTTCTACGCCAATCCGAGTTCGTTTTAAACGTCATCAAATGGAGGAAGAAAACAAGCGTCCAGCGTGCCTCTGCTGGAACGTCCATTCAACCGTATGAATTTCGCGGGTGGCAGGGCGGGAGGGAATAAATTTCCTGAATGGGCCGATTCGTGAAAGATAAAGGGCCTGGATGTAAATCCATTTACATCGGTGATTCCTGCGAGAAATCCCGTTTAATACGTGGTGGACGTTTCGCCTAACCGTGGCGTCGCGCGCATCCAGTTACTGTACATATAACAGAATTGATTTTGCAGTGATTCTACGTGAATCGAATGCGCCAGTTTTCCTGGCAGCTTCCGGTTCGCCTCGGGCCCCCGCCCCTCTGATATCGCTCGTGTCCCCGAAACGCGTCCCTCGGACACGCAACCGAGGCCAACTTCTCTGCTGGCCCATCATAATCCTATTTTGACGGTAGCGTTACATAATCCCCCGTAACGACAACATATAATATTCTATAGCAGCCAGGGGACGTTCTCATTGGCTGGTAAACAAGGTTGTAAATCAGACGACTGTTGCACCCCGCGTGTTGCACTAATTTGATTACAATCGAGCTAACTGTCGGGAGAATCAAGTTGTACGCGATCATCGCGTTTGATTAATTGATATCCCACTGTTACGATATCTCCCGTTTGGTACGAACCAACGTTTATTTAATTGCAGAGGGCCAGAGGGGATGGCGATGAAATGTAAGCAGCCATGAAATTGCTCCGATCTGCCGATCGACGATTTCGCGATTACATCCGCCGTGTGGCTGGCATTTTTATGATTCCGTGTTATTACCTGTGGCTTTGTTAGCAATACGAATCAACGGGACGGAAACTGACAGCATTAACCTCGCACTAGATCCTCGCCTCTGTGTCTCTCGAAACAGATCCTCATAATCCGTTATGATCCCCATTAATGCCGAGAAACATTACACATAGCTTAGAAGGGTGCTGTAGTTTAAGCTGGAAAACGATAATGAAGTTGCACTGACAACAGAACGGATGATAGTCGTGCCGCCTACAATACCCAATGCTGAAAGCAACTTTATTATTTGTCTTTCAAAATTTAGATACAATTAGATACAACTCTTCGCAGGTTATCCCTGTTTTTTGCGTGAAAACTTTCGTGAGATTTTTGTAATACGGTGTGCTTCTTGGTATATCGCCTAAATGGCGATAATTCCGCATCAATCGCACACACACCGGGGGGTTGTGACGATAGTGCAAGTGGAGTTCGTAGATTTATGAAACTGCCGAGCTGCAAACATATTGCAAACTCAGTTCCGATCGTCCTTTACACGCGATCTGCTTTGAAGTGCTTGATTGAGAAAGCCACCCGTCAAAGCTCGGTTGCCCGGTCTATCCGTTCTGCAAACCCTCCGAACAGCCCACCGTGACGGCCGAATCGTCGAGCAATCTGACGTAACTCCGTTTAATGCACGGAAATTACATGCGCCGCGCCGCTACGCGTAAATTATTCATAGGTGACGGAACGGGCCACGTGCATAAAGTCGTTTCAACCCCTGGCTTCGCTTTACGCTTGTGCACTGGCTAGCTGGATTATTTTCTTTCGCCCTTGCGCTCCACGTGCACCTCGACTGTGCAAGTACGCACAGCACCAATGCGTTTGATTTCATTATAGTTGATAGCGATTTAATTGGGCTGCTCGGTGTATACGCGCTCAACTGTGGCACCAATGGTACACCAATGTTTCTTACAAGAAAACATTGGGGAAGGGAATGAAGGGGAACGAAGTCGTGCGATTCGAGATTTTCATTATTGATCTTCACGAATGTCGTCGGTGGTCGCTTTCAGACATCGATCGTTGTGGCTATTGGTTGCCGTGGTTCATGACTCGTCTTTGTTGACTTTGATCCAGTTTGGATCGTCGTGCTCGTGTCTCATAACATGAAGACTGTCAGTACGCAGTTCCATGACCCCAGTGTCCACGCTCTATTAGTAGCGCATAGTCAATATTCACTGTCACGGTGAACCGAAGCTAATTAATTGTTGCTGTCACGCTGCTCAATTCTATGATCAACAGTATGCCTAGGTAGTAGTTAGCCCTTGCACCGACAGTTGGTGGTCGCCGTTATTGAGTAATGAATCTGTAGACACTTTGAACGATTCTTCCCTCTTTTGGCAACTTTCATTTAATACCATTGTCGTGTAGATTTGGCACAGTAGATTAATAGCCAATTACTCCAGACACCTGAATTGTGATTTGGAGAGTGTTTATTTCGTCGTTTCGTGGTGGATGTTAATAATTTTGTTAGCCGTTGAAATAGTGGAATTTTTTTTTAAACTAGCAAACTAACTTCTAACTGATTCTATTAACTTTACGGTGGACTCTGGAATCGCTAAGCAGACCGATCAAGGTTTTTAACAGGAACTGCTGGTTATACAGTGTCGCGGAGCGGCGGAAGCGCTCGTTAAATTTCGCTTATACGCCAGATAAACCGATAAAAACTTTCATAAAGATTTGGTAAAGAAGATAATGCATAGAGCAATATTTGTCTATTCTAAAGCTTACGCTGCCGAAGGTTTTACGAGCCTGCTTTATGATACAGTAAACTTACGCTCCATAATACCTCCGCCGATTTGGCGATAAACCACGGCAAGATGAAGGGAATCATTATCAGATAATAGTGAACGAAGGAAAATTCTGAAATAGTATATTACATCAAGGAAATCGGTGCTCCTTACCTTTTAATTTCATCATCTTAATTTCTCATTTCATCAAACATCCCGGCAATTATGATTCTACCACGTCTACGCGATGAACTGATAGATGAGGATCTAACGGTACGTCTAGGTATATTAATCAATCATTTACTTATGTACCATTATTGAAGAACCCTCGGTGGTTTCACCTCGTCATACAAGAGACTGTCATAACCGGCAGAGTCATGAGCCTCTACCAGTTGAATTATTCGAGGGTGGTAATTAACTAATAAGCACATTCTGGACCGTCAAGCACGAGCCTGGAGGAGACGATTGCTAGGGGAGGAAGTGATCCTAAGCACTCGTGATTAATGCGTTGCGATGAAGCGGTAGGCAAGAATTGCTCCAAGTAATAACTCATCCCTTCAGTGAAAATAAATTTCACAGTACATGTTCTTGTGCAATTGTGAAGCCTTGAAAGCACCATAATGCCATTAGCAGAAACAATAGATGAATCTCCTCTGAATAGAAATAATCCTCGATTCAATAGAAAGAACATAGAATAAAATTCTCAAACTCCTTTGCTGCTCTGCAGATGATCCTAATAGTCATAGTTAGATACACAACTAAACATTCACCCCGAAAAAGATGAGCATGCAATTCCAAATGAATCAAATTTCCGAAGCAACTGTTCCAACTTCCTCGTAGATCACCGTGCTCCGAAGCAATTGGGAATACCAATATCGTCGGTGGCTAGAAGCGAAGTACTGGTAATCGATTCCCCCGTGACGGAACTTGGGCGAAAGAAAATTAGTGTTTGATCGTTCTCAGTGCCTGGAGTAACATTGGCTGACCGAGACGTACAAAGCCCACGGGCTCCCGTTGGAACAATAGTAACTCCCTGTTCGACGTACGAGAATTCTCGTGTGTTTAATCTACATCGGTCAGACCCGGTGTCCATTTGCACTCGCGGCACTTATTTGTGTTTCACAAGGCGCCGCGACACTTGATCGGGTGTCGGGATGCTGACTGCGCGCTCTGCCGGATATTTCATTAAATTAAGAGGCAATGGGACATGGGCGGGGTGAGAATAGAACTCCGTTTGGCACGTAACACCGACTCGAATATCCTCCGGTTCGCGTTCCACTCTCCTTTATCGCCACCCTTTTATTCGGCTTGATTCTGAGACCCATTCGAAATCTAATTTCTCCACGCTCGTATTTTTCACCGGGAGACCCTTGTCGACGTCGGCTTCTAATTAAATCATCCGTTAATTGGTTTCCTGTGACTGAAAGCCTCCTATTTATGGAGTGCCGGTTATTCACGGGAAACGGAACAAATTGGAGTAACTTTTGATACGCTACATTTTCCACCGTGCTTTCCTCCACTTCCCCCAACCCCCCTCTACTAACTCATTGGCTGACTCTATAAATAATTTTCACATTTCTTTCGGCACATTGACGTAGCTGTCGCGCACAAAGCGTGTGTGTTGCGGTCTGCAATGGTGGCTTTTATTTCCAAACAATTCACCGTGGAAAATTTTGTCTCCAGTTCATTTTAGATCGATTAATTTCAGTGGACAGTGAATCTTGTACAGTATTCCACTGAAATGTTAAATATAACTTGCAGTAATCAATTTCGAGCTCAGAGCCGGACCATTTGCGGAAAGGAAATTACTGGAATGGTTTCTCATTTATGAAATTTCTCCGCGGCGGAACTTCTGGGAAGTTGTACTGGTGCAAAACTGATCGGACTTGGGCGGAAAGAAGAAAAAAATATGCTCGCCCGCCGAAGCGAGCGAAGACATCGATCACCGTCACGTTTATGCTTATGCTTTGCTGTTTTTCTTTCCGCTCCTCGTTTTCCACGGCCGAAGGAGGAATTTTCGCCGTTCTCTTTTTCATTTCGCAGTCGAACCGCGAAAACAGATTGCCGTTACGAATCGTTCGCGAGTTACATCGCCGTGAAGGCGATTTCTCTCGGCCTGGCGCGTCGGCGTTCCATTAACCCGGCCAGGGGGAGGCGGGTGAAATACTTTCCGTCCTGGCTGTACCGCATTTCTCAAACTAACTTTCGAAAATTATTGGAAACTTGGAGAGGAAAATTACTTTACAGCTGCTATCACCGGTGTTCAGCCGGTTCAGGGCGGGATGGGTCAAATTGTTTAGATATTTGTCGGGCGTTCCCTTTTAAATTAAGAGATAATCTAATATCACGGAAACCGGGGGAAGCAAACTTGCCGCTCGTTAAAGCGAGGTCAACTTCAATTATCCATTAAACTTCTGACGTTCCCGACTCCGGCCGGATCAACTATTATTATCTTCCATTCACCTTCCATTTTCATTTCCCACGCTGTTTCTCCTGATAGAAATTTTTGTGACGACAAAAAATTTCACTCAAATTTTTGTGACGACAAAATCACTTTAAACTCAATCACGCTGTACAGTAATTTATAGCCGTAACGAATTTAGCTCGTCATTCGGAGGTACTTAGAATTAGCACGGTCAGAGCCGCAGTAGTTGAAGCGCACGAATGGTCAGGCAAGTTATCGTCCGCATACATTACGCGCAGAGAGCGAGAGAGAGAGAGAGAGAGAGAGAGAGAGAGAGAGAGAGAGAGAGAGAGAGAGAGAGAGTCAGGGGTGCGACTGCAGTAGCGGGACAGCATTTTAAACCGTGAAGTGAAATTCGGCCGTCCATTAGCAGAGTGTCTTCCTCAGCTCGATCTTGTTCACCTTGAAGCAAGGCACACGTAATGCCTCGGGGGTCAAGTATCCATCGCAAATTCTCGGTTTTTCCAGTGACGAGGGGCAACTTAATGTCCTCGTTCCGATTGCAAGCCCCCGGGCATAGTCATCCATTGCGAGGCGATCGATCTTGCTCGCCACTTGGCCGGTTTTGCCTCCAATGCCAGGAATTCGGGCTCGGCTGTTCGCTCTATCGGCTTAATTTATGGCCGACAGTTACGTAAGAACAGCGTTATATCGAAATCCATAGCGGCGTCGTGCGCGGTACAATAAGAGTCAGGGGAATCTCGGGACCGAGGCACTCGGAAGATTTGTCTGGGATAACTTTGCACCCCCCTGCGAAGGGACACAATCAGGGGTAGCGCCAGTTACGCCGTAATAACCGCGACGTAAAACCGTGATGAAGCTATAAAATAATCGCGGCCATCACAGTCAAACTTTAGCGACCATAAAATCGAGGGTAACACGAGGGATGACGTCCATCTGCATATTTTATTTCACAATGGTACATTCGCCATTGACTTAAATGGGATCGCGGATGTCGGGCAAGTTTTCTTATTACTGCAGCCATTGTTTGTTACTTCGACTCTAGCTGGCAGTCTACGACAGGGGTGTTTCCTCCCTGGTTCCCTTGCGGCGACAGACAACCGCGTGATATTTTGTTTTGCGTATAAAACCGCGGTACACGGTCCGCCACTTGAAAAGGATTGATACCACCACGCGGTATTGGCTTCCTTCGTTTCGCTGTCGGTGTGCACTTAGGTACACGCCGGAGACGACCGGATGTTCCTCCTCGTTCGTACCTCATTTTTCCCCTGTTTAAACGCTCCAATCGGTATAAACAGGCTGAAGCACGGCGCACGAGGCAATAGGGGATTGATCTCTACAGAATGCAAGCTGGAAGACTCCCGCGAGCTCCCGCGAGGGGTGTAAATTTTGATATCGTGCGAGATGAATTCCCCTCGAAGGGAAATTGATAAACAGTCTACGGCAGCAAAGGAAACGCGGAGAACGAGGGGTTGAAAGTTTTAAGAACGATTAGTGTTTCGTCCCTCGCAGAAATGAGCTCGCCTCGGTAGGTGGTGAATTGTTTATGGCGGGAAGGCTTCAGGAGGATTTCGAGGCTAAGGGCTAATAAAAGATAGCGTGGCTTTGGAGAAATGTGGCTTATCGACGTTATTTCAACAACGATGGAAGTGATTCGGTGCGCTCCTAGAGCCACTGTTATTTACAACCATCGGGGAAGACCCACGACGCGCGACGCAATCGATCGTTCCTGTCTCGTGGGCAAGATATCGAGTTGTACTCGAGACCCGTCCGTTGTCCTTGTCCATTCCTGATTTTCTTGTAATCTCGCGGATGGGAACTGAAACGTTCTGTGACACGGTGGCGTCTCTATAATCTGCTTCACTTGCCAATTGATCCTTCTACGAGGAAATAGAGAAACGAGATATTTAGTTAGGAACACTTCCGCGGGATAGACTTAAAATGTAATATAATAGAAAGATAAATTTCTGCAGCGTACGCGACAATTATACTAAAGAGGTATACGCTCGCTCGCCAATTCCTGTTTACGACAGCGATAGCCTTGCCGAGGAAAAATATCGTTGAACTTTACCGGTTTATCTCTTGCACCTGGAGAACGTTTCCACGTTTATCTCGTTGTCTCGCGAACGAACGGACCGGGATGACCGCGCCGAGAAATGGAACGACCCGTAGAGAACAGCGGATGTCAGGAATTTATTCTCCACCTTATTCCAGCTAGTCGCACGAACGCCCTTGTGCTCGATTCCTTTCCCGAGGATTGTCGGGAGGCGTTCAGGGGAGGCGACCAAGGGAGCGATTCGAATTTTCAGAACTTCATTC
Organism: Andrena flavipes; assembly: GCA_963971345.1. Lineage (NCBI taxonomy): Eukaryota > Metazoa > Arthropoda > Insecta > Hymenoptera > Andrenidae > Andrena > Andrena flavipes. The sequence continues at coordinate 43,149,884 of OZ020481.1, forward strand.
GATACGGGGGAGCGGTGCGGGTCGAAAATGAGAGAGCAAAATAAGGGGAAAGGCAGAGAGATAAAGACGATACGACAACGAGATTACGTGTATGATGTTGCATCTTCACGCTCCCTCTGGATCCACCTCGCTCCTCTTTTCTTCTCTCCCCGTAGAATGGCGCGGACAGAATTGATTCTGCTTCACGGACACGTTCCTAGAAATCGAAACGTTGCTCTGTGTCTGACAAGTAGAAACGAGGAAATGGATAAAAGTGGAATCTACGGGTCATGTGATCCATAAAGTCGCGAGCCATCGAGTAGCATTTCCCTTGCAATTTGAAGCGTTCCCTGCCTTCACATTTATGTGTTCAACAAAATTTGCAAATTTCCATTGAAACCCCTCGTTCGCTTCCTCCTGTTGGACTCTGATACTTTCTTATCAAATGCAACTATAAAAATATGCTCACAGATTTTCAAAATACTATCATGTTGGTAGAATAGACTTGTACAAAGTCACAGTGGAAGAGGGTAATCCGGTAATGCGTAGTGTGTCGCTGCTAAGTAGTACAGATCTATGCATAGTCAGACGCACAGTAACTAGAGTTTGAACGCCCAAAACGCTGCACTTAAAAGGTCTACATGTTCTACACAAATTAAACAGATAAAATAACGAATACACACCTCGAATATTTATAACAATATCACTTCTGCAGAAAACGAATGTAGAAACATCCAAGCTGTCTAAAGCACTCGAGCATTGTCGAAATTTGTCTCAGCCGCTTTATCAACGAAATTACGTACTTGCGGCTCTGTCGGCGCGGCGATTATTTTTCCACAAGTAGCAGAAACTCGCTTCTCAGACTCAGCCCGCGCCAAGAAACTTGAAGAGATCAAAATCTCACCGCGAATCCGGGCGAGACTCGGACCCCTTCCCCGCTCAGCTCCCCGGGAAATTCTTATTCTCTGAAGTCAATGTTCCAGCCACGCCGAGCGTTTCCATCCTTCTGATCCGGCGGAAAGTTTGCCATGAAATGTAGCGACAACGGTACATAACGGGCCGCCGACGCGCGCAGAAACTTCCGTGGAAAAGCCGTAAGAAACTCCCCGTCCGAGCGCGCGTTACCAACGCTCCTCCATACAGAGACTCCGGCTCCCAGTGATCGTCGAATCGTTGAATTTAATTATCAAACTACAACTGGACCGCTTCTCGCCTCCGGCTGCCTGTACGTCCGCTCCGCGTTCGCCGTGGTTAAACTACGATTACAGTTGGTACAAATCGTTGAATATGTTAGCCGGCTCGCAATTAAATCACGGGACAACGGGGCCACGAAACAATGACGAAATAAGTCGTCCAGCCCTCGGGGCGGATCTGCGCGGCGCGAAACTTCGCTGGACAGCGCTGGCTTCGCGAGAGCTGCATTTCCGTTGCAGCGAAGTTAAAGACGCTATGTTTGCACTTTCTTTTCGTTTTGGAATAGAGAATGCGGGGGGTAACGCGAAAGCTGCCGGAAAAGTGCCTCTTTCGCCCGAACACGCTTCTAAGAGTCTGAATTAAACGCTTCGCGACGTTGCGAGTGATTAGAGAATATGGAGGTTGTATTTTAAGACTGCTGATTTCGCATTGGAATCTGAGATTGAATTTTAAATTGCTGACTGCTTCGCGAAGATAATATTTCCGACATTTCAACAGATGCGTAAGACGTTCGAAGTATTCTGGAATACGTAACACGAGCGATCTCATTTTTATTCTCGCCACGGAAGCTCGGATGGCAAAACTCTTCCACTGGTGCTTTTAATAAACGTAATAGAGTGTAAAGCTTAGAGATAAGACATGCCTCTAGCGGTGCCGGTGGCTTCTCGACCCACGACATCATCCATGCCTCGTTCCACCTCCCTGATCTTCTGCCTTGGAAATTCACCCTCAAGAGGTCTTTGCCGCGCGGTCATTGCCAATTTTGGCGGAAACGACAACCCTCCCTGTCATCGTGGAAAGTACGAACTCCAACTGGTGCACAACCATCGAAATCTGAGATCTTAACACAGACGAATCCTACGACGCGTTATTCGATGAGAACCTCCGCGAGGCTCTGTTGAAAAGTTTCGGCGGAGCTTTTATATAATTGCAGCAACGTCAACTCCAACACCGTCATTCGTGTAAAACATTTCTCATCGTCGCGGGCGATTGAAGGGCGCAAAAAAAAAGTAAATAAATATTCAACGAACCGGCGGTGGAAGTTAATGCAAACGCAGCGTAGCTTCGACGAAAGTTAAATAAGCGGTGGGCGAAGTTAGTTATGCGAAACAAGTGGGTGCAATGCAAATCCATTTTCGCGTTTATCGGAAGCTTCGTTAATTTCGAGGCGGGACGACGGCCTGCGCCGACCGTATTCGATTATTTTGATTCTCCTCTCCCCTTCGTCGTCTTCTGTTCCCGACTTTTGCCTCTCGGGGTTTTTTTCGCAGCGGTCCGCGGTCGGGGTGTTAGAACGAGATCACGAGCGGTGGAAACGAAGCTCAGCCTCGGTATCGGGATGAAATTAAACGTGACGCGAAGGCCGGCAGTTTCCGCTTTTCTCTTGCGCCGCCGGGAAATAATATCTGGCGCATCCTGTTGCAAGTCTCCCGCCCGTCTCGGTGTAAATTTCATGACGGAATCAAATTTAATTCACTAGTTAATTGTGATTATACTTTAACGTTGTCTGTCGCCGCCGTGAATTCAGATTCTGGTTGCATTTCTTTCACTCTATGAAACTGGAAACTGCGCCTCCACGATTTAAGTGATTCCAAAACATAATTTAATATCGCGAGCACTAACATAGTCTTCTGGTTGTTTTCTAACACCTTCGATGTGTTGGAGTTTGAATTTTAAATTCTTCCGATATTTTTTCATGTAAATCGCAATCCATTTTCATAGGTCCTTCATCCACGAAGTCAACGTGAAATCCAGCGACGAATGAATTAACGAAGTAAATTAATCGCATTCATCTTCGATAGCATCCAGTTATTTGTAAATCTCACGGGGATCCGCAGGTTCTATGCAAAGTATCGAGGAACGTCCTGAGTACTTGGTCTTCTCCATATATATTTTTCTCCTCGGAATTTAGACTGTACACAGAGTTATCTCGGCGCTGAAATCCGACGACGGAGAAGTTTAATTCGGTCCACTCGGTTATCGAATTTTTTCCCTCGGCATTGCCCGTACCCCGTCGCGGCGATATCTTCCGATGAGTGTCAATAGTACTCCGTGCTAACAAAATCAACGCCAGATTTTCGCGTTCGAATTCTCAACCCTCTGAAATAATTCATTTGCCTCGGGGCACAATTTAATCATGTTTAAACGCGCAATCGCAGGATGTTGAGCGATCGTTTAAATTTTCCCTGGTAGCCCGCGTCGGACGTAATCAACCGAAGTAAAAAATAATTCCACACGGGTTCACACTTGATTGTAAACAGAAACGCATGTTTTAATTAGTGGTCCTCTTCGCTGCCCGTAGAGTAACTGGGAATTCACCGAGCTTAATTCTATCAATTGCTTCCTTCGCGGACGAATTGAGAGAAGCGCGAGAATGAAAGCAGCGAGGGGACTGTATCGGATTTTGCGAAAACAGTTTCGAATAACAATGCCAGTCGCGGGCTGAAGTGGATACGCGCTGAAAGGTCATTTGCAATCGGGTACAAGTTTCCGTCAACGAGAGGAATCCAGTTCTATTTCGTTGCCGCGACAACAGCTGCAGCTACGACAAGATAACGAGGAGCGGATTAAGCGCTAAACTAGTCATAACCGCGTATTGACGCTTGGGGGAAGCTCCTTAAAACGTGAAACTCGCGAGCAAGTTTCTCCAGCCGTCTTATCGCGAACAATGAAATATTAATTACGACGTTTGGGGCGAAATTCAATAGCCTCGCGAATCGTCATCCGTCGAGTTAGCTCGTGGTGACAGTTTGTGGAGTTTGAATGGTCGCGTACATTTGATTCACAAGATTACATTTGAGTTACAAGAGTTACTTAAAGGATCAACGTGCGCGTAAAGTTGTAACGAAAGTCCTTCGCAGTGATGTCTCGATAAAAAGGAGCAAAGTACAACGGGAATGATTGCGAAGTTGCACGGTAATTCGAGTAATAGGTAAACACATTTTCCTGAAGACTTTCTGCCCAGATTTAACGCTCTTCCACGAGGGAGATGATCCAGCCACTTCCTTATTCTATGCTAAGTTACGGTCGACTACTACGGAAGCCATTATTAAGGATAACCAATTCCGCCAGGTCTCGTTCTATTGGAACTGGCGAGAATGAATCGAAAGCGGGAAGCCGATAAAGCAGCGAACCATGTCGTATGGCGGTTGTGGGAGGATCAGGCCATCGGATTATCGGTCCGTCTGCTGGAACGAACATTTTTCCATGAGCTGCATCCCTACTTTCTTTGAATTTACTTAGGATTATTAATTTTTCAATATTTCTGAGGCTCGTTTCAATGAAGGAATACCAGGAAGGTATTGTATAAGAAATGAAAATTCATATAAAGAGAGACGTATAAATATTTCACATGTTTATTTCTGCTCTACATTCACGACAAACAGTACTAATTCATACAAAACACAGTAGATACATACAATAGATCCACAAGCAATGAATCGACTCGCAGATGTAATCGAACGTCACCCATGTTTAGTAGAGAATGGCCTGTAATCCGAAGTTCGGCGAGTAGTTTCTCGCCATATATGGTCAGACCATCCAGTAGAATGAGACATTCAACGATCATATACTGTAAGCACAATTCCACAAAATGTATAGGAATTCCAATGTAGAGAGAACTTCACTAGTCACAGCCCACATATGTCCCATTATCACTCACCATATTATCACAGTATATATGTATGTACTTCTCTTCAAGCGGCGAAGTAGAATAGCCTACCATGGTCAGACGTCGCTTTAATAGAATCTGTGCACCTTTGTTTCTTCACGCACCAAGTAGCATAGCCCCGGTTTGTTCGGACATCATTCATAGATCATAGAATACATATCCAGTCACCAGTTTAGTGAAACAGATCGATTATAATCCGCCCTGCACACGAAATATGTACTTTATTATCCAGTTACGTGAAACTACAGTTCCAGCAAATACCCACGCCTTTATCTACCCGCGAGCCCGTACTTTATCTGCTCCTCCTACCTCGAGCACCCATATGCAAAGTGCGGCGTAATTCATTGTTGGAATACAAATTTCTGCGCCACGGGGCTTAAGCGTAATCCATACCGTCGAAGACAGTCGCACGACACAGGGAAGCAAGTTCACGGGAGCACAGCGGATTAATCGCGCCGGAACAGAAGCCGACGATGAATTAATTTAATGTACCGCGTACGATTCCACATTAGTCACGCGCAGTTACGTACGATATCTGTTGCCACGGTCCTGATTACGGGGCAGGAACGCGATCCTGCTGCGCCGTCGCATCTAATGTATCCGCTTGCCCGGTTATTGCCATCCGCCGGATTATTACTGTAATTGTACTCGTTGCGATTTGCCCGGCACCGTCGTCCCCATCCAACGTTTAATACGCCGCGATCGTTCGCGTACGCGCCACCGCTTAAGGATAAAAATGCCAACGCGTATCCTCGAGCGACAGTAACGAGCTCGTCGTTGATGCCCGTGAATTATTATTTTATCCTGGTCAGCGTAAACGAGACTGCTGTGAAATAAATCAATAGACGTTTAAATAGGAATATTTTACCAAGGAATTAACTGGATCGTGCAGAAAAATCAAGTGGCTCGTTACCGAATTGCAGCCGATCCTCTAAACTGTTCGCGGGGCCATTATATTATGCGCCCCCGTTCGAAACATCGAAATCCCCGATGCGATTACGGATGGTATTATTGCGATGACGCTCCCCGCGGAATTACTCCAACGGGGCTCGTAAAACTGTCCCGCAATGGTATAATTTTTACTGCTACGTTTATCGGGCAAAATAAATGAAGATGTGGACGTTGAATGGGACCGCTGAAGCGGGGCTTTTTGTAATAAATATTACGGCAATCGTGTTGCCGTGGAATTGTCTCCTGAATTCGAAGTCGTTACATCCCTCGGCCTGTCGCTTTTACAGATTAATCCTCTATTCGCGGAGCTTAAGATAATGAATTTTTCGGGGCACGTGGAGGAACAAAACCGCGAGTTGAATGAAATAAAGTGAACAAAGGACACGGGGTTTCTACAGAATCTCTTTTCCTTCAATTTTCTTGGTTGACTCTATTACAACCGAGGAATTCACTCCATCCAATTGTTTCGCTTTCTTCTGGCTAAGTATCTTTAAATATTTCTCTCTAAAGGAACGATTACGGCGACCAGATACATTGTCTGTCATTTTGATGCGGTATTGAAACTAAGCGTATCCTTCCGTAAATGATGCTGGTTAGTGTGAGTGTTTTCATGGACTACACACTCGGGTAACGATATTGTACCGTTTTAATGCTCGTTAATGGCTGAGCATTGCGTTAAAAACTATATAAAACAGACTGGTGGAACGGTAGACGACTGTCTTGAAAATATTCTACATTGAATTGAATCTGCATTCTCTAACTTGAATGAACTACTTTATTACGAAGAAATCTTAAGTTGTGAATTTTCTATCGTTATAATAACATTATTATGAAGCTATTATTATCAAAAGTGGAATGCCGAATTTGGAAACAATGAACGCGCAGCTAGTTCGATTTTAATCAGTTTTTCGTTCGATTGGAATTAAGTGAACAGAGGGGTATTGTTCGAAGGCGGACGCAATCGACAGATTCGAGTGGGAAATTTTTAATTTACTCAGCCGGATCTGCGGACGGGTAATTCCGGGGCATTTTATAGCAGCTTGAGTGTTCACAATACACTACCCACCGTCCATTCTTTATCTCCTACCCTCTCTCTCTCTCTTTCTCTCTCTCTATCCATTTTTTTCTACCCTGCCAGGCGGCGGGATTGTACGAAATGGAGCTGGAGGAATCCGATTTTCAGGGTGTTCAGACCGCTCGGCCAGAAAATGACTTACAAAACTACCCCTGCAGACATGACCACCCTGCACCATACACGATTCTTTCGAAATTGAAGGCACTCGTGATTTCGATTCATTTGCGGTGGCCGCTGGGCGCAGAAATTAACAGGAACATAATCAAGAAAATTTGCACGCAATTAAAATCCATTCGGCTGTATTCGCTGCTCGAAGTACAATTATTTCATGGAATTATGACGCCAGTAATTAATTTGTATTATTCCTGACAGTAGTCGGAGCGATGGGGACGTACAAACCAGCAATCAAACAAGTATTCTCTCCGCGAAATAATTAGCCCCACTGGTTGCTTATTGTAGAATCCCTGTCTCGTTCCCATTGTATGTGATTGCTTTGAACGAAAAGAGAAGCCGTAGCTCCAGCGCGTGGGAACGGGCCAGACCGAAGGGTTTAATAATTTATATGTTTACACGGAAGAAAGTGAAACGGCCGGGCAAAGGGCGCAGCCTCAATTATGGAGACGCCAGGCACCCTCCGCGGCTTCGTGGCAGTTAATTATTCAGAAATTGGCGACGAGCCACACGTCGCTCTACGGTGCATCAAGTAGTCACGCGTCTCGGGTAAAATGGCCAAAGTTCGAGGGTGGAATTCCCAAAAAGGAATTTACACGAAAATTCGCCGCGATGAAATCCAAGGCCCTCGCCGACTTCCTCTATTAATTACACAAGCCCGTCGTTCGCAGCAGTTAATTAGAATCATGGGAAAAGTTCGCGGGCACCTGTTACTTGGTCAGAATTATTCGTTCACGGGATTCTGTTCTTCGCGAAGGACCTTGTTGCCGATTGTGCAGATATTTTGCAAGCTACCTGTGTTTATTACGCGCGATACTTTATTAAATCCTCCGCGGCGGATTCAATCTTGGCTCTAAATTACCCCTTAATAGTCCGGCATCTGCCCCCCTCCGGTTTACGAGACGTTCTCTAATTTGAGCAGATTATTAAAATCGTATCCCCGTGATCCGCGAAATGAAGGATCGCCTCCGTAGGCAAGCAGCGACGAAACTTTTCTCGTAAAATAAATCAGGCCGTCCCATCGTGGTAACTCGACGCAGCCTCTGCTTCGCCTGTAATATCGGATATTTTCTTAATAGTGAAACTTCCATGGGAACCGACTACTGTTCATCCTCATGAACTCTCTGATAAATCAGGACCATGTGGCCTGCTGCTCCTTCGGTCCCCCTTTCATTCGATCTCAGTCCCCTCGCTCGCATTTACTCTTACTTACCCCCCACGACAGACTTGTGAGATATATCTGCTCCACTTGTTGAGGTACGATCACCGAGCGTCACACTGCTTTCGTTACGGAGATACTACGTCTGTCAGCTAGGTTGTGATTGTTACGTAGGTTCTATATGTACAAATGTATCTAACATAACATGTTTTGCTTGGTTTCGTTACAGTCACTGCACCAGGGACTATATCGCCGTGTATTCCGGCCCGACGACATCCAGTACGCTCCTGAAAATGCTCTGCGGCAAGGGGAAAACGTCGTTGACGTACACCGAGCAGAAACTGCTGGTTGAGTTCAGGTAATCATTTATGCATCCCGTATGAAGTTCCGTCAGTCGATACGGTAATAATGAACTCCGCGAAAGTCAATGTATGTATGCGACACGCTGTATTTTTCCAGAACGGGTCCTGAGGTTCCCCCCTTCGATTACAACGGCTTCGTGGCTAGCCTGAGCTTCACCGAAATCACGACAGAGGCGCCGACTACCGTCACCGTGGACACCGTCAATAAAACATGTAAGTGCACACGAAACAAACACGCCCCGTCCAGTAATTACGTTCCCTCCTGTCGTCCACGGTTACGTTACGCGAGTCGATCCCAACCCATCCGTGAAACTTTGCCTGAACTCGAACGAGAAGGGGAGAACCCGCGCAACGACAACGTTGAATCCGATTTAACGACCGTGACGAATGAACACTGAAATGAAACGTATTCGCTGGTCGACTCTGCGGGCTTCGTTGCGCGAGTAATCAGGAAAGAAGGGACTGCTATTAAACCTTGCCCTCCCGATAATGAATTCCGATCCGACCGTGTATCCCAGTTTCAATCAGACCACGACATCCCCGAACTGGGTTGTGCTTGTTTCAATGGAGCTCAAGGGCCCCCACGTCACCGCGTATTTTACAGTGGACACGATCAAGTCGATCGGCGGCGGTTACAACGTGCGGTACAGCAACCGGGACCTCCACGATCAGAGGAAGGACCAGGGCACGGCAACGAGCAGCTGCGACCTGGAGGTTAGCGGCGAGAAAGTCAGGGCGGGCCACCACGACACCAGAGGCAAGCTCAAGTCCACCACGTGCCGACTGATGCTGCGCGGGCGTGCTTATGACACTGGACACGTTTCCTTGGCCAGCTACAATCTCAGGTAATACCAGCCACCCATTCGCGACCTTACAACCTCCACTTTTCCTCCCTCCATACATAACTGGCGTGCTCGCTGCCTTGTACTTTGTAACGTCCCCTCTCCGTAGTTGTTGATTTATTTCTGAGTTCATTCCTTTGGTCCCTGAGTTACCATAGAATGTTTCATTAGAACGTAGGAGAATAGGAACATAGTGGAATAGTCTGACTTATCGCGCACCTGTTCTACTGCATTGCACTGTTACTGCGGTATGTACTACTTGAGTAGGGACCTGTTTAACACGTTCCGCACGGCTGATGTCATAAGACACAATGCGCGTCCTTGACGACGCTCGACTATTTCTCAATTTTGGTGGTTTTGGTTTGATGTACGCGAGTAAATCCTTCTGCATTATTGTTTTGGCTAACATCTGGTACCGTTCGGATTCAGTGATCGACACCTGAAATCGAATTAGAACGTTAGTAAGCGATATACCCATAAGACGTAAAAATCCGGTTTACAATAATTTTTTTATTATAAAAGTTGTTTCTATTCCATTTCTTATTTCAATAAGTAATGAAAACACGAGAAAAAAAATTCATTACTCGGGAAAGTTCTAAAAAATCTGCCGTGCGGAACGTGTTAACATCGAGGAGTTAGTATCTCTGGGATACTGTTGCAGTAATCTCAGTAATCTCTGGTTAGAAGGCGTTGGCTTACATCGATTTCGTTTCCGTGAAAACTAAAGAGATTATCTTTCAAGAAGCAAGATCCACCGTTTTCACTTCTCACATGGTTCACATCTCTTTCGCTCTTTCTTTTACGTACCTACACTCGCAGGCAGACAGGCGAGAAACTGTGATCCGACGACATGCTCTCGATGTAGCTCGGTCACAGTTTTAAGGCGATTGCATTCGACCGTGGGTGGAGAGTTAGAAGCCGGTGGAAATGCGGTCACGTAGCAGGTCGTGTGCCGCTGGTCCGTGGCTGGAATTGCATTTCATTTGTTTACCTTTTTGGCGGAGCGGCTTTTGAGGGCCCTCGATACTGAGCGCAACTCCTGTGAATTCGAGCCGTGTGCGGGGCGGCTCGTAGATCCTGACGGATCGCGTAAAACCAAACACGAAGTTCCGTTCATTCTGGTCGTTGACCCGCGGTCCTTCGATTTAATTACTCCTCGTCCACGGCCCCTGCTGATGGAAAAACTCCGGCAGCTCGGCCAAGTACGACCCATTAAGTAACGTTCGAGTTAATGATCAATATGCTTCGTCCCTCGTAATGTAAAAGAGTACAGCCCCTCGCAAGTGAAATTTGTATAGCCCATAATGAGAGATGCCAAGCCAAGCTGAACGCCCCCTGCAATCGCATATCTTTTAAGAAATCCATGCAACTGCGGCTAAAGTCTTTTATAACGTTTTGCAAACCACGAATAGAAGACACACTTTTTGATCGACCAATATCCCAAGTAGCTCAGTAAGCTGCGCAAAAAATCGACTGGGAAGCAAGCACTCCGTCTTAATCCGTTTAGACAGCCACCCCCCGTTTGGTTCATCTCGCGAGAAGCATTTCTCCCGACCGTAGAAGAAGCCCGCTTTCCACTCGCCACGTATCAATCAGCATAACTCATCGGAACGCGCCGGCGGAAACCTCGCTCCTCCTTCGGCCCTGGCTGCCGCGGAAGTAATAGATACGAAGTAGCACTAAATCACAGGGGAATGCGGCTGGCTCGTGTCCCTGGGATTTTCAATTATCATGCACAATGGCTGAAGCGCGCGGACCGTGCATTCGTGGCTTTGCAGATATGTTCGCGTAAGAGATGGAACACACGTCGGCCGGGTTTCGCCTGGATGCCCGTTCCTCCTCGGCGAAACTGTAAGCCGGACCGTAGCCAAGGAGCGAACGTAACCCCCCTGGGGTCTCGGGCGGGTAGATATATAACCGGGAATAAACTAAGTGGAGACACGCATAAAGCCGCGCTACGAAACAGAAGGACTAGCGACGTAAGAAGAAGCGAAGGGTTTATTAACGGCGTGCATCAATTTTGAATGGAATATTGTAGATTCGGGAGACGCTGTGGGGGAAGGGTGATTTCGAGCGCGAACCCTCGCGGCCAAGTGCTCCTTGGAAATCTACTTGTTTCTTCCTCTTTCGCTTGTAACATTTATCTGGTCCCATGTGTGCGTTACAGGTGGCAGTTTGGCGGAAGTATTAGGATCCGGAAGAGGAAGTAGTTGGTTAAAGTCCCTGGTTAACAGGGGAGAGTCGTGCAGTACCGACCAACGTACAGTACCGACCAAAGCTAATTCTCGCTTCTTCGACCAAATATTAGCACTTTACTTGAATTAATCAGTGAAAATCGCAATTCTCTATAACCTATTTCAGGGTCATATTGTTTACTCCATTGCTCTCGATCAGAGATGGGCAAAAAATTATTTCATATAAAAGACAAAAATTTTATTCGAGACTCATCAAATAAAAATAACCCAGATTTATTTTTATTTCAAATAAAAATAAGCCAGAAGTAATTTTATTTCAAACGTTACAAATAATTTTTTTGTTTGACGTGAATTTATCCGACGGCCACAAATAACTTTTGGTTTGACGGGAATTCATTTTAACCTTCAAATATTATTATTATATTTCTCTAAAATAATTTCCCTTCTCTTACTAAGTTCCATCTATACTACAAACACGTTTTTGAATTTCTGATTTTTATCAACTCTACCCCAAGATATAACAAAAAAACTTCGAGCGGATGGTACTGCACGACTCTCCCTTACATCCCACTCACTTCTTCGGCCCTTTTTTCTTGTTTTAGTAATTCGTTCGATTTATGATCGCGTTATGAATTGTTTGTATACTCTGGAGAGTTACTGATCGCGATTCGTTTCGGTCCTCTTCTCTGCGCGATAAAATACGTGTCACGCTTCACGAACGATTTGTCGAGGCCCGCTGAATCAATAATCGTCAGCTTAATCGCGCGCTTCTGTAAAGTCTGACACGACAATACATGGTTACACGCGTAATCGGATCTGAACCCGATGCCTCCGTGTCGAACAGTAAGTTCGGGGATCGTGCTTGCCACGATAGATGACTGCGCGAATCGCGTAGAGTTCAGCAATAAGGCAGCCTTGAAACTGGCGTGCAAGTTGGAAATTTGCACGGAAGAGGTGCGTAACTCGGGAGGAAGTTTTGATTGACGAATTCCGCTGTGAACTGTGTTCTAATTGACCTTTCTCTGAGAGACGTTTCTCTATTAATATAGAATGCACTTTAAGGTTGCTCGAGTGGATAAGGCTTTGGGTATATTTATTGAGTAATGAACAGAGTAGTTGGGCTGTAAATCTAGTTTGCAAAAGTTAAAATTGGACACTGATTTGTTTCAAGATATTTATATTTTCGATGTACAAATTTACTCGCTTCATTGACATATGTAACGGTACTGAATTATTTAACGATCTCTCGCTTGCTAATTTTTCCACTACACCTCATCGATCAAATATTTATTCGGAGGAAACTACGTGCCCGACGCACCAATTTTTAACCGTCTCCCGTCCTCCATCCATTCAGCCTGCATTATTTATTGTGATCGATATGCCACTAACACAAGCTCCCCTCTTTCTGCTTTAAACTTGACGCCCTCAGACAAGCCTTTCATGGCCAGCCTTATTTACATTACACGGCGTATGAAAGTATATATTAAAACATTTAATTAAATTTAAGATTCAACTGCCTCGACGTCAATGGCGAAGCATTCAGCCAAGTTAATTGCTCGTTAACACCGTAATTAGACTTCATTCATCCGAGGGAAATGAAACACTACAAAAGCAGCCAATGAACATATCTTATAACCGCGTCTTTCAATGTCACTCAAGTAGCCAGACCTTAATCACAGTTTTATAAATTAAATTAATGTACTTAACGGTTAACATGTGCTTACAAGCTCCACGTAGAGCCCTTAAATCTCTAGTCAGACCGTGTGTCTGTGATTCGTGATATTTCCACGTCTCCCGTGACCCTGCCGATTATTTCACAAAGATTCTCTATTGATCTTGCAGCGCCCAGTCGTGCCAATCGGCGATCGAAGTATACGACGGCCTCCCCGAAGGAGGGATGCTTGGCACCGCAAAGTCCCTCGAGAGAATCTGCAGTCCTGCGCAGAGGCTTCCACGGGAATTCATGCAACAAGATACGTAAGTGGATTCTCCAGTTATTAGACGGTAGATGCCGATGTGGTCTACCAGTACACAGCTTATTACTCGGGATACTCCCTAGTAAGAAGTCCTCGAGATTCCGTTCGATTCACGACGCGCAATGCGAACCTCTCCCGCTATCCGCCCCCGTCGATCGACAGAGATTGCCAAACTTGCAAAATTAATGCGAGCAACTCGTCTGACCCGCGAATTCGTCCAACATTCTCCATCAAACATAGTATCCGCTCTGATAGGCCCAAGTTAATGACCATCGTTTAGTAATACCTCTCATTATCAAATCACCGATTTTCATTAAATACATTCCTTTGCTACTCCTCGACTATGTAGTCTATACCTACATCAAACTGCCAGAGACAACTGACAACCCTCAGCACCGCCAACAATCCCATATATATCATAACTTCTATTTATTCGCCACTCGCGATGCCATTGAACTCATTCGATGCCACGATGAATGCAACGGGACACTCGTTCCCCGCCATTTCCTTCGGTTCGATCTAATAAAACGCGCGGGCATGGAAAGAGGGACGTAAAGGAGAGGCCCTGGATCCGGAAACGCGGGATTTTATCGAACCTCGAGGCGAAGCGGGCACGGACGAGACGTAATCAGGGAACAGCCCCGTTCTATTGGACATTGCCGGATCGAAGGACAGGACGCGGAACGTTGGCTGGCGTTCATCTCGTCGGGAGCCCTGTATGAAAGATGACTGCGCGATACACGCCGTAGCCGCGCGTTTACATTTACGCCGAGCACAGGCTCCAATGGAGGAACATGAAAAAAAAAACGGAGGGACGAGGGCCGTCCACTGCATGGATACTCGTTGCGCGGCCAGTATCTCCGCCGCCGTTTTCCATATTGAAACGAGCGCTTTTTATAGCCGCGATCCTCTCCACGACATCGTAAACGTTTAATGTCGATCGATTTGCTGGTACGCGTAGTAACGTGCAATGTCGCTGTACCGGACAGATTCTCCTCGCCTTTGTGACGTTCCTCCGCGCGTACTCGCCGCCAAATTTGAATATCTGTGGCGGCGCCGCGACACGGGGTGCTTTATTGCGGATATTTCTCCCCTATCCTTTGCGGCCCACTGTGTCGCGCCACCGCAGCATCGTAATTTTCATTTCGCTGCCGGGGCTTTTCAAACGGATTTTACCTGGGAATTATTTGCCGCTGTACCATACGGAATACGCCTCGCGATGGTAACGTGGATATTCGAGAGCGAGGCGGTTCGATTCTGACGTCCCCTTTGCGGATCAGATATTACCGGCGCGGAATTGATATTTTTCTTTTAAGTCGAAGGGGAAGTACGTCGGAGGATGAATTTTTGTGATCTTCTTTCTGAAGCGCGCTCAGGAATCCGTGTAAATAAAGGTGAAGGATATTAAGGTAGAGAATATTGAGTTAATCTACTTAGGGCAGGGGGAGATTCTAAAGGGGGGCGTTTCAATTAAATTAGTATCCGTCGTATTAAAAACTGACGTTTGAGCGGCTCAAAGGGAGCCCGACCGTTCGATTTTAATCAGATAAATGTCAAAGTGGCTCCGCGAAGAATCACACCGGGTAGAATGGAAGTATCTGCCGGGCTGGGAAACGTGACGGGAAATCCACCACGAGAAAGACTTTCCCCCGCACATATTGATCAGCCAGGAGGGCACGATCTGAATAGGTCACATTCCAAATCCTTTCGACCGAGATCGATATTCGCCTCGGTAGCCGCAGAATCGTTCTTCCAGGAGCGAACCATTCAGACGGTGCATACGCGAAGGGAGGATCTAATTGTGAGATACGAAGTGGCTTACTAGAATAATATTAATTCCAGGATCGCACTCCAGTCTTCGCATCTAATATCCATACTATTTTAAGAGATAATGGTACTAGGCAGTCGGTTTCGTCGAAAATGAAACACTTCAATTAATTACAAAGAAATAAATTGAAGTTGAGACTCGACCTTTCACACAATAAGATTAAAAAAAAAACATATTTGTTTCGCCAAAAATATGCTTTATAAATGACGCTACAGATGGATCATTAAAGAGGCTTTTTAAAAAGTTTCTTTTATTTTCCACCTTCGAAATCGGGATAAATAGTGTCTTCTTACAGTAAAAACCAAATTACCCCAAAGCTTCAAATTCACGCCCATCATTTTTATCTCATTTCTTAAGTAAAAGAATATCGTCTAACTTCAATGAAACTCGAGGTTCCTGGAAACCTAGGTTCATTCGTTTCGCCAGGGAAATAAAGAAGGTATTGCGTCGTGGAAGTACTCGATCTGGCGGTCGTAATTAAACCGAGGAAGATTAGCGAAGGTTGGCGGACCAATATCTCGGGACGGTGCACGAGGTTCATGGGGGTTAAGGTCTCGCGAGATGGGGTTGGTCAGCCGGCCGTGGAAAGAGCACAACTCTTAGGAGGCCAGCCGCCGACGAACAAAGTATCGCAAGCTCCCTCGAGGGAGGTGAGGCCGGCACTGTACGAGGCGAGGCCTGCGGGAACAGAAGTAAGTGCAAAAGGGACTTGGTCGGAGTGCACGGATGCGTTGCATGCATTATGCAAGCGTTGGGGAAACGGACGGACGGCGAAATGTCCATACGTTTCTCGCGCGGTGGCTGATATACACCAACACTGTCAAGCAGAGAGACAGAAGAAGGTGGGGAGCGTTTCCCAAAAGTGATTTCGAGACGGATCGATCCACTGTACACGGAACTTTTTCCTCGGGAACTTTGAGATACAGCCACAATTTATATATACACTTCGAAAGTGAATAATGGAAAATTTCCTGCTCGAGGAACAACTGAGGAACAAGACCAAGAGATTGTGTTCCCGAGAATTATGATTAGACTATAATGAGGGGATTACAATTTCGCGTAAACTTTCATGATTTTCAAAGCGATCAGTGGGATATTGTTTCGCGCTGTACAACATCGTCGCTTAGTTTCCCTGGTAAACGATAATTACACGTGGAACAGGATTCCTGAAACTTTAACGATCCTCCGCTCTCGTTTCCCGCGCTACGAAGTTTTGATAAATTCTCTGGACGTGCTTCCCCCGCGCTAGCTCGCGGGAACTGTCTGATGCGCGAGCGGTAGGGAATAAATTGCAACTCTTTCAATTTAAAAACTGCAACACCATCTCATTAGTATTTGGGATTGATTTAAACGAAATCTTCGTCATACTGAAATCATACCTAAACCTACATCCCTAGGCAACTTGATTAAAAAATCGTTTGAATTCTCCGCGAAGACACGTCCCCCTTCCAAAGTCCGAAGCAGTTCTCCTGAATTGATGAGAAAGTGAAGTTCACCCAGCTAGTTTCGATTGCAGCGAAACAAGCGCAGGTCCAATTCCCTTGGAAACTCGTTTCCATTTCGCGCGAAAAGAAACATTCTTCAGAGACTTCAGAGCACTTCCAAGTTGAAACAAAAGTTTCGGCTTGTTGCAAGTATAGAATTATACTTCCGATTTCAATAAGGCCTGCGCACATCCCAGCCAGTTTCGCAGCAAGAACCTTCAAGCTTTTCATCGGGGATGCGTCGGCCATCTCGACATTTTTTAATCAGCCTTAATTTCTAACGTAGCCAGACGGCCAGCCAGGATTTATACTTAGCTACAGCTACCAGGACGACCGTACGTGCCTATGGGACTGTCACGTGTTTTACGCCGGCTAATCTCGTAAAAATTCATGCAAAATAACGCTCATGTTTCATCCCCTCGCTACCCCCTGTCCCCATCCTCCTGCCCCGTCGTAGCCGGAGGCACGTTTTCCATTGTTCGCGGACACACCGGGCAGATCTGCGGTGTCCGAGTTTCACGATGCATTTAAAGCAAGTTTAAAGCGGTGCAAGACCCAGCCAGAGTATTCTGCGCGCAGTAATAATGCGATCAGTGTCGTTGGGAGCTTATCGTTCGTCCGGGAACAGGGAGCAGGCCACCACTCTGTCGCTGGCCGGGGAAAAAACCAGTAACGAGCCAGACAGGGGGTAACTTTTTCGGGCTTAGTGAATCGAACACGTAAATTTCATTCGACATGCATTTTATAATGAATATTAGCTCAACATTAAGTTACATCTCTCTTTGTTTCACGCTGGGAGTGAAGGAAATATACGTATTATCCTAATTTCATAAAATCTAGGATCTATGAATGGCTGCAAGTCGCAATCAAACAAGCGCCCCCATTTCCTTCTTTTACCATAATATTATCTACCAGTTTCGCATCTTGACCGCGATACTTATCTTATTAAGTTCTCTATCGTCGCAGAAAAGCTTCCCTAAATCCAAGGGGATAAAAAGACCTCGAGTTCCGCGATTATCCGAGCGAGTAGGGTGCAACACCCACTGTTTAATCCCCGTCCATCCGTGGACGTGATACATCGGGGATCAATCCAGGGGCCTGGGTATCGTGTAATTCAATCTACGCGCATATCGTGTCCAACTAAAAGCCACCCCCTGTCCGCCGCGGAGCGACTAATGAACCGGCACAGATCAACTGTGTCGGCTGATCAGATCGGCCCCTAGTCTCGGCAAAATAAACTGACGCGTGCGAGAACGTTTTCAGCGACGATTACGCCCATGCACGCTTCCACTCGCGCGCCTACCGCTGCAAACAGCACCGGCCCGCACCGGCGCGAGATGGAGCGGGTAATTTCCAGTTCATGAGGCGATGATAATAATTGATCGGTACGCGTGACTGGAACGGCGTTATACGCGCCATATTATGCCGCGATTTGCCCGCCACTGTTTCCACGGCGAATTAGAATGATTTACTTTGGCGAGGATTTGTTGCTCGTTAAGCCAGCACGGGAAATGCGAACGTAAAGGTCCACCTTGCCATTTGCCAGGGGTATAGGATCATTTTCGGTTTCTGTGAAACGTCAGCACTAGGGTGGCCCTTATTTCAACCTGCGGTTTCCCTTACTCTTACCCCCTGATATCGTTCCATTTCATAAAAATATTGTCCCTGATAAAGTTTATTGCAATCGGACAACAGGAAAGGGTGCCGACCAGGTCTTAAAGTTTCGAATTCATCAGTGGTTTGAATTTGAAGAATTTCTCAAAAATGCTTAGCCCTATCGAAATTTTGTTCATATAATATTAAATGAGCATTCAGTTTTCTATAATTACTGTATATATATATTTTTTTCGTACTTCCAACCATCTTTCAGATAATAGCGTTAAAAATACTTTCAAGGGCTAATATAAGGGCCACCCTAATCAGCACTCGTGTTAGGAAGAATTCTCTTAAATTTTTCTAACCGATCACCGCTTCTTGTAAATAACATTTAGATCGGTTACTCGGTTTTGTCAGTGATAGACGCGAAGCGGGATTGAATTTTTAGGCTCAAGCGCGAGAATGGATAGCATAGGTGAATTTACGCGTACGTAAGAGAAGCTGATACAGCGCTGGGTTATGATAAGGGCAGAGTGCTGTGGGAGATAGATCGATCCATAAACCCGTAGGGAAGTGTTGTGCAGAGGTTATTTTAAGGGATCGAGAAGCTTCTTTATGAAAATTATCCGTTTCGTGTCTAACTTGCTCTGTCTTCGGCGCGTGCTACACTTTGAATCGACGTGTCGACTATGTGCAAGTACATACTACTTAAGTGGAGAAGTTCGAAACTAGCCCGTCACTTAGGAGGCCTAACTACGAACTACTTCATCGACACGCTATTATACAACTTTTCCGCACTGACTATCTCATTTCACCCCTCAAGTCCCTCCAATTTAAATAATTTCTTTAATCATTTTACGTTTACACCCCTACTTCTACAACTATCTTATTCCACTGTCTTCTGCAACCAGCATTAAACGTCAAAACAGCAGAGCACTATCCAGCAGCGGTGGAACGAAACTTTCGATATCACCTATCAGAAAGCAAAGTTTTGCAACAGAGTTGTACGAAAGGGCCGGAGATGTACGTGGTCCGTGGGTGGCGCGTTAAAATCTCGTTCGACTGACGTACGAGTTATGATCGGTGTCGGGCAATCTCCAAGTAAAGCAGCGGGAGAGGCTGACTCACTATGTTCTCCCCGTCCGACCTGGTTTGCACAGGAAAAGTACACACGGATCCGTGCCCGCGTGACGTCCGCATATCCGAAATCCGCGAATGAAAGTTGAAGACGTGCCAACTGGGTCGCTTGATCTCTCGCTCTGAAGAGAGCATCGTACCAAAACATAATCGCGATGCTTCTGCCCCTGCGACGGCGTTCCTCGATTTACTGGAAAACCTGGTACGATGCTAGTGCTCGATCGAATGAGAAATCATTCCCAATCTCAAAATACTTTTAACCGAAAATAATTATGGAAAATGCCTCTTATTACATCTTATTTAAAAGTAATTTAAAAAAGTAATTTAGCAAATCGAGTTTCAACGCGTACCGCATATTAAACAATGTCGTTGAAACAATTGTTCAACGAATCTGTGCCTGAACTTTTGCCCCCATCCGTCCATTCGTTCCTACACACGCAGTTTCGTAGTTTCCACGCGAAATCGAATTTTTTTTGTAACGATTGCTGGTTTGCTTCATATATCAACCCGTGCCATAAATAATGACCGCTCTCTGCAGTTTACTCGAACTGCAGGGTGCAATTGTTCGCGATAAAAATTTTTATTCGAAATTCTCCTCGTTATTTACTCTGAGTTGCTGCGTCCTAACAAATGTTCCACGCCGGGGTTACGGAATTTTTTGAATTTTTAATCGAGAAAGCTGGATGACACGCCTCGCCTTTCCTCGTTAACACGGCGGCAGAAACACTTGGTGAAGTTCTAGAACTTGGACGATTCTGTGAGCATAGGCGTGTATGGAACGAGCGATTTCGTTGTCGATAAAGCAGTTAATTATCGTGCCTCGTACTGTTCAGCTTCGTGCTATAATAATTGGTGAAAAGTTAGATTTTTGCTCATTAAAACACTGTATTATAACAGAATTCATACTTCAACACTGTTCAATATACAATCACTATTCCATACACCTTCGCATGTGCTCGACACAGTAGAACGAGTACGTATTTAATCAGACACGACGTCAGGAATTTCCCACTTCTCTTCCATTAATAAGTCAAATTTACCAGCACCAATTCAATACACTAACTTACCTCATACTTGACCGATGGAACTTTACACAATTGTCTTCCCTTTGCTCGTATATAACTGAGTATCGTTCTTGTTGAACTAACCGTAAAACACGATGCTTCATATGGAAGATCGTGCTGTGTTTAAGAAATCATAATAAAGGTAATTACCTTCAACAGGAATTTCTGAATCTTGTGTAATATTTTTTGAAGA
Source organism: Andrena flavipes (assembly GCA_963971345.1). NCBI lineage: Eukaryota > Metazoa > Arthropoda > Insecta > Hymenoptera > Andrenidae > Andrena > Andrena flavipes. The sequence continues at coordinate 43,170,760 of OZ020481.1, forward strand.
ATTTTGACTTTGCATAAGTTCCATCTAACCCTTTGTTAGGTTATCTAGCTGCTCTTGCATATTTTTTAACGTTTTTGATATTCTAATATTCTAAACGTGTATATTCTGTCACACAACTAAACAATATGAGGTTGCTGGGGCGCGCACGTGATACATTTTTTATTTTTATTTAAACTCTAAACGTTGTGTATTTTCCCGCGTACTTGATAGTACTACATGTAATCATCTTCGAAATCGACGCTTCTTATAATTATAGACATATTTGCCCCTCAACTGTACAAAAATTCCCATTGAAATTTTTCTGGAAACCAGCTAAGTTCCTCGACCTACCAGATGCTTCGATTTACCATCTCCTCGGCCTAATACAACGAAAAAAGTAGTCCACATCAATGTATTCTGCTACTGTATTCCAAGTAGCTGGGATCGTGGCCAAAAACTGTCCTAATTTATTCGCTTCATTAATAACTGTCGTTCGATGCCGTGGCAAGACGTTATCAAGGGACAAAACCAGCCGACAAACATTGACTTATCACTGTACACTGTCTCATAGAGGATTCAGGGGCGGGTTATCGCGAGACAGTGTTCCCAGGACGTCCATTTACAACTTCGCCGAGCAAAATGGAAGCGAACGACGTGGAAAATTTACATGGCGCTTTGTGCCGCCACTTGCCCAACTTCCAGCCGTGCCGCGCTCACGTTAGCTTGTCAAGTATGGCGCTTTGACATAAAGGCGCCGGCTTCATAATTCACGGGGAAACTTCCTTCGGGCGCTTCGACTTAGCGATAAAGGAAAAGAACAGAACCGCCGGTGGAACGAAGGAGCGGAGAGAACGGCGCTCGCTTCTCCGTCTGTCCTCCCACACGAGAACCTTTGCGAGTTCCATTCAGTGCCCTGCAGGAACGAATCGAAGGGACCATTATTCATAATGGCAGAGCAAAACGAGCGTGCATAGAGCTCCGTTGACTGAGGAGGAGCGAAAGTGACTCGATGACGCCGGGAAAAGCGTTCGCGTAGATACATGAAGATAGAATCTGATGCTGGAACGTCAATCAAGTCAAGTCAACTCCAATTTCTGTCAATCTCAGTTAGCTACGGTTGACGTTGATCAATTACAGGTCATCCTCGGTTTCCAGTTACCGATACCATCAGCCTCGAACCCATCCAACGAATTACGACATAACGGTCTTGAAATACCTTTCACTCGGCAACAAATGCTAGATTTTATTCGAAATTCCGCGGAATGATCCTGTAAAAGGTGCCTGCTACCGAGTCGTATGCGCTCCGTCGCGCTGAACCCGAACGGCGTCCTTCGAGGCGCATCCCGATGGAAGATAGAGACGCGTTCTTTACGACATTTCTGATAGCAGGTGTGTGATTTACACTCGATCTCGGGGGAACGACGTGTTTTCCTCGAAGAAACGACTACGAATCCCGCGCCGCTCGCGGGCCCCAGGAACCACTGCCGGCTACGACGCCCGCGTAAAAGCAAGACTCTATCCCCGTTTCTCTGTTTTTCAGAAACCTCGAGCCGAAAAGATACTCGTCTAATGGCAGAGATATGACGGTCGTTCTGCGGCGAGCCTCGAACAGCCCCACCGACGAGGAATACATGGACGTCTCTTATTACTTCCACGACGGTAAGCCGACTACTTTTGACATCTTTCGAGCAGCTTATCGGTGTTACTACTTTCATCCTGTTACAACCCGGTTTCCAATAGCAGCTCTGAAATTCTTGCACGCCGGTGGACGCCGTGGCATAAAATGCCACATGAAATCTTTACGCAGTACTGTTTCCTCCGGTCGAATTTCTACCTTCTCCCTTGGGAGGTGTAACTTCCTCCTCGCTCAGATTTGACTTCTCCGGGCTCCAATTTAATTCAATTCATAAATCAGGAAAGTGGGAGTACGCGTATAGTTCTCGTTATTCCTTATTGTATTTATGAAAAGGGCTGCGTTAATCATCGTTTCCGACAACGGCTAACGGAACGCGGAGCCACGGGCGTTGAAATCGCTACGTAAACCGTCTCTGATCGATAAATAATTAATTGAACGGGTACGTAGACAGGGCGCTACATGTAATCAACGGAATTGTTTGATTGCGCCAATAATAATAATGTCATCATCGGTACCTACACAATCTCGTATGTTAATACGACTCGATTCCGCAACAGCATTTACATAGGGCGACGGGAATTATTCCAGCCTCGATGGAATTTCACTTCTTTAACATATTTCGCGGTATAAAATCGAGCGCGATCCTGGCGTAATTTCAATGTAACGATGCTATCAATTCCCATGGTGCTCCAACACGCCCCACTATCCGTTTAATCCAAGCTCGTCGCGTGCGCGCGCAAGCTTACCCCGAGCAAGGCGGGTTAATTAGAAGAAAATCGATGAAAAATTTAATTAAACGGAACGGGGACGAATTTACGATCGCCGGTGCCGATTCCCAGTTTCCATTTCCGAGGATGAACAGCGGGCCGAGTAAGATCGATATATCGGGACGGATATAAAAAAAAAAGTGGTAGTGTGCGTGGTCAGTTCGACGTGATAATTATTTCTGCCTGGATTCTTCCGTGGGGCTTATCGCGCGCACGATGCTCTGCCCCGTCGCTAATTACGCCTGACTAATTAGTGGAGCAACGATCCGACATATCGATACCGATGCAGCCCCAGCTCTTTAATTGGATGAATATAGGACGTGTCGGTAATCCTGAAACTCGCTTGGCTCAAGGCCAAGAACGCTGGACTATCCGAAAGCGCATTTACAGTGTGTTACGAGGGAAAAGCGATTGAAATCGTGATTTTGATTCGACCGCACGATAAATCTTTTATCGCTTCGGGTGTCTTTTTCTACGGCAGACTTTCTTCCTCTTCTCTTTATTTAGGAACTCTTCCGAACGGAGGAATTGTACAGAGGGGAGAATCGGTATCGCAGAATTTGTTAGGGATTCTTTTATGTCTGAATCGTGGAAAATAGTCCGACCAGAGGTTCGACTCGATTGTTTTAAACCCCCCAGGGCTTGAAGCTTGTTTCGGTCGCGGTTTTTCCCTCAAAAACATGATCCTCTGGACGGGAACTACCGATTCCAAGGTGCTCGACCTACTACACTAAAGTTGAGACCGTGGATGTAATATATCTGTGAGTTTTTAGATTAGGCTGATAGGTACGAGGGGTGAATTAATATTCCCGATTAATCGACATCGGAATAGGAACGATAAGCGTCGACGCGCTCCGCGCGAATATTCTAAATGAAATTACGCTGGAGACGAGTATGGTGCCGGTGGAAGCCGGTAATTTTATTAGCTTCTATAGAGTGCCCATCAAGCAGGAATTGATAGCGCGGATTTATCGGTGGCCGGGATGGAGGGAAATCACGCGGCCAGGCGAAAAATCAGTCCCCTGACGGCCGGATAATGATAAACGGTGAAAACCGTCGTACTTCCGTTGGAAATTTAATAACATTTCTGCTCGCATCCGTGCGTGCCTTGCGACAGGGTTAATCGCGCCGGAACTCCAATAACCCCCTCAAAATATCCGCGGAAAGTATGCAGTATATTTAAATGGCGTTATATCAAACAGGGCGAATAAACTCGCCAGAAATTACGTAATAGTCTGCGGCAAGTTAAATCACGGCGAATTTCACGACCGGATTAGAATTATCGATGCACGAAACCGCGGCGGGGGGAGGGGGGGCAGGTACTTTAAAGGGCCGTATCGAACGTGAAATACTTCTTTGGATACAAATCTAGATATACATCCAGCACAAAAGTTGAAAGAAATATTTCACGCTCGATAAGGATAATGCCCATAACTGCTCGAAGCATTCAACCCCTAATTGCAAAATTTTAAATTCCACGCAGAGCGATAGGAGGCTCTACTCTATCTCGAGTAGCAAGCAAATTTTGCAACGTAGCGATTCGAATGGGATTTTCCTAGAGACGGGAGAGAGATTGGTGCATCGCGTTACGGGAAAAGTCCATACTGCCTCTCGCCCCCAGACTTTTTGGCTGTTGATTGCATTTTCCAATCGGAGCTAGAGAGGCCAGGTCTTATCGATCGCGGCACTCGGCGTGTTCAGACACGCGTATACCACGTGTAAACGTAATAACGTTGACGAACGACGGGGACATCCGTCAATCAACGTCAAACCTATGCCGGCAGTTTGTCGCCGAGCCGACTCTCCCGTTCGTGTCATTTGCCCCTTTTTAATATGCAGTGATTTTTTCCGACTGGCCGTCATCGTTCCCGCCCCGCCCGATGATGCCGCGTGCCAACGCGCGAAATGACACCGCTCGCCAGGCAATATCGCAAATCAAATTCACAGCAATTGAACATTCACTGGGTCACTCGACCGTAAGGAATTCGTATCTTTTTCGAATAACAGGGTGAAATTCTAATTCTTCCCTACCACACTTCAAGCACTCTGCATTTCCAATTGTTGCAATATTAGGTACTTCGCAAAGGGTAACTAAAATAATAATAAAATAAATAAAAAAGAACTGATAATAAAAGGGAGAGATGATTCAGTTGTGAAAAGATAATTTATTTTTGCACAAAGAACTAAGAATTGCACTTGAGATTTAATCACTCTCACCCCTGATATGAACATTGTTTCCGGCGAATACATCACGATGCTTTTAACAATCGCGGCATCTCGGCCCGCTGTTCAGTCTCGATATAGTCATGCATTTATGCATTGGATGGACGTATTATACGAGCATCGACTCCCCTTCTGTATTAATTGAATATTCCTTTGAGGATGTTGAATACCATCGAGTACGCAGCCCTACGATTTCCATCCCCCTGGAATTCTTCGTCTGGTTTTAGGGCCGCTGTCGGCGCGATACCCGCAGACAATCTACCGGTGCATAAAATTTTATGTCATCCTGAGAGACCGATTTCCTTATAGGAAAACCCCGGGCCTGTCCCTCGACGTCTGTTCGCCCCGAATAAGACACGCGAAATTTTCGCCCACGAAACGTAAAAATTTTGCTTCCGTGGCAGGGTCCGCTGGAAATAAAGGCGCCCGTGGCCGAGGGCAGAAGGGACAGGGGAAATAAATTAGAAGTTACCGCGGGGTGAAATTGGAAAACAGTGGACGCGCTATCATAGGTCAATCTTCCTTATAAAACTCCAATTGCATTACACGAATAATCCACCCTGTAAATCCAGTTCAATTAGGACAGACACAGAACGTTCTTAACCATCGAATTTTGGTTGCAAAAGTCCCTCGGAAAATGCGCGTATCACGCAACCTCGTGCTCAGGTACCTATATTTTGCCGCGCAATTAAGAGACTTGACCGACTTCACGGCAGCGTAAAAACGCTTTAACTGCGCGAGTCCCGTCGCTAAAGGAAAACGCTGGGAAGGTGCAAAGACTTTTTTTTACACATTTCTTCGAAACGCACCGCGGCGTTAAATGCCCTTTGCCACGCACGAGCCGAACAAACGACCGGCTGGAAAGCGGAAGCTTCCTCGGCCGTGGAGCACCGCCGCGTCGGAAGTTGGGGGTGGGGAATGACTTCGACGCATTGGGACACGATAAAGTTGGCAGAAATAAGTACAGCACCGACGCGGAGTCGCGAAAAGGCGAAAGTTTCGTTTGCATATCGAGGAGGGCTCGCGGAGCGGAAAACAAAGTGCCAGGGAAAGATCTCCCAGAGATCGAACATATCGAGGGCGCGACCTTTCGCCCCTCGACATCGATTCCTTCCCCCGTGTTCAATTCCCACGCGTCGACACCCTTTCTCGTGTATCATACGCGCGCTTTCGGGCCGCTGTTTTTAAGATCGATGTTCCAGGTTATTATTCAATGTTGCGGGCTGGGAATTTTGGTTGGCCTGTTTCAACGCGCGCTCTCGAACTTTTAGCGAGACCGCGTTTGACGTATCTCGTCGACGTTATTGAAATTTGCAGAGTTAATTTCGCTATTGTATGGTGTTGCATTCAAAACATTGAGATTGAAAATTTATCAGAAGTAAAAGTACTTGCTGACGCGTTCGTGCATCATCAGTTTCAGTGGGTCGGGAGGTACTATTGTGGGATCAGGAACTCCTATAGAATAAGAAGGAGCTCGGACTAAGAGACCAGGGAGAGTCGGGGGCAGCCGTGGTAGCAAACACGACTGATCAGCACGCGGACGGGTCCTCGAGTTCGACTCCCGGTGCCGTGGGTCGCGTCTCCTTTTTCCGTGGCTCCCGAATAGGGAATACAATGCCGGCCATTATTTACTATCCCGGGATTGCGGGATTTTTTAAAGTCTATCTCTGGATTCTGAGACTGATCCCGGGATTGAATAATAGAAAATTTCAGTAATTAAAATGATTTATTATGTGTTAAATTTCTAAATCTTTATTTAAAGTAAACAAACTTACTTTCTATCATTAGTCTGAAACATAAGCTAACAATAAAATCATTCTTAACAATAAAAACTATAGAGCAATGAAAAATAATAAAGTCTCAATAAATACAATAGATAATATCAGTAAACCATTATGAAGATTTTTGGCAATGCGAACGAAGAAACAGCAAAGCACGTAAAGTACATAGATATCTATAATGTTTCGACTTTACGTGTTCAGACAAGTTGCGATGTGCAACTTGCGCGACTTCGAAATAGCGGAAAGTCAGAATATCATTGTAAAAATAAATACAGTTCAGTTAAGTTATATGCGGCTTAATATTATTCTTTAAATAAATCATTATTATTATTATTGACCTCATTATTATAAATTTACTATTTTCATTTATTTTGTTTATTTTTATAGTTTTCAGGTGTTCATAAAGTAATTCAGTTTTAAAAAATCCCGAAATCCTGGCGATTAAAATCTCGGGATATTTGGAATCGAAATGAATCCTCCTCCTTTTTGAAGTCGGTTAAAAACAAGCGGGATTCCGGGACCCCTACACTATGAACCTCACCTGTCAATCGCGTTGTCGTTTGAGTTATGACGGTTTATCTTAGGATCCATCGAGACGCGGCGCGTAGAAAATGTTTTTAATCCTTCCGACTGGGATTCCATCAGTTACGAACGACGTCGTTGTCGATATTTCAGAACGCGAGGGTGGTACTCAACAGCCCACCAGCGTGTGCGACGTGGAATATTACGGATTGACGTCTCCGGTGAAGGGTTCCGTGGTGCATCCGGAGCCTCACCGATTATTCGCTATGGAGGGGCCTATAAAATGCAGGCAGCACTTCATTCCAGCGGCTAATCAGTCAGTCATAATTCGAGTAAGTCCTACGATCGATGCTTGCCTAGTGGAACGAAGGCTTGGTACACCGGAGTAGAATGAAACACCTCTTGCAACGTATTAGAAATTCTATTATTCATTTAATTCCATTATCTTTCGATTAGCTCGGTAAATTGTAAAAGTTGACTGAGCTGTCGCGACAGAATTATTTCAGAATCTTCTGGAATTTCCAATGATTCATTCGAGTGTTCCTGTGATACAGAATTCTAGATAGTAAGACGGCGGTGTGTTACTTGAACCGTAGGTGGAGAGCAGCTCGAAACAGAGCCCGAACAACCCTTGCGAAACCAAGTGCGGGGACAGCGGCTGCCACTGCGTCAGCAACAAGTCCCTAGAGAACATGGACCACCTACTGCTCGTCTCTGAGAACGGTCACATCGTCACCTGCCTCTGCGGGAACTATCAGGTGAGCGCGCTACCAAGACGTACCTACTCCATCTTCGCCTATGCAGGAGCACGTTCAGCTTCCTCGGAGAAACGAAATTCCCACCTCAGCATCCTCTACAGAAAGAAGTTTAGTTTCCTTTTGAAAAGGCATTTAGCTTTTCCTGTTTAAAAAGATATATACCTTTCAAAGGAATATCACGTTTCGCTCACAGAATGATACCTGCATGTGATTCCATGCAAGAAGAGGCTTGGAATAGTATTTAGTCCGTTTTTTAATATCCCCCACTGTTGTCTTCCTTTTACGCTCTTCGTGTCGCGCATTATCGACGAAAAGCGAGGGAAACGATACGCTTCGCCAATTATTAAGCCGGTGTGCTCGAATCGTTGCGAGCGTCAGCCCCGGCGATGCTCGAGCGTTCGCGGAATGATAACATCGGGGAACGGGGCACGGCGGAGCGTCAATGACCATCGATCGTTTAATTCGAAAAACGCTCGGCAAGCACCCACGACGCCCCGTCCCCTTTTATTTTCTGCCGCTCGCGTCCAACTGCCACCGTTTCATTCGAGTTTCATTCACGGACAAACGGCCGCGCTACTCGCCCGATTGTATTGGCTGTGGACATTGAATGCTCCTCCCGTTCTATTCAACGTCTGCCCCATCAACCGGCGGGGAATTACTTCTCGAGCGATTTCACCGGCTTGTGAATAAAACAAATAATGTGCAGAAGCGAGGCTGCAGGTGAAAAGGTAGACAAACGGAGGAATAATTGTTTTTCACTTCTTTTTTCTCTCTCTTTTTATTTTCGACGAGTCGAAAGAGGATCTCTCTGTTGAACAATTTACGATACGTTTGTAGAGGGTAGGTGGGTGGATATGCTCGGACGCAGTTCGAGCTCACTTCCCGCGAATCTCGTACTTGCGAAACTTTTACAGTCGTCTACTCTTTTTAGAACGGATCGCTGAACTCTGCGTTTCCGTTGCTACTGTATTGGGTTTGGAATTAAAAACTCCGTGTCGGTGGAAGGTAACGAGACCCTAAATTCGATCCGCCAAACTTGTGCTGAAATTAATTGTAATTGGGTTCGTAGACTTCTCGCAAATACTGTATCTGTTGCCCCTGTTAAAATCTGCTAAGTGTTAGGTGGCTGTTTTAGTAAACGAACGCGCTGATTTCTTATCTTTTACTAAAGCCTGAATAAACTCTGAGGGCATTTGATACAAGTTTCCCCTATCTCGGATCTGTCGCACAGGATTGGCTGCCAGTTGGAATCCGTAGCTGGACACCGGTGTACATTGAATGGTCGAGGTCCTCTAAGGCAGGCCTCAATTTCCGTGCGGCTTACGAGTTTATCAAGGACACTTACTGCGGCGATCACACGACGACCAAGGCAGACGGCGAGGTCAATGGCGGTGACCTGGCCAGTACCGGATTAAAGCTCAATCAGTATTATCAGCAGAGGTGCACGTGGATCCTGGACTCCTTGACGGATCGACAGCTCACCATCGAAGTGAAATCTACACAGAGCCGTGAGAAACTACCCAAATTCTATCCTCTACTAGATTGTTAAAGCGTCGCGCCAAATTCTCTTTCCCCCTACAACTGTAGCTTTTATTTGCAAATAAGTATCTTCATTCCTCGCGTTTTAAGACCTTTTTTAACTCTCAATTCACAGGGTAATATATAATTGCGTAATTGATGGGGCGAGTTTAACGTAATTTTTGTTAGGAGAATTATTAGCATTTACACTTTATACGGTAAAATGTGTGATTACATTTATATCGTTGTAAAATTTTAAACTGCAAAATTCTGGGAAAGGATAGGAAGTTGAACTTAGCGTCAGCGTCCGTATGGATTTAATTATTTCTGTGCGTTCCTGGAGGTCCAACAGCGGATGCAGCGCATTTTAAGTAGAGTAGCCTTATTATTAGTCAGACGCGGCGTTTGAAGCAATACGGTGCGTACGATTCTTACTCCATTCTGTTACTTACACCATTCACAGCAGAGGGAACACCTTGCGAGCCCTTTTCCCTTATATATATCATATTTCTCGTGAATCTTCTGCAATATTTCGACACACGTAACTTATCATTTATTTCTGTAATATCACTATCCTCCAAATATTCCCCCTAATATCCATCACAATCGTGACAAAATCACATCTTCAAAATTACGCAAGCTTCCTTCACTTGCGACACCAAAGGACGCCCACAGTAGCCACGATCCAGCTGGTGATTCAAGAGAAAAGTCAAAGACAACCGCTTGGTAGGGCGATGCTTTTTCCCTGCCCTGACTCTGCACGCCGAATTCCGCTCAATTCCACCCTTAGCTGGCCCCCTGGAATTTCTGTCCGCGCCATTGAGCCCAGTATGAGTGCGAAGCGATCTGAGAAGCCGACCAAAGAAAGGGCGAAGTAAACAGAGGGAAAGCGGGTCGCGAAAGACTAGCCTTGAAAAACGAATGTAGGCAGGAGTCGAGATTAAAGGGGCCGCCAGATTCGCCGGGACAACGGGAACCAATCTCCTTCGAGTCTTTAGACCTCGGCTCTCCTTTTTCCCTCCGTTACCCCTTTCCAACAGACATTCCACCGTCTTACCCCCTTTCCTTTAGTCTTCCTCCCCTTCTTCTCTCCGCGCGAAAACGAAACTCGAGACAACGGGAATTCAGAAGCAGGATCGGTGCTGTTTCAAGCAACCGAACCCCTGAAACGGCTTTCACACACCTTCATTTTTTATTTTTCTTACGACCCCTTAGCAAGACTCATTGGCCGTCGTAACGATTGCAAAGATCGAGAGGTTTTCTCTTGTCTTTCACGAGTTCTTCTCCCGAGGAGCACCTTTTGAGGAGTGGACAGGCTATAAATGGACCACCCTTCTCTTGTACATACTTTCTATGAAAGTTTCGAACGTCGTGAATCTTTCGCGAATAATATTAGTACGTTATTCGACAATCACAGTGGTACGAACGAGAGATTTGGAATTTACCGAAGTGCAGCATTTTACCTGCATTTTGTCGATCAGCAATCAAACAACGTTTGCCAGCACCAAACAAGCTACCGATTTCCCGATAGCACTGTTTCCAGAAGGCCCACGGAACACGATCCATCGACAAAATGGATTCGCCATTGTCACTAGTCGGGGAGCAAAATTTTTTTACGAGTCATTGGCATTCAAACGTTTTGCCGGCGAAATTATTGAAAAGGTCGCCAACTACCGTGAAACGAAATAAAAGAAAAAAATTGTTTCCCTTGTTTCCACAATGTATCATCCGTGAAACTGGGGTGGGGGGGGATGAAAGGGCTCCGTGAGTTTTACCCGGTCGCGTGTGTATTTTTCTCTGCGCGACCACGGGGCTAGCTCGGTCTGGTTTATATCGCCGCTACAAAACCAGTTTACCGTCAAAAATCGTCCACGAGCCAACAAAATAAAAGGAAACACCGCCGCGCGAAAATTATACACCCACCGCTGGATGACGATGGCGAAACAGCATCAATTATTCTCGTCTCTCGATGATTGCGGGGAACATTGATAGCCAGGCACGACACTTTCCCCCCCCTTGTCAAATGTTGCATCCGCGGCAATTAATTGTGAAACGAGCTACCCTTAATTGGTTGCTCGGGATACAGATGCGTTTCACTCTTGACTCGGTGCGGCACGTGGAAAAACGAACGCTCGCATCGATAACGGTTCGACGATTCATCACCCGTTCGTCACGCTCTCCCTTCATGCGACTTCATTTCCACACGCGTACTTGAGTGCTCGATCGATACCATTACCTCCGCTCCCCTATTACGATTTTCAATCGATATTTCCCAGCGCTCTACAATTCCCATTTCCTTCGTTATGAAAACTCATTCTTTTGTTCTCCCTCTCTCCATTACACCATTTCAATTTTCTATCTTCTTTATTATCCACATTTCTAGAATGAAAGTTTACCTCGGAGCGATTGTATGGTGTCACAAAGACTGTAGAAGTTAGCATATTTATTCCAGTCTGAAGCAAAGCATCATTAGCGCAATTTATACGGTTCTGAATCTCCTCCCTTTAAACCGATAGCGGTTTATCGTTTCTCAAAGATTCTGCGCTGGGGTAAGAGATTCACGACGAGCCGGAAGTAGTACGTGTTGAAATTTTCCTTCTCGTTTTCTCGCCCCCAGGTCCCTGCACCGCTTGGAATCTCACGATACACGAGTACAGCAAGAACGGGGATCCAGCGGGGCAGAGATTGCACACATTCTGCTCGAGGGATACGCACAAAAATTTCACCCTGCCCTGGAAGACGAACACGGTGGTGGTCAGGTAAGTTTTTCCCTTGAAACGTGACTGATTAATCAACGAGTTTGCTGAACTCGCCAATTAAGGGCATTATTTCGCGATACTTTCAGTGTAAAAATCATGCGGAAATATTATCGTTAATTGTACTGGATCAAACGAGCATGAAGATTTGCAATATCATGAGTAGTTGTTAGAAGAACGTGGTGCCCTTAAGAATAAAGCAACTCTTCATTGTTCAACTGGTTCTGATTCGTGCTTTACAATTGTACTCGTTCATTATTGTTATTATTAAGCGTCTTTATTGCACCAACAAAATACGCAACAGAAAAAGAAACGAAAAGAAGAACACGAAAAGGCGAGGTTCAGCCTGAAGATTGTTCTCCTTCATCGAAGGATGGATTTATTAGGGAAAGCTGATAGCATGATGGAGACTCTTGTTCGCAGACTGCAGGCCCTAGGAAGGACCGCTCCAGAGTACACGATGAAATGGAGGAGTCAATCGGTTATCGCGAACACTCACAAGAGTGGACCATCGCCAGCTCCGAACCACGTGCTCAACTCGACCGGAAATGAACCACGCGGAACGCTGGTACTAATTCTCATCACGATACTCCTTGTCTACACGACCGACTGTTGAGTGGATCGACTCAGCATCTCATGTCTTCACACGTTCCTGTTCGATGAGAAATAAACTATACGAACGAGCCTAAGGTTTGTCTTTATAGACCTTTATTTACACTGTTTAAGTAAGAAACGTGGGTGCTTGTGTTTTCTTCAAGTTTGCCGCGAATTTTGCTTGGAAATACGAGTAGTTTAAAGGATCAGGCAACTTGAAATTTCTAATCAGCTTACAATCGCTTCAGTTTCCATTGTAATACGTTCTATGTCCTATACGAGTTCTTTTGTAATTGAAAACACATTGAATAATGGTAGAGTTGTATTGGAATACAGCACACATTTAACATGCACATGGATCAGAGAGTAGAGCTTTAGTATCGATAGAACTGGCCATGCATTACAAATTTTATCCACCAGCGCAGGCAACAGGTTGTTTCTGAATTGCTGTATATAAACACAGGCACGGTCGTGTATATTCATCGTCCTTATTTGCGGGGTAAACGTGTACATTTTTCGGCGCACTCGGCGTGTAACCCATTCAGAAAACGAAAAACATGTCCCATATTTATTGAAAAATGGCATACATATTTGTTCGCGTTAAACCTAAATTTGCCGACGGAAACCGAATGTGAAATACTGCATGATAGCATGGGGGTGGTACAAGATTCGTAGAAAAGCGGGAGTTTCTCGAATATGTTAAGAAGAGAGGGATATAAATAAAGAGTGATGGAAATAAAAGACACTTTTTCAACAAATTGAGTTTCTTTATTTTTCATATTGTTTGCATTACTTGTTTTATTTTACAACCACATTACCCCTAAACCTTTTGTGTCATATTTCTGCACCACGACCACAAAACTTCTACAGCATATGTTTACTATCTCCACCCTACTCTCACGCCACTTTAACACACTTCTACCGCTACACCGTTTTACAGTCCAGTTCACACATCACACTTCAAGTATCACGCAACACACTACAGTACAGCAAACAACACAACACACAAAGTTGAAAACCGGAACTTAGCATCTCACAAGAACGCAGCAAAATTGCAAACCGGAATTGGGTTTCTCACGAAAACGTAACAAAGCTGCAAATGACAAAATTTTTCGTAACAATGTGTCAAACAAATTTACGATGTTCCTGCATCAAAATTCCGGTTTGCAACTTTGTGTATTTTGTCGAGAAGCCTAATTTCGGTTTGTAACTTTGTTGCACCTGCAAACGAGCAAAATTTCGATTCACAGCTTCTCTTGCAGGTGCAGTGCGAAAATCTACCTCTCTTGCAGGTGCAAGAATCGTGTAATGAATTTTGGAACAGTCCATTTTTGAGTTGTCGCACCTGCAAGAGAAGCAGATTTTCGCGCTGCACCTGCAAGAGAAATTGCGTGGCGAAAATGTGCATTTCTCACAGCTGCAACATAGTTGCACATCAAAATTGTGCTTCCAGCTAAAAACGCACAAAGTTGCAAACCGGGTTTTCGCTGCCGAACATCGAAATTTCATTTGCACCATTGTTGAAAAAAAATTGTCGATTGCAACTTTGTTGCGTTGTAGTGTAGTGTAGTGTAGTGTAGTGTAGTGTAATGTAGTGTAGTGTAGTGTAGTGTAGTGTAGTGTAGTGTAGTGTAGTGTAGTGTAGTGTAGTGTAGTGTACGAGTACTGTAGCGAATAATGTGGGAATAGTGCAGAAATACTGTGCATGTAGCAAGAGAGTAGTGTTAAAAACTTGAAGATATATTTACAATTATATTACAATTTAACGAAACAGCCTTCTTCGGAAATGCTTACTATTGAGTACTGAACAAAATCTTGATGCAAACTATGTTTTTCAGGAAAGGGCAACTTATTCACCAGCGCCTTTCGCACACTTCTGGTAGCACGACAGCAACACACCGTTGGCCTCTCCACGTATAAATATAAATATAGCGAAGTTAAATTACCAGGAAGATGAAAGAAGGAGGAAAACAGATGGGAGAAAGCGATGCACGGATTTGAAGTAGCGAGAAACACACAGACTCCACAACGTCACCTCTCTCTATCACGCCAAATGCCAAAGTAAACGTGTAAGAAGTTATACGGTAGTTCTCTTTGTACATACGCGTTAGGACTAGTAGGATTTGTACAGAATATCACGAACGAATTCGTTCGGACCGTAAAGCGCAATTCCACGGACGAGGGCAGATTGTATTTTAACGAACGAGCTTCGAAGGCCCGACGGGTGCTTCTCGATTAATTGTTGCCGCGTTCTTCCGGAAGTTCGTCGGAGTCTCTTCTTCCTAGTCTCTCATAAAAAGAAAAGTAACTCACGTTTCCTCGTAAAGTAAAAGGAGAAGAAAGTCGCCGCAGATTGCATGTTAAACGAGGAAAGGACGAAGAATAATCTCGACGAGAGCAGACACTCCGATCAGCTTCCGGAAGCCGCGATTGATCGTTAGGATAAGCCGAAAGTAAGATCTAGAACGTGAATGTTTGATGTACACATAAATGAACCAAGCAATCTTTGAATTAAAGACAAACAGATTGATCGAATTGAAGACTACAGGAAAAACCATCCATCCTTCGTGAAAGTCTCCGCTGGTTTCTGTAATTTGAATGTAACACGACATTGCCACCATTATTTTGTACAGAACGTTACGAACACTATTGTTTGTTGTACACGCCGGTATCGAGTAGCAACACGTATTCCGCGGGGAATCGTATCACTCGTTCACTCCATATTGTACGATAATACTAAATGTACCATTTTACGGCGAACTAACTACTTATATAGCGCAGTTATGTTGAGAGAGATTTAATGCCTGTTAAAAGCGCGAATCGCGTAACGCAAGATTTAACTGAATCACGATACCTTCGATAACTATTACTCGCGATAATATGTTCGACAATGTTTTCCCTATTCCCGTAGGATCTAAATATTCTAAATTAGCATTTCTAAGTAATTTATTTGTTTATTTAGAATTACTTCTTACGGTTAAACTCTCGTCCAAGAAGGATGATAAAATGCTGCCGGTTTTTAAATATAATTTACAGTAATGTTTAGATATTGATTTGTAACAGTGAATAGAAAGACTGACTTGCTCTGCAGATTGTAATTTACGTCCCCGTGAGAAGGCTGGTAATAATCGAACGATTAACGCAGACGATCGAGGGTCTGGCCGCGTCGGAAGTTAAGGATCTTAAGATTTGTATAATAAACGAACAGCTCGCGCGCGGATGTCCGCGAGCCTCCTTTTTGCAGCCTCGTCGAAACAGAGATGAAAGTCACGATGTAATGGCACCGTACTAAAACGAGGGTGGCGCATTATGAGAGACGAGAGATGAAGAAACTATTAAGACGCACACTTCTTAATCGGCGTAATTACCGCCGCCGAGGCCATACGATTCACAAGCGACTTACGTTCTCTGTTGTACGGTTCGAAATTGTACGAAGCGAGAAGGATTGGAAATCGCGACTCGACTATATTTCCTTTTAACGTTGCCACGTACTGACAACGATTGCGATACGATTTGTTCCTTATACGAATGTACCGATTTTGCACAAGACACGTCTACCTAACAAAATGGAAGATACATGTTACATGTATGTACTAGTCGCGTATATATAAGTCACAATAAATAGTCAATTGTTTCATATAAAGTATGAATAAAATAAAATGAAAACCATGCAACGTAGTGATGCTTTCAAGATCTCGCCTCCTCAAACCTCGAACTGCTGCCCTCCTTCTGAATACATCGCAATATCGTTTTACTTTAAAAAACAAGAGGATAATCAGTGATGCCAGAATGAGGACGGGAGCGCTCGAGAATTTCCCCCACCACGCATGCACACTACGCCGGAGCTGTGTGTCCGTGAGCTCGGCGCTTCGGACAACGTCGGGAAGACGAGAGAGAAAACGAATGTGTGTCTTTCTCTCTCGCTTTTGAAACCAAGCGACACGCGGCCGTACGCGACTTCACGAGTGCCTCGAGATCCACTTTTCACTTTCTGACATATGCATAATACTTTTGTAATGAACAAAAAATTAAGAAAAATTTTTGATACGGAAATCACGTTTTAAGACCTCCTGACCACGTTTTGACTATTTAGAAAAGAGCTTTTTTTTAAATATCTCATGTATTTGTTAACACGATTACGTTTAAACGGCAAAATGGATTTCAATGAAACTTTATATTCTTGTCCCAAGATCCGTTTAGATCACGAAAAATGATAATTACCCGTTATGGTTCTTCGATCTTTCAGATATACGAACTAAATTCTACATAAAAAAAAATTAAATAAAGTTCTTCTGTAACTTCTTTAACAAAGAAAAATGTACATTCATAATTGAGGCATTTGATGGAAAAAGGGCACATACGCCAAAATGCCATTTCAAGAAAATCGATTTCAAAGTTTTCATTATAGTACCTATAACTTAATAAAAAGTAATGCAATTAAATCAATTTTTTTAAGGATGTAGTTACCATGTTCTGAATACAGAAGTCATGATTTAAAAATGATATGTGTCTTTATTTATAAGTTTTAAACAAGTGGTTTATGTGCCCTTTTTCCGTAAATGTGGTAAAGTCGTAACAAAATTGCTTCTTTGTTTAGTTATTTAAATATAATTTTGTTTGCGTACTTCGTTGCATATTTTTTATACATTGCTTAAATCAAAAATATAAAATGAAGCACAAAAAGAAACAAAAAATGTTATGTTTTACGTAAGTATTAGTTACTTCGATTTTTTGCAGCAAGCTGTCTTACAAATCAACTTTTTCTTTCCTAAATTAGCTTCTTTCCTTGCGGATTCGATGCTCGCCGCGCTTTCCATATTTCCTCGCTTACAGAAAATCCTCTATGAAATAAAAGTACTTATTCCACGACAGTACGGTAGCGCGACCGCTCAGCGACTATGTACATAGCTGCGTGTCGACCACGCTACATAATAAAGCAGCATTTAGCTAATCTGAACGCGAGAGAAGTAATGTCCTTCAATTTGGTGCGCCGCAGTTAAAAAAATTAAAAACCGATTTTTTCGGCGTTTTTTCCGTGTCAGAGTAACTTATAGGTGGAATTTTCGTACATACTTTATGAAATAAATCTTTTATGCGATCTTCAATGTCTTCACATACAGTAAAACAGCGTAGGAATTAAACGAACTAAACATGCTGTGACATTACAGTCTAAAATGTGTAAAATATTTTCAACGGCGTCGATGGCGCAGCTGTAAAGTGTCGGAATGCTAAATCGCTGCGAACTTTTTGGACGTAGGTTCGAGCCTCGGAACTTCTAATAAGTCCCACAGGGTCATATTTTTTTCACATTAATTATGTATTTTTTCGGTTTCTAACTATATGACAATGTTCAATATTTATTTACAAATGTTTTAACCTTATGTTAAAAATATTTCAACCTGAAATATACGTAAAAATGACTTGAGAGCAGTTTTTATGACACTGTTTCTATGGTCTAGTATTCCGTCAATTACAGTATTGTTCTAACATTCCTACACTAAATTAATATTATATATAATTGGTTTTCGAATCTCTCACCTTTAACAATTGTCATACAATTCTCTCGTGTTTCCAAAATTCAGAAGTTAAACAATACTGTAATTGACGGAATACTAGACCATAGAAACGGTGGTATTAAAACTGCGGCTATACTTCCGAAAACCGGTCAAACCCGATTGGGCTGAAATTTTGCAAATAGGTTCATTTTGCATAAAAATAATGTTTGCGAGAAGGATTTTTGGCGATTCGAAACTTTTTTTTTAACCATTTCAATGTCGTTTCCTACCTTACCAACAGAGTCGAGAATGTCGGTAAGGTAGGAAACAAAATTTCAGCCCAATCGGGTTTGACCGGTTTTCGGAAGTTTCGCCAAATATTACTATGTAAATACGTTACTGATATGGTAGTGGAATTGGACGCTATTTAAATGGCGTAAAATTGGGAAGATAATTTAATTCATTATACTCATCATATGAAATAACATTCGTCGTAGTTTCTATAATATACAAGTCAGGTTACTTAAAATACTTTTCTTCTGCTTACAGGTGAAACTTGGGCATATTTCTCTGTGACAGGAACTTTATATGGGCCAAATGATGGAAATTTCAACAATGAACACAAGAAAATAGTAATTATATATAACTGACAAAGTAAAACTATATATTTTATAATTTATTGTAACACTGTAAAAGTCTTTATTCACATAAAGTGGGAAAAAATTGAAAAAGACTATTATTATTGAGAAATACCTTTTATACATACTCCTATCCAAATAGTCGCAGTAGCTACATTAAAATGACATCTTCGAGGCAGAAATTTAGGATACCTCCTTTCGCTTCATGTTCTCCTGCTGCTTCGCTCCAAAATTTGGTCCAAAATCTCAGTACGCTGTAAAATTGAGTTTCGCAGCAGGAGAACATGATGTCGAAAGAGGTGGCACAAAGTTAGCGCCTTCGGAGAGTGAATCGAAGACGCAGAACTATCGAACGCAGAGGCGCAGAGTTGTCGAAAGGTTTCTGGCGATGGAATTCAGGATACCTCCTTTCGCTTCATGTTCTCCTGCTGCTTCGCTCCAAAATTTGGTCAAAAATCTCAGTACGCTGTAAAATTGAGTTTCGCAGCAGGAGAACATGATGTCGAAAGAGGTGGCACAAAGTTAGCGCCTTCGGAGAGTGAATCGAAGACGCAGAACTATTGAACGCAGAGGCGCAGAGTTGTCGAAAGGTTTCTGGCGATGGAATTCAGGATACCTCCTTTCGCTTCATGTTCTCCTGCTCCTTCGCTCCAAAATTTGGTCCAAAATCTCAGTACGCTGTAAAATTGAGTTTCGCAGCAGGAGAACATGATGTCGAAAGAGGTGGCACAAAGTTAGCGCCTTCGGAGAGTGAATCGAAGACGCAGAACTATCGAACGCAGAGGCGCAGAGTTGTCGAAAGGTTTCTGGCGATGGAATTCAGGATACCTCCTTTCGCTTCATGTTCTCCTGCTGCTTCGCTCCAAAATTTGGTCCAAAATCTCAGTACGCTGTAAAATTGAGTTTCGCAGCAGGAGAACATGATGTCGAAAGAGGTGGCACAAAGTTAGCGCCTTCGGAGAGTGAATCGAAGACGCAGAACTATCGAACGCAGAGGCGCAGAGTTGTCGAAAGGTTTCTGGCGATGGAATTCAGGATACCTCCTTTCGCTTCATGTTCTCCTGCTGCTTCGCTCCAAAATTTGGTCCAAAATCTCAGTACGCTGTAAAATTGAGTTTCGCAGCAGGAGAACATGATGTCGAAAGAGGTGGCACAAAGTTAGCGCCTTCGGAGAGTGAATCGAAG
Organism: Andrena flavipes; assembly: GCA_963971345.1. Classification (NCBI taxonomy): domain Eukaryota; kingdom Metazoa; phylum Arthropoda; class Insecta; order Hymenoptera; family Andrenidae; genus Andrena; species Andrena flavipes. The sequence continues at coordinate 43,190,612 of OZ020481.1, forward strand.
ACGCAGAACTATTGAACGCAGAGGCGCAGAGTTGTCGAAAGGTTTCTGGCGATGGAATTCAGGATACCTCCTTTCGCTTCATGTTCTCCTGCTGCTTCGCTCCAAAATTTGGTCCAAAATCTCAGTACGCTGTAAAATTGAGTTTCGCAGCAGGAGAACATGATGTCGAAAGAGGTGGCACAAAGTTAGCGCCTTCGGAGAGTGAATCGAAGACGCAGAACTATCGAACGCAGAGGCGCAGAGTTGTCGAAAGGTTTCTGGCGATGGAATTCAGGATACCTCCTTTCGCTTCATGTTCTCCTGCTCCTTCGCTCCAAAATTTGGTCAAAAATCTCAGTACGCTGTAAAATTGAGCTTCGCAGCAGGAGAACATGATGTCGAAAGAGGTGGCACAAAGTTAGCGCCTTCGGAGAGTGAATCGAAGACGCAGAACTATCGAACGCAGAGGCGCAGAGTTGTCGAAAGGTTTCTGGCGATGGAATTCAGGATACCTCCTTTCGCTTCATGTTCTCCTGCTGCTTCGCTCCAAAATTTGGTCCAAAATCTCAGTACGCTGTAAAATTGAGTTTCGCAGCAGGAGAACATGATGTCGAAAGAGGTGGCACAAAGTTAGCGCCTTCGGAGAGTGAATCGAAGACGCAGAACTATTGAACGCAGAGGCGCAGAGTTGTCGAAAGGTTTCTGGCGATGGAATTCAGGATACCTCCTTTCGCTTCATGTTCTCCTGCTGCTTCGCTCCAAAATTTGGTCCAAAATCTCAGTACGCTGTAAAATTGAGTTTCGCAGCAGGAGAACATGATGTCGAAAGAGGTGGCACAAAGTTAGCGCCTTCGGAGAGTGAATCAAAGACGCAGAACTATTGAACGCAGAGGCGCAGAGTTGTCGAAAGGTTTCTGGCGATGGAATTCAGGATACCTCCTTTCGCTTCATGTTTTCCTGCTCCTTCGCTCCAAAATTTGGTCAAAAATCTCAGTACGCTGTAAAATTGAGCTTCGCAGCAGGAGAACATGATGTCGAAAGAGGTGGCACAAAGTTAGCGCCTTCGGAGAGTGAATCGAAGACGCAGAACTATCGAACGCAGAGGCGCAGAGTTGTCGAAAGGTTTCTGGCGATGGAATTCAGGATACCTCCTTTCGCTTCATGTTCTCCTGCTCCTTCGCTCCAAAATTTGGTCAAACATCTCAGTACGCTGTAAAATTGTAGTTTCGCAGCAGGAGAACATGATGTCGAAAGAGGTGGCACAAAGTTAGCGCCTTCGGAGAGTGAATCGAAGACGCAGAACTATCGAACGCAGAGGCGCAGAGTTGTCGAAAGGTTTCTGGCGATGGAATTCAGGATACCTCCTTTCGCTTCATGTTCTCCTGCTCCTTCGCTCCAAAAATTGGTCCAAAATCTCAGTACGCTGTAAAATTGAGTTTCGCAGCAGGAGAACATGATGTCGAAAGAGGTGGCACAAAGTTAGCGCCTTCGGAGAGTGAATCGAAGACGCAGAACTATCGAACGCAGAGGCGCAGAGGTGTCGAAAGGTTTCTGGCGATGGAATTCAGGATACCTCCTTTCGCTTCATGTTCTCCTGCTGCTTCGCTCCAAAATTTGGTCCAAAATCTCAGTACGCTGTAAAATTGAGTTTCGCAGCAGGAGAACATGATGTCGAAAGAGGTGGCACAAAGTTAGCGAATTCGGAGAGTGAATCGAAGACGCAGAACTATGGAACGCAGAGGCGCAGAGTTGTCGAAAGGTTTCTGGCGATGGAATTCAGGATACCTCCTTTCGCTTCATGTTCTCCTGCTCCTTCGCTCCAAAATTTGGTCCAAAATCTCAGTACGCTGTAAAATTGAGTTTCGCAGCAGGAGAACATGATGTCGAAAGAGGTGGCACAAAGTTAGCGCCTTCGGAGAGTGAATCGAAGACGCAGAACTATCGAACGCAGAGGCGCAGAGTTGTCGAAAGGTTTCTGGCGATGGAATTCAGGATACCTCCTTTCGCTTCATGTTCTCCTGCTCCTTCGCTCCAAAATTTGGTCAAAAATCTCAGTACGCTGTAAAATTGAGTTTCGCAGCAGGAGAACATGATGTCGAAAGAGGTGGCACAAAGTTAGCGCCTTCGGAGAGTGAATCGAAGACGCAGAACTATGGAACGCAGAGGCGCAGAGTTGTCGAAAGGTTTCTGGCGATGGAATTCAGGATACCTCCTTTCGCTTCATGTTCTCCTGCTCCTTCGCTCCAAAATTTGGTCCAAAATCTCAGTACGCTGTAAAATTGAGTTTCGCAGCAGGAGAACATGATGTCGAAAGAGGTGGCACAAAGTTAGCGCCTTCGGAGAGTGAATCGAAGACGCAGAACTATCGAACGCAGAGGCGCAGAGTTGTCGAAAGGTTTCTGGCGATGGAATTCAGGATACCTCCTTTCGCTTCATGTTCTCCTGCTCCTTCGCTCCAAAATTTGGTCCAAAATCTCAGTACGCTGTAAAATTGAGTTTCGCAGCAGGAGAACATGATGTCGAAAGAGGTGGCACAAAGTTAGCGCCTTCGGAGAGTGAATCGAAGACGCAGAACTATCGAACGCAGAGGCGCAGAGTTGTCGAAAGGTTTCTGGCGATGGAATTCAGGATACCTCCTTTCGTTTCATGTTTTCCTGCTCCTTCGCTCCAAAATTTGGTCAAAAATCTCAGTACGCTGTAAAATTGAGCTTCGCAGCAGGAGAACATGATGTCGAAAGAGGTGGCACAAAGTTAGCGCCTTCGGAGAGTGAATCGAAGACGCAGAACTATCGAACGCAGAGGCGCAGAGTTGTCGAAAGGTTTCTGGCGATGGAATTCAGGATACCTCCTTTCGCTTCATGTTCTCCTGCTCCTTCGCTCCAAAATTTGGTCAAAAATCTCAGTACGCTGTAAAATTGAGCTTCGCAGCAGGAGAACATGATGTCGAAAGAGGTGGCACAAAGTTAGCGCCTTCGGAGAGTGAATCGAAGACGCAGAACTATCGAACGCAGAGGCGCAGAGTTGTCGAAAGGTTTCTGGCGATGGAATTCAGGATACCTCCTTTCGCTTCATGTTCTCCTGCTGCTTCGCTCCAAAATTTGGTCCAAAATCTCAGTACGCTGTAAAATTGAGTTTCGCAGCAGGAGAACATGATGTCGAAAGAGGTGGCACAAAGTTAGCGCCTTCGGAGAGTGAATCGAAGACGCAGAACTATCGAACGCAGAGGCGCAGAGTTGTCGAAAGGTTTCTGGCGATGGAATTCAGGATACCTCCTTTCGCTTCATGTTCTCCTGCTCCTTCGCTCCAAAATTTGGTCAAAAATCTCAGTACGCTGTAAAATTGAGTTTCGCAGCAGGAGAACATGATGTCGAAAGAGGTGGCACAAAGTTAGCGCCTTCGGAGAGTGAATCGAAGACGCAGAACTATCGAACGCAGAGGCGCAGAGTTGTCGAAAGGTTTCTGGCGATGGAATTCAGGATACCTCCTTTCGCTTCATGTTCTCCTGCTCCTTCGCTCCAAAATTTGGTCCAAAATCTCAGTACGCTGTAAAATTGAGTTTCGCAGCAGGAGAACATGATGTCGAAAGAGGTGGCACAAAGTTAGCGCCTTCGGAGAGTGAATCGAAGACGCAGAACTATCGAACGCAGAGGCGCAGAGTTGTCGAAAGGTTTCTGGCGATGGAATTCAGGATACCTCCTTTCGCTTCATGTTCTCCTGCTCCTTCGCTCCAAAATTTGGTCAAAAATCTCAGTACGCTGTAAAATTGAGCTTCGCAGCAGGAGAACATGATGTCGAATGAGGTGGCACAAAGTTAGCGCCTTCGGAGAGTGAATCGAAGACGCAGAACTATCGAACGCAGAGGCGCAGAGTTGTCGAAAGGTTTCTGGCGATGGAATTCAGGATACCTCCTTTCGTTTCATGTTTTCCTGCTCCTTCGCTCCAAAATTTGGTCAAAAATCTCAGTACGCTGTAAAATTGAGCTTCGCAGCAGGAGAACATGATGTCGAAAGAGGTGGCACAAAGTTAGCGCCTTCGGAGAGTGAATCAAAGACGCAGAACTATTGAACGCAGAGGCGCAGAGTTGTCGAAAGGTTTCTGGCGATGGAATTCAGGATACCTCCTTTCGCTTCATGTTTTCCTGCTCCTTCGCTCCAAAATTTGGTCAAAAATCTCAGTACGCTGTAAAATTGAGCTTCGCAGCAGGAGAACATGAAGCGAAAGGAGGTATCCTAAATTTCTGCTTCGAAGACGTCACTTTAATGTAGCTACTGCGACTATTTGGATAGGAGTATGTATAAAAGGTATTTCTCAATAATAATAGTCTGTTTTAATTTTTTCCCACTTTATTTGAATAAAGACTTTTACAGTGTTACAATAAAGTATAAAATATATAATTTTACTTTGTCAGTTATATAAAATTGCTGTTTTCTTGTGTTCATTGTTGAAATTTCCATCATTTGGCCCATATAAAGTTCCTGTCACGGAGAGATATGCCCATGTTTCACCTGTAAGCAGAAGAATAGTATTTTAAGGAACCTGACTTGTATATTATAGAAACTACGACGAATGTTATTTCATATGATGAGTATAATGAATTAAATTATCTTCCCAATTTTACGCCATTTAAATAGCGTCCAATTCCACTACCATATCAGTAACGTATTTACATAGTAATATTTGGCGAAACTTCCGAAAACCGGTCAAACCCGATTGGGCTGAAATTTTGGTTCCTACCTTACCGACATTCTCGACTCTGTCGGTAAGGTAGGAAACGACATTGAAATGGTTAAAAAAAAATTTCGAGTCGCCAAAAATCCTTCTCGCAAACATTATTTTTATGCAAAATGAACCTATTTGCAAAATTTCAGCCCAATCGGGTTTGATCGGTTTTCGGAAGTATAGCCGCAGTTTTAATACCACCGTTTCTATGGTCTAGTATTCCGTCAATTACAGTATTGTTTAACTTCTGAATTTTGGAAACACGAGAGAATTGTATGACAATTGTTAAAGGTGAGAGATTAGAAAACCAATTATATATAATATTAATTTAGTGTAGGAATGTTACAACAATACTGTAATTGACGGAATACTAGACCATAGAAACAGTGGCATAAAAACTGTTCTCAAGTCATTTTTACGTATATTTCAGGTTGAAATATTTTTAACATAAGGTTAAAACATTTGTAAATAAATATTGAACATTGTCATATAGTTAGAAACCGAAAAAATACATAATTAATGTGAAAAAAATATCACCCTGTGGGACTTATTAGAAGTTCCGAGGCTCGAACCTACGTCCAAAAAGTTCGCAGCGGTTTAGCAGTCCGACACTTTACAGCTGCGCCATCGCCTCGAGATGAGAATACTTCTTTAAGGACTTCTGATTGCTTAAAGTACATGGGACGTTTTAAAAGGAGAAGATTATACCTTTCTTTGATTGAGTTTTCTTTCAAAATTTCGTCAAAAACGACCTAGGACCAGCCGTTTAGGAAATACGCAGCCTCAAAGTGTCAAAAAGTGAACTCTGAATTCCATCTTCTAAACGGTACCGTCGTTGTTGCCGTCGTCGTACAGAATGTTCAGATCGCTTCGTTTTTTAGCTATGTTGGTCACAGTAACTATGTTGGTGACAATACTGTAATCGTGTTAACAAATACATGAGATATTTAAAAAAAGCTCTTTTCTAAATGGTCAAAACGTGATCAGGAGGTCTTAAAACGTGATTTCCGTAACAAAAATTTTTCCAAATTTTTTTTTCATTACAAAAGTATTATGCATATATCAGAAAGTGAAAAGTGGATCTCGAGGCACTCGTGAAGTCGCGTACGGCCGCGTGTTAGGGATGTTCGATTCCGATTCGATTCTTAAAAAAATCGATTCTTTTGGTTAAAAGATCGATCTTTTAAATCGATTCTCCGCCGTTCGATTTTTTTGAGAATCGATTCTTTACACTAAGAATCGAAAACCGATTTTTTTTTCATCAACACGCAGAACTGCGTTGAATGCATTGAGCTATAATAGCTCAATGGTTGAATGTGATAAAATAACTACATTGAATATTCAGGCATTGCAGTTCACGAACGGCTAGAGAACGATTTCCCTGGGTTATCACGTGACTGTATTGAAAGATTACTTAAGTTACTTAAATGATGAAGATTTAAGTGCATTAATTGACGCTGACAATATAATATATATATATATTAAAAATTTAATAATTTTTTACGATCTTTAGATCGATTCTTGCAAAATCGATTCTTTGGTTTCGGGTTTTTAACAGAATCGGTTCTCATGATTCGATTCAGAAACGATTCTGAAAATCGATCTTTTAAAGTGAATCGAACATCCCTACCGCGTGTCGCTTGGTTTCAAGAGCGAGAGAGAAAGACACACATTCGTTTTCTCTCTCGTCTTCCCGACGTTGTCCGAAGCGCCGAGCTCACGGACACGCAGCTCCGGCGTAGTGTGCATGCGTGGTGGGAGAAATTCTCGAGCGCTCCCGTCCTCATTCTGGCATCACTGAGGATAATTTATTCACATACAAGGTTTAATACAATTTCTACACATCTGTATAGTTATAATTTTCTAAAGTCGGGATACGAAACATGTACATCTACAGGTAACACGCTGCAGCTGATATTCGGATGCATATGGTGAAGATCTTAAATAACAAGTTGCTAAAAATTTCGTAAAATTGGCACAAAGAAAAACGACACTTCGGCTTGATTAATTATTCTAGTCTTACCACGCGCGAGTAACGAGAAGTGGGCACATCTAGTGGAAATATATATATGTACAATACAGCTACTTTATCTATTTTAAAAAAATTATCAACATACAATATATCCATATACATATATGTATAAACGTTCATGGACACAATGGATTATTGGACATCATCCAATGCGAACACGGTTAGTGGAAAATAAATCTAAGTCGATCGACAATGTAACTCGATATTGCACAACGACGCCTCCACGATAAATGTTTTTAACGTTTTTTCCATTCAACGTGCTTTATAGAACGATTATCTCTTAGTTTAGGTAATACTTATTGACATTAATTTCGCTATAAGTGTCTATGAGCAATGGTCTAAAGATTTGGACAATATTTTCGCCACCACTTTGCTGCTACACTAACGATTCGTGTATCTGATATCAGCGTAACGGATGATTGTTCAACACTTAGTAAATTATCAAACGCCTTTCGAATGTACGAAGTAACTGCGGATAATACACATCCGATTGGAATCTCGAAAGACAACTTATTTCTCAAATTATTACAAAGTGTCAAACGTTTTCTATTATCCCTTCAGTTTCGTATCGTTCGCATCTTATTAAAATCTTAATATTAAAAGAAGTTTATGCAAATACAATAGAAATTTTTTGATGTTTAATTAATTCAGAATGGAATACTTACGCGCATAATTTAAAGACCTGTGTGTACTTTGATCATAATCAGTATTCATTAACGATCCCAATGACAGAATGAAAACTAGGAAAGTTGTAAAAGCTTTAAATAAATTTACGGAAGTATTTCGTGGTCTCTAAGTATGCTGTTTCAAACCGAAACTAATTATACAATCGAATGGAAAAGAATGTCTGATAAAAGTACCTCTATTTTACAATCTTAAAATTATATAGACACAACCAAGAAACAAATTTGCTAGAGTAAAAAACGAAATATTAAACATTTATCTTACATACCCATCTCATGGATAAGAACACCAACATTCCTAAAGACCTGTTAGACAGGTGGAGAAAACGTTAAAACCTCGATATATATGCAATTCAGATATGTTAATTTATAGAGTGACACTTTCATCCATGCCTCTAGCTATTTATTCAATTTAACTACTTAAGACGAAATTCTCCACGATCGATAAATTTTAAGTAACATGTACCTTTAACAATTATCACGAATCATTTCATCTAAATAAAACTGTGCGAGACAGAAATCTTTAATATTTGTCCCAATTGCAGCGGCGCATTAAAGTTCATTCAACCAACACAATTAATCGCGCTTTCCTTTCGTTTTAGAAGAGAAACAAAAACTAATATTGTCCGCGATAAATTCGAATAACGCCGCTTTCTTTATAATTAGGAACAAAACCGTAGAAAATGCCTTGCGTTCCTGTCGTGATATTCCCTGTGTCTTTAAATGCTTCGGAAGAACACACTTATGAAAACTTATGCATCGAATATCATGTCCGAGTATCAAATTGAGATTCATGTGTAATTAAAAAAAGAAACGAACTCGTGAAATAAGCTTATCCTACATTTACGTGGGTGCGGTCTGTAATAATGCGGATGCAGAATTCAACAGGCCTAGTCGCTGTTTCTGTTTCCGTTGCTCCGTCATCTAGTAAAAGAGATTTCGTTCACAGGTGCGTTGTTAACAGACCTCCTAATTTCATTAGTCCAGAAGTGACTTACCTGATCGCGAAGATCGGTGAGTTGTTGACATAGACATTTCACTAAATGTTGCGTAGATTCTAATTGAGACTGTAAGCTTCTTAACTCTACTTGTTCCCCTTCGCCCTCGTCCGCTGCCAGGGACTTGGCTCTTAATCTCGGGAACCAGTCGAGGTTCCGGTCCTGTAAAAAGTACACAGAGCTTAAAAGTTAAGGCACGGCTCAATTTTTTGAAGCTCTATGGACTATTACCTTCACCATGGCGTAAACGTACGACTCAGGCCCCGTAAATTCTGTCGGATCTTTCACTTTCACTAGTACGATGAAATACAGGTAATGCCACATATTATGCTCGTGCTTGACGTGCTCCTCGAATGAAACTGTCTTGTTATCGAAGGACGATCTGTTCAAACCTACGAAGAAGTAACGTGTAATTATAGCAAAACGTTTAACGTGGAGATTTAGAGTAAGGAACAGTTACCGCATATGAAACAGGTGTTCTTCAAGATCAATTCCTTCTGCTGCTTCTCTGACCTAAGATCAGCGAATGTGTCGATGATAACACCGAAAATGAGATTCAGAACAATAATTATCACGATGAAGAAGAATAGCAAGTCGTATACAACTCTGGCAACAAACAGCGGTTCCTGAAATGAGATAATACGTTAATTTTTTCATGACAATTTTGTACATTTTCTATTCGTGCACTTACAGTGCTTGAAGGTGCTCGTAGAATGTCTCCGATACCTCCACCATTTCTTAAGCCTTGATTCAGAGTTGTAACGATACACATGACCAAGGAATCACATGCTCGCTCTTTAAAATCACCGCCACCGTTGATTACGTCTCCTCGACCGCCTCTCGCATTAACTATGTAACCATGAAAAGATCATTCGAATTAACATCCAATTATATTCGTAGATAAACGAGTAGTGTTGTACGTTAAATGTTTAGGATACCTTCTCGAATGTATCGGGTCATTGTTTCCGTTGCCTCACATTTCTCGTTGTCAGCAACATCGCACGTGCCCATACTTCCCTCCATATATGATGCTGTAATTACGTAGAATATTAAGCCTCGTATAATTAAAATCTCCGTTACAAAGTACGATACAGAGACATGCACTTACACACAATATCTTCATCGACCGATACTAAGAAATCATCTTTGAAAAACATGAACCCGATGATGGAGAACATATAAACTAGAATTAACGCCAATACAGCAGTGAGTATAATAGATCTTCCATTTCTTGTAACAGATCTTATTACATTGAGCAATGTTTCTTCGCGATATACTACGTCAAAGAGCTGAAAAGAGAGAAATTTAGACGCTCCCTTTCACTTGCACCTCGCTTATCCCAGTATCCTCATACTTACTAAAACTGAGTAGAAAAATGGATGCATACAAATACCGAGGACGCAAAATATAAGGTACGATATATGATACAAGATTTCAACGTTCGTCAATATTTGCTCCAAGCTCTTCGTCAGAGTGCCCTGATTGCCTATAATACTTATGAGATGTACAACTTTTAATACAACCTGCAAAACAAATACGTGAGATCATAGAGATAGTTGTATTTGCGCTTAGAGTTGAAAGCTAGGGGAGGCATCTTCTATATTTACCGTAACGAAGCCAAGCAACCATAATGTTGGTTCTGGTCCAATGGAAAAAATCAATCGTAATATCGTTGAGGCTACTAACGTCCGAATACCAGATTCTCGCGGTAACGTAATGACAATAACGGCGGACGAGAGCATTACCGTCCAAATCAGAGCAGACAAATGCGAACTTAATTCTAAAAAAAAAAAAAACAAGGATAAACATATAATACATTTTAACTAAGTAAATAAGTTTCTACGCAAATTGAAGGCTTACTAAGCACGGAATCCACGAATGGGTAGAAGAAAGCTACGATAAGATTTATGAGTACTGCACAGTTGAATAAAATATTGCTCCACAGTGACATGTAACTGCTCATCCAAAATAGTACTGGTTGTCCTCTAAGTTTCTTCTGCCACTTCATCTCGTTAAACATATCCTCGGTTCTCTCGAAGAAGTCAGAAACTTTCGATCCTTGATCGTCGCGTTCGGTAGTGTTCAACACTTTGATCTTTGTGTCCAATGTAATAAGTTCGCAAATCTCTGGAATTGGGAACACAATTTGCTCCAATGTCCTATCGTGCCTAACGATCTGAAAAGAAATCATCATTCCGTAAAACACGCGAATGCAACATTTCTATATTAAAGTTCCGCGTGTCGCACCTCAATCTGAGCTGTATGAGTTGCATAATATTGCAATGCCTTGTTAATCTTCGGGTCGGCATTATTTTGCTCAGACGGCTTTAACATTGATGATAGTTCTTTATTGTGTTGCGCTAATTGATGGCACAGGATGTAAATATTGTGTCCGACCTGTAAGACAATTTCGTGAATAATAAAACTGTTATTTTTATTAAGTGTGCTATTCTTTAAGAGCATTACTTCTTTGGGGGATACTCCATCCTCGCCGTCTGTAGATGAATCATCGACATCGCCGTCGTCATCTAAGGATTCCTGGTGGAATGCACGACACGCAACATCGACCAGCTGTTTCGGATTCATATTGTACAGAATTCTCTCCGCATTCTCACTGTCACCCCTACTCTCCATTATAGCTAGTAACAATTTGCTAGCATTATTCTTCAATTCTAACACTAAATCCATTCTAGTCTTCCCCAAGGGATTAATATCGTTCAAAATCAAGGCAGTTATTATATCTAATCCGTTGGATTCGTGAGTAGCGATGCAATTCTGGTTATCGTGGCATGGTCCCTGACAATACTCCGTCAACGTCTCCAAAATCTGATTGATTAATGCAACGTTGTGCTCATTAATATACAACCCTAGCAATCCCAAACCGCCTGTCGTTGAACCGCAAATACAGTCTAAGAACATGAGCGTCTCTGACACCAAATTGAAGTTGGTCTTGTTGTTTTGATTGCGAAGGAAGTTCTACGGAAGAATAAATAATATTCTTGATATGGCGATTATCATAACGTTATACTATAGACTACGATCAAAGTAGTTACCTGCAAGTCGCGATTATGATTTTCGCACAGCAATTGCAAGAAACGTAGAATTGGTTGCATGACTAAAACTTTCGCACTCAATTGCGCTTCGTCCCTTTCAGCCCCAGCTGTTCCACTGCGATGCCTTTCCAGCTTCTCGGCTATCATATCCTCCAATGCATTGCCGAGAGCTGCGTTTGTCGTTGCGTCTTCGCCAGAAGCAAGGTTTCGAACACTCGCATATGCTTGTACCGTAGAGGATGCGGCTTGATTTAACTCTTCTCGTAACTCATCCGTTATTACTATTCCGTTAGGTTTTCCTATGAGATAAAAAGTATCAATATAAGCAAATACAAGTGCTAGTTAACTGGAATATTCCTTTATTATACCTGATGCACGCTTCTTTGATATCTTTTCCATTTCCTTGCTCTGCTCCTTGTCTTCGTGAGCTTTAGCTGCTATATCAGATGTATTAACCGTCACGGTGGATTTGATTTCTTGCTGAGCATCTTTCATTTTGTCATAAAACACCTAAGAATTATATGTTTTAAACGTATTGGCCTCAGCATTGATATACTGTGATTCTGCGAGATATACCTTGAAAAACGACTGACTCAAATCATCGCCCATCAGTTTATTGAACACGCTTTTCTGTATAATGGGATTTCCTCCTTCTAATAATGCAATGCCGAGTTCTATAACTTCCACAAATATGCTGGGAGAGTGAACGCTTTTAATAATTAATTCCACCACCAAGTCCGATGCGCCCTCGCGGTCAAGATGACTCTGAACTTCGTGTAATGTTCGGCCCGCACGACTTAAGAGTTTGGCTGCCGAGAGTTAAATACTTAATGATGTTGCACATTGTAATGTTACCAAGGAATAAATTATGCTTTAAATATCTATTTATACCCCCTGGTCCGTGTGTAACTGGAGCGGTATGAGAGACCCCGATATCTACATTCTCTGGTTTCTGGAGGAAAGACTTTCCAAAGTAGCGTGCCAAAAGATTGTTTCTCAGTGCATCCCCCTATGGAAATGGAAATGGAGTGTAATTAATGTAACGGGACACGCTTCGATCGATTGTGATGTACCAATACATCATGCACAATTCATAAAAAATCCAATATATTTCAAAGGGAATATGTGTGCATTATTTGCAATGTATTAGAGAACTATTGAGCTTACAATGAAGATAGTTAAATCGTGTATTTACATTACATGTGCATTAAGTGAATGAGATATATTTGTGCAATTCGTAACGCGTCGGTTTCTTAGCCAACTTTGCACGTATTTATATATACATGTCCATAAAATGAAGAGTAATTTGATAAAGCAGACCAAGTTGAATTGTAAACATTGCCGTAGCCTTTTCGAAAATGCACGATGCAAAAATTTGTGCGATTTAAGTATCTGGAAATTTCGAGGAGAAGTGTAAAAAGATTGGTACGCATTGCATATCAACTTTATAAATTATGCATTCAAAAGTGTTCGATATAATTAAGTGGCTGAGAGCAGCAGAGTTAATAAAATGATTTATGTACACATATTTTTACTATCTTCTAGCAAAAATATTACTTAGTAACTTAAAACAGAAATATTATTCGAAATACAATCCTATTTCTAAATGGGAAACTTCTAAATCTACATCGCTGCTCTCGTGTCTAAAAAATTGACTGCTAAAAATAAATCTACTGACGTATTGGTACACCCTAACTGTAACAAAAGTGTATATACATATTTGAATATAATATCGTTGCTTATTTTTTCTAAATTCTATGCCCATACTGGAATGTACTTAGAAAAGATAGTTTATGCTACGTAAAATAATATTTTAAAACTGATTGTAAATTTTGATTCACGATAAGTTGAAATTATTTAACTAAACATTCATTTAAATACCCATTCCGTCAATAATATGTAAAGAAATCAACATCGTTTTAATGAATCGAGTCCTTATCGTAAATCACAATTGCTTTAAAATATGAAATCACATATCTATGCTTATATGTTTATTGACGAAAGGTAACAAGAGAAGATAAGATGAGAGTAGAGAACTGAAGTGAATGTAATTAAATTAATCAAGCACATGCATAAGAAACCTACACAACGTACATTATAGTTCGTACTTAAACAAATGTCAATGTATCAGATAAAAGAACGGATATCAATTTTTTACAAGCAGCTACTGAAGCAAGTGTTTATATATGCATATTTCATAAGATCGTGAAATATATAAAAATGTTCACTGTGGCTTTAATATCGCGATACATTGGCAGGCGAATTTTTTTTAATCATCCCTCTGGATACCCCGTGTGTGTAAATATACCCATATCGAAGCTCTTGTAAATAATGTAATAAATAACGACAGAGTGATGGTGAGATAAGTTCTCAGTAATGTAAATTAAATTCATATTGCCAATTCATATACGTTGTGCCCGCAAATTACCGTTGTTATCTACTTTAATTTTTACCCGCTCTTGCTGAGTCATTTGACGAGTCTCAGACTCATCGACAGAGCCTGTTCCAACTTGTGGCTCGGTCTTCTGTTCTGTCTCTTCTTCTCCCGAGACACCTTCGCTCTTCGTTCGCAGCATGAAAACATCTTTACCTACATATCTATTCTACGAAACCTACTCACCCACTGTCACTTAAGTCTGTGTCGTGTGTTCAGAGAAGCTTAATATGTCTTTCTGTCTCGTTTGCATATATCTATGTTGCCAACTAAATACAACTGTTCAATTGCGTACTGATCGTCTAAAGTGCCGTGAGAGAACATATGGGCATTTAGCTTTTCGGCAAACATGTACGATACAAGTTATACGGAATCACAAATTTTTTTAAATTCAGGTTCAACTAGAGCTTGGAGTAACATGTTCCATCAATAGTACGAGGTGCGGCGCTAATTAACGGCAACGGATCCTAACTGAGGAAAACGTATTCTCAGAGCTAGATTCTTTTGGATTTAATGTGTAATTAAATTCTTTTCATCTCTGAAACAGTAGATCTATGCAGACATTTGATCTGCTCAATTGTGCGAGCAGACAAACGTCATCAGTATTCCTGAAGACATTAATATACTAAGAGCAATATACAACACATTGCGTGTACATTGTTGTATCCAAAATATCCATCAACGGATATGCTATTGATGCGCGAAGGATTTGTCACCGCTAATTAATATCAATAACATTTTTTCAGAAACAACTGAATGCCCTTTTCCACAATGTCATGATTCATCTCTGTATGGTAAATGATTCTTGTGACTTCATGCAAAAACGCAAGGCTATGAAACTCACTTTTTCTCCATACTCAGGATCAATGGCCATCATTTCTCTGAGAGTCCCCAGCACTTTTATACACAACTTCTCTTCTTTCTCTTCGAGCAACTTCTCCGTGTGTTTAATTAACCTGATCAAAGAAATTGTAGCCGATTATGCATAGAAAAATGTGTTAATATAATTATAGCTGTAGGGGAATCTTTACCTTCTAATGAAGCCTCCATTTTCACAACCTTTTCTAGCATCAGTCGCTGCTGGAAATAGTAATTCTGGCCGATAGAGAATATCCACTAACAAAGATAATTCTGACTGAACCAGTGGTTTTAATTGCTCTTCCAGCAACGATACTATGTCTTGCAAACCTTCTATAATACTTCGATCCAAACGCATCAGCTAAAGAAAAATTCATTATTCTGTAATGATTACATATAAAGCCACGTTATTCTTCTAGCGTACACTATCAGTGTTTTATCATGAAGACTTTTCAATCCCATAATGAAAGACTGCTAAACTTTGTCTATTTACATACAGAAAGCAAAGTGAAAGTATTCTATTCTATACAGAAATTATAAATTCTGATCATCAGCAATCCTACACTACATCTCTAAATGAGTACTAGCTTCACTACTTTTCAATTATAAAGCTATGTCAAGCTGATAGTGTCTTTTTGAGTGACTTTTACCTCATCTTTACTATCCTCCTCACAAATCAAGTCACTCTACATGTTTGAAGATTATATATAATTATAGATTGTTCACAATCGATTTGATAATTCAAGTAAAAACTGAGGAAATCCTAGATAAGTCTTAAGTAGCTTTCATTATTACCTGACTTTGTGTGCGCTCTATTTTCGGTTGTTTTGCAGCTTGAAGCCATTTGCTCGTTTGCCTACTGAGCATCGCTGCTTTATTAAACATAGAAGCAACTTGGCATTCCAAGTCGGTTGGAATGGCTATACCTCTACCCTTAGCTGGCATTCAAAATAAAGAGTATGTTTTACATGGTGGGCGTAAAAAGAAGTGTCACTTTTCAATGCCACTATCTTCCTTATTGAATGTTAGTATAGCAATACTCGCTTACCTACATCTGACAATGTTCTTATACAGTTTTCCACATTAAACCTTTGACCAGCATTTAACCATGAACATTGTGAAACTTTAAAAGCCGCGTGGAGCAACTGAACGAATATGGGTTGTCGTGTCTGTTATAAAAAATGCAAATATCTCTTAATATCGTGAGGAAATTCAATTGAACAGCTAAAATAAAAAAGAAATTATAAGTACAATTTATAAAGGCATATATTAATATAAATACACCATGACAGTGTTTATTAGTTCATCTAAACCAAGCTATCAAATATAAAGCAGCTTGTACTCTAATCTCATGTGTTTAAAAGATATACATTCATCTGAATATTGTTAGGAATTTATTATCAATCTTTTGTTATTTTTGCATTTAATGTAACACACTCATTGCCAAGCAATTCCAAATAAGAAAGTATTCCCATAAATACTGAATGCTAGAGATTCATGCTGCACGAATTACAAGAAGATAGAAACTTTCTGGACTGATAGATGCTAGAGAAGAATACTCCACATATAAAAGACATATGGTTAGTACCCAAGAGAATTTAAATAACAAGCTTGCTTCATTCATCCAAGACAGTGAATGTGTTAGTAAAATTTCCTAGAAACACATACTATAATTTGCCGTCCCTAAAACTCGACCGTAGACAGTAGACTAGCATTTGAAATCTTTCTAACATTCACGAAGCACGCGTGTGCTTCATTTCTAAATATCCCCTATTCATGCCGTTCCACATAATGTATCCGCGATAATACATTGCGAAGAGACATATGTATGTACAAGAATTATTCCGGGTTCGAAATGTACATTTATCATGTATGTACAACGAAGAGAACATTACTAGAAGCTACCCTTAACTTGAAACTTCGGGACCTAGTATATCCCTCTAGTATGCCACATTATGCCATGTTAGTATTACTGTGTATTTACAAAGGCTCAGAATTGACCGAGCATTCTTGAACTTGGTACTCACATAGCCAGTAAGATTACTATCAGTATTCCGGTCACTCTCCTTGATGCTCCAATATAGTCTAGCCTCGTGCAGGTGTTTCTATTAGTAAATCAACCCACCACCATATAGACCCAGCACCCAGACCCAGTAAACCAATGTTGATGAGTCAAAGAAGGCCAGGTGTTGCATGCCAAAAACACAGAACATGCCGCTGATGCAATCACCAATTACCAAGCACACATCAAAAAATATATATTGCCGCTATGATAATCGATTTACAGTACAGTCTGGCCTACCGCGATAGGCAAAATTAATGAATTAGAATAAACGAAAAAACGAAAAAATTATACCAATATAGAACGAACTAAATAAACAAGATTGTGTTCAAAAGAAGTGACAACACCTATGCATGTTCGTGATATGTACTTGGCTCCTATGTCAACTTAAATTAATGTGTTCCTCATGCAAAGCAAGAAATTATCAGATAAAATAAATGGCAGAGTATTTGCACAGATTTCCCACACTGTTAAGTATATGTCAATTGTAATCACTTATATCTATTGTATGTTAACTTATTTAATTATACTTATGCTACGTAGGTACGTATCTGATATGGCCATTGTACTAGTCTTTTACGTGATACCGTTATGCTCATGCCTATGTTAAGCCTTTTTTTTAAATTAATATTGTAATCAAACCGTTGCTTTCAAGGGGAACTAATTTAGCGATCGCCTGTTGCTTTCTACTAATTACCTCTATCTGGATGGACTTCAGTAAAGTAATGCAACACAATAAATATTCAATCTTAGATTATTCATGCCGTTCCAATTCGGTTTTATATTCGTGTAAATGTAACAGCCATTTTAACGGGATGGAAGCACCTTTGCCATAGAAATATAACTAAACTTTTAGCGAATTTGAAAAAATCATTTTTAATCGCTTTAATGTATGTAGAGAGCTCGTGCAAAACTTTATAATATCCGATTGATAAACTTCTTTAACGCAAATCCACACGATTAAAAATAAATGCTTTTCGCACGATGCATGATAAAAACGTAACGTTACGTGAAGATATGATTGATCTGTGCCATGATTAAAATCACATAAACACATTCAGCAAAAAATGATCTTTTTCCCTGCTCCCTAACTATTGAAATTTATAAACCACTGTGCTTACATAATTGGAAAAATGGAGGTGCCATATCCACCACACAGATATTGATATTAATTTAAAAATCTTTTTAATAGGCTTGTACCGATCATACCGCAAGTTTAGTAAAATATATGTATTTATGAATACAGTGTGAAGAGGAGGTAAGAACGATAAAGTTCTTGCGAGGTAATGTAATGGACGAATACGATACCTGCACAGTGGTGCTTTGATCTGAAAACGGGCTGCTAAAGAATGTCGTAATGATATTCATTAGACAGCCTGTCACGTAACTTTCTAGAGAGGTATCAGCGTGTTCGCGATCGTGCGTGGCAGTTGCTATTATACCCATGTCCACGATGAAAGACTTCTCAAACAACGACCACATATGGTTGGACGTATAAATTTCTTTCATTTCTACTTCTGTGTCGATGTAACAGTGGTTGAGGAAATTTATGTATGCTTCCTTCACCTGTTACAATATTCAAACGGGAGTAGTAATCTTCTACAACTTCGCTCGAGGAATAAGTATTCACTGCCATCGCAAAACTTACTTCCGGTATGCAATCCGGATGCGACACCATAGCAACAATGTCGTCTAATGGTAAGAGACTGTGGCATTTAATTTCAGTGTTAACATTTTTACCCATCGTACAACAAGCCAGCAGTTTAACCAATTCTACGTGATACCTGTAACACGCGTTATTATATAAGATATATGATGCAGCTTATTTCCACATTATATCTTCAAACCGTGCATACTTCAGTGGACTGCTTTCATCCATCCTGTGTCTCTCAGATCGCATCATTTCTACAAAGTGATTGAAGGAAGCCCTGTCGTTATAGAAAACTAGCACATCTTCGCCAGCTTGAACCAGCTGCAAAAACAACAATCAATTTGCACGTGGTAAAACTCTAAACGAAGTCACAGATATATATGTATGTAATTTCTTACTTCTTGCATCACCATTTCCTGGCACTTCCTGATGAATTGGTTTTCAGCTTTCACTACCGTTTGAAGGAATTTCAAATATTGAACATGCTTCCCGTGAGTTTCTATGCAATGCACGAAATGCTGTATGACTTTGGCACTGACTTCATTGCACAGGGTCGAGTTGTCTTGAAAGATACTGCACACGGTTTGAGCTTCCCGTATCCCGGGATTCAGGAACAGATCCAATTGTTTATGCAATAGGACCTGATTTTGCTGATTGCCCAAACAGAAATTTTGCAGAAAATCGTGTGCCAGTCGCATTAGCTCGTTCATTCTAACATCTTCCTTAGTGTCGAATGGGACTTGCAATAAATCTAAGACGACGGTGTGCACCCCAACATTGCGCAAGAGTCTTTGCTCGTGTTTTCGTGGCTTTGTTTGACCGCCTATCGTCTGAATGCATAGTTTATTCATGCGGATTAGAATTTGCTGTATCTTTTTGTATTCCTCTGCCTGGTCTGAATGCAACGGCGGACCAATGTCTAAATCTATAGCAGATCCTATAATTTTAGAAGAATTATTTCTCAAAGAATCTGGAATTTATTTAATACCTAGTTAGGATATATATCTTTATCATTGATTATTATTCACACCTTTCTTGTCCGCGGTAGATAATTGAGGCGGTGCTTTACGAGGAGTAGCTCCCTCGTCTTCGTCTTCTTTGTTCTTCTTCTTTTTACCACCATGCTCTTCTGAAGCTTTAGATTTATATACCCAAAGCTCGGATTTCTCAACCGACTGCCGTAAAACGTCCAAATCGGACTTTATTTGCTTGTAAGACTCAACGTCGCTATCAGACACTAAGAGCTGCACCTATTCACGAAAACCCGATAGATTTATCTCTTCTTAATAGAAAGAGGTATGATAATGCCAAAGTTAGAGACAACATACTTGTTTAAATGCTTGTAAAACTTCTTGTCTCTGACTAAAATGCGTAAAGAGCAAATGCAGTGCCCCAGAAACTAGTGGAGGATAATCGTGCATTGCTAAGTGGAGTAAAACGCGCAAAAACGTTCTACCACCCTGACCATCCAAGTCCAATGCTGCACACTCCTCGCTAAATAACAAAATGAATAAAACACTTGTCTAATGCCAAACTGGGAAAGCTAATATGTAATCTATTACCTGCTTCCAAATATGCCTTCGGCTTGTGTCCCTATCAACTCTAAATCGATAGTTTTTTGACCAAGGCTCAAATCACCAGAGACTCTCTCGGTTTCATCGAATTCTTGCTTGAAAATGCTTAACAAGCAAGAAATTCTGTAGTCCAGTCGAACGTCAAGTATGAACTGTAAAATCTCGATTATCTTCAGTTTCGTATCCATCACCAATGGATATTCTTTCTTCGTGAGTGGTTTAGGTGTGGGTGAACTACTTCCAGCTAAAACTTGTCCAGCGGAACCCAACGTTAAACTCGTCATTACCGCTCCCATATCGCCGATGCATCTCAATACACCACCCTCAGCTGCGAAAAGTATTAATAATCTTAAGTAAAGAAAAAGTGTTCGTATATAATTGCTCGATTATTTATACACATGTACATAAAAGTGAACTTCAAACGAAGCTTCGGAAATCAAAGTAGGCATCGATGCTATGTCTAGCATCTACACACTTAGCGACACATTTACATTGGCGGGTATACTATTCGAAAATTGTAGGGAAGGAACTGCTTAAGAAAAATATCGAATTAAATAAATACAGATACAAAAAAATATTAAAGAGCGACATGCTTAAATTAACGACTCAACAGAACCTTAATCGAAAGTCATAAATGAACTTGAAGTGCTAGTAATTTATACTAGTATATTACCTGTCTCCTGAGAATCCACAGAATCAGCTTTAAAATTTTCCAAGATAAATCAGTTAGTTACACTCAATACACACATTCAATATACACGTTTATGTATTTGTTTTGTAATACGTTCTACGAAATTAAGTATGTGAAAATAATACCGGGAGTATACTGTAGTATTTACGACATTACTTTATGTACATAAATATTGAGGAGCAGAGCTTCTTTAATCGGTGCTGTACATTTAGGTGTTGCAGCAAGGGAATAGAGCGTAATAATATTCTTTCATGCACGGAAAACGTAGGATCGTTGGAAAATAATAGCACTGTACAAGGAACATTACGTTTTTATATAATCCACGTGATATTAGTGTAGTAAAGGCGATTTATGAACTACGGGTCAAATAAATCAGATGTAACTATCCACTCACAATCGATATCACCAGTGGGAATTTTTCTCTCGGCTGCATCGTTTTCCGAAATACAGTCCAAGATACTGAGCAACGTTTTCGTGAGCCTTAAAAGATCGCTGAAGCTGTAGAATCCGAAATAAATTAGATCGCGCGCCAGTTTAACCACCTGGAAATATTACAATAAAATTAAGTAACTGTGATCCCTTGAGAAACCAAATAAATTAAATGCACACTTCCTTACTTCGAACGTGAGCTTATTCTGCTCCTGATCCGCGAACGACCACATTTTTGCGACAACGTTACATAAATAATCTTCCACGAACATTATAGTCGAACTGAACTTAGCACGAACAGCTTCCTTATTCTGATCCCGCATTCTATTTGCATCGTAACTAAGGTCAAATAATATGTATTGCATAAAGTTTCAAAATATACGACGCTCATTTCGTATACTGTAGAAAATTGTAGTCTTTACATACTCGTTAATGCTCATTTTCGAAGGGATTTCGGACCAAAGGCGAGCATATTTCACTGGAGTCACTTGCTCTTGCGGGTCTCTGTCAACGTGAAGATGCAACATAAGCCGAGAGAACGACGCGCGCAGTTCATACGGCACTGTCTCATCCTCCATACACCTAAACGTTTATTAGTTCAGATTAATCGCAACGTTCGAGTACTTTGTATTAAACAAAAGAAACGTATGCGAAACTTACTTAAGTATAAGCCCGATATCCAGATGCGGCGACAAATTGTTTAACGCTAAATACTGCCTGTTGAGGCACATATTGCTGAAAAGATTCAACTGATGCCTATAATAGTCTAATATCGCTGCATCTTGAACGCTGCCTACTTTGGCCCCTCTTGATAATTCGTTTAAAGACATCGACTTCTGTGCACGATATCGAACACTTTAGAAATACCAAATAAATTTTAAACATACATAGAAATATGTAAGAATGCTGACCGTCCCATTGTTCCACACAAGGAACACTTCGTATTCCTCCATAACAGTAATTCGTGGCTCACCATCCTCTTGCTTTTCATCGAGCTCCTCCACTTCGACCTGAGTCTTCATCATCCTAAGACGAGGCATCACGTATCAGCGTGTATAAACAAAGCAGTCATTGTTAAAAAAAAAACTGCATCTATTTTACCTAGTTTCTAATAATATATCTTTATTCTTCTCGCTTAATACGCTTTTACAAATTAACTCCTGGGTCACGGCGATTGCTTTCTTATTAGAGATGCACAGGTCTGACAAGTAATCTAAAAATCTGGACTCCCAATTGTGCATGTTCTTCCTAACCAAACCTACGAATGTCTCGATTTCTGCTGCTGTTATATGCTTCTCCAACAGTTTCCTATTATTGTGTAAAAGCGCGGTAATGGTATCCTCCGCTAGGATGTCGTATCCAATTTGCTTTTGCATGAAAGCAAAGTGCTTGGCAATATATTCCTGTATTAAGACATTAAGTAGAATAACAGCCCTGTTACTGCGATCAATAAAGAATAAATTGTATTTAAAGAGAACAAAGTTGTACCTGATTTTTCCTGTAGTCTTGTTGAGAGAGCCTTAGTATTCGATAGCACAATCGAAACATATACTTATACGGCGCATGCCTCGGATCGTTCAGTTCCTCTATCCTAAGAAATGGTCCCTCGCCTTCAGCGGACTCTAAGAATGGAGCCTGCAAGTACAGCCCTTAGAGATACGCAATTCCAAAAGCACAAGTGCTAAAATATACGGCAGATTGTGATACCTGAAGTATTTTAAATAACTGGCCGAGTATGTACTGCTCCCGCAATAATTTCTGTCGGTCCCTCACAGCGTTGGTAACGATTAGCTCTAAAGCTTCAGACTTATTCTGCTCGTTCTCTAACCCAGCTATAAAGTATACTATGTCTTGCAATAAACTAGTCACAGCTCGCCTCTCATTGTGCGAAATGGTGCCCTTCTCCAGCTTGCTACTAATTGAAGCTAACACCTTGCAGGCATCGTTCGCGAAATCTAAATCGCGCACCTCGACGGGCGATACGGATCTCAAGGCAAACGCTTCTTTATCCTCCTTGTTGATAGCGCAGCCAACCTTAAAGACCAATCGTTTAGCGAGGTCAATAAATTATATTCTTCCGTAACAAGCTTGCGCGATATTATGAATTAAGAGTACCTTTGACATAACAGGCTTCTCATCATCTTTATCAATTGGTACGCTGGTTGAATGGACCCAAGTGTTTGTACATATGTGATGTAACCTAACGAACGATGATTGAGGAACCAAACTGTCGCCCCTGGTTAACGTGGTCGGGTCCAATTCGAACAATGAACTGATTTCGTTGCTGTGTGGAACGGAAACTAGTCTGTACACTGGTCCTGGAGGATCTACAAGGCACAGTAGAATGCGAATTCACGAGACGTGCCACGTTACGGATAGCTGTTACACAGATATGCAAGATCTTTCTACTATGTCGCCTGGTCGTGTTGCAGAGACACGCAATCCCTGAAGACACTGGTCGAGGCTACTTTACACATATCTATCTTACCACGCTTGCCTTTTGTGGTCTCACGTGGTTCGTCGTTGTCTATTTCAGCAGCCAAGTATTGGCCCGTCGCTAAGTGCTTGAATCTGAACAGGGAATTCCAATGACCGGCTCCTCCTCTGCAAGGATCGTGCTGTACCACCTGCAAAGAAACATAACTGCTTGTTCCAACCCTTCCATTCAAGAAGCATACCCCATAACGAGCAATCTTGGCAAATTAACCACTCGAAGTTATCAGTCAGTCCTCCCACCTCAACCTCCCACAAAGCTTTGCTGCTCGTGGCAGCCGTGGCACTAGTCCTGCCAGTGGTCCTAAGAAACACGTGCTGCTTCTTCTTATACTCGTCCATCGTGAGAAACTTCTCCTGCTCCGCGTGGAACAGCCTAACGACGTCCCCGCCCTTAAGGATCTCCTCCTGGTTCTCCCTGTGCTCCATGAACAGCGTCACCTTCCACGACGTCGCCGAGTTGACGACGTTCACTTCCTTGCACCCCGGATTGTCGCTCAGCTCGTAATTAGCGGCCACGTGCAGGCCCTGTCTACCAGCGTTCACCGGCTCCAGGATCACTTTGTCGCCCACGACCACGCTGTCGCCGTCGCTGCGGAGCTTGTAGAAGGGCATTATGTAGAGCCAGGAGCCCTCGTTCCCATTCGCGTCCAGGTAAACCCTCATCGCGTTCTTCTCGAGAAGCGCCGGCAGCCTCTTGTTCACCGTCAGGAATTTGTTGGACTTGAGATGCAGCAGCTGGAAACAGCAAGCATCTCGTCAAACGGACTGCGCCCTGATCACTCTACGAAACTGAATGCATGAATACGAGAGACAGGGAGGTGGGGAAGAGGGCGGCTGAAATAAGAAGCACGAAGGTGGTTGCTTCAGAGTACATTAACTTTCGAGTCTACCATAATTCCCTAACCGACTGGCGACTAGCGACACAGATAGCTCTCCCCGCTTCATTATTGCATCCCAGTAATTAGACGTCTAATGGCGTTCACAGCGTCCCGCGTCTCTATCTCGGCTATCGCGTCGCAACGATGTTGCCCCCCCCCATCCCCTCTCGTTGTTGATAGAGCCGTCCTGGATATAATTAATAATTCGATCATGTGCTTGAAACAGTATTAGGGGGCATTGTTTTGGAAGGCAGGTGGAATCCCGGGTTTACGAGCTGAATCGCATTCCGATGTTACCTACCCTCCATAATTCAGGAACCGCGATAGTGCGGAGGAAGTGTATTCTGTTAATTGGCAATCAGTTGTCGTGCAGTCCGCGCTGCTTATGAGATAAGTTGGCGAAAAGTATAACAACGGAATATGCCAGTGCTACTTCAGTGGCGATAAAAATATAGAACGGAAGCTTTATTGGGGATTATTATTCCATTTGGACCGGAATTATAGCCGCGCTTTCATCTCCATGGAGCCGGTAAACTTGGTTTGTGCGTAAAAGGGAGTGTCCTTCGGTGCGAAAGCTGAGCTGACCTTTTCAAGCGTGAAGCGCAAGGTAAATTGATTTAACTCCGGCCGTAACGAGGGCAATGTAAAAATATATGAAAATATTAGAAAAAACAACAAAGCGTGCTTGCACGCTCACCTGGACGACGTTGCCGTAAGAGACCACGGTGCCCAGTAGTTTCTTGTTCTCCGTGTCGTTTTGCTTCTTCTCTATTTCAGCGGCATGCTGAAATTAATTGCATCAATTATTATTGCTCCGATTACCTTCCACGCGTGTGATATTCAAGCCGAGCGAGCTAGCATAATGCCCAATTAATTCATGGATTGAATTTTAACGTTCAATTAACTCACGTGTAGTCTTTTTAGCAGCACAGCATCCGTGCCGCTCGCGCTCTGTTTCGCCGCTTTCCAGAATTGCTTCTGCGCGGAGTAACGGTTCATGGGACATATCTTGAAGAGGCAATCTAAGGACCATTAAATACCGATCTTAACATTGCATCAAAAAGGGAACAAGTATCAAGCAGATACAACTAAATATCAGATCGCAAATAAGTAGAAGTTTGATGATAATCATTAATGAGAAATTACCTCTGAACTTCTTCGGCGGATTTGATAAATCTCCAGCTTCGGGACATACCACGCATCTGTCGTCGACCAATCTGGAAAGCAATTAAAAAGTTCACGTGAAAGAAACTGCGCGAGGACCTTTCACAATAGCTGCGCAGCTATAGAACTCTGCGATGAATAAAACTTACTATTGACAGATTAATATTCTTATTATACTGCCACCTTAGAATTCTATACAAGAAGGGGAATAGGTTTGACCCATTTATGTCCAGAGGAAATTAAATTCAAACTATTCCAATGATTAAACTACCCATAGAATTCGAGTATTCAATTTAAGCTTTACTATTTGAATGTTCAAGGAGATCCACTTAACAGTTCCCCAAACAGAGCTTCGAAGTGCATTTAAGCGTCAAGTAGCAATCGGGATTTTGTTTCTTAAGGCGCTGCTAAAGCTGCAATGTCACAAATGAAGAATATTTCTGAATAAATTGTCGTGGAATAAGTGTGGTCCAGGTGGAACCAAAGCAACGCGCGAATCGATATTAGGGCAGGCCAAGTCTTGCTCGGGAGCTTTGAAGCCACACAGCGACGAGAGCTTTCATCTTCCAAAATATGAGCACTGTGCTACAGTGGCCTCGCTCTCCTCCCTACGGCCAACGTTAACTACTATCTCGTGAAGCAGTATCTTATTTCATGATAGTGCAGTGGCCCTAAGAACGTAATAAGTTATGCAGGGCTACAGTCCTTACGAGGTCGCGGAACTTTCCAGCAGCAAATGAAGATGAACGACATGGCCGTTGAAACTTTCCTTAGACGACGTTTAACCGTATGGGAGAAAATGGAAACTTTGAAGATTCAGCAAAAACTATTTCTTCCATTGGATAGCAGATACATATTTTATAAAGGAAGTGTTCATGGAAACATTGATATTTCTTGCAGCACTAGTGGGAATAATATTTCAAAGTTTCAAGCTTCAAGAATTCTATCAGACAAAATTCCATGTTTCGATGATTCACGGGAATGTAAGTGCTGTTTAGCTGAAACTCACGTCCGTGTGTTTTCTGTTTTAGAAACCATCGACGTCTAGACATCGATTCCAGTAGACCGTGGAAACAATGATCGAGTGTTACTTCGCGTTGATAAAAGCTCGTTTGCAACAGCGAACCAGAAAGCTGCCTATTGATCGCGGAATCGCGGAATTAACGGCAGAATACTCTGCGGTTGATCGATGGACGATAAGATACGAGGGAAGAATGAATCGTCCATAAATAACCAACGGCCGAATGGCCTTTTATCGAGCATTCGAACCCGAAAGCTCTTCGTGGACGTTTAATTACACCCTTTCACCCGCCACCTACTACCCTCGTAAGTGGCCACATCGCTTGTTGTTGGTCGCTAATAGAATACCAAGTTCGCTAACGAGATTTCGTTTAGGTTTCTCAACGGACGTAAGCTCCCTCAACTACCTCCAGAGGCTAATGTATGCCCCGCGAAATGAAGTCACCGAGGCTGCCTGTGCTTCGCGAAGAATAAAAATATTGTACGAGTGGAATATATTAATCTCGATCCCCTGTGACTTTCACTTAAAATTAGTCGAAAACCTCGATCACTGGACGAAAATAAAAAGGCACCAATTTGTAGAAACTTCCAAAAAGAAGTTTCAAAATTGTGAAACACATAAATTGGTTAAAATAAATGGAACTACCCCTACCAATCTGTCCCTCATTTTCTCGTATAAAGATTAGAGGAGTGGCCTTGAGTGGCCAGCTGATTTTACGCCGACTATAATCTAGATACACATACGGTCCAGAAGCAATTGCAACTGAGGTATGCACACAATTTTCTGCGTTATCTTTACAGCATATGTTCTGCGTGACTTCGCAGCCACTCCAACGCAAATTGTACGGTTGGAATAAAGGACGAGGAGGAAGACGTTGAAGCTGAATTATATTGCGACCGGTTTTATCAACCCTCATATTTGCACCTGCAGTGTTATATCGAGAGCCTGCACGAGTCTCTATGCCATAGAAATATGACGTTACACGGTATTTCCTTCATCCCCTGTTTCACGCACGATACGTAAAGCCACATAACCGGAGAGACGGCTTCGACCAATATGCAAAAGCCGATATTGCTGTCTCCAGTCGCATCCACCATACATCTACGTGCCTATGATTGCATTGGGACCATTATTGCTGTTGAGGCACCAGAGACAAGAATGGCGTTCAATTCTATCTTACGCCTCGTACCAACCACATAGAAACTCAGAGGAGTGAGTTGCCATTACGAAAATATTTTACCCTTTGCAACATAATTACAGTGTCCATCTAAATTGACTAATTATCAGGAAGCTATTATTGGTGAAACAGAGGGCGTCTTCGAATGCAACACGTACCCACAGCGTTTCCTGTCCAATCAATAAATCAACGTCACGCGCCCTCGATAATTTTATTAATACCCCCGTGGAATGGTTAATTATTACCCAGCCCGTGGAACGCAGGAGAGCGCCGTAAAAATGGAAAAGAAAGTGTCCACGTTCCAAGAGGCTAAGTTCGCGGATAGTGTTGGCCGGGGAACTCGGCATTGACGTATCGGTGGCAATCTAATCTGGTTAATTAAGTGCTGGACTCGTTGTGCAACGCTCGCACGATACGCTCCAAACATCCCGAGAAGGGAAAAACAACCTAGCGAACGGTCTATTCTGAATCCTCTTTAAAACCACCGACTTATCGTGAGCCGGAATAAGCATCGAGCCTCGCGGAATCTTATCAAACAGGCGGGCTGGTTTGAATCTGGAAAGTCGCGAGCAATAATTCCGCGTCATGTTCGATATCTTCTTGGTTGGACGGGGGAGCAGGCTGTTGTTCCCAACATTAATTACATCCCTTTCATCCGCAGCCAGCTGATGCATCACTCGGCTCCGTTGCCGTGGCGAGTGACAAGTGCACGGGCAATTCGCGATACCGTTGGAGAACAGGAATTAGCAGACACTCCATTCACCGAGCCGGAGATTTAGTTTGACGAGCTGGTACCGGCACCGATTGTATCTCCCAACCACCTCTATAAGCTGCCATCAATCTTGCAATAGTACCTACGGATGCGGAGCGAGCATCCGTAAACGTTGCACAGCTTTTGCGCCGTTCCACGTTTCTCCACGGTGAGCGAGTCGAGCTTCAATCGAACCTTGCATTCTTTATGTATGTACATACGATCTTAATCGTACTTTTAGTGCTGCAAGTTGAGAATTCTTTTTAAGTGGGTTACATACAGCTTCTCTCAGGAGAGAAATTTCATCAGTGTTTTAATGATTAAAAACAAACTGTGGCTTTTAAAACAAAATCGGTATGATAAAGACTACTTAGATATTAATGTGAAGAATTTTGAAATATCATTGGCACCGACTTGAAAAGCATAGTTTCGAGAAAATAGCGTTTAAAGTTTAAGATACAGGTTAAAGCGAGATCTTTTTTTTTTATTGGACTTACAGAAAATCCCACATAGAAAGACCCCTATAGAACTGACCCCCTTTGAAGTTGTAGCTTATACGAATTCTTTGTTGTACAAATTGATCGGTTTGGTCATTCTAGGTGTATGTAACCACTTAAGAAGAGGAAGTAGAGTCGTAAACCGAAGGAAATCGAATAGCCGCTCGCAGAAGCTGTGAAGAGTTTCCTAGCTTTCTACACCATGCTTCTATGATCTTTGTGTGCGCAGTATGTGAAAGCATTTGCGATTGATATAATTAGATAATTCGTTGTTAGGATAGGACATGTAGGTTTTTAGATTCTTAACTTTCTCTTACACAGATTCTAGTTTAAGCTTCTCCGAGGTTCAGCAATCACTTCGGAGACCAAATGATAATTGACAGCCGCGAAAGTGAACGCACGATTGCGGCTCGTGCTGACGGCAACTTGAATCCGGCCTTATAAATGGCTTTAAACCGTTCCGAGCCGAAGGTGGAAGGAAACGTTCTACATTCTAAAGTATTACGTGTGTTTGTTATCGTAAATCATGCGGGTGTTTTCTTTGTCTTTGCTGCTTAACGATGGGAGCGCTTTATCTTCGACTAACGTTACGCCGAGGATGATAAGATCGAGTGCACGAGACTTACGTCAATCGAACATGCCGCGGGGAAAACATTCGCGGTCTCGATCGTCGGGATCTTATTTAAAAGCCCATTCGTGGCACGCTGGATCCCACTTAAGTGGGCAGAGCGTGCCTGACCTATTTCCTCCTCGAGTGGCCGAGGGATTCGAATGGGGAACTTGGCCATTAATCGCGCTCTGCGCGGATCGAAACGCATTAGAATCATCCACCGATCGATTCCTATGCTCCCAACACGTTCCCAACCACTTCGCTTTTCGGCGTCTACATACTAACGCTGAATCCGAAGCACTTCCCTCGTGAACTTTAAGAGTTCTCGGACGACCCTCGTCAAATTAAGGGGAGGTTCCGGTCTAGAGCCCCCAAAAATAGGTGATCTTTAGGAATTAATTAAAGAAAAACTACTATATATAATTTAACGGGACTTGTTGCATTGTATTGAGGATGTCTTAAATTATAGAAATATATTTTTTGTTTTATAATTAATCATTGCAGACGGCACTGGGGAGTCGTTAAAATCATAACGTCAAAAAATTCATCCAAATCGGTGGGACCTGTATCTCCAAAAGTTATTATCCGATTCGACTGAAACTTTTTTTATTTTGAAGTATATACTTCTGGCTAGGGGGGGGGGGCAGACAAAATTACAAAAATGACATTTTTTGAGAAAATAACGGCACTTGAAGTTTGAAGTCACTTTTTCCCTATACCGTTCGTCCTTTCCACGCCTTTAAAAATTATAAATTTTCACTATTTTGTAATTTTGTCTGGTTCCCCCCTAGCCAGAAGTATATTCTTCAAAATAAAAAAAGGTTCAGTCGAATCGGATAATAACTTTTGGAGATATAGGTCCCACCGTTTTGAGAACACTGTTTCGAGAAAAACGCGTTTAAAGTTTGACGTGAGCGCCGCGTGGCCGGTTATTGCGCCAATGCATTTGCCGCTACTCAAATGCCTATAACTTCGGGAATTTTAAAAATTTCAACAAATCCCTTTAAACACGTATTTCTAAAAGGTTGAACATTCGAAAAATGAAATAAAAAGAAAATCGACTTTTAGACCGGAACCTCCCCTTAACGAGAAAAGAACTTTCACTCTATAAACTAAGTTTGCGAAGAATTTACTTGCACCTCTGTAAATGCAACTTAACAAGTAGGTTAAGGGAAGAATCGGAAATGTCCATTTTTCCTGATTTTGCGATTTATAGCATATTTTGTTGATGGCAACGGGGACCACAGAACTGTGGAACCAGAAAGAGTTATAACTAATTAAAAATAAGAAATGTCCACGCTGCACTGGAAATACGAAATATATCCACTCTTTGCCTTCTATCGCCCAGATAAAGCAACCAATTATTTAAGAAGAAAACTAATTTCATTGAAACTTGTTTCTTTCCTGATGGACTAAAGTATTAAAACTTAATTTTCTCGATTACGCTGTTTCGTGGCATTCCCAGTTTCTCCCCTTACCCTTCACAATAGACACTCAATAAAATCAAATACACCAAAATCCCAATGTAATCAAGCACTCAAGATACTCCTTAGCCAATCCAGAGATTACTGTCTCCATTCTGGAAACGTAGGTAACTGATAACTCGAGAAACAATTGAAAGGGGGATTACAGGTCTCGAGCCATTCGACCTGGCTTCCATTCCATCCTCCCGTTCTATCGTGTCCCAAGTTTCATCAATTCCCTGGAATCGGGAGGACATCAGGAAGGAAGAATCGCTTAGGATTTCATCTCTAGTCTTAAGGAAAGCGGTGTCTGTTTACTGACAGGTTATTTTACCCCGCTTTCCCCGATAATGGTTCCAAGATGATTAACGTCAATAGCAGAGTCACCCTTTGAGATGCCTGCGCAGTAGAGTAGCCGATGGGCGGAGGGGCAGGGGTGATTACAAAGCGATCGCCTTATTACCTGACGATATCGGCGTCCTATCTTTACGTTCCCTCAAACCATCAGAGCGCGCGCGTGATGCACGCCTGCAAAGAATAGCTGGCTCCCAAGACCAGGGGTGAAAATATATTCAACGGAAACAGATACCTCGGGCAAAGTAGGGGTTTATTGGTAAGAGGATTAATAACTTTCCTGCGGACGTGCCGTCGTTTAATGCCTCGTCAGAGTCGTTTCGAAAGCTGGGAAACACGAGGACCCGCATTTGTCGTTGATTGCGGATGGACGAGCTGAAGTTTCGATGCATCCACAGAGGAATGCAATACATAACGTGGATATGGTGTTATTTCTGGAGGATATAAACGGATTGGGAAGAAGGTCCCTGAAGTGATATTGGTATTCCATCGTAGGCTTTTAAAGCGTCAAACGATCTATAAACTACAGTACCGAGGAATCTTCTTGATGTGAAGGTTTTAGCCTGTGTAGAGATATATTGAACCAAGGAAGCTACACGAAACTACGAATGTTGCATTTATGGTAACGAATCTTGAAGAAAGAGGTTCATGGAATTTATCCATTACTCCGCATGCTTTTGAATGTCTTTTTGGCTACGTAGCACGTGTCTTTCACTCTCAAGTAGCGTAACTCTTTAACCCGGCGAATACACGATGATGCAACGGTCGAATGTTTCGCTTACATTAATTCCCTGTGTGTTTTCCTCCGCTGGCTCCTCAAGACCCAGGATTACGTATGCAAACACCTGTCGCTGGTGCACGCGGCCAACTGGGGCCTTTTTGCATGGAACCGGTCCTCGACAACTAGGAACTGCATATAATGGCCATTCTGGCAAACTGGCTGAGGTGTTGCAGAAGGAAGGAGACTCGCAGTCTCTTAAACTCGACAACGGGCAAACTTCCGTTCCTACAGGCGAACTTTAGAGAGAAACTCTAAATTTGATTCATCCTAATTTCAAGGAAATGTTCAATATCAAATCCTCTGCGCTCTGAAATGCACGCGACTGCGAGTCTATTGGAACAGCGCGCTGAAAGATTTCAAAGGAGAAGATATCACTGTTTGCACTGAATATCTAATCGTTCAGCAGGTATAATAGAGAACAGTTTATATCGCGGTACGTCCAGGGCAGCCTGAAGGTTTTAGTGGCTCTAAAAATGGGAGACCTTCCCCTTCCGCGGGAGCGTGACAGAAAGATGGATCGTTCGCGCGTGAAATGTAAATAGCTGGATAAATATCCTGAGATCGGAGCACGTTCATAGGGACACCAGGGATCGGGGTCCCCGAAGACTGTCTCCAATCTAAAGGAAGTGAAAAAAAGCTGTTAAGCTATGCAATCTTCGTCCGGATCTGATCCGAAGCTCGTTCTTCACTGATAGGATGAATACGTGCGCTGCGATTGTTAAAAAGGGGTAGCGGGATCTCGCCAAAAGATAGATGCAATATAGGTACACTTTATCTAATTGAAACGATACAGTAGGGGTAGCTAAAGGGTGGAGTCTCGGAGATCTTAAACAACTACTACCCGCTGCAAAACTACATCTTCTATTTTAACCACAGAAAGATTTGATTCATTGAAGGAACCAGAAGCTCAACAACAAATACATATACCTATGTAAATATGGAATTTAACGATGGTCCCTGGACATCCTACTGCGACTGCTGAAGAAATCTTACTATGGAAAAATGTAGGTCATTTGGAATCCACGTCACCAGTGAGCGCTTAATTACAAAACCCTTTTCTCTTCAATTTTCGACCACAAATAACATTCGCCAAGGTCCCAGTTTCGTTATTAATTACTCCCATGTCTTTTGAGCTTGTTGAAAAGCTTCTACCTTGAGAAAGAGCTCCTCCTCCGACCAAAGTGACCCAAGAATTTCTGTTCCGCGTCCTCGATTGCGGAATAGAGGAGCACGGTTGCGGCAGGCTGGTGGCGGCTGAAATATGGTAACTAGCCGGAATGATCCGATGAATATTCAACTTACCCGAGGGTAGAAAGAAATCCCGAGACGCTTCCTTCCGCGTAGAGGCTGACGATGTCGCCGAGGTGGAGGAAGCTCGCCGAGCCGAGGATCTCGCCCATCTTGACGCTGTTGCTTTAGAGTCTCTCGGTGCCTCAAAGTCGAAGAAATTCCGCCTTTCAACCCAGTGAATTATTCATGGCTACACCTGCAACAAACAGAGGCGATCGTTTAATTGTGGGCTAGAGGAAATACAACACTGTTTGCGTCCGGTAACTGTGCACCGTGCTCCTTCATTACTCGGGCATGCTTCAGGAATGCTTTCAATCGAGGGGCAATAAAAATAATGGTTATACAAATGGACCACCTATTTAACCTTACATTAGAAGAGTTACAAGCATCTTTGTATTCGATCGCATTGCGTTTAAGTGGCCAAAATGGTCCACAGGCGTTTGATTATTGATCTTCTTTGGCGTTCCATAGCCCCAGGTGTTTTTCAAATACATTGGCGGCTTTGTAGATAAACCGAAGGAATCTTTGGGCTTTCTGGGTAGATATGGGTTACACGAATCTCCGGGAATTAAGAGAATTCTTAGCATGCAACGTGAAGCAGAGGAACATGGAGGCTAATCAAGCTTTAAACTTTTCTGACTTACGTCAGTGACATTTTCAGAAACTCATATATTTGCCATTTAAATCTCTCGCTCTCTGAGTACCAAAAACGATTTATCTATTAAACGCTACTGCAAATTACCTGTCAACTAATCAGGAAGCGATCCATAAACAGGAAAAAAAATGTGAATTCCGTGGCTGGATCGAGTAAACGCGACAGATTAATCGTGTCCGCGTAACTTCCAATTTCCAAGATGCAAGTGCCCAGGTAGGTAATTGCAGCCATCAGCAGCAATCTTGCCATAAAGATTTTGCATCTCTAGAGATTCCAGTTCCATCGCGTCGCGTTTATTATGAAATAGATCGGCGTAAACTCGATTTCGCGATGGAAATTGCCATCCGTCTCTCTGTCCAACTGGATCCATCCAGAAAGCGATGCGGCGGAAATTGGTCGGCGTTGTGTTCCCCATCTGTGGAGCGAGCCCGGTCTTTGGAAGCCGTTCCCGTTTCAAACGATCGAACGTCCCCGGTTTCTCCGATCCGATTGCGCGCTCCTCCGAGAATTGCGGAGTTTTTAGACGTGGTCTCTGTATCCGGAGGACAGAGTCGCTCTAACAGTCGGTTCAATTAATCGCTGCAACGTATGCAGTTGCATCCGCGCATAAATCAAACATCTCCCGATACGTTTTCTACCTTCGTGCATCATCATCGATTTCTTCTGCAAAACTGAACCCAAATCAATGACGCTGTTTACACCCAGGATAAGGTTGAAGGTCGGTTTATTTCCAGAGCCAGCTGCGATGCTTCTTCTTCGCTTTGATGTAACGATCGAGGATTATAAATTATAATTATCCTCCGATTGCGTTTCAATAAATTTACTGTGAATTACTTCCCTCTGTTACAAAATATGTGCATGTAGATTAACGTTTGCTTTGGAATCGTGTGGTTTGAATTTTGTGTAGAATTGTATAGATTCGTTGCTAGCGACTGGAACGATATACAGAAGTCAGAGGACACTATTTTCTCGTTTAAGGTGTCTATATCTGTCCCCAGCTTCCTTGTATGTAGCCAAATGCGTTGCTTCATTCAGAACCGCGACGTTCTATTCCCGGTGTTCATTCAGAGAAAAAGCCTCGAAGAGCAGGGACGCGTACGTGTGACTCAGATGTATTCATGCTCTTTAACTTCAGCTTCCAGTGTCTGATATCTACCTTTCAAATGGCCACTTATTGGTAATTTGTCTGCTAAGAACACGGATGGTAATTGAGCTTTCGATTTCGCGCGACATGTGTTCGCGAAGGAGGAGACGCGACACGGTAGAGGCAGTAATTAAGGAATACTCTGCAAACTCGATTAAGATTGTCTGGAAGTCTGGGACAGGTTTTGGTAAAGGCTAAGTAGACTGCAGCGTAGGGCGAGAATTTTAGGCGAAAGAAATTGGGAAATGTTTAAACGCACAGGCTTGCGACAACTTTAAAAACAATTCACTTTTTTCACGTAGCGAATTCGCAATACCCTGACCTGGACAATTTTCAAAAAAAATTATTTTATTCAGAATACCTACAACTATGCTGTTTTAACCAAAGAACAAACAAATCCTCGCATCTATTCTGACGTTTTCGTGGCGAGTAAATGTTCACACTTTGACTAGGAGGAACCTGCTCTATATGGAAATGAAGGTGAGCAATTTTGCCCAGAGCGTTGCAGCACAGGTTTCGCGACGTTGTCTGAAAAATACTACCCGCCAGATTGGGCACGCGAAGTGAACCGATAATGAAACGACACGTCGGATTTATTGCGACCGTTTCGCGTATTACGCGAAAGCCTGCCAACAAAGCGTCAAGCCTGCTCACGCGGCCCGTTAATCCCCCGTTAATCGACTCGAATAATAGAATTTAACGTAATCCATCAATGGATCCCCGCCGCCCTCGCTATCGACATCCAATATTCACGAGGCAACAGCATTTTTGCCGTGCATCGACGATAGGTTAAAAGTTTCTTGCGAATCCATGTTTCTCTTCACCATTGACGCGCACTGTGGTGGGATTTGAAATTCCGCGAGTGCAGTTTGGAGATGAATTCGAATGCGAATAAGATAATTAATTATGCGGTAATATAGTGTGTCCAGTTATGGATGTTGCTCGTTGAATAATGGGCTATAATGCTTATCGGCGTAATGGATATAGCGCCGAAAGGAATTCGAGATATTATAGACCTGAAAAGGGGCTCAGGATTTCACAGCGGAGTGCATCCATGCGTCAGTACGGCTTCATTAGATCGTATTGATAGTCAATTGACGATTATTGCCTAACGGCTGCGACGAATTAGAGATGAGAAGATAAAGGAAACATCTGCGTTTCTTTTCGCACTGTCCTACTGGTTTTCGGTACTGTTTTTCGCACGTGGGACACGTGTGCCGAGTTTTTCTGGTAGAAATGCGTTGGCTAATATCATGGGGAAGAATTAAAGAGCCTTTGATCTTCCTTCTGCTTCCATTTGATCGTAACACAAATTCGCGGAATATTTCAAAAAAGTAAATGACTACAAAATGCTTCAAACTAGAGATGGGTTTCTCGAAGCGTAGAAACCTCGAAACTGAAGAAAGTTTTGAGTTTTGAGGAATCGTAACTTTGCACAAAGAATAGGTCGCAGCGTACCTCGAGAATTGGTAAATTATTTTTAATATTACCCTTTAGAATACAGAGAATATGGAACATAAAAATATTCCTATATTTATGCAAATAGAGATTTATGCAAAAATTTTGTTCGCTTCAGCTCTTAAAACCAGATATTCCATTTACAGAACAGACACTTGGAGTTTCGAAAGTTTCAGATTTCGAAAGGTTCAAGGTTCGAAAGTTTCGAAGCCTTACAAACTTTCGGATTCGAGATTCGAGAATTTTAAAGTTAGCTTCGGACCCACCCCTACGAATTTATTACTCTTTCCCTAAAGATCGACCATGAATCAAAGTATCATTTGCGATGCCGCGCAACGCGAACCGTATCAAACGGCGCGTTAAATGAATTCCTAAAACTGGTGCACCTTGGTCTCTCCTTTTCGAGCAGTGCGTTTCGACGGCCACGCGACCAACAATAAAAGGATATCTCGTTTCGCGAATCGCGCGGTATAATTTTCATGAGTTGCGAAATCCGTGGCTCGCGCGGGATCACGTTGATCGCCGTGTCGTGTTACGTCCTCCCGCAGTTTCGTTTTTCCCCACCCAAGGTTTTCCTGCCGACGACGCGAGCTGTTTTCCGCTCGTTACGTTGTCGCGGCACCGCGAGCGATCGATCGATTTAACGCGATGCACATCGGTATCGACGCGCCTACATATGAATTCCATGAATATGCACATGGGCACACTTTTATATGGAAATGGAAGAGGAACTGGGCATTTCACGTGGAAAATTCATGACGGAGAGTGTCAAGGTTCTGTGTTTTCTTTTATATCATACATGACCGGCAAAGCAGAAGAGGAAGCTCGATATGTTAGCCCGAAGCTAACAAGCGTCCGCCACCGTTTTCGCGACATATCAGCAAATATTTTAATATAAAACACTCGAGGGAATTTTAAAATAAATTAAATATGACAAATCACATATGAATTATTGCTAATTTTCTGCTTGAAGAAAAGGAAATTATTTTAAGAGTTGTCTCAAGCCTCTGTGTTTAAAGATCATCTGGTTAAACCGCGAGAATAAGAACGTTTTACCACCTTTTCAATTTCTCCGCCGCCTTTTGCCTAAGCACTAATGATTTCCAACCGGTGGATGAAGTGTTTTCTGAGGAGTCGCCAGGGGTTTCTTTTTTAATATTATTAATGTTGGAATTTTATTCTAAAATATATCTATTTTTAATGCGTTTTCTTTGGCTTATTAAATTTACTTTACCTCAAATGGGGAGGCGGACAGGTTATTTGAATATTATAAAAGGGGCTCGCGACTCAAAACAGGTTGGGAAACACTGCTATACATAAATCCGCTGCTGGCCATAACGCGGACGAATGAATAAAATCACGTGTTTCGTTCAGATTCGTAGAAATTACAGCTTCGCAAGTGTTGCGTTGTAACGTTTCGAAGATCATTGTTCTGCGAAAAGTGGTTGCGTGGAAATGAAACTCGTGTGCGTGAAAATTACCTAATTGTTTCTACAGAGAAGGATCTAAAAATGCTCGAGAAGAAACGAAGGGTAGCAGGGTCTGAAGAACTGAGTCTTTTTACGTTTCTATTCACTGATTTTTCCCCGCGAAGTTCTAAGGAAAGAGTTCTTTTCCAGATACGCTATTTATAGCCTGCCACAGACCATGGAACTATTTGTTTCGAGGAGCCGCGTATTGTAATGTAGCAACGCTAACCATCGAAAAAGACTCGAAAGCTTCGGTGACGTCCCACCGCCAAGAAGCATTACTATTGCCGATTTCAAGATCACGACGCTATTTACTCGGGACCTTGGCTGACCTTGTACGATAAGTCATTGAACTTATCTCGATATTCCTTGCCACTCTGGGCGACCTTCTTTGCTTGTATCTTTCTTTCTACCGTCCATTTCCATTACTTTCCCCACCTCCTCATCCAAATTTCAACCTCGCGTATCGATAAACGCGGGAATGGACTTATACCATCCGAATGCTCGACACCTGCCAATTAAAATAAATTCCGTCCGCCCCTTAAGATCCATAGAAAAACAATGTGCAATTACTTTTCGACCGGCCTGTGTATTCGTACGCGCGCAAATAAACGTCAGCAGTCGGAATACATAATATTTGCCGATCAAACAGCGATAAATTTCGACCCGCGTTTAAAATCCGTACCGAAGAAAAAGAGGCAGATATTTATTCGCTTCGGAAACCGGCAGGCGGCACGCATACACAAAAATAACGTTAATCTCGAGACCGCGCACGCCGAACAACGAATACGCCGCGCGATCGGAGCGGAGAGGGGGATGTTTGACTTCTTCGATGAGAAATTCAAGCACCGATGATCGCGAATTGCAACGTGCGTACACACCACCAGCCGCCCACACTTTTTTCGCCCGGCGTACTTCGAAGGCAGATCGAAATAGCGGTTGGCCTCTGTTGATCGTCGTATATTTACTCCAGCGGACTGCTTGCGTCGCCAGATACCGATACCGAGTCGGTGGATTCGAATTTGAAGAGAAAACGCGGGCGGAGAACGAAGAAGGGGGAACAAGTGATCATCGACGAACGGTGTGTGTCGTTAACCTCCACCGAGCGCGCTCGACCTCCCCCGCGCAGGCTGCACCGATCCGTATAATACGGTTGCATTTTGCACCGAAATAAAACTAATAATAGACACTTCAAACGGCACGCTGACGTAACGGAAATGGACGCACGCTCCGCTCCAGCTTCCTCTTTCCCCGCCACGAATTTCGCTGATTAATTCGCTTGGAAAAGGTGTGCAAAGCGATACACAAATTGGATGTAAATTCGCCCGGGCTAACCAGCAGTGAAGTTACTACGCGGACGCTCCGCGCGATAAACTTAATGCAAATATCGCGGACTCGTTGCACGCGAGTGTTATCGTGGTTAACATCGGCCTAATCAAGACGATCCGATAATTGCACCGATAATTGTTCTCGGAGTAAGAGATTGCAGTAAATGCGCACGTTTCGTCGAATTCCAGGCGATGGTTCGATGATAGTTGTGAAGGTTGATGTCCAGGGTGTAGAAAATGGGTCAGCATGATTGGGTATTCGATTGCAGAGAGCTAGAAGATACACGCTGATTTCTTCCAGTCGTATGGTAATCGCGGTAAATATCGCTGGAGGGGAGACAAATAAAACGCGCCAATCGGGCCAGGGAATCCACTTAACGCGACCACAGGAATGTTTAAATCCGAGCGACTCTATTACCCGATTTATTCACGGTGAATAATAGCCCGCCGCCTCCGTCAGCGATCGAGAGAAATTCGAACACGTAGAAATTAAACTCGCACGGGCAGCTAACGTCAAGTGGATTGAAAAGATCGCGGCTGTGGCTGTCAGCTGATCCCCGATAGAAGAACTGGTGACATTTTTATTGCGAAACCCGCGTTTCCATTCGGACAGGCCCTATCAGTCACGAAGACACCGACTGGTTGACGAATGGAAACGAGTGGACGTATAAAATCGGTAGCGGCGCCTTTCCGCGTTAACGTTGCACGGAATCTAACCTATCCGGATGCCAGCGAACGATCGGCTACTTCGAGTGTGAACGACCAGCAGAAAAAAGCGCAATAGCTTACCAAGGATATGCTATGTTAGGATAGAGAGAGAAGGGAGAAGCTATCCAACTCGTGGCGAATGAGACGAAACATGCACTTTGCACTGTAAGCGTTCCGAGACGAAAAATAAAAAAGGGGAACAAGAAAACGGGACATGTT
Organism: Andrena flavipes; assembly: GCA_963971345.1. Classification (NCBI taxonomy): domain Eukaryota; kingdom Metazoa; phylum Arthropoda; class Insecta; order Hymenoptera; family Andrenidae; genus Andrena; species Andrena flavipes. Next base: position 43,231,238 of record OZ020481.1, read on the forward strand.
TACTCACTTCTCCGCCGTCCGTGCCGTTCCAACAATTTCGGTTGCACTTCACGCCTACGATGAGAATCGTGTCCCCGAGGCGGTGTCGCGCCGGTTCAGCGATGCTGGGGCCGCTTCTTCTGAAAGCTGACGATTCTTCGAGTACGTCGGCGATGCTTCCGTTCGTCCCGATGCACGTTACAAGACTACGCAATCGCCCGCCTCTTCTCACGTACGTGTCACGGATGTCCACGCGATACTCTTCGCGGCACTAAATGATTCCAACTGCTTCGCGCTCGATTCGCCAGCAGATCGGATTGAAAATGCACACGACACAATAGAATCTCGACGACGGTGAACGACTCGGTTCGCACGGTCGTTGTGTATGACCGATACGCGCGTAAGTACGTGTACACGACAGCGGAAGGACGATACACGAGGAAACACGTCCACACCGGTCGGTGGTTCTGGCACGACTGGGGGTACCGGCCACGAACGCGCACGAGCACACGCGACGCGCCTTCGGGCACCCTCGGCATTACATATGGCGGGACAGTCACGTCTGATCAATCGAGTCCCATTTCTCTCGATCTCCTTCGTTCATCGTTCTGTCACGCTTCGTCGCTCAAATTTGCTGGAATGATAATGTAATTGTCCTGTAACCACTGACAATTTTCAATGATACCAACAGGATGTTTCTTTAGTTTAATAATGTAGAATATAACTTAAACGCTGGTCGATGATATAGATGTTTCCTGTGATGGATAGGCAGTCATTTTTAAATGAAATTGATAACTCAGAAATATAATTATTTTGGACATACCTACAAGTATTTTTAAGATTTAAAGGTGTAATTGTTAAATTTGATTGTAAGTCTTATTCTTTTAATGGAGAATGAAGACTATACCTGCGACTGGTACATTGTCGATATTGCAGTTATTTACGGATAAGTGGAAGGCAAGATCGACCGACACAGCAGAGTGAAAACTTCTGGCGGTAAATTTAAATCACCTCGGCGTAAAGGTCTAATAAACTTTTCATGTAAGAGAACAGAAACGATTAGAATTTTACAGAATCGTAAGGGGATCCTAGGATGCGTATAGTTGGGCCGAAAATTACATGCACAAAGTTGATCTTTTTGTTTTATTGTACCAAAAAATTTCATCTCGTTCAATCATTATTAATTCAATATAATATATTCATCCTTTATATTTGTTATATCTTATTTATAATAAATATTTGTAATAGTGTAGTGTTCATTGTTATTCTTTATTGTGTCGCCATGAGCCATGAGAACGTGGAATCAGCGAGTTCTTAATTATCGTTATACTATACTAACTAGAAAGACATTTTGTGATCCTTAACAAATCCATGAAACGTGTTTTAAAACAGAAGCACGCCGCGTCGTCGCTTCTGCGCGTACCTATCCTCCATATTTTTCGTTCGCATTGAAAAATGAGTGAAATGCGGAGACACTCGAACATCCTTGTTTCCCGAATTTTACCAAAAAAGATTGTTCCGTTCTATCCCCCGAACCCCACTGTTCGTTTAATGACGCGAGCATTCCAGACATACATAGACAAATCCGTGTATTAAAACAATAGGTACCTAAGGAAATTTTACAACTAGCTTAAGGCTCTAGTCCCCTTAAATCAGTTCGAATTAGAATTTGAACGAGGAAGCTCGATCTCCCGATCCCCGGCGAGCAATTCGACGGAACCGTTCCTCCCGCGAATCGGCTGGACCGCGATCAAGATCGCGAATCGCGTCGCTCGCTCCACCCCCTCGTTTCACTGGTATGCACTCGTGCGACGCAACTGATTTTAATGTACTAAGGCCTTAACGTGTCAAAGCAGCGGAGCTAATTACCGTTACACAGTAAGAAAATATATATACCTCTACGGACACCAATAATCTCCGATCTGACGATCGGATACGCGGAACGTATTTAGGTACAGTTCCGAAAAACATTTTTTGTCAGCTACTATAACCGATCTCCTGTCGCTGGAAAAAACATCCGAACAAGTGCCCCGAACGGCATTTCCCCCCGGCGCTCGTCTCCCACCTTTCCCATTTTCACTCCCCCACGTAAAGCTTAACTTTTGACTTTTAACGAGCTGGTCTCGATCCCCTGTAAACTCTGCAGTACTCGCGCGATCTATGGATCACCTGGACGATTTCATTACCGATCGGCATGCGTCCCCGAAATTTCCCAGAAAACTGAACTGAACACATTGCAAGTGGATTAAAGACGAGTGTTTGCGCTAATTACGATTTTCCTCCCGCTGCCCCTTCTCGCGTTGCCTCGCGGACGGTCGCCGCGGTTCGGTGGCTGGATCTATTACAGAGTTAGTGACAATCGCGGTTTCCATATGTTTCAGCATCTTAATGTTACACCTAACGTTACACTCTATAAGAGAATACCATCTACTGACGCGCACCTAAGTTTAAAGCCCGATCGACTCGATCTCGTTCGTCGTTTGATCGAGCCGGCGATCAAACATTCTGTACGAGCCGCGAATGAACGTCGATGAAGCCGTCACCTTGCCTCCGCGCAACCGAGACTCGCCGATTGGAAACGCCTAAAAGAAAATATCCTTCGCCACGCGCGCTCTCTTTAATCCGCATTATTGTGCATCTCCCTTCTCATGATCATTCATCACATATATAAATATATATATATATATATATATATATATATTTATATATTTAATTGTATTCGTGTATTACTATTATTCACGATCGGCTCGCAAACGATTGGGTAGGATTGTTGTCCTTCGGCTTCCGCTACCGCGCCACCCCTCTGCCCCCAAGGTATACGTGTGCCTACGCTTACAAATCTGAAAATATCATAGCGCATCTCAGTGCTTCAGGCGTACATTGGAGAATATATTTCCGGACTAGTTATCTGTCCAACACAATTCTAAGATCGCTGCGTGGAAGCGGGCCAGCTGCCTCGATCATTCGCTCCCCGTGATAATTATCGATAGAAAATAACGGGCGACTTGTACGTTTCCTTTCTTTCTTTTAGCTACGCTGAAACACTTAGTACAGAAACTTTATATCGAACAAGTGTACGAGTCGGTGAGCTTCGAGTTGCCGATAATGGATGTCGATCGCGTGAAGTGGCAATGGGAGCTATTCGCTTCGTCACATTGATTATTAATCATTTTACATCGCGCGATCTTAGCCATCGTTAACATCCATCAGTTTCGCGCGCGGCTGCCTTTCGCGCCTCACAGCGCAGGCCCGGCGGATTTTGAGAAACGCCGACCTCCGCCCCGGCTACCGATTACAAAGAAAGGCGAGCTCCCGAAATTCAGGGTGACCGGGAAATGAACCATGCCGACGACGGGGTCGAATTAAATATATTCTCCGTGAACGTAACAGCGTCGTTGTTGGATTATTCATCTGTAAAACTAGCTTCGATCGCTCCCGATCGGACAATAACGATAAGATCTGTATTAGCTTTAATCAACCATTATTGCGAATGCGTACGTTGGCATCGTCATTTAACACATTAGATAACATCGATGATATAGTATTATGAACGAGTAGCAAAAATATTGCTATTTTCCTTGCCTCGACGAGAGTTATCTTGAAGGTGGGGATTATCGCCCGCAAAATTATTTCCGCTGGCAAACGCGGCGGTCTCTGTTGCGCCGCTGGGAATTAATTTAAAAAACGGGGCAACGCCTGCCCGATTGACGGAGCAAGGATAATCATGCTCGACGAACGAACCTGCGGAATTTAGAATTCCTCCGAGTACACCGAAACCATCGCAGTCCCGATGTTCTCGACAAGGGTGTTGCAGCAGCCACCGAGCAGGCTCCTTCGAACCTTTAAAACGTTCCAGACGCGTTAGAACTCTAAACACCACTATTCTTGCTCTGACAGAGGGAGAGAGAGAGAGAGAAAGGGAGAGAGAGAGCGAGAGAAAGAGAGCGAGAGGGAGAGAGAGAGCGAAAGAGAGAGAGAGAGAGGGAGAGAGAGAGAGAGAGAGAGAGAGAGCGAGGGAGAGAGAGCGGGAGAGAGAGAGCGAGGGAGAGACAGCGGGAGAGAGAGAGAGAGAGAGAGAGAGAGAGAGAGAGAAGTCGGGCTGTTACGTAGCTACGACGAAAGGATAGTAAACACTGTGAACCTTAATGGAAAACTTATGGTACAATGCGAAAGGGTTAAACGAGCGATCGGCGTTTGTCGAAGCGAAGCTAAAAAAGAAACTCTCGCTTTGGAAAATGAAAAAAAGATTCACTTGGACAAACAAGTGGCATTGCTCGTCGCTGCTAGCTTTTGGAGTTGTCCCACGGTTACATACTTACGCATACGCTTCTCTCTTTACTCGCTTGCAGATGTTAAATCAACGGGATCGTTATCATTCAGCCGGTTCGCTGGTACCGAAACATTCGCTGCTACTAATCGCCGCGCGCTACCTCTCGACATAAGTAACGACTCCTTTGTATTATTTAAGTATAGAAAATGAACGCATACAGGCTTCGAGAATCTTGATCTACTAAGCCACACTGCCGGGTGTTCGCTGCCTTTCGCAAGGTGGTGCTTTTTAAGCAGTAGGTATTTCTAAGTCAGACGTGGCATCGCAGAGGCCCTTATTCTTCAAACTTTTCGAGAATCACTCTAGACACCGAAGCGCGAGCTTTCTTTCGAATAGCTGGAACACTCCCATACTCTGTTGGGAGGATCGACACTGTTAGCGCAATGCGAGAACTAGAATGTACCAGGGGCATCGATAACGTTTCTTATATTTTGCAATTCTCGGGGAGGGGGCGACGCCATGCTTTAACCGGGGGAGTGCTGGATGCGTACAATGCCAACGAACGGGCCACGTGAACTAGAAAAGGGATAGATAACGTGTAGCACGATACAGATGGCGAACGCAAGGAGAGACAAACAACACTTGCGGGAAAAAAATAAAAAATGATTATTAAAAACTATCCTTTCGAAATCGGTTAAACAATCGGTTAGTAAAAGAAATCATATACATATAATGTTGGTGCGAATACGATCGATGATAACGTACAATTAAACGATAATCCTATGTTACATGTATAAAAGTAATAACGTGAGATCTGTGGATGCGGCTTTACCTCGATCACTGTGCAATCTACGGGGAGGGAAACGCAGACTCTACGCTTCTTCTCTTCTTCTGCCCGTTTTCATTCCGTTTCTCTTTTTTGGTATTTTCAAGCAAGCGACGTGTAAAAGACTATGCCCGAGTGGCTCGGGAGTGGCTAATGGAGAGACGTTAAAGCTACCACGCCAACTTCGCTGGAGGTTAGCAGTGCGCGGAGAAAAGAGCTACGAGAAGTTGCTACGAACCGCTCATTAACGAATACAATCGCCTCCTTTCGCGTATCGGATTCGATAAACCAGGGTTAAAACGCATCGCACGGGACTTTTCCCTCTCTGATATTTCCTCCCGCCTCAAATTCCCGATGAACGCGCGACTATCGCAACGGCACGTGGCGATAAAGCGAAAGAAACGAAAGAAGAAGTGATGCGCAAAGCGATCGTACATAATCGTTACGGTGGCCGGCGAATGAGAGGCAGAATGCCCAATAAGCCATAAAAACGCCGTCGTTGGTTTCACTCCATTTTAATAACCATTTCTCTAATTAGTAAATACATTTTTCTATACAGTTCACCAAAACGGATAGAGCCGCTGCGAATCGTACGAGAAGGTCCGCGACTAATCGCGCCTTAAATAAATCGTGATAATGGTAAATCGCCGAGAACGACGTGTCGCCATCGCGTGAATCGTCGGCGTTCCTTAAATAAAAGGAGAAAGAAAGAATAGTAACGATTAAAATTTCGGGCGCGGCTATCGTTACGCGAGCTTCGGACTCGTCCCCTCGACTCGGCTAAAATAATTAGTAAAATAAAAAGTCTGGACCTCGCAAGCCAGGCGCGCTTCCTCTGAAAGTACGAAGAAAGCCAATGGCTCTCTCCCTCGACAACTGAACCGCGGTGTATCCATCGGGATTGTACGAGGCAGAGCGTAGAAAATTGTGTTCGCAAAAGCGGGTACGATAGACGCGCCCATATACGAGTAGTGATAGAACGATAATATTAAATTCATTTGTTAAAAACTAAGGAGCGAAACTACTGGAAAAATACAGACGAGAAATTTCGATCTTTCTTACAAATTGGTTTAGGTGGAAGTATCGTTCCCCTTTTCTTCCTGCTTTTTCCGTCCTCGTTCCTCCCGAACGCACTCCAAAAACACTCGAACGACCATTGAAGAAACTTATCGAAGCTTATCGCTGCGTTCTGATTTTATTTTTCTGATTTTTTTTTTTCGTTCTTTCTTTTCTTTTCTTTAAATGTTATTTACTCCTATATTCGAAGATAAAAGCACACGGTGCTGCAGTAGCTGTCGGAATCTTCCAAGCGACCGATTCAATCGATGCGTTCGGTTAACACATAATTGCCTCGTTTTCGCCGATGTTTACGCGATAAGACTTTTCCCATTTCTGTTTCCCTTCTTTTTCACGGAGACCCATAATAATAAGGCACAATTTTCTGCCTGAGAAGGCACTAAAAACATCCATGCCTATACTTGTACGTATAGTTGATCGTATTGCATATAACCACGCAAAAAGGAGAGAGATCAATTTGAAGCGATTTACAAACTAAACGAAGATTATTGTGCACCAAGATTTGTACAAATATTCTCGTTGACGCGGGCTTCGATATCGTCGTGTATCATTCACCCTCCTCCCCTCTATTATTCCCCCGCGCGAATCGTCACCAGTAACAACCGTTTCCCTTTAAATTTCATTCCCATTTACAATTCCACCTCCCCGATTCCGTCCCACTCTTTCTCCCTATATTCTTCCACTCCCACAACCGAGCATCGCTAACACCCCCGCTTCGCGAATAACGATACACAGTGCGGTGCCCCCGATCGCGTATCAAAGTTGCCTCTAAAAAATATCGATCGTATCAAAAAGTTTGTTAACAGAGATAAAATCGTGCGCGCGCCATACAGCGCCGCACTAAAAGAACGCGTTTTCCCGTTTCTCTTACGAAGCGACTCTTACTTGGGCGGAGAATTTTGAAGACGTTACGAGCTTCGCAGGAGTCTACTATAAATAACGATTACTCTAAGCGATATCTGCGATAAAAAGAGAAATAATGAAAGACGCTTCGGTCGTCGGGAGTCCTGCGACTGCGTTGCTATACTGCCGCATTGAAAGCGCTACTACCTTCTGCCGCGTCAATTAAATCAACGTCCATCTCCGAATACTGGTGGGTATCCATCGTTGGGACCGGCGAGGCCTCGTGGTCCCCCGGTACGGCGAAAAATCGCGTGCCCGATGGGGTCGCGCGCGCCTCGAGGCAGGTGGCCGAGGAGGACGTTCGATAATCCAGACGCGGGCCTTCGATCGTTCTCCTTCCGTCGAGCACTGCCGATCGGGCGGATTTCAACAGCGGTTGGCACGTTCCGACACTAAGATCGCAACTTAAACGCCGTTTAAACCGTGGATGCGTCCTTAACACTGCCGTAGAAGCCGTTTCCCGTTGCTGCACCCTACGAGGGAAACGTTCAGGGATGGTGATGACAGAACAAAGGGAAATGGACCTAGTACCCATGTTCCAAGTCTTTTCCTTTCTTTTTATAAGTACGATCTTGCGAAAGGGAGGGGATAAGAATAGATAGCCTCGAGTGACTCTAAACTACAATCGTTCGTAATTGGAAAACATTTCGACGCGCAGCGTCGTCGCCCACCCCCTCCTCCACCCACCCACCACCCGCACCCCTCCCGATTAGCGTGCGATTTCGAGGTACAGATTTCTCTGACGACGGGACACACGCAGGTTCGAGTGGCTTTTCGTGGAAGTTACAAAAGAGTCGTTACCCTGCGCGATTTTTTCGAAAGCGCGAGGAATAGATGAACGTTGACCGGGGTCAGTGACAATTTCGGACAGCGCTCCACGGTAGTCGCCCGTGGACACGCGCGTCATACGTACACAGAGACAGAGGGAGTACGGATTGTCGGCAAACGAAATCGACTCTCGTGCTCGTGCACCGTGTTCAACGCCCCGTGCACGGTTATCGATGATTCGGGAGGGAGTAAAAGAAAGAGAAAGAACAAGAGAGGGAGAGTGTGTCTATGTGCATGTAAAAAATTTAAAACGAGGAGGGATAACCAAGCTAAAACAGTAAAGAAAAAAGCTCTCCCCCGCGGGCGAAATCGCCTCGTCGCTTCGCGGCATGATCTCGCGCGAATCGCGAAACGAAATGGGGCGACGATTCCGCGACTTGTTACGGGCCGATCGATGGCGAAGTCGAGGAGGGCCCAGCAATTTGGAAGATCGACGCCCTGGTCGACCGGCGAACCCGTGGAACTCGCATGGCAAACGGTTCTCTCTCTCGAACGGCGAAAAAAAAAGAACGGTGGGCGCGCGTCTTTGCCTCGCTCGGCAACGTCCTCTCGATTCAACGACGGCTCGGACGAGCCCACGCCTGCGCGTGGAGAGAACTCCAAAAGCGATTCTCTCGTTATTCTTTCTCTACCGTCGTATCATCGTCATCTTCTTTCCGTTTCATTCCTTTCGATGCCTACCTTCGCTCTCCATTCTGATTAAACACCCACCCTTCCTTCCCCCTCCCCTCCCCCTCCGCCTCCCCCGCACACGACGATAAACAACGAACCTGGTCGCGACTCGAATACGTTTCTACGAGACAATAGAGAGTGACGAGAGTCGCCGCGTTGGCTGAACCGATAGTGAGGTCCGGTGGTTCGAGAATGTAAAGCATCTCTCTATTTGGTAGGACGAGCGATGTCGGGTTTTACAGGGAATCGAGATTAAGGATATGGGTACGGATGGTAAAATATTTGGTTACAACTCCATGTCCTGCGCCTCGTCCTCGCTGAAGTCGCTCATCGAAGACTCGCTGTCGGACGACATCCCGTTTCCGGTGCCGCCGTTCTCCTGGTCCCTTAGCGCTTCCTCCGTCGCGTATTTCCTCACGTAATCTGCCGAGAAATCAAGAAGGAAATTGCATCCCGGCTACTGTACACGAGTTTGGGAATCGAACCTGGCCGTTCTAGGTTCATCGTTACTTGCGCGTCGTCGCGGGATAATTAATACGAAGAAACCACTGATCCCCCCCGCGAGGGGGGAGATTATCGTACGTATATTTCTACGAGCGGGACAAATGTAGTCTCAGCTGCCCCATCCACTCACCTGCTACCTTCTTCTTGTACTCCTCAGGTTTGTGTAGATACATGGCCGCTGCGTCGCCATTTAGGGGGTCGATTGGATTGGGATATGTTAACAACTGGGGTAAGAAGGACTCGAAGATATTCGATAAATCTGCAACAGACGGCGAAGTATCCATGTTAGGGGCAAGTACGCAGGGTCCATTGTTGAGAAAATGGATGATACAAGGGTGGCAGGTGGTTATATTTTGGAATTGGTTGCATTAGGCGTAGATACGTACCGTAAAGGGCAGTCCAGGCCTGGTTTATTACGTCTAGGCACACCGTGCCTGAGACTTCGTCAATGTTAGGGTGGTACACCTTGTTCATAAAGCCGATCGAAGGAGATTTGAAGGGGTAGTGCTCGGGCAAGTGAACCCTCACCTTCCATATTCCACCCTCGTAAGGCGCTGTAACGTTAGCACGAGCATAGATTTAGTAACCGTCCTACGCGAGCCGTCGACTGCTGTTTTCTTACATACAAAACATTCCGCCTAAATACTCCGGAGTCTATCTTTTTTCTTTTCCGTTCCCCAACACTAGTATCGACGCGCCGGCGATCACGTTGCGCCAAGCATCGCGTTCGAAAAGATAGAAGAAACCGAAAGGGGACTGGGTGGCATTCGCCTCGAACGCCGTTCCATCTACGGAACGATCGGCATGCCGCCGTAGTCAGCTTATTTCCAGGCAAATGGAACACGGCTCCGGCGATTTCAAACCCGATTATCGAAATTGCAGGTACAGTTATCGATGATATTCCAGCAGCGGCCCGGGGGGAGTCAGGGGCCATGCCCGTAACTCGCGATAGATCGAGGAAACTGGAACGTTCAACGGTAAAAAAAACCTTTGGAACGCGTCATTCTTTCTCGCAGGGAAAGGGACAGGAAATGGAAAGGAGAAAGGGGGAAGGAGAGGAAGGAATGAAGGTGGCCCCCATTGTCCACCGAAAGTCTGAGACACGAGATGTTTTTAGATCCGAGCTAACTTTAAAAGGCCCCCCTTTCGCCGGGGTAAGATTCTAGTATACCAAACAATGCAGAATCCGCGCAAGACGCGCATTTGTCCCGCTGCGAACTGTTCACGACACTCGGGGCCGATTATTTCCCCGGTATCTCGCGAATAAAAACGTCAATAAGATTGGGATTAAGCTACTGGAAATGACTCGAGCGACGTTGTCGTTCGACACGAAGCTCTGTAAACTTTAAAAGCTCTAGTGCTCTATGGTAAACGTATTAATGGATTGAGCACACGGTGAGTATTTTATCACCGGTACACCGTTCGCTCTCAACGAAGATTTCTTATTGGACAAGAACGTACGAGTTCCTTTGTTAGTAACCACTGTGTACACGATCTTTAGATCTGTCCTCCTAATCTGACTTTTAACAGGAAACGATTCCTCTGGTGAGAAGCTTCGCGAAAGCTGCAAGTTTCCTTTGTTTCCTGCGAAATGATGCATCAAAAGTAAAAACGGACTAACCCTCGTTGAAAAAAAATTTCCTATTTTATACGATTAGCATTATTGCTACTAACTCAATTTCGCTGATAATGTGGCTTAGTCAGTTTTTCCTTTCAATACCTGAAATGCCCTCGAAGGGGGACGTTTGACCGCGGACCGTAATCGACGACTGGGAACGCCCGTGGCAAGCAAGAAATCTCCAGAAGTGAAATCCATTTGCAATCGAACGCGGAGTGGGAGATTCCACCGATTGGTCGACGCGATGCACGAAAGGGGACGTGCAACTTCGATATCAAATTAATCGTCGAAAAACAATTGAATAGTGCCGGCTCGAGGGGCGGAAAAATGCAGACGTGGAAGCTTTCGAAACGCGGATCGCGCGTACGTTGCGCCGCAAAAACACTGGCGCGTCTCGTTATACGATAAACTACCTGCACTAGCCTCGAGATATTTGCCTGGCCGTGTTCGACGGTAATATCGCGATCCGGGGGGCGGTAAATTAATGACGGGCAATTGGTCATCTTCTAAGTTAATAGCGTATTATCGTGGAAACGTAGAAATCGAGCTATCGCTTCGTGATTGCATGTGAACCGGAAGAGCCCTCGGGCGTCGAATACAGGAGTAGCTAGCCGTGCCCCAGGGCTCCCAATATGTCCAACAAATCCTCCTCCCCTGGTCCAACCTACGCCGAAATTAAAGTGGTAATTAATTAAGCATAAGCAATCCCACTTGACACTCCGGCACCTTGCATTCCAGCGGCCTGCCTAGTGGTAAGTGGCGATAATTAGCGAAGCAGTGCTAATCCACAGTGACGAGAAATGGTCCTGCGTGTATAAGGATCGATGTCGAAGGGCGAATTCGCGAATGGCCGGGCGAAGGAAAAGGTAGGCTCGCCGTGCGGTTCTGGTTTGTTTTCCGTCATGGCGGACCGACTTTTTCCTTCGAGGATCGCGAGCGCGCGCGCACATGCACCTCCGCGCACGCACGTGCATTACGCGGCCTCGCGGAGACGTGTAGGCGAGAAACGTGACCCACCTGTGCGTGGACGCGCGTGCACACACCGCCGCGGCGGATTCACGGTGAAAGTATCGATATCCAACGCGGAATCGGAGCTGGGGGGGGAACGCAACCAGCCGGTGTTAATGCCTATCCGGCGTTGCGACTCGGTCGAACCTTGACTCATCCCTTCCCCGTCGCTTTTTTTTCACTCTGTTTTCATTATTATCGCGATTAAGGCAAATGGCCCTCGGTCTGGGCGGCCTCGAGTGAGAGTGAAAAGCGTGCGACTGATGAAGAGGACGTTGCACCTGAGAAAGACGTTCACCTTATCGCTGTTAGTATTAAAAAAATTCTGAGAGATATGTTACTCGGATAAAAAGTACCTCTGTGTAGAAGAACCTAAATGCAGCCTGCAAAATGTTGCACTTTTCGCGGCTACGAGCACACTCGAGTGCATCCTCGTCCTTTCACTTCAGTTTCCCTTTCTAGTTCTCTTATCAATTATCGCTTTGATCGCATGACGGGCCAGGATACTCCCATAGTTTCGACTGCCTTTAAGGCATAATATGTCTGTTAATTATTATTATATATGGCAGATACTTTTTTCATTACTTACTGATACGTTAGTAAATACGTGCGGCTAGTACTCATCGGTAAAAACTGTGTAGTTCTTCTATACGTTATCCTTAGATAAAGGTACATAAAAAATTGGCCTTTTAGAGGAGAATATACCCCCTTAAGAATTCCTATGGTCGAAAACTATTGCATTCCTCGCGCTACTGCCTCGAGCACGCCTGACAACGCTCGTCCTACCTTGGTACTCTCGTGTTTACCAAATGGCTAACCACGTTCATAAATAAACAAAACCGCTTCACCGTGTCCCGTTGCATAACGGCTCGACTCTTTTATATGAAATTCGACAGGGCTCCTGTTGATTCCAACTGGGTCAGACTGACAAAGAATCGCGAGGGGCACGGACGCGACGCATCGTCGAACGCTGCCCGTTTAATAAAGATAATTGCCGGGGCTGGATATAACACGGGCGCACAGCCGGGAAAACATTTTTCGCCGCGATTCGTTCCGCACGAGTTATTCTGCATCGCGCGGCACAGCCGTCCCCCAGGAGGATATATTGATTTTTTATTATGGAAATCCAACGAGTTTGTCGCCGAATTGGCTCCCTGTGAAAGCTTAACGAGCCCCCGTTTAACTCCGCCGCGGACTTCTTCGCTTCAACTGTGCATTCAGAGTAAAGCCGGGATAAATGTCTGTTTATTAACATCGTTAATCATTTAGACCTAAAAATCTACTAATTTAATAGTTGGTTGGTACTGGACGACAATTTTTTCGTTTCCTAGAAATTACAAATTTTTTACTTTTGCGAATTATCGATTCGTATTATTAAATTTCACAAAAATAATTTCCCTCCTCTTATTAAGTTCCATGTATTCTACAAACACGTTTTTGAATTTCTGATTTATATCGACTGTATCCCAAAGCTTAGAGCGATCGGTACTTGCACGAAAATTCTTTTCCCGCAAGCGATGGTGTGGAGACTCTTATAGTTACCCAAAAATGGAAAGACTGAGGTTTATTTTCGTTATTGTGGTTGTCGCTGTGGTAGCTATCTATATAAGTTTCTATTTTGTAAAATAATAATTTTACGGAACGAAAATAGCTAAATTTGTACTGTTAGGGGACCTCTATGATTTTACCCATAACAACAATCATAATAAAGAAAATAAACCTTAGTTTTTCCATTTTGGATGACTATAACACTCTCCACGCCATCGCCCGTCAGAAAACATGTTTTTTGAAGAAGCTATATGTCCGATAAAGAAGCTCAAAAAATTCCAGAATATTACTTCAAACATGCCTTAATTTGCAGGCAAAACCTCAGGCAGTATAAACTCACAATTTTCGATAAATAAATTCCCGAAGACGGCATTGAAAAACGGGCAGTTACACTAGACTACCCCATTAAAGAAATGGGAAAAGTGTTTGGGTCACTGCAGTCTAAGATTTTAATGGGATAATCGGTATTTCTAACGCAGTTCTCGAACTATTATTAGACACAGGAGATATCTGTCGACGACTACAGCAACCGTGTCCATCTTCATTTATCCCTGACCAGCTTCTTGATCGTTTTGCTGAATAATGAACTCACTCGCCAGGCAATTAACTGGTCGTAAATCGTTCTGTACGCCATAAAAATTTTGCGCCTCGATAAAGACTCGTTCCCTCTCACGGCTGGTTCGTGTAATTCCAGCCATTTTATAATTTCCTTGAATGGCTGCATTACTTTTAATTAAAATTATCACGAACGTTCTCCCTTGTTTCATTGCTCGTAGAATTCTATGGGCCTCCGCTGTGCCCCTCGCCGAGAGCGTTTAGGAAACGAGACAACCGCTGGGTTTATTTCGTCGCGGTGTTATTCGATATTATTTGTCTCGATTCGATGGCGATTGGGCAGAGTCGTCGATACAGAATCAGCTAATCGCGATGGGTAGTCTGGAGTGGCCAGAGGTCGAGCACACTTGAGGAAATATTCCTCGGGGCTCGATGAAAAACGACATACGAAAGGACGGGGTACAGTTAGCGAATGAATAGAAGATAATCCTACGGTCGATTACAGTTCAGCCGAACGGAAACGGGAAGTGGTCGACTCCGGTCACGATGATCGATCCGCGATCGGCATTATTCGCAAACCCCCGGCGTGTCGGTTTACCAGAATATCACGAAATCCTGTATCGTTGTACTTTGATAAGTGAAATCATGGAATATCGTGTCATATATATCTCGATACCTAATATTCCGAAATTAAGTATTAAAAGGTCGAGAATGATGCTATTCGGCGCACCAAACTTTTCACATGTCATATTACAATCGCCAGAAATTATAAATACCGTTCGCTAATGATTTAACGTATATTTCAAGGGCTCGTTTAATGGAGAGTCGGAAATTTTGGCGTCACGAATCACGAGGCAAGCTCGCATAGGTTAATGTATAATAATGAATTAAGTATTCCAATAATACTCCAACCCCTTCCAATAATTACGAATCCTCTTACGAAGCTCCTAATCGATTACTGCCACTGTTCTACCCCAAGCCTCGCGGCATTCCACCTCCAATCTGCTCTCAAGTCCTCCAATGGGGTGCCAGCGAAATCGACGGTATTCCGATTCCGCGACTCACCATCACGAACAATTGATCGAGCTCTTGTCGTCGGCCGAACGAACCTTGCGGAACGAACTCGACCCATCCTGCCTGCCAATTACGTAACGAATGTCTCACCCCCGCCGAGGGCGTCGATGGCACCGAACCCAACACCTCCCAGCGGAGGCCTCGGCTAGCGAAAGAAAGTTGCATAACGCCAGGCGCTCGCCATTCTAATTTGCCCGGCGCGCGGGCGCGCGAGCGTTTCACTTTCAGCACCGTTTCCGCCGCGGATCTCCAACCCCTGTTCCCAATTACGTGTACCGCGAGGCAGGGGCTGCACGCGCTTGCCACTCGTCGCGCGAGCAGCATTGTCGCTTTCCGCCCTGCTTTTCCCTGCGTCCCGCATGCCCTGAGACGCAGCTCGACGGTTTCCAGCGTGCCGCGCGACTCAACGCCCGCCGGGAGACGCGCTCCTCCGCGGACGTCCTCCCAGCGGGCGTATACCTATATGCGGCAGATGCAGTTCGATACGAAGCTGAGGAGTTCCCTCCAAGCTTGCCCCAGTGACCCAGTTTTTCCCGTTGCCGCGCGCGCTGGGGCCACGCGGGACCAGGCTACGCATTAATTTTCCATTTCCGCGAATCGACGTGCCCCTTCCGCTCGGAGACCATGGAAAGCAGCAGAGCTCCGAGGATACGCGCGGGGTTACTTTTCATTCGATTAAATGCGGAAGCCCACGGCGGGGCTCGGAGAGGGATTCCGGACACGATTTCGCTGTGTCGAACGCCGCACCGAATCAGCGCTGTCTAAATATTTCCCTTCACTGCCGACCGTCCGGGGGAACTTTACGAGCTCCACACCCCCATCTGGCTTTTAACCCGATTCGACGGACGCACGCGGCGCGAGAAAGACGGCCACCATGGCTCACCTGAGCGCCGCAGTCGGGATTGTTGGGGATTAGTTTGGAAACCTGGAAAGCAGAAAATTCGCATCGATCGTGATACTCTCATCTAGCCCGGGAACATTCGAGATTTCGCCTCCGGGTGTATAGGGAACCGTCCTACCTCTCGCGCCGCTCGCTTCTATCGATCTAGAGTGCGAGATTCCATCGGTAACGCGAGCGATGGAACAGGTAGAAATTCGCGAGCGGAAAATACACACGGGGCTCGACGCGGGCGTTGTGTTTCGCGGGCCAGGGGCTTCGCGGAAAGTCGAGCTGAAGCCTCGCTTTTGTGCACCGCCGCATTGCAATTTTAATATCCCTTCGCTTCGCGCAGAAATAATGGACCACCGAACACGATGAAACGAAATCTCGCTGAACAGAAATTTAATTCTCCGCGCCCGTCTTATCAACGTCCACGCGACCCCGTATCCCCGCGTATGACATGCGATCGAGTCTACGAGAAAACATGGGAGGTGGAGGGGGGCGAAGGTCCCGTTTGCACAACATAATTCGCAGCCGTGACGCAGACAGCTTCTCCGCGTGGAAACTGGGTCACCTGGAAGCGTAGCAATTTAGACGCGCCGAGGGAAAAAAAGGATAGGTTCGCTGCGTTTTCCAGCTCATAACCGGGAAGGATTACCCGGGTGCCCGACCGTCTATCGGATTTGCGTTGTCCATATTTATCTTGTTTTCTTCTTAACGGCAATTACCCACTCCTCCTCCTTTGACCAGCCGCCCGAGTCTTGGTCCCCGAGAAAAGGATACGCGCCACACCGTCGGCAATTTATTTCGCCGGGAATTAAGTACCTCCGCGATATAATCCGCTTGCCCATCTGGCTTTTCTGCGCTCCCGCACCTCCTGTTTTATTCCAATTAATTAACCGAGATCTCCGCGTCACCTTACTGGATAATTAGTTGCAGAGTAAAGCGACCCTGGGAGGGTGATCGAAGAGAAGCGTTGTTATGAATAAATCAGTTGTAACTAATAAGTTCTCTGTAGCTAAATATTCATACTGTAATTTAAGAACACTGTTGCTCGGGCAATTTGTGCATTTGGAATGGCTTACAATTAATAAACTTGAAAGGAGCAGAACCGCGACCACGTTCGACGAATCTCATAGCGCTTCTATCGATGCCCGTCGTCGCGAAAGGAACGCGTTTCGGGAATGGAAAAAATTCAATTACCGCGGCGTCTCTTATCCCCCGGCAACGCGGCGATCTCGAGATAAAGCTGGCAAGCTATTGCTCGCGTTTCTCTCGCGGCTGGGAAGAATGAAAGCCGGGACCAGGGATATCATTCTGCGGAATGCCTGCGCGAGACACAAGCGAAATGCAACGCGAGAATTTGAAAAGCGTTTTCCTGCTTATCAATATCAATTCACGTCGGCCGGCGAATTAACATGACAGGACGTTAAGCGGCGTCTGTAACGACGCCGTAGTTTATCCCGTCTGTGTCGGTTGTTTTAAAATTTTTGGATATTTTGCTGAGCCAGCGGCAGCCATCGATGAAAATCTGTGCGCAAACGCGAAGAATAGTTTTGCATGTTCTAGGGGAAACCGTAGGAATCGCAGTTTAGCATATTCTCGGGTAATACGCGTGTTTAATTATGAAGCACGCTTGGGGAACGTGTGCCATTACTCGATATTCCAGGCGAATCTTGATAGCTAGTCGATCCTTCAATTTCATTTTGACAGAGCGAGAGAAGGGACCTCATCTCTCATGGAAACCATTGAAATCTCGGTTCCCAATTTCCTTGATCATTCATTTCACGGGGAAATTAACAGCGAGGAACAATGTGTGGGCGATATATCACTTTGCGCGTAATTAATGTGCGGGATGATAGTGGGTCTAGTTGAAATGTTTGTGAATAGTTGGGTGGGGAGGTGTGATATTTAGAAGAAGAGTGTTATGAGGATGATTTCCTTAGTCCTGATTTCAATTTAACGAGCAAAGAGTTGGTGGGAGTAAATTGTGGAAATTTTCGGGGAGAACGTATTCGTGAGTTAATCCTGAACAGCCACAAGCGCAAACAAGCTTGTAATAATTAAAATCTTCATCAAACCCAGTCATTCGCTACCGTAAGAGTTGTTTGCGAACTAATATTCGTATGTACCTGTAGCTGGCACGAGTGCTCGTGTCTGTTTCTTAATAACGACGTAATTTCAATTTAAATAGTAAGTTCCAGTTATAGCAGCCCGGGCTTTAAACACCTGCCGCGATAATAGGAAGAATGTTTACTTGACCCTGCGATGCGTCAAGCAAAACATGTCTGAATGCGCGCAGAACCTAATTAATCATTCTTCCAATCAATTTTACAGTAAAGGAACAATAAAGCGAGAATTGCGAAAGGCTGAACCGTTGTGGCGTTAACGAGGAATCGTTCGGTTGGAAAAACTGATGAAAATGGAGTCTATTCAGCGTTACTTCAATGGCACTGACAAAGTTACCCCAGTGATTAAAATTACCCCACGGATCCAAATTATCCCTGTGATCAAAATTACCCCAGTGTTCAAAATTACCCCAATGATCAAAATTACCACAGTGATCAAAATTACTACAGTGATCAAAATTACCCCAGTGATAAAAATTACCCCAGTGATCAAAATTGCCCCAGTAATCAAAGCTACCCCATTTGGCGGTGCCTTTATCCCCTTCAGGTTTTCACGAACGACAATGTCACACTTAGCAACAGTGTAGACGATGCACCGTTCGATAATAGCTAATAAAACCGCGGTAGCGTGATGAAAAGCCTCATTGTATACTAAGAAAACATTTATATCCGTAATCTACGCCCGTCAGAATTTTATGGTTGTTTTTGATGCGTTCGTTGCGCTGATACTTGTCAGGAATCGTTCGCCAGTGGAGATCGTGATTTCTCGTTGCTTTGAGAGGAAGCAAGCGTATATCTCCTCCGATCGACAAGGCTGCTCGATTATGGAACAAATGCGCGGCTTTAATCCCTCGCAGTAGCTATTAGAGTCCCGATTCGCACGAAATATTCAATATCCCCAGGAAAGTAGATCCCCCCAGTAACGCTGCGATCTAAATTGCACGGTTTGAGTGAAAGAGGCATGAAAAGCGAACGCTGCAACCAGATACTCCTTACGTATAGGAAAAAGTGCACAAGAACCTAACGCGGCTACTATCTAATTAAATATTTTCCATCGAAGCTTTCCCTTGCGTCCGAGATACCTATCCTCCTCAAAGGAATACAAGCCTTTGGGATACCAGACTGATGCTCCACCTAATACTTTAGTACTTAAATATCTATAACTTTAAATCAGTGTTTCCCAACCTTCACTGAGTCACGATCCCCTTTCATAATATTCAAATAACCTGTGACCGCCTTCCTCCTATCAGTTAAGGTAAATAAGGTAAAGAAAACACATTAAAAATAGGTATTTTAGAATATAATTATATCTTAATATTATTAAAAAAAACGTGGGAACCTCCAAAAACATTTCGCGACCCACTTGGTGTTGGCAATCGCTGCTCTAAGCCTACGTAACTCTTCAAATAAGTTTCCAAACCGAATCCACCCACGCCACTCGCGGTCTTATTCCAAAAATGTCTGGAGATCTAACCAGCCTTCCGATTACTCCATTCACCTTTCCACTTTTAAATTCCAAATTGTCCACACGACAATCGCAAGAATCTTGCAGAAACGCCATCAATCTGTATCGAATCCTCGGCCGATAATCGCCCACCGCGCAATTAACACTCGTTATCATCAAGAATCTCGTATCGAGTGTTGGATCACCGACTATCTATTTCTATACACCCCCACGGCTGAGGATTCGGCGTGTTTGCCGGAGTGCCGGTAGCCCCCACTGGAGAAAAGAAACAAAGCAGCAACGGGAGCTTTGCGACGGGCTTAACGAACGGCTGGGGGAAAAGAAAAGTCGTGGACCGCTCGCGAAAATGGCGAGGGCCGAATGGCAGCCGCGAAAACGGCGGCAGTTAGAATGCACGCGAAGTCGACGAAAATTAATTCCGCGACAGAAACGACAAAAACGAAATTACGACCCGACCGAGGGAGGGAAAGAAAAAGGAAGTGTCGCCCAGCTCTGTAAACGAAATTCCACCGACGCGTTTAACGTCCCGAGGGCCTCCGGGAGCAGCCGCAGCCAGACGATTATCGAGGCTCGTCAATGGAATTAACAGTAGCCGGTACTGATAACGCCGGCCTGGTGAGCATCTTTTTTCTGCTCCAGATGCGTTCGGATGCGTGCTCGTTGTAAACAGAACGATTGAAATTACAGTGGAAACAAGATCGCGGATTGTCCATTGAACAGCTGCTGAAGAGGTGTCCGATTGGTCGATTTGAACCTAATCGAGGGGACAAGGGATGCAGATATTCTGCAATCTACACCGATGAATGTGACAAAATTGCGGGCGAGTGTGACGATCGATTTAAAAGAGTAGGATTTCGCTGCGAACAAAATCGACTCCCGACGGTTCCTTTAAAAATCTTGAAACTTCATTGTAATCGAGTTCGGGCACCGAGACTTTGCTCGGCAATCGAGTTCGAGCACCGAGACTTTGCTCGGAATCTAATTCGCGTCGGTTTTTAATTGCCCCGCCACAAACAGAGCGATAGATCTTGGGCTCGGTGTAGTGCAATAACGAACCTCTGGTGGACAGCCTCCGCGGCTAATGAACTTAACGATATTATAACTATATTTCCGTCGGTGACTTTATGATTGATCGACGAGGAACGAATACGCCTGAATGAATCGGTGTTTACCCCTTTCTCCGAGTAAAACAGTGAAACGCAGACGAACGGTGAAGTTCAGGGGAACAGTCCCGCTATGGGCAGACTTTGGCAGTGTCTCCCAACCAGTTTTGAGTCGCGAACCCCTTTTGTAATAGGTATTCGAATTACCTGTGACATCCCCCCCCCAAAAAAAAAATAAGGTAATGAAAATTCATTAAAAATAAGTATTTTAGAATATAATTCTAACTTACTAATATTCAATCACCTTATTACATACGTTAAATACACTTAAAGGTATTTAATATATTTAATTATCTTATTTAATCCGAAGGTTGTGCTTGCACCTGTGTAACCAGTTTTTTCTTCTTTTCATTTATAAAAAATCAGTGTTACATGATTAATAGAATACGTCAATGTAGCTACACTGAAATAAATAAGTGCGAAGAATCGTCGACTAAAAATAACCGCGGCGACCGCCCCGAAGACCCCCGGGTTGGGGACCACTGCTTCAGAAAGAGGACCGTCCCGGATTTCGGTGTGAACGAGCGTGAACACAGTATTTACATATAAATTATATCTGCGAGAGTTCCTCTCTGGCGGATCCTCGCCTGGTGTCCCTTGCTTCTTTTTGCCGGCGCGTTTTTCGCGACGAGCTGAAAGAGACGAGAGGGATACCGAGGAATTCCGCCGGCGTAAACGAGTCGCGGAAACGCCAGGGACCTCGACGCTCGTGAACACATGCTGATCAACGTCCAGCAGCGTTAAGTGCGCTTCGGATTACCCGAATCGGCCGCGTAATTTGTCTTGGTTTAGTTAACGGGAGCGGGGGAGGAAGTGGTTCCGGGAAATTGTCGAGTGAAGGATTGGGAGCGATCCGTGCGAGATTATGGTGGGTCCGGAGATAACTGAATCGTTCGATGGGCATAGTTTGGTCAAAAATAGCTCTCGAAGCTCGCGGCGACGTGGTTGTGGGGTATTAATGGAAGCGGGAGGCTAGGAGAAGAAACTTGTCTCTATAAACCTCTGATATACCGCGAGTGGGGGCAGCGTGATTTCAGGGTCTGCGTTAAAATTAATCACGCGCTTGAATGGGCGCGATGTGCAAGGCAAAAGGCTACTAGGAAACGTGCCTTGTTACTTTCGTGGCGGTTTTCGAAAGAGAGTCGATGTCGAGCACGGTTTAAAAGAATCTGTTGAACGTGTTCGATGGTAAGAGGGGCGTCGATGAGATCGATAAATTCCTATCTGTTTCTGTGGATTCGAGTAGATCCTGATTCTTCCCAGGCTTTTAAACTTCTGCTCCGAATGGCTCGTGTATGGGCGCGCGGAGCGCCAAAGCCCCGCCTCGAAGAACAATAAACTTGTACCATAGCCGCTCTGTTCTTTCAATCCTTTTGGATCCTTCTTTTAATGGCTTCTGCGAGCCCGACTTTCTGCCACGCCGAGGGGATCGCGAGAACTGAACAACAAGCTACGAAGGGGATATTTGGAATCCCAATTTAGAGCTATCTTTACTGTCTGTGACCTGGAGCCGCTGCTAACGATAATGTTGGCGATAAGGATTCGATGCGAAATGTAATACGATATTCTACTTATAAGCGGGTCCAACGTTTACTGTACTACAGTTGGGAGAAAATCAAGTGGTCGCTTGATATGAATAAAAATATAGAAATACACTCCGACGTTCAGTTTACCATAGTCACAGAATATTGTAAAGAACTGTTCACGAAGCAGCTGCCAACCCTGTAAAGTTGCTCCGTTTCCACCCTCCTGTCTTTGTAGTGGTAAAGTAGCCGAATATGACGACCTCTTCTAATATGAGACCCCAGCTTATCTCCGCTAAAGAACTCTTGGATATCATAGCAGTGCTATTTCTTTACTAACTAACCGTGTATTTATTGTTTCGTCCGCGCAGTGGGATTTTAATCAATTAAGCGTCATGAGTAAGTTTATATTTCTGAAATGCGTTGCAGAAAGTTTTTGAAGTGTTTCGATTAAATTACAAATACCTCTGAAGTGATAATTGTATAATGATTTTCACAAATACTATTGTATAGTGCCTGCAATGGAGTTATTAAATTATGTATATCATTAAATGATGAACACTACTTAGTAATAATTATCATGTTATTGTTTCCGAATATGAGTTTAACCCTTCTCTGGGTGTGAACCACCCATAAGCTCATTTTGACGCTCTGAACCTTTTATATGCAAAATAAATACCATTTTTTCAAAGCCGACTTACAAACTATTTTTTCTCTCAAAATATTATACCGAACATCAACTCTGTAGATTTATAGCTTCTAATATTGAAATTTGTAAAAGTTACAATTTTTTTGCGATTATCTTCGTTTTTTCTCGACATGTGAGAATCGTAATCTAGAATTATTTTACAAAAACTGTGATAAAATTTCAATAAAAGAATTATTGGAATACATTCTAGAGACCTAGAAATTGACCCATGATTTTTTTATAATAACTGGATTCTTTGGATGGCAAGGCATTCGTTCAAAAATTGCTCTGTGTGTGAGCTACCCAGGTACGTCAAAGTTGATCGAAAAAGAGGTGTGTCAACGAAAGGTTAATCAAATTGTTCTTAGTGAAGAGTTATGATGTTTTTAAGATATGGGTATCATATTTGACTACTTTATCCTACCAGTTGCAGCGCTATTTTTCAGCCTAGTGTACCCCACGTTACGTATCATATCACAGCTCACCATCCACTTGCATCGTCGATACCCCGCCTACGCGGTGCACAATATCAAACTGAACGACGACTTGTCAATAATCGTTAGTAGCGCCTCCACCATCGCCACCCTCGATCGTCCACCAAACCCATTTGCACGCGTGGCCCCGTATCGCCCCCCTGGTACACGGAGCATAAAGCTACACGGGCTCCAGCATCGACGTTCAACGGAATCTTAGTATTAGAGGCTCGTCGTCAAAGTGGGTCACCGTGTGGAGCACAGTATCCCCGATGTATATCGTCGACCGTCCGTTTACAGGCATTTCCAAACGGCCCTACGCTTTGTGCAGTAAAACCCGACCGAACATGGCGGTCGCGCCTCGTCACAGGTACCGGGGGGGGGGGGCTCGCCGAAGAAAAATGGCACCCAGAGGGTCTAATGGAAGCGGAATAAATTAACCTTATCGAAATACCCACGGCCATCCTCTACATCCTGAGCCCCTCTCGCTCTCTCCGCCCTTCGCACTATCCTGTGCCATCGTGGTTAAATCAGTTCCGCTCCAACGAAGGAAAGGAGAGCTCGCGCGACACGCGGTGACGTGAGACACTCGACTGACACACATGCAACTCGGCACCGTTAATCTTATCAGCGCAAGCTGTCGCTTCCGCGATCAGACATAGAGTAACTTTTACTTACTGCCCCGGCGCAGTCCTCTAATTACAGAGAAAACTAGGAAAGACACGGATCCGCGTCCAAGGAGCTCCAAGGAAATGGCAATTTTTTCCCCCGATTAAACCTCGCGCACCGTTGGCTCCTCGGGGCGGACTCAATTGGAGCAGACGTCGCGAGAGAAGAGTCTAGAATTTTCCATCGTCCACTTCGGGACACAGGGTGAGTGCAAACGAATTTCACCGAGGAAACAACCGCGTCCGTGCGTGACATTATCCGCGGCTCATCCGAGGGCAGACCGGCGGTCGAGTGACTTTCGTTCGGTAGAGAAGCTTGCCCCGGTGCGTCGAGCGAAAAGAGTGCCGCGATCTTATCAGACGGTGTTGCCTAAGTCGAACGGTGTCCCATTCTTCGAAGCTCCGAAATAGATCTGTCCCTGTTCCCAGAAGCCGCGCCCGTAATGGTTTAATTGCAAAGGGCTCGGGGGTACTAATAACCGCGTGTAACGTGTAAATGATCCTTACGCTGGATTCGCCGCGTGCACCTCGCGAGAGGAACGTTCCGACAGAAGGCAATAACGAAAATAAATACGAGCGCAAAGGGACGCGGAGCGGCCGCGTGCTCGTAACGCGCGTTACGCAATTTTCCTCATTGCCGATGTAGAAATAAAACGTGGCGAGTGCCGTTCGGCCGCGAGATGGGCGTGAGCCGCGTGACACCTTATCGTACGCGCAGTTGTTCGCCTCTTCAGAATTTATTTAAAAAAGACCCGCTGTCTCGCAGCCGTCCGCGTCTATCTGGGAACACGGGCATGCCTCGTGCCGGTCCGCCTCGAAACACAGCAGGAGAACGTTGCCCGTACACCGGTGTTAATAGTTGCAAAGCAATTCCACGATTGCCGGCACTTTCCATACGAGATACGCACGTTTCGAAGAGTTTCGACGGTGCGACGCAATAGCGAAGCTTGGCTTGTCTGTCTTCGTTGCTAAGGGCGCGTGGGGTGCTCGAATCTTCTGCTCCCCTAAACATGAGTTTCAGTTTAACCATTGAAATTCCTCGGTTCCGGGGAGTCGATTAAACATTGACGAATTGGAATCTGAATATGGGGCGAATGAAATATTTGTGATTGGAGGTGGAGTTATTGTTGTTCGATAAAAAAAAAGCAGAACATTCGAGAGCATATGTGTGATTGAATATGGGGGTGGGTAGGGGTTACATCCGGGAAATACGGAAGCACGAATATAAACGATCGAAGTGGACCCGTGCGTTGTTTAGATTAAATACCAACGGCGCTCGGCAAGCTGTTTATGCAGCTACACGGTCACACCGTCTCTAACATTTAAGTCTATCGATCCGACGGTCCGTTTAAATACATGATCCTCTAATTGTTCCGATCACTGCACTTCCCCCTCCACCGATATGAATTCACTTGGCCGGCGCGGCACGATAATTCCGCGCGCTCCCGTAAATACCGCGCAAACAAAGCGCGCAACAATTAATTGTTATTATCGCCGCGAGCAGCGGCGTATATTAATTACCGAAAGCAAATAATTGCGTCGCCCTCGCGGTAATTTCGAATCCGTGGACTAGTCCAGCGGTGGCTACGCGCCCCGTTTATCTCGCCGTGGCAACCTTTGCTTTCTCCGGCAGCCGAGTTCTCCTTTCATGTTCGCCTCAAAGAATTAATGAAATTACGCCGGCTCTAAGGTGGGGAGCGCAATTTAAAACGGGGCGCGCCGCGATCTGATTTAAACGGGGCAGGATAAACCGCCGCGGTTCGACTAATTAGCGACTAAGCTCGCAAGCTTCTCGCAGCGAAAACGCGGCTCTGTTAGCGCGGCAGCGGGACGCCCATCGCCGTGGGTCGTTCCGCGACGAAATCCGGTGAGGCGATAAACAAAATCTGCCTTCCCTCTTTGCCGGGGTATAATCGACCGCGTCGTTCGAGTTTATCTAAGTGCAACGATTATCCGCGAAGGAAGAAGTGAAACTCCACGGCCTGTGGCAGCAATTAGCGATATTCTGTAGTCATGTAGGCAAACCCGTCCCCGCGGATGCGGTCAGACGGGTTGAAGAGGCGAGGGCGCGGACGTTTTGCACTTTCGATATTACACGAACTTAAGCACGCGTTGTCTTCGTCAGAGTGCTCGTTTAAATTCTCCGCGCGCCGCGATCACCGTTTACTCCGAGGCCCGGCATTGCCAGAATGATAGCTGAGTTCAAAGGGATGATTCTCCTCGGCGAACCTAAAAGGATCAAGGCCCGATCTACGGAGGCGCAGACAGGGCAACTGCCCAGAACGGCAAAATTGGTAAAAGGGGAAATTGGAATTAATAAAAAAGTAAAATTTTTAGAAAATGTAAAAAATAGGTAATACCTATTTACATGTTTGAATTTATAATTAAACTCATAAATTGTTTTTAAATCACCCATATAATGACTAAATTTTTTATAAAGCAGAAGAATTTTGTTATTCGACAAGTAACTAGAAAAATTTAACTGACTGTCAAAAATTATATATTAAAATAATTATTCATAATTAAATATAAAGGGCGGCAAAAATGAACTGCGGGAAACTGCTTCATTCTGCGTCAGATTCGGCGAGCTTCGAGCGAGGGGTGGCCCTGCTAGGGGAGGCTGAATCTTCGAGGGTCACGCGCGATAGAGGAACGCAGATTTCACTAGGCTCGAGTTAAACGGGTTTGTAGTATCCGCGGGCTGAGCGTGGAGAAAAATCAGCGTGTGTTTGATGTAGGAGTGGTGTTTGCCAATCGTGAATAAGGACCGACTGGTTACGGCAATCGGCGTAACACACCAATGACCACGCGATAAAGGCAATCGATTGCTTCACCTATCTGACGTGGCATAATGAAAATGGAAAATTTCCCGAAGGACGGGGCCGAAAACGGGTGAAATTCGCTGTGAAAGCCGGCTGTGCCTCCGTACGGCGTTCCTCTAGAATACCGTTTACCACGATTAATCGTTAGTTATGAATACCGATCCGTTATGCAGCACGCGCTGATGTTTATATTCGTTATTATACAGAGTCCATCGTGGCGTAACAATTTACAAACTGGCGAGTTAATTAACGATACGAGAGAGAGAAATGAATTGCGAGTGCGCTGGTTACGGGCAGGACTCGTTAACATCACGGAAATACTGCCGGGGAGGTCGAATAGCATCAAGCTGAACGTAAAATTATTAAAATAGAAATACGAAATAGGTATTCGGCAGGGTAGACCGGAGCGAATCAGATCACATGGCGAATCGGATCAAAAAAAGAATTTAGTCTATATTTCTTACATCACCGATAGAAATGAGCATTCCGATCTTCGTAGTACCTCGTCCCACTCCCCCTCACCTACCGCGATAGCCCGTCAATTGTTTTAAGTCATTGTTTAGAGCTGGTATACGTTTTCAGTGAGATGGACGCGTGCGAACTTTACAATTCTGGCTACGTAATCTGTAATTTCGTATTTAAAATAATAAGTAAGCTTGAAAATTCAAATGCGTTTATTATTATTAGTTTGCATGGTGTTCAAGTTTAGTGTTTGATATATTTTAGACTATTATATCATATGTTTATGTAATCTACAACCTTTGAAATCTTTATATATGGGGCTAATCGGATCACGTCCTTTGAGGCGAATCGGATCACTCTTTTTATCATTTGATTATTTTTATGATTATGAATATGATAATTGTTTATATACAGATGGTTCGTACGTACATAAAAAAGACCAATCAGGGATCATGATGTCAACAAAAAATAATAAAGGAAGCTGTGATAAAAATTAAATCTAAAGAAGATGATATTGTATTTATTGTGGTGAAAAATTAATCGTTCATTTCCAAAAAATTGTCTGAGAAGAGTGGTGCCACGAGAATTGCACTGATAGAGGTGGCAAAAACGACAATATTCTTTCAATCTGTATGCTAAATAGTGTCACTTGACTTCACTGGCATTAAATTGGATGTGTTTAAGTTGATACTAAAAAGATTTTGTTATGAAAATATCAGTTTTTTTCAGAGATTTCTCTGTTATCCGATTCGCCCCAAGTTTTGGAATATTTCTCACTTTTTGTTTTTTTGTTTGCAGAAGGAACATTTTTAAGTGTTTACATATTATATTTCTGAAGATTAATATTGAAGCCAAATGTGTAGTGGTCACGAATATATAATAAAAAAATAGTTTCTTAATGTTTGCCTATTATTTTTTTACCGCTAAACACAAAGTGATCCGATTCGTCCCGGTCTACCATAAATATGCAGCAGAGTCGAGTGCGATCGTAAGACAGAGATACTAATAGAGCAGTAGGCAACAGAGAAGCGTGCAATGAAACTAGCTCGATCAGAAACTAAACCGCCACTAAAATCAGTTAAAGCCGCATTCCTACGTATGCGATCGATCCACGGTACACCGTGAACATGAAACTACACCTGTGACCATGATATAACAGGGCACGATCTAGCTCATCCGTCGCTCTGCTCAAAAATTATTTTCACCGCCCCTTTATATTTAATTACGAATAATTATTTTAAAATCTTGAATAACAAAAGCCTTTTCTCTTATAAAAAATTTAATATTCATAAATTACCAGTTAACCAATTTTGCCACTCTACCCTACTTGTGCATCCTAAATCGGGCCCTGGAACATAACTACTTACTAACACCCAAAACAGAACTCATCAGGGTTGCTCCGAAAGAAGAGTTCCCCGAATCCGACGCAACTAGAGGAGACGTTCCGAATCGGTCCGCGTCGCGTGCCCGACAGGTGGGAGCGTGGCTTAACGCGTCGAAAGCGATGTGTCAAGGAACTTTCGTCGCTGGACGGTCGTCGATCGATAATGCTTTTTGCACGTGTGTCGACTAGCAACGGTCGAAGGAAAGCGTATATACATATGCACACAGCCGCACGCTTGTGCACACTGTTGCATAAGTGTATCCGGCGCGGAGAGGAGGCGACCTTGGAATATCAAATGCCAGAAACATACAATAAGCACGTGAAACAGTGATTCGCGAGTGGCCGCTCCTTCCTCGCGATCCGCCGCGGCAATAAATTATTCGACATTTTTGCAGGGCAAGGCTGCCGGGGACCAGGAAACGACGGATCGAGTTAACAGTGCAACGGCAGTTGGCGAAGCTCAGCAGAAACTCCGGGGCCGCTGTATCGGCATCATGTTCGTCGCGCGCGTCGGCCAAAGTTGAAACGACGATTACGTTCCCGCGTGTCTCGGGAGACGCCGAGCTAGATTCCCACCGACGATTATCGCGTAACGGCGAAGTCGTCGAGTCGATACCTCGCAGCGCCATTCGAGACGGGATGTCGAATGAGGTGCGACCACCGAACACGACCCACTGATCGGTATTTTAATAATTACCAACCGCTCGCGGTGGACGTACAGCTTGTACAAAACGTCTCGAGATAACCGTCGCGATAAGATACTAATGAAGAAAACATGTCGCTGCCGTTTCGCCAAGGCCGCATCAAGGCCGCCCTCGGTGTTTTTAAATGGAACATTATATTGTCGCAGTATCTTGGAAATAAGAAAAGTGGGAGAAATTCAGCACGGCCCTGTGGAGGAATGTTTGACCAAATCAAGCTTGAAGTAGAGCAACGGCACACGGATTCATTGAATTTCTATTACTTCCCGTACTTTCAAGATACTGGAAGATACCCTTTGCTGCCTGGTTATCGGTGGATTTAAGGAAAAGGGCCAGGTGGCGAACGTTCTGAGGGACTCATTTTCGGGGGAGAATGAAGAGTTAGTTTACTAAACACGATCTAAGCGTAGTTGCACAATAAAAAATATATAGTGTTGGGATAAAATCGTAATTTCTTTTTTTGAAAATAGGGCCCTGAGGGGGGCTTCTTGGACAGGGGGGCAAACAATAAATTCGCCACTGCTGGATATAATTAACGTGTGCTTATTCAATCTTCGGTAGAAAGCATAAGTCAGTTGCATCCCTTGGAATCTTATTGATTATTGAAATTCATTCTCTCGACTCGTATTTCGACGATTTCACACTAATAACGTTCCGTGTGTACCAAACCGATGCAGCTTACTTGATAAAAATCTTGGTGCGTGTTATAGAGATATAAAATGTTGATACTTACTGCCCCGTGGACCGTAGAATTTGACGGAAAATTCGTTTAATCCTCCTAGTATCGTCACCTCGTGCTTGCTTTCTATTCTGTGTTGGATCGTGCCAAGTTAAGGAAGACAATGGATCTGCAAGTAATTCTGAAAGGTATTCGGCTAAAGGCGCGCAAGCTGGTCGCGAGAAGTCCGCGGCGGCGAGGTCGTTCGAATAGCAGGCGAAAACACGGCGAGCAAATATTTAGCGTCGACGAGGAAACGGTGCAATGAACTGTGGAAAACCGACGGCGGAATGAACCGCGGGCGCAGAATCGTGTCAGAAGTCCACTGTAACGTTATCTTGGCGATCAACGCGACTGAAACTGAAGCTCGCGTGACTCAGCAAGATCGCAACACTTTGCGCATCGCGGTAATCGACCGAGAATTAAAAACATTCGCCGTGAGAATGGGGTGGGCGGCATCGATCGGCGAACCTCGATCATCGGTCCCGCTTGTCCGCCGTTACGTTTCAAGACCTTGCGAGGAACGAATGTTGATTTCTAAGTTTTTCTAAATATAACACCCTGCTAAATTTTGAGGATATAAAATGATTCAACACCACTAGCAATGGGGATTGCAATTCGAGAAGGTGTCTGACCACGTAAAGTCTTTCTGTACTTCGTGACGCAACACGGTTACACGTTCGCATGAAGTGTTACAAATTATTTCCTTGGGAACTGTGAAGAATAACAGAAGCTTTTTTTGTAATTAGTACCTTCAACTGGACTGGGACTTTTTCTGCGCCGAATGGAGCACCTGGGGCTACGAGATACGAGGACAAGGGAGGGAATTTCATAAGTTAACTAGCAGCTTTGACCTTCGCGTTTAGTATACACAAAGCGTACCTGGAAATATTCTTCGCTGAGGAAACTTGGTACGGGGACCATTTCGCCGGCATTATCTCCGACAGAAATTCTCGAATGCGACGGAAAGAGCAGAACATTTATGACCACGTCCGACTATCCCCGAGAACATAGCTGGCAGCGAAGTATAATTTCAGAGAAACAGCTCTCTTCGAACGCACCTAATTTCCCCGGCGAGCGGGAAGCAGGGAATAATGTGAACGTCGAGGTGGAAACGAAAACAAAAGTTCCTGGGCGTATTTAATAATCCAGCGAGCCGCGGGGTCGGAAAGTATCAAGCACGGGCCGTCGAATTTCAAGCTACATATAATTTTAATCACCAGTCTCTTATTTGCCCGGCATCCCGTGATATTGCATATACCGCCGGGGCGTTTACAACGCTGCGGCTAACGTTCTCCATCGCGGGATAGATCGCCGCGCGGTCTGCGCCCGTCCTGAAATTCATCCGATGGATTATTCGCGGCGGAGTGATTCGCGAGGATCCCCGGGCTCCCCTTGGAAAATGCCGAGGCGCGAGCGACGAGACTGGAACGGGGTCGGAAACCGAGTTGGAAAACAAGCAACGGAACACGCCAGAACGAAGCGGAAGAACGGAACCAACCGCCCAGCTACAGGCGAAACTCCGACGAACAATATTTCGCGGGGCGTGCATTACATCGGGGCTGAAATAAAATGGGAAAGCAGAAGAATGGGCAGAAAAACTGGTAAAAGAAAAAAATACCTCCCTAAACCGAGTGTTTTAAATATAAACGAAGACAACGTATTTAAATACAGATCTGAATTGCGTATCTAATCATCTCTATCGTGCCGCGTTCTGTATACGAGAATATCAATTTCAGATACTCCTTTGACTACCACAGTATCGGTTCCGTCACCTCCTACTTGGATTCGACGCAGGTGCGCGAGTAAGCGGCACCGTTGAAAAGGAAAATCGAATTGAAACTATGTGTGTGACGTGATTCAACGCACGGGGTAAACCGCTCTTTTGTTTCGACAAACGGTTATTCGCCAGCGTTACGGAATACTCTTTCGTTGGGAGAGCAGGTTCGAGGTTTGTTACGCGAAAGACCGCGTCTCCCCGTGGGACGCTTGGTTCCGAGGATCTCTGGGTCCTCATGGCAATGGCGTTGGCCGCGAGCAAACGGGCATACGCGGCTACAGCAACGCTAGAGACGCGACACACACGCCTCCAGCATGCAACGGGAATAAAAATGAAAAGCCGGCACGCGAGTCATATACCAAGGGGGACGATTTTCATTGCGAGGCCACGCCTGCTGGCGAGACGAGTTACATACACCGCCGGAAGTATCGTTACGTTTTCGACGTACGCCCGAGAAATTCCATTGTCGCTCGCTTTCACGAACGGCTCGCGGAAGTCGGAACACCGCCGCGATTAACATACAAATTAACACGGAACACACTATCTAGACGGGGGATTTAATTTCGTTCGAAGCGTTTCGTAACATGATTATCGGGGGCCCGAAAGAATCGATTGGGCGGCGATCGTTACGGATCGCTGAATCGTAGAGGAGAACCGCGGGGAAGGCAAATAAGATCGAAGGATTGAAATCGGTGTGCTAATAGAGAATTCTACACAGATCGATCTAGTATACTACTACCCGGAAGGCCTGATCCTTCATGACTAGATCATAACCCAAGCAGCAGCATTCTTGATGAATGTCAAAATCGCTGAGAAGCTAATTAACTCGTTCCGCCCTGCACAAATACTGCGTATGACGCAATACTGTACTTTACCCCTTACGCACAGGTGTAATTACAAAACTTTCGCGTCGAGTCGATTCCTCCCGTCGATTAATAGGTTGAAAGCTTCGTTTACGATCGCGGAAGAACAATTACAACAATTCTGCATTAATGTCACGCTGATTAGAAATCACTCTCGATCGAAATACGGCCGAAGTATTGTTTCACCGAATCAAATTCAAAGGATAGTCGATAGATTTCGTTCACCTCGACGCAAGGAAGATTCTCATATCCCGGAGTGCACTATGGACAACAGGAAGAGACGGGAAACGATTGCTCAATCCCCGGAGGACAGTTACGGAACATTTGCTTCTGGCGCGATGTTGTTGTTTACTAAGTCGCCTCGGCCAGCGTTTCACTAACAATAAGGACAGCTCGACCGTCTGCCTCTCCCTTCTCTGTCCACTTCTCCTTCCTCTGCAGCTTAATCCACGACAGCCCCAACCTTGTTCCCGTCCACCTCGCTGTCTTCCTCCCCACTGCGTTTCACTGGCTTCCACCGGCTTCGAGGGACCCACCAAATATTCCCCCACCAAACGAGACACAGAGTCTGTACTCGCGGCGCGTCGTCCCTCGGCGATGCGCGGAATCGAAATAAACTGCACGTGCGAAACGGCTTCACCTTTATCGGTCTATCTGCGCGCGGAGCGTGAGCGAATCCTTCAAAAGCGACAGCCAGAGCCGTGCTACGCCCTTGGGCGCGTTTTATTTTTGGAGAGACGCGCCTTCGAGATCCACGCGGACTTATCGACGGTGTTCGATAATTCTTTCTAACGCGACGCACGTAAACGAACGTCATTCTTTTTTACACGCGTTCCCTATTCCCTTTCTTTCGCGTTCGCTTTAATATTCTTCGAAGACAGTGAACCTTTCGCTAGCGAATTTCTTCTGCCACACCATGACCGACTACTCTCTTTGTTTACTCCCCCACTCCTGTGCAGTCTCGGCCCCACTGGCTTCTAATCTTATTTTTAACTCCGACAAACGCGATAAAAAGCGATACAAGTGAAATGTTCCCTGAGTGCGACGCGCTCTGTTTCTTTGTTTCTCGTTAGTTAGCCTTGATCCCCCTAGGCCCGAATCGTAGGCTGGCGAATAGAATTAGTGGAATTGTTCGGAGAACAGCGGCGTGACGACACTTGTCCAAACGAGAGGCGAGCGGTCGTTAATGATAAGGGAGAGAAATGGTACCGTGCGTTGTACGCGTAGAATGCGTAGATGATGGCCGTTGTGTTTCCTAACCGTGCAGGAGAATCGTCTCGATAAGAGCGGCAACGTGACGCGTCGGATTCTAATCTTGCTGAAAAGGGGACGACGCACATTCGAAACCGCACTGACAGCGAAACGTTTACGACTACGTAATCCTGACCTTAAACAAGGCCAAGCACTGCACGAAATTATGACCTCGCCACAACTCCTCTTTCCCTCCTTCGCAGTTCGCGGCGCTTTGAAATTTCGCGCGACAGATGGTCAGACCGGATTAGCCTCCGAATCGAGCCACGGAAGTCGCTGAAACGTGTGGAGAGGCTGAAGCACACGGACATCTGCGATTCGAAGAGCATTAAGAAGCCAAGATCACAAGGGAACTTTAATCGCTCTCTCTATTTTAACACAACAAAAGACGCCCATAAAAGTTGGAAGAACGTTAGCTGCGCGCGGTTCTACGCTCTTTCGAAATTGATTTTCTGGGAACCGACCCAGCCTCTTGCGAGCAAATGCCATTCCACATTCTCGATTCATTGTTTCCCCTCCCTCGCCCCGGACGAATAAATTCCATTCGAGTTGCGTTACACATTTCATCCCGCAGTCACGCGTAGATCAAACCTTTCCATCGCCGCGCGCGAACGAGAATCGAGTGCCGGGAAAATATCCGCGATATTTATTAACCACGATCCCCTGGTGTTTTAGAGAACAATAATTCGAGGCTCGTCGAGCTGGAGGAGCGTTGAATGAAAAAGAAAAAACAGTACCCCCCTTCGGGACGCGGGATTGAAAACGCGTGCACGCGCGCTGATACCCGCGTCCAAGCAGAGAGAGCAAACAAATAGCAAAAAAGGAAAATAATAAAAACAACAACCGCATAGCGAGTACGCGGCTCCGCGCGCTAGTGGCTTCGAGGGCCATTATGGTGAACCATTAAGCGTCCATATCGAGCAGCTCGTTAATTATCGCGTAATTGATTCGCTTGATTTCGATGAACTGGCAGAAGGAATTTTCCTAGAGGTCCACCGAGTATCGCCGGTCTGTAATTGAATCACTTCCGGGACCGCATCCCCATGTGTATCTCACCTGCGTGCGCGCGGCCGTCAGATAGCTAATGGAAATTATGGGGATACACAACGCCGCGCCGAATGTAATTTACCACCAACTATGCAATCGCGCGCTGACGCAAGGCAAATACGACAGTCGACACGAATGTGCCAGTAGCACCAGCAGGCTTTTCAGAAAGTCGTGTGCAGGATCGCCTGTATCGACGAGGCATTTAGTAAACGGGACTAAAGTGCAATAGAAACGTCCGTCGCATTGAGAGAATTTTAGAGGAGCGCTAGATTTAGAACTATGCGATCGGATGAAACTGTTTGTATAGCCAGGTTCGATTTCTATTTATTTTCTATTTCGACGCGAGCGTGGGGGATGAGGGTGTCGATTTAAAAGGGGGAATTTTCTCCGCGAATGATGCGTTGTTGGAATATCTGGACTCGTGACGTATTTATAAGTACAGCGCGGAATTGTCAGGTTGCTGTGTATGGGCGTTCTGCTTGGGAAAGACAATATATCCGTCCCTTCCCCTTTGGACACTGCACGAACGATGAATAGATCGCATAATATGAATAACGCTGCAACAGCCGATGGTGGATACATATAAATATGTGGTTGCAATTCTAGAAGAGGAAGCGAACCTTGTCATTCGTGTCGTGTGGGTGTTCAAGGTGAGCCTGCGCGAGCGTCAGATGGGCGCTTTAATAGACACGCTTTGCAACACCGTGGAACAGTATTTTTAATTGGTCTTCGATTTGTGTGGGTAAACAATGTGCGCGGTACGAGAGAAATAGAAATGAAACGGCGGACGTGAGACGCGTGAATATTCGAAGGCCCCAGTAAATTAAAAATATCTTCTTCTGAGCGTTGACCGTGTTGCTTTGCAGCGAGTAAAAGAGTCTCTAGTTATAATAAGAGCACCGTCGATACACTCGCAGGTGATAACGGACCCCGCGGCTGGGATCAAGTAGTTAATTCAATCGGATGTGAATGCCGACAGCTTGCAGGTGCGACAGCGGAAAATGAAAATGGGAGAAGAGAAACGCCCGCGGAGTACATATCTCGGCGCACAAAGCCACCGCGGAGGAAAACAAAGAATTCGCGCGTGCCACCAGAGCGAGTCCAGGAGTTACGGGCGAAACAGTCGTAGTTTCCCTCGACACTCGCATTTGCGAAACAACCCAGACGGAATATAGAGCTTTCGACCGAAGTCGATGCGTCGCGGAACAAACGAAAGCTTCCCGTGGAAGTATCCTCGGCCGACGAAAGGATCGGCGGAGCAACACCAGTCGAAATTAATTATCGCGGATGCTAATGCGTGGAATTAACTTTCACCATTACGCATTAACCGTGGCTCGTGCTCATCGCGCGAAAAGCGACGCTTTGCGCCGGCAGGGCTATCGCCTCTGTTCGTTAAACTTTCCTCTATAAAATTGCGCGTTTCTAGGCGAGGGGAAAGGAAAGGGGAAGGCACTGTAGCGAGAATGACAAGCTGGAGGCGGATGTCGGGGAATATGAGAAATTCCAGGGATCTTTGAACCCGCTGTGTCATCCGCGAGAAAACGTGCTGGAAATCATATCAGAACGAAGAACATCCTTGAACACCGTCCGCGAATAAGACTCGAATTCCCGAGATACCAGCTTCCTGAGAGGAGAGGCTTTACAACCGCGAAACGGTTAATTTTGCAACGCACACTTTTGTTCGGACCTTTCCTCTCGTTTTTCCAAAGTCTGCTTAAGACAGTTAACCCGTTAACGCCGACGCCGTGTCAGACACAGGCTAATTCAGATACGAGATTATGGCGAGCTTAGTTCGGCTGTAATATTCGAATGTATCCTCTAGCTTGACAAGTGTTTAAATAATTGGATGCCAAATTCTGTCAGTTCAAATACTCGCTGAAGAAACGTTATGTACACACACTCGGTGATAACAGTTAAATTAAACGACGAAACTTGTGAAGAGAATTTTCGACTTAGTTTTAAGACACCTGGTATATTGGAGCTGCTTATAAAATCTTGAGTGTACGAAAAGCAAGTTATGAAAGTATGTATAAAACTATAAAGTGTTGGAAAAGACCGTGAGAAGTTAGATTCGGTCGAATTCGCTGAAAACGGAATCGCGGGTGTTGAGCACTGGAAATTTATAGGAAGCGAGCATGCAAAGACGCTCGCGATACGAAAATAGAGTGTTGTTAACGTTTTACGTGCACACACAGCGCAGCAGAGAGAGAGAGAGGGAGGGAGAAATATACTTTCTACAAATTTAAAAACACGCGAGCCTCTTGTCCGAGGAGGATGGGACGGGGAAATGGATCGAAAGGGTGCATTCAATTCACTTTGCTCGTCGAGGCGCTTGCAAATTTCATGCGAGCTTCAACAAAGACTGATCGACGTCTCGAGGCACGAGAGGCCAATATATGGAAACTTTATCGTCGTTCTGGAAAAACTGATGTACGCGGGTCTGTCTGCGCGAGGAATGATAAGAAAAACGGGACGCAACGTTAATGCAAAAATCAATTCGTTACGGATCGAGGTCGAAGCGTGCCCGCGTTACGATCATTTCTCTCTGATTATTCGACCCGACGTTTACGTTACGCCTCGGTTGTAAACAATGTACATGTAGCTCGATCCCCGTTGTACGCGGTGTGGCGATATTAACGATCTCCGACGATATTCGTTTGCGCTACGGTTGGAAATAACGAAAACGTCGAGCCCCCATTCGGGGAGGTGCACCTTTGTTCTTTGCACCTGACTGAAATGGTAACAGCGCGCAAGGGGGGACGGAAATTATTAGTCGGTGGCGTCGCGCGATTTATCATAGATAAGGATTGTTTTTCGCGTGAAAATGGGTATCGATCGCGACGCGTTTGCATCGGCGACGGGCCACCGTGGCGCTTTATTTTTACGTTCATCCGCGGAGTATTTGTCACTTCGCGTCATTCCCGAAATGCTCCTCCCGCTCGGGTCCAAACGCACATCGGTGACGCGAGCCTCAATTACCGTTCGCCGCGCCTCGCTTCGTTTCAAACCTACATGGCACGCGGTGGCCCGTGCTCCTCGACGCGGGGACTTTAAATATTCATCGTACGCCAGGAACGCACACATTCGAGCGGAGTGCTGGCGGCGTCGAAGCTTGTCGGCTCGATGGATAGACCGAAATCGAAGACGCCTCCGACGTGCGGATGATAATGATGATAAAAAAAGACGAAGGGGGAGGGGGCGACGAGGTGGGGAGGACCGAGAGAAAGAAAGAAAAAAATGAAAGCTAACCTCAAGAAGCTGCGCGGCCGCGTTAGCGCATAAGATAAAGCTGCGCATGAACGAGCGGACGCGGTGTCAGCTGGTTAAAAACAGCTGGTGCGCCCCGTCATCGACGGAACGAGGAGTTAAATATCCCTCGTCGTCGTCGTCAAACACCGTTGACATTGCACCGCGTTGTGCTCCTCGTCGACCTATAAACCAATCATAACCCCGGTATAAACAACCGATTCCGCCGCCGTGCAGCAACACACTCGCATATAACGTAGCACGTAGTCTTGTTGCATTCGCAACCATGTGCAGGAGGTGCGCGCTCTCTTGCACTCAACTGCAAACACGTGCGATAGAGCGAAAGAGAAAGAAAGAGCGAGAACCAGAAGTGGCGGGCAAGAGGGTGGGTGGGGACGCGTAAGGAGGAGGGGGCGCGGTAGGGGGACAGGGCGAGGGAGAGGGGAGTCGCGGAGTGGCGATGTCAAGGGAAGGGGCGTAGAGAGGGGGGGGGGGGGGAGAGGCGAGGAGGAAGGGAAAAAAACGAAGACGGGAGAGACACACAAATAGCGAGTAGGAGGAATAAAAAGTGAATTTTCAAGGATACAATTTGAGAACGTCCGTGTCCATACGTCGTTTTCCTGCGCTGGGGGACGACATATTTATCGTCTATTAACGCAGCAGAGCCCTTCGCAGCAAGTCCTTGAATCAGCTGAGCTCGATGGTCGTACCGAGGAAGGGCCTCTGGCTGGCCCACGGATTTTTGTTTATCACCGCGGTGAATCCACTGAGTAACTATAGTCTTTCACCACTGTGTTACAACACACTCTCGTTTACCCGTGCCTCCGAGCGGAGGAGTTATTCAGCGGGCGAGAAGGGACGAAAAAAACAAAGACACGCGCGCGCGACGCTCGCTGGTTTGGTCGTTCGGACGGTCCAACGCTCGTCCCCCCCCGAAAGGAAAACGACAGGAGAGGCTGAATGCCGCGACGTCACCGTTCGCCGATGTTTTCCACGGATCAACGGGCGCACGGTCCTTCGAACAGCGACGATACACGGACGGTCTTCCTCTTTTGTCCGTGCGAACCAGTCGAGAAAACCCACGGCAGCTAGAGGATCATTTCATAATCACTAAACGCGACCGACCCCCGTCCGTAGACCTCGTTATTACCGTTCAACACCGTTTCTCCCGCACACAGAAAACAATCCTTTCCCCTGATCCACCTCCGCCTCCGCCACTTCGAAACGCCTGTTCTCGTGCACCCCACGACCTGTCAACTCACGGACTTCACCACATCTGATTCAGTCTCTGCACTGGCCCTCTCTTGCTCGCTGCTGCTGCCGCTGCCTCACGCCGTCCCACTGGATGCGCGCGCACGATATAAAATCCCTACTACGATCCGCGAATCGCCTCTAATCCTTTCGATTCGACCGATATCACTAGGCTCGCGTAAAGCAACACCGGCAAAACTTGCTATTTCTTTCGTTCTTTTCCCTGTTATTTTTAACAACAAAATCACAAATTCAAATTCCGTAATCCAGAGAAACGGAGCGATATCCCGAAGCGGAACGGTTGCTTGAACGGGAGAGAACGTGCGTGTTGTTAGTTCTGAATTTTATCATTGAACGCTTCACCTGCCCGCGGTCAGTTCGAACGGACATTCTTCCACTGTACATGCGAGCACCTATATCCGCGCGCAATATATGAAACGAATGGCACGTTTTCGTTTGATCGAAGGGAATACACTTCACGTGAGATGCGTAACCATTTAATTGTCCGATAGTAGTAGTGGCTCAAAACTCGTGGCGACGATAATGCTCCAAAAGAGATATTAACGGGAAAACGTTTATCTGAAATTTCGAATCGCGGGCTCGTTAATATTGCGATCGAGAGCGAATATACGTTCGTAGGAAGTCACTAGTTCTTGATAGCACTGTGAAATAACCAGTACTGATGACGTCGTGCGGTCATGGAATTTAAATTTCAATTACTTAAATGACCAATGTTAACAGATTCGATGATGGAATATGGTTAATAAGTGCCGTGTGTATGAATAATGCATAAATACCTTTCCGTCGCGGAGATATGATATCCGATGTTCGTTAAATCTTGGGAAACTTGACATACGGAGTTAACCCTCGCGCACGCATGTTAGAATAAGTTAAATGAACGTGCGCTGCGGTGAGGCTACAAAAGAGAATTTTGTTATACAGATGTCCTTACAAGAAAATACACTGCGTAGACGGTTTAAACAAAATTGAATTGTTCAATAAGTCGGATATCGTACGGTTTACGTTTCACGCAGACGTTTAATAACGTGGAAACAAAAGACGGCGGCTACGACGGACACAGACAAAGGGAATCGTAGTACGTTCTTATACACAATGATTCGCATATGTAACGTGCGATAGTACGTACGTAATGTTTAAGAACTTTGCGAGATTATTCTAACAAATCGATTTATTTAAAAAATGTATAAAAGTTCGCGTAATACACCAGAAAAATGTTCGAATCGAATAGTGCCTTGAAGTTTGATAACAGAAGTTACGCATAAGAATGCGAATCTTTTGTAAGTACTAACGCATTACACTTCAGCCGTGTTGCATTTATAAAATTATTCAAAACATATATGACAATTAATTGTATATAATACAAAGCTTTCGTCGAGATTATCATTCATCGACGGAGTTCATTAAATACTTTAATAGTTGCAGAAAACACTAATTCAGCTGTTTCAAATACAAATACTATACGTAAGTAGCTAATGTGCACTGAGCTCCATTTAAAATCGTCACGGGTTATTGCACCTTTTTCTCTTCGGTTCTACTTTGTTGCATGCACGTCCTAAAGTCTAATAATTATATTAATAACGTAGCAAAATCCGCACAAGTTTTTATGAGATCTATATAGCACTAAAATAGAGCTTAATAAGGCCAAATATAAGTTGATAATTTTCTGTACGATTGCAACGCAGAGGAAATTAATATTATAAATATTGGATACTCATTTTCAATATAACGTGGGTACGAATATGCACGTTCACGAATATTAGTTAGCGATAAATGCCCAATATTGATATGTACTCTAAAACGACGGAAGAGATTACTCATTATTAAAGAAAATAGATCGTGTAAGATTTCTTAATGGATTAAAGGTTACTACTGTAAACATGGCAATGATACTAGTCCAGTGTTTGGGGTCTCTAAAAGAATCTTACTAAAAAGATATCGATTAGATCTGAAATGGAATGTTGCATAAAATAATTATACTACACATTATTCTAACATAATCACGTATGTAAACGAACGTAATAAAAAATCTAGAGAGAAAGCGATCAGTTAAGTACCTGTCCTAAAATATCGCACACTGGATACTAGCCTGGATCAGAAAGTCAACGAAGCTTAACAAATATTGATTCTAATAAATAATTAATTTTGGCATAGGGAGATTAATTATAAGAGTATTATCAGTCACTGAATTCCCTACAAATATGGAGATACTTCGGTTTGACCATATTCATAGTTTCACGCATTAAAC
This sequence comes from Andrena flavipes, assembly GCA_963971345.1. Lineage (NCBI taxonomy): Eukaryota > Metazoa > Arthropoda > Insecta > Hymenoptera > Andrenidae > Andrena > Andrena flavipes. Next base: position 43,272,880 of record OZ020481.1, read on the forward strand.
GTTTAAGTACAAAAGTGTTGACTGGTCGATTACCATTCGTCTACTATTTTGTAAAACATACATACTATATATTTACTCTACTGCTGTTTTTCGTGCGAACGCTGTGAGGGACAACATTTCGTTGGGGTCAGTTGATAAACGCGAGAATTCTATTTCTTCGCTGATACTGTTTTCTGTCGAAGAAAAAAGAGAAATTAAGCAGAGATTTAAATCGAAAATATACATTGAAGAAATAACAAAGAAGGGGAATAATATTTACCAGATGGTTCGATAGGCCATTGTTTATGAGAGGGTGCGTACAAGCACAATAGTGCTATGATGTAAATATTCCACATTCCGTATACGCCAGTGAAAAATGCTGATGTCATTTCTAAGTGCAATTCGTCATCCCACTTCCATTGGCCCTCTGCAACCTGTATCGCGTATTCATTTAAATAAACGTGTAGCTAATCGATTTGCCTGATTCGACACGTGAAATTGTGATTTAAGTACCTGGCCGAGGATAAACCCAATAACAGTTAAAGATGCGCACAACAGCGTGGCTATCATCAGAAATTTAAATCGATATATCACACCTTCGTAATGCAAGCGTCGCGCTGAGCTCATGCTAGGTAACGCCGCCCTTTTGGCGCTGATATTCATGAATACTTTCCATATCATGTAAGATAAAAATATTAAATATACACCAGCAGATATTCCAGCTAAGATTATAAATGATAACTGTTTTTGGGGGGTCAAGGAATTTAAAATTCTGTAATTGATTAACAAAGATAAGGATTCTACTATCATGAAAGGATACAGCGAATTTAGTACCAAGATCCGTGACCCAAATCGAATAGAATGGATTTCTCAACTGTACTCCACGTTCGCACATGTCGAATACGAATAATGACATGCATCCAATGCCCACTGCGGAAAGATGACGCCAATAACACTTCAAGGAGTTCCTTTGCTCACCTTCCTATTAGCAACGAATATATTATATGAAAAATATTTCTACACTAAAGTTCGGTCACGTAACAAATAGACGACATTATTCTTACCTGAATCTGTTTGTACAAGGAACGACGTGTAAAAAAATATGTACCATTAGTATATTAAAATACATATCCGATCAACCTTACACAATCGAGTTGATACTTTCACACACCTATTTTATATTCTTACCATAAGATGTTCTCCGGCAAACACGAGCCAGAAAGACAAAAGGATTGCATAGAACACCCCTTGCCTGATATCGCCCAGCAAAAGCATAAATGGCATATCATACGCGAGTGTTAAGTACTCCAAAGGCACTAAAACGTGAGATATGAATTAAATATGGCCAGCTCGTACGCTAAAAAAGAAATGGAAAATGCATAACGCACTATTTAAAAACGTTAGAGCTGTGCCCAGTGCTAAAAGTAAGTACTCCAGAAGAGCTGGTGACCTCGAAAGCATATGCACTCGCCTCCAGTACCAAGTAAGAACGCATATGACGATCGGGAAATAAACAGTCTTCAGGCTCACCCAGACCTTTGTAAATCCACCGTTTTGGTTGATAGCCTGATTTCGAGGAATATAACATTAGCCTGACCCTTTCCTATTTTACGCTTGCACGAAAATCTCATTTCCAATATATGTAATATATTTACTAAGGATGGGCTTCTCAAAGTGTCGAAACTTCGAAACCCAAGGAAGCTTCGAGTTTCGACAACTCAAAATTTTGCAATTCTTTTCGTGATCCGAAACTCTCGAAATCCAGATGAGGAAAAATATAAAATCAATAACTGAAGAAATACTGTTATATTTTCGTTTGTATTTTGTTTAACTATGGTCAATAGAGATTTATGCAAAAATTCTCTCCGTTTCAGTTCTTAAAGCCAGATATTTCACTTACAAAACAGAATCAATACTTCAAGTTTCGAGAGTTTCGAGTGTGTCGAAGCCTCCGAAAGTTTCGAATTCGATAATTTAAAAATTAGCTTCAAACCCACCCCTAATATTTACCGTTAGCCATAAATCCGTGATATGCCCTAATCCTTGGTTAATGTTTCGATCGGTGTCAGCGGGAAGACGAATATTTAAGAGATAATAATCGTGAAACAGGGATCCCAATTCGAACAATGGTACCACGCTGCAGTTATAATGATACTGTTCCATTGCCTGTGAAAATGGCACACCAATAACAATTATATATTACATCTGCAATAATCGTATCGATTAATTAATACATATTTACATCATCGATACTGCAATCCAAGATTCTTTCTATCACAGAGGCAGCATACGGCTTCCAAGTATCTTCCGGATCTCCCTTGTTCCTGTAAGCAAGCCTCGCATCCAGAGTTATCTTAGTTCTGGGAGCTGCAAAAAATTGAGCACGATATTTACAATCTGATTCTAACGATAGAAATCTAAAAACCCATATTGCATGAATTACCAATTTCTATCTGACTATGATGGACAATATCCACTTGCATGACACCTATTAAATTCTGCTGCCATCTGGAATAATCTAGCTGCATACTGTTCCGAGGCACGGGCATCTGAAACGAATACGAAGTATTAAAATTTATAACTGAATCTCGCATAGCTTTCAATGCAATAAATTTTTTATACCTGAAATGTGTAAACAACTTGATAAGCCTGATGATGGCTGTCAAAGCTAAATTGGTTCATGTCGACAGCACTGCAGGATCCCTTTCCCCTTGAATAAAACCATTTTCCTACGCCAGGCTCAGATCCATTGACACGAATATCCTTGCAAGCCGTGCTAAGTATATTTTGACTGCTAGCAGGTGTTGGAGCTGGAAAGATCAGTATTGCTAGAAATGATCTTTGGTAAGAGGCTTTAATAAGTACATCAACCAATGCAATCATCCTGCTACATTTAAACTTCACTCCGAAAAATAAGATTCCTGACATGGTCTTTGAAAAAAAAAGATAAAAATAAAAGTCGATATTTAACTACACCAGTCTCTACGTCTTCGCTTAAGCTTGCAAATCAAGAATGATTAAAGTGATTTCGAAGTGCTTGACATTACTCGACTCACCAATTAGCCCGCCTATTAGAAAACAAACTATTTGAGCGACGATCAGTAGTATCACGAGCACAGAAAGCTTCCGGCCGCTCAAATTTTCTATGATAGTCCCTTGCATCTTTCAAATCGAGCAACGTACTGCAATTGTTTACAAGAGTGTCTATTTAAAGTACGATGCCGCTGAAAAGGACGCACGATGCGGACGCGATCGTCCGAAGAGTATGTGAAGAGCAGTTTACCGTGCTTTTCGAGTAACTTGCGAATTTCAAAATGGAAGCCGCGCCGTACCAACGTTCGCAGGTATTATTGGTAAATTCACTAAAACGATCCCGCGAGTCGATGGTTTCGGGCTGAATGCTGCCGACGACCGTTGCGGAGCTTCAAACGTAATGGGAGCATTATATTGTTCTTCGCCGAGCTTTAAGTTCTGAGTTTAAAAGTTTTAAATGTCCCGAAGACTTTTCAAGGATTATCGAATCGCGGCGCTTGAGGGGTGTTGATTTTTTCATTTGAAAAATAGGTCGATAGTAATGATACCGATCGATCTATCGCCAGGGTAACGTTCGCACGAACGACCCGACTAATCGAGGATGATATCGATTCATAAATTAAGTCGGAGATGCGATGCACATTGCACAGTGCATCTCCAATCGCTATGAATCGCTATTAGAAAATGCTGTATGACGTAGGGACCGTAGGGATGGATGCGAATGGAAATGGGAAGCGTGTTTTGTCCCGAATAGTTCTACCCCGACGAGTTATCAGTGCTGAAGTGAGTAAATGCTTTGTCAACTAAGTGCGAAAAACCTGGCACGGGATAAGTAACGTTACCGATAACCGATAACGATAACCGTCGTGGAGATCAGGTTTGCTTCTAACCTTCTTGCCAAAAGCATACACTACTGTTTTATGCCTGGATTGTCACAGTCTGCTTATCAAAGAGACAACGTGAATAGAACGTCTCGTACAGTACTTACATTTCCGAACAGTAATTGTTGATATTCGATATACACGAAATGGTACATAAAAATATACTTGATACGTATACACCAGAAAAGGCTATCGCGACGTTAGCGACAGTCACATACCTTTATATCTTTATGTTCAGGAGCCGGCCGAATCTGCGGATTTGGATTTTGTTTATGACGATGCGGACACGCATGCCAATGAAATCGCCGAGTTATACAGTTACACGGAGGAGCAGGAGTTATCTATTAATCTTACCGTGAGTATACACGTTTACGCTATGCATGGGAAAGAACTAACGGAGGTTGGGTGCAATTATTCTCAGGTGTTCGAAGAGCAAATGCGGTTGTACAATTTACGACCTTGGTGGCAAAATTTGACCAAAGTTGAACAAAAATCGGTGATTTATAAGCTACTAGATCAATTGGAAGTTTCTAATAAGAAATTAAGGATGAAGGCGGCGCGCAGCATCCTGTATTTGGTTCAGGGTTGCTGGGGTGAGGTGCAGTCTGATAAAGAGCAACAGGAGTGGACTAGAACGAATGTAATGTTATTGTACGAAGCTGGAGTTTACCCGGCGTTTGTCGAGCTTCTTAATATTGAAATCGAGTGAGTCCATTGTTTCGTGCATAGGAAACACGCTATTAACGAGAACAGCGCCCTCTAATGTATATCCTATATTTTTGATTTCTAGGAACAGTACGACAGCTACCTCCGCTATGAGGAAAATAGCTGTTAGTCTTGACGATTCCACGGATTTAAGGTTAATTTTATCTGTTTTATACATTATAACGGAGATAATGAGAGAAGAGATGAAGGATTTAGAGAACAGTATTTATAAAGCTAATGTTGAATCTTTTAAAGAAGATCTAATAAATCCCTACGGCGAAGAGTTGCTTGTAGTCAAGCTTCTCTGTATGGTAACATGCTTTTGCAGTGGGTCGGCCCCACACTTCCCGATGAAAAAAGTTCTTTTGTTGCTGTGGAAGTTGATCTTGGTTTCTCTCGGGGGTATTAATACGCTGAGGGAGTTGAAGAAACAATATCGCGAGGAAGCTGGCCTTGACACCCAGCAAGAGGATACCATAGAAGTTGCTAAGACTATGAGACCTAGCTCTCCTCCTATCAATGCAACAGATTTGATTACCATACAGAATGAGAAGAAAAGTAGCAATAGATATAGACGTGTACGTCACTTGATTCTATTAAACTCTACCCAAACTGTTTCTACATTCACTGGAGTTATAATTGATGTTATAACTTCTTTTAGCAATGTTTGATCAAACAAACCTCATTGGATGAACCACTTCTGGCTTCGGGATTCGAGCGCAGAGAACTAGAGAACGATATGGCGAATAACGAAGGCGAAGGAGAGATGAATGTATATATGAGCCAATCTGGTTGGAATCAAACTTGTTACGAAGAACAGAATAATCAACCGCAAGTGAGGCCTAGCACTCCACAACTTAGTAAAGGAAAAGGTAATTTACTATCGCATTTATATCTCGATCGTCAAATCCTTTGTAATTAAAATTTTCGCTATTCAAGACAGCATACTTTCACAGGTTTGCCATGGACACCGAAGGTGAGACAAAAGGACGTGGACACTTTCCTCGAAGTATCGAGACTAAAGTTTGTCGGGTACATATTTGAGAAAGATAGAGAAACTTTGGCTGGCCTGCCACAACCGATACACGAAGGCGTTAACACGCTTAAACGAGTAAGTTCGATATCGATACATTTCGTTCGTGAAAACATCGTAGTAATGCAATATCCATTGTTCTATGTTTAGCACATGTACACGTCTTTAGCTGAAGTGCAAATACAAAAGGAGGAAGAAATAGCCAGGAATCCTATGAGTACTCCGGAGCCCCCTATTTGTCAAACACCGACAGAAATTTTGTATCAGGCTATGCTACCAAATCTACCGCAATACATGATCGCGTTGTTGAAAATTTTACTGGCAGCTGCGCCTATCAGCAAAGCTAAGACAGACAGCACTAACATCATGGCTGATGTTCTGCCAGGACAAATGCCGTAAGTTTGCAAGCTTGAGCAAAGATTCTTCGAATACGCGTGAGATATCTTCATTCTCTTATTCCTTTCAGTATGACAGTTTTACAATCGATGAAACTTGGTATCGACGTTAACAGACACAAAGAGATCATTGTTAAAGCAGTTTCCGCGATTCTACTGCTTTTGCTGAAGCATTTCAAACTGAATCACATATATCAGTTTGAGTTCATGTCGCAGCATTTGGTATTCGCGAATTGTATACCGCTGATTTTAAAATTCTTGAATCAGAATCTTGTAGCTTACACTGAAGCTAAAAATGTGTACGTTCTTATTAATATTGCATTATCATCTTTTTTTTTAAATTCTCTTGTATTAAGAAAAACGTGCTATTCCTGTCTGTAGCATTCCTGTCTTGGATTTCCCTATTGATGTTATCGGTGAGCAACCGGAGTTGACCATAGACAACCTTGAAATTGGCGACAGCCAAGAGTATTCGTGGAGAAATGTCTTCTCTTGCATTAACTTATTACGTATTCTTAACAAACTAACAAAGTGGAAACATAGTAGAGTTATGGTAAATGATATGTTTACTAAAATCATCATCACTTCTCGGCGGGCTTTAACTCGCTCCTTTTTCTTTCGCAGATGCTGATCGTGTTTAAATCGGCGCCGATATTGAAACGTACATTAAAAGTTAGACACGCAATGATGCAACTGTATGTCTTGAAGTTGCTAAAAATGCAGACTAGGTACTTAGGACGGCAGTGGCGAAAGAATAATATGAAAACAATCAGTGTAATTTATGCGAAAGTCAGACATCGCTTGAACGACGATTGGGCTTATGGAAATGGTAATGGATGTAACGTGAACTAAATAATAAGTAGGGATGGGTTTCTCGAAGCGTTGAAACCTCGAAACTCAAGAAAATTCCGAGTTTCGACAGTTTCGGAGCCTTACAAAGTTTCGGATTAGAGTTCCGAAAATTTAAAAATTAGTTTCGACCCCCCCCCCCTGCTAATAAACAAATACTAAATATTTCGTCACGTATGAACAGTGGATAAATAATCTTGTTTCGCATATTCTTAGATGTAGAAGCACGACCATGGGATTTCCAAGGAGAAGAATGCCAATTACGCACGTGTGTTGATCAATTTAACAATCGACGATATTCTAATGCTCCCAAAGAGAAAGATATGGAACCTGTTGATACGTCTGTTACATCAGTGCTCGGAGTAAACGTGGAATTAAGCGACGAGTTTAAGCAACATTACGAATTATGGTTACAGCAAGAAGTGTTTCAGAGAAGCATTAACTGGGACGAATTGTTGGATCCTGGGGCGTGTGAGATTTAAATTTCGAATGAGTGTAATATATATTAAGATCGTATTTTCATCAATTCATAGACCTGGATCAAATCTGGACATTTCTACAAATTACAAGTGTTCAAAAAGATTAAAGAAAGGGGAAAGGGAAAACATTGCCATATCGATGCGCCAGAAACTGAATTTGCATTTGGTTTGTATACACTAAGAGCTGGTGACTGGTCCTAATCTAGCAGATGTTCAATAAAAAAAAAAAAAGACTAGGTAGTGAATTTTAAAACGACTGTTTTGTGTATTTTCCTAGCGGCAATGTTTTACTATTATATAATTGTAAGCGGGCATATATAATCACCTCTTACGTATTTACGAAGGATTTAGGGTAAATTTATTCGATCGTTTTTTTACATTTTATCGTATATGTTTCTGTAAATTAATTTTTAACAATGTGCTGAATAATCTGCGAATGATATGACACGAAGTTCATGTATTTGATATAATTTTTACATGTATTCAAGCAATACATTGTGACAGTGGTAATTATGTATGATGATAAACTCTACCGTGATATCTACAAAAATATGGATGTTAATGTGTACGTGTTGATTTAATTTGAACTGCATTTTTGTTTTTTTAATGAAAATTTGCTAATTTTATAAATCAAATATTATCACCCTTCATTCAATGTGGCAGTGATGCGTGCCTGATTCCCATATTTATGCGTAGCCGGTCTCTTTGTACGAGGTGAAAGAGTAAGGGCAAGCGATAACTGAATAGCAGAGAATGTCACGGACATCGATCGATTAAAAAAAACTTCATGCTTTTCTATCACCACCATTACGTCACTTGATAACCGAATATGTAAAGTGTAGATCGCGTGACTTATAGACTGAATAATTAAACACTGTCCCGGTTTATTTACCATAATGTATAATTAAAGAAATTCACCGCGACATATTCCACAGTTTCTGTTATTTCGTCTACTGTACAGAATAAATTTCATGTGATCGGAGTCATGTTTAACTCGGCAAACGTAAATAAAAACTATGATCTATATGTAACTTGTCATTCTTAAATTGCTCGGCAAATGTTCGAGCTGCTATCCCATAAATAACGCTGGTTACGTAAAAAGATATATAAAAAGACTTGCTAACGATCACTGTAAGTCAAATGTTACCCGAGCCTATATAAATTTGCAAACAGAACGATCAAACTTCACATATAAAGGCACTTATTCAATACGTATATTTGCGCCCCAAAGGCACTTATTCTGCCTGCAAGAAATGTATTTATAACTTTGCCCACTTAAAACCCCGTATTCAACGAATGAACAAATTCAATTTCTCAATAAATTACTTATATAAATTACTTATGTACGTATATAAAATTTGAGAAGGTACCTTGTTGTATAGTGATATAAAAATATGGAATGCTATGATCACAGATGACGAGTCGTAGTACAGATTATCGCGTCTTGTATACCGTGTGCGCATTATTCAATTAAATGCATCGAAGTAATTCCAGGATCACGGGTTGATCCATTTATACGTGCCATAATAGGCGAAATTATTTAACCTCGCCATTTCGTCGGCTTCTTTGGGCCCACGCGAACCGTACCTAAGACAGAAAAAAATTTTGATACAAATAATTTCACAAGCAGGCGAACACGAGTGATATAAATTTCTGTATCGCCACTTACTTATATGGAATTGGTTTGATCTCTGCGTTCTCTATTTGATGAAGCAACGGCGTGAAGATCCTCCATGCTTCTGAAAGTTCATCGCTCCGCACGAAGTGCATTTGCGAACCGCAAAATACGTCTAGGATTAATCTTTCATACGCGTCGGGGAGTTTTAGATCCTGTCGATTAAAACATATATAAAATCCTGGTGCCTTATTTACTCCTTGGGAAACAACAGCGTGTAACTTTCGTGCTTACCTTGTATCTAGACCCGTAAGTCAAATCCAACTCCGTTTCTTCCATATCGAAGGTGATACCGGGCGACTTCGTCATCATTTTAATGTACAACGCCTCGCCGGGCTGCACTCTTATGACTAGTTCGTTCCTTTTCGCTTTCCCGTCGAATATATCGCCGGGCACGTCCTGATACTGTATTCTAACTTCCGCTTTTCGTTCGTTTAGAGCTGATTAATGATAAACGTACTCGTTAAATACTAAGAATCAGTGTTGAAGTAACTAATAAACAAAATAAGCACTTGCTTAGGGCATCGGGAGAAAAGGGGGCAGCACAGAAATTTCTTGAATTTTAAAATCTAACTTCTGCTAAAAACACTTTTTAGTGAAATTATCGGGTGTGCTTAAGAAATCCTACATTGCGTTGATAATCTTGCTGTAAATCTTTTAAGTGCTTAGGGCCTCTAAAAGTCTTAGTCGGGCCCTGCTAAGAACCCTTTGTTGAATTAACAGAAATCTATGCTATTCACCTTTCCCGCATCTAAGGATGAACGGAACGCCGTCCCATCGCTCGTTATTAATTTTCAAAGCGGCCAGCGCGAACGTGGGTGTATTGGAGCCAGAAGGCACAGTGGGATCATCGAGATAACCCAATCGTGCTTCGTGTTCGTTCAGTTCAGGATTCCCAACGTACTGACCCAGCACAACGTCCTCCAACTCCAACGGTTTCATGCACTTTAGAACCTTCACCTTCTCGTCCCGTATATCGTCCGGGTGGCACGAGGCAGGCTTCTCCATCGCCACCAGGGACAAGATCTGCAGCAGGTGGTTCTGCATCACGTCCCTGATGATCCCGAACTCGTCGAAGTACCCGCCTCTACCTTGCGTGCCGAATGGCTCTTTGAACGTAATCTGCACGGAAGCCACGTTTTCCCTGTTCCAAGTTGGGCTGAATATCCTGTTGCCGAACCTAAGGGTCATCAGATTTTGGACCATCTCCTTCCCCAGGTAGTGATCGATACGATAGATCTGATCCTCTTTGAACAAGGACGCCAAGTGGTCGGATAGACGCTGAGAGGAGGCCGCGTCTCTGCCGAACGGCTTCTCTATAATTATCCTGGTCCAGCCTCTGTAAAAGGAAAGGATCGTCCGATTAGTATTTAAGCCCGATGTAGAAGCTCCCGAGGTATAATACACACGTACTTATCGCCCATGCAAACGTTTCTGATGTGCACGGTAACCTTTTCGAACACACTCGGCGGCAAGGCCAAGTAGAACAATCTGTGAGTGATCTGGTACGCTTGCTCGTGTTTCCTCAGCTCCTTGTTCAGCGTCTCGAACGACGCTTGAGAGTCGTACGTTCCGGTTACGTAGTGATTCAATCTCCAGAACTGCTCGTATTTCTCTTCTTCCCCTGGCTTCATCTTCATGTACGCATGGCACTTCTCTCGCAGCTGAGGGATGGTCATATTGGTCCGGGCGTAACCGAAGAACGTCGTCGTTTTTGGCAGAAGGTTGTCCCTGAAGAGCCACCAAAGCGTCGGGTAGATCTTCTTTCTAGCCAGGTCGCCCTAAGTTCATTGTGAAATTCATCGATCAAACTCTATTGCAATTGAATTATTCAGTCGCGGCTTAAATTGCCGCGTAAAAAGGGGATTGATGTTTACAGAGGCTCCGAGGGTGACGAACACGTGAGGGTAGAGGCCATCGAAGTGGGTGCCCTCCAGGTGATCCATTTCATCAGACTTCAGCGATTGCCTGATGAACCGCAGGCTCTCCTCCGTGGAAGTTTCTGCGACGGAAGAAAAAAAAGATAATAAACCGTTTAACGAGATCGCTGGTGATTGGTTTTTGAAAGGACTTGCAGATTCCATCATAAGAATTTAAATAAAACAAATATATATGTATAAAAAATGTATGCGCATTATTATTTACGAAACATGTCGCAATATACGCGATAAATTTCGCGCTCGTCATCATTTTATACCAATTATAATTAAACCATTCCAAGATAATATTTGAAAATTCGGTATTAAGCTGATAAATATATTAATGAATTTGTAAATATGATTGGTGTATGAAAATAACAATCGACGATAAATAATAAACGGACTATCTAAATCTATCTTTCTTTTATCAATAGTTAAGATAATGGCATAACAATTGAAAAAATGGTTGATACCGATCTGTGGCGCTGGTTTTACGGAGCGCATATGTGCAGCTAAATAGTATTATATTGCAAAATAAATGAACACCTCAATAGCACACACGTCGCACATTATTCGAAGCAACTTCTTTTACAAATCTTACGTAATGTTGGAGAACTGACCGCATGACTGCTGCTAACGACATTCTTTTTCGTTGGCGCTGTAGAAACGCATGCAAATACGTAAGGTAGGAAAAACCTTAAGCTGCTGAATAATGATCGTTCCACAAAAATCATACATCAACATTAATTGACTATTATCATACTAAATACACTACACACGCCAAGAGCATGATTCTTAATTCTCCCCGTTGCATGATCAATTTAAAGATTCTGCTAATTGCTAGTAACATTAGTATTTCGAATAAAATAATAATAAAAAACACGAACTTGCTCAACAGTCTCTGTACTTTAGAGCAACAGAAATGGAAGTTACACCGCCTTTGCTGTCAATTTCCTAATACAATCCATAAATCTGATTTCAAGAGATTTAATCACTTCGATGCACACGTCAGAAGGTACATCGATAACAGTTTATCGTAAAAGTACATACGTAGTTATCACAGACACCGTTGCAACTTACTCGACATGGTGGCAAAAGATCCTCTATATGAAATTTATCAGAGGAAAATCGGAAACGTGATCCTCCTCGAAAGAGCGTCGTAACTGCACGCAAAGGCACTCAACGTCACCCTCGACCTACCGCTTGAACCGCCCGACTCTGACTGATCGCGGCAATCAGCGCGGTGAGCACATATTTCAGATCTGAGAAGATGAACGGTGCCGACGTACAACAAAACGCACCTGAATATCGGCTCAGAGTATAAGTACGTATCTAAATCGAGGGTTCCCTTGACAACAACAGCTTCGTCTGGTGTACCTTCGACGTGAAGGATTTTTTAACCCTTCTACTTCATAGCTCTTGTGCGTCATCCTAACAGCAGGTTTATCTTTTATCTAGTTGTTCAGGACGATCACGGTGTATCATTGCAAACAGCCACTACATAGTATCTCCATTACCCTGTAACTCAGTCTTTTGTTTCTTTTTTAAAATCTGGTTCGATTTTTATCACGGTCTAATATCTTACAATACTTCATGGTAATTTTATACGCATCGCCGATTAAGTAACTTAAACGGCGAACTTTCAAGTGACCTTCCTCGTTAATATTTTTGCACGTCATCCGGCCAAGAAATTTATTCTTCATCCACATTTTAGTAACCGTCGCTACCACCAGGATATTATACCGATTTCACCTACCCTGCGCTACAATAAACTTATTTTTTAATTAGCTATGTATGTATGTCGATAGACTGCAAGTCCTCGTAAGCCATACAGTTATAGAATTTAAACATAACAAAACCATCGAACGACATTGAGTTGCTGCAGTTATTACCGCTATCTCAGATGTAAACATAGGGAATCTCAATTGATGAACACTTAAACAACCTCCCCCAATAACGAACCGGCATACACAACTTCGTCTGCATCTAATAATAATAGCTATTACAGCGCAATCTTGCATTTTTAAAAGAGAATACATTTTTACGTGCCTTTACGAAGCGCTTTCTGTTGACCGACTGATCGGTACCACCGTCCGACGAATAAATAATATGAAAACTAGTTCCGTGTCGGATACGTATAATATAAATCGACCTTTACAGCTCATTCGATCGACTTCAACTAAACAACGTACGTTTGAAAATGTAGTCTTGAAACTGAGAACGATAAGCACGACTTCATTTATCGCTAAATCTCTTTAAAATCGCACCATAGAAGACTTCCCTACTCAGCAGCCTGTAAACAAGTGGTCGTACCGAATTGGTCGCCACTCGTTTCAAGGTGATCCCCCGACTGTTTCGAACAGTATATACATGGGCATTTACTAGGTCCCATCTTTGTTTAAGCATCCATAATCACGACTGTATAAGTATGCGCGTAGACCAGCGTTCCCAAACTAAATCTCGTCACGGAACATTCATCCTCGACAGTTTCTTTTAGTATACGAAGGCTTGTAACATCGAAATAAATCGTTTACAAATGCAATCGAAAAATTGGGAATTGTAACACAAGATAACTTTTTGAGCAACCCTAAACTTTGTATGGAAACGCTGACTTACTGTTTAAAAATAATCTGAAATACGTACGTTCGATGTATTTCCCTACGACAGGCAGGGGACCGTATTATAGACTGAATCGAAGGCGATAGGACGCCTATCGTCAATATAGTCTTACAAGTACAGACATACCCCAAGTAGATTCACATTAGAGCTCTATAATGGTCACGAGATATCTCCACCTCCTCTGAAGACTGACCCAAGCGACCAATCCCTCAGGGTTTTTATCTTACAAAAAGGGAAAAAAACAAAGATTTTCTAATCAGTCTCGAAGATCAGATGTTGACCCTTTCCAAGGCCTCTAGAAAGAAGCGCGATCGAACAACAGCCACGAATCTCTTTTATACTTCTATGTACGTACATTTTAATACATAAAGCAGAAAGTGTTTGGCGCCTAAAAACTTTCAAATTGTAAACTCTAAGGTCACGAAATGTGCCCCAGCTCATTATGTCTGGCTAATCCACATGAATATGACTATTTTCGCAAAAAAGTAAAATTTTTTTTTATAAAATCAGAATCTAAATTTTGGGCAAAGCCGAGTAGTAAAGCTAGTACTATATATACATATCTAATATCATGGAGGAACCCGCGAAAGCGGTAGGATCATGTCTCCGCGGTCAAGGACACGATGACAAGGAAAATATATGATGAGACGTCATTTGACGAGTTCCTCGGTCGTACGAGTATTTTTCTTGGATTCCTCTGTTCCCCATCGGAAGCAATCCGCGTAAACCCGACATATCGCTATTCGATATCTTCCTCATACACTCTTCCATTAATTATCCCCTCGCATAAATACTTCTTATTCGTGCCTACACGCTTTACCGTACAAACCTAAGCAGGTACATAATATTTACGCATTTGCACGCTTACGGACTTGTGAGCACGTGTGCGTATGTACATCTCGCGAGAACCAATGACTTGGCAGAAGCAAATGACTTTTAGATTGTACGCAGAATCGTTCGTCGCGGTGCATGAACGGAATTCTGATCGCGGAATTTCTATTACTATGCTCCACGCTGAACGGGCAATAAGATTTTGAAAATCGCGGCTCGATTACGCGTACGCGTGGTCTGATAATGTTTTGCCCACGTGCTTATCAACAGCAACACGTGACACAACTCGCGTGATATTCGTCACATGGTGCTGCGGCATGATCGTCGATATTGTATGCGCGCATTCGTTCCTCTTCTCCGCCCTGAGCTACAAGATATTTATCTACAACGAACGCACGATTATCTAATCGTTTCTGAAGAGATAATCTCTTTTGCTGAAATTCAATATTTTTAATGCGACCGCTGTGCTATGGGAAGCGCATGTATACGCGGGCTGAATACTTTTATTTCACATTGGAACGTTCCATGCTAAACTAATGATGCAGACCTACTTTTCGAAGCGGCCTGCGACGAATCGCTCATGGCATTCGAGTATTGCGCAAGAAAAAGAGCGTAAAAGCGTGACGCTCACAAAGGAACAGTTGTATAATATAAGTGTGCGGAATGTGTAGGTATTCGCTATTATCTCGGAACAGAAATAACGGTTCATTGTAATCGAAAAGTTGTATTTCTGCGCGCCATCGGGTGCGTAGGAAATTTTCTATAAATATTATACATTGCGATAAACTAGCGAGCCTCGTCGCCTCCTCTTTCTCGTTATTTTTTATCGAAACACGCCACGGATGGAGGAAAGACTATCGTACCATTTTATCATGCCAATATGTCGCACAAAGAAAAAAACGCTGATTACGGCAACGTACTTTAACGAGGAAAAAAATTCTGCTGCACGATTCGTCGTTAGCTTGTTAAACATTCATATAAGCGTACGTCTATGCGTATGGCAATGTTCGGGCGTTACGATCGCAAGTAATCAACGTGCAATCGCACGATGCGATACAGTTATCTGTTCGGTTGAAATTTATGATCGTAAAGTAGCTTTTAATCGCTACTGTTTATCGAATATAATATAAATGATACGAACGCAATCTGCCGTGGGCAGTACACTAAGGAACTGATTGGGAATGTGTTAAGACATGGAGTAAAAATCGTACGATGAGTGATTAAAAAAATAGATAAACTTACTCCTAACTCTTTCCATCGTAGATGTACAAAAATTATGAAAGATATATGTACTGATTAGTGACGTTATAGATCGGCTTGATAACAGCGGGCCGTATCTTCGTTGACAATTCGTTTGATAATTTAGACAGTGCTCCGAGCGTCGTAGAAATGGTAATACGACGTATCACTTCCTCCCACGAGGTTGAGGTTAAGCATAAAAACGGAATGCGACGACGTACGCGTGACACTGGTCAACTGGTATTTCAGAAATCTGTTCCCAAAGCTCCCTCGTTCCTTAGACTTCCCGCCTCCCTCCATTTTGATCAACCAATCTCTCGTTACTCATATGAACTTTCACTTTTACGCGCGCCTACTACAAACATCTTACGAAAATAAGACAACAACGAAGTAGTACGTTATTTGCTAAGCGGCGTGAAATATGAACGCTCGCACGTATGCACGTACTTTTCGAATTGCATTGAGTAATTTCTACGGGCACGCAATTGAATAAAGAATAAAACATGGCTGATAAAAAAGTAATACAATCATTTCGACCTCATAAAATAATACAACGCTATATTCCGAAAATATTATCTGATACGATAATGTTCGTATAAATGGAGAACCTCGCGGTGAATGTGTTCTACCACTACAGCGATTTTTGATCTGCTGAGTCTATTCTACGGAATTTTACGATATTGCCGCCATCTATTATAAAAAGTATTTTCCTCGGAAGAAGTACATATATGCAAAGGCAAGTAAATAAAGTGATAGGTTAAGAAAATATATAGTATAGGATCATTTGGATATTCTCTAAATAATTATTGTAGAATTGTATTAACGAACGTATTCCCGATATTATGGAATTCTAACCTTAAAAATCCTAACCTTAAATATTTAAAAGTTGCGTTGTATATTCGTAGAAAATGCGATTGACCGCGGTGTATTTCAAAAATCATGCAAGGGTACCACAAAATGAAAAGAAGGTGCCATATAAGGAGGTGTTCCCCCTTAAGCTACAAAATAAATATTTAGGAGCGTCGAAAAATGCTAAAGGTAAATGTTAAGCCGTATAATGTATTATTAAACATTTTAAAGCATAATAATATGCTTCTACTTGTTTCAGAAAAGAACTGTTTGTACGAAATGTCATTGGTGTTTGCTTGCTTCAAGGATAATAATTTTGATAACCAGCTGTGTAACAGTCAGATCGAACAATTCCAAAACTGTGTTACAAACTTCGAAAAACATAGGAAACATCAAAAGCAGTTGCAACAAAAAGTAGTTCCCACACCTGACACTGTAAATTTCACGGACCCGCAATTGACTTATCTATTACGAAAATTTCCAACTGTATAATTACTTTAAGAAATATATAGCAACAGCGTTACATGTAACATATTTATTATAGTAAAATATTTACCATCACGTTGGATTATCATTACATTCCCAGTCTCATTTTTATGAAATTTTCCTTTCATCTTCTTAAATAATTTATACCTTCTTCCTAAGTTTATGTCATTAAAATATAACAATAAACTAAACAGATTACGATATGTCATAAAGCATCTGGTTTACTTCACTTGTTTGTCTGTGATTTTAAACGTTTCAGAGCTAGTCGAGTGCGGTAGCCTGTGTGTATAAAATAAATGAAAGTAGCTTTAGATATTTCTTAAACTATAAATCACTCTAAAGCAATTGTACATACGAAGAGAATCGTCGCTGTTACAAATAGTCGTAACTTCCTGTATTGTGTTTAGCTTATTCTCGATGCGCTTTAGTGCTTTATAGTTTTCGATTTGTTCATCTTTGTAATAATAGTACGTGCAAAACAATGTAACGGCACATAAACTAAGAGCCACTTTTCTATACATCCATGTTGTATTTACCAAGCTCTCCTAAATTAAAAATAATTTCTTTATACATGAAATATAAGTTACTACTGCTTTCACGAAATCAGTGACACGATACCTTATTATCAACGGAATGGGACATAACTTTATCGTAATACTGAACTAACATTCGTTCCCCTATAACATTTATGCTTAAAATGGTAAACAGCGTCATTCTAGCATCCACAGTCCTTTTGGAAGAGCTAAATAATGCGCACAAAATACAGCTAACTGAGTAATACATTATAGATTGGAACCAGGAGACTTCGCCGATAATCCAGTTTTGAAATGTGCGCAAGTAAGAGAAAATTTCAAACAATAATTCCCTTTGCTCCTTTGCCGATTCCCTGCGATTGGTAATAACATAGAGATCATGTTTACCCGACTACAAAGTCTCGGGCCTTATAAACTTACTTAAAATCGTTAACCATGGTATTAACACTTTCAGACGAGGACTTTAACACAGTACCAAGTTCCTTCCCATGATCTAAAAGATCGTTTTGCATCTTCAAACTCTCCCTTTGACTTTCGAGCATAGCTCCCTGCACCTCTGAAGATTCTAGTAGCTGTTCTTTCATTAATGAGGAAACTTGATATAATCTGTGAGTGCACGAATAAACCTTGTATTATTTATTATCAAATGTTTGGTAATCAGTCAACGTACTGTTTAATGGTGTTATCAGTTTCCACTTGCCAAATCTCATAATTCAGGTAGAAGCACATATGCACAGTGTGTATATAGAATTCGTTATATACATTGAATGCTCTGTCTGACATACTATTAATACAATCTCTGTAAAGTTAACAGGCACATCGTAATGGAGCTCGACAAAGTTACCGCACATTTTGCAGGATAATAAAATTTACCGGCGTTGGCTGGTTGAACTGCTGAGATGACAGTCGTAAGCTTTATGTCCAGAATCTTCCAAAAAGCAGTGCGTCAATTTAAGTGCAAGAAACGAATGATCTTCGTCGTTCAAATTATTACAGTTAACTTTCATCGTTTTTAGAGCATTCTGCCAACAGGTTCCGTGCTGAGAAACAGACGATTTTGCTACGAAAATAAAATTCATAAGTAACGTACCATTATAAATGTTTCTATGGACAGAGGCCAGTGTACCTTTTAACATTTGATATTTTTCTTCCCCCATTTCCTTCAGTACTGCGCTTCCATCGATTGCAAACGAATAAGAAATAGGGAACAATAAAAGAGCGATCATTTTAATTATGCTTTTGCTATTTCGAACATTCACCGGCAAGCATTCGCATTGTTGAAGCAAACGAACGTTATTTTTCAACATATATAACTGACTTACAATTCGAATTCAACAGGTGGTCGTATAATGCGTTACACACATATATTTTACAACTCTCACAATGCAACAAATTACTCTAACTGGATTACAAAATTACATTTAAATTTGAATTTGTATACCAAATGTAAAATGTCTGTGTAGCATGCGTTCTGATTTGTAATCACCAATCATCACCAATCCCTATAAACGTTGAGATCTTATGGAGGATTCTCAAGTAAAAAATCGCGATTGAAGCAACAGAGTTAATCAGAGTCACCTAAATTATTTAGTTTATCTAATATCTATGTCCGATCCATTAACATGTCATTGGTAAAGAATAACTAATTGCAACTGACGCCTGTTAATCTTCCTAACGTGCTTCCTAAGTTTCCATGTAAGTAGACTAAATTGAATCCACAAATAAAATTCCTCCTCCTTTCTCCACAGAATATCTACTAAGGGCTGTATGCACAATGGTTGCTTATTCTTAAGATCACCTTAAGCATTTGATTAAGACTCCATCTAGATTCATAGTCTGGAAATAAGCATCGACGCAAGCATTTACTTAGTAAATTTAATAATAAAAGTTGTTAACCAAATGCTTAAGGTGATTTTAAGAACAAGTAACGACTGTGAATACAGCTCTAAGCAAGTCTTAAGCACCATCTTCTTGACTAAGCAAATCTTAAGTTCGAACTGTGAATACATGAATTCTTAAGCTCGTATTATGCCCGATTTCTTCACCTCCAACTAAGGTGCCGGTCAGTGAACGACCAATTAGATGCTATCATAAGGCACTCGTCGACTAGTTGGATCCTATTATTTGGCAGTTATGTGGAACATAACTCTAACTGAAAGATTACTGAAGATGAAGAAACCGGCTGTAAGGCAAACTTTGTTAAGACATGCTTAAACCTATGCTTAAGCATCGACTAAATACCGCCATAAATATGTATTGTGAAATGAAAGTGTCGATCTGTGCGCCACCACATCTGGCGCGACGACACTAGCCATTTTAAATGTCCGAACACATCGTCCCCTGCTCGGCACAACAGATTCACGATATTTCATCGTCATTCTTTGTCCACATGCCAACAAACTAAACGGAATTAAATATATGAAGTAGCGATAAATACAATAAGCCTGCGGAGGAATACCGCAGATATTTAATCGCCCCTAGTACAAAATTTCAATCTAACCTATTACTTCGATTCTCTTTTCGAATAATTAACCATTTCGCATTCCACTGCCGTGCAGCGTTGAAACTACTTAAAATGTATCTGACATGCATCAATTACCACGGAGCTGCAGTGTCTACCGAAAATAAAGGAGGCGTCTCGCTGATTTGCATAGACAAGGTACACTGATCCCACGTGCGAACGATCTTCATTTCATTCCGCAAAGAATCCCCTGTAAGGCACGGAAACGTCCGTTGTTTTGTACGCGAATCCCGGGGGTGGGGGGAGGGGGCTGCAAAAAGACAACGTGCGACTGGAGTGTAGTTGGCGAGCGGCCAGCAACTTTTGCCATTGAATTTGGACGGACCGAAAATAAGTGGTCGGTATCGAGACAGGAACAGCGACACAGGTTCGATCTCCTCGTTCGCCCCCTCGAAGACCGGTTTGCCCTTCGGCGGACATCGAAACAGTTCGCGGGATCATTGTTCGAACGAGCTGTTGCCCAAGCGACTGGCGGCGACAAGAGGCAACCACGTTAACGCGAAACACACTCGATGATCGAGCATACTCTCAGTCGGTGCGAGTCTATCCACCTGTTTTATGCATGCACTCATCAAAATTGCATAGAAAATTATAGGAATCTACCGTCGAATGCAATTCAGGGTATAAGTAACAAGGAAATCCTGTTCGCCGAGGTACTAAATCGGAATTAGAAATATATCTCCTATACTTTTTTAATAAGCTGCTAGTCTCTCGAAAATAAGCAGCATTCCGAATACAACAAAGGGGACTTTTACCATCGACCGACGCCATTCGATCCTTGACCTACCGCAAGCAGCAGACCTAATGGAGATATCGTAACGCGGGCAGTCCATCTGCCTGCACCATTACACCGGAAACGGTAAATTTGGCCACGCGCTGAATGCTCGTCGGAACGAGCAGCCTTGCGGCGAAGTACCCAGCGGCGAGTGATCTTCGTGGAGCGAATGATCGGGCAGAGCCGATGACAGAAATCTATAAGCAGACGCCGCCTGCGGAAGGTAAGATATTATTTACGTAGCTAGGATCAGAGCGAGAGGGCGATGAATCGATCACCAGCACCACTGGCTCACTGCCGGAGTATGTATACGGGAGGCGAATCATCCACGGCTAGGCTGTTTGACGTCACCCGCGAGAGCCGTGCACCGTTCTCGTTGGATTAAAAATAAATGCGACCCGGAAAAGCAGTCAATGTCAGATGATTGCGATGCGACCTATGCTGGATTCCCACCGTAACACTCCAGCCCTTCCCCCTCGATCCGGCCGAGCAGACGAACGGGATGCAACCCTTTGTTCGATGGTCTGGTCGAAACTCGAGCGGTTAATCCGGATGAAAATACCGAGGTGGATATCTACCTAAGTGTGACACACTTAGCGCGCACGAAAATCGATGCCCGACCACCTCGCGTCGAGTATCAATGATTAACGACTCGTTTAGCGGCAACTGTACGGTGGAAGCTGTACAGCGGTGTAACAGGAGACCGACACGCCGTTACCATGATTAATTAACCCTCGAATCTATACCGAAGAATCAGATCAATTCGCGGTCCGATAGCACCGCGGCGTCATTCAATTACAACGCGGTGCTCGTCGATGACGAAGGTTGGATTGATGGATCAACTATCGGGGAGCATCCTATCCAGGCTCTGGATGAGGTATCGAACGATCTGCTACACAAGAGCTGGTCGACTAAGTAGAAATGGACCATCTAATTGGCTCCGCTATTGTCAGATACGTGAAAAGCTGCTCGAAAAACGAGTCGAATGTGTAATCAAGATTATTCAGCGAATGGATGATTAAGTGGGGGGTTCTTGGATAGGGGTGTTTTTTTTCAAGGAAAGTCAATGGCGCGGTATTCTTCTGGAACGGAAATGAAGTTTTGGTACCGGTGGAGAGGAAGGAGAGAACATATATCCTACAATTTATATTTGTATTGTATATTATTTTTTCCTGTGTTTTAAGCAGGATGGCGTTTCAAGCTTATCGCTGATATTGCCCAATGAACTATAGTTATATCTTTTTCCCTCCTCTCTCTCTCCTTCGGGTCCCAGCAGCACAATTTATATAATATGAGGCATTGAGAACAAAAACGGACTAATCCACATGGGAAAAAATCATTTTTTCCTATTATATATGATTAGTACAGCATCATTGCTACTAACTTAATTTCGCAAAAAAATGGGTTAGTCCGTTTTTGCTCTCAATGCCTCATACACCGGAAGGAAAACATATAGAGCATACTTTGATCTCGGCCAATCTCTATTGTCTTTAACAAAGAGCTGAGCAGGGCCGGCGCGAGTTGTATGGAGTACGTTGAGTATTCCACACTTTCGATGTGAGATTTTGCTGTGTTTGGAATTCCACATTCGGGAATTTGGAAAGCATTTTATCATTTTTTACTTTCTGTTTGCGCGCTACTGTTTTCATTGCCCCCTCCTCAACTTCACACTCGGGAAGAAATTGCTCCGCCGATCCTGGAGGTGAGCATCCAAGACAAATATGAAATTGGATTATAGTAGTTCAATAGAGTACAATGAAGCCGCGAAACCACTGACTTAATAAGAACAGCAAACGTACCTGTCAGCCTCGACCGTTGCAAATTGACTTCTGGCGGTCGGTGTTCCCTCGGGTCGGGCGCGATAATTATTATCCAGTTATGCGGGCTTGAAACGGGATTAAGGAAGTGGCTCGATGGGGCGGCTATCTCCCGAATATGAAAGGAGCCAGATGGAAATCGTGGACGGTTTCCTTCGCCGGTGGCCGGCCCCTACCGAACCGCAGGGAGAACGCTCGAATAGCATAATCCAGAAGCAAACAAGTTTATCTATCTTTTATACCGTCGGGGGTGAATTGTCCTACGTGTTCTCGTTTCTGATCGATGCGAGGCAACGTCCACGCTCGTGGCGCGCCACCCGAGCTGGAAAGAGGAGAGGTTCGACGATAGCAATCGAGCCCCCGCGATCTCTGTCCGGCAGTGGCACCCCGACGGAAATTTCCGTCGCTGGCGTACACCTCCGTGATTTAACGCCTTGGCAGCAGGCCCGAGTCCGCGGGTTCGGCTCCTCCAGATGTCACGGAACCTTCAACGTTCGCGCCTGTTTTCTTTATTCTCTCGTGTTTATTCATTCAGACGGCCGGGAGAGCTGGAACCGCTTCATAAAACTCGTCCAATTCATTCCCCGTCAATCCTCGGTTCGCTAAAAAGAAGCGTGTACCGATAAATTCGCGCGACAAGCGGCGAGATAAATAGGAGGACAGGAGGGGAACCACGCCTCTCGTACGTCCGTACGGCGTGTATTTTTACGCCGCGCGTGCCCACACCATGAAAACGCAAACAGCATTTCAAGCAGCGTTTATTTCGTTTCTTAATCAAGTCAGAGCGGTTCTTTAAAAAATCAGTTTCGCGTTTTCGTGACTCGCGACGCGGGAACGCGTTACAATTTACGCATCGTGTGTTCGGAGATTCTCAAAGAGGGTTCATTCCTTTTCTTTTGTTCAATATGAGGGGGGCGAGGGTGGGAGAGGGGGGAGGAGGATGATAACGGTGTGTCTTTGTGTGTGTCTTTGCACGCCGGATAAACGCTCGAATCATACCATTCGTATATACTTTTTCATACGTATTTATATATGTATAGGTTGCGTTGCACTAACCCCACCTCGACCGTTCTGCCAGCAAGGGGATGCACAACGGGCGACGCACCCTTCCCCTCGTCGTTTGCCCCCCCCTCCCCCGAAGGGACGCGACCGCGACGAGAAGGGTGTCGCGCGCAAACGGGGCGAGAGACCTGTGCCGGGCGCAACGACGAGTGACGGCTCCCCGCGGTACAATAATTATAATTACGTATTCGTATTATTCATAGTGATGTAATGTATGAGTAAAGAGATCAAACGTTTGCATTGTCGCTTAAGAAAAAAAACCACGTTAACCCTACGGAACTTAGCGCGTAAAATCATACATACTATGCACGGGAGGAGAGGGGGAAAAAAGAGGAGAAGAAAAAAAGAAGAGGAAAAAGAGGATGAAGAAAAGAAGATAATATAAAGCGATGCTGTCGCGGGCACGGCCCTTCCAAGCGGTCGTGGAGACCGTGCGCGATTATTCTCGATAGAAGACAGGTCGGGTGGTATCGCTGCCGCTGCAACCGATCCGGAACCGTCGCTTGGTCGAACGCGTGTCGGGGGCACCGAAAGAAATGTCATCGAGCTCGTCCGATTCGCTGTTAAATGTTAAAACGACCTTCCTCCCCCCACACCACCCCTCCTCGGTCTAGGAGAGGTCGATTATTCGTTTTGTTCTTTTACTCATGTCGCGCGTATATGTGTGTGTGTGTGTGTGTATGTGTGTATACATTGTATATACAAAAACCTAGATACACGATACAGACGCTCGCGTGAACGTACGCTTACCGGTCGTTAATAGTCGATCGATTAAAATTAGACGCAACGCACGATGCAATGGAGGTATTATAATACAATGCACGAGTGAAGGATGACGACGGAGTGGAGTAGGGTTAATACATACATCTTGCAATGTGAAAGACATCGTCGTTCTCCCATTCTCTCTACGCGTTGCAGCGGCCTGGTCGAACGTAGGAACAGTTCGCTTACGATTATTAGAAAATATAGAAAAGGCCTTAGAAGCGGGGTGAGTCGACTAAAACGAACGATGCTACGGAAGATAGAGAAAAAGAAACGCATTATATCGTGGAGCGAACGGATCACCGCTCCCCTCGGACAGCGGCCGCGCGTGGAAACGTACATACGCCAACGAATTTCGCGAAGTCTCGCCCCAGGGAGGGGTACGCGCGCGGGCGCGCGCATCTCTGTATATGTGTGTAAACGCTTTATACAGGATCTCAGCTTTCGTATAAATGTCGTCACAGGTGCCCCTCGCAGCAACGAGATTCGAACGTCTGCGCGCTTCTTTTCGGGCTTCTCCACCCTCGGCTCCTCCGTATCGTCTCGATACAGAAACCCTGTTTGCACGGCTATCAGTCTCGACCTCGCGTGCCGTGTACTTTATCGAGCCTAGGCACGATCGTTCGCCGACCATCGCACGTCCATCACCTTCGATCTCGGAACCAGTGCATCGACATTGGCATCGCCCAACTCGCTATTCGAAAGCCCCCGCATCGGAACGGCGTTCCCCGCTTCGAAAGAATTCGGCGCTTGTTTACAGACTTCGCAGGGACGCGCGAGGCTTTCTCACCCGCTGATCGGTTACGAATCGAGACTAGTATCGCTGGATCGTAGAGCGTGCCCGTTTCACGGATGAGATCAACGCGACTATCAAACGGGCGAATTCGACGGCGTATTATTCGGCGATAGAGCACGCGGATGTATAGAAAGACGGTACGTATCACGGAGAGGCTACAAAAAGATAGGGGACGCACGGTTCGTCGAAGGTGAAATAAAACGTCGCGATATGGTGCGGCGCACGATCAATTGGTCGTTCCCTCTGGAAGAGAGACGCGGAGAGCGAAGAAATGTATACGCGCGTATCGAGACCTCCATCGTTCTCGTCTCTGGGCGAAAACAAAGGGAGGCGAGCAGATCGACGGACGATTTCTACAACCCCGACCTTCTCGTTCAGTCTTTGATTCTTTCCTTCTTGTTTCCTCCGTCTCCTTTCTCCCGGCTCGCTTCGTGCTCGTTTAACCCCGAGTCGTCGCGACTCAACTATCCTCGTACCCTTATCTATTACGGCTTAAATCGATTACCACTAGTCGTTTAAATGGATATTATTTATTTTACTTCTGCCGCCTGTCCCGCTCGACGCCGGCACGTATTTCGCTCGTGTTCGCGCGTGGATTTGGAAATTCTTTCGCTCGGAGACGATCAAGGCTCGATCTCGTCGGATCGGGACGATCGAACGGCTAAGGACGTGCCAGAAATCGGGCAAGCCGGGGCTCCCTCGCGTTTCACTGTCAGAACGATGATTGAAGCGCCGAGGAAAGAGTGGGGAACGCATCGGAAAGAGGGAAGGTCACGGAACGAGGCGGCCGCGTTCAACGAACTTGGAGCCACCGCGCCACCGCCGATCTGCTCAATAAATCTGCGTCCCCAGTGATTAATTACGAGCCCCCTTAATTACCGGTACAAACGCGAATTACAAATATACATAAATATAGATATTGAAACAGTACTAATTTCTCGTCTGCTTCCTCCGCCTTTCGCTACCCCCCCTCTCCCTTCTACCTTCCTTCTTTCCTTCCTTCTTTCCTTCCTTCCTTCCTTCCTTCCTTCCTTCCTTCTTCCACCGTCTTCCTTTTTCTACCAGCTATACAATTCTGTATCGGCTCAAAATAATTAGAGAACCACTTGCCTGCAGAGCGAACCGGCTCGTTCTAACGGATAAATGAAACGTCGAAAAAAAGTGGAGAACGGTGCACGTTTAACGCGTTCTTTGGTATGTGAGTTACTTGGCGGTTAATGATATTTAGTGAGAGAGTTCAGGATACGTTAGTGAAATAGATGCAGCTAACAGAAGTTGAAACTGCGAAGGATTTACTATAAGTACCACCCCGCCTGTTATTAGATATTACGAGGCAAGTTTTCAATCAGTTCTTGGGACTCCACTGGGAACTTTAGATTCTTGAGGAACTTGCACCGATGGTACATTCTGCACGGTAGTTCCCAAACTTCCTTTCACCTCACTCGCAAGGATAATTCTCCAATTACTTTGAGCAATCCGTTTCCCTCTATTGCTCCCTTCCGACTTCCGCATGTAGGTACAGTTGCCTTCGATACTTTTATTGCGACCGAGGCCAAAAAGAAGCCCCTGCACACTAATGACGAAGACCATCGTAGATCTTAATTATTCGCAGGTCTGCAGGTACCCCCGATGAATTCGTAAGTATTAGGCCACTCCCTGTATTTCAACCAAATGTGACATTCGGTAATTTTCACTTATTTTCTGGTCTTAAGGGGGTATACCCGTTTGAACCCTCGGAAAATGTGTACATTTTGTGTTTTTTTTAGGCCCACCGTTTAGCCGTCTAAAATAGGGAGACTTTCATTTATGTATCCATAATTTCCAAAAAACAATAGTTTTTTAACTGAAATTTTTTTAATAAGTAGTTCATAATAGGGTCAACCAGGCCGAATCGGATCAAAATAAGAATTTAGTCCATATTTCTTACATCGCGATAGAAATGATTATTCCGATCGTTCGTAGTACCTCGTCCCTCTCTCCCGCATCTACTGCAATAGTTCGTCAATTGTTTTAAGTCATTGCTTAGAGCTTGCATACACTTTAATGAGATGGTTGCGTGCGAATGTTACAATTTTGGTCCGTATCTAACCAACGTTCATTTAAGTATTTCTATAATTATAAATATGATGATTGTTTATATACAGATGATTCGTAGGTGCATAAAAAAAGCGCAATCAGGTATCATGGTGTCCATAAACAATAAAGGAAGCTGTGATATAAATTAAATCTAAAAAAATGACGAAAAAAATAAATAAATTAATGGTTTTAAGAAGATGACATTGTATTTACTGCGGTGAAAAATGAATACGTCCATTTTCAGAAGATTGTCTGAGAAGAGTGGTGCCACGATAATTGTACTGATAGAGACGGCAAAAAACGGCACTATCGTCCGATTTTTGTGTTAAGTAGTGTCATTTGACTTCACTGTCATTAAATTATATTTGTTTAAGTTGATTCTAAAGATTTTGTTACAAAAATTTCAGTTTTTTTCAGAAATTTCTGTATGGTCCGATTCGCCCCAAGTTTCGAGGCAAATCGGATATTTCTCACTTTTTCGTTTTTTGTTTATAAATGAAAGATTTTATGTTTAATTTCAATTTTTATATATTCAAGTTGAAGCCAAGGGTGTACTGGTTACGAATATATTATAAAACATTAGTTTTTTAATGTTTAATTATTGTTTTTTTACCGTCAAACACAAAGTGATCAGATTCGCCCTGGTCTACCCTACTATGTAAACATAGTAAAAATAAAAACGGGAAATCTTCATCAAGCCGCTGACTTGTAAAAATATCCACAAAATGTATACATTTTCCGAGGGTTCAAACGGGTATACCCCCTTAATTTAAAATACCAAAAAATTTATGAGAATTAACTGAAATCTTCAACGTCTTTCACAATTATTCCACACAGACTATGTGTCTTAATACTTACGAACCACAGCGCACATCCTCACCTCGATGGCAATCTCTAAACTCGAACGGCTCTTATCGATCACCCTCCAGGCACATTGAAATATTCCTTAACATAATACAACGTGTGTTTACGTTGCAAAATCTACAACAGATCGCCGGTTTCCCGATACGTTCCAACACATACACGGTACCAGACGATCGAGAAGACTCGTTCCCTCGATCCCCAACCTGTGCGCCCAGATCTCAGCCCCCAATTTCCGTTCCCCTGGCCGAGCGTCGGGGAAAAGAATGTCGTGATTGAAACTCGAAACACGGTTCGTGTTCTTTCCCTGTCTGCTCCGGTTTCGTTGCAAATCACTCCAAGTAGGTTTCGGTATGTCGTCGTCATCCCACGCGACCGCCACTCGCGTGCCTTTAGCTACTGGTAGGCGCAGAGCCGCTCGAACGCAATCACTAGCTACGATTACCCACGAATAAACGTTGCCCCCCGATCAATCAAACGTCCTCATCGTCGTTGGAACGTCGCGCAGCCCAGATTCCCACGAGCCATGGGCAGAAACGCGAACGCCGCGTATCGAGCCAAGCGCCATGCATTTCCGTCGGGTTGCACCGTGAAAATCTGTAGCAACCGGGAGGGAGATTTTATTTTTAATTGGAGCAGCTTTGATGTCGGCGAGGTGCTTTTATAAAATTCACCGTTCGAGCGGCTCGTGCAGGCCTATAAATATATGCCCGCCGTGTATCGAACCGATCTCAATCGCAAGGGTTGCATATACGTTTCGATGTACCCCTATCGAGGCTGACTTTGTTGGTCAACGAAAAGCGCGGCAGTGCAACGAATTGGAGATTTCAGAGTGGGTACGTTCGGTGCTTTTTCTCTTCTGAGTTTAGAGAAGCAGGGGATGTTTGGAGGCAGCGCGGCAAGGGGAGTGTTGTAGGAAGGGAATGGGGGAGAAGCATACGCGCGGTGGGAGCACGTCGCGTGCATTCTCCGGTGTCTTATTTATTCTTGACGGGAGGAATCCTCGGGACGTGGTTCCCAGAGAATCGGGGCACACCCTCTGTTGCCTCGACTTCGGAATCGACCGCCGTACATCCTGCCCGTACATTACAAGCCTAAAGCTATCACTTAAACCTCGCGTCGGCGTCGAGACGCGTTGCACGAGTGCTATGTAAAAAAAAGAAACGATTAAAAAAAAAAGAAAAGAAACAACGAGGAAAGGAAAAGATCTACGAACGTTCGCGCCTGTGCGCAACAGGCGTCCGGCCGATACAAGCGATACTGTATACGAGCTTCCGCGCGCAATCTTCTTCGAGATCAGCCGACGACAGTACGACACACGCGACGGAGACGCGCACGACGCGGTGTTTGAGCCGAAGTTCGCGACGTGCTACGTCGGGCGCGTGGCGTAACGCGGTTTAATCACAGTAAAAGCAGAGTGAGTGATCGATAAATTAAGCGAACGAACTGGAACTCGGTCGATTACATCTGCGTTAATAATAAACAGGAGGTGAGTAGCGGTGTATGTAAACGTGTCGATTCGCGTACCCGGCCTGTGCTTATCTCCGCGCCCGCTTCGCCTTTCGAACGAAAACAAAGCGGCGCGACCTCGCGCTGCATACAATGCGCCCGTACAGCGCATAGCGCGCGAGGTGTACGGCGACGGCGCTGTCGAAATGTTCGTGGAAAGCGAGGGACTAGGTAAACGGTACAGGCGGGCGCGCGTTCTGCTACGCGCCCGGCGAGAAACATGGGAGCAGAAATTTTTAATAGGACACAGAGCGCGTATCGACCATCGATCTTGGATCGCGTTTAACTGGCAGGGAGCGCCGAGTGAAATTAAACGGATAAAGGGGATCGCGAAGATCGATTGACTTGCTTCATCTCCGCTTTCCTCGATCAAGGGGGGAGGGGGGGGGCACTTTTGCCGCAAATGCGAAGTTTCGCTCGCTCCCTCGCGAAAATTAATCGCCAATAGCCGGTACGAGGTGGTCTGTGATTGCGGGGAAGAGGTGAGAATGATGGGACAGAAAGGGAACAGAAGAATGGAAATGGATAGAGGATTCGTTAAAAGGCGTTACTTATACCGTACACACATATTATATCGTGCAACGTTCCAGGAGACCGTCTCGTTCTTCCTCACTCCCATGTGTAACGCTTTCAGAACTGGGCTACTTCTCACTACGCACGCGTCCCTTGTTACCGTGGACGCTTTTAGTTAGCGTTACAACGTAGTATATAATATATACGCACTTCATATATATAATGTATTTATATATATATATATATATATATATGTATATATATATATAGATTTATCTATGTTCATCAACGTGAACCCCCAAATACGCCTAAATTCCATATCACAAGATATCCCCGTTCATTATCACGATTTTTCTTAACAACACTCCGTGACTCGCCGTTTCCCCCCCTCTGTCAACCTTCCCCCGACTATCCTCGTGGGACCGTGCTTCGTCGCTGCTGGTTCCTACCTCGCGATCTATCTGTCAGCCTAATCTTCTTTTTAGCCCCGTTACGCACTTGCAACAAGTTGCCAGCAACCAGGTCGCCGACGATCACGAGGTACACGGGGATATATACGACTTCGTACGCACTTGGTCGCGGCGAACAACAAAGGTTTCTGGTCTCTTGGCGACCAAGTTGCCAGCAACTTGTCGCAAGTGCGTAACCTCTTTGCTACCGGTAGCTCGCCGCGTAACTTTTCCCGCCCCCGTTTCGGACACTTGCCCGTCCACTGTCCCTCGCGGTTCTCACGCACGCCGTACACTCGTCCCTACTAACTAAAATTAGCGCCAAGTCACTCTTTGCGTCAGGGTCGCCGCGTGGATGCAAGGACACTTCCACCCAGAGATTCGCGAGCGTCGATGCTTCTTTGTCCTTTCTACGCGTCCTGCTTCGAGCGTCCCCGTCGAGCGACTGAACGCGAATCGTGCGAACCTTCGCGAGACTCTCCTGCTCGTCGCGGCGCGATTACGAATTCGGTTGCTTGCGGTTGAGCGGCTGAAGAATGTACAGGCCGGTCGTGAATTAAACCATCGAGCGGAGCGGACGCGGCTCTAGCCGAGGCTCCGGGTCGATATCTCCTTGTGTTTCTGTCGATTAGCTTGCGACGATGCTCGAGACATGTTCAGACGCTTCAGTGATTTTACGACAGGCATGTACATCTCTTTCAGCTACTGCAGAAAGCGAGAGATCACGGTAAGGGTGCGTGAAATGCAGAGTTTCGAGACTGTCTTCTAAATGCCGCTGTACGCTATCCAATTAATCTCGTGGTGGATCCGTGAGTCGACTGATAAATGCTGACGAAGCAGAGGAATGAGTGTAAAAACCGATAAAAAGGGGGAAAAAAGGCAGTGATAAAATGCAGAACACTTATTGCTGAGTATTCACACGTGAGAAAATCAATCGTACCGTTGATTGAAACTTAATACTATACGGCAGTAGTTAAACGGTATGAGTTCGAAGGATGCTGATTCTGCTCGAGGGTGCCGGACACAAATGGTGGCCTTTTTCTGAGATGTGGGGTGATTCTGAAATGACAAGATTTAGATGTCGGGGTCTCGAGCAGCATCCAGTGTAAAAAGTCGGGCCGTCAAATGCCGCGAATATCTCATTCAGTAGGAAATTAAATAAATTAAGCTAATCATGCCCAGACAGAGATGGGTAATAGTTCAAAGGTTAAATATCTGAGCGTGCCTTTGCTGATATTGAAATCAGACGGTCTGCCCGACCGTGTATAATTATAAGTCGCTGATACGCGTGGCGTATAGCTTCTCAGTCGATCGTGTTTGATTCGTCATTAATTTCTGTACAATCTGTGCTCATCGAATGGGGACTGGCTGTAAAGGCCCGCGATCCAATTGATTCGATTCGGATCAGCTGGGTCCCCACCGTTCGTCTATGTTGAATTCTACGTTAATGTAACGTGGTTAAAATGCTTATTTAAACAGGAAATAATAGAACAAAAAAAAAAAGAAACATAGTCTAACACCGTTTGCGTGTTATGGAACCTGAAGGTCTCGACGCACGAGCGAGCTCTTCCAAGGAATATTCATGCCGCGATAACGAAAACCAACTTCCCTCGGTAACTAGCGCTTGTCCGAGGAGGAAGAGGAAATCAACGTTCTCTTCTTTTGATATCGGCAGAGTTAAGAGGGGTACCGTCTGATCTAAAAAGGCCAGATGACTCTATTCAGAACGGAGGCACATGCCCTTTGATCATTAGATCCATGCCCGGTTAAAAGAACCCTCGTATCCTTTATACCTCTACCGACGCCCAGCTATACCGAGCGGGCTTCATTGGCCGTCGCAAACCGAACAAACCTTCGACTCGCCACCGTAGGTCAATCGATTCATCGACGTTGCGCGAACCTTTGGTTCACCGGCTACCCTTGGCGCAACAACCTCGTAGGTAGTCCTGAACGCGACGGTAGGCACGCGAACAGAAAGGCAACGTATCGTCGGTGGAACGAATACAGCGCAAGTACGGTCAAAGCGGCGCGTAAAGAGATCCTCCTGAGGTTACGCGTCGTCAAATTCGTTGCTCCCACGACCACGCGGTATTTCGTCCACCCACGATAATCTTGATCGACCGCGAAGGGCGCGGCGTCGGAAGCGACAACGTGGCCGATCAAGCGATACGCAGCGCGTGCAGCTATCCCGAGAGAGTTGCGTTTTGTAGGGACAGGTCCTGGGGAGCCCTACGCGCAGCAAACGCGACGAGCCGGACACGAAGGTGTCTGTCTCGACTGATTCACGAGGTTCCTTCGGCGCCAGCGTATTCAGTCCAGCGTGTCGCGTAGATCACAGTAGTATCCGAGGTCGACGACGAGGCCACCCCAACTCGTTTGACGGCGGGTGGATCGTTGGACAGGCACCAAGGCCCGCGGGGCCGTCGACACTGCGGGGCACCGTTGGCTTCTGGGCAAGGAGAGACGTGGCCAGCAACGGCGGCGATATCGGCGACGGTGTGCGCGCCGGGCGCGAGGATAGGGTGGCCCCGTGCTTCATTTCAGTTGCCCCAGGTCCTCGGAACCGTCCTTGACACGCCTGATCACCACCAGCCGGCTCGATCCGCTCGAGGAGCCGTGAGAGATTTTCAAGGGTCTGTGCGATCTCTGGGTTCGGCTCAAACCGTTATTGTGCTGTTGCTGTCCCTGCAATTGATGACTGTGCTGTTGCTCGCCGCTATGCTTGACGCAAATCCAGCTGGCCGGTCAGGGCCATCGAAGTACGGACCCCGAGGTATCGTGGTTTCGGCCGGTCCGCCTTGCTCTGCCTCTTGTCCTCTCGATTCGCGTTTCCTACGTTTCATTGTTCGATTTTAAAGAATAGTCACCGTGAAGGGTATGAAACAGAGGCATCGGGGGCTAACGAGGCGGGAGAAGATCGCGAAAGTGACCGTGCAGAGCGGAGGACCCGAAAGCACAAACCATTACCACTGAAATTTTACGCTTCGAGGGGGTAACGTGAGTTTCGTTTCCCTAGAACCGTGTACTCTCGGGTGCTCTGCCGCGCGCACGGTTCCAAGTTAAACAGCTTTCGACCGGTATCGAATGTTACTTCACAGTGTAACTCCAGGCACTCCCGCCAGGTTCAGACACTCTGAAATCTGAAGAACATGATAAGAAAGGGGGCTGCCCGTCGCGCGAATTCACAGAAGCCAGGGGGTGGTATTTGTTTTTCGTGGCATTGACCGGCCAGTGGAATTCGCGTCAAGTATAGAGCGCGGCTAACCCTCTACCCATCACCGTCTCAACCACCACCACTAAATAGTTCAGCGACTGATGACTGCTGACGGCCGGCTGATGACTCGTGGAGGCCGCGCGGGGGCCCGACTGGCCCCCTCGGCCACGATCCCGTTGCGGGGCCGTATAAATCACCATTTGGTGGACATATTGTGGAAGATGTCCATCAACTGCTGCTTTACCTCGTTCGAGCTCTCGGTGTTGCTGCTCTGCAGGCTGTTGGTCTTGCTGGAGTTGCTGCTGCTGGAGGCGGAGATCCGTTGACCGGCAGCGGCTGGGGGCGGCGGGGCGGCCGACGAGACCGGCGGCAGCGTGTCCTTCGCCTCCTCCGGGGGCTTCGGTAACCTACGGCGCAGCCAGTCGTGCTGCAGCGCCTTGCTGGGCGTCATCCTCTCCTCGGGGTCCCATTCCAGGCAGTGATTTATGAAGTCGAAGAAGTACGGGTCGTCGCAGTGCCTCAGCGCCCGTTTCAGATCCTTCGAGCCCGGGGGGCCGCGGACCTTTCCCTTCCGCGAGCAGCCGCCCCTGAGTATGATCGTCCCATCCGGAACGGTGGTCGCCGTGCAATAACGGGGATAACCCTTTGAGTTGATGAACAGCTTCGATCGTTTCGCGGATTCCAACAGGTGCGAGGGCGGCATGCCCAGCACCTCGATTATGCAGGCCAGCTGATCCTCCTCGTCCTCGCCTGGGAATAGAGGGAAGCCGGTGACCAGCTCCGCGATGATGCAGCCCAGGCTCCACATGTCGATGGGCATCCCGTACTTCAAGCCGAGGATCACCTCCGGGGCCCTGTAGAAGCGGCTCTGTATGTAGGTGTAGACGCGCTGGTTCTCGTAGCAGCTCGAGCCGAAGTCTATCACCTGGAACAAGAGGCACGTCGGGCTTTGTTAATTAAACGGCGAATGAGAAGGCCCCGATCAATGCTACCCGAGATACGAGGGAACGTATGAGTGCCGAATCGGTCGGCAGGCATTTCTCTAGCATCGTTCAACGTTAATCTATTATCGATAACCTTAATTTTATATGCGGTATGTATGCGGCGCTGTTGCGTGATCGATAGCTTCGCGTATTTATAGGGGCAAGGGTACTGGGTATAGAACAATAAATCTCCCTCTGTGTTGTTATTTGCATTCGATTGTATCGCATCGTTGGGGAAGGTGGTAAGAGTGATAGGAAGCAAATTCTACGCCGTTGTCAATATTTGCCGAGCGCAAACAGAAATAATGAGTTATGGATAAACGTGTTAATTGGAAAGCAGCCGGATCCGTGGTTTAACCGCTGCGTGGATTTTCAGACGCGATTATCCGGCTTGCTAAGTGCTCGCGGAATAGAGGGTCCGTTGCGTAGTTTCGGATAATCTTCCTTTTTCCAACGAAGCTACTTGTTTTCAGTTGCGCGACGAGTCACGCACCATTTCGGGCGGGGAGTACTGTTTTAACGGTTCCAAGCGATTCCGGCGGCACGCTCTCTCGCACGGAATAGTATATTATTTGCAGACTCCAGCTGGATACACGAAATCTCGAATATACAACCGTCTGAAGTGTATCATGAATAACGTACGTGGTCTGCATGAAGCGGGGATAGCGTATCGTTTACGGCACATTTGGCAACGGGTCGTGACAAAATAATGCACTCCCCGGCAACAACACGTAACTGCCGCTAATAAGATGCTGCTTCCAATCATCAGAAGTAACTCCACGAAGGCGTTAAGAATATTTAAAGGAGAACACCACTGTGACGATCGGAAAAATAAGCCTTTTTTAAGATTTTTTCCAGGAGTAATTTACAGTATTTGTATAAAATTTGTATTACCTACTTTTAATACAATGTCTTAAGAAATATCATAGAAAAGCATAGGTCGCTGACGGGATGTATAACTTTGGAACAGCGGCTGACATCAATTTTAAGTCTTTTTAAACGATTTTTATAAAGTATATTCGCGAAAAAATTCTTAAAGAAAGCTTATTTTTCCCGGCCGTTACAGTGACGTTCTCCTTTGAATAAAAGAAGCATCCATAGAATTACAGGCAATGGTAGATGAATGTCAAAGATCGGAAATATTTATAATTAGAAATCACAGTTCAACGTCTCAGAAATGAAAGAATTTGTAGATTCGTGAGCAATTTTTCTCAGTTTTAAGATACAGAGTGGCGTTCAGTTTTACAACGTCATACTTTGTGTCGTGTCACTGACACCTCTCATTAATATCCACCCACCAGTTACGAAGATATTAACACGAACGCGGGGCTAGGGCAATCGGCTAAGGCGGCGGGATAATTCTGCGCGATCTCGTATCTGTTTTCCACCGGCCTACTTTAATATTTCGGGCCGCATCGAGTGGCTCACGTGCGGCCGACAGAAACTCCACGTTGGAATTTATCCAGGATTATAGTGGGCTCGCCTAGTTATCAGCGAACGAGCGTCTACGCGAATTTCAATACGCCAGAATATTATCGCTCGATAACTAAACGGTGATCTTCGAACCGAAGTCTGCCCCCGTTTCCCCATAAACGCAAAACTGTACTATCCCCTGTCCACAGACCAACCCTACTCGAACGCACAGCTACGTTTTCCCATAATGGAATATTTATATTCATTCTCACGGAGTACGGTTTCCAATACACTATGGATTTTTTCGTCATTTACTAACAGTTATTTAACTCTACAGTGCACAGATAAATTAAAATTGCAGCATTGTAAGTACACGTTGGGCCTCACAGGCCCATATCTACAAATCTAGGAATGCGTGGATATTCTGGGATGAAAATATTTTTAGACTGCACGTAATGTAAAAATATTTATAACAAAATGAAATATTAGACAAATATCTCTTTCACACTACGGGACACCGTTACCTAAATAATTATATCTAGTTCACTCAGGCGTGTCCCACAAGTTTAAATCCTTCTGCAACACATTTTATTCATGGAGGAGGATTTAAAATTTAAGCTTGTATCAAATTTAAGCTAATAAGCTTTTAAAATTTGAAAAATAATTTTTTTTATTTTTAATTTTTCGGACTTTTGTCGAAAACCGTTTGTCGCACGAGAAAAGGCAATAGAACATAAGAGATGCTCCTTGTCTGGATGTACAACTTTTGTTTGGCATATTTTTTTATGTAATCAATAACTTGGAAGATATTATATAAAATCGACTGTATGAGCTGTTAAATAATTATTTTAATGTAAAGGGCCCAGGGGCACCTTTTCCCGTTATTCGATTGGGCTCAAATTTTATACAGATTTGTTTTATTATTTGGAACTATTCTAGAGAGTGCCCCGAAGAAAATCTTGAAAAAAGTCACCAAGAGTAAATAAAAGCCACCCTAGTGTGCACTCTGGGGTTAACAGTCTTTTATTTATCCATCACTACTTACTCTCAGACCACCGCATCTGGTAGATACACAAATCTTAAGAAACATTCTGCCTCCGAAGACACGTCTGGGACCGCGCGTACAGTGTGTATCAACGGATGGAAACAGGAGTTTCCCCGATCAAGTTCCCCGGGGGATATGTCGCGCCACCATAAATAGTACACGGCACAGCTGATCGATTCTGCGCGAGGGGGCGACGCAAGTTTCCCAAAGGGTGCGAGGGAGGGTTTTTCGAACGGAAGTTGACCCGGAGGGGCCGCCCCGGTTCCAAGTAGAAAACACCCGTCGGTGTCAGCCCGAATGTGGGTCTGCTGTCTCGTTGAGTGATCGTACGTCGCACTCGCGCGGCCCCGCCGTGAAATTACTTTATGAAACAATGTAAACAACCGTCAACATCCGGCTGGGCACGGCGCGCTGCCCGAGAAAGCATACATATTCCTTAATCCGTTCCTTCTGCAACCTAAAACCGCGCACAAGAGATTACGAAATTGCGGCTCTCCGCTCGACCGTTCCAAATCAATTTGCATCTGCTAACGCGCGGCCGTAGAACTGCAGGCGGAAATGTGACTGGTCAACAGCCACGAAGACACAATTTATTAAACAAGTATTGGGAGATTGCTCGGGACGGGATAGAGTTATAGAATTGGTCGCAATATAAATTTCATTGTTTATTGGAATTTAGCTGGCGGAAATACAGCATTCCGAAGAATATTCAAATCGAGGTCTGACCGAGTCCAGTTTTTGTCAAAAATCAGATTTAGGTGTTCTGCAAATGCCAAGTGTTACGCATTATCTCTGAGTAACGATCGGAATCTCAATTTTTGGATAAAAAGTTGGCGTGGCCAGTTTTACGAAATCCGATAGAAAACATAGTTTACTGTTTAACTACTTTTTAACTACATTTATTTAATTTTTCCAATTCCTGTAACACCTTTCGAGTCGTAAGCCAGTATTATCAACCGCTAATGTATAGAGGAGATCGGGGCTGGTAGGTCAGTTTTTCAGTTTTTGATTTTTAATAAACAATGTGGACGAAATATCATTAAACCGGTCAGTATATTTGATAGTGCATACATTTGACTATCTGATTAAATTATTAAAGTTGACTCAATGTGACAACAATTAAGGTATTTTAATGTTTTACTAACACCTTCCATGCTGGGCAACCAGCCCCATGATCGGTGTTGGTCGACATACAGTATGGGGTAGGTTGACTATATGTAGGTACAATCAGTTAAGAAAATGTTATAAGTAACTTATCTCAGTGGTAATAAAATAACAAAATGTTACAAGAGTTGTTTCATTGTAAAATATTAGTTTTTTTTCATATTAGAATAATAAACTGAAATTTTTTTTAATTTAAACATAAATTATAATGTATTTATAACATAGTGAAATGTAAACAAAAAATGAAAATCGCTTTTTGAATAATAAAATAACAATTTAAGCCTTATTAACGTTATTAGTCAACCAGCCCCGACCGATCATTTTGACTTCAATAATCTATATACCCTCCAATTATTTATATATAAACAAAACTACTATGCCAGTAGATCGTATAATAAACAAACTTAGTCC
This sequence comes from Andrena flavipes, assembly GCA_963971345.1. Lineage (NCBI taxonomy): Eukaryota > Metazoa > Arthropoda > Insecta > Hymenoptera > Andrenidae > Andrena > Andrena flavipes. Next base: position 43,311,756 of record OZ020481.1, read on the forward strand.
CTTAACATTTATTCTATTGTAACTGTGTAGAGCGTGAAAAAATAAAATCCTTAAGAAAAAATATTTATTTACATAGTCAATTTTTCGACAAACGCTGATATCTGTTAAAAAACTTGCGATTACGGGGTCTGACATAAATGCATTGCATAGTAGAAGTGATTACTTTCTGCAGTGAATCTTTCCGCAGTTGAGCATATGTAGGTGCAAAGTTATTAACAATTAATCAACCTACACCTTGAGACAACCAGCCCCGATCTCCCCTTCACGCTATAAACAAATGAATTCCCACGTTATCCGCGATCGGCAATACAAACATAAACATTCCAAACCAAACGCATTAAGAATAGACTCGTGGATTCTATAAAAAAAAACATCGAGCGGTGGTTGCGTTTTACATAACGAATTATACAATCGAATATCCCGAGAAACTCGTGTATTTTATGTAACTATATCGCTGGTAAAAATAAGATTTCCTATTAAAGAACCTGGGATCACAAGAACAATCGATACGCGGACCCAACGTTTACACTAGCCTGTTTATAAATCCTCGTTACCTAATTAAATTTCCCTACAAACCCGACGCGTGTCCGCGCCTCCGTAACGAAGCAAACTGCAGCGTCTGCGAGTTATGAAACAACCTTTCGCGGGATCCTTTTTCGTTAATTACCGTGTCGCGGGGTCGGCACCCCCGCCAGCGAGTTTCTCACGGGGGTTCAGCCGCCCCGTGCACGTGGCCGTAATTGCAGCCGCGTCTGTCGCGAATAATCGCCGAAGGTACGCGAGCCACGCAGCCCGCGGTGCGTGCGTCCGCGCGTTTCGCTGCGGAAAGGGGTCACGAACCATCATCCGAGGCTCGAGACTCGCTTTATCGTGGCCCCGCGAAACGAGCCACGAGGCAACGATGCGGAGGGATGGGCGCGAAGGAGGGGAAGGCAGTGTAAAATGTTTATTCGCGGTTTCCCTTTCATTCCTCCGCGGGAACGGCGATAAAAAGAAGCTCGTTCCCCTAATTGGAGCGGCTGTTTAGCTTGCCGAGGTAACAGGTGGTGCCTCCGCGCCCGCCACTTATTATACGCGCGAACCTAGGTATCTGGAGAGCCTCGAGGAAATCTGTCGTTCAAGATTTCACTCCCGTTTGTAGCTGTCGTATTCTCCTCGAAATAATAGCCTCGGCCGGGCGAGGGGATTGCGAGTCATTGGCCACCCGAAGCAGAATTATTTCCGATACCGTTTCGAGTGTGTCCGCTGACCGTACCGAGCCGCGCATCAGAATTGTTTTCAATATTTCATCGGGGAAAAAGCAGGGGTAGAGGCGGAAGAGTACACACGTACCTTTCAGCGTTCCGAACGGTTTGTTTCAGCTACCTGGGTAACACGAATACTTTCCACTGTTGGAACATCGAGGAATGATATTGAAATTATTTTAACAAAAGGCGAGTTGGGAAGTTAGGAAGCTTGATCAGCAATGGCCACTGATCGCGAGATGGCAGTGAGAAATAAAATATTGTTCCCGAATTTTGATAGTCGAACGCTTCCATTTAAAGGCACTCTGTGCGCGAACCTGTGTGCGTGCAAGGGTGGGGAAATGTTTGCGCTCGCGATCAGATTTACATAGCTTCGCCAGTCTGTGCTCGATCCACCGTAACGCGAACCGTGTCTCGGTGGAAAAATTGCGAGCCGAAATTCGCCACGAGCGCAGGATCGTAAATCTGCGCCGACTCCCTCTGGCACTGGCCAATGTGGTTAAACCGATTTTCGACGGTACAATGGTGGAAAAAAGGGAGGCGTGGAGAGGGAGCTCGCGGAGAGCCCGGCATTTAAAGGGACTCGCGCGAAAGCACGATGCACGCCTTTGACATGTCCGTAATCAACGTAGTGCACGATAAACGCCACCGCGTCACGCTGGGCGATCAATTTTTTCCATCGATCGAATTAGACGCTCTTAGGAAACCTTGACCTTTGTCGAAATTCTATTTCCTTGCGAGCCTCCCTCAAGCTCGCGAAATTGGAGTGGTGCGAGTAACTTTCTACGCAAAGACCTACCGTGTATAACATGGAGGTCTAATTCTCAGCTCTAACTGCGCTTTATCCAACCTCTGAATAAGTAAACAGAAGCTAAGTAGTTTCTAATTCCACGTTGGTAGTGCCTTTGAATGCCGAGCTTTGAAATACAAGCTAATTAAAGTTGCAAACTTGTGTTTACGATCGAACTTCGAACATAAGAATACAGCACGAATTTCAATGAATTTTCCAAATTTCGGTGAAAGTCCAGGGATCGAAGGAGATACCAAGGAAAATAGAGTTCCGTTGAAGAGTTTAGATTCTAGAATTCAAAGCGCGCCGGAAGGGGCACTGGGGAAAGGGAATAACAACTGTCGCGGTGGGAATCGATATTACAATTGAAACGTGCGATTACGGAGTTAACGAGACGGCTCTGGATTCACCTTGACACGGGTGGCTGAAACGTATCGTTTAAACAAAAAAACACGTTGCGTAATATCGATCCAGCTCGGTTCACAGCGAGATCGCAACCTGGCGACGTGTCTGGTTGAACGTTAGGCAGCAACATAAGACGCAAACGAGAGCGCTCGTAATTGGTTGTAACGGGAAGGGCAGGTAGATTGAATGTTTCCACGGGCAAGTACGCAACATCGTGTAATTAATACGAATCGGTCAGATGCGCCTTAAGGAGTCTCGTTCTTCCTCCCCCTGATCTATGTAATATGTACACGGGATTTCTTTTCCCTTTCTGTACCCACTTCTCTGTTAACCGTCTGCTATGGTTATTCAAACGAAGACCTACAATTTATAGACTACGTTTACGTTGCTGGTAACATTCTGCTGTACTTGAGCTCAAGATCGTCGGGTGCTCACCAAGTTCGATGCAGGCGAGGGAAGATTCGTAGAATTCAATATAGGTACCTATAGGGAAAATTGAGGAGAGTCTGCTCACCTAATATAAAATGGATATTAAAATTAACAGTGATATTATTTATTTTATCAGAATAAATCTAATATATTCAGAATTTTTTTCAAGAAGAGGTGGCCCTCTCGATAACTTTCAAAGGAAGAATTAATATGGTCAAAGTGTTTGGTTACATTGTTCCTGAATATCTTTACTATCTCATTATCTAAAATATTAATCAATTATCTTGAAAGTATATTTTAAATACGATTCTGTACAGTAGTGTTTCATGAAAGAGGTTAAATGTAGCTCAACTTACCTTTATAGCCTACTAGCTTTACTACTCGGATTTGCCCGAATTTAGATTGTAATTTTGTTAAAAAATCTTTTTTTTTTGTGAAAATAGTCGCAATTCGTCTGGATTAGCTAGTAGGTATAATGAGCCGAGACACATTTCGTGACCCCAGAGTTTACAGTTCAAAAGTTTTTAGGCAACAGACAAACACACACACACTTTTTGCTTTATATATTAAGATAAATGCAGCACAATAGAAGCGGAAGCGAAATAATGTTATTCATTCAACTGTTTCGCTTCTAAAGAAACAATTGGTTTTCACTTCATCGCGCTTTTACGTATAGAGTCTAAAATATAGCGACTACGTCAACTCGCTTGCCCTACAGAACCACCTCAACTTACCCTAGGTATAACGCGAGGACCTTCGAGTCTTCATATGTCATGTACAATTGAATACGACCTTGTAGGTTCTTGACACGGTGTAGGCGATCTAAGACTCATGGCTTCTGATAATGGCGAGACAGTTTAGAGTCCGTGTCTGGCGATCTAGGGTCATCTGACACACAGAGAAGCTATCCTGGTCCTCTAGGAATCAATATACAAAATCTTGGAACGATATCACGCGATACAGTATACCAGCTTCCATAGGACCCTAAATGAACTCTGCACCTTAATCCCCTAAGCTCGGTATGAACTTTACAATATCGCCTGTATATAAACTCCCATGGATCCAGAATCGTTTACGTCGAAGCCCAGAAATCCATGGGAGTTTCTATCAGAACTTCAAGTCACGTATTTTATTCAGAATCAAAGCCCACAGAGGCCCGTAGAAGTTTGCCTCGGAACTCGCGGGTCGTGCATTTTATTCAGAATCTATCAGCAGACCCGCCCTTGCCACCGCGAAGCTGTAATTCAGTGCCCGAGCGAAAAACATTTACAAAAGAATCCACTGGTTCGACAGTAACGTGCGAAAACAACGTTGAAGGGAATCGTTGGGCGGAGAGCGTGGGAGATACCACCACGTGCACACTCGCAACATTCCCTCCCGCGTGCGTCCATCTACATGTAAAAGTCACGCTCGGAACGGACGTTCCGTACGCAGCTGAGTGATCCACTTTATTGTTGAATCGTTGCCCCTGGGGGCCATAACCACAGGGAACTCTGAGTCATCGTCGCCCGGCTGCGGGGAAAGCCGAAGTGGCCACCTCGTTACGTTTCTGGTTGCTGCTTTTCAGTTACGATCGATAAACACGCCTCCCCTCTCGGCCGCCTGGCAAAAATATTTCACGATAAAATCTGGCTTTTTTCGCGTTTCTTGCCGGCACGTTGCAGCTGGCGAACCGGCGCGGAAATCGAACGAAAAATGCTAATGCGCTACGGCGATCGACTTGCACGAGGCTCCTTTGCGCTTGTGTTTCTCTGCAAATAATGGTCGCCAAAATTCTCCAAACAAACACATGTAGATATATACACTATTGGCCAAAAGTTTGGAAGCTAGAAAGGATTTCTATCACACTTTCGGTGATGACAGTATTTCCAATTCCCAAACATTGTGATATTTTATCAGGTGTATACAGTAGCGCGTTCAGGATTTAAGTCGAATTGAAGGGATAAAAATATTTTTAATGCAAATTCAATAAAATTCATTAGGTGATGATAAAAATTGATTTGAGGAATAAAATCCGTCATAGTTACATTGAGCTTCTTTTTCCTTTTTTCTTTGGGGGGGGGGGGGCAGGGCTTCCTGGTCCCTTCTCTAGCTGCGCCACTCCATGTATATATTAAGTTTATTTGTATCAGGACAAAATCTCCGCTCCCTCGATTCATACACAGTGCTCCCAAACTTTTTGCCCGTAGGGTGCACGTGTCTATGACTCTGGATTCTAATTAGAATGTCGCTGCCCCGTGTCACGTGACATTGAATTCAATTTTAGACTCCTTTTCAGAATGCATTATCACGCGACCCGAACGATAAAAACTGTTGGGTGGCGTGCGGAGGTTCCCCTGCGAAATCGTGACGTGTCCGAGCGCCTGGTTGGTCACGGGTAGCAGCGGCGAGTTATTGCCAAGGTCGGCCATTACATCTGACCGGAAATGCTTCGGCTGCCACGTCCCCCGTGTCCCGACTGCGCTGTCATCTTCGGGAAACAATCGACGCCGCGTATACGGTATATCGAGTCAAGCACCGAGCGTACCGTGGAATTTTAATTTCCCCTCTGTCATTATATTCGCGCTAGAGGGACCGGGTTACGTCCAGCGTGGCTCGATCGCGCGGAACTCTGCATAAACAGCGGACGCGCACATCGTCGGGCGTAAATAATATAACAGCGTACAATTAATTGCGAGCGCAAATGCTAATTCCCCGAGGGGAAGGCGGCACGAAACGCCTGGTCATGCTTTCGAAGAGATAATTCAGCGGGAAGTTGGAAATTTATCCGCGATTCCTCCTGTTGCCGTCGACTTGAGGACGTTAAGTGGAAACGAAAGGCTTTAATGAAGGAAAATATTAACTTAATGAAGGCGCCTGCTAGAAGCACAAACTCAGCTATCGTCTGCTCGGTGGGAGTACCACAATCGCTAATTCTCATTAAAACACTGGCTTCTTTTTGAACCAACGTCGCATTAATTATTGCTGTCGATCGATGGCAACTATGATCGTACACATCCACGCCATCCTTGAATAAAAAAGAAATATTCCTATTCCTCGAGTTTCTATCTACAAATTGTATACACTTTTCAAACAACAAGTTTGTGTTCGCGACGGTAGATATCAGACGGAAACGAAATATTTTTCACTGCACAACATTGCATTAGCAACACTTCTAGGGGTTGGGGTAATTCAATAGAGATTTCAAAAAAAAACATCTATTTTTTGCGTCCCATCGAGACGGTATCGGGAAAAATAACAATCAGAGCCGTGCAATCGGCGAGCAAAATAAACCGTAGCTGAATAATAGAAGCGGGGAAACAGGCGGGAGAAAGTAAACTGCGTGGGCGGCTGGATTCGGTGGTGTTTCCGAAATATTTTTGCGCAGCGGACAAGCGGTGCCCGGGCGTATTTGCGTGAACATAAAATTGAAGTATCGACATTTAACGATCCGTAAACAGAGCTGTGAACGAAGTCGGGTGCTTTCGACGGCGAGAAGCCGGATATTATAGGATGCACCGATTGTTTCCGTTGTAAGTTCGCGCTATTTTTTCTCCCCTGCCTGCAGTTTTGCACGGGGCACCCTCTGCTTTCCACCCTCCCAGCCTTAGGGACGGATCGATGCCCCGATATTCGCGCGCTCGGACACGACGATCTGGGACTCGAAATCGTAGTTGGAGAGAACGAAGAGAGTGGAGTGCAATTGAATAGCGTCCGCAACGTAAAACGTGCCTCGAGTATCAATTACACTCGCTTCTTCTGTCGTTAAGCAGTTAACGTTATTTACCGACGTACCCGGTCGACCCGTAATCAGTATAATTAATGACGGTAAGAGCATGCGGGTAGGAAGGGGTGGTGAAGGGACTCGTTGTAAATATTAAGCCGTGGAAACGCGACTAGAATGGCGCGCGACGTATCGTGTGCGTAAATAACGTCCCCTTCGACGCGTTGACACTTATTGCACGCGATTTTTCCCCGTACGCACGGGGTGATTCTTGCGAACACGCCGATACGACTCTCGGTGATGTTTGAGGGCGCGTTGATCGATGTCCAAGCTATTATTCTCCTGGATGGAGGCAGTGGTCACGTCTTGATGTCGTTTGGATATTTTGCAGTGACTCGAATGATTCTATGTAGGGTGAAAGCATTAGTAGTCGACCACTTAAAGCTAAACTCGAATGAAAAGTTTTAAAAAAATGAACAATCAAACTTATAAAATATATAAAATGTATTGAAGTAATTCAAATGTATTTAATGTAGCACTTAAAATTTTGTGTTATTATAAAAGTTCGGGGAAAATAAATAATTAGCGTTAAAAATAAAGTGTACGAATGTGTTAATAAACGACCGCTTAATTCTAAAAGTCGACTGGTCCGATAGCTAGTTGTGGCCCACCTTTTTCTAATATGAAATTCAAATTTGTTTTTAAATGTAATGTGCAACAATTTTTTTTAAAAACTTTATCAAAATTTTAATAAGATAAATTATAGTTAACACGTGGTCGACTTTTAGCATTCATTGTGAATGCAGTTAGCTTCAGAAGCGTTAGCTACATTCATCTGTTCGAAATAATCAACACCTGGCACCGCAAAAGCTGATCGCTTTCAAGAGTAAACGATGACCCAATAAAAAACTTCAGAAAAGTAAAAAAATTACGCCAAGCACATGAAAATCAAATAAATCACAAAAAAAGATAATCATAATAAATCACAAAAAATAGAAGACAATAATAATAAATCACAACAAAAATAGAAGAAAATATACAATATAAAAAAATATGTGAAATCAAAATGAGCTGCAAGTACATAACGGAGCTTTCCAACTGCGCTTAAGATGACACAACTTCATATACACAGCTGAAATGCTGTGTTCATACATTCCATTACTCATATCGCGGACATTTTAATTAATGCATCAAAAAGAATTCTATTTAAAAACATTGTCGTAAATTAATTAATAGCTTTACAAAATTAATGATATAAAAAAATTGTGCCACTTATAACAATGGCTATCTATACAAAGAAAACAATGTATTAAATAATATTAAGCAGATTTATTTTTATACAAATAAATATTTCAATACGAATAAATATTTTATTCAAAATACTTGGCGCTGCGAAACCGAAAGAAATGTTGATTGTCTTAGTATTAGTAATTTACAATAACTCCCTTGCAATCTAAAATACATAAACATATACATACACATATTAGAAACGCAGCAAATTTATTCTACATATATTTAATTCTAATATCATACGTAGCATATGCACACGCACACATACGCACATGCACGAACGCACGCCCAAGAAAGAAAGAAAAAGATTTAATGCAATTTATACATATTTATTCAGTTTAGCAACACCAGTTCGGGGCGCAGCGCCAAGTATTTTGAATAAAATATTTATTCGTATTGAAATATTTATTTGTATAAAAATAAATCTGCTTAATATTATTTAATACATTGTTTTCTTTGTATATTTAGCCATTGTTATAAGTGGCACAATTTTTTTATATCATTAATTTTGTAAAGCTATTAATTAATTTACGACAATGTTTTTAAATAGAATTCTTTTTGATGCATTAATTAAAATGTCCGCGATATGAGTAATGGAATGTATGAACACAGCATTTCAGCTGTGTATATGAAGTTGTGTCATCTTAAGCGCAGTTGGAAAGCTCCGTTATGTACTTGCAGCTCATTTTGATTTCACATATTTTTTTATATTGTATATTTTCTTCTATTTTTGTTGTGATTTATTATTATTGTCTTCTATTTTTTGTGATTTATTATGATTATCTTTTTTTGTGATTTATTTGATTTTCATGTGCTTGGCGTAATTTTTTTACTTTTCTGAAGTTTTTTATTGGGATCTCACTTCTTTTTATAAAGATAATTTGCATTGGGAATGACTTCAGATAATTTTTAATATTATAACTTACAAATTATTACGGGATAGAATTAAGGGTAAATTCAGTCACAGCATCATTTTACGCTTCGATTACACTAGTTTACAAAATCCGAAAAATTATTTTTGATCCAGGGTCCACTATGAAATTCTTATGTAAGGTGATCCCCTAAACTCAAAAATCGACATGAGACAAAATCCTATGGATACGTTTTTGAGATATTGTCCGATGAATATTTTGGTAATTTTTTAAGAAGACGACCCGACGTTCTAGGCCATATCTCGCGTTAGGGTTGACCGATTTGATCGCTATGAGTCTTAAATTAAAGATAATTAAGTTGCATACAATTCATTTCTACAGTGTTTTGCAATCGGATCAATAGTTTAGACGGAATCGAACGAAACTTAAGAAAAATGTAATGTTTTGGGGGCGAAATTGAAATCGAAAATTCACTACATAGCCTGAAAGACAGAAATTGTCATGTGGCGTCCAGTTTCTTATTTTTTACGTAGAGCGCGCACTTTTACGAAGAAAACAAGCCCAACTTGATCAAAATCCATGCACAAACAATAAAGTTATGGGCGATAGAGTCGGAGTGCCTATTTTCAACTTTTTTCCTATTTCCTCATTTCTTCCCGTTTCTTGGCGAAACCAAATTTAAATGTATTTTATTTTTTTTTTTTTAAATAAATTCTATCTCTTTCTGTTTCTTTTGCCCGCATTGACATCAGGTCCTTTTACAAGGATCACTTTCTTTTCAAGGACATGTTAACACCTATATTCAGAGAATAAATACGTAAAAAGCACGTTACAGCAAGAGATCGATACGAATGAAATTATTACAAACAGCACTACATACCGATTTTCTTATAGTTCTCGAGCAAATCATTGATGATTTTCACAAAGTCTGGACTTTTATTGTTGCCAAAAAAGCCAGCGTCGACCAATTGTAACAAATTGAATGCGGCATCTTCATTTCGCGATAAATGTAATTCAAATTGCTCACTTTTTGATCTGCGGTTCATCGAAAACGCCTTCCTTGATCTTGACGTCGGAATGTGTCGGGAAAATGGTCTTCAAATATATGAATGCATCACCTGTTTTTAATAATTTCATTCGTATCGATCTTTTGCTGTAATATGCGTTTTACTTATTTATTCTCTCAATATAGGTGTTAACAAGTCCTTAAAGATCCATTACCTCCACTCGCCTTTGGATTTCTTCCCAACAAATCTTGGTGTAGTAATCGATGAACATAGCGAGCGACTTCATCAGCAGATGAAAAATATTGAGAGACCCTACCAAGGATTCTGGGATGAATCAATGATGGGTGACTATGACTGGTTCCTTGTAAGAGAAACTGATCTTAATGCGGGCAAAAGAAACAGAAAGAGATAGAATTTATTTTCAAAAATGAAATAAAATACATTTAAATTTATTTTCACTGATTATATATATATATGTGTATGTGTAAACTATAAATAAACTTCGGATAATTGGGATTGATGGAATTGGTTTATTTAAATTTGAATTTTCAGATATAAAGCAAGCACATACAAAAAGGAAACAGAGGATCGAAGCTGAATACACTCATTTATTAATTAATATAATAATAATAATTTTAAGGTTAAAAATATGGCTATTTTTCTAAAAATTTCTAATAATATCTCAAAAAGGTATCCGTAGGATTTTATCTCATATCGATTTTTGCGTTTAGGGGACTATCTTATATAAGAATTTCATAGCGGAGTCTACAGAAATGACTGTAAACTTATAGTGTTGTCTATATATATATACATAAAATCCTCAGTTTATTTACAAATAAAAAACAGTTTCATGATATTCACACATGGCGCTATTTAAATTTCGGCAACTTACCTTGTGTTTGAGACTGCATTTTGATTGCAATTCAATGGTACAACGATATACTTGTAAAAACACGTTTATAACTTGGTTATAACTTGACGGTAAACTGTCAAAATTTGGAGGAGATTGCATAGTGAAGATATCGATTGACGAACGAAACATGAGTTAGTTTCTGTTGACTGAAGGTGTGCGTGTAACGCGTATGTACCAGGAGTCGACGAACGAAGCATGTGTTAGTTTCATTTTGGCTGAAGGTGTGCGTGTGACGCGTGTATACGTATTATGTGGACGAAAATTTGGCCTGGAGAAGAAAAAAATCTAAAACTACCGGTTTCGACTGATCCATGAGACGATATTATGATATCTCTGTCATGCGTGGACCGATTTTATTGAAATTGGTCTTGTTCGAAAGCCGATATGCGGTTTACACAAGACAAATTCCTTTAAATTTACAAAATTTTGCAGGCGTGATGAGATATTAATGTATAAATGTCAGAATTAGGTTAGAATGCCTCCGTGACGAGTAAAGGTACACGGTAGCGACATCGACATACATATATACAGGGTGTTTTTCATGTACTTGGCGTCGAGACGCTACCGCGTCTCTAGATAATGTTGCGAGCACCGGGTATATCGGCATTCATGGATTGCTGCTGCTCGCATCTGAAGTGAGAAAACGCACGGACAAGACAAACTGAAGTGGTGATCGAATTGCTGTTAATCTTGGACTAGCCAGAAACGGTGACAGACGTGCGAGGAATATTATATCCAACACTAATCGTTACTGCAAAGAGTTAATAAAGACAAATGAATGGTAATTTATAGCATTTTTGTTGGTGCCAACTGGGGCTGCAGAACCGTCAAATCACAAAGCGTTGTAAAGTTCAAATACCCCGTAAGATATCGTTAAAGATTTGGTATACTGGTTAAAACCGGAAATGTCCACTTTGCATAGGAATAAAATACGGAATGTTCCCACTCTGTGCCTGAGCAAACCAAGAAATTATTTAAGCAGAGAAACATATCAGATAATTAAAATCGAACCTCGTTTCTTCACTGACGTACTAAAGTATTAAAACATCATTTTCTCGACAAAGCTGTTTCGTGACATTTCCTGTTGTCCCCTTACCCTTTAAATAATGCCTAACGAAGAGCCACTGACTACGCCGAAACGCAAGAATAATATCGATGAAGGAGGGATGCGCGCGGTTTCCCGGCGACTGCCGTCGAAATCTTCCTCGTGCGCGAGTAGCTAATTAATGGAATCGCATAAATCAGCGAGCGGGATCGGGACGCGATAACAGGCTGGCAAGCGCGGCGCAACAATAATGAATTATTAACAAGCGGTCGTCGCCGGTACGATTTCACCCGGACTCGCGTCTCGCGTTACTATTAGGAAGTGCGGTTTCCGCGGAACTCTTCCTCGCGGCCGCTCCCCTCCCGCCCTAACTCGGTAGCCATCTCTCGTTTTCTTGCAATTACGAAAATTCCGCGACGAGGCGCATAAATTACTCGTGCCCTCCGCTGCCCCTTGCCGCCGTCGCGGCCTATTTTACTTAACTCGATCGAGAAGTCGCGATTAATTTAAAAATTCATTAAACGATGGTGGATGCGCCGGCTTCCGTCTCGACTGAACAACAGGGAACAGGCACGGAGCTGCCTCGTTCCCGACTTCTCTTCGTCGTCGAGTAGGGCTGCCCCGTGGAATTTACGAACCGACAAACCGGCCGGGGAATTATCCGGTCGATGAAATTGCCCTCGTTGTCGTTGCTCCTAGTTGCAAAGTCTGGACGCGTACAATTCTCCCTTCCCAACCCCCTCCATCGCTTTCGTGGCGGAGCGGTTCTTATTTCCCATGTCCGGAGGAAAACAGAATTGAGAAGAGACCGTGGTCTCGATTAATTTTCAATTACTCCGGCCCAAGTAATTTAGCCACCCCTGCGCCCCGCGTCCACCCCTGTTCCACGGAGTCACGCGAACTTGGTTGCGCTTGACGCCCGATCAGCTTCTGTACCACCCCGAAGGAGGCCCGTCATCCATTCTTCCACCCAGCCGCGGATATAACCTGGCTCTCGTTTCTTGCCGGTGCACCGAGGCAAAGGAATCGTTGCATAACTCGTGAAAGGATATTGTGTGTAAGGAACGGATGGATAAGTGGCTATGGGCGCACGTTTATCGTGAACGTGGCCCGCGGATGGGCGGGAGCGCTCCCGGTTATCTCCGCCAGCGGGAGCTTGAAATTGAAGCGGGCTGAACAGCTTTGGTAGTGGAAACGCTACTGGTCCGGACGTCTCCATCGCGATGGGGTAAGGTAATAGACCGGTAATCCTCGTTCTTCTTCTTTGTGCGCCGGGGAATTAAGAGCGATCCCTGCCAACGAAGTCTTCCTTCTTTCTATCTATCCTAAATATTTGATTGGTAATCGCCCACTTGGACGCCTAGTAATTTTCCGAAACCGCTTGCGATTGAAACTTAAATTTCCCCGCCGACACGCTATTAACTTCCGGGAGCCCAGTATACGAGGAGCCGTGCCGGCACCAGCGTCGCTGGTGGAAAGTTTCTACGAAAAGTTGGGCAGATCGACGAGGAAGAGGCGAGTGGAAACGAGCGTTTCGCCCGTGAAAGAAAATTCCAGCAGCGGTATGCATACAGGCTGCCACGGCGCGCAAACAGCTAGCAAAAGGACGATCGAGCAATTCGTATCCAGCATGGAAAACCGGTCCAGCCCTCCGTGTCGCGGAAGTGCCACGGCGCTGCGGTAACGTCCCGGCTCTAACGTCGTGTGCTCGATTAAAGTATCGAAACAATGAACAGGCTCGATTCATTCAGCGATCGATACCGTTCCGCCAACGTGCAAGATCACCGAAGCGAGCCCGGCGAAGACGAGGGGCTGCCGGTGAAAAATCGGCTCTAGGCCGATCCCATCGGACAGGACAAGCATCGGGCGATCGCAGATGTATGCTTCCATTGTGTCGATTGTTTGCGGAGGAATGTTCCTCGCGATTGCGACTGGAAAGCGCGCACTGCTCGCGGCATAGGTGTCGGGGATATTAATGCGAGCAGATGTGAATAATTATCGAGGTGGGGATTAATATTTCGGGAGTTAATCGAGCTAATTGGTTTGAAAGCAATCTGCGATTGATTAGAGGCGCCCGCGTCTGCCAGTCATCTCTCGTGCTGCACTTGGCGAACGTTTCGATATCGCGCAAGTTCGTTGTTCCATGATTTATTTAAGGGAACGACCCACGGCCGTGGGAATTATAAATGTCACGATATTCCGTTGGAAACGGTGCGCGGAACGATCGTGTGTATTAAAATACGCCCGGCGCTACGTCCCGTGAATAAACGATAAATTGCTCCGACGGTGTGCACCGGCGATACATGCATGGACCAGGGGAAAAACCTTAACGTGTAATAAAACGACTGGATCGCAGGTGGATCGTGCTTTAATCGAACAAAACCGCTTCGAATGTGATAAATTCAGCGGAGATTTCCTCGAGCTACCGGGCCCGCTTGTCCAGCAACGTTCTCTGCACTCTCTGCCCTTGTTCGAGTCGCGGAAAAGAGTCCATTAAAGAAACACCGGGGGGCGCATTCGCTTCGACAGAAATTCCACGCGCCGTTCGTCGACCCATCGTCTCTTTATTTCACCTGTTTTCACGAACCGTCCACAGTCGCGGTTCCGACGATGCCGTTCCATTGTTTCACGGAATCAGCCGAAAAGCGGCAGTCCGAGGATTTCCGTTCGACGGGTCTATACTCGAGCTCATTTAAGAAGGAACTTAATTCGCGCATGTAGAATGCGTTCATTGGCTCCGAGGGAGCGTTTGTTTGTGGTATAGCCAATAGTAACTTGTTTCGTCGCCAACATGTGCAGAACCGATCTAAACTCGTCGGTCGGCAAGTTCCTTCTTAAATGAGCTCGAGTATAGGTATAACTGTAAAAATTGACGGTAAAAAAAAAGCGTGAAACCGCGTGCAACGCGTTTACGTGACCACTTCGCGTCCTGATTTAAGCGCCACGGAAGCGTTATCGCTCTTGTAACAGCGCTTTCAAGTGGGCGCAGCCCAATTAGCCTCGGAACAATGAAGATAGCGGGGTTCATTCAACGATCGAAACGTTAAACGCGGCGATACGTGTGCGCGCGTGTCCCTCTCATTGAATCTTCGGTTACATCTTGCTTACAGGCCGGGCATATCTTAGTGGCCTTTAATTTGTAAACTACTTGAAGCAATTGGGGAATATCAATGGTGGGGGGGGGGGGGGGGGATCTTGAAGAGATGTTTGGTAGTGTCGCGAAGTTTCTACTGTGCTTCAAAAAATTTAGAGAATGACGAAGATGCATCTTAAACTTTCTTAAATTTCCTGTATCTTCAGCAGGAAGACTAAAGGTGCAGATCCACGATGAGAGAAAAATACCGTGTCTGGCATGAGACTTTAATCTCGTGAAACAATTGTTTCATTATCTTACTATTTTTTAATTATTCTGTCCTTAGTTTCGTAAAATTAAACTCTCACCAGATAAGATTCGTGATGTATTTTCAAAAATGTCATCTCTCGCGACTATTCCCATTATTTACGTTTAGTTGTTGCTGAGATTTTTGTTTCGCGATAGAAAAATCCCATGTAAAATCTCATCGTAGATTCGTACCTACCTTCAGGGAGGGATATACCCATTTGAACGCTCTGGAAATGTATACATTTTGTGAATTTTTTTTACAAATCAACGGCTTGAAAATCGGTGCCGAGAATCGATAGCTATTAACATACTTTATAAAAAAAAATTACTGTTCTTGATATCAGACACAACATACATTTTTTTTTCAGGGCCCCCATGTAGCCGTCTAAAATCGAGAGTTTCAGATAGGTATCCATTACTTCTGAAATACAATAGTTTTTTAACTAGAATATTTTTTTTAAGTAGTTCATAATACTATGTAAAGATAGAATAAAAACAGAAAATCTTCATAAAGCCGTTGACTTGTAAAGAAATCCATAAAATGTATATATTTTCCGAACGTTCAAACGAGTATACCCCCTTGAGAACATCGAAATGCCTGTGAAACGATTGGATAGGAACCGAAGAGTTTTCACCACGACTGCGCGGTGCTGCGTTATCTCAGGCAAATACACGGAACATCCTTCTGGAAAAGCCCGCAGATAAGGATCTCAGTCGAAACAAACACCCTTCCCTAATCTGACCTTATCTTCCAGCAGGGGCTGATTCGTGGGACCATACCTGGACGTTCTTTGTCTAGCTCTGCTGCTGCTCTTAAGTTATCGTTGGACCTTGCCCAGCGATGAAGTTGTTTGAATAGGCGATCCTCGAATTATTCGAGGCGCTCGCTGTGAAACGGGAGCGGCGAATTAATTTTCGCCGAAACTGGCGAGCGGAGAGTCGAAAAGAGGGGGATGCTGTAATTAAAAAGTTTTAATCACCGAAAACGAAGGAGGCTGGTACGGTTACGGGTTAACGAATCCTGCAGGAAAAGGCATCCTAACCGTAGGTGACGTTGCCCCGAGCAATAGCCGGCTGCAATTCTGCGTTCACGCTTTCGCCCATTTTTCCATTAACGGCGCGGGTAAATATCGAGGTTGCTTCCGCGCTGCTCGTCGCCCGAACAAAACGGTTACAGCACGCGCATGAAAATCGTCGTTACGAGCGTTCGAAAATCTGCTCGATGGAACGGCCACGTCGAAGTTAGAATGGCACTATCCCGAAACGATCGTGCTACTCTCCTTTACTTTCTTCCGCTATTTTTACCTATTAGAGTCCACTGACCTGCGCACGCGGCTTCTATCCCTCTCTCTCTCTCTTTCTATCTCTCTTTCTCTCTTGGATACTGTAACAAACCGTAAAACAGAGTACCGGTAGATCGTCATTACCGCACTCATTAAGCGTTCAATAAGAAAACCTATAAAATGAGTAACATTAAGATTCATTCATTCATATTTAATTGGTACCTTGATGCCTGCCCGCGCAGCCTCATCTACCTCACCGTTGCTATTTTTCCCACTCGTCTAATTGACCATTGCGGGCGAGTATTTACCTGAAAATCATCGAAATTTACGTAACGGCAGAAGCTTAATAGAATTTCCGCGCGAGCCGATCTCAATGGGAGAAGAATAGCGTCGCGGGCTCGCCTCCCTTGGGATATGCAACCGGTCGGTCCTCGGTGACGTACATTTCCGATAAACTAGAATCGCGGATTAAAGGCGGCGGTATCGACGGTAACCTAGGGCTATTAATAGGCGAACAGAGAAACCTATTCGTTCCCTATTTTTACGACCGAGCTACCCCGCTGGTGCCGTGCATCTTGTTCGTGGCTTGCGAGGCCTCCTTCTACGAGACTCTTCGCCAATTACATTTAGGCCGTGCCACGTTTAAGTATATTTATCCTGTTTTCCGCATAATTACGGCCACGGCTATTTAAAACGCTCGAGAGGAAAATGTGCCGGAATGAAGCCGCGCGGAAGTCAACGGAACGGGCTCCTCTTCCTTCCTCTTTCTCTCGCGTGGCTTTACGCATGGCGATAGTTACGAGGACCGAGGGGACTTGTTGCCTTACGTTCATTCACTCGAGCAAAAATATATGAACTCTTAAACGGCACGTCGATGCCGTCCGTCCCAGTAATGCTTCCAACATCCGGGGTATTGATCTTTCGACTTAGAAATTTACCAGTCGTTAAACAGCGATATACCTCCTCGGTCCTGAACTAAATTGAGTGCCAATAATCCTCGGGGCAGCGTCTCCAAGGGAAATAAGTCGGAAGGTATTACCCTCCCCCCCGGCATTGTCCACCGACTCGTCGCTTTTTCCCCAAAAACTTTCCAGAATGATTCCTCCGACGGCCTACCTGCTGACCCTCGAAACAGCCCTCGACCCTTTTATTCGGCGCTCCATTGTCACGGCGAACTTGCCGCTGAATGGGACGGTCCCGGGTCGAGGGAAAGTTTCGGCAGGCGAGATACGAAAGGAGCTAGGGCCGCGAAGATGCGAGAGGGAAGTAGGGAAAGGCTGTCGTAGAGACGAACTCGAAAATAGATGTTGGGGAGCGACCGCGTAAGCTTATATTTAGGCTGGGAAGTGAAGATGTACAATGTGGGAGTAATGCTTAAGGAGAGGATAGCTGGTGAGACGCGGCTGAAGAAACACAGGAGGCTAACTATCCGCTGCCTATGCAGCCATTAAATTCGTATATTTAGAAGGAATATTTGTCCCCGTCATATATAAATTCGCGGCCTCCCGATACGGGAATATAGATCGAGCGAGTTCGAGCTGGTTCAAGGAGCGTTCGAGTGGCATTAAGTGGGTTCGAGCGAGTAGAGATGGGTCTGAAGGTCTGACCGTGTTGAACCGAACTGCAACGAGTACATATGAGTAGTATAAACTAGGTCCACGCGAGTTGTCCTAAAAATTAAGTGTCTCGCTTCGGAAACAGTCTCGAGTAATCAAAGATTGACGATCTGGAAGCTTCGCTTCTTCGTTCCGGCTGCTATACTCTACCTCGTCGGGAGGGCACCGGTGAGCCTTTTTATTTTTACCATCGAGAGGTCTACACAGAGGTATAGACTGTACACTTGAATCCGAGATAAGTCGACGAGCACTCCGAGACGGCTGCGACCCAATTACTTGTTATCGTCCTCCGTAAATGCATGCGATCATCAACATGCTGCATTCGAAAGAAATAACGTCCACTGAGATAGTTCCTGGAGGAACAGTTACGCGGAACCGGTGGCCCTAGCCGACCACAATAATCCACTCGATACGGAATCCAAATTTAGCGATCCTAATATGCACGGGAATCCCTATGAACGTTAACCTTGGCGTGCATGCGCATCGTATCGGTCCAAGGAGCCCACGCACGTGTGCGAGGCAATATCGCAGTATCCGCGGAGTAACTAGGAGTAATAGGTACTTATGGCTCGTATCGAATTCACGGGCCCTCGCCAAGAGTCGATTTAATAACGTTACGATTAATTGACCGTCTACAGACGCGAATTCCCTCCCCTAGCTTTTAATCTAATCGCGAGTACCGTTTCAATTATCCCTGCGCGCCCGTCGATACTTCAGATTACGCTCTTTTTACTGCCTTGCATTACAATTTGTAAACAGCCTCGGACGTGAAAACGAGCGCGGGGATCGTGGATGATACGTTCCATTGGTAGACCGGATCGGCGAACAAGAGATGAAAAAGAAGCGAGGGGGAGCGGTACTCGTTTCGAGGAGAATATCCACTTTTAATAGGAAGTTGGATCGCGCGGTACCTGATGATTGGTTGATGGTCGAGGTACTTAAGCGCCAACGCCACCGATTCTCTAACTACGGAGTAATAGACACTTGGATGGGGGTCTCATTGAATTGCCGCGACCCCTTGTCAACGACCGCGTCCGACGTGGCGATGCGATTATTAATTGGCCGTCTCCAGGTCTATCGAAGACCGAGCCTATGAGAACCGACGACGCCTACGAAAAGCCACCATCCTTTCATCGCGCTGTCGATGGGGGGCGAGAGCATCGAGACAGACGTCCAACGGGCTTCTCAAGGGCGAATGCTGTTGAATTGTTTTGAGTGAAGGTTTGCAGAGGTGGTCTTCTGAGAAATTTTAGGGGGAACAGATGTGGAGAGGCTTGGAAGAGTTTGACGAGTGTAGAAAGAGCCTTGAGAGAGTCTCAAGAGAATCACACGCTTGGAAACATTTCCCTTCCAAGTTTCTTAGTAGTAAACAGTCATTTCACTTTCGTTCAAATTGCTGGGCCCAATAATTTCCTTCAGCATTCTAAAAACTCTGAGCTCAAAAAATGAGCGTTTCCATGTAAAAGTTTACATACTCATTTCTAGGGCATTTCTATTCCACTTGATTCTCCCATCGCCCTAATTCGAGATGCTTTAGTTCCCTAAAAGCATCTTTCACGATTTCTGCCAATGCATAACGATGCATAACCAGTTCCACGTGGCTGGCTACAAAACACGGGCTTAAATAATGGACACCTTGCATTTGGATCGATCGACAGGCGAGGAGCACTGGCCACCTCGCAGGGGAACCTACGCGAGAAGAAACGAACCCGTTCGACTTCCTGCGCTTTTATCGAATCGGAACGAACCGCGCGGAAAACTCGGGCCCGATCTTGTTACCGTCGCGGGTCAAGTGAACTGGAAAGCGGGATCCGTTCGTGCCTATTTCACGCGCGCCGCGACCGAAAAGTTCCACGCAGCCGAACCCGGCACGATATTCTTCCTGGAATCGCAATGTCCCCCGATTCCCCGGCGATCATTCGTGGGCAGAGAATCGCAAGGTCGGCCTTAATTTATACCAAAGTTTGCTCGCCGAGTTTGCCGTGCAATTAGAGGCATAACGAGGGGCATTTAAAACCCGCTTCCACTCGTCATAGTTCTTACCGCCGGCGGGCGGCCAAGAGGCCAGCTTACCGATCACGCCGCCGCGCTCGTGGAAACGCAGCGCGGAAAGTGATTACTTGGGTGCCCAATACGCATTCGATATTATCGATATTATCGAACGCGATGAAAATAACCCGCCAGGTCAGAGTAATTACGGGACGATACATAATATTAACGGATACTTGTAAAACCTGATTGGCGTGCTACGCGCCCGCCGTCGTCGCCCTACGCGCGGCGCTGCGAACCGCGCCGCGCTGCGAGCCCCTTAGAGCTAGAGATGATTTTAAAAAGTTATTTGAAATAAAAAGTGAACGAAATTTTTGTTTTGAAACTTTATTTGAAATAAAAATTTGTGTAGGAAATTTTTATTTCAAATAATTTGTTGCCCATCTGCCTGCTTGCAACCCTCGTCGCTCCGTGCAAATCACCGTAAACTTCTGCCTCCCGCGAGGTGCAAAACGGTGCGCGCAGGATTTTCGCATTAACTCTGCTACCTTTCTGCATTTCTTATTCTATCTAATTTACTAACGCTGCGCTTGTTATTCGATTACACGGCGGTGTATGTATACCTTAAGAAATGTCAAAGGAAACATCTCTCCTCAGCATTTTTCTCTACCCCCTGCCCCTCGCCCAACATCCTTGTAGCAGTGAAATGATAAGTCATCGTAGTTGATAAAGGGGACAACGACTTGAAACAAAGTTACGTATCAAAAAATTTATGAGATTGCTCGCGGCCTTGGCGAGATTCCTTCGTGGCGGAGAGTCGATGAATATTCGAGCGCGATGATAAAACAATGCGCGGAAAGAGGCGCGTTAAGCCTGCTTAAATATTAGGAAAGACAAATCGAGCGAGCGGGACGATCAAATATTCCCCGGCAAGTTAAACAGTCGTGATTCCTAGGCGACGATCCTTGCGTAATATTTCACGGCAATACCAGAGAGACGTTTCGTAGATTTTTAAGGGAATATTACGCGATACGTTCCCACTCCTACATTTTGATGGACCACGGCGCGAATTGTTCGAGTGAGCGCCATTGAATCCTTTCTATCGGCAACAGGAAACGAATCGAATGGTAATAAGTTCACCGTGGATGTTATATCTCTCTGAAATTCGACTTATTTTCCCACATTCACCTTCGATTCACACTCCACCGATCGCGATACGCCGTGCTCGATTGCCCCGCAATAACTCGCCTCCCCCCTCTCGCGACCTTATTCAAAATATCCGATAATAGTCGAAGCTCGATCTGCACGGTTGAAGAAGCATCCATGCGATTGATGAATATTATTACCGTCGGGCAGAATCGAGCCCGATCGCGATCGGCAACGGAATCTATGCGAGCGCTTCCTCTGCAGTTCATTTAAACCAATTTAATCCAGATAATGATATGAATCGAAAGGAGAATAAGAAATCGATTTCTCGACTCGCTGGCGGAGCTGCGCGACCTCACCACTGGAATACGTACCGCGATGCTGTTAATGATTTAAAATGAACGCAAGAAAAGTGTTCCGTGTGCGGCCAGAACGCGCAGTGGCTCGCGAGAGTATCCGAACACGATTTAAAACAGTATAACTTTTTTAAAATTGACATTTTTTTTGTTTGAGAAAATAGAAGGAGGGGTTTGCTAGGTGACGTGTTTCGTCGTTTTTAAAAAATTGCGATTGGTCGGAATAGTGAAGAAAATAGTGAAGTTCGCTTTTAAATTTTTAAAGGGTGTCCAAATATTTTTGTGATTCACTGTAGTACTTGCTCAATAAGAGTACCTACAGTAGCGGACAAAAAAGTTACCACTTTTTCAAACAACCCTACTTCTATTACTTTTTAATATCAACTTAAAACTGCAGTATGTGCCTAATATACATGTTTTGAAAGAGAATTAAAAGCTGTGTAAAACTCAGATACAGTTGAATTTATTTAACTATCGAACAAAAACCCTACGTAACAATAAACAGGACAACACATTTTTAAAACCAACAAAAAGTGACCACTTTCGGACATTAATAAAAAAAAAAGCTAATATTTTGTAGGGGCACCTTTTGCTTTTAGGACAATCTAAAAAGCTACTAAACGTGGTAACTTTTTTGTCGGCCCCAAAATGTGTTACCTCGTTCAATTTCATATAACACTTTTGTATGTCAGTTAAATAAATTCAACTTTAACTGAGTTTTATACAGCTTTAAATTCTCCATCAGATTATGCATATTAAACATACCACAGTTCGACATGTATACTAAAAAATAACAAAAATAGAAGAAATCAAAAAAGTGGTAACTTTCTTGTCCGCTAGTGTATATACTAGCGCAGCAATGTAGTAGCATGTAACACTAATAGTTCTCCTTAAAAGAGGTGTCTCGGAAGTCGGAAACAGTATAACATATTCAGCCACGTGTCCTTCCATCGAATAAAAAGTAGGAAGTATCGCTTTTGAACAGCGAATGCACGTGTTTTTTTTTGTTAGGGCTCGTAAAATTCTATTTTTACGAGCATCCCTCGGTGTGGCGCAACCGGTCGTTCCGTTGTTAATAATTCCGGCCTATAATAGCGGCCGTTAGGACTAAGTGGACGGCGACGGAACTACACGTTTGCATACTACGTCTGGCAAGGTCGCGAAGGAAGCGGCTTTAGTCGAAAGTTCACGAAGCAGGAGTCTAAATCCTATAGTGCGCGGAGGGCGAAATAATGCGACACGAGTGCAGGGGCGTGCATCGTTCCCTGCGCGAGTTTGTTGCAGGGGACAAGGACGCTCGACGCGCGCGATTGCATTTGTCAATACGCTAATCTTCGAGCATTGTTGTGGTTCCGCGGTGTCTGGATGCCTGGTGGCGCACGTAGAGGCCACGTGTGAGGGAACGCGTGCGCGAACGTACGCCCGGAACACGAAACCCCTGTGTTTTACGTGCTCGTACGCATATATATACATTGATAGAGCGGCGGTAAGCGGTACGGGAAAGCGTATCGCGGGGGCACGCGAGCCAGCATGTCGCGCTTATTCTGTTTATGCCTCGCGGTATTCCGGCTAACGACGAGTTTCTTGCTCTCGCCCAGAGTTTCCGGGTAATCGTCGAACGAGCGGCAGGAAAGAACTGCCCCAGCTCCCCGGGTTCATTGAAAAGAAATAAGAAGCTACGGTAAACCCATCTCCTTGGATGGGTTTTAATGTTATTTTTGGAAGCCCGTATTGTAAGGATAAGGCTGATACTATCTCTAAAGTTGGTGGGCATACGGGGAAGAATTGAGATAGTTTAGTTTTATCTATGGGAATTGTAAACGTCGTTCTATCTACAAGGTGTGTGTATTATTTCGGAGGTTAGAGGTAGTGGTGGAAGGAAAATCTGAACAGTGAATGGTAATAATTATATCTTGAAATTGATAGATAGTTGCAAAGTTTCTTCTGGCTACCGCTAGTGCGCGCGTCTATACCCCTAAGCTGAGCAGAGAATTAGCAGCCGCTTACCTTGATGCCGCTGCATCCCTGCTGCTTGAGAAGAACGTTCTCCGGCTTCATGTCGCAATGGATGATCTTGTTCTTGTAGAGAGCGTCGAGGCACTGCAGCAACGAGTGCGCGAACCTTCTCACCAGCTGCATGCTGAAGCCCTGGAACTTGTTCTTCTTGATCAGCTCGTACAGGTTGATGCTGAGCAGCTCGAAGGTGATGCACATGTGGTAACGGAAGGTGAACGAGTCGAACATGTGGATGATGTTCATGGCGTTATTCTTGTCCTGTTCCCGCAGCTTCCTCAGTATCCGTATCTCCTCCTGCGCCTGGCGATGGAACCTCTTCTCGTTCCTCACCATCTTCAGGGCGACGTACTCGTGCATCCTGTGGTCGTACGCCTTCACCACCTGACCGAACGAGCCCCTACCGATCACCTTCAACACCTCGTACCTGTACGCCACGTGATCGTGGATCACGTGTATGTAGGAACCCTGCTCGTTGTCGTAGTCATTATTGTTCGGGCAGCCGATGATGCCGGGCCTCTTCTGCGCGTTCGCGCCTATGAAGTATATCTGGGGATAGAAGAAGATCTCCTGGTGCTCGTACGGGGTCAGCTTGTCCATGTACACTTTCATCACAAGGTCAGGCGTGACCATGATCGTCTTCGGCTTGCCGCCGCTGTTCCCGCTCGAGCTACCGTCCGACCGGCCGTTCTTCACTACCAGGGCGGTGCTCGGCTGGCCGTTCGGCTCCGCGTACGAATTGTGGCTGGACTTTAGCCGGGACTTGAGGTTCGACCTGTGGCTGGTATTGTGCGAGCGCAGGCTCGAGTTCAGGATCAGATTCAAGCTCTCCGAGTTGTCAGTCAAGCTGAGCAGGCTGTTGTTCGCGCTGGAGCACAGGCGTGGCGGGTGAGTGTCGACCATGTGACCGGAATGGTCTAAATGACTAGGCGACGACTCACCGCCACCGCTAGCAGTGGTGGACTGCTTCAGGGCCCACATCCTGGGCTTCAACGGCGGCAGAGAATTGTTCTTGCTAGACGTGATGTACGTCTGCGTCGAGATCGCGCTCGCGGATACGATCGGATTCGGTCTTGACAGTGGCATCTCGATCGTGCTTGCCGATAATGTTAAGCTAGTCATTTGTGTCCATTTGACGGTGATTTAGAAGCGTTCTAGTTTCTTATGTTCGGGGTAAAAGACCGAGGGGCGAGGCGAACAGTCTCCGGCAGCAGTTCCACCCTCGCGTCTACCGCCCCACGCCGGCTGTGAACATCGTCTTCTTCTTAGCGAACGTATCACCCGTGTCGATAAGCTGGGAAACAGATGGACGCTATTCCTCACTGTCCGTTTCCTTGTCCAGCTTCGATTTCTAATGCATCTAAGTCGTTACAATGTATTGTCGTTTGGATAAAAAACATTATTGGTTCGTTGAAGTTTAACCCTAGATGGAACGCGATCGTTATTGCTCGTCGTCATTTGAATCCACCGCAGATCTACGCCGATCTATCTTCCAGCCGCGAGAGACTCAGTCGGTTCGCCGATCCCGTGGCCTTCTCGCCTCAAATAAATTAATCGACTAACGGTTCGTGAGCGCGATTCTTTCAGTCTTGTCCTCGGTCTCGGTACAGAAATGTGAATGCGTGAAATGCTTCCGTCCCCGGCGCAATGCTTCCAGCGAGCCTTGACAATGCACGCCTCTCGACACCGTCCTCTCAATGTGCGCGCATCGTCGGCCCCGTGGAGGAAGCCACCGAACGCGTTTCCGGATCCCCCCTTTTCCCGTCCCCCTCAGAAGGCGAACGTGACGCGCGAAGACTCACGCGTGCGGCGTTCGAAATACAATCGACCGTCGAAAAAAATATGCCCGCCAAGGGGAAAAAAGTGAATACGAACTTCCGCCGACGTTGCACGCTCCGATCACGCGAAAATTCCGTTCGCTCGGCCGCAAATCCCTTTTATTCCGTGATCCATCGTTTCCATTGACCCGCGGTCTTCCAATGCTCGTCGGGGAATGGGCGGGGGAGGGGGAGGGGGCGTGGAGTAATACGATGCTTGAGTTTAGAAGATGCTCTCTCAGGTCTTCTCACTGTAGTTATAAACGCCGAATTGGACGAGCCGGGGGGTTCTCTCTATTTACACCCGTCGAGGATACATCGATATTTGGCGCGTACTTGTTCACATTCACGCTGGTATATTGTTCACATGATAACGCCGTAGATAGAAACTCGAAGAACTTTGCACGGGGAAACTTCGTTGCGGAACGATCGTGGTCACTGGCATCGAGTCACAGGGGATTCCACCGGCAGCGACATAATCGCCGAGCATCAGCCCTGCGTGGTGGCATCAGGCCGAAATCGAGCCACCGCGTTGCCAGACGACATACTGAATTTCTCGCACGCCCGGTCGTGGACCCCGCACGCGTGAAAATCGAAGCAAACACCGTGGCGCACGAGGAACGTGGCCGCACCTTGACAACTGTTTACAAGCGTAACCTCTTCCTTCGGCATTAATCGCGGCTACTTCGGCCGGTCCACCCTTGAACAAAAACGGGCAGATACGACGAGAGAAAAGAAAAAAAAGCAGTGGACCGAGAAAAAACGGGTGGGATGTTCAGGAACGACGGATTCTTTTCTCATAGAGACAAAGACAGCGCGAGACGTACGTTCGTCGCTTCTGGCACACTGACTGGCTGGCTTAGCTGGCTGCCTGACTTCTCTTTCTCGTTCTTCTCTCTCTCCCTCTCTCTCTCTTTCTCTCTCTTTCTCTCTCTCTGTCCTTCCCCCTTCTCCCTCCTCTCACGCTAAAACCCTGTGCGTCTGTCTCTTTCTCTCGCCGCCACCATGTTTATTCTTTTTGTACCCCCGTTAAACGTTGTGTCAGGACGGTTTAGAAGGGGTAGACGACCAGACAAACGGGCGAACAGGCACGCTAACCGAACGATGCA
Source organism: Andrena flavipes (assembly GCA_963971345.1). Classification (NCBI taxonomy): domain Eukaryota; kingdom Metazoa; phylum Arthropoda; class Insecta; order Hymenoptera; family Andrenidae; genus Andrena; species Andrena flavipes. The sequence continues at coordinate 43,338,165 of OZ020481.1, forward strand.
CGACCGTGGGATGGTACTCGGCATTCGATGCTTAGGAACGGATAGAGACGACGGTGCGCCAAGTATCTTCATGGATCTTCACGGATCTTCACGGTTAGGCGACGTAGCACGACGCTTCCGGTGGTAAAGACCCCTCCATCGTGGTATCCATGATCGTCGAGACGCGGCTGTCTTTCATTCCTACCGTGCACGCCTGTACCGCTTATATATTTTAGTATACAGGTGTTTTTGTCGCCCCCTCCCCTGCCTGCTCGGTGTGTGCCTAGCGTGCGTGCATTAACGAAACTGCACGTCCGATCCCGATTAGCGGTCGGTACGCTTCTCGCGCTGTGCTCGGCGACATTAACTTCCGACTCGATTCCGCCGCGACTTTTCACTGAGGAATACACACTCGCGGACTCGCGAACCACTCAAGCCGCCAGCATTATTTCTCTATTCATAAAGAAACGCCTGCTGCAACACCCACGCATCCACTCTCATGTACACAGACGGTGCGCTTGTCGCACGAACAGATGTCCACACGTATTCCTGTTTCGAAGCCAGAGGGGAGGTCGTAGACTGCGGCTTCGGGTAGACGGGTGCGCAGCACTTTGGCGCTAGTTCCTGCTTCTCTCGTTGGGCGGACACATTGATACCAATTCTACGTGCTCTGTATTTAATTTGCTGTAATGGGATTACTTTTATTAGAGAATCTTTAGCTGCGGGAATCCTCTTTGTAATTTAGAGAATAATTATGCTGTAGGACGAGAACGCTCGCAGAAAGACGACGCGATACTGCGAGTCGCTTAGTACTACTCTGTCTATTATGTAATTCATGGCGGGGAGTAGCTTTCGGAGGAACAATAAAGGAAGAATTGGCGTGATCGAATACAAAGAACTTCGTGAAGTTCTAAGAGGGCAGCACGAAGCAACGACAACATATGTCATCGTTACTGTACACAGAACCTAACTTAACCATCAAACAGTCATACTGGCGTTATTTTGTCCTGTTAAGAATACTTTCGTAAGCTCACAGCTGATACTGCATCGTGTGCGTCGTAGTAACCGATAGTACTAGTTACCAAGATGAGTTCACCGAAGACGTTTAAAGAGAAACGTTCGTTTGGTAAATATAACTTCTATTATGTCAATTCTGATTCTTCTATGCGCGGTATCAAACAATTACTGAGCAATGTGTAAAGTATTATTTCGCGGCGCTACGCTTCTTCAATAAGCTAGTGTCTTTTGATTACTATCACTGATAAATCAAGCTATGTATGTTCAAAGCAAGAGAAACAGTTATTTAGCAATAGACATCCTCACCATTAATTTTAATTAACAAGTTATATAATATGTTTAACAGTATTGTTGATGTTCCACTTTGCTCTACAATGTGTCAGTTGAATTTGTCATGATTTTCATATATATCTCAGTATATTGGAAATTTTTCAAATCTTTAGCACAACGGGTCGCTGATGTGGAATTCATCAGGGAACATTATCCTAATAAAGTACCAATTATCGTTGAACGGTACGCCGGGGAGAAGCAGCTACCTGTGCTGGACAAATCTAAATTTTTAGTGCCCGATTACCTGACAGTAGCGGAGCTCATAAAAATAATTAGGTACGCTTTAATATACATCGCAAAGTATTTAGAGCATCTTTATTAAAGGTTATTAATAACACGATAATTATTTGTTAATGCTTAACAGACGTAGGCTACAGCTTCATCCAACACAGGCATTTTTCCTCTTAGTAAATCAAAGAAGTATGGCAAGCGGTAGTATGACTATGGCGCAACTCGACCAGAGGGAAAGAGACGAAGACGGCTTCGTTTATATAGTATTTGCTAGCCAAGAAGTATTCGGGCAGTAAACGCTTTAATGTAGCGTGAAAGTAAGTTTGGCTATTTGTGATAAGAATGTTAAACCGATTAATGGCGCGCGATGGTAAGATAATTTCAGAATACTTCGACTTGTAGGTGAAAAGAAACTTTTTTCGGGGATGTAATATGTGCTAAATATTCTTAAGGACCCTTAGAGAAGAGTTTAGATCTGCTATTACATATACCTGCCTTTAACCGAATACGCAGAATCTTTGTAATCGACTTGCAGTACCTGCTGAAATAATTGACAGAACAATCATAATTGATACTTGTGCGTAAAATTGTTACGGTGCTTTGGGCCTTTGACGTACGCATCAATCGTATTTTATATGTTAATGTATAAGATTAACTTCGCTTGTTATTACCGACGGTGCTTATTATTTTCTATGACGACAAAGTAAAACAATGAGGTATCGAACATATCCGGAGGGATCATTCTTAATAGGTAAGAACATTACCTATGTAAATTTTACGGCTAGAATCCTTAGTTAGAATTTATTCGGTTTCACATCTACCTTATAGATACAATCAAATTTAACCATGTATGAAAAAGAAATACTATTAATCGTATAGTGAGCGATGAGTTACGTTTAAAAGATCGTAAGTCGTACTTACAACTGGAATCGATCATTTTTGTATATATCGCTTACTGTCATTATGCAAATTATATGAAAAATGTAACTTATGAAAGGAGTAAAGAATTTGAATGTTCTGTAGATACATGGCTGCAAACTCTGTTCGTATTCCAAGATACTGAGACATTAATGAAGGTGTTCATATGTGTACTTACACACGGCGCGGTATGTAATGGTATGTGATAATGTTATTACAATTGAATAAGTTATACCGAATATACTTGCATTACGAACTTTTAATCGAATCACCATTGTTTTTAAATAGAATATATAGATATGCACTGATTTAACGCGATGTAAATTTTCTGATGTAATAAAGACGAATTATTATTATTATATTACTGGTAATATCTGCTGCTATTTCATACTTATAACAGGTGAAAACTGAATATTTTGAATTACATCTTATATTTGAAAAAGTCGCAAGCGCACTTATCTTTGATCTTCATAAAAGTAAATTATATAAAGAACGAAAGTACCTGGCTTTATGACTAATACTGACTATAACGATTACTCTACCACTAAGACAATTTTACAAGACTCCAAGTGTCAATAGTAGACAGAAATTTACACCTTCATTAGTTTTGTTAACATTTCTATTACGGGATTTATTTACCCGCGGAAATAAATTGTACGATCTTACGTTTTCTTAGCTGTAATTTAAATGTAATTGTATTCGAATGTCTAAACACGATATAATCGACATACACTTTAATATAATTTAAGATTTTCATCTTGATTTCTGAGACACTCTAGGGGATAATTTGTAATAAGAACAAAAACAGGGCTTTCTGCAAATATTTCTAAATATCTATAAAAATGTATTAGTAATAAAATAAAAGTAAGTTCACGAATTATTAGTATACAATATTAGATGGTATTGTTATATATATTGGTAATACGACATGTATTATTAATATGTACGTGTACAATGAACAAGTGTATTACACGTATTACGCAAAAAATGATTTGCAATAAATAACATTTTTGCAGTATATAACCTTCTATACTATAATTCGATATAAAACCGGTAGCCCCGAGGTATAATTCATTCCAACGAAAATATCGGTGAATACAACTCTTGGTTTCGTGCATACTCGTTTGATCGGATCAAAGGCAAATTCAAACGGGGAGACGATGGTAACATGGCGACTTCCTGTCCCAACATGGCGTCACTTCCTGCAAACAGTTCCCAAGTTTGCCGGGAATCCGGCGCGGCATGCATACAAAGTATAAACTTTGCGACAGAGTTTTAAAATCGTCGATCTGTGTGTAACCGTGCATCGATGCCAGTAAATGCAATGTCGGGTGGGTATAAAGGTGAGCAGTGGGGTTAGGCGCGGGGGGGTAAGAGGTAACGGAAAGGTAAAGGTTAGAAGAGGTTATGAACTCTAACCCACAGTTGGTTGACGAAGCCTAGTTGTTGCTATGAACGCCCAAATGACGCGTAGTCGGACCAGGCATCGTAGTTAATAACAAAAGGTAAGTGTTCTTCGTAATCTTTTTGTTTACTATCACTCGACTTGCTCGTTACCTTTTCTTCAATAAAGATAACATGAAATCTCGAACGATGACTCGCCCACGTCGTACCAATCTGTGCACGTCCCGCTTAATATTGCACATAGTACAAAACGTTCGAACCCTCCCTTTGATACGGAATGTTAGGAAATAAAAGATCGCCCTGGCTTTATGCTGGTGCAGCGATCATGTGATATTTTGACATTACCATTCTGCAATCGCGCGTTCTGTCGATAATGAAATCGCTTTGTTAATGATTCTCGCTTGCTTTGTACGAGAGTGAGATAACCAGTTAATTTATGTATTTATCGTAGGCTCGGTTCAACTATCATATTTGAAACTTCGTTTCGAAACAGGACATAAATGTTCCAGATCTAAGTATCATTGTAAAAATTGATTAGAAGAATTGGTAACGAAGGAAAAGGGAATCGTGCGGAACGTTGGAAATAGTGATATTGTTTTATCTTTGCGAACCAAAGCGTTGACGTCATTCTAAATTCGTGTAAAAGGTGACGCGCGTAACAATGGAGAAATTAATTGCGAGAACGTATAAAAAAAAAGAAAGATCAGCGTTGCAACTAGGATTGCAGTTGAACGCAACGAGTAGTATTACAAGTTAAATCTATGTCGACGCGGTGACGAAGTAGGTAGGAGGTAACCTTCGGACCCACGGACGACCTTTACCTGTGAAGTCCGGTCGTATAGAAATAATTACTGTCGAGTGACTATTCTTCTTCACCGATGCCGTTCCAAGAAGTCTCTAGCTGACTCGGAATGACCATTCAAAAGGTTACAACCCACTGAGATATTTTCAAAAGACAGTAATTTAACCGAAGGAATTTCTAACTTCCCGATATCTGAATCCATCCTCGAGATACAAACTTATATAATCGAAAATAAATTTTATTTCTTTCGATTTCTTTCCTTCAATTCTTCTTCGATCTTTAAACTCGTAACTGGGTTTAATACATTCATAATCAGCACGTACAACATTTTTTATATTTCATATATTTTATATTTATATCGGTAGCATTATTACTCATAAATTATGTAACGGGTGTCGAACTTTAACAAGTTAACGTCCCCAGTTTTATCCGCTTCGGAAAATAAATTGCACACGTTGGATCCTCTGTGACTAAGGCGTTTTCCGTATAATAACGTTCTCTACCTGGAAAACAAGGATACATTTAAGTACATATTCGATAACTGGGTATCTAAGTTTTCGCCATTAACCGTTCGTGTTTGACCTATTCTCGATCGACGTCGCGACCTCGAGGCTCAACCGATAAGTCATCGCGGGCGTGTATTACGTGACATAACCTGTAACGCTCGTCGAGAGGCCACTATGCGGTCCTCCACGGCGAATGTTCTCGCTCAGGTAGAAAAGCAGGCAAGCGGGGCGAGAATGCACCTGGCCGGTGTGTCTTGGCGGCACACAAGAGAGTGACCTGCCAACCTGCCAGTACAGCGAACGGTCTGGCTGCGTTCACCTGCGCAAGGTTGCCTTTAAACTCCGACGTGGTGTTCTCGTGCGCGTCTCGAACGCGCTGCTTTCTTGCATCTATTCACCCGTTCGCTACGTTAAAACATCACGTTTTCTCGAAACGCGAATATATATATATATATGTAGATATATCTATATACACATTCCGCGCGTATTACCCGCGTGGCTGGCGACGTTATATTTTCAGAACCGTGCGTGACCCGTGAGAGCGCCACTGCCGACACACGCAAATGCGGTGATACAGGTCGACCCAACAGGTAGTGTATTGTGCGTACCGTCCTCGAACTTTAATATAAGACATGTCGCGTGTTTTCTAAGGTCCGTGTGAAGGAAATGGGATTTCCTTCCCACGATTTTGTAGAAGGATATATTTTTTATGAGCGGAGAGGGACAGAAGAAGTAAGAAAAATTTCTCGCCAAATTATAGCTCCGGGTACACTTTCAACTCTGGTTGACCTTTATCACCTTAACCAACATATTTCGAATCGTTTCTCGATTAACTTCTCCCCGTGGCACACGAAATTCCTCGAATCGTACAATCTCCCGAGGCACCTACGATAAAGCACACTCGCGATAAAATACGTTGATATTTAACAGTGACACGTGTCTAAACGGGTCAACGGCTTCAGTTTGATGGGAAAAAGGGACAGGTGTCAAGTGACTATCGCGAGACTCTTGCTCGAATGCAAAAAGGATGACGTTGGATTTCAAGCGTGACACTTCCGCGAGATCGGATATGTGTGGTATCCTTGATCACGGGGGATAGTGTTGTATACGCTTCGAGGTTTATGTAAAAATTCAAGGAGGATAATCTGATTGCGAATGTAACGTGCGGAAACGTATCGCAGCGGGCTTGAAAGTAGCTGTGGTTCCTAAGTTGAAAGTTTATCGCCGTGATTAGAAAGGGTGAAAGAGAACGTTCGGTAGCGCGATGTAACGAGCGCAAGGTCTATGGAATGTTAACTATTTTGGAGCAACGGTACAGGCACCGTTTTCTTGTGTTACTGCACTGGCGACAGCGGTGACGAAGTCGTATCACGAGTGTATGGAAATGGACCATTCGCTCTATGACAGCCAGTGTGGCACGGCTGTGTGTATCGGTATGCGCCTAACCACGTAGCAACCTACGAACCGGAGAACTCGGGACCCATCTCTTTCACTTCTTAAAATGGTAGGGGGAAAGGGTTGCGGCAGGTAGGGACGGGCGGCAAATGCTCCAGTTTTCATTTTTACAGCCTGCCGATGCTTAGGCCTTTAAACGTTACACTCTGTCTACCCAGGCGGAGCTGGACTATACACGATCACGACTTGACCGATCATATTCAATCTAATGCCCCCGTTCTAATGCCCGCAACGTTATACAATCTTTGCAGAGAAATATATTTTCTATCGCAATATTTCCAACCACGTATTACCTTGATTATTGTCCAGCGAGCGTTTAATGAATTTGTATCGAAAAAGGAAATTTATCTTTCTGTAATTAAAATCATTTTAGCAATACAATCCATACTTTCAATTAGCATTCCGTAAATATAAGTTGAATTTGAACGGCACTTCTTGCCCGCCATACTTTGCATCGTTAAACAGCAAGTGGGCACTGATTGTTTTGTAAATACGTAACGCACGCGCGTTCACGTGAACGCTGATATGTTTTTGGAGTTATGTGTATTCGTATCGATGCATGGAATTTGGAGAATTTTACAGGAGCACGTTTATCGATTGTTGTTGCAGAGAGAGAGAGAGAGAATGGACAGGGATCATAGGGAACAACGCGATCACGAGAATTTGAACGAGAACGAGGGGGAACGAAAAGTAGGAATGGATTTTCGTAATCTGTCTCATCACCACGGCGGAGATCACGCGGGTGATGTCGAGGCGGAGGTGGGTGTGATATATTTTCGAGAGATATTTGCAAGATACTAATTTTACTAAAACGATAATTTTCTTTTCTGTCGCAGCGGGATATGGAAGTGGAACAAAACGATCGTGTAGAGAATCTGCACGAAGATAAAGCAGATCAAAACATAGGGAGAAACTTTCATAATTTAGCGCATCATCCTGCTATGGTGGGTTTCAATTGTAATTGATTTTATTTAAAAGTTGAAGAATAAAGTGTTGCAATTTCTCACGGCCGTTCTTAATTAAATATCAATGTGTTTACAGAGAGATATGGAAAGGGATCAAAACAATCACGTGGACAATGTGCACGATGAGAAAGTCGATCATAAAATGGGAAGAGATTTTCGTAATTTGGGACCTCACGCAGGAATGGTCCACTTGCACTCTGGGATTGAACATTTAAATAATGTCGACGTGGAGGTGGGATATTCGTTTATTTCTACATCAGGCACTCTTACTTTTAACGTAATTAATTTTAAACACTTTATTTATTTTACATTTCGATGGTTTTCAGGTAAAGCTGGCAAGAGACGTCCGTGGCTCCTTAGGTTTAGGGCTATCGTTAGAATTATGCGTTGTTTGTGGGGATAGGGCTAGTGGAAGACATTACGGTGCAATAAGTTGCGAAGGTTGCAAAGGTTTCTTTAAACGCAGTATTCGAAAACAGTTGGGCTATCAGTGCAGGGGAAGCAAAAGTTGCGAAGTTACCAAACACCATAGAAATCGGTGTCAGTATTGTAGACTTCAGAAATGCCTTGCAATGGGAATGAGGAGTGACTGTACGTCTGCTTGGAATATCATATGTAACACTGATATATTTTATATTTAATAATCACGATAAGTCGCGTACGCAAGAGATAAAAATCTGTGATATTTCAGCGGTTCAACACGAGAGGAAGCCGGTGTTGGGTGAATCGGCTGGATCAAAAGTGGGGAACCGAAGCCCCAGAGTTAAACCGGAACCGCAGCAATCAGTGTCAGAAACACCACCGACGTGGGAGCAGCCCGAGAGCCCCAGTATGGAAGACCAAAGTAGCGACAGCGATCTCAGCGATGCGTTGACCTTAGCAAGGGAACGTTTACTTATTTCACACGCGTTAGATAGCATGGCTAAACTTATTGGCGATGTATGTTTCATTTATATAACACAATTCTGCTTGTACGTATATATATCCGTGAAAGTAACGTTATTCTCATCTTCTCAGAGTGTTAATGGTTCGAGCGAGCCGGAAGAAGAGTGGACAGGTCAGTTGATCTCTGAAAGGCACACGTTATTTGAGTTAAGAGCGCCCAGCCCAGCTCCCGCGTACTTATCCATACATTACATCTGCGAGAGCGCCGCTAGATTGCTTTTTCTCTCAGTCCATTGGGCAAGAGGAATCCCGGCATTTCAAGCGTTACCGTAAGTAAGCAATACGGACGTCTAGTAGACATCTCGAGCATGAATAGGGAATAAAATCGCCTGAATCCGTAGCTCTGCAGTTCAGACAACGCTGGTGCGCAGTTCCTGGGGACAGCTGTTCACTTTGGGCCTCGCACAATGCGCCTACACTCTGTCGCTTCCCAGTATTCTGACGTCGATAATAAATCACTTGCAAGCTAGCATCGCACAGGAAAAGATTACAGCCAGCAAAGTGAAGTCTGTCACGGAGCATATATGTAGATTACAAGATTGCGTTAGTTCGCTTCATAAGTTACAGGTGGATTCTGTGGAATACGCGTACCTTAAAGCATTGACACTTTTCAGCGCAGGTGGGAAACGATTCTTCAATTTTCACGCACGAATGTTATCGCGTCGTTATTCAATCTTTCGCCTCTTTCAGATAACGTATTGGCTGGTGTTTGGCGTAAGAAAGTTGAGGTTTTACAGGAAGCTGCGTGGACGGAGCTGCAACAGCGCGTAGGCTCCGACAGGTTACCCCGCCTCCTTTTGAGGCTCGCGCCGCTTCGCTCGATTAACCCGAGGGTTCTGGAAGATTTGTTTTTCGCAGGTCTTATTGGTAGAGTAAGCGTGGCTAGTGTTGTGCCTTATATTCTTACTATGCATGACTACAAAACTGAACCTGAAAGTCACATGGGGTGACAATTACTATCTGTGCAATGTAAGTCGTGACCTAACAAAGTGATATATATATGTATATATATACACGCACGTTAATGTTGAATGCCTTAAATATTTTTATACGCTGAGAAGGATAGAAGGAAAAGTGAAACGGGGCGAAGGTGATCTTTATTTTTCGTAAATGGACTATAATCCATACGTGCCCCGTTTTAAATAAAGGTGTCGAAGCTCAGGGTAGTACTTTAACTTGTTAATCAGATATAATATCTATGTAGTTTACAATATTCTGATGTTTAACTCTTTCTTTTTTTATTTATTATAAATTCACTGTCTATTGTACAAAACTTTCCATATTCCAGATAAAAAAGAACGTTATATTCGTGAAAAGTGTTAGTAGTAATGTGATATACATTTGTTAATGACAATGACATTACTACTGCTATAGATTTACCGATTCATTTAAGTTGTAGCAGTATTATAAAGTATAAGTAAAGTAATATCACGTGTTAGGCGTAGCGTGTCCGATTCAAATTCGATTCAAAATTTATATAAATGGAATACGTATCTGGAAAGTTTTGTATTGGCAACGTAATTTAAAAAAGATCACGCGGGGCAATATTACTATACTTATAATTTAGCGGCAGTAAAAAGATGAGCCCTTGAACGAATTAGTAATTTTGTACTCTACTAATTAAAAGTATTAATTTAAAGAGAATAATTATTTTTATACAGGATTATTGAAAAAGATAGAGGACTTGTTTGCCTCAGATTGTTCTTTCAACGTTTGTTATGCGTACAGAAAAAAGAGGAAATCAATTTGTCGTGTTATATTCGAATATTTCAAGAAAATCAAAACACTAATAACGTTATTATTTCTTTGCGAGCACTGCATTTCCGTCCGTCAAAAGAAATCACTGCTGTATTAGTTTTAACGATGATCAGAACTCAAGTGTGTCAAGTGTGTCTTTAGATGTATATATGAATTATTTAATCTTTCTGATTAGATTATGTGAATATTACCATTGTTATTTCAAGAAAAAAAGTAAGAAACAATAACTCTACATAAGTATTAGTACAAACAATTTATGTATGTTGTAATTATTAAAAATAATTCTTTAATTTTACCACAAATCAGTCGGGACATGCATAAATTTTACTTATTTTCCTAGCAATTGGTAGTAGAAAGGATTATGTATTATAAAAAGGATAAATCAGATTTTATGTGTCTTTGAACTGCGTAGGGTGTGCAATAATAATGTTTCCTAGCCAATTAGGGAGAGGAAATATTCGATAGTCCTAATGTATTTGCAACAAAGCAAACGAAATAACTGATATTGCACCCTAAATCGAATATATTTATATCCTACACTGAAGTAGAACACACTGAATTCACTCTATTATGCATCAAGTATTATTTACTTCTTTAAAAATGACAATAAAAGTATATTTTTTATGAAAAATGCGAATAATTACCAGGTCAGAGGAGATGGAGGAATGAATGTATATGCGTTTACTTAATCGAATGTACATTTTATATCTTATTGTTAATTGTAATTATATACACCTGATATTGGATCTAGGTGTAAGAAAATATATATATATATATATATATATATATATATATAATAAATCACACGTACATATATATATACATATATATATATATTATTTGTATGTATTTTACGATTACAAAGCAGTAATGTAGCATTCGTATTTCTAGGATAAAAATAATAATCTTGTGTATTTAATGTTATTGATGACATTTAGATCATTGATATTTTTAAAACTACAGCGATACGAATCGTTATTAAAATACTTTAAACTATCCAGACTTGTTGATGTTCATAGAAACGTTTTTGCTGGTTACGAGATTTCCATAAACATCTTCATCATTAATAAGCGTGTATTATATCTGTAACAATGTTCAATATCTAGTTAAACATAAGCAACCTCTTTAATTCGATAATCCAAAGATTAAACAACAATACATTTCTTTTACAGATATTCGTGTGAATTATATACATGTTGACGAGAATCTGATAGAATCCTTAGAAAATGCTAACGGTATATAATAACTGTATTTTGATTAAGAATAGCGACAATATTTCATTAAATGCCTCTGCGGTGCGTTGTATAAAATGACGATAATTTTGCATATACGATAGCCTTGCATCTTTATACGCGGTATCGACTTTAAATACTTGCAATTGTTATTTGTATTCTACCTGAGATATTGTTATACGCCGTATTACACATTATTAGACTTATATACAATAATCCGACGATTCCAATTTCAATCCGCGAAATACTAAGCGAATAATACGATACAATTAGGAAAGATTCGACCTGTACAACAAAGCTAAAACTCTGTGTAAATATAAAATGTGCCTGTATGAAAAAAAAGATATTTATATTAAATATAGTAGTTTTGTAATTATACAACTCGAGAGATGCAAAAGACCTGTCCCTTTAACCGCGGGTATTAAAGTAACGCGCAGTGGAATGATAAAAAGAAAGAATAAATAACGATTATCTCGTAAAACCTTGGGTTACTCTTTTCGGTATCAGTTAAAAATACGAAGTTGGGCGGGTTGCGTGGGGCGACGGGGGGAGGGGGGGGGGAGGGGACGCGTGGTGGGACGACTTACTGCAGGGGAGGTGGTTCTCACGGAGGAACCCGAATGCTCGCAGTATAGAGTCGTCCCTGTGCAGTGAGTCACATCCCAAGATTGCTTGTAGAGGCGCTTTGCCGCCATAGCCGCTTTATCCGCTAGTGTTTGTGAATCGGTTTTTCATATGAAAGTCGGAGTGAGTCGTTGAGTGGACTCGAGTTCAGTAGCGGTCGGTCGAATGCACGGAAAGTATGGTCATGGGAAGAGTCGCGTTTGGTTAAGCCACCGTCACTGCACCGTTTCACTGGACTGAGAAAATCAGCTCCCAACAGCGCCACCGAATATTTTAATGCTTGCGTAAAACCGGCTATTCTACACGATAGGTAGGCCAGGTATTACAATCCGCTCGAACGTTTGGAAGTTAAGTGACACACCTCTGTAGAACGTCTACTTATCTGCCTTCCTCACGAGACTCACGGAAAGAAGCATAGTTACGCTCGAAATATACCTGCGGACATTATTCCAAGCGACCTTTTACCTGCGAAACGTGAAACAGTGCTTTGTACCAGCGCATATTCTACCAAGCAGAATATCGTAAGAGATTTGTAGAGTGTATTCACGGCAGTTTGGAATAAAATGTTGTAACAGTGGTGCTTCCTGTTCCCTCGTATTAAGCGTTATTATTTCGCGGCGGGAAATTAAGTTTTGAAGAAGCGAACGTCATCAGGTATGTTGAACACCACCACCGAGAATATCCCACTTAGTTGAATCATGCTAATAAGGATTATTCATCGTGTATGTTCCAATCATCTCAGTGTGTCCTTTCTCTAACATACTATTTTCTTTGCATTCGTAGTATGTAATCGCTATTTTAAGTAAATCGCCTAGCTGCACGATAAATCTTGTTAAACTATAGATGGCGAGTTTTGGCGGTGCATATGAGCGTCTATGCAAATAGATCGTTGACGAGTCATTTTCTGTTTCGTTGTCACTTATTGTGTTTATCCTGGCAATTTCATAAACCTTTGCTGTTGTAACTTGCGTAACAGAAATGCGAGTCATCTCATACAAGTGTTGAAATAGACATGGACACACACGCACAGAATCACGTGTATACCCTGCACAAAACACAAGCTGCTTTTTGTACTAAATGGCTTTCTTGCACGCTTCTATTCGTCGGCAATCACCCTTACATCACTAATAGACGATGAGTTTCATTAGTTTTTTTATCTTCAGTTTTCAGCTGGCCTTTCTACGTGATTATTCTTTGGATATCGAGTTTTCAGTTGCGATTAGAGAAACAAAAATAAAAACACATCTTATTTTATTCGACGACGCGGAGCCCCACAGTTTATCCATAACACGACCGCTGTACTGGCTGTTTCTCTTGCCTCCGAGAATTCCTTGGAGTTTCGGCTTCCCCAGAAGGCGATGCTTTTTATCCTCGCACGGCGATCCGATTAAACTTTCGAAACTTAATAAAAAAAAACCAAAAATACAAAACAGCCACGCAAATGCCGAAATCGGTGACCAAGTGGACATTTTGGAGGTCTCTGTCACGTTTTATTTTATTTCTTCGTAATCCATGTTCCCGCGACACGTTAATACAACGATAACGAATCTCGGCAGTTAAACGACTTATCGGTGCATTCCATTTCGAATGTACCGATAAGCACCGTAACTTCATTATTCGTTGTACATGCATTTCTACGATCACATAACAGTCGCACATTATTATTTAATCTCTTATCGATCAGAACTTACGCTACGATACATAAGTATAATTTCCATTGCGTCTTAACGATTTGATCTTTAACATCGTAACTTTGCAATCTATCTCTCTCACTTTTTGTTTCCACTTACTGGAGTCTGGACGGTCGTTCCTATTCTTTTCCTTATTTCACGTAGCTGTATACACACACACATTATATGCTGCTAACGCTGCACATACCCGACCCGTTCGATTGGCAAATTCTGTTGATAGCCACGAAATGCGTCAATCGTGCACGCTCAACTATATTCCACGGTTTTACTGCAATCGATCGAATGTGGTTGTGTAATACGTAAAGGTACGGGGCGTAGTACGTACACCTGTAATGCGTGCGTGTGTGCGACATAACTCTATGCAGTTCGACTACTGAAATAACAAAGTAAATTAATCTGATTCCTTGATTACAATGAAGATTAATACTTCTTCGTATCGAGAATCGTTCTATTCAAAAGTCACTTTGTATCGCGTGCAAAATTCAATGATACTGGTAAATATTTTGAGAAGCAGATGCTAGATATTGCCAATCGATGAGTGAAATTTTATAAATCATAAAATATCGTCGTAACGGTTCGAGTCGCCTGAAACGGTGATTTGCTTAAAACCAGCCGGGAAACTTGTATATAAGCTCTCCCCCATTCATTTCCAAGATAAAGCAAGCGCCATTCGTTATACGGCGCGATAATACATTTCGTTCGCCAATGATTTTTCACCTATACTGCTGCACTGGCACTCGTGCGGCAGTCTGGTGTCGGCACGGAATGATACTATCGGTCTAAGGTCCCCTTTATCAACGCGACAGTTAGATCCGTCGTACGTTTCCGTGTTTCTCATGAAGTGCCTAAGCTTGCTCAGAATATTTATACTGTGCGTACACTTATGTATTTACAACGGCCAGACAGAGATCCCCGCCTCAAACGTGACTAACAGTGGATTATCATTTTAGAAAGTGCAAGAGGTCGGCAGTCGAGGAGGACGAAGAGCATAAAAAGGGAAAGCGGAAACGGGCAGCGGAAGCGGAGATCAAGGCGCGGGGGAAGGAGGTACCGGGCCCGGAGACGAGACGAAAAATCATGGAACACGCGCTAACAAGATGCGATGCCCGCTTACCAAAAGTCACGCCGATCACCGACGACTACGAGATCAGTAATCACGTGCTAGGCCTCGGCATCAACGGAAAAGTTGTTCAGTGTTACGATAAAAACACGAGGCAGAAGTATGCGCTCAAGGTGAGATAAGGATCCAGAACCTTCTTCCAGGGGAATCGGTAGCTTTGATTTCGCGTTTCGTCAGTGCCGTTAGTTTTGGTTCCTGCGCGAGCTGAATGGTGGGTTAATGGTTTCGGTAACGAACAGAGCTATCTATTTAATTATGAGAGGACAATCTGTGTTTTCGTTCCATTTTCAATGGACAAAGGCGCCACACATGTTGACGGTCGTATTGTTGCGCGCCCAATGAAGCGCCGTTAAAGCTATCGGCTACCATTGTTCCTCTAATTATGAATCGTAGCTTTGCGGAGTTTAATTAAAATTGCAGGCGCGGACAATGGAACGGCGTGTGTAAACGCGCGTTTACCGAACAAACATGCTCGAAGCGTGTACGAAATACGTCAATCTGTTGTTTCGTAATTTGCATACGGAAATGGCTTTGCACTCGAGACAAACTAAATGACGTAGTCTACTATAGTTTTAAGCTCTTATCAAGTGACACTGGAGTTACACGCGTGCATCGTTCTTTTAAAGTGTAACATGACACGCTCGTCACTGGCAATTTTTGGGGTGACGGAACGTTGTTCCAAGGATGAGTCCCAATATCTTGTGTTAAATTTGCGTGTTAACATGCGTTTAGAGGATCATCGATCCGTGACGCGTCGATACGCTTTCGACGCGGGGAAGCACGATCATCGAGTAGCGATGTCCAGCCGAGACCAGGCCGCGAGTCATCCTCTATTTATACTCAATGATTTCCCGTTCGACGATTCCGACCATGCGATGTATCTCTGAAGCCGACTTGCCATTTATTTTCTCCGTATCTCCTTGGAAAAAATTCACGGAACTTCGTATTTCTGCCTTTTCGCACGTGATTTGTTGCTCTTGGATCGTCGTTCGCGCGGAAAATTTCGAAGGGTAACGAGAGAGTCGTCGGACCAAGAGCGGCTGCTAACTATCTATGTACTGCATAGTTAATGGACCGAGGCAGCGTCGTTGTTCAAATATGTACATCTCGACGAATAGTCTTCGATTTAGACTCACCGTCATTCTGTTCATTTTCTAACGCGGATTTTATGTTCAATTGCGAATAAGAAGAATTTTAAAACGCGCGTATATAAATGCACGCGCACAGAGCAGTTGCAGGGGCAACTTCGCGCAGGGTTTAATGCGCAGAATGCCAATGACCGACTGCTACTTTTATCCGATGCGCTGCACACCCGTCTTTATAAATATTTAAACGTAGGTTTTTGAATCGCGCGACAATAATGGAACTTATTTGTAGCACTACGGCCGAATAAGCGTTAGGCCGGAAGTTCTGAGAGGTTAACGGAGGTGGCTCCTACAATAGCACAGCGCATCGCCAGTAGAACTGAATGACAATTTCTTATTAATCTATATGACAAGATAAACACTCCTGCGGCAGTGGAGCATGTGACTGAATGGGCAAAAATAGCTGATAAGCTTCGACGAAAATATATCGTTCTTTATCATGGATCGATGATCTCATACTCGTCGACGGTAAAACAGTCGATGCCTTCGTAAGTGTCGATCTATCGAGTAATCTAGAGCTGAAGGGTTAATACCTCCCTGCGTAGATCAACGTAGCTGTCAGAATGATTAATGTTGGCGACGATATCACGAGACATGTCAATCTTTCAACATTTTTACGTAACAAGAACGTGCCGTGCATGGGCTGATCGCGAGGGGTGTAGATTGTAGATCGCTCCGATTCCAGTGTGTCGGTTATAGATATCGGTAGGCATATAACTGATCCCAATAGATAATTGACTAAACGTGTGTAGGTATGTAGCCATATATATCAGTGTCGGTGACAAGCTTGAGAGCACCTTCGTCGTTGCTATATTTCGCTACCTGTATTTACCAATTACTATTAATTGCCATGCTCCTACACGTAGGATAATTATTCCATGACGCCATGATTAAATACTTCCAACTGTCCGTTTTATCCAGGTTAGGCGAGGAAACGAAAGAACAAGATTGCGCGATAAAGTCATGAGAATTGTGATGCAAATAGGTCACGTCTAAATTCCAAGCAAAGAAAATGCAGCAAAAGGGCAATATTCTCTTCTTTAAGTTAAAAAAGTATTTATGGACCTCTATGAAATCGCGAAACGCTCGGTAGCATATGCTATGTTCCACGAAACGGTATTTTAATGGCGATCTGTTATACCGAATATGTAGATCGAATTATTGGGATCGAGCCACGTAGATTGGTAAAACGGTTTGAATTATATCGCTCGGCCGTGAAGACATCCGACAGCGAAATGTAATAATTCTCTTATTTGAACATTGCGGCATTGGATCCTTTCGTTCCGACCTTCGAATACTTCCAACCCAATGTCGTACCCACGCATTACTTTTGTCGTGTATTGTTCGTACATTCATCAATGGTCATTCTTCGATTCCTTTAAATTCTAATATTTATTTCGATCGATTTTACACAGTCTCGAGGGAATTTATAGAACGACGCGTGAATAGTGTATAGGCTTCATCGATTCAAACAGAATACATATGCTCGAGGCACGTTTCAGGAGAAAGCTATCGAATCGTAGGCCCGCACACGCGTTCACGCAGACAAAAAAAGTAAATATTTGCAAACGCTATGGCACAACCTGGGTGCAACCTAGTTTCTCGTTACGAATTCCCCTTCGTTGATAGATTACCTTGCTGCCAGCCAATTCCTTCGCCACGAATTGAAGAGTCCTTGTAAAATCCACTGTGAGTGTCAAAATAAAAAAATTCTTTTTATTGGAAAATGTTCTACGTCCAATTTTGAATTTGATTTTAGGCATTTGCAGTATTTTCTACAAGGGCTCTTCAATTGTTCTCGTTGATCGCAGTGTTCTTGGAAACTTTTATCTCTAAGATTCTTTAATGTTGTAATGTGTAAATCTAATATATATATATATATATATATTAGATTTACACATTACAACATTAAAGAATAGTACAAATATATAGCGAAGAAGAGCGTACATGATAGTATCATCTCGCCTTGAAGTATCAGTAATTTGATCGCATTAAGCTCCTCCAGACAGTACCGGGAAAAGAGCAGGACAATTCTCACGCGCGTCTGTGCGTCAGAGTTGGATTAGCGTACGGGATCCTTTGCGTAAAATAGGTACATCTGCGTAGGACGAGTATAATCTGACGGCAGAGCCTGTCGGTTGATTAATTCTGCGCGCACAATCGTCTGTTTCTCGTGGCAACGTGTAATGCCACTCCGCGGAGCACTAATCTCATTATCACGGAATAATACGAAAATGTCAAATGATCGCTCCGCGTGACCAATGTACATAATATGTATGCCCATTTAAGAGGGAGCGAGACGGACGTTCCTGGGAAATCACGTGTATTTTAAAGCTCGTTAACATTTGCAGATTACTGAATCGTAAAATGCGCGTACATAAAACGCCGCTATCTCGTAAACAGTTTCCCTTCGCATTGTACTTGATATTGATTCAGCTTCTGTCATTGTAGCATAGAAGTTGAAGCCCGTGTTGCACTATTACGAGATTAATTTTGCATTCGTGTC
This sequence comes from Andrena flavipes, assembly GCA_963971345.1. Taxonomy (NCBI): domain Eukaryota; kingdom Metazoa; phylum Arthropoda; class Insecta; order Hymenoptera; family Andrenidae; genus Andrena; species Andrena flavipes. The sequence continues at coordinate 43,356,793 of OZ020481.1, forward strand.
GCTATCGTTCTTGTCAGCGCTACTTTTCGAAGGCTCCTCGATAATGCAGCCGGTTTCGACTTTCTTTCTCGCTTGTATCTCGGACTTTAATTGTGCTCGAATATTTTTAGAACTCGCGAATACCTGACGTTCTAAAAATATTCCACTCAACCGGCAGACATTTCTTTTTCTTTTCCCTCTTTTATGTGTCACAACTTGCATCGCTCTTTCCAGGAGCTTGTGTATACACGCAGGAGCAGTAAAATGTAGACTCATGAGCGGATGTTACGATATGCTTTACAGACGTTTCGTAACTATGGTACCTAAATGTTTATGTTTCATTAGCAAAAAGATTAGGCGAAGCTAATTATAACGTACTGTATACTTCTGGGTATGCGGTGCTTTATCTCCAAGCATTAAATTTTAACAATGCTTCTAATTGACAGAACTTGAGTAAGAGACGTTTGGGCAGTGCCAATGGGAGTTCTGCAACGTTAGATAATGCTTTCGTTCGCGCTGCCAAGTAATTCTTTAAGCTCAACGCGACAAGTACGAAGTCGTAAATTATAGGAGCTGTGTTTCTCGATACTTAGTGCGCATACGGTAAAACTGTGCAGGCTTTTTCAAAATACTTTATCGCGGTAAAAAAAAAAAAAATACGCAGATACGCAGTGACTGGGCGCAAACTTTATTATCCTAAATAAGAAACGTAAGTTCAAGAGCCGTTGATGCAATTAGTGTCATCGATTTAAAAGGCATTATTGCGACGTCAGCTATTTGTGGGTCGTTCACCAGCATTTCTTACAGCACGTGCACAGAGATTGTCCTCATAGTTTCCAGTAGAATTTTTCAAAATACCTTGCGTCCTACCGCGTACCCATTTTCGCGCGCCAGAATTTCAAATTATACAATGCCGCGTAATTTGCAAGTCATACGGTTTATCACTCCTCATGTTTATTCTATTCCAATCTTACCTGAGCTGATTGCATCACTTCGTGTGCTCAAGGATGAACGTTCGTTTCGTATGAACTTGAAGCTTTCAGAAGCAATAATGTGTAATATGATTGAAATTCTGCGGTATGATTTTGCGATGTGGAGGAAATTGTGATGCTTAAAGCATACTTATCGCTTTTATACTTGAGTATACGGGTAGAAATTCTGTTGCACTAAATAAATTCGTCCTTGCAGGTATTATATGACTGTGTAAAGGCGCGAAGGGAAGTGGAGTTACATTGGAGAGCATCGAATTGCAGACACATAGTTCAAGTCAAAGACGTGTATGAGAACACGTATAGTGGAAATAAATGTTTATTGGTAGTAATGGAATGGTAAGATTATGGACATAGCGTTATTTAATAGATACTATTGATTAAGAGATGGGAATTAAATGTAGATTTAATGAATCTTCAGCATGGAAGGAGGAGAGTTATTTGAGAGAATACAAGACAGACAAGACGGTGCTTTCACAGAAAGGGGTAAGGGGAATGAATTTATTGTAATTTATTGTAATCTTATTAGCTTCATTACAACGTGTTTGCAGAAGCTGCGCAAATAATGTACGAGATTTGCGTTGCCGTGAAGCATCTACACGATATGAACATTGCACATAGGGATCTCAAGCCAGAAAATCTTCTGTATTCCAAACCTGGTGCGTGATTTCTTTCCCATCTATTTCGAAACGATATTTGTTGCTCCTGGTAACAGAATAATTCATTTTCAGATAATAATGGAGTACTGAAGCTTACAGACTTTGGGTTTGCGAAGGAAACTCATTTGAAAGATACATTACAAACGCCATGTTATACGCCATACTATGTAGGTAAGTTGTATTGAAATTATAATACACGTTTATTAGTGTATATATATAAATTTGAAATTAGTAATAATAAACATATAATCGTACGAATATGTGTAACTAAACATCTCCCTTCTGTTTGTGAAGCTCCTGAAGTTTTGGGACCAGACAAATATGATAAAAGCTGTGATATTTGGTCACTGGGAGTTATAATGTATATATTGTAAGTAAATCTACCCACGAATACAATTTGCATAAGAATTCAAACTTGCGTCGAGAGTATTACAGGACATATCTAACACTGTACCACATTTCAGATTGTGCGGTTTCCCACCTTTCTATAGCAACCATGGTTTAGCAATTTCGCCAGGAATGAAGAAGAGAATTCGATTAGGGCAATACGATTTCCCAGCCCCGGAATGGTCGAACGTAAGTACAGAGGCGCAGGAGCTTATCAAGGGTATGCTGTGTACAGACCCGGCAAGAAGACTGCAAATCGACGAAGTTATGCGCAACAAATGGATCGCTGTAAGAATTTAATTCCATTTCTGTATAGATGTACGCGAAAGTGTTTCAATAGCGTTTCTTCCGCAGAGATACACAGAAGTGCCAGCCACTCCTTTACATACCGGACGCGTGCTTCGAGAGGGCGAAGAACTTTGGCCAGAGGTTCAAGAGGAAATGACACGGTCTTTGGCTACGATGCGCGTGGACTACGACACGGCCAATTTGAAGCAATTAGATCACACGAATAACGCGTTATTGAACAAACGCAGACGGGCGAAACAGACGAATGCTGTACCACATACTGCTAATGCTACACCTGCTTCCTAGGGAGACGTAACGAGCGCCAGGCGTGACTGGCTTATTTTTTTACGTAGATGTATAAGGTATAGTCTAATTACAATGAGAATTGTTTTTTGACAATTTCGTTGTGGGAAAGATGAGAGATTACAGAACAGGATCGTTTTTAAGAACAGATTGATGGGTAAGGATAGGCGCAGATAAAGCTCTACTCGGGATACAAGAATTCTAGCTGCAAATACTGCAGTAATTAATTGCATGGATTTCTGCTGAAATACATCTGTTTATCATTGATAGGAGATTCTCTTTGAGTGCTAACGGTAATAGGTGCTGAATTTAAAATTTGAAGTTACTATTGCCTCTACGTATATATATATATACGAAGGAATAAGGGGCGCATACTTGGGAAGAGGATCTTGCAATAGTTTAGAAACGGTGCATTTTTGACTTCGTAGTAAAAACAGTGGTCCATCAGTGATGTGCCATCAAGAGTCTAATAATATAAAATTGGAGGAGAATTAGGAGTCTATGAACAATAAATTTTTGTCATTTGGAATATATATTGATATACAAGGAGGAGTGGGATATTACAGATGTTTCTTAATCTTACGTGAAATAATATATAACATCGCTTCTTGGCCTATGGATGACGGACTTTGTGAAAAGTCAGTTATCCAAAATTAGTAAAGATTTCACTTGACAGCTATAAAGAATTCCTCATCAATTTTTCACTTAAAATATATTTTATATGGATATTTTCTATACCATTTTTAAATTATTATACCACTTTTATTCATCGCAATTTGCATAAATGAAGGGGCTACGTCATGTCATGAGACAAAATTTTGAATTTACATACGCGTATGGCTAGAGGCTATTCAAATTGAAAGAATATGGTTCAATTAAATATATAAATGTACTTGCAAGTAATATTTTTTACTGAGGCTGAATATATATAAGTAACCGCTAAATTGTTGTGAAGTCGCACATACGTTGCTCTTATTATTTCCGAAAAGCTAAAGGGTCGACTTGTATAAAAGAACTTGTAGTAAATGAAATGAAATGAAATATCTACTTAGGAACAAAAATTTACACTATACTGAACAAATGTGGTAATTATATATTTTTAGATGTATCACGAACTTGAAATCGAAGTGAATTTAGATGGGAAAGTTGCCTTAACCGACAGGAGGTCAATTTTCATTTTAGCGTAATTTCTATTAGAGTTATTAAGTACTTGAATTAGGCGCAGACTTAACTTCAGTCACGGGGCGATCAAATCTCGAGAATGTGTTAGTGTTTCTTCAGAGATGACTGATGTGTTACAAAGTGTAAATATTATATGTATGATTTATTTTTAATAAGATTATCTGTAATAGCACTAATTCTTAATGGTTTAGTAACATTATTAGCAGCCCTCCATAGTTTATAAGTATTCAGAATGTTTAACGATTGAAAATAGATCTTGTGACTGATAAATTGCAAGGAAATAAACGTGACTGGGCCTTAACTTGTTTCCACAGTTCTACGTTAATTACTTAACGATATTGTTTGCATGGTACACACACAATTAAAACTATACACTAACTTAGAACTGTGGGCACAAATTTTTAGCACGAATATCATGTAATTGTCGTTCAGCTCTTATATTTTAGTGAGAACAATAAAATTATAATTATTGAATATACATTAAACTTACCGAGAATTTTAATTCAAAAGACAAGCAACCATACATCGCGCACTTCTTTTTTACATAAAAAAGATGAAATGTGTAGTTTTTTAATAGAATATAAAAGATTGTTGCACTGTTATATTTGCAATTTTCATAGACTAAAATGGTTATATAATACAGAAATGTGTATACACTTATTGAATTCTAATTCGAGCTGAACCACAGTATTGAAGTATTTTTGTAATGGATTTAAGTATGTTGGTTTGCACTGCATTTATGAAACTTGACAATAAATATACAAGCTGACGTTAATTAATGTAGACTCGGTTCATCATTTTATTTTAACTCTGTACTATTACTCCAACGAGCTGCTACCGTTTCAGTAACGAAACCGCGACAGAAACTCGATGAATTATAATTACAGGGGCATAAACGTAAAGTGCCAACAGTATAAAAATCGTTCACTTATATTTTATCGTATAGCTTCTTCTTACATAATATATAAATACGAAGTTAGAGTAATCGTCTTAAACAATTCAAACTATCAAACACATTTTAGTCATTTTTATTCTATTTAAATTTAATCAACACACGGCTATTTTATTCTCCGTCATATATTTTCCAGTGTTTAAAGTTGTCTAATTTTTTTTCGAAGAATTCCGAAAAATTGCACCGATATCTATAAAATTTATCATAATCGAACGTCAAGATTAATTCCTGAAATATATCAATATACATGTATATATAAAATATAAATAACTTACTTAAGCTAGCTACAATTAAAACAAACGTTACACAGGTATTTATTATTTCAAGTACATTATTCAGGGAGATTGGGCACAAGGTGTAATGAAACGTGCCACTATATTTACACCACACTTTTAGCATAAGTCGAAATATTTTTTAATCCGCAATTCACAATAGTAAGTAACACGTAAAAAGGCTGATAAATTCCAGCCGAATTCATTACATTCTAGGCTTAAAAATAAGTAAAAAGAACTACAACTATCATGAGTTATCGTGTGCCCTGAATAATGTACTAAGCTTTTATCTTCCGTCTTATAATATTGAATTATACAGTAACTGTGAATCCGAGCTCTATTTCACATTCAGCACAATTTATAAATAAGTATTTTACTGTTTTGTCAGTATATCACAATATAAGTTATGAAAAATATAATAGATTTCTTTCTTACAGGAGACTATCGTCCGCTGTAAAAGTACTTTTCGGATTTACAATATATTAAATCTAAAGTAACATAAATCTTTCGGTATCATTTAGCAGCTGACATTCTCGTGCTGAATTTATTTCAACAATGATTCCATTCAATTTATTCGAGTATTTTCTGAGGCATCGTTAACATTAGGGCTCTCTATAATTATAGATAAAAATGGGCTACATACTTCGTCTTTGCAAAAAAGAAAATGTTATACGTGTACGTACAGCGGTGTTTAACATAGTGTCGTCCGGTAGGCTTACTAAAACGAATCGAGTAGCTATTGTTGTTTGTTCAAAAGCACTTCGTTTTACGTGCAATTTAAAGTAAAACGATGTGCATGTACTGTTCTCGTAATTTCTTGTACGCGAGGTGTTCTTATAAGAAATTAGTTACATGATTTTACTCATCGAATTACAACAGTCCATACATAGACTACATTCCAACTTTGTAACATTAAATGGAAAGCTATATCATCATTTTCTGTTTAAATAAATTTTCACAGTGTTTTCGCAGCGTAAGTGTTATTTGATGGATGCAAGGCTTACAAAATAAGATGGCGTGAAACTAAAATACTTTATTAGTAGCTTCGTTATTGTAAATTTGCTAAGAACTATTGGAATGCAAAGGAATGACAAATTTCGGCCCGAAAGGGGACCTGTACGTGATACCAACATCTGCGTACACTCTGTCCGGTAGTGCAAGATTACACAGATATAATCTGCCATTGTCGACGCTATGAGCCAATGGTAATCCACCGAGTAAACTGAATTTACTGAGGATCCCAGGTGTTCCTGTAGCTGGCGGTTCGACGGCTAAAATAGGCGCTCTGTTACTGTTAGCCCACCTCGCTATCGGCGTGGTCATTTTCGTTGAGTTCTCGTCGCAGAGCGCCACAAGTATTAGATCGACCATCGACGGTAGATTCTTCACTTTGGTTTCTACCTTGTTACCTGTTAGTTTATATAAAGATAATTCTTGCAAAAGAAAAACATCTTCGGAATTCTCTACGAATACTATTGTTTTAACACCGTGGCTGGATAACTGTCTAGCACAGTTCACACCCGCAGCACCGGAGCGATGAGGTCCACAGAGAGCAACGACAGTTGGCCACTGATGCGCATTGTTTGGGTTAAGTCTGTGACTTCCACCCAGTAATTGCAATATAATTTCCGAACCAGCGCGGCCAAGAAGCTCCACCTAAATCAACAAAATGTCGTTTTAATGAAAACGTTGGGAGCATCGTATTCTGTTTCCAAATATAATCTACGTACTCTACGTTCCCAACTGATTCCAAGTCGATCCGCTGCTCCTATTAATTGACGATGAAGATTAAGAGTTATACTAGGAATCACTAAACCATTGTCTGTCACGTATTCTTTTTCACCAGCACTGGGTACTGTTATCTGTCTAAAAACTGTTGGCTCGGAAACAATAATATTTTCATCGTGTCGGTATATGCCAGCGGTGCCTCTATTATTCTCTGACTGCCTGACAATGTCGGGCTTCAACGAATTTATTTCTTGCCACACAGCCTGTAGAAAATATACATGATCTTCAGTATGACTGTAATCGAATTTTCACTATTTTCAAACCTATGCTTCTGATATGAAAAATCGAACCTCTTTATTAAATAACGCCAGATTCTTCTCAAAATCAAAGTCTTGATCTATAGATTGATCGATTGGTGTACCAAATGTGTTTTCGTCTCGTTCTAAAGCTCTTTGCCTATGAGTTAACCTTTTCTGTATCGGCTTGCCAGCGATATCAGCTGAAAAGATATTTCAATTTAAGGATACATGTTTCCATGATATAAAGAGCAAAGTAAATTCATTTTCCTACCTAAGGAAAGCTTTCCATTTACTGGCTGCTCCGTAGGAGGCTGAGAATTATTATCAGGTTTCTTAAAATTAGACTGCGTTTGAGACGACGTGGATTGGGTGGTGGATGGAACACTCTCTGAAACTGATCTGCCAGCTCTTTTTGCAATAGGTCTTTTCACGGTTACTTTGTTCTGGGCCTGATTGTTATCACTCGCGTTAGATACCGCTTCGTTAAGAGATATAAATTCTATGTTCAGAATATCTTTAGTGCTGTGGATATCAAAACATGCGTTACTTCGCCTGTTAACCCATCCTTAATAAATATACAAAGGTACTGGGATTCTGTTACCTTAAAACAACTAATAATGAGCTATGAGGTACTCCATTACAGAAAGCCTTCGAAAGCGTAACATAATCCTTAGTCAAATCGACTATCTGCCCCTGATAAGTTCCGACATCTTCGACACACTTCACTGAAACTGTGCAGCCAACGAATTGTTCTGACATCTTGGATACCTATTGGCGCATGTTAAATCTATCAATGAACAGTATCGATCCATCGTCAATACTCATATTGGATAAAGCGGTTATCATACACAAATGATACTTTCACAAACATCTGATACAATATTGACCCCAACTATCCCATGAATCATAAATGAGAGATTATCGAATATTAGTATTGGTGGACAGAATGAAAATTGTACAAACCTAAGGCAGATGATGAAGTACGAATAGGTTTGCAAGAGCTCTCAATTACTTTGTTTAACAATATCGCAATCGATTCAAGAGCTTGGGATCGTGTTGATGTTGAGGAGCGTCCAGCGTGAGGCGATACTCTCATTAATACGAAACGCCCGATAGAAAATTTTTATGCATCTTCATTCCTACTCTAACTGTGTACAGTTTATAAAGGACTATACAAGACACTACTTAAGTACAGGAAAAGCAAGCATAACGTCGTACCATTGGCGTATCTTTCGTTCCATCGATTTTTCACTAACATAAAGTACCAAAGACTTTCAAATGTTTTATTTAGTCATTACTACTTTCTATGCTGTCATATATTACGGTGATAGAAGTGTTCGATGAGTGTAAGAAATTGGTCGAACAACCTTTGTTCGCGTATAAGAGTTCGTGCGAAGAAATTGGAACAGATATGGAAAGCTGTAGGTGGGTTTTCCGGCACACTCATTACAGAATATGTAAATTTGTTATTTATTCATTAATTTGTAATCTGAGGTCCTGGGTCTCTTCTGCGGGCGCCGTAGATTATTATGCAACGATTTTCAGTACCGAAATTGTTTATTTATTCTTTTAAAAAGCGTTTTGAAAATTCTTCAATTCACGGACACGCTAACGCTAGCGGCGCGTAGCGGAGAAAAGTATGAACTAAACTGGGCGTTAAAACACGTCCGCGTGCCAGTTTTAAGCATAATTATATGCAATTAATTATATTCAAAATGAATGCAAATATGGGACAAGTATGTAGTCAAACTTCTATACTTTGAGATGCAATTGCAAAAGTACATAAATTATTCTTAGAAAATGTATAATTCGATCATTTTCCGTAATACTTCGATGTATTAAAAAAGGAGGTTATGTGCGAGAATATACAAATTTATTTACAATTTGGGGTCTCAGACCTCAGTTTGAGGCATCGCAGATCATTATGCAATGATTTTCAGTAATGAAGTTGTATATTTATTGCCCTGAAAAAGCGTTTTGAAAAACTGCCCAGTTCACAGGCACGCAAATGCTAGCGGCGCGTAGCGGAGAAAAGTATGAACTAAACTGGGCGTTAAAACACGTCCGCGTGCCAGTTTTAAGCATAATTATATGCAATTAATTATATTCAAAATGAATGCAAATATGGGACAAGTATGTAGTCAAACTTCTATACTTTGAGATGCAATTGCAAAAGTACATAAATTATTCTTAGAAAATGTATAATTCGATCATTTTCCGTAATACTTCGATGTATTAAAAAAGGAGGTTATGTGCGAGAATATACAAATTTATTTACAATTTGGGGTCTCAGACCTCTGTTTGAGGCATCGTAGATCATTATGCAATGATTTTCAGTAATGAAGTTATATATTTATTGCCCTGAAAAAGCGTTTTGAAAAATTGTACAGTTCACAGGCACGCAAATGCTAGCGGCGCGTAGCGGAGAAAAGTATGAACTAAACTGGGCGTTAAAACACGTCCGCGTGCCAGTTTTAAGAATATTAGAAAATATGCTGTACCTTGGCAGCGGCGCGTTTTGACGACGATAATTTAAAATATTTAAATTGCATTTTCAGCAATATATAAATGAGTTCCCACTGATTCCTGTTGCTTCATAATTGACAGTGACTTTAAAAAGCATGCCTAGGACTTTGGATTGCAATTAAATACATAAATATATCTGTTATTTCATTTTCGCAGAGTGAATTACGCTGTGAATCAAACTCGCTCTGCCAAATTCTCAAAATCAAGTCTCTTTAAAATTAATTTACATGCTTTGAGAATTGTATGTCAAAGTATAGATCCTTGTGACTTCCCTGCGTGAGATTTGTAACGATTGCGTACATAATTAATTAGCTCCGAGCAATTATTAAACAATGTGACATACACATATAGCGTACGCTTAAAACTGGCACGCGGACGTGTTTTAACGCCCAGTTTAGTTCATACTTTTCTCCGCTACGCGCCGCTAGCATTTGCGTGCCTGTGAACTGTACAGTTTTTCAAAACGCTTTTTCAGGGCAATAAATATACAACTTCATTACTGAAAATCATTGCATAATGATCTGCGATGCCTCAAACTGAGGTCTGAGACCCCAAATTGTAAATAAATTTGTATATTCTCGCACATAACCTCCTTTTTTAATACATCGAAGTATTACGGAAAATGATCGAATTATACATTTTCTAAGAATAATTTATGTACTTTTGCAATTGCATCTCAAAGTATAGAAGTTTGATTACATACTTGTCCCATATTTGCATTCATTTTGAATATAATTAATTGCATATAATTATGCTTAAAACTGGCACGCGGACGTGTTTTAACGCCCAGTTTAGTTCATACTTTTCTCCGCTACGCGCCGCTAGCATTTGCGTGCCTGTGAACTGTACAGTTTTTCAAAACGCTTTTTCAGGGCAATAAATATATAACTTCATTACTGAAAATCATTGCATAATGATCTACGATGCCTCAAACAGAGGTCTGAGACCCCAAATTGTAAATAAATTTGTATATTCTCGCACATAACCTCCTTTTTTAATACATCGAAGTATTACGGAAAATGATCGAATTATACATTTTCTAAGAATAATTTATGTACTTTTGCAATTGCATCTCAAAGTATAGAAGTTTGACTACATACTTGTCCCATATTTGCATTCATTTTGAATATAATTAATTGCATATAATTATGCTTAAAACTGGCACGCGGACGTGTTTTAACGCCCAGTTTAGTTCATACTTTTCTCCGCTACGCGCCGCTAGCATTTGCGTGCCTGTGAACTGGGCAGTTTTTCAAAACGCTTTTTCAGGGCAATAAATATACAACTTCATTACTGAAAATCATTGCATAATGATCTGCGATGCCTCAAACTGAGGTCTGAGACCCCAAATTGTAAATAAATTTGTATATTCTCGCACATAACCTCCTTTTTTAATACATCGAAGTATTACGGAAAATGATCGAATTATACATTTTCTAAGAATAATTTATGTACTTTTGCAATTGCATCTCAAAGTATAGAAGTTTGACTACATACTTGTCCCATATTTGCATTCATTTTGCATATAATTAATTAGTTATTAATAATTTTTAAACTCAACTATAGTAAACGCGCTGGCTTTGATACATGGTCATGCTTTATACCGAATTATGCATTTACTAGCAACAATTTATATACTTTTGCGATTGAAGATTAAAGTATAGAGCCTGCACAACTTTCTTGCGTGACGTTTGCAATTGTTTTGTTTATAAGCGACTAGTTATTAACAGTACTCGAACAGGGCCAGAACAAGTGATGCTTTGTCCTTGATACACTCAGGCTTTTTAATAAATTAGGGGTTTTCTAGAAATAATTTATTTACTTTTGCAGTTGGACTATAACTTATAGATCCTTGGCTATTTTCTGTACAACATTTACAACAGTCTCGTTTATAATCAGTTAGTTATTAATAGTTACTGAATAGGTTTACAATAATCCTGATAATGTTTAATAAACACTCTTTATTGTTTATCTACTTCTGTAGTTGCATCTCAAAATACAGGTTTCTGGCTACTTTCTTATGATACTTCCGATGGTAACTGATTTAGTTAAGCATAGAGGAGCCGGAGGAGTCTTTCAAAGAGACAGTGCAAAATGATTACGCAGGAGTTTTTAAAAACTTGTATATTGTATAAAAAGATATTTATTCACTTAGAATATATAGTGTTCAACATTCACAGAATGTCATAATATATATATTTACATCCTTCTATCCGAAGAAGTACACCAAACATACAATATTGCCTTTTAAGTTGAAACAAACATTTTCCCTTGTCGAACTCAATTTTAGAGATCATTTAAATCGAAGTCCTTGCACTTAAGATTGTCTACCGTGTTATATTTTGATTTCTCTGTAATTGGTACAGCACCAAACATACTCGTGGAAAATTGCTTGTAATCTTCCACTAATCGACACATTTTATCATTTATGTCTGGACATTTAAGCCCCTTCTCGATTATATTGTACATTTCGTTTACACTCTCCTCGGAAACTGGCAACTCGTCTAGAATTTGTAACTCTTCCTTCAGTGCTGCGTTTAAAATAGTAGCCTGGAATATTTACATCGCACAATTAGGTACGACGAATTGTCCAATCTCTTTCAGTTTACGCTACGCTCGAGAAATATCCGAATACATACCCTTTTCGCACTCTGTTGTAAATCTTCCAATCTCCGTTTCAGATTTTCAAACTCTACCTCGCTGTACTGTGTCCTCTGACACCTGTCCTCGTCTAACAATACATTACTCGGCACAGCAATGTAATTGTTCACAATGTTCTAAAGAGAATCAGATACCATAGACCAAAAGTTCGTTGCTTCTTTGTCTACATTAAAATAATTACCTCGATGGTTTTTAAATGAGGCACAGCTTCCTTATAATACACCTTCTCCAACATGTTTCGATTCTCTTTCAGTATCTCTGCATTCTCTGAGTTTAATTTATAGGTTTTTCCAATTGTATCGCACAGCTTCTGGATTGTGCAATGAATGCTCTCGGATATAATATTCTTTACTACAAAAAGAAGAAAGATACTCTTGCATCACTGGACATTACACAGAAAAGAAAGGCAACTATTGAGATCATGCAGTTGTTGATACTTTATTCATATTCAATTAATTGAAGAATAACAATATTCCAATACACGTAATAACGAAAAAGAATCATAAATAAATCGGCTATCTGTTTTAACGTATCGCTTGTATTTATTTGTATACATTTTTTTTTATTCCGGCGCTCAGGAGAAGCAAATACACGAGGAAACGATAAGAAAGATGCAATCGGAGCTCGATACATACATCGGCGCAAGGTCAGTTTTTATTCATTCGCCGTTTCAATTTGCAGTGTGAGAATAGAGACGACAAACATGCCACAGTGACAAAAACGAAGAAAGAGAAACGAACGAAGAATAAAAAGAAAAAGAAAGGATGAAAGAGAAGCGTTTGCCTTTGTGATTGACTTCGTAGCGAGGGGCCGGTGAAAGTATTCCAAGCAATGGACGAGTGTAACTCTAGTCATGATCGAATCCACATGATACCAGAGTGCACCCGTCCAGCGATCGAAACATACAGTTGTACGCAGCAGGAGTGCTGCACGATCTGAAAGAGCATTCAACGGTATATGAAAACGGCGGCGCCTTACTGGTAGCGTACACGGCCCTCGAATGGAAGTTAAACAGCTGCATTTCGTATTCTTCCATTTTACGTTTCCGTGACTCCAAGGAGGCCATGGTCGTTAATCGATGGAAAATACGCGCGATTAGTAAGACAATCTCATGCAAGCACTTAATAATCTTGATACTTCGTTCGATGGGAACCCAATTCCCTCCGATGATCACACCTTGACGTCCGTTGACAAATGAACATGGCGTCTATATGCTTGCGTACGTACGACAGCGTCCTTTGTCCCTTCGGGTTCGCGAAAGCATCCGAATCGCGCCAGCGGAATTTGTGTTCGTTTGAAACGCGGCCGATCGGATGCCCCGCAATCACCAATGGGAATTCTTTAAGCAAGTTGCAGTGGAGAAATGCGTGTCAATATTTATTATTCGCGTTGTTCTGTTTTCGATATAGGGAATAGTAAAAGTATAGAATAGTAAAGGACAGATCCTACATCCAACGTGTATTCTTTACATATAGAAGTTGGACTCTGAAGGTCCCTTCCGTGTCACATGCAACGTCACCGATTCAGAGTTGAATTTGATCGCGATCCTTCTAGCGGTTAGAATTGAAACTAAATACGAAATTTGCTACGAAACATTACATGTACCACAGACGAGGTATAGGATAGACCTATCAACCAATGTATTTTTCTGTCACCGGTTTGGGGGGGTCCTAACATAGACCAGATATAGGATAGACCCATCATGCAATGTAATTTTGTGTCACACACTCGGGAGGGGGGGGGGGAGCTCGTGAGCCCCCTTACCATTTTCATGTCACACCCAACGTTATCGATTCAGTCTAAAATAAGATTGTAACGCTACGCGTGGTAGGAATTAGAATTCAACACCGGTAAAACTAAATCATTCGAAACCCGTGATTTACAAATGATTCTGTTAGCGAGTTAGAGTAACAATATAAAAATCGTTTTATAAACGTATTCCGTGCAATATCACAGACAGAAGGATAACAATAAAACAAGAACACATACGCCTTTTAACCTTGCTGTCCTATTCGAGTTTATTTAACGTAAAATTAATTATTTTAACATAAAAATTTATATAAACAACAACACGATGTAACGTGGGATACCTGAATGCCAAGGACTTGTAACTTGGTATATTTCAATAAGGTGCTGAAGCAGAGAGGACTTTAAAAATTGTCGAAAACCCATCAGTTCCAGTATCTCGCTAAAAGTTTCCAACTTGCACATCCTTTTATCTTAACACTATACGCGTGCTTTTGGGTAGGGTAGGAACAATCAAATAACATTTCAAGTTACATATTTTATTCTCACATTTCACCAAAGTATTGCAACTCAAAGAAATTCTTATACAATCGCAGCTATCGGCTCGGTTCTCACCGATTACCAGGTCTCACCGCGTGGAGGTTGCTGCGCTTGGAGACCCGTAGAGAGATAGATGGAATCATAGTTCCGTCGATCTCCCTGTACATGAAATCCTTAGCCTACTAAACCAAAGAGATGGATGGAAACAAAGATCCATCGATCCCTTCGGTTTAGATATCGAATCGGAGATGAGGAACCAACAAAAGGTTCATCCCGAAAAAAAACTCTAATCCCATCCACCCTCCATTATAATCAACTCATCGCGTCCCGCATTGCAAGCAATGAGGGAAGCGGCAATCTCACTCTACTATTTAAAAAAAAATCCGCGGACGCGAAAGATATTTTACAATTTCATAGTCTTAACAGACTATGCTTCGGTATATTAACCCTTCGGACTGTGATTGCAATATTCGGTAAAAGGCTACTAAAATTCTTTCAAAAGACTTTACTTTAAAGTCTAAAGGGTTAACATACACGCGTGAGAGAAATTGACGAGAGAGGTTCTCGTCGATCTCTTTGCTTTGCTCGATGCTTTCGAGTGACAAACAGATTCTAAGTAACTCATTGCAGAGATAGAAAAGAATTGACAAACGCACTTGCGTAACTTACGAGGGATATGCGAAAGCTAAGAATCTCCCGATTGAGATTGCAAAGGAGACTAAACGCAACATTCACTCTCGATGCACGGAATTTTCGTTTCTACATGTCGTGCGTGGCCGAGAACGAGCCATCTGAGACTACAGAGCGCATCGACTTGGAAGCCCGGTATAGAAGCCCGGTATTCGACAGGATATAGAACTCAGAATGGTCATGAACTGGCGCACATCATCGACTTACAAGGGTCTTCTGTCTAAAGCCGACAGACGCGACATTCACTCTCGATGCACGGAATTTTCATTTCTACATGTCGTGCGTGGCCGAGAACGAGCCATCTGAGACTACAGAGCGCATCGACTTGGAAGCCCGGTATAGAAGCCCGGTATTCGACAGGATATAGAACTCAGAATGGTCATGAACTGGCGCACATCATCGACTTACAAGGGTCTTCTGTCTAAAGCCGACAGACGCGACATTCACTCTCGATGCACCGAATTTTCGTTTCTACATGTCGCGCGTGGCCGAGAACGAGCCATCTGAGACTACAGAGCGCATCGACTTGGAAGCCCGGTATAGAAGCCCGGTATTCGACAGGATATAGAACTCAGAATGGTCATGAACTGGCGGACATCATCGACTAACAATGGTCTTGACTAACAATGGTCAGACAGGACGCGACGCGACGCGACGCGACATTCACCCTCGATGCACCGAAATTTCGTTTCTACATGGAGACTCAGGTAAGTACTACGACTTTAGACACTCGTAAAAAGCCGTGATACCAGCACAGTCTGTCGCGCTCTACAGTCGAGCAACACCTTGCTCGAAATCGAAATCAGTGGTCGAAGGCGAATTGTATTTCTAGAAAAGTGTATTTGGCACTCTTATATGTAAAAAGAACGAGACGGAACAGAAGCTTATCGCTCGAATTACGCAAGTGCATTTTTTAATAGATGTCACGGACGCGAAAGAGATATACACTTTCCATTCTCGTCTATGTCCCTGTACGTACATAGGTCTTTACAATTCTCTTACTTAAATCTAAACGCACGATTTCCTGAAAATCTTGCGAAAATATATTAACCCTTTGAACTTTGGTTGCAATATTTAGAGAGAAAAGACTACTATGTTCTTTCAAAAGATTTTAATTTAAAGTCCAAAGGGTTAATAAGTGTATACACGCCGCGGGGTATATAGGGGTGGCTCTAATTCGAAAAAGGAGTAGCAACTTTTGGCCCTCTTGTATTTTAAACGCGCCATTTTAAGTATTTCATATTCCTTGCTCCCGGAATGGACTCGTTGGGCAAAGTCTTTTTGTTTCCATTTTGTAGGATGCATATCCTACCAAAATGCACTGCGTGCAATTAAGTAGGATGCTTACCCTTCCAAAATGCACGCACAAAGATTACTACCCAGGAATACAAGGTACTCGTGTCTACAATCGCATGCAAGTAGGCCCTCTTTAGGGCCTATGCTGCAGGCCCTCTCTAAGGCCCACGTTTTAGGCCCTCTCTAGGGCCTATGGCAGGCCCTCTCTAGGGTCCCCATTTGGACCCTCTCTAGGGCCTACGCGCTAGGCCCTCTCTAGGGTCCATTTGTTGGGTCTTCTCCAGGGCCCACAGCTAGGCCCTCTCTAGGGCCTAGAATCTCCTTGGCAAGTCTAAGCTGAAAATTGAAGCTAAGCGAAAATTTGACTCTACATCCGCGATAAAAAAGCAATTAGAGCACCGGTGCTCTGGACGAACTTTATATGCGCAGAAAATTGGCTCTACTTTCGCGAAGAAAATTCAACTGGAGCTTCGGTGCTCTGAACAAGTCTTAGATACGCAAAAATTTGACTCTAAATTCGCGGTAATACTACTCTAAGTAAGAGCCACGGTGCTCTGCAATACATGGACGCGAAAAAAGCGGGGACTCTACGATCGCATTACAAATTTTTCGCGGTGACTCTACTCGACCCGATCGATTCGGTTATTTTATGAATTATTAATCGGAATTGTCAAAATCGCGAGCAACTGATTTAATTTTCTGATTTTAAAGCAGACACATGCATGTCACTATCTACGAGTACCTTGTATGGTCAGCTCATTTGATTCTGCTCTTTCCAACACATATGCGCGGCGGTTAGTGGCCTATTTCATATAACTGGCATTCGTTTTAGGAATATTTCTGCAATATTTCGTGAATATGGTTTAGAAAAGAGCCACGTCACGAGGCTATTGCCTAGACGCCCTAAGCCATACTCGCGAAATATTGCGTAAGTGTTCCCAAAACGAATGTCGACCATGTGAAATGGGTCCCTGCATGTCGCGCATTTGTGTTAGAACGGCCAGAATCGAAAGAGCTGGCTACGCTACGTTTTCTACAGAAACCATTTTATTCTCTTGCATGCACCCACATTCAAAGAATTATAAAGTGACTTATCGTTCGCTGTCATCAAGAGTACTGCATCTCTGCAAACTCGAACCCCTGACCAGCAACCCTGGGACCAGTAACTCTGTGACCAGCACCCCTCGAACCGGCATCCATCGGACCAGCACCCATCGGATCAGCACCCATCGGACCAGCACCCATCGGACCAGCTCCCCTCAGCTCAGCACCCCTCAGCCCAGCAGCTCCAGTTGGACTCGTGCATGACTCTACTTTCGCGGTCAAAAAACTATTAGAGCACCGAAGCTCTCAACTAGTTTTACTTGCGCAAAAACACTGACTCTACGATTGCATTACGGGCAATCACAAACACTATTACTGAAACAGACAATTTGTATTTAAGCAAGTTCCAAAAAATTTTCTTTAAATTCCAGGCAGCCACATGGAGCGCCACGCAATTCAGACATTTAGAAAAATTTCGAGCAGCCACATTGGGCGCTTAATGATTCTTAACATTCATAGGAAAAAGGAGTGGCCCCTTTGGGCGTATAATACTTTTCAATTTTAATGAGAAAAAAAACGAGAGTCCTCTATGGACGCTTAACGATTCTTAAGACTGATAGAAAAAAGGAGTGGCCCCTTTGGGCGCCTAATACTTTTCAATTTTAATAAGAAAAGAAACGGCAGCGTCTATGCGCGCTTAACGATGTCTAATCACAAAACGGAAGAACAGCAGCCTCCTTGGGCGCATAATAATTCCGAATTGTAACGTGAAAAAAGCAGCCTCGTCAGGCGCTAATGGCATGGAATGCCAGAAAAATGTTCTAATTCTACTCTACAATGTTAGTAATCCCGAGCCCGCCAACGAAATTCTGAGTGAATCTGTTAAAGAATTCACCAGAAAACTCTTCGGTGAATCCCTCGGCGAATCCCTCGGTGAATCCCCCGGCGAATTCTTCGATGGAACGCTTAAAACTAGTGTTGCCTGCCCAAGTTTTCTAAGTTACATGCGGTTACAATTTCTTTCGCATATTTTAGAGGTACGCTTGCAATGCTTTCGAGTGACAAACAGATTCTAAATATCTCATTGCAGAGATAGAAAAGAATTGACAAACGGACACGGATTCGCCGTCTCCGTCTTCGGAATCATATTTCCGGAAAGAAAGAAAAGACAATCGAAAGTAGGGAATATAAAAGTCACTATGACAAGTGTTTAAAAGTATGCTAAATGAGAAACGGCATGGTGCACGGTCAAGCTAATTGTAAGAGAAAGCAAAAGCAAAAGGTGTCGCTCTCGACAAGCAAGCCTACCTCTACCCTTAAATTTAGCCTATCGCACTCTTTACAATGAGCCCTAGTGGCATAATCTATCGCAAATATCCACTTGCGTAATGATTGCAATGTACGGTAAAAGGCTACTAAAATTCTTTCAAAAGACTTTACTTTAAAGTCTAAAGGGTTAACATACACGCGTGAGAGAAATAGACGAGAGGTTCTCGTCGATCAACAAAGAAGGAAAGACTACGGGTGAGCATGCAACGAGTATTGAATGGCGCAATTCCTACCACCCTGCTGAACGAGTCGAAAGGGAAAAGCGCACGGCATCTCTCAGGCGATTCTACTTGCTCCGACGCGTGCGACCCGCCAGGTGTAACCGGTGGGAAACACCCCGGCCGAACTTACTGTGCGTAGTTAGCAATCACGGCCCGAGTGACCTACGCAGGCAGCTTCCAAACGGTACACCCCCTACGCCCGAAACCTTTCCCTTTCGACAAGAACAAGGGATGAAACTGATCCACTCATACACATTCCATGCCTAGCTAGAGCATGAAACGAGTAATGAATGGCGCAATTCCTACCACCCTGAAGGAGTCGAAATGGAAAAGCGCACGGCATCTCTCAGGCGATCACTGTTGCTCCGACCACATGCGAACCTGCGAGCTCCCCCAGCCGCGTGTACCCTGGCTCAAGCCTACTTACGCGGAGATTGGGCAATCGGCCCGAGTGACCTACGCAGGCAGCTTACCAAAAGGTGCACCCCCTACGCCCGAAACTTTTCCCTTTCGACAAGAACACCAGGGGATGAAACTGATCCACCCATACAGATTCCATGCTCAGTCGCTTGCTTCCGGAAACGGAAACAGCGGCGACCTCCTCATAAGAGTTGAGGAGCCAACAAAACAGCGACAAAGCTAATAAAATTCTGTAACTACTTGGCAACTGTACATGAAACGCGAAAGAGAGGTACTCTTTACAATTTTATAGTCTTAACAGACTATGCTTCGGTATATTAACCCTTCGGACTGTGATTGCAATATACGGTAAAAGGCTACTAAAATTCTTTCAAAAGACTTTACTTTAAGGGTTAACATACACGCGTGAGAGAAATAGACGAGAGGTTCTCGTCGATCTCTTTGCTTTGCTCGATGCTTTCGAGTGACAAACAGATTCTAAGTATCTCATTGCAGAGATAGAAAAGAATTGACAAACGCACTTGCGTAACTTACGAGGGATATGCGAAAGCTAAGAATCTCCCGATTGAGATTGCAAAGGAGACTAAACGCGACATTCACTCTCGATGCACGGAATTTTCGTTTCTACATGTCGTGCGTGGCCGAGAACGAGCCATCTGAGACTACAGAGCGCATCGACTTGGAAGCCCGGTATAGAAGCCCGGTATTCGACAGGATATAGAACTCAGAATGGTCATGAACTGGCGCACATCATCGACTTACAAGGGTCTTCTGTCTAAAGCCGACAGACGCGACATTCACTCTCGATGCACGGAATTTTCATTTCTACATGTCGTGCGTGGCCGAGAACGAGCCATCTGAGACTACAGAGCGCATCGACTTGGAAGCCCGGTATAGAAGCCCGGTATTCGACAGGATATAGAACTCAGAATGGTCATGAACTGGCGCACATCATCGACTTACAAGGGTCTTCTGTCTAAAGCCGACAGACGCGACATTCACTCTCGATGCACCGAATTTTCGTTTCTACATGTCGCGCGTGGCCGAGAACGAGCCATCTGAGACTACAGAGCGCATCGACTTGGAAGCCCGGTATAGAAGCCCGGTATTCGACAGGATATAGAACTCAGAATGGTCATGAACTGGCGGGCATCATCGACTAACAATGGTCTTGACTAACAATGGTCAGACGGGACGCGACGCGACGCGACGCGACGCGACATTCGCCCTCGATGCACCGAAATTTCGTTTCTACATGGAGACTCAGGTAAGTACTACGACTTTAGACACTCGTAAAAAGCCGTGATACCAGCACAGTCTGTCGCGCTCTACAGTCGAGCAACACCTTGCTCGAAATCGAAATCAGTGGTCGAAGGCGAATTGTATTTCTAGAAAAGTGCATTTGGCACTCTTATATGTAAAAAGAACGAGACGGAACAGAAGCTTATCGCTCGAATTACGCAAGTGCATTTTTTAATAGATGTCGCGGACGCGAAAGAGATATACACTTTCCATTCTCGTCTATGTCTCTGTACGTACGTAGGTCTTTACAATTCTCTTACTTAAATCAAAACGCACGATTTCCTGAAAATCTTGCGAAAATATATTAACCCTTTGAACTTTGGTTGCAATATTTAGAGAGAAAAGGCTACTATGTTCTTTCAAAAGATTTTAATTTAAAGTCCAAAGGGTTAATAAGTGTATACACGCCGCGGGGTATATAGGGGTGACTCTAATTCGAAAAAGGAGTAGCAACTTTTACGCAAGTGCATTTTTGAATAGATGTCCAGACCGAACCAAGCTCACCGAATGTGAGTTTGGCTTGATCTGGACCCTTAAACTAGATCGTAGGCTTTAGCTTGATTCCGTTTCGAAAGTCTCAATGCTTTGGAAACGTTACCAAGGAGCCGAGCACACCACTTGGAGGTACCTACGAAAGTGACCCATTTCTACGAAATATTTCTGGTCTATGTTCGACCAATGCTTTGTGCATTTTTGAAAATTTGGAAAAAGTCTTATGGCTAAAGTTCATAAACTATGACTTATTGCCAGACTGGTTTAAATATTGTAAAGAGAGAGAATAGTAGAAGTAGCGAGCACAGTGACCAAGTAGTATCAATATCAACTGTCATTCTCAATTATTAATATTTGTATGAGAAAGAGCTGCAAGTAATATAGTTGAAAATCCATAAGAAATTAATGCTTTCCATTCTCGTTTTATTAAGATAATCTAATGACTCGAATATAATTAAACTTGAGAAGTGTAACTCGTATTCAAAGCATCAAGCTTTGATTATAAAATTCAAGAAAAATAATTTCTAATATTTAAAACACGATATTAGCACTCTGACCTCGAATTTGAAATTTATTGTTACTGTTTACGAGAACTAAGTATGTATTCGTGGTCACTGTGCTTGCTACAGCAATCATTTGTTCAATAGCATGCAGAAAAATTGAAAAAATGAAAATGTACCACTCACCGATCGTTGAACACAGTCTCACTACTATCCATGCAGACAGGAAGCTTGATTTCACTGAGATCCGATCACTATCGCATGTAAAGTTCAACTGGCAGATCACGAATTCGGTAGAGGTTGTTGACGTTATGTCTCGCTCCAACGACTCCCAGCTCTTCGAGAAAAGTATTGCTCGAGAAGTCTTCTAGATACTGGTTGAATTGTAGTGGAATCTTGTTAAGCGACCTCCCACATGGTCCAGTAATCGATACAATTAATCCAGGAATCGAGATATCACGAAATAATATGCTCACGCGTTGACTGACATCCGATCACTGTCGCAGGTAAAGTTCAACTGGCAGATCACGAATTCGGTAGAGGTTGTTGACGTTCTGTCTCGCTCCAACGACTCCCAGCTCTTCGAGAAAAGTATTGCTCGAGAAGTCTTCTAGATACTGGTTGAATTGTAGTGGAATCTTGTTAAGCGACCTCCCACATGGTCCAGTAATCGATGCAATTAATCCAGGAATCGAGATATCACGAAATAATATGCTCGCGCGTTCACAGACATCCGATCACTGTCGCAAGTAAAGTTGAACTGGCAGATCACGAATTCGGCAGAGGTTGTTGACGTTCTGTCTCGCTCCAACGACTCCCAGCTCTTCGAGAAAAGTATTGCTCGAGAAGTCTTCTAGAGACTGGTTGAATTGTAGTGGAATCTTGTTAAGCGACCTCCCACATGGTCCAGTAATCGATGCAATTTATCCAGGAATCGAGATATCACGAAATAATATGCTCACGCGTTGACTGACATCCGATCACTGTCGCAGGTAAAGTTCAACTAGCAGATCACGAATTTGGTAAAGGTTGTTGACGTTCTGTCTCGCTCCAACGACTCCCAACTAACTTGAAATTCGTTCAGGCCAGAAATAATTTGATACAGCAATGTTCATTGCAAAATATGTACTTTTCGCAGCTGCAGCCATGCACCCTGCATTTTCTTGTATATGTCTTTTACTACTGGGGAGATCCCAAATCTGGGGAGGTATCAAATAAAATAAATCATGTAAACCTATCGAAGAAATGCATCAAATAAAATGAATCATGCAATCCCATCGAAGAAATACACGAAATAGAACGACTCATGCAAAAATCCACGAAGGAATGTATGAAATAGGACAGATGATGGAAAACAATCGAAGAAATCAGTTAAAAAGGAAGAGAAATCGGTTTTGGCCTTGGCAGAATATTAACATTTTGAATGGCGTTTAACGAACCCGAAAATTTCATCGGCACCAAACGAATAAGCTAACCTCGGCTAGGGGGCCGAGGGGGTGCAGGAAAGACGAGGGCTGAAACCGTGACGAGGTCCCCAGGAAGTCCAAGTTGTCCAGTAGGTCCGAATGGTCCAGGTGGCGCAGGAAGGACCAGGGCTGAAACCCTGACCAGGTCCCCAGGAGGTCCAGGAGGTCCAGGAGGTCCAGCAGCTCCAGCAGCTCCAGCAGCTCCACGTGGCCCGGCAGCTCCAGGGTCCCCGGAGGTCCTCCCGGCCCGAGGAGCCGACGACGACTGAGTACATAGAGCTCCGTGAGCTCCGTATATTCACTTCGAGAAACTATGTCCTCCAATCAAAATAAAGTCGACGGTTGATTACAATTGCGAAATCCAACGAATTCTTCGGCAAAAATGAATTTTCCGCTAAAATATCCATTCCAGTGGCTATTGCTATGACAAATAATGTTAACAACATTTGCACTAACCGGCCAGTATAAATTATTATTAACTATGATCGATACAACTCGAGATATGAAGGAATTAGTAAGCTTTGGCCTTGGATTTGCAAATGATTTTCTATGCCAATTGAATTCTATTTTATTCTCAATGTTTAATCGTTCGATAAATGAATGTTAATACTTATACATATTACATAGTATTATTTATACTGTATAAATACATTTTAGTTGAACTGTCTGTACTAAATGAATAGCGCTTCGAATCTACATATATGACGAAAACTTCCAAGCACTTCGAGCATGATTCGAAGCTTAAAACTCTTAAATTCTTGATTGGTTTTGAAAATGAACATCTGGTTGCCAAAAATTAGCCAGGTTGATCATCCAGAGGGTCTCGCCAGGGTTGCAGTTTATGACTAGTGTTCCTTTTCGAGAATTCTTCCTCGAGAATTTCTCGAAAAATATTATAATTGCTTATTTCTTATTTCTCGAGAAATACTGTTTTTCTCGAGAAATTTTATAATTGCTTATTTCTTATTTCTCGAGAAATTTTAGTCTAGCAAATCGCGAACGTATAAACACATGTACAATTTATAATAAATCTTATTAGTAACATTACAACCGATATGAATTACAATAGAAAATCTCAGTAGAGAAGATTCTACATTATTGACTGCAAATTTCTTAACTGCAGAACTCTTAAATTCTTATTTAACAATTTAGAAAAATTATATATCTACTGAATTAAATAATGAGTTTCTTGTGGCTACGAAAGGAAAAATAGCGAAAAGAAGAGACAAAACTATTGTCTCCCTTAGAAAATGTTTGCAAAGGTAATCCAGAACCTCTTTAAAAAGATTCAAAAGACGCGTTTTTTTTATTTAATTCCAAAACAGATATGTATAAAACGGCATAGCAAATTAAGTAGCTAGACAAAATGAGGAATTACCATTAAGAAAACAATTCCAAAAATTTAGTTTCAACCTAGAAAAAGATAAATTCCCGACTTTAACTAAGGAATTTCATATTTTTCAGTCCACTGGAAGGACACCCAATTTACCATAACTTTTAAATGTGCTACATACGATCAAGTCAACGTCCAACCAAAACGAAAGAAAATTTTCTACGGCTACAGATTTTATCCACCAAAAAAAAGGAGGAAAGAAATAGATTAGATATTATTTTACAACAAAAAAGTAATGTTTGGCTTTGCACAAATTTTGCAATAAATAAATAATCAATTATATTTAATATCTGTTTTTCATTTATACAAGTTTTGTGCAAAGTGGACAGTAATGAACAGTTAGTTAAAGTTTTCTGGTGTTTTTGATGAATATTATCAACATTATTCCAAAAATATCAATTTTTGTAATATTTCCTTCAATTTTTCGAAAATTCTCAAGACGTATGATCTGATTTCTGATTTCTCGAGAAATCAAGAACTAATATTCGGCGGTGGACGTAGATACAGGTCCAAAACCTACCAAGACTTTGAAGCAAGAGTTTCAAGACTTTCAAGACATTCAAGATCTATCAAGACTTTACTCTTTTCAAGACTTCAAGAGTTTTAAGCTTCGAATCATGTTAACAGTGCTTAAAAGTACTCGCCTGATATTCAAGACAGATTTGAAGCGGTTCGAATCTCATCACTATCTGCGGGACTGTCAGTAACAGCGTAAACTTTTAATACTTTTCGGCGTACGATACGTGAAATGGTTCTACTACTCGGAAAGTACTAATAAACAATGTCATCTTGCAATTTATAGCCTACACGGGCTTTGAAGAAATACCATTTCTGAGTGCAATAGTGTCTTGATCCCTGAAATGCGTTTCCAGAGAGAAATCCGCGTGAGTCGTTGACAAGCCGAGCCAAAGCATAGCGTAGTAAAAAGCCTGCCTTCAAACAAGTCACACGTATACAAGCACGCACACCGCTGTCAGCATTTCAACACATTTCAGAGTCTATTACACTGATAGTCATATGGACTGCGACGGATTTCGACCTACACTCGGTAGTTCAATTTTCTATCACTAGTTGGCGTATCGAAATTCTTGGGTTCCCAATGCATCTTTTTAGTAACCTTTCAATATCCATTTTTCGTCAGTGTAACTTAATTTAATTTTTTTAATCAAAATTATAATTATTAATAAATTGTCACTTCTTCATAAACTATACGAAAAATGTTTTATAGATTAGTTATTTTTATTTCAGATTTTATTTATATAGATATAAAATATTACCACACATTTATGACATTTACGACATTTAAGACATTTAAGACACTTAAGACACGTGTCGTGTATAAAATCATCGACGAAGTATAGAATAGACCTATCACCTTATGGGACTTTGTGTCACCACCTAAACTATATTACCGACCCATAACTCGAGGACTGAATTTAGCGGCCTCTGCTCATGAACAGCGTCCAACTCAGCAACTACTCTGAAATGTGTTGAAATGCTGAAAGTTGTGTGCGTGCTTGTATACGTGTGACTTGTTTAGAGGGAGAGTTTAACATAGAGGGTGTGCTTTTGCTAAGCTACGCTTTGGCTCGGTTTGTCAACGATTCACGCCGGATTTCTCTTTCAAAATCTATTTCGGGGATCAGGAGCCTATATGGCGCTGAAATATGATAGTACTTCTTGAAAACTTGTACAAGCTATAAATTGCAAGATGAAATTGATTGTTAGTATTTTACGTGTAGTGGAACATTTAACTAATATTTTCACGTGTCGTACGCCGTAAAATATTAAAAATTCACACCATTACTAACATTCCCGCAAATATCTGCACTTCGCGCGTGTCTAAATAGACGGTGCCTATTCTACGACAGGTAAAAATCATTGAAAATAATGAATTGAAACTTTTTTGTAAAATTTACCCATCAAAAAGAATCCCATTTAAAAACATTGACGTAAATTAATAGCTTTACAAAACTAATGATATACATAAATTGGACCAATTATCAAAATGGCTATTTATACAAAGAAAAAATGTATTATATAATATTAAGCAGATATTTTATACAAATAGATATTTTAACACAAGAATGCTATTGGAGTCTTTTTTTTTTAATATTATTTGAGAAATAAAATGAAATTGTAGGAGAAATATTTAGAATCGAATTTGGGCGGATGGAATAGAGATTAACGAAGATAGATAATCGCAGCCAATCGGCTCGTATTACTTGTCATGTAATTAATAATTGAATTACAACGTTACTTGTGATACGATTAGCAATTACTTCAAATAATACAGATTGCCCAGGTCTCACCACGTGGAGGCGCTGCGAGTGGAGACCCGCCCTAACCGCGGCCCATCCGCCCTCCTTTGATGCAAAATTTTATTTTCATTTCCATCGATCCCCCTGATGCACGATTGCAGAACGATCCTCGATCGCTCCGCAAGCGGGCAAGAGAAGGAGTCCTTCTATCAAAAGCTACGGCGATGAAGCTAAGCAGAATTTAAAACATTTTTTGTTTCTTTCAGTTTTAAATTTGAAGAATTTTCTGGTATATTTCTACCATGAAAATTATTCATTACTTGGGAATGAAAAAAGAATAAAGGGGGAATATTTGAGGGAAATTATCAGTGAAAATGCTGATAATGATATATTATTGTCATGTGTTTCTTACTTCCCTCGATGGATCTACGATGTTACCTGAAACATTCGCAAAAGTATTAATAAAAATTCCGTGAGATTTCGTTTCTCAAGGATGATGAACCTGAAATCCTATTTTTGCAATATTCTTCACACATAATACTCTGCAACAGAAACTTTCTCAATGGATTAGTACCTACAATCTATCTCGATTATGTAATGTAATTTCAACAGATATAGTCTTTTCATTAAATCACTATTGCCCAAATATTGAAATATCATATTTGAAACTACAGGCCAAAACTCAATATGGAATATCGTATCAGTATTGAAATGAAACAAGGAAAAGATTAAAAATACTGCTTCATTGTCAGCAGACAAAATAGGCAATCAAAACTTTAGAAATTCGTGAAAAAGGAGCTACCAATGATATTACATTTCATTCCGAAGCAATTACTATTCATAATATTAAGCACATTGTGTGCTTTGTTACATCAACTCAATACTTTCCTTGTAGTTTCTCATTAATTGGCACTTCCAAAGTTTATGTATCAATGACTCGACAAGCAACCATTATATACAGTAGGTAATCAAAAACTTTTATGCAAATGTTGAAGATTGGAATAATTGCACTTTACTACACAGTAATCGAAGTTACTTTCATACAGAAAGTAGCAACAACGAGCACGCGTTAATATTGACTATCACTATCACTTTGCACTAACACGTTTCACTATTACTTTTCACTATCACTTTTATTTTTAAATATATTATTTTATTAAGTCTCTTCACCGCAAAGGCATAACTACGTTATGTTAGTAATAGTGAGACCAGCCTACAGGACATAAAATAAATCACGCAAAACCATGAACGAAATACATGAAATAGAACAAATTACGCAAATTAGCAATTGATATTCATAATATTAAGCACATTAGGTGCTATAATTCATTATAAGTGCTATAATTCGTTAAGGTGCTGTATATAATTCCTTATATACAGTAGGTAATCAAAAACTTTTACCAGCCTGAAAGGAAATTAAATAAACACAGTAAAACAGGACATAAAATAAATCACGCAAAACCATAGACAAAATACATGAAATAGAACAAATTACGCAAATTAGCAATTGATATTCATAATATTAAGCACATTGGGTGCTTTGTTACATCAAACTCAATAATTTCCTTGTAGTTTCTCATTAATTGGCATTTTTTGCAAAATATGAATATACTTTCAAAACAATATTTCCAGTGACAAACACTCGATTCAAGAGCGGGTAGATGGTGGGAGTAGAAGGAGGATGGTGCAGCCACTTAGGGCTGCTCCATGATCATTGTCCACTCATTAATGCAAGAAAACCGTGAGTGGACCGTTTCTTTCTTTCGCAACGCTAGCTTATTACAGACTAAAATCAACTCCCGAGCATAGTCACTAGGACTTTGGACTACTCGCAGCACTAATTTCTCAAATAACTTCAAAATTCCCGAATGGTGCTTCATTACTGAAAATTCTATAATACTTAATACAAATCCCGAATAGCAAACGAAAAAGCTTTCAAGCAGCTACACTACTCTAACAAATATAAAAAGCTACAGAGAACCACCACGTGGGTGGTTTCATTTTTCGTAACACTAATAAAAATTCAATGCACCTGTGTCTCGTAATACGCAACTCTAACTTTAAATCGTTGCAGCCTTCCTGAAGGCTGTGTAGAGTCCCATGCGCAGCAAATCCAGCTGCTCGGGACTCTTTTTCCCCAGGAACATGTCTCTGGACATGTCCCAGGGCAGTTTTGGGGCATTGGGGGCTGGGGGTCGCAACTCTAATTACAAACGCGATCAATCATCATCGCAACACTAACTCAAAAAATTATTAAGAATCAAACTAGAACGAGTAATTAAAAAAACGCGATCAGTCGCATCGTAACTCTAATAAAAAGAATACAATGAATCAAAATTAATGCTATAAATCAAACTCTAGTAACTTTACTTCAAAATACAAGAAAAATCTCAAGAACAATCGCGACTCTTTTTTCGAAACACTACAAGCAATCACGTTCGATATTTATTCGCAACGCTAAGCTGGTACCAAACGCGGGGAATACTCGATTCGCAACGCTAATTCAAACCGTGATCAACATTTAGTCGCAACACTAACTGGCCGCGTAATCTTCTTCGCAACCCTAATTGAAAACGCGGTGTGCTCAATTTCAGGGGAGGGGGTATCGATGGGTCAGCCTATGGCCAACCAAACTACTACTACTACTACAACTACTGACGAGCATAATGGCAAAATAATACCTACGAAGAATGACCCTGCACCCGAGGATGCAGGGCCATTCTTGGTAGCCCACATGATGTGGCCGTTTTACTGGCCGGGCTATCTTCGGCTCTTTGGCCACTTCTTTGCTTCGGGCGGTCCGCCCTTCTGAAAATTAAGGGGGTACTTCACAGTGAACGGATTTTTTTCTCAGTAAATACAACATATAATGAAATAAATCTTTTTGGTGTTTATAAAGCTACTCTTATATTATATAAAAAAAAATTAAAAAAAATATTTTAATTTGTTTTACTTGTTTTTTTTTTACAAAGCGTTAATATGGCAACTAAACAAATACTTAGGCTTATCTGAAACAAAAAATCCGAAAACATTCTTAATCTGTATGAGTGTCGCTATCGCCCGTAGCTCAATTAACAATTTTTGTTGAAAAATAACAAAATGGCACCTGTTTGAAGGAAAAAGTTCTCCAAATAATGGTGTTTCTCGAATGTTCCCCGAGAAAAATCTCGGTTATTTTTCGGAACAAAATTGTTAATTGAGGAACGGACGATAGAGACACTTATACACATTAAGAATCTCTTAGAATTTTTAATTTTGGATCAGTCTAAGCCGGGAAATCATCTGCACCGCGAACATACCGTTTTTGTTTAAGTGCCATATTAACGCTGTAAAAAAACAAGTAACACAAATTGAAAATATTCTTTTCAATTTTTTTGGTATAATATAAGAATAGCTTAATAAATACCAAAAAGATCTATTTCATTATATGTTGTATTTACTCAGAAAAAATCTTTAAAAATAGCTTGATTTTTCGACGGTTCACAGTGGAGTACCCCCTTAATAGCGTGCCCAAGCCCGTCCTGCCGACCGCGACCAGCGACAATGTGCAATGTCCCACTGGCGTCAAAAAGTCGACATAGCGGGGCTAAAAGCGAGGGCATACCCCACTCGCGCTAGTCTGGCCGTCGACTTTTCTCACAAATTTCCTGAAAGCAGGTCATCGCAGGGGGGAACATGCGATCAGAGAATACGATGACCTGCCCCGGCCCTACCTACTTATATTTAAGTCACACATTCGTACCAGAAGGTAAGTTACCTATCCTCCCGAACAGCTAGGTTACCCATCCTACCGAACAGCTAAGTTACCTATCCTACCGAACAGCTAAGTTACCCATCCTACCTAACAGCTATGTATATTTAAAAAATGGCAAAACAGTCTCTCACACACAATCACACTCTAATAAGTACGTACCAGTTTTCACTGAAATCGGCTAGCAAAGGCAGTGACCATTGCGTATAAGTATGATTTACAAAACAATTAACTATTTTCAATTTCAAACAATGGATTACTTGATAATGTGCATTGTACATATGTATTATGTACATACATGAATCGTTATTACTATCTGGTTTGATTGTACGAGATTGATTAAATTTCATATTCCCAGATTATTTACTAGAATGATCATCGTGTGCAACAAGGAATATGAATTATGATACATTGGTATCGTAATATTATAGTTTCGTTATCATGGTCTTTGATGAAAATCTTTCACCGACGCAAATTCCACCGCCTAACCACACAAACACACATAGGTGGAAAATGCGGCGTGCACGATACACTAACGCAATGCTAGCCGCCGACATGTAATTATTTAGTAAAGAAAGTCATCGTGCCTCATTGCCTTCACCCACCCAAGTAGCACCTGGGCACGTGGATGAGTTAAAAGGCAATGAGTACGGAAAGATATCCTGAAAATCCTCAACTAGAAAATATCATTAGTTTCTATAGTGTCTAGCAGGCTAATATTCTTTTATTTTACATTATTAAGCAAAGTGGCTCGACTTTCAACTTGTGAATAGTTTAAAGTGAAGATAAATAAGAAAGGACTCTACTTTAGATCAAGAAAAAAGACTCTACTCGACATTCATTTAGCGAGAAGAAAGACTCTATAATTGAATTGTTTAAGAAAATCAATCTAAATCACGAAGAATTTACTTTAAGAATCTAAAACGGGCTATTCCATCGTCAAAGTAAATTTCATAAAACAAGAAAGTGTGATCTCATGCTAATTACTTTGAATCTGAAATTTCCCCACCCTTAATTGTCTTCTTGCACATGGAAATTAATTATTCTATTGTGTACGCAAACGAGTGACCTTTTTAAGAAAGGAATTACACTTTTATGTATATTATCATCATTTAGAAATCAAGTTACTTTTGAACACGTAGTATCAGAAAAATAAAAGAAATTCAAGTCATTATAATCGTTCCACTACATATTAAATAAAAATGATCGTAGCTGTGGAGTCTGAGAGTATCAGACTTCTTCGCTATATAAAAATTAGCATTCAGTCGTATTGATATTCGTACCAATACCTTCCGAATTATTTAATAAATATCTACATCAATGTATGATCAATGATAAATATTCGCGTTAGGAACCGTTTATCTTGGAAATTATGATTATAATGTGATTCTATGGAAAAGGCGCGGCGTACAAGAAGGCCCTAGCCTCGTCTAATAAATACATACACCGACAAAAATGTTACAATTCACGGGCATGATTATCATACCCGTGGTCATTATGCTCGTTAAATATACAACCGGTCACTCGTGTCGATTCGAACCAAACGTCCTACGACATGATTGAGTGACCAGAGGAACCATAATGCATGCGCACTCACATTTCGCTGTGCCCCGGTGCCGGAGACGCCAACACCCCTGCTACTGCTCAGGAAAAGTCATCAAGCTGCTCAGCTGCGCCCAAACTGTAACGAAGGAACAGAACACGATTATAATTTCTTTCTAAAGTTACGACTGTTTGAACTCTAATATAGAACCACGAAGCAATTCAGAACTAACGAAACTTTTTATCATTTAGACATTTTATGAAAAAAATTAAAAAAATGAAATGTTAAAAATTAAAATTAACAAAAGTTATTTCTTATAATGTCTAAATAATAAAAAGTTTCGTTAGTTTTGGATTTCTTGGTGATTCTATTCTAAAGATTATTTTATTTAAAATTGTTTTCTTTCTAAAATTTTGAAGAATGAACTCTATTTTAAAAGAATTAAATCAAATACATAGATACTTACATCATTCCATTAATATTCTGCGCACAAGTCTCCTCTTCAGCTGACGCTCTGACTCTAATTTCCGACAACGAGTTTCTCTTTCAAGAGTAAAAAAAAAAAAGAAATAGTAGCAGTGAATCTATTCTCGCGATTCGAAGATCAGAGCCGCGACGCTCGTGAAAGAATATAAATTGCGTAGAAAACACTGGCTCTACTCTCGCGTACCCCGAAATTGTTAACGAAACTCTACTATGAGCAACTGTGCTCTTCAAAACGAAAAACTTCGTACGTCATAAACACTGACTCTATTTGACCGCATTGCATGCGGTCACAATCTCTGAAAAATAAGTAGGATAGGAGGGTGGGGTGGATGTGGTTTCATCGAGTGTTTGTCACGAGGAAATATTGTTTGTCGTGAAATCAGCCAAGGGACTTTCGCTCCTTGTTATTTAGAATACAAGGTGTGTTACGAAAATACAGAATGCTCGCTCGATAGGAGCAGCTTTATTTCAGTAACACGATATTATCCAGAATATACTACTGCAGATATAATTATTACATTTAAATGAATCATAGTAGTGGCTTTCGTCATTAAAATTGTAAGCAAGTTCGTGTTATTCGAATAATACTTTAAAATATATCACGATCTTTATAAATATCCAAAATCAATGGCAAGAATCAACATTCGTTGATTATTCATGCTTGAATAGCATGTCCTCGATCAACTACGCAGTTTCTGAACATAAAGAATAAAACTTGCATCCAAAACCGAAGGTAAATGCAATTACAACAGCTTCATAGAGATAGATTCTTAAAAATCATTGAAATATCACTGAATTCTACGTAATCGCGACCGAAATGCAATAGAATTCGATCACTTCAATATTTCGTAAACATCTACAGACACCATTTTAAAACTTTTAAACAAATCTGATTAAAATTATTCAATTTATCATAATTCAATCTTTTCCTATTTGAAAAGATCGAATTATGAGACTGCAAAATTACCCATCACCCTCACAGCCAACAATAATTCAATAAAATAATGAGAAAAATACGTATACCACACGTAGTGTCATCTCCTTTTTCCAAGAAATGACCAGACGCCATCCAAGCATCGTTCAAATTAACCGCCAAGTGTCATGGCGTCGCCTGCCCTTTGCTTTCAATTTCCGCCTCAACGTCTGTTTGAAACAAAAACATTAAAACATTCATAACGCAATTAAACAAGAAATAAACTTGAAATATGCCCGAAAAGTGATGTATTTGAATACCGAGACTCGATATGTGTGCACTAAATGTGCAGAAATATCGACACGAAGGCAACGAAGGGAATACGTGACGAATATGTAATGGTTTTCTCGCGATATTTAATCAATTTCGGGACAAAAGTGTATTAATAGCAGCAGCAAGTGACGATAGAGAGTAAAGAAGAAGGCCAATAATGAATAGAAGTAATTATGTGACGATAGATAATGTACGCGTACCATTTACGTACGCAGCTGTCGACACGTCTTAACTCAACGAAGTCCACGGAACGAATGACCCCCGCGTCGCGTCACGTACCTCGGCGAATATGGGCTTTGGTGGGGGGAGACAAGGCAGGCCTCGCGCGGCAATACACGGCTCTTATCGCACGCCGCGTGACGTAACATCACGACTCGTGGCCTAGTCGTCTGAACGGAGCTACCGGTAGAATAGAAATATTACGCGTAATATATTTCATTCGTTTATAAAATATCTAGCATCTACATACAGCAGTGTGCTTTAATTAAGTTTGTAAAACGTCTTATATAGTAAGTATATATTCAGAAATTGAAGGGTTGGATGTAATAAAAATTGGAAAATTAAATGTTGTTAAACTGTATTTTAAAAAATATAGTCTTGTAAAGCACGTCACGGCACACATTTTTTCTATTTACAGTTTTTTTATCGAATTGTTAGTAATCGAGATAAAAATTATAAACTACGAAAATTTCTCCGACCAAAATCATTATTTCTTTAAACATAAATTGCGATAACTTGAGTAAATACTAACGGATCGTTATGAAACTTGAAACATAAAACTCAGAAAACTCTAGCGAAGCCGTATAATGTATGCACAAAACCCTTATGTTAAAAAATGTAGTAATATTTAATTAAAAAGTAACACTGGACATAACCCATGTTTTTCAACGTTCGCCGTTAAAAAGTATCGAGGCAATTTTGACGTACAGATAACTTGCAGCGACAAAGTTTTTCCTTAATATACAAGGAAGTTTTTCACCAATTTTCACAGTGATTAATAAATAATTGTAGAAGATATGACGAGGTATATAAATCTCGCGCGCCTCCATCAGTTAACCGCCACGTATAATGTGCTATTTAGCAGTTTTAGGCACTGACGTTGACAGTTGGCGCCGTGTGAGAATTATACATATACTTGGCGCGAGACACTACCGTGTCTCTTCATTTATCAAAAACACAAGAAAATTTTTGTTCATTACTGTCCACTTTGCACACAACTTGTATAAATGAAAGAACAGATATTAAATATAATTGATTATTTATTAAGTGCAAAATTTGTGCAAAGTGAAACATTACTTTTTTGTTGTAAAATAGTTTTTAATCTATTTCGTTCCTTCTTTCTTTTTTGGGATAAAATCTGTAGCTGTAGAAAATTTTCTTTCGTTTTGATTGGACGTTGACTTGATCGTATGTAGCACATTCAAAAGTTATGGTAAATTGGGTGTCCTTCCAGTGGACTGAAAAATATGAAATTCCTTAATTAAAGTCGAGAATTTATCTTTTTCTATGTTGAAACTAAATTTTTGGAATTGTTTTCTTAATTGTAATTCCTCATATTGAGGAACCGTAAGTTACTGTTATATTTTCCGAAAAGTCTAGCTACTTAGAATTTGCTTTGCCGTTTTATACATATTTGTCTTGGAATTAAATGAAAAAACGCGTCTTTTGAATCTTTTTAAAGAGGTTCTGGATTACCTTTGCAAACATTTTCTAAGGGAGACAATAGTTTTGTCTCTTCTTTTCGATACTTTTCCTTTCGTAGCCACAAGAAACTCATTACTTAATTCAGTAGGTATACAATTTTTCTAAATTGTTAAATAAGAATTTAAGAGTTCTGCAGTTAAGAATTTTGCAGTCAATAATGTAGAATCTTCTCTACTGACATTTTCTATTGTAATGCATATAGGTTCTAATGTTACTAATAAAATTTATTATAAATTGTACATGTGTTTATACGTTCGCGATTTGATAGACTAAAATTTCTCGAGAAGAACAGTATTTTTCGAGAAATAAGAAATAAGCAATTATAATATTTCTCGAGAAATTCTCGAGAAAGAATTCTCGAAATGGCCGATCAACCTGGCTAATTTTTGACAACCAACTCACATTCGGTGAGCTTGGTTCGGTCTGGACATCTATTCAAAAATGTACTTGCGTAAAAGTTGCTACTCCTTTTTCGAATTAGAGCCACCCTTATATACCCCGCGGCGTGTATACACTTATTAACCCTTTGGACTTTAAATTAAAATCTTTTGAAAGAACATAGTAGCCTTTTCTCTCTAAATATTGCAACCAAAGTTCAAAGGGTTCATATATTTTCGCAAGATTTTCAGGAAATCGTGCGTTTAGATTTAAGTAAGAGAATTGTAAAGACCTACGTACGTACAGGGACATAGACGAGAATGGAAAGTGTATATCTCTTTCGCGTCCGCGACATCTATTAAAAAATGCACTTGCATAATTCGAGCGATAAGCTTCTGTTCCGTCTCGTTCTTTTTACATATAAGAGTGCCAAACGCACTTTTCTAGAAATACAATTCGCCTTCGACCACTGATTTCGATTTCGCGCAAGGTGGCTCGACTTCTGAAGCACGACAGACTGTGCTGGTATTACGGCTTTTCACAGCTGTCTAAAGTCGTAATACTTACAGAGCCGCCATGTAGAAACGAAAATTCGGTGCATCGAGGGTGAATGTCGCGTCGCGGTGCATCGAGGGTGAATATCGCGTCGCGTCGCGTCTGATCATTGTTAGTCGATGATGTGCGCCAGTTCATGACCATTCTGAGTTCTATATCTTGTCGAATACCGGGCTTCCAAGTCGATGCGCTCTGTAGTCTCAGATGGCTCGTTCTCGGCCACGCACGCCATGGCTGTTTAAAGTCGTAATATGTAGAAACGAAAATTCGGTATATCGAGGGTGAATGCCGCGTTTAGTCTCCTTTGCAATCTCAGTCGGGAGATTCTTAGCTTTCGCATATCCCTCGAAAGTTACGCAAGTGCGTTTGTCTCTGCAATGAGATATTTAGAATCTGTTTGTCACTCGAAAGCATTGAGCAAAGCAAACAGATCGACGAGAATCTCTCGTCTATTTCTCTCACGTGTGTATGTTAACCCTCTAGACATTAAAGTAAAGTCTTTTGAAAGAATTTTAGTAGCCTTTTACCGTATATTGCAATCACAGTCCGAAGGGTTAATATACCGAAGCATAGTCTGTTAAGACTATGAAATTGTAAAAACTCTTTCGCGTCCGCGGATCTTTTTTTAAATAGTAGAGTGAGATTGCCGCTTCCCTCATTGCTTGCAATGCGTGACGCGATGAGTTAATTATAATGGAGGGTGGATGGGATTAGAGTTTTTTTTCGGGATGAACCTTTTCTTGGTTCCTCATCTCCGATTCGATATCTGAACCGAAGGGATCGATGGATCTTTGTTTACATCCATCATCTTTGGTTTAGTAGGCTAAGGGTTTCATGTACAGGGAGATTGACGGAACTATGATTCCATCTATCTCTCTACGGGTCTCAAAATGCAGCAACCTCCTCGCGGTGAGACCTGGTAATCGGTGAGAACCGAGCCAATAGCTGCGATTGTATAAGAATTTCTTTGAGTTGCAATACTTTGGTGAAATGTGAGAATAAAATATGTAACTTGAAATGTTATACGATTGTTCTTACCCGACCCAAAAGCACGCGTATATTGTTGTTTGTATAAATTTTTATGTTAAAATAATTTGTTTTGCTTTAAATAAAGTCGAAAAGGACGGCATGGTTAAAAGACGTTGTTGTGATCCTTCTTTCTCTGATGTTGCACGGAATACATTTATAAAACGATTTTTATATTGTTACTCTAACAGAATCATTTGTAAATCGCGGGTTTCGAATGACCTAGTTTTACACGTGTTGTATTCTACTTCCTACCACGCGTAGCGTTACCATCTGTTTCGAGACTTCACCGGTAACGTTGCATGCGACACTAAAATGGTAGGGGGTCCTAGGACCCCTCAAACCGGTGACAGAAAAATACATTGGTTGATAGGTCTATCCTATACCTCGTCTGTGGTGACACGAAGTTCCATAAGGTGATAAGTCTACTCTGTATCTCGTCTGTGGTGATACGAAGTCCCATAAGGTGATAGGTCTATTCTATACTTTGTCGATGGCGATACGAACATCCACAAGGTCTATCCTATACATCGTCTGTGTACCTGGTCTATGGTAAAGCACGTAAAGCGGGCCCTACACGATGAGATTTGTCTTGAGACATGTCTCGAGACAGGTCTCTCGGGCTTCTTTTCACCTTGCCAGCACGAGACAGAGAGACCTGTCTCGAGACATGTCGCAAGACAAGACTCATCGTGTAGGGCCCGCTTAACGACAGAAGATATGTATGTACTTTTTATTTATCGACAGGAATCCTCCATATCTCTCGCATTCTAATCATCTATCTTCTCTGTCGGATACCTTCTGTGTTATCATGTATTTCTGCTACCAGGAGACGAAAGTTGCCGAAAGCGCGGACCGAATATCAGCCTATCGCTGTCCTTCTACAATTTCCTTCTTCGTCTAACAGCTCCATTAGTATCGTGTGTCCCTGTTACGAGGGCGAGCGTTTTTAGTTAGAAATTAAAAGCAAAGTTAGTGGCAGTGCGTATTATGCAAACGAGAAAGATAGTACATAAGCCAATACGTATAGAATTTGATATAAGGATATAAGTTAAGGAATATCTTTAGAAAATAATACTTATAAAATGATTCAAAACATTGCTGAAGATTGCAGATAATGCTACTTAGGAAAGAGAGGCTTCAGTGTCTCTCTTGCATTTCCAGTCCCGATAATGCAAAACAAATCACCGCTGCTTCTGCATATGTTTTACATTATTAGGATGTGAAACGTGCATCGGAATGCAATCCCCTGAGAGACACGAAGCCGTTGAATCGAGGCCATCAAATGTTATTGATACTCTTCGCTAGATTGTTAGTCGATTTTAATGAGCGGATCGTTGTAATTGATATGCTAGAGTAGTAGTACAACGTGTACCGCAGTCCGGGGGGAAGGCAACGATACCCATTCACTTTTACCTTTTGTCGCCATATTGACTCATTTTAAAGTAATAGGGTCATTAAATAATACACAAAGGCGTTCCAAAGGCAAAGTGCCTTCAACCGAAAATATCAAAGTTATCATTCCCACTCTATTTTTGTCTCTTCTTCTAAATTGGTTGCCTGAAATATATAAAAATATTCGAAAAGTGTTCTCGGGGTCGACCTATACATAAGTTTAACGAAGGGACATACGTATAGGGATTCTTTACCAGTTATCAAGTGGTATGACGTGTCGATGTGTAATTACGCGAAGCGTGTGGGATGTCATTCACTAATACAACCAAACGACAGTCAATTGCTGCATTAATTCAGACAATTCGAGCGTCATAATCTCGGAAGCAACACGGGCTGCGCCCGTTAGAAACGCTCCTAACCTCGAACAATAACGAGCTGGAAACATGGGTAAGCATAGTAATTTGCAAGGGTTGTTTTTATTGCGCATAAAAGAGCACCTTGCGAAGAAGGAGAAGTCCTTTTCATGGAATCACGGAGTAATCCGTTTCCTAGTAACCATTCGATAGCGTAAACACTCGCGTACGAAACGCGTCATAATCTTATCTGAGGTATATACGAGAAGATTACTCATTCATCCTTTCAGTCGTCGCTTCACACCTCATTCGAACAGGTTGTCAGAGCTATTTCTAATTAAACATGAGAAACCAACAAGACACAACTGATAGTTTACCCTTACGCCGAAGGTTTGATAGTAACATTAGCATAGATAGATTCTCAGAAAAGAGTATTCATGGACTTGACTTTGACGATCAGTCTTGTAGTAAGTTTGAATATAAAGATTGCTAAGAACGATCGGAAATCATACCTTGTAGATACGATTGCTATGTAATAAATGCGTGTATTAAAAGTAAAATAATTAATGTGTCCCAATTCACGATATAAGATGTAACGTTTCCACTTTTTAGGGAGTCTGTGCAATGAATGCATGGCCAGAGTGCCGTACGCGACACTTATCGCAACCATAATGTGTTGCTTGGGGGTAGGCATATTTTGTGGCACAATGTACAGAGGAGTCACATTGGGTTCTTTGATGATGGACCAGGTCGGATATCGTAACTTTAATATAAGTATCATATATAGCGTTTACTCAATGTTCAAAGTGTTGACAAATATTTTTGCATCGCAAGGTATTCCACTTACGACTCGGATGGTTAGAAGCCGTGCAGTTGACTTTCGCAACAATTGGTGCTAGCATGGCAGCTCTGGGTTTTATGATACTATGTGTCGGTTGCCTCGCGACTGGTGCTACGAGGCACAAAGTATATAGAGCATGGAGATCCAGAGTCGGTGGACGTATTTCTTGTGCCGTTGTATGTACTTTCATTATTAAA
Organism: Andrena flavipes; assembly: GCA_963971345.1. Taxonomy (NCBI): domain Eukaryota; kingdom Metazoa; phylum Arthropoda; class Insecta; order Hymenoptera; family Andrenidae; genus Andrena; species Andrena flavipes. The sequence goes on from OZ020481.1 coordinate 43,397,193, forward strand.
GATTAGAATATTAAATAGAAATAGGACAATAAAAAGTATATGTATATATCTGATATCTTTTTTTAGTTCATGACGATCACGTACATTCTACAACTCGGATGGCTTTTGATATTTGCATTCTTGGTTATAATTACTTGGATATTCACTGTATTCTGGGGGCTGTGTAGTAATGCACGAGTTCAATCTCTTGACCAATGCATCGACTTTACCCAATTCGGTAAGTTCCCCTGCGCCTATCTGTGCTTCTATATTTCTTAATCGATCGATTCCACGAGGAATACAATATTATCGTGTTTGTCGTTTAGGTTTCATATTCCCAAATAATACAAGGGTAGACGACATGAAGGTATGCGGGGGACAAGAAGTGAAATTGTTTTGTAAAGATTTTGTTGAGAAGGCAGAGGTAATGTTTATCTTGGCGACGGTGGCTTCGATGTTGGTCGTGCTAAGTCTTATACATTACTTGATGTGCCTGTCGGCCAACTATGCGCATATCCGTGACCACGAAAAGTTCCAAGAATTACAAGACCTTCAGTACCTGCAGGATCCGGGAGATCCAGATTCCCCGCAGCCTGGTATGGGAACTTTGGGCTCTCATCGCGGCAAGGACAGATTCTAGGATACGGCCCGCGAGATCTTCGCTATGAATCCTTTATAAATTCATCATTCCTGTATGGAGGGGATCGAAGATCTCTTTCCCACAAGGATCGGAAACCTTTTGGTGTTATTCCTCTCTGTGTACCTAAACTCAGTACTCTACTAATCGATTACTGTTACAGTAGTCTACTGATCAAGGATCTCGCGGGAACACTTCATGCCGTCCATTTTCTGCGACTGTCTTCTAAGCATTTATTTCGTTTTAGAGTTACAAATCGATTAGACGACGATTAGGGACAAATAACGTTTCATTTATTCTAGCGTTGGGTAATTCAATTATAGCGGATGCACATAGTGTAAGACACTTGACAACATTCCGTAACTTACGTATGTGTTCAAATATGAAAAGTATTTTATTTCGAATGAAGAAACATAGGAAATACGTTCGAGAGATAAAGATTATATCGTGCGCACATACCCTTTAAAGTATTCACTGTATTTGTATATTGCATCATTGATGTACACGAGTGTCTGTTGTGCACTATTTCGATATGGCAACTGTTTCATTGCTGATGTCTTTATACGACATAAGACTGTTTATCAACGCGGACTGCGTATTAAGTATTTTCATATCATTTCTATGGGAATTATTTTTCTTGAATAAAACGTGCAGCTTTTTTTTTTATACTTGAAGCGAAATAAGGAAACTAAAATGTTGGTTTTACATTGCTATATAAATGGTCTAATATACTGGAGGAAAACTTGAAAGAGAAGTGTTGTTTTGTTATATTTTTATTTAAAAAAGAAAAAGAAAGTTCACGGAATGTGTATTTATTAATTGCATTTTCTTCCAGTATGAATGATTAAGTATTACATTATAAATCTATCGCTGTGTACAATCTCTTAAGAGAAACTGAAACTATATTATAGAATATCAAAGAAGACAATAGAAAATTAGAACTCAAATTTTACTGTCAGTGCACAATATCTAACTGTGCCAAATTTATGAGATCCGTATCGTACGTAAAAAATGATTACATATATTCTACGTTACAGAGGAGACCCACACTCTAAAGTGGATATTCTTAGAGTGGCAAGTATAACTTGCAATAATTCTGTACTTGCTCAAATTATTTAATAATGATTCGTAGTTTCTTTGAATGAGCGTTACATCTTCGTTTAAGTCGGATACTTGTGAATGATACAATATCGCGAACACCTGTTAGGCACATATCAAACTGGACATTGAGCTCTATTTAACACAAGTTTACGATGAAAAGATTATATAATATAAAGTAATGCACAAGTTACGTACAATAAAAGGACGATTTACTGTTATTTTTTTAAGACTATACGCTAAACTTTTGTTCTACACGTTCGTATATTTCTGTAAGGTTGAATAAAAAATACTTTCTAATCGACATGTGTATTCATCTTTGAAAAATCGCGTACAAGTGTCCCCGGAATCCTGCAGTTCCTTAGCTGCATTGCGTGTTAATAGATAAATTTAATTTTCATGTTATATACAATTAGTTACAATTTGTACAAGTTTGTGAATCAACATGGATTTACTCGTCGTCAAATTGGAGGTCCAACTCCAGATCGAGAGCGCTCACTTCTTGGAAGGTATTGATGAACGTGTACCGCGAAAATATCATATACAACTTTCGAAACCAAACATACTGGGACTTGTGCGCAGTCATGGCGTTCTATAAAGACAAAAAGTAGATTCAAAAAGTTTTCGTTAACACTTAACACGTTTACTGCCGATGAAATCGGACGGTGCTTTCCTCGACGCCGAAAACGCCCCGATGGGAGTGTACTGCATTGCCCGATCGGTCCGATCGGTGTGATCGGCAGTCAACGTGTTAAGGGAGCGATTAGAAATGCAATTGCCAACGCAAGATATTCATGGACATGCCATACTTGCCTTCGAGTAGTAATTACATATATTAACACGCTTACCCTTATGACTTTTCTTTGATCGTACATTACTAAGTACCAGTACGAAGCAGATAATAAACTAATCGGTAAATCTAGGAGCTGTACATATTTCCTAATTATATTCACAGACTCTAAAACGTATAGCTTACAATCTGAAAAGAAATGAAATCTCTTAGTATCTCCTTAAACATGATTTAGTAGCACAACGAACGATACTAACAAGATGGTACTTTCTTTTCTATGCATAACGCAGCTATGGCAAAGTATAGAGAGATGTGATTCTTGTGTCTGCTTATGCCGTGCTTGTCAAACGTTACGACCGCATCAATTTTGTAACTCTCTACGTGTTGTAAAATACATTCCGCCACTACTTCTGTTGGCCATTGTACATTTTGATCATCAGGTAACTCTGTACTCCTATACATGCATTTATTGAACTATGATAGAAGATCGGAGGGATAGAATTTAATTGCATTCAGAACGAACGATAAAGAACTTTCTTGCGAATTAATCAAATGAAATAATTCCTTACATCACTATAGTTACGTTAGCTTCAGGAATCCCTAATATTTTTGTACAGTCCCATAGCTCTTCTTTCCTCCTCTTATTTCCACCTGGAAGAGCATCGATAGATCCATTAAACTCTGTACATCTATCGATCTTTCAACATGACCAATGACTGGCAAACTGAGATCACTGCTTACCAGTGGTAAGACAAAGGAGGTAAATCTCGCTAGTCTTCGATCTTGTGACCCAGTATACCAGCGGGCCAAAGAACATGACTTCGTCGTCAGGGTGAGCCGTGACTAACAGAATCCTGGCAGGCGGACCTGGAAGCTGCCACGCTCTGTGGCTGACTCTCTTCAAAATCGAATAGAGACAAATGCAAACGCAAAGATACGCGGCAACGGCTATTAGCAGTTGCCATGAAATCTCTCTGATGTAATACCACCACCAACAGATTAATTCGTTAACTTGCATACTAAAGTATTCCCTAATAATATCGAGATCTAACATTTTGAATGACGGCGTACGAGCTATCTTCCACTTACGAATGCTACGGTCCTGTCATATTTCTGGAAGAGCGTGCTACTCCTTCGAGGCTCGGGACAAGGTTTCTTTCGTTAAGAGAACATCAGAAGGTTATGTTGCAGACAGACCAGATAACAGGATTGGTCGCCATATTTGTGTGCCTCGATAGAAAACTGCTATTTTAATTTTATCACCCGTACGTTCGTCATAAACGCGTATATATTATTCAAAAAAATCTCCTCTTTTCAAACGAGGGCCCCTTGCTTTCAGTTTATAGCCCCTACAATTATTTTCAATAAAGTTAAACCCCACGAAGGATACATTTTAATTATAATACGAGTCTATTCAACATTCAGAGTACTTTAGGTTTTAGTGTATTTACAGTTTCCCATCGGAAAATTTAAACCGTTTATGAACAATGCAATCCCCATGCAATCTTCGTAATCTACGACAATTTGAATAATGTCTATTCAAAATTATTTGAAAGTAACTTCTTAAGTACTTCTATCGTAACGTGAAATTCAGTGACTTGATCGTAGTTGGATAAATGAATAGGATTTAGATACCTATATAATCAATCTATCAAAATCCGTCTTCTCGTGATTTTGAATCTATTTGCCAAGCGCGAAGTGTGTGTGAATTACAGGCTACCAAAATATGAAATTCCCTATATTCGAACCAGATTTCTATATTTCTACAATATTTTCTTGTAATTCGTTCTACAGTTATGTTAAAATCGTTGCGTATTTTTAATAATCTATAAAGCGTTCGATTGAATTGACAAAATAATATTTATTATTTTACGAAATAAATCGATACTACGCCAATGCACGTGAATTGGTTAGGCCAGGTTATGTCATTGAAAACAAAGTCACTGTGAGCAACGAGAATATTATAATTGATTATAATGGAGAAAACAAAAGGAGAAGTGGATTTGTATCGTGACACACCTGTCAGATATCTCGGTAACAGAGAGGAAACGATCGACTATTGTTATTCTACTTTTCATTCACGTTTTCGACTTTACAACAGTCACTGTTATTGCATTACTATTCGTCACGTATATCACGATCATTCGACCCTTAGAATACTTTCTCCATTGCTTTCAGATCAACGTTACATTTCACACATTTCGCACAACAATTTTGTCTTTTAGGATACGCGAACGAGGTTGGAGAGTCTTTTAGATCTATAGTTCCAACATCAGTTGTATGGTTCAGCTACGTCGTGTCCAGTGGATACGTCGTTGCGGACACGATCCACAAGGGCCTAAGGGTCTACCACGTAAGTTACCGCTAAAGGAAAGATCATTTAAATATACCACTAGAACAGATTATTGCGACTACGATCTGTCTCAGGGCAACACTGCTCCGGAGGCAACGAAACATGCTCTGCTTTCCATGTCGGATACCTTAATATGGCAATCATTCGCATCTGTGATTATCCCTGGCTTTACGATTAACAGAATCTGCGCCGCTGTTCAACTGCTTCAAAGGAAAACCAGTAAAGTGGCCTTAAAAAATCGGTGGATGTCCACCATCGTCGGTCTAACGTCCATACCTTTCATAGTGCATCCCATAGACCATGCAGTCGAGGAGGTGATGGCTGTCACGTACAGGAAATGGGTGGGGTATCACCCTAAATGATCGTTACTATAAAACATAGATAATGAATCGGAGCTTCCAGAAGATAGGCTTTAGATCTGGCCAACTTTCAAGAGAAATGAAAGTACAATACTACCTGCTACACCGTACAAGAACAACGCTCGAAAGTACTCGGGAATTATGCTGTTGTATTATATTTTATATATTAAATGTCATTATTTCAGTATTACTGGGACCTGTATCCTGTTGTTACGAATAAAGAAATACATTATATTATTATTCACGCTGTTTCTAGATTCCACGAGCTACCCGCAGTAGTCTGACTAAAGACAGCCCTCTTCTACTAACGCAAATACGTAATAAAATCAAAATAAATCAGACAATAAGCTTCGATTGTTAACTTCGCGTAGATTTATCTAATTCTCTAACGAACAGAGCTAACGCGTTTACTCCTACCGCGTGCATGCAGTTTCCTACTGGCACAGTTCGGAATTGGTTTGCGCGGAAGTAGAATAATCCGGCATATAGTCAGACGCGGCGAAAATGCGTATCAACTACTTACTTCACTCGCGCGACGTATACAGGCACGCTGATTTTTTAATATAATTCTTACTCCATGATTTTTTGGAATTGCGAGCTTACCACGAAATGAAATAAATAAAACGATCCAAGATACCTATTTGAAACGTGAAATTAAGGGTCAACTTGATTTTAAACGGCGCGTTCTAAATACGGATCCGCGGTTTGCTCGTTTCAGCCGGGACGCTAAATAAGCCGAGCGGGACCGTCGGAAAACCAATAATAATTACCGTACACGGAAGATCGTAACTCGCGGGCCATGTTCATTTTCCCATTTATCGTCTTGTCGGGACGGGACACGCCGGTCGCGGGACAATGCCTCGGCGTTGCGTACGAACGAATAGCCTGTCATACCTGTGACATATATTTTTTTCTTCTTTTCTTTTTTCGTCGCAGGTACAATCGCCGCGTCAGTCAAGAAGAAAAACTGATCGTACTTCTTTGTTCGCGGAATTATCCCCACGGCTCCGCGGGGCGAGTAATGCGTTTCCCAGCGAATTTCATTCGACCAGGCGCTATAATGTCGAGCATCAACCAACCGGCTGCTTGTGCACGATCGCCGGGCGAATTCGTTTCCCTCGATTACCGTATTTTTTCCACCGTCGCATTTCTCCCCTGATTTTCGCCAACGTCAAATGAATTTCCACGGCTCGCGTGCCCGAGAATTCACCGAGAATGACGTTCGATCACGGTTGCGCGTGAAATATTTAGAAGTTAAGTGGAACGTGTGCCGCGAATGGCTATTAATTTCATAAGTTTGTGGTCACGGCACGGAGTCCGACAATGAAGGTTGAGAAAGGAGTTAATAAAAGACGTTGTCGGGGGTAGCATATTGAGATTCAGACCTCTTTGAGACCAAGATGGGTAGAGGTGGATTTGTATATAAGCTAAGTAGGCTGTAACCTAGAGCAGCAAATTTTGGGGCGAAAGAAATTGGAAAAGGTCATGGGCGTCCCGAGGGGGTTGCAAACCGGGCAGTTGCCCCCTCTGGCTTTTGAGAAAAAATCGCTTATTTTTCAAAACCGATCTTTATTAAGTTTATTCTAAAGAGGGGAATATTTTTTATTTGTAATTAAATTGGCGCTACAAAATGGGTTAAAAAAGCAAGAGGGGTATATTTTTCTTTACCATCATTCCAAAGTTTTGCCTCCCCTGGAAAAAGTCTCTGGACACCCTTGGCCGTCAGTTAAATCCTCTGTTGGTCTCGACTCTTATAAATTAAAGTAGGGGAGAGTAGGGTGAAGCGGAACGGGTGGGTAAAACGGAACATCAATGTTTCTATTAGATGAAAGCTGCGGATGAGTTTGTATCACGTGACATGGGATCAAACGGTCCTCACAGCATTTCGTGACAGACTATAGACCCGTGCACACGTTACTTTTCGATTAACACTGTCGATTTTGATGAAATTTTCAGCATATATAAAAGTTACTTAAATCTACGAAGGGATTTTTGAATTTTCATTACAGGCTCCGAAAAAAGTTCTTTAAAAACGACTTTTACTATTTTTTCGATATTCCGACCAATTGCAATTTTTTTTAACGCACAAGAAAAGGAATTTGAAAAATACATTGAGTATAGGTTGTAGCCACGTTTTTTATGGGTTCACTATTGAAATCGCGCTTTCTGTGCGACATCTGCGATATTTAGCACTCTGTTCGTGATTAGCCCACGGCAGTCGAGTAATCACGAACACCAAGATTTTCCTATTTCACTATAAAGTTGATTTTTATTATAATTTTTCAAAAATTCGTCACAGTAGGTACTTTATAGATGAATAGTTTAAGTATGTTTGTAAATAATAAACAAATTCATTTCGTTTTATTTGCTTTTTCCCACTATCCCTTAATAGTTATACCTAAAACGTATATCTGTAGTTGTTCACATAAATGTATACTTTTTAAATGATAAAAATAAGGATTTTGTACGTTTATATGGTCTTCAAGTGTCCCGCTTTACCCTACCAGTTGAGGGAGGCGAAGATTTCAATACCTCCGGTGAATCTCATTTTCCTTTGTCGCCAAATATTATTCTTAACAACGGCTTTGATTTTCTTATAGTCTAAGGTGCACTTAAGTCCCGTGTCTTTTTTTCCTTTCGATTCTAACGTTACCACCCTCGAAATTTAAGCGTTCCAATTTTACCCTACTCTCCCCTATTTGACGATATTTCCGCGGAAAGGCGGCAGACGTTTGTCAGCCTAGGGGCGCGAAATCTCCAACTCCGCCCATGGAGGTACTCTTCCCGTCCAGAGGCCCGGAGATACCTTCTGCTAGGTGCAGCAAAGACAGAAACAGGTGCGGTAGGTAAGTAGGTCCAGTCAAAGAGGTACAGTTACTCGTCGGTTCACGAAGGGGATGCAGGAGAGGACGTCGAAGGGCTATACTTACTCCGGCGCCCCGTTACGAATTGACACATCTAAGTGGCGGTCGATTTTTCACGGGACCCCATAATAATCTTGACAGCGTTTCAGTGGTCTAAGGCCGACCCTCGTAATAAGCTTAACCAGTCCACGGCGAAGTAATTTATAGAGGCCACTTGTTTATAGCTAATCACGGAGGCCAGGCGGGTGTCCGTGAAACTTCGTCGCGCGACGTTGAAGGATCGCGTTGCAGCAAGTAACTTCTACGTCTCGAGGCAGAAATTATGCGATACCCTTCTTGACACAGTACTCGTTGATTATTCGATACCCATAAACTAAAATAAAAGCTGTTCCTCGACCGAGCAAGCTACGCAACTCGCTCGCCCAACGACGCAAGGTTCCAGCCGCGAGGTTCCGCTCGCGTAAACAACGCCAATCGTCCACCGCCACGCGAGTCCTCAGCGCGAACAGTAGTACAGCTCGCGGTCTCGCGCGACGCCGAGGAATGCCGGCCGGCGGCCCTTAAAATCGCACAATAGCGCGAAGAGGCCCTGAATCGATAGAAAGGCAACGCGTCGCCTCTGTGCACGCCTCCGTCCGAGAGCGAGTCTCGCGATAAGGTTATGTCTCGCGAGTGGAGCAGAGGGCGCAAGTACAGGCGCAAGTAGCCGTCAGGTGTGTGCGTGCTATCGGCGCGAATGACGGGTCGAGGGAGACAGAGAACGGAGGAAGTAGGGAAGAAGGAGGGAAAGAAGTCCGCGGCGGTGCGGAGAGAGAGGAGAGAAGCGGGCAGAGGTCGGGGAAGGGCTTTCGGTGCGAGGGAGAAGGAGAGAGCGTGTGCGCGAGGGTTTCGCGGGCCGCGAGAGGTAAAGATTACCTGAAACCTGTGGCATTTCGCGGGCCAGCTCTTCTGTACGGTGTACGCCGAAAGGGGGATCGATAGCGCGCGTCGGAGGGCGAGGAGAGCCAGGCGGCCGGCTATTTCGAGGAAGAACACGGGCCGACAGAAGCGGCGGAGAAGCGGTAGCAACGACAGAAGCGTCCTGCCCGCCGCGAGAGAGGTCCCGCAGCCATTCCACGGCCATGTCTGCCGGCGCACGGGGTTGGCTACGCCCGAGCGGGGCCTAGCCGTCCAATCGGCGGGGAGCGCGGAAGGTCCCGCGCCGTGGTCGTGGCCAACGGGCGTACCCGGTTTCCAGCGAGGCGCGCGACGTCGCGACGCCGAAGTAGAGGGGGGGCCCTCGCGGCTGTCACAGGTGCAGCCAGTTGGCTGGCGAACTCGAGGCGAGCGTGCTCGGTGATCGCCGCGTCCTTCGTCGTGTGCCTCGCTCTGTTCCGCTCCGCTCGCTGGTCCTTCACGGGCACCGTCCTCCGGGGACAGCTCCCAGTCGCGTGTCACCCCGTCCGCGATAACACGCGAGGATCGCGAGAGTGCGGGTGGCCGGAACGGCGTTCCGACAGTCTCGCGCCCGCAGGGTAGCACCGCGTTGTCAGCCCTGAAATCGGCAGCGAGATTAGCGCGTAGAGATAGAGACGCACACGGGGACCTCTTGATGCGGGCCGACGCGCGGACGCGCACGTCGCGTCTGAGAGATCTGCCGCGATACCGGTACCATCGGCGCCATCATCCGCCGCCGAGTGCCTAGAGCCCAGGGGGGAGAACGATCGCTCGAAGACGCCTGTGCGCGATGTGCCGACGGCACTGGCTCGTCAGCTGAGGGACACGAGGGTGGAAAACGGCGCCGGGAGATATAACCCGTTGCTGGTAATATTGGATTTTGAGGTCGGTGTTCCTACGTCGGGCTTGGAGAGAGACTGGGAGGAGAGCAGGAAAAACCAGCCGCTGAGAATTGAACTGGTCCAGTGGAAGGGGGACGCGTGTAGGAAAAGACACTGGGGAAGAGTACGGTTTGGATACGAGGCAGAGGAAAGGGACCGGAGAGCTTGTTGGAACTATCGAGTGCGCGCCTCGCGGGGAAAGAAAACTGGCAGCCGACGGGGGGAAGTGTGAGAAGTGCGATTTAGCGGCCGTTGGGATAACACCGCAGTAAAAGTGGGTGCACTGGGGCCCTCGGGACCGTTCGGCCGATACGGGCCCGTGGAAGGAGGGCCTGGTGGTGGTCCCGGGCCCGGCGAGGGAGTGGGGGCAGGGGTGGCCGCGGTCGCGGCTGGGGAGGTGGAGGGCTACGGGGGCGCCGGTGGCGGGGGAGGGGGCCCCGGGGGGGTTGGTACCCCCCGGATAAGGGTCGCGACCCTCGGCGGGCCTTGCTGCGCACCCCTGCCCGTCACCCAAGCTTGTAACATAGGTAAGTCAACTAGGTATTACACCTGTATCTATCTTCATCTTTCTCTATGCTAGCGCCCCTCAAACGTTCAACCCTTTCCGAGCGGTCATCCTTTCACGGGCATTTGTACCCAGTCGAGGACTTGCTATACGCTCCTGAAGTTCCTACCAATTCGAGGCGCAAGGTTAGAGTTGACCCTCAACATTCCAGTTATTGGGAAGAATCTCTAACCATTGGTATTCGTGCCGTAGTATCCGCTAACGAGATTATTCGGGTGTAGATAAAAATTCGATATAAATTACTCGGGCATCGATTACCCGGAGATCAAATTTCAAGGGTATCAGCCCCCTATCTTTCAGTCATCTTTGCCAGAAATATGCACCAGCACTGTGTGCGGCGCTTGGAAGCAGCGCTGTTGCACACTTAAGCCGGGAATTCACCAGGAAGCTAAGCTAAGCTAAGCTAAGCTATGCTATGCTATGTTATGCTATGTTTTAGCTTAGCTTTTGGTAGAAACGGTCCCATAAGAATATGTTGAAGCTAATTTTTTTAAAACGTAGCATGGCATAGCATCGCATAGCTTAGCTTCTTTCTGGGTGGATTCCCAGCTTTAATGTTTCCATCCCTAGACTACCTGTATCGCGCTAGGTCTAGGATGAACGGGTTGGGTGTAGGCTGTTTCTTACACGAGACACTTTCCGCGATCCGAGTTTAGAGAACCGTTTTCTCGAAGATTTCTTACAGACGGACGGCAAGAACACCGTTCGTTCCTTGATCGTGATCGATTGTACTGTAATTTCGATGTCATAGGAATACTTCTTTTTCCCCCGCTGGTGATGGATCGCTCCGCGGGTCGAATCTAACGAGGATGAATTCGCTTCGGACAGGGTTGAACACGCGTCATTGTGCGCATCGAACTAGCGATTCCAGGGAATCGTCATCCTCGCGGACGGGCCTTCGAATAGGATTATGCAGAACAGAACAAAGATTACTTTCTATGACGTTAATGTTCCTTTGTACATTCCCACGACTTACGTCAAATTTCTGGAAACTGTCGAAGCAACGTGCTCGATTATAAGACGAGACATTATCGGCTTTAAAACTTAGCGACGGGGAGCCAAGGCGCGTTACACTTAGCGCGGAAAATAACGAAATATTTTATCAGATTCGGTATCTGCGTCACGCGCGGCAAAATACAAAAATTGACAGACATCTCCCGTTTACCGTGTTTATTTTCGCGATCTTCCTTTCCTCGTTAATTAGACGGATGTGCCTCTAAAATTCGCAAAGCGTGGAAAATTAATATTGCCCCTCCGTCGGCGTGTTTTCTTAAGCGGCACATTCTTTGTTCTTGTTCTTCTAAGACTCCGCGGTGGATGGCGGGCAGACTTAAACTGCGAAAGTGTTTTAAGGAGTGTATTATTCTCCAGTGGGCGGTTTGGAGAAAAATATTGACGTTAAAGGTATCGGATCGTGTCTGACTTCGTGGATACACGTAGCTGATTCGTATCGATTGCTAATTCACTCCCCAGTCGACGTGTCGCCTTATTAAACTACGACGAGGGATTAATTATTCACCGACATCCTCGCCTTCCAATCGTCTCTCCGATTTAAACACGTTTTCGTCGTATTTCCGACCACGCATCGTTCCCTTTAATTCTACCAGAAATTTTAATTCAGGCAAACAACGATTGCTTCCGTTCGATTTTAACGCTGCACTAAATGCCGCCTTTCAATTTCATAACGTGCCTTTTATAATTGCGAGCAGACGAAAATTTCGGGGCCGGGATAATTTCGAACTTTCCGTGCAGAGGGAACAAACAACTCGCGCAATTAAACGCTTCCTCACGACTCCGTGCGTAATTGCGTTTCGCAAAATACGCTTTGTAGAATCGCTGTTAACTGGATAAAGTGGTTGCGGCGAGGGGTGGCACGCGTCATACGCTTCGCAGGGAGGAATTGGATTGATCGGGCCCAGGTTGGATGATCTAGACATTCGTCTCACGTACACTTAATCCTAATCTGGTTCGGACGGTGCAGGGAAATCTTCGCCGAGTTTTCGCGCCACGGTATCTGATTTTGTGGATGGAAGGGCAAATCGCGTCTGGGGATGTAGTTCCCATAGCGCTATCTCCTTAGGATCCTTTCCACAATTATGTCCACGGAGAGACTTTCAATTCCGTCGCGTTTCGTTTCAAATTTATTATCGGTGTTTCGGGTAGCTCCCCTTGAAACTCGGACTGTCAATTCAGGAAATCACCAAGTCCTCGCGTAGCCCGCGACGATTTTCTTTCTCGCTCGGTGGAGGCATAAAATTTTCGTGGGAAGCCAATTTCGCCGGAGGAATTACTCGTAAGTCGATTTCGCCTGGAACGATTTAAATCTCGAGGTAACTGCGGGGTGGTCGGGTCGACGTCGCTTTCCTCCTTTTTCTTCTCGCCCTGCCGCGAACCGGAGGGAGATGAGATGCGCAAGGTCAGACCTTAAGGGGTGGGAGAAGGGTTGCTAGGTTGTCAACCCTGCCAGCGGGGAGGAACTCCGCCCATTGGCGGAAACCGCGAAAAAAAAGAGAGAAGCGAGCCCTAGAGGATTCAGCAATGGCGAAAAAAGGAGTCAGAGATCGGGAGAGAGAGAGGGAGAGGGAGAGAGAGAGAGAGAGAGAGAGAGAGAGAGAACAGCGACATCCGTGTGACAGAGAGAGGTAGCGAGAGACAAAGAGAGCGTAATAAAGAGCAAATCTCTTTCGCGATTGTTAATTGATAATAAATCGTAATCATAGGCATAAGTCGCCCAACCTTAGAACATTCTTGTATCGAAGTAGTAACTTTAGGAGTAAATTAGTTTTAATAAATTTTGTTTCCACTTTCCCCTGGAAAATACGGACTCCGGTCCACAGATTTAAACAAGCGAAGCTAAATAAAAGCTTGTAAAAAATATAACCGAATTTATCCAGGACTCCCTTCCATTCTCCTCCCTCGCGCATTAATATTAGACACATCGGTGCCCTATTTGTTCTTAATCGTTCGAAAAAAGGCTCCCTAGTTTTTCCGCGGGGGTCTGCGCCGAAGCTAACAATGGGTAGGTCGCATTGTGTCGCAGTTTTACGCTCGCGCCTCCGTTCTCCGTTCCGTACAGTTCGGTATACTGCACGGTAATCAAACCGTCGGAATTGCAAAAAGTTTCCGCACAATGCGCGCGGTTCGTTATGCACGTGCGCCGCCACGGCGAGCATGGCCGAGAGATTTTCTTTCGATTCGGAGGCCGGGATCGGCTAATCGAGAAAGCCCCCGGACCGGCCGGGCACGTGTTCCGTTTCGTTTGCTTTTAATTGGCCGTTAATTGTTCTACGATGTGGACTCGACGATCGTCCGCCTAATTAAACGATCCATGCTGAGGGAACAACTGTCTCTTGTCAATCGAGTGGTCATAATTTCATGGGCTCGGGCGCGTAACGATCCACGTCGTAGAATTGCGACGAAACGATCATCGGAAGACGGGGCACGCACGCACGCACCTGAAAGCTTTGAGCGAGATAACGCGAGAACACTTTTATTTTATTTTTTTTTTTATCAGCTTTTAGTCATGAAACGAGGGAAAACGCGGGCTGACAGAACGTCCCGACCCACCTCGTTTGCTTTTCGCGCGATGACGCCCTGCCGCCCACGCGCGCGTGTTCGAACGCGCTCGAAATTAAAACGCCCCGTCAAGTTGCTCGCGTTTTATCAACGTTTCTCCACCGTCGACGTTTCGCTTTGACCGATATTTTTCACCTGCACGCGGCCGACAGAAATTCGCGGGGAACAAAGAGGTATCGGCGGAGCGAGCCGGCGAATTATTAAAACCAAGCCAGCGGACGAACCTGTTAACCCCTCCACTCCTCTACGTCCCCCTTGTGCTCACGATGCTCTCTTTCTTTTCCAAGCAGGGAGAAGCGGTCTGGCGATGCTCCTGTCATGTGCAGGATGCGACAAACCAATTATGGATCAGTACCTGCTGAATGTTTTGGACCGGGCATGGCACGTCCAGTGCGTCCGTTGCTTCGACTGCAGAACCACGTTGCAGGACAAGTGCTTCTCCAGGGAGGCCAAGCTCTTCTGCAGAGAGGACTTCTTCAGGTACGTGAGATCCTTCCCTTTTTCTTTCTGCTCCCGGGGTGTCGTGTCCGAGGTCCCACGCGCGTTTCGTTCCCGCGCGTTGTTCGAGATAATGGAAGGATCGTGTCTCTGTACGGTTTAGGAAACTTCAGCGAAATCCTGTCGATCATCTATGATTGTTCTGGGTCTATTCACCGATCAGAGCGCTTCGTCGTCACTGGATAGCTGTAAGGGTACGTTTATGTTGGAGCTGCAATAAACGATCAGTGCGACGATAAGAGCGAGATGACTATATAAATGACAAACGATAAAAGCGTCGAGAAACAAATATTTCTCTTCCTTCGCTATTATCGCAGCTCCAACATAAACGTACCCTAATGGAGACAAGGATAATTGAACTACCTACTGTTTTTATGAATAATATTTGTATTGATATTTATTCAAATGAATTAAGAATATTAGAGATTCAACTGTTTTGAAGTGGATTCCGTGACTGAGACTGGTGGCTTTTGGAATAGTAATGCTCCCGGATAAGGGAATGGGATGGGGTTTTAAAGCTTTCGGAATGTAAGAGAGGGAATGATGGGATAGGGAGAAATGCAGAATTTTGGGTAGGTGACGCATTAGATAAGATGACGATGGGTAGCAGGAATGACTAAGGGTTTACATTCACGCAGCATTTCGGTAGTTAGTGTGATTCATTTTTGCAGAGAAAGTCAGAGGAAGATGATAAGTAAGGGTTAGTACATTACAAAGCCCTTAAGGGGAGATTCTCGTCTAACAGCTCCAAAAGTAACTGGTATTTAAGACTTTTTTTTAAAAATTGTTGGTCATATTGGATTAAACTCTTTTGGGATATAAGGAGGAATCTTTAAACCTGCAGAAAATATTTTTTATATGTCGATCCTTCTTATTATTTATTAATTATTCTGGAACCTTGTCCACCTCTTCGACGATATAACTCATCTGATTGCAAAATAAAAGAAGTTTCTTAAAGTTAGATAGTTTACGCTGGGATTGGTCTGCTTTAAAGAAAAACAGATGAAAGATTGACAGAGTTATAACGTTTGACAGAAAAAGTAAGCTATTTCCTAACAAATTTTTCATATTATTCTTTATATCGACGAGAAAAGTATTACAAATAAAAACTAAAATTGAAATTTTAGGTCCAGGCCCAGCGTAGATTATTCAATTTTAAGAAAATTCTCTTCTTTTTGCAATCAGATAACTGCGACAGGTGCTACACCCGATGCCAACATCGTCGAAAACATTCCAGAATAATTAATAAATAATAAGAAAGATCGACATAAGAAAAATATTTTCTGCAAGTTTAAATATGTCTCCTTATAACCCAAAAGTGTTTAATGCAACATTAACAACAGTTATTTTAAAAAAATTCTGAATATCGGTTGCCATTACACTAGAGAATCCTTCCTTAAGGTATTCCGCTTTTGGCCTTTTTCCTATCTTAACCGGTATCGACCGGTGTTGGTCATTAATCGGGAACCTACAATTTCAGTTGCCCTCCGAATTAGCCATCGATCTTTACATCGTAGGGTGTTCTTAAATGATTATCTATCTAATCACTAATCCCCGGCGCGCTCTAAATTATTATGAATACACAGTAGAGCGGTCAATCGATTATTTGTATAGACACGCGATTAGAAACCCGGCGCTCGGAAGTCGACGCGCGAAGACAGTTGCTACACAAATAATAGGACATGTGTAGCAAGCCGCTCAGATTTGTCGACTTCTACTTATTCGCGTAATTGCCGCACCGCCGTCGACAGATAAAAGTGGACGTTAATTGATGGATCGTTGTTAGAGAAGTCGTAGCCGGGGTTTTTGCCATCTTAAAACAGAAGCAGAGCCCCGCCGTCGCGCCGAGCCGTTCACGGTTTGCATAATTAGATAAACTATCGCGAGGCGAGTGTTACCGGACCGTCAACACCGATGGAGATCGAGAGATTTACGATCGATGCATTAGCAGACAATCGCCGTGGACGTTTGTCGCCCGATTTCTTCCAACGTGCGCCAGACCCGGTGGTCGGTTCGTTCTGGCCCCCTCCCGAAGAAAAAGCGTTTCGCGGCGAATGGAAAGGAGGCCTTGACATTTCCCGAGACAACACCGGCGTCGTTTCGCTGGATAAGCTTCCGAGCGAAGATCTCTCTGCACGATCAAGTCGACGGTGTCGGTGGTTCGTTACTCGGCCCCACAAACGTTGCCCTGTATCTCCTTTCAAGGCGTAGATTTCCTAACCGCGGTTAGGCAGACTTCGCGGCGCATCTCCTGCACCGTTCCCGAGGAAAAAGTACCCGAAGCGATGCCCCCCTCGATCCTGACTCCACGCGCTATCCTACGTCCTCCAGGTTTCAACGGAAATCGCGCAAGAAACGAGACATTAATTACTGGAGGAATATCGAGAAAGCGCGCTTCCCTCGCGCAGGACCACCAGTCGCGAACGCATACCTTCGTGGAGTCATGTACTTTACCCTCGAATAAAAAGTGGACAAAATAGCAGACGGAACTAATCGATGGACGATAGACTCTTATTTGCTCCTCGCGTATCACGGAGCCGGTGAAAAAGCAGAGGCCCTCGCGCAAGTTTGTAGACCGTCGGTGGACCGGTCTAGAGTAGAACATTGTTGGAAACGTTACGTTACAAGGTTCGCCTCACCGCGCCGCCGAGTACTTATAATGCGAGGGAAATTGATGCTCCCGGTTTCGATGAAGCGCCAGCGGCGAATCGTTAGCATCGACTTGCTCGGGAGCGGGGAATAATCGCGGGGGGGTAGGGGAGGGAAAAGAAAAATGCGCGCGCAACCAGTTTCCAAAGTCTCGGGCTGTCGGCGACGAGAGCGTTTCAATAGAGGACTATCTTCCCCGGATCTCTCGCGAGGAGATTTCGCGCGGCATCGATACAATAAGCCGCGTCGCGTCGGATCGTCGGGGACCTTGACGGTTGCGCAAGAAACCCAGCGATTCCGGAGCGTGAAGATCGGCGTCGTCGCGCGGTTCACGGTTGGTGCGAAGCGTCTCGCCGGCGATTTTTGCCCGCGGATCGATCGCGTGGTGGCGCGAAAAAGCAGCAGCGAGTCACTTAAATTAATTACGGGCACGGATCAAAGAAGCTGCAGCGTTTAAACGTGCCTCGTCTGCCCCGAGTTTCCAAGCTCTGTTTCTTCCTCCTTCTTTTTCTCGCACTTTTTCACCGCCGACAGAGCTGGCGACATTGTACCCGTTAACTATTTAACACGTAACGAACCGGGGGATACGAAACGGTCACGGGAGGAGTCTGTGACGAACGCAACGAAACGGGCAAGGTCGAGGGGGCATCATTGTGATTTCAGAAAAATAGAGGAAGTTGATTTAACCCTTTGACATTGAAACGGGAAATGAAGCTACTTATATAGGGCAGTTGGAATTTACGATCGATCGGTTTCTCGCGAATAAAATCGACCGATTCGACGGAAGGGGACCTTCTTCCGTGACTTCTGGAAGCGATGAACGATCCCCTTTGTAGCCAAGGGCCGTGCGCGAGCCGAAGGCAAAGAGGGAGGGCCTTGAAAGGGGGGCCCTTTGATAGTTGTACGAACGGGTGTATAACGAACGTGTTGTATACTTTACGAGCCACTTTGCATTTCATCCCGATGAAAAATTCATTAGACGTAAGGCGGACCGATAGAGGGGGCTACGCTCGATCGGCGTGGAAAAGCTTCTCTGGTCGAAAATAACTCTGCCGCCTCGACGACGTCCCGTTAATTAGCGTGATCCTCTTTGCTAACCGTTACAAGCCACCGAGAGCCGATTAGCGTTTACAGATGTGTTTTTTCCATGCCTCTCCTATCTACATATCGAGCCACATCGTCGCGGCAGCGAGCTGCTCGATGGGCGGGGAAGTAGCTGAATCGATCGCGACGCGAATAGATTCTTATAGGGAATTCAGCAGAGGCACGCACTGGCACTGCACTGGTGCCAGAAGATAACTTGGATTGGTTGTTTCTAATAGAAACGAAGAAGCTATATAAGAGTCAACCGATCCAAGTTATTTTCTGGCACCAGTGCAGTGTCAGTGCGTGCCTGTCGAATTCGCTATTGGAGTCCGCGACGAAGAGGAACCGTTGCGAAATCGCGCGATCACCGAAATTCCCGCGCTCTAATCGACCGATCGCCGAGCGAAACGAACTGACGAGACTGGCCGTAACGAAGCCGATCGAAGTGGAAGTGAACGAGAGAAAAGATACAGAGAGGGAGAGAGAGAGAGAGAGGAGGCCGATCGATTCCCACGACTGGACGAATCTATCGATGTCGTTGCTCGGATCGAACGACTGCGCCCCCTCCTCCGTTCGAGGCGAATCGCTGCTGGGAATTACTGTAACACCTCCGGGAGGTCCGAGGTATCGGCTCGGGCGAACGGTACGTAGAGGCGGTTATGTTAACCGGCTCTACGAGTCTGAGTCGCAGCAAGGTCCTTAAAGGTCGATAATGGCCCGTGGGGGCCCTGGAAGGGTCCAGGATCAAAAGGGCCGATGTCCCCGTTTCGACGCCGCCTCGACTGCCGTAGCTTGCGGTCGATGGCCCGCTCGGTGTGTACCCGCCGAAAATTATTGCCGTAAAATATGGTCCGCGCCGTCGTCGTCGAAATACGCCGATGAAAACATTAACTGGTCCCTCGGTCCGAGGGGGATGACGGCGGCGTCACCGTGACACCGCCGCTCCGTGGAACCCGAGGCTAGCGCCCTGCTAACAGCCGAGCCGGGTGCATAAAGAGAACCGTGGTTGAACGGCGTCTGCTCTCCGGCAAGCGTCTCTCAGTTAATGAGAGAATTATCGCGGGAATATTCAGCGAATCACGTGGCGAGTACCGTTACGTCATTGGCAGTCGCCTGGAATACTGATGGCCAGCCTTGCAGGACTTGTCTTCTGCAGAGGAGGCTGCGACAACGGCGCTGTGGTTGGGAATAAATCATACACCGAGATGCAGCTGTTGCAACCGAGCGTACGTAACGTAAAACGAAGGACGAGGAGGAAGGAGGTGCTGGAATTACCGTAGGATCGAACCTTCGCCTATTGTCACCTATCGCGGGGAATATTACTTAAAGGAAGCGCGAGTAACGCGCTACCAACGCGGTCGATCGAAAGGGCGAACGATTTCCCGCCGCTCTGGATCCATGAAATTCACCAGCAGCCGCGTGGGACAATTAATCCCACCGTGTAACACTTTCGTACGGCTGATAGAAAGTTGGGATTAATTTACGAATGGCACCGAGCCACAGTGCTCCGAATCGCCGAAAACGTGATCAAAAATCCTTACATTCACATTTCACAGTTTATCATTATGAAGATGGTTAACCCAAAATTTTTATTAGATTAAAACTAAGCCCTGTAGGGGGAGGAAGTGTTGATAAAATATTTGAAGTTAAGTACGGCATCGAAAAATTAACAGAGATGGCGTTTTTATGATAGCAAAAGCTATTGAGCCCACGGAAACTAGAAGGTCAATAATTTGTATAAATTCACACTTGAGATATTGAAAATGATTTTATTTATCCATAAGATGAAATTGGGCATTCATTTGATGTTATTGAAATATATAAAATGTTATAAATAACTGAAATATAAAAAAAAATTTGATGGTCGTATTTAATCGCATGTTACATTTTTTGGAATCGTCAGGCATCTTTGAAACTTATAGTATGTGCAAAAGGAGAAGTTGCACTTTTTTGCGATTTCCGAGTAATAACGAATTATGTTGGCAGCAATCAAGCCGCTTGCGCGGTAGAAGTAAGCGTCGGCGACCCGCCAACATGCATCTACATATATTCCTGAAAATACCTATGACTATATGGAGAAATGTTTTCGATATAAGTCATAATTAAAATTGTTTTATGGTCATCTTTTTTAACAGATACAACAATGTATTCCTAAAGCATTTGGTAAGAAATTGCATTTTTTTCTGTGTTTGATGGGATACTTTATATACAAGTTCTCTTACGTGCAAGTCGTGAAACGTGCTGGCCACATTTTAACTTTACCTTCATTTGCTGTATTGGCTAGGCGAGCATTTTATTACTTTATTAGTTTACGATATCAGCGCAGGCCGGTTAATACTCCTCACGTGCGGAATCTTAAGCGAACTACCTGAACGAAAATTAAACTCCGCGCGGATAGAATGCAATAAATCATCGGAAAGTCAATCACGGGGGGATACTGAACAGTCTTGGCCTATTATGGAATTAATTGTTTTGTCATTAACTGGAACAGAAACCGACGAGAGTATAAACGAAACACAGTATATGTGTTTAGAATGAAATGTAAGTTAACGTAAAAATTAACATATTAATTATTTGCATATTTGTATATTTATATATTTGTATATTTAATTACTATCACTTTCTATTTTACTTAAATATATTTTTCCATATTTTCAGAAATATATGTAAATGGATACATGGTGGAGGGTCGCCGACACTCACTTCTTCCGCGCAGGCGGCCTGATTGTTGCCAATATAATTGGTTATTGCTCGGAAGTCGCAAAGAAGTACAACTTCTCCTTTTGCACATACTATAAGTTTCAAAGATGCCTGACGATTCCAAAAAATGTAACATGCGATTAAATACGACTATCACATAGTTTCTTATATTTCAGTTATTTATAACAATTTAAATATTTCAATAACATCGAATGAATGCACAATTTCATCTCGTGGATAACTGAAAGCATTTTCAATATCTCAAGTGTGAATATATGTAAATTATTGAGCTTATAATTTCTGGGCGCTCAATTTGTTAATTTTTCAAAATTTGTTGCCGTAATTAACTTCAAATAACGTAATTAAATCAAACAATACTGTTAAACAAAACATAACATTATTTTATTGACATTTCCACCCCCCTACAGGGTTTACTTTCAATCGAATAAAAATTGTGACCTCGGAATCAGATTCTGCGACCCCAAAACCCCCTGGAATGACCATCTTCATAATGATAAAGTGTGAAATGCGAACGTAAGCATTTTTGATCACGTTTTCGGCGATTCGGGCCACTGTGCGAGCGTGGGTTGTTTCCGCTGTCCACCTCTCGTTGCTTTCTCCGCAGAAGCCTCGCGTTCCTCGAAGGGAAAAACGGTGCTCCGCGCTGCGGACGGAGATACGGAGTTGGTTGGAAATCAAAGCGAAACGATCGAAGGCAATCATAGATCGACGGAGGCTTTTCTCGGGCCGCCAGCTCGAAAGGGCGCCGACGAGCGGTCCATTGTCCTTGCTTTCCACCCGCGGTGCTGGGGCCTCCTCGGCAGTCCGACCCGTCGAAACTCGAACGTGGAAACATTATAAATGCGGCGTGACGCCCGCTACGAGCCGTAGGAGAAGTTTGTTGGGCGTGACGGGGCCGGCGCGGTCGAACAGAAAGAGAAACAGGGAGTGAGTGGCAGAACGAGCCGGGAGAGGGAATAAGAGGGACGAAGAGAGAAGCGTCGAGTTGTTTCCATTCCAGGAAGGTTCGGCAATAGTATGTATCGCGATGCGTACTCGCGCGGGCAACGTTTTTGCCAACCACCGGCTCTTGCGTCATCGCAAATCCCGGGCTCTCGCTGGGCCATGTGCCGTGGGGCGTGCGTGGACGAGTCTTTCCTTCGAGTGTCTCGCTCCTGATTAATCACCAACTTCTGGTGAAGGGACGTGTACCTTGTAACAATTGCCGAGGGAGGTGGGCGGTAGATTCCAGTCGATATACAGAAAGATTTGAGGAAATACGAATCTCCGCGTATCCCCCGTTAATTACGCAACTGCCAGTCGACAGAGGCGGCCAAGGAGGGATGTAGGTAGTGCGAAGGAGCAGTCACTACCGAGAAGAAAGTTCCTTCGAGGAACTCGAACGAAAAGAAACGGCCCCCGAGCGCTCGAGTCGTCCGTCGTCGCGGCTCACGGGATTTCATGCGAACGACGTTTCCCTGCGTTACGCGACCGTCCGCGAGGCATTAGCATAACTGTTATGAATCGTTTCGCAAGCATGCGTTCACCCTCTCCGCGCGTAATCGCCGATATTTCACGAATTAATCGGCGCCGGCCCGAGGCTCGTCCCGATATAACCGGGCGCGCGTTATGATCTCCCCGCGCGCCCTATCCACGCCGATAAAGTAAGGAGTCGCGCCTGTTTTCAAACGAGAAACGTGTCACCGGTCGCCTCGATCGTCTTGGCCCGTTTAAAGACGTCGGGCTCGGACAACTGACTCTCGCGGAAGCTCGCGCTCTCTCTCTCTCTCTCCCGCTCACTTCGCTAATTGGATTCCGTTAATTAGCCTCCCGCCTGGCGAATAATCTCGCGGCTGTTTATTTCCTTTATCGCCGCGTTCGAGACGTCGGCGCATGTGCGCGAATGGGTTAGGTCGTAGGGGAGGCGGAAGGAGGAGGAGGAGGAGGACGATGGCTGGGTGTTTACCAGAGAAGTAATGAATTGGACGGTAATTAAAGTTTCTGCAATAGGTCAAGGTGTAGGTTGTTGATGGCGCGACACGACCCGTCAGCCGACTCGCTACCCGACTACGACGAAAAGTTCCCGGTGAGAACAATGCCACGCTCCGCGCTCGATATTTCTCCTCTCTGCTCTTTGCTTTTCATTTACATAGAAGCTCGATGTGCATTATAGCGCGGCGACGGCGGCTGGATCTTTGATCCGGCACCGTTCGGATCGATGATGGAACGAGAGGCGATCGTTAATATCGAAGGGCAGGAGGACGACGATCGTCGCGACGGGCCACGGGCGGAGAGACGCGCGTCGGGTTCGTCTACGGGACCCCGTGGAACCAGCCACGCACCACATACATAAAGTCCGGGGTCCGTGGCAAATCGTGGCCCGGGCCCACCCCCTTTTTTTCATCCTGGGCCTCGGCTGTCCTATATTTCTTGCTACACGCCAGAATTCCAGCGTGGCTCTTTACGCTCTCCTCTTTAAGGGAGCCCCACACCCCGTTCCTCTGACCCCTTCTCGTCCCGCTCCTCCTCCGGCCAGTCGGTTTCTCACACAGGCCGGTCGAGCCACGAAACCACCACGCAAGCCTTTCTATTAATGATTTTTACGGGCGGCCCCCGTTTCTTTTTCTTCCACGAGGAAGAAAGGAAGCGAGAGCTGCTGTTGCTGCTGTTGCTGCTCCCCGCGCTGGCCTCCCTTGACCAAAAAAGAAAAGAAAGAGAGAGAGAGAGAGAGAATCATCGCGAGCGGGGTAGAAACGCGCCTCGTAGGGAATCGAGAGCTCGAGCGGCGGCTCCGGTGGTTCGGTCGCTCGGTGACGTACGCATTCGTGGAAGTTGACACGGGACCGGCTAATTGCTATGATTAATTAAATAATTCCTGTAATTAGGCTAGAGGGATACGTACGCGAGGCGAGCCGAGGTGGAGAAAGTGGAAGGGAGTGAGCGAGCGGCAAGGGGAAACGGAGGAGGGGGGGGGGGGAGGAGAGAAGGGAACAGGGGGAGGATAGGAGAGAAAGGGAGGCTGGCAGCGTAATGACCGCTGGTCAAGAAATATCTCCGGCTTCTGCTTCCGTGAGAAGATTGTTAGGAACTGCGCGTACCACTGCTAATTTGGACAGCTTGATGAATAGTTTGAAAAAGTGTGCCGGTTGATTATAGGATGTTCCGCGTAAGTACTTGGCGTAATAGTTATAGATGACCGCGTCGATCGATAGATGGTGAATCCATGTAATTTGCAGCAGTTTTTTTTTCTCTCCCTCCACCGCTCGCCCATCTTTTTCCCCTTTCTAAGCAAACAAAACGCGGCGGCTGCTCGGCGAAACGAGACTTCTGTTGCCCGAGCAGAACGCGCGGGGATAATGGCGAGCGGTTAACGACGGAAGTACCCCGGCCTCTTTGACTTATCGGTGATGGCTCGGTCGTGCGAACCGGAAACAGCGGGCTCGTTTCAACGTCCAGCTTTTACCGCCACTTCTAAATTCACCCGCTTTAAATAAGAATTGGCGATATCGGCGCGATGTGGGTCGCGAGGGTCGCGACGGACGCGCGCTTCCGTCGGGGAGGGGTGTGATAGCTATAAAATAATAGCTGCCTCGGGTCGCGAATCGGGTCAGCCGATACGGGAAAATTCCGCGAGGCGGCCTCGCGCCTACGGGAATTTGAATGCACGTCCGCGGGGCGGCATCGGAAGTGCGGCAAAGAGAAATGGAGAGAGGTAGAGAGGGAGAGAGAGAGAGAGAGAGAGAGAGGAGGTAGGGCATGAATTGAGATATATTTACTTTCGAAAGGCGGCAGCCCTAAGGGACCGCGGTAATTGCTATAATTAATCGCGTGATTCCTGTAATTAAAGCGATCGGAATTGCTAGCTGGAAGTATGCGGCTCCGATGTGCTTCCGTAATAATACGGCCGCGGGAGGATCGGAGGGATGAATCGTTTTGCTCAGATTTATTAGCACGCGCGAAATGCGCCGCACAGACCAACAGCCGAATCGATGCGTACGAAAATCTCTCTTTTTTTTAAAATCCGCGGTTTTTCACGATCGGTCGTTACTCACCGACGTTGCAAGCAGATAAGAATGCCTCCCACATCTTTAGATTAGAAAGCACGTAGAATTTTTGAAGCAGACCGATGTTAAATTGTTTACTAATTTGAATTCCATGGAAATGAATCATCCCTCCTTCACCCCCCAGAAGCAAAGTGCCTCGCCACAAAGAGACAAGCAGAAACGTCCGTGGAAGGGGGGCCGATTAATGCGAAATTAACAAGTAGGAGGCGGTCTGTGAAAAAAATCCAACGACCACCGACTGGCAACCGCGACGCGCGCTTTTACGGCACCGAAGGGTTTCAACTTTTTATGCCCTATAGGGACGTTAAAGTCTCATCCCTTTAAACGCGCTGTATTTCTTTTATCGACGTTCGCGGGCCGCGAGTCGGCTTAATGACACAGGGGCTTGTAAGTTTCGTAAGCCAATAAACGTCGTCCTCCCCGTAACATTGACTTTCCTTTTCGTTCCACCGAGATGCCGGACGCGTCCACGTGCTCGTTCCGTTCGCGGAGGTGGCGGACGGAGCCGGGAGTAGAGAAGATGTCAGAGCAGCCCCGAAAAGAGAGCTGCCGCGAAGGTGAATAGAGTGTGTCTCGCGTATCACGGCTCGTTATACAGGCTGGCGGTTACGTAACGCGACGTGGAGGGAAAGAAACGAGTGCCGGGGAACTCGAAGCGAGAAAAACCGCCTGGCACGATTAATCACGGTGCGTTCGAAATGTAGCCGTCGCGACGCGTGCGCTCGTTATCCAGTCTTCCAGCTTGGCCGCGTGACGAATAAAAAAGAAGCCTGTTGGATAAACTGTACACGCGGATAAAAACACCGTCGACTGTTTCTCGTTATTCAGGTTGTTGTTGTTGCTGGCCTGTTGCAGGCGTTACGGGACGAAGTGCGGCGGTTGCCTGCAGGGGATAAGCCCTCAGGATCTCGTGAGGAAGGCGAAGGACAAGGTTTTCCACCTGAATTGCTTCACCTGCCTGGTGTGTCGGAAGCAGATGAGCACGGGAGAGGAGCTCTACGTCCTGGACGACAACAAGTTCGTCTGCAAGCAGGACTACCTGTCGGGCAAGCCGCTGCCGGACACGCATCACGTGCACGGTCATCACGGTGAGTTACAAGTGTCATTGTCCCTCGTTATCCGCCGCGGGTAGACGCGCAGTGGGGGCAGGGTGGAAAGGGAGAAAGGGAGGGACCGGAGAAATGGAGACAGCCGCGGTCTTTGTTCCGTTCGCGTGCACGAAACGTAGTCGCGGGAGTGAACGAGTGAACGATGCCTCGCGGGATGATATCGATCCCTCCACCGTTCCCCGCGCGGCTCCCTGTGGGATTTAAAAACGATCGCGGCGTCGTCGCTGCGGAGGAACCGCTTCAAAGCATAGCCACTCGTATCTAGCTTCTGCAGAGTAGTAAATCAGAGATTGATCGATCAAGGGATCTCTGGGTGCTTCGTGCACGACAGAATAACGTTTGACGTGTTGCGCGGTCTCCGCGAAGGAAAATAAACCGCACCGCGCGCGGGGATTTTTCATCTTTTTTCGAAGCGAAGGGGGCAGCAACCAGGCGAGCTGGAGGGATCGGGGGGATCACAGTCGAACGCGCACGACGCCCGAGATTTCACGGAGTCAGGATAGGTCTAAAAAATAGGGGCAGGGGGTGGGTTTTTCACGGGGGTTTAGCCAGGTTGAACGGCAAGCTGTGAAAACAGCGTGCAACGTAGCCGCACCGTCAACCACCAGCCAAAAGAGAAACATAGAGAAGCAGCGCGGAGAGAGAGAGAAAAAATTAGGGGAGCGAGAGAAAGGGAGAGGCGGCTCGGTTTCACGAGGGCCTCTCTCGTGTGTAAGCCGTGAAACGAAAACCGAAAGGTCGTTAGGCAGGGGCGAGCCTTTTGTCGCTTCGATGCCGACGTCGAAACCGCAAAACGTCCGACTACCCGTTCCTTTCTCCCTCTCTCTCTCGCTCTTTCTCTCTAGATGTCACGGGAGTCATCCTCGAGACGCGAGCTCCACGCGCCTCGAGCCGCCGCGAGCGTTGCCAAGGTGTAATCGTTGTGACGCACAGTGGATCGGATTCACTTATTTAGCGCCATTCGGGTCTTTTTTTAACATATCGGAATGAAATTTACGCAAAAAAGTAGGAAAAAATTATTCCTTTCTTATGATGTATAATTTAATTTTTCTCGGATTTATTTATTTATTTATTTTTCAATTTTGTTAACTTATTTGTGATAAAGAATTTAATTCCGTTTATTTGGTACCTTATTTAATGCCCTTTTCAGTGGTTTAAATGAAATGTTCGGGAAACTTTTCGTTTCCAAGTTATAAGGAAAAGTTGAATAATAAATGAATGGAATCAAATATCATTTTGTTGAAATTAAAGACCCATTTATGCGCTAAACATCATCGTCTAATGGTAATTAATGTAAATAATGATTAAATAATTCAGTGAGGAAATATATGAAATATAGGAAATATAGTAAATATATGAATATAGTGAGGAAATTTGCGTTTTTTTTTAAAAATGACAAGGAATATCGTCCAAGTCCCAAGGAGTCACAATTTCTAACGAATTGGAATATTTCAGGACACCTTCCTCTACATGATTATGTAACAACCATATCCTACTTCGTCCTACTTTATAAATTATTACTGTTCAAAGCGCGTCGCGACTGATATCGAGACTCCGCGACACACTCAGATACTTTCCTAAGGATTTGTTTAGATTATATTCACATGACTAAATAGTATTCTCACTCTCAATAGGTACTATTAAACATAGAAAGTAATTTGACTAATCTTACCATTTCGTGATTGTAAGTAACAAGCTGATAGTTGAGTTTCTTCATTATATTTCAGTATCAGCTCTGCAGCTTCAGGCTCTAGTGGTTTAACTTTCTACTTGTATGATTTTATTCTTAAGGTGTGTCTCGCGGAGTCCCGATATCGGACGCGAGGCGCTTTAAACAGTAATAATTTGTAAAGCAGGACGAAATAGGATGTGGTTGTTACATAATCATGTAGAGGAGGGTGTACTCAAAATATTCCAACTAAGGTCGGTATCAAATATATTGGCCGGTGAGTTTGTTTTCCCGATCAGCGATCGAGGAGAAATCAACCACCACCATCTGACGATCAGAGAGAGAGCGAGAACGTTGAGAAAAGGAGCATCGAGCAGGCAAGCGGTATGGTGGGAGAATACCCCTCACGAAACTCACCGGCCAATATATCTGATACCGACCTTAGTTAGAAGTTGAGACTCCTTGGGACTTGGAAGATATTCCTTGTCAATTTTAAAAAATATTGCAAATTTCCTCACTCTCCCCAATATCATGGAAACAAAAACTTTCCCGAACATTTCTTTAAACCACTGAAAAGGGCATTAAATAAGTTACCAAATAAACGGAATTAATATTTTTTATCACAAATAAGTTAACAAAATTGAAAAATAAGTAAATATCTAAATCCGAGAAAAAATTAAATTATACGTCATAAGAAAGGAATATTTTTTCCCTACTTTGTAGCGTAAATTTCATTCCGATATGTTAAAAAAGATCCAAATGGCGCTAAATAAGTGAATCGGGCCCACTGTGTGACGCCTCGACGGCTGAACCGGCGGTTATTCCCGTGGACTCTCGCTAATCGGGAGACAGCGATCGCCGTGGCCTAAATGACGTACAAGTTAGCAGCCACGTGTCCCAGTGACCCTTGCGCGAAGTGTACCTAGCAAGGCGACGCGACGGTCCCGACGATCAAACACTGTAACGTCTGGATGCTCCGCGCGTTTCCGACATTAATCTCTATCACCGGCCGGGTCATTTGTCAGTTGTCGAATTCGCGGCGATCGTCTGCGCGGCACGTGAAAAGCGCAGCAATTACGGCCGCGCGCGTGCTCCACCGATTAATCAGCCTGGTTTATCTATGACTTTTCGCATCTTTTGTCGACCGACGGGGCGAAATTACGGGACCGCCGTTGACGGGAAATTCGCGATTTTCGAAAAATCCTGATGAACCCCGTGCGCCGTGCCGGGCAGCGTTCAAAAGCGAATAACTGTAATCACGTTTAATTGCTAATTTCGTACGGTACATCGACAAATTTACTCGTCCCGCTGATAAATGATGTTCTATGTTTGCTACAGTGACGGGCCCGGCGCTTTGTGCGCCTAAAATTGACGTTGATCGACGTAATTATTCTGCGGTGGAATTTTATATAACCGTGTATACGGTATTCGATGGTTATCGTTTCATTGCTTTCCTTTACCGCCCGCGCGTTGCCTAAGTAGCTGTGAATTTTACTCGCACGATTTTACGTATAATTTTGCTTTAACGGAGATAACGAGCTCGCCGTCGGCGCGCGTGCTTTTGTCATCTCTTTTGTGTCAATTATGAATAGAAATATATAAATTTTGGCAACTATTGCGCGGGACTTTGTGTGCTTCTCCTCGAAGCGGAGGTTCCGTTCGGGCAACGATCGAATCACTGATTTCGAGAGGAAATTAATTTCTTCTAGTGAAATCTAGTGGTTTCCCCCCGCCCCGATGTTCGACCATTTCCCACCCCAACAAACGCAGATCATTGATCAGAAAAGTGACTGGCGCTCTTTTCGAAGTCAATGATTCGATGATCGATGTGATTAAAACGTACGGTTCGAATCGTTCACGAGCAGAATCGTCCAACCTTTCGGCAGGAGGCGACTCGCTGATGGGTTCGGGATCGGAGGACGAGGACGAGGACGGCAGTGCTCACCATCACCACGGTGGCGTCGGTGGTCCTCACTTGGGGACTCATAATCTGGGTTCGGGTGGTCCTGGCGACCAGACGGTCGGGCACACCGGTGATCTACCTCTTGGAAGCGATCCTTGCAAGCAGGAGGATTCCGAGGATCAAGGTGAGTCTTGAATTCGGTCTTCTGGGAAATCGTTTCAGGGTCCCACTGTCTGCGACCGAGACATTACACATGTTTGTAGCGTACGGATTAATCTGCACCTGGCGGGGTGCGTCGAAGTGATCCATGCTCTCTTTTCAAGCTATCGTTTCGCCGAAACTGTTTCACATTCTCATTCGTAGATCGAGTAACCCAGAAATGTCTCGTAGCCTATAAAAGGCGATCGTCGATCTTGAAGAAGGTTAAACCGTTGAACGTAGCTTGGAATCATTGGCCGTTTGTCCGGTGACAAACTCGATTTACCAGCGGACGATTGACCGAGGCCGACTAACGACTTAATCGAGACCAATCTCGCCCTGCCGCGGAGCCCTCGAGCGAGGGAGGGAATTCGGTGGCTTGACCCGGACCGTCAGCACGAATTACTAAGCGCGTCAGGTCTTCCAGGGTCTATTATTCGCTTCTGCTCTTTTATCGCGGGCGCAACAATGACCCCACACTTTTACCTCTCTCGAAGCGCGCTATACACCCGGTACAACCATCTACTGTGCGACGGGAGAGGGAGGCCAGGGAGGGGTGTCTTGGCGAAGGGTGGCCCCTGTAGCGCGGCGTGACACTGTCCAAACATTTTCTTTGTCCCGTGGTTAAGACCTCCCCGGGTATATATAGATTATCGTGAAGAGTTGGGGCCCTATCCTCTGTACGTGTACGAGTTGCGCGCGTGTTGACGCGTTCGTACATTGTGCGCACGCACTCGCACACACGGGCGCTGTAGAGTATAGCTTTCAACCGAGGAGCAGCCACGATAATCCGACGGGGGTTTCGCATCGCTTCCGGGGGATTGGCTCCGATTGTTGTTACCTCGATTCAGCCGATCAAGATTCCGAGATATGTATATTATATGCCGGGGCGCGTGTATACGTTATTAAGAAAGCGTTAGCCGGAAAATGTTATTGTTTGTTCAGCCGAAAGACTCTGGTTGCCCCTCAGCCTCCATACGGGGACTGTCGATAGGATCGTAGCTATCCGATTCCCTCGCGATTTGCATCCCGAGGACATTGAATTATTATAGTAGCGGAGAGTCGCTTGCTCGCACTCGCCAACGAATCTTCACCCCGACGCGGAGATCGATTATTAAACAGCATTTGTCTGCGTCGGCCCAAGGTTCCCTGGACGGAGATCCCGAGACGAGGGATAGCCAAACGGAGAACAAAAGTCCCGACGGTGGTGCTGGGGGTGGTAGCGGCGACGGCAGTGCTGGGTCGAAGAGGCGAGGCCCGAGAACGACCATAAAGGCGAAACAGTTGGAGATTCTCAAGTCGGCCTTCTCGTCCACGCCGAAGCCCACCAGGCACATCAGGGAACAGTTAGCGAAAGAGACTGGCTTGCCCATGAGAGTGATACAGGTGAGTGTGATATTCCCTTGTTCCTCTCGTTTCTGTCACGTTGATATACTCGGGCATACGCATCGTGGGTGGAAGGAATATGGCGCGGGAGTGGAAAGAATTGAAGCGGAAGGGCTCGGAAGCACATTCCGCGTAGGAGTTGCCTGGCGCCTCGGGATACAGCCAGGTGAACAAGCATTTTCGAGCTAAACGACCCCGTAATGAGTGTTGAAAAACACATTTGGGACGGCTTTAAGCGCCGCCCCGAACTCGTACCAAGTAGCCGACTGTATTCCATCCACCCAGGAATAACGCGAGAGGAAATACGACCCGTTTCGCGAACGTGCTATCCATTTTTTACGATAGACCGTAAATCTCGGTGCTACGTATCGCGACTGTTCCGCGGCGCGCTGCCGCTCGCGATGCTCGCGGACGTCGGCGTGGACGCGACCGGGAAGTTTGCCGAGATGGAGCGGGCTAGAGGAGTGATCCCTTTCAGGCCAGCGAATTGAATGAAAGCAGCCGGCTCGTGTCCGTTTTGCGCAGGTCTGGTTTCAAAATAAGAGGAGCAAGGAGCGTAGGTTAAAGCAACTGACGTCGATGGGCAGGAGCCCGTTCTTCGGCGGGTCCAGAAAAATGAGGGGCTTCCCCCTGAACCTGAATCCCGGTGCTTTGGGCGGCGAGGACGGGCCGCCGCCCGGCTTTCCATATTTCGGCGCGGAGAAGTTCGAATTCGGTTACGGCGGGCCCGTGGCGTTTCACCACGAATTCTTTGGTGCTCATCCGCCCCCTCATCCCCACGGACCGCCCTTCAGCGGACCAGGCAATCCTGGTGAGTGCCCGGAATTCGATCTGGACCGAATCCTACGATCCGCTTCACGATCCCGTCGCAAGGGATGAGGTCCACGGTGCCCCCCGACCTCGATTTCGATCTTACCTGCGCAGGGTGGTGGCGCGCGACTCGCGACAGCGATAGAAGCTGGTGCCATCCCCGCGAGAAGTATGTCGAAATCGGGGAAGGGCACGTGGAGGTGATCCCCGATCGGTAGCGATCTCGCGTTTCCTCGATATTACAATGAATCCTACTCGCTACGAATGTCACTGCAACTCTCGCCCATGTCCCGTGTTATTTCGCAAAACTGTGGCTCTCGGCATCAGCGCAGACGAGATCGAAGCAGCCCCGACGGTGTTCCATCGCGACTCTAATAAACATCGTAGCGGGTAGGTAGGTCGCGATAATTATGACAGGCCGGGTTCGGAGATAGCAGGCAGGATACGATCCTCTCTGAATAGTACGTAATCTGTTCCTGACAGGTTTGGACCCGGCGAGTTTAGCGGGTATGGCGGCCGCAGTGGCGGTGACAGGGGAATATCCACCTCCGGGTGCGGGAGGCGGCCCTCCGGAATTTCTCACGGGCCCTCCTGGACAGGGGCCCCCTGCACCTCCTGGCGGTAGCCCCGGCGAGTTCCTAGCACCTACAGGTACGACCAGATCCTTTTCAAAGGCTATATTTACGAACAGAGCGCGGCATCTATTATCTACCCAGCTACCCTATACACGCGGCAACTGTTCTTTCGAATGCTGCTATCACCCGCAGCGTGATTAGACTTCGATTGCAAGTACAGGGTGTTTGGAAAGTCCCTCCGAGATGATTCCCCGCTGCTCTCGCCCTCGAAATTCTCATTTCCTCGGGGAAGTAGTAGTAGCGAGTGATAAGTGGCGCGAGTAGTTTGCCAATTCGTGTTGGAATTGGACTCGATATTAGCCTGGGCGAGGTTTAACGAACGAGTGTGGCGGAAAGGGACCTTTTCGAATACACTGTAGTTGGAAGCAGGAGGTTTACGAAGGGAAGGAGTTCTACTCGTTCCTTCTTTCTCTTTCCCCTTCCGGTTGTTCGTATCCCACGTTTCTCGGGAGATGGAAGCTGCGAACGGAGCCGATTCGATTGGTTTGATATTTCTCAGGTGGAGCACAGGGTAATCCCAGTGCCGGTGGGAATGGCGGTGGTCCAGGTGGCGGAGGCGGCGGGGGTGGGTTCATGGAGCCGCACCAGATGCAGAGCGAGGGGCTGGCCTGGTAGTACGAGTTTTAATATTAAACGTTCTTTCGAATTCCGTTGCTCTCCGTCGGCCGATGCGCGAGAAGTCGATGGTCCCGTGAAAAATCGACCGCTCGCCGCTGCGCCTCCACGGATGGCCTTTACAAACTTTGTTCCGGTACTCGAGACTATTGTCCGCGACCAGAGGCAACAGTCGGCGATCGCCAGGTCGACCTTGCATCTCCTGTACGTTTTCGTTTCTTGTAAGATATACGTATGATAAGACCGTTCAACTTCGTTCCCCACACGGTTATCATTGTCATTATTAACATTATTATCTCTTTTTTATTATTATTATGGTCGCCGGCCAATACCGACGTTAACTATTTTATTATTATTATTATGAATTATTAAATATTATTATTAATATTATTGTGTATAAAATTTTGAATGTCCTATCGTGTAATATTATACCCTCCCTGTTGATTACTTTTCGACGTTACTTTAAGGAACACCCTGTAGATATCTGCTGTTATACACCCGAAGAACGTACTCACACGAATTACACAGACAACGCCACACGAGGATACGCGACGGTAACACACACGATAACAGTTACACGTACAGAGGAACACATGCGTAATTCTACACCTTAAAAACGCTGTACTAATTATCATTAAACTATAAATATAAATAGGAACTGTGTAACCTGTAACTGTTAAGGCGGCAGATCGATGTAAATAAACTGTCTTTTTGCGGAAATGGCGCGAGCGAACGTTTCAGTGGCTGAACTCTTGTCGACCGAACCAACTCTGTGTAATTGTAATTGCAACGCGAACACCGCGCGAGGGTAACAGGCAAGCCACCACGATGCATAATGATTATAAATATTATTATAATAAACCACCTCGTATTTCCGTATACGTACAGTTCTGCGCATTCATTTCTACCCTCCACTGTTCACTGGCTAATCATAGTTTTCTGTCTCGTTCTATGTTTAATCATTGCGCCCGAAGGATCCACCTTCAAAAGACTCTCCATGGTCCCCGTGGAAAGAGGTAAGTGACACTTCACTTTTCTAAAGAGCCGTACTTAGCGTTATAATCACACGCGGCATGGAAATAAATCGCCGGATAGTTTAGGGAGCCGTAAGTTCGATTGAGCTGCACGCCACGGAATAGTTAATCAGAAATCCTGTGTACTCAATTTTCCCTTCGGAGCAGACTACTTTGTTTAACGAGTGATAGTTCCACGGAGTAGGGAAATTTCAGATTTCATCAAACTCGGAGCAGGGAACTCCGAACTCGGTTGCTTTCGGCGAAAGGCACCTACCCCCTCAGCCGCTCGCGGTCCTTTGGAAATGATCGGTGGGTTGGCAGGCTCCAGCGAAATCCCGTCACGTTTTCTCCCCCCCCCCCCTTATCGAAATCTCGGTTTCTTTCGCTCCCAGCGGGGCAAACACCTGAGACTATCGACAGTCGAATCCTCTTCGCCCTCCCCCTTTCTAAATCGCCGTCCGCAAACGCATCTGCGCCTTGGGGGTGGTTGCCTTGCCCTAACGTCGTTAGCGGGCTGCAACGTCGTTTTCCACGAGGGAAGGGTAGGGGGATTCGTTTTCCTGGACATCTGGTGAATTCGATTTTGATGTGTTTCTGCCCTCCGGGGGTTGCTCTGGTTCTTCGGGGCGCCGTTCCTGTATCCCTGGCAGTCCCGCTGGGGGCAGAAACGATGCTGGCTACATCCCCGCGTGCCTCGTCGTACAAGCGTGTTGTACATACATGTTATCGACCCCCCGTGACCTCCTCCACTGGTGTGTGTCCCTTAAGCACGTGTACGGAGCTAGTGGCCCGCTGTCACAGTTTACCGTCGCATCCCTGGCTACTACGCCTGCCCTGTATCTTTCAACGGCGCGAAAACGTGTCGCGCGAGACGTCCCGAGCACCTGTTAATATTGTAGCCGTCGTGTGTCTTCGCGACGATGCTTGGGTACGACACGGTTCGCTATAGGAACTGTACGGACTGTGGGGACCACATTCACCCCCGGCTCTTCTCTCCGTAGCATGACACCTTCAAGTTTCACCCTTTAGAATTGCGACTTTTTACGGTTCAGTAGCAAACTGTCGTGGTGCTTGCGAAGTATCATATTTTAGAATTCTTCTTCTGGTTGAAAGAGTGGTTAAAGGAACGCGGGTATCTCTCGCAAAGCAGAATAATTATTTGAGAATTAGGGACAGCAGATCGCCGATCGTATTTCTGCAAAACGCCCTTCGGGGCTTCTCGTCGTCCCCCCTCTCGGCCTGCATCCTCGCGGGAGTTTGTCGTAGGATTTAACTGGATCGAGTACCAAGCGCGCACAGTGTGTGTACATTGTAACAGCGATTCGCAGGGTTCGAAGGGCGTCAGCGTAGCGTGTAATGCGTGTCCTGACGGATCTCTTGCAGAAGATCCATCGGGAGATTCGACAGATGCGTGCCCGCCTCCGCGCCCCAGGAACTACCACGGGGGTCCCGCGGGAGTCTTGCAGAGACAAACCGTCCCAGCGGGTACCGTATACACCCTATCGTATCACTTTTGTTACCCTCCGATGGGCGTAAGGTTGAGGAAATTCTTACGCAACGGGGCCATTGCCGTCTAGCAAATGGTAACCAACGATATTTGGTAATTTGCATGCTCGCACGAGGAATAACACCGGTGACAAGTGACGCTACAAGAAGCGCGAGCTCGCAGTGTTTCGTGAATTCAAGAGTCTCCATCTGAACCGAAACCTAACGCGATCAATTATTCATGAGCATTGAATTTTTGGGATGGGCGAGAGACGTTTGGTAGCAGGGCGGCGAGGAAGGGGCTAGTAAGACGCAGGGGCTGCTGCGTGCCAGAGTCGGAAGCGTTTCGAACGCTCACGTGTCCGAGCACGTGTCGGAAAACAAGCCCCTGTCGTGCAAGCCCCACGTTCTCCTTCTTCTGTCATTATGCAAGGAGCCCTTACAAATCACGCCCTGCTTACCACGCACGTTCCAACCCCATCGCTCGTCACCGCCTCGAATTAACGTGCCAAAGCTTCCAATTAACCCTCGCCGTTGCCGTTTGATCGCCGTTATATTCTCGGGAAGCCACCTTCGGTACATACGCGTCGCTACGACCACTTTCCTCTGCTTTTGACGCACCGACCGATCCAGTTTCTTCCGGCAGAACTGTACCACGACTGTGCGCCCCATGCCACTAAATTACGAATAGTTGGACGTGAAGTAGATATTTGGAGACCATGCGTTCCAATTCAACAGCTCCGGATGATGTTTTCCACTAGCCCGAGCGGGGATCGACTTCGAGAGATTCTTCCGCGAAACGGCCGTTCTTGGAAGCATATGAATTCGTCCGAAGGAAGATCGGGGGCCGACGAGCGGGACAATGGAAACGTCGAGTGGCCGTTGTCACCGATGGCGAACGACGCGGATGGGACGTGTCATTCCGTGGCGCGTAGACCGACTTATTTTCGTCTCGCCTCAGACCGGACAGACGGCAGAAGCGTCCAGAACGACCTCCTGGTGTTCAGGCTGGCTTAGGCTAATCCGAAATCCGGATTACTCGTGCCTCAGCTGGTCCAGCTCTTACGGCCGCGTCGCAACAGCGATAACGTGTGTCTTTTTTCTGGAGCGTTAGCTCGATCTTGGCGCACGAATTTCGACCGTGTCGGGGGAAACCATTCGCCCCCCCGATACATTTCCAGAGTTGTTCCACCTAACGTGGAGATCTGCATAAATATACTTATGCTAATTGCATGGACTGTCCGCGGCGATCCCGTGTTGATCAGTTGAATCGCTCGCGAGCCAGTGATCCGACCGGAACGGAAGTTCCTACGGCGTTCTTATTATCGGGACGCATGCAAATGAGTGGCGTCGTACGTAGATCCGTCGTACATCGCGCGTGAAATGTAAGTAGGTAGGGGAGAGTAGGCCAGTATTTCAGTTTTTCATTTTTAATAAATTATGTGGACGAAATATTATTAAACCGGTTAGTATATTTAACAGGGCATACATTTGGCTATCTGATTAAATTATTAATGTTGGCTCAATGTGGTAATAATTAAGGTATTTTAAAGTTTTTCTAACACCTTCCGTGCTGGTCAACCATGATCGGGGTTGGTTGATTTACAGTATGGGGCAGGTTGACTATACCCACAATCAGTTAAGAAAATGTTATTAGTAACTTATCTCAGTGGTAATAAGATAATACAATGTCACAAGAGTTGTTTCATTATAAAATTATTTCAGTATTATAATTTCTTGCTTTCATATTTTAATAACAAGCTGAAAACTTTTTCAACTTAAACATTAATTATATTGTATTTATAACATAGTGAAATTTAATGAAAAAATAAAAATCGCTTTATGATCAACAAATTAACAATTTAAACCTTATTAACGTTATTAGTCAACCAGCGACGAATGATCATTTTGACTTCAATAATCTATATAACCTTGAATTATTTACGTATAAACAAAAATAATATATCAGTAGATCGTCTAATAATAAATAAACAAATTTTAAAATAGTCCTTTAACATTTAATCTATTGTAACTATATAGAGCGTGAAGAAATAAAATCTTTAAAAAAAAATATTTACTTACAAAGTGAATTTTTTCGACAACCGCTGAGAACTGTTAAAAAACGTGCGATCGCGGGTTCAGACATAAATGCATGGCAGAGTAAAAGTGACTTGTTTCTACAGTGAATGTTTCCGCAGTAGAGCATATGTCGTGGCGAAAGTTATTAACAATTAGACAACCAGCCCTGACCTCCCCTAGGCGTTTCGTTCGTCGTGCACATTACCGGGGCTGAGGGTTAGCGAGGCATGCGTGGACACAGAGGCACGCGAAGAATCTCGGAACACCTCGGATGATCGAAATGTTCGTTGCACGCGCGTAATCGGTAACAGAGTTAACGACGAGGACGATCATCGAGCTCGCTTTATGCGCGGTATCGCGCGTGCAGCGCGACTCGTGGATCGTCCCGCGTCGTTGTGCGCCTTATATTTGCCGCCCTTGTCGCGTGTACGTACATATCTACCCTCTCGACCCGCTTATCGGCACACTTCCTCCCCACCGGCAGCGAGATAAGTATTTGCTATTTAAAATACCAGTCCTCGCCGCGCGCGGGCCCCAAGATAAACTGTTCATGCGTCGTCGAGGGTCGAAGTCCCGTGTGAAAGAGAAAGAGGGCGAGAGAAAAGAGGGGTTGATTATAAACCGAAGGCGGCACGAGGGGAGGAGGGAGGGAGAGGGGGGGAAGAGAGTAGGATGACGGTGAAGGGTGGTGGAGTGTGCAGCAACAGCAACAGCAGCCACGGCGGTCCACCGTGAGGGTGGTTTATGGGGGGTTGTACCGGGTATTGTTGTATAAATAGGTTTGGCGAGTTAGGGGTTGCTACCCCCGAGGGAACTGCACATGTCCGCATCGATTATACCACCCCTTCCTCATCCCTCCCTCTCGCTCTGGTGTTCCCATCTCGCTTCGCCGGCCGTTTCTCTCTCTCCTTACGGGGCCTCTTCTCGACTCTCTGCCACCGGTGGGTGGTTTCAGCCCCACCACCCCCTCTCGCTGTCGTACAATGTGTCCCCGTCCTTCTCTATCGATCTCGGTGTCTCCCTCCCGCACTCATGGCCACCCTCGTATGCCCATCGAAAGCATTTCTCCCCGCGGAGCCCACGGGGCACGCCGCTCGGTTATTTTCAAGCCATTTGCTTTGTAAACGCACGCAATCTCGACCAGTCACCCTCTCCCCAGCCTTCTTCATCGCTAGACGCCCACCCCACTCGCGATAGAACTTGAATATTCAAATTGTCTAGCCGTTGCCCGCTCGCAGATGAAGGATCGGGACGAAAGCGAACAGGTGGCAAAGGGCTCGCGCCGCTGCGAACTTTCGCTTGTCCACCCTCCACCGAACATAGCTGCGCAATGGGCGGCTGAAGCGAGACGGTCGAAACGAAAGAAGAGCAGCGGAGCAAACGAAGACACCTTCGCGTCGGAGTAGTCTGCTCCAGTTCTAAGGTCACTCCCGGCGATTAGCGAAACTTCGCAGTGGCCTCGGCCTTCGAGCACCCCCGACGACCGAGCTCCGCGTCAGGAATTATTTATTCCAGGCAAAGGTTGCCCGCGCGCTCGTGTTTACATATCGTTCCCTTTAATATTACATTCGCGCGTCGCCGCTAAACCGTACGGCAAGTCGAAGGGCCCTCCGTCGCTCTTTTTCCCGTCCCAGGCGCATTCATAATATATCCCCGTTCATATTTCTTCTTAAGTCCTCCCCGGCAGGCTACGTCTCGATTCAGGGGGGTCGACGCTGTGCCACCAGTCGGGTCCACGGTGCGAGGGGGTCGCAGCCGTGAGCGGGGCGAGACTAGCGAGAAGCGAGCTTTAATGCCGGTGGGGTGAAACACGGGGCCTGGAAAATAACCGGCTCGCACACCTCGGCGTCTAGCTACAAGTGGCGCAACCCCGACGAAAGCCCCACTTGACTCCGTCGCGATCCACCGTGAACCTCGGTAACACCCGTTAGAAGTTCTGGCGTCGCAATCAGCACCGCCCTCGGTGTTCCACCCCATGGACACGAGAATCCTCCGGCACCTGGCGCATGACAGAGTACACTCCAGTGAAATCGCACTTCGAACCCCTCCAACCCTCCTACGATCACCCGCCCCCCGTCCTCGCCCTCGGCCTCGCCCCGGCGATGTTACGGCACGTTTGACCTCGTGTTTTTATTAACAACAGGTACTATTACGCTCCATCGGCGACGATAACGCGATCCCGTGAACGGCTGCCTACCCGCCCTTAGGGTTTTCATTCCGACAGAAGCGGCCGAAAATCACCGCGCTGTCCCGCCAAAGATTTCGGTCATCGTTCATGTATCTGCTCACGATTCCCTCTCTCGGCCACCCTGTACCGAATATCCCGTTCGATTTCCCTCCCGTTTGTTTCCACTCGCCTACCTTTTTCTTTTTACTCCGCGCGCACAATGGATATCCCCGGTCGTTCGATTAACTTTTCGAACGAGTGTGTAATTTGATTTCACCTCTAATTCGAGCACCGTCCAGCGTCGATTTGTTCCTCGGATTCTGTTGGTAAATATTATTGCGCGAATGTTCGAATTGGTGCGAGGGAGGGATAGCCGTGAAATTGATCGAGTCCACGCCGTCTCCGCGACGTCGTAGCGGGTCTCTAGCCGGAATTTCTGACTCGGGCCCTCTTCCCCCTTTTATTTCCTCTTTCCTTCCTGCTCCGTCGATTCGTAATTCCCGGATGCTGCGCCACGGGGTGACTCCGCCTAGGATAATTGTATTTCGCGCTGTCCGAATTACGTTAGCGGGTCTTATAGGGGAATTAACATAGTTTCCTCGGTGTTTGGGGTACAGTTCCACCATGTCGCTGCTGGAAAAATCTTTCGTCAGAAGTCAACACTGCCCCCACCGAACCACAGCGCCGTGTATTTCCATTTTCTGGCCGATTAACACATTACGCGCGAACGCTGTTCAGCCAAGAGGATGTTAAAACGTCAGCCGGGGCCAGGGGACGATAAACCAATTTTTATGGCCGCAACTCGTCGCGTTACAATAACAGCCAATACATTAAACTGCCGACCCCTCGCAAGCGCGGCATCAACTCCGCGGCAATTGGCCCGCGTGACACGACGCACAGGTTATTACTGTAATTTTTCTCTTTAGCGGCTCCCCTATGAAACGGGGGCGGTGCTCGCGGGGCGCAAAACGAATCGTCGCATAAGGAAGACGCCGCGGTCATAGAGGCACTTACGGTGCGTGCACGGGGGTGGAAAAGCGTTGCACAGATATGTAGGGACACAGAGAGGCCGTCCGTAGAGATACGCCCCCCATCTGTCCACCCTTCGCTGGGTTCATCCCTCGACCGAATACAACACACCTTCTCCCCTTTCGACGGGCGATGGCACGCGCTCAAAGGGGGTGAACGGGGTCACCGCGGGGGGTGTCGCGACGGGGGCTGTTTCTTTTCACGATTCTAACTCGTTTAATGTAACGGGTGCATTGGTCGGTGGCGACGTGGTTTCCTAAAAGAGAAAAAACGAGACAGGTGTTCGGGGAGATGTGGGTGGTCCACGGGAGCGTCGAGGGGTGAATATCATAGCGCTACTTTACGCTTCGTTACGGTAGCGTCGTGTCGTCGCTGTAGGGGGGTCGAGAACGCGCCGCGCTGGGGTTGCAACGCAGCGCCCACGGTCTAATCGCATTTCTGCGTGGTAATTAATAGGTGGAGGCTGGTTGGTGATGCTGGCACGAAAATTCGACTTGGATTCCGGAGGGGGTGGAGAACGTTCGCGCGGCTGGATCGCTGAGGAACAGGTAGCCGTGGGTAGGGTAACGCGATTTAGTTAGCACGGCGAAGAGAGCTGCGCGGACTTCTAGTTAAAGAGACACGATAAAGATTGAAGGATCCCTTTATGCGAACGGTGAAAGCGCGGGCGGAATTATCGGATAATCTCTGACGTCCTCGATCGCTCGGTGGATGCATAAAGCCGCGGAAAGATTATTGATATGTCTCTTTCAAGGGGATTTGGCGAGGAGGCATTCCAGTGCGCCTGGTGCGTGCACCAAACGCTCCAGACTGGAAACTCGTATCCACGCGGGAAGGGGGAGCGAGAGGAGGAGGTAGCGAGAGTGTCGAAGGGCTGGGAGGCTGGACGGTGGGGGTGGGGGAGGGAAAACAAAAGGACGAAACGAAGAAAGGGACGGAGTCTCTCTGAAGGGAGTATGTTATGCGATATCCCGCGTTGCAGTCGGAAAGGTGGGGTCGCGAGAGGTGTACGAAGCGAGACGAAGAAAAAGTCCGCAGGGAAGTGAAGGGTGGAGAGGGGGGGCGCGGGGCTGGGAAACGGGGGTCCCGGATGACCCCATGGCCCGGCACGTATGAGGCCCCCAGACTGCTGGGCCCGACTCCTGACTCCCAGCTTCTACCAGAAGGCTAACCCTGAAGAAGCGAAGTCTCCGGTCCCTCTTTCTTCTCGTTTCTCCTTCGTCCACCTCAGCCCACTTGCCTTCTCACAGCCTATACTTATCCTCCTACTAATACCACCACCACCATCACCACCACCAACGCCGCCAGCTTACCCTCCCCTCCCCACCCGTCCTCTGCTTCTTCTTCTTCCTCGGGTTACCTTATACTTATTGCCTCTGGTGGGCTCCGGGGCCTGCCCCTACAGGGTGTGTTATTATTATCTGACATTATCTATAATTCCGAAGCGGGCAGGAAGCCCACTTAGGGATTGTGATAGCCCCCGTGATTAAACCACCCTCCCCCGACCTTTACCCCCACCCACTTCTATCCGAGCGTACACCTACACGGCTAACCGACGGTGGACGCGGTTAGAAGCCGGTACAGCACCTTTCAAAGCTGTCCCCGATCTTTCTTCGCCGGCGAGAACAGTGTAGTCCAATCTACCGTCGCTCGCGTCAACAAATCGACCTGGAGGTAGGAGGAACGTTCCACGCCAGCGAGCGTGTCTACGAGACACCGAGGCCTTTCTACCGGTGTAACTGCTAAGGCTACTGACAATGAGCTCGTTTACTCGAGTTCGACGTATCCACGGATAAATAATAGGGAACTTCGGGGACGCGCCTCGGTAATATGTCTCCTCGATAGTCCTCGATTTGTCAGGGGCAACCTGTCGGAAGTGATCGCCGTTCCAGGATACAGATAAAGAATCAGGTGGGTGTCCAGGCACGCCGATATCTGATCATCGCTGAAGGGGCCTGTATAGGAAAGCTACACCTCTAATCGTACACCCCCGTTGGGCCTTAGCCGGAGGGAAGAGGAGGGAGAAGTCCAACAGTAGGCACCCAGGGACCGGCCCCAGGACGCTACTTCGGTAATCGTCGGTCGATTATAAACCGAAAAAGCCGGAAACCACTTACGCCCGAAACCGTGTGGCGTTTATATGGCAGTTATGTCGGTGAAACCACACCTTGCCGACGTCCAGGGAATTGTCTTGCTCACCGAAGAGTGGCGTACAAAAATATACTTGTCAATATCCGAGGGGCTATTCCATCATTGCACCGCAAACAAATACTAGGTACTTTTGGGCTGTATCAATTCTGCGATTTTATTCACGTCCTTTAGCGTTCTTGGAAATCCTTGTGATCTCTAGGGCTCGTTCTACTTGGAACGGCGGCTTATCGAGTGAAAGTTTCACTACTAATCAATGCGAGGGAGGATCCTCCCCATTTGTCCACGCTTTCGCGCACAAAGTGTTCTTGCGACTAGGCTTCCTGAACGCGGTGTACCCTCTATCCCCCCAGACTGTCCTTGACTTGTAAGAGGTGCTAATTTAGCGGACGATGTCTGATCCATAAAGATCATCGTTGGAGGGGCCTGCACAGGAAAGAGCAACGGGTAATAATCGAACATCCCCTCGGGCCGAAAGGCTGAACAGTAGGCGGCCAGGTCCAGCCCCGGAACGCTACCTCGGGTAATCGTTGGCCGATTATAAATCGAAAAAAGCCGGAAACCACTTAGCTGGAGCGGCGCGTCGGCCGTTCTGTATGGGCAGGTTACGTCCCTGGAACCACACCTTGTCGCCACCGCGAGGACAAGCACTTCTGGCCTGCTGGAAATTCGACTTGGTGTCGAAGGAGTGGGTGTCGATGCATATCTTGTGTCGTGGACCCCCGCGGTGCAGGAGGCCCCTGAATGTCTCGTTGAGGACCACTTATGGTGATCCTACGGTGCCCGAGGTGGTGCTACCGTGCACGTGTATATCGGCCGGGAATCTACGGCTGGATATAATCGATCGTGCCGATACGCGAGCTGGCCTGAGCGCGTCCACCGATCGACTCACTTCCCCGGGATGGATCGGCGGACGTTTCGCGAGGGACGACCCTTTCGTGGTACCGCGCGCACTTCTTCCGAGAACACACTTTCCTCTAGCAATCTACTCGCACCGTGACGTCTGACAAATCGCGAGAAGTTTGTCTTCGGTATGTATGTATCCGCTTCGAGATTGGGAGTGGGGCTACTTGGGCGCAACTCGCTTGGTATCCAGCCGATGCAACTCGGGCGACGTTTACGAGCGATTCGAAGAAAGAACGGATAGAGCGACGCGAGGAACGAGCGGCAAGGTTCTCAGAAGAAAGAAGAGAGCGAAGAACCGAGAAGGGAGGAAATAAGGGGTGGCGCGACCACGTAGACGAAATCATCGAGGTAACGTCGAAAACACGCGAGCCTCGCGGGTACCCATGCGGAAACATCATCGGCAGCTGGGATCGCGGGGGCCCTTTCGGGGTGTATTTTTGGCGAAGTTAGAAGGGGGATGGAAGGGAGTAACGGCAGTCAGTCGTTCCAGGCGAGTGTGTAGGCGCCCCTAAGCCGCCCCAAAGCGCGACCACCAAAACCCTGCGGAGCTTATTTCACGAACGACCGGCCACCCTACTCGACTCTGTGTCTCTGCACACACTTTCTCTGCTCACCCCCGCGCAGCCAGCGGCCCCCTCTTAGGCACGCGAGAAAAAGAGATGGAGAAGGTGGGCTTATCTTGGCTCCGCCAGCATCGAGAGACCCGGTACACAAGTGAAACTCGATCATCCTATACTGGGTGTACTGCATCTCGTCCAAGTTGACGATATCGAGAGAATTGTTCGA
Organism: Andrena flavipes; assembly: GCA_963971345.1. NCBI lineage: Eukaryota > Metazoa > Arthropoda > Insecta > Hymenoptera > Andrenidae > Andrena > Andrena flavipes. The sequence continues at coordinate 43,442,169 of OZ020481.1, forward strand.
GGAACGCCGAAAGATCCTCCCCTGCCCCCCCCCCCCCTAACCGGCTCGTCGCTCAGAGAATCATGGGATTTCTCGTGCGTCCGCCGCGTTATCAAAGCCAGTGACAAGGTGTATCGCAGCGAGGTAGGGACGTTTTCACGCCGGCTGCCTTCTCTGAAATAGAGCGCGTATTGGCTCTAGGCAGCACAATAGCATTAACCGTGACAATGGCCCCCTCTGCGCGAGGCCCGTCGTTTCGACGTTCTTTCTCGACGCGCCGCATTCTGCCCGGTCGCGCGTGCGGGCTTCAGAGTTTTCTGCAGCGCGAAAATTGCCTGGCCGGATCTGTCGCCGCTCTACTTTCCGCGTTTTCCGCCGGGCGCTGCGTCGAGGCGCGCAGTCAATTCGACGACTTCGACACCCAGTATAGGGCAGGGGTGTAGCACGGAACGGGGGAACGTTATCTGCCAGGTCCCAGGCTGACGGGGTTCGCCCTTCGGGAATAACGCGGAGATAAGCACCCCCGTAGCCTGCTCGACCCACCCACCCCGTCCGCCGCCTAGCAGAGAGATGCAAAGAGATCTTGATACGGGCTACATCGAGGCCCTCTTGCTCTTCTCCTCTCTTTTCCACCCTGCCACGGTATCCCCGTAGATAGGGCCACCCCTGGCCTACGGGAGCTCCCTGGTAACTTATGAGTCAGATTTATCTCGTCGACTGGTGACTGATCGCCCCCACGAATTTCCAAAACTTCCAGCTCTTCGACTAGCCTCCAGTCGGCGAACGGACCAGGGGGGAAGAGGTTTTGTGCAAGACGCTCGGCGTCCTGGACGTCCCCCTATCCTCGATGCCACCCGAAGCTGACGCGGTTGCGTTTCCGCGAACGCGATTATTCTTCCCGCAAACGGGGGCACCGTTGGCTGGAGCTAATGGCACAGAACGAAGAAATGGGCTCGGCGTTTCGACGGGATGCCTGGCCCTGCAAGCTGGTCGCGCTAAATCATGCGTCCACGACGTTCCCGCGACATGGACGCTTTGTGCCTTTTCGACGGAGCAAGCTGGAAGTGTCGATGGACGTGGACGCTAATCAACCGTTACAAGTCTGAGCCACGAAAGATGCAAGTGCAGGCCAAGAAGATACGCGGTAATGGATCCTACTTTCTAAGGGTAGATACCCACCTACCAGCGATACAAATAGTAAATTCTGTTAGAGAAGACTCGTTTTCGTACCCAGCGTTACACTTGGGATAATTTCTCGTTGAGATGCAACGGCGGTTCCGGAGTTAGTGGCGCAGAGCAGAGAAACGGACTAAGATATGCACCGCGTAGAGGAGACGCTAAGAGTTTCCACCGATTCCCCGAAAGGGCGGAACACTTTGATGGCGACGTTTGGCTAAGAAAGTAAAAAGGAGCCAGTAGAAACACGATTAACCCGAATAAAGTACGCTCTGTGTCCTAAGCCGTGAATCTATCTCCGAGGAGCGAAGCTGAAGCTTTGGGGCAAGAATAATCTCCACCCCCTCGTGTAAGTATGAGTATCAGTGTCAGAGGGAAACAGGTTGACCAGCAGGGAAAACTTTGGAGGCAGCCCCCGTCTCGATTTCAAGCGGCAGGCCGGATCGTGTGTCGGCCAGGATCCCTTTTGTTTTCGTAACACCCGGTGCGTATCGGTGGTCGGTCACCGGCAAACGAGCGTAAAACTCGCGCGGAACAATGCGGCACGGTGCGTGCCGTATTTTCGTGGCACCGCCTCGTCCCGTGCCCGTGTAAGTGTACATCATTTGCGCGCAACAGTGGTTTCGATCGTGCATTATAGGGCGTAGAAGGCACGCCGTCTCTACGCCGGCCCCGTTGCACGCATGAATCAGGTTAATCAAGTGGAACTGTCTGCCTGGCTATTGCAAAGGGCGCAGAACGACGGGCAGGCTGGCTGAGCGACGGACGAGCACCTACGCGATAGCTGCGCATGTGGCGAGATTACACCCGTCCTGTTATTTCGCTGGGCCCAGGTAAGAGTTCCCACTGATGGAAATGTTCATCCGAACGGGCTGGGTCCATTCAGTAAGTAAGTCAAAAAAAGGAGCTCATTCAGCACGCTCACGAGTGCTGGAAGTGACGGATTTCGATTCAAACCCTCACCCTTTCAAATACTACGGAGCGAGTGTTTGCTTCCCAAATTGCACGGGAGATCCTTCAGCACCCGATCGCAACCCCGCCGAATGAAATGATTTGCAAACGATTAGGCACTGACTTAGAGCCCTGTTCTATGGTCCAGGAGAGGGATAAATCGAGGAACGGTAATTATAAAGGGACTATGGAATTTGGAAGGCCCCTTTGAAGGTGCAGAGTCCTTGGGTCTTTCACGCGGAACGTCATCTGTGTCACAGCTCTCCGATCTGAGCCGTGTCGACGAGATCTCTCTGTTAGCCTCATATGGAGTCTTTTACATCCAGGAAGCAAGAAAATTACCGCAGACTGTCGATACTCGCGAATGAAGACAGATGGTGCGGCCAATGGGAGGGTGTGCCGAGGGGGATGCCGGTTATTCGGCGTGTGCCGCCTCGTCTGAGGAAACCGCCGAGAAGGGTGTTCGAGGCATGGAAGAAAGAAGACGCGGCGCGTCGGCCACCAGATGACAGAGCCATGACCTAGGAAATCCCACGAAAAGGGAGGAGGGCATACGTCGGACGAGGCACTGAAAAATTGATGTTCCCGCGCCGGTTCCACCCCCCGAAAACAGAGGGAGAGAGGAGATCGAAGGGGACGCCGATCCGGGCGTGCTAGAGGAAGAGAGGCACCGAAAAGGTGATGGTGAAACACGATGACTGGCGATCCGTTTTTTCGAGATCAGGGCGGCGAAACTTCAAGGACCTTCACGAAGGCCAGAAACACTCGCTTGGCCCCCTAATTATCACTACGGGGGTTCCCCTTTCGGGCGCAGGGCCTCTTCTGGTACAAAACTGCGCAGCAGGGGTCCCGCGCGAAGCTCCCCCTCCGACCTCCTCGCGCACCTCCTCCATCCCCTAATGCTCGCCGATCGACCTACAAAATATCATCCTCCCTTTCCCACCATACGCCTCGATCTTCGCCGGTTTACTAATATTTTCGTTGCCGTGGGGCGGCAAGTGCCTCGCTGGGAAGTGGCTGTTGCGTTAATTGAGAGCGCGTTGCTCGTTGGTACGGTGGGAATCAAGAGAGCGTGTCCATTGATCGTTCAGCAGGCTGCGGAATTCTACTTTGGGATCGAGCCGGGGCGCCCACTTGTTGGTGTAGACCGCTTTATTAACGATCGCAATTCGGTGACGCGAGGAGTAGGTTCTGCGAATACCTCCAGTAGCGGAGGCACATGGTGTTCCTTCCCATCTCGGTGTGGAAACCACGGGGCCAGGTTAATTAGTATTGTACGAAGGAAGAACCTACTTGATCCTGCTCCGATCAAAGCCCGCTCGTCTGGCGTCAGGCACTTCCTTTCGCTGTCCCTGGTGTCGAACATCCTGAGAGCGCGCTCCGCGATTACGGAGGGTGGAACTCGGCGAAGGGCCATCGACAAACACCGTAAGACCATTCCTGCGGCCCCGAAGCAATCCCACGCAGACCAGGAATGCGTACTGTCCCGTGCACGCATCCACCACCCCATCCGCCCCCCTCCGATCCGACACTTGGCCGGCTCGCAGCAGTTACACGCTTCTGCTCGTTCCTCCGACCGAGGGGTAGCCCCGTGCTCGCTTAGGGTGGTTAGCTTGATCGTTGATGTTTCGCCCCCGCGAACGTCGAACGAGGAGACCGCGGAGAACACAAGAAGAAGAAGAGGGAACGTACGAGCCTGTGGACGGACAGAGACGAGCGTATAAAAGGGGAACCTGGCGAGAGAGAAGGAGCGCGCGCCACGATGGGGTGGTAAAAGGGAGAGCGATGAAGAGGAAAAGGTGGAGGAAAGAGAGAGAGAGAAAGGGAGAAAGGGGACGTGCGCACACTTCGTGTTTCCCACGTGCTGCTCGGTGCAAACGTCGTGCATCGCGTGCTCACCTATACGTGCAACCGTCACTCTGAAAGGGAATGGGATTAGTCAGGGGGTTGGCTACAATAGGGAGGAAGAGAAGAGGGCGATAGCGACCGGGGTGGTGGATCCGTGGATGATTGCAGGGACGACCGCGTGACGGTAACTACTGGGGCTTGCCATGACGGACAGCCCCCGACGGCACACGGCACACGAGCCGCACACACCACGGTCACGCGGCCTGTCTCTTTCGAAAACTTTCCTTCCCGCTCCGCTCCGTCTTCTTCTAGCGAACGGCATGGATAACCACCTACTGTCGTGCGATCGTTTTGTGACGTGACACCTTACACGCTCCGCGCTATTTGTTTGCATGTCGTTCGGGGCGGATCTGCTTGTAGGCGGCTCAGATTTATGGCCGCTGCACAGATTAACGCATTTATTTTTACGCCCACGGGACACCGCCGCGCCCGCGGGCCGCGAATAGAACCGCGGATGCTACTCGACCGCCACGCGGTCCCCGGGATTTTCCGATCCATCGGCGGCTAGTAGACAAAAGCGAACGAGCGTCGCGAGAAAGTGGCACTCGGCGCGATTGGCTCCCGTTATAATGATACTTTTTCGAGATGATGTATCGGGCAGGTGGATGGCGCAAGGAACGGGTGCTTAAAGTTAACGTCCCTTCGCACGTACTTCCAATCAACGAATGGAACCGTCAATTATTATCAATTATCGCATCTGCATCGGCGGCGCACAGTGGAACAACGTAAGGACAATAACTGGACATGGCAATTATTTCCAAATGGTTTGGACTTTCATTGTAAAAATTGGCACACTTTGATAGATCTAATTAAACGAAGTAACTTTTTTTATCTCTTACAGTTCGCGAGTTATAACGCAAAATCAGAAAATAGCCGACTCTTCAGGGGTTAATATCACCCCTTTCGAATGAATTTGGGTAGCAAACAAAAATTGCATTGTAATCAGGAGGAAATCCCCTATATATTTACAAAGTTTCAGATTTTTTAATTTTCGGGTTCAGGATCTTATCTTGCATCAAAATTATCTTAATATATAAAGCACGGGGTGTTTGTGTGTTTGTCTGTCGCCTAAAAACTTTCGAACGGTAAACTCTGAGCTCGCGAAATGTGTCCCAGCTCATTATGCCCAGCTAATTCAGATGAATATGATTATTATCACAAAAAATAAATAATTTTATTTTATTACAAAATCAGAATCTAAATTTCGGGCAAAGCCGATTAGTAAAGCTAGTTAGGTATAAACTGAAATGTTTATATTAGATATATTTTATTAATCGCAGCTAGTAGCAGGTAATTTTCCTACTTTTTAAAATCATACCATTACAGGACTAACTTCACGTATTTTAGACCTTGGGCGACTTTGAGCAAAACTTTAAACCATTAGTTGAACTATTATAGCATTGAGTGCAACGCACTTTTATTTTATACAGTTGTTTAGAGATAAAATCCTAGTTAATTCAGAATGTTTTTTGTACAAAATCATTAATAATAAGATACTCAGTAATATGTAAAATATTGAGAACTTATGAAGTAGGTCATAGGATTTGGCAATAATTGTTTAAAGTGGTGCAACTGAAAGACAAAAAGACTGAAATTTTCATACAGGTCAGATTCATATACCTACAACTGGATCAAACCTAATGTAAATATAAAGTTTATTTCTTTGTGTTCTTTAATGCTACGAACACTTAACAAAGATTTAATGAAGCTATAGACCAGAATTTCGAAAATTCAAATTTCGGCCAATGTCCAAATAAATAAAGTATTCTCGTCACCTTGAGCCACCGACCCATCGTTTCGTTTTACGAAACAGATACCTCGCGGCCCGATAATGATAGACGTGGACCGTGACGCACGATTCTAGCGTTATCTCGGTCGGACGATAGATAATAGATTTACCCCCCGCGAGGATTTCATCACGGCGACGATGGTCGTCACCGGTCGTCGATGGATCTTGGTTGATTCGCGTCGAGTACGTTTAACACCTTCCCCGCCGAACTACCGTGCTCGACAATCCGATAAATTGAATTCCCATCTAATACGATAATGTTATCATTACTCGCGCATAAGGATGACCAACGGCACGATTAATCACGTTAATCGAGGAACGGGGTCGCTAACGTAATTTCGCCAGGGTATTAACATAAACGTATTGATCTTTTTCCACGGGGCATACCCACACACGGCCGGCTGTCGCATTCGTTGCGTGATTTATAGGGGATAATGTAAGCGATCCCATAAAGTTAACCAGCTCGCTCTCTCTGCGAAACTCGCATAAATACGGCGGCCGTATCTCCAGCTCCTCGACTTTTGTTTTCGATTCACCGGTGGTCCGTGATGTCGTCAATAGGGATTCAGCGCGATGTTAGCAAATAGATGTCGGGCACGCTCCCTAACCCGTTCCCCGGTCATCGATCGCTCGAATTCGGGACTAATGCGGGCGAATTACGGGCGACCTTGACTAGATCGAAAGGGCAATCCCCAAGGGAATTAGCCAGGATGAAGAGGCGAACGGACTCTTCTTATTTTCATGGCGTTCGGTGAATGAGAAGGGAAGTCGAACACCGATATTTACCCCTATCAATCTTGCCTCGCAATATGCAATATACCGTGGTAAATTGCTCCCCGGGCTTCTTCCTTGCGATCTTCATTTTCCTAACGAATTTCCTGCGTTCGATCAATCTCTTCGAGCGTACTCTCGATCCCCCTTCAGCCCCCAGCCTCCCGATGCTGCGGCGGCAGGCAAGTTTAAACATTGAAACGTTAACGACGCGAAATTGACTCGAATTTTGCGCATGATACGTCGATGACTCTTTCGTCGACGTTGGGGCAAAAATTCGCTTGTTTTTAGGTCATAAAATGTCAACGTGACGCATGGGCGCAACACACCGATCCTGTTCTGGCCGAGTTGGCCGGTGGAGTCGATGCTAATTTACTCGAATTATGCCCGACCTTGGCCGGATCGAGGGATCAATTCGGGTGTAATCGCTTTCGAAGGAGCACCTAGACCTTCCCCTCCTGTATGTATATACCTATCAGTGCGTATACATAAGAAGACGGAGCCCAAGTTCCGCCGATCCCCGTGGAATCTTAATGGGGAAGCGGCGAACGGAGCTGGAGGCAGGGACGTACAAGAACGCTCATCCTTAACCACCTTTAACAAATTGCACCGGGCAATCGTTGACCGACAAGAGGATGTGTCTAAAGTCTTGTACTGTTTTTGCACGGGCACCGCGCACCATGACGTGTTCGCGAACATCGTCGTGTGCAGTCGCGCCGCGACACCAGCGAGCCGCTGATAAATCCTAATCGTACACTTGTTCAGAGAAATCACATCACGCTTCCAATATACATAGACCGCTGTTCAAAAATCAATCCCCAAACAGTTCGTCCTCGAAACAGCCGGGGTACCCCGAAATCCACCAAAACGCGGCATTTCGCTTTGCACCTCGTGAATCGAAGCCGAACCAGTGGGCAGCTAAAAAATTTACCATCAACGGGCCAGTGTGCGTGCCCGGACACTCGCGGAAAGCACGCGCGCCGAGCGTGCATGCACGCACGCACATTTCCCGCAGGTAATCAGACGTGCGGCCAGGGGTGCGTTAACCTTTCGATCGCAGATCGCCAGATTGCAAACACGCGAAAATAAATCTGGCCGTGCAATTTTTACATCATCGCGGTCGCGTATCGATACCGCTGTGCACAGAAACGAGGCGCGACGAGACATCGATCCTTCTTGCATATTCAAGCATGTACCTCACCCCTTGGCACACGTAGCCACGCAAGAAACGGGGTCCACCGAGCTGGAAGAATATCATTGTCTTGTACTTCGTACGGGGAACGCCGGGATTAGGTATTCGGGGGATGTCCGCGGAGGTCGTAATTGGACCGACGATTTACCGTGCACGGTGCAACGTCCTTTTTCACGCCGACGTCTCAGCAATAAGGAAAAACAGGATGGAGAGGCAAGGATTGCCAAATAACGAGACGAATCTATCAATTGAAACTGGCCCTTGCCCAGAAGATCCCCCAGCTTCCAAAAAACTTATGATTCGATTCAAATACTATATATTATTTAGTTTCCCATAATCCTCACAGCACGCGCGCGTAGATTTATTTGTAATCCCGTTATGCATACTACGGTGTCCCAGAACGTTTGCCGCCTGTATCTTTTTCCTTAAATCCGCCACTGTCCAGCACTAATTACTTGTCCCGAAAATCCAGTGTCGGATAACTTTGCAGGCACATCGTGTATCCACCCTTCGATTATCGTTCGGATGTTGCAACTCCTTGCAGCGGAGAGTTCGAAAAACGCGAGGATACGAGGGAAAGAAGGGAAGCCGTGTAATTGCGTGGACGATTTAACACGTACGACGGAACATCTCGTCCGGTGTCGGCGTGATAAGTAGGATGCCGCAGTTCGGTGGTTGCAGCCGGGTGGATGCAGAGGCCGGGTACGCAAAGAGGAGCGTGTGTTGTGGGTTTCCATAGGGTCGTCCGGTGGCGGGTCGGAGGCTGGCCGTCACGAGGGAGCGAGAGGGGCAGCCGAGGAGGGGGTTAGTCGGCCAGAAGAGGGGCTGAGAGGGGTGGACCGCGGGGCTTTAATGAACCAATTTAAATGCATGCGATGATCAGTTGGCCTCTGAGCCCTCTTCTTCTTCTTCTGCGGGCTCTTTCGACGACGACCGGCTACCTTTACACACGATAGGCCACGCCACACGACACACGCTGCCTCCTAGGTCTCCCACACCCCTCTCATCGTTCGCTCCTCTATCGCCCTCCGACCACCTTAACCCCCCCCCCCCCACTCTACCTTTGTTCCCGTCTGTTTCTCCACCTGGAAGCTGCCCATCTCCATTTTTTAATGAAATCGGAATTGCGCCACTCTCTCGCGACACAAGCAACTTTCGCGCGAGAGAGGAGATCGTTCCGAGGCCCGCGTGACTCGCGGCGACAAGCCTCGGAATCCTGTTAACCGATGGAACGAGAGCGTTCCGCGAGAGATTTCTGGGAATCGGGTCTCGGGATTTTCTCAGTGGTCGCCTTTACACTCCGATGACCAATGATCGCGCCAAACTCGATCGCCGTGAACGCGTCGGTCAACCGGCTCTGCGGAGTCTCTTCATTCGCCTGAGAATTTAGCTGGATCCCCAGTGGTGACCCAGGAGTTTCGAGAGGCGGGGGAAACTGTTTGCCCCAAAACCGGGCTCCTAATTGTCCGAAAGTATGTGCGCGGTATTTAAGAAACGAACGAGAATGAGAGGAAGAGAAGGAAGGCCCCGGCGAAACGACTGCAACTGTGGGGGATCCAGTGTGCACCTGCCCCAGTCCCATGCGGGGCAATGATTGCAACCATGAGACGTCTTGACACCCCATGAAAAGGACGACGCGCGTCACCGCATCCGTCGACCCCCTACGACGCATCGGCACCCACCTCCGCGTTTGTCATCGTCGCTGACTTCGAATTCCACGCGTTTTATCGGCGATTAATGTCGGTCCACCGTGTAATAAGAATTTTATGGGATTCCTCTGCGCGTGGCTTTCTGGCATCGACACTGTGGCGGCCAACGTCCACGCGACTTCTCAAGAGGAACACAGGATAAATCAATTTGGCCCGAGTCTATGAAGATATCGATGGTTTAGTGCACAAATATTGCATGTCCACTTTTTGTGAAATTTCAGTTTTTATATGCAACAAATACCTAAGTACTTAGAACTTGACTGTGTCTTTATGCTGTATAAAAATCACATTTATATCTACTTCATAAGTATGTAAAAATAATATTGTTGCTCATTGATATCCTCCGAATTTTATGTACCATTGTTTAAACCAGCTTTTCTCGAATACTGTCAAAGTGTAGGTACATGCAATATTTGTGCACCAAGGGGAAACACCCTTATTCAATTTTCTCTGAGAAGTGAGGACTGTTTTTGTTAGATTTTTCGACGACGAGGTAGAAATTAAGGTGCCCCTTCCGGTGACCTCGTCTAAAGAATTTTCGTCGCCGATGGAAATAGCCGTCCAGGCGGGATGCCCGGGCGCGACTTCGTTTATCGCGAAGTCGCGGCACGCATTGCCGCCCACGTAAATACGTAAACACACGTACAGGGCCGCTCGTCATCGTCAGGGGCTGTCGAGTCGACGTGTTTTGTCGATAATCAACGTCTATCGAACGCGTAATCGAGTGCAAGAGCGCGAGCGCGGCCCACGTTCCTCCACCTCCGCTTTTCCTCTCGGCACTTTCATTTCGAGCGAGCGAAAACGCTTCCATGGAAAATTCGTTCCCTCGACATCGCCGAGTCGTCGTTTCCGTGCGCTCGCGACGCTGTCCTTTCACTCTCCGGCGTTGATTACATCGTTCCTTTTTCCTTCCTCGTTTTCCTCTTTTCCATCTCCAAGCCCCCCCCCCCTCCCCCTTCCCCCTTCACTTCTATGATCATACCGTGACGAGAGGACGTCGGGAAAAAATGTCGGCGACACGCCGACAGGGGAGAAAGAATATTTTTCTCCTCGATATTCCGAATTCTCCCGTGAGATATATTTCCCGTGTATCGCGATAGACTCCGAATTGCAGTGGAAAATTTCTCTCGTTTTAACCCCCCCCCCCCCCCCCCGCTGGTAGGGGATACCGAGGCTACTTGACTAATGTTTAACATTTCTAATTATTATAAATGGACCATTAGTATTTTGTTGATTTGTTATACAGGATTAATTTTGAAAATCGTTTTAGGGTAGATGTACCGTTTGTGGCCATTGTACTGTCTTTGGCCATGTGCATAATTATTATCGCGGTTTTTTAGATCGGAATGATTAGATGGAATATTCACACCGTGAATATTTTGTTCAGTATACCGCCAGAAGTATAAAATTATCAATTTCAATTTGATATTACGAAAAAAATTATGTGGCAAGAAATGGTACAGTATTTTAATAAAATTTCCATTTCTGGCCATCCAGTGGCCAAAACTGATACAATAGAGTATCCAGTTGTGGTCACCCCATGGCCAGAAATGAAAAATTTATTAAAATATTGTTCTATTTTCTGCCACCATGCTTTTTAAACGATTTTATTCAGTTTCAAGTCAGTGCACGCATGCTTCAGTCAGTGCTTCACTCAGTGCAAATGGCCACAAACGGTGAAAAATGGATTTCTAATATTTTTCAACTTTATTAATTCTTTAACGATTTCTCTAGTTAATGGTAACTTAGACATTATTAGTAAAGGTAGTGTAAAATTTAATAAAGCTTATAGTCTCCTGATTTTAAGTACAATTTTAAAGATAATTACAATGAAAGTCACTGCAATCCTTAAAGTGGCCACAAATGGTGCATCTACCATAATTGGGTCTTTGGGTTGTAGTTTTTATTATATTTAGAGTAGTGAGACGAATAAGTCAACAAACCCCGGCTGTGGGGTTAGTTGACAAATAAATTTTTGTTCTTTTTTATTCACTTCTTCACACTGTTATTTCATTTATTAATTATCATGTTGTTAGATACTGTACTTATTTTGTAGTTGTTTGTTACAGTCTATTTGGGAGGCTTGAGAGTTTGAACGGAGGATGGGGTGTAAAACTGGTAGGGGTGGTTTTGGAGGAATTTGTGGTGGGGGAAGTGAACTTGAGCAGCTAAACTGTTTGCCTCGACTGCAGCTCGAGCATAAAAAGTCCAATTACAATACATAGTCAAGTAACACCATCCGACATTGTCAACATGTCAAGGGCCGTACGTACAAAACCTGCACGCGCCGGATAAAATGAACTACCGTAAATTATAGTCAATCTATCAAAATATTCATGAAAAAACATCGAGCAGTACTTAATGGACAAAAATGCATAAATAGTCGAAACAAAAATATTTATCATTTTAGATTTTTCATTCTCACTGTTGGATCACGCAAGTTTTTATCACGGCGACACATTAAATGGCAAGCTGGTCATTCATACGCTTAAATATCAGGAATCGCAGCATAATTTACTTCATAATACCAGAATTAAAGGGAATTGGTCAACTAACCTCGTTAGTCAACTATCCCCGGTCTCCCCATCCTCTCGCAAACGTGCATCGGGAGAATTGATACGACACTAAGCATCCTGGAAGGAGTTGAACGCTTACCACTCGGCAAGAAGTTCATTCGAATCCGCGTTACGAGAACTTCCAGTTTTCGCGTGTCGAGGAGAAGAGGGGGTTGCTGGTCGGGAGCTAGAAAACTCGTGCAAACTGGCACTGATTTATGTCATCGGGTCGCCTTTCGTTTGCAAGGCCCGTGGACCGTAAAGCATGTAATTAGTGTAAAAATGCGCAAGTCCTTGTTGGCCGAGTCGCCCCTCCGCGGCGGCCAACAGCGCAGCCAGCAGGGGCGGGGAGGGGGAGGAGGGATTTTTCGCCCGGTGGCTCTCGCCCTGCAGCGAGCCATCGCCTCCTGCAAAGTCACGGCAGTGAAATTTAGTGCCCCGCCACTAAATTTCTCAGGTATTCCAATATATTCCGCGGTGCGTATCTACCTGTTCCGCGCCTCCTCTCTCTCTCTCTCTCACTCTCTCTCTCACTCGCTCACTCTCTCTCCCCTGACGGTCTTCTTCTTCTTTTCTTTTACCTTACGTCTCGCGCCCGTCCCTTCTTCGATCTCGCGCGCTCTTCTCTCTGTCCCTCGCGCACGCACACACCCCACGGTACCCGCAGCCCGGGCCTCCCTCTCGCACTCGCACTCCAGCGAGGAGCGCGTTCACGTGAGACGAGCGTTTGTTGCACACGCTCGACTTTAAAAGAAAAGGCACGAGATGAGGATGGGCGTTCCCACCGGAGTTATTAATGGCTTTGACTTCGTTGCTATGGATATCCATAAGTCTTTGGCCTGCGAGAAGAAGAGAGAGATAGCCGGCCGACGGTGGACGGGAGCGAGAGGGGCCGAGGAGAGAAAGACGAGACCGCCGCGCCGCCACGGTCTTCTTCTCTGGGACCTCGGACCGCTGCCGGACCGAAGGACGTGAAACACGAGAAAAAGGCAGTAAGACGAGAAAAGGCAGACGGGGGAGGTGGTACCCGCGTATCCCGGATTTCTCAATTCCTCCCTGCCCTCGCACGGGGGACCTCAAACTGATTCGACGCTCGGATTGATCGTTGGTCGCCGTTTTGGATCCAGCCGTGGACGTGCCGTGTAACGAGAAGCCTCTCCCATTAATCCGACCGATTATCTTCGGCGATAATAAAACGATGTCTCGAATGGTAGAGTCCATTTTGCCCGGTTACGCAAATAGAAGAGCGGCCGGGGCTTGAAATCGAAGGAATCGATAAGGGCCGCGTCCACGGCGCGCCGCGCTAGGATGTGCATCGGATGGGATGGATCTTTACGAACCGAGGAGAATCGAGAACCCGTTTCACGGGGAGAGGGAGGACCGATCGGGACGAGTTTCCTGGTCGCGGAGAGGCAGCGTGTATCCGAGAAAACGGGATTGCTCGTAACGCCTCCTTTCTCGCGGTGTAACCACGTGAACAGAGCCGGAGCGGAGGCGAATATAAGTGTGAGTAAACATAATAGCAGAAATAACGTCCGCGGGGCTGGCGCGCCCTCGAGGTACGCGCGGCCACCTCTTTTTATTGCGCCCGCGGACACGCGGAGCTATCGGCGGACGCGATGCGAGCGATTTCACGTGCGAGTAGTCGCGTTGATGGCGCGAGAAAAAAAAAGAATGGAAAGCGAAACGTGCGCGAGCGTAATAGCAGAAACGTTGGCTATCGAAGCTACGGGAGAGACCGGTCTCCCGTTTCGACCGATATCGCGACCAGATAATCGCGATCGCGTATAAGTTTAAACCGCCAGTGATTCAGCGCGAAGTTGTACGATTTGTATAATTCGCTATCGAGAACGTTGCTTCGAGTTTCCGGGGGTAGAAAGTCGGGACCAGTCGGGAGTGGCGTCGCGCTCACTCGAGACCGTTTCATTCATCCATTGTCAAAGGAGAAACGATTTTTCCACCGTGGAATTCCGCGAGATTTCCGCCAACAGGAGCTGGCAGAAGGGAAACTTCCGGCGACAAGAGAACGCCCGGCACGGCGTTATCGGCGAGACGAGACGCCATTAGGGAATCCTTTGAAAAGGTGGCGATAATAAAAAGAGCCGTTCCTTCCGGGCGTACTGTAATAATGAGGACCAAGTTCGAGCGTGTCGTTTCCCCGTGGAAGAAAAGAAATCCAAGAGGAGCGGCACGGTGGAGAGGAAGGAACTGTAGGGAAGCGTCTCCTCGCGCCTGGATTAAGGACATTATAGTCCGCGAGCCTTCTTCGAGGGAGCGAGAAGTTTCCATAGCTTATCGGTCCGTTAGAATCTCCTTCGCCACGTCTCCTCGCGATTCTTTTTCATCCGTGGAGCAGGAGGGACGAGCCAGCATTACTTCGCCCTTCTTTCGCGAGGACGTTTGGGCGGAAGGCTTCCCCGTGTTTCGTCCTGGAAACACGGCGATTCTATTTCCGTCGGACCCAACGGCCACGGGAAGCTGGGGAAGCGAGAGCTCGGGGAGGACAGCGTCCTGGCGATCCTCGAAGAAACTCAATTATGTACATATCGACCACGGTATCTGGAACAGCCGCGGGAGAGTCCAACGCCGCTGAAAGGGGGATCCGTTTCTAATCGCGCGGCCGGTCGCATTGTGGGTGCACGCGTTGAAAAAGTCCGGCGAAAAGCTGAAGGCGACGGGGGCGCTGGGTGGAGGAAGACGCAACGTGAAACAGAGAGGACGATCCGGGAGAGGCAGACCGTTGAGAGAGAAAAAAGGACGGGGCACGGAGGGAAAGAGAGATTCTCGCGGTCGAGAGTTTGGCGTAATGAAAGAAAAAGAGGGAGAAAAAAAAGGAGCAGCAAATTGACCGGTGCCAGCGGGAAGCCGAACGCGACGGGGAGTCCTCTTTGCCCAAAAAATCGTCCGTCCTTCTCCGTCCCGATTCTACGCTCCGAGCGCCTTCTGTCTTCATCCCTTTCGCTCCGGGCGCGGAGCACACCTTTTCTCTCTCGGCTCTTCTCGTCGCTCATCTCGAAGCGAGACAAATGAGCGGCATCCGTCTGCGTCACCTGTCCGTCAGCCCGTTCGTAACTTTTGACTCGAGGCAAATCGACGAGAGGGAGAGAGGAACGAAAACCGACTTTTTATCGTGGCCAGCGTCGCCGGTGACCCGCGGACGTAACAGCGCGCCCAACGGAGCACTCGCTCTTGCTCCCTTTTCAAACCACTGTTTGGCCTTTCGCGATCGTGTCCACTCCTTCTTGCGGCTTGATAACGTAATAAATGTTCCAGGCTGAATAATCACCGTCAACATAGCCGGAATACCTACAGCGTACGCTGGGTACAATACACTAATGGGGTCAGTTTACCGTTTTTAGAGGGGACCTTGGCAAATATAATAATTACCTACACTCGTACGAAATCAGCGAGTGGTGCGCTTACAGCCTGGAGCACTTTCACCCGAAGCTGCTATGCAAATTATCTCGCACAGAGACAGGGTTTACGCGCTCGAGTCTGTAATAGCTTTGCCTGCGAAAAAGTTCAGCACGTTCTCTCTGGCGATTACGCGCGAAGAAGTTTCGTGGAATTCCGTTGGGGAACCCCGTCGTCCGATCGCGTTACTACAGCGTCGCATGGATACGACTTTGCGCCATCAGATAGGTAGACTGGACTTGATCGGCCAGTGGGAACGGTGCGGAATCCTTGGGGCGTGGGTAAACGCAACGGAATTGCAGATACCGACTGCGCCCGTCACTTGTGCGTAAGTCGATCGCGTTAAGCCTCGCCGGATCACGATCGAGAGTGTAGACTTTTGCGGGATCGTGAAAAGCCCCTGACGCCAGTTGTACGGAACCTTATCTGCCCCGTATATCTTTCAATATACGCGCCAGTGGCTTTGTAATACATTTCGCAAGTGTTACTTCCTCGAAACGCTCGATAAGAAACAAAGTGTTGCCCGTTTATCACCGTTATCTCCGCGGGGGCAACATATAACCGTAATGAGAAATTATTTACATATAGGGAACCTCGCGATAATCCTAGAGGCAGCTGGCGTGGAAAAGTCCGCGCACACCGGCCCGTCCCTGTGCTTCTATCTGCAATGTCGCCGCTTAATGTTAAATTAATTAAATCGAACATTCGCCGATGGCGCCAATAAAGAACGTAATCTTATCGGCGATGCCACGCTCTTCCAACGCTACCGTGCTCGGCCGCGCGACCGTTCCGTTCACACGGATTCATTAAGATAACGAAATATTTCTGCCTCGGCTCGCGAAACGGCAGTCAGCCACTCATCAACGGTATATCGGCGCTGTGCGCGCGGTTCTGGCCAAGCGGAATGCCAACCGCCGATTCGTCGTCAGGAAGCTATACTGGGTGGCCGAGGCGCAGCCTGGATGCACCAAAAGGATACCTATAATCTCGCGGCAATTACCACTAGCAGAAAAAAGTATCGCGGGGGTTTGGATGAATGGTAGCCTGGATATTCGTTCAGGAAGCGAGGGCCGAGGGGTATCGAGTGAGATCTACGAATGTCACTGGCCACGTCCTTTCCCGATCTTGATTATTTCCGCGGCAATTAAGAGCCCTACTTTAATTACGCATTTAGCTGCGGCGGTTTTTTTTTCGCCATGAAAGTATAATGGAGATCGTTCGGTGTGGTTCCAACGGTAATTTGGTAGTTGAACCGTGTGTCGTAATTCAAGAGACGGTGAAACGGATGCCTCAGGTAACGCGCATAAATCCAGCCCACGTGATCGTCGGGCCAGGATACATTTAAAGCACCCGAATAAGACGAGAGGCTCAGATGGTCCCGAGATTAGGATCGGAACGGCTGTTAGGTGTGTCGCCCTACTCGTTCCGAGGCGCATCCGGAATTCGTGGTGGCTGGTGTCCACGTGCGTCGGGGATTGGAAGGAAAAGTTGCTCGACGTCGCCATGGATCGCCGCGCTATCTCTATCGAGCGATGTTCCTCGTGTAAAGATCCTTGTTTATCGCGCGTGTACACGGTTAGAAAACGGGAAGCGCGATCGAGAACCTGGGAATCGAGGCTAATCTATTGCCAATTTTATCGGGACTAGCTTGTCACCTTACGTTTCCTGCGCGCACCACCAAAGAACACCATCTGCATTGATTACGCCGAGTGGTACAGCGGCTCATAAAGCTGCTTGCGGAGAACTATTACACCCACCCAACCAGAAAATTGAAGAGGACACGGATAGGAGATAAGCAGAGCGTAGTAGCAGAGTCACCGGGTCCGGAGGACTTGAGTGCGGCTTTTGTTCGAGATCTTTCACGCTAATCGAGAAGCTAGAGGTCGTAGGTACAGGTAACTCGGGCGTTGGGAAAGCGGCAGTGGAAAAATCACGGCGAAGGGGACTGGGAAAAAATTCATGCGGTTAGCGAGCGGCGGGTGTTGCGTCAGGAATCGATACACGTGTCAAATGTACTTATCGCAATACCATAAACAGACCATAAATCATTAAGAACGTATTTCAGAGCCGAGGCTCGCTCGGAGCGACCTCGTAACGATCGCGGCACAGAAACCGGGAGCGAACATCGAACGAGGGCGCGCGAACTGCTCGATGAGGTATCGCGATTTATTCTCCGATGCCCGGCGTACAACTTTACGCATTCGTAACGAGCAACGAAAGTATACCCCGCGTCGCGCACCGTGCTTCTTTACGGGCGACGATTAACTCGCACGGATAACAATCTAATTTAAAAGAAATGGTCGGGATCGCTTAGGAGAGGGTTGCCACTTAAGATATTTTACGTTATATTTCATATTGGACAGTACTGCACGATTCTCCCCTATGTAGTACCTAAAGCTAAGTAATATTATATAGGTACCTAACATATGAATTCTGAAATCCTACTGGTACGATGACAAGAGAAGATTCCGAACCCGGAAATTCCAAAAATTCTGAAACTTCCTGAATTTGTAGGGGATTTCCACCTGATTACAATGCAAATTTTGCTTGCTACCAAAATTCACTCGAAGGGGGTGAAATTAACACCTGAAAATTCGGCTATTTTCCGATATTGTCTTATAACTCGCGAACTGTAAGAGATAGAAAAAATGTTTCAAGAAAAAAGTTATTTCTTTTAATTAGATCTATCATTTCGTAAAAAATTATTTTACAGTTCACGAGTCATAATAGAAAATCGGAAAATAACAGGGATTTGCAGGGGTTAATTACACCCCTTAGAGTGAATTTGGGCAGCAAACAAAAATTGCGTTGCAATCACGAGGAAATTCCCTACATATTCACAAAAATTTCAGGGATGTTCCCTCGTAAGATCTTGAAGAAAATTCCACGAAATTTTAGTGAGAGTTCTGAATACCTAATATAGAAATTATCATCGGTACAACTTTGAAATCTGTGATAAGTGGTGACTGATAAAAGTGCTTAGAATTCGCCCACTACGAACCGCGAGTGGAAAGTATCGAAATCGCAGAAAGAATGAGTGTCAGCGGCGGCTAGAGGCAGAAATATCCGTCGGAGCCGATGGAGTGGCCTGTGGAAAGCGTATGAAGCAGAAAACAAATTGGTCACGATCATTAACGCCCTACGCGTTTCGAGTGGCGGGCCTATGGCAGTTACAAAGCGATATTTTATGTGGCGACGAGCATACGCTGCCTCCAGATGGATTAAATATCGTTTAATGCACTTGTTGCGATGCCGTTGAAATAATTAAAACGGCGTGCACGCCGGTTAGGCACGTTTCCTGGGGAAAATGAGCGAATGATCATCGGAACGAGCCCCCGTGCCTATCGAAAACTGCGCGGCTGTATTTAAATACAGTGATACACCGCGCGTAGGTACACGAACTTCCCTCCGCGCAACTTTTCGCCAAGCCGCCGCCTTTCTCTCTCCCAATTAATGTTTACCATCCGCCTTGGTTATTTGCGCCAAGCCGAAGCTGTTTACCCGCCGATATAGGCGGGCGTATCCGAGCGTTACGAGGCAAAACTATTGAAAACCGCAGCCACGAACGTTTTCGAAGTAGCATAAATCGTTCAGGATTATTAATAACCCGCTGCCCCCTCTGATACTCCTCCCCCACATCGAATTGCATACCGTACACATTCGGAAACGGAGCTTTTGGCAGGTACAAAGCCGCCGCGTTTTCCGCGGTTACATCCGCGCTACGGTTTCGAGCGTATTAAATAACGTTTAATGCGTTCCCTGTAATATCGTTGAAATAATTAAAACGGTACTGCTGCGCGGGCGGCTCGCTCTCCCCGGAAAAAAATGTATCGAACTGGGGGCCTCCCCGCGTTCAAACGGACTGAAAGCGCGCGTCCACCGTTTCGCCTGACGCGTTCCCTCCGCGGTACCGTATGAGAGAGATTCTAATTATTGAATAAATTAATGTTGCTAACGATCGATCGAGTGGTACGTGCGCGCTCCGACTTCGTTGCCCGTTACGCGCGCGATTATTCATCGACGACGGAAAAAGTCGAGCCGGCCATTGATGATCGATGTTGACAAGTGCGACGCGAACGCGTTGATACCGCGGGCACACATTATCCTCCGTCCTGATTGATCGATGAAATCTCTCGTCGATGTGGCCCGGCCGCGTATAAATATTTCATTTATATAGCTGGTAATGAACGCTCCTCCGCGCAGAAGCTCGCAATTAACGCGGCGCGGGCCTGATGTTTCAATTAAAAAGCAACCCTTCGGTGGCCCGGCGAGCAGTTCGGTCCCAGGGAAAAGCGAACTTTCTCGCGGCTATCTAGCGAAAGATCATCCTGTCGGCCGCGGTTTTTGTCTTGCCAGGACGTCGTCATTATCATAATTACGGCAACGTTGTATCTGGGAGGCGTTTCGCGGGGAAAACAAATTGGCCACGATCATTATCGCCCCTTCCCGATCACCGAGCAACCGAGGCCTTCCCTCGTGCTCGACTCGCAGCCACGCACGCGCGTACGTGTAACGCGAGAATGAGTGCGATTCGCGTTTAAGTTCCGCCATGCCGGGCGTACACCGAGCGAAGGATAAGGTTTCACCGCCTGGAAACCGAAATTACGCCGCAAGAACACGATTCGACGCGTAAAGAAAATCCCCGGGCCACCCTCCTGCAGGAGGAACAGCTTTTTTCGGACGGTGTCGCGTATGGAGATCGATTTAATCGATCGACACGGCTCCAAGGGAGTCTCTTTCAGCGCGGAGAATTCATTAAGAATTCAGTTACGCGCCGCCAAGTTGTTACAGTGTATTACAATTTTTGAATTTAAAGCAGGGGCGACCAATTACGCGCGAGTTGCGGTAAGTAATTAATTTAATCGAAGCTGGGCACGACGGAAAAATAGTGGTCAGCGGGAAGGGATTAGATGATCGCGTGGTTGAGTGGCGAGCCACGTGACGACGCGATTCCCCGGGGCGACGAGGATTCGAAATTACAGAGATTAGAGCGGCTGCGTCGCTGAGTGAGATTTTTATGCGTTTCCCGAGTAAACGAGGATGGTATTGGTTTCCCCGGCATCCACCGTTCCTTTCCCTCCGATTTTCTCTCCGCCCCTTCGCAAGGACTTTCCAATTTCCTCCGATCCCGTGTACGGAAGATCCGCGGGATACATTGCGCGTGTAATCTCGCGGTGAAAATGTATTTCCCTCGGCATCGTTAAAAAATCAACGGGCCGGGGATGGGAAAGCGGTAACGTTGGTTTCCATCGGCTCCAAGGGGAGGAAAATCAACATCGCCTCGGTGAAAGAATTAATCGCCAGCGCTGGCTCTTATTATAATTCCGCGGAATTTTAAATTAACCCAGTCGCGGCTTTCAATCAAAGGGATATTTCGCAAATATTCCTCGGCCAGAGTAGGGGAAAGGGCGAGAAGAGGCGAGGGATCGGCGTCAGCGAGCACGAATCCTTCTTGCAGTATCGGTGCTGCGAATCGACACGGTGGTCTGACCCGAAGATAATATTTAACATTATTACCGCGCCGCGCCTTTCAGCCTGAAACAGGCCGTCTCGAGTTTATGCAATGCCGGAAATCGACCCTCCGCGAACAGGAAGTGCAGATTACTCGTTGCATAAACATCGCGGCTCGGGCGAACCTTTAATTCTTCGTAGCTAAATCTAATCATTGCACGAAGAAAGGAATACAAATTTGTATTATGCCATCCGGAAACAGGAGTCGGGAGTCACTGACTCCCGACTAGTTACTCATCTTAGCGATGATTTATACACCTGTTCCAACCCTCTTCTTAAACCACCCTGCCTGACTACACGCTAACTGTTGTAGATAAGCCCGAGGAATGCCCATAGTCGGTTTAAGCAAATACCGTATGAAAGTAGCCGAATAATCGACGTCGTTGCGCCGTGTTCCTAATTCTAATCAAATCAGCCGCGGAATCTGACGATCGTCCCCCCGGTATCGGCGATATCGGCGATATCGACGACGCCCGGCGATTTTTCGACAATTAACGAATACCGAATGGACCGCACCGCGGACAATTCGAAATTCCATTCGATCCGCGGCGAGGATCGCAAGGGGCACCGCGCGATATCTCGTGTGGCATCCTCGGAGTCGCGCCGCTTTTTTACCTTTTCGAACTCGGTGGTCCGACCTGCTGCTAACGATTATCATTATCGCCTCGCCGCCTTTAACCTCCCGAACGACCGTCTTACGCAATCCTTGAAATTGCCGCCGAAGGAACACGGGACGGGCGGAGGAAAAAGAAAGGGGGAGGGGTAGTTCGCGGGAGCAGCGCAAAGGACCACCACAAAGAAGCTGGAAGATGTTTTACGACGACGAGCTTTACGATTTTCTTCGCCGACCTTTGCTGCAACGAGAACGCTCCGGCGATCGGCGATCGAACATTCTGATTTCTCGAAAAACCGAGGGATCTTTTACTTGCAATCTCTACGTTGAAAAGAGGGTTCCGTGGAAGGTGTACATGTTCTTAGAAGCTTCTTCGATTAGCCACGCTTCAACGGTGAAAAAAGAAGCAAGGGCATTTTGATCACCGGTCACCGTAAACAGTTTTCAGTCGCGGGGCTGGATTTTTCGACCAAATCATCGCGCAAACGAGGTGCCCGTGCATACAGAGCTCGATGAGGCCGGCGTTATTTGGTTTCTTCGACGACAACAGCTTCGTCATCGCGGCAGCCGACGATCTCGCCACTCCAGGCACAGAATCCGGACCGACGCACGGATCGAGGGCGTTTTGATCGTTCGAACAGTCCTCCCCCCGCCTTGGGTCGCTTTTATTTCTTCCTACTTAACCGATCGCCCCCTTCCTCGCGTTCCTGCGTGTCGTACGTGCGTACGAATTCGATTTCACGCGATTCCTTTCGATCAAGTGCCACCTATAAACTATTCCCAACCGATCCGCGTTTCGTCGTCTCTCTTTCTTTTCTGTTTTCCTACCACCTGCGTCGCGTTGCCAAAGAAAGAATCAAGACAATCAACGCGCGGTGGTATACGAGTCGCGGATCGATTCGTGTCTGACGTCTCGTTCCTAGTAGAAATAGAGAGGCGGACTTCCAAAGAGCAGACGGATCGTCGCCACTTTGTTGCACAATTCAGGACGATTCGTTTCAATTTGCTGCGAGATCGATCCGCTAATGGCGACTGGCAACTTCTGTCTAATTCGAAACTTAAATTGTACTGTCCGAAGCGAGCGAGGACGGGGTCGTTGGGGCAACGCGGACAGATCGGGGTGCTTCCACGCGAAAACGGGGGTTGAACTACCGCGCGGCGCTCGCAATTGAAAGAAATATCAAGAGGCGACGCACTGTGCGTTGAATAATAATAATAATAATAATAATAATAATAATAATAATAATAATAATAATTACGTAAATTATGTGATAAATGGCCGAGGTTCAACATACCTGCTGTTTTGCAACCTAACCCCAAAATATTATCTAATACAAATAAAGCTAGCGAAACAACAGCAGAAGAGCAAAAGAGAGAACCAAAAGACAGGGGAGTTACGGATAGTGGACGAGAATAAATACTTTTTTAACCAGAATATATAGCTGCATCGATTGGTGTAGAAAAAATACACAGTTGCATTAAAAAAATTGAGGTGTTCTCGATTTTTTATTAAATAAAAAGTTTTTTTATCAATATTTACTTGTGCAATTTGTGGTGAACTCAATATTGACTAACTTTTGTTCAAACAATTTTTTTATAAAATTATTTGTATCACGTGCATTTCAAGTTAGAATGTTTTCATTAAAATATATTTTACATATATGAGCTTGTTTAGACTAAAAAAGAAGAAGACTCTAAATACGTTACTGTAATGTATTGTTATTATAAACTTATTATAAACTATTCATATGAAACATAATATAAAAAAATACTCTACTTTTTAATCAACTTGACATTTCATCATCAGTTTCAATATTCATATCAGCACACGTTAAATCAGATGATGAATATGAATTGTCTGATTTCGTTGTTACATAGGATTAAATGTCCGTATCTGGAGTCTTAGATTTCTTAGAAACAGGGTTTCTTAATTGAGATATTAGAAGATCAGATCTCAGCAGTAGCAGGTTTAATAAATCCCTGTTGGTATTTATCATCGACGATTCCCGTGTATGAGCAACACTCTATTATATTTAAAAGTACCAAAATATGGCCATAAATCCCATCTATTTTTTTGTTCTGGTCCAAAGAAATCCACTTTTCAAAGACATTAGAATTCTTGATGTGCGCACTTCTTCCTAAGAAAAATTATATCTCAAATAATCGCAGGTAGTAGCAGAAAGACGCGTTATTTTCATAAAGTAAAAAGGGGAACCAAATATAAAAAAATCACGGATACGTTTTGTTACGTATTTTTTAAAAAGTCGGTTGAAATAAAAGTATCATTCTCGGGACTAAGAAGTTTTCTAATGATCAGTAACGCCATAAGCTTAAATAATAATTTTGAAGCACACGTACCCATAATACTAGAATCCATGGTTAATAAACTGACCTATGAATAATAAATATTCTTAAGGTCTAAATAAGAAAAATGAATTTCGAGGGACGCTTGAAGTCCTTAGATTCCAGGTTAAGATGGTAAATAACATCGCAAACAACTACAGTAACCCAGCAACCATAACCGAACTCGATTCCTGAACATCTTGGTGTAAATATTAGATGATAAATATCACTCTGCAATATATTTGATTTTTCTATTTTTGTCCATGTATCGACGCACTGTGCGACGGGGCAAGTTCGCGAAGGCTAACAAATTGGGATCGAGATGGGAGCATCGCTATCGCGCCGATAAACGTGGATAAAATGCAAATAAACAGAAGAGGGTGAAGTGTTCGGGATGTTTGATTAAGAAACGAAACTTTAACAACGGAGAACAAAGAGGAAGGGCGTCCGAGGCGTAAAAGGATAAAAACGGACGATCGCGCGGTCGCAAGTGGAAGCGGAGCGTCCGACGTCGGACAAACTGCACAGACAGGTGCAAGTAGAATGAAACCGCAGCGCACAGCCAAAAAAGGAGGCCGTAATAAAGTTCGCGCGTCTGGATCGCATTGTCCTCGATATCGTAACGGAGAAGATTAGAGTATCGATAAAAACGCCGCTTGGCACGGGGTAGGCATACGAATGAAACACCCCCCTCGCGAGGAAGAAGCAAGGGCGAAGACTAGGGAGGGAAAACACGCCCCTGCGAATGAAAATCTCTTGGTCGCTGGTCGAGCAAGTCTCCGAAACGTGGATTGGCACTTCCGCGGAGAGCACTGGGATTTTCCGCGACGTTATTTCCAGCCAAAATTTCCGCAAACAAAGGGTTTCACGCGGAACGGGCGTTCAAAGGGCGCGAATGCATGGGGACAGCGAAAAAGCGGCGCAAAGCCGATACACGGCAAAAACGGAAGAAGAAAACGCGGAGGGAATGAAGCGGGGCCCCGGGAACGCAAATTCAATCTGGAAAAAGCGGAATATCCCGGTTTCACCGGCGGAATTTAAAAGCTTTGAAGCTTGGACCACGAGGGAAGGTGAAGGGAGGCGCGAAAAGGAAGAGGGATAAAGGAAAACGGCTCGAAAGGGATGCGACCGAGGCTCGCAGCAGATTTTTCTCGCGAATGGGCACTTCGCTTTCGTGGAACGGATATTCGAATTGCAGCGCCAGTGTTTAAAAGTTTTGTGCGGAGCCGACGAGGGGCAGTAGATGACCAGCGCGAAGGGTGAGGAGGGAAAAAGCGTTCGTCGACGTCGGAATAGAGACGCAGAGCTGTACGGGTCGCGGTTTGACGAGGGAAGAGGGTGAAACGAGCGGAGGATCGCGAGAAAGCAGGAAAGGGAGGACGGCGGGAAGACGCGAGGCGAAGAAGGAAGAAGCCCGGCAGGAAGGAAGGAAGGAAGGGATCCTGGAAGGCGGATTCACCGCAAGGATCGCAGGTAGTAGCACGGTACGGTAGGACGATTTCTACGTGGCCCATCCCTCCGTTCGTTTTCTTCTCTTTCGTCCACCGCCTCGTCCTCCTCCACCCTTCGTTGGGTTTCCTGCCGAACGAAAGCCGAGGCAAAGCCGGAGCCGAACGAAACGAAGCACGGTTCTCTCTTATTCGCTCCACCTCCTCTATGCCTCTCTTCCATATACACCGCACTCTCGACGGCTGCCGCTCTTTCTCGCGGCCTCTCTCCCTCGTCAGACTCTCCTCTTTTGCTCTGGCTCTGGTCCTCCACGATTCCCTCCCGCCCCCCCCCACCCCCTTCCAACCGCCCAACGCCGCGATCTTTCTCTCTCTTCATCCCTCGAAACAGCAGCGAGGCAAAGGTTCGTTCGTCCTCCTCTAATTCTATCTCGTTGCTCGGCCACCTCGCTCTCTCCCTCTCTCTCCACCCTTCAGCCACGCTCACTCGCGCCTGTCCACCCTCTCTCTTTACCTCGCGGCATCCACGATCCCCCTTTCTCCGTCCCACCCTCGCCGCCTCTCATCTCGGTCGCGCCTGCTCGCGCTTCTCCTCTCTCTCCCTCGAACAACCTATCAACTCGGTGGGTAGACGCGAGGTCCGGACGACGATTCTCTCTCTCTCATCCCATCGACCGACCGTTCTTACACCGATATAGTCCGCGGCCTGGCTCGCCTGTGTTCGTGGACGGGAACACGGGTCGTTCTATACTGGGTGTTCCGGCGAGAATCGGGGGAACTTGCAGTTCCACGTCGCGGGAAGACGAAGACTGACCTTTCTGGATCATTGACTTCGACGATGGGATCCGGGGGCGACTTCAATCGCCACGGAAGCACGACGACAGCCTCGCGGCACGTACTTCGATTACGATTCGGCGGTTTTCAACTTTCGATTACAGAGGGGAGGCTAATTTTTCAGATTCCCATGATACTCCAAGCGGCTCGAAGTCGGGCAACGGATGAAGAGGATACGCGAAATTTTTAAGCGTATACACTCGAGGCGAGGGCTTCCGAATTATGTAACCCGTAATGGAGCCGATAGAACCCGCGAGAATAGTGGACCCGATTAATTGGTTCCTTCGGCGCGAATGCAGGCCGCCAGACGAATATTTACCGAAATGTATAATGCACGCTGTGGATTTTTATTTACAGGGTCGAAGGGAGGCGTGTCATTGGCATGCGTCCGCGAAAGCGCGGGGCTGGTCCTTTTTTTCGGCCACCCGATCCCCGCGACTCTGTTTGCCACGTCGCGGGAATTACCGGGATGATAACACGTCGGCGGTTCAAGAACAATAAGCAGCTTTCGGACCCGTAATATTTTTACACCTGCCCGGGTTGTACCGTCGCCGTTGAGATTCAAATTACCAGCGTACGGTCCATATTTCCGTTTCGGATTTAAAATGCCATTCCGGTCGCCTCTGGTTACGAGCACCCGCCCCGTTTGATAACACCGGTCCCGTGTAATGTGGAACAGTGCGGAACCACTGATAACAGGTGTGTTTAGCCGGTGGCCGTCGGCGGAACCGCGGACCGCGGGATATTAGATTTCGCATAAATCACGTATCATAATAACGGCGGCTGACGGCCGCGCGCGGGCTCCGGGCTCGTCATAAATTTTTAACAATTATCCTCACCGAATTTAATCTTTATTCGCGGCGATCGCTGATAGCCACACCGAGGCGGTAAAATAAAAAGGGCGCCGATAGGAAATCGAACGGAGTATTGGTTTTATAGACGAGTGACTATCAACGGCGAAGGGAATGATTATTAATGGCCAATGGGACTTTCGATAACGTAGATAACGCGGCTCCGCGGGGGGTGAAATCCGCGAGAGAAATAGTGACGATCGCGAATGAAGTATCGGGCCACGTTTCTTTCCATCTCCGTCGATGCCGGCTCGTGATAATTGCATCGGATTCTGGAACGTCGAAGGGGTGAAGTCAGCACCGCTGACGGGCATAGCCGGGAGAATGTAAAGTGGAGGTGCACGTGCGGCCGCGATGAGCTTCAGCTAATCACCTGGCAGGCTGTTCCCAAGTACGAGAAAAAGGATCCGTCTAAGCAACGTCCTGACACGGTGGGCAGGATCAGAAGCGAAGGACTCGAGCGATCGCGTTTGCTAGATATATCGTTGCCACGATACCTGCGCGTCTGACTCACGATAAAAGGAAAAGGATCCAACGGGTGGGCGATTGTTGTGCAAGGGAGTAATTGTTTGTCAGCGAGTAACGCGGGGAATTGATTTCCTTGAGAACGAAGCAGTGCCCCGATTTTATTATAAACTAAGTTTAAAGTATCCGGTGTTGCAGTGGTAAAACTTTGATTGTCACACAGTGCCAAGGGGGTGAAATAAAGGGGAAAGGGAGGAATGTCCAGATTTCATGGTAGCCTATATGTTCTACAGGGCTTGAAGAGTAATTATGCAAAATTTGGTCCAGATCGGTTAAAAAAATCGGGATGAAAAGTATCCTATGTGTTATTCCTGGTCCTAGACTATGTGTATTCAAAATTTCAGAAAGATCCGCTGCGTGGTTGCGACGTGATTGAGTAACAAACATCGAAAGACAATTGCAACTTTTTTACTTTTACGAATTATCAATTTTTATTATTAAATTTCATAAAACTAATTTCTCTCCTCTTATTAAGTTCCATCTATACTACAAACACGTTTTAGAATTTTTTATTTTTATCGATTCTACCCCAAGATAAAACAAAAAAAAACTTAGAGCGGTCTGTACTGCACGACTCTCGCCTATTCGGCTTCGCGTGAAATTTAGATTTTGATTTTATGAAAAAAAATTATTTATTATTTTTGTGAAAATAGTTATATTCATCTGGATTAGCTTAGGCATAATGAGCTGGGACACATTTCGTGATCCCAGAATTTAGCGTTCAAAAGACAGACAAACACACAAACACTTTTATATATTTTATAACACTGATGATTTATTTTTTTTAGAACTTTTAATTCGAGTTTAGCTTTAAGTGGTCGACTACTAGTGCTTCCAGCCTATTAAGATTAGTGGGATTCGAGGCATACGTACCGACGTTGCCGACTTATCAGTTGCGTCGTGATCGAACGATAAGGGTATCGAATAGGAAGAAGGATCCGACGGATCTTTGAAAATAATCAGAGCGCATGAAATCATTTCCCTGGAGTCGATTAGAACCAACGGCACATAACAATGAGACGAAAGACAGTAGGAAAACTTAATCAATTCGAATCACCAGGGTGACTCTACAGCGCGAAGATCGGTCGGCCAGATTGCACCTTACAACTCGGACCTGGCTTTCATTCGCACGAGAAAACCCAGCGCTGCCTCGCACGTGCGTAACGAGACAATGACAGTGGCGGATCCGCGGGAGATTTCCCGGGGCTTCGTTTAAAATGTACGACTTCGCAAACATACCTGCTCCCGAAGGAATTACGGGACGTCCATCCGGCACGGCGAAGTTCTCTACCGAGCTCGGAACGTTGAAAAAAAAACTTCGGCTCGGTAAACCTTGGTGCGTTCGATACAATTGCAAAATAATCCCCGTCCACCCCGTGCGTGACCTTTTTCCCGCGAAGTAGCACTCTCCGCCCCCATTTTCCTCGAGTTATCGCGGCCGCGTTATCGGGGGATGCGCCTTTCATTTTGCTCCTGAATTATCGCCCATCCCGTGCGGCGGGAAAATATGAAATTTCGTGCAAACGTAGCAATTTTTCCAACCCCTCCCCGCGGCCGCCCGCCCCGTCTACCCGCCGCTCGATTCCGATTTGTGAACAAAATGCACTCAACAGCCGGCGGCGCGATTGAAAAAGCGCGCTGCGAGCGAATACAGTTAAAGCAACGATAATAGTCCGCGATATAGAAAATTTTTCATCTGTGACCGCGGTGTACAGCGAGAAACGACTTTACAACATTTCCCTCGCTGTCCTGCCCGCCTCTCCCTCTGCTCTTCGCCCCTGCGCCCGGTGATAAACCGTCGATTTGAACGGTTTTGCAAATCGTCCCCGGGAAATACTTTTCAGCGGTGCATTAAAGCCTCGGAACGGGTAACGAACATCCCAGCCCCGTTCTCTAAGAGATTATTCCCCGACGCACCGATTCGTCGCGGCATTAAATACAACACCCTGCTGGAAAGAAATTAAACGACAAGCTCTGAACGATTAAAGAAGCATTCTCGTTCCTCCGCGTGTTATTCGATACCGAGCATCAAACTCGAGTTGCAGGAAGCACTTGGAATCCGCGGTTACGAGTAGCAAAGCAGTTCTAAGACCACGGGCGATCGGTTTTTCATTGGCCGTGCAATGAAATTCATTTCCTACGTCCGGCTTGATTGCGCGCGGCGCCCAAGATCGTTTGCCCTTGCGATTGCTCGGCCGAAATCGGCGGTTGGCCGCGAACGGCCAGGCGGTGAGAAAAAAAGGGTGGACGTTTCGAGATCACCCGGTACGTGCGGTGGCACATACAGCCCCGCGGTAGACGAAGCTTTGGGTCGCCGCTAGCTGCGGGCGTCCGGACCTCGCGTCTACCCTCTCATTTACCATTTGGTACCTATAGATAGGTACCTATATATACGTGCAGGTACCTAATGTACGTGCACGCAGACAGAGGCGCGAGCCGGGGCGACGAAGACGAGCGTGTACCGGGGCCACTAACATGAAACACGTAGGTACACGCGAGCGCGCACACACCGAGCGCGGACCAGCCACGGCAGAGGACACGGGGATAGAGAGTAGAAGTGAGTAGAGGCGAGTAGGAGCGACCGGAGGAGCGTAAGAGGCGAGAGGAGAGAAAGGGAGAGATAGGTGGTGAACGGGGCCGGAGAGTGCAGGACTCCGTGTCTCGTTCGTTCTCGTTCCCGTTCCCTACGCGCGACGCGACGTGCCCCTTTTTCTCCGTTTTCATCTGTTCTCTCCGTCCGCTGTTCGCGCCGGCCGCCTAGGTGGCTGGGCGCACTTATTTCGTCCGCGTAACAGGCTACGCCGAGAGAAGAAAAGCCTTGCATAAGTGCGTGCGCTGGCTCGCGCTCGTTGCATCCGTATTTACGTGCGGGCGATGTGCAGCCGCGATCCCGCGGGGGGGAATGTAGAGAGGGAATTAGAGGGAAATGGACCTCCCTCTGGCCCTCTCCTCCTTACTCGCGTTGCATGTGCATGCACGCGCTCCGATATCGCTCTCTCCTCGTAGCGGGGCAGCGCGTGATTTCGCAGGGACGGGCGCTCGCTCGCTTTGCCTGTCACTGACGGAAAGGGCAGGCCGGAGGGAAGACGGAGGTGGCCGCATTGACGTGGGGATCAGGGGCAGAGCTGCGGAGGCGGAGGCGGAGGCGGGAACGCCGGCGAAGCATCTCGGAACGGCGGAAGCTACCAGAGAGAGAGTCCTGCCCGAAGGGGCATTTTTTTGGCGACTCGAAAAAGAAGGGACCAGGAGGCAGGGACGAGAACGGTGGAACGGGGAAGCGAGGGACCGGGGCTGAGAAGGCACGCGGAGCGAGAGGGAGAAGGACGAGGCCATGGGGGAGGACAGAGGCGGTGATGAAGAGGGTGAAGGTGGGAAAGGGAAGTTTCGGAGGGCGCATCTCTCCTCTTTCCTAGACGAAATTGATCAACGTCCTCGGGAAACCGATTAACCAGCGCAGACGTCTGCCATGAATTTTATAAATATATTTCCTTTGAGCCGGCGCGAGGCCGCGACCCTTATCGTCCGTGGTTCTGCGCCAACCGCCCTTTTGCAATGTGCATTGGATTGCAGTTTGGCGAATGGCTACTGGAAGATGGATCCCTAATGTTCGAAGGGGATGTTGGAATAATGAGAGCGTTGGTTTTGCAGGGCAGACAGTGGGGCAAACTCGGACAAAACCGGGTTGCCAATGTCGCGCTGGTAGGGAATACAATCCTGGTCATTATTTACCTTCCCGGGATTTTTTAAAGTCTATCTCTGAATTCCGGGACTAATCCCGGTATTGGGTAATAGAGAAATTCAATAATTAAAATGGTTTATGATGTGTTAAAATTCTAAATTTTTACTTAAAGTAAAGGAACTTACTTTCTATCATTTGTCTGAAACATAAGTTTAAATTATTTTTAACAATAAAACACAGTAGACAATGACGAATAATAAAGTCTCAAGAAGTAGATAATATCAGTAAACCATTATGAAGATTTTTGGAAAAGTGAACGAAGTAACAGCAAAGCACCTAAAGTACATATCTAGAATGTTTCGACTTTACGTGTTCAGACAAATTGCGATTTGCAACTCGTGCGATTTCGACATACCGGAAAGTGAGAATATCATCGTAAAAATAAATATAGTTTAGTTAGTTATATGCGACTTAATATTATTATTTAAATAAACCATTATTATTATTGTTCTTATTCATATGAAATGATTACGTTTATTTGTATATTTTTCAGGTGTTCATTAAGTAATTCACATTTTTAAAGAATCCCGAAATTCTCGGGATCATTTATATCAAATCCCGGGATTTTTGGAATCCAAAAAACAGCCGAGATCGCAGGATCCCGGGATTGTATTCACTACGCAGTGGTCACCTAAATCGTACCTCATCAATTTCTCAGTAATTAATGAATATAAACAACATTTGATGATAAAAATATCAAGTGGGTAGGTACTGGCTAAACTGCGCGCAAAACGCTCGGTGATCGTAGGTTGGAAAACTCCCCCTCGAAAGGGGCCCCACGTTGTCCAGAGATTCCGCTGAATTTTACGATCGCCAGCTCCGGGCACGGCCATTCCTCGATTTATGTGATTAGAAAATTATGTAACCGGCACGCGCGGTTTAATTGGAACGCGCCTTTCCGCCCGACGAAATAACTCAACCGCGCGAAACCGCTGGCCTTTATCTGAAAATTGAAAAGGGCCACGAAAATCGCGGGTCACCGGCCCTCGCCCGTTTATAATTACGGGCTCCTCCGCCAAGGAAGATGTTACCAGCGAGGTATCGTTAGATGCGACAATGAATCATTATCGACACGGTAATTAATCATAATCCAGGGTCTGCAATTAATGTCCCCTACGCTCGTAAGGTGTAATTACAATCCCCGGCAGATCGCTCGAAAAAGCAGGCTCCTCTTTGTGCCATTAGCCGTATCATTGAGGAATAAAGGAACGAAATGCTTGGAAACTTGTCGTCGCGTGGGAGTAGGACGCGACCACCGTGCTAAATGTCACGGCACAATCCCTGGGACTCATTGGCCGGAAAGTAGTGGCGATTCGCGCCGGTGCAGATATTCTAAATAATAACGAACGAAAAAATCCCCCCCTCTAAAAGATCATACCAACCTCTTCTACGATTTCTTCCACCGCAAACGGTTTCACGAGGATCACGTTGCGTGCATTTCCACTTCGTTCCGTCCTCAAAGACACGCTTTAATTATCTCGGCCGCGAATGCCGTGAGAAAATTGCTGTCCAGGTAGCATCGAGAAAACACCGCGGACTTCTTCTCTAGCCCGTAACGTGGACAACGGAACAGAGACGGAAGAAACCGAAACACCTTCCTATTCTAACGGCTAATCCATGCGAAACTTAATAAAGCCTGGTTCTCTACCGACAAAGTTAAACTTTTACTAGCGATTCTTCTAGAACGGTCAATCATTCATTTTGCAAATGCGAAAGCTGACGCACCGTTGTTCCTCTGCACATGCCGTTGCTTAGACATTGCGGGAATAAGCATGCGATTAACATCCAAGGCCGACGGGAGAAGCTCGCGATAACGAAAGGAATAAATTTTCGGCGGAGCCGCGAGGCAGCCGCGTGAAGTTTCCCTAGAAAGATTTATCGCGCCGCTTCGGTCTTGGCAACGATTTGCCAAACTCCCAAACAAAACTGCTTCGTTGTGTCCGTTCATAAATAAAAAGAACGCGGACAGTCTATGCGCCGAAGGACGAACGAAACCGCTTGCGATCCGCACGTTCGCGAGCAACGAACGCAACGCGGTTCCGTTTGCTATTAATTTTCGTCGCGCTCGTCGGTCCTCGCATTCAATTATCGGCACAGATAACGCGATTAAAATTTCCAGGCACTGTCGCACCGTAAATACTAATTATAATACATTATTTTGTTTAACGCTTATTTAATGCCGTCCCGATAATCGCGAATCACCGCTCCCAATTCGGCGGGGCTTCATAGAGCGTATAATGAACGCTCCGCGGGTCAGAGGCACGGAATGAACAAAAATTTACATAATACCGGTGTTTACTTCGGTTCCATCCGCAATAATTGAATCAATCTGCCTGCCCGAAGGCAGTGCCAGCACGTACACGCGGGGAAAAAAAGATGCACGTAGTAGGTATCTTGGACGATCGACGTTGTACAACTTTAAAGATAACTCGTTACACTTCTCGAGCCTTTGGGACCGATCGCCGCGTAAATTGAGTTTAAAACGGCCCAAATTGCGGTTGAAATTTTACTTAAATATTGGCTGATACTCGGACATTATACCACAATTTGCATCTCAATTTTTGCGCGCGAATTGCCGGCTGATTGGGCCCGCGGGAGCCGTGTCCCCGTTTTACGCGGCAGCTTCTCGGAACGCGTGGAAGTTGGGCGGAAGTTCCGAAGGGACTGGGGAAACGGCCGCGGGAAGGGATGGAAGACAAGGGTGTGAAAGCAGCGCGGCGAAGTCGGACTCGGAACGCAGCTAATCTGTTGACGACAGAGAATTTTCCCCGATGATTAACCGCTCGTCAGACATATGCTGTCTTCATTGCTTCCCTTTTACGGCAGGCCCACGTGGCCCGACTGCGTTTCCGTGAAGCACACGAAACCCTCCCCAGCGGCTGGCTAATTTGTCGCTGGCGTAACTTTAGCCGACCCTTTACGGAACCTTTTTTCTTCAGCCGGGGGTTTTTTGTGTACGCGTCAAGCCGGAACCCGCGTAATTCCCGTGTAACGGGGACTTTAATGTCGCTATTAAAGCAGAAACCTGATCGAGGCTGGATCTTCCGAGGAATTCAGATGAATCTCTGCTTGGAGGGCAGAAGCAGATTCAAGGGGTTGATCGAAAGGGAAGTGGGACGTTTAAATCGTCGTCTATTGAATAATCGACGCCTATTATCCCTCGCGAGGTTATTAGAAAGCCGTCGCAAGACATTGGAACGGTGCATTCTACGAATTTCAGCAAGGAAGAGTATATCCCCGCATTGAAAAATCTGTGAGGCCGATGGTGCGCGATGCAAACGGAAATTTCAACGAAGATTTCGCGACGGGAAAAAGTAGCTGAAAGTTATTGAGA
The DNA here is from genome assembly GCA_963971345.1 of Andrena flavipes. Lineage (NCBI taxonomy): Eukaryota > Metazoa > Arthropoda > Insecta > Hymenoptera > Andrenidae > Andrena > Andrena flavipes. The sequence goes on from OZ020481.1 coordinate 43,476,811, forward strand.
AATGCAGAAGATCGCCCAGGCTCTTACGAAACTCTTCTGTGGTCGAGAAGGCAAGTCGGGGGCAAGGACAAAAAAGAACGCCGGAGGGAGAAGAATAAGAAGATTGAGAAGAGAAGGAGGCAGAGGTGGAGGAGATGGGGGAGTAGAAGGAGGAAGAAGAAGAAGACGGGCGTGTGGCGTGCGTTCGTCGTACGGGACGTGTTATTAGCCGGCACCCTCTTTCACGTTGCCCCATTCCTCCTCGAGCACCGCTCGTCTCATCTCCTTTTTTCTCTGATTTCCTATGCGGGGGCTAGAAACGCGTTTAATTAACATAGCTGGCGCGGCTGCATCCCTCGTCTTCTGGGTGTCGAGCAGCCAGTCAGCTTTCACGGGCCATTGCACGCACGATACACGCATTACAAACTATATTTCTTTCCCTCCCTTCCCCCACTCGCCCGCTCGTGCTCTGGATGTACAGCGTGGATGCGATTTAAACGTTAAAGCGGAATTTCGAGATCTTTGTATTTTGCTCGCTAACCAGGCGGAGTGTCGCCCCTTTGAATCATTTCCCAAGAAACATTCAAGTCGACGAGAAGTTCACTGTGCTTGTTTAATCACCGAAATTTATATACAATTTTCTATACAATTCTTTAAAGAGCCATGTATGTGTGTTGATGCTTAAATCACACCGTATGCACAGAGACAATTGCCATCGCAGGGCTTTGAGAGCGACTACGCAGGCGTGTCTGCGCGCAGAGCACCATGTGGCACAGCGCGGCGGATATAATGCACGCCTACCGCGGAAATGCTCTTTTTGACGGATAGCCCGACTAATTTGGTCGTTGTCACCCGGTATGCCCGAGGATTAATGGCGACCACCTAGCCTACCCTATACACGAATTCCTTGGAAATTCTTTCACGCCCCAAGACACACGAACGGGGGCCCTTTAATTAACAGTTCCGAATAGGAACAATAATAGAGTGGCAACGACTCGCCACCCTCCGTTTAGTACTTTCCACTCGCGACCACATGTGTATACCAACAAAGAATATTCCTATTCGAATCAACTTTGTAACGACCACGGACGTATTATATATATAATATGACATTCCAAACTTTTGAAACATTTCAAGAAAAGTCAATCTGTATTACTGATAGCAAGATGAATTGCGACTGATTTCTTAGGTTATAGTTCGATCGTTTGTCGATGACGGGAATGGCGCCAAGTTACGTCACAAGTAGCCTATATCTATAGCTAACTTATCCCCCGAGCACATCGAGCACTCGGCATTGAGATCGAGGATTAAGTGATTGATTTCTTTCGAAATACTTATAGGGATGGCGAGTTTGTCTGTTGTTATGCCCTATTGCTCGATGTGTGCGAATGATCGCACGTTTTTCAGCGAAATAAGTTGCAAAGATTTGGTTCAAATTTACCTCGTGGGAAACCGTTGACCGTTGGCTCGTCCAAGTGATGAAGACTGACTGACTGAGTTCCGAGGGTTGTCAGGAGTAATCCTTAATCGCTACCACTTAATTAGATCCCAGTCTTCCACGAACGTCACAAGGATTTTCACTACGTCACTTTCTTACCGCAAAATTATTCAGAAATGTACGCGAGTTTGTAGGAGGACGCGGTTTCTGCGCGCCATTTTCCACGAGACTAACGTCAGCCTGGTCACGCCATCTTACAGTCTGAAAAGGAAACGTCGCCGCGTTTTATCAGCGCACGATCTAACGCGGCAAATTCAAACATGCAGGTTTAGAGGTAATATTTGAAGAGGGCGTTGGAACGGATTCACAGGATGAAGTATCGTGAGTATTCGATTGGAATCGTATGTTCAACGTGGATATTTTATTCTCAGTTCAATAATACAACGTAGAGTAATCTCCTTAGTAAAATATTAATACAAAATATTTGTGATATAATTAAATAAGTCTTGTAGACTTAAAATCGAATGAAGGGAAATGCAATATGTAATAACAATAATACCACGATATTGCCATTACAGTGTCGACTAGAATGAGAAAAACAAAAGGACGAAGTACAAATAAATATTCGTGTATCGAATCCGATTTTTACAAGCTCACGACGCTTGTACGACATTGAATTACACGGTCATGTATTTAAAGCATCAAGAGTAATAATCGTTGTATGATTAATCTGGAACGGCACCGGTATCACATATTATAAATGGTTCAAGACGGATTACCGATTCGTTTGGAACGTACTCAGTCTTTACGAAACGTTACTACATATTTTAACGCATGCTTGCCTTCCCTTTCCCTATGTTCTTCCCCGTACATTGTCGTGACTATAAATGCCTCGATAAATTTACTTGGAATGCACGCTAGGCACGGTATACGTTACCGCCGACAAAAAAAACCGTGAAGTACAAACGTTGGAATACTAATTGCTACGAAGCTTGGCACCGGGGTAATCAAGCTTGATAAGTTTGCCGAAAATCAGTCGGTGGCTTATTTGAAGGAACTAGCGAACGATTTCATTCTGGCGGCGTTGATCGTTGCTGTCAACTTGTGCTCCTCTTGCAGAGCAGAGTCGTTCATCACGGTCTGATAAGTTCGGGAGATCCTCTCTTTGTCACGGATCGCTAGATTCTGCCACTCTTTCTCCAGGCTGTTCATCAACGTCTCCCTCTGCACCCGCGCGTCCTTGATCGCGGACCTGTCGTCCTCGTGCACCCACTTCTTCCACATGGCCTTTGCATCCTCGCTGAAAAGTAAAAGAACAGGTTGCTAACACGAGATCCAGAGGAATCTCTCATCGTCGACCCTTAAACCTCTACGTGCTAAGCGAGAACCCTATTTGCGATCTACCGAGGAACGAATGTAGGGCGTGTAGGATGACGAGCGTGTTGGCACGCGTTTACGAAATGCCTGATGAGCGTAGAGAGTAAACGTGTATCGTGAGACGTGAATGACTCACGGTTTTCGGTTGCAACATCGACCGGAGTTCGACTAATTCGAGAAGCAGGAGGTACCCGCTCGTCGTCCTAGACCCTTACACATCGCTCACGGTCACGTGCCGCGTTTGCGACGTATCTGATTGTCGAATGAACGTTAGAACGTATTAAGAATACAGTTGGTGATCGGTATCTGATGGCTCGATGTTCCGTAGGCTAAAACATTCGAAGTTCATTAGATCTCGACGTCGACGCGATCAGGCGCGATACAGTGTATCCGAGTAGAAATTAAGCCCAAATTCCATTTAGTTCTTCAACTATCTTTCATACATCGGTAAGCGATGAAAATAAGCGATCTCCACGTTTTTCTAGCCTTAACTTCTACGCCCTTCTCTAACTGCAACATACCTGTACATCGTCGAGTCCATGCAGATGTTCTCCCGTTCAGCTAGCTCCACTTCCCTCTTACCGATACTCAGCATCCCCAGCTTCCTCACCTCTTCGTCCAGGTCGAGATTCTTCATGTCGTACAGCTCCTTCTCGCGGATCAGTTCCAATTTGTTCCTCATGTCCCTGAGTCGCAACGCCTCGTCCCAGTACTGCTTGTTGCAGGCGTGAGATTCCCTCCTCACGAGGTCCTCGATCTTGCACTTAAGCTCCTTGTGAGTCAAGTACATGAACATTTGTTTCGAGAGATTCTTGTCGTTCGGGTTCATTCGCAGCCACGGCAGACTTTTCTCCACCTCGAACTGCCGGTTGTCCTTCTTCTTCACGGCCTCCACGCGTTCTGTCTCTTTGGCGGTATCTTTGTCCAACTGATCTGTTCCCCCGCGAGTCGAATTCACCGCGGATAGCTCCATTCGATGGCTGTCGATTTCATCGCCGGAGAACTCCAGCGACGACTTCTCCAGATGATTGTTCCCTCCGTTCACTTGTCGGGGACTCTTCACCTGCCGGGCAGTGTCCGTCGGCGATATCAGACGTTCATCCCTCGAGGTAGAAGGACTTCCGGTCATTCTGCCGCTTTCCTGGTAGCTGTTCAACCTCATCTCCTCCTTCCTGTTCTCTTTATTGTCTCCCTGAGCGGTCATCCCGTTTGTAGGCAAGGTGTACCTCCCAGCGGACGAACCTAGAGACGATCTGCTCGACATTCTTCTTGGCACGTATTCCTCGGGATCGTCGTTCCTCACGTTCGTGTTCTCCAAGCTCTTGCGCGCGTAACGGGCCGAGAATTTCGGATTAGGCCACGCTAGGTCGTTGATGTACTGAGCCGAAGGGCGTCGCGATACTTCCTGCTGCGTTTCTAGATTCTCCTGCTCTTTGGAACTCTTGCGATCGTCCTCGCTCATTCTACTACCCACCTGGTGGAGATTCTGTCCGCTTTGCGGTAGAATGTTCGTCGTATTCCTGCAGGCCCGAGAATAATGAAGATTGGTGCCCTTCAGGGTGTTGCAACGCGAATCGGTAGGCTCTTTGGGACTGACGAAGTAGGATTGGTATCTCCGGCAAGTTCTAGGCAAATAGAGGCTTTGTTCCGCCCTTTTCTCCTTCAATTTTTGCTTCAGGACCTCCAACGAGGACTCCTCAGGCCGAGCTGTAGACTTTTTCCGCCCTTCCAATTCCCCTCTGTACGTTTCCTCCTCCTCTTTAAACAGATTCCGTAGCTTGTTCCTTCTGGCTAGAAGCCTTTCCGCTTTCTTGGCCTTCTCGAGCTCTCCTTTCGGATCTAAGCTCTTGTAATTCCATGAATCATAGTGCTTAGCGATTCGACACTCCCGCTCGAAGTATCTGGCAGTCTGTTGGTAATAGTCGTGCTTGAGGAACGACTCGTTGTGCTTCTGAGCAGCCAACTGGTACTGCTTCTCCCGGAATCGACCCACCCTTTAACAGGACAAGCCGCGCTGATGATCTCTTGACAGGTATTTGGTGTCTAATGGGGACGAATAGGATTCAGAGGCTTCAAATACATCCGCACAGATCAATTTTCCATAGTTTATTAACTCTACAGCAAGATAACAGCGAACTATCGCGTTTACGTTCAATGTGTCGCGGTGCTAATAGACCCAGCAGGTTCACAGTGTCGATCTTCCGGCGAGAACGACCCTGACGATCGATCGACCTTCGTGTCGATCGGCACACGGGTGCATTGTAAACAGAGGCGGGTGTAAGACCAAGAGATGAGGCGTTTCAACCGAGAGAGACCACCGAGAGCATCCTAGAAGAGGAGGACCGTCTTCTATTTCGAGCTTGCGTCTCCCTGTGACGTCACGCCGACGAAAATATCGCGCGGTTAGGGAGGTGCAGTCGTGGCCCTGATGTGTGGTCCAGGTCTCGATCTTTCCCAGACTCCCGAAAATTCTCAACCATAACGCTCTGCGATATTTCGTGCACACCGTCCGCCTGTTCCGCCAACGAACGACCGATACCCAGCAGCCCGAACGCGGGACCAACCCCCTTGCGTCCAGCGCGATCAGTGAACCCCTCCCCGAAAGCCATCCGGAGGATTCCTCGTGTGCGAAACGTCTCGAGAAAAGCGGGTCGCGGCTGTCCCACGTAAAACCGATTTCCCCACCACCTTTATCGTTCCGTCGTTCAAGGAAACTCGTCAGTGGCGCATCGTACACGTAGAGAGTCCTCGTCGTCACTGAAACCGGCTACCGTGGTCCACGGCAGTTAGTCGCCAGGACAGTCGACGAGAGGTCGGAGAGAATCGAAACGAGAGACGCGACAGGAAGCAGGAAGCCTGCGACAGAGCAAAGAAGAATGCCAGGTGCCGGTGGCCAACCACCGCAGAGGACCACCTTCAGGCCACCCTGGGTCAAAGATGGTCCAAACCCTCTGCCTATGCCAGCCGCCCCCTGGACCCTTAACTCCAGGAGGGACTCCAAAACGAAACCCGACGAACCGCCAGCGTTCACTCAAGTCACCCTTAAAGTGAGTCTTTTCTCCGATGCTGTTAATTAAACGTTTCGTATAATTAAGTTCTCGAGGAAGAAGTCTTTTTGAACCCACAGCGTACATGATATATATCTTTTGTATATTGTTCTCTGTGCGCCGGGGTGCTTACATACAAGCGTGTTGTCTGATTCTACGCACGCCTATTCTACTAGAAACGAGGGAAGAATGACGGCCGCCTTCTGCAGTCTTTTTCCATTCAGATATTGGGTTTCAAAGTCACCGGACCCCGCTATTAATAACCCGCGTGGGTGTCAAGTAACAAGTTTGCGTTGCAAACATTTCGACAAGCCGGAATTTACAAGGGCGTTGCATTCGGAACTGTTTCTGGCTGAGCGATTATTATTTGAAAATCTTTGTATTAATTTAATCTTTGTACTGATTTACGACCCTGTCCACCGTTCGCAAACACTCTTCTACCTTTCTATTCCATTTTCCTTTGGAATCACGTCGCTCGTTCGTCGAAATCGACGCGTACGTGGATGGTCTGTTTATTTGCATTCTTTTTTACGGTTGCATACCGATCCCAAAATGCACACTTTCGATAAGTTGGCATCCAGCCAACCGAGCGCGAACGGAATCTTTGATCCAAGGGAAACGCGAAAAAAGTGATGCCCGATATTTCGAAGACACGTGGCCACGACGTGGTCATTAACGTCACGATATTGTTTACAACTGTCGCGAGTAATTAGATCATCGACAAGTTTGATCGGGATTTAGGAGATCTGCGGTGCTCCTCGAAATCTCGGTTCCTGTCCACGCCGGATTTATGGTTGAAAGTTTTCCAACAAACGCGGGATACACGAATGCTACAAAAATATCGGTTTAATCATTTCCTCAGAGTCGTCCGCGAATAGACTGTACTCGTCAGCATCGTTAATCGCGGCAGTTGGATGCAATACGTGCGAAATTATTTTCTATGCACTTGAAATTGATGAAATTATGGAAAAGGGAAAATTGCACTATTTGGAACGGTCAGTGGCGAGGAAGCAAGCCACCAGTTTGCGCGATGAATGAAAATGTATTTAAACGTTGCTGGTCCCTATCGATATGTTAATTTCCCTTTCTCGATATGAGGGAGAGAGATCAGATAGAAGGCTAGCCTTACGGGTCCTCGCATATAAGCCTCTGGGTCACGATTATTTAAAGAACACGCGTTTCTATTTCAAATGTCTTGCCAGCTACGTCTTCCGCCAGTTTCTTAACGAGTTCATATCACGCTTTCGTGCAAATGTATCGATAAGTTCCATCGATTTCACGGTTTTTCCACGAATGGTACTTCCGTCTCCGAGTTCCATTGACCACAGGGGCACGCGTGCAACCGTATTCATATCAGAATTTCATTCACGCGGCTATCTACAAATAGATGTAACGTATGAATGGTTTTCGATCGGAACGACGATCGAAGGTTCTAGGTTGGAAGCGATCGAGAAGGAAGTGCGATTCGGATTATTTAAAGACGACCGAACGAACTTCGATACTTGCCAAGAGAATTCTCGAGGCTTTCTTTCTTTAGGATAGGAGAAGGGACGGTGGGGGTGTGCACTCTACTATGTTTTCTACTTTTCAACGCGTCCACCTTTCACGATACACCAGGAGGTGCCATTCTTTTCCTCCCTTTTCCTCGCGGAAGGCATCGAAGAGTCATGCAACCGATCGTAACGGACAGATCTAAGATAGCGAAGCCATCTAAGATAGCTGGTCGTGAACAATGAGGTGGTTGTGCGCGGGGATTTAAGTGCGCGTCGATTAACAACTGGCGCGCAAACGTTGCTGGTACAAAGGAGAGAATTTCTCAATTTTACAATGTTAAATAGTAGATTTGAAGTAGAAGCGAAAGCAAGCATTACGGCGTAAATAGCTGGGGAATGTAGTGAAGTGTGTACTGTAAAAGATGGTATAAAAGTATAAGCGTTTCCCTAATGGCGATGTTTCTCGGTTTGCAGAGTGTGCCGAAGCCGGAAGCGAAGCCCGCGGCAGAGGAGCAGCCGCGTAAACAGAGCAAGATCACGATAATACCGTCGCAGCCGCGAAGCGAGAAGAATACGAGCAGTAAACCAACGCCGACGAAAGCCCGCGAGAATGGAAGACAAGAGCCTAATTCGAGGCCGCAGCTCGAACGGCAGATTCGAATCGAGAAGTCTCGATCTCGTGGTGACGTTGTACCTCTCTCCAAGAGCGAGAGCACCACAGGTAACGGCACCGACCTCTCCCCCAAAGAAAGCCTCCTCTTTCCATTCGCACAGCTTCCCCGCCCACTGCAACTGCACCACAAAACGTACGGCTCGACTACGGTAACGGAAACATAGGGACAACTAACAGCCGTAGGCTAATTACTATATTTAATTGCTCGCCAGAGCATCGGTGACTGAGGCCCAGCTGCCTAAGCTATTCCAAGTGACTGACTCCGTACCCTCCGTTCACCAAGGTTCCTCCCCTATCAAGAACGTGACACGAACAATTCACCGGTGTAGATTCGACAGGGTAAAAAGACGATTTTCTTATAAATAGGTGCACCGACACTCTCGAAAAGCTCGTCGAGGGCAGCGATCCCGCCACCGCCGCCGCCGAGACCACCGCCACCGCCGCCGGGCAGAACCATTCTGAAGAATCTCGCACCCCTGAACGAGAATCAACAACAGAAGCTGGAGATGCTGAAGTCGAGGCCGCGGAAACGTCCCGATTGGGCCAGCATGATGAAGGAGCTCGAAAGTGGAAAGACCTTGAAGCACGTCCAGTGCAACGACAGAAGCGCGCCCCTGATCGAGAGGGTGGACAAGGTTACGGCTGATCCAGCAGGTGATCGTCGATCGAACCTCGATACTACTCAGATACCTCCCGGGCGATTCTCTTAGATGGAACCGGTTTCACCGTGTGTTGGTCGATTTAGTCCCTACTAGACCCTTTGTTGTGCTGTTACACCCCCCCCCCTTCGCCAACCCCCGTCTACCTCCCTGTGTAATTAATTAAATTGTTAATGAAGGAACCCCCTTTCACCCCTGTGGTTCAATCAGCTTTTGTCCCTGAACTGTGATATGAGCTGTTTGTAGTACAAGTAGCCCTTATTGTTCTGACCCCGTTCCCTAGCAGGCGAACCCCCTTCGTTTGTTGCTAAATAATATTATTGTCGTTGAATGAACAGCTGTCTTCGTGTTCAGTGTGTTTTTATCGACACACCCCCATTTTCCCTATTCCCATTTTCCCGAATTGTAAATGAATCGTGGAAAGTTCTGCGATTATTCGCTCTGCTGTATGAAACGATATGGATGAACTTGGAGTTTCTGTGATATTAAGCAGTGAGTCACGGGGATCTGTTCAAGAATCATCTTCGAGTTGAATATTGTACTATATCGAACGTGATCGGTGTTTATTGGTTGTACTGATTGGGTGTTTCTGCTTAGGAAAGACACACTTCGTATTCGAGTCCGAGAAATCGAACATGCATAATGAATTGCTGAAGCAGATTCAGGAGGGTGTGAAGCTAAAGAGCGTGCGGACCAATGACCGGTCGAAACCGATGCTGCAGGGTCTGAGGAAGTTCCGGCGACAATTGACGATAGAGGAACAAATGCAGAAGGCTGACGAGCCTACGGAGGACACTGTCTCGGACGATATGGACGACATTGATGCAGTAAGGGACGATCTGCAAAGTACCAAGCAAATGCTTGCTTTGGAGCTTAGAAATAAGGAAGCTTTGGAAAGGGAGAACAAGAGATTACAAGTAACAGACTTTTATGAATTCTTTCCAAGCCCGATTAAAGGAATTTCGACGATTTGCTGATTCTGCAATACCTTTTACAGGCGAGGATCTTAAATCTCGAATCGGAAGTTGAACGGGGGAAGTCTCAGAAAAGCGTTCAGGAACACAAGAAGTACGACGAAAAACTTACGGAATCTTTGAAACGGGAAGCCCAACAAGCCAGGAAAGACGCTGAGAAGTATGAGAAGGACTACATGACTGCTGCGGATGAAAGGGACAAAATGAAGAATGAATTGGAAGAAATGAAGAGGATGTATGCTACTTTAGAGAGGCGTATGAAAGCTGGTATGGATGATTCGCATAGCTTGTTACCTAATAATTAAATATTAACACTCGTTACATTTAATGTAATACACGAGCTTAAGGCATCTACTGTTATTTGCATTAAAGCTATGCATAATGAACTGCACGAATAACACTGCATCTAACAAACTGATAAAGAATATATATTCTCTATTTCTATATTATCTTTAGTCGCTCCTTAATATTGCTAAGTAGCTTATGCTTATACTAATTCTGCTTCTTTATTTTGCGCTTTTTGGATCAGAGCAAGAGCTTGAAGCTGAGCCAGTTATAGAGCTAGCATACGATAGCGACGAAGCAGCTTGGTACAATGTTTCAGGAATGGCACTGGCTGGTTGTCCAAGTGCGAAAGATGTAGCGAAAATTGCTTCGCAGAAAAGCATAGATAAGAAAGAGCCAAGCGAAAGCGAGGAAGAAGAAGAGGAAGAAAGTTCGGAAGAGGAAGACGACGAGAAAGATCCGAAAGCTGCAACCGAAAAACGATTGCAGAGAGAGATCAAACTGATGACGACAAAGATTAGAAACTTTAAGTGAGTATACGCGCAACGAGACAAACAGGGATAAACTGAAATGGTATCGGCGCACTGGTTCGGTCACTTAAGTCACTTAAAAGATACCCTTTCAGTTAAGATCTATAGTCGAAATCTAATTTAAAAAAATTTTTAACAGGGATAAAGCGACGAATGCTAGAAAAGAGCGGCACGCGTTGAAAGATCAGATTAAGCAGCAACAAAAGTTATTAAAAGAGGAGAAAAAGAAATTCAAGCATCTTCAGAAAGAGGTTGACAAAATGGCAAATTTGATGTCCGAGGCCGATGAAGAGAAAGACGAGGAAGAAGAAGATGACGATGAAACGGACTCTGAAGATGAATCCGAATCCGAGGAATCGGAGGAAGACGAAGAATCCGAGACGGAAGACGAGGACAATTCAATGGAGGGACAAAGGAACTCTTTACAGGTAAGTAATAGAAGTGGCATTATAAATGTTTCTCATTCTATATTGAAATATGAAATATTTTCACAGAAACAAGCTAAAAAGCACGAGGGGCGTTTAGCTGCGCTAAAGAAGGGTAATTATTTACTTAAGGCACAAGTCGATAGACTGAAAGATGACTTAGCGAAGCAACGAGAAGAAAGTCTCAGTCTGCAGGAAGATCTTGACTCTGTGCTAGCAGAACTAGGTTAAGTTTATGTAAGGAACAGTTAAGAATTGCTATGGACAATTGTATACATACACATATAAGTATTACATATGGAAATATAAAAAATCTTATGTCTGAGAAATCAGACACAGACTAATACACGCACACTTACCTAAACGGTTTTCGTAGGTAATCTTACACGGAGACAGAATTTTTGTTCAACTCATCCGCAGAGCATTAAACTACTGCTGTTTTCTTTTTTTAGTATCGATTGGTAAACGCGATAATTTGTTTTCTCTAGTATCTATGGTAAATATCCTGCATGCGCAACGAGCCGAAGAGGAAACATCAAAACGTGTCTATCGATCAAAACAAAAGACAGAAACGACGTGCAAATTTTCTATACCAGTTCAACGTGTTCGATGTATTTCGCAAAATCGGCAGACGTTTATAAGAGATTATTGATACCGCTTTCTTTTGCTATCACGTTGTAAAATATTTTTTAATAAAGACGATTGTTAGTCGGCAGCCAATGTTCAGATAGGTTATCATAAACAAAAAAATCAAACACAAAACACTCACATGCTTGTAACTGAAAGACAATCGAGTAGTCAGTATTTCCAGAATTTACAAACTTTATTTCTCAACGACGACGATCTTTTTCCCTTATTTAGCATACACGATAACATAAATAACTATGTTTATTAAGACTTCTTTCTTTTAAAGGAAAAAAACACTACTGCCCGTAAGAGTGGTTTGAAAAGAAACGCACGCGTGACGTGTGAGAAAGTCCCTAGTGCTGTTTCTCTGCGACGCATTGGCGTCGGAAAGTAACTATTTTATACGCTCGTAGTTTACAACGAGCGTTTAAACTTCCGTTTTCTATAATTACATGTATATTAAACACTTCTTTTTTACTTCCACTCCTTTATCGCGTTCGAGCGTACAGCGATAGAAAAGAAACATGAAATAGCAGACTAGTTACAAAGATGAAGAGGTACAGATGATAAAGGTGTATTTAAAATTTAAAATTATATTTGAAAATCAGAAATATCGCTATTGTTCTCTGTGGATTACACACTCTATACAATGGTGTCATTGTTGTTTTTTTTTTAGAACATTATTCGTATCTTAAGTGTTTCTAAGACGTACTTGAATTATAAAAATGTACTCGCGGTAAACGATTCGGCGTTAACGAGTATTAATGAAAACATTGCACTGCGAGCTGAGTTGAGAAAATACGTTGAATTTTAGTGCGAGTGATCCGTGCCCTCTAAACGACATTTTCACAGATACCATGGGCAAACGATGCGAGACACTTTGATCACGCAACGAATCTCGTGAAACACGACGGCTTCTCAAAGTGCAGGTAATTAAATTTTTATTGCTCTCTATTCTTAGTATCACTCTCGGATTATGCATGTAACATGCATATCAACAAAATAAAACTGAAAAGAGGATTTATATATATCTAAAAAAAAGGATCGTATGTACATCCGTTTACGTAAGAGCGTTTGACTTTTAACATAACTTCGGTCGAAAATTAAAACATCCATGTAATGTACACGTTTCCTCAGCATAATATTAGTTGCCTATCTAACATTGTGAAATGGTATAGTCGAATATGTTCCACTGCGCGCTTTCGATTTTATAGTGTACGAGTTTTGCATGGTCAACAGGCTTTGCGTTAGTTTTGCGATTTTCGAGGTCAGTTCAGTGACTCCTGGCGTTCGAAATTTTATCCAAACGCGCATACAAATAAATATACCTCTTTCTTTTTTTTCATTAATATATCGGCGATTAATAGCGTCGATATGCTAATCTGTCAAGTCTCTCGCGAGGCTACCGACATCGACATTTATTCTTTTTACCCGCATTCGTATTTATGCATCCATATAGAAGATTTATAAAACAGATACTGCACGATCGCATTCTGAGGCAATGCCAGTAAACTTCTATACAGAGACATATCTATACATCTCATTTCGATCTAATAGAATACGGAATATTAAGCGAGTAATGACTTCTATTAGAGATCAATGAAACCTAAAATTCCACCATTCTATTCTGTTTGTGATGCTGACGCAAGAATGGCTTAAAAATACTGTACTTGGACATATTTCAGATTTCAGCTAACGCTCTTTCTTCCATTAGTTATTCAGAAATATACTTTGGGGTCTGCATTACTTATTTAATATCCTGTATTCCTTTAAATATCTTAGAAATATGCACAGAGCTATCCAGGCATAAAGGAAGACAGCATCTACGGTAATAAAAGCAAAAGAAAATAAAACGTTCCTTGGTCATTACAAATCATGTACAAGTATTCTCTGCCCAGATTGCACAGTGATATATCGATAAAACTGAAGAATTATCAAATAGAAATCCTATACTAGTCAGGTCCACTTTCTTACATTATGAAGATGCGATATAGTACTGATGGATTTTCGTGATAATAAATAAATCGCTGATCGAAATTCGGCATTACCTACGCTAACCGTATATCAGCCCTCGCGTCGCTAACACGGTAACCGAATTGCACTTGCCGAGAATCTTCATAACAACCAGATGATACTTATTCGTTCATGTAACTTCCACTTTAATCTTCTTCTCCTCCACCAATTTAACATCTGTTACATGCAAATTATGAATACTTTTCGCAGCGAACTTAATTACAGACTGCGTAGAGACTTGAGTGGTGTGTCTGAGATCCAAACGTTTAAGCACTTTACATCTCGCCAAGTGATCTAATGTCGCTTCGGTGAGTAATCTACAATTGGCCAAATTCAAAGACGCCAGGTTCGTTACCGCCTGCGCCGGCGTAGTTGCTAATTGAGCTACGCCGGCGTCGGTAACCCGGCCGCAAGAGGAGAGATCTAGTGTCTCGAGATAAGGTAAATGTTGAACTATATACCTTAAAGCTACATCAGTGATATCACATCCAGCCAAAGACAAATTTTTTAGATGCTTCAATCTCGACGTTTTATCGATCAAGCCAGGTCTGGAATCAGTAGGTGGACTGAGGACTTCTCTCAAGCTCGAGTCGTTCAGTCCAGATACGTAACTGAGTTCCAGGGTAACAAGTGGTGGACAAGTGCAAGTTCTTAGCGCACAGACTCCAGCCCACGTGCAACCTTGCACGGACAACGTTCTGAGCTGCGGCAATCTACTTAACAGCCAGGCCAATTGCCTCTTAGTGACGTTCGTCCAGTCAAGGGACAGATTCTCCGGTTGGCGACGTATAATACCAGTCAAATGCAAAGCTGTTAGATGGGAATGAGACATGTCCAATTTTCTCCACAAACTAGGATCGGTACTATATCTGGCCCATGTACGACAAACCAAGGCACAATTCGCCAGGTCCTTTGCATTTAAAAATCTAAAAATAGCAAGTAATGCTGTCTTGTCATACGCTAAAGATTGTCCATTAAAATCGGGCCCTGGTCTTTGAACAAGCGGAAGTGGAACAGGCCTAACTACCACGTGGGGCCTCTTCAATGACTTACTACTTGAACCAGTTAATTGTACAGCTAATTGCGTACGTAAAGCTGTTCGCTGTTCACCCTCAGCCGGTTCTCTGTCATTCCATGCCTGGAATTTTTTGTATAGAAACCATGAATAATTCGTATTCTTAGACCGTGTCAGATTCCATTTGGGGACTTACATCGCTGGGATCGGGTCTTGAACGTTTACTTGGTGTGGTGGCTCGTTCGGAATCTGTCGTAGGCGCTGAAGAAGCTGCGCTAGATACAGATAGTTTTCGAGCACGAGCCTTAGGTTGACGTGGTCGGCAGTCTAGGTTTCGACCGCTCTCGCAACATTGAGGACACTCCCAGCTGTTCGGTAAATCGTCGCTGACAGTTATTGTCTGACGATCCAATCCTATGCACTCGGGATGAACAATGTCGAAGCATATCGAACATTCTAATAAACTTGACGAAGCTGTTGGTATTGGCTTGCCTGTAGGTAGATGGTATTAAACGTTCAGGCACTTCTAATTATTATCTTAGTAACATATTAACGATGCGCTGATAAATACCCATTAAAGGCGCAGGCGTTTGTCCCCAGCCGTCTAAACGGCACACTTTGCAAGCTGCTGTGACCGGGAGCATAGGCCTCAGGCACTGTCTCATTAAGCACGTCTGTTTGGCACGACCACTTCCACCAAATTTCACCATGTCCTGGCAGTACATACATTCTCCGCAATCAGTCCTTGTACACGCTTCACACTTTTTACACCTAGTACGCCTTCGTCGCGGGAAAGCTCTTTCCGACTTTTCTTGCGAGTGATGCCTCTGTATCTTTGCAAAACTTTTCTTAGTTACCCTCAAGCGCTCCTGTTACATGATGCAACAAAGTACATGTGAAAATTGAAAAAGCAATCAACTTTTCCAATAAACGTGCTTATTTTATTTACCCTTTCGGCAATTGTTATTGCAGGCGGAGGTGGTAAAACAGGATTTCCCGTTACAGCCGCTTCCGGACTATCGTGCCTATGTTGCTCTACTAGACATCGAACATCGTGAATTAAGGCAACAGGGTCGCGGATCAGCTCAGGCACATTCTTCTTAGTTGAGGGTAGTGAATGTAAATACATAACTATTGCTTTTAAACCATGCAATTCGAACGGGGTTAAGTGCGCATGTTGATGGTGCTGCGGAACTAAATGTTGGCGCTGCGACTCAGAAATGTCCAGGTGAGTTCTGCCTAGGAGAACGTGTACATACCTCTCCAACACGTACCTGTAACAGGCAAGAGAAGGTCGATATTTATATACGAAGTTTTTTCTTCGATTTTCTTAGTAGTTTTCGTAGTCATACCATAACATTTCAGTGAAAAATGGATATCTGAATTTTTGTGGAACCTTTGTGTGTTCTTCTACTTGGGCTACTTTTAATTGTTTCTCGATACCAAAACTGTGTAAAAAATTTCCACCAAAAACTAAAGAGTCCTGGGGTGTATAAACGGCGTGAATCCATCCAGTCGGGATAAATAATGTCATGCCGGACGTTAAACTTATCCTACCGCATCTGTCTACCATATCTCCGAAGAATACATCGGATTGTTTGCCGCTCAATACCCACTCTTGGTAGAGGGATAGATTCTTCTCGGTAGGAGGGATTAACCAAAATATTTTCCCGCCTTGAAGGATATGATACCATACACTGGTTCCGCCGAAGTCAACATGAAAGTCTGTATAACAACCTTTCACAGACATCAAACAATACTTTTGCACTTTTGGATACATCATGTCTTCCAAAAGATTAGTAGATTCTACTTGTGCTTCCTTTAGATGCCTCGGCCATACAACATCTACCCAATCGACTTGCCGCACTAACGCAGGTGATTGAACATAATTTTCTAATTTTGTATGGCTGAATTCTAAGGAAATCACATTTAATAATCGCTCCTTGTTAGGATCTTCGTAATACTTCTGCCAATCTTTCATCGTCATATCTTCGTTCTTCTGCGTGTTCACATCCATTACATCTAATATCCTTTTAGAACCTAATAAACACACGTAACGCACATCGTTTAAGACACGCTCGTAGTTATAATAACTTCGCCATAGAATTATATTTCGACACGTACCAACGCATGTTCGTACGTCATTGACAGTAAAATTTGAACTGGGAACTTGTAATCCCAGTCCAGACTTGTCTCTGAAGAGTAGCGGTATACTGAGACCATGTTTCTGCAAGAATGCCAGGTTTAATTCAGAACCGTTCATTTCCCGGAATAATCCGGTGAAATTACTGAGGTTGTATCGTTCGCATTCAATCTTTTCATCGAGTTGAAACGTTCTGCGACCCTCGATCTCTTCATCGCCTATGGTCCAGTCGTCTGTATATAACTTCCTAGTTCTTTCTCGCTACAATGAAATTCACGAAAAATGCAAGGTTTTTATTAAGACTTGTAAGAAATTTCATACAGAATTGTCGGATCCGGGGTGAAATTGCAAAGTTATGTTCAGTTTGTTTACCAATTGACGCCTTTTAGGCAGAGAGGTAGAGTCATCGGCCATTGCGGACACGCTGTCAGAAACGTATCACCGAAAACTCATCGAATATTCAAGGTGCCTAGTCTTACGAACGTGAGAATGATTCTTTTAATATTATACAAACGGAATCTCGTTTATTATTTACATGTCACACGCGGTAGCCTATTATTAACATCAAACTTTTCTCTGATTTTACTTTCCCAGCAAAATGAGATCGCCATTTTGCTACCGGCCAATGCTACCAATAAGTACCACGAAAAACTTTAGGTCATTTCGAGTAGCGTTCCATTCTGTGGATTTGTAATTTTTCAAATTCCATCTTGTTTAACATTGTAGCGCAAGGAGTTTACGCATTCTAAAAATTTATAATCTCAAAACTTTCACTTTTATTGTGCGAGGATTAATAGTAACAACCTAGAGAGTTTGCGTCAGTCGAAAGAACTATTGATGTGTCCTATATCGCAAATATCACGTTCTCAGCGTTCTCAGTAGTATCTTATACTGCGTGGTACTCTTTGACAATTCAGAGTCGATGTTGACGTGTTTATTCCGGGGATGGTGTTTCCAACGTTTTATACCTTTATGTAGTCCTGATATCACGTATATTGATCTTCTGAAAGTTTCGTGATATCCGTAAATATCGAAGTGTTCGTTAAGATTTAGGATACGTTTGGAAGAAAACACTTGAAATAAGCGGGTTAACCATGATGAGTCTACGTGACAGGCAAATAAATGCCTTGAAGCAGATGTTAAATTTGAATCAGCATGAACACAAATTAGAAGAGGCGATACCCGTGTGGAAGGTATTAATTTATGACCGCCTGGGGCAAGACATCATTTCACCATTGATATCTGTGAAGGAGCTCAGGGAGCTCGGCATCACGCTCCATATGCAATTACATTCCGACAGGGATTCGATCCCCGAGGTACCGGCTATTTACTTCTGCGCCCCGACAGATGAGAATCTAGGCCGGATCGGTCAAGATTTACAGAACGGTTTGTACGATATATATCACTTGAACTTTATATCGCCGATATCTAGACAAAAAATGGAAGATTTAGCGGCTGCAGCATTGCTCGGAGGTGTAGTGTCGAACATTCACAAAGTGTTCGATCAATACTTGAACTTTATATCGTTAGAGGATGATCTTTTCATCCTCAGACATCAGAATAGCGACGTCATATCGTATCATGCGATTAATCGCGGAGAAGTAAAAGATACCGAAATGGAGTCTGTTATGGAAATCGTAGTCGATTGTCTGTTCTCCGTGTTCGTCACTTTGGGAACTGTCCCGATTATAAGATGTCCGAGAGGAAATGCTGCGGAAATGGTTGCTAAAATGATAGATAAGAAGTTGAGAGAGAATGTGTGGGACACGAGGAACAATCTGTTCGAAAGTGAAACGACTGGCCACTATAGTTTTCAAAGACCGCTTCTGATAATATTAGATCGTAACGTAGACATGGCCACGCCATTGCATCATACATGGACGTACCAAGCACTGGCGCACGACGTGTTAGAAATGGCATTGAATAGGCTTGTCGTCGAGGAGAATGTAGGAAGGTCTCCCGCAGGCGGGACGCGTTCGAAAACTAGAGCGTACGAGTTAGATAATAGAGATCGCTTTTGGTGTCAACATAAGGGTAGTCCATTTCCTAGGGTAGCCGAAGCTATACAGGAGGAATTGGAACAATACCGTACGTTTGAGGAGGATGTTAAGAAACTTAAATCTTCTATGGGTATCGATAACGAGAGCGACGTCGCTGTATCGATGGTGTCCAATAATACAGCACGCCTGACCAATGCTGTGAATTCCTTACCACAGCTTCTGGAAATGAAGCGGCTAATAGACATGCACACGTCGATTGCGACGGGTATCTTAAATTCTATAAAATCCAGGAGACTCGACACATTCTTCGAATTGGAGGAGAAAATTATGAGCAAACAAACGTTGGATAGAAGCGTGTTCGAGACGATAAGCGACCCAGACTGTGGTACCCCGGAGGATAAATTACGTCTTGCTGTTATATATTATTTATGTACAAATATGTCAGATGCCGACTATAATAAGCTCGAGGCGACGTTGTCCGCTTCCGGATGTGACTTAAATCCTTTAATTTATATAAAAAGATTGAGGAGTTACACTAGAATAGCCGAGATTCAAAATAATTACGAAGGTGGCGGAACTAAGACGGTTAGCATGTTCTCAAAGCTTATGAATCAGGGATCCTCATTTGTGATGGAGGGAGTGAAGAATTTAGTTGTTAAGAAGCATAATCTACCCGTGACGAAAATAGTCGACGAAGTAATGGAATCCAGGCAATCGTCTCAGACGGAGGATTACTGTTATCTGGATCCGAAGCAACTGAAGCATACGGAACAAATGCCAAAGAATCGACCGACATTCCAGGATGTAATCGTTTTCATTGTCGGCGGCGGAAATTACATAGAATACCAAAATTTAGTAGATTACGTGAAACAGAAAAGCGGGGCTGGGGTTAATAAACGAATCACGTACGGTTCAACAACGTTTATTAATGCGAAACAACTGCTTAAACAACTTTCACTTCTGGGACAAGAGGTTCATTCGTAATTCGTACAGATTATGTAGTTAACTACCGAAGAAAATGTATATTTATCTCCTCCTTTCTTACGGCGTACGCTGACTTTTCATACTGCTGTTGTTGCCTTGTAAAAATGTAAAATAAATAAAATTTGTTTAATTACACTAGACAGAATTTACCTAGGTATATTTACACGCCCCTGAAATCGTGCCCGCGTCGGCAAAATCTAGGGTCTAGGACGTTCAAAATCGCTCGAGTCTAGGGATTTTTTCAGCTGTAAGAGAGCGAACCTGTATTTGAATTGTTTGATCAATGGATCATACATAGTTAAGTGGTATCGTTTCAATTAAAAATTCATTGCATATAGTCTTGAAATATTCATTTCCTTTAACATAGATCCGTAAGAGAAAGCTAAATGTCGTCGATACAAGAAGGAGCGAAGAATTTTATTCGGCGCGCTGTAGTTCCGAGAGACCCGCAGGAAGCTGCCACGGAGTACATTCTATCCAAGCAAGAAGATCGTAACATTAAGTAATATACCATACACAGATACGAATATTACATTCCTACAAGTGGATTTTGCCAACGCTTTTATTTTCAGTAGGATAGCAAGTAGAAAAACTGATGTAGAATCCCGTGGATAACATTGTCAAAGTACTGAATCCTTTGTGTTACTTTTTTTTCTTACATTCAAAAGAAGCTAGCGTCTCTAGAATTATATAACAACGCCAGGTGTATGCATTTTACATTAGAAAGTATCCGGAATGGGATAAGCCTAGAGTTTTCCCGGCGTCGGAGCTGGTCAGAGCGCGTTTCGAGTTGGGAGAAGTGGAGGAGAAACTGCACGCGAAATGGGACGAACAGGAGAGAAAACGAAAAGTCATGGACGATCAGTGGAGGGAGATGAGACGCCAGGAATTAATACTCCGTGAGTCGTTCATACGGTTCAATAAATTCGTGAGGGAGAATCAGGAGAAGCGCGAACGCGCGGAGCTGAAGATCAAAGAAGAACGTGAACGCCAAGCGATACGGCGGGAAGAAGTAACATGATAAAATAGAGTTAATAAAAGTTACTCAACGTTTAATGAAGTCGAACGCGGTCACGTTTCGCTAACGCAGACCACTCGCTTTTCAGATCGAGGATCTGACCGGAAAGTTAAGCTACATGAGAGACGTCCTAGCGAAAATGAAGGAACACGTGGGGGAGTATAAAAAGTATCAGAATTATTTAGACAGAGTGATCGTCGAAACAGGGGAGTTCCAATCGATCGCCGAGATCTTTAATCGCTACGAGACTTTGATCGAGGCAAGATCGCTGTTGTCCGAGCATCAGGATAAGAACCTTCAAACGCTGGAGGAGACAGGAACAGATATAGTAAACGCTTTTACCTATGTAACATTCATTAGCTTTTTGCTTGCTGCCCGAAAACGAAAGGACGCGGCTGTGTTTTCTTGCAGTATCACATGACGGAGGCAAAGTCCCAGAAGTTCATGGGACTGAACAATAAGCTGGTGCAACTACAAGCTAGGCGGGACAGAGCGGAGGCGCAGGCCCTGAAATGGGAGACGATCGTGTCGAAGATAAAAGTGACCGCCGCGGAGAAGAATCTGGAGCACACGCAAGTAAAAACGTGTTGCTGGAATCTCTACCAACAGATCTGCAAGAGAAAAAATATTCCCATCACGCTGGGCAAAGACGACGCCGAGCAGCAGCTGGACAACATTAAGCGAACCATTCTTGAACTAAAGCGAATCATCAAAGTGGCGAAGAAACGCTCGGGCAAGGAATAAGGTACACCGCACGCGGAATTGCTTTTCTACACATCTTTGTAAATAAATATATTTCGTCGTAAATATATAAAATGTGTGCTAATAAAAAATACCCTACTGTCGTTTAAAGATAAACTAAAAGATAGATTAAAGACAAATTACGATTAACATCTTACGAATGACACGAGATGGTGGTATTCTTTCATCTTCGTAAATAAACTCCGTCGTACGAATATTGGAACTCCACTTTCGTCTATAAAAATTCATGCGAAACCTGTTCCGCAGGTTGCGTAATTATTTCTGTCATCGCACCGATGATCGGACACCAATTAGCTCGTGTTTTGTAAATATTAAAGGTTCCGCAACTCGTGGATTCTTCGCTTCTCTTTTTATTGATATCTCTTTTGTATGATCTTCCTAGCTGCCGGTAAGTGACAACCAGATATGTTATGCAGGAGTTCCGAGTAATCCTCTTCGAGCCTTTCTTTCAACTTTTCAGTGGCTTCGCCGCGCGTCAGTGGCTGTTCCAAGCCTTCGGATACGATCTGTAACTCTTCTTTCTCCACGCATCTATACGGTTTAATCGTTTTCTCAGCACACATTAGGAAGGCGAACGATATAAAATTCAGATACGATCGACGAAAAACCGTTGAAGGAAAGGATACTTAAAATGTTAAATGGAAGTAGAGAAGGGTAGGGAAGTGTATAGGGAATAAGGGACTTACAGGGCGCAAGGCTGGGTAGGGGCGACGTATTCGATAGGGGGTACTTTCAATATCGGCCTTTTCCCTTCATCGAGTCGCAGGTGTTGCGACTTGGTAGCCTTGTCCAGCCAATATACTTTGTGGAACATCTCTGTGATACGTTTCTCGATGATGCCCAGGTACAACATAACGTTGCTTCGCGTTAACTGCTCATTATCGCCGAGCAATTCTAAGATGGGCGAATTGTCGCAACGTATCGCTTTAAAGAGGGACTCTATCCCTTTCAACAGCTTCTCTATTACGTCGTCGCACTGAAACGAACATCGCAAAGGGTATTGGTTAAAAAATACATAAACGATCGTTGAGCGAACATAGCTGCTCAATAGCGGAATACGATTTTCTAGGCCTTCGATATTCGATAGGATTAGCGAAGCATCACCTGTGCCAGACTTTCTTCAGCCTCATCGGCGAGAGTGGTTTGCTCTTCGAGCTCGTTCTTGAGCTTCTCCAATGTCTCCGTCTGCTGTTGGCCACGCTGCTCGGTCAGGGCACGTGCCTCGTCTATGGCTGCTGTCAGCTGAACCATCCTCGACTGTAGGCTCTCCAGCTCATCGTTTAATTCGTTCACGTAACTGAACAGAGCGAAGTTCTCTTCTTCTTGCTTGACGAAGTGTGCCGTGAGCTTGTCGATTTCAGTCTGGCCTAGATAACGTAACGATTTAACATAGAGCGTGATTATTCCTAATGGTTTCTATCAACGAGAAGACGATGAGTACCAGTGAATTCTTTGATCATATGCAGAATCTGCTTATAAGACGCGATTTTATCCTGCTTCGCCTCCTTCTTCGCCTTCTTTTCAGCCGCCCGCTTTGCATTTAAATCGGTCATTTCACGGTGCTGCCCCTTCACTCCGAGAAACTCTTGAAGCTTCATTTCGTTGTCTAACGTTCGTTGCAGCTCGCACATCTCGGAGACATGGGTGTTCAAGTCCCTTATACCCCTTTAAACGAGCAAATTTCACGTTACAAGACGCTTGTTTACGAGGCTACGCGCACAGTTACCGGAAGTCGAGGAAAGCGCAAGTGGCTCGACGGCCCGACAAATAAAATATTCGATCACCGGACGTTATCACGCGCCATTGATTCCCGACCGTTGCTCCCGGCTCCGAGTTTCTAATACAACGAAGAATAAGCCAGCCCACGCGAATTACGAATAGCTTTCTGATCGTTAATGCAGCTCTCAGAATTATGGGGACAGCGATTCGATCATTTCAGCTTTCTTTGGTAAAGAATGCCGCGAAACTTGTCCTGACGCAGCGCGTTTCCAACTTCGTTTTCTAGCATCATCGGAAGGGGAACAACAACGCGCGTTACGTTCTCGGGTATACCTTTCACGGAGTGCTTGAATCTTGTTCAGCTCCTCGTCTCTTTGATTAAACGCTATGGTAGCTTGCTCTATCAAATCATTAATAATTTGCTTCCCGGTGCTTAACTGGCCGACCAGTTTATTCCAAAGCGTCGCAAACCGCGCCCGGTCCTTTAGCAACGTTTCGATCTCCGCCCGGAGCTTAGCGTTATGAGCGATTATAAGGTTGAATCTCTTCGTGGCCACCTCCAGTCGGTTCTCCAGCATCTCCACCTCTTTGTGCTTCTGCGAGGCCATGTCCCTCAGTTGCGCGTCCGATCGAACTTGCATTTTCAGCCTCGTTACTTCCTTCGATAGCTAAAGGAAATTAATAAACAATGTATTTGAACGATCGCTGGCGGAAAGGGCGAGAGTGAGGGATAACAGAACCTTGGCAAGTTGGTCATCGAGCTCGGCTATCTCGTCTCTCTCCGTTTTTATCATATCGTCGTATTTCGATTGCAGCGTCATAAGACACTTCAGCTTCTCCTCCGTCTCCTCGTCCTTGCGAACGAAATTCTTCGAATTCGCGGTTTTAATGTGAAGGACGAGCTCTGCCTTTTCGTACTCTAAACGATTGATCATGCTCATCTGGTTGCGTAGCTGCAGCCTCGCATCTTCCACGCAAACCGCTCGATCATTCTCCATTATCCTGTACTGTCTCTTCAGGCGCGAGAGCTCGGCTTGAGCCATCGTCTCGAGTTCCAGCTCGTCTGGCGTGTGTTGCTGTTTACGCGCCATGGCCACTTTCGGCGCTGTCGATTATCAAAAAATGTTTGGAAGACACAGCAATTTTATCTGGCTAAGGGGAGGGAGAATTCGTTGCGTTTAGTACGGAACGATTTTATATTTCGTGCATCGAACGGTTGGCAATTATCAATTGTTAAATGGTAAGTACCTGCTACTTGTTGGCTCGCAAGCTGAAAGGTTATTAGGACTCGCTAATCGTTAATCATTCGTAGGAGGTCACACCCGTTGGATCACAGATCTTTATGGAAGTTGCCAATGTATTCGCCTGTATCTTCCTCGACTTCCACGTCGATGATCTCGAGGATCCACGGAGGGGAGGAAAACGCTTTCCAGACGTAACCCTCGATGACGTTCGACGGCGACATTTGAGAAAGACATCTGCCACCCTGTATAGCTCTGCCAGCTGTATGTGCGGCACCGTTGTTCTTGTTGGTTCTTCCGGTTGCCAAGCACCCTCTCAGGGGTGTATGGTGACAGGGATCAGCGAAACGTTCTGATTTCTTCGAGCCGAAGGAAATAATTTATCACGAGACTTGGAGAATTTTTGTGATTTTTTTTAAAAATAGGAAACATTATAAATTACGGACGAGCGCTGGATTTATTTTTGCGCAAAGAAACCGCGCCTGCTGGTTTGCAATAATTTTAAGTATCAAAATTATGAAAATAAATAAACTACACTTTTGTTCGTACAATTTACGAGGTCTTCTGATAAAGTCAGTTGTGTCGAGGAACCACTAGGTGGTGCAAGCCTCTTAATGATAACTGATGCTACTGCTCGTGTATAATTACACCGCTAAGTAGAGCGCTTAATGACGGCTGCCTTCCAGTATTGCTTACGCTAATGATCAACGAATGGTGTCAGGAGCAACGATCTCCAAAGAAACATAAGCACATTTCATTACGTGCCTTTTATTCGCGTAATTTCTAAAATAACAGTATGACAGGGCAACGTTCTTCTCTTTCATGAGAACGCTTTATTTAATACATTCATCCAGTTTAATGACAGAATTACAGTGAAATCTCCCGAGTCATTCCCCACGAACCAGCATTTTCTAACTCTCGGAAACATCTAGGTAGCCGGATATTTTCAAATTGCAAACACCGACGTAGAATTTTACTCGCATTTTACATTTCGCTTTATGATTCATCCGATCCTAGAACATCCGGCTACATTTTCACCTAGCGAAAGGTGACGTTTCGTGTATACTTGCAAAGGAAGCATCGAGAAACATGGAAGTTTTCACTGAAATGATACGGCGATAAGAGATTGAAACGTAGGTGGATCGTGCATTAAACACGATCCATAGATTTCGTGAGATCGAGTCAGGTGGCGGTTCGACCAGGTGGGTCAAGTGGTGGGGGTGAGACGGCTGGAGGTGGGCACAGGCAAGGGAGAGGTTAGTATGCCTTCGGTGGGGAAGGTCGACAGGTCGATTGTCTCGTGTGCGGTTACGCTACCTTGCCCCGCTGCCTTTTCGTTATTTTCGCCGCGCTTATCTGTGCAATTAACCAAGATCGAGCGACACAGTGCCGTGTACTCGCGGTATGCGAGATAAACGGGACTACCTCGTCGCGCCGGCGGTAATTAAGCACGATAAACGCTTGTGCGCGACAGCGCGAGCGATCGAATTCACGATACCCGGGCCCGATCGAATTTAGCAGCGCGAGTGAACGTTTTCGTGGCGGAACGGAGGCCGAGCAGGACGAATTACTTTCAGCCGGAGCGGCCCTGTGGTGGGGAGAATCTACCTGGCCGAGGAGCACCGCGCGCGATTCCGTAATATTTATTTTCCACTGGCGGGCAGTGAGTCACTACCTGGCGGACCACGGTGCGGCGAGCTGGTCGCCTCGCGTGTCGCGTCCCTCCGCGCGTCTCTTGCGAACATTGGGTTCACGCCGTTCACGGCGACGCTACGGGTCCCGGGCACCAGAGGATCCACGATCACGGCCAATTCCAGGACCACGGCGGCAACCAATGGGGATCGAACAAGAGTAGCAAGCATTCCGAAGTGTCTCGTACAACGCTCGCTGCCATTAACGTCACCCTCATCTTTATTTAAGGATAAACTTGAAACGATCGGGACTTCCTGCTATGCCGCGAAGGTCATGTCGATATCCGTAGAAACGAGTCGCATAACACCATCCAGCACCGCGATACCGATAGCGTTTCGCCCGACGAGGAAGATTTCGCTGACACTCGAATGCTACCCGCTCACGGATACAGTGGTTTACGGATTTCAGTGAACCGCGAGGCGATTCTGCGTGGGCATTGTATGTCGCAGCTGGGTATGCGTGGGCGGGAGAAGGGTTACGTTCGTACGCTGTGCCCATGCTTGCTGGCGGTTTCGTAGCGCGGTTACATTGTTGACTTTCTATCGGCGAAACAGGAATACAGTTGCCGACTAGTGGTTCGCGTGTAGTCACGAGGAAACGGAGCATAACAACGGAATTAGTCCGGGTAACAGTTCACCCCGTTTCTCGTGTTCAGCCGCAGAGACGTTGCATTGACAATCGATCGATCGTGATCCATAGTACCTGAGCCTATCGATCTCCGAAGTACGCAAACAGCGGGCATTCGAGCGTGCTCGTGAATTTTCGAAAGCCTCTCGAAAGCAACGCTCCTCGCCAAGGATTAATTACGTCTACGGGCGCCGTCACAGCTGATCGTTTCCGGTAGTGAGAGACATTAGTCATCGACGAGGGAACCTGTTCGGATGTCGACGGTTACGTACGCGAGCCGGGCCCACGGAAAAAGTGAACTTCAGCGGGGTCTCTGGTATCACACTTGACGGTACAATTTATTAACGACGCTTGAAGGTGAGCGCTATGAATCACGCATGGATTATCGATCGCCCTGTTACTCCGTAACGTTCACGAAACAACTTTTGAGTCAGCGTTCTCGGCGAAACAATATACGTGCCGCAATACCTGTACGAGCCGGGGAGATAAGCAACCTTATCGGCGCTCTTGAACGCAGAGGTGGGCGAATGAAGCGTCACGTGCTCCGGTATCAGTCGGGTAATCGATATATGCACAGCTAGCGCGCGCATCGATTCTCGATTCGAACGGGACGAAATTCAAATCGGACAAGTGGCGGAATCGCGCGGGAACGTTTCGCCTGTGGTTTCGCCGGACAAGTTACCAGATATGTGTTTACCTTACAATCGATCAGTCGGCGGCGATGTGAACAACGATCTGGACGCGGTGCTGAATCGACGGCGGGACGCCTGTTGACGAGCGCGTTTGTTCACATTTCGAACATTACAGATGGTTGTTACGTGCGATCGGTCGGCCACCTGGTCCCGCGTGTGTCGTTATTGCCAACGACAATAAAGGTCACGGCGTCGGGCTGACACGCGACATTCGAGTGACGAGCGCGAGTGCGAGAGGACGCGCGGCGACGATGTTGCCGAAAAAGGACGGGCAGCCGGTGCCCTACGCTCTCGAGGACATGATCTCTGATCTGCAGTCGAGGCGGAACTCGCTGGACCAGGAGGACTACGAGGACCCGGTCGAACTGTTGAAGAAACGCGACAGGGATCTGGTGTTGGCTGCTGAACTCGGCAAAGCGCTTCTCGAGAGGAACCAGGAGCTGACAAAACAGAGCGAGGCGCTTCTGGAGGAGTACTCGTCAAAATTGGAGGTGAGTTTTTTTTTAAATACACAGGTGTATAAATAGTCGCATTGATTTGGTCCATGTTATTGTGGGAATTCTTTGGGTACTGTAAACTGGAGTAACTTTGCCCGCCGGGGTAACATTGTCCACTTTTCGGAAAAGCTTTACTTTATTTTATTGTGAAGTAATTAGAACATATGGTGCAATTAGAACAATAGAAAAGTTTTCACTGAAAAATCTGACGTGGGCAAAGACACCTCAATTCATGTTTTTGGCATTTTAAAAGCGTACGTTTAAGTAAAGAATTTGTTTTAAAAGCCTATTTAAATCTACACGACATCTAACGTATAATAGAATATTTAAAAAAAAATTTAATGCATCAAGAGTGCTAGAAAAGTTAATTGAAGTTCAAAAGTGGGCAAAGTCAACCCAGTTTACGGTAGTTTAGTAATTTTATTAATGGTAGGCGCTAATGTGAGTATTTACTGGAGTACCTAGGAAGTAAAAATTACTTTATTCTGCACTCTCGCTATGTACTCGATTCGATTTAATAGTCTCGTTCCTCTCCCACCATTTTCTCGTTTGTCTCATAATAGAAACAACAACGCGAATGTAAAATGATTCACGTGGCGCACTAAATTCGAGCTAGTAATCCGTTATCCGATAATTGGATCCGATTCAGGTAGTCCGTTTAATCGTAACGGTTAAGGGGCAAGTAAATTTATATAAAGCGATAAAAGTGCCGTTCGGACCTTGCGATAACTGTCGTGTATCTTTAATGAAATCAATGGCATCGGAAGGCAATCGTTGGAAGAGTAACGACTGCGATTCGTATTGCGTAAAGGAAGGCTCTATTAGATTAATCGCAGAGGCGTGGTTTGCGTGTACAGTAAACAGTTCCCACGCGGAACGGTACGTACTGTTTCATTAGGTTGAAAGCTTGCACCATATTAGCCGCATTAATAGCATCAACATCTTATAACTAATCCACGAATAGCGTGGAACTGTCGCGTGTAACATATAAACGCGTGGATTATGCAGAAACTTTATACTAAGGGAGTGTTCAACTTATTTCCTCTGGCACTAGATGTCCTTGAGCATTCATGATGCGTTGAACAAGTTCTTATTAGTTTCGCAAAGTGAACATCTCCTTTTTCTCGTTTTTTTATCCTGACGCAATGGAATTCCTGAAAGGCAAGGAATGCCTCTCGATTCCGTTACCAAGTAAGTAAAATACCGAAAGAAGTCGAGAACGCGAGTCTTTATATGCGATTCTTTTTTTTTACTTCAAACCATCGTCCAAGTGAAACGTTTGGGGTTACTCGCGCGTCCATTTCGAGCGCCAGGCTATTCATTACCGTGAAGAACGAGCGATTCGCGTTGCGTGTGGCTCATCTTCCTGTTGGAGTTATCTCGGTACTCCTGGAGAGCGAGTCGAAAACAAAAAAAGAATGAAAGTCGACGGCGAGGGAGCGGACACGCGCTCGCGAAGACATTTCTCCATGGATTTCGCCGGAATCGGGCCACGGGGCTGGCCTCTGAATTTCAAATGCACCTTTTACGACCGCGTTCCGATGGTATCCGGATCGTGGCATTGCTAAATTTATCCGCGAAAATGCAATGGAGGAGGGGGGAAGTAAGTTCATTCGTGGAAAAACCGCGGTATCTCTGATAAATCCATTGGCGACACGTTTCTGTTCCCATTCTGTGCCTTATCAGGATGCATTCGCCAGAGACAGCTCTTTTTCCTCTTTCAGTAGTCTGACCTTCGCATGCGCGTAACATCAATTGTCACGTTTATTACTCGCCAAGTCTACCGCCTGAACATTGAGACTAAACTAATAAAGCGACGAGACAAGCATCCGAAGAAAATTCGAAAAGTTCACACGTCAGAGTACATACCGCGAGAGTATCGATTCGCTGAATAGAAATTTCCAAAGCGGGAACCGTGTCTCGCGCAGTCAGCATTGTAATCGCAGACAAAGGGAGCAACAGGCCTGTTGTTCGGGTGGAGGTCAAAAATAAGATGACAGGCAAAACGCGGAAAGGTAGAAGGAGAAGCGGGCACGCGGAGCGTGGTGCCGGGCATTGTCTTTTGACGTTACGTTGCCTAAGTGACTTGTTTCCACGCTTTCGTGGCTTTCTTGTTGGCCGTCGCGACCGCGCGTACGCTCCAGGGCCCTCTGTAACTCGCGACGTGGGTACCGGTTCTACAGAATGGGAAAGATCGCTGGCAGCGAGCAGCCCTCCGTCGAGCACGTGCCATCTGAAAAAAATTCGTGTCGTTACGTGGCCCAAAGCGCCATAGCTTTACGCTTTCGTGGCTCCCCGACGATGTTAATCGCGTATCGATTCCACGTAGCGCGCTCTCGCGTGAGCTTCTTCTGCGGAAAGTGTTCGTCGAAAGTTCGCCTAGTCCCAATGTGGGTTCTTTAGAAAATTGCCACTGGTATCTCGATGATTGATCCACGCCTCGAGTACTGAACCTCCTCGAATAAGTCAGTAGAATTCGACTGTCGGTGATTCTCCTGGAAAAATGATTTATCTAATAATTATTACCCTAAAAGCCTCCGTCTTCGGAGAAGTAGATCCCGGAGTCTCGAGGAGCACGTGCTTATTCGTGTTGGTAGAATTCCCTAGAATTGGTCTGCCCAAAGGAAACTCGTGGCTGAGAGGATGCTAGAAGCCCCGTACAAATTAGACACTCAGCGAAACGCGATGACGGTGGCAAACAGAAGGCTGTTATCATTACCGAGCGTAATTAGCAGCCGCAACGGGGAATCGCGAGTTCGGTGGCACGAAAGGAAGAAAAACACGTAGCGAACGGTCACGATCCTTCGGGCCCCCGCGATCATTCCTGTTACGGTGGAACGACGCGCGTTCCGGAAACTCTGGCGTGCTTTCTTTCAAATAGACCTACGTGTCTTCCGCCTGTTGTCCGGATATAATTATCGTTTACGTCAGAAGATGTTCCGCGAGGATGCTCCGGATCCTTCGAACGTGCGGAACGAACAGCCGCGGACCGTTTTGCGGGGCAATCATTCATCCGCGGACGCGCCATTTCTCAAAGCCAATTAAGAGAAACATTATTTGTGCCGTGTTGGTCGAATGTCATTGCTGTTCAACGGACGATGTATCGTCCCGATAAGTGTTAATGTTTGCGCGGCTGTTTCCCCTCGCTACGCGCACGTGCGATTCACGTGTACGAGTATTCCGCGGCCCTACCGTATTAGAATCGAGCTTTCGTCCCGGATCGATGTGAGAAACGTTCTGCTCGCGTTAACGAATTTCACTTTCACGATAGGCACCCGTTCATAATCGATGCACGATTATGCATCGACTCGTGCGAACAGGCGTAGGTACAAGGCGTGCGCCGTTGTTCACGGATCGCAAAGGAGATGCGCGTCGTAATGCAACCACGGCACGCTTTTCGTACGCTCGCCGGTGTGCCGTTGCATTTCCGGATGTTTTTAATTAGACCCGTGTCTGTTACTTTTACGGGTGGCGTATCCGGCGTTATCGCACGTGCCGACTATCATTAAAATTTCGTTACGTAAACGCCGCTAGAAAGCATTTCGTTGGCGGCGATCGGGCGACGGTCGTTTCCTCGATCGATCGACCCCCCCAGTCGATATGAAATTGCCGGGCATTCCTCTCACGCGCTGGCTTTGTTCACGTGCTCCTTGTGCACACACGTTCAACTGCGTGTAATTAGAGTAAACGGGATAACCGTCGATCGAACACGTAACCCTTTTTCTCCTTTGACGATCGGCCGGAGTCATCGACGCGTCGCGAGGTATGCAATCATTTGAATAACAATGCTTTCGAATCGCGCTGCTTATCCTTCCGTGACTGAATTATAAAGACTGGGGCGCTTTGCCAATCAAATTGGGAGAATTTTAAACAGCTAAACGCGGTAACGAGCGTAGCAATTGCCGCGTTTAGCCGTGGAACAATTGCAGCGGGAATAGCGAGGCATATCATTTCAGATTACAATCGAAACTTGGAAATAACTCCTTCTGCAGCTCCGACTTTCCATAAATCTGCAGGACTTCGAATACTCCGTATTTTATATCGCGTTCAACGTTTCGCCAGGCTACCTACACTTTTAATGGGAGAAAATAAATATTAAAGGAACGTTCGATGCAGTCGGGGCTCTGGAATTCGTAGACTGAATTTCGTCGGCCTTTCGACACGCGGGTCGCCAAAGGGCCATGGAGAGTAAGTGGGTCAGACCAGCATTGAAATCGAGCCGCTAAGTTTGCCTCTTGTTATTGTATAATTGGCCGTCTGAAAGCGGCAGCAGAATAATCGCGGCACCGTGTCGGCAATAAAAAGCGGCCACTTACACGGCTGGCACAGCCGAGATCTAGAAAGCCAGAGATTCCACGGGCTCCTCTTAGCCGGGGCGACCTGGGAATCTCGAGCGCGCGAATTACACGATCCCCCTGCTCGCTTCTATCGCGGAGCGAGCCGCTCGCTGTACCGCCTATTAAAAATTAACATCTCCCATTAACCCTTGCGTTAATGGCGTGAGCGCGTGATAATTAGGCGCGAGACACGTAAAATCATCTCCACGCGCATTGGCGTGTGCTCCGAGGCATCCGGATACATTATTCTCAAGCTCCTGTATCTCGCGATCGCGCGTTGACATATTTCTGACACGTTTTTCGCATGCACTACATCTTCGAAATAGTTTCGCAACGTAGCTCGTTGCGAGCGTTGTTTTGCAGCAACGCGGTGAAATTTGCGAAGGATGACCACATCTGGATGTAGGAACTAGGAAGTGGTTCCTGTGTTTCATTTTTCTATGTAACAGTCTTCTTTTGGTGGTTTTACTAAATTAAGGTGTAGGAACTCTGTTATGGACACGGTTCTTGAGCAGATCGCATCAGATCGCACGAGATCCCTGCAACCGCACACTATCGGTGTTTGCATAAATGTATTTATACCCCAACAAGTTCGTCCTCGGTGTTCCCGTTAAATAATTAATCCCCTGTATCGTTACGCGAGTGTTGGTTTGCTGGCGCATAATGTTTCTTACGTAAACACCTTCCGGAATAAAATATCCTTATGAAATAGGGTTTCTTCACTTTATTAATAGTTAATCGTTCTTATGGCATTTCAACATCTCGCGAGAAAGCAGATCGGCGTAGAAATATTTTGCCAGCGCCGTTTTGCAGCGGTGTATTTGTCGAATTCGATTGAATCGGGGAATACTCTGTTAGTGGGGTTTGCGTTCTATTCAATTCGATGAGAAGCCTCAAAGAAGTGTATTACAAACTGATCTAGGATGCCGTGAGAAAGTGTGGAATGAAAAGTCACAGTTGAAGCAGGTTGAACCAGGTTGAACCAGGAGGTTCTGCGCCTATGACTAGAAGCTTTCGTGGGGCCCACTATTATGCGCCTGAACGTGTCCGTAGGAAAGTGCCTCGTGAGATCGCGGTTAGGCGATTAAAAGGGGATCCAGAACTCCACGCCTTTCCCCTTAAATATTTATCGCATTTCCTTTGAGAGCTTCGCTGCTTTTCCTTCGTGGAGCGCGCCAGGCGCGAAACAACACGGTGCTTTTCACAATCGCATTCTCAGGTAGATTAATACGGCTGGCTGACCTGCCTCTGTTTGGGCCCACGGGGCGTTTCTTCGTCGAAACGCACCGTAGAAAACTCTCCCTAACAAAGGGACCCTTCTCGCAGTCAAATACGAAATACGTGGGCACTTATTTCACAGCGGGGTCCGTGTGCCACTCGGTGACTTTAAGAAATTATTATATTATATGACAATAGAAGTCGCGTAGCCTGTGGAACTATCAATAGAACCTCAAGATAACGTTCAATTAATTCGAAAAGCCACTACGAGGAACAATTGCGATTTCCAGCAGCAGCGAAATGAATACAATAACCGTTCTCAGACACAGGCCGGATTAATCGCGATAGAATAATGGAGCCGGTTACGATGCGGCGATTCGACGCGTCTAGACCAACGGGAAGGAGACCGGAAGTCCTCGAAAAAGCGAACCGTTAGCTAGGAATCTCGCAGGATACGTTCTACCCTCTTTCCGTCCATTTGTCTAACAAGTGCATTAAAAGGAACGTCGGGCGTTATCCAGTCACCTAACGCGTCAGACCTGCAGCTCGCGGCGCAAACAGCCTCGGAATACCATTACTTTTATCGCGACGATCCATAAATTTCACACGTTCGAGCGTCGGAAAATGAATGCCCTTGGTCCCAACCGTGCAACGTTTTACCAAAGAAACCAACACAATTTTTCCATCGTTGTTAACAGTGTACCATTGCTGGCGAACAGTTTCACGGACTCGTGACTCGGCGTTTCTCAACGCCGTGTTCAGAACAGCCGTTTCAAAGTATCAGAGACCTTAATTCGAGGGGTTTCGGTGAAAAACCATCCTTTCTGGGACGATCGTTTAGATACTAAATCCTCGTGGAACCACGCGATCGATGGATGTTATAATCCTCGTGGAAGATCGACAACCGTTACCGCGACCCTTGGACGGTTCTTGCTCTGTTCTTCGGTTTCATAGCAGCGAACCGGCACGATCCGGCGTGTTTATACGTGCCGGACCATAAAACTACGGCATTATGGCCTGTTAGAGGCGGGCCCGCGTACAAATTGAGCGCGATCGACGGTGCAGAAGAAGCGAAACCGCTCGTAGAGACACCCCGCAGGGTGGCCGGGCTTAAAAGAGCGGAAACAGTAACGCTGATGGGAGCAGACGAAGCTGAGCGCGGTTTATCACGAAATGGGCTAGTTAGGAGGCCCCGTACCGTTATACGGAAACCTCCGAGTGTTTGTTTTCAATCTTGTTACACCTCGTTCGTTATCTTTCCCCATTGTTCCGCCGTCTCCTTGGATCCTCGTTCGCGGAGTCGTTGCCGTGTCCTCGTGCCGACGAATGCGCGCCGTTGCACGAGCAATTTCCCGTCAAACGAGCAGAGATACGGTGAGATTGGTTGGACGGTGAACGTGCTGGCCACTTTCAAACGTACCGAGACGTTTTAACAAGGGTTCGGGTGGATAGGAAGCCCTTGATCGCAATAAGATAGCAGGTATGCAGAGGTGCATTTTGCCAATAATTCCGTGCGTTGCGTTTCCTTCACTCGCCCGCCTTCGGATAGATAATAGGACAGTTGTACCTGAACAAGATTATTGAACTTGTGATGGGGAAGCTGACTGCAATTTTATCCCCACCTGTGACAGCACAAGCACATGTGCCACTTGTCACCGGTGTTTTAGATGTATTTAAATTATCTTATTTTACTTCTGATTTTCTATTTCTATAATAAGTGTACCTATGCATCTATGATTATTACTGTTATTATTATTAGCTATTTTTAATTATGTAGATATAAAAAGTAAATTTGCATCTTTTAAGTTATAAAGACGTCAAACCTGGTAAAAGAAAAAAAAAGATATTAGAAGTCAAATTTAGCATAAAAAATCTTAAAACATTTTATAATATTTTATAAGTTTCTCCTTTTGTTGTCATTTTAATTTTGAAATGAACAGTTAGCGAAGGTACCCGTCAGAGAGGGTTGCGAAACGACTGGAATTCACCTGCGAATTTTACCTTTTCGGGAACAGAGATCAGCCTAGAGAACTAGATGGCCTCAGCGAAGCTTCTACTTGGAATTCTGTTGTAGACAAATCCGTCGCTCTGTTCTCCCCTAGTGTATACCATAAAAATTGCCTGGAAACTGGCTCAGCAGTGGCTCGCGTGCAAGTCTCGGTTAATTATCACGTCAGAACCGTCGCGGATCGTTCTTTCCTTCCGCGACGCGTTAATTCAATTGTCCCCGCGAATGTTGCGCCAGGGAAAATACCGTGGTTGCGCGCTGGTGGCCCCGCGGTTTTTCCACCGCTCTCATAACACTTGCACGGCCACGGACCACGGTGTGTGTGTGCATGGAGTGCGTGCACTCTCACCCGCCGGTGTCGAATGACGATCTGAAACGGGGATCGGTTATGCCCGTTTCTCGAGACGCGGTTTACCGCTTTGCGGACCACATTAAAATAAGAAGCAACTTTTTCTCGGCTACTTCGTCGCTCCTACTCGACCATTTCCTTATTTCCCACGGCTCGGCACCGCGTAGACTGGCGAACTAATCTGGTGATCGTATGTTAGATCGAAACCCGGCTATTATAGAAACTTCGTTTAAGGGGTCATTCTGGTTAGCTTCGCCGATAAATTCAGCGATTTTCAGGAATTTATTGCGAAGACAGGAATTATAGTAATGGAATAAAACTTTTTTCTATTGATGCATGGCACGCATGGGACAACGTGCAGAGGACAAGATTATTATGTATCGGTACATTAACACGTATATTTTTAATTAAAATCAACATTAACCGACCAATGTTTTGTTTTGTATGTAACAAGAAATTCCTTAAGATTCTGTACATACGTTTTTTTCTCAGAAAAACGTTATATAACGATTATTATCACCTTAACAATTAACTATATTTTTCTTAAGAATTACTTAAGAACTCTACGCAGAATTCAAAGTGCACGTAACTCCGATATTTAAAGACTGTTTTATATAATAAACTGTACATCTAGGGCTTTCTTAATTTTTTATATAAGAGATCAAGTTGCAAAATAACATATATTTCCAACAATATTGTTCTAAACATTCTATGAAGCTTAGTAAAAATATAAATATCATTGGTGTACAGGTATTGGGACGCGTCCAGTTATTGGTACTTTTACCTTACTAGCCGCGCGGTATCTGGTGTGGCCTCAGTTTCTTTTTTTTTGCCGCGTCGCGAACTTCGTTCATCCTTTATGCACGCACGCACGATTTCGTTCATTCTTTCCGCACGTGTATAGGTCATTTTTTTCTAGAGCTACTTGTTCACACCTTGTCCCCCGATCTATCGAGCACCGACGATAAAGAAGCCGCTGCGTCTCGGGTCTGTCTTCGTTTTTTTTCGCAAGGACGTACACATCACTCGTCTTCCTTGCACTCGTCTATGGCTTATACCGTCCTTCTTGCACTCGTCTAAGACTACGACCCTCGTTATCTCCAGCTAGTTGTTCGCAACTTTTTTCAAGCCCCCAGTACCGAGAAAAAACTAAGCTACTTGTTCACACCTTGTCCCCCGATCTATCGAGCACCGACCATAAAAAAGCCGCCGCGTCTCGGGTCTGTCTTCGTTTTTTTTTTCGTGAGGACGTACACATCACTCGTCTTCCTTGCACTCGTCTACGGTTTATTCCGTCCTTCTTGCACTCGTCTAAGACTACGTCCCCCGTTATCTCCAGCTAGTTGTTCACACCTTTTTTTCAAGCCCCTCAATACCGAGAAAAAAACTAACTCGCCGCGGGCTCACCTCTTTCCTCCTCGCCGTACATAAACAACTCGGTTCGTCCTTCTCGCACGCACGCACATCTTCGCTCTCCTTCCTTGCTTACGTCCAAGACCCTGTCCGTCCTCTTCCCACGCGTTTAAAGACCGAATCTGTCCTTTTTTCTGGTATTGGTCGCGTTATCTCCCCTCGTTTCATTGGTCACCGAGCAAAATCGTGGTCGCCAGGATTGACAGCTACTCGTCTAATCCGCGTGGATAAGTTCGTTTGTCCTTTTCGCACGCGTTTAAACTTAGTATTACTCCGCTTTCTTTCTAGCAGTGGATATCCTCAGTTTTGAACACTTGCTCCTATTGGACATTTAGAAAATCCTGCTCTTCTCGATTGGCAGCTGCTTTTCTACTCCGCGTGGACAGCCTCGTCCTGTTTGCACGCAAGTGCAATTTCGTTTGTCCTACTTGCACCCATCTACGGTGTCTTCCGTCTTTTTTACACGCATGGAAGACTTAGACTGTCTCCTTTTATTCACACCTAGTTGTTCACACTTTTTTCCTCGGCCTTTTAGGCACCGCTAAAAAGGAGACCGCCGAGCCACAAGCTCGACTTACTCTTTATTGTACCGTGCGAATACGACTGTGACTGTTTCTTTTGCAAGTTTGGCTACTTGAAATTGAGATTTGGCTTATGCAAAACCGAGAAAAACGCGTTCAAAATTTTCATCTATGGTAGTCGAGCATCTGCGCTCCCTACAAAGTGCCTATGTAGAAGCTAAAATAATAGGATTTTTTTAATGAATATTTAACAGTACATTCTTGAGGATATGTAATTTCGAAAAATGTTATAAAAAAAATCGATTTTTTCAAACCGTCTAACCAGAATGACCCCTTAAACGTAAACGAATTCTCGCCTTCAGA
Organism: Andrena flavipes; assembly: GCA_963971345.1. Lineage (NCBI taxonomy): Eukaryota > Metazoa > Arthropoda > Insecta > Hymenoptera > Andrenidae > Andrena > Andrena flavipes. The sequence goes on from OZ020481.1 coordinate 43,514,930, forward strand.
TCCCGATTATCTCGTTCTACCTTGACGGTTATCCCCACGAGGAAACATCGCGAGCGCTGTGTCAGAAATAGAAGAGCTTCGGATGTCGCTTCGCGCCGTCTTCCAGCTGATATTTCACACCACCTTTGATTTCGTTTCGAAATTGGAATCGAATCTAAACGATAATTGCAATCGGATGAATGAGTCTGATTGCATCGATGTCTTATCAGCTGGTATCACGTGCAAATTGGCATACGCCGTTCGTATAACAAATGTAGTGGAAAATTTTGAAAAGAAACTTCGGGTTGTCTGCGCGCTGTCATCTCGCGGATGGACGTGTCGATAAGATAAGAGCCCTCGTAAACACCCACACACTCGACGTCTCGCAGCCTTGATACATTTCGAAAGGTGCAAGAACCGCAAACTCGTTACACAATGCCGTTTTAATTGCCGAGTGAGTCACATAAGTTTTGTAAACAATAATAGTAGCCACGACGGTGGTCTGCGACTGTCGCTGAGGATTGCGTTGCGACACGGGCCTTTTAGTTGCCCGTAATCAGCGCGCAATCTCATTAATCACGTACTTGGCTGCTTTCGCAGATTCTGCGCGGATAATCGGGCCGCCTTGTTTTCTGCCTGCAACGTTGTTCTACCAGCGTGCTCCCCGTTGTGTATCCCTCGGACGAGTTACGACTATCAAGCACAATTGCTGCAACATCGCGCGCGCAGGTGCTTTTTATCAATGTTTGCACGTTATGATGAAATAATAGGTGCTATGAATTTTCTTTATCGTGGATGGTTATTAGTAAATTGACGGTGCTCGTCGTGGTCCGCTTTCTTCTTGAAAAACGTGACCACGACGATTAAACGAACATACATATGCTGTGATCGAAATCTTCGACGTTTCTACTTTCCAACGATACTTATACACATTAACGCGCGATGCATAGATGATTGCAGGCCAGTAAGTTTCTGGCAAGTTCCGGCTACGCCGTTTCCACGCCGGTTGCATTGCGCAACCCGCGGCCGAGAGCAGATTTTACCGCGCTTCGTCACAGCAGATTGGATACTCGATCGCGTAAAGTGGCTCTGGTTCGCGGCACCTTTCGAGCCAGTCGGGGAGTCGAATTGGGCCTGCCGGTTACGTAAAACGATAACGCGATACCGTGCCACGGTTAGCACCGCTTCATTCCGCGCATTGTGCGCGTAATTCTGTGTCCACGCGCCTGCTTTCCAGCTAGATTCTCGAATATCGATGAGGTAATCGTGACAGGCTTACTAACGTATTGTCAGCTGATCAAACATCATTCTTTTCCGCGAATCGCGAGCGCAAATATCGGTTGCACACCTTGTTCGTGCCCGTTCATCCGCAGCCAAGGCGATAGCTCTGAAAGGCTCCTCTCGCCAGAGCTCAGATGCAATCGAAGAAGACTCGCGCTTCGATCCAATTAGCCGCTCTTTCCCCGATGAAGCGATATTCCTTGGTCGTAATAGGCCACGGAGAAATTACACAACGGTTAACGCCGATCGCCACGGGCTTCCTCCGTATTAATGCTCGCGGACGTATTCGGCTTTGCCACGTTGTGACCTGGAGACACCGACGATCTCGATATCGAATAGCTTGGAGCTTAGAATATCACGATTCCTCTGGGAAGTATAAAAGTTGATTTCTTATTCGCTGCAACTACCAGTTAGCTACTTAGGTAGGCCATTTTGGGCTGGTACCTCAGACGAAAGAAGTTGTGGAAAATTCTAAAAAGTACAACCGGTTATGCAAATATGCAAGTTGCACTCGTGACGTCGGCTGTGACTTTTCTACCCCGTGAATAATTTTAACGAGAACTCGTTGCGCTCGACACGCGTTGTAGTTGAATTGAAAAGGTCGAAGTGGTAGAAGTTTCTAGAGTATCGGGTATAGAATTGAACTGATTTTTCTCACGATTCAGTCTCTCGATTGCTGCGGACTGCGCAATGCATGGATGGACCGAGTTGCGCTGCTACGGCGATCCCGTCACTGGCCATTGCCTCTCGATTACAAGCTTGCTTCTCCTTCTTTCTATTCCTCCTCCTCCGAGCGAGAAGGCTCGCTACGGATTATCGTTTTCCTCCTAGGGAAAGTGAACGAGAAACGACGCAACCAACGCTCCTGCACCGAAAGCCAAGCATGCAGTGCATATCTACCTACGTCAGCGCGAAGTGCAATGCCAATTAAAGCCCAATTATCGCGAATTTTTTTCTAACACACATTGCTCGCCGCACAAGCGATCCTGCTGCACGTGGAAGGTTTTCGGCTAAACCTGAGTCACTGCTTTGGTATGCGCGCACGAGGTAACGGTGGTGAAAATAAGTCGTTTTCCAATCGTTCTGACTATTGTTTGCCCATTCCTGAGCGGATTTTGTTGCAAAATAGTCGCGAGGAGTTTCATTATTTTCTATTCGATTTTTATGTAATTCTAATACTATTGTATTAGAATTCTGATCCACTCTGCAGTCTTTCTGTGATACAATTTATTGAGACTTGTAAATTTTATTAGAAGTTCCAAAGATAATATCCAACAAATGACCGCTATTCGAAATTGATGCAAATTTGGGCTCTTTTTATTGCATTTTCCATGGTATTGTTAAGAATTTGGGAAATCAATGCTTTCAAATAGTATCAAAGAAAGAAGCCTGGAGTGATTAAATCTGGGGATCTGGCTGGCCATAACAAATCACCAAAAACGGGAGATTAATTTGCTCGCAAAAGTACGCAAAAACGTCGACACAATTTTTCCGCGTTCTCGAAGCGGTGCACTTATTCATCTTTATGGACAATAAATTTCGTGAGTCTCTTCTATCGATATGTCAGAACATCGCTGACTTACACCTGCAACGATGACTTCTGCGCCACCTGTTATTTTGAACAGTGCATGCAACGACAGGTGTCGAAGTTTGCACAGCTCATACGGTTGCAAGCCTTCGAGTTTATCGCAAGAATCTAGCAACATAGACATCAATCTGTCACTTTCTTGCAGTAGCTTTACGGAGTTTCTCTCCAGCTTCCTGATCCTGTATTTTCCTTTTACGTAACTAAATACCAGATTCGGCGAGTAGAGAGCGAAGCATCTTTCATTAGAGGATACAGATTCGCAGTAAAGTCTTACCCATAGCGTGTAATTAAATTAGCCGTGGTACAAAAACCTCGGTTACCAACAAAGAGAAGGACGCGTGCGTTGCCACACGCTGAAAACAGCAGCACGTCATTCCGTTTTCGCAATGAAAATCGCCGGAAGTTCGTGGGACCCCATTGAAACTCGTGCCTTTCAGCATTAAATTCTCCTGCGCCGAGTTTGGAACAGCTGCAGATACTCAAAGCCGGTTACGAAATTGAAATTTCTATATCAAAACCGTTCCTTTTACTTCGGCATGTCGGAGGAAGGGACTAACCAGCACATCCTGGCGATGTCAATCTTTTCTGCCACGTGGCATGAGAAATCGAAGATACGCGCCCATTCGTGCCAGTCGCGCTGTGCCCACTCTGCTTCCTCGTTTCGGTTGTTTCCCTTTCTATTGGGGCGGATGTCTGTCTCTTCGAGCAGAAAGCGACAGGAGCTCGGCCATTAAATTAGAAGCCCGATAAAGTGTGCCGGAAGGTGTATTCCCTCTCCGTATAATTAGAATAATCTTTTCGTCGTGGACAGTTTCCTTCTTCAAACGTATTCGGGATCTGTACAACGCTCTTAGTCGCCTTTAAATTATCCCTACCCTCGGTCGCAGCCGTGCCCCAATAGACGGGGTGGATATCTCAAGAGCAATGACTCGAAAGTGGTATAGCATAGGTGTAATAATCTTTTTCGTGTTTCCCGGCGATTAATGTTATCTTTTGATGGGAGCGATCCGTCACCTCGTAACATTCGCGACGGCATTAGAAGGGATGTCGAAAGAGCACGGGCAGTGGACGAGGATCGAGCGTGAAACGCGACTCGTGACTCACGAATACTTAGGACCTTGCCACGCACACTGTTTCGAGGCAACCGATAGTTTAGCGGCAATTATCTGCCTCGATCGGCTCGTCGATATGCACGTAGCCTCTAATTGAACGTTCGGATTAACTGGGAGTAACAGATGCTTGGGTTTTGCGGGAAGGATGAGCGCTCGTAACGGTCGCGTATCTGTGATTCATCTTTCTGGGTATTAATAACGATGGATAACGATGGAAGACTTAGCCAGGCTTAAATGGCGTTGTTACCGATGCTCGGTGTTATTCGATTATTCGGATTATGTATTTTTTTAGTAAGAACTGTACTTTTAAGTAATAAGTTCCCTTGTAAATTCTCTCGAGACTGCGACGGAATACTTTGGTCTGTATAAAAGACGTTACTACATCGTTAATCGAAACTGGAATTACGGAAATAACTCTTCAACGGTATGAGAAGTTACGTAAATGTATAGGTTGATTTTAGAAACTAAATCGAACCATATGGGTTGGTCTCTAAGTGAAGGTAAAGAAGATTAGTTTGCGGAAAAATCGTGCGGCTTAACGAGGTCTATGTTTCTATAATATTATCTTCTTTCTCAAGTGCAACGATGCAAGCGCAACGTCCAATTACGTTTTCATTTAAAATGTACCTATAATATATCTCGTAAACTATTCGATAATCCCGCCTCGCAAGTCTGTGAAAGTAGTGGAACTCTCTTGCAAAGAATGAATTATGAAAGGAAGAAGTGCATTACACCGCATTTGCATTTAGAAAACACTGCTGCAAAAGGATAATGTCTGTTTAGCTGCACAGTTATCATACAAAGGAAAGCGGCAGTTTAATTTGCAGAGAAGGTGCGCTAGTAACTAGCAGCCCACGTGCGTACACTACTTTAAAGGAGATTCACCGTCAGAAAAGGGAATGGGCACTGTTTCCTGAAGTAATCCGATGTAGACACGTGTCTGTAACGTCATCGACAGTAAAACCAACGTGATCGGGGCAACAGACGGACTTGGAGAACAGGATGGAGATCCATGAGTCACGGATCTCCGCTGGTAGCCTGGGGCTAGTGTGTTGCCTCGTGGAAAAGCGCGTGTACCAGTTCCTTGTCTGTCTCCTTACAATACACGTGCGTGTGTGTCTCTGACCACACTCCCATTCCCACCCTTCTCATTCGCCCTGTACCTTTTGCTCGCGTATCCCTTTTTACCGCATCCTTCCCATGTGCATTCACAGCCGACCCCTGTTTGGTCCATTCGAAGAGGGTGAAGCATGGCGCACAAAGGACTCCGAGAAGGAGTTCGTTTATAGCAAGTATCGTGGGAGTAATCGTTGCAAGATAATCGGATGTTGAGCTTATGAATTGGAGTAATCGCGAATCTTGCGTACCTACTATTCTCCAGTGGTGCAAATTCAATAAAATTCATTAGACGCTTATAAAACTTCATTTGGAAAATAAAATCCAGTTTTGTTTTGTTTTCACAAAACAACCTTCTTTGGTAGTGTCAGGGCCGATTTGTTTTTCATACTTGTGAATTCGAGTTTGTACTAGGTACTTCACGCTTTAAAGAAAGCGAAGGAGTAGAGACCATCGTGGTACCTCTGGTGGAATTATAAAAATTGATTTCAACAATTTCTGTGAATTTCCGCACAGGAATTCATTAGCCTCTGGCGAACTTTGGGGGATCGGCGAACAAGCCTTTGGCTGGCCAGCGATCGGTCGATGAGTAACCACGGGAGACCAAGGCCGTACCTTCTAGCTCGATAACACTACGCCGACATCGAGCCTCGCGATTGTTGTGTGTGCACGCCCGCATTATAGCCACCTTTTCATTTGCCTGCTCGCGCGTGCATCGCGATTCCCACCGCAGAGACCTGTCCGAGATAACCGCTGATACAATCCGATAAAAACCCTGTCGTTTTTCTCTAATGCAAAAAACTTTAAAGTTTGCTTCCCCGTTCGCTTCGGTTTCCAGGTAGAAATACCATTACGCGTAAGGATATCAAAGCAGGGGTATACGCTGTATCCTCGAAGTGATGCTGTCGTAACTAAATGCGATCGCCACTGCCATTTCCTTTCTCTTCCTCAATTAAAGTGCAGGGCATGGAAGTCGCGAGAATATCGAGTGGTAATCGTGTCGAGCCGCGACTCGTGCAAGCGCAAAAGAAAGAGTGGAATCCCAGGTATATCTAAAAGCTAGAAAGGCTACTTTACTCGTTCTCTTCGCTCGCGTTAAAAAATGTAGGATTCTGTGCCGCCGCCCCTGTGCGCTGCAACCTTCTTAGCTACGACGAAAGTTGCCCCGCGCTTTTGTTTCGATCGTGCAGCGTTACGAAATAGCCAAACACAGGCTGTCCTTTCACCGGATTCTCGTGGCTCTTGAGCAGACGTCAGTCGTAAATCGTTGAAGCGGGAGAGCTGTTGCTCGTGACTCACGCTGGATCTCTTTAAAATTCGTGGAGCGGCGCGGGCGCCGGTGAAACGAGCGGGGAATTTCGAGAAAGGGAACGCTCGACGGAATCCTGTTTTTTTTTTATATTCCGCTCATGGCCGTTTCTGGTAGCCTTCGTAGGTCGGGCCTCTCGACGTATCGAGGTCGGAGGTAGTGGAGCGGTTCCTGCGGTGACTCGACCAGCGGCGTTCAGGCTGACCGCTCCTGCGATTTGTTTACTTAGGAATTAGATTGTTTAATATACCCAGACCTTGTGCAAGAACACTTGATACCGTGTGCATTGAGCGCGGGTGGCGTAGAGGGTGAGTATTTCAGTAATCTCGTAACGTCTATCGACCGTCCACGCGATCTAATTAGACTGCGAGTTCCTCGGTTGCGAGACAGTGGTTTCCTCGCGATGTCCCATACGAACCCTTAAACTTTAAAGATAATGGTACCCGTCACTGCTCATGAACCACCCTACATACATTTTAGTTAAACGACCCGTATTAGCACGAAGCTACCTGCTTGTTCCCCCTCCAATTTCGATGCGTCGCGTATCAAAGCCCCGTTGCGTGCCGTTGCGAGAAGGTTAAAGGCACCGAGTCGCACGCACGCACGGGGTGGCCCGCAAATTGGCTTTCATCGATCGGTTTAATGGTGTTAACCGTTTGTCTGCGACAGAGCCTAGAGCAAGAGAGGCACCTGCTGCGGAGGAGGCTCGAGGAAGTCAAGGGCGAGAGCGAAGCCAGGGTGCTGGAGCTTCAGGCGGACGTGGAGACGCTAAGGAGCCAGCTGGAGGAGCAGAATGAGCGATCGAGGCGAGCGGAGCGGGACCAAGCGACTCTCGTTACCGAGCTCACCGCTCAAAACGCGAGGCTCGCCGATCAGCTGAGGGAGGCGGCCAAGCAGGAAGAGCAGCTGCTGATCGAGGTCAAGGTGCTGAGGGAAAAGTGTGCCCTCCGAAGTACCACGCTCCAGGATCACGTCAGCAGCCTGGAGGTTCTCAGGGACGAGGTAAATTAACAGTTTCCGGCTACTGCGCCGGCTCAAACTCTCTCTTTGTCCAAGTCTCGGTCTCGCAATCTTTTCTTAGCAAGTCTCGCTGCTCCTTACGCAACAATCCCCGTCTTCGGGGGTTTCGCGGCGGGGGAGGAGGGGGGAAGGTTCTTCTCGAAGGATCGACCTAGTTTTTTCTTGGTCCGATCGTAGATTACGGTAGATTCACTCCGCGAATTATCCTGGGAATCGCGTTTACCGTTAGATCGCGGATATTGTTAGAAGGAGTACGTTATGCTTTCAACGATAGCTCGATGATAGTGTTGGAGGAAGTGACGAGGTAACCGTGAGAAGTCGAGGCAGAGCGTTGGAGAGTATGGAATCATGACCCTCGGCGATCGACTTAAACTCGCCGTCCTTCGTCTCCGCGCCCTTTGTTCTCTCCTTACAGGAGGCGACGTCGTCTCGAATTTCCGGAAACGCTCTTCACGCATGAATTAAGTGCGCAGTACACGCTACACCCACCCGTCACGTCAATGTTATCGATTGTAGGAAGAAAAGAATATAGAAACGTATCGGTGCGTTCGTAGGTGGCCCTCACACGTGAGATGATACTGCGCTCTTGCTTGCGTAATTCGCGGTGCAGAACTCAATTAAGAGTATTAAGACGCCTCTTTGACGCGCAATTGCCAGTGAAAAGCAATCATATTCAAGTGGCGTCAGAGTAATCTACGCCGCGCGGTACAGATATTAGACGCGTTTGTAGCATTCAAAGCGTCATCCTGTAGAATCGTAGCCAATTTGTGGTGGAGCGTAAGAGAGATCGGATAGGAGTAAAACGCTAGCCTGTAAGTCGGTCTCCTCGGCGTTCTAGGTGCAGCTAGTGTCCGCGCAAAGAACGGAATTAGAGAGGAGGTCCTTGGAGCTGCGGGAGGAGAGGGCGAGGGCGATGGCGGCCCTCGAAGAAGCCGAGGAGAGAGCAGCGGCCTTGGAGCGGCTCGGCCACGAGGCGGAACACCGGGCGAAGCTGGCCGAACAGGAGAGGTGAGTCCCCGCGGCACCACAGCAGCCGCTTAATGTTCTCGGATAACGCGGTATTGATTCGTGATAACATGGATCTCGATCGTTTCTTCGCCGTGGTGAACGTGGATCACTGTCGAGCTCGTTAGATCGCGGCTGACCCGTATAAGGTGAAGGCTCCTCGACTTGGAAACGAGAGGATACTTGACGGACTTGTTCTCAATTCTTCGCTTCTTTGTTAACACTGGTATCGATTACTCGATCATTAGCTATACAGCAAGTATACACTTAGAGCTCCAAGTGGGTCGATGGCTCAACGCCGAACAGCAGCCAAAGTTGTTGCTTCACTCCCGAGTAGTCGCGCGTCCAAGATCATGCCCAACGCTTAACGACATCGGTGAAACGAAAACCAATGTTTCCCTCGCAACGTAACCGACGAATCCAAGCTCCACTCTCCATTCCCAAGCCCACGCGCGTTCGTAAGTCAATGCTAAGACGAGGTGATCGGGTAGAACCGGGAAAAGTAGCAGTGTTCCAGTTGCGCGGTATTCAACCCGCCATCGACTTTCCGCGCTCCTCGGTAACCGCGCTCCTTCTGCTTGTCTGGTCGACAGAATTATCGCGTTCTAAATTCAGTATCGTAGTTCGAGGCAGCGTCACGGGCGCTCCGCGAACATCTGCTATTTATCTACGAATGTATCCGCGGCTGGCTGAGGTCGTCTATCGCGGAGGAAAGTTTTGAGCCAGAGGCGAGGTCGATGGTTTATCAAAGTTTGGTTTGACCCCTTAGGGACGAGCTGGCAGTGACGATGGCTGCCATCGAGGCGGAGAGGAGAGGCAGATCGGATTCGATGCAGACGAAGCCACCGAGGTCCCTGCAGGCTGAGATGGAGTGCGAGGAGAGTGGGAGCTCTTTGGGAGAGCCTGAGGACCTGCGAGGCGAAGTGGCGAGGGCGGTGAAGCGGCTGAAGGAGCTCTGCGTTCATCTGAGACGGGGGGAAGACGACTCGGGGCTGCAGAGCGATTGCGACGAGTCCATGCTGATGATCGTGAACAACACCGCGGAAACGGAGAACGTGAACGCCGCCAACAACGGCCAGGAGACGCCCCCTAGCACGGTAAACGCCTCCCCAGGTTGCTTTTGTTCAATCATTTCCGGTTTCCTGCGGTGGAGCACCTCGAGCGCCCACGAAACCTCGAGGAACGTGCTCGGCCCGCCGATCGGGACTAGCAGATCCTTGATAGCGGATGGAGCGTGACTGGCTGTTCTAGCGGGCAACAGCTTGCATCCGTGCTTTCATTGTGCACGCGTGCCCGCGGTGTCTGTTTACGCCACCGCTTTCGTTGAGTGGGCTTCGATAAGATTGCTGTAGCGTCCCGGTTCAGCGATGGAGATATCGATTCAAGTATTAGTGTCACGCGCCGAGCAGCAGCCGCTTTACTCTTTCAGTAGCGTCGTCCGTAGTGGGCTAGACGGCGTAGCGAGGAAAGCCCCTATAAGTGCTGCTATCTCCGCAGCCGTGGAACCCTCGTATAAATGCCATTCTAATGCTATGAGTTTTGTGGCTAAAGCTACGTTTCTTTCTTTGTTCTCAGACGAATTGTCCTGGTGCTTTGTTGGACCTCGTCGAGGAAGTGTACAACCTGGCCTTGTCTGGAAGGGGTGCGCCTGGGGAGCTAGGTTTGGCGGTGGAGCTCCACAGGGTACGGGAGGAGCTGGAGCATACCAAGGACCAGCTGAAGCAGTCCCAGGAGGAGCTGAAGAGGCGCGGGGAGACTCTGCTCGACACGGCGAGCAAGCTGAGCGTGAGCCAGGCGGAACTGCGAGGCGTGAAAGAGGAGCGTGACAGGGCACGCGGTGACATGGAGCATTCGCTGTTGACGAAAGACGAGGTCGTCGCCGAGGCGTACAAAGTCAGGGACCAGGCTGTGGCCAGGAAGAACAGGGCCGAAGTGGAGCTGGCCAAGACCAGGATAGACGTCCTCCAGGCTAACAGCCAGCTGATGGAGGCCATTCAGCAGAAGATCGAGCTCAGCCAGCAGCTCGAACAGTGGCAGATGGACGTCCAGTCTCTGGTCGACGAGCACGTGCGAAGCAAACTGATGCCCCTCGCCAATACCATCACCGCTACCAACCTGGACAGCCAGGATATCGTCCCTCCGGCGAGGAAGAAGAGGAGCTCCGGCTCCGCCAAGAAGCTATTCCGTTTCTTTTGACGCTAGTGATTTTTCGCGTCACGCGAAACGGACACAACAACAACGGACGACTTTGCACGGTGAGAAAAGAAGACTGCGCTTGAGAAGGGGTTCCTTCTAGCATCTTGGTCAAGCCATTGAGGTATCAGGGACCATTCGACCCGTTCATCGAGAAACAACCCGCTGACTCGAATTTAAACGGTGAACTCGCGGCAACACTCCGCGTGCATCACTCGTTACGACAGTTTCTGGAGCAGAGAAGTCGTAAACTTTGTCGTACTACTTTTTACGCTGTTCGCAAGCGTATATGTATCTTTAATGCAAATGAAACGGAGGCTATCCGTTGAAAAATCTCGTACTACCGGCGAGATTGCGCGGACGGTGTCCAGGTTTATGGTGACGCGAAGCCGAACTGTTCTCGAATGAACTTCCTTGGCAACAGATTTTGTGCTTTCGAAGTTACAGCCACTTGTAGGATCGTTGGAAGGACGAGGGGGGCTTCCTTTTTGTAGCGTGAAGCAAGAGGGAAAGCGTTAGTACTGCGAGTAGCTTAACCCGTGTGAAGCTGTTAACTGTGCTTTGCCTCGAATACTTCTTTTCCCTTTGTCTGCGACGGTTCCGCGGGTTCCGAACTTGTTATTATCTCGAGCAACGCGTTTGAGGAGAAACCGTCGGACTTCCTCGGTCCCATATTACAGTTCAGGACTTGACGCGGCTTAAAGAAAGTCGACGGTCGCCGACGTGGCTGTAAATAGAACGTCGTTTGTGATACGGCTCGTGTCTTAAGTTAGCTTTACCAGAATCGAGTTTCTTTATCGTTGATTGTGATACGGATATATTTTATCGCTGTTGCGATCGACTCGTCGATCGAATTTTAAACTGTAACGACGTTATCGACGATGGAAAATCGACCAGAGACGGCGAGCCAGTTCTGTCGAATTGGAGTGCACGGGCGAGTTTTAACTCGCGTTTTCGCCGCCTTCTCTGTTCTCTTCTTTTAAAAAATCGGACTGTAAAATAGGTACCTATTTTAAACGTAAGTATCAGCGTCCGTCCGTCCAATTTAGTGGACCACAGAGTAGTCACTGCTTGGAAGCCGTGAGGAATTGTTACGCCTCGGTGGTGGAAGTCGATCGATCCAGCTGTCGCGACCCTTGCGCGCAACTTTTACAAACGCAACGGCAGTGCAGTAACACTAGGGAAATTACCACGCGGATCTCGTTGGACAACCGCGAACGATGTTCCTCGGCATTCGATCTTCATTCGAGTCGGTGAAACGCTTAGCTTTAATTAAGGACCGGCGTTAGGTAACAACGAAGCGGTTGCTCGCGGATCATGGACGCGCGAGGCGGCGCGTCTTTGTAAATTAGTAGCCGACGGGCGAAGGATCCGTCGATATTGTACGATAACTGTATGATTCGTGATCTGAGCAATTGTGACAACATATTTATTTAATAAAAGTCTGTTTTACGGATGCCTTGTACTCTCCTGCGACAATAACAGCGCTACATTGAGTGGTAAGTGAGATTCTTTACAAAACCACTGTGCCTTCACAGCTGTCTCATACAGAAACAGTCATTTAAATGAATTAAAATAGAGTTTAATTTCAACACATACCTATTACGGAGTACGTTGTCTCCCCCCCCCCCCGTCATTTTTATTGTAATGAATTAAAGTAGAATTTTATTTCAACAAAACTTGCGAAAAATTTAGCTCCTCTGACTAGAAATTTTAATCTAATGAATTAAAATAGAATTTAATTTCAACACAATTTGCGGAAAAGTGTACAGCTCCCCCGTCACTTTTATTGTAATGTTTTACAGTTGAATTGTATTTCAACAAAGTTTACGAAAAATTTAGTTCTTCCAACTAGAAATTTGAATGTAATCAATTAAAATAGAAGTTAATTTCAACCAAACTTAGTGTTGGCGAAACAGTAGTTTAGAGTCTGCTTAAACTTGTAGTAATCGATGGCATAAGGTGTATAGAATTTTCGAAGGGGTGGATGGGTGGTGGTGGTGGGAGATGAAGGTAAGAGAGTATTCTTTGACGAATAACAGCGAAATTGAAAAGAAACAAATAGGCATTTATTCACAAGAGGCAGGTGTAGTTACAGTAGTTTCTCATTCTGTCGCTTTTATATATATATTTATATATATAATATGTATATATACGTATATATATATAATAGTATCTCACGTCCGTTTATAATTATCGATCGGTCCAACTACGCAATATAAATGGGCATGAACAATGGGGGAGGGGGCGGGTGCATACAAAGTGTTTTTTTTTGTCCTTTCGTACACTCTAAAACGACGGCGCGGCGCTCGACGTCAGTTATGAAACGAAGCGTCGCTCGATTAATATTCCTCTCCGCTCGTCAGAATTTCTTCTCGACTCGCGATGCGCGCAGCAAGATTCTATTCTAAAAAGAGACGAGAAAAGAATTTGTAAAAAAAAAGGAACAGTTCTGCGTTTCAAATAGAATCTCGTTGGCCTCCACCCGGCAACGGCGTATCCGCGTGATATATTTCTGTGCGACGTCGACTCGAATCGATCGTCTCCAGTATTTTCATTTCTTTCTTTTTTCACCTTTAACAGTCAACGATTGCGCGCCACTTGGAACGCGATCGTCACTGGCGAGCATTGTTTCCTCTCCTTCTCCTCTTACCCTCGGTAATTAGTCGATGGTAACAATAGTTTATTTAGAATATTTATATTAATACGCGACAAGACGACGACGGCGATTTCCTCCACGCTTTCCTCCCCGTTTCCTCTTCGTTCACCATCTTCACCAACGCGACCGATAATGACGGTGATACAACAATAGAATTAACAATGAATCGATGAAAGCGTGATCGGTGATTCGTACTATAATGACAAGGTCGAAATCGAATAAAACGATGACTAGGGATGCTCGCGACGTGGGCGAACCTGAAAATTAGCGTTTCGTTTGCTTGAGATTCGTCGAAACAATTGAGTAAATCGAGTCGAGTACATTGAACTCCCATAAATGTATAGAGAGGTACGTACTCTTCCTTGCTTTTTTTTTGAAGATAGAGAGATACAGAAAGAGAGGGAGAGAAAGAAGAGAGAGCGAGAGAGAGAAAGAGAGAGAGAGAGAGAGACACTATAATTATCAATGAAGCATCGTGTTTGTGCAGAACAACTCTTCTATCAGTTAGATCGCAATTTCTTCTTCTTCATTAAGGATATTACACGTCACAGTAAATATAGTTAAGTTTGCACTATTCTATGTCAGTTACAAGTGGCTTCCCTTCTCCGTTACCCTCCTCCACCTCCTTTTCCAACGTCTTTCAACCCCCTGGTCGGTAGTTTCGTTTTATCGATACTCTCGTGTCCCCTCCCTCCCCCTGGCGACATGTCAACACCTATATTAAGGAGACAGTTAAGCTACGCGCAATTTGTGAGTGTGTGTACGTGTGTCTGTGTGTATGCACTTTTTAGTTGTACGGCCGATGCACGTGTCGACTTTACGGTTGTGCAAACGATGTGTCCTTAACCCTTCAACCCCGTCATAGACAGTTCTTCTTCCTTTCTTCATCTTCTCCTTTTAGTTTCTTACTTTTCTACACAGGTGTATAATAATATTTACATTCACACCGTGTCATCAGTCCGCGCTCGTCGAGGCTGTCTCATGCCACCCCCGATCGCTCGTTCGATCTAACTTTTAAGTTAAATATATAAATTCAACAACTATATATATATATATATATATTTATATTTGTATGTACGTAAGGATTTGTGTATATATACATATATATGTATATGTGTATCGATATACATAGATAGATATATATATGTATATATCAAAGCAAGAAGTCGTATCAACGATATATTCAGTAGCAGAGGAAACGTCGCCTGGTACTTTCGTGTAAAACTGGTTTCCGGAGAGTATCTGGAGCGCGGGTCGCACGGGAGGCCTCGTCGCGCGACGTTTCGTTAAATTTATTGTTTCGTGACACGGTTCTCAAGCCTACCCGCGTACAGATTCAGACTGACCAGATTGTAACGGAAGGAACGCAAACGATACAGGTGAAGGGGATAATCCGTAACGGCCAAATGAAAAGGAGCGTCCAAGATGGCTCGACAGCTCCCCCGAGGACGTCCCCTTTCGAGGCAACACTCAGCCAAGGGACGAGGCGTTTCGCATACGCGGCATCGCCATCTCTCTCTCTCCTGAAACACATCCCTACGTGCTCGTCCTCCGTTTACGGTAAAAGGCGTGGGTGCGATCCTCGTAACGCGTATTCATATGTACAAATAATGATCCAGCTTCGCCGATTCTATCTCCCGTTACATCCTCCAATCTAGATACATAATTGTCACAACAGCATTCTTCACCAAGCACATCAAACCCCACGCACACTCTCACGCTCTCTCCATTCAAGCCTCACCCAACCCTTCCTGCCACCCTTCCTCTATCTAAACGCTACGTAGAAATATCTCTTCGTTCTGGGTCCCGCACAACTTTGTATTCATTCGCAATGACGATGGCTCCCACGGCGTGACCGCCCTCGATGGGCGACGAGGATGCGCTGCGAGCAAGAAAACCCTCCCTCTCCTCTAGGAGGACCCTTGAGGATCCCTCCACCCGAAGGGATTGTCGTTGCCAGGGACGTTGACGTTCGTCTACTGCGTGAGCTTTCTTGCTGGCAGTACGCGCGTGAGTGTCGTCGCACTTTGTCTCTTTCTTTCTTTGTCCACTGTAGGTGGTTGCAACCACTATTTTCTGCTCGTTCGACGCGTTTCAGTCGCTCGCCAGAGGTCCGACGTGATCGCTATAGCCAGAGCAGGATATATCGGACGCTCAAAGTCTTTCCCTCCATTAGGAATCGTGTCAGCCTTCGCCTCCACTCTATCATTCCGTCGAACCGATGGAGTATTTAAATGTTACCTTGGGCGCGACTCTTCGGCAGCCCTGAGCTTGTCAGAATCTTGCCGCCCTGCTATAGAGATCAATTAGACCAGAGGCGAGGAACGCGATCCAACGAGCGGGAACTCGTGTCGTTGACTTGTACTACTGAGGACGGCTCGGCAGCCGTACGCGTCAGCCAGTGGTTCCATCCGTTGCAGCCGAAGCAGCATAAATCGAAGTTTACATAAATCGTCGCGTGTCTATCGCGAGGCTATCGTACGAAAATAATCGGAGGGGGAGGGGACGAATTATGCTCGTTCGTCTGTACAATTCGCTGCGAAACTTCTGCGTGGAAAATGGCTACAGGCTACGCGGTAGAAAATCAATCGAGAAGGGAAAACGGCGCACGCTGGTTCTCACGGCTTGATTATCTAAGCTACTGATTGACATTAGGCATAGGCGAGCGCTTGTCAACGAACTCGTTCGACGACGAACTTCCCCCTTTGGATCATCGATGCCGTGCCAGCATTTTATGCGCGTGCACGCTGTGAGAAGTGGGTTTTGTCTGCTCTCTAACTCTACGGTAGCGCGCGGAGCGCTGACGCGAGCAACGCGGGTGCACGTGCGTGCGACGAGATCCGCGGAGAACGTACGCGCGCGTAACGTTTCTGCGAGCTCACGGCGGATAAAGCTCTGTGGACAAAGTCGTTGGGCGTCTTCTGTCGCGGAACCTTTATTATCGTTATAATGTTGACGGCAATTGCAGCTTCTGCGTGACGGCGATAATTACTGTTCAGCGATGCGCGGTTACGAAGACAACGATTACGTTATGCACCGTGAAAAGACACGGTTAAAAGGGTAGTTAGTCGCTCGTGTAGGCGTTAGCGTTATTGCACACAGTGATTGTGCGTGCGATAATAACGTCTATTGCGTGCCAAGATCTGTACCCCGTGGCTTCGCTCGTCCCTGTCTCTTCTTCCCCCGTGGATTTTAAAGGACGGTCGCGCTAACGTCTCTGTCGTGTCCCCCTGGTTTCGAAAGGTGCAAGCTCCTCTATAGTTGGCCATAAAAAATAAACTCCCTCTTACCTGGCCGTGTGTGGTACATATGTGTATGTGTATGTGTGTGTGTACCGTGTGGTGTACTCGCGTGGCTTGCTGTGTGGTACGTCCCTATCGCGTGTTCTCTATAATACGCGTGACGCGCGAGAAGTTGCCGTGACCTGGTCATCCTCGCCTCGCCTCTCTAATCTGTACACCCGAGAATACACGTGTTATAAGTTATACATTTAAGCTCCCTCTATAGCTTGTCTCCTGCCTGTATAATCCTTCGAATGCCTCGTGGATACGCTAGAACGCTACATCAGTCATCCCGCAACACTCACGCATCGTTCCCCCTTTCACTCCTCCCGGGCTCCCTTTAAATCCGCCGCGAATTTACTAAGTTTTAGCGTGATAATTACCACCCCCGTATATACAGATTCGATCGTTACTACCTCGACACATCCACGCAGGACACTCTGCGCCCTGAACCGTCGCGCCTCCCAACCGCGCGATCAGTGTGTTGTGTGTGTGTGTGTTTTGTGTGTGACTTGACGCCCAGGCACAGGATCTTCGGTTTCTAAAGGGACGCCTCCACCTCCAGAAGAAAATCCTGCTTTCCGATCACGTGGGGCCGAGCCACGAGCTTCTCGCCGTTTCCCTCGACATTCAATTTTTACCCCGTGATCAATTTCGTTTCTGTCAGACACTGCGTTTAACATACATAACATCATATCGACACACGTAAGCGTAGTCCACTATAGCTGTGGTAATTAGTATAGCACTCTGCAGAATTCACGATTCAGTCGTTTGACGGGCAAGGAATTGATTTCTTCCCTCTCGGTATCGCCGTTCCCCTACGGCGCCCTGCACCAATCGTCCCCTGTCCCTCTTCTAGGGATTGCTCTCCCAACGGGCGAGCTGAATACGCCTGTTGTCCAGAGAGGGCGAAAGGAGCGACCTCAGCGACGCGCTCGGCGGCGATCCGCTGAAATACTTCAGGGTCAGGGGCGACTGCAGATGTCTGTGTCTGATCACCTCTCGCTCAGCAGGCAGCGGCCAGAGTTCCTGCGCAATCACCGAGAACAGATCGACTAGAACGCACGTGGTCGGCTCACCTCGATCGGCGACAAGTGCACGTGGAACGCGGGAACGTAAGCTTAATACGCGACCGATTGCCGTCGCGTCCCCTTTCGTTCTCCTTATATTTTATTGCGGCTGAGCCTGATCATTTACCTGCAGCGAGAGAGCCTCGTCTCAGGACTCACCCTGCTTATTTCTACGTCCAGTCAGAGAGCCAACCAGAGACTTGAGGGTGGCTCCGAGGCCCCTTCCGCTCGGGGTGTTCAGGCTGCTCGCATTTCTGAAGCCCTGCGGGTGTGCGTCTAAGCATTTCTGGTACCTCAGCTGCGCGAATAAACGGAACTGGTTAAAAGCTTGTGCGGCCACAAGTCTGCCTGTGACTTTGTCACCGAGTTGAAAGCGGATAGGTAACTAATTAAACGAGGCTAAACAGTGTTCTAACAAATCAATCACCTTGCAGGCGGCTTCGATGGTTTTGCAAAGAGCTCCGCTGCTGGGCTCGCAATTGAAGACGTGTGCGATGAAGAGATCTTGCGCGGTGTGCATTATGAAGGCGCATTGCTTCACGTTCTGGCCAATGCCGAGGAACGACAAGTAACGTACTCGACACTCGGTGATTAGCTTCTCCTCCTGAAACATAAAGCCGTTCCAAGATTTTACTTAATTCCCAGGTGTGAAGAATCAGTGGATTACCTAGACTTGATCACTTACGTTCGGTGTGAGGATAGAGATCATGCTGGGTGCGACAGCAACGTTCACGTTTCGCCACTGATTGAGAGGTGTGTTAGTTACGATATGATCTATCGCGTCGTTCAGAACCTCCATGCCAGTTGCTTGTGTCACTTGCATGGATCCGAGGTACTGTGCTCGCAGCACCTTCTTCGGTTCCTCCATTGGCGTTGGGAAGGATTGCGCTGCGAGTAGAGCAACGTGCGATTAGTCGTCCCGTAGACACAATTTATCCCATCGCGAATCTTCCCCCTTCGATCCTCTCCGATACTCACTGACTAGTGCTTGTCCGTTTCTGTGGAAGCGTCGATGCTCCGTGGGCAGGTTGGTGGGTCTCGTGGCCAGGCTCGTCCGCCCGTTTATGTCCACCGGTTTCGCTAGATTCTGGTGCTGCGATCGCTCAATCATGATCTTCTTGCAGATGTCGCGGAGCGTGTTCGCGATGGTGCGCGCCGGTATGTCGCAACGGAACACGTGGCACATGTGTTTCCGGGTGGATCGGTCTCTTGCCACGTAAGCGAAGTCCCTGAATACAGGTAATTCATTAATTTACTGTCACCGCAAACACCAGCTCGGTAAATGTTATCGTATGCAGTGTCTGATAAATGTAATTACCTTTCACTGTGGAGGCCGTCGGAGAAGAATAGTCATGAAAAGAGTTATGCTCGTGTTATTAAGAACGCTCAATTTTCCGACACTGCAGTCGGTGTTCAAGGATTCAAGGAGAAACTTACCGGCAGTGATCTCTGCCAACGCCCCACACTCTCACCGTGTGAATCGGCTGTGTATTGAGCACGGTGAGGTTCTCCGGGTCTATCAGCTTCAGGGCGCCCTCGTCCAGATCCATGAACAGGTCTTTGCCCTGGCAAGTTCAAAGTTATACGCGGTACAGTCGCAGTTTCGTTCAGGCATCGGTATATTTAGATGCCAGATCGGTACTAACGTCACCCCATCGCCCAACGACGTCCAGAAGGTCGTTTCTACCAAGAGACAGGTCCACGATGCATTTATTCACAGCCTTGCTGCTTCTTTCCGGCGTCAGATCCTCCTCAGCGATCTCTGTCCAGCCAAGAGAGCGCACCGCGAATCTGATGGGCTTGTCTCTGCCCTCGGAGTCTGCTCTTGCGGGGTAGCTCCTTCGCCTAAAGGGCAAGTGGCGGGTGAAACGACTCTCGACAGAGACGCGAGGTGGAGGAACGGGTGTGAAGATTGACGGTATCTTACTTGAGTGCTAGCTCCACTTTTCGTTTGCTTTCCAGCTCCTGGTCCAGAGCCGAGCTAGTGTTGCTACGGGTCACGGTGTTCACCATGCCACTGAGAGTGTGGAAATTATTTATCTGTAACAGTAAGGTACGTCGCCCATTAGCAGCGGTGCCATAATACATCTAAGAAGCCGCGGGTCCATTTTACTCACGCTGTCGTTGTCCTTAACAAGGCTTCTGCGTGACTCCCTCTTGGAGTGCGGCGGGGCCTCGGGAGGTTCCCTCTGTATATTTCCGCTCTTCACGTGCCAATAATAAGGCCCATTTTCGTCTGAAAGAAAATTCGATCGTGCATCACCTTAAGGGGTATCAGTGCTCTCTCTCTCTCTCATTTACTATAAAGATCCAGAAACTTCACTTATTATCGAGTAGGTTTACAGAGGTTCATCGATGTCTAATCTATGGCATCAGGTAACTAGAACCGCGGATACCCACCCTCGTGCTTTTGCCAACCAGGCGGCAGATTCTCGTCTTTGTCCTCGGAGTCTGTGCTGTCCACCTCCGACGGCTTCTCCTGGGTATTATTCTGTAGAGTGGCATTGTTCTTTTGATCCTTGGGCTGCCTCCGTTTCACAGGAACCGCGTACAGCTCGCTGTTCAGCACACCCTCGACGTGCGGCACCCCGCCCATGTCTGTCGTCTCGTTGTCGGCCTTCTCGCAATAACTGTAATATCGAGGCCACGCAATTAAGATTTCGCAGGAACGGCTGCACTCCTCGCCACGCTAACTAGGCACTATCGTTTACAACAAGGATTCTCGTCGCGAGCACGAAGCGTTATCGTTCAACAAAAGCCACGGGGTAACTATGAAGCAACAAGGATTCCACTTCAATTTCGCTTTTACGAACGACAATAATATGTATCGAGTTTACCAAGGGAGTTTCTTAGTGAACAGAATATCCTGCTGATACACATCCCTGAAAAGCTCTCCCCAAGAGGACACGAGTAATCTTCTAGGTTTACTTTTCAGAACATTCCCCTTCGCTTTCCAGGATAAAAACGCGAATATCCGATTCCCTTTGAATTCCTCTTGATGCGAGCTTTCTAAGGTGCACATAAGGGTGGCTCTTATTTTCGACTTTTGAATTTTCCTCGGTTTACCCTCCAAAATAGATCCATATAATAAAAACAAACTGTGTACGGGATCTGTCTCCAACTTTTGTTTGACATATTTTTTTATTTAATCAATAACTTGGAGAATATTACATAAAATCGACTTCGTGAGTAGTTAAATAATGATTTAAATGTTTAAGGGCCCAGGGACACTCTTTCCCGTTATCCGATCGAGCTCAAACTTTACACAGATTTTTTTTTAATTATTTGGAACTATTCTGGAGGGTGCCCCTGGAAAAAAATTTTACCAAGAGTAAATAAAAGCCACCCTAGTGCACATCAATGACGCCCCCTTGGTCCGCAACCCCTCAATACACGTAACGCGGTCTCTGCTGTCTCTAAGTAGAGTATGAAGTCATTCCGTCTGGCAACGACACGATGGATCGTCGTCGTTAACATTTACTTATCGCCGTTGACGACACATCCGTCATGATGAATCGGTGCTCCCGCGTAATTGGCCATCGGACGGCTCGTAAAATTTTATCGATCACGGCGGAGAGCATCGACGGAGACGAATCGCGTTTGCCGCTGATGGCGCGTCATCGAGGCTACTTACTGGCGCATCCTTCACGATTAATCTTGCCGAGCGCGACAAAGAGACAGAGAGAGAAAGAGAATAGGAATCGCTACAGGTGGGATCGAAGTTGCACGAGAGACTAGCAAGTCAGCCAAGTAGATCGAAATCGTTCTCTGCGCTAGGTAGCTTCTCCAGACAGTCTGTCCGTCTACTTTCGCCGCGTTTGCGAGATGCATGACCTACGGTTCGTCTACACGGATGAGTAGCAAGTTCTACTTGAAAATTGAAAAAGGTAAAAGCGGTGCACCGACGAGCAAACATTAATCAACACGAGCTCCAGGTGATTCGACTTCATCCTCCCGATAGAATCTATTCTTCTACACTTACTTTCTAGCGAAAATGCGCGACTTAGGGATCGCTTTACTTTCTAGAGAGAATTTTTACCCACGTATCCTCTCGGCGAGACGGACGCGTTCGCTTCGGGGAAACGAGCGATCCGCCGGCGAGGAGCAGGCGAAATGGGGCAGCGAGGCGCGGGGAGGAACGCGTTTGACTCCGTTAATTAGGGAACGTCTTTAATGAAACTTTCCTGGCAACTTCCGATACAACTTGCCCTCGCTTCTCGTTACTCTAAATTGCAATTTCTTCCCGGTTCCTCCCGAGTGGGGACGGCGGTGTCGTTGTAATCGACTTAATCTCGCGTTCAACGTTCCCTCGAATCGTCCTTCGTCCGCGTGAAACTTCGTGCCGGCCCTCGTGACCGTTGCATGCAATGCCCGACGTATTCGCAGCCACAACTTCGGAATACTGCTGTACAGGGGGCAGAAAGATAAGCAACAGGAGAGCTCGGAGCTCGAGTTTCCTAGAGAGCGGCGAGGAGCAACGATCGCCCGCAGAAAGCCCGTGATTAGGGACGTAACACGAACGGTGGACGTCGAACTTGCTCGCGAGCGATAACGGCGCTAGCGGCTACTTGCAACGGGGGAACAGCACACAGCGGCAGCAATAACAACAACAACGTACAACAACAACAATCAACAGTAACAAACAGTGAAGCAACAACTCGTCGGAGAAACGTGTGCATTAGTGGTCTAAGGGGGCCACGAGCTAGGAGAGAGACTCTGGTCGTACGTACTTTATCGAATCGGAGAGATTCGCAGCGTCGATCGAGCCCGCGGATCCTGACTGAAGGGTAGGCAGAATCGAGGAGGAAGACGGCGACGATCGAGGATTCCCGTTGAGGGTGTCGTCGACCAGAGCGGACTCCGCAACACCCTCGCTGCCGTACCTGAATCAGCACGTTCGCGAACGCATTACTCGAAGGGAATCGGTTCGTCATTATCACCGCGGTTTCCTGCGTAACGATCGAGTTTCTATCAATCGGCTACGTTAACAGAATTCCACTGGCGAGTAATTACACTCCATTATTATGCGAATGTTCTTTTTATAGATTTTTTTTGTGGGAACGTACATAAGCGGCGTTTATACTGGGGAATGGATACCACATTGTTCGTTAGACTGGTGTTTACATTATCATATTGATGCGACTATTACAAAGTCATGAATCCAGGGTAATTATGATCCAAGCGGATAACTGTTTGCTCGCGGCGTTTTGCATAATTAAATTACGATTTACGCGCGTTTACCGTATGAGCTGTGCCGGTGGATTCTTTTTGGTAACCAATGCTAGTGGGAAATGTGTCGTTACGGCAAATAGGGGTTTCCTTCGTTTCGAAAGTTTTAAGAAAATGCACCTTCCCGAAAATTGGGAAATACTGCAGCGCAGTATTATCGACGATACAAAAATTCAATTTCCGTGGAACATCCTCGAAGGGATGGAGAAAGTTTCGCTGGGAGGGATTCTTGGAAATCGACGTCATCTTCTTAGAATCGATATTCCCTGCACTCTCATGCCCTCTTTACTAAAAGATCGGTTTATACAGAAAAAGTAGATTCATATTCCAAGATTTTCAAATCACGTAATTTCTTTAAGAATATTTAAATATTCCCACCATCTCTGTTAACGCTGTATACTTCTATTTCAAGTCTCGAAATTCGTAGACACTTCTCTGCAAATCCCCAAGCTTTGTCATTGCAAATTTCTTGGGAAATATCGTCGCAGTTCCAAGAATTCTCGAAATTTCCTTCCTCCTTAATCTAACGCACTCCAGATACGAACTCCGAAATTCGACGAAACTTCCCGTGGAAGCTGTGGAATTTTAGAATCACGAAATTTCTCGGTAACAGCGACACACTTTCCTCGCATTCCTGTATGTACCCGATAGTTCCCTTTCTAGATTCGGACACCGAAGATCTCTGAAATTGGCGTCATTCTCATTCTCAAGCGTCTCAAGACAGTCCCAATCTTAAATATAAATAGTACAATTCGCGGGAGCTCCGTTGACACGAACGAATCATGCTTTCCTCGGAACTCCTTCGCGCCCCCGTCACTTTGCCCCATTTTGAAAACGAAAAGTAATCTCGTTGACGACGCTACCGAAAGACCCCGGAGGAGAGGCTTTGGAAGTTGGCCGAATGAGAACGGTATCGGGCGTTATAAATTTTCCGGCGACCGAGTACGGACGCTTAAAGACGAACTTAACTGACCGTCACGGGCGGTGCACGTTGCCGCGCAGAAATTACGCGGCTGCAAGGAAGTGCCATTTTAATTAACGATCGGGGAACGGAGCCAGGCACCGACGTGGTTAGTACAGGGTCGCTAACCATGTCGAAGTAATTAAGGGATTAGCCGAGCGGTTTGCTGACTAACGCCCGCTCGCCTCTCCTGAGCCTCGTTCAGGCCAGTCTTCAGAGTTTCCTTCGAACCCCGGCCGTCGAGCTCTCGATTCTCGATCAGCTCCGAAACCGTAATTTCGCCGCAAACGCGTGGCAAAACTTGGGGCAACGGTACGTGCTTTCCGAGAATAATAGCTACTCTTCCCATTTCCACTCCTTACGTCTACGTTAGAAGATACATCCGTTGCTCAAACACAACGATTGGATCGGTCAACACTCCGTCACCGCCAGATAATCGATGGCAATGAAAGTTGTTATCAGAAGCCGATAGGTTATTAATTCAGCGTATACCAAGGGCACGAGGGAAGTAGAAGATGGATTGTTCGGTAGATTCCCGATCGCTTTTGACAGCGCGAAACCCGATCCTTTATCCAGACCGGTGGTCCCCAGCCTGAATGACACTTATCCCTCTTCACCCTCGAGTTGAACCATATTTTAAGACGTCGCGTACTGTCAGGGTCTTCTTATCGATATTAAATTTCACGGGGCGTGGAATCACGGCGATACATCACGCTGACCGTTACATTTTCGTAAATGATATAAGGATACTGTGTCCATTAGGGTGGCTCTTGTTTATGCTTGGTAAATTTTTTTTTTAACTTTTTGTTCGGGACATCCTATTGATGATCCTACTGAAAAATTGGGACCGAAATTCGCAAAAATATCGAAGATATAGATATCTACATCTTAATAGTTAAATCTATAATTAATAAACGTTAATAAATGTTTATTAACGGCCCAGGGGCACCCTTTCCCGTTATTTGATCGAGCTTAAACTTTACACGGACTTTTCTTAATTATTTGGACTATTCTGGAGAATGCCTCAAAGAAAATTCAAAAGTCGAAAATTAGAGCCACCCTAGTGCGCATACAGAATGGAGCCGCGAAACGCGATCATACCGCGGGCGGCGCAGCCACAGACCGTAACGTAAACTTTTACAACCGAACTGTTAATTGCGGCCGAGAACCGGGACGATAATTCCTCGTACACGTTGCTAATTGCCCACCGCAGCCGTGCTCCCTCGATCGCGCAGAGAAATTTCAGCGCGAGCTGTTAAGAAAATTTAAGAATACGCCGACTATTTCCAGCGGACGCCAAAATATCCACTGTGCGTTTTAATATTACCAAGAACTCTCCGCGTTGCCGAGGCACGCGCAGCCAAAATTAATAACGCTCCCCGTTTCGCGAAAAGGGCGTCTCTGTTTCATGGTTATAAAAACGTTAGCTCGTCGCGATTACGCGTTCACTTTGGCTCGCTGAAAGCTCCCTTTTGGAGCGGCGTTCCGCGACGCGTGGCCACGTATAATCTCGTGTTTCATTTCGCAAGAAAGACTCCTTTTGTGCACGCTTGGGACAGCCGGAAGAACGGAGAGGCAGAGACAAGGAGGAATGTGGGAATGGAGAGAGCGAGGGGAGATGTGGTTCTTAGGGAAACTGGAGGGAAGAAGGCCGAGACGAGGCGCGTGGTTGGAGGAAGGTGCGAGGTTTCGCGCGGTCCAGTGCCCAGAGCTTAATAACACCGTTTTCAGCAAGTATGTGGGTTAGCGAAGGCACGAGCGGGAGCTTGGAAATTCGCCAGAAGTTGCCAGGGAGGAGTAGGAGCCGTGCATAAATGCGGTCGGACCGCGGATGGCGATCGATTACCCGGAATACCATCGCGGCAATTCTCTATTGATCATCGCCGATGCGACAACTTTCGCGTGGACCGATTGTCCCTTCTGTCCGATTATCCTCGGTTTCCACCGGCCGCGAGCTCGTATGTCATTCGCCGGGAAGCGAGGAGCGCTCCGCATTTCGATTACAACGAGCGAGACCTCTCCGCGATTCTAACGTAACTCACCGCAGCCCCGTCGAGGACCGTTTCGCGCGTTTAGATTCCGTTCCCGTTGGCCCGTTATTATGTTCTCGAGACGCGCCAGACGGAATGTGTTAAGCCGCGGAAATACGGGTCGCGCAGTTGAAGGAGCACCCGGGGAACATTGTGCGAGCCACGAGTGTCAATATTTAGCTAACTCGCCCCGCGGGGAGCCTTTCCTAGCGGCGTTCCCCGCGCTTTCTTTCCAAAGTACATACTGGCAAACGTTTTAAGGGGATTCTAGAAAGCGTATTATTAAATTACTCCGAGCTGCAGGAGCCAGACCAGCGATTTCACTCATTGCCCTGCCTCACCCTCCCGCCGATGAAGCGTTTGAGCTTCACTTGTATCGCGTACCCGAAATGTGTCTGCAAATGGAGATCGGAGGTGATCAAAGCGATACGCTGGTCCCGTAAAGGGACCACCTAGCTGATCGATTAAGCAGCCCATTTGCCACTGTTTGCCATCAGCTCGAGAGGTTCGCGTCAGACGGTACGGGGCGGGACGGAAGAACGTCCGCGACGGTTCATTAGCGATTACGCGAGGTGCGCTCGGGACGCTGTAACGACGAGAAATCATAGGCGGCAGCGTAATAAGCCCGATCGCGGTAACTGAAATCAGCTGTCGGCGGCTCGTAATTGTAATCCACTCGATATACAGACGCACGCCGCCGCCGTAACTTTCAGCGGGGTGTAATTAAACCCAATTAGGTCGTAAGGTGAGCAACTTCTGACGCACCTGGCTGAACCGTAAATTACACCGGCAAGAGTTCTCTGTCTACCGCAACCATGATTACGGTATACGCAATTTCGCAATTCCCGGCAAGGCGGGGCTGGATACCGATGAAAATTAAACAGTTCGCTTAACGCCAGTCACTGGTAGCTAGCGTTGAAGGGGTGGTCAGCGAAACACCTCGCTTTTTAATGCCAGGTAAAATTCGGTATGTTGGTCGCAGTTGATATTCCGTTGGTAATTTAAAAATCTTCCGCGGGAGGCTAACGAAGCAAAAACTTCCCCGCAAATCCACCGCCGCTGATTTCTGTGCGACATTCATTCCCCAGAAGAATCCTTCTGCCACCTTGCCGGGGACGCGGCGAGCCATCGAACGAAATTACACGACGGAAGATTAACGGGGTGGCGTCGAGGTGGGGGAGTCGGGCGCGTAATTTGTTACGCCTCTAGGTGACATTCGCAGGTGGAGAAGAAGCGACGTGGCTGGGGCCGCGTCTGAAGCGCGGTTGAGAGGGTGAAAATGGAAAAAAGCGATATAAGAAGAAAGAGAGTCGTATACGAGCGAAACACCGCGTACGTGGGCGTTCGTACGAAGTACAGTAGAGCCCGGGGGAGGGGGAGGGGCGGGGGTGCTCTTCTCCTAGCTCGATCAATACACACTACCAGCAACCCCTCTGCGTCCCACGGCGTCCCTCGTCCATTTCACCCCTGACACCCTATCCTCCATCCCTCCCTCCCCCTCCTCCACCAGCCCCGTGCCCGCCACCTCTCCCCCCCCCATTCCATTTCGAACGACCCCTACTGCCACGGTTTAGATGGTCGAGACCGCTGTCGTTTAGCTACGGCCGCGGAGCGCGCCTCTTATCGCGCGACCGCTCGCCTCTCGCGGCTTTCGCAAAAGGAAAAACCGATTAGCTCTCCTATTTACGGCTCTCTAAATAATATATATTTCTCTCTGTTTCTTTTGTCGCGGGACTCTCGGGCGCCCACAGGGTCGCGCGCGTTTGCGCGTGATTTATTTTCCGAAGGGTACTTCGCGTTGGTTTTCGATTGGCCGCAGTTAGGACTGGATCAAGTTTACGCTCTAGTTTTTTCAAAGGGATGGAGTTCGCGTCAAAGGGCGGAATTTGTTGACAGGGTAGATATTTTGTATTGTTTCGAATCGACTGGTTCTGTGTAATACTTTTTTTTTTTTTTAAGTGAATTGGTCTGTTGGGTGTATACTGTGGAATATTGTCGCACGGTATAGCTGACGGTTTAGGGGAGGAAGCGGCACTGTTCTAAGTATTATCGTCAGCTCGGGTAGCTTGTACCAGAAGGGTGGCTAGTTAGTTCTTGTCGAACCGACAGCGTATTCCCTGCGGCCTTTACGCCCTTCGAGAGGGCTCTCAGGGCCGTACACACAGTCAGCTGTGGTAATTAAGTTTAGGGTGGCGATGGAAGGAGCTCTCTGGAGTTCGGGAACACGATCCCGCTTTCTCCCAAAGATACCGCCCGCTTTCAGATTAAATTCTATAAATATCGCGTTGTGCCAGGAGCCGTGTTTTGAATTTAGATTCGCGGGGGGAAACGCAACCCCTCGTGCCTCTGTATCAGAATTAATTAACTTAACAGAGGTCATTCGTGGGAAGGCTAATTACTTTCAAAGGATACTTCGGAGACACGGCTGTATGTAGATAAATAATATACCGATCTTGAAAGTTTTCTGATATTGATCCAGCTTTTCATTTACGAAGAGGAAAAAGTTCGCCCACCTTGACACGCGCGATTGGCTGCGAAGTACCAGTGAACCAACTCTTCGACTTTCCCAAGGCTCGCTGCAGGGAAATAAGGTCAACTGGGGGTAGAAGGAATGGTTGATCTATGCCACTTTCGTAATCAGTAAGTTCCAATAAACGGCGCTGCCTCGATAAGGTGGCGCAGAGATGTGAATCACATCAGTAAGACCGTAGAAGGGCGAACAGCAGGGTAGTCCATTTTCCAAAGTATAATAGAATGTAGGTTTTCCAGAAGGTTGCTTTTGCAAATTCATGCTTATATAGTGATATTTTATCTTCATATTTTTCTCATTGTCTGTGTGGAGAATAATGTTAATGCTGTTAATAACCCTTCAAATTTAATTAGGGCGAACAGCGATACACAATATTTATTAAGACACTGCGTAATTTTCTATTTCGAAATAAATGTTCGAATGTAATAAAAAAATTCAAGGCCTCCGCCTGCAGGCAATTGAGTTCATTTAAATTGTCATCTTATTATTATCCTATTTATGATAAATAATATACTACGTATAAATAAAGTAAGTCTTGTTTTTGTTATTTTTGTTTGTTTTTTAAGCAGTCAGGTTTTTAAAATTGTTTTATGTCTGAGTGCTTTCCAATTAACGTCACTCCAGCTGACGCCCTTGTAGATTTGGGGGTAAGTACTCGCGGCTCAAACGATTGTGGCCGATCGAGATTCGGTTGCGGGATAGCTTACCATGGTAGGTTTTTTCGCCGCTAACATTCTACAGTATTTCATGAACATGATATAGAGCACTGCTAAGCCACAGGTGCCCGTCTAGAACACTTTTATTCTCTGAGGAAATATCACAAATAAAGGCACCTGCCGTGATCCTATAATTGTCATAATTATATAAATCTTCGCGGTCTGCTCTGTACGAGATGCTGTAGCATAAATGATGCCAAGAATAAATGTTAAATAACTTTTATTTGAAAGCAACAAAGAATACCTGCAAAAAAAGGAATTCCAAAAAGCCGTGGACTACCCTAGTGAACAGTAATGTCGCTTTCCGTTGTTAGTCGATCGCAACGAAGCTTTGACAGCTAGATTTGAATCCATTACTCGTTCGTAACGTCCACGATATCCTTGAAGTCAAAGACGAACAAAGCATCGTTACCCTAACTGCCTCGCGTGACCCATTCGACAGTTCAACAAAGGGACGGTCATAGTTAACGGAATTTAGGCTCACGAATCGGTGAGTCCAAGTTCGAAACTTCCCCTCCTTCCCCCGGCATACCACAGACTGTAAACTTTTATTAGGCGAGCGACTAAATTGGGCGTTTTTTCGTCACGGCATCTACGCACGGGGGTGGTTAATAAACTTTTGTACGGGCGCCTCTCCCCGCGTACTCGTTTACGAGCACTTTTTTACGATACTCGGAAACTCACTCGCTGCACCCTCTGTCTTCCGAGCCCTAACACCTCCCCCGCCGTTTCGGCCGTGCTCTGTACGAGATTTTAATCTAACTCGCGCCGAAAGTCCCGATCAAAGAGAAACGAACCGCGCACAGCCGCCGCTGGTACACGGCTACGCGCTATGGCAAACAATTTCATCGATTTTATCGACCACCCCTCTGCCCCTTCTCCCCCCTTTTTTACGTCGAGATATGCTGCTGCGGTGAACACATCGGTTCGCATCGCAGATGGAACGTCCCTTTTCCCGTGCAACATTTCAGAGCTTTTACATCTCGATCCATTTATCGTATACAATTTTTTACTGCTAGTAGAGAAACGAGCGTAGGGTGAGGATCGAGTGCGCGCCGGGACGACGATAAAGCGAGAGAACATACGATTGGATGATAATGTCAGGAAGTAGTACTGATAGTATTAAGGGGGTAATGGACTATTGGATACGTAAAATCGTTAGTTTCTTTGACGTTAAATTACTTTGATACCAAACAATCGTTATAGTCGTGCCTTTGACAATCTATTGTTCGCTGCCATAACTTCGACAATTATTTGAATTTCTTCATGAAACTCTGTTTAAAATTTTCATAAAGGATACTTTTAAAATCAGAAAAAACAGTAATCGATTATCTGAAGCTGAAATAGTCCACTACCCCCTTAACCCCAACTTCCTTCGCCTACCCCCTCCTATGCCACAACCGTCTAGCATCACGCGAACGGTCGAAGCAATTTGCAAGAATCTCGGGAGCTACGGGAAAGACTTGAAAGCAAACAAACTGCAGCCTCGGGGAGGATCCCCGAGAGACGAATGGGCCAGTGTCCTTGCACGGGGATAAGCCCGGCCGACAAACAGCGCGAGAAACGGAAGACCGAACGGGGACACCTCGCGGCGGACAGTTCGTTCGCGACTGTCCCCTTTCCGGATTTCAGTTTAGCCAGATAATCTTCGCCCGGCTGGATATCCCGGTAGGACCTCCCGGGACATTACTCTTTCGTCCTCTCCGGCAAGAGACATCCGTGCTCTTCCCAGCTACGTCGAATCTAGCAGAGAGCTTTTTCAAAGCCCGACGCGGCTGAACTTATCAAGCGCGGCAACTCTCCCCCTGGATCACCGATTACGTCCTACAGGTATTACCACGAGAGGAAGGAGCGCTCTGGTAGGAAAAAGGATTCCGAGGCGTCGCGGAAAGGAACGGCCCGCAGGACAGGGGATTCTGCCTCGAGAATTTATAGAGGGTGGCGCGCGTGCATGCATGGCGAATTTCACCGCGTTACACGGAGGACGAGCGGCTGAGTCTCACGTGCTTCCGGTTAGCCAAGAACGTCCACGTTGATGGACTCGACCTGTCGGAGATCCGTGAGCCCCGTCGACGCCTGGTGACTAGATTCGCGGGGGAAATTGACTTGGGGACGATCGCGCGGATGCAATTGAAACGGGGGTTCCCATTTTCATCACTTTTTTCAAGTTTCTACTTTATATGCTGATCGAGTGACGGTTTGCAGGTCAATTCGATTAGATCCGAAGAGTTTACTTAGGTAATCGAACACGGTGTTTCCTTTTCCTTCCGTGAAGCAGATCGTCGGTAATATCCACGATTTATTCCACCGAACAAGACGGACATCGGTAGAGCTCTTTGCACTGGCACCGGTTTTACGAATAATTCTTCCGCCTTGTGAAGGATCGTCCGGCTCTGCCACTAGCCGTCGCGTCTGCAGGCTCTCCGCGTTGCTTAACGCATGGATATCGAGGAGTATTTGTCCCGCGGGTAATGCATCGGCTGCGGTCCTTTAACGATGGAAATATTTCTCTCTCGCGGTGGAACGATACCTAGAACCGTGGAGGATGGACCGCAGCGTGATCTGTCGATGTATAGGGCGCGATAAGTTTGTAAAATGCACGATATCACCTCTGGCGCGTGCGACGCGCTCCGTGTTCGTGGTGCCTGAAATCCATCGTTTACTATCGTGGCCTTGGGGCTTCGAACGTATTGTTCTCGAAACCATGGAGCGCGTTACAAAGCGAATTTCCAAAGACTACGGATTGTATTTGCAGGAGGAGATAGATGAGTTTAGCTTCGTGGGTGCTTGTCCTTCACCCTGTCCAAGATTTCGATCCTTAAGGCGTGGAGGGGGCTTGGAACCGCTCTCGCGGAATTTCTGACGAAGCCAAATGTCACGGAGGCCTCCAACGAGCCGTTAAAAGCTCGTCTGCGACGGACAGACGAAAATACTTGGTATGTACTCGCGAGTCAAGAGACCGTCCATTATACGTCTTAAAAGGTTTATATTTTTAGCGAGTCAGACGCCTCGAAACGTTTCGATGGAGTAACGAACCCGCTTTCCTCGCGGACCGTGATGAAAAGCCGCCACGCAAAGCGCACAGTTCATACCTCGGCCGTCTGACTAAAGCGATGTTATTCTACTCGCCACGTGGCGGACAGAGAGTCCACGTCAGAAAGCAACGAATTAACGACCGCGAGACTGTCAGGTACACAAAGTACCGCGACAATTAAAGTTTATCTCGTGCGCGATAAGGACAGGCGCGTGATGGAAGCGACATCCACGCTGGCTTAACGCGTTAATCGTCTTACCGTTGAGGAAGACGAAGTGACGTTAATTAATGTCACTCAGAGCGTACGAGATCTCGCCCAACACTGTCCCGTTTCGAATCAATAAGGCTGAGCCGAGGAGAAGTAGACACGTCGTCCTATAAATCGTAGGAAAAATCCATCGGCGTTAATTAATTATTTAAGTCGCGCGAGGGCCGGTAGGGCCGACCCCATTTAAGTTCCCCCCAGTTATCGCCGAGCTATCATCCCCCCGCTATCAACGTTGGAATCGCCGAAGAGTCCGACAGAATCCTCGCCTCGGGAGAGGACAATTGTACGAATGTCCTGCGAAGCGGCTCCTTAACCGAGGACAGCTACACCTGCCGTTATCTGCGAGGCGAGAACCCCTATTACCATTAGAACACCGAGCGTTTTCCCGCGGATGTTAATGGAAAGCAGGCGCGCACGTTCGGAGTGGGCCGAGTGGCTCGGGGAAAATCGTCGCCGCAAACATTACGTAGACTCCCGCGATCCGGCCCCACCGCATCGCCCCACGCGTAAACTAATGAATCCGATTCCAGAGCGGTACGCAACAATTTTACCGCGTCTATCGATGGAGTCTCGCTAACGAGATCGAACGTCCAACAGATTCTGTCCCGTCGAATTCGTCATAACGACTCGATATAATAACGCGTTATAATTGAATCCGCGGCGATGTTTCGACCGTCTGTCCAATTAACGAAACAACTTCGCGGGATTGTCTCTGTTTAATGAGGTTCCCTGGCCGAGGCCGCGCCAGTCAGGCAGAATTTCAGCCGATCGATCGTCGAACCGTTCTTTTTTTCTCTTCGCCCTTGCTCCCTCGCTCCCTTAGTCACGCCGTGCGATTTACGGCGAAGGTGTCGGTGTATTAACGGTGTCTCGCGACGAGTTCGTTGAAATTCCGACGGCGCGTACAAGGCACACGGAGCGTCGAGGTGTTTTCCGGGGCGATGCTGGAGCGAGCGGGGGACGGTGAGTGAATGGAAATACGGGTTGGAAAGCGGAGTCAAGGGGAGGGGGAATGGATGGAGCAGGATTAGACGAGCAAAGTGGATTCCAAGTCTAGGAGGCCAAACAGAATTATTCCGGAGCATCGGTAATTGTTTGCTTTCTTTGCTAGAACTGATAGCGTCAGGTTCTAGGGTAACGCGATTAGAGGGGTCTAAGTTTCTTGCAGTATTAATACGTCCATACGATTAACCCTGATCGTATCTGGTTACGTGTACAACCTTGTGGTTTAAAGTGCCCGTAACTTTCGCCGGTTTTCACGAAAGTTTATTCTGCTCTGCGGGGCGCTCTGGCGATAATGAGAATCGGTATAGAACATCGCTGAAAATAAAGCTTGAACCGTAGCAAAGTACGCCGCGTTGTCGCCCATGTTATTTGCAGCAGAAATTGGAGCGACACGCTATGGGAAAAGCTCCCCACGATCGACATACAAAGGCGAAAACAATTTCGCGGGGCGCTCGATTCTTTGAGAGCCTCAAGAGCACGGCGAGGAGCCGTGTGTGTGTGAATTTTACACATGCAACGGAATCCCCGGCTCGGAAGATGGGCGCGCGGCGGGAAAGAGAAAGAAAGAAAAAGAGGACGATCAAAGAGGAGCGAGGGAGATGATTAGGCAGCAAGGGGGATATGTACGCTGGAAAGGCCACCGAAAGGGAAGAAGAGCGGGAAGGATCAGACGGGCGAAGTGGATTCTAATTTTAGAGAGGCGCCGTGTGTATCGAGCTTGTCTCTCGATGATCACAGACTCCGGCGACTGATATGAAAGCGCGCTGAAGTGCAGCATGGCAATGAAATACGATTATAACGTGCACGCCACTTGCACGAGTACTCTACAAACAGCAACAGCGAGATCTTGCTCGAGTCACAGGGAGATCGCTGCAGTTGCACGAAATATCGGGGCGAAATTCTACTTCGCGGTTGTTTGGAGGAGCGACGGGAAGACTATCGAAAATTTACTTCTCTTTACTTTATTAGATTCTATTCTATGTAGACTGTAGAATTAAGGAAAGGAATGACAATATATATAGTTTTTGTAAATAAAGTCGGGGAGCAATTTTCCACCATTCTTAATGTATTCAAAAATATATTTCGGGATCTATTAGTGACATCCTTCAAATGGATTTGACAGACTTACTGACACCCCATTTACTGCCAGCTAACCCAATACTGTTTATGTAATTTTAAGGTTACGTCGTGTCATGTACATGAGCAACTCCTGCTATGACAGTAATACCAATATGCTTGAAACGCTTGTACCCAGATCACTGTCACCCAATTAACAAGTAGAAAGTCTTAATGAATCGTTGAATTCGGTTCTTTATTACTTTCTATGCTGCTTATATTATTTAAAACATTATATTTTATTATGTTAATAGCTTAAATATTACAATTACAGCATTTTCTTTAACGCCTTGTTTTCTCTTTCGCTAGTAAGGAAGGATCTTTTTTCGACGAAAAAATTAAGTAGTGTTTTTTTGTATCGTATAAATAACAGTTTGAATTGTATGCTAAATTTTTTTATGCATTATTTTATAAGATTTATTCGTTATTTTACCTAAAACAGCTTAGGGTGACGGTAATTAGGTAGGTGGCAGTAATTGGGTCGTTTACCCTATAAAGTATGTAATCTATTTCTATACAGTACAGTCAACTGAAAGAAGGGATCGACGATCAATTCGCGTTAGGTGGAATCCACCTGTTTCCCCAATTTTCCGTTGCTAAAACCCGTCAGTATTGCTCACATTTTCCTCGAAAAACTGACATTCCATCTGTCCGTTTCATAAAGCCTACATCCCGGTAGTATTCGACACTCGCTGGTCGGAAACGTGGTGGTCAATAGAGGTCGGCGATTAATTAGCCGACCGACAAACACGCAGCGTTCGCGGGAGGGATAAAAACGGTTCCGCGCGTATCAAAATGTCACGTGCCAACGGGCCCGATGGTGGACGCGTGAAATTTATTTGCACGCGTGTGGAACTCCACGCAGCGTCTATTTATAGAGCCCCCTCGGAACCGATTAAACTCGAATCGCGGCCCCCCGCGCTATAAAATCCATTTCACTGGCGGCGAGCCGCGATTAACGAGGCATTGAACAGGTTCGAGGCGTGGTATGGCGGCGGGGGCGGGTGCAAGGCAGATCGGGTGGCTCCGATTCCAAGTGCAAGTGCAAGTGCCTTGGAGGACATTCGGCTTTAATTAACGATTGTCGCGAGCGCGGAATGGCGAAGTGGCCCAGCTGAGTGTGCCCGGATCGCGATGAGTTTCCACCTGAAAAAACTCCATGCCCTTCAATTCCCCTCCCCCCTGCCACTTGCACTCCCTTCGAAAAATAGATTAATGAATCGTTGGTTTCTCGACGAACGGCGTTCCAGCCGCGCAGCTGAATTGTTCCGTCCCCTTTCGAATTAGGTATGTCGAATTGATTTCTCGCATCGAGGCGCGCGTAATTAAGCGAGTCGAAACAGACCTGATATCGTTTACGAAGAGCCCTTTTAGAGTTGATGGATAACTCTGTGTTCCGGTTTGCCGAAAAACTATCTTCTTCATTTGCCTAACAATAGATCCATAAATAAAGCCCGCCTTGATTAAGGGACGTTTATAGGAATGGCACAGATATTTATTGAAAAAAAAAACAGGATTTCTCGTCACCCAGTGAATAATCAGGATAAAGTTATTCGGTACTTGAGAGCAGGCAACGATCAGATCAATTGATCCATACGGCGAAACTCTCAAGGAGCGCGCGCGTCGAAGGCTGCGCCAAAAGAAAGCCAGCAGCGCGAGCAACGGGGATCGTAGTTCCCGCTGAGTCGCCGATCGATATTCGCATAACAACGACGCAGCGCGAAATTCGCTGGCCGCGATGAGGCGGCCAGATAACAGCCGCTTAATCGTTCGATCGTCGTTATCGAGCGCACGGCGAAAGACGAGCATGTTGCGCCCCGCGTGCACGCGAAAAATCGAATGCAGTTCGTCGGGGAGCGCGAAATCCCCGCTTTATACGTAATAACGCAGCCACGCGAGGGTGGCTTTTATCGACCACCCCTCTTCTCGTCTACTCCTAGCCTCCTCCACTCTCACCCTTTCTATCCGCCCCTAGAATCCTCCCACCAGACTCTTTTCAGCCGCCCAGGCTTCCGGGGCAAGCGGTAAACTCCGTGCAACTTTGACGACCGCCCCTCTAACCTTAAGTAGAGGAACACGAGCACCGAGTCTCGTTGCTTAACTCGCACGAAAGATCGCTGCGAGGGGCGAACCCGGGGCCCACTTAAGTTTTATTCACGACCACCATCGCGCGAACACAGTCACGCGCGCTCCCATGCAAATCCGCGAGCGTTTCCCTATGAATTCCCCATGTAGCCATTGCCTTCCGCGTGTTCCCGTGATTAGATAGCGCGGGAGAGGATCGCCGGAAATCGGAGAAGAGAACGCGGCTAGCGAGCGATATGGCACAGAGCTCCACTTCTATCTTCAATGGCAACGGAGATACTCAGCTATTCCTGTTTAATTACCTCACCCTGTACGAGGATATTGGGCCACCTGACGCCCACAGCTGTAAGACAGCCGCTGTTCTACAGGCGCCCGAGCATAGCCTCCAACTACGCAATTAAGCGTTATTAGACATCTACATACGAGAATGTATATATCCCACATAATTGTACAAAACGTAGAAATACCTATAGAGATTAATTAATCGAAGCACTGCAGTTTCATATTGCCCCCTTGTCATCCGCCAAAAATATTTCTTTCGCTTCACTCGAGCCTCTGCGATTCGTCCATGCGCGAGCAAACGTTTGGCCCGGCAGTGCGAAGTAAAAAAAACGTGGAAAAAATAAACTTCGATGTGAAAACGGTGGTGAGGCAGCGGGGGTACGATTATTTTCCGCTATACGATCCATTTCACACGATGCCGAGTAAAATGCGGGACGCGAATTTGCGCCATGCACTCTTCAGCAAGCGAAGCGTGTGCGCCGGGGGCGCATTCCCGTCGACAGTGCCGTCGATTCGTTACACAACCCTGTGATCGATCGCGCGGCCGATCGATCCGCTGGTCAGACCGTTTCGAAGGATCGACGACGACACGCGGCAATTTCGAAGTAGGCTACAGTTTCAGTAAGCCTCGCCTCGCGATATATCAGTATCGCGCAGAGAAACGGAAGAGGGAGCGCGTAGGTGCAAGTCGGCTCAGTGGATCCCAGTAACAGCGGTTCGCGGCAGTGGAGCGAATCAATATTTCTCCCGACGGCTTTAGAAACTTCGATTACCGAGCGCCACTCGTTTCCAGACGCTTCGACGTCGCCGAGTTGCACCGTTTCGCGGATAAAGAGCAGGGCGGCTGGCGAAGGGAGAATGGAGGTGAACGGGTAGCGGGATGGAGGGTGGGTTTCGAGGCGGAGTAGCTCACATCGCTACGGAATACAGGAAAGGGCAACGAACTTTAGAAAACGGCTATCCGAAACACCACTTA
Source organism: Andrena flavipes (assembly GCA_963971345.1). Classification (NCBI taxonomy): domain Eukaryota; kingdom Metazoa; phylum Arthropoda; class Insecta; order Hymenoptera; family Andrenidae; genus Andrena; species Andrena flavipes. The sequence goes on from OZ020481.1 coordinate 43,552,775, forward strand.
CAGTCAGCTGCCACGAAGATCAGCGTGCAACGGTAGTTGCGGCACGAGCTCTACCTCCACCGCGCTGGGATTGTTATTCATTTAGAAACGGTGGAATCAATACTCTCCTGCCCTCCTAATTCGGCCAGGGAGAACGGTGCCGCTACTGGTGACGGTGGATGGGTTCAGGCTCTCCGTGAACCGAATTCGGCACGCCGCGGCGCGAACCGACGCGCTTCCCCGTTTCACCGGCGCGAAATCGACCGGCCAGCGAATCGATAGGGGACCGTTCGAGGTTCCCGCGAACGAATCATCGAGGCTGGGATGATTGATATCTATGAGAGAGGGGGGTGGAAAACAACGGGGTGGAGAAAAAGAAGGCGAAAGAAACGTCCCAACCCCGCGACGGCCGACGACAGACTGAACGCCGCTCGACAACGAGGCGCTACATTTCGGGCGACTTCGTGACCCGTCGGTGGTATTCGGCGCGGGCCATGACGTCATCCTGCCGTACCATCGCGTGCCCATACTACTGGCGCCTCGCGGTCGCCGCAGGTGGATCGCGATGTATGTATGTATTTTTTAGCTGCGAGCGTACCGCGTTTCTTTCGCGTCTGCTTGGACGGACGAAACGTGAAGCCGCATACGAAGTGGTGTTTGAATTAGATCAACGGGAAACCAGGGGGAGTGCCGAAGGGAGCTGCTTCCGTTCTGGCTGAAGCAGGCTTCGACCGCACCGGGCGAAAGGGTTCGACTATAGGGGCAGAGACCGCCGGAATCGGGGGCCATGCAAATTTTTAGGTCACTTATGGTTGCGCGAGGATCAAGATAGCGAGGTTCCACGAATGTCTTACCAGTCGATAGTTGCGGGGGAAGTTCTGGAGACTTACCGCGGGTCAACGACACTTTACAGTGTTGCTCCGCATCCAAGAACTATCGTTCGACTAGTCAAACGAGTTTATTCTCAGGCAGAACCGTTAATCCCGTGTGGAAACATCGTGACGGAAAGTAGAATAGGCTTCTTACGACCCGGTTTTCGGGGAAGGCGTATCACGTATGCAGGAGAGTACAAGCGATGCATTTGAAGTAGAGGCACTAACCGGATCTCAATCTCCGTTTCCTTCCTTACAATATGTATCTTTTCTCGGTCGGGGCACACGAGAGCACGCTCTGCGTGCAGGCCGCCGGTCGACGACACGACTGGCGATCACGCGAATTTTAAATCAGGCCGATCTCGATAGGGTAATCTTAGCCCGGGGGGATCGTTGAACGGCGGGAGCGCGCGATCTTCGGGCTGCGGCTGTTTAACGCCGCGGGATCCAGCCACGTTCGTCGAACCTTTTAATCGCGATTCCCTCGGAACGAGTCGTCATCGAGGGGCAGTAAAGAAGTTCCGCAGAAGTCGTAAAGATACGCAGCGGCGCGATGGCGTGGAATATCCGAGGAGAATAAAAGAGGAGCGCCCCGGAAGATGATCGAGCTCGCTAGGCGATGCGAGAGCGGCGCGGAGTCGGAAGACGCGCGAGATAGAGCACTATCGCGAGAGTGGAAGCAGCGATTTCGCGCGCTCCCCGCTGCCCCGCTCGCGCGAAACTTTTCCACCCTCCTCTTAATAAACGCGGGCAGGGGGCTGCCCCGCCCTGGGGTGGGCTCGCAAGTCGGCAAAGTAAATTCCAAAGTTTCGTCTGCACGCGCGTCTGCACGGCGAACGGGAGGGCGAGAGAGATGGGGCGAAACGGGGCTGAACAAAAGCACGGAAAGACGGACGGAACCGGGGTGCCCCCGCGACGATGTTTGCCGACGAAGAAGTAGTTTGTCTAATTGAGTAGATAAGGTGGAAGTTGCCGACAGCGGAAACGACTTGTTTACGCAAGAAACGAGACTACGGGCTTGATATACCCGCCCCGTGATCACTGGAGGTATGGGTACGACTAGATGGCGCAGACAAATACAATTTTCCTCTGTGTAATGTATGAAACTGGGGGGAACGAAGGGGCATTCAACTGTGAAGAAAAAGGTTTCGCTGTAATTTGATACAAAAGGTGTAGTACCTACCGTCGATGGGATCCGTTGCAAGGTTATATCGACCAGTGGGAGATGATAAAATTCTTTTATACCCGATCAAACTATACCTGCCAATAAAACAACACCCCGTAATTCCACCTATCATCGAACACAGTTCAGCGGACGAGAATGCACGCTTCCTGGGAACGAGGGACGACAGGGGAGTGCAAAAAAAAACGCGGAATAATAAAAAGTATCGCAATCGCGTTGCTTATTCACCGCGCCATTGAATCCATTGTCCACGAAGGGGATTAAATATTTTTCCACGAGCTTGTGACGGGCGCACGGGGAGAAATCCGCGAAATAATGGTGTCGCTCGAAAATGTTATTTATATCCTTCTCTATTACTTCCGGCGTTGAATAGCACAAGGAAAAAGTGGTTTTCATCCCGTGGCCACTGTTCGTCGCCGTATCGGCCGCGGGGAGATTGAAAGAAGGCACGCATGGCCGAGCGCGGCTGTGTTCCTCCTCTTGCTTTCCCCCTGGCTCTCTATAAGCGGGACGATTTATTAAATTTGCGCGGGGGTGTCCTGTTGAATACGCCCACGCACGTGTGCGTGGAACACGGCCGGAGATTAGGGGACAGAATTCGACACAGAATGCCGCAGCCCAATCAATAGAGTACAGTGGCCCCTCTCGGCCTTATCGAGTGCATTCTCCCGATGCCAGATATATTCCCGCTTCTCCGAAACGAGCTGCATTCTCGTCCACGTGACCGAAGTGCCGCGACAGAGGGGTTGCTCCACCCTCCATCCGAGCCGGTAGAATGGCTGAAAAGACGGTCGCCAGTAGACGGGGAACAGGAGGGTCGTTGGCAACGATTGAGACAAAGATGACGAACTGATAATAACGCGGCCGTCCATCCACCACCCCTCTCCCTCCACCCCCGCACTCTGCCGCGGAGGGGCCAGTAGTCCTGGCACGAAATCGTTTTCTTCCGTTCTCTCTCGATATTCTTTCGGGGAGAGAATTGTTATTGCGCCCGTTGTAAAATTACCCGCCGATAAAGCAGCCGGTCCTCCGACGGGCAATCTCGCCTATAGCCTCCCCCCGCCGCGATAACAACGTTCTTGTCGAAACAATGCGGGCGCGGCGGGTGTAGGTAGCGAAAATATCGATGCCAGGTTTCCCTTTCTCTTTGACGATATTGGGGCCGGGGAATGTTTCTTCGCCGTTGCGCCGGCAATTACTGCCCGATCGAGTCACTTCGTTACCTACTCGATTACACGGACACGCTGGTCCATGTGTAAAACTGAATGGCAATTGGGAGGAACGTTATTGCGTAGGTAATAGCCGTTCCGGAGTAGTTAGGGTGTACGTGTCGCGCGGCCAACGAGACGGGGCGCTTTATTGGCGGTATTTCTCTTAGCTTGGGCGTAAAACCGCGAAGAACGAAGCCAGCCTCGGGAGGACGACTGCCCCGACGTCCCCAGGACCAACGTAAAATATTCTGAACGTTTCGTAAGTGTAATTGCAGATTCTATCGCCGCGACCACGGTGGTATCGACCTCGGCGGGTGGAGTTTTATGGGTTCATTCGTCACCACCCACCCCCCGTGGCTGGATAATAGCGTTCCGCCGTGATATTCACCTTGATTTCCGGCGCCTCCACAATCGGTAGCCACTCTTTTCAATTTCCTTTGTTCGCACAGCGACGATTCACGCGGCTAATTGTCGCGTCGAAATTGCTTCTCGTGGTCCTCGCTGGAACGGAAATTCGCGGGAATGTTTCGCCCGTCCGTTGACACGCGTTGTTGTGCCCCTGGAGCCTGACAGAGGGCTGCTTGCAAACTGTAAGCCGCAACGGCGCGATGGAGCGCGCGTATTAAACGCGCGTCTCCTAAATCCCAATCGCACGAGTTAATTATAGGACGCGGGCTCGGCAACTCGCGGTAAACTCGATAAGGATGCCCAATACTCCTTGGGTCCTCGGCGCGGAACCAGCGACAGAATTTCTAATCACCCAGCCAGGATTATCGACGCCTTTGAAACTACCACCCCGCGCCGCGCCGCAAGTTTCGCGGTTCTGCGGTGCTGGAGGGTGGTGCGCTTCAAACAGGCCATCGAAATTTCTCCCACCGTTGCGGTCGCCGAGTGAAAGCACTTGGGTGAAAATTGTTTCGCCCGGGGAACGCTGTTTCGCGATCATAATCTCCTTGTGGGTGGCACGGAAATTTCAAGGACGCGTGGAAAATAGGCAACTGACTCGCCAAAACCTGTCCACGGAAGGGCACTGTTTATTTCTTCGAGATAGTTTGGTCGTTAACTCATCGAGTCGAAGAAGAGCCACCAGAAGAATTTTCAGTGTTTTCACGACTCACAAGGGAAGATTCTCAACCCGGAAATTGAAAGAAATTATGAAACTTTATTTTTGCAATTTTTTTCCTGCCCAAATTCACTTTAAGGGAGTGAAATTGGCCCCTGAACATCTGACCATTTCCCGATTCTGTGTTATAACTCGCGAACTGTAAGAACTGTAAGTTACTAGAGTAAAGCACCCAATTACTGACACATTATCTTATAGTTGTGTACTTATAGAGTAAAAGTATATGTTGTTCTTGTTATTTATTATTGTTTAATATTTTTATTTGATGACAAGTATTTGGTGGATCTTAAAACTTCGACTTTCATGTATAAATTCATCAATTTCAAAAATGTATTTGGGGATTTATTCAAATGTATTTGACTGAATTACTGACACCCCAATTACTGCCAGGTAACCTAATACTGTATATGTCATTTTACGGTTACGTCGTGTCATATACACGAGCAACTACTGCTATGACAGTAATACTAAAATGCTTGAAACGCTTTTCCAATCACAGTCACCCAATTAATAAGTAAAAAAACTTTATGAATCGTTGAAATCGTCAAAACTAGGACGTTTTATTAAACTTAGTAATTGGGTTCTTTACCCAAATTATTAAAAGAAGTAACTTTTGTCCGAAAACATTTTTTCTATCTCTTACAAATTTTCAGGTGCTGATTTCACCCTTTTAAGGCTGACTCAGACACGTCCAGTATTTTAGTCGAGTAGCGAGTAATTTCGTAGTTTGCCGTGTGTGGACACCAAAATATCGTCGAGTAGTTTAGCAAAACAATGGTGAATTACTAAATTACTCGCCACTCGATTACATTACTCGACGTGTCTGGATCAGCCTTTAGAGTGCATCTGGGCAGCAAAAACAGTGAGTTATAACTCATAGCTACATATCCTCTACACGTTCCGAAAGTTTCATAATTTTTTTAATTTCCGGGTCGGTGATCCTCCCTTGTCAGTAACGCTCACTCTTTTTCTCCCGTTACTTTTCATTTATCGTCGATTCAATTTCACCGGCCACCGCGGTTCACTCTATTCCTCTCCGACCTTGCAGAACTCCACCAGCTTTATATTCCGATCTAGAAGGGCGAGACAATTTTGGACGACCTGTTCCGGGTGACCCATTCTACCCAGGAGCCGTTCGTGTGCGTCTATCGGTTCCGCAGCATGCATACCTACACGTCGAACGGATAACTATTTCAGGAGACACGTCGAATGTGGCGCACATCCATAATGGTGGACAGAAATGACGGGGCACGGACAGGGTCGAACGGAGCACGATCTCGAGTGCCGCTCCAACGAAGACGATAAATTAAATCCCCGGGAGCTAAGCGCAGACTCGCGTGAGCAATGAAATTGCTGAACCGGAAGTTATCGCGGCTCAAAGCGGCACGGTCCGGCGGATCTCCTGAAATTTCGTTATCAGCCCGTCCGTGGGAGACAGGCAGAGAAACAGAGAGATAAACGCGGCGGACGGGCGCGAACTGGATGACACGCAAACGGTTTAACGTCGTTTCTCGCGTGTCGAGAAGCGAAACGTTTCCGAACCGTTCGGTCCCCGCGCTCGCGCAGGTTCGTTAGCCGTCAGAGGGGTAGAAATATACCCATCCATCGTTGACCCAGTTCTCCATCGGGACCCGTCGATCGTTCGATTAATATTTCTCGAGCGCGAGATTTTCAGCTGCTCGCGGAGAAGTTCGACCCTACCCGCCACCCTTTTCGGCCCGGTAATGCGTTCCCCTGCCTCGAAAAATAAAAGGGAGAAAAAAGCGGAGGAGAGTGGCGGCGAATTCGTTTCCTTCGGCGCAAGAACGGTATCGACGAAATTCTATTTGCGTTACGTCCCGGCGCAAGCTTTTCCTATGGAAATATAACGCGAGTTTCGAAAGTACTCGTCGCTCTCTATCGTCGGTAATTCCCCTCTGCGTGTTTCGTGCCGTTCTCGCGGCCCTTGTTTATCGAGTCAGGTATCAGGGAAAAGAAGGCGGCCTGAGGGGAGGAAGAGCGGCCGGGATAGAGACGAAGACGGAGGAGCGGTACGCTGTAGGGGCAGCGTTACGATTCTCGCGGGAAGGCCGGAACGACTTGGCCAGCACGAAAAAGAAACGTTCCTTCTGTCGAGGGTCCACTCGAACGCGGTCTCTTCTCCAAGGAAAACGAGGAAAAAAGCTGGACGGGGGTGGAATATTTATTCATAGACCTACCTCTCGGCGCCCAGGCCCGCGTCCACTCGATTCCTCCACTCAGACTTTCGTGGATTGTAACGGCGACGGAGAGCACTCCATTTCGAATAACGGTTCGCGAAACATTGGACGAGCTGTGCGAGACGTCGGCTAGAATAATTTGCGCGCGTGATCCTCGTTCTTTATGCGAGTTGCCAACCGTAGAATCCGCGACAATAGTAGCTCGCACGAAGGGGCGCGAAAATACTCGATGATGAACCCGCATCGAGGCGGCTCGGTGCTCTTGCAGACTCTCTCGCCTAATGGTAATGGAAAAGTTCGATGGTGATTCCCTAGCCAGGGCTGTTTTGCTTTCGTGTACGCCGCGGAAAGACCCTCGTCGGCGTCAACTTCATTCGCGCGACTTTGTTTAAACATGCAGAGAGAGAGAGAGAGAGAGAGAGATAGAGGCAGAGGGAGTGTTTCGTTGCGTGTGTCGTTGTCGTCGAAGCTGCTCAGCCGGCTCTCGATTTTCGCCCCGTCGATCGATCCTCCGATGCACTTGGCTGCGAGCATCGCGGTGCACCTTGCTACAAAGACCCCGGGCGCACTCGTAGCGGCGACTTGCATTGCAAAGCACTTCCGGTCGAGAGGATCCTCCTCGTCTCGTGACTCCCCTAGGGGGTGTACGAAAGGGTCAAAGGGTAAGAAGGGTTCGTTGGCCCTCGATCAACTCCCTACCCCCTCCCCCGTGCGCGCACAGGTCACCAACTATCAACCTGCGCTGTCTGTATGCATTTGCTTGCGGTTCGAACCCGCCCCTTCCCACCTTTCCCCTTCACTTTCAGTCGCCACTTTATTTTCAGACCCTCTCCACCCTTCTGCTCCAGACGATCGACGATTACGGCTCTGCCGGAAGTCACCCCTTCCTCTCACCCCAACTGCATTCGCCTCTGGCGTCCGCGCTTACGCCGGTCAGCTATTGCATCGAAATTCCAACGAGGCAGTATCATTTTCTTGGGATTTCGCCTTTGTTTTCCCGCGCAGCGTGCAACCCGGCCTGTCCGCGCTACCTTTTCCACTCGAGTCCCGTTCCGCTCCCCGAAATGCATCCTTTGTATGCATACGATTCGCCCAAGGATTCCCAAAGAGCGCGTGGCTCTCGAAATTTTTTACAATCGCAGAATTCTGCGCCGTAAACCGACGGAGAAATCGGCCCCGCGATCCGGACGGTCGTCGCTCCAAAATCGCAAAATTTCCTCGTAAACTTTACGATTTTCCCTCTACCAGCGTGGCTTTATAAAGGAAGGACCGCTCTAGATCTCTGGCGAGGCAGTTTTTTATTTTCCTCCCTTTTATTCCGCCCCTTTAAACGTTTCTTCCGTCCCGCTCGCGCGCTTCATTCGTTCGAGTTCTTACGCCAGCGTAGTATCTTGTCGCGTTCCCCGGGCGATTCACAGAATATTTTAACGAGAAGCGATATTACACGAGTTCGCGGAACTCGTTGTTGGATGGAGAACGCATTTAATTCTGCTCGGGGAAAAGTGCGAAATATCTTTTAGCTAGACTGAAACACGGCGAGTGCGCGGATCACGAGACTTTCCGGATGTTGCCCACGCACGAGCGGCTTTTGTCTCCAGGAATTGCCAGCTTTTTTAAGCTCTACCGTTTTTCCCTTTAGCCCCGCGTCGCAGAGAACGTTGGCCTTTCAATCCGACACAGTTGCTCGAAAATACCCTGCAAAATATCCCAGCGTTCTCCCAGGATTACTGCCGTTTTCAGCTCCGCCTCGTTTCCTATTTCCGCTTACTTCTCCTCTTCCCATTTCGATCGTTTGATTTCTCCTCGGCCGTTCGATATACACCTCACGTAGTTACATGACCTTATCAGATTTTTTTTTCGTACAGAAAACCGTCTCCTTTCGCGTCACCGTGCGGAAATCGTTTCACCGAGGAGGGCACGGCCCTACATCTCGGGAGCGTGAGAATTTCTTCGGTAACTCGGTCGATCTTTCCGCTCGTCCTACTCGCCTCCGAGGAACGGAGCTGACGAAGTAACGCTACCCCTGGAGGGATTTGCTCGCGTAACGCGCGTCGACACGCTGCCAGCTGGCTAGAGGAGAACTTTTTCCGCCACCTATCCGCCCGGAGTACTTTGCGAAGATGAGCAGGACGATTCGGTGGCGGGCGAAAGAGGACGACGCAGGGAGAAGAAAAGTTTACGACCTGACACGTGTCCCGCGTGATAAACCGTCGTCATTCATTTCACGTTTCTTATTCCGTTTTAGTGCCCGCCTCCTCCCCGATGCTTCCGGAACGTCCGCTTGCATCGCACAATTCCGCGGAACGGCGCGCAACTTCGCCTCAGGGATCGACCCGAGCGCGAATATACGAAAACGATAATAACGCCGATGCTTTTTCCAGCGTTCTTAAACTTTGCTGGTCCGAGAGAAGTATCCGCTCCCCGAACGTGCACCCCGCCCCATTCAAGCTGGTCCGCAGCTTCCCTGGAGCGGTGCGCAGCCGACCAAAAATCACGCAACGCGGAATGAAATTGCTTCCGCGAACGTGTTACGGGCTCTCAAAGAACCGCCCTTCAATTTCCCTAAATTCGTTGCAAGCATCCATGCGAGGCGAAGCGGGCGGAGGAGGACGGGTATGTTCGGGTCCTTACACGCTGGATACCCGTGGAGGATCGCGCACCGAGGCGCGAGAAATTTGAATTCCCCCGCGACCCTGTGCGGCTCTGCGGTCGGTCCGTTGGCCAGCTTAATCGCGGTGTAATTAACGCCGTGCGATAATTAAGCGGCCACGGCTGCAGCCACGCGGGAGGATCTCGTCGTTACGAGGCCGGGAGACGCGCACGTTGCGCTCTCCTCTGCTCCGCTCTCGGGCGACCCTTGAGCGCGGTAATTCGTCCTGGCGCACTCGTCGTCCTCAGGCGGGCGTCGTGGACGAGGGACGTATAACGAAGGAACGTCGGCCAGGTACGGCTCGTTAGTGGACCTCCCGTTAATTGAGAGTTAAATTCCCGTTGTTCGCGGCCTTTGTTTATGGCGATGCGTGACGCGCGTGAAAGATCGCCGGGACGTTGCAGCGCGGAGGGCACGCAAGGTTCAGCGCGTCATTACGTTAATTAAAACGATTACGCGACTTTGCTCACCCAGCTTCATGCTCGCCGACAGCTGTTTCGTCATTGCTGCTTTCATCCCCGGTTATTTTCGTCGAGCAGGCGTGTCGGGAACGATGGCAGGGCGGAGGGGAGACGGGGATGGATCAATTATTGCCGCGGACTCTGCCAGGACACATCGCGCACGCTGGTAAGTGGTCCGTTGGAAGCGCGTCCGGGGTGCGGAGGACACGTTCCGTCGGGATCTCAAGGTGGAAACAGGAACACCCCGCGTAGCTTCGCGTTAGCATATAAATGAAATTCGCCGTGGCCCGGTGAATGCCAATGGACGAGCTGGGCTCGCGACGGCGGTGCACGTGTGTGCAAGTACGCGGGCTGCTCGAAACGCTCCGTTTCTGACGCACCTCGCCTCCGAATGGTTACATCTTGGGAAATTCTTTGTCCGTTGAGAACGAGGGTTGACGCGTGCCTTGTGGATCTGGCTGACGAGTCTCCCAACATGTTCCTATTTACGCCATCCTTTCGACCAGCGTTTGCTCTTCTCCGCGTGTCACAGTCAAAGTGTCGTTGTTCATAGATGCACAGACGGCAGAACCATTTTCTTCGCAAAGTTCCGATGTAGGGGAGATAGGGGCTAGTTGACTAATATTTTACATTTCTAATTTTTATAAATAGACTATTAGCATTTTGTTGACTTGCTGCATACCAAATTTCATTAGGTATACAGGATTAATTTTGAAAATCGTTTTAATCGAGTCTAGGTTATAGTTTTTATTGTAGTTTTTTTACCCTGGCTGCGGGGTTAGTTGACTTGACATTTACTTTTCAGTTTTAACCCTTTGCCTACGAAAGGCGTATATATACGCTGTTACAGTTGCATCAATATATATGAAAAGCGTATATATACGCTGCCAATTCTATCGATACCTATAGTATACGAAACGTGTAAATATGTATACTACGACCAATAAGTCTTTTTTATTTTTTAATCACTCCTTCACAGTGTTATTTTGTTTATAAATTATCATGGTGTTAGATACTGTAATTATTTTGTACTTGTCTGTTATGGTCTATTTGGAAGGCCTGAGAGTTTGAAGGGAGGATAGGGTGTAAAACTGGTAGGGGTGAGTTTGGAAGGATTTGTGGTGGGCGAAGTGTACTTGAGCAGCTAAACTCTTTGCCTCGACTGCATCTTGAGGATAAAAAATGCAATTATTAGTGGTACTCATATACTCAGTCAAATAACCCCGTCCAACATTGTTAACATGTTAAAGGCCGTACGTAAAAATCCTCCACGCACCGGATAAAATAAAATACCGTAAATTATAGTCAATCTATCACGTTTCCACAAAATATTCACGAAAAAACATCAAGCAGTACTTAATGGACAAAAATTCATAAATAGTCGAAACAAAAATTTCATTCTCATTGACAGAACACGCAAGTTTTTGTCACGGCGATACATTAAATGGCAAGCTGGTCATTCATATGCTTCAATATCGCGAATCGCAGCATAATTTATTCCATAATAAAACAATTAAATGGAATTAATCAATTAACCTCGTTAGTCAACTATCACCGGTTTCCCCTACTTCTTAACGAAGAATACTTCCTGTTCGTTGGAGGGTGATCAAGTGTTGGAGAGAATGGCGAACGCACGAGCGCGATTATATCGCGAGGGTGCGTCATTAGTCGCCGCTTTCTTGCCAATTTATTTCATCGTGGCAGACACTCTCCGCGGCACAGGGCAATTTCAACCCCCTCGCCGCCTTCCTGTAATTTCCCTTCCGTGTAATATATCGGTATGAATCATTTATGGCGTCGTTAATTGAGACGGTACAATGCGATGGTCGATACGGTGGGTCGCGGGAGGAAGTAGTGCGAGCAATGGTACAATCCGGCGGCGCTGGCAGAATGTCAATGAGCCGTCCACGGTTTTGTCGACGAAATAACGTGTCCGGGGAAATGCGCCCCGTGTTGGAAGGATCAGCGGGCATTGTGCGCGGGAAACGATGCCAACGTGTGACCAAAGCCGATTCCTCTCGCCCATTCTTTCGCCGGGAATCGCGGATTTCCCGATCAACTCGCGCGTCCAGCTTCGGAATCCCTGTCGAGCCAAGTGCCTGGCATCGGGCATGGGATATCGGGGGGGATCAAGAGACACGGTAGTGTCTCGCGCCAAGTATATTTAGATATATGCGCAGCGCAAGACACAGAGTGTATCTATTACGCCACGACCCGCTATTTAGAACCCTGAGATTACCGAATCTCAATAACGGCTGATCTGATTAGCTTTTTAATGGTCTTAATGGATAGCTTGGGTTTGATTTACATAAGAAAAGTGTCTTCGTTTGTTCCTACGTGCCTTATGAGCTGAGATATTTCGATGTAAAGTTGCAATTTGCCAAATTTCATGTTCATAAAAATTAAGAATCGGCATCGTCAAGTGTAGGCAAGAGGGGAACATGAAAGGGAGAGGAGATGTCACTTAAAAATATTGTCGTATATTAATACCTACCAAAAAGAATCCCATTTAAAAACATTGTCGTAAATTAATAGCTTTACAAAACTAATGATATGCACAAATTGTGCCAATTATCATAATGGCTATTTATACAAAGAAAAAAATGTATTAAATAATATTAAGCAGATATATTTTTATACAAATAAATATTTAATACGAATAAATATTTTATTCAAAATACTTGACGCTGCGAAACCAAAAAAAGGTTAATTGTCTTGGTTAATAAATAAAATAAAACAAGACAAGACACCATTGAGACACGAAAGAAAAAGATTTTAATTCAATTTATACATATTTATTCAGTTTAGCAACACCAATTCGGAGAGCAGCGCCAAGTATTTTGAATAAAATATTTATTCGTTTTAAATATTTATTTGTATAAAAATATATCTGCTTCATATTATTTAATACATTTTTTTCTTTGTATAAATAGCCATTGTGTTAATTGGCGCAATTTGTGTAGGGAAAAGTGGGGTAAAACGGAACGGGTGGTTAAAACGGAACACCAAGGTTTCTGTTAGATAAGAGCTGCGAATGAGTTGGTATCGCGTGACATGGAACCAAGTAATACTGAACATAAGCCATGGTTTTCAACGTTCGCCGTTAAAAAGTATCGAGTCAATTTTGAGCTACATATAACTTGCAGTGACAAAGTTTTTCCTTAATATACAAGAAAGTTTTTTACGAATTTTCATACTGATTAATAAATAATTGTAGAAGATATGACGATATATATAATTCTCGCACGGCGCCAACTGTCAACGCGAGTGCCTAAAACTGCTACATATGTAGCACATTATACGTGGCGGTTGACTGATGGAGGCGCGCGAGATTTATATACATCGTCATATCTTCTACAATTATTTATTAATCAGTGCGAAAATTGGTGAAAAACTTCCTTGTATATTAAGGAAAAACTTTGTCGCTGCAAGTTATCTGTACGTCAAAATTGCCTCGATACTTTTTAACGGCGAACGTTGAAAAACATGAGTTATGTCCAGTGTTACTTTTTAATTAAATATTACTACATTTTTTAACATAAGGGTTTTGTGCATACATTATACGGCTTCGTTAGAGTTTTCTGAGTTTTATGTTTCAAGTTTCATAACGAACCGTTAATATTTACTCAAGTTATCGCAATTTATGTTTAAAGAAATAATGATTTTGGTCGGAGAAATTTTTTTAGTTTATAATTTTTATCTCGAATACTAACAATTCGATAAAAAAACTATAAATAGAAAAAATGTGTGCCGTGACGAGCTTTACAAGACTATATTTTTTAAAATGCAGTTTAACAACATTTAATTTTCCTATTTTTATTGCATCCAACCCTTCAATTTATGAATATATACTTACTAAGACGTTTTACAAACTTAATTAAAGCACACTGCTGTATGTATATAGATGCTAGATATTTTATAAAGTATAAACGAAGGAAATATATTACGCGTAATATTTCTATTCTACCGGTAGCTCGGTTCAGACGGCTAGGCCACGAGCCGTGATGCTTACGTCACGCGGCGTGCGATAAGAGACGTGTATTGCCGCGCGAAGCCTGCCTGCTCTCCCCCCACCAAAGCCCATATTCGCCGAGGTACAGCGACGTGACGCGGGGGTCATTCGTTCCGTGGACATCGTTGAGTTAAGACGTTTCGATAGCTGCGTACGTAAATGGTACGCATACATTATCTATCGTCACATAATTACTTCTATTCATTATTAGCCTTCTTCTTTACTCTCTATCGTCACTTGCTGCTACTATTGTCCCGAAATTGATTAAATATCGCGAGAAAACCATTACATATTCGTCACGTATTCCCTTCGTTGCCTTCGTGCCGATATTTCTGCACATTTAGTGCACACATATCGTGTCTCGGTATTCAAATACATCACTTTTCTGGCATATTTCAAGTTTATTTCTTGTTTAATTGCCTTACGAATGTTTTAATGCTTTTGTTTCAAACAGACGTTCAGGCGGAAATCGAAAGCAAAGGGCAGGCGACGCCATGACACTTGGCGGTTAATTTGAACGATGCTTGGATGGCGTCTGGTCATTTCTTGGAAAAAGGAGATGACACTACGTGTGGTATACGTATTTTTCTCATTATTTTATTGAATCATTGTTGGCTGTGAGGGTGATTGATCCCGATATTAACTGATTTTGCAGTCAGTTAATATCGGGATCAAATGGGGAAAAATGGAATTATGATAAATTGAATAATTTTAATCAGATTTGTTTAAAAGTTTTAAAATGGCGTCTGTAGATGTTTACGAAATATTGGAATGATCGAATTCTATTGCATTTCGGTCGCGTTTACGTAGAATTCAATGATATTTCAATGATTTTTAAGAATCTATCTCTATCAAGCTGTTGTAATTGCATTTACCTTCGGTTTTGGATGCAACTTTTATTCTTTATGTTCAGAAACCGCGTAGTTGATCGAGGACATGCTATTCAAGCATGAATAATTAACGAATTTTGATTCTTGCCATGAATTTTAGATATTTATAAAAATACTATGATTCATTTAAATGTAATAATTATATCTGCAGTAGTATATTCTGGATAATATCGTGTTACTGAAATACAAAGTGCTCCTATCGAGCGAGCATTCTGTATTTTCGCATCACACCTTGTATTCTAAATAACAAGGAGCGAAAGTCCCTTGGCTGGTTTGACGAAAAACAATATTTCTTCGTGACAAACACTCGATGAAACCACACCCATCCCACCTTCCTATCCTACTTATTTTTCAGAGATTGTGACCGCGTGCAATGCGGCCAAATAGAGTCAGTGTTTATGACGTACGAAGTTTTTCGTTTTGAAGAGCACAGTTGCTCATAGTAGAGTTTCGTTAACAATTTCGGGATACGCGAGGGTAGAGCCAGTGTTTTCTACGCAATTTATATTCTTTCACGAGCGTCGCGGCTCTGACCTTCGAATCGCGAGAATAGATTCACTGCTTTGTTCGTCGATTATGATCTTTGCGGCGCGTTTGTAGTCTACTATTTCTTTATTTTTTTTTACTTTTGAAAGAGAAACTCGTCGGAAATTAGAGTCAGTGCGTCAGCTGAAGAGATTTGTGCGCAGCATATTAATGGAAAGATGTAAGTATCTATGTATTTGATTTAATTCCTTTAAAGTAGAGTTCATCAAAATTTTAGAAAGAAAACAATTTTAAACAAATTAATTTTTTGAATAGAATCACCCAGAAATTCAAAACTAACGAAACTTTTTATCATTTAGACGTTATAAGAAAGAACTTTTGTTAATTTTAATTTTTAATATTTCATTTTTTCATTTTTTTTTCTTAAAATGTCTAAATGATAAAAAGTTTCGTTAGTTTTGAATTGCTTCGTGGTTCTATATTAGAGTTGAAACAATCGTAACTTTAGAAAGAAATTATAATCGTGTTCTGTTCCTTCGTTACAGTTTGGGCGCAGCTGAGCAGCTTGGTGACTTCTCCTGAGCAGTAGCAGGGGTGTTGGCGTCTTCGGCACCGGGGCACAGCGAAATGTGAGTGCGCATGCATTATGGTTCCTCTGGTCACTCAATCATGTCGTAGGACGTTTGGTCCGAATCGACACGAGTGACCGGTTGTATATTTAACGAGCATAATGACCACGGGTATGATAACCATGCCCGTGAATTGTAACATTTTTGTCTGTGTATGTATTTATTAGACGAGGCTAGGGCCTTCTTGTACGCCGCGCCTTTTCAATAGAATCACATTATAATCATAATTTTCAAGATAAACGGTTCCTAACGCGAATATTTATCATTGATCATACATTGATGTAGATATTTATTAAATAATGCACATAAAGGTGCATAGCAGCTCGGAAGGTATTGGTACGAATATCAATACGACTGAATGCTAATTTTTATGTAGCGAAGAAGTCTGATACTCTCAGACTCCACAGCTACGATCATTTTTATTTAATATGTAGTGGAACGATTATAATGCCTTGAATTTCTTTTATTTTTCTGATACTACGTGTTCAAAAGTAACTTGATTTCTAAATGACGATAATATACATAAAAATGTAATTCCTTTCTTAAAAAGGTCACTCGTTTGCGTACACAATAGAATAATTAATTTCCATGTGCAAGAAGACAATTGAGGGTGGGGAAATTTCAGATTCAAAGTAATTAGCATGAGATCATACTTTCTTGTTTTATGAAATTTACTTTGACGATGGAATAGCCCGTTTTAAATTCTTAAAGTAAATTCTTCATGATTTTGATTGATTTTCTTAAACAATTGAATTTTAGAGTCTTTCTTCTCGCTAATTGAATGTCGAGTAGAGTCCTTTTTCTTGATCTAAAGTAGAGTCCTTTCTTATTTATCTTCACTTTAAACTATTCACAAGTTGAAAGTCGAGCCACTTTGCTTAATAATGTAAAATAAAAGAATATTAGCCTGCTAGACACTATAGAAACTAATGATATTTTCTAGTTGAGGATTTTCAGGATATCTTTCCGTACTCATTGCCTTTTAACTCATCCACGTGCCCAGGTGCTACTTGGGTGGGTGAAGGCAATGGGGCACGATGACTTTCTTTACTAAATAATTACATGTCGGCGGCTAGCATTGCGTTAGTGTATCGTGCACGCCGCATTTTCCACCTATGTGTGTTTGTGTGGTTAGGCGGTGGAATTTGCGTCGGTGAAAGATTTTCATTAAAGACCATCTTAACGAAACTATAACATTGCAATAATGATATCAATGTTTCATATTCCTTGTTGCACACGATGATCATTCTAGTAAATAATCTGGGAATATGAAATTTAATCAATCTCGTACAATCAAACCAGATAGTAATAACGATTCATGTATGTACATAATATGTACAATGCACATTATCAAGTAATCCATTGTTTGAAATTGAAAATAGTTAATTGCTATGTAAATCATACTTATACGCAATGGTCACTGCCTTTGCTAGCCGATTTCAGTGAAAACTGGTACGTACTTATTAGAGTGTGATTGTGTGTGAGAGACTGTTTTGCCATTTTTTAAATATACATAGCTGTTAGGTAGGATGGGTAACTTAGCTGTTCGGTAGGATAGGTAACTTAGTTGTTCGGTAGAATGGGTAACCTAGCTGTTTGGGAGGATAGGTAACTTACCTTCTGGTACGAATGTGTGACTTAAATATAAGTAGGTAGGGCCGGGGCAGGTCATCGTATTCTCTGATCGCATGTTCCCCCCTGCGATGACCTGCTTTCAGGAAATTTGTGAGAAAAGTCGACGGCCAGACTAGCGCGAGTGGGGTATGCCCTCGCTTCTAGCCCCGCTATGTCGACTTTTTGACGCCAGTGTGACATTGCACATTGTCGCTGGTCGCGGTCGGCAGGACGGGCTTGGGTACGCTATTAAGGGGGTACTCCACTGTGAACGGTTGAAAAATCAAGCTATTTTTAAAGATTTTTTTCTCAGTAAATACAACATATAATGAAATAAATCTTTTTGGTATTTATTAAGCTACTCTTATATTATACAAAAAAATTAAAAAGAATATTTTCAATTTGTGTTACTTGTTTTTTTACAGCGTTAATATGGCACTTAAACAAAAACGGTATGTTCGCGGTGCAGGTGATTTCCCGGCTTAGACTGATCCAAAACCAAAAATTCAAAGAGATTATTAATCTGTATAAGTGTCTCTATCGTCCGTTCCTCAATTAACAATTTTTTCCGAAAAATAACCGAGATTTTTCTCGGGGAACATTCGAGAAGCACCATTATTTGGAGAACTTTTTTCTTCAAACAGGCGCCATTTTGTTATTCTTCAACAAAAATTGTTAATTGAGCTACGGGCGATAGCGACACTCATACAGATTAAGAATGTTTTCGGATTTTTTGTTTCAGATAAGCCCAAGTATTTGTTTAGTTGCCATATTAACATTTTGTAAAAAAAACAAGTAAAACAAATTAAAATATTTTTTTTAATTTTTTTTTATATAATATAAGAGTAGCTTTATAAACACCAAAAAGATTTATTTCATTATATGTTGTATTTACTGAGAAAAAAATCCGTTCACTGTGAAGTACCCCCTTAATTTTCAGAAGGGCGGACCGCCCGAAGCAAAGAAGTGGCCAAAGAGCCGAAGATAGCCCGGCCAGTAAAACGGCCACATCATGTGGGCTACCAAGAATGGCCCTGCATCCTTGGGTGCAGGGTCATTCTTCGTAGGTATTACTTTGCCATTATGCTCGTCAGTAGTTGTAGTAGTAGTAGTAGTTTGGTTGGCCATAGGCTGACCCACCGATACCCCCTCCCCAGAAATTGAGCACACCGCGTTTTCAATTAGGGTTGCGAAGAAGATTACGCGGCCAGTTAGTGTTGCGACTAAATGTTGATCACGGTTTGAATTAGCGTTGCGAATCGAGTATTCTCCGCGTTTGGTACCAGCTTAGCGTTGCGAATAAATATCGAACGTGTTTGCTTGTAGTGTTTCGAAAAAAGAGTCGCGATTGTTTTTGAGATTTTTCTTGTATTTCGAAGTAAAGTTACTAGAGTTTGATTTATAGCATTAATTTTGATTCATTGTATTCTTTTTATTAGAGTTGCGATACGACTGATCGCGTTTTTTTAATTACTCGTTCTAGTTTGATTCTTAATCATTTTTTGAGTTAGTGTTGCGATGATGATTGATCGCGTTTGTAATTAGAGTTGCGACCCCCAGCCCCCAATGCCCCAAAACTGCCCTGGGACATGTCCAGAGACATGTTCCTGGGGAAAAAGAGTCCCGAGCAGCTGGATTTGCTGCGCATGGGACTCTACACAGTCTTCAGGAAGGCTGCAACGATTTAAAGTTAGAGTTGCGTATTACGAGACACAGGTGCATTGAATTTTTATTAGTGTTACGAAAAATGAAACCACCCACGTGGTGGTTCTCTGTAGCTTTTTATATTTGTTAGAGTAGTGTAACTGCTTGAGAGCTTTTTCGTTTGCTATTCGGGATTTGTATTAAGTATTATAGAATTTTCAATAATGAAGCACCATTCGGGAATTTTGAAGTTATTTGAGAAATTAGTGCTGCGAGTAGTCCAAAGTCCTAGTGACTATGCTCGGGAGTTGATTTTAGTTTGTAATAAGCTAGCGTTGCGAAAGAAAGAAACGGTCCACTCACGGTTTTCTTGCATTAATGAGTGGACAATGATCATGGAGCAGCCCTAAGTGGCTGCACCATCCTCCTTCTACTCCCACCATCTACCCGCTCTTGAATCGAGTGTTTGTCACTGGAAATATTGTTTTGAAAGTATATTCATATTTTGCAAAAAATGCCAATTAATGAGAAACTACAAGGAAATTATTGAGTTGATGTAACAAAGCACCCAATGTGCTTAATATTATGAATATCAATTGCTAATTTGCGTAATTTGTTCTATTTCATGTATTTTGTCTATGGTTTTGCGTGATTTATTTTATGTCCTGTTTTATTGTGTTTATTTAATTTCCTTCCAGGCTGGTAAAAGTTTTTGATTACCTACTGTATATAATGAATTATATACAGCACCTTAATGAATTATAGCACTTATAATGAATTATAGCACCTAATGTGCTTAATATTATGAATATCAATTGCTAATTTGCGTAATTTGTTCTATTTCATGTATTTCGTTTATCGTTTTGCGTGATGTATTTTATGTCCTGTTTTATTGTGTTTATTTAATTTCCTTTCAGGCTGGTAAAAGTTTTTGATTACCTACTGTATATAAGGAATTATATACAGCACCTTAACGAATTATAGCACTTATAATGAATTATAGCACCTAATGTGCTTAATATTATGAATATCAATTGCTAATTTGCGTAATTTGTTCTATTTCATGTATTTCGTTCATGGTTTTGCGTGATTTATTTTATGTCCTGTAGGTTGGTCTCACTATTACTAACATAACGTAGTTATACCTTCGCGGTGAAGAGACTTAATAAAATAATATATTTAAAAATAAAAGTGATAGTGAAAAGTAATAGTGAAACATGTTAGTGCAAAGTGATAGTGATAGTCAATATTAACGCGTGCTCGTTGTTGCTACTTTCTGTATGAAAGTAACTTGGATTACTGTGCAGTAAAGTGCAATTATTCCAATCTTCAACATTTGCATAAAAGTTTTTGATTATTTACTAAAAATAGGATTTCAGGTTCATCATCCTTGAGAAACGAAATCTCACGGAATTTTTATTAATACTTTTGCGAATGTTTCAAATATTGCCCCTTTATTTTTTTTTCATTCCCAATTAGTGAATATTTGAAGGGTTGGATGCAATAAGGGGACTAGCGCTCGAAAATGTGAAAAAGTATTGTCCGATCGCTAAGAAAAATTGGAAAATTAAATGTTGTTAAAATGTATTTTAAAATATATACTGTTGTAAAGCTCGCCACGACACATATTTTTTCTATTTACAGATTTTTTTATCGAATCATTAATATTCGAGATAAAAATTATAAACAACAGAACTTCGTCGACCAAAGTCAATATCTTTTTAAACATAACTTGCGATAACTTGAGTAAATATTAACTGATCGTTATGAGACTTGAAACATAAAACTCAGAAAATTCTAGCGAAGCCGTAAAATGTATGCACAAATCTCTTATGTTAAAAAATGTAATAATATTTAATTAAAAAGTAACACTGGACATAACCCATGTTTTTCAACGTTCGCCGTTAAAAAGTATCGAGGCAATATAACTTGCTCACTTGCAGTGACAAAGTTTTTCCTTAAAGTACAAGGAAGGTTTTCAAAAAATTTCACAGTGATTAATAAATAATTGTAGAAGATATGACGATGTATGTATATAAATCTTGCGCGCTTCCATCAGTCAACCGCCACGTATAATGCGCTATTTAGCAGTTTTAGGCACTTGCATTGACAGTTGGCGCCGTGCGAGAATTATATATATCGTCATATCTTCTACAATTATTTATTAATCAGTGTGAAAATTGGTGAAAAACTTCCTTGTATATTAAGGAAAAACTTTGTCACTGCTAGTTATATGTACCTCAAAATTGATTCGATACTTTTTAACGGCGAACGTTGAAAACCATGGCTTATGTTCAGTATTACTTTTTAATTAAATATTATTATATTTTTTAACATAAGGGTTTTGTGCATACATTTTACGGCTTCGCAAGAGATTTCTGAGCTTTATGTTTGAAGTCTCATAACGATCCGTTAATATTTACTCAAGTTATCGCAATTTATGTTTAAAAAAATAATGATTTCGGTTGACGGATTTTTTTTTTGTTTATAATTTTTATCGCGAATACTAATGATTCGATGAAAAAACTGTAAATAGAAAAAATATGTGCCGTGGCGAGCTTTACAACACTATATTCTTTAAAATACAGTTTAACGACATTTAATTTTCCAATTTTTCTTAGCGATTGAATAATACGTTTTCACATTTTCGAGCGCTAGTCACCTTATTGCATCCAACCCTTCAATTATCATGGTAGAAATATACCAGAAAATTCTTCAAATTTAAAACAGAAAAAAACAAATAATGTTTTAAATTCTGCTTAGTTTCATCGCGGTAGCTTTTTACAGAATAACTCCTTCTTTTGCCCGCTTGTGGAGCGATCAAGGATCGTTCTGCAATCGTGCATCAGGGGGATCGATGGAAATGAAAATAAAATTTTGCATAAAAGGAGGGCGGATGGGCCGCGGTTAGGGCGGGTCTCCACTCGCAGCGCCTCCACGTGGTGAGACCTGGGCAATCTGTATTATTTGAAGTATAATTACTAATCGTATCACAAGTAACATTGTAATTCAGTTATTAATTACATGACAAGTAATACGAGCCGATTGGCTGCGATCACCTATCTCCGTTAATTTCTATTCCATTTGTCCAGATTCGATTCTAAATATTTCTCCTATAATTTCATTTTATTTCTCAAATAATATTAACCAAGACAGTTAACCTTTTTTTTGGTCTCGCAGTGCCAAGTATATTGAATAAATAAAAAAGGACACTGATCCAACGAAAACAGCATCGTCGAGGAGCAAACGTCAATTAATTATATAAGAGAAAGTTTTTCCACGATGAGTAGTCTGCGAAGTCGATTCGTTTCCACCTCAGATCTTCCGATAAGTGCGCGAGACGTGAAAGAGTGACGGCAAAAAGAAAGGGAACAGGGTCACCCAATGCACCGCAACGTGAAGTCACCGTGACCGGGTTCGAATTAAACAATGAACAGGCCGCCAATTAAAACTTTGCCACGAAGTTAGGTTTAAGTTCGGGGGGACAGGAGCCAAGAGGGAAACTTCTAGTGGCCGGACATTAGGCGGAGGGCCGGAAAATAATTATTCGGATCGGCCGTTATCTCGCGGCGTTTACACGGCGTGGGAAGGGCGGCGATAAGATGCGGAGAAGCGCAGTGTGCTCGCCTACGGAAGTTCGTGCGAGAGTTGGCGTGGCCATTATCGGCATTAACGGGCAAATTCGACGATAGCCCCGGAGTGCAACTGCAATTAAGGATGCTGGAGGAAAACCGATTCGTGCCAAGTGCATCCTCCGCCCTCGTTCTCGCTCTTCCTCCGCCTGCAACTTTTCCCTGCAGGTCGTTCGATCAACCCCTCTCACCCCCCCCTCCCCATGGGCAGAGTGTTTGATCGAGAGATACGTTTCGTTCTGAAAAAAGAACAACGGGGTATTGGCGAGGGTAGGTATTTAACGTCGATCGGACGAAGGTGCTTCAGCTGTTCCACCTCCATAGAAACGTTTTGAAACTCTCCTCCTCGCAGCCACGTCGTTTGATTTACGACGGTTCGCCGAGCGTTCGCGATGCGCCCGTTACTCGGCCAAATTCGACGAGAGCTCTCGAGTGCAATCGCAATTAAGGTGCATCGATAGAAAGCGATTCGTGCCAAACGCGGCGCAACCTCGCCCGACCGATGTGTTCCTTTTCTACCGCGCCGTTCTCCGGGAACGCGGTAATTCGATGGACGAGGTCGGAATCTCCTATCGGCAGTTGGCAGCGCGAGGCACCCCGCGCTAGCTTCTAAAGTTCCGCTGCTTCTTACGCGGCGGATCTTAAAACACGTTCTCGGCGAACCCCTAATTCCGTTTTACTGTGCCAGCAGTTTCTTTTACCTGGGCGCGTACCGCGAGAAACATCGTGTGGGGACTCGCGACGAGAACGCGATTACGAGTTATCGATCTTCCCTGAAACGCTCCGGCGATTTCGAAAAGAATTTGTAACGTCCGAAAGACGAGGGAGCTTCTTTTCATCGCCAATAGTCTATGGCCCTCCAAGAATCTCCGGACTCCCACGTCCCAGGATGAAACTGCATCGTGGCGCATAAAAGTTGCGTAAATCCCAGGAATTGGAGAGCGCTGACACTTATCCACTCGTTGCAATTGAATTATTCAGAGGTGGCTCGCGAAAGCGTGTCCGTCGCGTTACCAACTCATCCGGCTTCCTTTTTACTGCGCGGGGGTTTAGGGGCCCGTTTACTTCGGGATCCGCAATTTTCCTTTACGATCCGAGCGGCAACTTATTGACGCGTCGACAGCGCATCGTTAAAATTTAATAAACAGCTGAGAACGTGCGCCGCGCTACGTGAATATCGCTTTCGGGATAATGGGCCCCGCACGCCAACCCCCTTGCGCCCCCGCTCCGTGCTCCTTCGCCATGGAAAAAGCGGCTCTAACGGGAATTTAAGCACGGCCGAATAAGCTGCTGGTTGCAGGCCGTGGGCCGTTTCACGGTAATGCGATTTATCGGCGTTTTGCGCACTGCAGCGAGAATCGCCGATGAATACGGAAGGAGGGAGCAGGCGGGCGCGCCTAGACGCTCGATCACGTTATCAGCGGGATGCACCTGAAGGGGTGTATCTCGTTCGATTATGGTCGCGAGGCTATTAAACCTCGGGGCGAAGCTGTAGATCCAAGAAGAAGCTTTAGTACGGCCCGCAGACGATATTTAGCCGCGGTGTAGAACAGAGCCGTTGAGTTCATCACAATCGTATTGGGAAGTCTTACGGAGTCGTATCAGGTGCATCGAGGCGTGCAGTGAAGTTGGAATCGTGCTGTATTAACGTTGACGGCTTGTATCGACTAGTTCCTCTTACACGTGCGAAGTAGAGGGGTGACCGTGTAATTAGATAACTGCGGGGATGTTTAGACAGCGCCGAGAATGGATATAAAAGGAAATTGCGAGCCATCGTTAAATATTTAACGCGCGACGATGCGAGAGGAACGACGTCGAGGAACATCCCCGGAACAACCCCGCGATATTTTGTACCGCAATTTACTGCGCGATTATAAATGTATGGAATGTAAATGGAGAATGGTCCGTTTAAAATTCCTACTTTCCTTCCTTATTTCTGACCCTTATGATTTCCACTCTCTCCTCCCCCTGCCTCCCGCCTCTATACCCTCGAGATGCTCCTTTTTTTGAGATGGTGGGGGAGAGACTACGGCACGCTATAAGCGCTTTAATAACGGTCGTCGGAAGCGCGTTTATACGGCGGCCCCGAGGGTTGGCAGTCAGTTTCGCGCCTGTAACCAGTGATTTGCATAAAATAGGTCAGTATTTATTACCAGGCCGGTGTAACGAGACTCCGTTGTCCCTAGTAATTCCTTCCTCTTCGTGTCCGACGAAATTGTGAGATCCAGATCAGCTCTGTCTCTTCCCCCGCTCTCCCCATCACCAGGATCGTTGCATCGGGCAGGAAATTCATGAGCGCGGGAACAACGGGAATCGCGACGTTCGAACTCGCTCCCCTTTATCGGGGGAACGGTAAAAGGGTCCGCTCGGTTGAGGGTTTCATAAGGCGAGCAAAAAGGGCAACATTCGGAGACAGAAATTTTCGTGAACGCCGACCATCCCCCCCGGTTCTAGAAAAATCCGCAATATCCGGTATATCCAGGCGACCCTCGGCCGGTGTAAGCATTTTAATAACAACCAGCAGACCCTCCCCCCCGGCCACGGCGCGCGGCGGCAGCTCTTGTCTGCTAGGAAGCGACGCGGCTGTGTTTGTGCAGCCTCTTGCAGCGATGCCCGGCGATTTGCATGAAATTGAAAGGCTCTTGGCGGTGCGCTGCGATCGACGCTGCCGGTGGCCCTCTTTCTCTCTCTCTCTCTCTCTCTCTCTTTCTCTCTCTCTCCCGCTTCCTCGTTAGAATGGAAATCGCGAATTGAAATTTCCACCGGCGAGCGTCTCCTCGTGCGTGAGCCTGCACGCCGTCTAGTCCTCGCTTTTCCAGACGATGGGGATCGATAACACGCGTCGCGTATTCTTCGCCCACGTACACCGAAGAATATCGGATTTGCACCTGCTGTCTCGGGGCGTTCCGCGAATTTCACGCGGCGAATCGCGACAATTGCATCCCCCCTGTCGCTCTCATTACCTCGCCCCATATTCAGAGGCTGTCCCCTCGAAAAAAAGTTGCCCTGCGTCGCCGGTGTCTCTCTCTCCTTCCACCCATTCTTTTTTTCGTCGTGGTAATTCGAAATTCGATACGCGACGCGTCGCGCGATAACGACTTTCCCGTGGAACATTCAGAGGTCAAAGGAACGGGCGCAGAGGGTTTCGCGTTAGCAGTTGGATACCCATCGGAATAGAACATTTCCGAGGGGGGTTTTCCCGGCGATTCTTGCGCGCGATACCCGTACTTTCGTTTCTCCCTCTCCTTTTATAAGTCGCTGAATGCGACGGCGGGATTAAGTCTGATCGGGAAAGCAGCATGCGAAGGGAGCGCATCGACAGGGCTGCGTGCATTCAGTGCACCGTGACGTTGTATTTATCTCCATGGGCGTGGAATCGATACACATTTGTACTTCGTGGTACCGCGGCGCCTAGGTATGACGCACAAAGCGTGCAACAAAAGGCGTGGGAGGGAATCTATCGGGGCTGGCCGTCTACGGTGCAGATTGCATTCAGGCGACGCCACAATGCTTCAACGTTTCGCAAGTAGAGCAGGCAGGAGGATAGCGGGGCAATGATTTCTGTACTATGCGATGCTGTGTTATAAGCGCGGTGCAAAGAAGTTTTCGCAAATGGCATGCTCTTCCTGGTATCGATCCTGCATTATAGTACTTCTCGCTATACTAGAAACTCAGGCTACTCTTTGTAGAAAGTACACAATGATCGCGAACTCTTAAAGCTTTTAGTGTTAAAGCTATTAATTCTCTCGAAACATTCCAGTAGGGGGTCGTCCTTAAATTACGTAAAGCTTTTGGGGGCGGGGATTTCTTAAGTTGTCTTATAAGAAGGGGGGAGGGGAGTCAGGTAACGTCTTACGTAATATTTTTAATCTATTTTTCTATGAATTAATGTTCCAGAAAATAATTATTGTTTAAATTTCCTGACACCGAGGTAAATGAATTGTATAAATCTTTAAAAAAAATTTAATAACTGGAAAAATGCAATGTAAATGCGTTGGAATTGAGCTAGTTACACCAGCCTCCCACCTTTAGGACAGTGTATTTAGCCTCGATTATGAAAATCATCCTTTCGTTTATAAAATCATAACCATTTATCGAGACACGCGCCCTTCAAATTCCCCTCCGCATTCAGTACACGCTGACCGATCTCCATTCAACGAAAATGTCGCCCCATATGATTTAGGGGCGTCACACTAATCCAAGCGTATTAGTTGCCGCGCTCCTCCGTTGACGCGATGGCAAAAAGAGACCGGTGACCGATTTCAATTTCATCGTAGCTCGACGAACGTCAACCCGTCCCGGGCAGAGAAATCATCCAATTACGTCGATGGCAGATAATCGATAAGCCGCGATGAAACCGTGATCGGCGGATAGCCTCGTGAAACTTTTATTTCGCGAGGAAGAACGGGGCCGCCGCGAGCGCAGCCGCGTGCCAGCTGCCTGTAGATGCATTCGTTGCATTATTTAACCGTTCGATGTTACCGTGGCGTAAGCATCACCCATTCGCGAACGTCCACGAGGAACGTAGCCGCGTTTCCGTAGACGAGCATCGCCAACAATGTGTTCGTTTACATGCGACTGTCCTTTGAAGTTGCATTACACGCGTTTCTTAGTCAGCGTGCTATCATAGTTGGCAGAACAGTTATGTGCCCCTCCATGCTCTGGACACACACAAGTGGCGTGTAGAACAATGCCCCCGAAGGTACAGATCGATAAACGTGTTTTTCACTACTCACTGCAGGTTGCTATAAGCCTGAAACGAAAATTTACGTTAATGTGTCTAATGCTTTACGCTGCTCGCGTTGAAAAACTTCGCCGCGATGAACCCCGGGCTATGGAGTCTCTCAGAACGCCCTCCATTTTCGCTCTCCGCTGGTTTTACGGCACCGCTGCGTATCTGCTCGACCAATAATACTTGTATTTCTCAGCGGTTGCAGAAAGCACTTGCTAACTTGCCTCGCGCCCTCAAAGTTTCGCGCGCGCTTGCTCGCTGTTTCTGGATTACGTCTGACTGTTTGCTGACCAATACTACTTGCACCGCTACCAGTTCATTAGGGAATATTCAGATGGTGGGTTTTGGAATCGCGGCGATACTTTGATAGAGTGAACGTTGCTCGACTAAATCTTCCCCGTTTCATCGAGTTAGCTTTATCGCTACGCCCGCAACGGATGTTGGGGCGGAACTGGGGCGAGCGTAAACAGGCGGGGGCAGAATGAAAGCGCGGCAGAATGAAATATGCGCGACCTCGAGTTGAAAGAAAGGTGAAGCAGACGATACGGCGGGTAGAAGGGGGATTATTCGCGCGTATCAATTGGGGATCTTCGACGAGGGGCGAGCGAGTTTATTTCGCCCGGCGTTTCTCGCGCGTTCTTTATTCAGACAGGGCGCTCCCGTCGACGCGTGATCGACGATAATGTCGCGGGACGGAACTTTCAGAGATCGATCGGCAGAGAAATAAAGAAATTGAGGGAGCGGGAAGAACGCGTTACAGGTAGCTGCGTAAGAAGATTACAGGAGGTGGCCTATCATAAATTTACATATCGTACGCGGAGTAGCAAACTATGACAGGCTTCAGAATGTAGTGACGAGCGAAGAGAACACTAGAAGAAGCAAAAACCTCACTGTAGATAGCGACGATGCCTTTGGCACTCGTAAGAATCTAACGTCCACTGTCTCGCTTCCCTTTTTCTATTGTCTTCTCTCTGTCTTTGCTCTCGCGAAGTCCAAGAAGGAGCGTAGCGAGCGACTGTCCCTCCAGTGTGGGAGCTACTTGGAGGAAGCAGTTTTCACGGGTCCTCTTCCATCTTGTTCCCCGAAACGAGCGTGCCAAAAGCATGGAGTGCCAGAGACGGCGGGGACCCTCTTTGGTGATCTTGACGGGGGTTGTTGCGGTCGCGACGGCAGTGACGAAGGAAACTAAAGGCTTCGAGGTTCGGGGGAACGGCGGTGGAGAGCTGGCTGGAAAGAAAGGCCGCCCTAACAAAGGCGCCTTATTTCACGCCCAATGTATCCCGCCACAGACACGATCGTTAAGATACCTATCCTTGCGAGGTGCGAGTTCCGCCACCACGGTTCGCATCCACGCCAATCCCCGACCCTCTTCTTTTTTCTATGGAACCCTCCGAGATGCTCCCTACTCATGCGGCGCGCGGTTTTTCGGCCTCGAGTGCCCCGTTGGGTGTTGTCTAGGTGACTTACGAACGCCTGCTCGTGAATCGTCCGAAAATTTCTTTTAGAACACCTCGCCGATCGTTCTTTCGTATTAAGCAGACAGAGATACGATGCTACTTGGAAGGCGATATAAAATATAACGAAGATAATACCGGATCTCCCCGGGCTTTTAATATCCCACGAACGCATTGTCGACGCGGCGCGGATAAAAGCGGGTGGCGAGGGGAAGCGACGGAGGCTGAGGAGAGAGGAAGAGCGAGAAGCAGATAGAGGAAACTTATAGCCACGTTTTCTCTCATCCGGTCGGGCCGATATTATACAAGATGACCCGCAATTCGCACCCTACACCGAATGGCGGCCGTCGTCGTTCCTTATGGGTTCACGCTTCCTGAATGGGCCTGGCCCAGGAGGGGACTTTATCAGGATACAGGCACATGCCCGTTACGAGGCGTCGCTTTGTGCCTGGCGCTCGATTATGCGCGTATTCAGCCCGGTTGCGCTGTGTGCTCTCTCGGTGAAAACCGCCCGCCAGCCTGGGTACCGCGGGGCGTACATGCCGCTGCACAATAACGACCCGATAATAAAAATGAAAAGCCGCCCCGACGTCGCCAAGGTTCCTCGCGTACGCCGCGACGGTTATCTACCCGGGATAGACGCGAACGCGAGCGGGAGGATAAGCGGCAACGGGGCAAACTTTTTCTCCACCTTGATGCGCCGCGGTAATTATCCCCATAGTCTTTAAATTGTCGTGTTGGAACGGTTGTGTAGTGGTAACGAGCGACGCGCACGTTACGTCGGCCGAGGATGACAAGCGGTAACGCAGGAACAATGCCAGCACCCGCGAGCTTTTATGCAAATGGGGGTATTCTTAAGAAACGGGTATACAGAAAACTGGAATTGATAATGGAACGTTCTGGTTTCTTCTGCCTGCACCACGTGTTCTTGCCCATCTCATACGCGTCACAGTAATAAAAAATCAATTATCACCAAAAGGAATACGCGGTGAATGCTCTACATTCGCTACCACTAGAAAGTAATCGGTCTATTCGCTATGAGCTCTAGCTAGTCGGCGCATCGTGACAAGATGATTGGCCAAAAACGAGAGCAAAATGACGCATAATAACGGCGAATGGCGGTAAGTGAATACGAACTGACGGTTTCCTGTAGGGAAGACGGGACTTCAAGCCCGATGGAGATTGATGCGGATTGCATTAATCTACCCTCTGTCTGGCCCGTCCTTACCACTACTACTGCGTCGAGGCCGGTTTCCACTGGACGAAGAATAATGCGGATATATTAAGGGGGGAGCCTGGTGTAACTAGCTGAAAATCGAGGCATTTTTCGGGAACTTCTTTTAAAGAAAGTATTTAATCGATCTTTCTGAAACTTTCAGGATATTGTACTATCAAGTTAAGGCAGACAAAGAAAAAAATTTATTAAAAAAGAGCGGCAAATAACAAAGTAATAAGGGCTTATAGCGGGCAACATAGCGTCTTTTGGTTTCATAACTTAAAAGATGTCAAATTCTTAATGACAAAATTCATTAAATGGCAGCTGCTTGAAAAAAATTCACTTTTTCCAACGAAATTTTGCCTTAAATGTGTAAAACAAGTTAATTATTTAAACAATATCATTATGCCAATAGCTAAACTCTGTGAAGAAAATGTTCACAAATATCCGTGCACCAGGTCAAGTTGAATTGGTTGAATATTTTTGGAGTTACATTGCCAGCAGATTGTAAAACTGTCGTTTGGAGAAAACCGCATTTAAAGTTTTGTGGTAACCTGGTGCTCTGTAGCAAAACGGACTATATCTGCTTTAATTTTTCGAATTTCGGGTTGCGGCTTTGGGAACATATTATCGCGATGTTCAACTACTGATTTATGCAACAAAAAAAATTGATTTCATCGACCATTCCCTGGCTCGTTCTCTCCTTTGTTTCTCGCGTTTTTCAAGATATATAGAGTGTTCCACAGCTAAGCGTACAAGTGACTAGACTACGAGATAATTGAACTCATAAAAGCAGTCAGTACTACAAGCAAAAGTAGCGGTCGATTACTCTGCCCGGTTTAGCTCACTATTTAGATAGCATTCACTCCTTTTCATCAGCCTTTTAGTACTCAACTTCGTACCCACATTTAAAAAGCACCCTGTATAATCCACAGCCGTGCACGTCCATCCTGCTAACCCCATTCTCAGCGCGTTATCATCTCTTGCCCCCTTGGAAATATCCGTCTCTCCCCGGCCCGTCAGTATCGGGGCACGGATTTACCCGAGTTCCATGTGCATGCACGTCCGCGAGCAGCTAGAATTTATCGGGTCCCTTTTTCTCTTCCGATGGAAAAGCGAGCTCGTTAAAGAGGACCACAGTTGATGCCAAAAGCGAACGGCCGTTAATTGATACCGTTGTGCCATTCAAGCTGGACCTTTGATTCGTACTTTAATCGATTCAGCCTTCCAACTCTCTTTGACCCTAGCTGATCCAGCTTCAGCTCGTTTCAACGAAGCAGGACGGTCTCCGAACTCGCTCCACTCGGATGAACACTCTTCCGAGGCTTCTGACCTTTGAATTTTTCGTTTCCCCTCGCGCCGCGACGGGTAACAGAAACATCTCGCGCTGCAGATCGATCTTCCGCTATCGCACGACTTACCAACAGCGTAACCAGTTCGCTCGCCGACACCTAACCCCTCGCCAGAGCGGAACAAGGTTAAGGGTTGTAGACGGAGATTCGACAGAAGTATGAGAGATAGCGAGCCAAGTACGGGAGAAGTTTGTCGCAAGTTTAGATTGAGTTCAATCTCTCAGCCACGCTCAGATCGTTGCACCCCCACTTTCCGCCCTGACGCGCCCCCCGACCCCCTTTCGCTACGGAAGCTTATCGTCTAATATCCAAGCCAGAAGAGGGTGAAGGGATGGAACGAAATATCAGGACATTCTGCGTCCAGACCCATCCTCCGGTCCACTTTCTCCCCCCCCCCCCCTCGTCCCTCTTTTCTCGCCGTTGACAAAGTGGCCGACCCTCGGAATTGCACGGACTGCCCCTCGACACATTTTTGCCCGGGGACGTTACTAGATTTTACCGAGGGTTGGCGGGCGCGGTGACAAACTTTCATTGGGAACTTTGGCAATCGCGAGTCCCGGAAGGATGCTTGAATCTACGACTAGCATTCCAGCTAATGCGAGAGTCACAACTACACGCGTCCAATGTATCTCATACTCGTGATCGACGATGGCTACTGATAAAAACAGACCTTTCTCGTAACATAGGGAAGCGTAGGATCGAATTTACTTGCTGGTTTGAAATTTACACCGAAATAGTTTACTGGCGGAAAGGTAACTCGGATTTAAATTTACACCGAAATAGTTTGCTCGTTGAAAGGTAACTCTGATCGAATAGCTTGAAAAGGAAAAGCTCGTCCAATTAATTTCCCCCCGTTTAGCGGGGATTCACATTTTACATTTACCCCAATTACGCTAATGGATGCCTCCGGGGTAGACGTGGAATTCCTCCGGCGAAAGCTTCTGCAGGAATATTGTTGCAAACGAGGTTACCTAACACAAGGCTCCCGTGAAAGATTTCACGGAGTGGAACGATAGTTGCCGCAGCCGGTTGCCGAATAATCAAGTACGTTATTAGATCATCGATTTTCCGGGATGACGCAGCAGCTACCTCTTGCCGCGCGAAGCATGGAATCACTCGGGCACGTCAAGTGCCTAACAACGTAACGCTGCGTACGTTTCAGGCGCATCAGAGCAAACGAAGTTAACGTTGCACCGCGATGAAAGCGCCCCTGCAGCCAGGGAAATTCGCTTTTCCAGCCTGGCTCCGCCGGAAAATTCGATCAGCCGCGACGGATTGTCGTTCGCTGATGGCTTCATTACCCGACTTCACCGCACCGGCAACGGGTGCAGGTAGAGACACGCGTCGCGACTGTTTCGCACCGGCCCGACGCGACAGACAGGGCGAACGCGAGCGCTTTAAATTCTGCCTCGTATAGTCCCCGTTTAATTGCGCCACTAGCAAAAGCTTGGGGGAGGATTTCGTGATCCTTTTTCCTCGGGCCCTTTGAAATACATATAAATAACTCGCTCGAGCAGCGTCAATCCCTGCAAACGAGGCCGATTGGTGCCTCTGTTTTAGATGTCTTTCATCGGGCTCTCGTAATTAATATCGTGGGCAAAGCTCTCTGTACAGGTACCATCGCGATATGAAAGTACACTCCGCAAACGGAGACGCCATTCATCGATCAGCCATTGAACCCTTTCACCGGGCAACTTTCGGGTTACTAATTGCTGGAGGTGGACGCTTCAGGGGCCCGAGTATCGCGTTTTACCTATTCTGCTCCGGCCAGAGGCTGCGGGCATTTAACCGTCCAGAAACAGTGAACTGAATTTAGGGATGTCCAAGAGGAAGCCCGGAAAATTGAAGTGAAAGGAGGGTAATGAAGGAGGCGGGGGTTGAAGAACGAGGAAGAAGAAGGCCACCTTTCAGGAGACGGAGTAGAAGTATGCAGCCTCTGCCAGACACCAGACGTTTCCTTAATTGCATTTTTATGCTCGCCCGGATTTCCGGCCCGCGGAAAAAAGATGAAGCCAGAAGGGTAGAGGGAGTTTGGGTTTAGAGAGGCGGATGAAATGGGACGGCGGGAAGAGAGGAGTTTATTATCCTGCTGGAAGAGGTTCACGGTTCCACGGGTGTCCATTAACGTATCTCGATTCAACGCGGCCGTGGCGAACGAGACGTGCGATCGACGGCTCCATTGCAGCAACGATTTTCTTCCGTCTCGTTAAATCCTCCCCCGTCTCGTATAATTATCCATCGGGAACGAGCCAACGGCCCCGCGAGCCCGCCGTGCCTGCCGGACGTCGATCGTACCGAAGGAAAAACGACCAGCAACGAGGATGAACGATAATTGCTTCAACCGGTTGTTTCGTAATGGTCCCAAAAGGTGCAATGATTTCGATCGTTTATTAACGCGGCAGGACACTGGCAATTAATTACTGGCCCGAGGCGGAGGGATATCCTGAATCTAATTTCGATATTAACGGAAGTGGACCCGAGGAAGCGATGATTTTCTTAGTTCGAGCTCTCAAGAATCTTGTATCCAGGATTATCAAGAGTCGGGCGATTCGTAAACATCGGAGACACGAGATCTCCGTGACGAAGGAACCGAACGCGAAGTGGAATCAAGGATCAAGGGACTTCCTGTTGGTCGAACAGTCGTTCGTGAATAATCGTTGCTAACTCGGACTCATTTTTCGAGGTTGTTCGTCCTCCCTCGACTCGTTTCACGCAGTTCACTGAGTTCCTCCAGGAACTTCTTAATTCGCTCGAGAACGTTAACCCTCGGCCAGAGTCATATGATTTGAAGATTGAAAAACGAACGTCCACGTCGGAGGACATTTCTTTCGTCAAGTTCCGAGCCATTTCACGGCGCCGTTTTATCATCTCGTGGAGCTGGGGAAAGGGGGGCGAGGTAGGGACGATGGCTCTTTTTAAGGGGAGCTCGAAGCGTTTCCCGGGACTCGATAACAGGTCCGAGAGACAAAAGAGGTCGGATGAGAGTGTAGGAACTAGAAGAGGAGGAATTTCGACCGGTCGAACAAATAGCGAGGACCCCGGTGCCCGTGTAACAGCCGGAAATAAGTTCGAACTGGCTTGTAGCATCGGCCATTCGTTCCTTCTGTCCGAGCCTCTTTCACCGCCCCGGATTTATTGAAATTTTATGCGGTATCCGCGGATGAGGTCCAGCTCCGAACTTTTATCAACGGCTCGGGGTGGCCATACCTTTATATTACCGGGTTTCCTCGATTCTTCGATTTCACGGAGCCGATTTCTCGCTTATTCCACTTGTACGCGACTCCACGATGGAAGAGCGGTGGGAGGGGACGGGCAGGGAATATCTCAGTCCGCTGGGATAAAGGAAATTCAGGGTTAAAGGGCCATCGAGAGCCAGGCTCATGTTTAAAAGCGAAAGCATAAAAATGCCCCTACTCTAGAGA
The DNA here is from genome assembly GCA_963971345.1 of Andrena flavipes. NCBI lineage: Eukaryota > Metazoa > Arthropoda > Insecta > Hymenoptera > Andrenidae > Andrena > Andrena flavipes. The sequence goes on from OZ020481.1 coordinate 43,587,535, forward strand.
AAATGGAGACCGGTCAGGGAGACGAACATAAATCGCGGATATTTTCATCCTCGCTCGTCGGATATTAGATCTGGCATTGCCAATCTCGAGCGGGACATTTCTTTCAAGCTGGCTGGGATTATTTCGAACGATTTCAAGACTTACGAGTAATTGTCTGTTGCAACTGGATTTATGTAGATACTTCACCCTTCATGCACTCGCTATTAACGTATAAGAAGTTCGTGCTTGTTTAATTCATATACAGGGTGTCTCGTCTACTTTCCTCCCACCGTTTGATAGGAAAACCGATACCTTTTGGCGAAGAAATTTAATTCTCGGGTAGAAGGGACATCCTGCATAAGACGAGAAACACCGTGTGCTCTTCTAGGTCTATTCTAGACACCACACTGCAAGATCCACATCGAGAGCGCTATTAAGACAATCAATATATCGTGTTCTATACAGTTGCAGGCACAACTTCCAGCGGATTGCTACCACGTACCGAGCTATATTCCTACGACCTTCTCGAGTGCGCGGAACACTCGGAGCCGGATAGTTGCAGGGAAGATTAAGGTCTAGGAACCGGACCACGGTCACGTCGCGCCATTTCGCCTGGCTCGGAGACAACGGGAACGTGATCCGTTTAATGTCCTCCGTGGAAATGTGACGGTACTCACCCTAGGTTATGGTTGTCCGTATTGTCAGGCGCGTCCTCCGTGACGGAGTCTTGGGTGAGGGGACCTTGAGTGACGTCAACCCCCATGCTGCCCAGATCCAGCGTGGCGTATGTTCTGCGTGCTTGCACCCTCGTGCCACCGCCGCCGCCGGTCACATCGCCACTTCTGCCACCGCTGCCTACCAATTCCTGGTAGAGCTCATCGTAAAGGGAACTGCCGTTCCCGTTGCTGTTCAGCGCGTCGTCCAGCCGGGCTGGATCCAAGTGGTAGTTTGGATTCTCGAACGAGAGCAGACCGTTCTCTGGAACACAGAAGCGGGCGTACTGGTTAGAATGATTTGTGGGCTTCGCATAGCTTTACGACGATACTATGGATCGTTGAGGTCCACGGTTTACAGTAGTAGGCGTAAGCAAGTCACGCGACATTCTAGGTAACTGGATGTGGCTAAAATCAGACGTAGTTGGTTAAGATTTGTCAACGGGACGAAGCAACGTGTACTGCAAAGGACACGGTCTACTCCGTGGAGCTACTTTCGTGTAACATGCGGTATCCACGGGTGCTGCGAGAGGTCAGTACAGAGTACCACTAGATCACAAGAAGCAAAGGGGAGGGTCAAGGTTCTCGTTCGTAACAGCTTACGTATAGGTGTAGCCGGCGACGTCGATGGAAGCGTGAGATGACAGTATCGAAGATCTTTAATCGTTTTACGAGCAGCGAAAGAGAGAGGGAGAGAGAGAGAAATAGAGAGAGAAAGAGAGAGAGAGAGAGAGAGAGAGAGAGAGAGAAAGAGAGGAACAGAGGAAGAGAAGTGTACGATATTGCGAAAAAGTGACAGAAGGGTGGCGAGAGATAACCTGAGCGATCGATAGTCCTGGAATGTGTGTGTGCGCCCGGCCGAACGATAACGAGAGCGTCGCCGAATCGATCGTTCAAGGTGTATCAAGGCACGCCGGCCCTGCTGAAAATAAATCAACGAAACGAAAATGAGTAGCCGCTGGAGCGGTAAACGCGGAACGAGGCGAGGGGCGCAGCGGATCAATCGCGTTGGCGGGCTCGCGGGCCGGACACGCTTCGAAAATCCTCGGGACAGAGCCGCGACGCTTAAGAGGATTAAAACGTTGATCGATCGATCGCGGGAGGTTGGAAGTTGAGAAGCGTAAGAATGGAGGCTCTAAAGCGCGTGACACAGTACAACCAGAGAGATTTTGTTTTTTAATTAAATGACGCTTTGCGATGCTCTACTCACTGATGCTCCTGAACAGGACGGCAGTGGCTAGGAGAACGTTGTACAGAAACCGACAGACCATGTCCATGCCGACGCGACGCCGGTCATATTGTTAAATAATCTTTCACCGATAATCGTGAAACGATGCCAAGAAGCTCCGTGTACTTATCGACAAGCTATCGGTGTGTTTGTACATTCGTCGTGTACATAGAGAAGTGCCCCGTGAACGGGCGTGTATGTGTACGCGGGAGTGAGAGGGGGGGGGGCGGGGGGTGCCTAAGTCGAATCTCCTTGGCCTCCTTTGTCCCTTCCTTCCTTCCTTCCTTCCTTCCTTTTCTTCTATCTTTCACACTCCTATCTCTTCTGCGTCTACCTATCTCCCTCCTGCTCCCGGTATTGATTCAACCGCGAGCTTTAAGCCCTGTGCCTCGAGAACCGGAGCTTCTTTCGGTCAAAGGGACGCGGGACTGCGCTCGACTAGACCCGCTCGCCGAAAAACGCGCGCCTATCGATACCATCTGTCTGCATAGATTTAAACCCTGTACAGCTCGAGCTCCAGGCTGACCACGGCACGGTTGACTGATTCACCTTTTAAATGCGAAACAATGGTATTGATTACTAAAGAGATGATGCCGCCGCGAGTAATCGCATTAACTGGCCGAGTTTGCCCGAGGAACGATCGAGAAGAGCGTCGAACGGACCGAAGCGACGGACACTGGATCGCAGAGTGGACCAGATCGATTAAAGTCGAGAGCCCGTTCGTGAATCTTTGTTCGACGCACGCCGGAGGGGGTAGCTTTTAACGCGCGAGACTCGGGGAAACAATGAGGCCATCCACGGGAAAGTTAATTAGCCGATCGAATCGACCGGATGAAACTTGTTTCCGCGGTCCTTTGATACCCGCCTCTTGCGGCTAATTCGACGTTTGTTGCGACCCTAGCCACTTTTACCGACCATCGACCAGCGTTGATTCCAGTCATACCGCTATTACGAACAAAAGGGTAATCATCTCCTCTCTCTCTCTCTCTTTCCCTCGCTCGCTCTCTGTTCGATACTTGAGGGATCAAGGATCTTTCTATCGCCGACGATTTTATGACTCGACAAGCCGGTATTTTTCCCATCGGAATTCCCCTTCGGCGATGCTCACTCCCGACGAGACGAGTTCATTTTTCTCTCTTCGTCGAGGTTGATAACTATCGTGGAATTCCAGGAAAGTTTGACGATCCACGGGGTAATTTGGATGAATCAGCAGAAGGGAAGGGAAGGGGGGCGGGGGTGACTGGATTGCGTGTTCATTATATGCAGCCAAGAGTGAAGTCAGCTTCCGGTTTCGGTTGCCGCCGTTCGACCCTCGAATGCGCCTCGTTATTTCGTTCGAAAGAAGTTTGAGGCGGAGAAGGGACAGAGAAGCTTAAAGTTTCCGCGTAAAGGAACTGTTGGAACTTTGAGATAGAGTTTACATCGCCGTTGCTGGGCGAGAAAAGGCGAAGGAAAGTTGCACAGAGGATAGTCGGGAATCGCTGGCGATGGTAGAACTGTCGTTATCGTTCCATTATTTTCACGTTGCTTCGGCTACGCGTCTGATTATTCAACCGACGCACCCGGGACCGGCGAAGGAATGATATCACCGATAGAAAAGTTCGAAGGATTTAGCTAATTCGGAGGGGGTTGGTCGGGTGACTCAGCGAGAGGGTAGATTGTCCTCGCGCGACAAATTGGCTGGCGACGTCGCCTTGCCGCATGCTCGTTATAGGTATGGCCAACCGGAGTGCAGTCGCAGCCGTAGTTGCAGCTGCTGGCGGCTGTTCGAACGAAACTCGTTATTTCGTGTGCGGCAAGTTCTGCCGAGGAACGCGGAGGGGAATTTAAATGGGGAATTTTACACTTTAAATGCACTTTTTCAGGTATGTATCCGGATATTCTTGAAAAACTGCATTGCGGTAGAAACGATTCGAAAAAAATGAGGGAGGACGGGGAATGCAATCTTTTTCCTTTCCACGATGCAACGTATTAAGTCGCGGGTCAGAGCCAGCAATGTGTAAGAAAAAGACACTGCGGCCTCTCGGCGAGTGCATTTCGTTATCTGCCGCCAGTGAGAGAAGTCTTGGAGAAGAGCCGGAATGGAGGCCGAGCAAGCGAGTTTTAAAGTTTGGACACGCTTTCGGCGTTAGGGCCGGAAGCAAGGGAGGCGAAAGGAGAACGAGAAGGGCGTGGGAAGGCTGAACAAGGAGGACAGGGAAGGGAGAGAACTCCGTCACCGCCCCTCGATGAGTCACCCTATCGATTCCTCGGCCGAGTCTAGGTGAAGTCTACGGGGTGAAGGGGCCTTTTACCACCGGCGAGCAGCTCTCGTTCTTTTTTTTCCCTCTCCTCCCTTTCGTCTCTTTGTCGACGTCCTTACGTAAGTCCTTTCCACGGAATATTAACTTTCATGGGCGCGGAGCAACCTCTTCTGCCCACGTTCCATCGCCATTCGGAATTGCGGGGGTCACGTATCTCATAAGTACCGAACGCGATTGGTCGAATCCGCGGGGGTATTCTCGTGGGAGGGCTCGAGGGGGTAGTCATTTTTTAACGGGACGACGCAATGCAAACCAATCTTCCACGGGACGGGTCAACGTTCGACGGTAATTTAAATATTGAATCGCTCGATTAGGGAGTCGAGTTCACCGGAGCGCGGAGTTTCCGGTTTTTCCAAGCTCTCGCATCTCGCAAGAAAAATGAATAAATACCGAGTGGCGCACGCCGCGCGGGCAATGAAGAGAGGAGAGGGTGGTTCGTGTCGGGGCGTTATATTTCACGGTACATAATCCGAGATAATACCACGGGAATCTTTCGCCGCGTTCCATTCCCCCCTCGGCGTTCACGGTTCACCGCGATAAGATTTTCCATGGGTGCTGAGGAATAAAGTGATTCTCGCCCCGTGGTCACCCTTTCGTCGAGTTCAACGTTTATTCGAGCTCGGTCTCGCGATTATGCTCGAGGCGGGTGTCGATGCTGCCCGCTCTACACCCGCCACGCTTTTACCCCCATAACAATGGAGTTACGGTCTTAAATGTCTCTCGCACGGCGGACCATAGAGAATGGGGTGCGAAGAATCAAGTACCGTGTCTCGTTATGGCGAAAAAAGGCCGGGGCAATTTCGAAAGCGGCCGTTAAGCTTTACGGCCAGCCGAAAATGCTGGCGCCCCTTCGAGAAGGTCAAGATTTTTCCAGGTAATGGTGTCTGACGTTGCCCTTTTTCCCTGTCGACGTCGTTTCACCCTGAATTTCCATTCCATAGGGACTCCCGCTCCTCGACTAACTGGAGTAGCGAACCGTCCACATTTCTTTTAAACACCATTTTAACACTTTCATCGCTCCACGAATCTACTGTATTTAAACGACGCGTGATATCCCTGAATCGAGTTATATCATCGCGCGTTATTTATCTGGAGAGAGTCACCAGTGTCCGTCTCTGCGCGAGACTGCAGTCTATCGATTGGAACGAGGAGAATTTATAGCAAGGAAAAATAAGAAGGGTACAACTAGGCTAAAGTGGAGGAATACTAACCGTGACGTCTTGTTGCTTTACCTACGCAGAACGTCCCATAAAGATCATCACTGCAAATTAATTTCACCTCGGCAGATACAATTCCGTCACTCGACGATCGTCGGATGCGACAGATCGAGAAGGAACATCGACAAAGGACGACGCGGAGCTTTAACAGGGGAGGGAGAAAATCAGAGAACGAGAGCTTTCTCTTTTTTTCTTGCTGATTCGCGTACCCAGCGCTCCGCGTTCATTTGCGTCGAACAAGCTTCGCGAACAACCTCGTTCGAGGGCAATTGGCCTTTCTCCTCCTTTTCGCTCGACTCCCTCGCAATAGCGTTTCCCCGGAACGGTACAGTGCCGATAGTTACGTAGATTGGCTTCACAGAGGGATGCTTATACCTTGACTCTTTTCCCCTTGCATTCAGCGAGTACAGTAGCGCGACGGCGATCGAATGACGCATACTTTGGAAACCATCGTCCCGCTGGCGCTTAGACGTCCTGGCGCCGTTCACCTACGGCGCCGCACGCAACCCTTAAACACTATTAGCCGCGCCATACCACCCCCTTGCTCGCGCCAGCATCGACCACTTCCGCAACGTGTTATCTGGCTTCTCGATACCGTCGAACACTCACCACGGGTGGACCAATAAAGTCCTCTGGCCAGATTAGAAGGCCGCGGCGCGTGCACGCTCGCTTATTGCCGGCTTATCGGCCGCGAGGCTTCGCCACGAGAGCACGATCGCGAAGGGAAATTGCGCGCGACGCAGGGTGTTATTAGCGGATAATTACGATCGATATTGGAGGATGGTCTTCGCTCACTGTCACGCTCCGACTCCTACATGATCCACATAGGACCGCTGTCACTGATTGTTGGGCGATTCATCATCCTTTTTCTGCCTCTCCACATAACGTGCGGTAATTGTTTTTCAATCCTTTCGCCGTCCGGCCGCTCTATGGGAGTTTAAGTACTTCGATCAATGTATCGAGAAATTTTAGTATGTAGGGCGAGAGTGGGGAGCGCCGAGTGGTTCGTCGATCACCAACGAAATATACTATATGTAATATATTATGCACAGTAATTCAATATTGCAATTCAATTATCCCGAGTTTGAATTATTAAATATTGAAGGTCCCATATTTGGTGCGAGGGCTGGGAAATATTGATACAATTCGGGACGATGACGAATCTTGCAATTCAATTATCCCGAGTTTGAATTATTAAATAATGAAAGTTCCATATTTGGTGCAAGGGTTGGGAAATATTGATACAATCCGTGGCGATGACGAAACGGGGAAAATAACGTGCACGCATTCCAGTCGAGAATTCTGCATTTTTATTTTAATATTTAATAGAAGAGAACAGATAACAGAGAAGTGTAGGATCGGACGTATCGACGGTTGTATGGATGATAGAATTCAGTTTGCAAGGCGACGTCGATCGGGGGAAGACGGTCGTGGAGAATTGAGAGCGCGTCTGACCAAGGGTTGACCGTTTTCACTTACGCGCGCGACTCGACGACCGAAGCACCGGCAGTGGTTTATGGCTCGTGTAAAGCAGAGACGTCCAATGAATATGAATAAGTGCCGGGGTGATTCGCGAGCTTTATCTACAGAGATGGCGTCAGGTATTCCCGGCAGCTTCCCTTCCTTCGTTTCTTTTCCCTCTCGGCACCCTTCGCGAGCCTTGCCGCGGCGGCTACTTTCCCCGATTGCTATTTGCTGATGCGTTAGCGCGCGATTTAATGAAGAATAAAAGCCCCCCTCTGGCCGAGACACTCGCGCGGAATTCGCCTTAACGGGCGATTTATTCCTTCCTCGCGGCGAAACGTAAACAGGGAGCGTACTTTTAAGCTACACAGAAACGAAATTACGCAGCGTTTCGTTGGGGAGGCAGAGAAAATTCTCCGTGGCCGTCGTCTATCTCGTCTGTTTAGAAGATCCGGGAGAGAAGATAGCGGGGAAACTCGAACGTAGGAGGTCGGTAGACGAACGAGACACGCGAGGATATCTTTCCGCCCATCGAACCAGAGTATTCGGGGAGCGGAGCCGTCAGGGGTCAGGAGGGCCCTTGGGAAAGGAATTTCGGCGGCGGGAATTCAATGGAAAGGCTCTGACAAAACGGGTTTCTTCGTGACGGCGACAGGTGCTCCGTCAATCGCGTTCGATTCGGGGGGCAGTTCGTAAAAATAGCCGCGCGCGCGCAAACACATCGGCTCAAAGGACGTGCACAGGGGGTGGGAGAAAAAGGGCTGCGTTGTAACGTGTACGTGATGGCAACGCTTGGAAAGTGCAACAAAACAGAAGTGACCGAGTCTGGCGCAAAGCCATCCGTCGCGTCGCGGCACGAGCTATCGATCTGAACGGTTCTCACTTGTCTCGGCCGTGTTCCGCACGGTAACCGCGTGCCAGATAATTCCGATCCGCGAGTCGGCCTGGCGTTGAATTAAGATCAGTCGATGAGGGGCGTTCACTGACGGACAACGACCGTTCGACTTTCCGTCGCACAGTGGGACAAAACGACAGGACGGCGATCAAAAGTCTATAACTTTGGTTCTGGTCTAGATATTTTAAAGAAATTTGACTCAATCCAAGAAATCTTGATCAAGCCGTTGACTTGTAAAAAAATCCACAAGATGTATACATTTTCCGAGGGTTCAAACGGGTAAACCTCTTTAATATAACGTAGAAACCGTAAATTTGCGGTTAAATTGAGCCAAATTTCATTACAATATGTAGACCAGAACAAAAGTTATAGATTTTTGATCGCCGTCGGGTCGTTTTGTCCCACTGTGCGTCGGGCCAATGAAGACCTTCGACGATGTGGCGTCCCTGTGCCTGTTTATCATATACACACACTTACTCCCAAACGCTCTTGTCGCACCGCACGAACCTTTTAATAGAGGCCGTATAATTACGAATGTATAATCTCTGCTTACAATTCCGCGCTTCCGGCGTTACGTCGACTCACGCCCGTCCCTTTCTTTCTTACGTCAATCACACGGAACATCCGAATGCCATTAAAACGAATTATGCAAATTTATTCCAGCAGGGTGGGCGTCAGAGTACACGGCGGGCTTCGGCTGGCGTTCAAGGTAACGCAAAAATCTTCGCTGTCGCCCGGGGAAGGGAGAGAAGAGAGAGAGAGAGAGAGAGAGAGAGAGAGAGAGAGAGGAAAAGCAGAGGGGCGCGACGGTGTTCTCGAATCCAGGGCGGAGATAATCTAATTTCGCCGCGTCTTCTGGCCCGCTTTGTCCGTCACCGCCATCTTGGAACCGTTCGAAGTACCCGCGGATGCGAATCGATATTTCAAGGACAGTGCCGCCGTACGCAAAATAATTAACGACGGTGTCTGGTATGGTGGGCGCTGACGAATCGAAGATTGTGCCACAGGGACGAGATGGCTCGAGAGGGTGGAAGCTGGTCGACGGGGAGGGTACTGCGAAACGAGGGAAATTACGCGGACGTTCTGTATCTCGTGCTTTCCTTCGCCGGGACTTTATAGTCCTCCGTGAATAATTTAAGCTGTACCTTTCCTTTTTTACCGGAGACTATACTCCGGAGGGTAGTAAGTCGAGGTTAGTTCGAACGGTAAAATGTAAATTGCAATTAAACGTCAGTCGGTGAAAAAGCACGACGTAACGGGACCAAATTCATCGATTCGACTACACGCTCTCCACGGATGGGCATGAAAAACGAGTCTTCCAACGATCGTTTAGCATCGCGAGGGTCCAATCGCTTAAGCAAACGGAGCGTAAAAAGTTTTGATAAATTCCACCAATTGCGCGACAGGTCAAGAAAGATTGGAAGGTCACGCGGTTATCCGGAACAGTTATACGCGTTCGCGACGAGATAGTAACTGTCCTTGTATTGCGAGAGGGTTGCACGACTCGCGGGGAACTTGCGCGCAGGAGAAGTAAAATTGTTCGGGCGACAATTTCGTGTCTCCGACGTCGCACGAGGGTGGATCGTCCTCGTTAGATTCGCATTTAGATTAAACTCGGTGCCGCGGTAATAACCTAACTTTGGTCATCATTTTTTCGCCCGTCGCTGCGACGCGGACCCCTCTCGGCGAGCGGTTTCTCCTCGTAATTCACCGCGGCACGATTTCGACCGACGGGGCTCGCCAACTTGTGCGAATTCGTTTAGAAAGCGTGACGAAAATTTTCACGAGAAAGTAGCTGCATTAACGGAGGGGGATCAAGAAATTTTTCCGCGGATCTAGAGGAGTCTTGTCGAGCACGACAGGAACTTCGACCGAAGAAAGAGCTTCCACGATGGAGGACGATAAATCTTGACGCGATGCAGTTGCAGCTTTAATTCCCGATTCAATTTTCAGTTGGGAAGAGGGTGAACGCGTGTCTGCAAGCCGATCCAGGAGCTTGGGCGTGCTTTGTGGCCGTGGACCCTCCATTTCCCGGGTGCCCGGCTCGCGGCGTATCGTGTTGGCACATGTGCTTAAGCGGCACGAGACCGTGCCATTTTGCAGGGAACGGGAAAGCCGTGGATGTTTCTGGCCCCGACTTTCGATCGCCGTTTTTCACCTAAGACCCTTGCGCGCCATAAATCAAGTTGCCTTTAACTTTTCGTGTACCGAAAGCCCCCAGTACTTCGCTGGTGTCGCGTTTTAAGCTCTACGTCTGCCGCTTTACCTGCCACTCCTTCGTTCCATAATTCGCGTAACTAATAGGCGTGCTTAGCGTGTAACGTTTTGTCTGTGCGATACTTGACGCTCCTCTGCACATTACAATTTATCGTTTGCGTGGATACGTACAAGCTCGTTGTAGTTGGGTTCCTATGCGAGTAGTAGCAGCGCGTGGATGGTCAGACACGTATCGAATCGCTGTAGGTACGCGTCAAATCTTATTTCACATGCTGTATAGTATTCGTTCCTAGACTTCAGGTAAAGAAGCGCATTCAAAATTTTGAGATTGCATCTCTCCAATACTGGCGAAAGATTCCAACTGCATGATACACAAGGGAAGCTAAAGCTCCTGCTTCGTCGTAAAGTTTGTCCCCGGTAACTCATCTCTCGGGTTATCTATCCGTCCTCGGTCGACGCACTTGATGAAACGCCGCCGATATATCCCCTGGGAAGGTGTTTTTGACCTCGGTCTCCCTTGATACAACGCTCAGGGAACCCGGTCCCGTCTGCTTTCTCACGTGCCTTAACCCCTTAACGCCCATCGGGCAGCACGTACGCCCCGTACGACGGGCTTAGAAGCATCTTTCGGTTTTACCGTTCACCCGTAAAACCGATATTGCCGCGGTTCCTGGTGAAATTTTTACCAAGGATCGTCGTCCCGGCTTCTCGTTGCGGTCGGCGGGGGTTAGCAATGGCATCTCGACTAATCCTTTTAACTACGGTGCACCGACTTTTCTCCGCGACGTTACGTTTACGACACGCTGGTTTTACCGATCCTGGGTGTCGTAGACCGCCGGGACGACCAAGGCGAAGGACGACGTATCGTTTGATCCCCCGAGAATTTTCCTCGCCCGGCCAGTTACGATCCGTTCGGGCGAAATAATTTCTGTCGTTTCGAGACGCGCGTCGCCCTCGAGCCGCTCGTAAACCCAGCAATAATGCACTTTGTACGACGGGGCACGTGCGTGCACCGATACCGACACGCTGAAACTAATCCCCCGATCGTATAGATTATGTAAAGAGAGTGTAATAGACTACCGGAGCCGGTGGATTACGGGATTATAGCGAAATCGTGCGGTATCCGGGTGTACCAGGAGTAAGAAACTACCCGGCGGATTACACCCGAGGAAACGAGGCTTTGATTATCTCATACACGCTACTTTAATAGCGCTCCATTGCGTATTAAACGGCCAGATGTTAGTGGTGGTGGATCGTTGCATCGTCCGAGCCAGTCCGGCCAGCGAAATCGTAATTTGATTGTAACGTGTGCGAGGATGGTAAGCGGAACCCGACCATGCCACGTTACCTGGAAAAACACGAAACATCGGCCGCGTATCCACCTCTCCCCCTCCCCGTTTGGTAATGGCTTCTAACTTCGGAGGCGGCGTAAAATGTACAGTTTACTGTCGCTTTTTAAGCGCTTCCCGAGGAGCGTGCATTTGACGTAAACCGTACAGTTTATCGTGGCTCGAGTTCACCAGCGGGAAAGTTCGGCCCCGGGCAAGTCCCTGGGAAGGAAACTTCTCGATTAAGGGGGGCACGAACGGGGGACGCGCGGGAAACGGGAGCGGTCGGCTAACGACGAAAATTGAAACGCGCCGCCTTGTTAAGCTCCTTTCGAGTTTATTTTACGCTAACACGGGAAACGTCGCGGTTTAAATTTCAACGAGCAAAGGTCCGGTGTCCTTCGCGGCGTTCGCTTGCCGCCGGCCAAACAGGAGATCGTATCCCCGCGGCGCGTATAGCCGTTTAAATAGCCCACCGTGGCACGGCCCACCCCCTCGCACGTCCTATAAAATTTCCGTCGCGAGACGGTAATAATTCAAGGAAAAAATATGCACGCCACAGGGGCCGTCGGCCCCCGTGAATTTCCCCGTCGGTAGCTTTCGGAACAAGAGTCGACGTGAATTACGCGGTAGAAACGGATGGAACGTTAGCGATATCGCTGGCAACCCTTCCGCCCCGCGGAACCAGTTATGAGGAGATTTCCCGGAGGTGGGAGGAACCGCGGCGTTGGAACATCTGGCGAAATATTAGCGGTAATAACGCTATTTCCCTGCGATATTAGTTGTTGGCCGAAAAAGGGCTCCGGTGATAAAGCGGCGCGAAGTAACGACGACGCGGCCCTCGAACTCGAGCTCGCGGAAATATCACCCTCGGCGCGCAGTTAAATTCGCGCGAACTAAAAACTGAGGAGAAATATGAGGCGAGATATCCAATCTATCTCGTTCCTTCGCTAACAGTTGCTTGCTTGGAATTAGCAAGAGCTTTGATAGATGAGAGGCCTATCGCGGTCGCGTTAATTGTTTACCTACTCTACTGCATCACGAACTTTTGCTAAAAATCCAAATGGAGATCCAAGGAACCCAGGGGAATTTCACCGCGTAAATGTTCGGCTTCTCCGTGGATTAATTCAGGAAGAATGCTCTGTTCTCGTTGGGGAAAGGAGGAAACGCGCATTAGAGGTGAAACGAGGTGCGATGTGGATGGTATCGCTCGCAATCCTTTCGCAGGGGCGGAAAGAGGCGGAGGTGTAAGGAGATTTCTCGGGCTGGGTAGAGTTCGGTGTTGGAAGTTTTCGCGAAATATTAGCGGCAATAACAGTATTTCTCGCGATATTAGCTGCTAGTCGTTTAGTTCTTCCAGCTCGCAACCCTTCCACGAGCTTTTTCATGGCTGCCCATTTCTCTCGCGTTCCCTTCGCCCCCGTGAAATCCCCTTTCGCGTCTTTTAATTGATCCGCCTGCACCTCGCTGCTGCCTTTCACGTTCAACGGCTCGAAGGTGTTCGCCGGCGTCGAACGATCCTGGGAAACGTATCGCTGGCGATACGCCAGTCGAAGTAGGAGGTAGTAGCTCGTGGCACCGGGCACACTCGTAACGGGCCAACAACAGCTTTCTGATATTTCGCCGGAAGCTTTTGTTAGGCTGAAATCAATGGGGCCCAGGGTCGAACGTTTCTATATACTTCCTCGATTGTTCTCTATGTTCGTTCAGGCCTTTCTGTGTGTCCTAGCGCGTGGAGATCGACGAGATTCACGGAATGGGCTTCAATCTGACCAGTGATGCGCTCACGAGGACTTTACAGATTTCGGGATTAGTTTCAGCCGAGTCCGATTCCCTTAGATGGTCACTTTAGACATCTTCCGCTATTTCATAAAGTTGTCGATGTGTCTTCCAGTGAAATGCCTCGAAAGAGGACAGTCGGAGACAATGCTTCCATTGCAACGACGATTGCTTTCGAAATCCCCCACAGAAAGAACCTTCAGTAGCCACGTCATGAAGCTGTGGACTCCTTTTATATCGTCCTCGCGTTATTGCAAGCCCCAGTTTCCACCATATAATTGACTTACGGACGCTGTGTCCCGGGTACCAGCTCGAAAAGAAATTGCGGGGAAGATTTGCTGGCTGTCGGCCAGCCACCCAATAAGGGACAACGAAGCCACGACCTTTCCCGCGACCAGTCACGAAACGGCTTTCCGTATCGATCGATCGATAGTTATGCGGCGTTCAAGCTCCTTGCGAGCCAGGGGCGTCGATAAACCCCGTTTCGTAAAACGATCTACAACAGAATGTTGCGTGATGTGCATACAGCTGACACTCTTCTTAACTTTGACTATGAAACGCTCGTTAACGAAGACATTTAGCTTGTTGATAATATGCAACGAAAAGATAAGGATGAGTGGCCTTCTAGTAGTTCCATGCATCGCGAAAGCATTTTCGCGAATCGAACGCCACGGTATCGTATCCTTATCTACCCAATAAATCGCGAGCAGTTTCTCGAATTACGTCGCGATATTAATAACGTCGGAACACACGAATACCAGGCGGGGATCAGCGTGCACGACTAAGTCTCCCTTAAGCGGTGCACGCCGGTGAAAAACGAACTTCACACATTATGGAGAATTATGCGCGGTCCCGTTGAAAATTACGGTGTATCGCGCGCGTACGGTCATAAATAAAATATGAGCGATATGCAAATGCGATACGCGGCGTGCTCGTTAATTAATAGACTGGCCTGAAATTTGCGACGGGATCGCGCGCGTCTGTCGTGGAACTTGTTTCCGCCCCCCCTGGCTCCCGTGTCGCGAGGCTCGCACGCCATTAATCGCTCATCGTGTTCGGGGGGAGCGAGATGGAATCGCCTCGCAATTAAACGAAACACGGAAAAAGCTTTCGCGCGTTAACCCCTATCGATTTGGAATCCCGAGGAGCGCGGGCCGCGACGAGAGGACGGGCGGGGAGGGAAGAGAGTGGACGGAAGGATCATCGGGATGCCGCGGGCGCGCGCACGTCGAAAGGGGTGAAAAATCGTTCGGCTGAACGGAGGAAGAACGAGCGTTAAAGATACAAAGGAGGCTAGGAATGGGGATAATAAAAAAAATCGGCACGGTTAACGCGACCGAAGGGGAAGAGAGGAAAAGCTGGTCGGTAACTGCGGCATACACGCAGGGGTTGCAGGATGAAAAAGCATGGCAGTGGCGGGGGAGGAATTGGTACGTGGCGTTAACGTAACTACGAGGGTGGAATTACAAGGGGGTTAATCAACGTGCACACACACTGACTTTGGCTTTCGAGTCCAAGGGTTGTAAATGCGCCCCGCTAGTCCATCGTGGACTTTATGCTCGTCGAAAATAGAGAGAGCCCCGAAGTAGGTGCAACGCGAAGGGGAGAAGGAGAAGGCGTGTACGGGGAAGGGGAGATGCGCAGGGTAGAGGGAGATAGAAGGAGGAAGACAGAAAGGGGTCGAGAACAGGGAGGGAAAGAGAAGCATAGATTTTACGAGGTGGACGCGCCACTTGTCTACGAGCTCGCGGCGTTCCTCGTAAATTTATCTCGAGATCTTTCTTTTTTTCATCCCCTCCATCGTCGCTGCCACCTGGTCGCTTCCACCCCCATTTTTTTTTTATAATTTACTGCCGGCCGGTCGTGGCAACGGGCATACTTATGCCTCATATTTCCTTATAACGCGGCGGTAACACGGTTTTTCCCGGCGGGGCACGGAAGCCCTGGCTCGCGTAATTAAAAATGTAATCGTAGCTGAAACGCGGCCCGACGAATTTACCGCGCGCAGGAGAATTCCCGTCGCCGCGTTTCGACGCGTCGTTGTCGCCGACGAGCGGCCATCGAGCAATTAAAAACGAATTTTCGAAATTGAACTGGGGGGGGAGCTCGCACGAACGCGTCGCTGGTAGCGGGTTGCGAGGGCGACGCGTATTACGGGTCAGGCAAATAACAATCAGTTATATTAATGGCGCTGGTAATTAATTATTGAAAATTTTATGTGATAGCGAGGCCCGCGCCCGGCGAATAGTTACATCGCGGCTTGATATTGCCGGCAAAGCAATTAATTATTTCCGATAAGTACAGCAGCGACGCACGGTAAGAGCCGCCGAGGACTGCGCCGCCGCCAGCCGGCAATTAATTACCGCGAATTAATGTAGTCCTACGTTCTCGCGGCTCCACCGGCGATATTTCAATATTTCAACCGCGACGCCGCTTTTTCTTCACGATTAACCCCCTTTGACTTCTCTCGGCTTCTATCGGCCAGATCAGCGGCGAGGGGCGTGGAGAAAGGGGGAAACCTGAGAAGAGCCGGTAAATACTTGGAGAGGGAAGACTACAGCTGAAAGGGGGGAGAACGGGCGTTTCTAGAATAGAAGGAAAGATTCAGGACGGGTAAAATAGACAACAGGAGAGACGAGGGTGAAGCCAGAGCGGGAAGAAGGGTTGAACGAAGGGTGGAAACGTTTTCTGGGGGGATTCTTGGCTAATTCGAAATAACCTTCGCCCCATCCCAGTTGGATTACAAGGCGGCGAGATTGGAAATGGGATCGTGCACCGGCAGTAAACCCTTCCCCCTTTTTTGAATAACTTATTGCCACCCCCCGCGGAATCGCAGGTGTCTCGAGATTTCCTGGCGAATTTATCGAGCAATTCCCGAGCGTTAAGGAAATACGCGTGATCGATGTCTATCGTGCAATGGCTAACGTATCTCTCGTGCGAGTCAAAATCTGCGCAAGCGAAGTAACACCTGGGAAATTAAAGCGGGTGGAAGAAGAAGAAAACAACAAGTTAAAGGGACGCCCTTTGTAATTCGGGGAGTGTTCTTAAGGGGTCGTGCTCAGTCAGGAGGCCGAAAAAGGGGTTGTCTTTGGAAATTTTTTACTCAAAAACTATAACACATTTCTCAAAAAATCTTTTTTCCTTTTAAGGATTGCATCTAGTACCGTGTATTGTAATATTTTTATTTAAAAGTATTTATCAATAACTAAGTTATTGTCCATCACTCGAAGGTTCTTTAAAAAAAAGGCTTCTGCGATGAACACTGCTGCTCGAAAATCGATAATGTAAAATAAAAAAGTCAAAAGAATTTACTTATTATATTATATTATCTAGTCTTTAAACAGAGGATTTTTTTATCCCATGCTTAGTTTTCTTTTAATTGACGAAAATCAGGCACGATTTATGATAAAAATTGAAACTTTTACTTTAAACATGATCCATTTTTTCCCAAATCAATATTTCGAAAAATCCTTTTTCTGTTCAATAAAGACCGCTTAGTAAACATACCAAATATTAACATTCTATATTTAATACTTTTCGCATGAAAAATTGGTGAAAAATCGAACATATTTTTGGCCAACAAGGCAGAAACCACCCTTAAGGATTCACGCCCCAGTCTGGGGCAGCCAATTTGTCAAGACTCTTTATCTTGCGTATCGAAGCGATCTGAGAAGAATAAGTGCAAACAGGGGGCACTTTCTGAGACTAAACGCCCGAGGGTGATAGGCCTGTACACCTAAGATGTACAAGAACACAGCAGGCCGTTAATGTAACGAATCTAACGGAATAATGGCAGTTCGCCGCGACACCGATAAAACACAGTAACGTACGACCAACGTAAACGCGAGCACGTGTACTGGCAGGACGTCAGGGCGCAAGTTATTTACGTTACCCGTCGAGAACTTCTGATGCGTGAAACGTGCCTCCTGAAATATGACGGAAGTCCCGTGTCTCCGCGGCCGTGCCATTTTTTCGCGCTTCCTTCCTCCGCAATTTAATATCTGCGAGCTGTCACGCGGCAGCTCGGCGTCCCGTTCCAAGGCGTGTCGCCAGGCGCGGGCAACTTTGCGAATTTTCGCGATACCCTGCCATGCACCGCGTGTTTCTCCCGCCCTCCTTTCCACCAAGACGTCGTTAGCGCCGCCGCATTAATTCTCAATACGCTGTAACTTTTATTTCCTCCGCAATTACGTTTGCGTGCCACCATTACTTTTCACGCTTTTCCCTCTTGATCCCCGGAGTTTTTCCCTTTTAACCCCGCTCGCCAAGTACGCCGGAGCACGGGACGATAATAGTTGCGGGCACTTTTTCGTGCCAAGGAATAAAGTGTAGAAGTTGGGGGGCGACACGGTAAGTAGAAGCGAGCGATCACTTTCGATATCGACGGTAACGCGTCGTTATGAGCGTAAATCCATTTACGGAAATTGTTAAAAGAGACTGGGCAGGCGCCCCCTTTAGGCGTAACAGCCATCATAAGCCGGTGGATCTCGTAAGTCCCAGTTACAAGGAGGGTTTAACGGCGTCGCGGAACATCGCGCGGCGTACGAAAGAAGGGTAACGTCACGAGGGAGATAAGAGTGTAAGGACGTAAAGTGATACCGAGATGATAGAGAACATTTACGAGAGCAAAATGCACCGGGGCTCGTGAAAGCTGTCCGTGTGGGATTTAAGGGGAGAGAAGCTGTATACGTACGTTACTTCGAAGAGTAAAAGCCGCGCGACGAAACGTCGCGCGGAAAATCACGTCGTTGCTGGCCTAATCCAATAAAGCGAAACAAGAAGAAGATGCGCAGATATTTCTCGAAACTATTCCAGAAGAATGTCAGAATTCGCTGCTCACTGTTGATACTAATCCTCCCCCTGTTTCGATCCAGAACGGGAGAAGTTCCTTTCCAGCCACTTAAACCAGGGGCTTCGAGTGGGTCCAAGTCATTCGACTTCAGCTGGATTATCATACCTTTAATTCGTAGTAATTTCGTCCCGGGGCTATTAGATGAAGAGGAAAGAAATAATTGGCAGGATATCCTGCCGCAGATGCCCGCCAAGACGACAGATAGCTCCTCGGGAAGATTAAAAAAGGACAAGGAGGAAAAGAGAAAACAGGGGAAAGGACGAGAGGCTCTCGAGGAATTCGTGACTAATTAGAACAATGGCGGCGTACTCGGGAGGTAAGCATGGATTTTAATGGACGGG
Organism: Andrena flavipes; assembly: GCA_963971345.1. Taxonomy (NCBI): domain Eukaryota; kingdom Metazoa; phylum Arthropoda; class Insecta; order Hymenoptera; family Andrenidae; genus Andrena; species Andrena flavipes. The sequence goes on from OZ020481.1 coordinate 43,605,851, forward strand.
TCTTCCAATCGTTAAGAGAAAGTGCTCTTTTATTTTACCCGTCCCTCTTCCAGCGCTCGATTCTTTGCCCGCGCCTGCCTTTGATCGTCTAATAGTCTAATCCTTCGTCCCAGGAATCCACCTTCTATCTACTATCAGCTTTCTCGAATGTTTTCCGATTGTCCCGGTTTATGAGCCCGCGCGAGTAACAGGTTCGAAGGTGCGAGTGCTCGCTCCGCCCCTGCCACGTTTAATCGCGCAGCAACAATTTTGCAAACGGTCCAAGCGTCGCGGAGCGTTGTGTGCGTGAGCCGCCCTAATGGAGGCAACGCGCTCAGATAAATTTGTTAAAGATACCGGCGCATTAAACATCGGGAACCGCGGCAGGGGTAGAGCACTTCGGCCTCGCCTGGCTATCGTTCCCCGGCATGAATAATTCAATAAAAGCGATAACCGCGTTGCGTGTTAATTTACCGTCGAGTTTCTCCGCTAATAATTCACATAGTTTATGATATATCACTGACGTTTCGCGCCCGACAATTATGCATCGCGGGCGAGCTAGCCGGCTGTAATTTGCGCGGTGAATATTTCCCGCGAGATCCCTCCCCGGGGAGGTCGGGTCTACCAGGGACGATTTTCTTCCGGGCCGTTCCGACATCGCCCGCGAGAAACGACAGCGTCGATTTTCGGTGGCGCGGGTGACGCGAGATTCTCGGGGGGTGGTGGCGGTCCCGATCGAATTACGATAATACCTTCCGCTGTATGATTCACGAACTCGCTCGGAACACGATAATCCAGCCGTAGTCCAGCCGTTTCCACGCCTGGCAGCCTGATCGTGGGGTAGGGGGCCGATCGGGAGGTCAAACATACCGGAAATAATGAAACGACGAGAGACCCAGCTCCGTGTGGTCCGTGGCTGAAATTTATGAAACGTGGGTCACCAGGGTTACTTGCCCCTACCTGGCCGATAATTGCACGTTTCCCAGAGAGCATTATAGGATCGTATCGTAACAGGTTTTATCGTCAATATTTGTCACCGAGCGGATACAGCCACCCCCTCGGCCGTTACTTACCCCCGCGTCTGTCTTTACGGCCGCCTAAGCCAGTATCGTAATTACGCCCGGTTATGGGGGCATAAAGGGAAGAAGTAGAGACGAAGCAACACTCTCGATCTCACCTATAAATGGCCCCTAAGGCCGATACTACGCCTCGTATTTACGCTCTCCAGCCGGTCTTGTGTGCTCGAAGGTCGAACACACGCACCGCGGGCACGGCGCGCGTGCATAATGTGCACCGTCCCGCAACGCCTACGGGCGTAATGCACTGTTAACAATGGTAGCTAGACGCTCGGAGCAGTGTTTACTGAAATACTGTAAACTCTACGGCCGACGGGGCTGTTGCCTATTCGATAATCCGCGCGATTGAAATCGGAGGAAACTCCCCGTTCCAACGTTAATTAATTCTGCTTCCAATTGTCGAGCCCTCGCCCCCGAGTCCGTATGCTGCGTCAGACTGTTGCGAGAAAAGCAATTCTCAGGGTTTATTCGATTTCCGAAGTGCAGTTCGTATCGAGATCTTCCGGTATAAACGTTTTATTTTTAAAACAGCCTGAACACCGATATTGTTTCTTGAGCGATGCAACTATGGAAGTACAGCGTGCTGCGATGGAATGATAATCTGCCGAGATGCGACACGGTTAAAAGCAATCGTGGAATACGCCCAGGGAATCCGCCTTGTTGGAACAGCGCGCGGAGAAATGTTTCCGAGGCTGAATCGTGGTAGGATTTAATTCCAGCTGTCGCGGATCGGAGATGTTCTTATCTGCGGTTGAAACGCAATAAGAGGAGCACGCGGAGGAATATTTTCCGCAATCTTTGTGCCCGTTTACTTCGCGCTTGTTTATCGTCAGTGGCCGTGTAAAAGGAAGTTTCGAGATAGTAAGAAGTTTCCTCCGCCCTGCTTCTTCTTGTACTTTCGTTGGATGGTGTGGGGTGGAAGTAGGCGCGGGGGTAGGGGAAATTATTCCACCGGTTGCAGTGGAACAAGACCAGGAGAAGTGTGCTAACGTTATGCCGTGGATCTCCTTTGACAGGGGGGAAAAGTATTTCCCTCAAAGGGAAGTCGGCCACTTCCGAATCGGACGTTAAAGAAATGTCTCGTCTGAGCAGCGCGACCCTCGGGGACCATCTCTCAAATGTACTGCTTAATAAAGACGCCTCTTCAAAGGGGAACACCATTTTTTCCCCCAAGAATCGTGGTGGGGGTTGCATGCAAATTCTTTGTCGGCGGGAACGAGTCGATTGGAAGTTTTGGCGAAGAACGATTCAGGGTCAGCGGTAGACCCTTCTGATATGAACTTTCTCAGACACCAAAGGGGGAAAGTTTGTATTCTCGCTCGGGGTGGAAGTTTCTCGTCAGGAGGACGAATGCCTTGGAACGCGTATCGATGGAAAGTTCGCGGGGGATGCTTGTAATGACTTGGATCGTTTCTGAAATGGCCAACAGACGGTCGTAATAACGCAGGAAGAAACATGGCAACAAAAGCACCGCACTCGCTATGGTTACTTTTCTTCGGCCCTTCTTTAAAAATTTACCTTGGAACTTCCACGTAAATTAATAAATAGGTACCTATATACCTTACAAAGTGCCGACTGCGTTTCCATTTCTAGCTTTTACAAAGATTCCCAAGTAAAGAAGGAAGTAATCGCGGGAAGTGAAGCTTCCATCGTCCACCCAAACCTCGCCCTCGTAATTTTCTTCAAGCCCATTGAATTCAGGCGCCGATAAATCCCACGAAATAATTTCTACCCCCTTAAGATCCGCATTTTTATGTCTCCTAAAATGGATCCCTCGCGGCGGCGTGCGCTATCTGCTAACTATCCGACGGAGAAGATTTCAGTTTAGGAAGCGGCGGGGGTTTGTCTACGGTGCGCCGCAAGACCAGGATAAATTTCACAAGAATCGATTCTGCGCGGCAGGATGAAGTAGCTGGCTTTGCCTCCTGTGCCCTATACCATCCCCTCCTCCCTCTCCGAGACTCCGGGATTTTCTTGTGTGTGTTTTTAGACGGTAACGAGATCAGCGTTCGTTTCTACAGCAGACACCTATACGGATAGGGCTTCAACTAGAGCACGCGGGTTCCAACCCTCGCGGCAACATCCCATCCGTGGCAGTCCACCACGCTCGACCCTGCACCACCACCGCCCCCTTGCACCGCCGCCCCCTGACCGTTCGTGCTTCTTCTCCGGGATAATCTTGTTACCAGCGATACCTACCCTCTTAATCCGCAGGAGCTTGTCTACGAACGGGCACCTAATCGTTCACCGAACCAGCCCCGCCATTTCTAACGTACGAATCCTCGAAAGCTCCTGTACCTTTCGATGTCCGGGGAAAAGCTGCTTCATTAGCCGGGCTGCTGCCCGCGATTCAAGTCGAATACCTTCGTTCTCGTAGTTACACGGACCCCGGGCGGATCAACTCTTTCTACGTTAACCCGTCTTCTTAGCCACCAACGAAATTAAACAGGTGGGAGGGAGTTGGAAGGTTGGGACGGGCGTGCAACGGTCGCGGTACGGATTCAATCGATCGCGAGCAGAGCACCGGTTACGTTTAATTTATTCACAAAGTAGGTGGAACAGATAGTTGGAGGATGAAAAGTGGATTTCTGGGTTATTGGAAGATCGATTGGTGCGGCTAGAGTAGGCGGCTTGTTAACCTCGAGCAGCGGAACGATTATCGATAAGAATGTTATCGAAGTTTCGTTCCAACCGAACCGCGTCGCCCCTGCGCGGGCAAGTGAGGCAACACTCACGTTTTATTATTGCCGATTGGGGAAGATAAATAGGAGAGAACAGAGTTTTATGATAGGCACGTGTCTTAGAAGTATTTTAGGAAAGTAGAAGTGTTTTAAAAAGTAACGGACGGGTCAATGCAGGTAAACGCGCCGCGGCAGGCTTTAAAGCCGTTTTATCTCAAAACTATGTTTCTCAAGACGGTGAACATCGTAACTCGAGAACGGATCGATATTTTTTGTTGAAAATTTAACTGAATCTACAAAACACTTTTCTCTACGATGTGGAACTCGCTCACTAAGATCGCATAACTTTAACAACATTTAAGACAACATTTATCACAGAATTACTTCAGTAAAATCTTTCAAACTTCATATTTGTTGTGTAATTCCGTGAAGAGAATAACTACATTATATTCGTCATTTTTTGTGTTTTATCGAAACCGGAACTTTTAGCCCCGGTCTCCCCTACCCCTTTAAAGGATCAACGTTCCCGCATCCAATTTCAATTCTTTGATTCCGAACGAGGTTGAGGCTTGTCCTCGTTTCCTACCATTTAAGAAGCTCCCTTCCACCTGATCCAGCCACAATAGCAACGAATATACTTTAGAGAATATTTCCGTTCTCCTACTATAGAGCAATGCCGTTGTTCCATACGGAGAACGATGAACTTTTCGGATAAGAGCAGTACGCGTTCGTTCAGCCAGAAACTTTCAAGTCCGGCTGGGAGCAACCAGCAAGCATAATTTTCCGTTGCGCTATAATCGTGGGCAGAATATATCGGTCTGCCTCTATACGAGCTTGGATCCCGGCGTTTTGATCTGCTGACAAGGTCCTAAGGACTATCCAGCTTTAATAGAGATTGCGGCCCTTCAGGCAACTCGCGCCATTCCGCCTAGACCGAGTGGACTTTACCGCAACGCAGATGTCTACCTCCTATCCCCGTTTCTTCCGAGACCTACGATAGAGCAAACAATGGCCCCGGTTCCAGCTGTCTCGAATTAACGCTAAAATGCTCCGCGATACTTCGACGAAACCCAGGGGAGCCTGAGGGGTGCCTGGTGCCTTCGTTGGCTGGAATCCACCCCGACCAGCGCGTTGGCCCCTTTGACAACGGACTGGTAATTACGGAATAACAATGGGGACGACGTGGCTGCGGGATTTTTCGGGGAGCTCCGGTGTTCAGACACTCGGACTCTGAGCGCTCTTGCTCAGATAACGAAAATGAGAGATGTATATACACTACAGTTAGGGATTCGTGCGAGTAAATTAACCGTAGAAGACGTATAACAGCTTTGAAAAGTAGTCTCGAATCATGAGGTATACTTCCATGATACTTTCGCGAGGTAAGCTGTACCCATGTACGATGAACTAACTTCAAGATCCACTTGGCTGAAATAGGGATGGCGGCAGTTTCGCGAAACGACTGCTGGGGAAATCTAGCTACTTAGATATAGTCATGCAAGAGGGCGGGGGATGAAAGTTGACGCGACAGCTGTCTTATCTCGAGGCCAAGTAATTCCCAGATTTCGTGGACGAGCGTTTCGTCAGGTTGCCCTTCATCAGGGGTTAATCAGATCACGTCGGAAGGCCACACGGACGGCGGGCGGACGTACGGGAAACCGTACGACAGCACGGGAGCGGGAGAGCGCGAGCACGAGAGGCGCGGATTGCAGGAAAAGGGAAACACGAGGGAAGCCGCGGACAGGAGGAAGAGGCGACCGGCACCGATGGTGAAGAGATGGCACAGAGATCGCGGCAAATCGCTCGTGCGCGTATTACAGGCACGTTCACGCGTGGCTGTTTGCACGCGACAGGCGAAGAGCAAATACGTGTTTCCATTTGATGTGTTAAGCTTTTACCTCTTTGTGTGTGAGTTCGCCAGCCACGTCGGGCGACTATCTCCACGGAATTTCTCGTGCGTTCCCCGTCACTGGTTGTCGACCTGACTGTGTGCGCGTCTATCTATCCCGTTGCCGCGCGGCTACGTGTACGTGTGCACGCTTACACGCGCGTGACAATCAGTTACCCTCGGAACGAAACGGCCGATACTGACGACCGGACCAGGCCGATGATCTCCGCGCCGCTGGAAAAGTGGGTCGGTAATTTCATTTGCATGGGGTCGTGTGCAAACCGCGGGAGGGTAACACCGACGAGTGGGGACAGAGCAGAGACAATGCAGAGAAGGGAAGCGGGACCGAGAGGAACCGAAGCGCCCTGAACTATTTAGTCGCGAAGCGAGAACGGGGGCAAGAGAACAACGAGACGAACGGGGAGCTATGACCCGAAGGTAGAAGGAACGGAACAAAACGAGGGGAAGAAAAAGAAACGGGAACGTTCGACGCAGAGTCGAAATGACATTCCCGTCACGAGGCCGTTCTCCGTTCCACCGCTTCGCAGAGTTTATTGCATAGGTATTACGAGTTCCTGCTTCTTGTCTCGCGTTTAACGCGCAGCTGGCAAAGAGGAAGAGGCCCACGGACGGGAAAGAAGACGATAAATACGCTTTGTAGGCACTTGTGCAATGCATGCAAACTTCTTTTCGGTACCGTCGCTCCAGTCGAAACCGTGTCGCGGTTCGTGTGCTACGTCCCCGTTTGACAAAAAGACAGGACTCTCCTTTCGAACCCGAGATTCCCCGGTACGCCAACGTCCTCCACCTCTTTTTCTCCCCGCGGAAATGCGGATGTCGGATCCGGGACCGCTTGCCAAATCGTTACTCCCGCGTTCCTTTTATCGTTAGCCACGTTCCAGCGACGCGGAGGCGAGCATAAATTGCGGGAGTCGCGGCTCGGGCTGGCGGTAGAAAAAGCTTGAGCGACTTCCAGGACGCCGAAGACGGCCGACGCGGAGGCCAGAGAGCGTATTAATATTCTGCGGTCGGCGTAACCCTCGAAGGGTACATTTCGAGTCTCGACACACTCGCGCAGGGCTTCCATTTCCTCCCTCTAATCCACGAAATTCTCGGGGTAATACGTATACGTGCCTACGTACATACATATGTACACGATATATGTATAATGTATACCCATATAGATACACGTTCGTAGGACACGCGTGCTCCCAGCATTTCGAAATACGCCGGCAGGATGTCTTTCCAGAGGTGGATCACCCTCTCGTCCATGACCCGACCGCATAATCGCCCTCCAGCTTGCATTCTCCGCATAATCCTGTCGTCGACAGGCGCACTGGAGTGTGGGAGGTCGCGAAGGGTTCCACTGCCGCGTTTTCATTGCGCAGTTTGTACACTCAACGTTCCCCGAAAACACGGGTTCCGTTCACTACTCGCCCCCGCACTCCGATAATGGAGCAAACCCTTCGCCGTCGACCCCCGGTTCCCCCGTCAGCTACGCGAAACCATTTTTCATCCTTGTTGGTAGTCGCGCGCCGGCACTCCTCGTGCTTTCTTATCCTCTTAAGCGTTATAAATCAACCTTTAACGTCGGTTTACTCGGCCGAATAAATTCACGGCGCCTATCGCGCCCGTTGCTCTCGCCCGGCGAGCTCTCAGGAATATTCGGGGGCGTGTATCGGTCGCGCGTTAACGACCCACCCCCGCGTTTACACTCGCGGCGAAGCGCGGCACCGAGGGCAACACTTTTTTCTTTCTTCTCCTCGTCGACACTCCGCGCCCGCCCGCCAGGACGAGCGAAGCTTTGTTCCCCGCTCGGGGCTTAATCCGCGCCGTCACTTTCTGCTCCAATTTCTTCCAGAATCTTTGTCATTCGAGGACCTCGGAGCGTTTCAATTTCCTCGGTTCGGCGTGCCAGTCGCAGAGCTTTACATTCCGCGGCGCTCTCGAGGAATCCCGGCCCTTTTTGTCTTAATAATTGAAACGGGCGATGCTTTCGCCGCCGCGTTGGCCGCACAATACCCGCGGGGGAGGGACGGATCGCCTGGCAGTCCTCCATGACAATGAAGTTTCTCCCGTCCCAGAAATAATGGGCTGCGCTTCTATAAACTCCGCGAACGCGCGCCGGCCACCTCCCCAGCCGGGTTTTCAAACGCGATTTTAACGTAATTAAAAATACCAACCGTCGGCAGACTGACACGACGAGGCGACGACTCCGTTCCTGTTCTGTCGCTCGATAACGCATGGGAGAATTCTTAAATATTCACAGGGGATATTAATCCGTCGAACGTCTGCCTCGCGGCGTCGCTGCTTAACAACGGCCCCGTTGCTCCACATTATGAAAAGCAGAATCGCGGGAATATCACTCGCTCTCATCGAGTATATTTTTCCCACGCTTTTTCCCTCCTCTTTCTTTCTTGCGTCCCGTTTTTTCTCTTCCTTTATTTCAACTACTCGCGGTCCTTCTGGCTTCAAGATACGGTGCTAGAGAACAGTTCAAGCCGGATGCAGACTCTCTTTCGTCTCCACATCCACCCCCGGCCCCTCTGTCCACGGAAGTTAATAGGTAGGAAACTCCGCGTAAGCCTCGTAATAAAGTGGCGAAACGTACGGTCCTTTCTTCTCCGACAAGACAGAAAAATATTTGTCCCCGTGCAGCCAGGCTTTCCTTCATCTCTACCCGGAATTCCCTCGCTCTCGAAGGGCTCGCCTCTTACGACGATAATAATTTTGCAGGTCGGTTAATAGGCTTACGGCCTCCCTTTCGTAATTGCACGAAGCCTCCGGGGTATCGGCCATTATAACTTCGAGACTTAATAGATAGAAAATACCAGGTGTAAGTCGTGCTGCTAATAAAGGGAGGCCCTCCCCCTCTCGTCGTGCAAGTCTCCAGGCCGCTGTGCCCTCCCTCGGAGACGCGAAAAAGGAGACACGAAGGGCTGGGTGGCTTCGCAAAATCTGCTACACGGCCACGCCTGCTTCTTCCTCCTGCACGGTGTACCGGATATATTTCGTGCACCAGGTGCTACCACGCCGACGGTTAAAACAATTTGCTATAAATTGTTCCCCGGCTAGAAGGCGAACGGGCGAAGAAGGGGTCAGAGAGTAGAAATGGACCAAGAATTCTGGAACGGATCCCCACCGTCTTCGCTTTTCTTCCGCCGCTCCTGATCCTCGGTCTCCACTTGTCCCTCATTCTAACCACCTCGTACACTCGGTACTTATACACTCCTCCATATTCTTCTCGTGCACACAATGCACTGGTATCTTTACTTGAATGCTACATTGTGTGCGGCAAGGACAACGATCCACGAGCCATTCAAAATAATTCTGAAGGAGGACATCTTTCGGGTTAGTGGATCTCGAGGAGCGTGCTCGAGAAAAGGAAACAACGGGGTAGCTCGCCCCTAGCTCGGGGCACTGAAAAACTGCGGCGAGGCTTCGAAGCAGTCAAGATAGCCGGTCTAAAGGGACGAGAAGGATTCATAAAACAAGGGAGGCAGCGAGGGCGACATATTGCTGCGCGTGGCATGTATTATGCATGAACAGCCGAGGCCCGGTCTACTTCTCCTCCTCCCCCCCCCCCCTCTGCACCTCCTCATCCTCTTCTGTACTCATTCTTCTCTTTAGGCAAGTCTATTAATTCGAAACATTGTGCCTTCGCCCCGACTACCCGGCTACTTCCATCGATAACTCTAATAGAGAGGAGTTCACGACTGTAGATTTCCATTCACACGGAATCCATGCAATTTCTTTGCTTCCCTCGAGGTTGGAATTCCAGAGAAAATCGAATAAAGCATGGCAAATTGTGCCGTCACTCGTTACGGACAAAGCCCTTTCATTTAGCCAATTTGCCTCGTTAATCGAGCAACTTCCCTGCGGAGATCGGTCCTCCTAACCATGAAACGGTGTTTTCGCGTCGATCCGGCAATTTGCAAGATTGTTCGTGCTTCGTTCGCGGACCGTTGGGTATCCTCGACACATTCCTAAATAACCGTCGAGATACCTACTCGTCGACTCGTCTGCGAACGTTCATGCAACATACCTCTTTTTATCGTTCCGCCTCCTCCCGTATTTTCCCGGAGTCGAGAGCTTCGCTGTTCCGCCCGGCAACGACCGAATTATGCCGCTTTTGTGTCGAATACCACGACACTGCTCGGTGAGTGAGATGTTGGAAATTTTTCGAGGGCCCATTGGATTTACAGAGACGACTCGCGGGAGGCGGCTCAATTACCTCTCTGTGGACGATCTTGTTGGAGAAATGAAGAAGATATGGAAAGCACACGATGCGTCCGCGTAAAATGTCTTTGCGCAGGGAAAGTAGGCAAACATCGGGAATGGGCAGAAATTGCTCGGGGAACAAATTCGGGGAAAATTTACGAGATGCTACGAATAAGCTAGCAACGTGGCGGAACGACTTGAACCTAAATAGTCCGACTTCTGTTACGTCTGACGTCAGCGGAGGTTGGAGCCGCGTATCCCTCGCCTCGTTCGCCCACGTAGAATCACGAGGGACCGAGATAAGCCCAGGTATCGGATAAAGACATCCCTCTCGTCCGCCTGTCGGCGTGCGAGCTTCGCGACACGTTGGCCGTGGCGAGGACGAGGAGCCCTCGTCCCCCTGGCCCGGTTTTATCGCGCCATGAAAAGCAGGATATAATTCGCGTGCGCAAACACGGACGACAGTGTACAATATCGAATAAGTAGCACCCCGTTGGCTTTCAAGGGCTGGTCGTATTACGAGCGGACAGGATTAATCGTAAAAGCGAGAAGCTCTCTGGCAAGCCCGGAGCTCGCGCTTAAACACCACTGTTCTCCTCCATTTTTTTACACCGTGTAAGCTCCACGGTCTGTTTGCATAAAATAAAATCCCTTTTTCGGGGGTCGAATGGACGTGCGGGCCAACGTAACGACGCGGTGATTTTAGCGTCGACATCGAAGATGCCGAGGATCGAAAGGCACCTTTATCGCTACATACGCTCAGCTACCCACGCTGATACACGTGTAAGCACGCACCAGAGGGGCACGGCGCGGATAGAGGGTGAAGAGCAAAGGGCCGACACATGCAGCTGGAGTAAAGCAGGGTTGATGCGAAACCGATAATGTCGTCGCGCTGGCTCGTACGGTCTGAGTGTTCGACTGCCGGTTCGAGAAAGCAGCCGCCACCTCGGCCCCTCTTTACATCGGGACCGAACACCCCCATCGTAGCCCCTTTATGCCAACCCCTCGTGGCCGTAGCAGCCAGTTATGCGGGTCGCAGCCGCGACGAACAAATATGTATTAGATTTTTGTTTGCCTCGGCGGATATTGCAAATGGAAAATGCCGGTACGGGTGGGCCGATCGTAGAGGGTGGTATCGCGTCGCGTATATCACGATACGGCGGGTGTCGTTCCCTTCCCACCGAATACGACGCTCCAACCCCCCTCGGCGCTTCGATCTTTTCTTCGTCTATCGAGCGATCCTGGAACTGTGTCACATCCTCTCTATTTTTACGGCCACTGATGACGCGCTCCATCCCTGTTCCGGCTCCCCGGCCGTGCGCTCGAGAAGAAGCAGGCACTTTTCGCGGATGGTACTCCAACGAATTGCAAAACCTAAATTTAGTCCCGCGTTAATCTCGATATTACGAATTGCCATCGTGTTACGCGGGTAACACAGGTTGGCAAAAGAACGCTAGGAAGGTAGAGTCGTTTGTTTCACGATGTTGCGTAGCAGAAGTACATTAATCCTGCCACGGAAACAGCGAAGGAGGAAGGATGGAGCCATGCTCTCATCGTGGATGCACCTCAAGGAACTCGTTCGTTTCGCGTTATGCGATGCAAGCCGCATACATCCGCGCCGGGACGTGCACAATACGCCACGCGGTACCGTTCAATCATGCGCGAAGCCCGCTCGCATTCGCGCCACGTAACCCTACTGTTTTAGCCGAATTTAATAGGAATTAATCCATCCGGCGTATTCGCATCAACGCAAATATCGTTAACGCGAGTAAACACGACGCGGAACATCTCCTGTTCTACGTGCGTAAACAATTGGGGGAGCGGAGCTGATGGGGGGTATTATCTTAATTCCACTAAATTGATGATAGAAAGCTAGGAAGCACAGAACCGATGATGAATGTCCAAACGACCGAAACGAGATCATTACCTATAACTACGAGTTTCCTAGACTTCTCTGCAACTTCCAAGAGTGACCAATTTACTAACTCGTATAAGACGCGTTCAGGGTTCTAAATGACAATAGTTGACGGCTCTGGTAGAAGGACCAAGAAGTTTCTTCCAGTGATCACCGGCCAGATGGCTAACGCGAAGGTGAAAGCTGCGGGTGAGAGCTCGTGTAACAGCGCCAGTAGTCGCGGTAAACGTACAGTCATCCAACAGGGAAATAGAGATACAATACAAACGATGTTTTCCGAAAGGGACGAGGCATGCCAGCCGATCGATTCTCATCGCGAGAGGCGAACGAACGAACGAACGAAAATCGTTGCGGCTCATCGCGAATGCATCCCAACGGCTCCGTTCCCCTGCCATTACCAGGATGCAAGTTTGCATGCGTCGCCCGCACGACACGCTGAACAAACCTTCGAGGCGTTACGTCGCGTCTGATGCATGCATGTAGCCGCGGGCAGGCTCGTATATATTTCAGGGATGGCGGCTGGGGATGCTCCGAGTAACGCGGCACGATTTACGGGAACGGGGGTAAATTTAGGGTCGGGACCCCGGAGGTCGTATCCGAAGACGTTCCTGACGAGAAGGAAACAGGCTACCCTCGGGGCCAGCTCGTGCATACGCCCGTTCATATCTACTTGCCACCGATGAGATAGAGAAATTTCGGTCGGTGGTCGGCGTTGCTGCAGCGAGTCGCGGAGGCTGGCCCGCGCCCCAGCCAACCGCAAAGTCTCGGTTTCAGGGGATGTTGGTTCAGCGGGAGATTTAGAAGGGGCCGCTGCTCTCCGAGGATTAATGATATTTGCGGAAAAACAATGGCTGGTCCGCGCGACGAAAACCGCGCATGCATATTGAAAGGTTTTACGCGCGAGAGGATAAATCTTGCGGGAGACAGGCTGTGCTGGAATGATCGTTCGTCCGAGGAAATTGGAGAGTGGATAAACCATGGAAGCTTGTAACCAGACTTTTCTCAGCTTCCCCGCGGAAACTAATTACCGCCGGGCGTCGTTATCGTGGATATTCTTGGCGATACGCTCCAGACGTCTAAACTTTCGCAAATATTATTAATATTCGCGGGCCCTTTAGTCGAGACACGGGAAGCGCCCGTCGAGGGCTGTCTGCGTTGATAGGCATAGCTCGTGGCGTGGTACATACGTCAGCCACCTTCTCGCCCTCATTATTACACTCTGTGCCGGGACTGAAAAGCCCCGAGCTGGCGTTGGAACGGCGATGTCACGGCGGATGGAGAGAATGGAAGGGCGTAAAGGCGAGGCATGGGAGCACGGGCTATGCCGTTCTAACTTTCGAGTAATTAAGTGCGTCGAAACTTGGTTAAGACTCGTAATTGTGTTTTACAAGGAGCCACCGGGATGGCTTGCCGTGGAGACGCCTCGTTCGAGGGAAGCTTTTTAACAAAGAGGACCATTGAACGTACGTGACGCAACGCTCCGATGAAGTTTCTAGGAAAAATCCAGCGCGGTTCCCCTTCAACTTTAAACGAGGATCCATTAAACCGCCGAACCGCCGTCGTTTTGGCAACTTCGACCCGTGACGTATCCCCTGGCGATATCAATATTTCAATACGTTTAGGCCGTAACGAGAGGTAACCTTGTTACAGTATGCAGGTTGCGAAACTCTTTATCCTATAGAGTGCATTATTTCGCAACGAGTATTCTTGCTCGCTGAGCGAGTTAATCCGTGAGTCACGTTACACGTCTGCCTTTCCAATAGAACTTCATTCAGCACGCATGGGTATAACTTCCGCGTTGCTCCATCAGCGTTCTCATGCTCCTTCTTAACGATCCGTTCGCCAATGGAAATCACATCCCTCGATACTTCCACGATCGCACACAGATAGGTATCTAAAGTGGCGAAGGGCTCGATACAGGCAAATTTACTTGCGCCAATTTCCGATCACAGAGGGGCTCTCAGCAACGAGTTGCACGGTGAACGGAAATTATAAACCGATTGGATACACTCGCAATAATTAGACGATGCGCGCTAGCGTCGATCAATATGCATGTAAATGCAACCTTCCCCGGAAATCAATCGCCCGTGTTCCCATCGCGAAGATCAAAGGTCGCGAAAACCTTTGGCCGCGTTTAGCTAACAATGAATTTCCGCGAACAACGTTCCGTTAACCGATTCCGAAATACGCAATTTCAAGCATGAATAACGAATCGATTCCGTGGAATTGCAACTAGTCGACTGCGATATCGACGCTCGGCGGGTTGAATTATTCCGGTGAAAAATCCCCCCCCCCCCTCCCCCCAACCCTCTGAGTCAGCGGCGGAAACAGAACGGAGAGGTCGGTGCTCCGATGACGAAGGGTCGGAAGTGACGAACGAATTGCGCGAATCGATTCGATATCGATGCAACAATTAGCTAATGCACCGTGGCGCGTCGTCGCGCCGCCACCGTGCCACGAGTTTTACGAGCCGAGGAAAATCGGTTTCCCAGACATCCCCGGCCCAACCCCGTCGATAATTGTCGGCCATAAAGTACCATCCAGCATTCGCCGGTTTTCGTTCTCTGCGGGCCGGTGTTTTCCACGCCGCCATTTCCAACAACGCCTGTCGGTTGCGAGCCTTTCGCAAAACTTTACCTACATTCCCCGCGTCCATCTTGCTCGGCTTCCTTTCAACGTTTCCATCCGCCCACATCGAACACCGGTACGCCTCGATACGAGATCGATAGTCATGAAAAAGAGACAGACGGCGACGGTGGGATCGCGTGCTGGGACAGGTTCAACGGCGGCACGTAAATTCTTGATAAAAGTTAGACTTCGATCGATCGTGCGGACTGAAAAGGGAAGCTCGTTGAGTATTTTTAACGATGGCCGTCTTTGAGATACTCGGGGAGGAAATCCCACGCTCGGCCGTAAGATATAGGTATTTCTGTCGCGAGGAGAGATAGCCGCGTGGACGATCGGAGGTCATCTCGCCTATGCATTTTTAATGGGTATCTTCGTGGCGCATGTACGAGCACGACTCCGACCGGGAGCCAGCCGTGTGACGAGATACGGATCAAACAGGTCGCGATTTCGCCGGTTCCGCCGGTTTCGCCATCCGTCAGCCGTATCTGACCGTAGGTCCCGTCACGTCGCTCCGAATCTCGCGTGATCGAACGCGTGCAATGAGTAACGAGGCCCGGGCCCTTCCTCGGTCACGCGACGAAACACGTCCGTTTTTCGTGCACACTCGACCGTATGTGCGCCTGGTCAGGGTCGGCACACATGGAGAAATACGTGCCAAAGACCCTGCGCCGTGACCACGCATGGAAACGCTCTCGACGCTTTTGGAAACGCCGGGTCGTGAATTCGTAAAACCGAGATCTATTAAGTTCGACAGAGGGCCGGCGATCGAGCACCATTGTCGCGTCAACGATGTCTCGTGCTGTGAAAGGCTAGCTTGAATATTAACAAAGATGATTTGGCTAAGCTATGGTGGATACATTCGCAGAATGGTAAACACATCGAGGGAGTTATTCTAGCGGGCTCTAGCTAATTGGCAAGGGGGTTCGTTTGCTAATACCGTTCGATAAACGAGTATGTACATCAACACGGAGGGAAGGAAGGAACGAGAAGCATACTCCGTGACCTTTAAACTACCCTCGTGCTACGAGTACGTCTGAGGCAGCTTCTCTGAATGCGTTAGGAATGTACGTTCGATAAAGCAGCGCGTGGTAAAAGAGCCAGGGAATATGCTTGAGAGGAGGACAATAGGGGACACATAACTTACGATTCACTCCGTGGAGGACCATCGTGGTCGTTTCACACAACTATAAAAATGTCCTCGATAGCTGCACTGGTTCCCGAAGCGAAACTCGTGCGCGAAGAATTCGGTGCTTTCCACCCTCCCACGAGGTTAGCTCATTTTTCTCGCGGGCTAAGAGACTCTCCGCGAGATGATAAAGGCAGCTCGGATTCCTCGACTCGGCTGGCCGGGACGAAATAAAAAAAAAGGGACGAGTGACGAGGAAAGTTTCTAACACATCTCCGCGTGTATCGTGCAACGACAAGCAGCCAACGAACCGGCGAAAGGAAAACAACCGAGCTTCTATTCCTTTCTCGACACTGTTACCGGATTCGCGCCTAATTCGACTCGATCCGACTCATTTTCGGCGAAGCACGATGATCAGGAATTCTCGTGAATATTCTTTCCGCTATTGTTTCTCAATCGGCTCGAATTTGGGTGAAAGGCAGAGGCGTCGACGGAAATGACAACGATTTTTAAGGTCAGTAGCGGACAAATGGCACCCCGAGACGTTGGGGCGTCGCGGTCGTCGCAGTGACTGGCGAGACTCGCGGCTACCCCCTCCAACACCAACCCCCTTCCAACAATTCTCTTTCACCCTCTTGCATCCCCATGTTTCTCCCACCGCTCTCCAACTCCTATCTATACATCTATACCCTGCTCTCCCTCGTTTTCACGCGCAGAACATCATCCCTCTCTCGCCCTCCTCGTCCTCCCCTTTTTTCTTTCCAACTTCGTCCGTTTTCTTCTCCCTCTTCGTGCACCCTTCTTTCATCCACCGACTCGATCCTTCCCTCTCTGTCATATGTTCGCGAGAATCTTCCTTCTTCTTTTTTTTCTACCTGACTCGACTACACATCTCGCTCTCTCGCCCTCTCTATCTCTCTAGCTTTTCCCTCTTTCTCCCCCGGTCTCGCTCGCGCGCTTCCACCCTCTCCCTTAGTCACTCAACAACCCCCCAGACACTGGCCAAGCGAGTGGTCACGTGACCGTTAGCTCGGCCAATCATGCGCCGGGTGACGTCATCCGCAGGGGTGCTCATGGTTTCAGAGCGAAGAACGGGCGTAAGGGTGCATTTGCGGATGTTCGGGGGACGTTCGTGGAAGGGATGGATGGTCATGTGGTCTGTTCGATCTTGGAACGATGTGTGACGCAACGGCAGGACTGTCGATCCTCGGGGATCCTCGGGGAAGGATTAAACCGCCGGTGTATCGTTGCCAGCGGACAAAGCAGCCCTTCGCGCTTTGATGTCTCGCGATGCTCCTTTTCCCGTGTCCCCTTGTTATCAGAATATTTGAGAGCCACCGTGGCGTGAAAAATTTGTAAGCAAGAATCGTGGAACGGACTGCAAGCCACACGCGATAAAACCAACGTCCGCGCGTTCAAGTATATCACACGTTTACAAAGGAGGGTATTCTTGGAGTAGTGAATCAATCGATTGGACAGGAGACGCTTGAAAGAGATCGCGTTACGTGGCACAGCGCCGTCACCCTCCATAAATTGCGACACGATGCAACGCATACCGAACCCCATTTTTCCCGTCCACCCCCGAAAAATGGGTTAGCGCCGAAAACTTTCTTGTTTGTATTCCACACTCGGGGCAGGTTTTTCCAGCGTCGCGTTACGAGGTCGTCGCCGTTGAAATGAAATTCCACGGTGCACAGCCTCCGGCCTGGGGTGGGCCGGGGTGTGGGTGCGAGGGTGGAGGGCCGCGAAAGCCGGTGGTAAATCAACGCTGTGGGTGTTTTCTTCCGAAAAATTTCCGCGGAAAATCGCCTTAACTGCCGAGCAGCCCCAGCGATTCAGCCGTCACTGCGATCGGTACCGCTGCCAGATGTGGATTTACTGGGAAACTTTTACGCGCCCCAAAAAACTTCCCCGTAAATCTTGTACGTCGTAAAGATTTTCCATTCTCCTGCTTTTTATTTGCATTCGCCGCGGCGACTCGCGGGTACACGCCCGTAACTCATCCTCTCCCGCGTGAGAATAACGCGGGTTAATCCGTGCCGTAAACAGTTCATGAATAAACGAGCCGCGCGGCTGCGAATACGCTCGACGAGAGCATTCCCGTTGAACACCGTTCGCTCCCCTCCGCGTGAAAAGTGTCGATGGGTGGTGTTCGACCGGAGGGAACCATTGGTCGCTCCCGAAATGGATAGATCCTTCCGGGGATGCAACGAGGCACAGGGACCACGGAAAAAAGGAACAAGGCAATCGGTTATCTCGTCCTCTCCCACTCTAAAGTGTCATCCAGCGATCGATGACTCTATTAACAGGGGATATCGCGTGAATAGAGATCATCGGGATTATTTCAAGGGCATCAGACGCGATAGCATCGGAAAAACTGTATAATCTGACAATATATTGACGTCCACTGGATACACTTCGATTTATGGGTCGAGATAGACACGTTTTGGGAATAACGGACGGGACACGAGCGTAGCTGTACCCGTCGAATTCCGCGGATCCTCAAAATTTGCGGTAACCTGGGCTTGAATTTCCCTGTTACATTTTACAACGAATTCTACGGGGCACCTGGTGCCCGAATAATCCCCGTTCACTTGACGTTCATAAGCAGAACGTAATTAGTGGCTATTAACCGGTCGCGATACAACGCCCATGCAGCTCGTAATTTTCCCATTAATAGAATTGATTCATAGAATCCATAAGCAAAATGAGGTTCTGTCGCTCGCGGTGCTGTAATCAACGGTTGCGGAAACGACGAGCACATTTCGCGGAACGTTGGCGCAGATCCGCGAACGAGACGCCGGAGCGCCCTCGTTTTAAGATTTCATTTACGACTACCGCTCGGTCAGTGAGTAGGAACGTTTTTTTTTTGTCGAAAGAGCCAGGAACGAGGGCAATAGCGTCGGCCGCGGCGACTCCTTTGATTCCGTGGACAAGGTAAAAGCGAGCAGCGGCCAGGAAAGGCGCGTAATTAAAAGCGTGTTCCAGCATTTAATAATCGTGCGCCGCAATTTAATTTCAAATCCATTTGCCGCGCCTGTTCGCGTCAGTCTCTCAAGGCACACTCTCAAAAGACAAAAATTTTATTCGAGACTCATCAAATAAAAATAACCCCGATTTATTCTTATTTCAAATAAAAATAAGTCAGAGTTACTTTTATTTGATGAAACTCGCATAAAATTTTTGTCCTTTATTCGAAATCAATTTTTTATTTGACATAATTTATTATTGTATTAGAAATAGAGGGGATTAGGAAGAGATCACTCTCACCGTACAACTACCTTCTTGCGTCATGCTCTCCTGCTTATCGCTCTCTAGCACACGCTCCCCCTCTCTCTCGTTCTCTACTCCCAGAGTTATTTGAGCTTCAAATAATTTTCAAATACAAATGAATGAAACACGACACAATTATTTAATGGTTAAAACAAATTCCCGTCAAATAAAAAAATTATTTGTGGCCGTCGGATAAATTCCCGTCAAACAAAAAATTATTTGTGGCCGTCGAATAGATTCACGTCGAACGAAAAAAATTATTTGTGACGTTTCAAATAAATGTAACCCTGGCTTCTTATTATTTTAAATAAAAATAAGTCTGGGTTATTTTTATTTGATGACAAATTAAGATAAAGTCCCTTTTATTTGATACGTTATTTTTTATTTAAATAATGCCCATCTCTGCAGTCTCCACCGACTAAAAACGTATCGTTATTTTTTTTTAGCCGGCGGTTTAATTCCGCCTTTATAATGTTCGAGAGTAGGGTAGAAGGAAAAAGTTAGGCGTAAGTGACGAGTTCGATTTCGCCTGAAGGATCCTCTTTTCTAACGGCATTCGAAACACGGGTGGCCAGTTGTAGAGACCGCCGATTCACAGGCATCACTGACGCGGGATGCTCTCTCGAGTTTCCACACCCTGTTGCACCCCCTTTTTTTATTTTATTCGATATCAATGTCACTGACACGCGATACGCGTACCACGCGAACGTTGGCGATTTTCCGCGGGGGTGGCACGTTGGACGGGGACCAGTTATAAATTTACGATCCCTGCGGAGTGGCGGACGGCACTACGATAAAAACAGAGAAGCATAATCGCGTTTCCATCGGTAATAAAGCTGATATTTGGTAACGAGACGGAGTCATAACGCGGGGGCAGCGATGCATCCCCCTCTGAACAGTTTAGATGAGAAATATGAAGTTATGGGCGTTCGTTAAAGCGTAGGAGAGCGGTTTTAATGGCCGCGCCACGAGTCTCCTCGTTATGCACGGCGATACGTCATGCTCTCCGCTCGGTGGTTAACCCTCAATTTGTACGCTGGGGTGCAACAGACTTGCTGTTCTTTTAGGGAGGGACGTGTCTGATTGATCGCCAGCCACTCGTCGCTCTAAAACTCTGTACACACCACTCTCGGTTTATCTTTAAACCCCGGGCGAATTGCGGGGAAGTTCAGACGCCAGGAGCAGTGGGCCGGGACATTGCGGATTGACAGCTGAAGCGTATTTTTTTAATCGGGTCGGATTGATCCGGAGCTAGCAGTTATGTAACAAGTATTTCACCCTGTCGGGCAAGGGTCGGAGCGATCGACGTAACTGCGTGTAAATCAGAGTTTGCCCGGCGCGCGCCCGCCTCTGCTCCATCTACTGCGTTGTTTGTCCCGTAGCAACCAAAGCATCTGCTCGATGGCCTACACAAATCACTCTCGGACCGTTATCGCGTAGCCACCGAACGTGCGCCTGTCTGCAAGTGACAGGATCACAAAAAACTCACTTCGCCCACCTGCCACCTGGATAATAACCGTGAATGGCGTCCGTGAAGCAATTAAGGAACAGAATGTGTCCGTCAACGAACGACCGTGCAAGTGTACGATGGCCGACCGAGTCTTCAGAAAGGCGATTACCCACTCAAAACCGAACAAACACACGAGGGAATAGGAAAAGGGGAGAAGTAGAAGCGGAAGCTTAAACGAGAATATCGATTCGTTTGATGCAACAACTGCCACTTCTTTGGCAGTCGGTGTGGATTCTTCTCCGAATACCGTGCTCCGGGATTGAACAATCGCGAGGGAAGACGCTCGGCGAGGCTTCGGATTTTCCTCCAGGACGGGAAAAATGGAGAAATCACGGCGAAGGCGGCCATCATATTTTTACGACACGCGCGGCACGTAGCAGACATCGCCGAGCCTTGCATACACCTCTACGCCGACCGTTTTATCGCTGTCCTTTTCATCGGTCGCGCAACCCCCCGGCTCGCATGTAGGTTACGCGGATTAATACTCTCGAGAGGAAGCGTGGTAAAAGAAAAGGCGAAAAAACACGGCGGGAGGGACTGCGAGGGAAGGAGGGCGCGAACAGTGGAATGAAAATTCAAAGGGAAATAGAAAAAGAAGGAGCTCCGTGGATTTCGATTGGATTTATTCCCGCCGCAAGGACTCGGCGGAGCGGGATGGCGCGCGGGTGGATCGCGAACGACAAAAGGGAAAACAGGCAGAAGGGGGCGCGAGAGACGGAGAAAGAGGAGGCAGGTAAAGCGGGACGGGGAGAGGGGATGGAAAAAAGAAGGGTGCCTCGAGGGTTTGCATATTTTTTTTCATCCATTTAACGATCACCCACCGGTCGTGCTCCATGCAAGCAGCGAGCACTAGGCGAGCACGGAGGGGAGGGGGGGGGGGGCGAGGGGCAGGTGTGGATTACGAGGATGTGGCACTTTTTAGCGATGAAAAAAAGTATGTCGCATTAATTAAAAGCGACGCCGACGGTGAACGCAATTACGGGTACGCTGCGCGACGCCCCGGGTTCATTCGGGGCCTCGCGTTTTCACCGAGCAACCTGTTTTTCGCTTATTTTTGTTCCTATTTTCGCCGTTTCCTTGCCCCCGGCGGGCGGCCCTTGCCCCCGCGCCGCCGCTTTCCTCGGCTGGCGTGCCGCGACTTCGGGAAAATCGTGACACGGTTCTCTGGGAATTATCCACCAGTCGACACGGGTTGTAATTAATGCTCGACTTAACGGGACGTAAAATACCGTGGCGGTAAGGCGGAGCGTAACGCGAGCCCACTGGCGAACCGTCGATCCGTGTCGTAATAAAACGGAACGAACCCGAGATTCGTGGTTTCCAGAACGAAAAACGGTCGTACGCAGCCGTATTTTTATTCGCTTTTAACCCGATCGACCTGGAGCTGCCCGTCGATGCTAGTGTTCCAGAACTATCGCTGGGCTGATGCAAGTGGATTCGCCCGCGCACGCTCGCGCGAGCCCACAGATTCCGTGGAGAGGAAGAAGACGAAAGTGGACGCATGGCTGACGAAAGCGAGGAGGGTGGTCAGCAGCGTAACTGCGAGGGACGTGCTGCCGTGCCCCCCCCCCCTCCCGGCAATTTCCGTCCTCGAATTGAAATGTTATTACGTTAGCGACACGTTCCGGTCACCCCATACCCCCGTCCCTTCGCTCTTTCTCCCTTTCTCTTCTATTTCCCCGCTTCCTGTTGTCTTGCAGCAAATACGATTTGAAGTCGGTGCTCGGCGAAATGGACGAAAGAAGGGACCCGGAGTGAAATCAAGAGAAGAAGCGAGCACCGGCTGCGAAGATTCTTCCCTGTGGCCCCGGTTGGTGCCCGTAAAGAGGAAAGAAACGAGGAAAACCAACGGAACGTCGAATCGCTAATCCTGTCGTGCTACGGTGTCGAGACTCCTTTTGTCTCTCCCTCGTTTCACCAGCGTGTACAGCACTCTTGCAAAATCAAATTAAATCCGTTGGACTCCGGACTATCCCTCCTACAGCCGGCCCCGTCTTTATCTGTGGTGCATGTCTATTTGACCGTCGCAGACCCAGCCGAAAGAGCTCCACGGGACTTCATTTCGTGTTCTTGTAAAGCGACGGACCGATACGGTGGAATGTGGACCGGATACTCCAGCGAGCCTCGGTATTTCCGGCTTTCGAAGTCGCTCCGATAAAACGGTACTGGAGGATAGATTTGTGAGGGCGGAGACCGAGGCAACCGGAACGCAAGTTCGTTGCTTGGAAATCGCTGATTCGAATGTCTCCGGCGTATACGTTCCGTCTACGTGAACGGCTTTAACGGCCACGCCGATATAGTGGGTCGCGGGCAACCGGAACGCCACGCGAGAACGTACGGGCAAGTGGAACGAGTCGCACAATGGTCAGACCAGAGAGAGAGAGAGAGGGCTCGGGTCTACTGCGGGGTAAATGCGCGAGATTCCGCGAAGAATCGTGCAGCAAATACCATCGAGGTCGATTCATCACGGCTGCAGGTCCGCGATCGACGAGATTGATTGAAGATAGTCAAAGTGCAGAGGGGAAGATCCGTGAACTTTTTATTGGATTAAGGATCGCGTTATCCACGCCTCTCGTAAAGGAGTTATAGTTTTTGGGGCGGGGGATTGGACGATCCCCCCCGTATTCGGAATCGTTTCTAGTCTTCTGGTCTGGCCGTAAAGGCGCAACGTTACGTCGGCCATCGTCAAAGATCATGATCCGCCCACATTTTATTCCCATAATTATCGTCGTAATATCTTCAGCGTCCTCGGGATCGCGCCGACAGTTAACCAGCCTCCGCTTTAGAGTGACGCGATCGTAAACCGCGATACGTCCGCTCGACCCTTCGGGGTTCCGTTAATCATCCCCTCTTGTCTGGTTCTTTTGCCTTTTGTCGTGGCGAACGCTCCGCGGCCAGGCGAAACCAATCTGCATACAAGGGCGTATTGTAACGGCTCGTCGAGACATTTTACTACGATGCGTTAAGAAGAGAGTGCTCGAGAGGCGAGAAGGGGGAGTGGACGGGAGGAAAGAGATTCACCGAGTGGAGGCAGAGTGTCTCGAAAACAGGAACATTCCGGTGGTTTAATGCCGACTGTGCATCCCCTCCCCCCCCCCCCCCCCCCACCCCGCCACCCTTTGGCACGGTAGGAGGACAACGCGGGGTAGCATTTCTCGCTCTTGTTCCTCTCTTTCTTCCATTTACTCTCCTCGAGATCGAGGGGATCAGGGGAGGATAAAGGAACCGAGAAGTAAGAGGAGAGAAACCACCGTTTTGGACACCGAAACTTCTGTGAAGCAGGAACAAAGAGATAAAGGCGGCAGATGACGTATTCTGTTCCGCGGCGGCGACGAAAAAGAGTAGAGGAAGATAAGGAGGAGAGGCGAGACAGGGTGGAAAGAAGAAAAAAAAAAGGATGGAAGGCTCAGAGGAGAGCTCGTGACTTTTATTGCGGCCGAGCGTGTTAATCCCGAGCACCCATAAATTCATCCGGCGGGAATTGCTTCTTAACCGGCGCCCTGTCGAAGTCTTAACTAACGTACGTGATCTCCGCTTTTCCGCGAGAGAACTCGTGGAACGCTGACACACCCCCCGTTTTCAACCGAGAGGCATCCCTGGCCCTTCGTAATCTACGAGCCGCACGCCAATCTCCTGCGTGGTAAATTCGAGAGAAATTACCGCGTAAAAGTACCGCGAAGCGGGAAGGAGCGTAAATACCCATCGATCCCACGAACGACAAATATTTAATTACGGAGAAAGATAGTCGGCCGACGGCGCGGCGTAAATGACGAGAGAACGGGCGGAAGAGGCTGCAGGGGCGAACGGGCGAAAGGGGTGAGGAAAAAAGGATGAAGGGAAATGGAGGCTTTCAATCTCCCATTCCTCCCCATTATCCGCGCAGCCATTTCGATTCTTCGAGGTTTCTCTCCGCCGTCCCGGCTAACAGTTAGTACACCCGCCGAATTACAGCGGAGGTAATTTCTTTCGGAGGCATTAATTAGCTTCTGTTTTCCGCCGCCATCAATTTGCGACTCGCGCCGCAATTCTGCCTTCCCTCCCCCTCGCCCTCACGAGAGCTGCGGCGGCGGCCGCGTTGCCGTGCATCTTCCACGCGATCGATAGCCGGCGAAATTTAAAGATAGCTGGCAACTCGAAAGCTCACCCGGTAAATATTTCATGGGAAACGAAAGCGTTCGCGGAAACGCGATACGCCCGTGTATTTTCGTCGTGCGGTGGATAAGGACGGGTAGAAGGGTGAGCAGGGGTTAACGCCTTCGTAGTCTCGCCCCTAACGAATCGCCAGAAATCGCGTCGCGTGAAACGTTAATTAAGGCGGTTTATCGAAAAGAAAACCGATACCGAAAGTAAATTAGAACGAAGGCTAGGACGTAGCCGCGCGACGACCGGCGACAACCGACAACAGGGAGCGGTGAATGCCACTGCCGTGCCTCTCTTCCTCTCCGTTCCTCTCTCCGCCTCTCTTTTCACACTTTGAAAATCTGGCTTCGAGGGACTGCAGCTTGGCTCTTTCCGGATCTCTCGTCAGGGTCGTTTGATATTCACGTACCCGTGAGTTTTGAGGGAAACCTTATACGCCACTTCGATCCCCCCGACAGGACTTTTGCGCCGCGTTCCCAAAGCCCCGCGGCGAAACTGGCACGGAACGAGTCTCTTCACCGTGTACATACGCCTATATACCCGGCATATACCTATCCACCAGGCGCAATTTGCATGCTCGTCCTCGTTTTAAAGCCTACCGGTGATTTCCGGCGTCATAGTTTCTATACCTATGAAAACTCGACCCGGATCCGTCCCGTTGTAGCCATCCTACGGTGTCGTTTCGTTGCTCACGATTCTCCTGTCGTTAATAGCATATATCGATATACGGGGGTGCTTCGCGATTAGCGCGCATAAATCCTCGTGGATTAATTCAACCAACCACGGTGGTAGAGGGACTCTAAAAAAAATCGTAACTGCCTGGACGGTTCTATTGAAACTCTGGAATGAAATGCAGATTGGTGGAGGTTTTCATTAGAAGAGGGGGAAGTAAAATATTGCAAGGTTTCGTCGAGGCGTTTGGATAGCCAGCAAGAGATAAACAGCGTGATATCGATGTCAAGGTATGAGTCGGAGAAGATGACGCGCCACTTGGAGGCATCGACGGAACGAGAAGGAAACTGGCAAGAATTAGCCACGAAACGAGCGATGCCGGATGCACGTGTACCCGAGACCCCAGCAGGAAGCGGGGTCTTTCCTTTGAATACGCTTAATTGCGAGAACAGTTTCGTTTCCAGGAGGGAACCAGACGGTCTGACGAGGAGCACGGAAATGATTAACGACAAAAGGTGCCTCCGCTCGGATCTCCGCGGGCAGAGCGAGACAGCAGGGCGAAAGAAGAAATAAATCTCGAACGTGAACAAAATGAACGGGACCCTGCAATTATTCCGCGGCTTCGAAACTATCGGCGAGCTCCGGGCACGATGAAAGGGAAACATTTTAATTATTGGTCGACCCTCTTTTACTAATTTCCAGCATTGTACTGTCTAACGATATCGAACCGTTTCGTGGATAAAAACCTGATCGTCGCCTCGCGATTAAGATATACGGAGAAAGATGAGGATCACACGCGCGACGTGTGCACGTACCTACAAGGGGAGACTAATTCGAACGCACACAAGCTTTGACAAACTTTACCGATTAAATTGAGTGGTTTATGTGCCATCTCATTCCGTTGAATCGAACGGCCGGGATACGAGGGGATTTATCGCCCGTTTATTTGGTAAACATCACGTTGGCTATCTACGATCTCGACCGGATCGATGGGGCCTTTGAAAAATATGATGCTCGGAGAGTCCAGACGGTAGTCAGCCTCCGAAGTATCCACGGTTACAGCGAGACGAGACGAACCGCGAACGTTGCGCCAGGGGAGGCTGAATATTCAGTGTCTGCTTATCCGCGAATATCGATAACGTTTGCCGAGTTTAATCAGCCGTTGTACGTACACGTTATCGGAATCAACACGGTGCGACGCCGCCAGAATTGCTTGATAAAACCCTAACAGATCTGACACTGCTGTTAGACCGAGAGGAGACTAAAGCCGAGGATACGAAAAAGAGTTCTTAGTAATGGGAATCTCAAAGAGAAATTCTCCTCCGGGGGAAACGTACCGGCCCTTCTGACTCGGTTGCTCGCCGCCGCGGAGAAATAGAATTTAAAAGTTCCGGGGAACGAACGGGACAAATATTTCCTTTAATTAAGAAAGACCGCCCGCGACACGATCGAGGAAACTCGATAACGAAGGACACTCTTCTTGGCCCCGGCCAGGGAATTAAGCGGCGGATGATTTATTCGGCCGGTCAAATGAAACAGCGCCGAAAGGGGGGAGGTTATTCGTTTATTTGGCAAATATCGAGCCCGTAATCTTGGATCCTGGTCCGGAATAGCGTGCCATTGCAGCGGGGAAGAAGCGAAGGCGAGCAGGCAGAGAGGCGGATAGAGAAAGGAGAACGAGAGGGCGAGAGCGCGGAAGGAAGAGGGACAAAAGCGGGGGTGGACGAACACCCGACTAACCAGGAAGGGTGCGCGGGAGGAGGGGGGGGGGTTGGTCTGACGCAGCAAACAGAAAATAATACCGCGGCCATTGTTCCCGTTTCGCTTTTCCGTCCCGTTTCATCCACACTCCACTAACATCGGCGCTCTCTCTTCTAGGAACCCTCCTCCATTGTCGAGTTCCGCTAGGTCCCTTTGCCTCTCTCATCATTTCCCTCCACCTTCCTTCCTCTCTCTTCTGCATTCTCCCGTCAGTGTCTAGCTACGCGTCCCTCCGTCATCCTTTTCCACCCTCCTCTCCCGTCCAATGGCACACGTATTCCCATATTTTAGACGACTCTGAAGAGGAATACAGAGATAGAGATAGAGAGAGGGGGGGAGGAACAGAGAAATCCGCGACAGATTGGAGCATTCATTCGGCTCGGGAAAGGACGAATAATGCACCCTTGTGTCTCGGCACTTTCGCGCCGAATAAATCAATTCTTTTCGCCCGCACTCTCGTCGCTAGGTGCTTCGATTCGCCACCGCTAACGCGTTTACACCCCTTGACGCGTCCCGGCCATTCGCAGTCCTCGCGCCCCGAATGGAATTTCCGCACTTGAACGTGTAACGCGACGAGAATTAATCCGACGTAACGCGCGCGGCCGTACTTTCATCTTTGTGCGCGGCAAATCAGCTTTATTAACTCCCGTCGCGGGAGAATACGCCTCCTCCGTTTTTCCCCCCCATCAGAGACCGACACTCTCTGTATCCCTCTCGCGCTTTGATCGGTCTCCTGTAGTAAAATATGTAACCCCATTTACGACCGCGCTTTCAATCCCCGTCAAAGGCAGTGATTCCGCGTCGTTTTCCAATTTCAACTTGGCGCCGCGATTGTTTAACTCGGTAGAGGATATGTTTATAAATCGACCGGCTGCGGACTCTTTTGTCCCCGCCTCACTCGCCGTTTTCGCGCGCGTATTCAGTTGTTTCCCTACTAGGCGTTACAAGGGAAACAAAACACGAGGGGTTGGAGAGATATAGATGGAAACGTTCGCTCGATCGATGGGAAAGAGAACGATCCGTCGCTCGGCTGCCTCTCCCCTTGCCAAAACGGATTAATTTACCGTGTAATTTTCAATATCTATCCAAACCGTCGATTCACCGCCGCCCGCCTCTTGCTCTCCTGCGTTATTTTCCCATTGTTCGCTGCGTGTTTACCATTTCGCTCCGAGTCCCTGGATAATCAAGAAATATGCTGCGTCCTCCGGCGTACTTTTATCAGCGAATTGTTATGGTCCCTAGCAGCGGAGCACGAGACCATATTCAGGCTGCCGAGTCGAACCGGTGACCGATAAGAGTCAACAAAACCGCAACTTCGATTCAATCTCCGCGGGCGCGTTTCCCCGGGGAGCGTTGGGATACGATCGGTTAATTGAAAAATTCGACGTATCCAATCCCCCACTTTAATGAGATTTTCGTTGCCGTGGATTATCGCCGACATTATCGGGCGTTTCCGGCTGACGTTGAACAGCATGGAAATCCGGAGGCGTAATAAACCGTGGGGGTACCGGGACTTTTTTCGGCTCGTTAGCACAAATCGCGCTGGGCCAATTCTCCGGCCGCCATCCGGGATAAAGGGGGGCACGCCGACAAGGGGGGACCTTTTGTGCGCTCTCTCTCTTATACTCGTTCGCCAATTTCGTTCCAGTAAACGTAATATCGCTGAGAGGACTTCGGAGGAGAATTTTTTTTTAGCCAGCCATCGCCACCAGCTCTCGCCCCTTTGTGCTGGGACGTAGCAAGCGTAAAGAGAGGCCAAGCAATGACCGATAAAAGTAGCTCCCTCAAGCAGCCCAAGTTCGATTCAATTTCGCCAACTTTCCGTCGCCGCGCCGTGTGCCACTGCCGCGCCAAGTGCTGTCATCAAACTCGCATCCACTTTCCGGCGCGAGAGAGTGAGACAGAGAGAGGGAGGAGAAGTGGCTCTGCAGCTCGGCCACCCGCGAAAATCCACTTTCCAGCTTTGAGCTCCGCTGCCGAGCGATGCATCATATCCGTCGAATAAGACGGATGGGAATAATATTCCAATTAGGGACGTCCGACGCAGCGTGCTTCGATCGCTCGCCATTATGGGCGGCGATCTTCGTACACGTGAATTATGCGACGCCGTGTTCGACAGCCCTGTACCGCGTTGTAACGCGGCGGTGGATGTTTTCCAGGGACTAAGTAGGGGAGACCCGGGGTAAAAGTTCCGGGGGTAAGTTGTTCCGACGGTTTTATATTCAAAATGAAAGTAGCGTTGTAATTTAAATTATTTTTTTCGTGTGCGTTGATCACGCCACTGTGTCGCCCATTTTAATAGCGTTGGCCACAGCGAACCGCGAGGCTGTAAGCGAGGACCTATTAGTCGCGGAATAGATAAGTAAATATTTTTCTTTCATTATTTTTTGGTCCATTTCGATTATTTAACGTCGATATTATTGATTGATTCGTTCTTATCAAATGACATTTAAGAACATGGTGTAACAACTTGCTTCACTGCAAAAGGGGCACTATTTCCATCGAAGTTATGTATTAAGATTTTTTATACCAAAGATAATGTTTATGGTTATTATATGGTTTTGGTTTTCTTTTAAACATAATATCGTGGAGAGAATAATTACATTATTTTCCAGTCATTTTTTATGTTTTACCGAAATCGGAACTTTTAGCCTCGTTCTCCCCTACCTAGTACAAGTAAATTGTATAGAAAGAAGAATTCGAAGGATGTTTAGCACCAGGGTGGTGATAGAAATCTGCTGATGCACTTTAAGTACACTCGGGTAATAGTAAAGCGATGTCAAGCAAAGAAAATTAGCCAAGGAATTTGATCGTTACGCGTTAGGCAATTGGTTTGCCGAGCACAGCTGCTTTCATTCTATACGACGATATAATCTAATAGCTGGAAGCCACGAAAGTAGATGGGTCGGCGTCGATTCATGTCGCCGGGAGGCGATAAAATTGTCTCCCTCTGAAAGTCGGTTCCTTTCCACTCTGATCGGTGGAAAAATTGCCGTAATCGCCGGCCGTTACACCGATGGCGCGACGATAAGGGTAAATTATCCTCGGATTAAAAGTGTCTCGCCCGCCGGGAACCGGTGTCCGACAATTTCTAAGGGATCTCGCAGGATCCACGGCGATACTCCATTTTTCTCGGTGGCCGCCACCGAAATAGGATAGAGTCACGAAGCGATTTATTAAGATCCAGCGAAGTTCGAAGCAGAAGGGAAACCGAAGCGCTCGGGGTTAGTTGGGGGCCGGAAGAAGAAGGATAACCGGCGGAAGGCGACTTGTCTTGGGAAAGCTTAACGTTCCCAACCAGAATCCAGCTAGCGAAAGCTATCAGCTCCAAGCACCACGCCCGAGGACCGTGAATCTCGAAAAGCGCGCATGGCAAAAATTTAGGATACAGCTGGACTTGTTTGCAACGGAAAGCTTCCGAGTTACATGGAGCTTGTCCCGCGTCGAAGGAACTACGCAGGGTGAACAGGATGGTGGGATCACGAAGATTGATCGACGGAATTAAAAGTCACGCGCCGACGACAAGCGTAATGAAGCGGAAGCCCTGGTAAGAATCACGGTCCGTCTGCCGCGAGGAGAAAGCTTCCTGCTAATAGAGGATACCCTTAAATTCTCGTCCGCGGGACGGAAGGAGAAGGTGGCGCGGCACGTTCGCGTAACGACCGTTTGGGGTCTAAATCTTGATAAACAGCTGGGAAGATTGTTAACGTTCGCCCATTATTTAGTGGAGAGGCCGAGTTCTCGCCGCTCCGGAAGACCAGAGGAAAGGAAAGAATTAGAGGGTAGACGTTGAAGGGAAGAAAGAGTTTGGATGCCGGCCAGACTCCGGTTCGGGGGCTGAATAGTCGATCGCCAAAAAGGGGGATCGTTTAGGGCTCTGTTGAGAGCCCCCGCGAACGTTTTGTCGCGAGAACGATGGAAACGAATGTCTCGGTATTCTTCGCTAAAACGGACCCTAAAGCATGCCGTTCGGTTTATCAGTTGGAATAGACACTGAGCCCTGTTCATTTTAGACGACCTCCCGCAACGAGGCTTCTTTTTTCTTGGCGGGGCATATAACGCGGACTCGGCGGAGGAATTCGTCAAGTGTGCAGCCTTTGTGTAGCCGTCTACGAGTCGTGCCAAGAAGGCTGCACGAGAAACGAGGAATATTACGGACCTTCAGCCAACAGACATATTTACCCATGGACGTAATCGTGATTCCCGCGCCACTCACTTCTGCCAACGCTGCTCGGCTAGCTACTTTCGTGATGTCGTCACGACACTGTATCGCCCATTAATATGATATACGCCGGTATCGTTACATGGTACTCACCAGTTTCGAAAGCAAGCCGTTAGACAACAATACACCCACATGACGAATCATTGTTACCGTAACCCTGTCGTAACAATATCGCTACTAATGACGATTCATTGTAACTAATTCGCGCAACAGTGAGCCATAGAAATATCCCTCTTTAAAAGGCCCCACTAATGCTATTCCTACTTGGAGCGAGTCGAAGTGTGCTCGCTAAAAAGATCGCAAAATAACCATTTTGCTTTGAAATCAATGGAACTTAACAATTCGAAAGTAACCGTATCTCGATATTCGAAGTGTGTTGTTAAAATGCATACATTTACAGGGAAACGTTGCGCGGTAATGGAGGCGGTTCCCCTTGACCCGGAAGCGTTGATTACCCGCCGAAGACTCCGTGTTAAGTACGAGTTGTTCTCGAGGAAGTAGCAACGGTAATGAAGTAAAGTTCGTGTTTCCACGTTTTATGCCGGCAAGTAGGTACGTTTAATCACACGCCCGTAGGAACAAAGAGGAAATGAGCACTCACCGAGGAAGACGCTCTCGTCGATATCGTCGGCTTGCAGGTCGAGGTCAAGGTCGACCTCGCCGTTAGTGGGAGCCTGATGGCTCCTCTTCGCGAGGTCCATCAGCTCGCTTCGAAGATCCGGGTGGCCCGTGGCCAGAAGTTCGGCCAACAGGGTGATGTAGGACGAGTTGAGAGAAGTGGGGCTGGTAGCACGTAGACAACCGGGCAACCAGAATCCTAAGAGACCGTAGGGAACCACCGGCACCGCTCCGGTACTGACGAAGCCACCGTTCAGGAGTTCACCGCACAACATAGGTGCAGCGATGACCTCAGCTCCTCCCTCGTGACCTTGGCAACGCCTCGATGTCGACTACCTGCGGCAACAGATCCAATAAAGATGGGATTAATCCAAGTCGCTCGTAGGATTACGCGATTCAGCGCCGCGGGATCGGCAGCTGATTATAATCGTTTTAAATCACCGCCGGGAGATCAACGCTCCCGGCCGACGAGACTTTCCGTCATCGTTTCGGATTCTCCTCTACCCGATGGCCGCTATCTCTGCGGGCTCTTTAAATCACGGCTGGACAAAGAGGGGGTTATACACCGTTCGGGGAGAGAAATATTCGAAACGTGCACGGCGTTAAATTGCCCGCCCCGTGGTAGGGTCGTTACTCTTTCGGTATCCGGCCGCGAAACCGAATAATATGCCGCAACGAAAGGCGCTACGCCCCGTTGAGAGGAAAACTTCGGCGTCATCTGCATAACAAAAGAGTCGGCGTAACGCCGGACACCGAGGAGCTGGAACAATACGATCCGTGGCTCGCACGTTTCTGCACAATTATCGCGGAACAGCCGCGAATTAATGTGACACGCGTTCGAGCACACGCACACGCGCCGATGATATACGAACCCGATACGAACGGCATAATTCGGTGGCTGAGCGCGATACGAAAATAGTTGATTCGCTTGTAGATTCACTGGCGGGGATCGATCGCCGTGCAGCGCCGAGCGGAATAGCTCTCCCGACTCGATTTCACTGGGAAACGCACCACGGAGCAGAAAAATCTGACACTTCGCGACACGTGCTGCGATCGCGCAATTCCAGCGGCGAGGCACGCAGAACCGAGTACCCAGCCGTCGTCTCTTCTGTGTCCATCGACCTAGTTCGATCCAACGGTGGGAAACTTCGGTGGCGGTGTCACTTGCGCGCGAAATTTACGGGTATTTTCGGGACAGCGAGTCGAGATGGCCGATCGAGAGAGCCGGTAATGCGGCAACGGACCGGCGTAAATGGAGTGTGACGAAGAGAGAACCAGAAGCGACCCAATGGGAGGAGGGACATTCCTTTGGTGCCGACCACTCGTCGCCGCGCCGCGCCGTGCTGCTCGACGTGACGTCACCGGTGATTCGCGTGGGTGTGGATAAGCCGAATGATCTCACGTTCGCCGAGCTGCACCAAGAATTTGTTGCAACCTATTTCCAGGGTTTGCAGTATCGATCTGTGCATCTGTCCGTCGACACAGCTGTTTCCAATGTAAATATCTCTTTGGGTGTAAATGGAAGGACCAGAAAGCTTGCATTCCACAAAGGAATTTCAAATGCTGGGGCTCGTTTAGCTGAAGTACAGCAAATTGTGCCAATAAAAAGTTGAATGGCGTTGGGTCAAGTAGGATCCTGAACTGTTTAACACGATCAATTTATTCGCCGGCAGATGCAACAGAGGCATCGCATGCAAACAAGATGCCCCAGATCGTTACGGCCCTGAAAGCAGGCACGCACTTCTTTCGTGGATCGGCGAGGTGAACCGTCACAGATCGGAGGCGAGAAATACCGAGGGAAATGATCTCCCGTTAATTCGATCGTCGACGCACGGACTCCGCGACATACATATTTCATGGGCATTCGGATTACATACACCGCGAGAAATCGCTGCAGAACTCCAGTGCCAGAACCTCCTGATCGGAATTTCCAGCGTGTGCCGAGCGCATTGGCGTAACGCCGCACAGGCGTACCGAGATCGATTATCCTTTTCGCCACAACATTTTCCAAGGATAACATACACGCTCTAATTGCCTGTAAATCTCATCTGCCTAAATGGACAGTGGCTGGGAAATCGGGATGCTATCGCCCGGGAGAAGACAGGTGAAAAATCTACTGCGATTCGCTTAAGAATCTGTGTCATAAAACTTGACTTCCCTGTCGTTTGAGGATGCTCATTACCGCGCAATATTTGTTACAAACTTACGAAAGCCTGAAGATTCCACCCGCAACGCTGCTACTCCGAAAATTACATGGCGCAGGGCGGACATGTAACGTAATTTGCACGGTACACGAGCAGAATACGCAGTCGATATTACAGCCACGATGTACAAGCGCAATTCCTCGGTCGCCTTTCGTTAACGTCTGACGGAAAACGATTATATTCGGTTCAGGGACCGAGAGGAGGAAGGTTCATTGCGCTAGACCAGGGAGTGCAGGTATTTACAAAGTGATTTCATTTTCGAGAATCACGCGCACAGCTACGCCGTTGCAAGGCACCCAGTTCCAGATGGAGAGACGACGTTTTATTATGTACAATTTTTCGCGAAAAAGCACACTGTGCATAGTGCACACGCGAACGGAATATTCTATCAGGACGGCGAGGCGTTGCGAAATCTTGGGATACTGGCGTGGCCGAGGCCGCGAATACATTCTGGAAATCGTTCCCGAATGTAACAAACGCCCCTCTGGTCGATTTATCGGGCGGACTAACACATTCCGTGCGATAAATTCATTTAATGATATCGCTATTGAACGTTAATGTGCCGTTAAGTGTACACTCCGCATACAACGTGCAAATTCTGATATTCTTATTCGCTGCGCCAGCTCGATATAAATCCCGATACGACGAATTTAATGCAGATATATCTCCCTGCGACACAATGCCCGTGTCCATTTTTCCGTTCCGAAATTTATCGGGCCTCGGCACGACAAAAGTATCCGCCTGTAAATTATTCGCGGAATAAACGCTCGCAATATTTCGCCTATAAAAGCTGCGACCTTCGATCAGCCGTATTAAATATCGCACCGATTTCAGGTTGGAAACAGGTATCGAAATGGTTAGCGGCTACGTGGTAGGTGCAAATATTAACAGCACATATCCCCGGTCTATAAAGCGTAATATTTGCACACCCAGCTGCCCCGCGAACGTGAACGTCACAATAGTAGGTATCGAACGCTTTTATTGCCCCTCGAAATGAATAACGAGACCGTGCACGGTCGTAACCGAAATTAACATCTTTTCCAAAAAATTCGGCTTGAACGGGGAGTAGGGTTAGAGGGGAAGGAGGAACAATCTCGGCGAGCGATCCAGACGTGCAAAATTGATAAAGGCGCGCGGAGTAAGTCTAGTTGAATCGATAACAGGGTTGAAACAACTTACGCAGTCGAAATTACGGTGTTCGGCTCCTCTAGTTCCTTTTTACCGCTGATTGCACGCGATTCAGGTAACGTTCATGATCGTCGAATTACACGGTTTTACCGGTGCGGATGAATCATGACCGGCTAGGAATACCGCGATACCGGTACTGACGAAGTTTGCAGATAACACCGGGGGCACGGGCGGGGGGTTGAAGGAAGCCATCGACCAGGAGCGGCAGACGAACGGGCGCCGTGACCACCCACCCCCGCGTGCTCCTTTTATTCAGCGGCTTATCCAAAACTGGAGCAATCCCCCGTTGCACGACTCCAGAGAGCACGAAACGTACGAGCGGCGAGCACGAGATATTCCTTCCACCTTCGCGGCCATTCATAAAGCAAACCTTAAATGCCGCTTTTAACCGCTACATACGGGGTGATTTATAACGGCATCCTCGCGTTTCCACCAAAGATCTCGCGGTTCGTTTACCCCGTGGTA
This sequence comes from Andrena flavipes, assembly GCA_963971345.1. NCBI lineage: Eukaryota > Metazoa > Arthropoda > Insecta > Hymenoptera > Andrenidae > Andrena > Andrena flavipes. The sequence goes on from OZ020481.1 coordinate 43,641,415, forward strand.
AAAAAAGAAGAAATACGTCCGGCCAGCGAAATTAAAGAGCAGCCCGGCTAGACTTCTGGAGTCTATGGTTGATTCTTAATCATCGTGTGCTTTCGGTGCACCGAATTGTAATTACCTGCGGTGCACGCTGGATCATCGAAGCAAAACGGTGGCTGTCGACGAATCTCTCGCCCCCTCCTCGCTCGCAAATTTCAAATTTCCAAACTCACGAAAACGTTGTACCTACGTAACTAAGAATTTCTCATGATCTTCCCCCGTCGACCCCGTTCGATTCCCCCAGGGCCGTTGAACTCCTGGTGCATTCACAAAGTAAGCTGAAGTTCGCGCAGGTCGATAGATGTATAAACGAGTCGTAAGTTTCACGGTGCAGGACTCCGTGAGCGGCCTCGGCGCGGGCACGTACACACGAGTCCTGGAGGATCGTTTCCACCCTCGTGTCTGGGTAAACATCGTCGACGCGTCGTTACCGGCTCCAATCTCGGCTGTGCCCCCGCGAAAATCCGACGGGACTCGATATCACCTGCCGGAAAATCGTGACGCCGTCGAACCGCCGCCACCGAGCGGCTCCATCACATACACGAGGCACACTTGAGGCTCGATATCGCGATGCCGCCGGTTCCAGCAGACCTGCTAGCCTTCAGCATCTACCCTTCGACCGTGGGTAGACTCCGTTTCATGAACCGCTCCGAGGCACATCCTCGAGACGCGCAAACTCACACGGAAATATCAATCGAAGTGGAATCGGAGACATCAAAGATACGGCGAATAAAATATTTGCACTACTAAATGGGGGAGGGGGAGGGATGACTCCCGACGCATCTGGTTTCCTTCTTCCGGCGTGTCGATTCGAATCACGCATAATATCGCGCTCCGAAGAGAGCACGAGGCGTCCCAGCAAGTGGATACGGGAGTTCCGCTGATGAGAAAGTTGAACGAATTCGCTTCTTTTTTTATCTCGACCCGCGCCGCGTCTTTCTACGACGGCTATAGTAGAGTCGATAAGAGGCGAACGTCATTTGCTCCCCCTAACTTCCAGGAGAAAAGCGAAATCTTCTAAATCGAAGACGAGCTCCCTCGACAAGGATCCCGTCATTAAGATTTTTGATTTGAATGCAAATAGGCTGCTAGGTCTCCGTATCTGCGTGCCATCCGCCCGTTGGGATATTTTGCGCCGTAAATGGAAATAGACTTTATTTTCTCGGGGCGGGACGGTGAAGCGAGCCCCGAGCGCGATCTCGTTTCGCGTCGAACTTTCGTAATCAGTTTCGCGCCGGATGATAACCGGGGCTCTCTCGCCTCGCGAGAATTTCCTGATTTTTCCAGCGATTTAAGTTTTCGTACGTTCGAACGCATCCGTCCTCGGATCGAGGGGCTGGTGCACGCGCTACCAAGTAGAAACGGATCCTACCTACACGGCCAGCCAGGTAAGGCAAGACGTAATTTACTGGTTTCTGCTTGTTACACCGACCGCGCGACGCCCTGTCGCCCTGGCGTACCTCGTAAAGACGACAAACTCGACGTAATTTTATCCCGTCTAGGTGCGCCTATATACACAGACGCATGGCGACGCCGGCCTTCGTCCCTTTGGCCAAATGAGATTTTACTTCCCGCCCAGGTACGCGCGTTCCGTGCGACGCGCGCTTAACAACACTGTACACCGATGGAAATGAAACGGTTTATGTGATCTAGCGCCTCCCCCGATCCGCTTTTCCTTCCATCCGCGTTCTCTTCTTACACAGAAGCGCCGTTTCCGTAATCTAACGTTACATCCTCTTACGGTGAAATTTTTGTTAACAAGGAAGGAGACGGCGCGGCGCTACGTCGAAGGGAACGAGAAACTGACAGGTTTACGGACGAACAACGCCGAGAATAATTCACAATTACGGCTCCGCGTTTCGTTCGCTTTCCTGGCTGTGATGTTCTAGGGGTGAATATTTCTTTCTCTTCCCTCTGCTCTTCAAACGCGTACGTTTCTCCACTTTTGTACGTCGTTTATTCCTTTTCCTAGATTACTTAATATTTTATCTGCACTCTCACTGTCATACGAATTCTCACGTTACAGACATTGCTTGATTCATTAGGGAACAGCTTCCCAAGCCCTTGCTTTGACCGACCACCCTCGTTCCTACTCCGAAAACCCTTAAAACCTCTTGCGTCAGTTCCGTTGCTTCGGTACTAGATCAGTTCTGAAGCGATAGCCACGCGTTATTTTCGCGGCAAAGATTTGTTAACGCGGTGGACCACTTACGTTTCGCGTCATCCCGCGCGAAAACAATAACCGAGAGTGACGAGGAATTACTATAAACAATAACGCGATCGCGAACGTGGACACGTAGGTATCGCGTTTCGATCGGCGACTAACAGCAGCAGATTACATGGAAATGGGTCTCGATACCGCGATAGCTTGGCAATAGGATTTGCGAGTGAGTCGAGGTTATCCCTTCGGAAGGAGAATTTACATGAGGATTTACACAGTTTGCTAGAGCCATGTGAATAGAGAGAGCGAGAGAGAATGGGGTGGAGGGGACGCGCGCGTTTGGTCCCCAATGTAAATTCAAATATATTTGACGTATCATTCAACGGCGTTGTATATAGAAATTTACCGCGCGCCGCCGCGTAAGGATCCCTCTCGCGAAATATGCTCCATCCACGGACGGTCCGTCGCCCCGGGATGGGGAGGGCGCATCTCGGCAAGGGCGGAAGTGTTGCCCGCGTTATGGACGTATAATTAGGTTCGTTAAATTCTCCGTGCCTACTGAACGAGGCGAACAATTCGCTATTTTAATTAAAACTTTCTGTTTGGCACTGTTCTGCAGAGCGAAATTATGCAGCCCGTTTAGAGCACGAATTCAAACTCCAGCGATGAGGTAAACCAGCAGGTAAGCCCCGGCTTGGTGGACAGGGCAGAGGGTTGATTGATCGCGTGTCAGGTTCCAGCCAACCTGGCGCCAGCACAGAGTCTCTCAACCTGGCGCCAAGCAGGGTAGTTTCCAGCCATAACCGAGTCGGTACAATCTGTCCTCGGCCTCTTATCTGCACGACATTCGGGCATAAATTTCCTGACTCATGCGTTCCACGAATGATACATAAAAAAAAGACCTAAATATATCCAGGCTTTTCTAGAGAGTAATCCTTGAACTTAGCGTATAAATTCTCGTTCAACTTGGCCCTGAGGCATTCGATTATAAGTAAGTCACGGTTCGAGCGTCACTTTCTTTTTTTGTTTATTTCTTCTCCCGCTTCAAATTCGCAGGAACAAACAGGAGAATAGGGGTGATAAGAAAGCCGCGAGTTTTCGACGCATAAAAGGGCGGTCGGTACAAATCACAGCCCGTGCCTGCCGTCTCCATCCACTACTCCTGTCAGTCACTTATTCATTCTGTCTCTTTCTCCTCTCTGATCACCCCACCGCGCCGACGAACCTTTTATTTGATCGACGACTGACGTTATCGTGGGTAATATTGGTGTGAGAGGCGACTCCACCACTTCCGAGCGATCTGGCTCGCTCCATCAAACATTCATGCTGTCGGCCGCGAGCTCGTGTTGCCGCTCCGTGAAAATGCGCCCGATAAAATGCACCGGCCGTGCCTCCGGTCCCTCTACTGGCACTCTTTTGTGCGGGATATAACCGTCGCCCTGCCACTGTTAATATTCCTCAGGTCAACTTCCGCTTTTGCGGGGGCCACTTTCCCAAAATCGTTCCCACTCTTCTCATCCCCGGCGATCACCGTTTCCGCGTGGAAACGCCTCGACGCCGCGTGATTTTCAGCCTCTGTTTGCCCGTGACGGGGCGACTAACGGAGTCGATGCGGTCGTAACCGAATTGACTTTCAAGGAAAGGCACTCGCGGGTGTGAACGAGTCTCCTCGGCGAACCTGGCAGCTGTGTAGTTTTAAAAACCGTGAACGATGGCCAGAGGGATGGCAAGAGGGAAAGGAAGCAGAGAGGGCGGACAGGAAGAGAGACTTTGAACGTAAAGAGAGGAGAGTGAACTCTAGACCACTTCGTCACACTCGAGAGAAGACAGAGAGGGCACGGCAGCTTGTTCTAGTTTACGGTTCTCAGAACGAACTCGGTAGAGAAGACTCGGCTGGTACCGTGCCTCCCACGTGGCTAAGAGGCCAACCCGAAATTGTCGCGAAACTTTCGCGGATGCTGCTCCGAGCAACCCCACGACCATCGTTCACGGGAGAAGCTTTTGGTAGATTTTAAAGAAGTTGGTAATGAGCAACTTTCATCCTTTGTGGACCGAATCAGTATCCGATTGAAGCGAAATCGACTAACAGCGTAATACTCAACGATGTTTCGCGTCTATTTCCACTCGGTCGACGCCAGAATCGGCCTGGAATCACAGGCACGTCAGTGCATATTGGAAGACGCTGGGTCTGCTAGGTATTCGTCCCAGGAATGCAAATGCACCCGACGCGGATAGTAATGCGTAGATTAATCCCCAGTTGATCGAAAACTCACCCCGAACTAACCACGTTTTCCTCGAATCTGTTCCTAAATCTTCGATATACCTTTGCACCCCGCATTAGGGGATTGCACTCTATTCCACACGGGGTGCAAAACTATTAAACGACCGAAGTCAATGGTTTCTTTTGGGTTGTATTGCTTAGATACTAAATAATCACCATACCGGTACTTTTCCACCATTTTTTATGGACGCTTTTACAAGCAATGTAAAACAGTTATTTAACGTTAAAGATGGCTTTGCGCAGCGCGCAGCTGTGTCCATGTACGTAGTCCCAGGTGAACCAATCATTTAAAAGCAAAATGCTTTGGGGAGAATAATTTCTACACTAAAAACTACTATGCGGAACTTTACTGGCGAATTTAAACAAAAATTGTGAAAGTTGCATATGAATCAATATTTTCCCGACATTTTTATTGGAAAATCTTCTTTAATCAGTTATAAAATGTTGATGTGGAAGTTCCACACTGTAGAGAAAAGAATTCTACACCTCCAATTAAAGTTTCAAATGTGAATATTCATTCGTACAAGAGTTATGATGTTCACGGTATATAAAAATGTAGTTTCGAGATAAACGACGTCAAAATTAAGTCCCCTACGCTAATCCCGCCCGCAAGGTCGTTACTCGACAGTGCACTCAATTACGTTTAACCTTATAATTTCGGCAATTATTCGAATTTCCTCGAGACTCTTTATCGCAAATGCTCCCAAACCCATACAGCACACTTCGTGGCGGTAACGTTGCAAGATCTTTGAATTAACCTTGCAGTGTTGCATGGTTGCAGCGCAATGTTGATGTAACATTGCTGCGACGTTGCCGTGCAACATTGCACGAGGCGGACATAGAATTATTACTGCATAGTTGCATCAATGTTGCGTTGCAATATTGCACGGCAACGTGCCTGCAATATTTCTGCAACGTTGCGCCCGTATTGCGGATAATGTTGCCACTATTCCTGTAAAGTTGCTGCAAAGATCCTGCAATGTTGCGCAACGTTGCTTAACCTAAAATATTTAAACCTAAAATATTTCCATTATTCTTAATGATATGTGAAAATGTCTAAGAAAAAAAATGTTTGCTTCAGGGACACAATTAGGATCCCGAAATTTCTAGATCATCAATGGTTTTTTTAATGGGATGGCGTATTTTCATCACTGTAACGTTATAGCCAATAAAAATACAAACTCAACCATGTATAAATATGTTATACTGCATAAGTTATTGTAACCAGATACCAGTGTGAATTTGCCAGGTACAATACTTCTGTAGTCATGTAAGCGACTCTTATCAATAAGCCTGTTTTACGTAACTTTAAAAGGACTGGAGTGGTTTGCACGCCACTTACAATAATTGCAGTTACTAACTAAACAGATATGTATATGAGTTAAACTCACGCTAAACTTAAATGAGTTAAACTCCCGCTGTACTTATAGCCAGAAATAGAACCGATAGTGATCGGACAGTTAACAAGAAGCTTCACATCAAACTTCCAATATTTTCACGTCGATCATCGAAATTGAAATTACTTGGGCAGTGTGCACAGATAAGTGCACGCCTCCACTACCACAACCCTTGCTAATCTACCTCCCCCAATCCGCGTACCGCGCGACACATCCAATAGGTACACGAATACGTCGGAACAATAACGAAAACAATTCGTCCCACTAATACCATTCCTGGTGTATCGATGTTGTTTTATCAAAGAGTCGATTCAGTGGGAATAATACTGTCATAAATCAGTGATATTCCAGATCCAATTGAACATTCTGTTCTTCATCACGAACAGTATTGTTTAGGTATACTAAATCGTGTACTCGCGCAGAGGTTTTATGATCTATACCGCGAATGTTTCTGTCGCGTGAATTACAATCCAGCCGCACGCGTTCATTATCTTCCTTTTAACCCCGATTCACTGGTGACTCTTAATAATCCATTGCGATTTTACACCCGACCGAATCGCACGTTAATTGATTCACGGCGTAACATGCAAACATGGAAACGCAAACATTTTATCCGCGTTATTTCCGCGGGGGCGTGGAAAATTTACAATCAATCCGGGGGCGGAATTTCGACGGCTGTCGCGCATTTGGCAAATTTGCAACGTTGAAGTGTTGTTTCGTCGGCTGATTTATCGCGCCAAGAATTCGTGACAAGGTTTCCTAGTTCGGGAAGCCATTATTCACCGAAGCATCGGCGCGACTGCGGTGAACATCGTGTAATTCCTCAGGAACGAGGCGGATTCTCGAAGCGTCAGGTGGTTCCCAAACCACATCTGATCGATAGAAACGAGGTTTAATGGCAAGGCCGCCATTGATGGCCGCCCCAATATCCGTCTTACATGAGGGCGAACGTACGTGGCCCATGGTAATTGACGGCCGTTTGTCATCGTCACGTAGATCGTTCCCTCTTCTTTCCTCTCCCCCACACAAGGCGCGAATAACCGACATCGTCTTCCGCATCGGGGATTCTTTTCACGTACGTGAAATATTCGCGACATGTCGCGAAAGTTCACCGCGCGCCACGAAAGTTTCCCGCGGAACTGGATTCGTTCGATCCTCCAGAGTTATGATGTGCCCCTTTTCTTGCGTTTCTCTCGCAAGTACCACCGTCTGGAAGATGTATGTAGCGCGCGCGACAACGGACGTTCCCGCAGAAACCTGAGCCAATGTTTGCGCGGATACACTACGAATTACCGAGCAGAGTTTGGAGCCAAAGCTGGGGAGATCCTGCGGTGTTTAAGAAACGGAGTAGACATTTCGGAGCGTTCGTTAATGAACTCGGAGGAGGCTTGCACGAGAGCCGGGGGACGGGGAGCGATAAATATTTATGGAAAGGATTCGCGATTTAAATTAAGACGCGAAAGGGAACGACGTTCGGCGGGATGTAATTTAGCGTCGATAGAAGCGAGAGGAAGACGCTCTTCTATCCGTCCGAGTCGTTACCGCTAAAGTGGCGTACTCTTGGATATTCCTCGCACGTTTTTCAAGTGTCCCGTGTCAAAGAGTTCGCAGGAAACTCTGCCGAGGAAGCAGCACGAGTCGCCGTCCACTCCCCAGAGAGGATTTTCCTGAATTCGTTTCAACTGGATTTCCTATCCACCAGTCAGGCGCACACGCTCACACAGTCCCGTATAGATGGGCACCGAGACGTGGAGTGTCACGCCGCCGACACGAGCGAAATGTATCTTCCTAGAACAATATTTTCGTTTCCCTCCCGCGTGATCCGTGTCCCGGGTTGTTTGCGCGGGATACACTCCGAAAAGTGGAAACGTACACCCGCGTATTATTACCGTCGAATCAGATTTCATTCGGCCAGATTCGAGTCGAACTTGAACCTCGTTCCCTTGCAAATCCACCGGGCGGATGTTTCTAAGGTTTCACGACAAAGACTGCTACGAGGGCTTTTGTCAATGGAAACGAATCTCTTCGTTTCTATAGGGCGACACGACACGAGGATAGTATCGCGTTACATTTCCCAATATTGCAAACGTTACTTTGTGATACCGTTCGATTTCCTCTAGCCGCTATTATCAGGATTTCGATGACACTGCGATGGGAGAAATGAACTGATCCGGAGGAAAAGAAGGAGGCTGCCACGAGAACGGGTGGAAAGCCGGAGAGGCGAATGGGTAGGGGGTAGCTCGAGAGGGAAGGAGGGCGGGTATAAGGGAGGGTTGGTGATCGATTACGTTGGTACATGCACAATAACAGGGGGATGGAGTCATGTATCCGGGCTAAACAGCCCATTTGCTCCGCACAATGGAGGCGACGCTGCTGTGGGCTCGACTTAATTACCAGAGGCTGCCTTTGCCAGAGACAAGGGGGGGGGGGGGCAAAGAGAGGTGAGAGAGAGTACACCTTATCGGTAGCAAGCTACGCGTAAGCACCGTTTAACAAACTCTCAAGAATCCAAAATTCGGTGACAAATTGACGACCCCCATGGTAAATTAATTTACTCGGCCAAGAGACTTTAGCTCTCTAACTATTACATAACTGGCATCAGCTGTATAAAAGTCCGTTTACCTTGAATGAACGTGGAGTTTGATCTATTGCACCGATAGCGAGCAGGAAGCGTTGCTCCGCTTGGTAAATCGCGCGCGAACGCTCGAGCATCGTTTCGTTACTTATCTCTCGCGCATAAACGCGCGGCGTATGTATTCGAAAACGGAACTGTAAGAGTTGCTCGAGAAACAAAACAGTTTTCCGATAGTTTCCCTAGTGCAAAAGCGAACAGAGTTTGTGGGGCCTAGCCATTAGTCCGGGAGCCGGCGGCCCTCGGCGTGTATCATCGCGGAAGGAGGATGAATTACGAATCTGCTCAGTACTTACCAAAGTTTTCATAAAGTTCACCGCTGCGAGAAGGCCACGGCATTAAGGGGTACAGAGCTGCAACAGAGAGCACAGTTGCGGTTAGCGAGAGATAAAAACAGGAGGGAGTCAATTAAACGCTACAATATTCTTAAGAAATGGAGCAGCGTGTCGTATCAGTAATAGGGGAGAGCAGGGATAAAAGTAATATTTTTTATATTTGGCCTAGCCTACAATTACCTTTTATAAGTATAAAAAGGAAAATTATACCTTAAAATAGTATTTGTATTTCTTGGTCTATTCGATCATTTGACCCCAGATTCAGCCTTATGTGATAAGTAGTCATGGCAGTTTTTCCGCAGTGACTGTCACTGTTACTTTTGTCCTGCAGGGGTATGACGAAAGTAAAATATCGTAGGGATAAAAGTAATACTAATTATTTTGAGGAGAATTAAGTAAAAACACTTCTTCAACATTTAAATAAATATATTTTAAGTAACGATAAAACCACATAAATTTTAAATAACGACAGGTAAAAAGAATAATCAGCTTCGAACAATTATCTGGTATTGTGTATTTAGTCAAATGATAGGTATTCAATTATTACCTACTCCGACTTACAATTATAATGTAGGGTAAAGGACCCAATTACCGACACATTAAGCATTGACGCTGACATTATTTTATAGTTATGTACTTATAGACTAAAAGTATATGTTGTTCTTGTTATTTATTATTGTTTAATATGTTTACTTGATGAAAAAAGTTTGGTGCATTTTAAAACTTCGATTTTTATTTATAAATTATTCAATTTTAAAAATATATGGGGATCTATACCAGTGGAGTAAGAAAAACAAAACAGCTTTAAAAAAAATAACACAAGAAGATATTCCTACTACATCAAGCCAAATATTTCTCAATACTCCGTAAACAAAAGTGGAACAAAATTCAATAACTATTTGTACCAAGGAAGAAGAGTGGTTTTGCTTCTTGTGTAACGAATCACATGTAGAAAATATGATTCAATGTATAAAATGCACATTGTGGGTGCACGATAGTTGTGCACGAGTATTAAAAAAAAACTTATATGACTTATATGACTAGTTATGATATGACCACCAATGTCAATATAAATATATAATTTTTTTAATTATTATACCTTGTATGTTCCTTTATTTGTTCTTAATATCTGTATATAAAAGATTCCGTTTCTCACCCATTATTATTTTCATTAAAAAATTTACTATTTTTAGAAGAGGTACGATTTAGGAGACCGGTTACTTAAATCGCACCTGCCACAATATGTTACCAAAATATTAATAACAAATTAATTTGTTGTGAACAAAAGGTGAAATATATAATTTAGTAAGTGTCTAAAAGATCAAGCTACAATATCCAATAGTCACTTGCGTTCAAATTAGTACCAAATACGAAATGTAACGTAAAATATCTTAAGTGGTACGATATAGGCAACTCTCCCCTACATAGTGAAGATGGTGCACCCCTCATGGTGCAGTCTTCGTAGGACTATCTCTTAAAACCTAGACATGGGACCCACTTCTCTCTCGAACAGCTTTCACTGACAGGGTAAAAAAAAAACAGACATAGACAGTCATTATCATCTGACGAATTTCTATCCTGATATGCTATTTAGTCGTCCTAATAACATGTTACTTTCGTCCCTATAGTGACATGTTACATTTGTCCCCATCCACGTCTCTCAGAATAGACTTGTACAAGACTTGTTGAAATCAAATACAGGAACTTATAAAGAACGTTATCTAAGAACGCTCTAGATTTAATATCTGTAGTTTAACTATGAACATTAATAAAAAAAAAACAAAATAAAAGAAACTTAGCCCCGTAATAAGCCCCGTTTGATAGATTCACGGTGTCAAAGGAACGAAGATCATATGAGATCTTTCACACTTGCAGTCGCCGCATAGGTAGACTTCTATATGATTTCCGCATTTTTCTTTACAGCGAAAACGATTTGGAAATGTATATGGAAAGGGGAAGAAGGCGTGTTACATTCCTGATGACACGACGTTTATCCCCGCTTTCTACTACCTACTCCCGGTTATATTTGTACACCTATCTATATAATGCGTCGTATATTCAAGTTTAGCAGGGCAGTTAGCGATCAGAATTGTACGCAACAACGACGCTTGCCGTGTTGCTTTTCGTAACAAAAGAGAAGAATGGCGTTAACGGGCGTGACTTTAATCGTGGGTGCCTTAAGTTTACTGATATTATATTTGCTGAAGGTGTACACCTATTGGAAGAGGCGAGGAATCCCGACCGCTAGAGGAGTAGTACCATTTCTAGGTCATGCGTTACCCTTACTGACTGCAAGGTCAAATTATTTGGCTCTAACTGGAAAGCTGTATGAAGATTCGAAGAACCGTAGTATGGTTGGATTCTACAAATTAACAACTCCGGTACTATTAATTCGTGACCCAAAGTTGGCGAAGACCATCTTGCAGACCAATTTTTCAAGCTTCCGCGACAATTCGGGGGCAGTTATACCACACGTTGAACCTCTTCTCGCCACGAATCCGTTTTTCTGTAACGGCGATGCTTGGATGACAGGAAGAAAGCGATTGACATGGTTATTTTCCAGCGGCAGACTAAAAATCCTTTTCGCGACTGTCAGTGAAGTGTGCACGATATTCCAAGATTTTTTGGACAGACAGCTGAAGTCGAGTCGTAGGTACGAGGTGGAGGTAAATGACCTGTTCGCAAAATTTACGAACCAAATTATCGCGGATGCTGGTTTCAGTGTCGAAGGATACTGCTTCGAAGACAAACCGCATACACAGGCTTTCGACAGAATGAGCAGAGAACTTTTTGACCTAAATGTCATAGACGCTGTCATACAAAATATTGTATTCTTTATGCCCAAGTTCAATGACATAGTCAAATTAAGTATTTACCCGAAGCATGTGGAGAAGTTCTTTAGTGATATAATCGACAAGTGTCTCGAGGCCAGAAAAAAGGACACCACGCCAAGGGACGACTTACTTCAGCTAATGGTGGACCTTGAAAAGACAAATAACGGGGAACTGAAGAAAGATACCCTCACTGCTCACATGGCGTCTTTCTACGCCGATGCGGTCTCGACAAACACCGTCACACTTAACTGGATTAGCTATCAGTTGTCAACGCACAAAGCCATCCAGGAAAAATTGAGAGCGGAAGTGCAGTCCACGATCGCCAAGCACGGCGGCAAATTAACGTACGAAGCGTTAAAAGAAATGAAGTACATGGATCAAGTGATTAAGGAGTCGCAAAGGTATATGTCCACTTTTGGCACCATAAACAAACTATGCACGTCGGAGTTTGAGCTGAAGGGATCTGATGGGCTGCGATGCCGCCTGAAACCTGGCATGGAGATCACTATACCCGTGTGGGCTATACATCGTGATCCCCAGTACTGGCCTGATCCAGAAGTTTTCGATCCAGATCGTTTCAGCGAAGAAAGGAAGAAGAACATTACAAAAATGACATTCCTTCCTTTCGGGGAGGGACCAAGGATGTGTGTTGGTTTACATATGGCTCTGATTCAGATTAAATCTTGTTTGGCTACCTTGTTGAATAATTACAGAGTAGAACTGTCGCCAAAGACCCAGCGGCCTATCAAATTGTTACCAACAAATTTCCTATCAGCTGCGGTCGGAGGCTTGTGGGTGTATATCTCCAAACTTTGAGTGACAATTTTTGTAACGTAGCGAGACTATTGCCGTTGTAATATTCATTTCACGGTTTACGTTGTCACGTGTAAATGCACGATCTTGTATGAAAATAAATGATAGGAGTATATCGTTATCACCACCTCACTCCGCTCACATCATAAAACATATTGAGTCTACTTATCGTCACATTAAGATTTAAATTTGTACGGGGTTAATAGAATTAGGGGTTATTGAAATAGCAAATCGCTTTCTCATCTTGAAACTGAATGGTCATCTCTTATGGTATTTGTACAGAGTGTTTATAAATATCTAGAACAATTCTTCAGGATGGCTTCTACTCATCAAGATAATAAGACAAGTGAATATACCAAAATGTCGATAATTGATAAGGCTTAGTTTTAAAGTTATAAACATTTTTAAATGATTTTATTTAGCTTCGATCCTCTGTTTGTATGTATGTTTTTGATTACCAGTTCGACTTTGTCTTTTAAATGCGCGGTAGGAACGATATGGATGAAAGTATATTAGGCCAACTGTAGAACGCGCCAGTTTGACGGGTGCCCTTTAATGGTCGTTTCGGGCCCGTATTTTACGGAATATAAAAGTGCTTCTAACTGCAAGACTAAGCATATTTATAAACGTCCTATATGCGCATTGGTTTTAGTGACTGTCAACATCGCTATCACCTCGCCACTACTTATCACTTTGTGCGAAAGAACGATTATAGATAAATAAACGATTAATTTTTATCATTAGATAAATAGACGAAGACATATTATAACAACATATTTTATTTGGCGTAAAATCTATGATTGCTGTAGTCTATCTTCTTTAAGCAAAGGAAGAAAGCAGATAAATAAAAAAGTCGGAAAGACACACACATACACACACACACTGTTTGCGCGGGTTTGTGTCGAGCACAAGTCTATCTTCCGCGTCTCAGAATGTAGGGACTCGAACAGGTTCCTTGAGTGGTTTCCCGTGTTCACCAACGCCATGTACACATAACTGCGCTAAATGTACGCGTGTGCGCGCATATATTCTATATTTTATATGTATATCCCATCGTTTGGCACGTCGAGAACGCGTGGGCTCGACAAACTTGCGGAAAGAAGAAGAGCTGGTGAGTAGTTCCGATAAAAAAATGCGCGCATATGTTTGAATGGGTGCCCTTAATGGAGCATTCGAGTTGAAAATCATTTACGCCCGGGAATAATTGCTCCACATCGCGTGAAATAATGAAATTACTGCCTCGAACATTTTTGAACGGTGCACCACCTCGAGCGAATCGTTAAAGCTTGTTGCAATTTTAACTGCACACCTATTATGCGTTTAGCTCTGTCTGTTCTCATTTACTTTGCACCCACCCTGCATTAAATATGAAGCTTACGATTGTTCAATCATTCACCAATCTGCGAACAATTTACTCGATAAATAACACACCACAATCTCCTTGAAAAAATCCTTCAACTTAAATTCCCCTCTCTGTAAATTGAGACCAATTTAAGCCAACTAGTACTACGAGCACCAAGAGATTGTTAGGCAAGGATTTATTCACCTTCTATCGACAGTGCTTTCCACTGACGAGTACATTCAATTGCAATCTAACAAAACCACGGTCACAGGCCACTGAATCTGAATCACAATGTTTGTTAATGCACCGAACCGAAATCAGGGAGGCCAAGCCGTCATTGTTAGGCCGAAGTTCCCATTTAGTTAACACCAAGTAGGTAGGAGGCGCTAGGTACATCACACACACATATCTAGGTGTATCAGTGAGCACGCACACAACCTTTCGACGTTGGTGAAATGTTTTCCTGACGACTGTCGTCATTTTCAATTGTTTGGCACCATTTGGCGCAATTTGGCGCAGACGCGAGGAAGTGCAACCCACGTGGATCAGTCCTCACATAAGACAACATAAGATAAGTAATTTTTGTAATATAGCGTCTTTGAGATACTCTAAGTTTTTTATTAATTGCATAAATCTGAATTTCAGATTATGTCCGGGCCTAAGAAGTGCGAAGTGAAAGGTTGCGAATCGGGAAATAAATTGCTAAGTGCATTTCCCGATATTGTTAAAGACCGAGAGAGGTGCTTAAAATGGATTGCTGCTTGCGGCAATTTCTTAGGCATCTACAAATTACAAAGGAATCTTTGTAAGACTGCTGTTCCAACGCTTCAACTTCCAGGTATGTTTAATATATAGGGTGTACGTTTCTTAAAACGTGAAGAAAATATTGTAAGGGGTGATTCTAGAGGTGAAAATCAAGAATAACGATGTCGCGTTTGGGCCTTCATTTTGCAGTAATAATGGTTCAAAGTTAAATTTCTATCTCCTGAACTAATAGTCGGAGGACACTGCGCTTTTATAGTTACATTATCGACTAGCAATAGAACAAAAAAGTATTCATACATTTTTCTGTACCTCTTGGGGTTTAACATTTATAAAGTTTATAATATTCGAGATTCTTTCCTTATCGACATCTCGGATTTTAAAAGCTTTATAAATGTTAAATCCTAAGAGATACAGAAAAATGTATGAATACTTTTTTGTTCTATTGCTAATCGACAATGTAACTACAAAAGCCCAAAGTCCTCCGACCACTAGTTTAGGAGACAGAAATTTAAATTTAACCCATTATTACTGCAAAATGAAGGCTCAAACGTGAAATCGTTATTCTTGATTTTCGTCTTATTTTCACCTCTAGATATCATTTGCATGGTTTACATATAATTTACTTTACTAAAAACTATTTTAATATTTTGTAGCACCAATTGATGTAAGCTGCTTGCCACAGCATGCAGTTGACCATCAGGAGATACCGGAAGTAAGGGAACCGTTGGATGTACATATTGGTAAAGAAATACAAATATATACTTATTATAAAATTTAGAATGCATGTGTTTGTTTTATTTAAACTTAGAATTTAACTAGTTTATACAATATGAATATTTGTAATTTGTGTTACAGATAATAATGGACTCTGTGGAGGGATTGGCCGCCTGGAGGTTCAGCAAGCAGCTGAACGTATGTTCAGGTTTTTATGTTAAGAGGGATATTTGGAGATAAACCGTGGAAGCAAACAGTGTCGTACGGGAATGCCACTCTTATACGCTTAAGAGTTGTTGCTTCGGTTTGTGATCAAGGGTCAACAAATGTACGCGCGATTAAGCAATTACTTTTCGACACGAAAAGAAAATTTTTCTCGCTTGTAAGACAACATGGTGGAAGAAATACAAATCCGACTTGTTCAGTATTTACCGGATACTACAAGTCATTGCTCATAAATTCATTGTTTTCCAACTCAGGAAGACAAAACTGCGAGGCAGATTATAGTGAAAATTTGTTAAATGTTAAAGAAATTTTCGAATTTTCCTCTCGCAATCAAAATTCTCAACTTTCTAATAATGCAATGCCAGTGGTAGCTGTAGAATCAATAGAGTCAATTTTGCAAAATTATGATGCTACTACTGTCAATTTAGATTACTTAGAGCCGTTTATTCAAGCTTGTGCTACGTGTTGCCAAGCTTTTTTAACACACAAAAATTTAATAGTACAATTTATCCGAGAGGTTTATGTTTTAACTATGTAAACACTGTTTTGATAACTTCGCGGAACATTGCAATTTAGAAATCTTAATTCAAACTTGTATAAGCCTTTCAGTTGATGTCAACCTGAGCGATTGCCCTTTAGGGCATCTCAAAGTGTATTTGACCGACAACTATGTCGATCATGTATTAAAGAAATGTATTTCTTCCATCAATAGGCTACTAAACTGTTCCGAAGAACCTATGATTCTAATGTCTGGTTTGTCATTATGTGCTTTGACGTATGGCAAATCACATTGAAAGCAAAGGTTCTAATCGTGCTTTTGTATACCTATCCGAATCTACTTTTAAGTCTTTTTGCATGTATGTGTTTACAGTATGAGAGTGTAATGCGTTTTTTATTATGTATATATATTTGACTGTCGGACTGTTGCATGTGTGTTTAATTTTTTATATTGCATGTGTGTTTAATTTTTTATATTGCATGTGTGTTTAATTTTGCATATTGCACGTCTGTTTAATTTTTTATATTGCATGTGTGTTTAATTTTTTATATTGCACGTCTGTTTAATTTTTTATATTGCATGTGTGTTTAATTTTTTATATTGCCTGTGCGTTCCATTTTTTATACTGCATGAGTGTTTGACTTTTTATATTGCATGTAGGAGTGGCAATGAGTGTTTTGTATGAGCATGGGGTTAGCGGTTTTAGTCGGTATAAATCCGACACTGCCTATATAGCAGTGCGGATCCTAATAGGCGTTTTTTTTGAAAATTCCCGCTGTTTTCCCTCGTGAAAACAAAAAAAAGAAAAAGAAAATTTTGTAAACAATTTAATTATTTTGCAGATTCTATTGATGTCAACGAATTGAAGCAATTTGGGAAATAATGTAAAATATTTTCGGAGTTTTATCAATTTTGTAATATTATTGTTGAATTTAATATGATTGTTATTGTAATAATTGTAATGACTAATATTATTTAAAATTAATAATGAATTTGTATATCATTTAACATATACTTATGTATCTAATTTTACTTTTAATTATATTTACATTTTCAGAAGGAAGGAGGAAGTACGGACGTGATTCAAAGGACCACTGTCATTTCTAAAATAAAATTTAAAAGATTAAATTTTGGAATGACCAGAAATCCTTCAAATGGCGTCCTCACTTTCCCTGGTTTACCTTTTCTAAGGCCGTCTGACCATGGATCGTCGCGTCAGTGACGCGTATGCAGCAGATAGAAGGATATACAAAGAAATTGAATATATTTTCTTTTCCTAAGAAAAAAAGAAATATTCAATTTCAATGTTTATCCTTCTATCTGCTGCATACGTGTCGCTGACGCCATGATCCGTGGACAAGTTTTAAAGTAAGTGGTGCATTACACGTATACACATACACATACGTCTCGATTCACACATTCACAGTTTAGTATGCACCTAGTAGGCAGGAGGCGCTACAAATTCTGCTTCAACTTTTTAAGAGAGAAACTTGGCCCCCTGATCGAAATGAATCCAATGTTTAACAATTTATAAAGGGATCGAGCGACGATTTTCAATTGTTTAATCCACGAATGGTTTCCATAGTGAATGACCCCCCAAAAACACGATTTCCCACCATCCTGACAAAACACAATGCATTCGCGATCACCTCTATTCTTTTTCACTTTTTACTGCCACTTGCGCTGGAGAAGTATCAAGTCGACTTGAACATCTGATTATTTCCATTATTACCAAGGGAGGTCGAATGTATTGGCAGGACTGAAGTTGTGTCGAGAACAGCAATCGCGGGGAAATCGGCCCCTCCAGTGAGCCTTACGCGTGTTAATGCCGTAGCATGAGAGAGAGAGAGAGAGTGAGAGAGAGGGCTGGTGGGAGAGAGAGAGAGAGAGAGAGAGAGAGAGCTGGTGGGAGTTGCCCCTCACTCGCCCTGACCGCCAATATATCTGACCTCCACTAGAGTCTGTACAGTGGACCCATGATGGAAAACACAATCAGCGGAAGACCATTACGAGGCATGGATAGTGCATGTAACGTTCCTTCACGCGCAAGTCATATTATGTCGTAATCGCATATCGCGATGATAACAGAGTCGAGTCACCCCCATTGCGTCTTCCATCAAATGATACTTCAACGAGTTGCACAACATTCGGTGTAGATTTCAGTTTAGAACAGCAGCCGTTGCTGAAAGAAGTGTGTCACATGATTCACCTATAACTCTTAATTTTGCTCTGCGAAAAGAAGGGGAAATGGCTTGTGCATGTCTGACTCTACTCGCGGGTGCGTTAATCCTACTGATCATCTATTTGAGGAGAAAGAACACCTATTGGAACTGGCATGGAATTCCGACCGCCAAAGGAGCGAGTCGACCATTGTTCGGGCATCTGTTGCCCTTAGTAATTAACGAGTCAAATTACACGTTTCTCAATCAACAGGCATACGATAAATTCAAAAACAGTATCATGGTAGGATACTACATAGGGTAAACCTGGGTGACGCGGTCGACCTAATATAAAATGGCTATTAAAACTAATATAGGCATTACTTGTTTTATCAGAACAAACCTATATGTTCAGAATTTTATGCTGATTCAGAAAATCTGGTCGAAATTTGCTTTAAGACAATATTTACTGTAAATCGGGTTGAAAACTGAAGTCATGACATTTGACCACCTCTCCCGAGGTGCCGGGAGGAAGGGTTTTCGTCGTTGGCAGAGACCACTCACATTATTATCCATGGAAAATTAACAAACGATAAAGCAGAATTATTTATGAGTGAATACAACTACAGATTCATTGATATTTAATTTGTTTACGCTAAACGAGTAAAGAACACATCAAAGAAAATGTGAACTACCTGCTGGCAGGTAGCAAGACAAATGAATACAAAAGTAAAGAAATAAACTAA
The DNA here is from genome assembly GCA_963971345.1 of Andrena flavipes. NCBI lineage: Eukaryota > Metazoa > Arthropoda > Insecta > Hymenoptera > Andrenidae > Andrena > Andrena flavipes. Next base: position 43,660,354 of record OZ020481.1, read on the forward strand.
ATAAACAAAAATAATAAAGCAATCATAACTCGGCCATTTCTCCTTTCTACAGCGAGAGATGGTCTTCTCGTTAGCTTTGAGAGGAAGAGTTAATACAACCAAATTGTTCCTCAATGTCTCTACTATCTTATTATCTCAAATATTAAACGAAAATAAACTTAGAAGTATATTTTAAATACGAGTCTGTACAACCGCTATTTGACAAAAGAGGTTAAATGTAACCCAAATTTACATTTTAAAGCTTATAAATCAAGAAAAACACAGAAGGAAGCGAAATGACGCTATTCATTCAACTGTTTGGCTTCTAGAGAAGGAATTGGTCTGCACTTTAACGCATTTTTACCTACAGGGTCTGAAATATAGCGACTCGACCAACTCTCCGACCCGACCGCGTATCCCGGATTTACCCTGCTAACATCTTTGGTACTAGTGGTTCGTGATCCGAGTTTGGTGAAGAGCTTCTTGCAGACTAACTTTTCAAGCTTCCATAGGAATGGATGGGAAATTGTACCGAGTGTGGATCCTCTGTTGTCCAAGAATCCTTTCTTCAGTTACGATGATGCTTGGGTGTCAGGAAGAAAGCGGTTGACCTACGCATTCTCCAGCATGAGACTAAAACCCATTTTCATTGCTGTCAGTGGGGTGTGCAAGAAATTCGAAGCTTTCTTGGACACGCGGCTGAAGTCGAGTGACAAGTACGAGGTTGAGCTGAAATATCTGTTTTCAAAATTTACGGGCGAAGTTGTGGCGAATGTTGGGTTAGGTATCGAAGGATTCTGTTTTCACGATGAACCCCATCCAATGGCTTTCGACAGAATTGGCGACGGAATTTTCAAGCCAAGTGCCATACACGCGATGCTACAGTCGATTGTAGTCGATTGTATAAAAATGTAGTTTCAAGAGGAACGACTTCAAAGTTAAGTTCCCCATATGCTAATACCGCTCCGCAAGGCCGTTACTCGACAGTGCACTCAATTACGCGTAGCCCAATATTTTAGCAATTATTCGAATTTCCTCGAGTAACTATATCGCAAACGCTCCACATTATGACACTTTCAGATAAGTATTAAAAGTAAAAAAAAAGGGCGTACTTTACGAACGCACTACTTTATTTGCACACCAAGTTTTATACTTTTCTGAATTTCAGTGTTGCCGAACGTTCCTTGTTAGTATAAACAATTGTGCCATGCATATCGTCGAATGCAGAACGTCGAACGAAGCAGGACCATTTTTATCGTATTCATCCTACAGAGCAGACCTTCGAAAACCAAAGAAAATTAGTGACCATTACATTAGTATTTCATTATTTTATAAATTATACATAGTTATATTAGTGTTATATTTAAATCAGATGTTATTGATAGATTAGTATACTATAGTGTGTGTATATAATATAAAAATAGTTATAAATTAATATTCATTAATGTATTATTAGTATAAATCAATAAATTTAACGAAAACAATTTAGAAAATATTGAAATACGTAGGATATGGAAATAGAAATAGAAATGAAATAGAATGGGTAGGAAAAAATATGACGTTGTGAGGAAGTATTTTCAAAGTTGTGATAATATGGAAAAATTACAATGTACAATTGCAAATTGTTCTTCCCCAATTTCCAGGAAATGTTTATGGAAGTGGAGTGAAGGCGTGTTACTTTCATGACGTCGTGAAGTTTGTCCACCATTTCCACCACCTACTCCCTGTTATATTTGTACACCTATCTATATAATGTGTAGTACATTCCAGTTTAGCACCGCAGTTTTCTATCAGAATTGTACTGAATAACGACGCTTGCCGTGTTGCTTTTCTTAACAAAAGAGAAGAATGGCGTTTACGTTTGTGACTTTAGTCGTGGGCGCCTTAAGTTTACTGATATTATATTTGCTGAAGGTGTACACCTACTGGAAGAGGCGAGGAATCCCGACCGCTAGAGGAGTAGTACCATTCCTAGGTCATGCGTTACCCTTACTGACTGCAAGGTCAAATTATTTAGAAGTAATTGGAAAGTTGTATAAAGATTCCAAGAACCGCAGCATGGTTGGATTCTACAAATTAACAACTCCGGTACTATTAATTCGTGACCCAATGTTGGTGAAGACCATCTTGCAAACCAACTTTTCAAACTTCCACGACACTTCGGTGGTGGTTATACCACACATTGAACCTCTTCTCGCCACGAATCCGTTTTTCTGTAACGGCGATGCTTGGGTGACAGGAAGAAAGCGATTGATATGGGCATTTTCCAGTAGAAGACTGAAAATCCTTTTCGCGACTGTCAGTGGAGTGTGCACGAAATTGCATGATTTTTTGGACAGGCAACTGAGGTCGAGTGGTAAGTACGAGGTGGAGCTGAAAGGCCTGTTTTCAAAATTTACGAGCGAAGTTGTGGCGAATGCTGGGTTAGGCATCGAAGGATATTGCTTCCACGATGATCCGCATATACTGGCTTTTGACAGATTCAGCGATGAACTTTTTAACCCAAGTGCCATAGACGGTATCATACAAAATATTATATTGTTTTTGCCTAAGTTCAATGATATAGTCAAATTCAGTATGTACCCGAAGCATATGGGCAAGTTCTTTAGTGATATAATCGACGAGTGTCTCGAGGCCAGAAAAAAGGACACCACGCCAAGGGACGACTTCCTTCAGCTAATGGCGGACCTTGAAAAGACAAATGACGGGGAACTGAAGAAAGATGCCCTCACTGCTCACATAGCGTCTCTCTATTTCGATGCGGTCGGGAGAACCTGCGTTGCCCTTAGCTGGATTGGCTATCAGTTGGCAGCGCACAAAGGCGTCCAAGAAAAATTGAGAGCGGAAGTGCAGTCAACGATGGCCAAGCACGGCGGCAAATTAACGTACGAAGCGTTAAAAGAAATGAAGTACATGGATCAAGTGATGAATGAGTCGCAAAGGTTGATCTCTAATTTTGCTACCGTCGACAGACTCTGTACGTCGGAGTTCGAGCTGGAGGGATCTGATGGGCTGCGATGCCGCGTGAAACCTGGCATGGAGATTATTTTACCCGTGTGGCCTCTGCATCGTGACCCCGAGTACTGGCCTAATCCAGAAGTTTTCGATCCAGATCGTTTCAGCGAAGACAGGAACAAGGACATTAAAAAAATGGCATTCCTTCCTTTCGGGGTGGGACCAAGAATGTGTGTTGGAATGAGAATGGTTCAGGTTCAGAATAAATCTTGTATAGCCAACTTGTTGAATAATTACAGACTAGAACTGTCGCCAAAGACGCAGCAGCCTATCAAATTGTCACCAATTAATTTCCAACCTGTTGCGGTCGGAGGCTTGTGGGTGTATATCTCCAAACTTTGAGTGACATTTTTCACGACCGCACAGTGGAGAAATTTCGCGATTTTATGGCCAAAACCACAAAAATGAAATTTTTTAATTTTACAAATTTAATACAAATGTGAATTGAAAAACTATATCCATTTTCGTGGTCAAAACCTCAAAACTTATTTGTAATATATAAAATTCGGCACTTTTACGTTCTGATGTATAAGAAATATATAAAAAACTAAATTATCCGAGAAACAGCAATTACAAAAATTACGAACAATAAATATTTGTTTATTATTTACATTGATGAATATTTACTGTGAAATTATATGGCCTTAAAACTAGTACTCCCAGTCGGAATCGCTTTTTCCTATATCGTATGTCTGTTACAGTGAGCAGGGCATAGAAAAAGGATTATTGCTTCTGATGACAAACTTTTTAATTCTTGAAAATCTGGAGTAATTTTTTGCGATCGGTCTAACCTCACATAAACATAAACATTTGCGCGTCTATACGAGCTTTGTATTAAAACATTTAACAGTAAAATTGGAGGCATTTGATGCACATATTAATTCTTCAATTGACATTTGTATTTATTTTCTGGAATTCAAAACTTTATTTCTGAGGGTTTGGCCATAAAATCGCAAAATTTCCCCACTAGGTATGGGTCGTTATTTTTTTGTCCTTTAATAGACGTTTCGGGTCGGTATTTTGGGGAATATAAAAATTCTTATAACTGCAAAACTAAGCATTATCGGTCATATGCGCATACCAACTTTTCGTATTATCTTAATTAGTAGAACCGGCCTTGAAAAATTGTCCCTCATTTTTATAAACACCCCCTATGCGCACTTATCAACTTATCAACATCGTTATCGCCCTGCTACTACTTTTCACTGAATGTGAAAGAACAATTATAATTAGATAAATAGACGCAGACATATTATAACAACATATTTTATCTGGCGTATAATCTAAGATTGCTATAGTCTATCTTCTTTAAGCAAAGGAAGAAGGCATATAAATAAAAAAGTCGGAAAGACACACACACACACACACACACACACACACACACACACACACGAGAGAGAGAGATTGGGGGAGAGCGAGAACGTTAAGATATGGAGCGCCATGTGGCATGGTGGGAGTTGCCCCTCACTCGCCCTGACCGCCAATATATCTGACCTCCACCAGAGTCTGTACTGTGGACCATGATAGAAAACAACCAGAGGAAGGCCATTGCGAGACATTCATAGCGCATGTAACCATGTGTTCCTTCACGCGCAAGTCATATTACGTCGTAATCGCATATCGTGATGATAACAGAGTAGAGTCACCCCCTTTGCGTCTTCCATCAAATGATACTTCAACGAGTTGCACAACAGTCGATGTAGATATCAGTTCGGAACAGCAGCCATTACCGAAAGGAGCGTGTCTCGCGATTCGCCTATAACGTTTAATTATACTGTGCGAAAAGAAGGGACAATGGCTTGTGCATGTTTGACTCTAATCGCGGGTGCGTTAATCCTACTGATCGTGTACTTGAGAAGAAAGTACACCTATTGGAACAGGCATGGAATTCCGACTGCCAAAGGAGCGATACCATTGTTCGGGCATCTGTTGCCCTTAGTAACTAACGAGTCCAATTACGCGTTTCTCAGTCAACAGGCATACGATAAATTCAAAAACTGTAGCATGGTGGGATACTACATACTAACATCTCCGGCACTAGTGATTCGTGATCCGAGTTTGGTGAAGACCATCTTGCAGACTAACTTTTCAAGCTTCCACAGGAATGGATGGGAAATTATACCGAGTGTGGATCCTCTGTTGTCAAGGAACCCTTTCTTCAGTTACGGTGATCCTTGGGTGTCAGGAAGAAAGCGGTTGACCTACGCATTCTCCAGCTCGAGACTGAAAACCTTTTTCGTTGCTATCAGTGGGGTGTGCAAGAAATTCGAAGCTTTCTTGGACAGACGGCTGAAGTCGAGTGACAAGTACGAGGTCGAGCTGAAATATTTGTTTTCAAAATTTACGGGCGAAGTTGTGGCGAATATTGGGTTAGGCATCGAAGGATTCTGCTTTCACGATGAACCCCATCCAATGGCTTTCGACAGAATCGGCGACGGGATTTTCAAGCCAAGTCCCATAAACGCGATGCTACAGTCGCTTGCGTTTTTCTTGCCTAAGCTAAATAACATACTGAGGATTAAATTCATACCGACGTACACGGAAAACTTATTCAGGAAGCTGGTCGCGGAAAATCTGGCGGTCAGGCAGAACGAAACAACGCCGAGAAACGACTTCCTTCAGTTAATGATGGAACTCGAACAGACAGAAGGAGGAGAAGTGGACAAGGAGGCTGTCACTGCTCACGCGCTTTCCCTCTACTTCGATGGGTTCGAAACATCCAGCGTCAGCCTCAGTTTCCTTGGCTACCATTTGGCAAGGCACGAAGACGTTCAGGAAAAATTGAGGGAGGAAGTGCAGTCCACGATGGCCAAGCACGGCGGCAAATTAACGTATGAATCGTTAAAAGAAATGAAGTACATGGATCAAGTGATAAACGAGTCGCAAAGGCGTATCTCTAGTGTGGGTGTCATGAGGAAGAAGTGCACAGAAGAGTTCCAAATGCAAGGATCCGATGGCCTGACTCATCGCGTGAAGCCTGGCACGAGAATCGTTATACCGATCCAATCCCTGCATATGGATCCCGAATACTGGTCTGATCCGGAAGTTTTCGATCCAGATCGTTTCAGCGAAGACAGAAAGAAGGATATTAAAAAAATGACATTCATTCCTTTCGGGGAGGGACCAAGGATGTGTGTTGGAATGAGAATGGCTCTGCTTCAAATAAAATCTTGTTTGGCTAGCTTGTTGAATAAATACAAATTAGAACTATCGCCAAAGACCCAGCTTCCGTTGCAAATGTTACCGGTGCTTTTGCTATCAGTCCCGGTCGGAGGTTTATGGGTAAATATATCGAAATTGTAAGAAAATTCTGCGCTGTGAATACTATAAACTTTATGCCATATTGCATGAAGGTAATAAATAATATGTGATAACGGAATTGATTTACCCGTTAAGCAACTTGCATTCGTATATATATATATATAGTATGATGTAAAGACTGACGTTATCGTGACATCAGCAGATTATGTTAGTAAGATAACAGCTTCTGTAAATCTGACAATCTTTACATTGCAAGATTCACTACGAATTCCAAATATTGTAATATGAGCAACTTATCATCAAGCCATTGAATCCTTTCTATCAATAAATGTTTAACAATTCATAAAGCGATGGAGCAACGATTGGATATCCGGCAATCTAATTCGCGAGCGACTTACGCGGTGAATTACGCGAGAAACTCGATTCGACGCCGCGCGCCGCTCTGGCAATATACAACGCATCCGCGTTCACGCTGAGTACCTTCATTCTTTTTTCATTTTCTTTGCCCGTCGGTTCTTCTTCCTATTTCCAACTGATCCCTCGTCTGAAGTCTGAACCGATCGGTTCTACGCTCTCCCGCCGAGGAGCAAGATAACGGAGGGAACACGTATTCGCGGAAAGCGAAAATGTGTGGCGCCGTTCCACGGAGAGGTGTACAGTGGAGTACACGACTAAGGAGAAGGGTAGTTTGGGGGATGAGGATAGGGGCCTTCGCGTCGTAGTGCATCTTTCTCTGATTTCCCGGGGGAGAAGTCGCCTCGGCAGCTCGCTCGTTGGTATCGAAGCTAGGAGGAGGGCGAAGGACAGAAGGAGGGAGGTGGATACAGCCGCAACGTGTGTCCTCGCGTAGCATGATTTATTTTATTGCTTTTCGAGAAGCTAGCATAATTCCACCCCCGTGCTACTGGCGGTTATTTACCCCCTTTCCCCCATGCTGTGTATGTAGAAGGACGGACTGAACGGATCGAGGACCCCAGCAAAGGATCAACAGGTACAGGACAGCCAGTATCCCTGGGCACAAGACAAGATATCGAACAACCGCTGTTCCTTTGTGCATGCTTTATAAAAAATACCGGGTACGATGTTAGGAGCGCACGTTTCAAATTTAAAATATTAGCCGCAGAAGTTGAACGGTACCTACACATGGCCGATACCCAATTCGAGTTGGAAGCGCGAGACGGAAGTACGTACGGCATCATTTAATTAAAACGGACAGTGGTAACAGCGACGCGGTAAATTGAAAATTACGAAGTGAACTAATCCTCTTAAATGGGATATCGCTGGGAGAACGGCGCCGAGAGAACGCGACGAATTCGATTGTATTTGACTAAAGCTACAGCAATAAATTAATCCCCCTTAATGGACTCTTGAAGCTTGATCCTATTGACGCATAAATCCGAACGTGCACATCATCTGCTACGACCTCGACCGCCTCCCACGTTTCCTCCGCGATTTCCCTTTAAAATGTTTTAACGGTTCATAGGGTCGATAGCCTAAACCAGCCCGGGACTCGAAGCGATTAAAGCCATAAACGGATGAATCGCAATTAGAAAACGAGACACCATTGAAATTCTCTCTGTTCCAGATTCCTTCCAAGCTACACTCGATAAAGAACGTAAGTCTCTGGAGGCCGATTCGCCTATCTACGCGTGGTAGATAAATTCCTCGACGACCATCAAACGGCTTCTTTCACCTGCGTTCATTCTCGTCCCCGCTCAGCTGTATTTCCCTTCTTTTGCTCTTGTTCGACGATATTAGCATCCCCCGGTTGAACGGATACCGGAAGAACGTCGAGCCGGAGCGTAATATACTTGCTCGCCGCCTTTTCCGAATGCACGTCGCCGCGGGTGAGGGGTGGTAAGAAGGGAGGGAGAAAAAGGCGGGGGCGTTAACGGAATGGAGAACGGGAGGGATAGCGCGACAGGGTCGTACCAGGAAATTTCACGGAGTGGCGCAATAACGTTTCTTATGCCACGTTTCCGGAGTGGCGTGCTGCTGGGGGTGGGCAGCTTGCAAATACTCACCGCGCGCGAGAGGAAGAATGAGAGCGCAATAGAGAGAGGGTGAAAATAGCAGGGAAAAGGGAGGAGATGCAGTCACTCTCTGGCATGCAATTAGGAGCTAGGCATCGCCATGGAAAGGATCCTTCCTCTCTTTCAACGTTCCTGCTCCAGGATCATCTTTCTCTTTCCACCCCAATCCCTCCTCCGCTTGCCCGAGTGCCATCTGCCTTTCTCTATCTTTCTCCTGCGAACGTTCGCGTTTGATTACACGCATATACACAGATTCCCCCACCCCCCACCCGCGTTTTCCCATGATCCGCGTCAGCGTCTCTCGACGCACACCCACGCACATGGCACGCGTAACGACCATAGAAAGTATCGACGAGCTGTGGCTCGGAAACTGGACCAGCCTCTCCCCCCCCCCCCCCCCGTCCGAATCGGAAAACATAGTACAAGATCTGAAATAACCATTACGTCGACTCGGCAAACGATCGATTGTGCTTGGCACAAAGGCTTCTAACCAAATGACGCTGGGAACGTTTCGTTCGTAACGCGAGTACCAAGTGTCCGAGGGCGACGTTGATTTCGGGAAATTTCATTTTCACGGGCGACGCGATTTATGACAGAAAGTTTTTTAGATTGGGCTTATCCGCTGCCGAAACGGGAGCGGGTATGATAGTGGAGTACGCGAAAACAGAAAACAAAAAGAAGGGGTTTGAAACATTGCTGCCGCGAACGGGCGAATGGGGCGAGGCAGATAGTGCCATTCAGTGCTACCAACGGATGATTCCCGCGGGAACGGGAGGGTAAACACTAACGCCAATCCAGTTCCCTACTCTATTTCTCTCCCTCTCTCCCGCCCCTCCACTTTCTGCCTATCTGTTTCTCGTTTTTTATTCGTTTTTCTGGTTCGGGCAGCCTCCCACCACGCGACGACGCGTAATAACGATAATAAATCGTGTCTGAGTGATTTAAGGGTTCATTTAGCCGGTGAAAGTTTCACGAGAGCTCCGGGGATGGGGAGACGTGGCAGGGGATCATTGCCGGCAGATTATAGAGAATAAGTCATCTCCGTTCTTGTCAATTCGTGAATTAGTGACACCGACATCGCGCAGCGTGACGATTCATCGCAAATTGCCGGGCGGCCCGGCTGGTAGAATTGAGAAATTGCAACGCGCCTGTAGTCTGTAGAACAGCGCCGTCCAGGCATGGCTGTTGCAGGCTGCTCTTTCGCTTTCTGCCAAGTAACTTTCAGTGGCTGGCGGATTATTTCACTTGTTTCGTGCGATTTATACGGGAAACAATGGCCACGATGGAGCTGCTAATAACAAAAGAGCCCGGCAAACGCTATCAGATAATAAAGTATCGATCACTCGGCCGGCTGTCGAGGCGAAAGTAAAACGAATCTTTCGAACAATAGCGAAACGAAATGAATAACGTTCGAGAGTAGCCAATAAAAATGTTATCGGTATCGGGAGCACTCTGATGAAGGTAGCAGCTCGTCGATATAAGACACGGGGCCGCTCTATTACCGGAAATTAACAAAAGCCATGCACGTACGCGCTCAGCCAGGTCGGGTACGTGTGGCCGGCGAGCAGAAGCTACTCTTCGAAACGAGTTTCCTATTCCTGGTTCTCGTGCTCCCCTGGGTCACTCGATTCGAGCAAGCGCGAAAACAATGGCTTTAATCTCGGCCAGTCACAATGCCCGACTTGCTGGTATTTCCTAGCCGATAAAGCGCCACCGTCCATCCTGGTCTTCCAGCCTTCCCGTATCGAGAAGGACCTCCAGAACAGAGAGCTCTGGCCACTCGCCGCAAGACTCCATTCAACGCTTCGCGATTCTCATCCTCTGCCCCCACCCCTCGCCCCTTAAACGGTGTCAATTAATCACGGGTGGCGCGGCCCGGCTTCTACACTTTTCAATTCGATCTCCGATCTAGCCCCTCTCGAGTTCAATCTCACCCGAGAGCGGATATACACACGGCTTTATCTCCCCTCTCTTATTTACCGTGTCTCTGGCTAATAAACGAATCGATCGATCCACCGAGTACGTGCAAAAGGGGGACGCAAGCCGAGGGGGGGGGGGGGGAGGGGGCAATTTTGTTGCGCCTGATTTTCTGTTCCCCACGTTTCGTTGCGCGTGCGAAGCGAACGGATCCGGAGCCCTGGCCGACGGTGAAAGAGGAAGGAAAAGGCGAAGGCACGTCTCCCGGTATCTTTACGACCTCCCAGGGACATAAAGTGGTGTTATCCCTCTGTAGCTGGTTCTCTAGTAAAGATGGTACACGCACACGCTCGAGCCGTGACAGCCCCGTACACCGGCCAGCGACACGTGTAACCGCGTCACACGGACGCGACACGACCCTCTCTGCCAGTTAGTCTCGGGCCGAGATGCTAGGATAGCGATAGGACATCAGCCTTTAAGCATCACCCTTGAACCGGTGGACGGTACAAACCTCAATATTGTCGGAAGAAAGGAGGATAAGCCGGTGTCCTGGCTACAATGGGACCCCTCTCTTCTCAATGTAGGTGTCGAAATTGTTGAATCTATGGAGCGCCGAGCTTCCAACTTCTGGGGGGGAGGGGTGGATTATTTAGCTGCGCTCGGTGAAAATTCATGAGCGCCTTTTGTTCCGCGAGCAGACACTCGTTTCCGAATGACGCGCGGGTGAATTGTTTCTGTTCGCGGACGATGTGCCCCGATATGCATATGCATATGCATGCCTGCGTACACGAGGAGCCGTCCATTGAACGGCGTAACAGGTGTATTCCTTCCCCTCTGCAAGATACGACCCTCTTCTCCGGTCAATCTAACAGAGATATTAGCGTGGATGTACGATGTTCAAACACTGTTGCATAATCCGTTGCTAAGGGCCTCTTCAGGAAAGACATCTCTGTGATTTGAGAGTGGGCCTTTCGGCTAGCTTCGTATCACCAGCCATCGGCTTCTGCGCATCACCTCTGGAATAGTAGGCCTGAGGGATGAAAGCCCACGCACGTCTGGCTACGACCGGGCATTTGTTGACCTTAAAACTTTTACACGCATGGAATGCAACAGTCCGGGGTGTTTTATACGCCTGACAGCTGTCGGTTACAACGCCGCTATCATCCAGTTTGTATTATAGGCCGCCGTAAAGTTACACTGCCGATCGATTTCGCCTTCGCCGTTACCCGTGAACGAATCGTAAAATAACATCCACAAAGCAGCATTGCCTCCGCTGAATTTTTGCGAAACGCGTCTGGAGTCGTACGCGCCGAGAATGTCACCGTGAAAGGAGCCGTTCGTTCGTTTTCTCATTCTCCTTATCAGCTACGCGCATTTTCCTCCTGTCTCGCCTCCTGCTAGACTTCTCCCTTTTCCTTCGTGTCGCACCCGCGCACTTGACATGCGAGGTAAAAGGAGGTAAGAATCGTCCGTCTAGGTGTTCCACGTCTCCTGGGTGAGATAAGATCCGTGAAAAAAAAGGGGGAGGCGAAGAAGCGACGAAGAGAGACGAAAAGGAAAA